>CM057454.1:323402500-326208750 GCA_016271365.2 Neoceratodus forsteri | reverse complement strand
GCAGAGGGCGGTTAGAGCCAACATTACGGACCTCAGGCATCCAGTCACAGGACAGGTCTCCCATAAATGTTATCAGGTCATGGAGTCCATGGTCACCTATTACAAACAGTTATATCGGGCTCAAGAACATACCTCTCCGGGGAGACGAGGAGCTACTTAGAGGGGCTAAAGTTGTCTAGGCTCTTGGAACACCAGAGGCAGATGCTGGTGGCTTCGATCTCACAGGTTGAGATACTTAAAACAATTAAAAACCTCAAAGTTGGTAAATGCCCTGGCCCTGACGGATTTGGTAGCGAATTATACAAAATCTTCACCACTGAAACAACACCCCTACTTAAAAACATATACAATCAGATGTGGTAAGTGGGTGAAAAAGTCCCTCCCTCATGGAATTTTACCACCATTTCTGTGATTCCCAAAGAGGGAAAAGACCTGGAAGAGTGTGGCTCTTATAGACTGATATCCCTCCTGAATGTAGACTATAAAATCTTCACGGCAATAATTACGGCCAGACTTAATCCCATCCTGGTCAACTTAGTCCATCCAGACCAAACGGGTTTCATAGAAACCAGACAGGCCCCAGAGAGGGTTAGGCGTACCATCAATATAGTAGATATAGTAAGCAAAAAATACATCCCCACCAGTATCATGAGCCTTGACGCTGAAAAGGCATTCGACAGGGTGAGGTGGAATTTCCTGTTTGCAGTCCTAAATAGGATGGCATTCCTTAACTCTTTCATGGGTGCTATCAAAGCCATATATGCCAAGCCGCAGGCTTGCATAAGAGTGAATGGAGGGCTCTCACAGAGGCTTGAACTGGGCAGGGGCACCAGACAGGGATGCCCACTATCACCCTTTCTATTTGCCCTCTACATCGAACCTTTGGCTCAAGCTGTGAGAGAGGATCCAGAGATACGGGGAGTAGAGGTAGGGGGAGAGGAACACAAAATAGCCTTATATGTGGATGATGTCCTACTGTGCATAATCAACCCGGACAAATCTATCACTCGAATATGGACCATCCTGGACCAGTTCAGCCAATATTCTGGCTACTGCCTTAACAAACAGAAGACAGAGCTACTTAAATTTAACTATAACCCCTCCTCTGAAGTAAAACAAATACTCCCTCTGAAATGGAATGCCCATAAAATAAAGTATTTGGGGACTCAGATTCCTAGGCACCTGTCAAACCTCTTTGCTTTTAACTTTGATCCCCTGATAAAACAGACTAAGCAAGATATCCAGACTTGGAAATTGCTGAACCTGCCATTATACTCGAAAATTCAGTCAGTGACTATGACCATCCTCCCCTGCTTTCTCTACCCTTTTCAATGCCTCCCAATGAAAATTCACCATAACCAATTCCAAATTTGACAAAGGATGATCTCTAAATTTATTTGGAATTATAAGAGACCTAGAATCAAAATGTTAATGCTGCAGTCCAGCACAAAATGCGGAGGAGACGGGTTCCTAACTTGGAGGACTACTACCTAGTAGCTCAGTTAAGATGGGCTTTGCTCTGGCACACACAGGACTACTCTGCACACTGGAAAACGCTGGAGACAGTCTCCATGGAAGAGATGCCCCTGGGAGCCAGATTAGCAATACCAGAATTTCTAAATCGGGACCAATGCAACACTATTATTTACTGTAAGAAACACTTTTTGGACATTAAAGAGATTATGGTCAAAGCATAAATTAACCAGAGAGCTATGGTCTATGAGATGGTTTGCATGGGACCGAGGTTTTCACCCTGCAATGCAAGACCTTACATTCCGAAGATGGGAAAGGCTGGGTCTTTATGCTTTGGGTCAGTTTTTGGATGGGGCACAGGTAATGGAATTTGCTCAACTTAAAGAAAGAAACACCCTTAGACAGACAGACCATTACAGATACCTTCAAGTCAGAACATATATACAGGCCCTTCAGGGTTGCCAGGACCAAAACCAGATCCCATCAGAATTACGAGGGGTGATGGAGGACATAATGTACTCACAGAGACAGAAAGGCCACATCTCTGCCCTATATGGGTCTCTGAGAGATAGGGGAGGTAATCAGGCCATAAAACCCCAATTAAAATGGCAGATGGAACTGGGTGAGCAAATCACGGATAAAGAGTGGGAAATCAGTTATGCAAGTAATAACACACGACGAGGTGTGGGCTATTGCCTGATAAGAGCATGCCCAGGGGTATACTAAGGCATGAAGTGCTTGTGCTGCGTGCCTTATGCCCCTGGGCGTGTTTATCAGGCAATAACCCACACCTTGGAGTGTGTTATTGCGCTTATAAAGTGGGCCCTCGGTAAAGAAATTTATATAAAAAAAAATCAAATAAGGATATACAAAAAAAAAATGAAGAAATACGATTTTTTCATTTGAGAAAAAAAAATAGTCCCTCTTTATGTGTTGAATGGAGGTTTTGCATTAAAACTTAATAGTGGTAACTGGTGTTTGTCTGTGTTTCTGCTGTCGACAGAAACACAGACAGTCATAGAAATACCCCAAAGCAAGTTTATTTTGTTTTAATATTTTATTACTTTGAACCTGGAGTTGTAGCTACATGCAGTTAGCGGCAAGCGGGAATGACCAGTCTGTTAGGATTCTGTATTAACTGTCCACTGCCCCCGATATACAGACAGCTTATTTTGGTTGTTTTATTTAATTTTGTTGTTATATTTCTTTTTTGTTTTCTGTTGACATGGATCGTTTGCCCGAGTGGGATCGAGCATGTTCTTCATCGGTCGCCATACAGTGTGATTTCCTGCTTTGTGGTCGGGCTCTCAGGTTATTTGCTTCATTTAAAAAAAATGTTTTTTTCCTTCTTGATATGATTTGCTATAGTTAGTTGTCAGCTGTTGCAGTTGGATTCAAAGGACAGTACAGCAGGACGTGGGGGGGCTGCAATGCCACAAACGCTGAGTAGCGGGAGCGAGAGTTGGACTTCTGTGGAAGAAACGTGTCGGACTGTGAGTAAAAAAATAAAATTGTTTAGGGGGTTCTGCAGGAAGGGTGACATTAGCTACACACAGTGTTTGGTGTTCTGTTCTGTGGAGTGGATTTTTGAATATTTTGCCGTTTCTCGAGGGGTGCTTGCTTTACCACTGTTGTGTGGTCATTCTGCGTGAGAGCTCCTGCCCAATACTTGATTGTGAAGTGTGTACCAGTCTCTGCTTTTGTTTACTGTGGTCAGTGGGCAGTAATACGGTATCGTTATGTGGTCGCAGGGTGAAGGTTAGTGCTGGTTGACCAGGATATCACTTGATAAGGACATGGGTCTGAAGGCCTTTTAGCCAATCAGATTCATTTATTTTAAATGCACATTTTATAAACACAAATATACAAGACTACATACTCCCCTTTATGGAGGGAATTTGAATGGAAAATTAGAATGAGGTTTTTTATCACACTGACTGTTAAAAATCAATGGGACAAAAACTGCCCACCAGCTTGCTGGAGGGGTTGCCAGGAGATGAGGGCGGACCACCTGCATGTATTTTGGTCATGCCCCAAACTAGAACAATATTGAAGAGAAATAATACAACTACTAACAGCTGTTTTCAGTTACCAAACCCATAGGCCCAAAACACTTAGTGCTTGGGACCTACCCCTAGAGGTGAAGGGAAGTGATCAGGTTTACCTATGGAACATACTAATGACATCAGCTCATAAGGCGATTACAAGAAAGTGGCTTAACAGTGATCCCCCCACTCTACAACAATGGGTGAATATTGTCCAGGAGATCCAGAGCTTAGAAGAGTTGACCCATAAGATAAACTTCAGAATGCCACAATTTGTGCTCAGGTGGACACCTTGGATGATAACACAGGGAAATGGAAACCTAGAACCATTGGAGGGATAATATGTTATCTTGTGGGGATAGAGAGAGAATACTAAGAATATTGGGGGGGAAGCCAGGGAATGGGAAGGTCTACTGTAATCATAGAGGATAAGTGTGATTCATATTGCGTAATAGAGAGAAGAACTGGAGTGGGACATGCCATAGGTCGAGACACCAGACTTTAAACCATTGTATAATTTTATGATATGTGATGAAATGTTTGCTAATTCCTATTTTACCTAAAGCAAAAACTACATAGATACATAGATACATAGACAGTGTCGGCAGATAAGGGCCTATGGCCCACCCAGTCTGCCCATTTGAGCTTGTAAGTTCAGTTTGTTTTCCTAGAAGTCTGTTGCCCCTTACCCCTGACCTCCAGAATTCCTTTTTGTCTATCCCATGCATTCTTAAATCCCGTGATTGTTTCAGCCCCCACCACTTCCTCTGGCAGGGTGTTCCACTTGTCCACCACCCATTCTGTGAAGAAATTCTTTCTCATGTTTCCTCTGAATAGTCCTCCCTCCAACTTCATCCCATGCCCTCTAGTCCTGGAACATCTTTTTACGCTTAAAATAGTGCATTCCTGCACCCTGTTCCTCCCTGTAAGATACTTGTATGTCTCTATCATATCCACTCTCTCCCTCCTCTCCTCCAGGGAGTACATGTTCAGTTCCTTCAACCTGTCTTCATAGTACTTGTGATGCAATCCATGCACCATCTTTGTTGCCCTCCTCTGAACCTTCTCAACCCTGTCTATGTCCTTACGTAGGTATGGTCTCCAGAACTGTACACTGTACTCCAGGTGGGGCCTCACTAGTGTCTTGTATAGCGGAATTATGACCTCCCTTTCTGCTGGTGATGCCTGCCTATACATCCCAGCATCCTATTTGCTTTACCTGCTGCCTTGTCACACTGTTTCTCATTTTGAGGTCATCAGAGATGACAACCCCAAGATCCCTTCTCCTGCTTGGTGCATGCTATATCCTCACCCCCAGCTGATATTGTGCCAGGGTTTTTGTGCCCCATATGCATTATCTTGCACTTTCTTTGCATTGAATTTCAACTGCCAAACCCTGACCATTCTTCAAGTTTCTGCAGGTCCTTCTCATTCTGTCTACACCCTCTGGTGTGTCTACTTGTTACACAGCTTTGTGTCATCAGCGAACAGTGAAATTCTGCCTTCTAGGTCCTCATGAATGTCACTGATGAAGATGTTGAATAGGACCGGTCCCAGCACTGATCCCTGTGGTACCCCACTGGTCACTCTTCCCTTTGTGGAGTGACAGCCATTTATCACCACCCTCTGTGTCCTGCCACCCAGCCAGTTACCTACCCACCACACTACTGTCCTGCCCACACCCATATTCCTCAGTTTGTGTAATAGTCTTCTATGTGGCACAGTGTCAAATGCCTTGCTGAAGTCCGGATAGGCCATGTCCACTGCCCTTCCCTGATCCACCTCCCTAGTCACCCAGTCAAAAAATTCAACGAGGTTGGTCTGACATGACCTCCCCCTGGTGAAACCATGCTGCCTTGGGTCCTGTAGTCCATTGACAACCAGATGTTCCACCAATCTCTCCTTCAGTAGTGCTTCCATGATCTTCCCCACTACCGAGGTGAGGCTGACTGGTCTGTAGTTTCCTGCTTCCTCTTTGTTCCCACTTTTGTATAAGGGGACTACATCTGCTGTCCTCCAGTCTTTGGGTACCTCCCCTGTTTCCAGTGAAACTGCGTAAGATAAACTGTTTCAAGAAATATGTAATAGTGCCTAAATATGCAATAAACTTGAATTTAAACCCCCCTTCCCCATACATAATCTGAGCGTTTACAAGGTACCAAAGAGATAGTACTCTGATCTACATGACAAGAAACAAACAGGAAATCTATACAGGACTTAATTTTACCCCTATGATAATGTAAACCTTGCTTCTTATGACATACCCTATAACCACCCCTTAAATTTACAGTTAACAACATATTATTCAGGAAGACTGTCTCAAAATAGTTTTTACTTGCCCTTTCCCTATCAGAATGGCCCAGGACACAAAGTTCCCACCAAAAATAATATTCATAGCTGTATGAAGATAAGGTTGAATTAGTTTCCTTAGCATGACCCAAGCAGTTTTGGTCTGCTGTGCTTAATCAGAAACTTTTGTGGAATTTTCTATTTTTGAAAAACAGAAACAGAGAGCTCCCTTACCTCATTGGAGCTCCTCTAAGATGCTTGCCGCATTTTTCAAATAACTCCCAAAGAAAGGGAAGGGATTGTAATTTGACTCCAAGGGGCTAGCTGCAAGATCACTTTCCACTTCCTGACCCTCTGATCCACCCTGCTGCTCCATTACCTGACATCTTTATAGAGAGAGCACAGGGGCACACAGTATTATCAGAATCAGATAATGTGCATAAGATACCTATACCATCTTAAAGGTCCATACCATAGGATCAAAAAGGCCTTCCTTTGACCCAGTCCTTATGATCCAGTGAGCATTACGCAAGGAAGAGAACCAAGTCTCCTGAATGAACAAAAAAACAAACTGTAAACTTTGCAAAAATTCAAAAATTGATATGCGATGTAAAGAACTTTAAATGCTACAAACATTAAGTGTAGAAAGAGTTGTGGGGATAAAGTTTCCTGGGCCATCTGACAAAGAGGGAGAACAAAAATACAGAAAGAACCCATATAAAATAATAAACTCTTAAGTAAGTTTCCCTTACACCCCCCTTTGCTCTTTTCTTTTGTGGCTTTATTCCCTCCCCTTACTCAAGGTTCTGAGATGGAGGGACTGAGGAAGAAGCACCCAGAAAAATACTCCTCCTCTGAATCCCCCCTCCCAAGACTTATGCAGCAAGGGCTCAAACAGATTAGAAACCTCAATATCTTCACCCTTATTCCTAACCCAGCTATGAAGCCCTAGGAAGCTGTAGCTTTATTATTCTTTTTCCGAAGGACCAGAGTCATGGAGTCATCAGGGGGGTTCATTTCTGATCCCACTGGATCAGGTACAGGCTCAGTGTCACCATTACGATGCTCGATAGGGGTCAGCTTAGTTGGAGAGCCCTAAACCACTGAGGAATCGACAACACTTTCCTCTAACACAGAGATCTCAGACTGACCAGTCTCTGCTGAAGGGGGGGCAAGGCAGCTTCACCTACAGATGTGGAATCAGTGGTCCGCCTCTCTGCCTCCACAGATAAACCCAAGAACTACTCTGCATATACAGGGCAACTCTCTGCTTCTGGGCAGCAGATTGGATTTGATCCTGAGACTGCTCCTTCACCATTATAGCCCTGTTTGCGTGGTCACATTTGCACTGGAGTAACCCAATCGCTCGGGTTGCTACAGTGCAAATGCGACCATGTGGACACACACCCAATCATGGTAAGCCGCTCATTAAGCTAGTCCCACATTCCCTGTCAAGCTGGGGACACCAACCAGAGTGAATGACTTGCGGCAGATTAAACCACTGTGTGGACTGTCAGTGCTGTCGCAGCCCATCCACTCTGGCGTGAGCACAGCCAAGGTGTTGGAGACTTATGCATGGAGGGTCTCCATTTTCGGCAAATGCTCAGATAAACATTTCTTGCACAAAATGACTGTCCCCTGAGTGCAGCAAGGTAGCTGCTTTTAAAAACCGAGGGCTGCAACTAATGTAAAATGTCCACAGAAACGTGTGAGCATTGCTTTCAGACATGCACATTGGAATGCACACTTACGCCACACCATAAGGTGGTGAGTGGTGGTCTGGCCCCCAGATGCACAGCCCCTCACAAGCATAGACTGTAGCGGTGCAGGGAGGGGCTGTGTGGACAGGCACATTATGACTTTCAGGTGGTTGGGACCGCACTGCTGCAGTTGGAATCTGTAGTGCTGCTGCCATGTAAACACGGCAATTATGTGCTGCCCAAGGGCAGTGATTAAAAGTATGCCCCACCTTCTTGTAGAGATTGCACCTGAAATCATTGGTACTTGTAACACCTAGGTGGCCTAACTCAACACATAACCCACAGCAGATAGAGTAACAAGAGTTACTCAAATACAACTGAGACTCACCCCTGTAGCAAGTCTTGGCTTGCCCGTGTAAAACAAACCCCCTACCTATCCCCATAAAGAAGGCATTAGGTAGCTGTATAATCCTATGCCTCATGTAATTTAACCCTGCCCCCCAAGTCCAAATACCCTCTGAATCAATTATCAGATCTGGACGACCTCTACCTCACACTTTTTTTAAGCCAGAAACCAATGTCATGTACACAAATTTCTTTATTTAAAAAAAAAAAATTGTAACCCCCCAACAGTTTAGTGAGAGTGAGAACAGAAAACTGCACCCAAGCCAGAGTACTTTTAAAGAGGACAGGAAATCATTTCTAACTGACAGTTGTTTATGAAGTTATTATTGTCAGAAATCATATGCATCCCCCTAAGTTATCCACATTTAACTGTGCCTCAATAAAAAGTCATAAGAAGAACTGTATTTTGCATTGTTTTATTATCATGGGCAGCATTCTATCACAGTTCTCTTCATGGACCCAGTAATTTGGAGTTGTATGTATGTCACTGTTTGTGCGCAGAACTCTAAGCTTAGTTCTGATAGGTCAACAGATCATAATTAGCATTCTGTGCACAAATCATGACATAGCAAAAACTCCCAAAGTACTGATTCCATGAAGAGAACTGTAACAGAATGTTGCCCATGAAAACAAAACAATGCAAAATAGTCTTTGTATCCCTTTTTATTCAAGTACAGTTAAATATGGATAATTTAGGGGAATGTGTATGATTTCTGAGAATAAGAACTTTATATACAGCTGCCAATTATAAATGGTTTCCTGTACCCTTTAACCAACTGATGTTTTGCCAGAATCTATCAAAAGAGATTACACTTTTAAAACTCACATCAAGGACAGATTTTTGTTACACTTAAAAAACAAGGGGATCCATCAAGAGTGTTTTACCAACAAAGCTATGGTCTGGAATTGAGTCCAGATTTCCTGTAAAACATAGTCGAACTGCATTCGTACAGGGGCATGGCCATGTCCAGTTCTACAGAAAGCTACAAATGTTTTGTGTTCTTGGTGATGCAGTTTAGTACAGCTCATGGAGTGGCAGACTCCATCAGCTAAACACAATCACAAGATTGAGGGCACACAGATACATACTGTAAAGAAGTAACTTTCTCAGGCATGTCACCTCAGTTTATTAATGCAGTCAATGAATTTAGAGGGCATAGGTTCTCAAAAATCTCAGGAATCCCTGAGGAATAACGTGAGATACTCAAAGCTGCTAGAATGTTGGGAGTCCTTCATGGGTTTGTGAGTACCTATGCCCTTGAAATTTGCTGGCTGCATTAGTAAATTGGGATGATTGCTATGTCTGTTACAGAGTACTAACAGTTCTCTGTGTATCTGAGTGCCCTCAGTCTTGTGACTCCATTTCTAGTCCTATCCTGAAAAAGTGAAGTAAAATTTAAAAGGGCAAGACTAATTATGGGGAACATTAAGAGGGTGTAAAGGAGCTCTACAAGGTTAAGCAGCAGAAATATTAATAGTTCCACCAATGGAGGTAAATCCTGTCCCCAAAACACTGTCCACATTCCCTGAAGCAATATTCTTACCAGCAGGCAAGGCCTGTGTTGAAGCTGTTCCCTCTCCCCATGCTACCAAAAGTATAGAAGTGTCCAGGGGAGGCTTCAGGTGCCACAGATAGCTCTTGACCTAGGATCTCACCCTCAGCCATGTTTACTGAATCACACAAAGCATGCAGCTGGCAGTAGAGTCACTGTTAGTGATACTCAGTGCCACTGTGAATCCGGCTGAATACGGAGGTCAGATCCCTGGTCAGATCCTGCGTTATCCGGCATCGTATCCCAGTGCTGGATCCAGGGATCCCTAGATCCAATGCTGGATAACGTGGGGATCCAACCCGGGATCTGACAGCCAGATCCATGGGCAGATAGTGATGGTATTCAGCCAGATCCACTATCCTGCTGTGAGGGCAGGTATCATGTGGATCCGGATTGGTCTGGATACCATACGAGCATCACTATTTGCTGTCAGTTATTTGTGCCATCTGCACCTCTGAGGACCACACTGCAATCTCACACTGCACAAGTGTCAAAGCTGCCAATGCCACCACTGCATTTGAGGAAACTTCAGGCTCCTAGAACAGGCTATGCTGGCCTCCATACCCATGCTATGAAGTGAACCACCAGTCACCTTAGATGGGGGCTCCCAGCTCCACACTATGGCAGCCACCATATTCTTATGCACAGTAAAATCACAACCTACATGTAGGAGTTGGAGCACTGTTGCATCCTGCTGTGCTCCACACATTCATGCTGCACTACCTGTGGAGGTGCCTCACCCACACTTGTAGCCCTGCCTCATGGTAGGTCAGTGCTAGGCCCCAAACACTGCTCTGTGACCTCCCCACCCACCTGGACATATCTTTCTGACTGATGCTCTTCCAAACTCTGTCACTCTCCAGCCAGCCTTCAGCAGGGGCAGTCTCTGTAACAGCAAGCATCTGTGCCTAGTATCCTTCCTCTGAGAGTACAGAGCAGTTTTGTAGTTTTGGTGATTGATTTCAGATTTGGCCACCCTCATACTCTCCCAAGGGTCCTGCACTGCTGGTATTGCCACCCCAAACCACCTGGATGTCTCCAGCATTGTGGTCAGTAGGAGGCAGGAGAGAGTAATTTCAAAATAGAGCTTTAGAGTAACTCTTGCATTGATTATTGGGGGGATGGATCATCTTTCTCATTTGCAACAAAAAATTAAGGTATAATAGGTATTTAGATCTTCAAGGAAGACAGACAGCTAGGGCAAGCCTGATTTGCATTTGACGTCCCGCTTCCCTGACATCACTGGAAAGGCTACCCGGCTGGTTTGTGTTGACATGCTCTCAAATGCCATAAGTGCTACATGCCACAAACTTGCACCAGACCATCGCACAATGTGACGCTAGTGTAAACAAGTGTAATGAGCTAGATATTTTGCTTTAAATATTAACTTCTTAGGCGAGGCCTTCTAGGCTTCTCCCAGGTAGTAATTCCAGGGATCATCTTTAGAAAATGATACAAGCAATAAGACACAAGGGAGTGGTGGTTGTCATGGGTTAATGCATGCCCAGATGTGTAGTGAGGCACGAGGTGCATACACTGAGTGCCTTCAGCACCTGGAAGTGTATTAACCCATGACAACCCCCACCAAGAGTGTCTTATTCCACTTATAATATGGGACCCCTACCAAAAAACTGTAATTTAGGGGGAAAAAAGTTCAATAACTTTGGAGAAAAATGAAAAAAATTACTTTTTTATAGTACAAAAAAAGTCCTGTTTGAGCTCACTGTGTGTTGCTGTTGTTTCAGTGTAGCACTATATGATGCTGTTCTGCTTGAAATCTGTTTACTGCCTTCTTTATAGTTTTACTAGGTGTGTTTTGTATGTAATGAATGTTACATATAATTTTAAATGAAAGAGATATTATGGCCAAGAGATCTAGAATGCATTGGTATTTATTTATTTGAAAATGTTTCACCAGGAAAGGCATACTGAGCTTCAACAGCCCGTTTCCAGATGTGTCCTGGGGGGAAGGGGGAATGGGAAATACAATTAGTGTGAACAAAAATTAAGAATACACAGATAAGCAACATACAATGATAAAAACTGAAGCAGTTACAACTAAGTGCAGCTTACCTTGAGAAAAGTACAAAACAAATCTAGATAAAATATTGCACCTAAAACTTGAGGAGCTCATAGTACGTGGGTCATGTGCAGTTGCAAGAAAGGTAAATGTAATTATGAAGAAGAGAGGATAATGAATGTTTTGATGGGGCAGGGCAGATATCAATGGGAAGAGAGTTCTAAATTTTAGGAACCTGACATGGAAGATTGTACAGGGAGGGCAAGGGTCCGGTGACCAGAGTTATGGAAAGAGCAAGTGGGAGGAGGAGTGGTGGAGAGGAGAGTGGAGAGGTGGGGGGGAGGGAGCTGAGCCAGTATTTTCTGACTAGGGAGAAACAGTGGGCTAGGCGTCTAGCCCCAAGAGGCGAGAAGGAAGGAAAGAGTAGAGTAAAGGTCACAATGGTGTGCCCAGAGCAGGCAGTCAAGAGCAAATCGACAAAAGGAGATGAAAAGTGTGTCCAGTCTAGTTAGGGTAGACTTAGGGGCTGTGCTGTATACATAGTTTAAAAATTGGGAGTATCATCTTCTGGATAATTTCACGGTGGGCCAGTAATGGGATGCATGCACAGTGTCTGTACAGAGCACCTAGTCTGGGGTGCAGTTTTTTATGGATGGCATCCACATGTCCAGAAAAGTCAAGGTGCCTGTGAAGCCAGAGCCCGACGTATTTGAAAGAGGTTGCATCCTGTAGAATAGAACCCTCTGAGGTGTGGAAAGGTGAGGTAGAAGCAAGCCTTTGCTTAGTGCCAAAGGTCATAGAGACCGTCTTCTTGGCATTGAGGAACAATTGATTTGAGTAATACCAGAGCTGGATTTTATTGAAACCCAGCAGGAAGCTGGTTGCCACATCAATCAGGGACGTGCCAGAGGCATAAAGAATGGTATAATCCACATACATGTGTGTAGATGTGGAGGAGCAGGAAGGTCATTTAAGAATATTGAGAAGAGTAACAGGCTGAGGACAGACCCTTGAGGGAGACCAGTGTTGATTGGGAAGGAGAGGGAGAGGGAGTTGCCTATCCTGACTGATTGAGTCCTACTCACAAGATAGGAGTGGAACCAGTTAGTAACAGTTCCAGAGAGACCAGCTGCTGCAAGCTTGTTCAGAAGCAGGGAGTTGGTGACTCTGTCAAAGGCTTTGGCCAAATCGACTAAGATGGCAGAGGTGATGTGGCCTTGATCCATGACAGAGAAAATGGAATCAGTAAGCCAGGGACAGGAGGTCATGGTGAAAACCAGACTGGAAAGGGGTAAAAAAGAAGAAAGAGTCAAGCAAAGGAGAAAGTTGTGCCAGTACATGGTGTTCTTGAGGTTTGGCAAGAACTGGGAGCAGGGATATTGGGTGGTAGTTATCAGGGTTGGAAGATTTGCCTCCTTTGGGGAGGTGAATGACAGTGGCAAGCTTCCAGGCATTGGGGACAGAGGCCAGGGAGGAGAGATTTAGAAGGGAGATGAGAGGGAGACCAATGACTGGGGCCGTGAAATAAAGGACCTTGGGGTCAAACCCATCAGAGCTTTTAACCTTAAGATGGTTAAGGGCTAAGAGAGCCTTAAGGGTGTCAGCAGGAGAGATAGGTAAGAAGGAGAAATGAGAGGATGAAGGAGTGGGTGAGTAGGGGGCTGGCAGAGGGGGGAATGGAGGACAGAATGGTGGAAGCACAGACAGTGAAGTAAACATTGAATTCAGCAGCCACAGAGGAGGGACTGAAATCTTGTTGTCTCCTAACTTTAGGACTGGGACAGGGGAGTGGGCAGGGGAGAGAACAGAGCATGGACTACCTTCCAGAACTTAGAGGGGCCGTTAATGGTATCCTGAAAGGTATGGTCTCATGCTTCTTTGTTGGGTACTGTAGCCAGATTTAAACTGATAACTGCTGTTGCTCTGATGATTTGGTGCTCCCTTGTAAAGGAGCTTATTGCCATCAGCCAGATGGGCTTCAGCGGCAGTGCCAGACTGGGGAATCTGTATTTGAGGGTGATTTCTGCTCCTTTCCAAGGGGCAGCATTTAAATTAACAGACCAGAATTCTGTGAGTCTGTGACCTCCATTGCATGACACTGAAATTGCATCATAAGATGGTGGTTGGGAGTAGTGTGCGCTCCCAATGCTGGGACCGAGATGGCACTCTGAATCGGTGGCACTCTGTGCTCCTGATTGAGCACAGAAACAAAATGATAGATCTGTACAGTGCAGCTGGGAAGGGTGAAGTGAGTGAGAGAGAGAGCACTATGCTGGTTGCCAAGATGGGCGAGCTGGTCAGCTTCAGTGCCTTTACAAACATGCAGTTTCATCCCCTGTGAGTTGACCAGCTTCATGGCACTGAGAAACTTGCCAGTTCGTGCACATTCATGAAGCATATCAGAGACAAAGTCCCACAATTGCTGAATGATGAAGCCAGCCAGCTTGCACATTTGTGCAGCTCATTACAGTAATTAAGTCAGACTTTCAGAGTCAGCAGTCTGGTGGGTGGTAAGTGAGCAGGCAGCCAGTCTTTGCGAAAGTAAAAAAAGAAAGAGCGAGTGCCAGAGGGAAGCAGAGCGGGGAGGGGGGGAGGTATGGCATGTGCCAAAGGGAAGTGGAACTGCTGAATGACTGAAAGAGATTTCTTGGAGAACTGCTTCAGAAGATGGCCACATCTTAAATTAAAGTGCAGGCTTGAAGGCCTGTAAAATAAAATATGGAAAAACTATGCAAAAAGGGTACATTAATGTTTTTACTTTTTTTGTTTTAAACTGTACTAGTTTGTTATGTAGGCCGGAGCAGGGGTAAGGAGTTTCTAAAATGTCTGAATATGCATTTTTGAAAATATTGGCAAGTAAGGGCTACTAAGGTTTTTATCATTACAAACAAGCCTGCCAGAAACTTTTTTTCAGAAAGGTTCTGGGAGGCATGAATATCTAAATGCACTACATTCTGGTTGCTGAAAGGGTTCTTGACCCGGTGGTTATCCCCACGTAAGGCATAGGGTTCCAAACCCTTGAGGCCAATCAGGGGGCAGCAAATTCCTTACTAATTTCATAATAAGAAATAAAGGCGTGGATCTAACTATATAAAATATGGAGAATAATGGGCAAGCATACCCAACAGGGCTGTGTTTCCATCGAGGGGTTGAAATGACACAATTCTGAGATGGAAATACAGCCTTGTTGTGTATGGTTGTCCATAAATGTTTTTTTATATAGGATATGGGTTTTCTAATATATGAGTAAATAAAATGCAATGGGCTGTAGTACTTCTTTTCTTAGTAAACACCGGAAATAAATACTTTTAAAATCTCAAATGGAAAATATGAATGGCAGGTTTGTGTTTTGGGTGCGGGTGGGGTACAAGGGAGACTCACAAGGAGAGACTGTTGGGACAAACTTCAAAGGGCAAAGTTGTTGTATAGTAGTGATGTCACTGCTATACTGCAACAACTTTTGGTGACCTTTGAACTGTCCGACAGCAAGAAAATTGCATGTATAGAAATCCATACACAAAAGGGGCTAACCATATACTATAGATCCAGCATGTCTGAGAAAGATATCCCAGGGTTCTTGAGGGAGTCATGATAAAACCTACGGAAATGACAAAGGTACTTTATATTCTTTTAATACTGTGACTAAAATAACCAAACTAAAATAACTTACATGCCCCAGTATATATCAGCTGTACTTTGTTTACCTTACTCTAATTAGAAACACTGTGAATTATGTTTATTAAATTTAGTTTGTCTTTGAAATACACAAGGGGAAGCAAAGCATGCAACTCGCTTGTGGAAAGATGAAGAAATTGAAAACATTAGTTTTGTGTAAAAATATGATGCGTTAAGAAGACAAACAGCATGTAGCAGCAAAGGTTAAATGGCACTGTGAATAAAGTTAGAATTTGTTTCAATCTGTGATTTATTAAAGTAGTCTCCAGGTACTTGCGGTTTATTTAAACAAGTAGAGTAGTTGCTATGCGTTCTGGCAGTGATACCCTGCAACCTGTGGAGCTTTTGGGAACTGAATTGAATTTATGAGGGAGGAGCCATTTACTTCCACTCTCAGGATATGTGGTTTCTGGCAGCAAATATACTGTAGTGTGTTTCCCATGGCTCGGAGGTCCTCACCATGTTTTATTTCCATCAAACAGATCATGCACTTATGTCAAGGACATGAGACCTTGGGGTGCACTCAGGCTCTTCCTCTTGTTTTCACTTTTGAGACCGCTGGGATCTAAGTTTGGATGGAAGTGCCACATAGTAAAGTACAAGGAGATTAAAAAAAACTATTGTAGTAGAATACTCTGCTCTGGTTTCTCGGAGGCCAAAATTAGCCTTTGTACCAAGAATTCTATTACATAACTCCATACATTTCTGTTAAGAAATGTGATATTGTCTGGGTCTTCTGGGAGTACCATACCTCACTGAGATGCTTGTTCTGTAGCAGTGCTACTGGGACAGAAGTAAGGTTTAAAATCACAATCGCTCCATGCTGTCTCATGCATTTGTGTCATGTTACTTCTTGTGATCTCTGCTAACTCAATCAATTATTTTTTTTATTCCGCTTAAGTGCATCTTTAAGAAAATACACTTATGTCCAGAGGCAGCAGAATATTGTTTCACTCAGAAATCAGCCCTGTGTAGCTGGCTGCATATAATTTGGTTTAGTAACGGAGTTCTGTTTGTGTCTTTTACTTATTGTGTTTGCTATTCACTTAGTTAGGTTTGTGATATTAAAAGCAGGCTTGATGCAAGTTGTTAGACAGCCCAATATAAGCAAACAAATAGCTATCAGTTACCACACCGTTCCTCATAAACAGTCGCAATATATGATGATATGCATCAGTAAATGAAAAACATCTGACTCAACATTCAGATACTACTGTAAAGTTCTTTTAAAGTCCAAAAGGGAAACTATCTGGTGCTTCAGGGGGGTAAGAAAATGTTTAATTATTATGTTACAGCATGTGGGCTTTAAAATTTCCAGCAATATATGGATATTGAGTACTTGATGTAAAATTAAAAACAAGTCCTCGTAAGACATATGGGTTTAGAGTTATGTGTGCCCACTCATCGTGCGCTGCTACTGCACAGCATTGGCTTGTTGACAATATAAACAGATGTCACACGTTTCTCCCTCCCATGTCGGGAAGTACTTCATCACTGTAGAAAGAGATTGTCTAAGACTTTCAATGTGAAAATGTGATTTTCAGAAACCTGCTGTACATCCCTTAATCATCAAGGACTGAATTGAAAAATAATATAGTGTATGGTAGAACGTTATTGTGGGCAAAATTCAGTGGAAACACCCAGCTGTTGTACCATCGTGGAGACATCACGATGGTGTTGTACCTGCCTGAGGATGTCACCACGATGGTGCAACAACATGGAACATCCCTGCGCATGCGCATTAGGCAGCACTCAGCCACTTGGAGGACAGATCTCTTGCGATTATGGGGAAACGGCCACAGCAGTGTGATTTTTTTAAATGAAGACAGCATCGATGGGTAGCATTTCATTCTATTTAAAAACATTAGTGTTTTGCAGTTGGAGAACGTGGACCGAGCGGGGCTTCTTCTTGGGGGGGGGGGATGAGCAACAGCACACAACTGATACTGGCACGATCAAGAAATTTGTTTGCTGATGCCCATACACTATACAAGACATTGTATGAGCATCAGTTGTTAACATCGCTGAATTCACTTCTCAATGTTACCAGACAACAGTAAACCTCTCGAGCTTCGCTCTCGAGGTTTACACATTTGCCATGGTAACCTCTCGAAGTGAATACAGTTTTGTTGTTAACTGATGCCCATACATTATCCTCTATATTCTAACAGTGGTTTTGGTTACAGTCCCAAACTCTAGCCAAGTGTGCCATGTATGCATAGAACCCCCAATATGTTAACAATTATCCATCAATTACCACTTTTGTACCCTTAGAAAAATTGATTAGAAATCCTCTGGATTTCTGTTCTGGTCTTTTAGTTATGCCTCAACCCAAGAGAAGAAATATTAAAGTAGGCTCAGCCCCCTTCCCACACACACACACCATTTCTCAGGCACAGCTCATAGTCTGCACTACCACTATGACTATATGGGCGGAATCCATGTTGTTAGGAGACTATTACTTATTTATAATTATTGTTTTGCTACTGTAGTCCTTCTTCATTTACGCATACCACCCATCTCCCCATGCTAATCATTGATGTTTCCATTTGGCTCCTTCCTTGTATTGGTTTTGATGTGGAGCATGATGGGAAGGAGACTACAGAGGACAGTCAGAAGTAAGAAGATTAGTCTTCTTTCCTCAGACTGGACTTGCCAAACAGTTTACTCAAGGGAGTTTTAGAAAAAAATTGGTGGAACTAATCAACCCTGTTGGTTCACATTAGTAGTCAAGGATTGAATTGGCATGGTGTCTGACTACTCTTTCACATACAAGGTGGTCACTCCTGCCAGGGTTGAAGCACAAAGGTAGGGCAGTGTAGAGAAGCTTGCACTGTAGTCCCCCATGCTTCTGTCTTGAAGATAAAAATAGGTCTTTCTGATACTGTCAAAGGAGCACCCTACATGCGCACTAAAAGTCACTAGCAGAAATGGTAGCGCTTAAGCATATGGCAGTAACATAGTGAATTAAGGCCATATAAAACTCTAGGTCCATCATATCTCTCCCCCCCCCCCCGCATTATAAGCAGCCATGAAGTAAATATGTAGTGCAGATATGTACCAGTTGATAGGGCCTCCCCCACAGATTGATATGCAGATGCATGTGTTCATAGTGGGAGGAGATTTGAACTTCCACTGAAGTGTTCATCTTGACAACTCTAGTAGAAATAGGATATAATCCAATAAAGATGTTCAGCATTTTTAAAATCCTTAGACAGGAGAACCCAAAATGGAAAGGCAAGGGATAAAGCATTCTACTGAAATCCACCCAGTACTGCACATGCACTAGAACAGATTACTTGTTATTGGCAGAGGCAACATATCACATAGCAACAGGATCACACACAGGAAATACAAAAATTCAGACTATGCCTCCATCTTCCTGACATTCAGTTTGGAAATGAAACTGAATAAATGGAGACTGAATACATCTCTTCACACTAACAAAAATGTTTTTTTAATAGATTTAGGGAATTTCTCACATTAGACTGTAGAGAGAAAATTTCATCTGTAATTTCAGGAAGATATTGATTTTGTAATTGGGAAGTAATACTTTATGCAACCCGTAAGAAAGAATGAAGAGCAAACACATGAAAGGGGAACTATAAACAGTATTAAATTACACGACAGCAGGTGAAGTCAGATCTCCCAAAGGAACTTGAAAGGAGTTAGGGCTCAGCTAAACAACTTATTCAAAGATAATAGGAGAAGCTAGAGATAGAGTTTACCCCCTTATATAAAGCTGAGTTCGAGAGAGTCCATCAGCTAAACAACTTATTCAGCGATAACATGTAGAAGCTAGATATATAGCTTACCCCTTTTATAAAGTTGAGTTTGAGAGAGTCCATCAGCTAAACAACTTATTCAGTGATAACATGTAGAAGCTAGAGATATAGGTTACCCTTTTTATAAAGTTGAGTTTGAGAGAGTCCATCAGTTGAACAACTTATTCAGTGATAACATGGAGAAGCAAGAGATATAGCTTACCCCTTTATTAAAGTTGAATTTGAGAGATGCCCTCAGCTAAACAACTTATTCAAAGATAACATGGAGAGTTAGAGACAGAGTTTACCCCTTTTATAAAGTTGAGTTTGAGAGAGTCCATTGGAATCCAGCAAGGAGACAACCTCAGAACACATAGAATCCTCATGTGGTATATGCAAACATTTTTTTGTTTCCAGGATAGGGAGAGGCTGCTTTATCTCTCAAGGAAATATGGTTTCTTTTTTCAGGTAAACAGATTCTTGTCTTCCCAGACACAGGCCCTGAAATATACCCAAAAAAAAAAAATTAAACTTACTTGTCTGTTTTATGGAAACACAAAATTTGGTTTCAGCATCTTATGCCAGATTGTTTGAAAATCCACTACAAGGGCAGATTCTACTTTGAAAAGATCAAAGAAGCATCATCTTTCATTAAGGAGGTCCTGAGACTGGATATTCCTCCATGCTATGAAATACATCCATCTAAAAACTTCCATCAGTGGGACTAAAACCAGAACACTATAGCTTGGGTACATATGTCTTTAACTAAGGACTCTGAAACCACTGTAAGGGACATAAGATCAAAAAAAGCAGATGTTTTATAATTGGCACAGTCTGCCACTAACCACCCAACTCTACAATGTCCAACATACCCTGCAGGCTTCCGGGGTCCTAACCTGATTTTTATTAACGGTTTCAGTAAACACCAGTGATACACCTATGTGAGACAATGGATCAGGTATTCTGATAGTGAAGCACACAGAAAAGGACAAAGACTCTGTTTAACTCAATTGATTTCTGACCCCAGTCATCTAGATCAGAAATCTTTAAATTACTCTCTGTTAGACTTGGTCTTCTCATCTGATTCTCACCATATTGTGGATGTGGGAATCCTTTCTGATGCCCTCAGTGACCATCATATGGTTTACTGTGTGCACAAGATACATCATCCTGAGGCACCCCCTAAACCTATTCCTCTCAAGTCCTTTAGGTCACTGGACTTGTTCTCTCTCTTAGCTGACCTATGGGTATCTGATTGGTCCCCCCCACCCCCTCAGCCAGTAATATAAATTTTGCCCTGCAATACATTCAGTCCAAATTTATGACTGTATTGATCATCATGCACCCCTGAGAAAATCCAAAATACGGGGCTGTCATCTTCTTTCGATAACACCTGAGATGATGACTTGCCTCCATACCAGACATCTTGTCTGGCATTCATTTAAGATTACTGACTCCCCAGTTGCTTTGGTCAACTATTGGCACCTTCACAACACTTATACCAAAGCCATCAGACTTGCGAAGTCTGAGTATTTTGCATCCACACTCCAGGACAACATTAATCACCACTCCAAGTTCTGGAAGGTTATCCATTCCCTTAGAAAATGGGCTTTTTATTTCTAGGGACATGGATATGTTGTTCATCCACACTCATTGGCAGTATCCTTGCCGCTTTAAATCTTGCCGGAAGGTCTTCAAGCTTGCTCCTCCCACCCACCCGGGTGGTATAACTCTCGGCTCCGCCCCATGACGCCAGATCTTCCTTACCGCTTGGAAGCTCAGGTTCCCTCCTTAACGCTCTGCGTTTGTGACTGGTTCCTATTTCTCCGTTTGCGGATTTAAAATAATATTTTGCAAAGACTTCAGTTCGATCCCTCGCGCCGCGATGGATAAATCGACCCGGATTGGAGATGCCCATGCGGGCAGAAGATGTCTCGGACGGATCCACACTCCACGGTGTCTACTGCTTAGGCCTTGAGCACGACCCGCGGAGCTTGCGACCTGTGCTCATCTTTCTCGGCCCTACGTCCTCGAGAACCGTGCTGCCCGATTGCAACTGGGCCGTCCAGCGTTCCCTCGGTGAAGGTCAAGGAGGCCCGGGTTGGTGTCACGCGGCGCGGCTTCCGGCGGATCAGCTCGAGCGATGGTCGCCTCAAGAGGAGGCGGCGCGGGTCAGATCTTCCTCGCCGCATTTATCCCGCCTCTGGGTTCTTCCTACACGGCTTCCTTTAAGGAGCTTTGTCTGTCCCTCTCCACTAAAGGAGAAGGGCCTGCGTCTGCTGGACCTTTCTCGGTCCAAAAAGAGGGACAAGGGTAAGTCCCTCCGTCGACGCTCTTGGGAGCGGGAAAGGTCCCTCTCCCCGGGCCGTCGACCGTCGGCTTGGGTCGACCGCTCGGCTTCGGCCACTGGCCTCACGGTGTCCCCGTCAGGTCAGTTGACCGAGACTCCCACTGATGAAGTCGAGATTTTTCTCGACCCATTGGACGGGCTGTCGCCTTTAGCAGCCGAGATTCCCCTCTCCCCGGTTCCCCCGGGAGGAGTTGAGGATCCCGTGGGCTCGCCTGTGCCTCCGGTTCCGGAGCCCTCGGATGGACCTTCCGAGCCGAAGGGAGTGTCGGTTCCGGCCGACACCTCCCTGCACCGACCCCGGAAATTCCGGGACTCTCGGTCTCGGTCTCGGACCTCTTCGCGGTCCAGCCGTTCCCACCGTCATAGGCGGTCTCGGTCTCGGCACCGCGGTAAGCGGCGTCGCCGCTCGTCCTCGTCCTCCTCCTCGGATGAGGGGAGGCTTCGGCGTAAATTACGTCGACGGTACGAGGACCTTATGTTGCAACAGCTCCTCCTGGCCGGGAATAAGCCGACCGCGCCTTCCCCGCCATTAATGGCTGTCACCGAACGTGACACAACCCTCGACTTGCCGAGGAGCCTATACCAGGCCGTTGTTCGGCCAAAACCAGCTGCTCCACCGATTCCGGTGGAACCTCCGCCTCCACAGCCACCAATTGGGGCTCCGACCAAGGATTCTCGGTTGGCTAAGGGTTTACCCATCGGCTGTCAGTTACCCTCACTCCGACCGACCTCGGCAGGTGAAGGGTGGCTCAGGCCAGAGGCAGCTCTTGAGGACTCTTCCAGTCCGAAGATGATTCCTCCTTCTTCTCCAAGCGATTGGACTTGGAGTCTTCAGGAGGTCAGCCAATGGACGATAGCCCGTCGTCCTTCCTAGGACTGCTTCGGCTCATCTCGGAGTCTACCGGGATGGAGCTCGAACCCGTTTCCAAACGGGCCAGGTATCCCCTCACGGAGATTCTGGACCGAGGGGATTCTCCGACGGAGGCCTTTCCGGTGGCCGAGGCCATAGTGGGTCCAGCACTGGAACTTTGGCAGCGCCCTGCTTCCTGCCCTGCGCCTTCGGCCAGGATGGCCAGGAAGTATGCGGTCCCTACCGGTTCCTTGTCCGGTTTTTCGGAACACCCCTCTGCTGAGGGGTTGGTTACCGACAGCGTTTTCCGGCGCGCCGGCAACGCCAGGGATGTGGACAAACCTCCTGACAAGGAGTCCAAGAAATTGGACTATGTCGGGCGAAAAGTCTACGCTGCGTCCTCTCTCGGCCTTCGTCAGGCCAGTTCGGCCGTCCTCATGGCACATTTTTCTCATGCCCTGTTGGGCTCCCTGGATGAGGTCATCCCTCATCTTCCCGCCGATCTGCAGACTACGGTTAAGCAGGTGCGGGACCAGGGCAGGGCAGTGGCCAAACAGCAGCTCCAGACTGCTTTGGATGTAGGGGACTCATGTGCCAGATCGGTGGCGGCCGCAGTGGCTATGCGTCGGCGGGCTTGGCTGAGGATATCCACCTTTACTTCGGATACCCAGCACAAGTTGGCGGATGTTCCCTTTTTGGGAACTGACCTCTTCGGCCCTGGGGTGGAAGGTCACCTGCAGAGGATCGAGAAGTCCAATGCCACCTTGGACTCGGTCTCTTCCGCTCAGAAGGACAAAGGCCGCAAACCACAGCCTAAGCCCTTTCGTCCTTCTGTGCCCCCGGCGCGCCGACCCAGCACGTCAGGGCCAGCAGGCTCGGCCTTGGCATCCCAAACCCAAGCCGCGGCTTCCTCTAACAGGAGGCAGGGAGAAGGGCCCAGGAGGTCCCTCGGCCGTCCCTCCTCCAAGCCTGCCCAGTGACAGGCTGAGGGTGTCGCCCCATCCCGTCCACCACTCCCTAGGTCCCCGTGGGACGGCTCCGCACTTCCGTTCCGCCTGGTCCGCTGTTACCACGGACAGGTGGGTCTTGGAGGTGGTGGGAAGAGGCCTGCCTCTGGAATTCGAGCAGGCACCACCCTTCAGAGCCGCCGCCTCGGGGCTTCGGGATCCCCAGCCTCACTGGCGGCTCGTCGGGCCGACGCTCGCTCTCCTCCTCCAGAAGGAGGTGGTAAGAGGTGGTGGACCCTCTTTCAGACCCAGGGTTTGTGTCCAGGTACTTCCCTGGTTCCGAAGCAGACGGGGCTGGCGCCCATTCTCAAACCTACGGCCTAAACAAGTTCCTAAGGTCTCGAACCTTCAGGATGGTCACTCTGGCTCAGATAATACCATCCTTGGAGCAGCGGCGTGTGGTTCTGCTCTCTGGACTTGCAGGACCGGCGTTTTCACGTCCCTATCCGTCCGTCTCACCAGAGATTCCTTCGCTTCCGGCGGAAGGATCTCTCTTGATTCAAGCCATGCCCTTGGCTTGTCTCCAGCTCCCAGGGTCTTCACCAAATGCATGGCAGTGGTGACAGCATTCCTCTGCGGCGCCGAGGGTCCGGTGTACCCTTACCTGGACGACTGGCTGATAGCAGCTCCCTCCAGGAAGGAGGCGGAGTGGTCCAGAGATCTGGCCTCCAGGTCTGCTCTCAACTGGGCCTCCTTATCAACGAGGCCAAGTCGGAACTCGAGCGAAGCAGGTGATTTTATTCATCGGGCGCAGCTCGACTCTCTCGAGCCAGGAGCGGCTCCGCGGACAGGGCCGAGGTTCTTTCCTCCTTTGCCCGATCATTTCTGGTTGGGCAATTGCGCCCTGCCCGGGACTTCCTGCGCCTCCTGGGTCTCATGGCGGCCTGTACCAGCGTGGTCCGTTGGGCCCGCTGGAACATGCGTCCCCTTCAGTGGGGACTGGCCAGCCAGTGGTCACAACGCTGCGATCCCTTGGACCAGCTTGTGTCGGTGACACAGGGGATGTGGAACGCTCTCCAGTGGTGGACCGTTCCAGATCATTTGCAGGAGGGGCATCCCGTTAGATCCCGAGCGACGGTCTCTCTGTCGACCGATGCCTCTCTGATGGGTTGGGGTGCCCATCTGGGGAACACCGGGCTCATGGCCTCTGGTCCCCGCGAGTCCGATGCCACATCAACCTGCTGGAGCTCCGGCGGTCCGCCTAGCTCTCACCGCCTTTGCTCCGTTCCTCCGGGGTCAAGTGGTCCGAGTCAGGCGGACAATACCACGACCATGTACTATCTAAACCGCCAGGCGGGGCCGCTCCATGCTTCTATGCAGAAGCTCTCCGCATTTGGTCACTCGTGCGCAGCCTGGGCGGATCTCCTAGCCATTCACGTGGCAGGAGCCTCCAACACCCTGGCCGATGCCCTGAGCGGATAGGGGCTGCATCCCACGAGTGGTCTCTCCTGCCGGAGGTAGTACAGCATCTGTTCTCCCTTTGGGGCACACCTCAGGTGGACCTGTTTGCCTCCATGGAGAACGCGGTTGAGTCTGTTTCATGCCCGCCTCAGCAGGGCTCGCTGCAGGGGATGCCTTCTCGAGGCAATGGACCCCGGCCTCTTTTCGCCTTTCCCCATTTCCTTGATCCACAAGGTGCTTCTCAAGGCGAGGAGGGACAAGGCGCAGGTGATTCTGATAGCCCCAGACTGGCCTCGCCAGTTCTGGTACCAGATCTCCTCAGTCTCAGCTCCAGGACTCCAGCGGCAGCTTCCAGCTCGCCGGACCTGCTCTCAGTCAATCAGGAAGGTGTTCCATCCGGACCTTCAATCCCTGCACCTGACGGCCTGGTTCCTGGCTGCTAGAGTTCCAGGCTTTGGGTCTTTCCGACGAGGTCCTCAATGTAGTTGAGGCGTCCCGTAGAGTCGACCAGAAAATGCTATGCCTTCAAATGGAAAGGTTTTCCATTTGGTGTCAGGGCAAGGGCTTGGACCCTTCCTCCTGTTCCTTGGCAAGCATCTTGGACTATTTATGGTCCCTTTCTAGTCAAGGCTTAGGCGGCATCGACCCTAAGGGTGCACCTGGCAGCCATCTCTGCTTACCGGGCGCGGGCCGGGAAGCAGTCGGTGGCGCAGGAGAAGGTGGTCTGGCGCTTTTTCAAAGGCCTTGATCACATTTCCCCTCCAGTGCGGGAACCCCCACCTCCGTGGGATCTACTGCTGGTACTGGCAAAGCTCATGGGCAAGCCATTCGAACCTATGCACAGGTGTGCTCTCTCACCTGTCGTGGAAGACCGCCTTCTTGGTGGCTATCACGTCAGCCAGAAGGATGGGAGAGCTCCAGGCGCTCATCGAGTCTCCTTACCTGGTCTTCCACAGGGACAAAGGTTGTCCTCGCCCCACCGAAATTCCTTCCGAAGGTGGTGTCGGAGTTTCACCTTAACCAGGTGTTGACTCTGCCGGTGTTCTACCCCAATCACACCTCGGAGGCCGAATATAGGCTCCATACTCTGGACCCTAGAAGGCTGCGCTTATTATAAGGAGCGCACGGCTGAAATTCGGGGAGAGGTTCGCCAGCTGTTTGTCACCCACGCTGAAGCCGCATCTGGCAGACCTGCAGCCAAGCGGACGATAAGCAGGTGGGTAACCTCCTGCATAGATCTCTGCTATAAGTTGGCGGGCATGGAGCCTCCCAGAGGGATAAGAGCTCATTCTACTCCGCCATACTGCTGTAACGTGGCTGCTTCCAGGGACGCCCTTATCCAGGAAATCTGCAGGGCTGCTACCTGGAAGTCAGCAAACACCTTCATTACCCACTACCACATCGACCTTGAGTCACGCCGGGATGCTGGTTTTGGGGCCTCGGTTCTCAGTCTCTCTTTCCAAGTAAGTATATGGGGTGTGCGTCTTGCCTCCCTCCTCCCGGAGAACTGCTAGAGTCTGCCAATGAGTGTGGATGAACAACATATCCATGTCCCTAGAAATACAGGTTACTCACCTGTAACAGGAGTTCTAGGAATGGTATATGTTGTTCATCCTGACTCCCACCCGACCTCCCGGCAGGCGCACAACCTGAGCTTCCAGCGGGCCAGATCTGGCGTCATGGGGCGGAGCCGAGAGTTATACCACCCGGGTGGGTGGGAGGAGCAAGCTTGAAGACCTTCCGGCAAGATTTAAAGCGGCAAGGATACTGCCAATGAGTGTGGATGAACAAC
This sequence comes from Neoceratodus forsteri, assembly GCA_016271365.2. Taxonomy (NCBI): domain Eukaryota; kingdom Metazoa; phylum Chordata; order Ceratodontiformes; family Ceratodontidae; genus Neoceratodus; species Neoceratodus forsteri. Next base: position 326,182,426 of record CM057454.1, on the reverse strand, counting down.
ATATACCATTCCTAGAACTCCTGTTACAGGTGAGTAACCTGTATTTCCTGGGCTCTGATTGGCTGGTACCCCTGCCAGGGGGGCACATTAACTTCTAACAGACACCCAGGAAATAAAAAGAACCAGCCCCAAAGTGTCAGTTCGCCCACTCACATATCATTGTGTTCATCTTACTTACTCATTGGCTGAGAGCAGCACACTAAATTTGAAATCACTGCCATTTTTTTCCTTATTGCTTAGGGAGAGACGCTGGCAACCCAAGGATCAATAGTTGACTGCCAGTGCCAGCTACCAAATGAAATACACAGCACCCTACAATTCAGTCATTTCATGCAACACTTTCTGGGTTTTTTTCTAACATTCATTTTGTTTCCTTAGAAGACATTTGAATTTAAAGCGAGCACTGTTACCATGTCACGCGCAGCGCTCACCGCTAATGCAACGCACCTTTTCCATTACATGATCTCACTGTAGTGGCCGGTAATCTCACCTGCTCTAACTTTACAACCCCAGTTCCATCTCCTGATGTCACTAACCCTCCTGCTCAGGCTGTGTTCCTGCATCTCCACGATCGGCACTCTTCTGATGGCGCCCTTTATCGTCCCCTTCATCTCCAATTGTTCCACTCTCCTATTCACACTTACGATAACTCTATCACCTGACAGTGTGCCTGCAATCTCTGCTTCATGCTTCCTTCTCACTACTGTGCCTGATCCGAGCACCGTCCTTCTCCATGACAACCCTCTCATACAGGTAAAAGAAAACAAAATGGAGCAGGGGGAGCAAGAGCTGAATTTAAATTAAATACTTCATTCATTAACAAATGCCAACATCGAAGTGGCAGTCCCTCGCAGCAGTAGCTCTTGCCATTCCCATAGTCTACCATGGTGTTTTCCCTGCAAAGTTAAACAATAAGCAAGCACTATTACCAACTGCATAAACAGAGTAAAAGAGACAACGGAAAGAGTTTGTGTGGGGGGGTACCCTCACAACCAGCTGCAAACTACCATCTACAGAGCCCCTAGTGCCACAAACATCCCTATGTAAAAAACAAAAACAGAATTTAAATGCAGGCGGAGGAACTATTTTATCACAAAAGGAATCAAACGTCTTAGAATGTTAACATCTAATCACAAAATTTGGTTAATTTCAAGGAGATATAATACGCTGGACCATTTTCTAAGTACAAAAATGCCCTCCAAGGTGGGCAGTATGGGCAATACTGGAGCTTCCAGGGGCAATAAGGCCCTTTGCCTGCAGCGTCGGGCCTCATTATGCCCCTGGGCGGTCCGGTATTGCCCAATACCGCCCACCCTGTCAGACATTATTGCTTCCTTCTTCCCTCCTACCCAGTCTCCCTCCCCTGTTCTCAGCTTTGGTGACTCCCTCATCTCTGATCCATCTGCTGTTGCTTTTTCCTTCAACTCCTACAGTTCACTACCTGTGCATTCTCTCTCATTGCGTCATCCCACTCCTCCTGCTTCCCTCACTGTGCCTTCCTTTCTTTTTCCTTTTCTTCTACCATTCCCTCAGCTTCCCTTAGGGCAATGCTTGCCCTTAATCCTCATGAGGTAGGTTGCCCTGATGGCCTTGATCCTGAGTTTCTGCTTCTCTCAGCCCCTGACATCACACTGCCTGTTACCATACTCTTCAGCCTTTCTTTTTCCTCTGCAACTGTCCCTGAAGCCTGGAAGCAAACTTCTGTCCTCCTTCCTTCCTACCCTGGCTAAGTTACAGGAACACCCGTGTACTATCACAACTCTCTTCCTTCCTTGATTCCTCATCCTTCTTCACCTTCTTCCAGTCTGGATTTAGGAAATCCCACTCCACTTCCACCTCCCTCCTCCGACTCACTGACTCCGTCTTCTTGGGTAAGGATCAGGGACTGATCACCTCCATCATATTTGTTGATCTTGCTGAAGCTTTTGACACTGAGGCACATCCCATCCTTCTGGACAGGCTTAAAGCAGTGGGACTCTCTGACTCCGCAGTCATTGGGTTTCATTCTTACCTTGAGGAAGGGCATACCTCTCAACTGTACCACATTACGAGGAACGTTCCTCATTTTACTTCACAAAAGCTCCATGTTCCACATTGTGAGGACTTGTTCCACATTCAAAGTCAACATTTTAAAGCACAAAATCCCTAGTAAATGATGCAAAATATATATTATTCAGTTAGCAGCAGACTTTATGAACATAAATGCAACATTTTAACAGTGTTTTGAGCTTCTTAGGTAAAGATTTAATTAAGTGTTCCACATTTTGACAGGCAATGTTCCACATTTGGGGGACAAAAGGTTGAGAGGTATGAGGAAGGGTCTCAAGCTGTCCAGATAGGAAGCTCCATTTCATCACCACTGACCATCTGCTCAAGGGCCACACAAGGATCTCTCCTAAGCCCTATTCTCCTTTCCATATTCTTGAACGACCTCCCATGTGTCTGTTCATCTGCGTCTATTCACATGTACACTGCTGATACAATTCTTTTTGCATCTGGCTCTTCTTCCCATGACCATACCTCACAGCTAGAGCTGGATTTGGCAACATACAGTGCTGGTTCCAGTCTAACCAAACTATACCTCAATGCCAAAAAAAACAAATTTTGCTGTGACTTTTGGTGCCCGAAAGAAGCTTGCCAGACTCACCCCTCTCTCTTTATTTCACACCTTTGATAGTGCTATAGTTGAGGATGTATCCTCTTTTATGTACCTCATAGTCTAGCTGGACTGACATCTTGATTTTCTTGGTGCATATTAATGCCATACACCATGTGCTCCACCCCAAGCTTGGTGCACTGTACAGAAATATAGCGAGCGTCCCACTTCCTGCCTGCCAAGAGATGATTTTAAAGTTGATTCTCCCTATGGTTGACTATGGTGACACAGCCTATAGTGGAGCTCCCAAATCCTCCTTTGCCAGACTGGACTCCCTCTTTCACTCTTTTTGTCATTTTGCTTTAGACTGTCCCCCTCATACCCACCACTGCTAACTCTACTCTGCCTTTTCACTCCCCTCTATTGATGCCAGGCCCCTTTCCCATTGTGCTGCCTTTATATTCAAATTCTAATTTGGTTCCCTTCCCACCTACCCTACATCCCTAGAGTTATCTCCCTCTTCTTCCTCCTACCTTCTCCACAACAATATGCCCCATTCCTTCTCTATTCCATTTAGAAAATCTACTGTTGATCAGTCTTCTTTCTCATGTGTTTTCCTAAACTCTGGTCCACCTTCCCCTGTCAATCTGCTCTGCCTCCTCTGCTTTCTCCCTAAATTACTTTTCTTCTCCTACCTGCAACTGTCCGTGACCCTTTACCTCTTGTCATCCCCCCCCCATTTTGTTCCCTTCATCCCCAGGATATACTGTACCTGTATGAGCAGCTCTTCCAGGAATCAGTCTTCACAATTGATTCACACTCATGAGTTCTGAGCCAGAGGTTCTAGGACTCTGCATGAGTCAGAATGGTTCAGGAGGGCTGGTGATAAGGCAAACTGAGCACATGTGTGGCACCACAAGACTAGCTCATGCCACATGGATTACCTCGGCACCAGCCCTCAGTCACCTCAGTTCCTTTTTTCCCACCATCGAGTGCACTTTAGTTCAATGTTGTTTGCCCACTGGGAGTCAGAACTTCTTGTCTGTACAGCAACAGTGTTCAGTTCTTCTCAGTTTTAGTAGTTTAAGATAGTTTATTTTTTTATACCAGTTTAGTTATTTAAAAAAAAAAAAAAAGATTTCTTCAGTCTCTCAGCCCTGCTGAGTCAACAGTTAACAGCCATGTATGGTAATGATAGGGAGCCTTCTCAGGCAAGCTACTGTAGCAGGGAGGTTGTGTCCAGTCCACCTTCTCCTCCAGTGGAGGGTTCTGATGACAGGCAGTCCTGTGTTTGGGAGGAAGTACAGCCGTCCCGTAAACACAAAAAGAAGCGGGCTCATTCCCAATCCCAGTTGGGATTGTGGCACCGCTCAGCCTTGAGTTCTTCCTCTTCCCATAGGAAGGGGAAAAAGTGATACAACTTGAGGTCACCCTCTGTGAGGTTTGCAGTGAGGTCTTCAGCGTCTGGAGCGGAAGGCCTTCACCAGCTTCTAGTCATGGGAGGTTGAGGTCTCAAGCCTGGAGTCTCTCTCTGTCTTCCTCTGGGGATGCCAATGGGCAAATGGGGCTGTCACCTGTCTGGCAGTATGGTCTTTTTCTGGGTTTCTTCCATCCCTATGGATGCAGGCATATGTGGGATGTGTACTGTACATGTGCATGCAGACACATGCTGCTGCTCCAGATCCCCAATCTGTGTTCCTCCCTCCCATGGTGTCCTCAGCTGCACTGCCAAATGTGGTTACCCTGGTAGCAGTATTGAAGCGAGGGCAGCGAACCACCCACCTTGGAGGAGGAGGATGTTTCCTGGGACACTCAATCCTCCTCTCCTGGTCAGCCCCTGACAACCTGACTTGTTCCTGAACTCGGTTCACCAGCTTTGCAAGCAGTAGTGCTACTGCTGCACTGACAGGCTGACTGTTGAACGTGGAGGAGGTCCAGGACTTGAGGGTCTTATATGTAACCACAAGAGATACTCTGGTGGCTACCAGGGAGGGATTTGAGGTTCACATTATGGGAGTAGTAGGGGATCACTGGGATAGTGTAAGAATCTCTGGTGATTTCCCTCAATGAAAATAACCCAATGGCTGTCTGGTCTATGGTGGGTTCTCTTTGAAGACAGTGAGGGAGATCCTGGTGGGGTGTGACCCCGAAGACTGGCCCATGCAAAGTCTTCATACTTGAAGACAGCAGGTGAGATCTGTGACAGATTGAAAGCAGTGAGATAAGGTAGGAGATCCATCTCCAGAGCAAAAGAGATGGAGGAAGTCACATCCCTTTGGTAGCAGTACCCATGGTCTGACCCACTGAGGAAGTGATCCCAGCAGGGAATTGATGCTCACCAGGCAGCACACATTGCTGTGTGTGAATGTGATCCAGTGAGTGTTCATGTGGCTTGGAGCTAGAGGAGACGGTTACCAATTTGTGATATCATATAACATGTGACTAATGCATACATGTTTTATATTGGAGTGGATTTGAAGTTTTCTGTATTTTGTACCCAGCAGCTTTTGCTGCCACTACTGTGGGACTGTTTTTGAACTGTCTTATGTGCCATGTTTTACTATCTTCTTGTACTTCTTGTACAGTTTTTTGATCCCTCCCATTTTGCACTTGTACTTATTTTGTGCTCACTTTCATTGTACTCAAATGTTTTGTGCCCTGTGCCCTTGCCCCAAGATACATCTGGGAACAAAGTATTTTCAGCGCCATTTACTTTTCCTAGTGAAAACATTTATATCAATCACTCAATAAACACAAACTATCACCAATTCCTGGTGTTGTACATTTTTTTTTCTTGTTCTTTACCCAGATCCTCTTGGACACCCCATACCTCACATTACCCACTGGACTCGCCTCCCACTCACAATCTTCTTCATCCCAGGGTGCTATAATCCCTGCTCAGGTCTTCTCTTCTTCTTCTACCTTGCATGTGTACACATACCACAATGGCATCTTGTAGATGGGGGAGCAGCTGGCTCCCAGTTACGCACACCAGTAAAAATATCACCATCACTCCACCACCAGAAGCCACTCTTTGAACAGTCCAACAAGCCCGCCCTGCAGGTCCCCACTCCTGCCATTCCTAACTTGGGGTGCAAACTGGTGTCACCAACATGCCATGTGAATGCCTCACTGTTCACCATGATGGAACTGGCTATAAACAAATCTGACGACAGGCTGGATTAGGAAAAAATAAATGATATGAGATGTAAAATGCAGATGAGAACTGAGCTGTTGTTACTTACGTGTGTGCATTGTCTGTGTAAAAAGTAACTATAAAGTGAAGTCCAGGAGAATTACATTCAAAACATTTGTTGGTCTTGCAAATTTTAAAATTCTTTAGGTAAAAGATATTATCTGCTCAAAATGTGAAGGGCCATCACAGGAATTTGTAACTCTCAATTCCAGTGGTAAAACTACAAATTATAGACATGCATTATTCTCCCCACCCCCAAAAAAATTTAATTTTGAAGGAGCAACCAAACTGCATGTACATATGTTTTGAATATCAGACCACAGGAGTACATGGGGCAAAAGACAAGTCATTACATTGCATTTAAAGGACAATTAAACAGGTTATTTTCTAAATGAAAAATCTGCAAAAACAGGAATGTAGGTTAAAACCTTATCTATGTAATGTTGTGGTCTGGCTGGTTTAAAAGTAAAGTTGTATACCCTTTCATCATATTTTAAAAATGTAAAGAAAATGGGTGCTTGACTTAAAAGTCACACTCCAGAATAGCCTAAAAATAGTTGTGACGTCCATGCACAATGATGTCAGTGGAGCGACAGTGCTCCAGAGCAACCATTGATGAGAATGGGGACCTTTTAAATATAGGTACAATAGCATCTGTATATTGTGATAATCAGCCTTTACTGTGCTTGTGTCCAAAGGTTATCACACATGCACAGTAAAGGATTTAGCTGATTAATGCGATATACAGGTACTATGGTACCTATATTTAAAAGGTCCCCATTCTCATACAGTAATGGCTATGGAGAGATGTCGCTCTGATGACGTCATTGTGCATGGACGTGGTGGCCATTTTAGGGTTATTGAGGTGCACTGCTTTTATAGTAAGTCTAGCAACCACTATGCCTTTGTGCTGGAATAACATATGTTCATGTGATTGCATCTGACCAATCAGAGGTCTAGGTTTCTCTTACCCATTTTATAATGTTTCTTAGAATTACTCAGATGTTCATAATGCTCCAGGTGAAATATCAGACACAGTTCAGCAATGGTTAGCTTAGGAAGGAACCAAATGGTGGTGGTGTTTACAGTGACATGTTTTTCTTTCTTTGTCTGCAGGTTCCCTGCCTAACATATTTTTTATTGAGACTGTTTTGGAACACATAGCCACATTTCTCTCACTGGACTCAATTGATGTTAAACAACGGAACCTGTATGCTAAGGGTGATATCACTCCATTGGGCTTTCCGCTGCCATACTGTAGCATCCAGGATCTTTATACAGGTGAGCTATAGGATCTGTCGCAGGCATTTGCAGCACTGTTTCATGGTCAGTCTAAACAAGAAATTTTTAGTTACAGAGCTGCTTCTGGGTTCTGGTTTTCTGCAGTTTTGTTTCTCAGTTAAACTTAGGTATGTATAGAAACAAATTGACACTGTTTATATATTTTACATGTGTTTGTAACCAGTACAGCCTTTAAGCTTTGAACTAAGCTGATGACATTATCCAAAAGCATTTCAAGTAAGCTGAAAGCACTAATGCATTCTCATGAGATTTTATGATTCTGTTGTTTTCCATCAGGCTGCTCTGATGAAAGTTCTCAGCATCCTGTGTTAAATGACAATAAATACAACCCATTCAAAAGTTACAATGGCCTTGTTGTAACAATGTGGGTTCATCCATAGTCTGACACTCATGCAGCATGTTCTACAGATGCGTGCAGTCCCATGAATATTCAGTTTCAAACATGCACAAGCATCTGTCTTAGCTTCATGCACAGTTACATCGACCTGGCACATCCATTTCTCTGCTGAATTCATCAGCTCTTTTCAGTATTCGTTGAATTAGAATGCATCCTTTTTTTCCCAGTTCCAGAGTGGACTGATGATTTGCTTAGTTTCCAGTCACCTCAGGCTTAGGTTAAACCTGTAGTTTTTGCATATTTTTTTTTTCAATTTTCTTCTTTACAGAGCAAGCCTGCATTTCAGTGTGTACTTTCATAAATATGATGTTTCAGCTATTACAATTTACTAAATAATAATTTTATTTATTTTCAGTTTTCCGTTCTAGGGTTTATAATTAACATAGCTTGTTCTAACCAAAATATCTGTATAAAAAGATTTGCTTGTTCGCAACTGACCCCATAGTGTATAGGGTGCCTTTTGGTGTGCCATTTGTAACCTCACATTCTGTCCACAGAATGCAGTTAGGAGTTTGGGAAATGCATTTTGTCTACAGCATGAAATTACTAGTTTGGCGAAATGCATTTTATTCTCAGCATGAAATTAACAGCTTAGAAGAATGCCTTTTTGTCCACAGCATACAGTTAGCAGTTTGGCAACATGTATTTTGTCCACAGCATTAAATTAGCAGTTTGACAAAATGCATTTTGTCCACAGCATGAAAGCAGCAGACTGACAAAATGCATTGTGTCCACAAGCTAAAGTAAGATGTTTGACAAAATACATTTTGTATACAATGAAGTTAGCAGTCTGATAAAATACAGTTTGTTTCCAGAATGAGCTAACAGAATACATTTTGTCCACAGAATGAACTTATTTATACAACAGGTGTGAAAATAAATTTACCAAGATAAAAATGTTATTTGGGTCAACAATACCAAAATAAATGAAGTTGATCACTGAGCATGCTCAGAAATGTATCTCACTCCTTTTGGTGACACTGAGCATGCTCAGAAATGTATTCTTCCTTGTGAATATAAAGTCTCACATGTGAAGATAAATTTCTGAGCATGCTCAGTGACCAGTTTCATTTCTTTTCCCCAGACCACCACTGGAAATGAATTTATGGCTCAGTAGACCTTTACTTGTAAAGCTCTATCAATTAAAAAAAATGTGATACACCATTTTTTTTTATTGAAATATAGAGTAGTTTACATTACTTTTTTTCTTTTGTAGCATTTCACCATTTCAAACAACATGAAGTCTTGCTATATTATAGACATTAGCAGTTTGTTCCAGCTCTAGAACTGCCCCGGAGTGAAATGGTTAAAACCATTCCAAAATAGAATTTTGGCAGGAGAGCAGCTCTATCTGTGTCATTTCAAACTTGAACTGTCAGATTCTTTACTCCGCCTCAGTGAACAGTCGCCCGGAGATTTCTCCTTCTGCTCGGTTCATTTCTCGGTTTAAAAGTGTTATCTCGGTTGGATTTAACCAAGAATAGTTTTATTTTAACACAAAAACCGTCGGTTCAAGCTCTATCTTTGGTAACCGTAAGTAAATGAAGGTTTTGTCTGTGTGGAACTTGTAAGTTATCGGTTCGGTTTTGAACCGATCAGTGGGTTTAAAACTCATTTAAAACTAAAAGTTACTATTTTAGAGTGCGGTTCCCGGTTCTTATCGGTTCTAAAAAAAACGGATTTATTACGTTTTTTTCCAATACCCGTGACACGGTTAGGAACCGATAAGGGTGTCTTGCCTGGCACTGCCGTTAAAAGGGCAAGTTTTTGGTTAGGCTGGCATTATGTCTGAGAAACCCAAAAGAAAAAACGGGCCCACTGGGTTTCAACACTGTGATGTTTGTGGGGAAGTCTTTGCCAAGGCTGACCCACACACCACATGTGTTTATTGTCTGGGGTTTGACCACCTCCAGTCAGACTGCCAGGTGTGTAAGAATTTCCCTGCAGCCACCCTGGAAAAAAGATTGGGCAGGCTCAGGGAACGAGAGGCCAAAAAGTCCGCTGACCCGGATGGCCAGCCCGGTTCGGTGCCAACCGAACCAGAGGGAGTGCCCTCTGACCAGGGCCAGACTTCCTCGGGCCAAAGAAAAGCTGGTTCTGAGGAACCAATTCCAGTAAAGAAAACGAAAATCAGCAGGTCTGGAGTCCAAAATTCCTTCTCCAACTGCTGCAGAGATAGCAAAAGCCATACAAATTGTCCAGTCACTGTCTCAGGGTCCGTCCGAACCACCACTATCTGGTAAAAGGTCGGTTCGTCCGTCCCAGTGGTTCAGGATTATGATATTGAGGAATTTTATGAACCAGAGGAGGGGAGGAGGATTATGAACAGTATGAATGTGGCTGGGAAGGTCTGGGTGTGCCCATTGAACCGGACATCTCCCCAGACAGACCTTTAGAATCTCCCCCTATGCTGTCTGAGTCCCCATCTCATTTTATGTTTTATAAAAAAGTTGCTGAAACCCTCCAGCTTCCTTTAGAAGAGGCTGTGGATGAGCAAGAGGAGCCTGATTTTGTAGAAATGATGGATATTCCAGAGTCTAGGAGATTGTCTATTCCTTTACATAAGTCTTTTAGGAAACAAACAATTAAAATTTTAAAAGCTCCTAATTCTGTGCCTCCTGTAGATAAAAAAGATGGACAGAAGGTATACATTGTCAGGCCCTGATACAGAATTCCTTTCTCAGCAATGCAGTCATGTTGGGTAGTTCAGGCTGCTGCCTGTGAGAAAGCTAATATTCCTTGGCTTCACATCCTCCTGACAAGGATTCCAGGAAGATTGATGCCATGGCAAAAACAGTATATGGCAGCCTCTCTGGGACTCAGGCAAGCAAATTATATGGCTTATGTAGCTAGGTATCAGAAATCTAGATGGGATACTGTTATGCAATTGGCCAAGCAGGCCCATGGCCAGCTGGCTAGTGAACTAGAACAGGTGGCTGCTGATGGCATTGAAGCCTCTAAGGTTCAGTTTCATGCTGCTGTGGATGTTAATGATGTTTCCTCTAGGGTCATGGCCACATCTGTAGCTTTTCATAGGTTGGCCTGGCTCAGGTGTACTAGTTTGTCACAGGATACCCAGACTAAGGCTATGGATTTTCCTGTGGTGGGAAATTCTCTGTTTGGAGAGCAGACAGAGAATTACATGAAGAAGATGGATGAATATAGGGACTACTTACAAGAGTGCCCAGGCTAAGGAGCCGTGAGCCATTCCTCAAAGGCATGCCCCAGGGTAGGGGTAGGCCTTTTCACAGGCCTTTCTACAGATCAGGCCTCCTCTGCCTATGCTCAGAGGGGCTTCTTCAGAGGCAGGGGCAGACGAGGGTGGGCAGACCTGCCCCACCCCCAACCTAAAGCTCCTTGTAAACAGGCACCCTGATGGGGTGCCCAGGGCAGATTCTCCTGTACCAGTGGGGGGCAGGCTGGCTTACTTCAGTCAGAATTGGGCTTCTTTAACCTCAGACAAGTGGGTTCTGGAAATAGTAAGCCAGGGTCTGGTTCTCAGCTTCAAAAAATTTCCCAAGTTGAGAAGCAGACTTTTTCTACCTCAAAGTGCTTCAGAGAGACTCGCTGTGGAAACAGAGGTCTCATCCCTGTTAGCTCTCAGAGCAGTAGAAAGGGTTCCTCCCCTGCATCAGGGCAGGGGTCTGTATTCCAGATACTTCCTTACCCCAAAAAAGACAGGAGAATGGCGGCCCATTTTAGATCTCAGATATCTGAACAAGCATCTTTTGAAACCAAAGTTCAAAATGGTAACTCTGGCAATGATTTTACCTTCCCTAAGGCCAGGGGAATGGCTAGCCTCCCTGGACCTCAAGGATGCCTATTTCCATGTCCTAATCAGAAGATCCCATCGAAAGTACCTCAGATTCGAACTGCCCTCAGGTCATTACCAGTTCATTCACAAAGTGTCTAGCAGTGGCAGTGGCCCACTTAAGGAGGCAGAGGATTGCTCTTTTTCCCTATCTAGACGACTGGCTCATTGTAGGCCAGTCCCCAGAACAGGTAAAATCTCACCTGCAGGTCACCCAGCAGCTTCTCACCTCCCTGGGTTTTCTGCTAAACCTACCAAAGTCGGTTCTGGAACCAGTCCAGGTACTCACCTTTATAGGGCAGAATTGGACACAAAGCTAGCCAGAGCCTTTCTTCCCCAGAAAGGGTAAGGAATTTAGTGGCTCTGGCGCCTTCCTTCACTCTGCAGGTCTCTCGACCAGCAAGACACTTTCTGCAACTCCTGGGGCACATGGCTGCATCCACAGCTGTTGTGCAGGGAGCCAGATTTCAGATGAGAGATATTCAGTTTCACTTGAGAACCTTTTGGTCCAGAGAAGAGACCCCTTTCCAAGTTGGTCCCAGTGACTCGAACCTTGATCCTAGCTCTCCAGTGGTGGCAGGATCAGAGCACTTAAGAGTGGGGTCCCTTCATTTCCCCTTCTCACGACTTGACTCTCACTACAGATGCTTCCTTCTGGGTTGGGGAGCCCACATGGGCGACCTTTCCACTCAGGGAGTTTGGTCCCCCAGGAATCTCTGCTCCACATCAGTTTGCTGGAACTCAGAGCTGTCTTTTAGCTCTTCAAGCTTTTTCTGCATCTGTCCACGACAAGGTGATACAAGTCAGAACAGACAACACCACAACAATGTGGTACATCAAAACAGGGGGCACTCGGTCTTCGGCCTTGTGCACCGAGGTAATGAAGTTGTGGTCTCTGGCTTATTCCCGAACACTTCCCTCATAGCAGTTCATCTTCCAGGGAAGGACAATGTCCTAGCGGATGCCCTCAGTAGGATTTCCCAGGGCCATCACGAATGGTCCCTGGATCCTCAAGTGCTGGGGATAGTTTTGCCAAGTGGGCATCCTCAGATATATCTTTTGCAGCCCCAGACAATCACAAACTTCCTCTGTTCTGTTGCAGGCCTCAGTGCTGGGCTCAGTTCCCCTGGATGCCCTTCTTCTGGATTGGGAGGGAAGTTCCTCTATGCTCCCCCTTCCTCTCCTATTCAAAGTACTAGTCAAAATCAGATCTCAGCCTTGCAGGGTGATTCTGATTTCCCCGGATTGGGCCAGGCAGCCCTGGTACCCACTCCTTCTGTCTCTGACAGTCCATTTTCCCTGTGCCTCCCCAGGAATCACAATCTGTTGACTTGTGCCCAGAGAAGGGTTTGGTATCCGGACCTCAAATCCCTCAACCTCAAGGCCTGACTCTTGAGGAGTTAGAGTTTGCTGATTTACACCTCTCTCAGGGTGTTCTTGAGATCCTAAAGGCTTCCAGAAAGCCTTCCACTAGGGCTACTTATAGTTCTAAATGGAAAAGGTTTTCCATTTGGTGTGCTGGGAAAAATATTTCCCCAGAATCTGCTGAATTGCCCTTTTTGTTAGATTACATGGTATATCTTAATTCCTTGGGTCTCAGACCAGCTACCCTGAGAGTTCATTTGGCAGCTGTGTCTGCTTTTGTGTCAGCAGGAAAGTCATCCCTCTTTCCTCTCATCCTGTGTTTTCCAAGTTTTTAAGGGTTACTCATACTAATCCTCCCTTTTGGGAACCGCCCCTGCTTGGGACCTTAATGTTTGCATTGCCCAGTTAATGCAACCCCTTTGAACCCTCTGTCTTCTGCAGAGCTTAAGTACCTATCTTGAAAACTTTTTCTAGTGGCTATCACTTCTGCCAGACGATAAGTGAATTGAAGCCTTGTCAGTGGAGACTGACTTTATTTCTTTCCACAGGGATGAGGTAGTCCTTAGGACTAATAGGAAGTTTTGCCTAAGGTGGTTTCAGATTTCCATCTTAATCAATCAATCTCCTTCCAGTATTTTTCACTGATCACTCCTCTTCGGTGAGAGGAGGTTGCACAGCCTGGATGTTAAGAGAGCTCTTAATTATATATAGATGCACTAAAGGTCACAGGTTCGAATCCCTCCAACTTTTCCTTACCTATGGTGAAGCTGGGAAAGGAAAACCTGCCACTAAGAGATCAATAGCCAGGTGGATTGTCTCTTGTATCCAATTTGTTATCAGAAAGTGGGCAGAGCCTCCCCGGTTTGAGGGCTCATTCTACCAGGGGTACAGCTGCGTCTCTAGCTGCTGCCAGAGATATCCCTTTATTAGAGATTTGCCAGGCTGCTACTTGGAAAATGGTACACACTTTTACCAAGCATTACTCCCTGGATGTCCAGGCCAGGAGAGATGCTCGGTTTGGCACAGCTGTTCTTCAGAGCCTATTCCCTAAGTAGGTTCTGCCCCTCCTCCATGGAGGTACTGCTGTGTATTCTGTTAATGTCTATAATATAGCAAGACTTCATGTTGTTTGAAGAAAAATTACTCATCTTAGTAATGTTGTTTCTTCTAATGGAGTCTTGCTATATTATAGACCCCCAACCTGGCCCTCTCAGAACCTCTACTTGGTGGGGTGCGGGCAACTTAGTGTGGGCACTACTTATGTCCTGTTAGCATTTTGTCCCCTTTGGGACTTTGGGGGTGTGTATGTACGCTGCAGTGTGTGTTTTATTATACTTATGTTCCATTTTCATATTATTAGAATGGTGTTAGTATTTCTGGTCCCCTGACTTGAGTCTTGGGTGTTGGGACCATCAATGGTTGTTATTATTTAGGTAGCCATTTGGCTAGTGTAGGTTACAGCTTCCACACAGACCTTAGTGAGTTTGGCTCGTAAAGATCTGACAGTTCAAGTTTGAAATGACACAGATAGAGCTGCTCTCGTGCCAAAATTCTATTTTGGAATGGTTTTAACCATTTCACTCCGGGGCAGTTCTAGAGCTGGAACAAACTGCTAATGTCTATAATATAGCAAGACTCCATTAGAAGAAACAACATTACTAAGGTGAGTAATTTTTTCTTCTGTCACAAAACCACCTAAACACCTGTTGCATAAATCAAATATGACATGGGATGACTTAAGACATAATTTTTATCCTCATTTGAGGGTACTGGTCTATTGCAGGGGTTCTCAAATGGGGAGACCTCAACCTGTTCAGGGGAGGCTCAAGCAAGTCTTGAAAAAGTATTATATTTCAATTTTGAACTTTATAGATTTTGTGTGAAGGGATAAGGCAAACTGAAAGAGGATAATAGTAGGTGAATGTATGTATTTATTCACAAGTCTGTGACCAGGGAAGGTACTGTACACTGAGCCATGGCTTATATCAGGTGTACCCAGGGAAGGGTAGTGAGAGAATACAATTCAGAATGTAACTGCGAAACACTTAAGCAATACAAAATGAATAAAAGTGCAAACAAATGAAGAACAATAAAGTAACAATTCGAGGAACAATTGATCAATTAGACTGGCAGCAGAGCTGTCCAAATACAAGAGTTAACCATACAGGTACTAGGAATAAGAGCAGGAGGGAGCAAAATGACCCCTGAGAAGTTGCTTAAGAGCAGGGGTAGAGGGGGAGAGGCATAGGTTGGCAGGAAGGTTATTCCAGATAGAGGGGAAACAGAAAAAGCAGTCTGACCCATGAAGGTATGGCAGTAGGGGTAACAATGTTTCAAGAGTCAAAATATTGGAGCAAGTAGGTTGTCCTGTTTGGGGGAAGGGGGTTACAATAAGCTTAATAACATGAGAGCCAGCTATGCAAAGAGGTTTCAGTTTATTCATCATGTACTGTGAAAAGCAGGCTGTTTTTCTGTGGGGAGGCCCAAAAATATTTCATTATTTTGGGGGAGGCTCAAGATCTTTTCCATGGCTTACGGGAGGCTCATTATGACAAAGTTTGAGAACTGTTGGTCTACTGCAGTCTCACTCATGGCTTCACCACTCGTGAGATATTAACAGACCAATCCCCTCTTATGCAGATTATATATATATATATATTTATAAAATGGGTAGGGAAATTGTTGTTGTTTTATTGGATGATGAGCATCACATGACCGATGCGTATATCAGGCGTGACCGCTTTGCTACTTTACTCCCCTCCAAAACAATTTTGACATTTTATAAGATAGATAAACCACTCTGCAGGTTGCGTCTGCTCTGATATACGACGCCTTTGGTGGTTGGATATACCGGTTCAAGGTTCATGGCGTATTAACACACACCAAGGCGTATGATATCAGAGTGCGACTTCACACTCAGAGTGGTATCTATTACATAGATATACATAGATATATGGGATATAGAATGGATAGCTGTCAGATAAATGATTTATGTACACAAGTGCTGTTTGACCTCGGGTAAACTCACGAGTGGCCTATGCCATGAGTGCGGTGTCCGAGGTCAAACAGCACAAGTGTACATAAATCACTTATCTGACAGCTCACCATTATATATTTCCTTTATGCAATAGGGATGCTTTATGTCAGCGTAGGGGCAGTTGCCTTTGATTGGTTATCTTTTTTTGCATATGTTTGTCAAAAAAGTGAATAAAAAATAGCATTTTCTGCTCTTTTTTGCTAATTATAAAAAAAGTCTATAATATATCTATAAATGAAACACTACTCATTTTGTAGATACTTTTGTGCTGAACAACTTTTATGCTCACAGTACCATGCTATCTTTTTTCGTTTTAAAGTTATTCACATTTGAATATGGGTAGTACTGTTACTGAGGCTGAACATTGTAAATGAGTTCTAGAGTGATTGTGACATAGCTACTGTAGGGATAAATGTTATTTATTCAACGGCTATGAAGATAAATGGATTTATTCAATGATTTTTGAGCCCAGTCCTATTGCATATATATCACGAGTGCTGAAGGCACAAGTGAAAATACACAGTTCACTCTGCAGGAGTGAGAATATTTTCCATATCCCACGATGTGCCCATCATGTGTGCAATTTATACCACAGGGATGAGAGCTTTAGGAACATTTTTTCTGATTATGTGTGTTCCTGCTCATTCTGTGTGTGCTGACAGTATATATATGTGTGTGTGTGTGTGTGTTCTGAATGGACTGGGAATGAGAAACATAGCTGACAGTGTTTTGCAAAGCTACTTGAGTGGGTCAGAGGCTCACTGAGAAAGGCACATTGCTGCAGGTAGCACTGTGAAACAGAAACTGCTTTGTAAAAGAGTTTCATTTAGAATTCAGGTTATTTTGAAGCTGAGATCAGCACAGTAATGGGCTAGAAAAGTTAGAAACACAATGGGACACAGGTGAGAGTCATTTGCAAAACTAATTGAGTAAGTTGCAGCTTCAGTGGGAAAGAGATGAGAGAAAAATTAAGGAGGAAGTATAGCGCAGTGGTTTAAGGCTCTGAGCTGCATTTGAATCCCACAGCCCCCACTTGCATACTGTGTGATTCTGAGCAAATCACTTAACTTTCTTGTGCTCCCAGGTTGCACCTGTAAACAAGTGTTCAGCTTAGTGTGTCTCTCTGTCCTGGTAAAAACAAAGATAAACTGTTTTCTGAAGCAGTTTCCTTTAGAGTGCAAGCTGCAGTGCAGTTATCCTCACTCTGGTGACATCAGCAGAGTATGTATCAATGTCGATATCCTCACTTTGCTGATGTCATAAGGATTTATCCTCACTGCAGTGGAAATAACACAGGATATCCTATTGAGAAACTCTCACCCCCATGTGTGTGTGTGTGTGTATATATATATATATATATATATATATATATAATACGTGATGTCTGAGTGTGTAATACACTGTGTATCTGAATGAGTGGAGAGTGATCTTGGGTAACCTCACAAGTGGTGGAGTGTAGCGGAGCCACGAGTGATGGTTTCTGAGGTCACAGTCCACAAGTTCAGATACATAGTGTATTACAAGCCCTGCCATCAAGTATTTGATTTTACAATAGGGTTACCTTGGCTTATGTTTGTTTTGTGGTGGACTGCGTTTTTTCTTTGTTGGAATTTGTTGTGGTTCTGTGGGGGGGTTTTGCTTGCATTGTGTCTTTCCGCGGGTTGGTTTTGTTTTTGTGAATGGGGTTTGTGGTTGCTTTCTAGTTGGCTGTTTGTGGTATTGGTGTGTTAGTACTGGTTGATGTAGTGGCGTTTGAATGGTAATGTATTTTGGAAGGTTTGCGTTTATTGCGTGGTATAGGTTAGTGGGCAGGATTTATGTTATGGTGGAGATTCTGAACAAGGTGGACAATAGCTTTGGAGCAGTAAAGATGCTGTGGTTTCTGGTTCTGTCTGGGTGGCTGCAATGGCTTGTTTTGGAGTTTCACTATGTTGTCTCTTCTGGATGGAGTTTGAGTTTTCATTATGTTTCACCTGGGCAGTTCTTTTTGGGCATCTTTGGAGTTCCACAGCATCATATATGTGCTGAATGGAGTTGGAGTTTTGAGTGTTTTTACCTAGGAAGTTCTTTTTGGGTGTATTTGATTTCTTTTATAGGTAAATATATAATTGTATATGTATTTTATATGTTCATGTATGTGTGTGTGACTATTTTCTCATGGACCACTTTACTATGCACTTATTTCTCATGATTATTGATATATGTTTACCAGTTTATTTCACTGTAGGAACAGTTTATTATGGTTTATTTGACATGAAAAGTGATATATTTCTCTGGGTTTCTCTAATTAAGGGAAAACCTTCAGTTTGTGTTTTTTTGACATGCCGAGACAGATGTTTTTCCTCCTGGTTTTAGTATTCATGGCAGTTGCGTTCTGTTTTGCCCCTGTTAGTCAGATTCACTGTCTGTAACTATGACTCAACTTTATTTTCTTTGGATTGTTTCATATTGGTGGCCTGTCGGAAATAAAGAAGAGAAGTTGTGGTTGGCTTGTTTGTCCTCTTCTTCTAGGGTGTAATATTTAGGAGATAGGGTTATTGTTTGTGTTTACGTACCTTGCACAATATTGAAGGTTATGTTGGTGGCATCTATTGTCAGGTTATTGAAGCAGGCTGACATGGTGTCATTCCATTTGGGTGGAGTAGAGCGGTCTGGTTTTCTGTTAGTGACATCTTGTGGGGTGGATGGTACTGCATTGATAGGCAGCTTAAAATGTCGGAGATTTGCTACGGTTTGTCTTCGTTGATATTGTAGTATTCATTGATAGATTGTAATTTTTTGTGGCTGGATACTTGTATAATGTCTGGGGGTGGTACACCACTATCTGTTAATGTTTGTTTTAGGTTTTTTCTGATGGAGTGGTTCGTCAGATGCTTTTCGATTTTCATGCCAGCTTCGATTAGCATCTTTTTTACTATGGAGCTGATGGTGTTTATTCCAAGGGGTTGGTTTGTGTACCAGGCTGTTGGGTAATGCAGTTTGACATGTTGGTTTATGGCAAAGAAGAAAGGGACTTCTTCTTGTAGAGTTTTGTCTGGTCTCTTTGTCTTGTAGAGAAAGTAGTTGGCAACTGGGCATTTTTTGGGATGTTGTGTTTCGTAAGCCTGAGGTTTTACTCTTCTTAGATCTTTCACTGTGGCTGCTGTTTGGGATTTTGTTTGTCGTTCTTTACCATATTCCAGGTATCTTTTGTTTCTGTCATCTACTTTGAGTTCTATATCTCCCCATTTCAGATTTCGAGTTTCAGTGGTGCCTCTTATACCAAAATAGAGGTTCTACTATCAGCCACATAGCATTTAGTTGCAATTGTGGGTTGTCTGGTCCCAGATGGTTTAACTCATACAGCTTTTCTATTATGGAATCCGTCAGTTCATCAGCTGCTCTAGGTCATTTTCCTTTGCCCTGCTCAGGTCGCTTCTGGAAACAAGCTTTGGCTTAGTGTGCCTTTCCTGGTTAAACAAGTTTCCCTTTTTAGTTGTTTTTATTTTGATTCCAAAACTTGGCTTGTTTTTCAGAATTTTAATGATGTCAGGGAGTCCAGGCACAGTTTTTATTTTAGATGTCTTTCTATGCTCTGGAAAAAAGATCGCAGGGCGAGGGGTTTGTATAGTGTTCTGTCTTTCCTATGGCAGTTTATGAAGTAATGACGTAGAATTTCATCTAGTTGTTCAGGAGGTATTTCTTCCAGAGATTCCGTTATGTGCATTTCTTCTCTGGGGTATCTTGTGACATTTTGGATGCCTGCTTCTGTTTTTCTTCTTGTATTTATATTTTTGGCACTGAGGATGTATTTGTCTATGTATTCCATATACAGTGGCGTCCCCCAGGATGAAACGCAATTCTTCAGCATTTTAGAGCACTCTGCAGAATGCTGCAGAAGACCTACTAAATAAAGCAATGTAATTTCAATGGTAATTAGTCCCCTTTGTCATTCAGAAAAATGTGACCCTGCCAGGATGAAGTGAATGCCACAGTTTCCTGCATGATAAAGGGGACTAACTGCCATTGAAATTGCAGTGCTTTATTTAGTGGGCCTGCTGCAGCATACCGCAGAGTGCATTAAAAGTGCATTTCATCCTGGGGGACGCCACTGTATGTGGTGCAGAGAGATGTTATTGCTTCTTTCTTCCATTGTTTTGCAAGTGGTTCTTGTCTTTCTTCTGTGGCGTGTGGGCCCAGTACTGTAAATGTTCTGTATCATTCCCTAGTTGCATTAGTATGTCCTCACATTCTCTTCCTAAGTTCTCGTCTGGGTTTTCTTTGCTACACGCAATGTTTTGAATGATGGTTTATTTTTGACAGGTAGTTTTGGTGTGAGATGTCGCTTTTGTTTGTTCTCTTTTGAGAGTTTTGCTTCTTTCTCATTTTGTTTTCTCCATTAAATGTGTGCTCCGTCTCTATTTCAGAAATGTAGGTAGCACAAGGAGAGTGGTTCTCAAGTCGTCTGCTATGAATTGTGTTCAGGTGTGATAGATTTTCTTAATACTTGTTTTTAAAGTAGTCCAGACTCATGCCATGCGTGACATGCTTATAATTTAGATATTTTTGTGTAACATGTGTACTATGTGTATAAATCTGAGTTATGTAGATGGTAGACATATCATGTTTAGTTTATTACATGGTAGTGCAGATACAGGAATTTATTTAATGGTCTGTGACTTCACAAACAGTGGATATCAGGTTGCCCTACTGTGTATCAAAAAATAATAAAATATGGGTCATCCTGTTGGCACCAATACATGAATCTACAAAAACTGAAGTAGGATGAACTCCAGTGCTACAATTTCTTCATAAGATTTCTTTTTTTTTAAACTTCAAGTTTATTTAGGTTGAATACCATAATATAACCATTTCAGTTAACAGTTCTGTAAAAAAGCAAGACAGCACATTTTGTTACAGAAAATTTATCATACAGTTAAATCGGTGAGACTATGGGAGTTTAACTTATTCTATTTTCCCCCCTTTTCCTTGTCTTCAGCCTCTCTCCTGGTGACTGTAACATTCAAAGTTGAACTATTCTATTAATAAGCTCTTATATCATTCCATATAAACAGTATTACTGTCACTAACGGACTCTTATTTACCCTTTGCTAATGAGGGTATCCACCTATATATCTATCAATCTAAAATAAAAATGTCTCTTACTATAAAACTTTATAAATAAGTAACCAGTAAGGAACAAATTGATAAGAACTGAGAAGAGAGAGGTGTTAAATTCCTCTCCCTTCCCTCCTCACTACCAATAGAACAAAATAAAACAAGGCTTGGCTAAGTTGACATATTTTTCCTTGTTTTTTATATCAACTGGGGTCTGGAGTATAAGGCTACCAGATGCCGAGGACAAGGTTAACCAGGATAGTTTTTATACCTTCTAGCATCAATTAGATTTATACTGATCTCCCCAAAACCTTATTGTGGGAAGGCTTGTTGTGAAAGAATCAAAACGCCCTTCACATCTTCCAATAAGTGCATGAAAGGCAACCATATTCCATTATATTTGTCCCCCCTCAGTCGTAGTTCCGCTGTTATCTTTTCCACCCTTGCTATATCTTTTGTTAAAGCTATCCATTCCCCAAATGTAGGAAGTTCTGGGTCCAACCATCTTCTAGTAATCACTTTACCCACAGCTGCCAGTAAGATTTCCATAAAAGATGTCTTGGCATTTGATCTCTTCCTTTTGGGGAATGACCCTAACACCATAAGTGGGAAGTCTATTTGGGCTTGAATACCTGACATTTCCTGAAAGTGATGTCCCACTTCAGCCCAAAAAGAACGAAGTTTAGGACATTCCCAAAAGATATGATAAGGGGTCCCCCCTCCTCCACAACCTCTCCAACAGGTTTCTGGGGCTCCCTTTTTATAGTGTTTTGTCTTGAAAGATGTATTAAAAAATCTGATCAACATCTTCCACCTAAACTCCCGCCATAAATTGGAAGCCGATGTATGAAATGCCCCTTCCCATATCCATTGCCATGTTTGTGTGTCAAGTTGCAGTCCCATCTCCCTCTCCCAGGCCATCTGCGCCCTCAGTGGAATGAGGTCTGTTACCTTTCTATATGTGGATACCAAAGCTGATACCAGATGTGACTCACCTGGGGCATCTACCGCTTGCCAGATTTTCTGTTCCAAGGGATGTGGTTCCTGCTGGGCTTCCCGTAGATTTATTCCCACCCGCAGGAAGGAAGAGATCTGCAAGTATCTAAAAAAGTGTGTAGTGGGCATGATGAATTCTTGTTGAAGCGATTAAAATGTTTTTACCTGCCCTCGATAGATAAGCTGGGCAAAATATACTAGGCCCCCACAATTCCACGTCTCAAATGCTTGATCCGATTTAGGTGGGGCAAATGAAGCACATTGAGTAATTTTCATTCTATTATTAATTTGAGATTGTATTCCTACTTTCTTCCGTACTTCTGCCCATACTTTATACATTTGTTTTAACCATGGATTGTTAATATTCAGTGTATTCAAGTGTGCTAACGACCTGCAAAATCCATACCGGTGATATGCCTGGGTCCCCTCACCTGTACAGTCAAACCTTATCAGAAATTGTTTTCAGGTGTCGACCAGGGAACTAATTGGGCCATTTGATAATACATTTTCAAATTGGGTAGGCCCAGGCCTCCTCCATTTTTTGCCCTCATCAACGTGTCCCACGCTATCGTTGGTCTTTTCCCTGCCCATATAAAATGGTGAAGGGCTTTATTAATTTTCTTCCATTCAGGACTTGGAATGTGTAGTGGAAGGGTGTTAAATAGAAATAAAAAACATGGTAGGATATTCATCCTTATAGTCTCCACCTTTCCCATCAGTGAGAGGGGAAGGAGTTCCCATGTCTTTAAATCTGTAAATACTACTTTTATCAGTTTCCCATAATTCACTTGATATAATTGGTTTAGTTGCAGGGAAAGGAAAATACCCAGATATCTCAAACTGTCTAAGATCCATTTAAATGGGATCATAGAAACATAGAAACATAGAAGTTGACGGCAGATAAGGACCGCAAGGCCCATCCAGTCTGCCCATTTCTTTTTCTACCTTATAAATGTGCCATCGGCCTTTGCTCTGTCAGTGACCTATCTATTCATAGTCATTTGTATTGCTCCCTTATGCCTATCCCATGCCTGTTTGAAGCCCTGCACTGTATTCATAGCCACCACTTCTTGTGGTAAGCTATTCCATGCATCTACCACCCTTTCTGTGAAAAAAGAATTTCCTACATTCCCCTTAATCGGCCTCCCTCTAATCTCATGCTGTGTCCTCTTGTCCTGCTATTTTCTTATATTTAAACATGTTAGACTCTTTCACCTTGTTTATGCCCTTAAGGTGTTTAAATGTCTCGATCATATCACCTCTCTCCTCCTTTGCTCAAGGGTATACATATTGAGCTCCGTTAATCTGTCCTCATATGTCTTCTGATGCAGTCCCTGCACCATTTTGGTTGCCCTTCTCTGGACTGCCTCAATTTGGTTAATGTCCTTGTGAAGGTGTGGCCTCCAATACTGCACAAGTACTCCAGATGGGGCCTAACCAATGTCTTGTACAGAGGGATTATTACCTCCCTCTTACGACTTGTGATACCCCTACTAATACACCCTAACACCCCCCTAGCCTTACCTACTGCTTTAGAGGTCTGCTTGGATGATTTTAGGTCATCAGTGATGATGATGCCCAAGTCTCTTTCTTTCTTTGTGACTGCTAGCAACTCCCCTCCCAGCCTATAGGTGGCTTCAGGGTTTCTCTTCCCTATGTGCATGATTTTGCACTTCTTTGCATTAAATCCCAGTTGCCACTCTTCTGACCATTTTGCTAGTTTATCCAGATCTCTTCTCATTCTGCCCACCCATCTGGATCATCTACTCTGTTGCAGATCTTGGTGTCATCTGCAAACAGACAAACCTACCCTCTAGTCCATCTGCGAGGTCACTAATGAAGATGTTGAATAGGACTGGCCCCAGGACTGATCCTGAGGTACCCACTTGTGACTTGCATCTCTTCTGACTGTATACCATTTACCACCATCTCTGTTTTCTGCCAGTCAACCAGTTTGCCACCCAGTTGACCAACTTCTGACCCACCGAGCCTACCTAACTTATTTATCAATCTTCTATGTGGAACAGTGTCAAAAGCTTTGCTGAAGTCAAGGTAGCTACATCAACTGCTCCCCTTGGTCCACCACTCTGGTTACCAGTCAAAGAAATCTATGAGATTAGTTTGACAGGACCTTCCTTTGTAAACCCATGCTGTCTTGGATCCTGTGCCCCTATGGATTCCAGGTGTTGCACTATCCTTTCCTTAAGGAGTGCCTCCATAATCTTGCCCACTACTGAGGTAAGACTGACTGGTCTGTAGTTCCCCGCCTCCTCCCTGCTACCACTCTTGTGGAGCGGGATCACATGAGCCCTTCTCCAGTCTTCTGGGACCTCTCCTGTGCTCAGAGACTCACTAAACAAGTTGTTTCATCAGTTGTTTAAACTCAGTAGTTAAGGATCCACTTACCACTATAACTTCCATTTTGTCCTTGTTAATTTTAAATCCAGACAAATCTCCATATTCTGTTAATATTTGATTTAAAATTGGGAAAGTTTTGTTTGGATTTCGCAGGTACAACATGGTATCATCTGCATAAAGTGATATTCTGCTCTCTTCCCCTTCCACTTTAATTCCTTCCAAACTTTGGTGTACCCTAATTGTTTCTGCCAGGGTTCCATACAGAGGGCAAATAGTATGGGTGAGAGGGGGCAGCCTTGTCTTGTCCCTCTTTGAATATTTAAACGATTAGAGGTTGTACCGTTTACTCTAACATTAGCTTGGGGTTTTCAGTATATAGCTTTAACCCAGGTAATAATTTGGTCTCCAAAGCCGAATTTCTTTAACACCCCATACAAAAAATTCCAGCTTAAATGATCAAATGCTTTCTCTGCATCGATCGCTATAGCCACTTGCAGTTCTTGAGAAACTCGGCCCTGGTGCAGAATGTTAAGGCATCTCCGAATATTGTCACTAACGTGTCTGTTAGGTACAAAACCTACTTGGTCTGGGTGAACCAGATCGGGTAAAATTATATTTATCCGTTTTGCCAAAATTTTAGTAAAGATTTCTGAGTCCACATTAAGGAGGGATAGTGGTCGGTATGATACACAAGAATCAGGGGGTTTACCCTCCTTAGGTATAACTGAGATAAAAGCCCTCCTCCAAGAGTTGGGGAAGTCATCTCCTTGGCATGAATTAAATAATTGACACAAAATAGGGGTTAGCTGGGTTTTAAATTTTTGATAGAATTCCATGTTGAGGCCATCCAGTCCAGGTGATTTACCTATTTTCATATCATTAATTGTTTCCATCACTTCCTGAGATGTTATAGGAGAGTCCAATCTTAGTTTATTATCTTCTGTCAGGTGTGGGAGCGGAATAGAAACATAAACATAGAAACATAGAATTTGACGGTAGATAAGGACCGCTTGGCCCACCCAGTCTGCCCAGTTCCCTACCTAATGGGTAAGCTGCAGATCCTAGTTAACCAGCAGCCTACTTCTTTCTACTCCCACCCCTAGAATTGCCTTATGACTGTCCCATGCATGCTTGAATTCAACCACTGTTTTTGCCTCCACAACCTCCTCCAGAAGGCCGTTCCATGCATCCACAACCCTCTCTGTGAAAAAATACTTCCTTACATTACCTCTGAGCCACACCCCATCTTCAAATTGTGCCCCCTTGTTCTTGCACACCTCTTTTTTTGAAAGATGCTACCCTCTTGGACTTTGTTGATTCCCTTGAGGTACTTGAAAGTTTCTGTCATGTCCCCCCTCTCCATCCTTTCCTCGAGGCTATACGTATTAAGCTCCTTTAGTTTCTCTTCATATGTTTTCTGTTGTAGACCCTGCACCATTTTAGTTGCCCTCCTCTGGACAGCTTCCATCTTGTCTATGTCCTTGCGGAGATTGGGCCTCCAGAACTGCACACAATACTCCAGATGGGGTCTCACCAGCTGTCTGTACAGAGGGATAACAACTTCCTGTTTTCTACTGGTGATGCCTCTCCCTGTGCATCCCAGTATCCCCCCAGTCCTCCTTACTGCCCTCTCGCATTGCTTGCCCACCTTTAAGTCATCTGATATGACTACCCCCAGGTCCCTTTCCATTTTTTTGTTGTTGTTAGTATCTCACCCCCCATTGTGTACTCTTCCCCTGGGTTTCTGTTTCCCAGGTGCATTACCTTGCACTTCTTAGCATTGAATCTAAGCTGCCATACATTTGACCATTCCTCTAACCTTGCCAAGTCTCTTCTCATCTTTTCCACCCCACCTTGTGCATCAGCTCTGTTGCAGATCTTTGTGATATCTGCAAAGAGACATACTTTTCCTTCCAGTCCCTCTGCAATGTCGCTTTTAAAGGCATTGAAGAGGACCAGTCCTAATACTGAACCCTGCGGTACCCCATTAGTAACCCCCCTTGCTTCAGAGTGGACTCCATTTACTATTACCCTCTGTGTCCTATTCTCCAGGCAGTTCTTTACCCAGGCTGTCATCTTGGGACCCACTCCCAGGCTGGCTAACTTGTATATTAATCTTTTGTGTGGGACTGAGGTCAAATGCCTTGCTAAAGTCTAGGTAGGCCATGTCCACAACCCCTCCTGATCTACTACTTGGTCACCCAGTCAAGAAATCTATTAGATTCATCTGGCATGACCTTCCGCTGTGAATCCATGCTGCCTTGGGTCCTGTGCCCCTCTGGCCTCTAGGTACTCGACAGTTCTTTCCTTCAGAAGTGATTTCATCATTTTCCCTATCACTGAGGTTAAACTAACAGGTCTATAGTTTCCTGCTTCTGCCCTGCTCCCACTTTTGTGAAGGGGAATCACATCTGCCCTCCTCCAGTTCTCAGGCACCACCCCATCCTCCCATGATTTGTTAAAGAGGGTAGTCGGTGTCACTAGTTCTACCCTTAGTTCTTTTAGAATTCTGGGATGAATCCCATCAGGCCCCATTGCTTTGTCCACCTTCAGTTTTAAGAGTTCTTTCAGAATCCTTTCTTCTGTAAATGGGCTGGTATCAACTTCTGTATCCAGAGTGTTTCTATTGTTTGTTTTAGGTACCTCCCCCTCTTCATTTGTAAATACTGAGCAAAAATATTTGTTTAGTATCTCTGCCCACCCCTCCTCCGCTTTATTAAGCCTTACTATCCCTCCCTTAGTCTTCCTTCGCTCCTGATGTACCTAAAAAGGTTTATACCCCTTCATACCTGAGTTGGCTATCTTTTCCTCGGTTCTGGCCTTTGCTGTTCTGACTGCCTTCCCAGCTTCCTTTTGCTTTAACTGGTACAATTCTCTGTCCTGCTCCTTCTGTGATTCTTTGTATTTTCTGAATGCTTTCTTTTTCTCTTGAACCTTCACTGCCACCTCCTTTGAGAACCATAGTGGTTTCTTACATCGTTTTGTTTTGTTTATTTGCTTCACACAAAGGCTTGTTACCTCTGTGATGGCAGTTTTTATTATTCCCCATTGTTCTTCCACCCTTCCTTCCTGCCTATTTGCTAGTGCATTCCTTAGGCACTCACCCATTTTGGCAAAGTCAGCCCTCCTGAAGTCCAGTACTTTTGCCTTTGTATGGCTTGACTCTATTGCTGTGTTTATTGTGAACCATACTGTTAGATGGTCGCTAGTTCCCAGATGGCTACCCATTTCTACATCTGTGATCCTCTCTTCATCTCCATTTGAGAGAACCAGGTCTAAGATTGCTCCCTCTTGAGTGGGTTCCAATACTAGTTGTCTAAGGCATGCCCCCTGTAGGGCATCTAGAATAACCCCACTCTTAGAAGTGGCTGCTGCAACTGCACTCCAGTTAACATCTGGCATATTCAGATCACCCATCACCAATATCTCCCCTTTATCTGCCATTGTAAGTATACTTTCTATCATTTCCTTGCTCATTTCCTCCCCTGAGAGGGGGGTCTGTATGCAACCCCTGTGCGGATTGTGGTGCCATTTCCTGCCTCCAAATTGACCCACAGTGCTTCTTCTCCTCCCTGTTTACCCTTTTGTTCTGTTGCTTTGATTCCTTCCCTTATGTAGAGAGCTGCTACTCCTCCTCTTTTACCCTCCCTGTCCCTCCTGTAGATAGTGTATCCTGGTATGTTTACATCCCAGTTATGATTCTGTGTGTACCATGTTTCTGTGACTGCCACGATATCCAGATGTTCCTCCTCCATCAAGGCCACTAATTCAGGAAGCTTGTTACCCAGACTACGGGCATTGGTACTCATTGCTCTCCATTTTTTGATGGCTTTATCTTCTGTAGCAGCATTCCCCACTGACCTTTCTACCTTGGTCTTTTTCTCATTTAGTACCCTGTTTTGTAGGGGAGGCTGCTGCTTATCAGTGCCTCCCCCCCTTGACTAGTTTAAAAGCTTGCCAATGAAGCATTTAAACTGATTGCCCAAAAGACTTGTTCCTTTCTGGACAGATGCAGACCATCCTGCCAGTATAGGCTGGTGTTCCTCCAGGTGGAACCCCAGTCCCCAATGAAGCCAAACCCCTGTGCTCCACACCATTTTTTCAACCATTCGTTAAACTGCATGGTGCAAAGTACCCTCGCCTCACCCATGCCACTGACAGGCAGCACCTCTGAGAAGGATACTGTGTGTGCTACTTGTCTTAGGCCCCTCCCCAACTCTACAAAGTCCTTCTGCACTGCTCTAATCTCATGATGAGTCAAGTCATTTGTCCCTAGCTGGACAATGACGTCCAGCTCAGACTCCCGTGCAACTGTTCTCATGATCCTAAGGATGCGCTTCCTGTCCCTCCAAGCCATGGCACCAGGCAGGCACCTTACTTCAGTTTTCTCTGCTCCCCCCAGTTCTATCCCCCTAATAATTGAGTCCCCCACCAGGAGCTGCTTCCTTTCCCTGTGGTGCCCCCTGCCTCCTTCCTGAGGGCCTCTCTTGTGACAGTTGTCTGCAACCTCCTTAGTGTCCTCTGCAGGTGCATCCATAGGGGAACTATGTTCCCCCAGAATGGTGTATGGATTATGGAGTGGAACAACTGACTGGATGTGCCTCTGTTCCACCACCCTTACCCTCCCTGAGCCCACTGTGGTCCAACTGCTGTGCTTTTTTTGCAACCTCTGAGGTAGTGGTGGTGGCTGTCGTGTTCCCTGGATGGAGGAGGTTCCCTTACTACTGTCCAGTGCGGCCTGAAGATGGGAAACTTCCTCCCTCAGGGCAGAGAGTTGTCTGCAAACAGGGCAGCATCTCAGCCTCCAGAAAGACTCCCAGAAGACTGCTGCCCCACAGCCATTACATTGCACTACTCCCCGCATGTCTGTCTACCTTGTTTAGTTTTTTTTGTGTGTGTGTGTGATTGGTTTGTTATATAGAAATATATGTGTTATATAATGTGTATGCTTATATTGTCAGTGCAGTGTGCTAGAGAGAATATGACAGTGATATGCACATTGCCGTCTTGAGGAAATGATGCCAGAACCCCAGGTATAAAGGAACTATTTCCAGGGGTGGGTGGGGTGAGGGGTGGGAAGGGTTTGGGCCTAAACTGTGCCCTCACGAAACAATCAGCTAAAAGCTCTGACCTACCGCTGCAATGAGTGTCTTTCTGTCAGCAAGATGCCCTACACGACAATTTGACAGAGTAAATACCCTGCTAATCAAACAGAGAAAAATCGAAACATCCAAGTCAGACACAGGTACACCTCCCCAGCCCCACAACAGCCTGGTGACTTGTGCTCTGAAAGCAGTCAGCCCCAAAACACATCAGCTGTGCACAAGGACAGACACAGTAAACAGTATTCAGTCCCTGTGGGTTTAAACTCTTCCTGCACTGAAAATCTTAACAATTATAACAAAAGTAAAGCAAGGTCCACCTCCCTCTGTTGATAGATAGACTGCATTTTCTGATAATTCTAAGTTTCTTATTTCACCCTTCAGTTAGAAGTATCCTCCACCTGAAAAATATTAACTTTCCTAAGGAATCTGCTTCAAACCAAAGACAATTGTAAATTGTAAGGTTCACCTCCCTCTGTTGTGAGCACAACTCGCTTTCTTGCAAATCTTAAGTCCAATGTTGCAGCTTCCAGCCAGAGGTAGTTTCACCTGAAGAATATTAGGTTATCTGATGAGCCTGCTAAAATTAGTACTGTTATCAAGGTCTGTAAGATTCTTCCAGAGCTATTTGCTGATAAGTAGCTATGATGTAAGCACATCCTGACACAGTCTGGCCTGGCCTTTTAAGGCGCACAGAGATAAACAAAAGAAAAACCAGTTTCCACCCCCTAGGCACTGTCTGGGTCCAATACACAGCCTGTAACCTGCTCTCAATTCAGGACTTATGACAAATTCTTAGCCCAGAAAATAACTCACAGTATTACAAATATTGCAATGCAAACAGTCAATCACTAACTCCAATCTAGTCAGCTGTGCACTGGGACAGACACAGTAAACAGTATTCAGTCCCTGTGGGTTTAAACTCTTCCTGCACTGAAAATGTTAACAATTGTAACAAAAGTAAAGCAAGGAATCCTCTCCAGATACTCCTGTATCTTCTGTGGTAAGTCTTGGCCTTCTGAGTTTCTGCTATAAAGAGTGGAGTAATATTGCTCAAAAGCCTCAGCTATCTTATTGGGGGTAAAATGAACTGTGTCTGAATCTGCTTCTCTTGTTTTATTTTTTTAACATATCTCTCCGCCTGGTCCCGTCTTAGTCTAAAGAACAGGAGCCGTCCTGCCTTATTACCATACTCGTAGTATTTTTGATTTGAGTATCATAATTTAGCTTCATCCTGAGAGTCTAAAATATTCAGGAGGTCTTTCCTAACATTATTGAGTTTAGTTGAGTTCTCTTTGGTTCTATTCTGTTTATGTTCATTTTCTAAATGTTTCAACTGAGTTTCCAATGCTGTCTGCCTTTCCTTTCTTTGTTTCTTTAGTCGAGCAGCATGAGATCACCTCCCCCCAGAAAACCGCCTTGAGGCCGTCCCAATACCACTTTGGCCCTGGTTCCGCTGTTTTGTTATTTCCTTGATAATCTTTTATCTTGTCAGATATTTAGTCTCTAAAATCCTGTCTCCCTAACAGGAAAGAGTTAAACCTCCATGTCGTCTGCTTACCCCAGTCTCCCAGCTGAAGTGTCAGTGTCACTGCAGAATGGTCTGAGACCACCCTGGGGTGAATATCACAGTCCCTTATTTTATGCAACTCGGTATTGCAGCACAGAAAATAATCAATTCTAGAGTAGGAGTCATTGGGATTGGAATAAAAGGTAAAATCCTTCTCCGACCCCTTCAGTTCCCTCAAACATCAACCAATGCTAGTCCGCATACCCCAGTGTTTTACTCATTTTTTATTTGTCTTTTGATTTTGGGATGAATGGTCCAGCCCCGGATTAATCAAACAGTTGAAATCCCCTTCCCATAAGATTAACCCCTCCTCCACATCTGAGACCTTACAAAATAACCCTTGGTAAAATCCAGGGTCATCATTGTTAGGTGCATAAATATTAATCAAATGCAGTTTTTGGGAGAGTATCTCTCCTGAGACAGTAATCCCTCTACCATCATCCAGAGGTTCTTCCTTTGTAATTTCCAGTGGGATGTTTTTCCCGAATCAGAATAACTGTGCCGTTTTTCTTGCCAGAGGCATGTGACAAGCCCACCACTCTGCCCACCCACATTGGTCTAAGTTTTTTATGCTCCAATTCAGACAGCCTAGTCTCCTGCAAGAAACAAATATCTGCATGGAGCTGGTTTAAATAATGCAAAATCTTCGTTCTCTTAATGGGGGAGTTGATACCTTGAACATTCAAGGAAACCACCTTTATGGAACCCATTTTAGATTAGTTATACCCATCCTGAGCAGGACCATCACCCCAAACTCAATCTCCCCAATCAACCCTGTGAAATCAGTGACCTCTCCCCCCAGTTGCACCCTTCATGTACAAAAAAGCCAAGCAAAAATAATAAAATACACAACCAATACATTAAGAATGTAAACTGTGAACATCTATGAAAAAGGAACTAACTGACAACAAAACTTGTTGTCTCTAAACCAGTTTTAACTGTCTAGATAACTTTCAACCAACATATTTAGAAATTATCTAGCTATTTGAATGCTTCCTAGGTTAAAGAAAGAACACCCCATGTAACACAGGGTGTGGTAGCCAATGCTACTGTGCTTGTAAATGTACAAGCCTGACCACAAGGTGTCAGTATGTATAAACGTCACCAAGAGCAAGTGATGTAATAGAAGCTCCGGTGGTTTCTGGTCACCTTCAATGTCCGGGGGCCACTCCTTTAAATCTTTATCTATATGATTCTTAACCCAGCATTTTCATTTGTGTCTCCTTCATTTTTTTTCTGCTTCTCCCCTAATTCGGATATCTTAAGGTGCATCAGAGTTAGTATACCACTCCCGGCCCCGTCCCCACCCTCTAAGTGCCCTACCAAACCCATTACAATAAACAGGGAAGTGAGAAGGGGAGCTCGGAAGAGGCACATGCTGACAGTAGGTTGCAATAACCCCCCTCCACATACAAACATAAACCTGTAGATTAATAAAAGCCCCAAA
Source organism: Neoceratodus forsteri (assembly GCA_016271365.2). NCBI lineage: Eukaryota > Metazoa > Chordata > Ceratodontiformes > Ceratodontidae > Neoceratodus > Neoceratodus forsteri. Next base: position 326,150,152 of record CM057454.1, on the reverse strand, counting down.
TAGTTATTTTCGTTTTCAGTTATTCTGAAGAGGACCGTGTAGCCCCACAGCGACCGACAGTCCAAAACATAGCAGGTGTCTAGTTGGGGTAGATGTAAGGCTCCTTTTAAATCTCAGTTTAAATGGGGTCGATCACACGGCCCCAACGCAAGTGTTTAAAGTACAAGAAAAATAAAATTGTCCAATCCATTTGACCGATGTAGGGATAAGGTGTCACCTTAGTAACCTCTTCAATCCCCCTCAATGCATCACTAAAAGGAAAAGGATACTCTCTACTTGCCAGTTCAGGTATATGAGTCATCTGATTTTGATCTCCCCGTTCCGACTGTCATCCATGGCGCCTTTGATTCTCTCGCTACAAGCTCCTGCAAATCTGAGCATAGATATGAAGACCAGGTCACTGAGGTAGGCTGTGCTCTTTTGGGCTTCCCAGCTCTTTGCCACACGTCTTGTGCTATCTCTTGTTCTAACTTATCCGCTTTGAATTCTATGCATTGAATTCCCATTTGTTGTAAAGTGGATGCCGCTTCTTGAATTGACTCAAATAAAATGGGACCTTTCTCAGTATGGACTCGCAGACGAGCAGGGTAGTATAACTGGATTTTAACATTTTTCTCCTTCGCTTGTTTTATTATCCCCCATACCTGGCGTCTCTCGTTATTTAGCAGATCGGAGAAGTCTTGGTCTAGGAAGATCCTTTGCCCATCAAATTGTATAATTTTATTCTTCCATGCAGTTTGTAGAATTAGTTGCCTCTCTCAATAGTTCAGCATCTACACTATAATTGATCTGGGGCACGTCGATTGCTTCTTGGGCTTAGGTGCCAGCGAGCGGTGTGCCCTTTCTATCTGAAGGGGTGATTTCTCTGGAATCTTCAATGTGGCCCTTAACATGTGGGCTACAAAATCCTCCATTGTCTCAAAAGATGTCTCCAAGTCTTCCAGGACTCCATAAATGCAAAAGTTGTTCCTTCTCGCCCGGTTCTCCTGGTCGTTAATTTTAGCTTGTAATTCTTTTTCCAGAGCCAGGAGATATAGGATGGCCCTGTCGTGCCAACTGGTGGAGTCGGCCAAAGACCCGATTGCCTGTTCCGCTGCCTCTGTGCGTTTATCCATTTTTTTGAGGTCGGAGCGGAGATCAGCCACCAATGATTCAACTCTATGCAACGTTTTTATAATCCCGTCCAGTTTTGAGACAGTGATATGCTGATCCACAAGATCTATGTTGTCCTCTGAGTCGGCTAGGCTGGATACTGGAGAACCCAAGCAAGAGGCCTCGCGCGGGCCTGGTTGTCTGTCCAATTCCATCAGCGCTCGTACCCTCGCTGAGTGAGACACCTTCCCTTTGTGTTTGTTAGAGCCATCACTTTGCAGCAAATAAAATTGGATGATCAATTTAATGAATTACTAACATACTAAAATGCCAGCAGAATAGGCCTAACAGCCTTTCGTGTCTGCTCGTTTGGTCAGCCCCCACCCTGGGTGCTGACCTTGCTGCCCCCCTCGCCTTCTCTGGCTTCTCCCTTCCCAGTTCTGGATATTCTTGCTGCATTGGATTTTGCTTCCAGAACCCTTCCCCTTTATATAACTAGGTTTATATAATTCTTCTATTGAGCGGTCCCCGGAGCTGTCAGATTAGGCGTCCATCGGGTTGGTGACGTAACCGCAAGTCCATAAGATTTCTTTTTTATTGCCATATACACATACAGTATAGAGGGGTGACAGTTTTGTGGCTCTGCCACTTCATCAGGCTCCACTGTGCTTCGCTGTCACTCTGTTTATCCTCCAAAATACTTAATAGTTTATCTGCTTACTAGCTCTCTGAGTCCTAAAACCTGTTTCCTTATACAATGTAACATTTTCACTGTGTTGTCCAGATCAAGGCCTTGTTCTTTGTATTTTAAAACTCCCTTAACAGGCCTGCAATAAGTCTAGGCTCCCCTGCTCAGTAGTTTGCTGTTCTCTCAGAACAATCCCCTGTGCTATCTTCAGTGCTTTTTGTTAACTGCACCACAGCACCACCATTCCAAACAAGGAAGCTATGACTTCACCTATATATACTGTGTATATATATATATATATATATATATATATATATATTATTTTATAGTTGAGTAGCCTGTTTAATGTTATACCTAAAATTATGAGCTTTAATATCCTTGGCCCCCTTTAACGTAATGAGCTGAAATTTTGTATGTGTGGTTTAGGAAGCAAGGGATTAATGTGTGGAAATTTGTGTGATGGCAGCTTGTTTGGTTTCTGACATACAGCTGTGTCATTTCTAGAAAAAAACTAAGTTATGTCCGATACTTAACAGTGGGGTTTTTTTTTGCTCTCCTCTACAGCCTACATGGGAAGCTATTTTTTCCCCAGACTTGCAGGAGACATGTGTCATGTCCCAAGGTAGTAACTTTGACAGGTCCCATGAAAAAAATATTAAGGGGTTCCAGACTTATAAGGCTTTAAATTATAGTTTTTTCTGACTTGCACATGCGCAGTGGCCATTTTCAGATAACGTTTTTAAATTGTGTCTTTTTTGCATCAAAGTTTGTGCATTAGTAAAAATAATTTTGCAAATGAGGAATGAAGTGACAAGATTCCGACATCTTGTTTTCAGTTAGTGGACACTGTTACATATTTTAAAAAATACTACCCCTAGGTAAACACCAACAGTTGTGTTTACCTAATTGGGGTCTGAGGAACACAGTTCTGCCATTCTTTTTTTTTTAATTGTGCACAGAAAGATGTTTTTGGTGTTGGGCCTTTGGTAGTGTTGCAAATTTGTGGCACTACCTTTGCAAATCACCTGATGTTGCATGAAAGTATGAGGGGGGTTTCCAGCACTAATCCTTAAATTGTTCCCCATTCATTTTTGGGGCAATCAGACCCCTGAATCTGATTCCTCGGCCCTTGTTTAGGTAAACACCTATTGGTGTTTACCTAGAGAAAGTATGTTTTTCCCCTTTTACTATCACTATCCCTCCCTTGGTCTTACTTCACTCCCTGATGTACCTAAAAAAGGTTTTATCCCCCTTCTTAACTGAGTTGGCTATCTTTTCCTCAGTTCGGGCCTTTGCTGTTCTGACTGCCTTCCCAGCTTCCTTTTGCTTTAACTGATACAATTCTCTGTCCTGCTCCTTCTGTGATTCCTTGTACTTTCTGAGTAAGTCAGCAGGCTGCTCTCCTCTCCCAGGGGTGGTGGGCATGGGTTGATGCCCCCCCCCCCAGTTCCGTTCCCACTGGGTGGAAGTCCAGTGGGTAGCATAGGTGAGAGTGGGTGGCACTGTTACGGGTCGGCAGAAGGGGCTGGGCTCATGCCATGGTGTGCATGTCTCCACACGCACAGCCATGTGCCGGGGCCTCTGGCAGGGAAGCAGGAGAAAACCTACAAATACCATAAAAACCTATAAAAAATAAAAAGAACACCAAAAACCTGAGAGCTTCTGGGAGCCTTGGCAGCCCTCAGACTCCCGGCCATTTGTTGAGCCCCACCAGGAAAAATAAAAGTCGGCTGCTATGCTTATGAGGCTTAGGAGTACATAGGAGCCTGCAGCAACTGCTCAGATGCTGCAACGTTCTTAGAGTCTTGTGACTGTCTGCGAATGCAGTGCTGCAGAGAAAAAGTGTGCCAGCATGTGACTGGCTGCCAAACTAGAAAATATCTGCGTCTTGGCAAGAAGCAAAAAGTGATAGTAGCTATGATAAGATGGTCACCGCCATAATAGCAACCATGCGGTATGAGCCAGAATACAGCAATTTTATGTTTAACCCAGCCCTCAACATAGCAGGAAACACTGTCACTGCACCGAGCACGGTGGCCACTGAGTTAAATTCCTATTTCACAAACTGGGCATCCACCCTCTTGCCCGCTGTCCCGCCCCACCCCTTGCAACCATCAAATTCAACCCCTGCCACGCCCCTGTCCTCAAATTTCTACTTTTACTTAATAACTCCCTCAGAGGTATTAAGAGCCCAAGGGCTCCTCACCCCCGCCAAAGGTAAGTGCCTATCGGGTCTTGACTCCAAAATGCTCTTCGTATCCACCCCAGCCATTGCTAGCCCATTGGCTGCTCTCTTTAACCTCTGCTTTCTGCAGGGCTCAGTACCTTTTTCTTGGCAACATGCTACTGTTATCCCCCTACATAAAGGCTGTGACCCATCCTCACGGGGAAACTACCACCCTATCTCCCTTCTTCCCATCCTGGCCAAGTTACAGGAGCACCTCGTCCTCTCCCAGCTCTCTGCTTTTCTCTACTCCACCTCCTTCTTCACCCCATACCAGGCTGGGTTTAGGAATCACACTCCACCATAACCTCTCTCCTAAGACTCACTGACACCATCCTCACAGGAATGGATAATGGGGAAATTACCTCAGCCATTTTCATCGACCTTGCTAAGGCCTTTGACACGGTCTCCCACACCCTACTACCGTCCAAACTCTCCCTAGCAGGCCTATCAGATTTGGCCACCAGTTGGTTCAATTCGTACCTGGCAGGCAGGTCCAAATCGGTACGAATTAGCTCCTCCACCTCCCCCCCATCACTACAGGAGTCCCGCAGGGCTCCGTCCTTGGCCCAATACTGTTCTCCATCTTCCTGAATGATCTGCCTCTGGTCTGCCCACATACATCCACATACATCCATTCACTTGTATGCTGACGATACAGTACTGTATGCCTCAGGCTCATCCCCTCCTGAAGTAGCAACCAGGCTGCAACAGGACTTTGAAAATGTCCAGCTTTGGTTCCATTCAAATCAACTCTTTCTTAATCCCAAGGAAACTGTCTCCCTCACATTCGGCACAAGGGCAAAACTCACTAGGCTCACCTCCTCCCTTATATTCCACACCCTTGAAGGCTCTCCTCTGGAGGATTGTAAGTCCTTCAGATATCTTGGTGTCTGGCATCAGCATCTAGATTTCTCGGAGCATATCGATTCTATTCACAAAAAACTGCACCCCATGCTGGGCGCTTTATACTGACACAAAAGTTGCATCCCCCTGCAAACGCGCTCAAACATTGTCCAAAAAATGATCCTCCCAATACTGGACTATGGGGACATGGTCTACAGTGCAGCTCCCAAGTCCTTCCTAGCCAGACTCGATCCTCTTTTCCACTCCTTCTGTAGTTTTGCCCTTGACTGCCCCCACAAAACCCATCACTGTGTCCTTTACCAGTCCTTAGACCTTCCTTCCCTTCATGATCAGAGGCTGTCACATTGTATTAGGACCACAGCTAAATTTTGGGCACAAACCCTCCCTCCTTACCTTGCAGCAGCCCTAGCAGCCCCCCACCGCCAGCCTACTCACTCAGGAACATTGATTCCCGGTTACTACATGTCCTGCACATGTCCACCACCTCTGGCAAGGCCGCCTTTAAATATCGTCTGCCAAAGATTTGGAACTCCTTGCCGAGCATCATTAGACACACCTCCAGCCCACTACATCTAAACTCCCTACTAAAGATGCACTTCTCCTCCACTTGCTCTTGCAAATAGCTCTGTTAGGTCCCAGCACCATGTCTGTCTACTGAGCAGCTCTCTCTTACTTGATGTCACAGGCTCTATCGCTGCCCCTACAAAAGGTAAACTTCCTTCATCCCAATCTGACACTTGCACTGCCTGGCATTCAGGCCCTTAGGTAGTAGCTAGGGGTCTATTATTTTTTCTGTCTTACGGGATGTCCATCACTGGTACATTACTGTTCTTGCTCCTCAATGCTAACAAAATGTAGGAGTGCATGCCAAATTGTACCCTATCATATTTTGTATTTTTCTCCATTACTGATCTGTACAGTTGTTGTAATTGCTGTTGTATTTGTTTCTGTAATTCTGTTTTGTATCTCTGTAATTTTTTAATCCCTATCTCCCCTACCCCCAGGGCGCATCTGGAATCGAGCGGTACTCTGCTCAGTATGCCTTCCTGGTAAAACACTTAAATACATAAATAAATAAATAAATAAAAACATAGACATTTAACTCAGCAGGAACATGAAAATGCATTCCCATTTACGATGGCTATGGGAGAGTAAACCACATACAGAAACTGATGGAACATATGTACATATTTAGGATAAACTAGTAACCCTCACATCCCACTGCAGACAAAAAACAATTTACAGTAACAAGTCAAAACCTGCAGTGCACTAAGTCCATATGAGCCAACTATAGTCCAACAAAGTCTCCGTCATCTCCCTGCGATTGATCCTCAATCTCCAGTTCAGCGAGGGGTACCATTGGAATTCCTCCACTATGGTGTCAACTCTTTTCTGAGCTTCTGTAGTGTTGTTGAATTGAAAAATGCAACTGCCGTATATTATCCAGAGTCTTGCAGGTGTGAGCAGGGAGTGCATTACCCCAAGCCCATGAAGCTTTTGCCGCATGGGGTCTTTAAGCTTTCTCCTTGACTGGGTTGCAGCGGACCAATGTGGGGCCTTTTTTACCTCATACACTTCTATGCTGGGAGGAAAGTTCTGCCTGGCTCATTAAAGAATCAGATCCCCAGTCTCTGGTTCTGTGGTTTTCCAGGAGGATAGTATGATGAGCATTGTTGCCCTGCTGGGTTTAGTCGGTAGGCTCTTTTTAGTTGTTGCACCTTAAATCCCTGGTCTTTGGGGATTAAACTGTTTAGCCAGTGCTTGAAAAAGGAAAGTCAGTATCCTTCCATCCCTTTGGCAAGGTCTACCACCCAAATATTCATGGCCTGGGCTGAGTTTTCCAGAGTCTCCAGCTGTCCTCTTAAGTGGGAGTTTTCTTGGGTTAATTTACCCACACTGTTGCCTGGATTCTTTTAGGCCTGTCATCTGCTTCAAATCAACAGTTGTAGTAACTGCAATCTCTGTCTTTGTGCCTTGGACCATCAGGAGATTTAGGATTGTTACAGTTTTAGTGTCCATGTCTCTGACTACACTCTCACATAGTGGCACAGGACCAGATCCACATGAGTTGCTGGCTTCAGCACTACCCACCTTGTGTAAGGCCTGCTGCGAGGTTTGTTGCTACAGTTGCTGCTGTCATCCTGCACATCCTCCTGTAGCTCCTGTCAGTCTTCCTGTCATAACAGTTATACGAACATATGAAATGCCAGCAGAAGCAGGCCTCACGATCTATCAAGTCTGCTCGATTGTACAGCTAGCCCCTCAACTTGCAGCTGCCACACCCTCCCCTCCTCTCCTCATAACCTCAGTTATATCTACCAACTCTGGATGCTGTGAGGAATTGATATATGCAGCTGAAGAATAGTTTCTGTAGGGTTGAAAGGCGATTTTATATCTTTTAATTTGTGTCTCCTACAGAGCCAAGCTGAAAGACATCTTGTCTTGAGTGTGGCTGTCTAGTGCCCCATAGGAACTAATTGACCTTTGTTAAAAATAACTCTGTTAACTTATTTAGTTTTTCAGTAAAGCATAAATGACAGCGTGCTAGACAAATGAGCTGCTGTGTGAGTGGCCTATCAGCGCAACTTGATTGAAATCGGCAGGGGGGAGGGAATGTATGATTCCTTTCATGCTCCTTTCAGAGAGGATGCATTATTATCACTATTATACATTAAAATGTAGTCTTCAGGATTATCTGGGGTCTCTAAATTCTACTTAAATTGTGAATTTCTCTGGTAGTGTTATTGTAGCTCATCTTCAAGAGTTATTAAATCCTCCAAGTTCCTATATTTGGATTGGTATGCTTTAGGTGCTGAACGCAGGTTATGTGCTAGCTTTTCCAAACATAGTGCCTCTAGCATGTCAGCTAGCCACTCCAGGGAGGTGTCTTTTGTCCAACCATTTCTTGAAGCTCTACATCTTCAGTATGGCTGAGACCATCATCTTTGTGTGCCTCTTTGTTGACATTGCATTTTGTTGGATCAGTCTGCCTGCAACGCAGATATCAGATGTGAATACGTCTTTCAGGCTTAATAGAGAGCTTAGCAGTGTCTTGATTGAGTTCAGTATTGGGCAGTTAGAGGGCAGAACCACATCAAATGCAACAGAGAGCCAGCTTGGTTCCCCACAAGCAACAACTTGAGCAGGCTGGGTTGGAGCATGTGTACGTGGCAATGTAATCCCTATGTGCCTATTAGGAAGAGCACAGAGCTAAGACTGAGCACTTAGAGAAGGTAAGAGCCAAAGTAAGGGCGAGTCAGGCAGTGGAGCTGGGATCACTGGCACTTGGGGTTACAGCCTCAGACGTGTGTGCATTGCTCCCCCTCGGCCCAGTCTCCCAAGCTAGTGGGCTACAAGCAGAAGGATATGGAGATGCCAGAGTAATCTGGAGCAGCAGCAGTGCGACAGCATCCCCAAGCCTCCTGTGCAATGTTTGAACCCCACACTGTGACCTGAGTGGATGGGCATGGGGAGAGCAATATTTTACTACCCTGCCTATTCCACCTTCCGCTCACCAATTTGCTGCTGCTCCTGCTTGTCTCTGTTTGGCTTAATTCTGGGGCTAAGTTGGACACTGGGCTTGTCAGGTTGTTGGATGAAGGGGATAGTTTCTTTTATTCCCTCACAGTCCAGGTTGGGCACTGGGCTTGTCAGGTTCCTGGGAGAGAGGGATTTTTTTTTATTCCCTGCTGGGCCAAGTTGGACATGGGATGTATGAAGCAATTTGAGGGAGGGGGACAGATTTTTTTTATTCTTTGTTGGGCTGCATTGGGCTTGGATCCATCAGGTTCTGAGGGGTGACATATTTTTTATTCCCTGACAGGGTGAGTTCCATACCAAACCCATCAGGTAGCCTGGGAGAAGGGACCATATTGTTTTTTTTATTCCTTGATGGGCTGAGTTGGGTGTCAGACCAGTTAGATAGTTGAAGGGGTAGGGGAGAGGGCCATACTTTTTGATTCTCTCAAGCTGAGCAGTGGATCTGTCAGGTTGGTATTCTCTGATGAGTGACTGGTCACTAGACCCATCAGGTAGTTGGGAGAGAGAGCCATATTTTGTTATTTATTTATTTAGCTTTTGTTGACCAGGTAAGTGCACTAGACAAATCATGCCTATTTTCAGGCACGACCCGGGGGAGGGGTTATTCCCTGTTAGACCAGGTTAGGCACCAGAAATTCAGTCCTATTCTACATTCCATGTGCTAGCAGTATGGAATTCCAGTTCCTTGTAAAATGTTTTGGTATACAGTGTAGATAAAAGTCATTACATGAAACTGAATTATGTTATATTTTACAGTCTCTGTGCTGCCAAAATCTAATTTGTGTGACTTGTAATGCACCAGACATGTCATAGTTTTGTGTAGAGGGACAGGCCCCCCCCCAAAAAGGCTGAGTTAGGCATTGAATCTATCAGTTTTTGGGGGGAAGGGACAGAATTTTTTTCCTTTTATAGCTGTGGGCTGAGCCTACAGCCATCTTGCTGTCTGTAACTGGAAAAATGCAGTATCGTGGAACACATATTTTAGAGTTTTAGTGTATCCTTCCACATCTATAAATCACTATGCCAATTGAAATAAAATACTCCCTTCTTTTTGTTTAGAATGTTGGAGACATAACTCCAAGCTGCTTATCAGATGGCATTAGGAAACTGAAACAGCTTATTATATATTGGTTGTCTATTAAACTGGAGAGTTGTTTACCCCCTTAGAAATGCAACAGCTTGCACATTTAAATACTTAGCATTTAAATGTTTTCTTGCTACAAGCTTCAGTTGGACAGGTATTGTCTTTCAAGAAAGATTCATACCTCATAAATGTCACCCTTTCCCAGCAAATCTAAAGAGATTTACATTTTTTTAACCTCTTAAGACACTATCTGATTAGCACTGTCTCAGACATATGCCAGGTCTTCTGTGAACAATCCAGGCGAAATATATAGCAATCGGCAGGCATTTTTTACTATGCTTTTACGGAAAAAAAATATAGTGAGCTACAGCAAACACACACACACACGCCATTCTCATGGCCACAACATTCGAAATAAATACTGCAATCTAATATGTTATAAAACAGTAAAGAAACTGTTTATGTCAGTGAACACAGTGATGTTCAGTTTTCAGTAGATTTCCTTTAAATATTTCTTATCCTATATTTTGTGTCCTGGATAGCACAGGAGACATGGAGCATCTTATTGTCATAGGGATCTTCATTTACACATTTTTGCACTGTATTTACTCAGGCAGTCCCAGATTAGATGCAATGCCTTGTTTTCAGTGGGGTCATGATTTTATCATTTTTATAATGTATTTATTCAGGGTAGCCTAGTCCAGATGTAAAATATTGTTTTCAGTGTGTTCTGATTTTACGCAATATAGAATAATATTGTGTAGATGTAGAGCCTCACTGAAAATGAGATCCCATTTCTTCTGTGAACTATCCAGGCTAAATATATAGCAATCAGCAGGCATATTCTAGGAAAACACATTGTAAAAATATGTAAAAGGACGACCACATTGAAACTGCCTCTCAGCAGATCTGCATTGTGCAAATTCATTAGAAATAATAGGTAAAAGCACCCCAAAAATTCTCCACAGCCATTTCGGCTTTGACCAGAACTTGTTTAATTCATGGAAGGAAAGGATGGTAAACTAATGATGCCCACACCTGCCATTTTTTCTAAACGACTTTGCTTCTGATGGGCACTGTCACCCAAAGGCAGTTGCCCTGGTGCAGGTGCTCCTCTTTTCAGCATGAATACTGAGAGAAGAAAAGATTGTTAGAGAGAGAGAGTCAGACAGTAGAGCCGGAATCATATGCTCTTGGAATTACAGCCTTGGAAGTGAGTGCTGTCAATCCCCCTCAGTCTGATCTCCCATGGTAGTGTTTCTGCTGGCAGAGAGTGATGCAGAGGCTCAGAGTCACTGGTAACAGCAGCAGTAGTGTGACAGCACAGGGAGACGTACAATATGTAAGCAATAAGGCACAAAGGGGTGTGTGTAAACTATATTTTGCAGCACGACCAGGGGCGTAGTAAGGCACGAGGCCAACAACCGAGTGAATTCAGCTGCTGGCTGTGCTGTAAAATATGGTTTACACACCTCTGAGTGCCTTATTGCACTTATAAATGTAACCCCCCTGTAAATGGGGGTTCCTAAAAGCCTTCCTAGGGCTTGCCTAGATGCTCCCTGCCTAACTGGTGTTTGGCATAAGGCCGCTAAATGCGGGCGTTGTGAGTGCTCTTAAAGCCTCCAGTACTGTCTCTTTAAGAGTTGCTGCAGGCTTTAGTGATTTAAATGGGGGGACTGGGGTTTTCTGCTCGAATCCCGCCCTGGGCTGCTGTCTGTTCACTCTGTTTCTGCAGTCACTAAGAGTGCAGAGGGAGCCCATCTAAAAGATGTAATTGTGTCCCCCAAGAAACATGTAGAGCATTGGTAAGGTTGCAGTTTGACTAACTTGCCTTTATTGCAGCTGGGACTTTGTGCTGTGCCCCTCCATTTTGGATCCGGACTGTTCTGAAGGGTCCAATAGAAGCCCGGGGGCACTTAAAATGGTGTATATAGTGACCAATCAGATTCAGAACTCAAACTGGTGCTGCCTGACCAATGGGAATATGGCTAGTGATTCTGGGAAGTGGAGTTCTGAAGAATGGCGCCTTGTTTGCACCAATAGGGGCCGCAATAAGTGACTGGCATCTGCAGCCCACCTATGGTATCGGGTGGCGCCAGAGTGGTGGATTTTGCCCTAACTGCCGAGGGGCAGAGATGTTGTGGCTGTGAGCGAGGAAGGAGCTCCGGGCTCCTGCGCCGTTAAATTTCGCGCGGGAAGTGCGTGTGTGGAAGGCCAGATTCGGGCGGCTCGGTCGCCAGTGAGAATCAGATTAAATCCACTGGGTAGCGGTCAGAGGAGGCTGTGCAGGAGTGCAGCTACCTACCAGGACTGGAGAATTTGCTGAATCGCGCTTGGTCTGTCAGGAAAAAGTGAAGCTACGGTGACTCTCCGATTAGCTGTGAGTTCGATCGGGCCCTAGGAGCAGCTGCCTGGTATGGTACCCCTTTGTTGCTTTTCATATAAATGTGTGGAGAAGTGTCTGAAGTTCAGGCTCAGCCCTGTGAGTGGTGTGAGAGCATTTTCCTTCTGGAGTCGTGAGTACTAAATCAGGGTAGCTCCCTGTTAAATGTTCCTAGCAAGTGCAAGATCTTCTGGTTACTTTGCTGACTACACTAACTGAGCCTGCTGGCTCCATCTAATCTTTGTAGGAATCAAATGCTCATTTGTGTCAGGGCCCCAACCAGCTGCATCGAGGAACTAGCCTTTAGGGCTTGGGTACTCATAGACAGTAACTTATAGGTTAGGCCGGTGCACAGAGCCCTAGGTAGATAATCATATATTGTAGTGGTAAGCCAATCACCCTGATTCCCCCCGGTCCTTGTTATCTCCCCTTAAATAAAACAGATTGCTTGTTTTGCAAAGGTACACTGGCTAGTTTGTGTATTGATGGTGAAATACTGCACAGTGAATATTGTGTAACTGTACCTTACTTTGCAGGGGTCCCCAGAGTGAGCTGAGTGGTTTGAGCCGGGGGGTAAGTGTATATGGTAAGGAAACTGTAAGTGACTTGGGTGGGCCACTAGTGGGAAGAAAGGGGGTTGCAGCAACCAAGAGGGCTATGACCGAGTCAACCTCAACTGTTCTAACCCCGACCTCTGGGTGGAGGCACCCACCAATGGATCTGGGCCCCTCACCCTGTTACAGTTAGGGCAGGCAGGGGTAGTAGCCCTTAGGATAGCACCCCCTAGGGGTTACAAAGTGGAGGCACCGCTGGGATCAGCGTCCACTAGTGGCCGAGTGGACGAAGTACCTAACTATGGATAAAGTGAAGGAGAAGCTGGAAGGGGATATCATGGCTAAAATCAAATTGGACCCCATTAAGACAATGGTACATAAACTGATGGGTTGGGGTGAAGCTGAAGAGTTGGACTCTCAGAGAATTGTGTTACTGCTAGATGTACCTCTAGGACAACGAACGCTGACCTTATTTCCATAGTGGAGCGGGTTAAGTGTTTGGGTAAGGTAGAGGTGAGAGGGCGTATGGCTGACTTAATCAATCAGACTTTGCAGGTGTTACTGTTATGTAGTGTAGCCACTGACCCCGAGAGGGTACCTCCAGTGATTTATCCAGAAGGTGCCCAACAGGAGGGAGGGTCATTCACATCCGGAGTGAGTCAGTCACCCCTGGGAGGTCTCCCCAGACTAATAGCTTCAAAGATAAACTGCTTAAATTGTTAGCCATGGAGGGGAGGACTACTCAAGAGTTACTGCAGGCTTTGGATCTTTCCAGTGATCCCACCCCCCAGGCTTCCCCCAGTACCTCTCCTGGGCCCCACAAGAGTTCTATTTTGGCCCCACTGCCCCTGGTGGTTCCTTCTATACAGCTAGATTCGTACCGTAGGCTAAAACTTTTTTCTGGCACAGTGCCCGTGCCTGCAGAGGAGGATGATTTGGAGCGTGGATGGACTATGCCACCCCCTTAGTCCAGGAGTGGCAATGCTCTGAGGGGGAGAAACGAAAGAGACTGATGGAGAGCCTGCGGGGTCCAGCTCTAGAAGCCATTCAGTTTTTGTGGGTCACTAGCCCGGAAGCTACCGCAGCAGAATATCTTTCTGCTCTAGAGGGGGTGTTTGGAAGCACAGAAACTGGGGAAGGCTTATTATGGAAATTCAAGTCTGCTAAGCAGTGGAGGAATGAAACGTTTTCCACCTTTGTTACTATGGTGGAAAGGGCTTTACAGAAGGCCTACCGAAATGGGGGGATCACCGCCCCAGCCTTAAACCAGGTCAGGTTGGAACATGTTCTAAAGTCCGCTAGATTTTCCAGTGTGATACTGTTGAAACTTAAGTTACATGATCAGCGAGCTGCCCTGCCTGAATACTGTCAATTGATGAGGGAGATTAGAGAAGTAGAGACTGATGAGGAGGGGTGGGAACCTTATGTGGGGGCTGTGAATCTGAGCCAAACCCCTGAGTCTAGCGTATCCGGTGAGACCCACCCTTCGGGGGCTGATGTATCCCCAGAGTTACAAGGAGGGGTTGGGGTGCGTGCCATTTCCTCTGATCCCCAAGTAGAAAGTGAGTTGAGGGCTGAGATCAGAGATTTATGAGAACTGATGAGGGACTTGAAGCGAACCACTACTCACCCTGTTAGGTTTGGGGAACCAGGGTTGTCTAGCAACAGATGCCCTGGCGCAGGGGAGTCCCCTCATCACCTGGATGGCCCCCAGCCAATGAAGTATTCCCCTCCCAATAGAGACACCCGGGACCCCAAGTTCTGTTACCATTGTGGGGAGGATGGACACTTCCAGACTGAGTGCCAGCTGCCGGAGAATTTAAGGAAGGTCAACAGCAGACTGATCACCTGGCATCACAGGGCCCATGTCCGACCCCCTAGGAAGGGCTTTGTGACCCGGGCCAATGCCCAAGCCAGTGTCAATGCTTTGCCCCCTGAATGGTCTGATGTGATTGGGCCCTTGATGGAGGCCCCGGTGCGAGTAAATGGGATTTCCACCCGAGCTGTATTGGATAGTGGCTCTCAGGTGACCATTATGTTTCAGGACTGGTATCAGACACATCTACCTGGGGTGCCACTACAACCCTTGGATGGTCTACATGTATGGGGGCTGAGTGACAAGGCTTATCCGTATTTGGGGTATATCCGGATCTGGTTGTCATTTCCTACTTCTGTGGCTGGAGTGAACGAACAGGTGGAAACCTTGGCTTTAGTCTGCTCCCCCACTGGACTGTATGATGGGGTACCCTTATTAATTGGGACCAATGCTCACATGTTTGGTCGACTAGCACAGTTGTGTTCGGAAAAGAAAGTGTTCTGGACTGGGCAAGCTCTTAGGATACCCGCTTTGATCCAGAAGGCCTACGAGACTCAGAGAAAAGCTAGTCAGGAGGAGCCTGAAGACCCGGTTGGTGTTGTCTGGAGGAAGGATCCGGAGCCATTGCTATTAGCCCCAAATGCTCAGTGTGTTTTGCAAGGGGAGGTCCGGCTTAAAAAGGATGTCAAGAATAAACTGTTGATGCTTGATGCGCCTGGAGAAGGAAAGTTGCCTGGGGGACTGCTGGTTAAATCCAGTATCCTGCCTGCTAGAGCCCATGCTTATGCCAGGAGAGTGATGGTTCAAGTTCATAATGTGTCTGACAAAGAGATTCGAGTAAATGGCTAGTGTACATTGTGCGACCACTGCAGTGCTCCCCAATAGCAAGGGTTTGGGGAAGGATGACAGAGTCATGCCCGACTTGTTTGATTTCGGTGACTCCCCGTTGCCTTCTGAATGGAAAGTAAGGGTTAGTGAGAAGCTTGCCCAAAGAGACCAGATCTTTTCCCTAAAAGAATGGGATGTAGGATGTGTGCAGGGAGCCGAACACCACATTTGACTGCATGATGAAAGGCCTGTTCGAGAGAGGTCTCAGCGCTTGGCCCCTGCTGACATAGACGATGTGAGACGGCATCTGCAAGAAATGCTTGCTGCTGGTGTGATACAAGAATCCAGGAGCCCTTATGCTTCCCCCATTGTCGTAGTGAGAAAAAAGAATGGGGCTGTTCGGATGTGTGTGGATTACCGTACCCTGAACCGGCGGACCATCCCTGACCAGTATACCATGCCACGCATACAGGATGCCGTGGACTGTCTAAATGGCAGTAAGTGGT
Organism: Neoceratodus forsteri; assembly: GCA_016271365.2. Lineage (NCBI taxonomy): Eukaryota > Metazoa > Chordata > Ceratodontiformes > Ceratodontidae > Neoceratodus > Neoceratodus forsteri. The sequence continues at coordinate 326,134,570 of CM057454.1, read as the reverse complement.
TCTCTGTGTTAGATCTCCGCAGTGGGTACTATCAGATCCCAATGGCTCCAGAGGACCGAGAGAAGACTGTGTTCATTTGCCCCCCTAGGTTTCTATGAGTTTATCCGGATGCCTCAAGGGATTTCAGGTGCCCCACCTACCTTTCAGCGCCTGATGGAACGTGCTGTGGGGGACATGAATTTGCTCGAGTGTTTGGTTTATTTAGATGATGTCATAGTGTTTGGCAGCTCATTAGAAGAACATGAACGTTGATTGTTCAAGGTCCTGGACCGGCTGGAGGATTTAGGTCTTAAGTTATCCATAGACAAGTGCCAATTCTTTCAAACTTCGGTGAAGTATGTGGGCCACATAGTGTCCACTAAGGGCATAGAGACTGACCCCAGCAAAGTGGAGGCTTTAACCACTTGGCCCCAACCCAGAAATTTGAAGGCGCTACAGCAGTTCCTGGGGTTCTGTGGGTGCTACCAACGATTTATCAAAGACTACTCTCAGGTGATCAGGCCCCTGCTAAATCTCACTCAAGGGTACCCCCCGACCCATTAGAAATATAAAGAAGATTACAATCTGGGACTGAAAGACTTATTTCACGCACAATGATGTGTTTGGTACTCGCTGGACTGCTGACTGCGAGGAAGCTCTATGACATTATGTATCAACTTACCACGCCCCAGTGCTGGCCAATGTTGACCCAGCTAAACCCTATGTTCTTCATACTGATGCCAGCCTGCAAGGATTAAATGAGTGTACCAAGAGCACTCGAATGGTCTGAGGCCTGTAGCTTTTTCCAGCCACAGTTTGACTCCTTCTGAAAAGAATTATCCAGTGCACAAACTAGAGTTCCTGGCTCTAAAGTGGGCCATTGTTGATCAATTCCATGACTATTTGTATGGGGCTAAGATACTGGTGAAAACTGATAATAATCCTTTGACATATGTTAAGACCACAGCCAAGCTGGATGCCACTGGTCACAGGTGGCTCTCTGCGTTATCCACCTACAACTACACTGTTGAATACAGAGCAGACCTCAACCATATAGATGCTGATGCTCTCTCCCGGAAGCCTGTGACCCAAGCCGATTGGGTCAGGTTGTCTGAACCCGACATTAGAGCACTTTGCCAGAAATTCGACAAAGAGGAACAGGTGACTCCTAATACTGTGGACTGCATGGTGGATTGCTTGGGTCCGTCTGAAAACTGTGTGCCTGCTTCTTACTGCCACTTCTCTGCTTTAGACACTAGTATGCTGCTTCAGTTCAATAATGATAGCCTCCAGCTGGCTCAGTCTCGAGATCTTATGATACAACCTGTCTTAGAGGCGCTGCAAGCCGGGAGAGATGTGTCCCAACTGCGGTCCACTGAATTGAGAACTGCCCTGTTATACAAAGGAGGCCCAAAATTGAAGCTGAACAATAGACTGTTATATAGGGAGACCGTAGACAAAAAGGGGCGAATAGACAAACAACAACTGGTGTTGCCCACCGCTTTTAGAGAACTGGTGTTGACGTGCCTGCATGACCACATGGGACATCTTGGCATAGACCGAACTCTTGACCTGGTGTGGACCCGATTCTACTGGCCCAAAATGAGTGCAGACATAAAGCAGTATGTTAAGACTTGTGGTCGCTGTTTGCAAAGAAAAGTCCTGCCTCAGAGAGCTGCCTCCATGGTCAGTATCACTACCAGCGCCCCTATGGAGTTGGTCTGCATTGATTTCCTGAGCTTAGAACCTGATCTGAAAAATATCAGCAACATATTGGTGGTCACTGATCATTTCACTCGATATGCCCAGGCTTTCCCCACCAAGGATCAGGAGGCAACCACGGTGGCTAAAGTCCTTGTTGAAAATTTCTTTGTTCATTATGGGGCCCCCCAGCGAATCCATTCCGATCAAGGGAGAGATTTTGAAAGCCGACTGATTAGAGAGATGCTATCCTTTGGGGGGGTGCGAAACTCCAGAACCACCCCTTACCATCCTCAGGGGGACCCCCAGCCTGAACATTTCAACCGCACCTTGCTAGACATGCTAGGCACCCCTCCACCCAAAAGACAAGCCTAGATGGAGCCAACAAATTAGCACCCTGGTACATGCCCACAACTGCACTAAAAATGATGCCACTGGGTTCTCCCCCTACTGCCTGATGTTTGGAAGAGAAGCTCGATTGCCGGTGGATGTGTGTTTTGGGGTTTCTCCTGATGGGGTTCGAGCTGATGATTATTTACAGTATGTGCAAAAGTTAAAGGCTCAGCTAAATCATGCGTACCAACTGGCTCAAACCATGACTGCCGAAAGGAACCTGGCCAAAAAGAGAGGTATGATAAAAAGGTGAAGGCACAGGAACTCCAGGAGGGGGATCGGGTATTGCAAAGAAATCTGGGACTGCATGGCAAACCCAAGATTGCTGACCGATGGCACCATCTCCCTCACATTGTAGTGGGCAAACTAGATGCTCTGCCTGTGTACAAAGTAAGGCCTGAAAACAATTCAAAAGATGTTAAAACTTTACACCAAAATCACCTGCTGCCAATTGGACAGATTTTGATAGAGACTGCGCCTCTTAATGCCCCTCCCTCTGGGCCTATAACTAGAGCTGCTGCCAAAAAGAGATTCATAGAGGTTGACTCCTCAGAACTTAAACCCCGGGAGCCTTCCCCTCTTCCCCCTGCTGAAATTGATCCCCCGTCTATGGCTGAAGACAGTGAACATGATGTGGAGTATTACCCCTCTTATGAACTGAGTCAGCTTTTTAAAGGCAACCCCCTAGTTCACTCTGGGGATGAAGTGGGGTTTTATGGACTGTCTGAGCCCCCAGCTTTGTCTTTGGAGTCCATGCTCCCAGAGGATGAAGTGGGTAGCTCCAAGAGCGAAGAAGTGGGATCTTTGAGCCTGGCTGAATTATCTGGGCTGGCTGAGATGTCTGACTTTTCCGAAGAGGGAAGTGATGTGGGAGAACCCATTAAGGACATGCCCGAGCAAGAAGAATACTTTGAGTGCCCTGATAGCATTCCAGTAGTGCCAGAAATGTCCCTGGCTGAACCAAATAGTGTGGGTCCTGATATAGAGGGTCCTGTTACCAAAAGTACTATGGACCCTGGGTCCCCTTCCCCTATGGAGGTCCCCCCTACTAATCTAAGTGAGGCTGAAATGGAGTCAGGGCCTGTAGCAGATTTTAATGAGACCCCTAGACACACTGGCCGAGAAGTATGGCCTGTAGTAATGTTGAGTTATGAGTCTCTGGGTCAGCCTGTGGACCTGCCATTAAATGTAGTCCATAAAGGGGTGTATGTGGATTTTACTTGGTAGGTTAGTTCTTTACTTTCTTACTTCTAAGGGGCTAGCAGGGTATTGTTTTGGGGGATGCTGGATGTTTGTAAACTGATTTGGTGGCTGTAAGTGGGGCTCTTTTTGTGGATGTTTCACTGTGTAACAGGCTGCGCTGGTAGAGGCCTATTTCTTCTGATTTAAAACCGATTTGGTGGGATTTGCTTGGAGATGGTTATTTGAATTGGAGACCTATATGTGTTAATTTCAAGCCTATTTTGATGTGGTGTTAGTGAAGCTGATTAAATTGGAGACCTGTTTCCTTAGGCAGCAAACATATTTTGGGGGCTTTGACTTGAATTTTGATTCCTTGTGCTGACTCCATTAGCTGTAAAGGTTAGTTCATAGTGGGGAGGGTGTGAATGGTCAGGCAGGTCTCACTCAGCCAATTGACTGGAGGCAGGGCTGAATCAGGTTGAGGTGCTAGCTGCTTTGTCTTCTCAGAAAGAACTGGAAGGGGACAGGATCAGTTGTGTTCCAGGACAGTAGCTGCTGCTGTTGTTTTCACAGGGTTCTTGTGGATTTTACTTGGTAGGTTAGTTCTTTTCTTTCTTACTTCTAAGGAGCTAGCAGGGTATTGTTTTGGGGGATGATGGATGTTTGTAAACTGATTTGGTGGCTGTAAGTGGCGCTCTTTTTGTGGATGTTTCACTGTGTAACAGGCTGCGCTGGTAGAGGCCTATTTCTTCTGATTTAAAACCGATTTGGTGGATTGCTTGGGCCTGGTTCTTAGCTGCAGGGCTTGAGGAGACAGGCTGATACACTCTCTTTGTCAGGTGTCTGCCCAAGATCCCCAAGTCTGCAAATTTATAGGGGAACACCTGCCCTGCAATTGAGGAAAAGGCTGCTGGTGCAGCTCATGTAGTTCTAGCCACTGGGGGTTGGATTTAAAGGCTGGGAGAGGAGCTTAGGAGTTGTTCATTTCCTTATAAGTTTAATGTGTTGTACTGCACTAGTAACAGAGTTACTGGTGTACAGTGAGACTGTCTCAAGATTAGTGGGTGACCAGATTAGCAGTAGGGGTATCTTGGACTAGGGGAACCTGGTGGCTCACCCAAGGAAACCTATTTGGAAGGGATGGAACCACACATCATTAGGGCCGGCATCTTTGGGAGGGTGGTGGGGTGCACAGGGTGTGGAGCAGCCATGATACTGGACTGGGCTTGGAAGTTTGGTGGTTGCCCAGTGTGCTACCAGCTAGCACAGCTTAGGGAGGAGGTTGCGGGGATGAGGAGAAAGCTGGGGGAAGGGGGGTGGTATGGTTGGGAAAGGGGCTGGAAATCTCCCACAGGGTTGCACCAAGCACTGGGGGGGGGGGGTATAGGGAAAGGAGTGCAGGAGAATACTCAGGGGTCACATAGGGACCCTGGCAGAGGGGGTCCAAAAGGACACTACCAAGGAAGCAGGCAGGTAACTGGGGACCCTCACAAAGGGGGGACGGAGGGACAACATTCTCAGGGAAGTAGGCAGATGGTCAGTGCTGGACAGAAGGAAGCAAGGCGGGGAGGTGGATCAGACCTTATGCTCAGTAACCGCTTCAGTTCTCTTCTTCTGCTCAAGGATGAGGGGGGTGATGTAGCCACGACAGAGGTGGTTAGAGACGGAAAGGGTGTGGGAGTGGGAGGCAGGAGGCAGGGGCCAGATAGCAGGAAGAACAGGGGGGGACCTGGAATGCAGGAGAATGGGCGGAGCAGTGAATCAGAGCAGGAGGGGCAGGGAGAAGAGGGAGGAAAGCGCAAGGAGAAGGACCAGTTGGGAGGAAAGGTAAAGGAGAAGGACCAGAAGTACAAGGAGGATTCAGTAAAGGGAGCTGAGGGTTTAGGCCAGGGGAGCACGACGAGCAAGGAGGAACTAAATGGAGACAGGAAGGAGGAGGATGAGTCAGGCTAGTTTAGCAGATGGGGGAGAAGGACCAGTCGTGAGCAGTGAGGGGGAATTAGCAAGGTACAGAAGGATACTCAGGAGGAGGAGAGGACAGGATTGGAGGAGGGAGGGCTATGGTAAATAAGGAGGGTGGCATGGCACCCGGATAGGGGAGGAACAAGGAGCCAGCTGGGTGGAGGGGCCGTAGAAAGGATGAGGGACATGGAAGGGGGAAAAGGAGTGGTCAGAGTGCTCCTGCTGGGATTCTATGATCAGGGTATCAAATGGGATAGGGGAGGGAGAAGCCTGGCCAGTTAGAACAAGATGCTTCCCTGGACTAACTGTGTACAGGGCTAAGCACGAGGTATATCAGCTGGCAAAGGACTGTGGGGTTCCCAGACATACTGGTCCACCTGGGTACAAATGACATTGAGGGAAATAGCGAGCTAGAGATACAGGCAAGATTCAGGAGCTCGCCAGGGTCTGGTCATGACATAGGATGCACAATTTCCTTCTCAGAAATCCTGCCAGTGCCAAGGGCTAGTGGGGAACACAAAAGGAAAATTAGGGAGATAAACCAGTGGCTCAGGGAGTGGTGTGAGGCAGGGGGTATGGGTTGATGGGGGATTGGGGGGAGACCTGGGAGGATAAGGAGCTGTATGCTAGAGATAGACTACATCTCAATTTGGAGGGGAAGGGAATCCTTAAGTTGAAAATAGAGGAGTGCATTGGTGAAAAGTGGGGTTTAAACTTGTGAAGGGGGTGGGATGGGAGAAAAGGCAGTCAAGGGGATGCTGATAAGGAGGGACTCTGTCTCCACCCCTGGGACCAGGAGGATTGCAGGAAAAGGCCAACTGGCAAAGTGCAGACCAGGAAAACAGAATCCCCATGGGAACACGAGCAGGGAAATGGAACTATAGGAAAGGGTGGAAGGTAGTCTTATAAATGCCAGGAGCTTGGCAAAATGCCTGAGCTCCAGGCGATGTTAACTGAGGGAGCAGTGGATGGCAGCGGTCACTGAGACTTGGGCCACTGCAAGACATGACTGGGACCTGAACCTGGAGGGTTACACTATGTTCAGGAAGGACAGGGGGAGGGAAGGAGGAGGGGTAGCAATGATAGTCAAAACTGCTTTGGCATAGGGGGGTAGAGGAGGCGGAGGGAACCGTGGAGGCGATTTGGGTCACCTTGATAACAAGGGGGGGCAAGAGAGTAAAAATAGGAGTGGTGTATAGACCCCTGCCCTGGCGGAGGAGCTGGAGGACAGTCTGGTGGCAGATGTTAGGAGACACTGCAGACTGGGCAGAGGAAAGGTGGTGGTGTTGGGGACTTAAACATGCCAGGAACAGACTGGGAGACTATGACATCCTCTGTGACCAGGGAACAGAGGTTGTTGGATGTCTTTCAAGACGCCTCCTAACTCAGCAGGTGAGGGAACCGACCAGGAGGCACGTGGTACTGAATGTGTCCTGGCAGACAGTGACCAGATTGGGGCCTGGAGGCAAGGGACCCATTGGCGGGAGTGACCATGCCACGGTCTGGTTCTGCCTGGACCTAGGAGGGTAGAAGGCTGCACAAAGACGGAAGTAACCGACTTCAGGGGTTTGATTTTAAGGAAATGGGAAGGACTTTATGAGCATTTGATGGGATTGGGTCAGACATGGACGCTGATAGTAGGTGGGAAATCATCAGGAGAGGGGTGCAGGATGCTACCAGCACCTGTGCAAGAGTAAGACGAAAATGGTAGGGCCCAAAACTCTTGTTGGTGGACCAGGGAGGCCAGGAGGTGGTGGGGAAAGAAAGCAGCCTATAAGAAATTCAAGTGCTCAAGGAGTGAAAGGGATCGAGGGAGTACGAGCTGATGGCTAGAAGGGCCACTAGAGTGGTGAGGGCGGCCAAGGCAAGGGAAGGAGTAGAACCTGGCCAGGAAATTAGAGAGAGGAAAAGGGGTTCTTAGATACATTGGGGAAAGACGAAGGGTGAAGGGGAGATTAGCAGGATTAAATCAGGAGAGATGGGCACAGGACCGGGGGAGCAGGCTGAGGTACTAAATGAGTATTTCACCTCAGTTTTCACCAAGGAAAATGGGATGCTGCATCATACATGGGAGGAGACAGAGATAATGAGGAGGGGGACCCTTATCGATCGGGCAGGTCTGGGGGGCATCACTGGCAGGTGGGGAGGGCTAAGCAGGGAGAAGAGGTACCAGAAGTGGAAATCAGAGCAGAGAGGAGGGAAGCCCTCAGCTCCCCTTAAGACAGGGAAAGCACTGGGCCGGATAAATTACATCCTAGAGTGCTGAAGGAACTTGTGGATGTCCTGGCGAAACCCCTGGCAGAGCTTTTCACCATCTCTCTGAGGACAGGGTGGGTGCCCCAAGACTGGAAGGTGGCGATGTAGTGCCCATCCACAAGGGGGGATCAAGGAGCTGGTAGGGAACTACAGCCTTCAGCCTGACATCGGTGGTGGGCAAGGTGATGGAGGGCATTGTCAAGGAGAGGCTAGGGGGGACCTGGATAAGTCAGGTGCCTGGACGATAGACAGCACGGATTCATCCGGGAAATTGGGCAGACAAACCTGGTGGAGTTCTATGACTGGGTGACAAGTGCCTTGGACCTGGTAGACCAGTGGATATCCTTTCTAGACTTCCAGCAAGGCATTTGACCTGTTCTTCACGTGGGCCTGTTGGATAAGCTTAGGAGAAATGGGGTGGGAAACCAGATGATCAGATGGATATGCAATTGGCTCCAGGACTGGACCCAGAGGGTCGTAGTTGGTGGGATAGTCTCATCCCCAAGGAGGGTCATTAGTGGGGTCCCACAGGGATCAGTCCTTGGGCCCCTTCTGTTCAACGCCTACGTATCTGACATAAGGACAGGAATCAGGAGTGAGATGAGTCTCTTTGCAGATGACTCGAAACTGGGGGCGGTGGTGGATGGGGAGGAGGGGAGGGTGGCCCTGCAGGGGGACCTGGAGGCTCTGGAAAGATGGTCTAGAAAGTGGAAGCTGAGGTTCAATGCAGGGAAATGCAAGGTACTCCACCTGGGGGCTAGAAACCCAGGCCAAGTGTACACCCTGGGGGAAATACTACAAGTCTCAATGGCTGAGAGGGACCTGGGGGTGGTGGTGGATGTCAAGATGAACAACTCTGAGACTTGTAGGAGGGCAGCAGCCAAGGCCAACAGGATGCTGGGATGCATCGCTAGGGGATCATCTCCAGAAGGAGGAAGGATACCCTCTGTATAACTGCTTGGTGAGGCCAGACCTGGAGTACTGCGTGCAGTTTTGGAGGCCACACTTAAAGAGGGACATCACTCCTGGAGAGGGTCCAGAGGAGGCAAACCAAAATGATTTGGGGCTTGGGGACAGGACCTATGAGGAGAGGCTCAAGAGCTAAATATGTACACATTGAAGAGAGAAGGACCGGGGACATGATAGAGGTCTTCGGTACATGAAGAGGGTAAATAGGGAGGAACAGTCAGGGTGCTTGAAGGAAGGAGGAAGGGCCACTAGAGGGCATGGGTGGAAGCTGGAGGGGAGATTCAGGAAGAAGAGGAGGAGGTGCTACTTCACTGAGAGGGTGGTGGAGCCATGGAATGCACTACCTGGGGGCTGGTGGAGGCAGAAACAGTGGAGGGGTTCAAGAGGGGTGGGACAGGTACAGGGGAAGGGTTCAGGAAGCAAAATCCAATGCAGCAAGAATATCTGGAACTGGGAAGGGAGAAGCCAGAGAAGGCGAGAGGGACAGCAAGGTCAGCACCCAGGGTGGGGGCTGACCAAACGAGCAGACACGAAAGACCGTTAGGCCTATTCTGCTGGCATTTTAGTATGTTAGTATGTAGTATGTTAGTATGTGTCCCCGAGTTCCTTGCCCAAGTTAGTCTTGGGGAACAATGCCCAACTGTTAGTGTTACCCTCTAAGTATGGGCCTGCTGCCCCCGTTAGCTCTCAGATAGCTGATAGAGAAGGGCTACCCTTATCCAGGTGTCCGGGGCAAGAGGTGATGACCTGAGTTATACAAGAAAACAAGGCTGGCTGTGTGTGTAATATTGTATAAACAATCGTGAACCTGTGTATTACAGTATTTAATGTGTGTAACCAAAGGTCTGATGATCTGTCAAGGTGAACTGCTTGCCTTAAAGTAATTTAAGGGTAACTACTTGACACGGACGCCAAGTTCTTTCCAGGCCAGGAAGGGTGTAACCCCCCTGTAAATGGGGGTTCCTAAAAGCCTTCCTAGGGCTTGCCTAGATGCTCCCTGCCTAACTGGTGTTCGGCGCAAGGCCGCTAAATACAGGCGTTGTGAGTGCTCTTAAAGCCTCCAGTACTGTCTCTTTAAGAGTTGTCTGCCTGCAGGCTTTAGTAGTTTAAATGGGGGGACTGGGTTTTTCTGCTCGAATCCTGCCCTGGGCTGCTGTCCGATCGCTCCGTTTCTGCAGTCGCTAAGAGTGCAGAGGGAGCCCATCTAAAAGATGTAATTGTGTCCCCAAAAAAACATGTAGAGCATTGGTAAGGTTGCAGTCTGACTAACTTGCCTTTATTGCAGCTGGGACTTTGTGTTGTGCCCCACCATTTTGGACCCGGACTGTTCTGAAGGGTCCAATAGAAGCCCCGGGGCACTTAAAATGGTGTATATAGTGACCAACCAGAATCAGGACTCAAACTGGAGCCACCTGACCAATGCGGATATGGCTAGTGATTCTGGGAAGTGGAGTTCTGCAGAATGGCGCCTTGTTTGCACCAATAGGGACCGCATTAAGTGACTGGCATCTGCAGCCCACCTATGGGATCGGGTGGCGCCAGAGTGGTGGATTTTGCCCTGACTGCCGAGGGGCAGAGATGTTGTGGCTGTGAGCGAGGAAGGAGCTCCGGGCTCCTGTGCCGTTGAGTTTCACATGGGAAGCGCGTGTGTGGAAGGCCAGATTCGGGCGGCTTGGTCGCCGGTGAGAATCAGATTAAATCCGCTGGGTAGCGGTCAGAGGAGGTTGTGCAGGAGCACAGCTACCTACCAGGCTCACCCTGTAGAGGATTGGAGAATTTGTTGGATCGCGCTCGGTCTGTCAGGAAAAAGTGAAGCTGCGGTGACTCTCCGATTAGCTGTGGGTTCCGTCGGGCCCTAGGAGCAGCTGCCTGGTATGGTACCCCTCTGTTGCTTTTCATATAAATGTGTGGAGAAGTGTCTGAAGTTCAGGCTCAGCCCTGCGAGTGGTGAGAGAGCATTTTCCTTCTGGAGTCGTGAGTACTAAATCAGGGTAGCTCCCTGTTAAATGTTCCTAGCAAGTGCAAGATCTTCTGGTTACTTTGCTGACTACACTAACTGAGCCTGCTGGCTCCATCTAATCTTTGTAGGAATCAAATGCTCATTTGTGTCAGGGCCCCAACTAGCTGCATCGAGGAACTAGCCTTTAAGGCTTGGGTACCCATAGACAGTAACTTATAGGTTAGGCCTGTGCACAGAGCCCTAGGTAGATAATCATATATTGTAGTGGTAAACCAATCACCCTGATTCCCCCCAGTCCTTGTTATCTCCCCTTAAACAAAACAGATTGCTTGTTTTGCAAAAGTACACTGGCTAGTTTGTGTATTAATGGTGACATACTGCACAGTGGATATTGTGTAACTGTACCTTACTTTGCAGGGGGTCCCCGGAGTGAGCTGCGTGGTTTGAGCCGGGGGGTAAGTGTATATGGTAAGGACACTGTAACTGACTTGGGTGGGCCACTAGTGGGAAGAAAGAGGGGTTGCAGCAACCCAAAGGGCTGTGACCGAGTCAACCTCGACTGTTCTAACCCCGACCTCTGGGTGGAGGCACCCACCAACGGATCTGGGCCCCTCACCCTGTTACAGTTAGGGCAGGCAGGGGTAGTAGCCCTCAGGATAGCGCCCCCTGGGGGTTACATAGGATTTATTTTTTTTTTTTACATTTGACTATTGGGAAAAGCATGTTTATATGTAGAAAAATAGATTGACTTTGTGCATTTGTGATGAAATAATCCCTCCACCCACTGCAAGTGATGTCATTGATTATGTCATTGTATTAGTGCCTACATTCTTCTTCTTGTTTTTTTTCTCTGCTGTTCCCCACATTCTAGATATGGAATGTTTACCACAGAATATATGGATTCAAAATTCTGCTCAGTTCCACTGGCAGAATGTTTCTCTCCCAACACAGTATACACACAGACAACAAAGGCCTTTGTTGCAGACAGAGACTCAGTTATTTCACTGTCAGGGCAAGAAGAAGAGAGTTCCCTGATAAGCAGTTAGAGACAGAAGGGGGATTTTTGACCGTCAGCAAAGAAACAGTTGTAGTGAAAACTATAAACAATACTTATTGTTTCTAATTTGTTTACGTACGTAAGGAGAGTGTGATGATTAGGGAAACAGCATTTAATTCATTTGTTTTATTTTTTATTTAAGGTAGTATTATTTTTAGGGCCCAGTTGAAGTTTTTTTTTTTACAGTGTAAAGGTAGCAGCCATGTTTATGGTGGAAGATCAGCTCTGGCAGTAGAGGGCTAACTGAAATGCCTGTGTTCCAAATGCCCACTGATCTGTGTTGCAGACTCTTCACTGCTGAGCAGTTCTTTTTTTTTTGCCCATGTGTAAACCGTATTTTACACATAAATAAGAGCAAACCAGATTACATGATTTTACTCTGCCATTTTATAAATTGTTTTATTCCCTGAGAGGCTGGTTTAGGTATCAGACCCATCAAGGAGTTTAGAGGAGAGGGACAGATTTGTCTTTTTCCCCAGCAGATCGAGCATTGGATAATTAGGTTGTTGGGGAAAGACGGACAGACTTTTTTTATTCCCTGAGAGACTGGGTTGGTCACTGTATTTTTCAGATAGCTAAGGGAGGGGCCATATTTTTTTATTTTCTCTGATGGGCCAGATTGGGCTCCAGACTCATCAGATAGTGGAGGAAGAGACTAAATTTTTTTATATTCCCAAATGGTTGACTCCAGAAGTGTTATGCTGTTCTATAGTCCCTCCGCTACCAGTATATAACACCCATACCTTATACAACACTTTAGGATACAGTGAGTAAGAAAGTAATGATTTAAAACTAAACTCTGTTGTATTCTACAGTCTATATACTACCAGAATCTAACCCAGTGCTTTGTAAAGCACCAGACCTGTCACGTAGTGGGGAGGGCACATTTTTAATTATTCCCTGATGGCTGGGTTGGGCACCAGATTATCAGGTTGTTGGAGGAAGGGAGACTAATTATTGCTTGATGAGACAGTCTGTGCACCAGGTCTGTCAGGTTGTTGGAGGAAGGGAACCGATTTTGTTTTAATCCCTGATACGATGAGTTGGGTACCAGACTCATCAGGTAGCTGGGAGGCAGATTTTTTTTTGTTCCCTGGGAGAGGATGATGGTAAATCAATGATTCTCACGTCCACTATTTTCCCCAAAAACTTTGCCTCTGATGGGTGCTGTCAGCCAGTGGTGGTGGCCCAGGGATGTATGCTCCATTGCTCAGCATGTTGGACTGAAGTGTGCATGGCTGAACCCTGTGTATGTGTCTGGGAGAGTGCAGAGCTGAGACTATGTACTGAGAGAAAGAAAGACCGCAAGAGAGGTAGAGTCGGGTGGCAGAGCCAGGATCTCTGGCCCTTGGGATTACAGCCTTGGAAGTGCATGCTCTCAGTGCCCCTTGGTCCAGTCTCCGACTCTAGTGCGCGGCAGGTAGGAAGTGCTGGAAATGCCCAACTCACTGGTAGCAGCAAGGCAACAGCAGAAGGGGATATTTTTATTTATTCCCTGGCAGGTTGGGTTTGGTACCAGACCTGACAAGGAGTTTGGGGAAGAGGGACTTTTTTTTTTAAACTCCTTGATGGGTTTGGTATTGGATCCATTGGGTTGCTGGGGGAGGAGGACAGATTTGCCTTTTATCCCTTATAAGCTGGTTTGGTTCCCATACTTGTCAGGTAGTTGGGGGGAGGGAGGAGAGACAGATATTTTCTTAATTCCCTGACGGGGGGGTTGGGGATTGGGCACCAGGCTCTTCAGATAGATGAGGGAGGGGGCCAGATTGTTTTTTATTCTCTGGGAGGGAAGGATGATGCCCACACCAACCATTTTTTTTCCAAAAGATTTTGCTTCTGGGGGGCACTATCAGCAAATGATGGTGGCCCAGGGGCAGATGCTCTACTGCTTAGCATAGTGGGTTGGAGCATGCATGGCAGTATAAACGCTATATGTTCCTATAGGGCCCTCAGCCCTGACAATGTCCGCTGGACTGCTGTCCCCCACCTCTTCCCACGCAGGTATTCCTCCCTGTTTCATACAGGGCTGTACCTTCTACGATTGTAATATTTTTATTTCAATTGTAACTTCTGTATGCAACTTATCTGTAAATCACTGTTGTAAATGGAGCTTTTGTAACTTCTGTATGCAACTTGTGTGTAAAACACTGCTGTAAATGAGTTTCTATTGTTATTCTGTACTGCACCTGTATGTTACCACTGTTGTACTCACACTGTATTAATGTCTACCCTCCCTGTGACGAGGTGCCTTTGTAAATGAGTCCACGACTCAAAAGTTGTAAATCTGACTTCTCTAATAAATAAATAAGGAGAGTGAAGAGCTGAGACTGAGTACTGAGAGAAGGAAGGTCTGTGACAGAGGGAGAATTGGGTCACAGAATTGGGATCATGGGCAGTTAGGATTACAGCTTCAGAAGTGCATGCTGTCAGTCCCGCATGGTTCGGTCTTCCACACTAGTGCACTGTTGGCTGAAGCAGTTGAGAGAACCAAACTCACTGGTAGCAGCAGCAGTGTGGCAGCAGAGGGAGACATATTTTTTATTCTCTGACAGGATGGTCTAGGTACTGGACCCACCAAGTAGTTTGGGATAGAGGCACAGGTTTTTTTTATATTCCTTGATGGTGTGTGCTCTAGGGACAGTTTTTTATTCCATGATGGGCCAGGTTGTACACCAGACTCATCAGATAGTTGTGGGAGGTGTACAAGTGTTTTTTTATTGCCTGTTCAGCCATGTTGTGCTCCACAACCATCAGGTAGTTGGGAGGCAGAGACAGATTTTTTAGTCCATGATGAGTCATGCACTGGATCTGTCAGGTAGTTGGGGAGGGGGGATTTTGACGGGGCCCGATTGGGCCCTGGACTCATTAGGTAGTTGAGGGGGAAGAGAAGGGGACAGTTTTTTTTTTAATTCCCTGATTTATTGTTTTCCTTATGTAGAGCTATGAGACCTGTTTAGAATCCCATAAAGGGTTAATTCCCTTGAGTCTCAGTGGGCTGGGCCAGTTGGACTGATTCAGCCCTCTGAGGGGAGGAGCCAGCTCGCTGTAGCTGAGAGAGCTGCAGGAAGTTGCCTCAGTCTGGGGAGGCATATGACAGGCATGTATGCCTGCTCCCTGTGCTGAACCTTTGTTCCTGTGTGGAGGACCCAGAAGCATCTTGCTGGTATTGCGGAGACTGTCATTGTCAGAGACCCCCACCCAGAGAGTGGAATCTCCTATGCAATTCATCAAGTCAGAGGCTGAGAGAAGATAAGGAGAATTCTGAAGTACTAACTGAAATTGCAGAAAGAGAAATGGAGGTGATATAGAACTGTTTTTATCAGGACTGCACAGGGCATCCAGCAATGCCCTTCCTCCCTGCACCAAGCAGCAAGGTTTGATAGTATGCCTTTGTAGCATCAGTTTGGTTTGTGATGCTCTGCCCCATGGGAATCAAGTCTTGGGATAGGGTAACACAGATCCACATGGGGTGGCTGCCTCTCCTTACCCTTAAACTGTGATCCTCTCATGCAGGGATGAAGCCTGAAGAAATACAAGTGTAGGTTTGGACTCTCTGCCACAGGGGTCAGTTCTCCGGGGAGAGTGGGAGGTATCACTTGCGGCACCCTTGGATCCACAAGGAGTGTATGTCTCTCCTAGCCGAGTGAACTATGTAGGGTAACAGTCCCTCTGGGTACCAGTATTTAGTCTGCATTGAGAGCCTGTGGAGCAAAGTGAATCTAAGGGCCTTGGGCCCCTACTGTGAATGTCCTATGACGGGGAGCAGGTAGAGGGAACTGGTACCAGGTTTAGGGAAGTCTTGGTCAGTTTATTCCCTGGGTTGCTGTAAGGAGTGAAATGCCCCATTGCTGCAAAAGGACTGTGCAGAGTGAAGCCTGATGCTCAGAGTAGGTAAATAGTAAACTGTACCAGTGACAAAATGTAAGAGAAGAAATGCATCCTGAATATTGGATCCCCATTTTGGGTCTGGGCTGCAGGGGCCCTAGCAGTTGTCTGCAGTCCTGGTTCAGTGGCCTGCAAGAGATCAAATGTGTGTCCATCTGTGAAGATTGAAAATTGCAAAGTTATACCTTTGTGCCCATGAGTTGTTGGCACAACCCTTGCAGTTCAGAGGAATGGACATTTCAATTAGGACAACAGAAAAACAGACTAGCACTGCTCCACTACTGACAGTAAAAAGGCTTTTATTAAATATTGTTTAAAAGGCAACATACCAAATTAGATGCAGCTCCACAAAACAGATCGCACAAGAGTCCCCGACCAGTTTTGCACCTAGTGCGTCATCAGGGGGATGATCTCATAAGGCAAACATTATAAGTTAAATAGTAGTCCCTTAAAGGGACAGTGCAACCACAAGCCAGATAAAAAATATGCTCAAAACAATAACAATAAAGTGCACATGTGAAATGTGATATGCATAAAATACTTTTAAAACTATAATAGCTTGTGTGTAAATACAAGTTGATGGGAATTTATATTTATTATATCATAAGAAGAGTTATTCTACTGCAGATTCAGAAAATGGATCCAACAATGATAATTCCTTTGATGCTGTATCCCATATATAAATTCCAGGTGAAGGGCAATACACATTTGCTCCGAGAAACATCTTGAAGGGAAATACTACAAGTATTAAGATCCCCAAAGGGAAGAAGGAAATACACTATATATTGCAGTATAACACCAAAAGACTACATTCAATGACCAGAGCGACAGTCATTTTTTTTTTCAAGACAGTAATTCAGTCCTATCATTTAGGCCTGGTATGGTCATATCACTTAATGTGAAAATCCAAAATGACTCCCTTTGTTTTAGCTTTTCGTTCAGGTCTCCACCTCTTGGTCCTAAAGTGACCTTTTCTATGCCACAAAATTTAAAGGTATGGCCACTCCTACCTAACATATTGCAGTGATTGGCTAAAGCATTACCTGGGTCTCTTGCCAAAATACACCTCAGGTGTTCAGCTATTCTTGCTTTGAATTGTCTGGTAGTTTTACTTACTTGAAATGCAGCACATTCACAGGTTGCCAGGTACACAATATTTTCAGTATTTTTATTAAAAATGATTTTAACCTTTTACTCCCTGGCACAGTTGCAAGTAGTGAATGTGTCCGTCTTAAGAATGGAGGCACAGAATTTACAATTCCCACAGGTAAAATTTCCATGTGGTAATGGTGGCAGCCAATTACCCTCACTGGTACTTGATACAGTAGGTTGCTGGTAATTGTGAACTAATCTGTCCTTTAAATTTTGGCTTCATCTATAAACCATCCTAGGTTTCATTTTTGTAGGCTCCTTTAGCAATGGTTCTGATTCCAAAATTCTCCAATTTTCCACAATCACTTTTTCTATCTCCTTTGCATGTCTAGTGTACCGGGTAATAAAATTAATTCTCGGGGTATCCTGTACATGTTCCCTAATGGTCAGGAGATCATTTCTATCTGTTTCTAAAGGCCATACCATAGGTTTGAAACACCACATCTGGACTGTAACCCTGTCCCATGAACCTCTCACAAAGATCAGAAGCATTAGTTATAAAATCAGCATCTTCACTACAGTTTCTTTGAAGTCTCAGCATCTGGGCTTTGGGAGTGTTTTTAATCAGGTGTGGCGGATGGCAGATCCATCATTTAGGTATCATCCGCTATCTTGATAACCTTCAGATCAAGAAAGGAGACAGACACAGGATCACACTAAACAGAAAATCTTAAATTGCTATTACTTTTTTCTAAGTAAGTGACAAAGTCTCTCAACTCCTCCCTACTGCCACATCACACCATAAAAATGTTGTCTATAAAGCGACGCCAAATGTCAATCCTATCTAGAAAATAATTGACCTGGCCATCACAGACGTATTCTCTCTCCCACTTGCCCAGATAGAGATTAGTATAGTTGGGGGCAGAAGTTGCCCCCATAGTTGTCCCTTTGATTTACAGATAGAGTGTATCCTGGAAAAGGAAGTACTTCTTAGTTAAGACATGTTCAAAACATTCAAGAAGAAATTCTTTCTTGCCAAATCCGTAATGTGGTGTCAGTGTCAAGCCAATACTGCAGTGCTTCCAAGCATTCAACATAAGGAATATTGGTATACAAAGAGCAAATGTCCATTGACACTAAAGGCCAATCAGATTCAGACTGTATGTCCTCCAAGACTTCCAAAATGTGCATTGTATCCCATATATAGAATGGTAAATGGGTAACATAATTTTTAATGTGAAAATCGGCATATTTGGATAAAGGTTCTACCAATTAACCAATACCTGCTACTGGTCGCCCTTGAGGATTCTATATGTTCTTATGGATTTTTGGCAGAATATATATGCTAGCTTTAACAGGATTAGAAACAGTAAGATACAACATCTCATCATGATTAATAATGTATTTATTTATTTAGGAAATCAAGAATTACAACCCTTTGAGTCATAGACTCATTTCCAAAGGCTCCACGTCAGAATAAAACATAGACATTCATACAGTACATATGTAACCCCCCTGCAAATGGGGGTTCCCAAAAAGTCTTCCAGGAGCTTGCTTGAATGCTCCAAGCCTGAATGGTGTTTGGCGTTTAAGACGTTTATCTGTGAGTGCTTTTAGAGCCTCTGGTACTGTCTCTTTAAGAGCTGTCTGCTTGCAGACATAATTAGTTTGTATGGGGGGGACTGTGTGTTTTCCTGCTTGAGTCCCACTCGAGCTACTGCCAAATCGCTCCGTTTCTGCCATCGCTAAGTGGGCAGAAGGAGCACTCTTCAAAGATGTAATTGTTTGCTTGTAACCTGTTAGAGTAATAATGAAAATGCAGTTTCATTTAACCTGCTTTCTTGTAGCAAGGACAGTCCAGAGTAGCTCCCTCATGTTGGTTCTGAACTGTTGAATTGGACCAATCATGGTGAGGATCCTTTAAAATGGAGCCTGCTCTGGGCGAATCAGAACTTGGACTCTCCTCTGGAGCCTGCTGTAAGGGGATTGTAAGGGCGGTGACTCTGGGAAATGTAGTTTTGACTTCGACGCCTTTTTTCCACCAACAGGGGGAGTTTATTGTGAGTGACAGCCAAACCAGCCAACTGAACTGGGAGGAACTCAAAGGAAATGCCCGGCTCTGTCTACTGGAAAGATAAGATCAGTTTTGGCAGTGAGGAGACAGGGAGCCCTGTGCTTCTTCGGTGTAAAGTTTTAGCGCGGGAAGCGCATGTAGGGCCCTGAGTTTTCAGTCTGCAGCCTCTGCACGCACCCATTCGGACTGAATCCGACCTGTAGGAGAAGAAAGGAGATCTGAAGAGTAGAAACCAGGCTCACCCTGTAGAAGACTGGAGAAATTGCTGGATCACACTTGGTCTGTCAGGAACTGAATTTGCTGTTTGTTCTCCTGGGTATCGTGCAGTAATTGCGGTCGGGATTGAGAAGCAACCTGCCTGGTATAGTACTTTCCTTTTACATACAGATGTGTGCAGTGCTTGTGGGGAATCGCGTTTCAGATCCCCAGTACAGTGAATTGAGTGCATGAAGCTGGAAGTAAACCTCAGCTTAATCCAGACTACATCTATTTGCTCTAAACTGCAGTGGGGTCCAGTCACAAGGACCTTGTCCACAGGGTCTGCTCCTCCTGGCAATCCAGGACAATCTGCCTTCCATCCAGTTCCCAGCTCAGAGTTTGTGAGTAGCAGGGTAGCTCCTGCCATCTGTGTACCGAATTGCAGTGTGTCATCTAATTGTTGCTTTTTCATTTCTTTACGAGCTGAGCCACCTGGCTCCAGATTACAACTGGGTATTGTGCAAGTGTTTTTTCCATCATAGGGCCCCAACCAGCTGCACTGATCCTGGCTAGCCCGCCCCCAATCCTGGGTACCAGTGAAAGTGACAATTTGGGATTCTGAATATAGCACAGTACTGTGATTATTAATGTGTTTAACCTAATTAACCTGATTTTCCCCTTCCTTGTTACAGCTCCTTAAATAAATCAGATCTGTTGGTTTCAGCAAAGTTACACTGTCTGAGGTATTCGTTTATGTTCAAGTATTGTACTGTGGTTTTTGCACTGTATCATCTTGTTTTACAGGGGGTCTCCAGAGTCCAGTCGACAGAGCCAGTCCTGGGGGTAAGTGTACATTGTGAAGATGTTCCTAATGCATTGTGTGGGCCACTAGTGGGAAGAAAGGGGGGTTACAGTGTCCCAAAGGGCTGTGACCAAGTTAGTTTAACTACTGCAAACCCTAACCTCGGGGTGGAGGCACCCGCCATTGGACCTAGGCCCCTCAACCTGTTAGTAGTTAAGCAGGCAGTGGTAGTAGCCCTTGGGATAGCACCACCTAGGGGTTACATCTTGGAGGCTCACCGCTGAGATTGTGTGTCCTCTAGTGGCCATATTTAAGAACCACTGTAAAAAAAAAATAAATGGGTACCCCGGTAGAAGTGGCTGTTGGTGGAGTGGTGTACTGAGGAGGAGATCGACCCCCAAAATGCTATGCTTATCCTGGACATCCCCCTGGGTATCAATACAGACACTGTACAGGGAGTGCTTTCCAAGGTGGAAGGTTTACAAAACCCTGTGGTGGTGGGTCGACATGCTAATCTGCTCACCCACACTTTCCTGGCCCTAGTAGAGTTTAAGGATCCCATAGATAGCTCCAAAGTGCCACAGACTATTACCCCAGAGGGAGCCCTCACTGCCTGGAGAGTGATAACTAAGGACAGTAAAGACCTGGGGGGGGAATGAGCCCCCCCCCACTATCTGAAACTTTTGAGGAGAAATTTGCTAAATGGTTGCTGGGGAAGGGAAAACTGTGGAGGACTTGAAGAAACTATTCTTGCCACCTGGGGGTGTTCCTCCCCCAACACCCTCTCCCACTCCAGTACCCGTAATGGTGGCTGAACCAATGCAGGCTCCTATTTCTGCACCTGCCATTAGTCACGACTCTTACCGAAGGTTGAGAATCTTCTCTGGCACCCTTCCCACCCCCCAAGGGGAGGATGACTGGGAGACCTGGATGAACTATGTTGCCCCTCAAGTGCTAGAATGGCAATGCTCGAGCCGAGAAAGTGAAAGAGGTTGGCGAGCCTCCGAGTCCTGCCCTGGCTACCATCCATGCTAAATGGGCCAGTAACCCTGAAGCGACTGCACAGGACTATCTTGAGGCCTTGGAGAATGTGTATGGGAGCCCAGATTCTGATGAGGACCTGTGGTGGAGAGTAAGAAATGCACAACAGTACCAAGGGGAGTTGTTGTCTGTGAATGTATCTCGGCTGGAAAAATTGTTGCAAGAATGCCTCAGAAAGGGTAGTTTGCCAGCGATTGAACTGGACCGAACCAGGCTGGACAGGATCCTTAAGTCTGCCCCCTTCTCAGAACTGCTGTTGCTTCAGTTACACCTGGCAAATCGACTGGAATCCCCACCCTCCTATGATGAGCTAATGAGAGAAATTTGAGGAGTTGAGAAAAGGCGACCTCCGGAGGGACTTGCACCAATAGCTGCGGCTCCGACCCGAGTGACTGAGGGTGACCCATCAAGTGAAGTTCAGGGGCAGAGGCTGGCAGTTAATAAGTGCTCTGAGAAGGAAAAAGATATGCCACAATGGGGCAAACTGTTGAGAGAGTTCGGGGAAATAAAAAACAGTCTTTTTATGAAGGCCGCTCCTGCAAGTACAGGCCCCCACCCTCATCCGACTGCATCTGCTATGGGGGTTGGGGTACCCACCCATGCATCTCCTGCTGACAACAGCTCAAAACTCGATGTCTTGACCATGGAAGTGGGGAAATTGATGAGATTTCTCCAAATGCTTATCACGCCGCAGACAGAGATGGCACCAAGGTTTCCAGTTAGTAGTACCCCCGCCCTGGCTCCCAGTGTGATGCCTCGGCCAGCTCAAATTCCAGAAAGTATGTTTTGCTATAATTGTGATAAGGATGGGCACATGAAGAGAGAATGACGGTCTCCAAAAGACACAGACAAAGTTGCATATAGGCTACAAGGAGAGCTTTGGCGAACAAATCAGTGGTTAAGAGGTGCACGAAATGATCCCAGTGAGGGCCCCAAAAATGCTACCTCACGTCCCTTTGTGGCAAGGTCAGTTGCCCAGGCCCCCGCTACCACCTCTCCAGACTGGTCCAGAATAGTGGGTCCCTCCATGGAGACCACTGTAAAGATGAATTGAGTGTCTACAAGAGTTGTATTAGACAGTGGCTCCCAAGTGACAATTATGTTCCAAGACTGGTATCAGAAGCATTTGTCTGATGTACCCTTACAACCGTTGGAGGGGCTGCTTGTCTGGGGGTTAAGTGAGAAGGCCTACCCCTACTCTGGATATATCCAAATTTGGCTGTCTTTTCCCACCTCTGTGGCTGAAGTGGCCGAGCAAGTGGAGACCCTGGCCTTAGTGTGTCCCCCTACCGGACTGTATGATGGGGTTCCTCTACTAATTGGGACTAATGCACATATGTTTGGACTGCTGGCACAGTTGTGTTATGAAAAACAGGGGTCAAGGGCTGGTACAGCTTTAAGAATTCCGGCCTTGATTAAGAAGGCCTATGAGGCACAGAGAGATGTTGAAAAAGTAGAACCAGAGGAACCGGTTGGAATTGTCTAGAAGAAGGATCCTGAGTCTCTGATCCTGGTGCCAAATGCCCAGTGTACCTTACATGGAGAGGTCCATATCAGAAAGGATGTCAAGAATAAAATATCAATGTTGGATGCACCAGGTGACGGAAAATTGCCAGAGGGACTGCTGGTCAAGCCTAGTATTTTACCTGCTAGAGCCCATGCTTATGCCAGAAGGGTAATGGTTCAAGTTCATAATGTGTCTGACAGAGAGATTCAAGTAAATAGAGGTTGAACCCTGGCTAATGTGCATTGTGCAGACACTGCAGTGCTACCCAGTAGCAAGAGTTCAGGGAAGAATGACGGAGTAACGCCTGACTTGTTTGATTTCAGTGACTCCCCGTTTCCAGCTGAATGGAAAGTGAGGATCAGTGAGAAGCTTGCCCAGAGAGACCAGGTGTTTTCTTTAAAGGAATGGGATGTAGGATGCGTGCAAGGAACCGAGCACCATATCCGGCTGCATGATGAAAGGCCATTTCACGAGAGGTCTCGACACCTGGCACCTGCTGACATAGATGATGTGAGACAGCATCTGCAAGAGATGCTAGCTGCTGATGTAATACAAGAATCCAGAAGCCCCTATGCTTTCCCCATTGTGGTAGTGAGAAAAAAGAATGGAACAGTAAGGATGTGCGTGGATTATCGCACTTTAAACCGGCGGACTATCCCTGATCAATACACTATGCCCCACATTCAGGATGCTTTGGACTGGCTAAACGGGAGCAAGTGGTTCTCTGTGCTGGATCTCCGCAGTGGGTACTACCAGATCCCGATGGCCCCAGAGGACCATGAGAAGACCGCCTTTATCTGTCCGCTTGGCTTCTATGAATTCATGAGGATGCCTCAAGGGATTTCAGGTGCCCCAGCCACTTTTCAACGATTGATGGAGCGTGCAGTGGGGGACATGAACTTACTAGAGTGCCTGGTATACCTAGATGATGTTACTGTGTTTGGCAGCTCACTGGAGGAACATGAGAGCAGATTATCCTAGGTGTTGGACCGACTGGAAGACTTTGGCCTTAAACTGTCCATTGATAAGTGTAAATTTTTTCAAACATCAGTAAAGTATGTGGGACACATAGTATCCACTGAGGGAATAGAGACCGACCCAAGTAAAGTTGAGGCCTTGACTACCTGGCCACAGCCCAAAAATCTAAAAGAACTGCAAAGATTCCTGGGATTCTGTGGTTATTATCAGGCTTCATCAAGGACTATTCAAGAGTGATCTGCCCTTTACTTAACCTTACTCAAGGGTATCCCCAACCCACAAAAGATACAAAAGTCAGTGTCCCCGAGACTGAAAGAGTGTATTTTGTCCAAGTGAAGTATTTGGGGCCCGCTGGACTCTGATTGTGAGACTGCTTTTCATGAGATCATATATCAACTTACCCACGCTCCAGTGTTGGCCTATGCCGATCCAACAAAACCTTATGTCCTGCACACTGATGCTAGCTTGCAAGGGTTGGGGGCTGTGTTGTACCAAGAGCACGAGAATGGCCTGAGACCAGTGGCCTTTGCCAGTAGAAGCCTGACCCCGTCCGAAAAGAACTATCCTGTACATAAGTTAGAGTTCCTAGCTTTGAAGTGGGCCATTGTTGACCAGTTCCACGAGTACTTGTATGGGGCTAAGATACTGGTAAAAACTGACAATAATCCTTTGAACTATGTGCAGACTTCGGCTAAATTGGATGCCACTGGCCATAGGTGGCTTTGTGCATTATCTACATACGACTATGCTGTTGAATACAGAGCAGGCCTGAATGACATAGATGCTGATGCTCTCTCCTGGAGGCCTGTTTCCCAGAATGACTGGCTCAGATTGTCAGAACCTGATATTCGAGCGCTCTGCCAGAAGTTTGACAGGGAGGAACAAATGTCCGTGGACGCAGTGGACTGTATGGTGGATTGTTTGGACCTTCTGAGAACTGCATACCTGCTGCTTATTGCCACTTTTCTGCAATAGACATTGGTGCACTGCCTCAGCTGGACAATGACAGTATTCGGCGGGCTCAATCCCGAGATCCCATGATCAAATCAACTTTAGAAGCCCTAAATGCAGGGAAAGATGTGTCCAAATTACATTCCACTGATTTGAGAACTGCATTGTTATACAAAAAAGGTCCTAAGTTGAAACTGATCAATAAATTATAAAAGAAACCGTAGACACAGGGGGACAAGTAGACAAACAACAACTAGTGCCGCCCACTGCTTTTCGAGACTCAGTGTTCGGGAACGAGCATGGGCCGCCAGGAGTCGCAGGGAAGGAGAGGGATCAAGTGTCTGTAGGACTGCTCTCCTTCTCCAGGGAGGGGGGACACCAGCAGTTTGGTGAATTACTGGCCCCTGGCAGAGACCGGGGCTGGCGTACTGAAAGCTACAGATTGGGAGTAGACAAGGCAGACGCCGAGGAGCTTATGCGAGCTGCAGACGCCACCTTGTGGTGTCATTGCACACCCGCCTAGGGGACCAAAATTACAGAAGGAAAAAGGGTACTGGCGCTGCAGAATGATGGTCAGTCCCCACAGGCGCCGAACCCGTGATGGGCTTTAACCCTTTCAGCACCGAATCCGGAGTTAGGTGGGTTGAGGGATCCCTGCCACCCCACCATGGGGGGCAAGCCATGGGCCAGCTGGAAGGGTAGGCTACAAGCAGGGGATGGGTCTGGGGGAATCTGACAGGATGCATCACCGCCAGGGACCAGGCGGATAAAGAAATTAACTAAAAAAACAAAACAAAATGGTGCTCAATGGAAAAAAAAAAAACAAGGCCATGGTGTTTGGCCCTAAAAAACTTGGTCAGGATAGGCCTAATATGCTAGATCTATCACTAGTTAATGGGTCCAAGATTGGGGTAGTTGAGTCCCTGAAGTACCTTGGAGTCACCCTTGACCAGGACTGCACCTTCACGGCTCACATCACCCAGCTTAGCAAGACCCTGAACCATAAACTTGGCCTCCTATTTCACCTCAGTCCTTTTCTCATGCAAACTGCCAGACATTGGATTTGCATGGGGAGTCCACACACCCTGCTGTATGGTTTCATCTGTACTGCTCTCAGCCAAAAGCACTGAGCTGCAGAAACTAAGAAACATACAATAGGATAGGCAGGTTGCAGATCGGGCCCCCTCGAGAGAACACCATTGTCGAGTCCTCCAGTCCCTGGCTTGGCCCACCCTAGATGCCAAGCTAAACTACTCATCTCTATGCCAAGCTTAGAAACTCAGGCAGCCTACTCCCTCCCCCCGAGCCACACTCACTTCTTGATGCCCAAACTAAGTACCAGGCCTCGAAAGTCCTCTAGTAGACAACTCTTAATAATACCCAGGTCCGCTTCAGCCCTTGGGTCCAAGGCATTCTCCCACTCTCCCCCCCACCCCCGGAACGCTCTCCCAACCACCTTACAGGAATATAACACACTGGGTGGATTCAAAAAAGGCTTAGAAGCCTACCTGCTAGAGCTCAACCAGTGCAACTGTTACCGCTAACATCCCTTCTGAAGAGCTTGAAGTTGCTTTCTGACTGTGCTCTCAAGACCCTCCCTCCTGCCACAATATATGATATATATAATGTTATATAAGGAAAAATGTCTATCTATCTTAGTGTCAACTTTGTCATTAACACTTGAAGATGATCAAATGGATGTACACCATTGCCATGTCGAATGATGTATTTAATGTTATATATGGAAAAGGTCTTAATTGTCTGAATGATTGCCATTCTCATATCAAGAGTTCAGTTGTAACTGCTGTCTGTGGCACTCTACATATCCAACACGATATTACCCCTCATTGTGTTCTATTCTGTAAATCTCTGTATATATGTAACTAATCCTGGGTCGCCCCTGAAAAAGGGACCTGTATTGGTCTCAGTGGGCCTACCTGGTTAACAAAATTAAATAAATAATCTAACTTACAAGTGTTGCTTAATGTAACTGCTGCCTGCTTGGCTAGTTGCAGGTTAAGGGGGCCTGGGTAGTGAAATGGGTGCCTCCACCCGGAGGACAGGATTGTTAGTAACAAGGCTAACCTGGGTACAGCCCTCCGGGACACTGTAACCCCCCTCTTTCCCCCTCTAGTGGCCTAGACAATATGCAACAAACATTTTCACAGTAGCCCCTATTCAGCATACAATTCCCCATACTGTTTGCACTTACCACCAGGGCTGGTTCCACCAGTTCGACCCTGGAGACCCCCCTGTAAAACAAGGTTAGGCACAGCAAATAACAGCAGTACAGTGCTTTTGGTACAAACTGGAACCACAGTCAGATTAAATGCAAAAAGAGTTAGATCTGATTTATTCAGGGGAATTGAACAAGGAAGGGGCATAATCAGGTTGGTTGATTCAAAAACTGATCTAGTCAGGCAATTATGCATGTACTTTTAGTCCCTACACAGTCACATGCTCTGGGTACCCAGTTGGAAGTAAGGTGGGCTAGCCTGGAATGTTGCGTGGGGTAGGCCGGCATCGCAGCTGGTTGGGCCCTGTGATGAAAAGAAAAAGCATACACAACCACACACAATTTGTTGCGCTGGTTCGGGGTGCTTAATGATCTTCTGAGGGCGAGGGATCAGAAGAGGTGTTCTATTCTAGTTCTTCTTGATCTCTCGTCAGCCTTTGACACTGTGGATCACCTGGTGTTGTTAGCACGCCTGAGGCAAATATGTGGAATGTCGGGAACTGTTTTAAAATGGTTCACTTCATTCCTTACCGGGCGATCACAGAAAGTTGTGTCGGGGGTTTATTCCTCCGCCCCAACTTCTTTGTTGTGCGGGGTGCCCCAGGGTTCAGTGCTGTCACCCATGTTATTCACAGTGTATATGCTGCCCCTCAGAGACATTATAAGACGGTATGGGCTGAGGTTTCACTGCTATGCAGATGACACCCAGCTGTACCTGTCTTTTGCACCTGACCAGGATGGAGTTCTCTCGGTGTTTAATAACTGTCTGGAAGAAATCCGAGGATGGATGGATTCTAGTTGGTTGAAGTTGAACTCAGAGAAGACAGAGGTATTGGTGGTGGACCCTGGTGGGCAGATAATGAGGCCGAATGATGGCTCGCCCTCTGGAATTTTTCTTGACGGTGTGTCACTTCCGACCTCTGAACAGGTGCGCAACCTGGGGATTGTCCTAGACGACAGGCTGACCTTTCAATCTCAAGTGTCGGCCGTTGTCAGGACTTCCTTTTATCATCTCAGGAACATTGCCAGTGTGTGTCACCTTGTTCCATCTGACTCCTTGCCAATGTTGGTCCACGCCTTTGTGTCTTCGCGGCTGGACTACTGCAACGCCCTTTACTTTGGGCTTTCTGGGGTTGAAATCCATCGCCTTCAGCTGGTGCAGAATGCTGCAGCCAGGGTGTTGACTGGGACAAAGAGATCCAGTCATATTACCCCGGTACTGCGCTAACTGCACTGGCTTCCCATACGGTGGTGGATCACCTTTAAAGTTATTTTATTGACTTTCAAAGCCCTTCACGATCAGGGTCCGATCTGTCTGAAAGAACTTCTGGTGCCTTACTGCCCCGGCCGATCGCTACGCTCGGCTGACGAGGGGTTGTTAGAGATTCCAAGAGTGAGTTTAAAAGCTTCTGGTAGCAGAGCTTTTTCTTATGCAGCTCCCACTCTTTGGAATTCTCTACCTCGCCAGTTAAGGGAGTGCACCTCCCTGGAGGTATTGAAGAAAAATTTGAAAACCTACCTGTGGCGGAGCGCCTTCTTGGACAATTAATTGATATTTGAGTATTAATATTATTTTTAGGATGGTATGGATGATTTTATTGTTGGTTTTTAATATGTGATGTTGCTATGTATTTATATGTTTTATGTGATATTTTATATTGTGTATTTTGACATGTAAAGTGCTTTGATATTTTGAAAACGCTTTAAAAATAAAGTTATTATTATTATTTGTAATCTGGAGCCTGAAGCCTCAGTTCATGGAAGGAAAAACAACAATGCAATCAGATGACAACACTTGAGATTTAGCTGTTGTTGCAGGGAGCTACTCTGATTGTTACTTACGCTACCCAATGCAAGACACAGGAGGGATGAGATGGAGACTGCAGGTTGAGAACTGGTATGCCAGGAGAAGCAGGGCCCACATGAATCACCGAGGTGTTGTTCCTGTTTGAGATGTTGAACAGGGGGCTGATCCCTTGGCCAGTCTCTCCTTGATGGTGTTCTCTGCGCCTAAAGTAGCTGGCTGGGTCAGTGTGGCAGGGCCCAGGCAGGGTAAAATAGTTTGGAAATCAGTCCAGGAAGGCTGGATGCAGCTTCCATCAAGCGTAGCACAATTAAACACTGGGGAACCAAATAGCGACCCACTAACAGCACACAGCACATTTATAGTAAAGCAATCACCATAGCACAAAGCAGGTAGCAGTCCAGTTGCAAATCAGTGTCTCTGAGCAAAACCAGGAGTTCTATGGTGAATGGATGTCCTGACAGGCCGATCGCATACAACAAATCTTCGGTCTTCTTCAGGTTTAAGCCTGGTCACGCTTCAGTGGCTTTTCTCTCACTCAATTCGGTTACAGTCAGGATTATTATGCCTTTCAAAGGATTCCCTCTCGAGGGACTGCAGGCAAACAGGCCAGACTCTGCATTTCCACCAATCTCCCGCGCGAACTATGCTGGAGCTGTTTACTCTGCAAACTCTAACTCCAGACTGAGTCACTGCAGCAGGCAGCTTGGGAATTTCCCTTCAGTCCAAAATGTTCTGGTTGGTTGATTCATCTGTCTGTCAAAGGAACAGACATCACTGTCACTCTGGGCCTGCTGAGGGGAAAGCCTTAGTTCTGGAACAATACGGACAGGTTGGCTGTGTTTCCTCTCTGCAGCAGCATGAGTCACTGGCCCAGGAGAAGTGTCAGGGGTTAGTTCAGCATCAATAATAACTTGGCCAATGGGCAGTAAGTGATTACGGTGCATGGTCTTCACAGCATTGGAATTACTTTCTGGGTGCACCTTGTACACCGGCAGATCATTCAATTTACCAACTACTATGTGGGGAAGACGGTGCCATCTATCAGAAATTTTGTGTTTTCCATGTAGTCTCAAATTGCGTAGTAGCACCCTATCTCCAGGCAACAACTCCTGGGCTTTTACTCGTCAATCATGTCTTTCTTAATTGGTGAGATTTCGCTTAGCAGTCATAGTTTGAGCTAGTTCATAGGCATGATTCAACTGATCTTTCAGTTTCTGTACATACTGTAAGTAGTTTTCGGTTCGGACTCCTTCTGGAGACACCCCAAAGCAGACATCAACTGGCAGTCGGGCCTCCCTCCCGAACATGAGAGGGTAGGGGGAGAACCCAGTAGCATCACTTTTGGTGCAGTTGTACACATGTACCAAGGTGCTGATCTGCTGGCTCCACTTATGCTTGTGTTTCGGAAGGAGGGTGCCCAGCATGTCCAGAAGGGTGCGGTTAAAGCATTCTGGTTGAGAGTTCCCCTGTGGGTGATAGGGGGTTGTTCTTGACTTCTGCACCCCCCACAGAGAGAGCATTTCTTTGTTTAGCCTGCTTTCAAAGTCTCTGCCTTGGTCAGAATGGATCCGCTGGGGGGCACCATAGTGGACGAAGAATTTGTCCACTAGTACCTTGGCCACGGTAGAGGCCTTTTGATCTTTAGTTGGGAGGTCTTGTGCATACCATGTAAAATGATCACTAATTACCAACACATTGCCAGTGTTCTTTTGGTCAGGTTCTAAGCACAAGAAGTCTATGCAGACCATTTCCACGGGGGCACTGGTAATGATGTTGACAAGTGGGACAACTTTCTGAGGCAAAGCTTTCCGCTGGAGGTAGCGACTGCAAGTTTTGATATGAGTTTCAACATCTGCCCCATATTTGACCAGTAGAATCGGAATTGTACCAGGTCAAGAGTTCTGTCAATACCGAGGTGCCCCATGTGATTGTGGAGGGACCCCAGTACCAGCTGCTTAAAGGCCGTTGGTAGGAACAACTGTTGCTTGTCTACTTGACCACGACAATCCACTGTTTCTCTGTATAACAATTGATCATGTAACTTTAACCTGGGGCCTTCCTTGAACAATAGAGCAGTTTGCAAGTCAGGGGAACACATCCTTCCCCGCACGCAGGGTGTCAAGTGCTGGTTGAATCATGGGATCTTGGGATTGAGCCCACTGAATACTGTTATTGTTGAACTGAGGTAGTACACTAATATCTAAAGCAGAGAAATGGCAATAGGCAGCCGGTATGCAGGTATCAGGAGGGCCCAAGCAATCTACTAGGCAGTCCACTGTGTCTGTAGACATTTGTTCATCTTTATCAAACTTTTGGCATAATGCTTTGATGTCAGGTTCAGACAACCTGACCCAATTGTCCTTGGCAGCTGGCCTTCATGACAGGGCATCAGCATCAATGTGGTTTAGTCCCGGTCTGTATTCAACAGCATAATCTTAAATTCATAAGGCAGAAAGCCAACGGTGCCCAGTGGTGTCCAGTTTAGCTGAAGTCTGCACATAGGTCAATGGGTTATTATCAGTCTTCACTAATATCTTTGCACCATAGGGGTACTCATGAAACTAGTCAACTATGGCCCATTTTAGGGCAAGGAATTCCAACTTGTGGACCGGATAGTTCCACTCTGACAGGGTCAAGCTCCTACTGGCAACCTACAGGTCTCAAACCATCTTTGTAGTCTTGATATAGCACAGCCCCAAGGCCCTGCAAACTAGCGTCCATATGCAGAACATAGGGCTTGGTAGGATCAGCATAGGCAAGGACTGGGGTGTGGGTGAGCTGGTATATGACTTCAAAGAAAGCTACTTCACATTTGGGTGTCCACCAGGTCCCAAAAGCCTCACCTGTTTGAAAATACATTTTCTCTTGGTCTTTGATAGCCCCCTTTTTGTATTTGCAGTTGGTAGGGGGGTAGCCTTGGGTAAGGTTAAGGAGCGGTTAAATCACCTTTGAATAGTCTTTAATGAACTTGCGGTAGTAGCAACAGAACCCCAGGAAATGCTGTAGCTCTTATAGGTTATTGGGCTGGGGCCAGGTGGTCAAAGCTTCAACATTACTAGGATCTGTCTGTATCCCTTCCGCAGACACTATGTGTCCCACATATTTCATAGATGTTTGAAAAAAACTGGCACTTGTCTATGGATAACTTGAGGCCGAATTCTTGCAAACAATCGAGGACTTTGAACAGTCTGGTCTCATGTTCCTCTAGCGTGCGTCCGAAAACAATGATGTCATCCAAGTACACTAAACATTCCAGCAAGTTCATGTCTCCCACCGCATGTTCCATCAATCTCTGGAAGGTGGCAGGGCACCCGAAATCCCCTGTGACATCCTCAGAAATTTGTAGAACCACAAAGGACAGATGAAGGCTGTTTTTTCATGGTCCTCCAGGGCCATCGGAATCTGATAATATCCGCTGCAGAGATCCAGTACTGAGAACCACTGACCCCCATTCAGGCAATCCAGTATGCGTGGCATGGTGTATCGATCTGGGATAGTTCACTGGTTGAGGTAGTCAACACACATCCTCACGGACTCGTTCTTTTTATGCACCACGACGATGGAGGATGCACATGGGCTTCTTGATTCTTGAATAATGCCAGCAGCGAGCGTTTCCTGTCGGTGTCCCCTAACATTGTCTATGTCAGCTGGGGCAAGGCGTCGGGACCGCTCTCGAAATGGTCGGTCATCATGCAGGTGTATATTATGCTCGGCACCATGGACACACCCCACGTCCCACTCTGTTAGTGAGAACACTTGGTCTCTCTGGGCAAGTTTCCTGCTAATTCGGGTCTTCCATTCAGCAGACAAAGGGGAATCACCAAAGTCAAATAAGTCTGGAGTCACTTTTTCCTTTTCGCCAGAGTACTTGTTACTGGGTAATACTGCAGGGTCTGCGCAGCGTACATCCCCGGTTCACACAAACGTCCCTGTCTGACATGTTTCTCACTTGCACCGTCACTCGAAGGGGCATAGGCATGGACACATGCAGGTAGTATACTGGGCTTAACCATCAACCCCTCTGGCAACTTCCCTTCATCAGGGCATCTGTCATCAATATTTTGTTCTTTATAGCTCTCCTTAGGTGGACTTCTCTATGGATCGTACACTGGGTGTTGGGGGCCAACACTAAAGAGTCAGGATCCTTTTTCCACACTATCCCCACTGGCTCATCTCGATCCACTTCATCGGGTTTCTGTTGCAAGTCATAAGCCCCTTTGATTAATGCTGGAATTCTTAGGTCCAGTCCGCTGCCTTTGTTTCTCTTGGCAGAGTTGTGCCAGTCTCCCAAACATGTGGGCGTTTGTTCCATTTAACAGAGGAACCCCATCATACAGTCCGGTGGGAGGGCACACCAGGGCTAGTGTCTCTACTTGTTCATCTACATCAGTTACAGTCACAGGAAAAGACAGCCAGAACCAGACATATCCTAGGTAGGGATAAGACTTGTCACTCAGGTCCCACACATGTAGGCCATCCAGAGATTGTAATGGCACATCAGATAAATGTTTGTCATACCAGTCCTGGAATACAGTGGTCACTTGCGACCCACTATCGAGCACAGCCCGAGCGTGAATACAATTGACAGTCACAGTAGTTTTCAATGAGGGGCCTACTGTTTTGGACCAGTCTGAAGAGACAGTAGTAGGGGCCTGGACAGACAATTTAGCCACAGAAAAGTTTGAATTAGGATTTCTTGATCCTTCACTGCAATTGTTGCCAGCGTCCCTCAGCCAAGGTGTCACTTTCTGGAGCTCCCCTAGAAGTCAGTACACAACTCTGTGTAAGTCTTTCTGAGACCGGCATTCTCTCTTCATATGGCCATCCTTTCCACAGTTGTAACAAATGATAGACTCCGGGGTCATCCTTGGAGAGGACATTGCATGAGGGACCGAAGCAGTAGCAAGGGATCGGGGTCCAATATCTGTTTGCAGCGGTGAAGGTGATGCAATGTCTCTTAACAGTTCCTTTAGGGTGGCAGTCAATTCTTTGATCTCAGTCTGGGGGTACCTTTTGGTAGAAGATGCCTGAGGGTGCACTCCCACCTCCATGGCAGTCACGTCCTGAAAGGGACCAGGGTCTTTGTCTGCAGTGGAGGCCTCCGTAAAAGCACCCACTGGTACTTTTCTGACTTACTTCAGCAGCTCGCCTCTCCACCGCTCAGCCCATGGTGGAATATCCTTAGTGGTCTCCATTTCAGAGAGGTCTTCCTGTGCCGTGGTCACTCGGGCTGCGCCCACCCCATAATCACATTCTCTTTCTTCACCTTCAACCTCCTTGAGTTCTTTTATCAGGTCACAGTAGTCAGGTGGGTTATCTCTCCTATCACGGAGCTTTAAATGGACAATCTGCAATTTAGAGTGCTTGGCATGCTGTAGTATGTGCCCCAGCCTCACACGGTTCAAGTCACTGGCAGCTACTCCACCTTTTCAATAAGCTCTCTTCAGGGCCCTCTCTAGTCGAGTAGCATACGCAGACAGACTTTCCCCTTGCCACTGTTTGGTACCTTTGAATTGCCACATGAAAGTCTCCCCTGACTCAGTGCTTCCGATATTACATTCCAGGGCAGACAGGTACTTTTGAGCAGACGCCTCAGGATTCGTGGACCTCAGAAATCTAATGGCTTCCAGGGCTAGACCCCTCAAACTTTCCATGATCCATTTTCGCTTCTTAGCCTATGTACACTGCCACTCAGGTACCAAGGGGGCAACATAGTTGATCCAGGTCTCCCAGTCATCCTCCCCCTGTGGGATGGGGAGGGTACCTGAGAACACCCTCAACTTGAAGTACATGTCACAACTAACTGCAGGCACCAATGTAGGTGCAGGCACTGGAGTCGGTACTGGAAGGGGCCGGGGAATGGGGGAAGGTACACCCCCAGGTGGCAGGAATAATTGCGTAAAGTCCTGTATAGTTTTCCCTTCCTCCAGCAACAGCTTAGCAAATTTCTCCTCAAAAGTCTCAGATAATGGTGGGGGCTCATCCTCTAAGGGATCGTTAATATCTTTAGTTATTACCCTCCAAGCTGTTGGAGACACTTCGGGAGTAATAGTGGTTGGCACCTTAGTGCCGTCCATGGGGTCACTACACTCCGCCAAGGCCATGAGGGTTTGGGTCATTAAATCAGCCTGCCGACCCACCAGCACAGCGTTTTTCAAAAATTCTACTTTGGAGAGAACCCCTTCTATGGTGTCTTACTAATACTCAAGGGAATGTCTAGTATAACCACGGGATGATGGGGATCAACCTCCTGCCCCGTACACCACCCCACCAACTGGTGCACAGCGACTTCTGCTGGTGTGGCCATATTCCAGCAACAATGATTCTAACGTCTGACGATTAGGGGGTGCTAATTCCAGCAGTGCCTCCAAAATGTAACCCCTGCCTGCTTGGCTAGTTGTAGGTTAAGGGGCCTGGGTACTGAAACGGGTGCCTCCACCCGGAGGACAGGGTTGTTAGTAACAAGGCTAACCTGGGTACAGCCCTCCAGGACACTGTAACCTCCTCTCTTTCCCCTGTAGTGGCTTACACAATATACAACAAACATTTTCGCAGTAGCTCTTAATCAGTATTCAGTCCCCCACACTATTTGCACTTACCACCAGGGCTGGTTCCACCAGTTCGACCCTGGAGATTCCCTGTAAAACAATGTTAGGCACAGCAAATAACAACAGTACAGTTTGGTACAAACTGGAACCACAGTCAGATGAAATGCAAAAAGAGTTAGATTTGATTTATTGGGAATTGAAACAAGGGAGGGGCATAATCAGGTTGATTGATTAGAAAACTGATCTAGTCAGGCAATTATGCATGCACTTTTAGTCCCTGCACAGTCACATGCTCTGGTTACCTAGTTGGAAGTAAGGTGGGCTAGCCTGGAACATTGCCTGGGGTTGGCTGGAGTCGCAGCTGGTTGAGACCCTGTGATGAAAAGAAAAAGCATACACAACCACACACAATTTGTAATCCAGAGCCTGAAGGCTCAGTTCGTGGAAGGAAAAACAACAATGCAATCAGATGACAGCACTTGAGATTTAGCTGTTGCTGCAGGGAGCTATCCTGATTGTCACTCACGCTACCCAATGCAAGACACAGGAGGCATGAGATGGAGACTGCAGGTTGACAACTGGTATGCCAGGAGAGGCAGAGCCCACACGAATCACCGAGGTGTCCTCCCCGGGCGAATCACTCGTGTTTAGTGTTCTCTGTGCCTGAAGTAGCTGGCTGGGCCAGTGTGGCAGGGCCCAGGCTGGGTAAAACAGTTCCGAAATCAGTCCGAAAAGGCTGGATGCAGCTTCCGGCAAGCGTAGCACAATTAAACAGTGGGGAACCAAACTGCGACCCACTAAAAGCACACAGCACATTTATAGTAAAGCAATCACCATACCACAAAGCAGATAGCAGTCCGGCTGCAATATCAGGGTCTCTGAGCAAAACCGGGAGTTCTATGGTGAATGGATGTCCTGACAGGCCGATTGCATACAGCAAATCTTCCGTCTTTTTCAGGTTTAAGCCTGGTCACACTTCCGTGGCTTTTCTCTCACTCAATTCGGATACAGTTCGGATTATTAAGCCTTTCAAAGGATTCCCTCTTGAGGGACTGCAGGCTGACAGGCCAGACTCAGCCTTTTCACCAATCTCCCACACAAACTACGCAGGAGCTGCTGCTTGAATCATTAAGGCTGTTTACTCTGCAAACTCTAACTCCAGACAGACTCACTGCAGCAGGCAGCTTGGGAATTTTCCTTCAGTCGAAAAGGTTCTGGTTGGTTGATTCATCTGTCTGTGAAAGCAAGGGCTCCCTCTCCAGGTCTGTTTTGGCGCCAAAATGTAAAAACTACAATTCCAACAGAAATTTTCTCCCACAAGACCCCTGGGGACAGGCTCCATTTTAGAGTCCCCAAAGGTACTGACTGGTGCTGACTGACAGTCCAAAAACCAAAATGGTGGTGCAATACAGAAAGTTCATGCTGCAAGGAAGGCAGGTTAGACAAACTACAATACTATTGCTATTCTAATAATCAGCAAATAAGTACAGCTTCTAATAGAGCTCCCTCGGTGCAAATAGCGATGGCAGAACAGAGCGATTATCTGGCAGCCCGGGCCGGACTCGAGCATAAAAACACTCAGCCCCCTCCAGATTAAATAAGCACCACATTATTAGCAGCTCTTAAAGAGACAGAGCACAGAGGCATTAAGGCACTCTCACACAAACACTTTTAAAGTGCTAAGACACCGGATACCAGCCTGGCAGTGGGCATTTAGGCACACCCAAGGAAGACTTTCGGGAACCGCCGTTTGTAGGGGGATTACATTAAAATAAATTGCCACCCACCT
Organism: Neoceratodus forsteri; assembly: GCA_016271365.2. Lineage (NCBI taxonomy): Eukaryota > Metazoa > Chordata > Ceratodontiformes > Ceratodontidae > Neoceratodus > Neoceratodus forsteri. The sequence goes on along the minus strand of CM057454.1, from coordinate 326,098,203 downwards.
TTTGTTCCTTCCAACTCTGTCCAATCCAATTTAATCAAATTATACCTAGATAAGGAGCAAACAACATCTTTTATATGGAATTTATGCTAGATTTATGAAACTGTGATCAGATCTGGTTTAATCTTACAAATCAGAACCTCAGGTTCTGCAGTCTTTGGAGCAAGACTCCTTGCACTGAGATAAATTATTGTTAACCATAGAAACAGCCCTTTTCATCACAGCTGTTTCTACAGTACATGCTCTCACAGACAGCTCAAACCATGACCACTTGTGGAGGTGAGATGAGGGATGTGCCACTCCCAGTACTCTGGTGTCAGTGAGTGCTGGACTCAGGGTTGAGGGTGAGATGTGGGGAGGTTGGATGTGAACAGGTGGTTCAGGTGGGGGGCATGGGACTGTTCGGGGGAGCACTGGACAAAGGATGGACTGGGCGATTGAGGGTGGGAGAACCATTGCACCAACAGGGATATAAAGAAAAAGGACATACTGGCAAGCAGGGGTAGGGGGAACCACTAGATGAGCAGGGATATAAAGAAAAAGGACATACTGGGTGATCGGGGATGGGGGGAACCACTGGATCACCAAGGTTATAAAGGAACAGGACATACTGGGTGAATGGGGGTGAAGGAACCACTGGACCACCAGGGATATAAAGAAAAGGAAATGGGGAGGGACGGACAACTGGACCACCAAGGATATAGAAAGGATGTACTGGGAGATGGGGGGACCAATGGACTGTCAGGGATTTCAGTCAAAACATGTACTGGGAGATTGTGGGGGGGACCACTGGGCCACCTGGGCTGTCATTTTACTGAGACAGGTGTGCTAGGGTGCTGCTGCGCTCCATGCAGCTGTTCCCATAATGGTCATGCAAATGTCCCCCTAGCGTCTTGCATGTCCAATGGACTCATTTAAATGCTCGAGTTGAATATGGCCAATGGGGACTTGGCACTGTCCTGTTTTGGGCAGAGCTATCCCCTGTGGGCTATGTGCAGTCCAGGTTTGTGTCAGGGCAGTGCAGATTCACTTAGTGCTGCATTGACATGGACCAATGTTCAGTCAGATAGTGCCACGCTGTTGGCGAGTGCTATCCATCTGAATATCACCATTGCTGGGGGAGCACAGGGGAAAACGCAGTGCTAATAGCTGCATTTGCCCCATTTTGTTCAATATAGGGGCCTCCATGTGACAAAATGTTCACTTATAGCTTCCTCCATGACCCCTGAAAACATAATTTGATAGACTTGACTGGTTAAGACCCAGTCAAGAAGGGAATGATTAGCACTCAGTAAATGTAGCCTCGTAGGAGATAAAATGGTTTTGATTAACTACAACTCTTGGAGTGGAGACTTGTAATGATGGTCCTTATCCAACAACCAATACAAATCCATGTCCCCAGCTATGACCACTCTAGGTCATGACCATTTACTATTTGTTTCAAATGTTTAAAAAAATAGATAACTCCTCTAAACCAACTTGAGGAGGGTTATAAAGACAATGAATATAAACTTGCACCCCCCCAACCACTCTGACTAAAACCTCTTCATTCTCAGCAGTAAACTGATCACTGCCAAAACTAAGCTAACTTCCAAATGTTACTTAAAATAAATTGCCACCCCTCTTTTTTCCTTCCAGCTCTATCCATTCTAATCAAATTGTACCTAGGTAAGGATCAAATAGCATATTGTACAGTATATGGGGTTAAAGCTGTTTCTGATTCTCTTATCAAATCTGTTTTAATCTTAGAAGCCAGAACCTCGGATTTTGCAGTCTTTGGGGGGAAGGTTCCTTGCAACTGAGCTGAAGTATTTTTAACCCATGAGACCAGTACCAGATTGGGTCAAGTCCTTCTGTAGTGGTAACTTGGCCAGGATTGATCTTGATATCACCTGCTAGTAATAGCAAGAGCAATTTTAAACAAGTAACAATGCTGGTCTTAAAGAAACAAACCCCAGAATTTACAACATACGTGTACCACAACTTAAACCCACAACACCTCCAATCACTTCTCTTTGAAAACTCAAATAAAAAAAGTCCATATTCAGGCACAGTCCTTGATACCAGTTCCCAGACACAGACTATTCATTCTCACTGGGTTGGCCCTTGTCCTTAGCAGTAATCAGTATTACAGCCCAAGCATCAAAACAGCAAGAACTGCGAAACAGGAGGAACACTAAAACCAGGCCCTTGATTAAGATACCCATTTTAAAAACAGAACCAAATAAGAACAAAAGTATATGTAACCGCCTATAAATGGGGGTTCCCAAAAGTCTTCCTTGGGTGTGCCTAAATGCCCACTGCCAGGCTGGTATCCTGTGTCTTAACGTTTTAAAAGTGTTGTATGAGAGTGCCTTAATGCCTCTGTGCTCTGTCTCTTAAAGAGCTGCCTATAACGTGGTGCTTATTTAATCTGGGAGGGGGCTGAGTGCTTCTATGCTCAAGTCCCATCCGGGCTGCCAGATAATAATTCTGTTCTGCCATCGCTAGTTGTGCAGAGGGGGCTCTATTAGAAGCTGTACTTATTTGCTGATTTATTTATTAGAATTTATTTATTTAGTTTTTGTTGACCGGGTAAGTGCACTAGACAAATCCTGCCTATTTTCAGGCACGACCCGTAATAATGCTGATCTTCCTTGTCAATCTTCACCATTCATTACTTCCTGGGTGTAAGCGGGCGGCGTACCGTCACGAAACTTTTTTTTTTTAAAAAGTTGCCCTAACGGCCCCGCCCACGCGAGGCGTCATGCGCGGCGGCGTTAGCGACAACTCCTCCTCCAACTCAGTTCTGTTTCTCCCCGTCGAGGCAGCACCTGTTTTCGGAGCGTCCATTCTCCACTGCGTCAGCGACTCCTCTTTTCCACACACTCAACGCCGATCGGTAAGACCGTTCTTTTTTCTTTCTAAAGCGGCGCCGGGTGTGTTTTCCTACTGTTTTTTCTTGTTGATTTCGCGTTATGTCCGGGTCCGGAGCTAAACGTGTTTCGAAGACGGGCCGCGCCCCTATGCGTCGGTGTTACTGTGGCCGGCATTTCTCCGTCTCGGACCGGCATGACGTTTGTCTTCGTTGCCTGGGACCCAACCATGACATGGATTCGTGCGACGCCTGTTTCTCCATGGACCGCCGTGTCCTCGAAGTCCGCGCGTTCAAGCTCGGCAAAGCCCCGCCGACCTTCCGGGGACGACGTCGCTCAAGGGATTCTCAGGTAAGGTCTCTAGGCCCTTCCCCCGGGTCCCCTCCCGGGCCTATACGGTCTGAGGAGGAGGGGGTCTCCTCGTCTTTTCTTGCCGAGGAGGAGGCCCCTTCTGCGGTGTCGGGGAGTCGTAGTCCTCCCGCGGCGCCGACACCGCCTGCAGTCACCTCTTCGAGGTGCAGGCTCCCCCGTGGCGCAGGCCCTCGCTTTTGGGCCTAGGCTCGGTGGACCGACGTCGACGCCCGCTGATCCTGGCTCCGCTCATGTGCCGGGGATCGACGGGCGCTGGGATCCCGGCGCTGCTCAAGGCGCTGTAGGATCGGGCGGGCGCTTCGCTATGGTGCCGCCTTTGCCTTGGCGCCGCTCGGCGCTGCCGATGGACAGGGTGGCGTTGCCGGGCGGTGCCCTCAGCCGCACCATTGGGGGGTGGAGCTAGGCCTGGCTGCTACCGGCGTGAGGGAGGCGAGCGGCGCTCCCTTGGTACCGGGCCATTCATGCCCCAGAGTCTGGGACCCTGGGTGGCCAGCATTGAGGTCCTGCTGGTCTCGTCCTCCTCGGAGGGCGATGATTCAGACGTGGACCCATCCTGGCACCCCCACTCTTCGGAGTCTGGGTCCCCGGTGGCTAGAGGTGCCAGGCGGCGCAGCGGGCCCCTCCCTCTGTCCCCCCTTTCGTCGCCTCCTGAGGGTTCCCCGGCTGGGGGTGGCCGGGAGCCCCTGGGGGCAGGCGCGGGGGTGACGCAGGGGGAGGCTCCCCTCTCTGGAGGCCCGGTGACAGCTACCTTACGGGGTGCTGTCACTCTCTCTAGGGACAGGGGGACGCTGTGGTCGAGGAGGAGGGCCCTCTCTGAGTCCGAGGGGTCGAGGGGCAGGGGGTCTGCTGCTCGGTCTTCCTTGGCCACCTCAGGGGGGGTGGCCAGGAGCCGAAGTGCAGAGCCTCGCCCCTCCCTCCAGGGTTCTAGGGTGTCCTTCGGCGGCGTTGTTGCGGACTGCCCTTCTGGATCCATGCAGTCCCGGCGTAGTCACAGGGGAGGTTCTCCCCCAGGGCTCTTCCAGGCTCCGCTTCCCCAGAGTTCCGTTCTGCGGCCTGGTCTGATATCCGGGATCCCCCTTCCAGGGCTCCTTTCCCCGGATTCCAGAGCCCTCGCAGAGAGCAGTTGCCTCCGCGGAGGTGCCCCTCTCCCATCTCTCTGCCTTCACCACCCCCACTCCCAGGCCATGTCGGCCCTACGGGTCCGTTATCCTGGGAGCAGTTCAGGGGTTCTGCGGCGGCCTTCCCCCATACGCTAGGGGTACTGCATGAGCGGTCTTCTGACTCTCCCCACCGCCGCAGGAATCCTCTGGGCATTCCAGTTCCCCATCATCCTCGTCTCCCTCCTCCAAGGGAGAGGAACCCCCTGCTCATCTGTCCTCCGATGCTGATTTCACAGAATATCAGCGTTTCCTCTCGAGGATGGTGAGGGATCTCCGGATTTCCTACGTTCGAAGAGACAATACCGAACGGGAGACGCGTGAATTCCTTGGTGAGTTCAGTGCCCAGCATCTGGTGGTACCTTCCTGGCCTATCCCCTTCCAGGAGGCGTCTATCCGGTCATGGCAGTCCCCTGCCACTTCTTCCCCAGCCCCGGCGGACTGCCAGCGTAGGTATTGTGCCCCCTCTGAGTCTCTAGGTTCCCTTCCCAACCCGTCCTCAGGTTTGGTATACCTGGATACTCCTTCTGGGCCGTTGCCTGGAGCCACGCATCACACCGATTCGGACTCTCCCAGTTCGACCGTTGAGCGAAGAGTGTTTCTTCTGCTCGGAGTGCTTGTATTGCATCACATCAGGCTCACCACGCTGCCTACAACCGGCATCTGTGGTCGATGATGTCCCAGCTGCTGGCATCTATGCCTGATACAGGAGCAAACCAGACAAGCCGTTGCCCTCCGGTGAGGCCTGGAGCTGGCAAGACACCAAGCAAGGGCATCTTCTGACGCCAATGAGGTGGCTTCCAGGCTTGCGGGGACAGCGATCTGCATCAGGCGGACGGCATGGCCTGCCTTTCCAGGTTGTCACCCTGGCCCGGCGAGTGATTCGCCTCCGCCTCCGGGGACCCGTCTTTTTCTTCCAGAGCTAGAGACTTTACAGGGCTCCCTCCGCTTCCTCGTCCCCGGAGGCACCTCCTAGCTCTTCTCCTCTTAGGCTTCTGAATAAGCCAGGTCTTCTCCTTCTGTTTCTCACCAGCAGAAGGCTGGGGTCTTGTTCCCTCAGGGTATGGCCTCTTCCCCTCCAGGGAGAGGAGCTAATACTCACCCAGGAAGTAATGAATGGTGAAGATTGACAAGGGAAGATAGGAAAATTGCAGTCCACCGTAATTCTTGATCTTCTCTTGTATCTTCACCATTCATTACTACACCCCACCATCCCCTCAGTGCCTCTTCCTGTGGCTTCTCCACCTCCCGTCTCCTTCCTCTCTCTGCATTTATATGAAATATAGGGAAAATTTCCTTAAATTTTCCAAAAAAAAAAAAGACAAAAGTAAAAAAAAAAAAAAATATATCTTTTTGAGGGGGTCTAAAATCCAGAAAAATTACTTACTCTAAGATTCATGGGCCATCTCGTGGATTGCATTGGCGATCAGACTGCACAACTATCTCTTGCTATTCTTATGGCAAGATACCTCTGGGGTTTTTTGGCCTGGCTCAGGCTATTCAGTTTTGATCCTGCAATCCCGTGTTCAGATAGTTGCCCTGAAATCTGATTCCCCCCTCTATTCTTATCTTGCAGAGCAGAGGAACGAGTACGTCTGTTCCTTTCTCTTTAAAAAAAAAAAAAAAAAAATGCTGAGGGAACTCTCTCCGACTGCTATAGGCATCTTGGTATCTGGGTCATGCATCTACTAAAAAAAAAAAAATATTTTTTATCTGTGAAAAAAAAAAAAGAAAAAATGGAGAAATCAAACAAGAAAGCAAATGAGAAGGTAGGCTATCCCTCTCGCTGTTTTGCTAGTGGTTTCTCCCTTTAAGTGTCCTCCTGGACAATTTTTACAGTAGAGCTCTGCTGACCATATCCAATTTTAGCCAGCCTAAGCTTTGCCCGGCCTTAGCCAGTCAGTCTGAGTCCCATTTCTATCTTGAAATGCCTGAAAGGCTTACATTTTCTATTTCTAAACCCCTGAGCAGCGCTCTCATGCTGCTGGGGTTTTATTCTTCCCACCTCGACTGTCCTCCACTTAAAGGCACCCTCCGCGCCAGGAGCCGAGATGGGTGTCAAGAACAATGGCATGTTGAAGATGAGGACTATGCCCTCTGAGTCTGTCTAGCGGGTTCGGTGAACCTTCTCTTCAGCTCTATCTCCGGGATTCTTGCTTCCCCTTTAGTCGAGCCTTCAGCTACAAGCTAACTATGCTCGTTGGGCCTTCTGGTCCTTCAACATCCCATCTCTCTTTCTTTCTTCTTCTTCTTCTATTTTCTCATTTCCTTACTCATCTCTCCTCCTAGAGTCGCCCAGGTAAGGAGGCCCTGCACTCCCTAGGCTAGGGATGTTCTTATCTCCTCTGTCCTTCCTCCATCGGCTTATTCCTTTTTCAGTTCATTCTTCCTTGCTTTGCTATCCCTCGGCTATCTTGCCTCGCTATCTATATTTTCTGCTTTCACTTTTGCCTCTCCGGCTCACAGAACTGAGTTGGAGGAGGTGATGTCTGCTGGCCGCCCTCGCGCTTGTAACGTCGCTCGAGGCGGGGCCGTGAGGCAACTTTTAAAAAAAAAAAAAAAAAGCTCCCGTGACGGGTGCGCGCCTCCCGCTTACACCCAGTAAGTAATGAATGGTGAAGATACAAGAGAAGATCAAGAATTACGGTAGGTACGTAATTTTCCTTTCTAGTTTGTCTAACCTGCCTTCTTCGCAGCATGGAAAGTTCTGTTTATCACCACCACCTTGGTCCTGGACTGCTTATTTGGACCAATCAGTACCTTTGGGGGCCCTAAAGTGGAGTCTGCCCCCAGAGGTCTTGTGGGAGTAAATTTCTGTAGGAATTGTAGTTTTGAGACTTTGGCGCCTAAATGCACCTGGAGGGGGAGCCCTTGCTTTGACAGACTGATGGATCAGTCAACCCGAACCTTTTGGACTGACGGGAAATTCCCAAGCTGCCTGCTGCTGTGAGTCAGTCTAGAGATGGAACTGAGACAGTGAACAGCTCGAGTGATTCAAGCAGCTGCTTCTGCATAGTTTATGTGGGAGATTGGTGGAAAGGCTGAGTTTGGCCTATCTGCCTGCCTGCCCTTGAGAAGGGAATCTTTGGAAGGCTTAGTAGTCAGACGGCATCAGAATTTTAGTGTGACAAAGCCACTGAAGAGTGACCAGATTTAAACCTGAAGAAGACTGAAAATTCATTGTATGCAATCAGCCTGTCAGGACATCCAGTTGCCACATAATTCCCAGTTTTGCTCAGAGACACTGATATTGCTGCCGGACTGCTATCCGCATTGTAGTATGGTGATTACTTTACTATTAATGTGCTGTATGCTGTTAGTGGGTCACGATTTGGTTCCCCACTGTTCAATTGTGTCACACTTGCTGGAAGCTGCATCCAGCATTACTGGACAGATCCAAACTGTATCACCCTGCCTGTGCCTTGCCACACTGGCCCAGCCAGCTACTCATGCCACAGAGATCACCATAAATGAGAGACTCACCCGGGGATCAGCCTCCTGCTCAAGATCTTGAACAGGAATGACACCTCTGTGCTTTGTGTCGGCCCTGCTTCTCCTGGCAAACCAGCAAGTCATCCTGCAAGTCTCCATTTCATCCATCCTGGGTCCTGTACTGGGTAGCATGAGTAAACAACAGGGTAGCTCCCTGCAACAACAGCTCAATCAAAGTGTGTCAGCTAATTTAATTGTTTTGCCTAATCTTCACAAACTGAGCCTCCTGGCTCTAGTTTACAAATTGTGTGTGGTTGTGCATGCCTTTTCTTTTCTTTTCATCATAGGGCCCCAACCAGAGGCGTAGCCGGCCTACCCCGGGCAACGTCCCAGGCTAGCCCACCTTACTTCCAACTGAGTACCCAGAATGTGTGACTGTGCAGGGACTAAAAGTTCATGCATAACTGCCTGACTAGATCAGTTATAGAATCAATCAACCTGATTACGCCCCTCCCTTGTTCAATTCCCCTGAATAAATCAGATCTGACTCTTTTTGCATTTAATCTGACTGTGATTCCAGTTTCTACCAAAAGCACTGTACTGTTATATGCTGTTTCTAACCTTGTTCTACAGGGGTCTCCAGGGTTGAACTGGTGGAACAAGCCCTGGTGGTAAGTGTAAACAGTGTGGGGATTTGTATGCTGAAAAGGGGTTGTTGTGAAAGTGTTTGTTGCATATTGTCTAGGCCACTAAAGGGGAAAGAGGGGGGTTACAGTGTCCCGAAGGGCTGTACCCAGGTTAGCCTTGCTACTAACAAACCCTGTCCTCCGTGTGGAGGCACCCGTTTCAGTACCCAGGCCCCTTAACCTGCTACTAGCCAAGCAGGCAGGGGTAGTAGTCCTTAGGACAGCACCACCTAAGGGTTACATATACAAAGAATAAAATTACTAAAAATGAGATAAAACCAGAATATAAAACAAACTTATTTAGAGAAACTAAGAATCCGAGTCAAACCTAAAAACAAAACTAATTAAAGCAATGAACACAGTTCAGGGCTCTGTGCTTCACTGCTTAACTGACTTGTCAGAACTGATCCACTTTGTACCCACTTCACTGCTACTGAAACCTCCACTTTCAGATGCCACTGCATCTTGCCCCATACCACTTTATTCTACAACCTCTGCCTCTTTAGATCTGCCACTCCAAATAGGAGGGTGAGTAAAGAACAAGAGGGAAATTTCAAATATGGAGATACTGACTTTGTTCACTTGCTGGTAATTACAGGGACGGGCTTGCAGTAACTTGTAAGGGTGGGCAGAATAAACCCACAATGCAGGCTGTGGCACAAAGTTCAGACTGCGGCAATCTAAAGAACACAGTCACTTTAAAAGCAGACAGCACATCAATCTTCACAGATTACCACACTCACAGGATGAACACAGTCACAGAACCTGCTCAGACTTCCAGGCCACAAGTAGGGTGGTTTTGTTTAGCTGTCAGGTCACAGGCAGGGTGATGTTACACAGGGGGACCAACTTAGCATAGAATACACAGAAGCACACCGTGTGTGTAGGAGTCTGCCACCCTCCTACAGACTCACTCCACTTTGTCCCTATTTCACCGCCACTGAAACAGCCACTTTCAGATGTTACCACGTCTGGCCCCACACCACTTTATCCTACATGTCCCACCTCCCATAGGCTTCTTAACTTCTGAAAAAAAGTTTGCCTATTTCTGTGACAGAATGTACTTCATTCAGTGACTTAAGTTTTCATTATATGATCACAAAAATGACATTAGATGCTGAGCATGGAGCTGGAGCTTTGGTATAAAGGGAGTGGACAGAAGACACACACCATGTAAAAACAGTATGTTTTAAAGCAAAAGCACCAAAAATAATGGATTCAGTGGCACTAAATAAATCAGTAGGATGCCAGTTCTGGGGCCAGTTCTGTGTCTGCAGAACTGCAGAATTCCAGGGGTTATCGTAAAGTGCACATCCTTTGCTTTTGGGAACTTTTAGTCCTGCCAAATCCTTGCAAGACAGCGGCATACTGCCACCGCTGACTTATTTATTTTATTATTTATTTATCTGTAATTGTTGATCAGGAAAGGCATACTATCTATTTTAATTTATTTCCAAGGGCATCCTGGGGGTTGGTATTGCATGGTCCTGTTTTTATTGACAGGAGAAATGTTGGCCATGCACCAGGCAAACTTTCCTGCTCTTCTTCCTGTGAACTGTGAGCAAGTTCTTACCTGACCCAATATTTCTTCACTGTCCTAGAGGTGCTGAAAAAACAGTAAAAGCCATATTAAAGGGGAACTCCCATCATCAAGATTTCTTAATGTCTGAAAGCCCATAAAAAGCTACTCTGAGTTATTGTGCTTACCTGTAAGTCTTAGCAGACCAGAGTTATTCATATGTAAATCAGCCTGTGATTAAGGGCTGGGTGCAGCCATGTGTTTTAGGCTTCTGACAGGCAATGTTGTCACTTCAGGCTTGTCCCTGCTTTGACTGCAGATAATCCAGTAGGTCAAATAGGAAGTTGGCTGTTTTATTAAAGGAATAATGCCCAACAGAGTGTGTGTCGTGCTGGGATAATGTCACGCCAGGGGTGATTGAGCACAAGGCCACAGGACAAGTGCGGCCAATCACCCCAGAAGTGACGTTATTCCAGCACAACATACACTCTGGAGGGCATTATTCCTTTTATACAATGGCTTGTATGGCTTGTTGTTATACAGAATTTAAAAAAAAATCATTTTAAAGATGTGTTTGTTAGTGTGGAAAAATATCTTGGTTTCTTCAGAGAAAAATAATATAATCATCCAAATCCAACAAATCCAATGCAATCAGTTAGGAGATTCATAGTGCTGAGACTGGACCCGTGATGTTATGCTGGATAACATCATGGGTCCAGCCCCAGACTGACCAATCAGAGTCCAGGAAATTTCCTTGCCCTTGTATAATAAAGGAAAACTACACCCTCGTATCATTAAAAATTTGAATCTGTTTCCATGTCAAGCAGACAACTTAGCTCCTCCTCCTGGGGCTGTGTGGGTGGCTGTTTGTGCTTGTCTGTGTCTGTAGGTTAGTTTTTGTTCATTTACATGTTTTTCTGCTGGGAATACCTGTGCCATTCTTGCACACAACACTAGTGAAAGTCTCCTGGACTGAATTTCTGCAAATCGCCATCATCAGGTATCAGCTTTTTAATTTTAAATCAGCTTTCTTGAAGCCTCCCCAAGGAAACATATGCCTTACAACTAGTCTTACAAACATGGTGATGCTGGGTCCTGCAACTGAATCAACATTTTCAACAGACCACTCTTAAAGCAACTGCACTTGTGGACTTTAAAGAACAAAGGAATTTTAACACATTTTGTGACTGAATCAACATTTTTGTCTGACCTTTTCCAAAGGTATTGTACTTGTCTCTGAGGACTTTGAAGATCAAAGGAAACATACAGACAAAAGGATTTCACACATTGCATATGCCTTCTGTCTGACCTACTCCCAAGGTATTGTACTTATCTCTGAGGACTTTGAAGAACAAAGGAAACATATAGACAAAAGGATTTACATATTGCATATGCCCAGGCCACAGTTTATCACCTTTCAGGAACTTTAACATATTATGTGATCCTGGATCTCAACAGTACTATAGTACTTCTCTTAAACCCTCTGGCACCAAACCCTCCCAGTCTTTTTTTTTTTTCATTTTCTCTGTACTTCGCCATAGTGCTTAGCTATCCACCTTAGCCCACTAAAACTGCACCCCACCACCTCCTATTGCTCGCCACCCCCGACTGCCTAGCCCACACTACTGCCTCTCCTGCCTCGCTAAAAATGCTTTGGCTTAGTCCCCACCACCTGTTCCTGCTCACCCTCACCCTCCTATTCCCTTTATGCCAACTCCCTCCGCCTACCCTACCCTCCACCTACTCTCACCTTTCTATACTACTACCCAAACATTGTACTACGGCTTTTACTCTGGAAGTCTTAAACAAACATCACCCAATTAATACCTGGGTGCAAAGAGCCATATTTCCTAATTGTAAACTGCCACATCATTATAACTCACTAACGATCACCCTCTACTGGGACTCCAGAAGACAATCCAAGCATCTTAAAAAGTACAAGCAGAAACTCACTCCAACCTATTATGAACTCACTGAATGGCATCGCTGAAACTCCTGCTCCTCCTACTTTTAATATCTGGTGGATACACCCAAACCCTGGTCCTGTTGCACCAGTCGACAAAAACAGGGAAAGTTGGTAGTGGTCTCTCCATTATCACTCTAAATATCTGCAGCCTCCTTCCCAAATTGGCATCTCTTCAAATCTCGCTGGACAAAAACCCTGATATACTAGCCATTGTGGAAACCTGGCTATCTCCCAGCACCCCGGATCATGTGGTCTCGCTTGAAGGCTACAATCTTTTCAGACTCGACCGGGCAAGCAAGAAAGGTGGGGGCTGTGCTATCTACATAAAGGACACCCTCTCCTGTCAATGCGGCAGCTTCACCCCCACAAATACGCAGATGCAACTCCTCCCTATCAAACTGCTTCTTGGTGCACAAAACAAAGTTCTCACAGTGGCCGCAGTCTATATCCCTCCAAAAGACCACAGTGCCAGTATTAAGTCTGTACTTGATTTTGTTAGTCTGCAGCCCTCTGAAAATGAGCTCCTCCTCCTCGGGATTTCAACATAAACTGGCTCGCCTGACACTGGCTCTTACAAAGATGACATCCTAGCAGCAAACCTGACTCAGATGGTAACCTCCCCCCCGGAAAAATTACAAAACTGGTACAAGCACCCTTATTGACTGGGTTCTCACAAATCACCCTGACCGGATAAAAAGCATTAAAGTTCTCCCTGACTCCCTCAGTGACCACTCCCCAGTGTCCTGTACCTGGTCTAATAAATTTCTCAAGCCACCCCCCAAAGTTATAACAAGCAGAGTATTGCCTTATGGGAATCTTATCAAGTTGAAAACCCATCTCCTACAACAGGACTGGGCGCCAATCCTTGAATCAACTGATATTAATACCGCACTAGAATACTTCATTAAATCTTTCAACTCTGCATGCGACTTATACGCCCCAGTAAAAAAACGTAAAATCAAAGCGCTATCAAATCCATGGATTACTGCCAAACTACTTGCCGAGCTCAAGGTTCGGGACCACCTCTGGGCAGTTGCTGGAGACACAGGCTCACCTCATGATACCCTAAAATACAAGCAGGCACGAAATAGATGTACCTCACAAATTAGGCAAATGAAGAGCACCTATTTCAAAAATGCCCTTGAATCCACCTGGGGTGATGGAAGAGCTTTTTGGGACAACATCCGAAACATAATGGGTAAACAATCAAAATCGTCACCTACCATTATGAAAGTTGATGGATCCACCACTCTTGACCCAAAGTCTATTGCAGATGCGCTTAATAAGACATTCACAGACCTTAGTGGGGTCCTCCCCCCAGATTTCTTCTCTGACTTACCTGTGCCTAGCCTAGTATCACAAAACACCCCTCGTGACAAACCACAATTTTACTTCAAGAAAATCAAAGTGCACGAAGCACACAAGTACATAAGAAAGGCCTGCTCCAAATCCAGAACAAGTAGTGACACGCTAAATCTAAAAATCCTGTCTCTCACCCTGGATGAAGTAATTCACCCCTTGCAAAATTCTTAATCTGTCACTTTGCCAAAGTCAATTTCCCAACAAATGGAAATCTGCCATAGTTACGCAGTGCACAAAGAGGGGACAAAACCTCAACAGGAAACTATCGACCAATATTAATACTCCCTCCCCTCTCCAAAGCACTTGAACGAATAGTGGCAGACCAACTCTCTGATTACCTGGACAAATACAATCTACTCTGTAATCAACAGCACGGCTTTAGGAAAGGACATAGTACAACAACGGCCTTACTTGATTTCTCTGGAGAAGTCCACTCAGCCCTGGACAAAGGGTGCCAAACAGGTGCAGTCTTTATTGATCTTACAAAGCTTTTGACACAGTCCATCATGGCCTACTTACCTCCCTACTTTCTAGCCTAGGCCTGGCCAAGGTCCTTGTGCTTGGGTAAAAGTTACCTGTCCAATCGGTCACAGGCTGTAAAAATCTCTAATGAACTCTCCGACTTCAAACCAGTTCTCTCGGGTGTACCACAGGGATCAATTCTTGGTCCGCTCCTCTTTAGCCTGTTCCTTAACTCCCTCCCAGATATCTCCCAGGAGAAAATAATCTTATACGCTGATGATGCTGTAATTCTCTCTTCCCACAAGGATCCAAACTCCCTACGAAAAAGCCTGCAACTTGCTTTCTCTAGTGTTGAAAGGTGGTTCCTGGATAGTAAACTTGTGCTAAACCACAATAAAACAAAAGCCATGCTCTTCTCCAATCACCAAAACAAAAATAGGCATACTCCACTCACCATACAAACCTCTCATGGAATTACACTGGACCAAGTAAATACTTTCAAATACCTTGGCATCACTTTTGACCAAGGGCTCACCTTTACAACCCACATTGACAACACTGCGAAACAGTGAACCAACGCCTTGGAATACTATTCCGTAACTGTCAATTTCTAAATCAAGCGGCATTGAGAATAGCTATACAGAGTTCCATAATCTCAATCATTGACTATGGCCTTATTATTTATGGCTCAGCTACCTCCACTGCTCTAAGGCGTATCTCAAGCACTCTAAATAAGGCCTGCCGGCTCCTCAAGGGGGCTCAAAGACTGACTCACACGTGTGATCTGTACTATGAATCAGGCTGGTTGAACCTATCAAATCGTCTTATTTATCTCACCTGCACAATGGCAAAAAAATCTATCTTGGGACTGACTCCATTATGTATTCAAAACCTACTCCGACTGAATCCTGGCTCATGACCCTCCACCAGATCTGAACGCCAACCTTTCCTGGTTCCGAGATGCTGGACTGCACAGGGACAAAGATCTTTCGCATACAGGGCCCCGACATGGTTCAATGCGCTTAGACCACCTACTCTATCCTCAACCTCGCTTGAAGCTTTCAAATCCATGCTCTATGCGCACCTCACCACCACTAGCAACTGTGATTGCGCTAGATAAAGACTGCTACTCCTCATGTCCATCCTCACATCTGAGGCCTCTTCCTCCCTGACTAATGAACCCTCTGGTACCTCTACTACTTCCTGTCTCCCCACCCAAACTCACTCCCCCCCTTTTTTCCTGTCCCCTCTCACTTACTCTCCCGCTCACCAACTTTCCCTCCTCTCTAGCCTCCTTTTGGCGCCTAATGATCACCCTCTCCCTGGAAGTTTCCTTAACCTCGAAATTGTCTAATCACTTGAACCTGTTATAGCTTGTTTTTCTATGAAACTTAAAAACGTTACTGCCTTAAACTGTTAATAGCAAATTTATGATGTAACTTTCCTGTCTGGTTTTACCTGTAATGTGTATCATGCTTTGTTAAATGTTCTTTGTGACGTGGAACCTTTGTAAAAGAGCCCTGGCTCAAAAGGTATTAATTCCTAGACTAATAAACTAAACTAAACTAAACAACTCATTTCCTGTAGCAATTAGGGCTATATGTGTTACCTTTCGTTTGTTTTCACTGCTCATGGTAGCCCCCTGTGATTGCCCTAGGGGTCTCCATTTCATGGTTGTTGAAATCTCATTGTCCATGAGAACTGCATTAGCATATGAGAACAGGATGTCAGATCAACCATTTGTATCATGTATCTTTTTTTTTGAAATTGTATTTTTTATTCTCCTCTAGCCTGCCTCCTCCGACTCTTCGGCATTGTCCCGTGGACATCCCGCTACCTGCGACCCAACTCACACAGTCCACAGGCCCCAATGGAGCCGCGGTTTACCCCCCGGGAGGGGACGAGGTAGGGGGCACTCCCCCGTAACTTACAGTTTCGTCGGCCCCATGGACTGTCGAGTGGGCGCTGGCAAATCGCGGGCACGTCCCAGGGCCCCGCTTCCTCCCGGACGAGGCAGGCTTCCATTTTCCCTGTTTTCTCCCTCCCCTTAGCAGATACTCCCCCCTGATGTCATGACGCGTACGTCGACGTCTGATCTGCTTGGCGGCCGTCCGACCAATCCCCTGTGCAGGCATGTGCTTCCTCGAGCCTCCGCTCGGGGTTGCACAAGAGCCGGAATATGGCCAAATCCCCACCCCGGAGTAGGCGAGCTGTCGTCGGACACTCAAGCCTAATCCCCGTCGACCCTACACTGCCACCCGAGTCCGCCTCCCGACCTGGTCGCCGGCGTGGAGCGAGGTGTGGCGTTCAACGCCTCAGCCCTCTGCGCCACCAGGCCGGCGTATCATGTATCTTTATGCTGAAAGAACAAATACCCTGCAAAAACTTTCTGGAAACACATAAACTGAATGGAGTTTAAAGGGAAAAACTCTGCATTGCAGCTCAGATAGCTTGCAAAGCTTACTGAAGGTAAAAGTGGTATTTCATACCTTCCTGCAGCTGATTTCTTTGAAGACTAATTAAGCAGACATGCATACTGGGGAGTTTAAAGGTTGATTACGCATCATGTTCTCATATGCTAATGCAGCTCTCAGGGACATTGAGATTTCAACAATCACCAAATGGAGCCTTCCAGGACAGTCACAAGGCCTAGTATGAAGTGTGAAAACAGACTAAGGCAGTTGTATACATCTCTAATAGCTACATGAAAAGAATTGTCTGTTGACATGTAAACAAAATTTAGAAGATATGAGGGTGTAGTTTTCCTTTAAGTGTGTTGTAAGGTGTTATTACACTTTCTACAATTATAATAATTGTTTTGTATGTGCAATGAAACTAGTGAGTTATCGTCTTTATATTTTAAACTGCTAGTAAAAATAATCAAATAGACTTCTGGTATTGTTATGTTAGAAAAAACCATGACTATTCAGTCCAGAATATTTCAGTAAAAAACTGTCATACTTTTAACTTTATCAAAAGAAATAAGATACTTTTTTAATAACGCATTTCATGTTATGCATGTTTTAACACTGTTGTTCATCTATGTTTTTGCCACTAATTAACAAATAATTGTGATCTATCTTTTTCTTTTCAAGTCAAATCTGGAGAGAGAATAATATTTGCAGAATCATAACAAATGTTTACAGGTGTTTTTTTTTATTTTGTTTGTTAAACAGTCTTTGTCCAGGAAAGAAACACTGAGCTGAAACTTGTTTCTGGGTGTGTTTTGGGAACACAGGGAGGTTAAGTGATTTCCTCAGGGTCATACAATATGCAAGCAGAGCATACAAACATACGAATCTGCTGGCAGAAACAGGCCTTATGGTCTACCAAGTTAGTCTGCTCAAATGTTCAGCGAGCACCCATATATTGCAGCTGCCCACCCTTCTCTCCCTCCCTCACTTTTACCCCCCCTCGCACCCTGTCCCATGCCCTTTTAAAACTGCCCACTGTGGTACAGGATACCACCTCCTCAGGTAGAGTGTTCCATTTCTCCACCACCCTCTCTATGAAAAAATGCCTCCTCATCACTCTCTGATATCTTCCACCCTCCAGCCTGAGACCATGCCCTCTGGTGTCCCTTCCTCTCCTCAGCTTAAATATCCCTTCTGTGCCCGTTTTGTTAATCCCCTTCAAATATTTGAAGGTCTTAATCATATCCCCCTGATCCCTCCTCTCCTCCAGGGTGTGCATATTCAACTCAGTCAGCCTGTCCTCATAGGTTTTGCCCTCCAGCCCCTGAATTATCTTAGTTGCCCTATGCTGCACCCCCTCCAACAATCTGATCTCCTTCTTCAGAAAGGCACACCAGAACTGCACGTAGTACTCAAAATGTGGCCTGACTAGTGACCTGTACAGCGGCAGGATCACATCCCTGTTTCTGGATGAGATTCCTCTCACAATACACCCCAGCATCTTGTCAGTTTAGCTGCCACCTTCCTCCACTGAGTTGAGTTGTTCATGTTACCCGTTATGATCACCCCTAGGTCCTTCTCCTCCTCTGTGACCTCTATCTGAACCCCTCCCAACTGGTAGCTCCTGTCAGGGTTCCTTGCTCTGAAGTGCATAACCTTGCACTTCTTCACATTGAAGCTCAATTGCCACTTTTCTAACCACTCCTCCAGTTTGATCAGGTCCTCCTGTAGCCTCTGCCACGCCTCTATGATGTCCACCACCACCCCTATCTTGGTATCATCTGTGAACAGACTGATCTTGCTCTTAACAGCATGTGAGATGTCTGATATGAATAACCCAAACAGCACCAGACCCAGGACTGAGCCTTGCGGCACCTCACTTGTCACTGCCTTTGGGAGAGTGCCCCACCACCACCACCACCTGTTGCTGCCTCCCCTTCAGCCAGTTCACAATCCAGTTTACCATCTTTGTCCCCGCCCCCACATATTGCAACTTACCCCCTAGACTCCCATGAGGCACTGAATCAAAGGCCTTGCTGAAGTCTAAATATAGCACATCCACTGCATGGCCTTTATCCAGTTCCCTCATTACTCAGTCATAGTATTCAAGCATGTTGGAATCAAAACCAGTTCTGCTGGAGGAACTAGCCTTGTTCACAGCTCATTGCTCTAACCTGTAGGCTATACTGCCAGCTGACATAAACTATGCATTTCAAAGCTAGTTCTGTTGTGCCAATAGGTATGGGGCCCTATATCAGGATTTCTCATGTGTTCAAGTCAGTACAAATTTCTGGGGCTGCCACAGCACTACCTTCTTACTTTCTTTTTCCATCCCCTCTCCTACAATCAAGGGTTTAGGGTGTTAACTCAGATCTACAAGATGCGAATGTAGCCCTGTACATACTGGCCTGCACCATGGGGCCAGCCTTGAAATGTGTAGTTTTTAATGATCAGCTGGCAGTTTAGCCTAGATTTTAAAGCAAAAAAACTGTGAACAAGTTTGGTTCATCTATCAGAATGGGTTTTGAATTCAGCATGCTCTACTTGCATATTGTGTGAGCCAGTTCAAGTCACTTAACCGTCTTCTGCTCCCAAAACACACCCTGAAACAAGCTGTAGCTCAGCGTGCCTTTTCTGGATAAAGACAGTAAAAACAATCTGAACATTTTTTATGATTCTGCAAATATTATTCTCTTTTTATCCAGATTTGATTTGAAAAGAAAAAATAGGACACAATTACTTGTTTATTAATTGCAAAAACATGTAAGATGGATACTAGTGTTAAAGCATGCATAACTTGAAATGTGTTATTAAAAGAGTATTTTACTTCTTTTGACAAAGATAAACGTATATCAGTTTCTTACTGAAATACTTTGGACTGAATGGGATTTTCTAACAGAACAATACCAGAATTCTGTTGGATTATTTTTACTAACAGTTTTAAATGTAAGGGTGATAACTCACTTACTTCAATGCACATACAAAGCAATTATTATAAATGTAGAAAGTGTTGTAACAACACCGTGACACACACTTAATAAAACAGACAAATTGGATTATCTGCAGTCAAAGTAGGGCAAAGCCTGCAGTGACATCACTGCCTGTGAGAATCCTAAAACACATGGCTGCCCCCACAGCTCTTAATTACAGGGTGATTTACATGTGAATAACTCTAGACTGTTAAAACTTACAAGTAAGCACAATGGCTCACTCAAATTATCTTTTCATGGGCTTTCAGACATTAAGCGATCCTGAAGATGAGGGTTTCCCTTTAACAGACAAACTCTGGCAGAGCCACTAGGACTGTGAATGCATTAACTAGATAAGGGTGTTTCATGGGCTTAAACATAAACATTTATTTATTTATTTAAAAAATATGAGATTTACAAACTTTGAGTCAGATACTAATTTACCCAGGCACCACATCAAGAAGACCAAAGCAGCTCAAACAATATACAACTAAAGCAAATAGACATCAGGAGTCAAAGAGAAGCCCAGAGTGTTCACATGAAGGCTGTTGCATACACTAACTGAATCAAAGTACAGTACATTGAGAAAGGACATATTTAAGCAGAGGCGAAGCCGAGTGCTTCCACCACCCCAGGACTGATGTTGTTAGACGATAACGCACACCCTGGAGTGCCTTATTGCAACAATACAATGACTTGTTGTTATATACATATCAGTGTTATATACATATCAGTGTCAGTGGCTCAGTATGTAGCACACTCTCCTCTGAGGCCGGGAGATCAGAGGGCTCTGGGTTCAGTTCCCACATCTGGCACTTGGGTTACTATCCCAATACTGACACTGTAGTGCAGCATGAGAGGGGTGCTGCACTTCTGAGGTGCCGTCTTTCGGATGAGATGTTAAACCGAGGTCCCATCTGCCTGGATTGGTGGTAGTTCAGGTGGATGTTAAAGATCCCATGGCACTTATCGAAAAGAGTAGGGGAATTTCTCCGGTGTCCTGGCCAAATTTCCCTCATTCACTAAAAATACCACCAACAGCTTAATCTGGTTCAAGGTCAGTTGGCATTCATCTGTATCCCCCTTCCCCGGGTCGTGCCTGAAAATAGGCAGGATTTGTCTAGTGCACTTACCCGGTCAACAGAAACTAAATAAATAAATAAATTAATAAATACAGAATTTAAAGGATGTTTTTGCTAGTGTGGAAAAATATTTCTTAAGAGAAAATGCAAGGAATGATCCAAATCCAAAGCTACGGTGATGTCACTGTGTAATAACATCACTGTTTCAATGGGTCAGCAGGCAACTAGCTGTTGACATTTGTGCTCGCTGGATAAGACCATCTACAAGGCTCTGCTGTTGCTAAACTAATTTTAAAGCAGTACACATGCTAAATCTAAGGGCATGGCTACATCACTGTCACATGAGACATAGGGCATCGTAGGAGAAAGAAAGCCAATAAAATTATTTGTTATAGAGATCCCCGGGGGTCGTAAAACTACCATACAGCTAGCAAGCTAATTTAGGAAAAACTCCTAATAGCAGACAGAAGGAAGCACACACTAGGATTTAACATACATATCAAAACACTCTACATAACATAGAGGATAATGGCTGGGGATCGGGTGATAACCATGCTGTAATCACCTTGAGTGGTTGCTAGGGCAACATGGTAAACCTCGAGAGCGCAGCTCGAGAGGTTTACTGTAGCCCTTGCAACCACGAGAGGTGATTTCAGTGTGGTTGTCACCCAATCCCAGCCATTATCTTTTATAGTGTATGGTCAAAAAAACAATGTTTGCATTCTTTGTGTGAGAATTATGGAACTCTGGTGTATTCTTCTTTGTTATGCCACTGTTTGGAAGTTCTGAAGTGTGGTTAACAACTTTTAAAATTCTAAACAGTGCATAACAAAGCTGTGTGACTGCTGATTATGGTGGTTAATAGGCACTTCCTATACATTATATATAGAATAGTGGATGGGTGACCATCCACAACAAGGCTATGTTTCCCTCGAGGGGGTTGTTGACATCATAGAGACCTCGAGAGCAAAGCTCGAGAGGTCTCCCTGATGTCATCAACTCCCGAGAGGGAAACAGCCTTAGTTGTGGATGGTCACCCATCCACTGTTTTGTATAGTATATGGTTAGGGCTTATTTCAATTGTTTTACCTCATGCTGCTCACAGCTTCTCCCACTCCTGTTGCCACTTGCTCCAGATTTGCCCTGCTCCCACTCGCTCTGGCTTCTCCCTGTAGGCCCGCTGCCACTTGTTCAGCTTCTCCCACTCCTGCTCACTCCGGCGTCGGAAATTATAATTTTTTAAAATAAAATGTAAAAAAAAGTTTGCTTTTGTGACACGGAGCAACGATAGCTCCTCGTGTCAAAATAAGCAGTGTCCACTACTCCGCGCTCACTAAACTGCAGCCGCCATGTTCGGATAATTTTTTTCCATTGAGCTTGGTGGAGTGAGCCAATCAGAAGGCAGATCAAAGCTAAAAAGTTGTTGTACTATCGATGTGACGTCAGAACGATAGTACAACAAATTTTGACCTTTGAACTGTCCTACAACAAGATTTAGAAAGCTACTGGTTTCCACCAACAATAAACCCTAACCATATACTATATATGTATTTTGCACATGCTGGGTGGACTACTCCTTTAACTTTATGTTGTCTCAATTAACTCCTCAAGCCAGAAGAAAAATAATGCTTTAAAGCTTCCTATATACTACACACAGACACAGAAACTGGAATAACAGGCTGCAATGAGTATAAACTCAGCCGGGATGTTGGGGGGATGGCAGCTCTGATAATTGTTCCAGTCTTTCTTTTCACTGATAGAAACTGAGCCAGAAAAAAAGTAAAATACATTTCATCACAGACTGTTTACACCAAGTACGTGAACCTGCATGATTTATCTGTAAAGACAATTAAAAATGTGTAGCTAGAATATGGTAAACCCATATTGTTAATCCCAAAAGCTGAACTTTGTTTTTAGTATATAAATGTTTAAGAAATACCCGAAAGCTGAGTCTTTCCTTTTGAGACACCAGGTGACTCTGATAATCATTTGTTCCAAGGGTTTTTAAGTCAGTTTGGATGCATTAAGTATTATCTGCTCTCCTAGGACTCCACAGATTTGTTGTTCCTTGGCCAGATACCAAACTAGTGACTCTTCTTTCAGCATGATAGGATTCACCTCATGCCCCTCCCACCTGAATAAAAAAAATGGTGGGCTGGATTTTTAGGAGCTTCTTGGTGGAGGTGGGTTTGATCTTACTTCCCCCCAAAAAACAATGCTGCCTCCCACTACTCAGGTTCCAGTTCTTGTGCCACCCATTTAAGAAAAAAAATAGTACTCTACAACCATTGACTAACATGAAAGCATATTTATTTGAGGGCGGAAAACATTTCTTGGAGGAGGGTAAGGCGGAGGAGATTATTTACACCTTCAGTCAGTTCCACGGAGAGAAAACATGACATCACTCCTTTTGTACATGCAATACTCCTGTAGGTTCCACCCACAGTCGTAATAAATATATCCCTAGTCACATGTGGGACTTGCAATCGCTCAGTGTTCATGGGAGGTTAGGGGTGCGCAGCTCTCTTATGCATAAAGCACTTGATGGCAGATGCTGTCCATGGGAAACATATGCTGGAGCCTTCTAAACTCAGTCGTTTCCTTTTTGAATGCCCCTTTTTGCATCAAATTTGGCCACTGGTGGGAAACGAATGTGGGAATATAGTTTGGGGCTCTCAGGCCTGGCTGCAGTGCTGCACCACTATAATGAGCTTGCTTTTGGCAAGCATTATCCAGGCAAAGGTGTGGCCCAGCCTGTAAGGGCTGTCATACATTTGTTAAAGGCCTCCTGGGAAGAGACCTACCTAGAGTTTTGATGTGTTTGAATTGGACCACCAGGTAAGGTATGATCCTGAGTGAAGGAGAGGGAGACGCTGGGCTACAGGGCTTTCCACAATTGGAATAGCAGGTGTGTGTGGGGGGGGGGGTCGTCACTGGACCATCAGGGGAACCACTGGTCCACCTGGGCCCATTCATTACTGTTGGTAAGGGAGGGGGACAGATACAACACCAATGTCATTCTGGCCAGTGCTGCCAAACTGGCACAGCTTTTGATATGGGGACATGATGGTGGGCCCATGCTGGAATGTTGGCTAGAACAAACCCTGTTGCATC
Organism: Neoceratodus forsteri; assembly: GCA_016271365.2. Lineage (NCBI taxonomy): Eukaryota > Metazoa > Chordata > Ceratodontiformes > Ceratodontidae > Neoceratodus > Neoceratodus forsteri. The sequence continues at coordinate 326,074,816 of CM057454.1, read as the reverse complement.
AGCCAGCACAATTCATATTCTGCTATTACAATAAAGAAGACTTCTCCCCCACACAATGTGTGTCCACATTTGGGGAGGCACAATCACGCAGGAGCAGAGTATTCATTTTGCACTGTCCCCATAAGCAGCTGCGAATTGAGACCCATGTGTCTGTGCTTTGGTGCTCAAGCTCACACAGTAGATCAAATGTAAAAGCCTGTTTTAAGCTAACATTTTCTCCTGCTGGAACCTGGTCAGCCTGTCCTACAAAGGAGTTTGCATACTGCTAATCCATGATGCTTTGCACTAGGTTTGGAGATTTAGAGTATGCATATAGTTGGGAGAAAATCACACGAACCAAACAGTGTCTCACCTAAAAACATCAGTTTGTCAAAATAGTGACTTTAGTTAAAAGAAGAAAAATTAAATATAGAGAGGCTATGAAGGGGGAAATACATAAATAAATATATAAATAAATAAAACAATTGGTAACACATTTTAGTACCCTGATTAAATGGGTAATTTTATCAAATGAATTTATAAACGCTAATAACGCTTTCCTTTTTTCTCTTTTATCTCAGAATTTTATTTACAGTTATATGGTATTCTGTTGTTATTACGAATTGTCTTAACCAAAAATCTGAATTTTATGTACTGTACTTCTGCTGTTTAAACAATATTTTAAAGTTTGTAATAACCCTGATGTTTTTAATATCTTGGTTGAACAAATAAAACCTAAACTGAAAAATAGTGACTCCACTTCATTATAAAAGGGGTTAGAAAAATCCTGTACTGTCATTAGTGGAATCTGATCAAATGACCATGATATAGCCCATGATGTAACCACGGTTCAGAACTCTGAGGAAGTGGTGTATCATGCCATATACTCACTTCTCAGGTAGTTGATGGCACCTGGATGACCTTGTGCCCTTCAATCCACCAAAGGGAAGAGTTAATTCCTTGATATACCACACTCTGCCAAGTGTTATTACTTAGTTATGCATTCTTTTTCCACCTCCAGACACTGGTCCCTACTGCATACCTCTCAAACCTCCCTCATCACAAATCGGGGACAAGGGAGGCTTAAAATGATCAGGGACAAATGACCAAAATCAGGGACACATCTGAAAAAATAGTAATATTAGTTTTAGAAGCTGTGTACAAACATGCTTCTTAGTATGAACAGAGTTTTTCTTTAAGAGAACTAGACTGTAACACCAATGGCTAGCATTATTTTGTGATTCAAATCCCTACTCTTCAGTGATGGAAATGCCAAATTTAAGAGGGACAAAAGACATTTCTGAGGCAAAATCAGAGACAGTTGAGAGGTATGCCCTACTGTTCTTTTTTGTTTCCAAATCAATTTAAGTGGTGCCATATATCATTTTATGTTACAGTGTGTGAAAGGACTGTATAATCCAAAGCACCTATGTAGTGCTTCTGTCCATTAATAAGCACAGTATTATTTAAACATTAAGCCAATAATGTCCTTTAATACACTGATATACAGTACAATAGGAGATGTTCATCTAACTAAACTTAGAAGTGACTATAAAATGGATGATAAATCCTAAAAGCCAGTTGGAAGAAGCAGTGTCTTACCTATGATGACATTGTCTTACTGTATGTCATGGCGTGAGTCACAGCAGCAATAATTACCAAGATCAGCATTATACCAGCACAGGTAGCCATTTTAGAAGTACAGTAATATACTCCAATGTGCAGTATATCATGGGATTGCCTCTTTTTTCAGGTGATTGAAGGCACCTGGCTTCATCTTGTGCCTCACATATGATAATATCCTATGATATACGACACTCTGCCATTTATTGCTGCTTGATTATCATGTATGTCTTTATCAGTGGTTCTAGGACTATAGCCATCTAAAATTAAAATTGGGCACAAAGCGTAACTTTTCTGTACCTTCCAAAATCAAACACCGGAAACAGTTTTGTATGCAGTCCTGGCCATTTTACTCATCTAGTCAAACTGCCTTTTCCCTTCAATAGTGCTTGTGGTCAGTCTGGTCTGTTATATTAATTTGTTGGACATTTGTATGCCAAGATAATGTGCAACATTTTGTTTGCCCAGTAGCTGTTGGTGGAACCATACCTCTTAACCTCCTGCCTTATAAATCAGAGACAAGGCTTAAAAAAGTCAGGGACAAAGGACCAAAATCAAGGACACATCTTCAAAATTAGTGTTATTTACTCAGGAGCCTGGTAGAATAAGGGGCTTAGTGTACAATGCATTTTCTAAGAAAGAACAGATTTGTAACTTTAATGTTTGACATTATTTTGTGCTTACAACCCCATCTGTTTGGCCACGGAAACACAATTTTTAGGAGGGACAGAGTAAAATTTTGAGGTAAAATCAGGGACATCCCTGAAAATCAGGGACAGTTGAGAGATATGGGAGGAACTGAGAGCTTGTGCCCAGTAGTAGCAGTGGAAGAGGAGGAGAGTGGCAAAGAAGGGCACTATATACAGCCTGATAAAAGAGAAATGGTCCACTGTGGTGGGGTGAGGAGGTTTTAGGCAATGTATTCTCTGCCTAGTTCAAATGGGGCAGAGATAGCAGTACATCAAAGACGCATGGTACAATGCAGTCAGATCATTCTTCTTTTATCCATTAAATCTCATTTGCCCCATGTCATGTCAAATGTCTGCAAGTTATTAAAGAAAAATGTGAAATACTGCCAGAATGTCAGCATCAATCACCAGATGCCAGAAGTAAAACCTGAAAGTTGGGAGGCCCAGGCGCCCAGTCTTTTATTGCACTTCAAATTATGTTAATTTTCCCTGCCACATTATTACTTCACTGCAATTTGTTATTTGTTCTTTCTGTTTTTCTGTATCAATTTCTAGGACGGCTGACAAATTGTTACTTTCTTCCATGAATCTGTGAAAGGGAGGGTTTACTGTGATGCTGCCATTGTGCAGACTTCAGTTCAACACAGGCCTTCAGGAGGCATCTGGAGAAAAGAAAAGAAAAGAGTGAAAGAGCAACTGTATTTTAACGGTTGATGAAAATAATTTGTTTCCTACTGTAGAACTAGGATATAACCATAGATTACTGTAATTTAGTAAATCCCTTGCCTCTTTAAAGAGACACTCTTGTAGCCTTCTTTTTTGTTATTACCAGTGTTCTCGTTTGGCATGTCTCATCACTTGTAGTATACCTAATTATATGTTGTGTTTTCCCTCAGTTTGCAATTACTAGAGAGATCAGAAAACCCTCACTCCCCACTTGGATCGCTGTTTGCTACAACTCATCATAACTCTGTCTCTCTCTATAATTTGTCTCCTCCAGCTCGTCATCTCTCCTTTAAGCTCTCCTAAAGCAAGGTATTTTCTCCAAGAACAAAATGAATTACCCTTAGGATTATAACCACTAATGGATCCAACTATTAAGATTAAGCAAATTAAAGAAAATTGCTGGCTAATTTCTCAGAGCAAAGTTTATTTTTTCAAATTCATATTCTTTTAAAAAAGTTCCTTTTCCTGAGCCCTCTTAAAGCACCCCCACCTCCTTCTCCCACCCAGCCCTGCCTGGTTTGAAACTATCAAGCCTCCTTCCCCAGCCCACTGCAGCAGCAGAGGCCAGGCTTCTCCCCACAACCTACACTGGCTTCAAGCGAGAACAAGAACCCTCCCCTCACCTGATTGCAAGCCTAATCAAAGGCTCCTCCCCCAACCACTGGACAGATTATGCAGACTTACACTCACCCACTGCAGCACCCATCCACCAGCAAAGACCCTCCTCTCACCACCTTAACCATCTAACATCTGAATGAAGGGAGGCAGCACACGCTAGTAAAAACAGTTGATCACTGTGAATGAATGCAGCCTCCCTTTCATTCAGATTGGTGCCTGTTGAGGGGGTGAGAGGAAGGTCTGCGCCAGTCACCATCCTTTGAGTCTTCATACATCCTTTTCTTATGGCCAGGGTGGCATGGGGGTGGAAGGTGGATGAATGCAGCAGTGGGTAGGTGTGGGAGGAAAGTGTCTATCTAATTTCGCAGGTAACTGGGTGAAATAAATTGGGATTGAGTTTGCAGTCGGGTGGAGGGAAGGGTTCACATTCTTCTGCCGCTGCCAGAGCTGGTGAGGGGGCACAGTGGTGTGGGTGCTGCTGCAGTGGGTGGGGGAAAGGGGGTTGATAGTTTCAAACTGGGTAGGGCTGGTTGGGGAAAGGAGGCTGGTGGGGATGCTTCAAGAGAGTATGGGAAGGGAATTATTTTTTTAAACAAAGTGAAAGCTCTCCACAAATTGCAGCACTAGATGGGCAACGTGACACATCATGGAATTTTTGCCTGTGACAGATGCATCAGATCATTACACTGATTAACAAGATGTTTAGACTTATATAAAAAAGTTAAACTTTTTCCAGTCTGTCCTACCTTTCCCCTGCTGTTGGTAACCCCCACAACTTTCTCTTTTTAACAGGATCCGCCAGACTACACTCAGTGGTGTGGAAGCACAGGATCTAGGGCTGGGGCATGGAGACTGGGGACGAACATGGGTCTTCATGTATGGCTAGGAGGGATTGTTCCCTGTATAGGCCAACACATCCAAAAAAAGCTGCTCCAGACACAGGACAATGGTGCTGTTGTTACCTTACACTTTTTGGCATTGAATCCCAGTTGAGGGATACCTGATCATCTCTCTGTTTTAGCCAGGTCTTCCCTAATGACCTGCCCCTCTTCTTCTGTGTCCACCTTCCCACAGAGCTTTGTGTCATCAGCAAAGAAGCATATTTTTCCTTTTACCCCTTCAGCAATATCACTGATGAAAATATTGAATAACACTGGGCCAAACACTGAGTCCTGTGGGACCTCACTAGTGACTGGCCTAGCATCCAAAAACCCCAACCACCACCTTCTTGTTTCTGTCCTGTAACCAGTGTTCTACTTATTGTGACAGAGTGGTCGATGGAATTTATGTCAGCAGTAGAATGGATAAAGCTCTGTTCTCTTTCTAGAAATGCTAAAGGGTTAAACAAAGCTCTGGAAGCATCCTGGTAGGGAGCTAATCAATCGCAGCTGCAGTCAATATTGATTAGGGGCAGTGTATAAAACCCTGTCTAGGCAACGCAAGAGAGAGCGAGAGACCTCTGGAAAGAAGGAAGCTGTGCTGCAAATGGCGAGTGCAAGCTACAGAGACCTTTGGAAAGGACTGTGGAGTTTGTAAGTAGACTTTATGATACTACCTGGAAGCTGGGAACCAGGGTAGCTGGTAACCAGAGGTAATGATGGTTTATTTTGTTTAGTTAGAACTCCAGACAACAGTAGTATTTTGTTTATGTTTCTTAAAGAGGCTTCGACCATGGTTACTTGGAGACAAAGCTGCCTTAAATAAACTGCACTGTTTTATTTTACTTCAGACAGTGCATATTCTCCTTGGACACACCTACACTAGCCCACCCCAGGGATATAACAGAGGTCACTCTACCACATATGGTGAACAGTATGAGGATTCATCAGCCCACTGGTATACCAAGGAAATGAAAGAGGTCCTAAAAGCCCTACTGCAGTCAAAATCTGCACAGCGAGAGGTGACTCGAGCGCAGTAGGAGATGAAAACGGCACAACAGGAGATGAACTGAGTGCAGCAGGAGGCGGTCCAAGTGCAGCAGGAGACTAACCATTTGCTAATGTCCCAGATTGTGGAGATCTTGGCTGCACAACAAGAAGACTGTGCAATTCTTAGAGAGGTAGTGCAATGCATGAGCCAACCAGCCTCTGCAGAGCCACATAATGGAGAACCACGGCTAATCCGGGTGAGCCATTTCCTATAGAAAATGACCCCTGAGGATGATGTGGATGCATACTTTTTGGCCTTTGAGCGGAATGCACTTCAGGAGGCCTGGCCCTTCTCTCAATGGGCTGGCATTGTTGTGCCATTCCTACTGGGCAAAGCCCAAAAAGCTTATGACCTAGAGGGAGAAGCAGCAGCAGACTATGACTATCTGAAAGTGGAGATCCTGGCAAAAACTGGAGTAATTCCAAAAGTAAGGCTTAGAAGCTCTACAGGTGGCAGTTATAGGAGGGGAAGGCCCCAGATCACAAATGTTTGATTTGATCCACCTGGTGAGGAAGTAGTTAAGACCAGACATCCACAGGCCAGCCCAGGTCATAAAGATGTTGGTGCTGGATTGTTTTTTTGTGGACTTCCACCTGGTCTGTGTGAGTGGGTGGGGCAGGGCAACCCCACCACATATGATGGCCTGGTAGCCTTAGTAGACTGATACTTGGCTGTCAGAGAACTTTCCTGCACTACACCTATGGAGACACCTAGGACCCAGTGGCAACCCCCATGTCCAAGGAATCGAAGCTACAGTAAAATTAGTAAAAATGGGACAAGGAGTGGGGCTGCTGAAGAACAGCCAGAAGCTGGAAAGCACTTGGGGTTCCTAGCAAAAAGGGCAATACTGGGGATAGAAAAGCTGGTAAGGGAGGACTAAGCCAAAAAACCCTTCTTGCAAAAAGAACAATACTGGGGACAGAAAGGCCAGTAAGGGGGGAACTAAGCCAAAAACTCCTTATCAACGTTTTGATTGTGGGGAACTGGGGCACACTGTGGCTAAGTGTTCTAATATCCCAGAACCCATGCAGTGAGGGATGGGGAAAACAGACAGTAATAATTGTGGGTTGATGGGGTGGCGTATGGTACTAATATCTATCGGAAACCGGTTACAGTGAATGGGAAGCCAACAGTGGCCCTGGTAGACAGTGGGGAGTGCAGTTACCCTAGTTTCAGGGAATCTGATAGACCCTTCCCAGTTGGACATGGTTAAGAAGGCAGGGGTCACCTCTGTACATGGATCAGTAAAATATTCTCTGATGGCCCCTCTGCAGATAGGTATACATGGTCAAACCATCTCTGTCGCTGCTGGGGTAATACTAAAACTGCTATACTCATTGATACTGAGAAGGGACTTCCCTGACTTCCAAACCCTGCTACAGTCACAGCTGGGGGACAGCACTGAACCTGAGCCAGAATTCATTTTCCCAGAAGAGAGTCCACTATAAATGTTCCCATTCATGCACCTAGATTTGTACCTGGAAAACTGTAAGCATCGCAAGACGAAACGAGAATGTAGACAGGATAAACTCCAGGTTACTAAAACTTCAGGGAAAACCCATGTGGAGGCTTAATGAACCTTTGAAACATGTTAGAAAAAGGTGGCAACCCAATGTAGTGAATCTGAGATCACCCAAGAGACAGGAGAGCAGGTCCCTGACATAGCCTGAGAGCTAGAGAAAGGAAACTTAGGCAACCTGGGAATCTCTGGTGATAAATTTGGCTTAGAGCAGGCTAATGACTCCCCTACTTCAGAGCTTCTCATGGAAGTGGTTGAAATTAGTGGGATCCCCATAGAGGGGTGGACAAGAAGTACTGGACCCTACTTTATTCTTAAAAATTACTTACTTTACAGGGTGGCCCAGGTTGAGGGTCAAGAAGTTGAGAAGTTGCTCATACCCCAACCCTGTAGACAAAAGGTATTAGACTTAGCTCATAGTCATCTGTTTGGGGGATATTTAGGGGTGGAAAAGACTCAGGAGGGAATTTTGAGAAGATTCTTCTGGCCAGAGATATATTAGGAGATTAAACAGTACCGTGCCTCCTGTCCTGATTGCCAGCTGACGGCACCTAGACCACACTGGAAAGCCACCTTAGTACCATTACCTATCATTAACATTCCATTTGAATGAATTGTAATGGATCTGGTAGGACCCTTGAGGAGTCAGCCTATATATATTGGTTATAATTGACTGTGTAACATGGTACCCTGAGGTGATTCTGTTATGCAATACGGCCTCTAAGACTATAACCAAAGAGCTGGTTCAGGTGTTCTCCCAAGTTGGCATCCCGAAGAAAATCTTGACTGATCAGGGCTCACCATTTGTATCCAGACTGGTGTGAGCTCTACAACCTCTGTAAAATACGGCTATAAAAACCTTGGTATACCACCCCCAGACAGAGGGGTTGGTTGAAAGATTTAATCGAACTCTCAAAAGTATGCTACATAAGGCAGTCAGCAAGGATGGGAAGAAGTGGGACACTCTACTGCCATATCTATTCTTCGCAGCTAGAGAGGTTCACTATGTTTCTACCGGGTTTTCCCCATTTGAACTCTTGTATGGGCGACATCCACAAGGTATCCTAGACATAGCCAAAGAATTATAGGGGGAGCAAATACCCCCAGGGAAAAATATAATAGAAAACACAGAACAGATGCGAGACCACATCATTCAGGCCACTCCCATAGTGTGACAGCATATGGAGAAAGTTCAGGGCTCCCAACACACCTACTATAACTGCAGGCTATAATACTGAAATTCCAACCAGGGGACTGGGTCTTGGTCCTAGTGCCACAGCAGAAAGCAAGCTGCTAGCCTGATGGCACGGACTGTAGGAGGTGATAGAGCCAGTGGGTCAGGTGAACTACAAGATTAGACAGCCTGTCCATAGGAAGTCTGAGCAAATCTGTCACATTAACCCACTCAAAACCTGGAAGGATAGCGAGGCCTATATAGTGATATCAGAGGTGTTACCTGAAAGTGACCACTCACCTGAGCTGGACGAGTTCGGAAGAATTAACACATGACCTGTATGAGTAGGCTAAACAGTTGGTTAACTGGAATAGGGATGTGTTCTTTGATAAACCAGGCAGAGCACAGGAAATATTCCATGACATAGTCACTGTGCCAGGTTTGAAAGTCACGCTAAAGCCCTATTGCATCCCAGAAGCCAGAAGGGAGGAGACAAGGGCCGAGATAAAGAAAATGTTAGAGCTAGGGATTATTGAGGAGTCCCATAGTGAGTGGTCTAGCTCAATTGTGTTAGTTCCCAAAATGGATGGTCCATCCGTTTTTGTATTGACTTTAGGAAAGTCAATGAGGTGTCGAAATCCAATGCCTATCCAGTGCCTTGAGTGGAGGAATTGATCGAAAAACTGGGTAAAGCCAGGTTCCTAACCACCCTAGATTTGACAAACGTGTACTGGCAGATTCCTTTAACAGAGTCTGCCAAGCAGAAAACTGCCTTTGCAACACCAGCTGGCCTTTTCCAATATACAGTACTTCCCTTCAGTCTTCTTGGGGACCCAGCTATGTTCCAAAGGCTCATAAATAATCTGTTAAGATCACATGCCCAGTATGCATCAGCATATCTGGATGATGTAATTATGTATAGCCAGGATTGGGACTCCCATTTTGAGAAAGTGGAGGCTGTACTGGACACACTTAGAAGGGCAGGACTTTTGGCCAGTCCAAAGAAATGTGTGATAGGCTTGGCAGAGGCCAAATATCTAAGATATACTGTGGGGAAGGGGGTTGGTCAAACCCCACATGAACAAAGTTGAGGCAATACAGAATAGACCTCAGCCCATTAGGAAGAAATAAATGAAGGGTATTCCTGGAGATTGTTGACTATTACAGGTGCGTTATTCCCCATTTTGCTACACAGGCTGCTCCTTTGATAGAACTGATTAAGGCTAAAACCCCAGACAGTAAAATGGAATAATGAGGCAGAGCAAGCCTTTTTGGACTTGCGTACAACTTTATGTAGCGAGCCGGTACTCGTAACACCTAATTTTGAGAAGGATTTTTTTCTACAGACTGATACATCAGAAGTTGAGCCTGGGGCTGTTGTCTCCCAGATGTTAGGTGATGAGGAACACCTGGTCCTGTATCTCAGTCATAAACTGCTACCCAGAGAGCAGAAATATGCAACAGTGGAAAAAGAATGTCTAGCAGTCAAATGGGTGACTGAGACACAGAAGTACTATTTATTTGGCTACAGTTGACACTAATCACGGACCATGATCCCCTAAAATGGCTGCACAGGAACAAGGAGAAAAAAATGCTAACATTACCAGATGGTTTCTGTCCTTGCAGCCATTTAATTTTAAAATGAGACACAGAGCATGTTTGTTGCATGGCAGTGCAGATGCACTGTCCAGAGTACACTGCCTCCTGGTGATGGCTGCCCGACCCAATGGTGCCGAGCTGGGGGAGAGACAGAGTGGTAGATGGAATTTATATCAGCAGAAGAATGGATAAAGCTGTCTTCCCTATTTAGAAAGGCTGAAAGAGTTAAACAAAGCTCTGGAAGCATCCAGGTAGGGAGCTAATCGATCACAGCTGCAGCCAATATTGATTAGGGGCAGTGTACAAAACCCTGCCTAGGCAACACAGGAGAGGGAGAGAGAGACCGACCTAGGGAAAGATGGAAGCTGGACTGCAAAGGGCAAGTTCAAGCTACAGAGATCTTTGGAAAAGACTGTGGAGTTTGTAAGTGGACTTTATGATACTACCTGGAGGCTGGGAACCAGAGTAGCTGGTAACCAGAGGTAGTGAGGGTTTATTTTGTTAAGTTAGAACTCCAGACAGAAGTAGTATTTTGTTTATGTTTGTTAAAGGGGCTGTGACCACAGTTAGTTGGAGACCAAGCTGCCTTACCTCGGACTGCGTATATTCTCCTTGATCACACCTACACCAGACCACCCCCAGGGATAAAACGGAGGTCACTGTACCACATCACCTAGCCAGTTTCGCCCCAACCCCCAATTCCTCCAGCTTCCTAATCAATCTCCTGTGGGGAACAGAGTCAAAGGCCTTACTGTAATCTAGATACAACGTGTCCACTGTTTAGCCTTTGTACACAGTCCTTGTTACCCAATCAACGAAATCAATGTTGATCTGGCAGGACTGCCCTGACATGAAACCATGCTGCCTATCGTGATGGAGTCCATTTTCATCCAGAAAGTTTTAAGTCTTCAGAATGGTCTCCATGAGCTTCCCCACTATCAAGGTCAGACTAACTGGCCTGATAATTACCAGGGTCAGCCCTTGGTCCACTCTTATGTAGTGGCACTACATGTACTGTTCTCCAGTCCAGGGGAATCATTTCTGTTTCAACAGAAGTGTTAAACAAGTCCACCAGGGGTCCCACCAGCACGTCTGTTAATTCTCTCAAAACCCTTGGGTGTATGCCATCCAGTCCCAGTGACTTAGCCCACCTTTAGGGCCTTAAAATCCTTCCTGACCCTATCAATGTCTTATCTCCCCACCTGTCTCTCTTCCCCCTGTCACCCCTCCCCCCTTTCCTTGAAGAACTGTGCTGCCCTTCTCCTTTGGAAAAAAGAACAGAAGTACTCATTTAGTACTTCTGCATTTTCTACGCTACCTTCTACCCACTCCTCCTTCTTCCACTGGACTGTCCCATCCTTAATAACCCTCTTGTCTTTGATGTACTGGAAGAAAGCCTTCTCTCCCATTTTCACCTCCTCAACCAGCTGCAGTTCCTTCTTGGCCTTGGCCAGTAGTACTACTCTGCTCACCTCTTTCGCATCGTTGTTGTATTCCTCCCTGTCTTCGTCCTTCCTGGACATGCACTTCATTCGTCAGAACCAGATCCACTATAGCCTTCTCCCTGGTGTGTTCCTGGACAGACTGTGACAGAAACCCATTCTGGAATGCCTTCAGAAGCACTTGAGTCCTAGTATAGGTTGTTGCAGGGATCGTTCAATTCATCCCAGGTAGACTGAAGTCCCCCATGATCACTACCTTCCCTTTGCTGGCCATTTTCACTGTTTTAGGCCCCAATTCCCCACCTAGCTCCTCCTCTTGGTTTGGTGGCTTGTACACAACTCCAATCCATAGTTTACTGTCTTTCACTGACTGCACTTGCACCCACAGCAATTCTGTCCATCCTATTTTCTCTTCCTGTCTAGTGCAGGTGATACCATCCCATACATACAGAGCCACTCACCCCCCCATCTTTTCTATATAGCTTGTATCTCAGGATGGGGAGATCCTAGTCATGGTTAGGTGTGGCCCACATCTCTCTGACGGCAGCCATGTCCACCTCCCCTTCTGCCATCAGTGAATACAGCTCTGCCATTTTTTAACTGATTTATGAACAAAATGACTCCAATTGCCAGTGCCACCACAGCCACCTGTGTGTTGTGGGCATGGATAATTGCCTGTCCACCCTGCAGCACTTAGACACTGCTATTTATTATCAGGTTCACAGCTCATCACATGTTCATTCAGAAATCATGTTTTCTTGTCATAAAAATGGAAAATATGTTTAAAGTATGAAAAACCATGATGTACAGTACAACCTCGTTTAACCGACCTCCGATTATCCGAATCTCCAGATTAACCGAACCAGAGATGTGTCCCTCGTATTTCTTGCTATTTTTAGACACACTGTATTAACATGCGGTCAGTCTGATGAAAAGCGCAAGTACTGCCCCTTAACACAGCCCCCATAGCAGCTTCCTAATCCATTCAGTTCTGTTAGTGTTTGCCAGTAGCCATTCCTTCTTGTAGCTGAAATAGGCAACAGGAAAAGATAAGGCTGTCTGGATAGTGGTGAGAAAGCAGCTGATGCAGAGGATAAGGGGTATGCATCTGAGGAGCAAACTAAGGGTGCAAATGCTATTGATGAGAATGACCTGGATGACAGTTTTGCTAATTCTTCATGAGGGACAAGGGGTATGGGGAGCTCATGGATGCTCACGACTCACGGATGCTGACATTCTTGCGATTGCATCTGAGGAGCAAACTAAGGGTGCAAATGCTATCGATGAGAACAAGCTGGATGACAGTTTTGCCAATTCTTCCAACTGCCTCAGATGCTGCTAATGCTTTACCTACACACACTCCTGCTCTGACAACTAAAGCAGAAAGCACTTCGAAAAATGAAATGAAGCTGCTAAACAAAAAGCCATCACTGATTTTGTTTTATAAATTAGTGAAAACATGAAAATACTTTTATTTATTCATTTGTCTTCATTCTAATAAAATGAATTTTAAGTTAAGTGACTGCATTTTATTCATGCTAAGCGTATGCATGGTTTTAATTTCAATCCCATAATTTTCAATGTAAACTCGATTATCCAAACCACTCATTTATCCGAACAAAAGGTCTGTCTCCTGTTTGGTTCAGATAAACGAGGTTGTACTATAATAATATCATCTACTCCAATAAATTTATTGTCATGTTTCTCACATGATGGGGTCACACTTCTTTGTGCTACTCTTCCAGTGCCAGCAGAAGCACAAGAATCAGTGTCCTGGCACCCATTCCACAACTCATTGGGGAGGGCTGATGGCCCCTGATTTTCAGCCAGTCTCAGTTCTAGAAGACATCCATTTTCAGAACTGAAACACAAATACAACATTCCATTACCCTTCACGTTGCCTAGGCATGCCAGGCCCTGACAGTGTAGGTGGTGGTGTGTGCTGCAAAAGCTTATTCCACTTCTGCCACCATATGAACAGGCCTCCAGAGTGCACAATAAGTAACCCTTCCCATGGTGAGTCTACCTGAATGCCACATTCGCCATTAATAATGATCATCTGCAGCAACCCCAATGATGCATACTAATATACTACCGTACAACTGTTTTTCTTGGTATATTAATAAAAAGTATGTAATAATAAAATTACATTAAAATAAAAAAACAGACATTGTCTCATTCTTCTAAACATAAAATGTTCATAATTTATCATGTAAACAACTCTTCCACTCCCCTTACTGACTGCCTTTACCATATGCCTAGAGAAGATGATGGGGGGGGGGGGTGCAATAACCCAGGAGTAAACTACTGTGTCTAGGGGTATTTGAAATGAGCATTGTTGCCAAGAGCCACTCCTTGTTAGTTTTCCTGTTTTGGCTTCCTCACACTCTGGTAGGTATAACCACTGGTGCGCCATCTAACAGTCTCTGTGCCACCACATTGAAAGTTCTGCATTCATGCCACATTGTACCTCTTGTGGGGAGACCACCCACTAACTTGTTCTTTCACTTGGTCTTCATCAACCTTACCTTGTACAGTGCCACTTGAGACCTGTTGGCTACCTTTTTGACCTTGTAGCAGACACCAGAGCTCTTCTTCCTGCCCTTGGCTCCATGGACACATGGAACCACCTTTGCTTGTTAAAAAAATGTGATCTTATTCTGTACTACACTATGTACACTGATCCTAACAAGGCAACTCTGGAGGGGAGAATTAATTTCACTTTAAATAAAACTTCACTAGGGAGTTTGCTTTAAACAGTTTCTCTTTAACTCTGTTCCTCTTCTTTAGGTTATAAACGGGACACAGGGCAAAACATCTGAGGCTTGAATATTTCTTGCAGAACACCAACATGTATTTATAATGGTGAAGTGCACACACTAGTAGTTGACAGGGATTTACACAAATTGTTTTATGCTAATAACTCTTGGTTTTTCAGCTTTTTTGGTTAAACTTGTATTCTGCATAACAAGGCCTGGAAACAGGCCAAACAGTCTAATCTTTCTGATTTGCAGACATACTGGGCTTTAAGAAATCGATACATGAAAGAAATTCGACAGGCCAAACAAAATGCTTTTTCTTGATAAGCTAAACAGAAGTAAGGGCTGTGATCCAAGTGCTTTGGGGAGAACTGTTAAGAACGTGAACCCCTTGGTGAGTTTTTGTTTCCCAAAGTACTTTGAAATTAATGGATTGAAGCTAACCAGCCTGAGGTTAATCTCCAATTAATTTAATAATTATTTTGTTGCTTCTGGTATGAACCCAATGACCCCCAACTCAAGTGTTTCAAATATGCCCTGGTCACCTTTAGTAAATAATTCTGCTTTTAAGTCAATTCCTTTTACAACAGAGGAAGTACATACCCTACTGCTGAAACTGGACTCTAGAAAATCAGAGGATCCCAACAGTATCATCCCGCAACTTTTAAAATGTGCTGCCCTTTTCATTTACTATTCCCCATTAACATTTCCATATCCACGGGAACATTTCCAGACTTTTGGAAACTGATTAAAGTTATCCAAGTTTTCAAGTCTGGAAATAATACTCTGTCCTTTAAATACCAGCCTATATCCCTTCTTCTGATTGTATCAAAGTTCAAATTTCTAAATTTTTAAACTCTAACAGCTACATTAGTGAAATTCAATCTGGTTTTTGACCACTCCATAGTATCCTGTCAGCACTTGTTAAAGTAACCAATGATCTTCAAACAGCAATGAACAGAGGTTCTATGGCTGGGGTAATTTTTAGTGATCTCTCCAAGGCTTTTGACACAATAAACCATGAACATTTGCTACATAAATTGAGTTTTGTGGGGCCTTAATTCACAACTCTATAGTTAGTTGGACAGGTATGTTACTTAACAGATGACAGATGGCCTCTATTAATGGTAGATATCCTGATATAGTTTCAGTGAGTAATGAAGTTCCCCAGGGCTCTGTCCTGGGCCCACTGCTCTTTAACCTATTTATTAATGATCTGACAATATATCAGAAAGATGTATATTTTAATTTATTTGCAGATACTATAATTTATAGTAGGAGTACTAATATTCAAGATTTACAGTCTAACATTCAATGGGCATCTGAGAAGGTTCAAACATTTTTTGTAACAATCTCATTAATTTAAATGAGCAGAAAATGCAAGTTATACAGTTGGGTACCCCCTGCCAATTAAAATTCAGTCCATATCTGAATATTCTTAATCAGAATAATTCCCTTCTTCAGATAGTCCCTTAGCATAAGTACTTGTGTATGTGGCTCGATGACAGTTTCAAGTGGGATTACCCATTGCAGTTACTATCAAGAAAGTAAATACCTGGATAGGATTTTTGTACCTACACAAAGGCTGTTTCTCCCAGGATGTTAGATTAAGGTTAGTTCAATCCATGATCCTTTCAATAATTAATTTTTGGCTCTGTCATTATCTCTGGGGCCACTTCAGTTTCTCTTTCTAAGCTTGATGTTGCCTACTACAAACCTGCAGGAGTTATTCTGCAGTCCCCCAGATGTACCTACCATTGCAACCTACTTACAGCAGATTGCTTGACTGGTATAGCCTTAACCAAAAGTGCCACTTGCAAATTCTTGCCTGGATGTGGAAATGCTCGACACAGAAAACACCTTTCTATATTTAGGATCTATTTTCAATTCCTTTGATTAAAAATAACCTTAGGTCAGCAGTGGGTGTAGAATATGCAATTCTTCTATAGAATGTCAGACTTTCTCCTGTAAAGGATCAATGTTTTGGAATTCCCTTCCTCTGCATTTGCATCCTGTCAATGGGCCATTACCTTCCCTGCATATTTAAAAATTAAACAGTTCAGAGCCAATCAGTTTGCTGTGATTTTTTTTGTCCATAAATAGTCAATTTATTTGTATTGTTGTTGTGTTCTTTTATAGCTGTGTTATTTATTGCTTGTGAAACCATGGATCAATGAAAGAAACAAATAAGTTTTTCCTTGTTTTTTTGTATACTATTTATATTGATGTATTTTTGTAATACTAACATATTTCTTGTATCATTTTACTTCAGGAACCCATTGTAAATGAGAATAGCTCAATTGGCCTGTACCATCTTTTCTGTTTTTAATGAAAACCATAGTCGGATCTTCAGTTGAAACCATGCAAAGGGCCCAATTATAATCAGTATTTCAAGCATTAGTTACAGATCCCAAGCTAGTCAGCCACAGGTAGACTTTGGTAGCATATTTGAACATATTCACAGTTAGCAGACTGACCTATTGCAGCCATGGGGAGACCAGGTCTCAGGATATATCTGTGACCTTAAAGGCACAGTATTTACTTGCTGCTCTGAGCGGATACAGAAATGGGAGGGGTATACCCTTCTATAAAGATTACGGTGCCCAGCTTGAGACACTTAAAGTACTGAGGTAAAAAATTCTGGCCGGTGCTACTCATCCCTTTCCCTTGGGTTCAGTGACACAGCACCATGCAGTCACAGCTGTGAGACTTATCTAGCTCACTGCTTCCTATTTCTTTGCCCTTGGATTCAGATGTCATGGCACCCCCTCCTGCACTGGTCTTCCACAGACTTCAGGTGGGACTGTTCTTAAACTCAGTTCTTCTATCAGGAACTGTGATGCTGCAGACTTCATCACAGAAACATAGAATTTGATGGCAGATAAGGACCGCTTGGCCCACCTAGTCTGTACATTTTTCCCTACGTGAGGTATCACCACAAACTCCAACCAGAAGCCTTCCACATTTGTTGGTTATTTTGCAATGTTTACAATAAATTGTTAAGCCTGCATCAGCATTAGTGGCTTTGGAATGCAGCTCTTCTTTGTGTTCTTGGTTGTGTCCATTGGCATTAGTCGCCCCTGAACTGCACCTGCCTGATTTCCAGAGGTATGAGTTTTGTTTGTGTGTTGTCCTTCAGGACTCTTTCTCCTTTGAAAAAGGACTAGTGTTCACCAACCTTCCTCCACTACTCCTATTACTTTTGTGTGGTCACTCCCCTTTTCTTTCCTCTGTGAACAATGAACAAAAGTACTTGTTTGGGATATCTGCCTTTTCCTGGTCATCCTCTGCTCAGTCCCCATTTCCCATCTTAACCTTTTAATCCCTTCCCTTGTCTTCCTCTTTTCACCTATATACCTAAAAGAATATCTTTCGCCTTCCATTACTCCCTGAGCTAGTCTCTCCTCAGTTTGCACCTTCACACTCCTTAATGTTTTCCCTGCCTCCCTCTGCTTCTCCTGATAACCTCCCTGTCCTCTTCCTTCTGCATCTCCATATACCTTCAGAATGCTACCCTTTCAGCTTTTACCTTTTTAGCCACTTCTTTCGAGAACCATAGTGGTCTCTTTTTTTTTCTCTCACCTTTGCTCACTTGCTTTGCACAGAGGTTTGTTGCCTTCACTATGCCTTCCTTTAACTTCACTTACTGTGTTGCCACTCCTCCCAGGTCATCCCCCGCCAGGTCATCCCTGAGGCATTCACCCATCTTCTTAAAATCTGCCTACCTGAAGTCTAGGACCCTTGTCCTTGTGTGGTTCAAATCCGCTGCTGTACTTCTGTTGAACCACACTGTATGGTGATCACTAGTCCCCAGCTGGCTTCCCACCATGATGCCAGCAGTACTGTCCCTGCTAGTGAGCACTATGTCCAGTACAGTCCTGTAATAAGTGGGCTTCCCTGACTAGTTGCCTGAGGAATGACCCCGCAGGGAGTTGAAGATGTCCCTGCTTCTAGTTGAAGCTGCTGCTAAGAGGCTCCAAATTACATCCGGCAGATTAAAGTCCTCCACCAGCAGCAGCTCCCTCTTTACTGCCATTTTGCCAATGACTTCCACCACTACCTTATCTAAAATCTCTCCCTCTGCATGAGATCTGTAAATCATGGCAGTGTGAATAGTACCTCTGTTTCCCATCTCAAGGGTGACCCACAGTACCCACTTCCCCACGGATTCCCTGTATCTCTGTTGCTTTTGTGCCTTCCCTTACATAAAGCTCTATTTCCCCTGCTTTTCTTCCCACCATGTCTTTCCTGAACTGAGTATAGTCTGGTACAGCCATGTCCCAGTCATGGTTTTCAGTGCACCATGACTCTGTAATAGCCGCAATATTCAAGTCGGCCCCTCCCATGATGGCCTCTAGGTCCAGAATTTTATTTCCTAGACTTCTTGCATTTACACACATGGCCTTCCAGATTTTGCTATCATTCTGCTTGCTAGCCCCCTTTCTCCTTTTTGCCCTGTCTCCTTTCCCTCTCTTTCTAATGCTATCCTTTCAATCCACTGTCATTCCTACCACCCTGCTTCTTTTGTTACTTTGCACCCTGGGGGATTCATCTTCCCTCTGGTCCTCCCTACTCTCTACTTCATCATGTGGGGGTGGGGGGCAGTTTCTGCTTCCTTTGATTCCTTCCGCTACCCTGTTTATCAAAGTAACTTTTAAACCATCCACTGAGGACTGCAGTTCCTCTTGTGGATAGATGCAGGCCATCACTCCTGTACAGGCTTTTATCCCTCCATGTTGGTTCCCAGTCCCCAATGTAACTGAATCCCTCCTCTCTGCATCATTCCTTCAACCATGAGTTGAAGCTCCTGGTGTAGAGAACCCTTTCCTCCCTCCTACTGTAGACAAGCAGCACCTCAGTGAAACCACAGAGTGTGTTACCTTTCTAAGACCTTTCCCCAGCTCCCTATAGTCCCCCTGCACTATTCCAGCCCCATCCCTAGCCAGGTCATTAGTCTTCAGATGAACAATAACATCCAGCTCTCCCTCCCACTCTCATGATCCCTAGGATCCACTTTCTGTACAAGTGGGTGTTGGTGTTACTTAGGCACCTTACTTCCCTTGCTGACCCCTTTTGTATTCCCAAATCTATCCACTCACAACTGAGGCCCCTATAAGAAGTTGCTTCCTCCTCCTCTGGAATCCTCTATCACCCTCCTTGGGTCTCCACTACAGAGAACCCCTATATCCTCCCTGGCCACTACCATGGGTGCCTCCTCCCAGAACTACTGCCCCACCAGAGCAGCATAGGCATTATGTAATGGTATTGACTGAGGAATGTTCCCTTGGCTCACCATCCCACCCTTCCGGAGCCCGTCATTATCCAGTCATTCCTGTTACCTGGCATTCTCTGACATAACAGTGGCAGACTTAGTGGCCACTGGGTGAGGAAAGAGGTCCACTGAATCCTAGCAAATCCAGCCTGGGGTCTAGCGACCGCTTCCCTCAGCCCAGAGAGGTGCATGCAGATGGGGCAGCACTGCAGTCTCCAGAAGGTCTTTCTGAAAACTGCCACCTCACAACCACTGCACTGCACAACTTCCAACATATCCAATTCCTTAACCAGACAAGACAAAGGATTTTCCAAAAAAGAAAGGTCCAAAGTGTTGGACTAGCACTTGAACATGTGTCTAAAGTACCAAATTAATCAAGCACCTTTTCATCTAAAATGCATCGTATACCACCTACAGGGAAAACTGTCCTCCCCAACAGAAAGATGACTTTCAAATAGTTGAACTTGACTTCATCAATAATTTTCTTTTAAATGCAGTTTCTCGAACAATTTTACATTTGCAAATTAATGCAGCTCACTAATCACTCTTCAATATTTAAAAATGTCTTGAAGCAAAGCATGAATTGAAAAAATGAACCAAATCACACTGAGCTCCTGATTAATTTAACTGGCTATGGAAAAAGTATTTCTATGAGAACTCCCCTTGATATTGCATTTGTTCTGATATATAAAAAAAAATTATAAAATGGCAAGAAAAAATCCACTCACCTGATTGGTCATCACTGTCCAGAAGGTATGAGGATAATGCAGTACAACATCACGGATCAATTCCCGGCAACCTGTAGAGCCTAAGAAAAAAAAAAAAGAAATCACCACACCTGTCGCAAGCTGTCAAAACCTTTACCTCACAACAGCTGACAAGAAAGAAAAAAAAATGTCAGAGCTATCAAAACCAAACTTCAACCTGTATAACATGGCAGACCTCTCTACATGGTTTGGAACTGAAAATGAGCAACCACAACCTACTACAAGTGGTGGTAAAAAAAAAGGAAAAAGAGACACTTGGATCTGGCACCTCAAGACCTGGACCGACTTTGAGAAAGAAAGAAAGAAATGAGCCCACAACAAAGAGAGCAACTTCCTGGGCTATGAAAATATTCCTGGACTGGCTTAAAGAAAAAAGCATAGAAATAAACTTTCCTGAAATATCAGCACCCGATTTAAACAGTATCCTGCGCAACCTTTACGGTTCAGTCAGAACCACAACGGGACAACAGTATAGCATTAGCAGCTATGTCGGGCTCCATGCAGGCATAAACAGGTACCTGAATGAACCCCCGATAAGCAGAAACATAAATCTTATGGCCGGTGCTGATTTCCAGTCCTCCAACAGTATATTTGTAGCTAACATAAAAAATCTGTGTAGAGAAGGCAAAGACCGCACAAAGGATCACCCCACCATTCCACTCACCCATCTCGAGCAGCTCAGAAACTCAGACATGCTGTCAACAGAAACACCAGACGGCCTAGTCCGCCGTGTTTGGCTTGAAATTCAAATTCATTTCACCAGACACAGCTGTGAGGGGCAGCGAAAACTGAAGCCAGACTCATTTCAGTTACGCACAGAACCCACTGGACACCAGTATCTCACAATGAGTTTCAACGAAAAAACAAAAAAATCACGGGAAAATAATGGAGCGTGGTAGAGACAACCTACGTGGATGCATGTTTGCGATCCCAGGACATCCACATTGCCCGGTAGCAGCTTTCAGCAAGTATTTAAGTAAAATACCCCAAAATGCTCCCAGTCTATACCTGCATCCCAGGAAAAAAAACAAGCAAACCGTGGTGTGATGAAATGACATGGTTCACATTAGAACCGATGGGAATCAATTTCCTAGCGACAATGCTACCTAAAATATGTAAAGCTATGGGGCTCCCACAAACATACACCAGTCATAGTCTCTGCACTACAGCCATTCAAATTTTATCAGATGCTGGACTGCAAGCCCGACAGATAATGGCCATCACAGGCCACTGAGCTGAAACTTCTCTGCGAAGTTACTGGGCCCCATCACTAGTAAACTGAAGCACTTGGAGCAACCTATTGTCTGGCACCAGCGGAATTGCAGAGCAACTACATACCTCGACAAGGGTTTCCCAACCAGCAATCACCTGCAGCAATTCTCTCCAGATAACTGAAGCCTACAGTCATGACGGACAAGTCCACATTAGAACTGCACCTGGCATCCTCCAGCAAGCACCCGAGCAGATACACTAACGTGAAGCCACAGGAAATGAGGCAAACACTGTAACCTCTACAATGAACCAACCATCAGTCATGTATAGCACGACCTCAGTCTCCTCGAAGCAATCACTGAATACATAAACAATCATCACAGGGAACTCGATGTGTGTCTTCCACGTATACAACAAATGAATACATCACCACAGCATCATTTCAGTAAGCAACCAGTCCACATTGTAAAAACAAAATACTAACAGCAAGCAGGGACTACTATTGCTATCAGTTCAAAGGTCCACATTGTAAAAACAAAATATTAACAGCAAGCATTGACTACTATTGCTATTAGTTCAAAGTTGAAATTGTTTAGTTCAAAGTTCAAACTGTTTCTACCAAAGTTGCAACTATTTATAGCAAATGTTTCATATGTTATTTATTCCCAAAAAGAAATTTAACCAAACTACATCGTTTTAAACATATTTATGGTGTTATTTATTACCATGGTATTATTTATTCAAAATGCATCATTCTGTTACTGTTGTTATCAATATTAAAAGCTTTTAACAAGAGACACATGTCCTGGACTACTTTATTGAGTGAAAGGATACATGTCATTTTCAGTTACTAAAACCAAAAAAACTTAAACTAAAAAACAACAAATAATGTTTTACAACCGAGCCATTTTATGATAGCAATAATGCACTCCAGGGTGTGTGTTGCGCTGGGATAACGTCACGCCTTGCCGTTAGTCACACTCGGCCTTCGGCCTCGTGCCCAGCCATGCAAGGCGTGACGTTATCCTAGCACAACACACATCCTGTCGTGCATTATTGCTTAAATCTCCTTCAGTCAAAATACCAGTTCTATGTCTAAAGTCAGCTCTACTAAATTTGAATGCAGTTTGTTCCCAAAAATACATTTTAATACTTCTCTGGCTGTTAAAGGTGATTGTAAATGCAGGCTTGCTGAATGTGCAAATACTACTAAAAAAGTGCTACATTTAAAAATGTGCAACAAACTGCCAAATTACTGTATGTCCAATATATAGCTGAAGTCCAGAACTCCAAATCTGCTGCCTATATGCAATGCATGGTAAGAGGCAACAAATTAAAATATCAGTGATCCCAACCACCTCTAGGTGCCTTGCTAGGCAAGCTAAATGTCCAGTGGTGGATATTCTTCCCTTAGTCAGGCTATGGCTGACCTGGTTTGGGAATTAAGTTGACACTCTGCTCAGATTTCAAAAGCAACAGTTAGGCTGAAAATGATGTGTTGAAAAGCTAGAGTTTGCCACATATTGCTATTTAAAGTTTAAGCCTCTACCCAAAATGGACTGCAGTTTGGAAATCACATGTCCATAACCAGAGACAGCTCATTCCAGAGCCAGATAAATGTTTACATTTCCAACGTAGTAGAAACATTGTTCAAACCATAGCAGTAAATAAAAACTGTAAAAGGGAATTATAAATAGGATGTCCTGAACCAGAAAAAAAATGTCATTCAGTTGCCAGAGAGTAGATAACTACGCTTTACACTACACAAGAGCAGTGTTGAAGAATATAATATGGAAACACTGGGACTCTACAATGTCAGGTGAAACACGTTAACAGTCTGTAAAGGCATTTCCCATAGCAGAGAGGTTTTTATCATTCATGATTTCAAAAAATGCCATCAGGGCTTAAAGTCTTGTGCTTTCCAATATCAGAATTATCTAAACTTTGCATTTGAATTAGCACTGTTCAGAAACATAATGCAGAAGAAAGGGAACTTTGAAATGCTAGATAATAATTGTCAGAGTCTCCAAAAGTGTTTCCCGCAGCTGGGTCTTAATATGTAAAATTTGCTGTTAGCTTCTTTTAGCTCATTAGTTCTCACACTTTGTGATAGTGAGCCTCCCCCAAGCCATGGAACAGATTCAAGCCTCCCTCAAATTTGGAAAACATCTTGGGCCTTCCCATAGAAAAAAAAATCATACTTTTGCACAGTACACCAGGAATCAAGCAGGACTAATAATGTTGACGGAGTATATTCTCTTTTTATTCAACTTATTGTTCTCCACCCCAACCCCACACCCCAGGTTATCCTTGTCACTCCACTATTCTGACTCTTGGACACTTACTACTCTGCTTTCTCTCTATCTGGAACAACTAACCTAGCCACATGATATCTCCCCCCTCTTATCCTGTTAAGCAACTTCTTTTACCCTTACCGAGGTCACACCTGAAACATGCATTGGCTCAGTGTGCCTTTCCGAGATACCAATTTACATATAAATACCTACTGTAGAAACAAGCCTCAACTCAGTGTACCTTTCCCAGTTACTAATTTGCACGTGAACACCTACTGTAGAAACAAGCCTTGACTCAGTGTGCCTTCTTAGTCACCAATTTATATGTAAATACACTCCTACAGTGTAAACAAGCTTTGGCTCAGGGACTTTCCTGGTCACCAGTTTGTGCATAAGTAAAGAAATTCACCTGCCATTATCCATATTTAGTTTGCCTCATCCCTTCACACAAACCACCCAAAACTTAAAATTTAAATACTGTACATTCTCAGACTTGACTGGGCCTTCCCTTGAACAGAATGGGGCCTTCCTTGGGAAGCTGGCCTCATCATTTGAGAACTACTGTTTTAGTTGAAATGTAACTGAAAATGCACTTGCAGTTTGTGGTTTCAGAAAGACTCTGTCACAGCGTATGGTTCCTGGTTTTCTGATGTCAGAGACATATTCAGCTGGTATGAAAGTCAATGCGGAGGGCAGTACAGAAACGTAATTTACAGCAGGAAAACTTGCTTCTTAAAACAACCCAAGTGGAAGCCAAAAAATGGTGATACTATGCACAGGTATCCAAGAAAGCCGTCTCTGATGCAGAATGTGCTGGAATACGGAGAGCATGGGGATGTTTCAGGCATGGCCCTTCCTCAGTTCCACCCTGCCAGAGTGGTGTAGGAATTGTATAGTGGTATTAGCTGAGGAATGTTCCCCTAACCCACCCTTCCAGAGCCCACCACAGTCCAGCCATTCCTCCTCCCTGGCATTCCATGAGGTAACGGTGGCAGACTTGGTGGTCCCTAGGTGGGGGAAGAGGTCCCCCGAATACTAGCCAACTTGGCATGGAGTCTAGCAACCTCTTCCTTCAGCTCAGAGAGGAGCATGTAAATGGGGCAGCACTGCAGGCTCCAGATATTCTCTCACCCATCTTTCCAACTGTCTAATATGTATGTACTCCTTTCCCCCCTGCCCCCAGGACACATCTGGAATCGAGCAGTAGTTTGCTCAGCATGCCGTCTTGGTAAAACCTTTAAATAAATAAACCCCTGCAATGCACCACTCCCAGGAAATCCAATTCCTTCTCTCTGTTTGTCACATGGGATTACTATTATACCCTTATACCTGATAGTGTTTTCAGTTTTCTCATTTTTTGGTTGCTTCGCTCCATTGCACCCTTACCCTAGATAGGGTGTTTCCTCCTAACCCACCCAACAAGTAGTTCCTGTCACAAACACGCTCCACAGGTCAGACCCTCTGCTCTAACAGTGCCAACCTCGAAGTGCAATAGTGTGAACAGGAGACAGACAGGGTAACTGTCCTGTCTGTTTTGGGTCCGAATCACCTACTAGCCTCGAGTCCTGGGGGTTAAATGTGAACCTTATGCTAGCGCACCCAGTCAACAGGCTCAGATATGTACCCTCTTCGGGAATGCAGTACAGTCTTTCGACCAGTAGCACCCAGCCAGGTTTCCAAAATGTACCGTTATGACTCAGTAGGAGACCTAGACATATTCTTACCTATACAAAATTAGTAACACATTTAAAGCCCTTAACAGCTGTCAGAATTAAACACTGGTTCAGCCTTCACATGCAAAGGAAAACTGAGAAGACACAGGCAGTATTTCAAGGAAAATATTGTTTACTAAAAATTGTAAAACAGGTAAAATATCAAACACAGAACAAATATATCAATAACTTATAGTCACATAAAGTAAATGGAAAGTTACAGAACACGAATACGCCTACTACAAATACTTAAAAGTTCCAGCTGAATTATCTTTCTAAAGTGCCTAGTTACCAGTCCACAGGCTGTGTGTGTCTTTGATTTTCAGGGAGTCCTTCTGCCCCAATTTCTCAGATGCAAGCAATATTCAAAAGTCAGTTTTCTTCACCTCCTGGTGATGTCACACATGAGATCACTGTTAGATCTGTGATAAATCTGTAATCTGAGTATGGATATCCACAAGGATGTATGTTATTTCTGTGAAAATCTGCAACTAGCAATTTCTCAAAATATGAGTCTCTTTGAGCAAAACATTCCATTTGATGTTTCATAACCCCAAAATCTGTCACTAGTTCTCTGCTAGGTGAGAAAACCATAAAGGGTCAGCCAGATGACTTCCCTTCCTGCTAGGGTCATAAAATTCATATTTCGTTCCCAGCTTCAAAACCAGGAGCAGGTTATAAGGGGTAATAAACTGTCCCTCTGGAAGGAAGGCTTTAGTTAGTGATTTCACTGGTCTGTTTATCACATCCTGCTGTTTCCTCACTCTCACACTTTTGAGGTCAAAGGTCAAGTCTTCTTATACTGACTACCATCCTTAAGCAGGCAGTCACATACCATACACATTTTATTTATAGCATAACTATTATACAATATAACAAAAAGCAGGTGGCAGAGCATCACAGTCCTTGCCACCTAGATTGAATCTGGGGGCTCTATCCCCTGCATGGGATGAGCTCTCCAAGTCAGTTCATTGCTCAAACTGATGTGACAGTCCATCTGCATTTTCACTGGCTGTTCTTGCCCTGCATGAGACAGTCATATCATACCCTTGCAAGGCAAGACTCCATCTTAATACTGTACCATTCATTTTTCCCATTTGTGCCAGCCAAACCAGGGAGTTGTGGTCAGTTTGTACCTCAAAATACTGCCCATATAGGTATGACTCTAACTTCTTTAGGGCCCACACCATGGCAAGACACTCTTTTTCCACAGTTGAGTAAGCCTGCTCCCTGAGAAGTAACTTTTTACTGAGGTACACTATGGGATGATCTTTCCTTTGGTTGGACTTCTGACTCAGCACTGCCCTAATACCCACATCTGAGGCATCAGTCTGGACTACAAAAGGTCTGCTATAGTCCAGACTTGCCAAAACAGGAGCACTGCACAGTGCCTTCTTTAGTCTTGTAAAGGCTTGTTCGCAGGCTGGTTCCCAGGTAACTTTCTTAGGCATTCTTTTCTTTAACAGGCCAGATGGGGGAGTGGCCAGGGCACTGTAATTTGGTACAAATTTCCTATAGTACCCTGCTGTCCCTAGAAAACTCCTGACCTGCTTCTGTGTTTCTGGTCTGGGCCATGCCTTGATTGCCTCTATTTTCACTTGGTTAGGATGGAGCTGTCCCTGGCCTACAATGTGACCAAAGTATGCCACCTCAGCCATGGCCACCTGGCACGTCTCAGCTTTGACAATGAGCCCAGCCCTCTGTATGCTGCCCAGCACTTCCCCAAGGTGGGACAGGTGTTCCTCCCAGCTGGCACTAAAGATGGCAGTGTCATCCAGGTACGCCACAGCGCACTTCTCAGCACCATTTAATACCTGGTTCACCAACCTTTGAAAAGTGGCTGGAGCACTCTTAATTCTGAAAGGCATTACATTAAATTCAAATAACCCTATCAGAGTGATGAAGGCTGACCTCTCCCTAGCTCTGGCAGTTAACTCTACCTGCCAATACCCCTTTGTCAGGTCAATAGTTGTAAGGTATGTTGCCCCTCCTAACTTGTGTAGGAGTTTGTCTGTCTTGGCATTAGGTGGGCATCTGACTTAATAACTGCACTGAGTCCACAATAGTCCACACAAAAATGATTAGAGCCATCTGGCTTGAGAACAAGGACTACAGGTGAGGCCAAGGGACTGTGGGATTTCTGGATTACCCCTAAATCCAGCATTTCCTCCACCTATCTCCTAATATCCTTTTGGACAGCCTTTGATACCCCGATATGCTGTCCACCGTATGGGCGCTTGCCTCCCTGTCTCCACATTGTGCGTCGCTAAGGGGGTTTGTTAAGGCTTGGTGCTAAACAGTGGTGCAAAGTCTGCTAAAACCTCCCTTACTTCTTGGATCTGGTCCGGGGTCAACTGGGGTGACATTTTAATTGCCTCCTCAGAGGACTCCTGCTTGCTTTCTTCCAGCAAGTCCAGATGGGGGTCTTTTTCGTCCATCCCCTTCCCAGGACTACACACTACAAACACCATGTCAGCCCTATTAGAATATGGCTTCATCATGTTGACATGGTACATTCTTTGTGTATGTCTCCTGTCAGGTAGCTCTATAATGTATTTTACATAATTTTTCTGTCTGACTACTTTGTACGGTCCTGCCCACTCAGCCTGCAGCTTGTCTTTCCGGACCGGGATTAGGACCATGACTTCCTGACCCACAGTGTACGAGTGAGCTCTGGCCCTGCGGTCATACCACACCTTTTGTTTTTATTGGGCAGCAGCCAGATTGCTCTGGGTTGTCCCCATCAGCTTCTTCAGCCTTTCCCTAAACCTAAGAACATAATCCACTATGGGAGTTCCCTGGGTGGCATGCTTGCCTTTCCAGTCCTCCTGGATCAAGTATAGGGGCTGTGTACCAGGCATCCATATAAGAGCTCGAAGAGGGAAAAACCCTATTGACTCTTGGGGCACCTCCCTGTATGCAAACAACAGGTGGGGATGGTATTTCTCCCAGTCTCTCCCATGCTGTTCAGCAAACGCTTGGAGCATTGACTTAAGGGTACCATTAAATCTTTCCACAAGCCCATTGGCTTGTGGGTGATAAGGTGTCGTGCATCTCTGCACCACCCAACACTTCTCCCACAAACATTTCATCAAATCCGACATGAAGGAACACCCTCAATTGGTGATAAACTCCTGTGGAAACCCAACAAGGGAGAAAATCCCTAGTAAGGCATCTGCCACTTTGTCCTAAATGACTGCCTCTGGGTACCGGGTGGCATAATCCACCACAGTTAGGATGAACCTTTTCCCGGAGGAGCTGGAGGTATTTAAAGGCCCCACAATATCCATTCCCACCCTCTGGAATGGCTCCTCCACTATGGGTAAGGGAATTAGGGTGGCTTGGGTTTTCTTACCTGCCTTTCCTATATCTTGGCACCGGTGACAAGACCTGCAATACTCCTTCATCTGCTGGGTGATGTTGGGCCAAAAGAAATTCTGGGCCAACCGCTGCATGGTGCGCACAATTTCCAGATGGCCAGACATGGGAATATCGTGTGCAGTCTTAAGCAACTACTCACGGTACCCCTGGGGAATGACAAGCTGCCTGCCCATCACCCCTCCCTCTGTCTTAGCATCCTGCGTATACATCAGTCCATTGTCCCAGTAAACTTTATGTTTTCCGTCACCTCCCTGTGCTCCGTCAGAGTCTGCCCAAGCCCTCAGCTTCTCTAGACTAGGGTCACTTTTCTGAACAGCTGCAAACTCCTTAACATTCCCAAGACATGGGACAGGTCCCCTTCAGTATCTATATTAGGGTCTCTAGCGTCAGGGAGCGAAAGTTCTTTAAATTTGATGACTGCATCTGACTAAGGAGGGAGTCAGTGCATTGGGGCCAAAATTTGACATCTTTGCAGAATATTTAAACTAGTAAATGGGGAGAAGGGTGCAGCACCCCCCCACGTCAAATGGGAAGAATACCCCTCCCCCCTCAGCTAGTGGTCAAACAGGAGTTCGGCATGTTTGTAGTTCATTTGCATCACCAGATAAAGAAAAAGGTCCAATTCCCCATACAACACACAGGGGAAATGCCAGACCTCACCCAACAACTAACACACCAAAATCTGGCCCATGGAAAATCATGTACGCATATGCTCACAGTCTGGGAAACAAGAGCCCAGACCTGCAGGCAATAATGACAGAGGATAAACTGGACATAGTAGCAATTAGTGAGACGTGGTTTACCAGTAATCACACTTGGGAGACTTCAGTACCTGGCTATGTACTGTTGAGAAGAGACAGAGGTGCAAAAAAAGGGGGGGGGGGTAGGTTGGCCCTGTATGTCAATGAAAATATCAAAGCTACAGAAGTTCAGAACACACATAAGGAGCCAGAAGAACTGTGGGTCACCCTGGAAACAGGAAATGGAACAGCCATAAGAACTGGGGTTGTCTACAGGCCCCCAGACCAGGGGGGAGGACATAGACACATTACTGTTAGAAGATATGCAAAACATAACAGTTAAAGAGGAGGTTCTGATAATGGGAGACTTCAACATGCCGGATACAGATTGGTCAATATCAGCAGGAACATCTGCCAGAACTAGACACATGGTGGATTCCCTGCAGGGGGAAGGCCTCAAACAACTGGTACAACAATCCACAAGAGACAGGGCTATCCTAGATCTAGTACTGACTAACAAGGTAAGGATCACAGATATCCAGGTAGAAAGTCACCTGGGGGCCAGTGACCATCACATGGTATGGTTCAATTTGGTCTCTACAACTAAATCATCCCATTCCAAGGCAAAAATATGGGACTTCAGAGGAGCTGATTTTGATAAGATGGCCAACAGAGTTAAGCTAGCCCTGGCAAAAAGAAATACAAACGAGGGGGTACAGGCAAAGTGGGCAAGCATTAAGGATGCAATATTTGAAGCAACATCCCATCGTGTTAGAGAGAAAGGGAAGTGCAAAAGAAGAAGGAAACCACTTTGGTTCTCAGAAACAGTAGCAAAAAAGGTCAGAGCCAAAAGGCTGGCCTTCAGGAAATATAAGGGAACACAGCGAGATGAAGATAGGGAGGCATACCAAACTTCCCCAAGGGAAGCAGGGAAGGCAGTAAGGCAGTCAAATGCCCAAACTGAGGAAACACTAGCACAAACGGTAAAAGAAGGTGACAAGACTTTTCTGTAGATACATTAGTGAAAGGAGAACATCCAGAGAGGGTATTGCTAAGATCAAAGGAGATAAGGGTGTGTGTGAGGAGGAGGACCATGTAAAAGCATCTATCCTAAATAGATATTTCTGCTCAGTATTTACTGAAGAGAAGGTAGGGCAGGGCCCACAGCTCAGCACCATGGACACAGGGGGGAGGGAGGTGAGCACTAGTCCCTTCACAAAAGAAAGGGTCCTACAAGAGCTCAATAAGCTCAGGGTGGACAAGGCAGTGGGACCTGATGGCATACATCCCAGGGTACTAAAGGAGCTAAGGATGGAACTAGCAGAGCCATTATCAGAACTGTTTAGTGAGTCTCTGAGCACAGGAGAGGTCCCAGAAGACTGGAGAAGGACTCATATGATCCCGCTCCACAAGAGTGGTAGCAGGGAGGAGGCAGGGAACTACAGACCAGTCAGTCTTACCTCAGTAGTGGGCAAGATTATGGAGGCACTTTTTAAGGAAAGGATAGTGCAACACCTGGCATCCATAGGAGCACAGGATCCAAGACAGCATGGGTTTATAAAAGGAAGGTCCTGTCAAACTAATCTCATAAA
The DNA here is from genome assembly GCA_016271365.2 of Neoceratodus forsteri. NCBI lineage: Eukaryota > Metazoa > Chordata > Ceratodontiformes > Ceratodontidae > Neoceratodus > Neoceratodus forsteri. The sequence continues at coordinate 326,043,789 of CM057454.1, read as the reverse complement.
TTTCTTTGACTGGGTAACCAGAGTGGTGGAAGACTTCAGCAAAGCTTTCTATACTGTTCCACATAGAAGATTGATTAACAAGCTGGATAGGGTCGGGGTGGGTCAGAAGTTGGTGGCAAACTGGTTGATGGGCAGAAAACAGAGAGTGGTGGTAAATGGTATACAATCAGAAGAGATGCGAGTAACAAGTGGGGTACCTCAGGGATAAGTCCTGGGGCCAGTCCTCTTCAATATCTTCATCAGTGACATTGCAGAGGGACTGGAGGGCAAGGTTTGTCTGTTTGCAGATGACACCGAGATCTGCAGCAGAGTAGATGATCCAGATGGGGTGGGCAGAATGAAAAGAGATCTGGATAAACTACCAAAATGGTCGGAAGAGTGGCAACTGGGGTTTAATGCAAATAAGTGCAAGATCATGCACATAGGGGAGAGAAACCCTGAAGCCACCTATAGGCTGGGAAGGGAGTTGCTGGCAGTCACAAGGGAAGAAAGAGACTTGGGCATCATCATCACCGATGACCTGAAATCATCCAAGCAGACCACTAAAGCAGTAGGTAAGGCTAGGGGGATGTTAGGGTGTATTATATTTTTTCATTTGAGCTGCCGTTACTCCGTTTTGCACCGGAGGTCCGTTTTCAACTGCATTGTCTCACTTCATTTGAGCTGCCCTTGCTCTGTTTTGTACCGGAGCTCTGTTTTCAACTGCATTATCTCACTGCTATACTACAGCTGTGGTCTACGAGTTAAAACCATAATTAGTTCTACTTTGCTACGGTGGAGATTTGTGGAGCCTGCTGTTTGGAGTATCGCTTCGGTAATGGACTGACTTTGTGAGTGAGGAATCCCAGTGCCGAATACAGCTGGAAATCGAGGGAGACTGTTTTCTACAAGTACCTTCAGTGACTGGGGGAACATTTGAGGGTGGCTGTGGAGTGTGGAGTCTGCCACCCTTACCACTCGTTTATGGAGTTGGTGCTGGTGTGGTGAGAGTGCATTTAACCTTCAGAGTGCCAAAGGAATATCTTAGAGCAGTGTTCATTCCTCTGGACTCCAGGTATCTGCTCCTTTTGCCCTGGGAGGGACGACTGGCAGGTTTTAAGTTGTTTAGGTTCCTGGGGAGGCAATTGAAGGGACTTGGACCGGAGGGTTTATTCCTTCTACTGTTGTTGGGTAAGGGGACTCATGCGGCTGGTGGGCGGCTGAGTTTCCAAATTCCCCTCTTCTCGGGTCCCTATTTAGCCTATAAATTATTGTAGGTCTGTCGCTCGAGGGAAGGGGAAGGTGACTGTTTATCTCTTGGGCCATAGCACAAAAACGGGGGCTACTACTTAGATTGGCCTACGACCTGGAAGGAGCTCGGAAGGGTGCAGGCTGGTAGATGGTGTTCCCCCCGGGGGTTCTTAAGGTTTTCTGTGGGGGGATCTGTTGCTGTCTCCTCTGGGGCCTATATTTTTTGGTTGTGGCTTATTGGTTTTATTCTTCGAGATTGGTGTCTATGGCCTGAGATTTTGGAGTGGTTTTATGAACAAGAACTTGGGAAGAAGGAAAGAAGGAAACTGATTTGGCTACTTAGGGAATTGTTTGGCGGCCCATTTTCCTAAGTGAACTTTATGATCAGACTGATGAGATAGTGAGAGTATCTCAAACAGACTAAAATTGTACTCCAGACTCTCAGTGGATGTTGCTGGAAGAGAGGAGAGTAATCTGGTTTTGTTTTCTCTCTTGGACTGGAAGAGGGGGAGAGCCTCCCCTGCCTAAAATCAACTGTTGAACTTCTGGTGTGCTTCATATATTTGGACACTGATCCTGTGTTAATTATTTCTGGACTTTTAATTTTTGGGACTGACTGTAATTCTATTGTGTTATAGATTTTGTTTTGAGGGGGGGAGGTTGTATTTATTTTGTTTTTTAATTTTTATTTTATTGATTTATTTTTTGTGGGAAGGTTTGTTATTTGGTTCCCTGCGTCTCCCCTCCCAGTGTAAGCCTGCAGGGAGTCTCAGAGAAACTATTGGGGTTGTTTAAGGGATGTGTTAATGTTATTGGTTTTAATATGTGTAGAAGGCCTGTCCCCATGGTCGTACGGTATTCGTCCTCCGATCTTCATGCCGTCCACCCTTTCTCCCCCTTTCCATTACAGCTATCGACATACCAGTGCTGTAGAGTGTTAGGTATTGTGCGTAGGGGGAGGAGGGGAGGTGGGGAGGTGCGAACAGTGCAGGTCGAATGAGCGGGGCCATCATATTGGGGTAGTAAGATCCAGAAGACGCCCTGGGGTGAAATGGAATCTGGAACGAGATCCTTCCTGTCTGGTTTCCATACCCATGGGCACCACCAGTATTGGTGAGCAAGTGGTCCGTGCAGCTGCAGAAGCCCGTCTTACCCGGTCTGTGTTATGCAATGCCAGGTCCATAAAGAACAAGACTGCAGTTATTGCAGATCTTGTTGGGTCAGTGGATCTGGCATGCATTACCGAGACCTGGCTGGACAAGAATGCAGGCCCTATATTAGAGGCCGTAGTTCCAGCTGGGTACTCGGTGTTACACTGCCCGAGGTTGGACCACTGGGGGGGGTTGCGGTCTGTTTCAAGACCAAACTGGGCCTCACAAGTGTACCAGTAGAAGAGGCTGAGTCATTTGAGTGTACTGTAGTGGCAGATGTGGGTTGCAGAATTGCTCTCATCTACCGTACACCAGGTGATGAGAGGTGGTTTCTGCAGGAAGTAGCAGACTTCGTGATCGACATGGTGTTTGAGTCACCCAGGCTGATGGTCCTGGGCGACTTCAACGCCTGGATCGATGACAAACTCTCACAGTTTGGACAACACTTCCTCCAATAGATGACATCTTTGGGCCTTACACAAGTTGTTACTTCTGCCACTCTTAAAGGTGGTCACTCTTTGGACTTGGTCTTCCTCCTGGGGATCGAAGCTTTTGACTTGGGAGTGGAACCTGTCAGTTGGTCCGATCATTACACTGTGGAGTGCAGTTTTTGCACCCCCCTTTATAGGCCTACCCTTGTGGAGATGGTCAGGTACTGCTCCTTGCGAGATGTAAGTTCTGAGGGCCTGGCAGCGGTGCTTGACCTATCGGAGCTTTCTGGAGTGAGCAGTGATCCAGATGCCTTGGTTTTGGCCTATAATAAGGCCATTTTCCTGGCTCTGGAATTAATTGCTCCTGTCCGTGTTCATCCTCTCCCCCTTCGCCCTCAGTCACCATGGTTTGATGGGACTTTGAGGGAGATGCGGTTATATGGACGAAGATTAGAGCGTTGTTGGCGGAGATCCACCCTCGATACAGACCATCTTAGATTGTGGAACATTATCAACTCTATCATTCTGCAATCTCCCATAAGAAGGCAGAGTTTCTGTCCGGGGAGATTGTGGCTGCTCAGAACCGACCAGCTCAGCTCTTTTGAACTGTTGACAGACTGTGCAATCCAGCCTGTCTGCAGGTTTGAAGAGCCTTTTCAAAAGTTGAGTGTGATGAGCTTGTTCGCTTCTTTGCGGCTAAGGTGGCCGACATCAGGGTGGCACTCCAGCCTGCACCCTCTGTGGGAGAAGTGGTGGATCAGCACTTGGTCTCAGTCCCTAGACTGTCCTGGAGATCCTTTGACCGGCTAGAGTTCATTGATGTCATGAGGATTGTCCAGGGTATGCATCCTACATGCTGTAGTTTGGATCCTGGCTCAACTTCCCTGATAAAGGGTTGTTATGATACTATCGGCCCAGTCCTAGCACGGATAGTCTGGCGCTCCTTGGAGATGGGTGACTTTCCTAGCTCCCTGAAGGAGGCAGTGGTAATGCCCCTCCTGAAGAAAGCTTCTCTGGACCCAGACTGCCATGCTAACTACAGACCAATCTCTAACCTCCCCTTTGTGGGGAAGGTTATTGAGAAAGTAGTGACCATACAACTGGAGAACCATTTGACCATCCATGACATCTATGAACCACTCCAATCTGGTTTTCAAAAGAGGCATAGTACTGAGACAGCGCAGGTTCAGGTGCTCAATGATCTCCTGATGGCGAGAGATGAAAAAAGCCATTCCATCTCGGTCCTTCTCAATCTCTCTTCAGCTTTTGACACTGTGGACCATGGGGTACTTCTCGAATGCCTGAGGTTCATCGTAGCCTGTCTGGTATAGTCCTCAGGTGGTTTAGATCTTTCCTCTCAGGCAGAACTCAGAGGGTGGTGTCGGGGATTAATTCTCCCCACCCAGTCTCTCTGTCTTGTGGGGTTCCTCAGGGTTCGGTGTTGTCCCCCATGTTGGCCCGGTTTTAGAGGCTGCCATCCCATCCGGATATACTGTGGTGCACTGCCCCAGAGTGGAATGCAGGGGAGGGGGTAGCCATCTGTTTTAGATCCGAAATAGGCTTCACCCTACACCCAGTGAAAACACCACATTCATTTGAATGTGTGGCCATCCGTGGGGGTCCAGGTGCAGGTTGCCTGATTTTTTTTTTGATTTACCGCCCCTCTGAGACAGTGGGAGACTTTCTGTGGGAGGTGGCCGATTTCTTGGTATGTGAGATGTTGGAGGCCCCCAGATGTTTAGTGCTGGGGGACTTCAACATCTGGACTGATGACGAATCTTCTCGGCTTAGTTCCAACTTCCTCCAGATGATTGCTTCCTTGGGCTTTGCACAGGGTATTTCCTCCGTAACTCATCTGGGTGGCCACATGTTGGATCTGGTGTTCTCACTGGGGCTTGAGATTAATTGTCTCAGGACTGATTGGATTGTTTGGTCCAGTCATTATACGGTGAAGTTCTTGTTCTGCCCCCCCCCCGTAGCCCTCTCCCTGCAGGGATGGTCAGCTATCATCCTTTGGGGGGGCTGACCCCTGAGGGTTTTCTGACGGTAGCTGACCTATCTAGTGTGGATGGTGCATGTGTCGGGGGCGGGGGTGCAGCAGCAATAAAGCCTAATAATAAGGTGCTTGCTGGTGCATTTGACTCTTCACTAACGAAGTTCAGGTACGACCCAGGTCTCTCACTTGAGGTCCCCTTGGTATGATGGTGAGCTCAAGGGGATGAAGACCTTGGGTCAGAGATTAGAGCACTGCTGGCAGAAGTCTGGCCTGGAGGTGGACAAACTGGCCCTGCATGTGCACTACGGTGCATACCAGGGAGCAATCAACCATAAGAAGGCAGAATTTCTGTCTAGGGAGATTGCTGCCGGGAGGAACCGACCAACTATGCTCTTTTGGACTGTGGACAGGCTTCTCCATCCTTTCTGTCTACAGCTGAAGGTAGCTTTTTCTAATACATTGTGCAGAGAGTTTGCTCGGTTCTTCTCGGACAGGGTGTCCGCAGTCAGGCGGGGGATTCTGCCAGTGGGTCAAAGTTTGGCCGACAGTGGTCACCATGGGTGTCCGGAGAGCTCTCCACCTGGTTGGGGTGAGTTTAGACCGGTGGAGGTGGTTGAGGTCATTGAGATTGCTTCCCAGCTTCGGCACACCTTTTGTGAACTGGACCCAGTGCCAACTCGTTTGTTAATGAGATGCGTTGACTCCGTTGACCCAGTATTTGCCTTGATTGTCCATTGCTCCTTGTTAGAGGGGGTCTTTCCTGATGTCTTGAACGAGGCATTGGTGAGCCCCCTCTGAAAAAAACATCACTGGACCCTGAGATCAAGGCAAATTACCATCCTATCTCCAGTCTTCCATTTTTGGGTAAGATTGTGGAGAAATTGGTGGCGCTTCAGCTTGAGGAGCATCTTGTGGCCCATGATTTATATGAGCTGCTCCAGTCTGGGTTTCGTGCAAGGCATAGCACAGAAACTGCGCTGGTTTGGGTGTACAATGACCTCCTTAGAGCTGGAGATCGAGGAGAGGGGACAATTCTTGTTCTCCTTGATCTTTCTTCAGCATTTGATACGGTCGACCATGGGGTGTTACTTGACCACCTAAGGGAATTCTGCAGACTTGCCGGCACGGTCATCTGCTGGTTTCAGTCCTTTCTATCTAACAGGAGGCAGAGGGTGGTGATGGGGAGTTTCTCCTCCTCCTCCCCTGGCCACCTGTTATGCAGGGTTCCCCAGGGCTCGGTCTTGTCGCCGATGTTGTTTGCCATGTATATGCTGCCCCTGGAAGAGCTCATTAGGCAGTACAGTATGCCGATGACACCCAACCATATTTTTCCTTTGCCCCTGGAAAATCTCGCGCAGTGGAAGTGCTTAATAGCTGCCTCGCTGAAATTAATGACTGGATGGCCTCCAGCTGGTTGCAGCTGAACCCTGATAAGACGTAGGTACTGGTGGTGGAGTCGAACAGAGGGCATGATAGGTTGGCCTCAGGTGCGGAGACAGGGCTTTTTCTTGGCTCTGTACCATTGAAGGCCTCCTCTAGGGTGTGGGATCTGGGCGTTATTCTGGACAGTAGACTGACACTTGAGTTTCAGGTGTCTTCCATTGTCCGTACTAGCTTTTAACATCTGAGGAATATCACCAGGATAAAGCCCCAAGTTTCACCACAGGACCTCCCCAACTTGGTACATGCCTTTGTGACGTCCAGGTTGGACTACTGTAATGCGCTCTATTTCTGGGTCTCTGGGGGTACCCTACACTGACTGCAGCTGGTGCAGAACATGGCAGCGAGGTTGTTGACAGGACAGTCTAAGTATTGTCATATCACTCTGGTCCTGCGTCAACTGCACTGGCTGCTAGTTAGGTGGAGGGTCCTCTTTAAGGTGGGTTTACTCACCTTTAAGGCCCTACATGGGCCCTGGTTATTTGAAGGACCATCTCATTCCTGCTGTCTCGACCCACCCCCTCCACTCTTCCTTTAGGGGCCTCCTTGCGAGTCCCAGGACGAGGTTAAAAACAGCAGGCAACAGAGCATTTAGTGTTGCCGCCCCCCCGTCCTGTGGAATTCGCTTACTCCAGCTGTTAGGGAGGCCCCTTCTGTGGAGGTATTTAAGGCCCACCTCATGGCTTTCTTGTATAATCGGGTCTTCCCGGATTATGTATTATAGTCCTTGCTGTTTTAGAAACTATGTTAGGTTAGCCCTAGCTTTTTAGGCATTGGTTCCTATTGCCCAAGCTATTGTATATATAAATTAAGTTTTTGTATTGTGTTAAATCTGAGATATTGTTATGTTTTTCATTTATAATGCATAGTATTTATTTTTTAAAATGTTCGGTGCCCAGAGCCTCGAGGATGGGCATCTCTTACAGGTAAATAAAATTTGCCTTACCTTGTTCGCAGTGTACATGCTACCCTTTGGAGACATTGTAAGAAGGTATGGGCTATGCTGATGATACCCAGCTCTGCCTATCTTTTGCACCCGACCAGGATACAGCTATCTCGGTATTTAACAACTGCCTCACTGAAATCCCGTGCAGGATGAATTCAAGCTGGGTGAGGTTAAACTTGGAGAAGACTGAGGTGATGGTTGTGGACTCGGGTCACAGGATAGAGGGGACAGGAGTTGGTTTACCCTCAGGACTTTTTCTGGGGGGTGTCCCGCTCCCTACCTCTGAACAGGTGCGGAATCTGGGGGTGATTTTTGACAATGAGTTGACACTACCATCACAGGTGTCGGCAGCTGTCAAGTCATCCTTTTACCATCTGAGAAACATCTCCAGGATTAAGCACCTTGTTCCGTCCAGTGATCTGCCTACATTGGTCCACGCCTTTGTGACCTTGCGTCTTGATTACTGCAACTCCCTTTATCTAGGGCTTCTTGGGGTTGATATCCACCGCTTGCAGCTAGTGCAGAATGCTGCGGCCCGGTTATTGACAGGTACTCCTCATACCTGTCATATTTCTCCGGTTCTGTGCGATCTGCACTGGCTGCCAATACAGTGGCGGATCACCTTTAAAGTTAGTCTTTTGACTTAGAAAGTCCTACATGGACTGGGCCCGGACTACTTGAAAGAGCTTCTGGTACAGTACCTTACTGCCCTAGGTGATCACTCGCTCGGCAGATGAGGGGTTGCTAGTGATTCCTAGGGTTTCTTTAAAATTTTCTGGGGCTCGTGCTTTTATGCACACTGTCCCTGCCCTCTGGAATACTCTACCCCGTCGGCTTCGGCAGTGTGTGTCTGTGGAGGAATTTAAAAAGGCCTTAAAGACCTATTTATGGTCAAAAGTTTATTCTTGATGATGATATGTTACTGTATTTTATGAACTCGGCAGTTTTAGATTTATGTTATTTCTGTAAGGAGCCTTTGGTTTTAAGGCGCGGTGCAAATAACGATTTATTATTATTATTATTTTTAAGGGTATCACAAGTCGGAAGAGGGAGGTAATAATCCCTCTTTACAAGACACTGGTTAGGCCCCATCTGGAGTACTGCGTGCAGTACTGGAGGTTACACCTTCACAAGGACATTAATCAAATTGAGGCATTCCAGAGAAGGGCAACCAAAATGGTGCAGGGACTGCATCAGAAAACATATGAGGATAGATTAACAGAGCTCAATATGTATACCCTAGAGCAAAAGAGGGAGATAGGTGATATGATCGAAACATTCAAACACATTCAGGGCATTAACAAGGTGAAAGAGTCTAACATGTTTCAATATAAGAAAAATAGCAGGACAAGAGGACACAGCATGAGATTAGAGGGAGGCTGATTAAGGGGTAATGTGAGGAAGTTCTTTTTCACAAAGGGTGGTGCATGCATGGAACGAGCTACCTCAGAAAGTGGTGGATATGAATACAGTGCATGGCTTCAAACAGGCATGGGATAGGCATAAGGGAGCAATGCAGATGAGTATGAATAGATAGGCCATTGACAGAGCAAAGGCCGATAGCACATTTATAAGGTAGAAAAAGAAATGGGCAGACTGGATGGGCCTTGCGGTCCTTATCTGCCGTCAACTTCTATGTTTCTGTTCAGGATCACTGCCATCCCTAACCCTCTGATTATGGGTCACACCTTCCTCCTTGGAGTTACCCTCCATAGCTGTTCTGTTAACTGCTACATGGGGAATTTCTACCCCTTTTCATTATTCTCCATATCAGGAGACACAGGCTAGGGAACCAGCCTCCCAGTGGTTTCCACAGGGGCTTCCATGGGGTTCACAGAACTGCAATTTTCCTTTCCAGCTTGTTTGCGGGTAACTGCACACACCATCCCCTGTTTGAGATTGTTGACAATAATTACATCGACAGCCAAAGTCGCCACTATGGCAACCTTTTGGACAGTCCCCCCTCAGTCTAGGAGGACACTAGCAAGTGGCAATGTTTTCTCCTCCCCAGTGAATCCCTGTACAGTTACAAATTGATTGGGTATAAGCTGACCAGGCTCTACCAAGTCCCTGTTTACCAAAGTCAGGGACACCCCGGTGTCCCTTAACCCATGTGTCTGCACACCATTCATAGTGACCGGGTGCATGTGTTCCCTCATGTTTACTGGCATGCCTTCAGGGACACACAAACAACCCACTTCTTTCCTAGTACCACTTTGTGCACTGCTTGTCCTTTTGGGACATTGCCTTGCAGTATGTCCAGTTTCTTTGCAAACCCAACATTCATTTCTTTTCTCAGGTAAATCTTTTCTTTGTAACCTGGGGCTACCTAGTTTCAGTGGAGGCAGGGAGGGTTTTAGCTGCCTTGAAGGTGTGCTTTTCCCTTTCTGTGCTGCCACGCCGCCCCATTCACTCTCAGAGCAGGTCTGCTCCTGGCATAATGGACCGAGAGTTCATCAGCCTCTTGCACTGTTTTTGGATCTCGGTCCTCCAGCCAGGTTTTCTGCTTTGCTGGGCATTCCCAAAAACTGCTGTAGCAGTACAGCATTTTCAATTTTCTCTACAGTGCTTGCTTCAGTTCCTTCCCATCAACATTTTAAAAACTGATGTTGTTTAGTGGCTAGCTCCTCGTAGCTCATGTCAGGGCTTCTCCTGAGCTTGCGGAATTTAGCTGTGTATGCCTCTGCTGTTAGCTCATATTTTTTTTAGAAGTGCAGCTTTAAGTTTACTGTAATCATTACTGTCCTCATTGTCCATTTGACACAATGCATCCTGAGCTTTTCCAGTAAATAGCGGGGCTAGCTGGAAGCTCCAGGACCCTCTAGGAATATTTGCCTGAATGCATACTTTTTCAAAGGAATTTAAAAAGGCATACATATCTTCCCCCTCTTAAAATTCTGCCATCAATTTAGAATTTAGTTTGTAACCTAGTCCTGGAGTCCCAGTTAACCCAAGGCCACTTACCTGCTCTGGTGGTGGTGTTTGGAGTCGTAACTTCTCTAGTTCATGTTGCCTCTGGCACTCATGCTCTTCTTGCTCAGCTTCTCGCTGCTCTTGCCTCTCTTCTCTCTGGACCTCCAGCTCCATTATCCACAACTCTGTCAGTAGCCGGATCCCTTCTGGCTCCAGAATGCTGGTGACCTTCCACTGCTGCTGTGGCCCTTGGCTTGCACTGGCCCTGCTGTCCTCCTCACTGGATCTGGACACTGCACTGGACCCTGGACCCTCCATGCCCAAAGTTTGGTCCTTTTCAGTCACTGACTGTGACTCGAAGTCTTGGCCATCGGCTGCCACAAGAGCCTCTACAAGGTGCTTTTTGGTTCTGCCTTCATGCCGGACACCTCTGTCTTGCACAACTGCCTCAGGTAGTCAGCAGTGTGCTCACTGTAGTTGGAAGCCATCTTCTACCCTAACTACGGCTACACTAACTTGCACCCAGAAAAAAAAAATAAAACAGATAGGAAACTTAAACTGTAAGCACAATGATGTAGTTCTGCTTACTTTTTAAAAAATCACTGCCTTATTTGCATGTGATCTGTACAGTATTAATCTGACACTCTGGACTGTTAAAGCTTGTGTTACCAAACACTTTTAAATCGCACCACTGCCAGCCAAATCTGTCACAAATGCACTCCGCAGGTCAGGCCCTCTGCTCCCACAGTGCCAACCTTGAAGTGTAATAGTATGAATAGGAGACAGACAGGGTAACCCTCCTGTCTGTTTTGGGTCCAAATCACCTACTAGCTTTGAGTTCGGGGGGTTAAATGTGAACCTTATGCTAGCGCACCCAGTTAACAGGTTCAGATATGTACCCTCTTCAGGAATGCAGTACAGTCTTTCACCCAGTGGCACCCAGCCAGGTTTCCAAAATGTACCCTTGCGACTCAATAGCAGACCTAGGCGTATTCTTACATTTAGCAAGATTAGTAACACATTCAAGCCCTTAACAGCTATCATAATTAAACACTGGTTCAGCCTTCACATGCAAAAGAAAACTGAGAAGAGACCGGCAGTATTTCAAGGAAAATATTGTTTACTAAAAATTGTAAAATAGGTAAAATATCAAACATGTCAATAACTTACAGTCATATAAAGTAAATGGAAAGTTACAGAACACAAATACGCCTACCACAAATACTTAAAAGTTCCAGGTGAATTATCTTTCCAAAGTGCCTAGTTACCAGTCCACAGACTAAGTGTGTCTTTGATTTTCAGGGAGTCCTTCTGCCCCAATTTCTCAAATGCAAGCAATATTCAAAAGTCAAGTTTTCTCTACTTCCTGGTGATGTCACCCATGAGATCACTGTTAGATCTGTGATAAATCTGTAATCTGAGTATGGATATCCACAAGGATGCATGTTATTTCTGTGAAAATCAGCAACTAGCAATTTCCCTAAATATGCGTCTCTTTGATCAAAACATTCCATTTGATATTTCAGAACCCAAAAATCTGTCACTAGGTCTCTGCTAGGTGAGAAACCCATAAAGGGTCAACCAGATGACTTCCCTTCCTGCTAGGGTCATAAAATTTGGTTCCACTATGCCGTGGTGACAAGAAATTTGTCAACTGACAACACAGTGACAGTACAACACCGCCTGTTGGTGTTGTGCCATCGCTCGGGGACCAAGTGTTTTCTGTGGGGGGGCTTTGTCCCCCAGACCCTCTGTACTTTAGTTTCCTAACTCAAGTCAGAGTTAGTCAGGATGGGAGCAAACACCTTACCGGCAACTGTGCTGGTAGCATGGAGACCATCACAGCGAACTGCCAAAAATGTCACTGTGATGGTCTTTGTGGTATTCCCGATGCTGCATGGTCGGTAAACCATGAAATTCATATTTAGTTCCCAACTTCAAAAGCAGAAGCAGGTTATATGGGGTAATAAACTGTCCCTCTAGAAGGAAGGCTTTAATTAACGGTTTCACTGGTCTGTTTGTCACCTCCTGCTGTTTCCTCACTCTGACACTTTTGAGATCAAAGGTCAAGTCTTCTTACACTGACGACCATCCTTAAGCAGGCAGTCACATACCATACACATTTTATTTATAACACAGATATTATACAATATAACTATGAGCAGGTGGCAGAGCATCACAGCTCCCACTTGTATGAACTGCTTTTCTCCCTCCTTTACCCACTTACCTATCACTATTTTCCCCTACTGAGAAAGCAGCACTTCCCCTTCACCTAATCCTTTGCTACCTCACCCTAGATAGGTTGCTATTAGTATTTCCCTATACCCACCTTGAATCCCTTTACACTGCTACCCAAAATAGAGTGTTGCATCTATTCATAGTTGTGGCCTACTGTTTACCAACCACTTTTCCCTGAAGTGAGTGTTTACAACTAGAGTGACCAAGAACCTTACCTTAGTTGACCAACAGAGTTTTCTGCTTCCTCCTGTGGATGTCTGTCGATGCCTAAGGCCCTGTCCACACTACACCACTCAGACCCCGTAACAGACAGAAACCGTTACAGCCGGGGAGTGGTACAGTGTGTTCACACTGCAGCAGTGACCAGTACGAGACTGGTACCACCAGTCCACACCTCGGGAACTGGGCGACCCTTACCGTGGTGCCCAATCCCACAATGCAGCTCGCACTGCACTATGGGCCCTGCAGGGGACCGTTACCGCTCATCCACACTCCCGCCAGTAATGTTACCAAGACGGGACCGGTTTCATAACCATTGTAGAAACAACCTCATATGTGGTTTCAACAACAGTTACGAAAACGCCTTCTGTAATGTTACAGGTGTAAATGCAAACCGTTGCAGTAACGGTTTGGGCACTCTGTAACATTACAGAGGCATAATGTGGACAGGGCCTAAGACACCAGTTACCTGTTCCACTCACTCGCTGGGATATAAACATTCTGAGGCATGCTGGGTGGATGGGACTTTATTCAGTCCTGGACATTCTAGGCAGCCCCTATTGTTCCCTCTCCCATTTTTTCTGCCTAAGCACTTGCCAACTCCCAAATCAGGTGTTCTGATCCTCAAAATGAAAAAAAAAAGCAGCAAAAACAAATAGGTTAGTATAAACCCCAACAGTTTAACTCCCCCTGCTGTTTGGCACTCACTGCTTGAAAATGCACCATGAATCTTTCCATAAATGAGTTTTTATTCACTTAAATAAAGTTCAAGAGGGAAGCATTTTTAAGAAAAAAGATTCTGAAGAACAAGGGGACATGGTATGAAGCTGGAGTGGGGTACTTGGGGGAGATGTGAGGCAGTACTTCTTCACAGACAGAGTGGTGGATGCCTGGAACCACCTCCCAGCAGAGGTGGTGGGGGAAAAACAGTAATGGGCTTCAAGAATGCATGGGATAGTCATAAAGGAACCTTAGAGGTAGGTAGGGAAGGGAAGTAAAGCTGGAGATCAAGTAGGGTCTGCATTTTTACATTAGGTAGGGAAAATGGGCAGACTAGGTGGCCCATGCAATCCTTATCTACCTTATTATCTATGTTTCTATGTTACTGCATGAAAATGCACCCAGACGTTTTCCACAAAAAAGCCTTTATTCAGACCTGTGCTTCCTGGTTAGCTCTTATTGGTTCCCACTCCCATTTGTCCTGCCTTCCCACCCAAGCACTTGCCAGCTCCTGAGTCTGGTGTTCTGACCTGGGAAAATAAAAAAAGCTGCAAGAAGCAAATGGGTTAGTGTAAACCCCAGCAGTTTACATGTCCCTGCTGTTTGAGGATTACTGCTCAGAAATGTGCCCAGAAGTTTTCCACAAACGAGCCTGTATTTAGTTCTGGGCTTCCTGGTCAGCTCCAGTTGGTTACCTCTCCTGTTTGTACCGCCTTTACCACTCAAGCACTTGTCAGCTCCCGAGTCTGATGTTCCGACTATGGCAATGAAACAAAGCTGCAAATAAACAGGTTGGTGTAAACCCCAACAGTTCAGATTCCTCTGCTGTGTGGCACTGACTGCTCAAAAATGCACCCAGAAACTTTCCACAAATAAGCCTTTCTTTATTCAGTGCTTGGCTTCTGGGTCAGCCCCTATCATTTCCTTCTCTTGTTTGTCCCGCCTTCCCACCCAAGAATTTGCAGACTCCCAAATCTGACATTCCACAACTGAAAATGAAAAAAGCTGCAAAAAGCAAACAGGTTAGTGTAAACCTCAGCAAGTGCCATGAACAATGTCACTCCTGTTTGTACTTTGTTTCTCCTGTTTTGTACTCTCCTGGGTCATGCCAGAATATAAGCAATACTCATGTCTAGTGTACTTACCCGCAGGGGCACCATTTAAGGGAGGTGGGGGAAGCAGTTGCCCCCCCCCCCCCGCATTGCAAACCATTGTTGTTGCGCCACCGACACAGCCCCTGGCTCAGCCCCGCAGCCTCTCTGACTAGTTGTTGCCCCACCCTGCTGAAATCTGAAATGGCTCCCCTGCTTACCCAGTAAACAAAAACAAAATCCATATTTAAAATCCCCTACTGTTCACATTTATTGCTCAAAAATGAGCCATCTGGAGGCCCTCTTTGAGGGTATACCACCAACAGGTCCGCCCTGTCCCCAGCCTCAGACCCCAGATGAGATGTGAGCATCCAGAGACTTACACCAGAGAGAGACAGCGCCACTCCATACCTAGGACTCTGCCACTATCCAGAGCCAACAAGCCTCCGCTGGCTGGTCGTAGCCAGAGAAGTGCACATTTAGATGCCTGTGACCCTTGAACTTCAGTACTGGGACTTCTGGATCTTAGCCTCTACACCTTCAAAACTGCTTTATCGGGGACCAGGGTCCCCTTTTATAAACCCCAGCCGGGTGGGAAGGAATTCCCGGGAATGTGCTTAGCAAATGGGCACAGACTGCGCTGCACAAGGCGAACACCTTGTTGCTGAAGTGGAATGGTGGCACACACAAGAAACAACATTCTAGATTTAGCAGTGGGCCAGGACATTAAGTCTTTAAATGCAAAACAATAGCTAGCAGATAAATACAGGTTAACTAGTAACCCAGGGTTACAAAACCAAGTAATGGGCATGCTTCCGAAGGCAAGTTTATTTATTGAATTTTGTTGACCGGGTAAGCCCACTGAGACCCAGAGTCCCTTTTTCAGGGGCGACCTGGGATTAATTACAAATATACTAACAGAGAATACATATTTCTAAATGAGAGTCACCACATATCATGGATAACAGTGACATCAACAGTATGTAATATTCATGAAGTAATAACGGAAGGCAGGCACATACATTGCCTGACGTAAAATGAACTGTCTCTGAGCAAAACAAAAACCTCAACACTCACCGGAGTTTATGCAAAGCCAGATCCACCACAAGTTTCAAGCTGACCAATCGACTTTCGTTTGGTAAAAGAGAGACATTTCAGGGTGCAGTAACACACCAGAGCACTAACCCCCAAATGAAAGCCAAGTGCTGAACTTGAGATTTGTGTGGGACTTGGTTTTGCATAAACTGCGGCGAGTGCCGAAGTTTTTCCTTTGATCAGAATCATGTCATCTTGTCTTGTCATATAAATAAAAAAGACAAATTAATAAGAAAATGTTTTTTTATATTATAGTACTATTATCATCATATTGGTATTTATCATCTAATATATAAAATACAAAACAAAAAAATAAAAATCATAATCAGAATAACAGAAGAGATAATATACAATAATCATAATATAAAAATGTCATTGTAAAATCTATGGTGCTGTAAGTTAGAATATAGTAATTGGCATGAGGTCAAGCAGTGAGTCAGAGACTACAGGGGGATATATGCCCTGAGGTCAGCAATGAATAATTAACTATTACTATAGCTCACATTGGGTTGTGGTAATATTAGTGGGTTTTGTGAACTCTGTAAAACACAACACACAGTAATCAGCAGCAGATGCATACACTAAAGCAACTGCCACAAGTAAGCTACAGTAATTCTTATTAACTGCCAATCTCAAGGCGTTCCCCTCATTTGTATTCTGTTTTTCCTTATGCCATTTAGTGCATTGGGAGCCTAAGTGGATCAGCTGGATTGGATTTTCTGGCCCCAAGTTGAAGCTGAACGGAAATTGACTGTGGCCCACTTCTCGCACTCTAGGATTTTTGTCAAATTCAGCAGCAGCATACATGCATCCTCTAAGCCAAAAGAAAAAGAGCTTACTTACAATGGGCCCTATGTATAATGATATGTGGCCCTATGCACCACAATATGTGGTCATTGGACCAGGATATGCTTGGATTCATGAACAGCCCGCTTCTGCCATGTATTCCTACTAGGGCCAGTCCATGCCTATAATGGTCGAAAGTATGGCAGCTTAGATTCAGTGCAAAGAAGTTCAAAGTAACGCACCTGGGAAACAAAAACCCTGGGGAAGAGTACACAATTGGGGGAAGGGGAGCTATTAACAGCAACAAAAATGAAAAAGGACCTGGGGTAGTCATATCAGATGACCTAAAGGTAGGCAAGCAATGTAAGAAGGCAGCAAGAGGGGCTGGGGGGATACTGGAATTTATAGGTAGAGGCATCACCAGTAAAAAACAGAAAGCTGTTATCCCTCTGTATAGACAGTTTGTGAGACCCCATCTGGAGTACTGTGTGCAGTTCTGGAGACCCTATCTCTGCAAGGACATAGACAGGATGGAGGCAGTCCGGAGGAGGGTAACTAAAAAGGTGCAGTTTCAGCACCAGAAGTCATAAAAAGAGAGACTAAAAGAGCTTAATATGTATACCCATGAGGAAAGGAGGGAGAGGGGGCACATGATAGAAACTTTCAAGTACCTCAAGGGAATCAACAAAGTCCAAGAGAGTAGCATCTTTCAGAAAAAAAGATGTGGAAGAACAAGGGGGCACAATTTGAAGATAAAGGGGGGATGGCTTAGGGGCAATGTGAGAAAGTATTTTTTCATGGAGAGGGTGGTGGATGCATAGAATGACCTTCCTGAGGAGGTCATGGGGTCAAAAACAGTGGGGGAATTTAAGAGTGCATGGGACAAACATAAGGTAATTCTAGTGGGGCGGGTAGGAGGAAGTAGGCTGTTGGTTAACTAGGATCTGCAGCCTATCCAGTAAGTTGGGAAATGGTCAGACTGGGTGGGCCAGGTGGTCCTTATCTGCTGTCAAAGTCTATGTTTCAGTACCCACACAACTGCGAAGCTGGTCAGGCGGGGAATGGGAAAAGGGCCTACCAGTGTTGGGCCGTGGGGTGCAGCAGTGCCGTTTATGCTCTGCCAGGCTGGTGTTAGGAGGGTGTTCATTACACCAGCCAGAGGGCTGCCATAATGGGTGTGCCCCTGGTTCCTCTGACAGGCACCCAGATTCCCCAATGCCACACCCCAGCCATGGACCCTAGCCATCCTCCTTGCCAGAGGGGGCAGATGATGACAGCATGGCATAGATTTCTGCACAAAAACAAAAAATATTTCTGTGGAGGGGTACTGCAGTCTCTATGCAGACTGCTGTTTCCCATGATCCCCTACTTCTGCAGCACATGGGATCAGTTGTAGGACTATTGGAAGCCCACGGTCTGCCCCAGGTAATCCCTCCCCCCTTCCCCACACCAGGCCAGCCAGGGTAGTGAATTCTGGCCCTGTGCACCAGACAGGAACCAGGAAAGTGGTACATAGTTATGGGGCTTGGTCAGCACATGCCCTTTTTGGCATGTACTAAGCCCAGTCATGCATAGGGCTCATCAATAGAGTTCTAGTTACTGTTTTCTTATGCTTGCTAGTGATGTTTCCGAACATAAAGGTGTATTGTGAGATCTTTTTCTGATATCTTCCTGGTCCATGGGGCTATTATGAGTGGCAGTGGACCATCTGGCAGGCTAAGGCTTAGCTGATGGTTTCGTTAAGGGGGGGGGCTTTGTTTTCTTCTGTCCAGATAGAGGCCTTATGGGACAAGGGATGCCTTAACACCCGGGATGGGCTGCACCTGCACCAAGAGAGAGTGGGGGCACTTTCCAGGAGAATGGGCAGGATACTTTGAGGATTTAAGCTAGAAGATGTGGGGAGGGGGCTGGTGCATGGTATCACCACTGAAGGGAGGAAAAGCAGTTGACCACAAGGAAAGAGACTCTGTTGGGGTACAAGAAGCATGGAGGGGCAACTATCCTCATGTGCGTGCAGGCCAGTATGAGGAGAGTACAAAGCAAAATGGGGGAGCTTGAAAGCCTAATGCACTTCTAAAGCCAGACCTTAGTGGCTCTAACAGAGACCTGGTTGAGGTGGGGGGCATGCTGGGGTGCATCAAAAGGGTGAGGACCAGCAGAGCAGAGGAAGTAATCCTACTAGTGTACAAGGCCCTGATCAATTGTTTCTGGAACTGGGGAGCCTCACAGAGAACATCTTGTTTTTATTGATACTTTCCTGAAACCTTTGGTGGTACCTTACCATCATCCTTAAGAGATACTATGGTGATGTTGGAGGTTTTTGACAGCTTTGTATGGGATGCTAGTTATATGGTATGTAGCTAACATCTGATTTTAGTCCACTCTGCACTATCATATAACATCAGCATGCCTGAGAGATATACACACTGCCATCTAAGATCTCACAACAAATTATTCTGGGAGCCCTGGACAATCATTTTGAATCTAATCCGTTTGTATTTAATTCAATATACTGCTTCCAGATTTGTGGAACAGGTATGGGGTTCTCAGTGGAACCCTCCTAGGTAGGTAGGTAGAATTTTATTTTTATACAGGTAATTTGTCATTTGGACAGAATCCAGTTTACAAGACAGACCTGTGTAATTTCCTATCTAATACATACAATAAAGGTTCCATATTAAAGACTAACAAAATACAAAAGACAACAAAATAAAACTAAAATACATCCTTATAAATTATTCTAAAAGGGAATCTTAATTTCCACAACACTGCAAAAAATTTTCAACAATCACAAATATAAATATTTAACTCCATTATAGTTTGAATAAATGAAGAGTGGCTTGTAATTTCCCTTACATCTGCGGGGAGAAGATTCCAAAAACTAGCAGCTTGATGAATCAAGTTCCTGTCCCCATGTTTATTTTGAAATTTTCCTACAGATATTTTATTTAAATGAACTGATCTGGTTAATAACCTATTAGAACAATGTTTCACTGGAAACAGTAATAGTGAAATTGGATGGTTCACTGATAGATATTTGAAGACTCCAGAGAGAAAGGACTGCTGTGTGACTGAACTTCTCTGCTGGGACTAAAGTAGAAGAACTTTTGTATTTAGACCTTTAATTTAGGGTAAAAAAACTAACCTACAAAACAAAAAAAAGTGTGTGTTTGGGTTAACTGAACTGAATGGGTAACTGAAAAGTCATCTAGGTGTAAATCTCAGGTGACTGAAAGGACTTAACTGTTGTGAGGTTTAAATTACTTGTAGAAAGATCTGGTAAGTAGGGGAGTGGCTAGCTAGAAGGAAGCTACATTTAAAGACTGCCTTAGAAAGATTCTGCTAATAGCTTGGCAGAAGACTCCAGGAGAAAGGACTGCTGTGTGACTGAACTTCTCTACTGGGACTATATTGCCTCCTTCCTCCCCACCCAAAGCTAGTTCTATTTTATAGGCACAGGATTTGACTGACAACAGGAACTTCCTGTTTAGGGGCAGGAAGTGAGTGATCACAGAACCACCAAGGACCCACCATCCTAGAAGGGCAAGTAGCTCTCCGGCCCCTCTAGTTGCTGGAGGTCTGCCTCTGAACAAGTAGCTGTCTACTGAGAAATATAGGATATTCTTGTCTCAGAACAGGACAATCAGGAGCTTAAAGGGCACACAGGCAGAAAGTAAGGAGAGAGAGAAAAAAACAGAGGAAAGAGTAAGGATTGCAAACAGTTAAGGGCCAGAAATAAAGACATGATTGAGTGGTGAGTGCAGTGGCTGTGGAGCAGCAGTCTTCCGGGAGATGTTCTGGAGGATGCGGTGTTGTCCCATCTGCAGGCACCTCTGAGCTGAGGGAGGAGGTTGCTCATCTGCAGGCTGAGTTGGCCAGGATTTGTGGGACCTCCTCTTCCATCCAGGGACCACCAGTGCCACTGCTGTTGCCTCAGAAGTTGCCAAGAAAGAGAAGCGGTTGGACCACAGTGGGCTCAGGGAGGGTGAGGGTGGTGGAACAGAGGCACATCCCTCCAGTTGTACCTCTCCACAATTCCTATGCCATTCTGGCAAAGTGTGGGTCCTCTATGGAGGCACCTACAGTGGAGACCAAGGAGGATGCTGGGAACCTCCACAAAGGAGACCCACAGGGGTGGCAGGGGACCCTGCAGAGGAAGGAAACAACTCCTGGTGGGGGACTCCATTGTTAGGAAGGTAGAACTGGGCAAGGAAGGGGAGAGGGAGGTAAGGTGCCTGCCTGGCGCCATGGCTTGGAGGGACAGGGAGCGAATCCTCAGGATTGCCAAAGCAGCTGCACAGGGGAGGGAGCTGGATGTCATTGTCCACTTAGGGACAAATGACCTGGCTAAGAAAGGGATTAGAGAAGTGCAGGAAGAGTTTGTGGAATTGGGGAGGGGCCTTGGTCAAGTATGCATACGGTAACCTTCTGGAGGTGCTACCCATCTATGGCATAGGAGGCTGAGGGTGTTCCATGACTAGGATTCAATCAGTGGTTGAAAAACTGGTGTGGAGCTCAGGGATTTGGCTTCATTGGGGACTGGGGTCCACCTGGAGGATGCAAGCCTTACTGGCATGATGGGCTGCATCTGTCCGGGAGGGAACCAGGATCCTAGGTGATAGGTTTAAATGCTTCATTGGCAAGCTTTTAAACTAGCCAAGGGGGGAGGCACTGGAAAGGAGCAGGAAAATCCTAGCCCCCCCCAAACAATCACGGTAGTAAGTGTGGCAAACTCCAACATGGAGGTGTCGATAGGGAGAAGGGCAGGGGTAAATGGAGAAAGTGACAAAGGCAAGAAGGACAGGGATGGGGCAAAAGGGGGTAAGGCCATCAGGAAATGGAGGGCAATGAGTACCAGTGCCTCGTAGTCTGGGCAACAAGCTCCCTGAGCTGGTGGCCTTAATGGAAGAGGGATGCCTGGATATCGTAGCAGTCACAGAAACATGGTACACAGAGAACCATGACTGGGATGTTAACATACCAGGGTACATAACCTACAGGAGAGACAGGCAGGGGAGAGGAGAGGGAGGAGTAGCTCTCTATGTAAAGGAAGGGATAAAAGCAACTGAACAAAAGAGTAAACAGGGAGGAGAGGAGGCACTGTGGGTCACCTTGGAGACTGGAAAGGGCACCACAATCTGCACAGGGGTTGTGTACAGACCCTCATGTCAGGGGGAAGGAATGGACAAAGATATGATGGAAGGCATTCTTAGAATGGCAGAGAAAGGGGAGATACTGTTGATGGGAGACCTGAATATGCCAGATGTTAACTGGAGCACATTTGCTGCAGCCACATCCAAGAGCAGGGCCATTCTTGACGCCTCTACAGGTGGCAGGCATTAGACAGCTAGTTTCGAACCCACTGTGAGGGAGCAATCTAGACCCGTGACTCTCAAACGGGGCAGTGAGGATCTCAGATCTAGAAGTGGGTTGCCATCTGGGGACAAGTGACCATCAAACAGTGTGGTTCACGTTAAACTCAGCTACAGAGTCAAGCCATACAAAAGTGAGGGTACTGGACTTTAGGAGGCTGACTTTGGCAAGATGGGAGGTGCCTCAGAAAAGCACTAGCAAACAGGCTAGAAGGAGGTGTGGAGCAACAATGGGAATTATCAAAACTGCCATCACAGAGGCAACAAGCCGTTGTGTGAAGCAAATAAACAAATCAAAACGAAGAAAAAGCCACTATGGTTCTCAAGAGAGTGGCTGTGAAAGTCAGGAAGAAAAGATAGCATTCCAGAAGTATAAGGAAACACAGAAGGAGCAGGACAGAGAGCTGTACCAGTTAAGGCAGAAAGAAGCAGGGAGGGAAGTCAGAATAGCAAAGGCCCAAACTGAGGAAAAGATAGCCAACTCAGTTAAGAGGGGGGATAAAACCTTTTATAGGTACATCAGCGAGCGTAGAAAGACAAAGGGAGGGAGATTGAGGCTGAATAGAATAAACGGTGGGTGGGCAGAGGGGGACAGTGAAAAAGCAGGAATACTGAACAAATATTTCTGCTCAGTATTCACAAAAGAGGAGGGGGAAGTGCCTAATCCAATTAACAGAAGCACTCTTGATAGGGGGGTCGATCCCAGTCCTTTCACAGAAGAAAGGGTTCTGCAAGAACTCCTAAAACTGAAGGTGGACAAAGCAATGGGTCCTGATGGAATTCACCCAGAATTCTAAAAAGAATTAAGGAAGGAACTAGTGAAACCACTGGCTACTCTTTTAATAAATCATGGGAGGATGGTGTGGTACCCGAGGACTGGAGGAAGCGGATGTGATTCCCTTCACAAAAGTGGGACCAAGACAGAGGCAGGAAACTACAGACCTGTTAGTCTGACCTCTGTGGTAGGGAAAGTGATGGAGTCACTTCTGAAGGAAAGAATAGTTGAGTACCTAGAGGTCAGTGGAGCACAGGATCCAAGGCAGCATGGGTTCACAGCGGAAGGTCATGTCAGACAAATCTAATAGATTTCTTGACTGGGTGACCAAAGTAGTAGACCAGGGAGGGGCTGTGGACATGGCCTACCTAGACTTTAGCAAGGCATTTGACACAGTCCACACAAAGATTATTAGTCAGATTAACCAGCCTGGGAGTGGGTCCCAGGGTGGTAGCCTGGTAAAACATTGGCTGGAAAACAGGACACAGAAGGTAATTGTAAATGGAGTCCACTCTGAAGAAAGGGCGGTTACTAGTGGGGTACCGTAGGTTCAGTATTGGGTCCAGTCCTTTTAATGTCTTCATCAGTGGCATTGCAGAGGGACTGGAAGGAAAGTATGCCTTTTGCAGATGACACAAAGATCTGCAACAGGGTTGATACACAAGGAGGCATGGAAAGGATGAAAAGGGACTTGGCAAGGTTGGAGGAATGGTCAGACGTATGGCAGCTAGGATTCAATGCAAAAAAGTGCAAAATAATGCACCTGGGAAACAAGAACCCAGGGGAAGAATACACAATGGGTGGGGAGGTAGTAACAACAACAAAACAGGAAAGGGACCTGGGGTAATCATATCAGATGACCTTAAGGTTAGCAGGCAATGTGAGAAGGCAGTAGGGAGGGCCGGGGTATACTGGGATGTATAGGGAGAGGCATCAGCAGCAGAAAACAGGAAGTTGTTATCCCTCTGTACAGACAGTTGGTGAGACCCCATCTGGAATACTGTGTCCAGTTCTGGAGACCCCATCTCTGCAAGGACATAGACAGGATAGAGGCAGTCCAGAGGAGGGCAACTAAAATGGTGCAGGGTCTGCAAGAGAAGCCATATGAGGAGAGACTAAAGGAGCTTAATATGTATACCCTTGAGGAAAGAAGGGAGAGGGGGGACATGATAGAAACTTTCAAGTACCTCAAGGGAATCAACAAAGTCCAAGAGGGTAGCATCTTTCAGAAAAAGAGACTTGCAAGAACAAGGGGACACAATTTAAAGATAGAAGGAGGGCGGTTCAGAGGCAATGTGAGGAAGTATTATTTCACAGAGAGGGTAGTGGATGCATGGAACAGCCTTCCTGAGGAAGTTGTGGAGTCTAAAACTGTGGGAGAATTCAAGAATGCATGGGACAGACATAAGGCAGTTCTTGTGGGGGGCAGGAAGATATAGGCTGTTGGTTAAATAGGATCTGCGGCCTATCCTGTAGGTAGGGAAATAGGCAGACTAGATGGGCCTAGCGGTCCTTATCTGCCGTCAAAGTCTATGTTTCTATATTTCATTTTATGAATTAAAGTTAACCAATGGTACCGATAATTTGTATCCAAAGGTAACCAGTTCACTTTACTTAACAGTGAACAATGATGAGTCCGATAATTCCCCCTTTAATACATATCTAGCCACACGATAATAAGTTTTATCCAACTTGGTCAAAAGTGCTTTGTTAGCTTTCCTATAAATCAATTCACCATATCTTAATGCTGGAATAATTAACTGATCAGCCAGCTTTTTCCTATCTGTTGTTGTTAAACATTCAGTACTTCTTCTTAGTGCCCCCATCCTTTTATTAACTTTTTTGACCAGTTCTGTAATATGACTAGAAAAGGACATATGCTCATCAAATATGACCCCCAGATAACTATAGTCCTTAACCTGTTCTAATTTAATTGAATTTCCTGTATAAACACAAAGTTTATGAGTAACATCACCACTTTTTTTAATTGAAAATCTCATGCGGGGGGTGCCAGAGAGCCGACTTCCTGGTAGGCAGCATTCTCCTACTGCTCCACACCTGAGGGTCCAATTAAGTCAAAATTTTTGGAGTAAAGGCACTGTTTTCGATTTTGGTGGTGAAATTCTGTTTTCTCAAGCGATTACCTGTAGAACGATATCAAACTTATTATGGGCCGTAAAAATGCTCAATTGCAACAAGCTTCGGCGATTCAAAAGCCTGCAACATCCTGAGCTGAAGTGAGCTATGCGGCAGCTTCTATGGGGCCTACAGAAGCCAATACCCCACCAGAACCTCCGTGGCAGAAGATATTAGATTCTGTAAGGGCAATGGACGCCAAAATAGAACGTTCCCTGGCCAAATTGGAAGTGCAAGAAATAGCTTTGGTAGCGGTAAAAGACATAGCCACAGATGCAGATAAAAGGTCACTAGCAACCCAAGCAACGGTAGCCTTGCTAACAAAAGAAAACCTGCAGTTACGGGGGTGACTTGAGGTGGTGGAAAATACCCTGAGAGCAGGGAATGTTCGTATTGTTGGACTTCCAGAAGGGGCAGAAGGGACACAGCTCCTTAGTTTTCTACGATTCTGGCTAGTGGAGAAATTGGAAATGCCAGAGGAGCTCGAATGGATGGATCTTCGGATGGCATACCGAGTTAATTTTAGAGCGCGGCCTACAGAGACGAACCAACCAAGGACAATTCTACTGAAAACCATTGGATTAGAAGTGAGAGATGCAATAATTAGTGCAGCAAGAGCAGCTTACCCGATTGAATGCCAGGGCAAGGAAGTTAAATTCTTCCCATATCTTTAGTTTCAAACCAGGGCAAAACGTAAGCAGTTTGATCCCATAAGGCAGAAGCTGCGCACATTGGGAATAGTGCATTCTTTCCTCTTACCAGCTCGTCTACGTATAACCTATGGTGGGAAAAGTTGGCAGTTTCATGACGCTAAAGATGCAGGAAGATGGATTGAAAAAACGAATCGGAATTCCAAAAACCACCACATCAAGGATCCCTAATGGAGGAATCAGATTCGGACCAGGGCTGAGTAAACCCTTTAGACCTTGATTTAACTGTACTGAACTTAAATTAATCAAGTTCACCCCCGGGAATAATGTTAAGGTTTTGATTCTAATAATGGTGTAAAAGTTTTTGCTGCGTATTACTACTCCTTATGACGTTAAAGAATATTACCCGTTAGTCTGATATTCCCTGACTACGCTGATTAAAGGGAACATATAATTGTTTAATGCCTAAGTAGTTCTAACGTGCCTATTGTTTCATTTACATTTAAAATTGGAGCTGGGTGTGGGAATGTGGGGTTTCACTTTCCTAGATAACAAGTAATGTTATAAGGTATATAGCACTACTAGATTAGTGCATTTTTTCTTCCTCGACATGTCTCTATGGACACTTCCTTTGCCATTGGAGCGGCTGGCATATTTTGGGACCTAATGGACTTTGGGCATAGTAAGCCCAGTATTAGTGTTATACCCCCACTTCCTAATATAAAAGATTGTAAGATTATCTTTATGTTACTCCAGCTAGGACTATCATTGTATATGTGAAGTTCTTACATGAGAATGACTACTGTATTGTTTTGCCTTATGAAAAGTAATAAACAGAAAGTTTAAAAAAAAAAAGAAGAAAATCTCATGCATTTTGTTTTTTTTTTTCATTCATAATTAATTTCGACCTGGTGAACCACCCCTCTATCCTCGAGAAATCAGATTGCAGGTTTGATTGCAATACATTTTCTGTTTTCTCAGATGCAATAATTACCATATCATCAGCATAAAGTCGAATCTCTGTATGCTCCGCAACCTGTGGAAGACTATTTATAAATATGAGAAGCATAAGGGGTCCCAAAATTGATCCCTGGGGAACACCTCTGTTAACATTTCTACTCTCTGATAAACATCCCTGCACCTCCACCCTCTGAGATCGATTATCCAAATATGATTTTAACCAATTTAAAGGGTCATCTCTAATACCTATCTCCTGCAATCTCTCAATTAACAAGGGGTGGTCCACCAGGTCAAAAGCCTTCAAAAGGTCTACAAAAATGACCGCTGTCTCCATATTGTTTCCTAAAGACCTGTTTAACAGGTCACTAAATTCCAAAAGAGCTGTTGTAGTCGAATAATTTTTTCGAAAACCAGATTGTTTTGTTGTTAACAAACTATATTTATCCAAATAATCCAAAACCTGCATAGAAATAATTTTCTCCAGACTTTTTGATAGAAGGGGTAATAAGGCTATAGGCCTATAATTATTAACTTCCACCACACCTCCCCCTTTATAGATCGGTTTTACTCTACCTTTTTTGGGTTAGTGGGAGGAGGTTACTGTCAATGACCCCGACCCAGACGCAATTCTTGTTTTATTTTTTTTTAAAACCAAATATCAATATTTGGGTCACTTATTCTTTGTGTCTGGAGTAGCAGCAAACAGAGGGCACAGGCATTTTTTTTGACTTATGTTACTCAAAATTACTGGAGCTTAAAATTTACATGAACAGAAAAGAAGAAGGAAACTTATTTTTGTACCTAAAACCCACTGCCACCCTAGATAACAGAGTTGTGACATAAGGGATATGAAGCGGGGGGAAATGTGTGATACATGATTTATGTACACAAATGCCGTTTGACCTCAGATAACCTCACAAGTGGCATAAGCCACGAGTGAGGTGTCCAAGGGTAAACAGCATGAGCATACATACCTGTAAATCATGTATCACACAAGGTCTCCCCTGCATGTTTCATTTATGCAATCAGGCTGGACCTTGTGTTATGGGTTATTTTATTTTTAGCTTTTTTTATTGATTATGTGGGACATTTTAGTGAAATAATGTCTGTCCATCTTCTGTGCTCTGTTGCCATGGGGGTTGCTAAGGAGACACCATCATGATGCTAAATCTGATGTTGCTTCATAGCAGATGATTGGTTTACTGTACATACTGAGAAACTGATTTCTTTTGTGGCAAAATGGTGGTGCCACTTATTGAGAGCAGCTGGTTGCATTAGTGATGGCTGTGAGGCGAGCTCATTAGAGTTTTTGGTATTGTCACTTTGTTTTTAAAACAGAAAAAGTTTATGCTCATGTGAATTGTAACATCTGTATTGCAGAGCGAGTAAGTATGTGCTAGAGGAAGTTAGCTTGCTTTGTTTTGTTTTTTATTAATTACAAAAAGAAAAGGAAAACAAGTAGCATTTTTAATGTAGTGTTTTAGTTATCTAGGTAGACTGGAGTTCAGGTAGAGGATCCAAGAATGACAAGAACTTGAAGGAGCTTCCTGGTGAGGTGGCGGTTTGAGTGAGTAAAGAAGTGGAGATCAAAATGGAGATATATCCTGTTAAAAAAATAATGTTTTTGCTTTTTGTAACAGAGCTGGAGAGAGGTGATGTATGCTAGCAGGGAGACAGTGTTTTATTTAGCAGCACTTGTGCAGGGAACATGAACCCAGAGAAGGACTTGGGTGTTGTAGACTGCTAAACTGTAGGCAGTGAACTGCAACTAGCAAGCAGTGCTGGTGGAGGGGGAAGGGGAGTATGACATGGCTGCTATATACATAAATGAGTGCTGAGTAAGAGTCTACATTTATAGACATAGTGGCACAGATAAATGGATTCATCACACTCAGTTTATGTCCATCCCTATTGCATAAATATATTCCTATTAGGGCTGTGCGAACCTCCTAAAGTACAACCGCGCAGACTTTGACTCTCAAACCGTGTAATGATCCGCAAGTGTGTCTTTGAACCAAGCGTCCAAGAGAGCAGCAATGATGTAGTGGTCATCTGTATGCATTTTTGAAATGTGAGTGTCATTCCCAAAACGTGATCTCATCTCTTCCACTAGACTGACAGCAGTGGTATCTTCTTTTTCCTCTTACTGAGTTTTCATACAAAGTCAGTGCAGGTTAGAGTGCAGTGAGGGGGAGTACCTGGCTTAGACCAGCTGCATCATCTCTTACTACCCTTGTGGTCTCCTCAAAGTGTTTCAGCACAGTACAGGGGGTCCCAATCAGGTGTCACTGATTTGGGCTGATGTTTACATTTCCCTTGCCAATATCATGCTCAATGGCATACTGGTGTATAGCCTTCTGTTCTAGCAGCTGTTCATCATGTAATAGGTGGAATTTCATCTTGTTGGTAGGATATCGGCAGGATTGAACAGTCAGAGATGTTTGAGCTGTTGTCCCGCAGCAGGGCAAGGGGACATTCCCTGAAGCTCCGGAGTGGTAGGTTTAGGGACAGAGGCCTTATTTCTCCTAAAGGGTGGTGACCTTATGGAGAAGCCTACCTGCAGCCTTTACGGTAAGATAAAAAACAGGATCAGGCATGCTGTGGTTCAGGCCATGCAGCCAACCAAATCGGGGAAAAGCCAGACAGGAATCAATGGGCAGGGCAGTGCATATAAGTAATAACAAGTAGAAAACGGGATCTGGACTCTGATTCAGGTTAAGTGCCTAATTTAATAAAGATCCAGAGCAGTCAAAAATGGTCACAAAACAACCTTAAACCCAGCCCTTTGCCTCACCACGATGTTTCATCAAGGAGCTAAGTTAAGCCTGGACAAATTTCTCCATACCAAGGGACTTGCCAGTTACCCTGCGTAGTGGAGTGAGTAATGAATCCCTATCAGTTGGTACGTGTTTGTACAGTTTTCTTATTTCATTGCTGCTTATGAAATGGGAGGGGGGCACATGATGGACCTAGAGTCCATTTTGACCTTATATTACTATGCTACTGTACTGCACATTTTGAATGTTAAAAAACAAGAGGAGAAAATTCCCATTAGATCATATTGTTAATATCTTGTTTAATTTTCTCTCAATTTATTATGCAGCTCAGCTGGTCAATTCTCAGGTAAAGGCACGTCAAGAAGCCATTCAGGAGTTTAACAGCAAAAACCGCTGGAAGAAAAGAGGCCTGGCCATTTCCCCTTTGAAGTATTCCCTGGGCTGGACTGGGGCTTGTTTCCTGTGTAAGTTTCTTTTGCAGAACAAACTGATGCTTTTTACACTGCACTTACCATTTATTCAAATATTTACATAGGGAAAGTCTTCTAAGGCAAGTCCGTAGAACTCAAAAGCATTGAGAGTGTGTAGACATGAAGCATTTTCTATCCAGATAGCGCACTTGGCTGTACTGTATCATCTCAGTGGCAGATCCATCCCTGATTTCATTCCCCACAGTTCTGCCTGCTTCCTGCCTAGACTGGTGGCTATTTTGGACATGCTGTGTGCCACTTAGTGACCTCCAGCTTGCAGCAAAAGTCAGCACTCTAGTGATTCCATTTAGCTGTATGGGCCAGTCTTCTTTGCACGGACATCCTGTTACTGTACAGCAACTACGTATCAAAGTCATAAATTAGATTACAAACAGGACACATGTAGTGTAAGCCAACAGCCAGCACATACCTGTGTAATTATGGGGAAAAAAGGTTGCAATTTACAAACACATTTCAATTCTTTGACACAGGTCTTATTGAAAAACAAATGTTGTAAAATGCTGAAAAAAAACTTCCATGGCCTTATTTTTGTTAGACTAATGTTGTGAATCTAACCTATTGTTTTATTTAGTCCCTCTCTGCCTTTGGGTGGCTCTAAACTCTGGCTAACCAGTCAATAAACAGAAATTAACTGTTTTGGCCTTTTGGTGGTGGGTCCTGGGTTCGTGCAGTAGGTGTAATAGTTCTATGGTTTTAAATGGCAGATGGTGCTTAAACCTGAGGAGGCTTTTTTCCTACTGGAGGAATAACCCAGTAGTGCACCACCCAAGGTGGCTCCTTTCATCGGAATAGCTCAGAGCCGCTGTCGTGCAGGAAAATGTGCTGTGCTGACCACAGTGCTTGGAACTGTACCCTTGGGGGTGGAGTCCTGTCATAAGCATGTGATGTTCTTATTCTGGTTGAGCACTCTCTTACTCATGGTGGCTTAAACTGCATTTCTTACACAGTTCCCACTTTACTTGCAAATCTTGACTGCATTCCTCAGCACTATCAAGCCTCAGTTTGCTTATAAGGCACATAGAATTCAAGTTGCAATGAAACAAAAACTGCTTTAGTTGCAAGTTGCGTACACAAGCCATATGATGCAATCATTATGCAGATGGAGTACAGTTGATATATTGCATGTCATTCAGGTTACCCTCTCTCCGTAAGGAATATTATATGGTTATCCCCAGACTTGAGAGTGATCTCTCCTGTTAGGGGCTGCTTTTGCAGCTTCAGTAGTGTATGCAGACATTTTTTATTTATTTATTTATTTATTTCGGTCTGTGATTAATACCTTTGAGTCAAGGACTCCTTTTCAAAGGTTCCAAGTCAGTGGTGGATAATGATTACAGATAGTACAAAGTATGCAGAATAACAGGGATACATTTACATAGGCAAGTACATTGCAATTATATACATCTTATTACAGTGGTGCCAGAGAAGGGATTAGGAAAGGAGAGAAGGGTAGTACTCTGTCGTACTGTTCACTGGATGGTAGGTGAACCAAAAAAGACAGAGAGGGTAGGGTGGTCAGCCGAGATTGGGCCTCGTCAAAGGAGGGGGGGGTGAAGGAAGGGTGATCAGCCAAGAGAGGGCAGCGTCTGGGTGAAGTGTATGGTGGGGGGAATATAGTAGGAGGGTAGGTAGTGAGGGGGGTTGTGGTGAGGCATAAGGTAGAGGGTAAAAATAGGGAGACATCCCTTCTAAACCTCTGTCTCTGCCACAGCAGACACAGATCCCTTTCCCTGTTTCTGCTTCTAGATAGGGAAACTAAGAATCACCACATCTGTTAGGGGCTACAGATTGCATATTCTATGGCAAAACCAGAGTCCTTACCTAAGGTGCCAGGGTGGGGGGGGAGCATGTGGCACCCTCCTCAATCACTCATGGAACTACTGTAACCCTGAAAATGGACCACAGGGAAAAAAAAACATTGTTTCGTCACTCCCTCCCCCAACAAAAAAATGAGACACCTGCGCTGTATGCATGATAAACAAAGAGGAAGGGTGTCTTTTTCTGTATTGCAGAGAATACTTGCAGGTTGCCATGTTAACTAGCAAAAAAGACAGAAACAACAACATTTTTTTTTGTTTGACAAAGATGATAACTTTAAAAGCTAACAATCAGTTTCAGTATATATTCTTTCAAGAACTCCCATGGTCTCCTCCTGGTGAAGAGACTTCGGGATCTCGAAAGCTGTTATACTGAAGCAATTCTATCACTTAATAAAGGTCGTCTCTAATGGACCAAGACTTGTTTTTATTTTTTTTAATTTATGTTTATTAATTTCTGTTAGACAGAAATCAGTATCCAGAGACTCATACAATGTCATTGTAAATGCCATACAATACAGACATTGCAAACCCATAAGATTTACATACAAAGAAGCCAGCAGAAGAAGGCCATTTGATCGATCAAGTCTGCTCATATTGCAGGGTCCACAGCTTGATCTACTGTCCCTGCCCTCCGTTGCTACTCCTCACATCCTCTCTACCCATGATCCTTACCTTTCTCCTGTGCCTATCCCAGCCTCTCTTAAAGCTGCCCACTGTCTTCAGCGAGATGACCTTTTCTGGCAGCGCATTCCAAGTGTCCACCACCCTGTCTGTGAAGAAGTGCTTAGTATATTAAGTAGAACTTTAAGGTACAATAGCCACAATCACTGTTGATTGCTACTCAACCTTTTACAGAACTTGGTATTTAATCTAGGGGAAAAAGGAACATTATCTAGAGCCCCCTCACCACCTTAACTGCTATTATTTACTAAGTAAACAAGTTATATAAAGATTGCTGAAAAGACAACTTGCACAAATAGCTATATGAAAAATATTTATAATATCCCTGTTTTAAGCATACTTCAGCACTCTGACAGATTGACATGTTTTTTTTTTCAATTGTTTAACCAGGAATGGCACACTAAGCTGAAAGCTTGTGTACATGTGCGTTCCTTATAGTGTGTTGGGCAAACAGGTAAAGGTGGGCTTGACTGCCTTGGCTGCCTCTTTTCCAAAAAAGAAATTCCATTATTTCTATAATGCCCCCCAACTGAAGAGCAAACCCAAAGTGTATCACAAATATATTTTATAGTCTTCCTCGTTCACCAGGCTTGGGGAGGGAAAAGAAAAACTCAGTTCAGAGTCCAGCAGGTACTACAAGTAAAATAATAAATTCCTCACAGTATTCAGTCCTCTTCTGAATCAGCAGATTGTGAGACCTTTCAAGCTGCCAATTTAGCAGTAAATATGTCTTCTGTTTTTTTCCAACCACTGGCCAGCATCCTGTGGGGTCATTAAACTGCCAATTCATTACCATGTAAATGACAAAGAGCCTGGCTGGTAGCAAAAATGTGTGTGTGATGATCCCCAGCACACGGAGGCACTGGTGGACCACATCAGCTTTTTTCTTTCTGGCCCTGGTCTGGTAGAAAAGATCAGGAAAGAGTTTAATGTCTGCCCCATTGATCTCCGTGGGGTATGTTGCCCTCACTGCTGCCAGTACAAGGTCCCACACTTCAGAGCCAGTGGTCTTCAAGAGTATGGTTTGAGGTTCAGTAGGCATCATAGGTTGCACACATGGGTTTACTCTGTAGGCCTTTTTGAAAATGGCCCAATCAAAATTGTCTGGTATGGTTATGGAGTGTCATAGCCATTGCATGAGTTACTCTAGTAGGTTGGTCCCCTCTGCTCCCTCTGTGACTCCAACATTCCAAAGGTTTCCTGCCTGAATCTCATTTTGGAGGGCTTTTATCCTTCCTTGAAGCTGACTGTTTTCCTTTGTCAGAGTGACCACCACATTAAGGCCTGTCATCTATCACTTGTCTGAGTCAGCAACTGACCCAGTAAGCTCTTTAACGGCCGCATCCTGTGTTTCAAGTTTTTGCAGGTTCCATTCAGTTTTTGAATCCATGGCCCACATGGATACCAGCATAGTGTGCCAAGCGGGCTCTGTTGCTAGGTTCGGATTGCCGGCTTCAGCACCACCCACTGCATCCACAGCCTTGTGCTGGATTGTATGTCCGAGTTTGCAATCCCCGATTGCTGGGTCTTAGGTCAGACCATGTGGAATTCCCTATCTTCCAGATCCTGAACACTTGAAGAAATCCATTATTGCAGTTGGCAGATGCAAACAAACATCATTGTTGCACAAATTATTTTAATAAAAGCATTTTGGTGGTGGAGAGATTGGGAAAGGTGCTTTCTGCCTGGAAAACAGCTCTCTAACCACCTCCAAAGCTTGTTTTTTTTTCTTGTTTCATCTGTGTTTCAATACTGTCTAGCTTTGTGTAACATTAAATCTGCTACAAAATGTTTCTATCAGTTCTGGCCTGTACAGTTTTAATTTTTTTCATGCTAAACAACAAAATAGTGGGATACTTCTTGCAGTCACCTCTCATAACACTGGATCTGCACACTGTTCACTCCAAGGTCAGGTGTGTTAACAGATAAATGTACTATAATTTTGCATTCTTGTTGTTTTGGGAAGCCCATGTCTACTGTCTGATTAAGTATACCTTCAGAAATGTAGAACACAAGGGTTTTTGTTAAAGCATCAGTTAGGGTTGAAGATTAAAGCCACAAGGAGAGGAAACATTATATATTTATTAAGCTTTTATGACCAGGTAAACACATTAGACAATCATAGTGCCTACAGTATTTTCAGGTGCAACCCAGGAGAATTGCAGGGCAATAACAAAACCATACAACAACAATCCAGTAATATTAACAAGCTGTAGAACAGCACATTGGCAATTACTTAGGAAGGACATAAAAATTACATTAACAGTGAACACATACCAGTTACTTACTTGATCAGGTACAATTACACAACAGTTCAAAGCATGGTGTACAAGATAACTAACCCCTAGCAAGCATGGACAGTAAGCAACCAAGACTAGGATAAGCACTATGGGAGGAAAATGACAAAGAACTCCAGTCTATGGGCTATATACCATACGGTTAAGTACACAGGCAGGCTGAGTTGGCCTTCAAGACATCCCAGAGGAGCTTCTTGAAAATTGAAAGGGAGTTAGCCCCTTGAGCAGAGATGGAAATGAGTTCCATAGCCTTGGTGTCCAAGCCGTGAAGGCCTGGTCACTTGAGATGATACAGGTCTTTGGAATCATCAGTGGGGACTGGTCAGCATTCCTCAGGTTTGAACGATTATGCAGCACAGTGTTGGCATTTCCTAACTCCTGCCACTAGTCTCAAAACATTGCTGTGTTAATATTTTTTGTGGCCCAAGATGGACAGTGCCAAAGTTAGGGTGATCTAACAACACTACATTGCAAGATCATTCAAGTTCAAACCAGAGGAACACCAGGCCACAGATTCACTACAGGTCAGGGGACTTTTAACCCTAATGTTGCCTTTCCTCACAGACTCACTACATGTCAGGGGGCTTTTAACCCTAACATAGACTTTCCTCACAGACTCACTACAGGTCAGGGGACTTTTAACCCTGACATTGCCTTTCCTCACTTTTAGAACTCTTTAATCTTCAACCCTAACTATGCTTTTGGTGTAACTTTTGAAATGAATAAATATTATAACACTACTGAGTTGGTCTTGCATTAATTTTTTGAGTTGGCAGTGAACTGACAATTCACGCTGTGTTGTTTTTCAACACTGGATCAGCTAAAGAGCAGCTCTTATAAAATATTTTTGTAACTCATCTGGGCATGCAATGCAAAACTGAGTTGCATCTCTTAAGCAACAGTTTCTACAGGGCTTTGTGCTGGCTCCAGCAACAGTTAATCAACTCACTGAGAAATGGTAAAGCTACTCATTAGTGGGACTGTTTAATGTAAATTGTACCGTAGCTAAGAGAGACAGATAGATGGTGATGGAGAGATAACTAGATAGATAGACAGATATAGACAGACAAGCAGATAGATAGATAGATAGGTAGGTAGGTAGGTGGATGGATGGGTGGATAAATGGAGACATACATAGATGGACTGAATTTTTTTTCTCTAGCATCTTTCCTGGGCTGCAATCATTTTGCATGTTTTAAATCAAATAAACCAAAACAAACAATATAAACAAAGCGAAATATGAGCTGTAAGGCAGGTGCCTTCCCTGATGCCCTCATGGTACAGAAAGGCAAGTTCCCTCCCAGAAGCCCTCATGATACAAAAAGGCAGGTGCTCTCCCAGAAGCCCTCATGATACAGGCCACAACAATCTTACTTGCCACTGAGTTGAATAGATGTAACAGTGGCTCCTGGGCTCAATGAATCTCTCTAGACAGGTGACGGGGAAGGGGGGGCTCATATCCAGAAGGTAGAAATCGCATGGTGCCTCTCCCCCAGAGAAAGGCTTAAGTGGGCTTGGTGACAGTTTTGAACAAGCTCTTGAGATGCTGTACCTCCCCACCTCCCTACTGTATTCGCCTGTCCGTGGACCCTCACAGTGGTTGTGCATTCCTCAGTAAACATGCACTTAACTCAAAACAGATTGCAGGAGATGCATGAAAAAGACAAAGATACATGAATACTGTTAACACAGTTTTATTTGGGCAGCAAACCCTAAGAGGAAAAAAATGGGTTAGTCAGCAGTAAGAAGTACTGGTTGCAAGAGGCTGGTCTTTGGTTGCCCTACGCAATCCCAGTCAAATAACCGCGGCCCTCTTCAAACACCTGAGCAGAAACAGTTAAAATAATCACATTCTTGGACTACATCTAAAAATGCCCTGTTGAGCTGAGCCCTTCCTTGCATGCAGCATGCCCTCACACCACAGTGCATAATATAGTACTGATCTCATGCTCCTGTCCTGGAGGCACTACAACCTCAGCACTGGCACCCATGGGATTCCCCTTTAAACCTTCTAGGGAGAACCCCACAAGGTACTGGATACCCAGTTGTTGCTTTGCTGTAGACCTATTAGTGCTGCACATTGTTGTCCAGCACTGATGCATTTTATATAGCAGCAATGCTCAGTGAATGAAGGTAAACCCCAAATCTAAAGGCCATGCAATTGCAAAGATGGCTAAACCTCAGATGGAGGTATTTGTAACTTTCTCAGCTTGCTGACTGAATCTCATTGAACTAGTTACCAATGATAAGAAAATTCCTAGAGTGCATGAGCAAGCCCTGATTTAACTCTTTGTATTGGTACTGGGATGTCCCTAACTATGCAGACCACTGCTAGCACTGATCCTTCTGAGTCAGTTGGGCTACCTCTTCATTCTCCCATTTTTACTGTTGTTTAGTCTCGCACCACTGCAATGACTTTAGTGATGCAGGTCAGTGGTATAGCTATCCTTCGCTGCACTTACCCCCACATCCAAACCCCGGGTGGTAGCATCCTAGCACCGAGCTATAGTACCCACTGGCGGATCCAGCAGCAGTCATGGGTAGCAGTTTACCTATCAGAATTCTATAACTCTAAGTCTCTCTGGCGTGAAACTGGGGCTGCCCACGTCACATGGGCATCATTAATGCAAATTAACTTGGGTGCCCCAAGCTAGTCAAAAGTTTTCAAGTGGCCCTGACACGGGCAGCTTACAGTTCAGTATTTGTGGCTGTAAGAAAGAGATGCTCTCCAATATCTACCATTACTGGTACTGTACATAATTAAACTTCACAATTATAAGGCAGTGGTACAGAAAGATGTTATGAT
This sequence comes from Neoceratodus forsteri, assembly GCA_016271365.2. NCBI lineage: Eukaryota > Metazoa > Chordata > Ceratodontiformes > Ceratodontidae > Neoceratodus > Neoceratodus forsteri. The sequence goes on along the minus strand of CM057454.1, from coordinate 326,006,768 downwards.
TCTGGGGTGGACGTAGATGTCCCTGGCTAGTTCTAACTATGACTTTATCTCAAAAACAGATTCAGAACTAATTACTGTTCCATTCCCTCTTTCAGGTACTGTTTCAATATTTGCTTCAGACGGCACTGTGATGGTGTCTCATGGAGGGATTGAGTGTGGTCAGGGTCTCAATACAAAGGTAAGGCACAGAAGCTAGATGACATTCTCCTTAATCTCTTTGCATAACAAATTATAAAGATGTGCGTGGGATTAGTTTTCGGACAAATTGCATGTCACTCAGTCTTGATATTCAATAGAACTATTTTCAAAGAATGCGCCTACAGTACATTTACTGTATTATCTTCAGGAACTAAATGCTTCATATCAGCTTTCAAAGGTGTCAGCCTGATGTGTTTCTTCTGTATAGCTGTGATATATTTGGGACTGCCGGTTTGCAATGATTTCCAAAAAAAAAGTACTTTCAAATTTAGGTGCAATCTTTGAAAATAGTTTGCCAGCTTTAAGACCTTCGGAAACCCCATTCCCTTTTCCTTTTCTCTTGTTGTGCATTGTTTGTATGTGTGAAGTAGAACTCAGTAGGGCAAACACTGAGGTGAGCTGGGTACTGCTTTTTAGATGGGTTTAACTGGAGCATTGCTAATGCTACAGTGAATTATTAATTAACTGTTCAATACTATTGTACATATGTATTTAATTTTGCAGTGTATTTTTTTTATTATTGTCACGGGATTACAACATTTGAGCTACAAGCTCTTTTACAAAGGTTTCAAGTCAAAGTGAGAATAGACAACAAGTATAGTAAATACAGTGGATGGTACAGGATCATAAAAAAGGTTCCAAGTCAGAGTGGGAACAGACAACAAGTACAGTAAATACTGTGGATGGTACAGGAACATAAAAAGCTCCAAGTCAGAGTGGGAACAGACAAGTACAGTAAATACTGTGGATGATACAGGAACATAAAAAGGTTTCAAGTCATATTGAGAACAGACAACAAGTACAGTAAATACTGTGGATGGTACAGGAACATAAAAAGGTTCCAAGTCATAGTGAGAACAGACAAGTACAGTAAATACAGTGGATGTTACAGGCACATAAAAAGGTTCCAAGTCATAGTGAGAACAGACAAGTACAGTAAATACAGTGGATGGTACAGGAACATAAAAAGGTTCCAAGTCATAGTGAGAACAGACAACAAGTACAGTAAATACCGTGGATGGTACAGGAACATAAAACGGTTCCAAGTCAGAGTGAGAACAAACAACAAGTACAGTAAATACTGTGGACGATACAGGAACATAAAAAGGCTCCAAGTCAGAGTGGGAACAGACAAGTACAGTAAATACTGTGGATGATACAGGAACATAAAAAGGTTCCAAGTCAGAGTGGGAACAGACAAGTACAGTAAATACTGTGGATGATACAGGAACATAAAAAGGTTCCAAGTCAGAGTGGGAACAGACAAGTGCAGTAAATACTGTGGATAGTACAAGAACATAAAAAGGTTCCAAGTCATATTGAGAACAGACAACAAGTACAGTAAATACTGTGGATGGTACAGGAACATAAAAAGGTTCCAAGTCATAGTGAGAACAGACAACAAGTACAGTAAATACTGTGGACGATACAGGAACATAAAATGGTTCCAAGTCAGAGTGGGAACAGACAAGTACAGTAAATACTGTGGATGATACAGGAACATAAAAAGGTTCCAAGTCATAGTGAGAACAGACAAGTACAGTAAATACTGTGGATGTTTCCGGAACATAAAACGGTTCCAAGTCAGAGTGGGAACAGACAACAAGTACAGTAAATACCGTGGATGGTACAGGAACATAAAAAGGTTCCAAGTCGTAGTGAGAACAGACAACAAGTACAGTAAATACTGTGGATAATATAGGAACATAAAACGGTTCCAAGTCATAGTGAGAACAGACAACAAGTACAGTAAATACTGTGGATAATACAGGAACATAAAAAAGGTTCCAAGTCAGAGTGGGAACAAACGTCAAATACAGTAAATACAGTGGATGGTACAAAAACATATGAGAATTAAGTTACAATGTAAGTACAGTGGGTGTAGTCATAACATGAGTAAAAGACAATAACAATTCATGTTTGTAACGTGCTAATAGCTTTGATATAGGAAAGTCATTTTGGTAATTACAGTAAAGTGCAAACAGTACAGGTAGTTAAGGCAATCAAAGAATAGGGATGAGATTACTGTAAATGAGGGAGGTGAGGGAGTAGTAGAGAGGGAATTGTGTGGAGGGGGGAAAGAGCCACCAGATCATGATGAGAGTAAATAAAGCAGGGAAAGAGGTGAGAATAAGTGTGGGAGGGGGTAGTGGATGAGTGTGGAAGAGGGTGGGTAACACAGGAGACTGGGTAGTGACAGGTAAAATTGGAGGAATGGTGGGGTGCGGGAGGGATGGTAAAATGTAGGCGAGGACAGGTGGGAGAGAGTGGAGGTGAGCATGACAGTAGGTGCTGCTGGAGTGGAGGGATGAGGCAGGGGTAGGGTAAAGGGTAGGGGGGAGAGGTAGGGTGTGGGAGGGATGGTAAGAAGTAGGCAAGATCAGGTGGGGGAGAGGGAAAATGGGCAGGAAACAAAATTAAGTAGGTGGTGGGAGAAGATGGGAGGTGAGCAGGAAATGGGTACTGCTGGGGTAAAGGTGGTGTGGTAGGGGTAGGGTATAGGATAGGGAAAGGTGGAGTGCGGGATAGATGGTAAGAAGTAAGCAAGAACAGGTGGGAGGTGAGCAGGAAAACAAGCGCAAATGTTGGTCAGGACTCTGTCAGGATAAAGGAGGGAGATGAAGGGGGGTCTAGGTGTAGGGAAGTGGCGGGAGGGAGGTGGAATGCTGAGTTGCAACATCCTATGCACAGTGAATCTTGCCTCTACCCAGTTTTACAGCTGGCAGAACTGAAGCATTGGAAGATCTACAGGATTGCTCAGGGTCACCCAGTGAGTCAGTAAAAGGGGGTGGGGGTTGGGGATTGGGTCCAGCATCTCCTTTACTAAGCCATTTCCTGGCAATGGAAATAATTCACTGGGGCAAACCAACACCTTTTTATGTAGGACAGAACACACATAGTGGATTTTCTTTGCTATTCTCCCCATTAAATGTAACTTTTATTTTTTCATTGTAGCTGGTGCACTTTTACTCATGTAAGGGATGCGTTGTACACAGCAGCAATCCTTCCCCACTTTTCCCCATAACTGACTCAGACTTTTTATTTCAGTCTCTGAAGCCAGTTCTTGTGGGTTTCTCCCCATTTTCACCACTGTTTATCATTATCATTGTACTATAAAATTGTCTAAGAATACAAAATAAAATAGTCTGTGTAGTAAATGATAGGTTTTTAGCATGCAAAGTTGATTCTGTTCATTTAGGACCCATTTTTTGCTCACAAGAAGCTTGAACTGGTTATACCTTTGTTAAATTTATTCTCACTGATTTAGAAAATTGGTTAGGACTTTTTTTTTCAGGAACAAACTGTTTGGTTTTTGCTTGCATATGAGAACGTCCAATTTTAAAATAATGTTATCTAAACCAGAACCGTGTGTCGTATTTTTTCTGTTTCTGTTTAGGGTCATCCCCCATCTGCCGAACACTCCTACTGTGCCACCCCAACTCTCACCGGGACTTACCATCAGCCATCTTCCCCCAGGGCTTACCCCCTCTGTGGGGTCATTGGGGATCCCCAACTCTCGCTGTAGTCATGGATTCTGTTTATGCTAGTGAGCCTAGCTGGTCAGGTGCAGGGCCTTCGAGCACTTGGCTCAATCCTGCCACCAGCATTTTCCATTTTTCTGTTCCTCAAGAGGCATGCCATGCAGTGACATCAGGAGGCATGCCCCATGCTCCTGTGCAACATCTGCCCCCCCCCATGCTCAGGTTTAGACTGCTTTTCTCCCCAACTTCCTCTAGGGGCCTGGCGAGCACTGGGCTCTGTCCACCTTCTTTCCTGGAGGAGGAGAGCCATCCTTCGGATGCTCTATCCTCCTCCCCCGACCTGGCCCCCTGACACTCTGAGTTCACTTCCAAACCCAGGTCTCCGGCATTGCAAGTAGTAACACTACTGCTGTGCTGGCAGGCTGGTTGTGTGTCAGTTGTTAATAATATTGGACAAAAGACAAAGTTTTACTTACCTTTTCACTTTACTTGGTTTGGCAAACAGCTCTCTTTAGAATTTTTGGTGCAAGTCAGTCTTAGATAAGAAAATAATCTGTGGTTGTCTTTGAGTTTATAAACTTCCATTTTTGACTTAATGAACAGTCATGTTGATGATTTGTGTTTTTGCAACCCAGCAACAAATGTTGTACTGTATACTGTATGCATGTAAGCAATACCACATGGCAGGGTGTGCATTATGTTCCACTGCCACCAGTCTTGGGTGTATTGTGACACTTGATGCGACAGGCAAGTGCCTTCAGTCAGCTGGAAAGTGCGACAATCTGGCATAATGCATGCCCCGTTGTGTTACACACACACACATATATATATAGTTATGTCATTAGGAATTTAAAAAAATGCATAATTACATAAACATTAAAATTATATGACTGCTTCTTGATAAAGTAGTTCTGCCTGCCGGAATTTGTGGTGTGTGTTTTTTTGTTGTTTTTGTGTTTGCTTTTTGTGCTTTAGCGCATTTCTCTTACTGTGGCCTCTGTAGCTGTATTTGTTTACTGTAGTGTACTTCTGAACATGCCCCCCCCCCCAATACTGATTGTAGTTTAAAAAGAAATACATTAAAAGAGATGGAAATATCTATGCTGAATTTTATTTTCCCGAGGTGGTAATTACTGATGAGAAGAGGAGAGTGAACTGTGTGTAGTGAGTGTGTGTGTTCCAGGTAGCAAGAGAGATGGCTGTGGCTGCATGGATATATATACTGTGTGAGCAAAGCAGCAAGAAAGACAGTGTTGGATGGAAATGCTCAGTCAGATACAGTCAGAGAGCACAGTGAGAGAGAGTTGGCAGCATTGGGAGTGGTGTTCGGTGTTTTTTTTCAATTCTGAGAGATATTTGTTAGACAATGGATTGTAAAGGCTGTGAGGAGAAGGGACGCACAGTATTTTAACCGGAGATCAGAACAAATAAAAAAAACTAAGCAATTTTGTGACCGTTAGTTACCCTGTCAATAAAATGATTTTAGTTGAAATCCACGTTGGGGGGATGGGACTATGTACATTTAAGATCTCTTGTCGTAGGGTGTCATGCTTGGCATGGCTAAGCAAGAGTAAACCATTACTGCTAAATAATTTTTGGAAATACAACCTAGAAGTGAGAAAGAAATAAGTGCCTTAGATGGGATTTGAACTCAGGTCTGCTTGGAGTACTGTTCCACTGCACCACCAGCTGTGCTGCCAGGACAACTGAAACCTAGGCAGTTTGATCAAGATCTGGATACTTTTTAGGTTAAATGCTGTTCCTGTTCACTGAAGTTTTCTTGAAAATCATTGTGAAGACACAAGACTGTTGGTAAATATGCTTTGCTTTTAACTACTGGACTGTTTAGGCCTACAATTGTAAATATGTATTGCTGAGTTAAGCTTTTTTCATGGTAAAACAAACGAAGGCTGTTTGTGGTTAGAGTATAGTGTGCATTATACTATGTTTGGGGCTGAGCTTAGAACCCAAGAACTATTCATGTCAGTTGTGATCTGACCTAGATGTTAGCCCAGAGCTACAGAAAAAATACGCAGGTCATTGGACTACTTTAACTCTGAGTTTTTTAACAAAAAAAAAAAATAATGAAAAAAGTAAAGAAAAAGATTCATTGTTGTAAAGACAGCATCATGTTTGTCTGACAGTCCAAGAAATCAGTATCTTGGATGCATTCAAAAGGATTTCAAGAATTCTGACTCTGTCAAAGTTCACAGACAGTGCATTTCTTGTCATTAATACAGATTGAATTTGCAACTACAAATCGGGTAGCATGGCCTTTTTCTGTCATTGTTTTCACAGTATGTAAGCAAGAACAGCATTTGACCTCCTTAATATCTGAAGACTTAATAGCACTTATTTTAAAGAGCAGGTCCTGGAATACCAACTGTCTCTAGAAAAGCAGACATTTGTCAATGTGAATGTTTGCTTGCTCATATTTGCTGAGTAGGTGTTTGGCATTGTTACCGACCGACCTTCAAAACTCAATCAGAACAGAAGTAGCAGAATCCTAGATGTAATCAAGAAATGACCAGCGTAATGAAAACATAATCTCTCACCCTGAAGCCTTCAACAGTGGAATAAAAGAACAAGTGAAGCTATCATGGCCACGATAAGCATGAAGTATATGCAGCTCCTGAGCTTCATTCACGACCCACTTGGTTACTGTGGCTTGTCTCTGCAACAACATCCCATGACTGACAGCCCGCCGCTTTGTTCCTGTCCTGTCCTTCTAGGAGACCCGGAGGCACTGCTTGACTCTGTTTGCACTGGCAGGAGGAGAGGCTCCCCTGCCAGTGCAAATAGAACCAAGCAGTGCCTCCGGGTCTCCTAGAAGGACGGTGATGCTACAGGACAAAGTGCTGACATGGCCCCAAATGTTTAATGTCAACAGAGATTGATGCTTGCTAAATATTAAAATGCAGACAGCAAAATATTTCTTTACACCTTTGCTGTAGTTAATGAGACCACTGCAGTGCAGCGACCATGCTGTTAACCATCTCAGTCACCCCAGTATCTCGTCAGTTCTCTCAACAGTGGCCACCACATCTGAGGTAGCCAGCTGGGGACCAAGGGGGTGCTATTACAAATGACCTCAGTGCTGGGGAAGCTTATGGAGTCCCTGCTTAAGGAGACGGTAGTGAAGTTCCTGGAGTCAAGTGGTGCAAAAGACCCAAGACAGCATGGATTCACTCAGGGAAGGTACTGCCAGACTAATTTTATTGATTTCTTTGACTGGGTGACCAGGGTGGTGGACCGGGTGGGGGGGGTGGTGGATGTGGCCTACCTGGATTTCAGCAAGGTCTTCGACACTGTTCCACATAGAAGGTTGCTTAACAAATTGGGGAATCTAGATGTGGGCTCTAAAGTGGTACAACGGGATGGAAACTGGCTAAAAGGCAGGACTCAGAGGGTGGTAGTAAATGGCATAAAATTCATAGAGTGGGAGGTGACCAGCGGGGTGCCACAGGGATCAGTGCTGGGTCCGATCCTATTCAATGTCTTCATAAGCGACATTGCAGAGGGACTGGAAGGGAAAGTATGCCTGTTCGCAGATGACACCAAGATCTGCAACAGAGTCAACACACAGGAGGGGCTAGATAAAATGACAAACAACCTAAGACTACTTGAGGATTTGGCAGTTGGGTTTCAACTCTAAGAAGTGCAAGATAATGCACCTGGGACACAGAAACCCATGAGAGGAATACAGGAATGGGGGGGGGGGGCAGGTTCTAGCCACCACAAGTCAGGAGGGAGACCTGGGGCTGTCATATTCAATAACCTGAAGTCGTTCAAACAATGCAAAAAAGCAGTGGGGAAGCAAACAGAATGCTGGGGTGCATAGGAAGGGGCATAACCAGTAGGAGGAGTGAAGTGGTGATGCCACTGTATAGATTACTGGTGAGGCCTCATCAGGAATACTGTGTCCATTTCGTGGGACTGCATCTCAGGAAGGACATAGAATGGAAGCAGTCCAGAGAAGAGCAACAAAAATTATACATGCACTGCACCACAAGCCTTATGAGGAAAGACTCGAGGAACTTAACATCTATTCACTGGAAGAGAGAAGGGAGAAAGGGGTTATGATAGAGACTTTCAAATACCTTAGAGGAATAAACGGGGTACAGGAGGGGAACATATTTCAGAGAAGAAAGTGCACAGGGACAAGGGGACATAACATGAGAATGGAGGGAGGGAGGCTTAGGGGGAGTGCTAGGAAATATTTTTTTTTCACAGAGAGGGTGGTAGATCCATGGAACAGCCTGCTGGCGGAGGTGGTGGAAGCGAAAACAGTACGGGGATTCAGAATGGCATGGGATAAGCATAAAGGCACCCTGCTTTGCAGCAGAGCAGGGGAACGGCAGTTCAGATAAGAGTTGGGATTGCCAAACCAAGTAGAGAAATGGGCAGACTAGGTGAACCGGTTGGTCCTTATCTGCCGTCGTATTCTATGTTTCTATGACTGTAAGTTAATTAATATGAGAAAATGTTTCTTACATTAACATTAAAGTTTGTATTTAGTTGAGTCCAGTCTCATGCTAAATGTTCACATTTACTAAGTAACTAACATTGCAACAAATATTGAACACATATACAGTCATATCTTTTCTTCTGAAGCATGTGCCTGTGCAGAGCCTTCCTAGGGCTTACTCAGTCACTGTTCAGAATGACTGCAGCTGTCTTTGACAAAGAAAATCAGTTGTTCCTCCCAGCCACTGCTGTTACTCCCTCCTGCCCTCGATGGTAGATGCTGTCTCCGTTGTCACATTATCCATCCTCCAAGTATGCAGGCCTTGCCACAGGCCATGAACTCTTTCAGTTGTGTACTAGCCCACCTTGTCCAAGGACAATGACTTTGTCGATGAAGCCACTGATCTTTTTACAAAAGGCCCTAGTGCAGCTCCATTTAGGGCTGGGAGTGTTGACATGCACACTGGAGTGCCACTGTTGCCAAGTGTGGCTACATTTCTACGGGGGTGCAGATGTGAAAAGGACTCACAAGTGCCAATGCCACCAAGCACACTCCATTTCTGGGGTGTGTATGGATGTGGAAAGCACTCGGGAGTGCTACTGCCATCGGCACAACAGAAAAGACACATAGCATGAGAACTGAATATCAGCTGCTTGCCAGACAGTTTCATGCAAATGATATGACCAAAGCACTGTCTCACAGGGGTGCTGTGGTCCTTGCAACTACAAGGAGTTTCTGCCCAGCAAACAGTGACCAGTGTCATAATCAGCTTGCCTGGTCATTGATCTATCACTGCCGAGCCCAGTGCAGCTTGAGCGGCGTTGGACCCGACAGTGACATACCTCTGAAATGTAGTGTATCATAACAAAATGTTTGCTGTGCATGCATGTGCAAGCAAATGTAAAAAAGGACAAAATATTTAATGTATTTTAACATCAGTAGCTCATGTATGTCTCTGCTGTCTTACATTTGTTAGTGTAACCCCTAGGTGGCACTACCCCAAGGGCTACTACCCCTGTCTGCTTGGCTAGTAGCAGGTTAAGGGGCCTAGGGTCTGTGACGGGTGCCTCCACCCAAAGGTCAGGGTTGGTTTCTATCAAGCTGACCAGGCCACATCCCTCTGGGACACTTTAACCCCCCCCCTTTCCCACTAGTGGCCCACACAATACACAATATTCACCTTCCCAACACCCCAGATATGCTGTGTACATACACTTGTATTTGGCACTTACCCCCAGGACTGCTTCCTTCCGTTGGCTCTGGGGACCCCCTGTAAAATAAGGTTAAGCAAGGCACACAACTACAATGCAATACCTTTAGCATATACTGGCACACAGCCAATGTAACTTTCAAAGGAAAGAAGATCTGATATATTCAGGGGGTTTTAACAAGGATGGGGCAATCAGGTTAATTAGCTTACTCTCTCTAATAATCATACAGTTATGCAAGCAATCAGACTCCCTAGCACTGTCACCTTTCTGGGTACCCAGGTGAATAGAGGGTGGACTAGCCAGGACCATTGCCCGGGGTAGGCTCGCATTGCAGCTGGTAGGGGCCCCTGTGATAGAAAAAGCAAACACTTGTACAACACAGTATTTGTAATCCGGAGCTGGAGGGCTCAGTTCATGAAGAAAAGAAACAACAAACAGTTAGATGACACGATTTTGATTTAAAGGATGGTTGCAGGGTGCTACCCTGATAGTTACTCACTGTACCCAAAGTTGACCACAGGTTGCGGCGATGGATGGGTGTTCTGGTTTGCCAGAAGAAGCAGGGCCCTCATTGATGAATCTTCTCTGTACAGCAGGGCAGGAGGATAAGACCCTCGTGGCAGGGTCTGCATTAGCCAGAAACGGATTCAGTCCAAAGGGAGCGGGGTATGCTTCCAGCCCTCCACACACAACTCAGTCTGGGGGAAAACCAGATTGCGACCCCCCCTCCAGTTCACAACACATTTATATGTAAAAGCCAGCAGCTCACAGTTTAGGCTGGGGGAAAACAGATCGCGATCCCCCTCCAGTTCACAACACACTTATATGTAAAAGCCAGCAGCTCACAGTTCAGGCTGGGGGGAAAAACAGATCACAACTCCCTTTAATTACACTGCACATTTATATGTAAAGAGTATTACTGTACCAGGCAGGCTGCTCCTTGATCCCGATCGCAAAGTCACTACTTACACCCGGGAACACAGAGGTAGCTGAAGTTCCTGACAGGCCGATCGCGTTTAGCAAAACCTCCAGTCTTCTACAGGTTCAGCCTGGTCCCTAAATCAGTAGCTCAATTCAGTTCTGCACACCGGATTTAGTCCGATAAACCAAGCACTTTTCTCCTCCCAGGGCTGAAAACAGCAAGCAGGCCAGAAGTCAGGCCTTCCACGATTCTCCCGTGCGACCTACAGTGCAAAACAGCTGCCTGAGCTCTACGAGCTGCTTTTCTCTCAGCTTCCCACACAGATCTGGCTTGCCAGCAGACAGCCCAGGGGCTTTCACTTAGATTCAAAAGATTTGATTGGTCGGTTCAGGTGTCAGTCGCAACAGGCTCCCTCTATAGGTGCAAAAAGGCGCCAGCAGTCCAAAAACTACAATTCCCAGAGTCTCACTTCACACAGCCCCATCTCAGCAAGCTCCATTTGAGAGTCCCAAGTTCTGATTGGTCCCATTCGGCAGTCCAGGACCAAAATGGTGGAGCAACACTGAACAGTCCTTGCTGCAAGAAAAGCAGGTTAGAAGAAACTACATTTTTACTATTATTTTAACGATCTACCAGCAATCAGTTACATCTTTCAACAGGGCTCACTCTGCACATTTAGCTATGGCAGAAGCAGATTATTCAGCAGCCTGGTGGGACTCGGGCATAGAAACACACAGTCCCCCCATTTAACTGAGCCTGAATGCAGGCAGGCAGCCCTTAAAGAGACAGTACATGGAGGCTTTAAAAGCACTCACAGGCAACACCATTTAAACGGCTTTAACGCCGAACACCATCCAGACTGTGAGCAATTAGGCAAGCTCTGGGAAGATTTTTTGGGAATCCCCATTTATAGGGGGGGTTACATTAGGTTGTGAACTTCTCAAATTCATAGAAACCAAAAAATGATGGCATTTAGAGGCCTAATTGCACATCTAGTCTGCCTGGGCCTGTCTGTTTTTGGGTACTGTGTCCTTATCAGCCCTCCAACCCCCAGTCTGCCCCCTTACACACCATTCCCATGTGCCTGTCCCATCCTGTTTTGACCCCCCCCCCACTGTTTCAGCCCCAGTGGCCTCTTCCAGAAACTTGTTCCAGTCTGTCTCCACTCTTTCTTTAAAAAACAAGTACTTCCTGACATCCTTCATGAACCGACCCCTGCCTCCAGTCAGTTTCAGGGAATTACCCTTGGTCCCTGTGTTACCCCTCATGCAGAACAGCTCACTGCTGTCTGTCTTGTTTATTCTGTGGAGGTACTTGAATGTCTTAATTATGTCACCCTTCATCCTCATGTCATCCAGTGTGCATATGTCTAGATCCTGCAGGCACTTCTCATAGGACTTACTCTGTTGCCTTCTAGTACAAACATATGAACATACTAAAACACCAGCAGAATAAAACCTTTCAGTCTATTGAATCTGCTCGTATTGCATAGTCCCCAGTGCCAGCTAAGGACTCAGCCCCCCTCCCCAACCAATACCCTCTCCTTTCTGGCTATACCCATTTTGACCCTGACTTTCTCCTTTCCCCTGTCCCAACTTCTTTTGAAATCATCCACTGTTTCAAGTGATACTGTTTCATTGGGGAGCCCATTCTGCACTGCCACCACCCCCTCTGTGAAGAAATGCCTCTTGGTCTCCTTCCTGAATCCAATTCCAATTTAAGAGAATGCCTCCTTGTGTTTTTGTTTCTACTGAGCCTGGAGAGGAACTCCTTGTCCATCCTGTTTCTGTCTTTCAAATACTTAAAAGTCTCAATCATGTGCCCCTCTGCCTTCTCTCCTCCAGGAAGTTCTTGTTCAGGGCCTTCAGCCTTTCTTTATAGGTCCTGCTCTGCTGACCTTTAACCATCTTTGTTGCCCTCCTTTGAACCACCTCCAGAAGAGTTATATCCTTCTTCAGGTAGGGACACCAGTACTACACAATGTACTCCAGGTGCGGCCACACCAGTGACCTGTATAGTGGTAGTATTACCTCCTTCCACCTTTTGCTGATCCCTCTTGCAATGCAGCCCAACATTCTGTTGGCCTTTGTCACTGCCTTCCTGCATTGTGTGGAGTGCTTCAAGTTGCTAGTGATCAGCACAGCCAGGTGTTTTAGTTCCTCAGATTTGGTTACTAGGACCCCTCCCGAGCTGTACTCCATTTTCAGGTTCTTGGCTCCACTGTGCACAACCTTACTATTTTTGCATTAAAGCCAAGTTGCCAAATTATTGAGATTGGCCAGATCTTCTTTTAGGTCCTGTATCCACCATCCCACAGGGCTTGGTTCCAACTGCAAATAAGCAGATCTTGCCCTTTATGCCTTTTCCAGTGTCATTGATGAAGACATTAAAAAGCAGCAGATCAAGCACCAAACTCTATGGGACTGCAATGATGACATCCCTAGCACCTGAGAGCTTACCACCACCATCCCCAGGTCCTGCCTTTCAGCCAGCTAGCTACCCATTCAGTTAGTTTCTCTCCTACCTCCAGATCCTCCAGCTTTTTGATCAGTCTCTGGTAGGGCACAGAATCAAAGGCATTGCTGAAGTCCATGTAGAGGATATTAAAGGCTTGGACCTTGTCCACAGTTTCAGCGGCCCAGTCATAAAAGTCTGTCAGGTTTGTCTGGCATGATCTCGCAGACAAATCCATGTTGCTGCTCACATGGGAGGCAGTGTTCTTCCAGGTATCCTACCAGCCTCTCTTTAAGTATAGCCTCCATGAGCTTGCACATGATTGAGGTCAGGCTGACCGCTCTGTATGCCTGGGTCATCCCTGGATCCGCTCTTATGGAGTAGTACCACATGTGCTGTTCTCGGTTCCTGAAGTGCCACCCCTGACTCAAGCAGAATATTGAACAGGTCAGTATGGGGGCCTGCAATTTCCTCTTCTAGTTCCCTCTGCACTCTTGGACGGATGCCATAAGGACCTGGTTATTTGTCTACCCTCAGGGCTAACAAACCTTTCTTCACCCTATCCACCGCTATTATTCTGTCCATGCCCTTCCTTCTCCTCCCACTCCTCCTCGTGGCACAGGGCCATCCCTTTCCTTATTCTTTCTGTGCCCCTCCTCCTCCCCCCTTGTGGCATGGGGCCATCCCTTTCCTTTGTGAAGAACAAACACAAGTACTCATTCAGCACATCTGCATTGTCCCTATTTGCTTTCAACCAACCCTTCCCCTTCCTGAGCCATATTGTGCCATCCTTTTTATCACTAATGTACTTAAAAAAAAGTGTTTTCTCCTTTTTAATCTCTTCAGCTAGCTGCAATTCTTTTTTAGTTTGCCAGACTACTTTTCCTGCCTCACAAGCCTTTCTCTGATAGTCTTCTCTGTCTTTCTCCCTGTGGGTCCTCATGAACTTCCTATAGGCAGTCCTCTTCTGTCTGCCTCAGCTACCTCAGGCCTAAAACAGCTGGGTGCTTTGGTCCTTGAGTTTTCCCCCTTTAGCCTAATGCCCTCTTTTGTGCCTGCCGCTGTTCCCTCCTTAATGATGGACCACTTTTAGTCCACCCCTTCTACATACTTATACCCTCAAGGTGTCCCTTTAGCAGCTCTCCCATCCTTCTGAAGTACACCTTTCTGAAATCTAAGACCTTGGTCTTTGTGCGTACCTTCTTGCCTGTCCACGAGGCTCCAATGTGGCTGAAATTTACTGGCTTCTTGCCAGCCCTGAATGTCCCAGAAGCAGTCCCAAGCAAAAAGGCACTGTAACTGCTGACTCTGGTGCCAGTGAACAGTATTTGTTATGAGTATGACAGTACTCTGCACATTCTTAGAAATTCTGGGCCAGTAGAAGTTTTGTGTCAACTTCTGTTTGGTCTCTACCACCTCCATTTTTTCTGCAAACAGCATGTTATATGCAATGCATAGTAACTCTAGCGCCTTTGTGGCAAGGGCTGCTATCCTTGCCTGTATCCCTAATAACAGGTTGAGGGGTCTGGTTTCATAACTACCTAGTGTGTGTGTGGGGGCGCCCTACCAGCAGTAGTGCTAATATTATGTTTCCTCCACCCAGAAAAAATTACGTGGGTAACTATCACAGTAGGTACAGCCTCAGGGTCCTGTGTTTTCTGCTATTCTGTGGTTGCAGCAGTGGCCGCAGAAATCAGGAAAACCAGCCACACAGCCACAGAAATGCTAGCTATGCAATCACACAAGGCAAGGGCATATCTATTGATATGTTAAGTATGCCATGGCATTCGTGCTCATTAGAAGGGGCAGCAAACTGATACCACCCACTACAAAGCCAAAAAGCTACTGGCCGCATGATGCCTTGATTCGTGCTGGCTCTTGTTACATAACTCCTTCCAGCCAGTATTGTGGGGGTGGGGGGACTGACGCAAGAGTAGGAGAGCTTGATTAGGTCAATGGCAGTTGTGATTTGCTGCTGTGTAGGTGTGGGTAGCTCAGGCTTGTTAATATTTCATTGTGAGGCTGCTCATGGTGCATGCTGAATCCTTGGAAGATGAATTTGGAAGTAAGAACTGGAAGGCGAGCTGTAGTCAAGAAGTGAGAAGATTCAGTGGTGCCTGTGGAGGTGGAATCAATCTTGGTGTTGTGACGGGTATCAGAGGAGGAGCTCATTACAGAAACATGGGGCTGGCAGCAGACTGCATAGAGGACTCAGTTCCCACTGGTGGACATCTATCACAGTTTTGATTTGTGGGCCCGCAGTTCTGTACCTGCAAGTGTGAGTGTAATTTCTTGGCAGATTTGAATAAGCAACCTAAATGGTGGCACCAAGCTCTATTCTTAAGGAGGGTCAAGTTGCCCAGTTGCAGCAGAGCTGGGGACCAGGGTATACTAGAACTGGAGCAAACAGGTATGGAACAAAATTGGAATAGAGAGTTTTATTGCTACTATGCACAAGTAAAATGAGGGTTACTGCCTGAAGAACACCACAACCCCCTGAAGTACGAGGAGAGGAGGACATGCTAACCAAGGTTACTTCTGCTTAATAAGAATGACTTACTTGCATTTTTTAATGTGCCCCCAAAAAGAAAAATCAGGAGTCAACAAATCCTACAGATACTGCAAGTTACACCCTCCTTCACTGTTGCAGGAAGACAATTTCCACCCCACCACGCAGATTTGCACACTACACTCAACATGTTTGTTGCAAGGCAGTTAGGGTATTCCTAGTTAAGAAAAATAATACTCTAAAAGAACATTGATCAAAGTCTGAAACAAAATGGCTTTCAAGCTGGAGTCTGTCTTTATACCTGCTAACTGTAAATATAAACCAGAAGAAATCCAAGCAGGTTTTGCCTTCTGTATTGTTTTAGCTAGGGTGTGTATGTCCACCTCTGATTATAACCTAGAAGGACAGGAAAGGCTACTAATTTCCAGAACAAGAACAGATTAGCCTTCAAATTCGGGGTGGGAGGGAAAATTCATTAAAAGAGAACACTGATGCCCATGACTGCACCAGGTTTGGGTTATTGCTGTTTAATATTTGTGATAAAAAGATTACATGCTGTTAAATGGCCTGCTGTTCCACTTTCAGTGTAGCAGAGTGGTTGCACAGAGGCAGTCAAAGGGTTAACTAAGACTTAATCCCTTTGAAGGTATGCTGTTTAGCTACAATATATCTGCTGCAGAATGGCTGCAGAATCAGCAGTTGTTCTGCTGCAGAAAGTATGAGGTCCTGCCACAGAATGTAGGTCCACTTTGCCGCAGTAAACATGGGGCCCTGGGTACAGCCCTCTGGGAAACTAATACCACCCCCAATCCTGCCTAGTGACCCTTTATGAAAATCTGAACAGTTGATGTGTTCAACAATCAGAATACCAAACAGTCTGATCATTAATGATATGCTGACGGTCAGGCCACTTACCAACAGAGGCTGGATCTCTGTCTCGTATCCTGCAACCCCCTTTAAAAGACAGTTTCAACAATACCAACATGCATACTTCAGTTACTTTAGACCAGGTAATAATATGTTCACACGCCAGGTTTACATCAAAACAGTAAATCCGATTTATTAAGGGGGAAGTGAACAAGGAAGGGATGGAAATTTAGGTAAATGATTACTTTACTGTGTTTAAAAGCAGGCTAAATTACTTTTCATTACTCCAGTCCCTGAATTTGTCAGGCTAGCAACTACTAGGTACCCAGAGTGGAAAGTCTGGCTAGCCAAAGGCATTGCCCGGGGGTGGCTGGCGTTGCAGCTGATGTTGGGGCCCATGATGGGAAAAAAAAGCAGATAAAATGCAAAACAACCAGAGGATTATTTGTAATCTGAGCCGATTAGCTCAGTCCCTTAAAAACCCAGTGAAATGAAGCAATTAGATAGTACCACAGATGATTTAAACACTTGTTACCCTGATTGTACTCCCGCTACCAGATTTCTGCTGGAATGCAGGTGATATGGAGACCTCATGGTGTTCACCGATGAGCATGGGGAAGAGCAGGGCTGACACAACACACCTCCTCTTCACAGCCTTTCCTCCGTGTGGCCACAACCTGCATGTTGTTGTTGCGCAGAGGCTGAATTCCCAAAGCCAGTCTCTCGCCGAAACAGTCTCTGGTGCAGGAGTTGTGATCTGGGCCGAATTGGCAAGGCCCAGGCAGGATCAGCAGTCTAGCAAAGTCTGTAATCTTCTGCTGGTGAAACCTTCAGTTGGCGTAACAGGTTTGGCTGTGGGCAAGCAGGTCTCGACCTGTGTAACACATTCAGCACATTTAACATAAAAAGCTATTTTTCTGAACAGTTTGGATACAGTCCAGTTGCAATTCAGCAGCTTCACTGAGCAAACCTTTCAATCTGAGGATGTCTCACACACAAGCTGGGCCGATCGCTTCACTGGAGCAAAATCTTTGGTCCAAATCACAAGCAGCACTGGTAAAGTACAGTTACGTAGGAAATTACCATAATAGTAGATCTTTGAGAGAGGCTCCTTCAGTAGGTCATCACATTTAGGACTGGCGCCAGCTGGCATTGGGCTGCATGGCAGACTTTTCCAGCAATCCCTGACAGGGGACCGCCCACCCGACTGTCCCCACGCCCACCCTCCAGTTCTCCCACCGAAGCCAGAAAAAGGCCTATCAGCAGGAGCTAACAGGATTTGGAGTCCCTGTAAAACACAAAATGAGGGGAAGGAGTGAGGGAAAAATATGTGATGACCTACTGAAGGAACCTCTCTTGAAGATCTACTGTTATGGTAAGTTCCTACATAACTGTACTATCTTACTTCGAGAGGGTTCCTTCAGTAGGTCATCACATATAGGACAGAGTCCCAAGCAGTCCCTCCAAAGAGAGACCGAGAGAAACTAGGGAGGAGAAAAAACTCCAGCAGAAAAAACTGGAATCCAGAATGGACCCAGCCTAGGACAGAAGGCCCTGTAACACTGCTAGGGTGAAACCAGAAGCAATGTCCAGACTGTAGTGTTTGATAAAGGTATGGACAGAACTCCAAGTGGCTGTAGCACAAATATCAGCCACAGAAACATTACGCAAAAAGACAGCAGAAGCAGCCATGCTCCTATTAGAATGACCTCCGATGGTATCCAGCAGAAGTTTTTCATACTTCTGGTAACAATACCTAATGCAGTTGCCTAATCATTTGGAAAGGTTCTGCTTAGAAACCGGTTTGCCCTTTCATCTGGGGGCAAAAGAGACAAAAAGCTGATCACAGTTATGGAATTCTTTAGTCCGGTGAGTGTAACATCGAAGAATCAGATGTTCGTCCATGGTATGGAGGAGTGCCTCACCTCTGCTAGAGGGGGATGGATAGTATACAGGAAGCTCTACTGACTGATTCAGCATGACTTCTTACACCACTTTGGGAAGAAACTTCGGATTCATTCTGAGGACCGCCCAGTCCCTGTGGAAAATCAGATAAGGCTCCTTACAAACCAGAGCATGAAGCTCTGAAATTCTCCAGGCTGACATGATGGCAACCAGGAATAACGCCTTCCAGGAAAGGAAGCGTAAATCACAGCTCATAGCTGGTTCAAAAGGAGGAAGGGTGAGCTTTTCCTAAACAAAGTTCAAATCCCAAGGAGGAGTTGGGCTGCAGATGGGGGGGGGGGGGTTCAGATGGAGAATCCCTTTCAGAAAGGTTTCAGAGACTTCCAATTGAGCCACGGGTTTGCCATCCACTAGCTCGTGGTACACCGAAATAGCCAAAAGGTGGACCTTCAACAACGAATATGACAGGTGAAGGAGGTATTCCATGACTTGCAAGGCAGAACATGAGAAGGGGTTCCAACCCTTGGTGGTCGCCCAGATGGAAAACCGTTTCCACTTCATGGCATAAGTGGAATGAGTAGAGGGTTTTCTGGCTTCATTGAGGACTTGAGCAACCTGGGAGTAGACCCCGAAGCGAGAAATCGCTAAGTCTGCAGGAGCTATGCATGAAGATGCAGAGTTCTGAGCCCCAGATATAGTAAACGACCTTAATCCTGAGTCAGGAGATCGTGAGTCACTGGAAGTGGAACCAGTGGTTCCTTGGAAAGCTGTTGCAACAGCAGGAACCAGATCTGTCTCGGCCAGAGAGGAGCGATGAGAATCATCTTTGCCTTCTCTGCTTGAAGTTTGAGGAGGACTCTCTGGAGAATGGGAAATGGAGGGAAGGCATACAAAAATTTCCCTGTCCAAGAGAGAGACAGCATGTTGTGTCAGAAAGCACCTTGCCCTGAAACGAGCGAGCAAAAACTGGAAAGTTTTGCATTGGATTTGGAGGGGAAAAGGTCGATTTCCAGACACCCCCAATGTAGGAAGATGGATTCCGTCACTTTCTGATGTAATTCCCACTCATGAGCCAGGGTCCAAGACCTGCTGAGACTGTCCGCCAGGATATTTAGAACACCTAGCACGTGCACGGCCACGAGGGCCAGATTGTGCTGGACTGCAGAGTTCCACACCTGCATCGCCTCCCTGCACAAGGGGTACGAGCGGGTTCCTCGTTGTTTGTTGAGGTACCAAACTACCAACATGTCCATTTGGAGCAGCAGTTATCCCTTGGAAAGGAGGGTCTGGAATGCCTGTAAGGCATACAGGACAGCCCTCATCTCCAGAACGTTGATATGTAACATAGTCTCCAAGCTGGACCACAGTCCTTGGGTTTAGTGCTCCCCTAGATGTGCTCCCCATCCCATGTTTGAGGTATCCGTGGTTAGGGATGCTAAGGGAGCTGGGTTTTGGAAGGGAAGACCCAAGGAAAGATTGTAGGGATCCCTCCACCAAAGCAATTCCTTCTGAACCGCTGAGGAGACCAGTACCAGATAGTCCAGGTTGCCCAGGAGTCGATCCCACTGCACGCGCAAGGACCACTGAGTGATTCTCATGTGGAGCCTCACGAGGGGAACAGTGGTGATGGAGGCTGCCATCAGGCCGAGAAGGTGAAGGATCTCCTGGAAGAAACCACTCGGGAAGCCTGACAGATCAGTGTCTCCACCCTGTCTGGAGGGAGGAAGGCTCTGCAATGGACTGTATACAATACTACCCTAATGAACCAAAGTTTCTGGCCAGGAGTCATAGAGGACTTGGGAATATTGACAGTAATCCCTAACCTGTTGAACAGGTCCAAAGTGAAAGAAAGAGCCTCTAGTAAAGAGTCCCTGGACGGGGCTAAAATCAACCAGTCATCCAGGTAAGGGAAAACCACAATGCCCCTGCTGCGCAAGAAGGCCGCAACCACTGCCAGGCACTTGGTTAACACCCGGGATGCCAAAGACAGACCAGAGGGGAGCTCCCAGAATTGGAAGTGTTCCCCCTGGAACTGAAACCGCAGGAACCGGCAGTGGCTGTGGAAGATGGGGATATGCAGGTAAGCAGCCTGCATGTCCAGAGTGCAAAACCAATGGTTCTCCAGAAGGAGCGGAAGGAGGCTCTGGAGAGTCAGCATCTGAAATTTTTGTACTCGACAAACTGGTTTAAGCTGATTAAGTCGAGTATGGGTCTGAAATCCCCCGTCTTTTTTTGGAACCAGGGAAAAATGAGAGTAAAACCCTTTCCCCTTTGCCACAGGGGAACCTGCTCTTTTGCTTCCTTGAGCAAAAGACCGTCCACCTCTTCTCGGATGAGAAGAGCCTGATCCCTTGAATAGGAGGACCTTTCTGGTGGAGTTTCTGGAGGAAAGTCGAGAAACTCTATCATGTGTCCGATGGACACTAGCCGCAGGACCCATTCATCAGAGGTGATCGCCCTCCACTCCTGCACGTGGCGGGTGAACCTCTCCCCACCTGCTCCCCATCGGGAGACTGAGGAGGCAGTGGGGATGGGAAGTCAGGAAGTGGACGGACATTCAGGGGGAGGACCCTCTGCACATCTCTGGTTCTTGGAGGCAGGAGGGGTGGCAGTACCCGTGGCTTTACGCTTTCCCTGGTGACATGCCGGGGCTTGCTTTCTCTCCCTCCAAGTCCTTTTCTGAAAGGGCTGCTGTTGTTGGTTGCCCAATCGGTACATGGACCTCACTGACGTGAGGGCAAGACCTCTGTCCTGCAGGTCAGTGATAATGTCCTTGGTGTCCCCACCAAAGAGTACTGAGCCCCTGAAGGGGGCATCTTGAATCGCAGACTGAACCTTAGTAGCAAGTCCAGAAAGGGAAAGCCAGGAGTGCTGTCTAAATGCAATGGCTGTTGCCGAGGTGCAAGCCACAGAATCAGCTGAGTCATATGTGGCTTGCAAAGCATGCCTAAAAGAGAACTTGGAGAAATGAAGATCCTTGACAAGTTCCTCCTTTAAAGTCGAGGGATCCATGGCCCGCACCTGAGCTTCTAACCTGGACAAGGTAGCTTTCTGCTGAGACACCATATGGGCCACATAGTTAAGGGACCATAGAGCACATGTGGCTGAAGCATAAATCTTTCTCCCGAACTGGTCCATCTGCCTCAACTCTTTGTCTGGAGGAGAGGTGCTCATGTGCTTTGGTGCAGTGGAGTGGTCATGAGCAGCAGAAATGACAACAGAGTCAGACCTAGGGTACATTTTCAAGAACGAGGCATCCTTTGGCGCCCAGTAAAGCCTGTCCACCCTCTTGGGGACAGCTGGGAGGGAATGTGGCATCTGCCAGATGATAGAGGCGAGGTCCTGATGGGGTTCAATCCATGGAGGAATGCGGACCGGAGACAGGGAGTCTAAGTCCAGATGTTCTGCAAGTCTCTGTCTCATAGGGTCCTGATCCTCTGACTCCAAGTCAAAGAAATCCTTCATAGACCTCAGAAGGTTCAAAAAGGCAGGGTACTCTGGTGGGGATTTAGGGGAAACTTTGCCTGATGGGCCCTCAGGCTCCTCCATGACATCCTCTGCAGAATCGTCAGCCCCCTCATCATCATCATCCTTATCATTGTCATCTGCCCCATGTCAGGACGGTGACGGATATCGGGAAGTGTGAAATCCTGATGAGTCTTCCCCAAGACATGCACCATAGCCACAGAAGAACTGCTCGGGGAAAGGGACCTAGGAGACAGTGGGAGAGGGAGTCTTATCTCCAGGTCCAACACCAACTCTGACCGAGCCCCCTGCCACCAAGACTGAATCACAGTCTTAAAGTCCAGTGTAACCGGAGGGGGGTGGAGGGGTGGTGGAGGAGATTGGGTCTGAGGGGGTGGAGGAGGTGGCATTACCAGTGGGGGTGGGTAATGACAGCCCTGGAATCCCTGGTAATGAGAGTAGGGATTGAACCCAGGGTAGAACTGTCTGTAGTGGCTCCAGTCCACAGGGGGGCCAGCCGAGTAGTAGTCCCCAAGGAAACCCAACAGGTAGTGGGGGATGGTTTGGGGTCTGGAGTAGATCCCCGTTGTCAGGTCTGGCAGCGGGGGGTACCCACGTCGGACCCGCCTTTCTATATATAGGCTTGGGGTCCAGGGGTGGGACAGCCCATGTCAGGGGGACCAGCATCAGAATCGGCACCACCCGATTCGGCGCCAGAAACAGGTCCGGTGTCAGAACCAGATGAAGGGGCCCGGATGGCAGGACCGGATCTGGCATCTGGGGCAATGGCTGAGGCCGATCGATAGGTCCTGGCTGAGGAACCATCGTCGGGACGTCCGGCGTCGGAGTCACTTGCTGAGGCTGATCGCTGGGTCCCAGTTGAGTAACTGTAGTTGGGGCATCCAGCATAGGAACAGGGTTCACCGGGTCCATTGACAGGATCTTGGCCGGGGTCGGCTCTACAGGGTCCCACCCAGAGGAGGAGGAGGGGCCTCCAATGTAAGGCTAGCCGGCCAAGGAGGAGCCTCCTTCCCTTTGACCCCAAGGGGAGAGCATGGAGTAGACCCTGCAGAATCGAAACCATCAAGTGGTTCTCCGCTTCTTCGCCAGAGATACCTGCTGCAAAAGGAGGGTATGAGGAAGGAAGAGGGGGAGAGGGTCTCTCCCTGGTTCTGCCGGACATCAATGAGGCGCGTAGGCCCCGGACGGGAGCCACACCTGAGCGGGCCATCAGGATGGTCGCCTTGTAGGTGACATCAGGCAGTCGGGGGAGGAGCAGACAGATGCTGGGAGTGTCCCCACAGGCTGGGGAGCCGGCTTACTGGCTGCCACGTGGTCCGCGGAGGAGCCGGGGGCTGACTTATCAGCTGGCACGGTGCAGTCAGAGGAGGAGCCGATGATTGACTGACCCACTACGGCCTTACCAGACTTACTGTCCAATTTCCTGGGTGGTGGCTGGGCCTTGCTCGTCGAGGACCGCGTGTCATTCACAGAGCACTCCCGCTCCCTAGTTTTCTCCTTATGTTTCTTCGATGGAGAAGATTTATTTCCTGAGGACTCTCTCAAATGATCCATCTTCTTCTCCAGGGAAGCCAGGCAGGCTTTCAAGAAATGGGCCTCCAAAGCCTGCTGTCTCCTTTTGTTAGTGGCCTGGTTAAAGGCCTGGCACTCCGGACAGGAGGAGACAAGGTGGTCTGGGCCTAAACAGAGGACGCACTTGAGATGACCGTCCTTGTGTGGAATCTGCATGCCACAGGACGAGCACTTCTTCTTGGGTGAAGACATAAATGAAAATGGTACAAAAAGAGAATTTTTAGTGAAGGAAATTCTGACGCAAGACACTTTCATGACGATCACTATATGGAAGTCTGCAATGCGACTGACATGAGGCAACAGCAGGAAAGAACTGGAGAGCAGGCGTGGGGACCGCCCACTATATGCAGTCACGCTGATGTCGGTCATGTGACATCAGGTGGGCGGTTCCCCATCAGGGATTGCTAGAAAAGTCTGTCGTGTGGCCCGATGCCAGGTGGCAGCAGTCCTATATGTGATGACCTAGTGAAGGAACCCTCTCGAAGTAAGATCATTTCTTTCTGGTCTGCTGGTAGGCAGTTCCAATTTCCGATCCCCTTTTGAACTGGAGGATTACTCTGACGGCCTTCCCTGTGAAAAGGCAACACAGAGCCACACAGGCTCCCTTCCCCTCGATGTTTCGAGCTGAAGAACAACGGACTCATTTCAAACAGTCCCTCTTAAAACAAAGGGCAGAGTTCCAGAGATCCAGTTGGCTGAGCAAGCTGTCAATTACAGTATTAAGTCTTTTAACTGGCTGGATCTTTGGCACCAGGAATAAACCCCTGTTTCTCTCCCACAAGTCACTGTCTTGTCCCATGAGTCTTTGGCTGAAATCCTGGTTCGTGGTTGGTTAAGGCATTCTCAAAATGGCGGCTGTTGTAAATGTTTTGATGTAGTCCATACAGTTCCCCACCTTTTTAAACTCTGGTGCAGCCAGGATAAACATTATTTATTTATGCTTTTCCAACACCCTTATAGCCCTGGCTGTGCCCTTTCAAACAAGTCCACATTTATGTATTTGCCCCCCTGTGGGTCTGCTGTCGCTGCTGCTGATATACTGTCCCCCTAGGTGGCAGGCAGCATCTTATGCATATTTATGCAGGGTTCATGCATATTAATGAGCCCTGACTTTTGCCCTTGCTCAAACTTTTTATTTTCCCCCCTACGCAGTTTCTAAGTCACATCCTTCTGGTCACCGGCCCTCATTTAACACAGGAGAAGCGCCGGAACCACAAGATCACTTTTCTGCTGACGGCAGAATCACCGATCGACAGATCAAAGGTGCCACGCATGCCTACGTGACCTCTGCCTGCATCCAAGCCCAAAACTGGGCCAAAATAATAGTATGGGCTGCATGGGGAACCTTTTGGGAACAAATTAAGGACTAAGGGGCACCAGAGGAATCTGGCTGTGGAAGTGGAGATGCAGCAGGATGCCAGCAGCAGGAGGAGAAACGGGAAGTAAAGAACATAGTGACAAACAAGGTAAGCCCCCGAGGGGGGTTACATCTCTCTCCTGCTGAAAAGTTTGGCATCTGTGCCAAGACTATAATAAATTAACATTTACAATAACATTTACTATACCCACTATTAAGCATGTTCTACATTAAAATACTATATCATTATCAGGCCTGATATATGACAGCTATATACAGTTTAGCATGCTATTACTTCAAGTTCAGCACTTTGTCATGACATTTCTAAATTCAGTCATTACACTTTGTTTTTCATGAGGTTAACCATAAGAATATCATCTGACCTATTTGCACTTAAACCTTAAGCATTTGTTTGATCAAGACATATATTGGGCACCTTTCAACTGACCCTCTAACTCTGTAAAGTTGACCCCTAAAATACTGGGTGAAAGGCTTAACTAGCACTTTGGAGGGTGTAGTGAACACTGACTTGGGCAGGGAATTTGCTGTAACACATACCCCTTTGTGAGCTACATTCATGGGCAGATCTACAGGCATTCCTGGTGTGTCATATGTGAGTCGAACTACTGGCTTTATTACTCTGTCTGAACATCTAGGTGAAAGGGATACTGGCACTTGTCATTCAGCATTAGCATTCAGGGTAGCTACTCCCAGCTCATTGTCCACCAGTGACAGCTTCTGATGAAAGAGGTACCACTGTACTTGGTTGAGGTTCAGAACTGAATGTATTACTTGCACTTGGTGTAGCACTTGAACGTTCAGGTTCTTGAGACTCAGGTTCATCTGAGATAGGTATTTCAACAAAGTTCGAATCATTCAACACACTGTTAGCACTTGCAGGAATAACATTATTGTCTGGCTCATGATCTAGATGATTAGACCCACTTGCTTCAGCATCACTTGAAGGTTCACTGACAGATCCACTATTTTCCTGATCAGAATCCGATATCACAATTTCTGATAGTTCCACCAGGCATAGAGAGTTAACTATGTCAGAGCTCAAACTTTGGACATCACTGTCAGAAGGTACGTGTCCAACTGAGGAATCAGGATGATCTGGCATTACCGGACTACTTGGATTGTCTCCTCTGTTGCACAAAGGGTTTCCTTGAAATACTTGAAATAGTTCAAACGAAGGAAAGAAGACAGTCCCAAAGTCACTCTCATCATCATCTGAATTGATACCTTCATGTTCTGCACTGGTTCTAGCAGAGGGCAGCAACTGTGGGTCAGCAATAACTTGAGGCTTTGATTGCTTGCATGTAGCAGAACAAGTGATAGGACCTGTTGGAGCAGGATCTGGCAATGCAGTGTCTATAACTATTTGCCCAATGGGTAACATGATTTGTATGAATAGTCTTTACAGCTTTGGGGTCGCCTTCTGGGCGTACTTTGTATATGGGCAAGTCAGCTAGCTTACTGACTACAGTGTAGGACTGTTGACTCCATTTGTCAGCAATTTTGTGTTTTCCCTGGAATCCCAGATTTTTCATTAGTACTCTGTCTCCAGCTTGCAACTCTTGAGCTTTGACTCTTAAATCGTGACTCACTTTGTTTGCTAGGTTTTTCTTGGCAGCCATAGTGTGAGCAAGTCGATATGCATGGTTTAGTTGTGCTTTCAGTTTTTGAAAATACTGCAGATAGTTGTCTGAACATGCTCTATCTGAAGAAACTCCAAAACAGATGTCAACAGGTAATTGAGTTTCATGACCAAACATTAGTTGATAAGGGGAGAAACCTGTGGCGTCATTCTTCATGCAGTTGTATGCGTGGACAAGTGCACTGATTTGTTGGCTACACTTCGGTTTATCTTTTGGATGAAGGGTGCCAAGCATATCTAACAATGTTCTATTAAACCTTTTAGATTGAGGGTCTCCTTGTGGGTGACATGGAGTGGTCCTGGATTTTCGAACACCCCAAACAGATAACATTTCTTTAATCAAACAGCTTTCAAAGTCCCGACCTTGGTCAGAATGTATGCGCTGGGGGGCGCCATAATGAACAAAGAATTTCTCCACTAGGACTTTAGCTACAGTGGTGGCTTTCTGATCTTTAGTTGGATAGGCCTGAGCGTATCTGATGAAATTATCAGTGACAACAAGCACATTTCCAGAGTTCTGGGAATCTGACTCTAAGCTTCAGAAATCAATGCATACGAGTTACATAGGCACACCAGTGATTATGTCAACCAGAGTGATTATGTCAACCAGAGGAGCTGCTCGCTGAGGTTGTGGCTTTTGTTGGAGACATCTACTGCAGGTTTTAATGTATTGCTCAATGTCCATACCCATCTTGGGCCAGTAAAAATGTGCACAAGCCAAGTCTAAAGTTCTTTTGCTACCCAAATAGCCCATCTGATCATGGAGAGCTTTTAAAACCACATTCTTGAATTTGGAAGGAAGTACTGGCTGTTTCTTTACCACTGTGTCTTGACTATCTGTAAGTTCTCTATAAAAAACAATCTATCTTTGAGCATGAGTTTAGGCCCTTCTCGGAATAACAAGGCAGTACGTTGATCACTTGATCGCAACTTGGAGACATCTTCCCCTTTCTGTAATGTGTCTAACACTGGTCGGATCATAGGGTCATAATACTGTTCTTTTAAAATGTCAGCAGGAGTGAGTTGAGGCAGAGTACTTAGATTTAATGCTGCAAAGCTACAGAATGCTGGTGGCAAACAGGAATCAGGTGGCCCTAAGTAATCAGCTAAACAGTTTAAAGTCTCAGGAGATGCGGTTTCATCTCTTTCAAATTTATGACATAGGGCCTTGAAAGAATGTTCTGGTATGCGCACCCACTGTTGAGAGGAAATTGGCCTTTTGAAGAGAGCATTGGCATCAATGTGACTTAGGCTAGGCCTGTATTCTACTACATAGTCATGTAAATAATTCCGAGAGCTATCACTGTCCGTTGCTTCTAGCTTGGCAGATGTTTGAACATAAGTTAACGGCTTATTGTCTGTCTTTAATAAGATCTTTGCACCATATAAGTAGTCGTGAAACTGTTCCACGACTGCCCACTTCAAAGCGAGATATTCCAACTTGTGAACCGGGTAGTTCTTTTCTGATGGGGTTAAAGTTCAACTTGCAGATGCCACTGGGCACAGTCTTTCAGTGTACTCCTGGTAGAGCATGGCTCCTAGACCACTCAAGCTAGCATCTGTGTGCAGGCCATATGGCTTAGACAGATCAGCATAGACAAGAACTGGTGCATGCGTAAATTGGTAGATTATCTCATGAAAAGCAGAATCACAATCTGGAGTCCATCTTTGACCAAACAGTTCATTAGGCTAAAAGTATGTCTTATCAGTCTCTTTGGCAGCACTTTTCTTGAACTTTTGATGAGTGGTTGGGTACCCTTTGGTTAAGTTCAGCAGTAGCCTGATAACTTTGGTGTAAGCTTTGATGAAGCATCGGTAGTAACCACAGAAATCTCTGTAGTTCTTTTAGGTTGTTGGGATTTGGCTAGGTGGTTAGTGCTTCTACTTTGCTAGGATCAGTCTGGATTCCTGCATAGGACACAATGTGGCCTACATATTTTACTGAGCTTTGGAAGAACTGGCATTTGTCAGTTGATAACTTTAATCCAAATTCTTCAAGTCTGCTCAATACTTTAAAAAGATGAGCCTCATGCTCTTCAAGGGTCTTGCCCAAAACTATGACATCATTCAAATAAACAAAGCATTCCAACAAGTTCAATCTCCCACTGCTCGTTCCATTAAGCATTGAAAAGTTGCTGGTGCACCAGATATGCCTTGGGGCGTACGCAGAAATTCATAAAAACCCAGAGGACAAATAAATGCAGTTTTCTCCCTGTCCTCAGGGGTCATTGGGATCTGGTAGTACCCACTTCTTACGTCACGTACGGAGAACCACTTGCTTCCAGTGAGACAGTATAGTGCATCTTGGATGCGAGGCATTGTGTATTGGTCAGGCACAGTTCTTTTATTTAAAGTGCGATAATCGCCGGCCTGGTGGTGCAGAGGGCTGAGGCACTGGACATCTCGCCTCGTGGCCTGCCGGTGACCCGGGTTCAGGAGCAAACCTGGGTCATTGGAGGTCGGCATGGGGGGGGCGGAGCTGGATGGAGCTGCCAACAGGCAGCTGTCCTCTCTGGGGCAGTGACATAACATAGAAACATAGACTTTGATGGCAGATAAGGACCGCTTGGCCCACCTAGTCTGCCCATTTCCCTACCTAGAGGATAAGCTGCAGATCCTATTTAACCAACAGCCTATTTCTTCCTAACCCCCACAAAAATTGCCTTATGTCTGTCCCATGCATTCTTGAATTCTTCCACAGTTTTAGACCCCACAGCCTCCTCAGGAAGGCTGTTCCATACATCCACCACCCTCTCTGTAAAAAAATACTTCCTCACATTGCCCTGAGCCGCCCCCTCTATCTTCAAATTGTGTCCCCTTGTTCTTGCAACATCTCTTTTTCTGAAAGATGCTACCTCTTGGACTTTGTTGATTCCACTGAGGTACTTAAATGTTTCTATCATGTCCCCTCCTCCTTTCCTCAAGGGTATACATATTAAGCTCCTTTAGTCTCTCCTCATATGGCTTCTCTTCAGACTCTGCACCATTTTAGTTGCCCTCTCTGAACTGCCTCCATCCTGTCTATGTCCTTGCAGAGATGGGGTCTTCTGAACTGGACGCAGTACTCCAGATGGGGTCTCAACAACTGTCTGTCACAGGATAACAACTTCCTGTTTTCTGCTGGTGATGCCTCTCCATACATCCCAGTATCCCCAGCCCTTCCTACCGCCTTCTCACGCTGCTTGCCAACCTTAAGGTCATCTGATATATTTACCCCAAGTCCCTTTCCATTTTGTTGTTATTACTATCCCCCATTGTGTAATCTTCCCTGGTTTTGTTTCCAGGTGCATTACTTTGCACTTCTTTGCACTGAATCCAAGCTGCCATATTTCTGACCATTCCTCCAACCTTGCCAAGTCCCTTCTCATCCTTACCACACCTCCTTGTGTATCAACCCTGTTGCAGATCTTTGTGTCATCTGCAAAGAGGCATACTTTTCCTTCTAGTTCCTCTGCAATGTCACTTATAAAGACATTAAAAAGGACTGGACCCAGTACTGAACCCTGTGGTACCCCACTAGTAACCCCTCTTTCTTCAGAGTGGACTCCATTTACAATTACCTTCTGTGTCCTGTTGTTCAGCCAATGTTTTACCTAGGCTACCACCCTGGGACCCACTCCCAGGCTGGTTAATTTGACTACTAATCTTTTGTGTGGGACTGTGTCAAATGCCTTGCTAAAGTCTAGGTAGGCCATGTCCAAAGCCCCTCCCTGGTCTACTACTTTGATCACCCAGTCAAAGAAGTCAATTAGATTCTGCTCTGACATGACCTTCCTGTTGTGAACCCATGCTGCCTTGGGTTCTGTGCCCCACTGGCCTCTAGGTACTCAACAGTTCTTTCCTTCAGAAGTGATTCCATCACTTTCCCTACCACAGAGGTCAAACTGACAGGTCTGTAGTTTTCTGCCTCTGTCTTGCTCCCACTTTTGTGAAGGGGAATCACATCAGCCTTCTTCCAGTCCTCAGGTACCACACCATCCTCCCATGATTTGTTAAAAAGGGTAGTTAGTGGTGTCACTAGTTCTCTGCTTAATTCTTTTAGAATTCTGGGGTGAATTCCATCTGGCCCCATTGCTTTGTCCACCTTCAGTTTTAGGAGTTCTTTCAGAACCCTTTCTTCTGTGAAAGGACCGGATCGACTTCCACTCCAGAGTGCTTGTTAATTGGATTAGCACCTCCCCACTGCCTCTTTTGTGAATATTGAACAGAAGTATTCATTCAGTATCTCTGCTTTTCACTGTCACTCTCTGCCCACCCACCATCCAGTCTATTCAGCCTCACTATCCCTCCTTTGTCTTTTCTACACTCCTGATATACCTATAAAAGGTTTTATCCCCTTCTTAACCGAGTTGGCTATCTTTTCCTCAGTTTGTGCCTTTGCTATTCTGACTACCCTCCCTGCTTCCTTCTGCCTTAACTGGTACAGTTCTCTGTCCTGCTCCTTCTGTATTTCCTTATACTTCCTAAATGCTGTCTTTTTCTCCCTAACCTTCATCACCACTTCTTTTGAGAACCATAGTGTTTTTTTCCTTTGTTTTGATTTGTTTATTTGCTTCACACAAAGGCTTGGCATCCCTCGCTCACGGCTGCCCCCTGGTGGAGGCCGACGGACTGCACAAGCAGGGTGCCAGCGATAGGCCAATGGGGCAGGCGGAGGAGGGTCATTCACAGGGCTGTAGTGGCATGCATGCGTCGGCCAACGCATGCCCTCTCCTGGGCCCTCGGGTAAAAATGGGGAGAAAATGAGAACAAAACTGGCAGCCTGATGGCGACGGCTCTCTGCAGGCACCGCTCCCGGACCGGGTATAAGGCAAGCCCCAGTAATTCTAGGGGACAGAGTTGGGGGAACCGGTCAGATGGGGGCCGTATGGGGAGGAGTATAAAGCCTTGTACAAAAAAAAAATAAAGAAAGTTTGATAATCAACGCACATGTGCATCGAGCCATTCTTTTTGTGAACCACCACAATTGGAGAAGCATAAGAACTGCTTGACTCCTGGATGATCCCCGCTGCTAGTGTTTCTTGTAGGTGTTGCCTGATGTCATCAATGTCAGCAGGAGCTAACTGGCATGATCTTTCTCTGAAAGGCCTCTCGTCATGAAGGTGTATGTGGTGGTGGGCACCGGTGACACAACCTACATCCCACTCTTTCAGGGAGAACTCTTTTCCCCTCTTGGCCAGTCTTCAGCTAATTTTCTCTTTCCAGCCTTCAGGAATGCGTGATTCTCCAAAGTCGAACATGTCTGGGGAGACTTCATCTTCTCCTTGGTGACAGTTGGATGGCAGGACAGCAGTATCTGTGCAGTACACTTTGGCCAAGGTGCAGCCTTGAGTTATTTTTACATCCCTGTCGGTGACATTTTGGATCTGCACCAAAACTCTTCTGGCATAGGCATGAGCATGAACAGGAAGCACACTTGGTTTGACTAAGAGCCATCGAGCAGTCTTCCCTCTTCAGGAGCATCCAGCATCAGGATTTTATTATTTATGTCTTTTCAGATGCGCACCTGCCCACTGATACTGCACTGTGCATTCGGAGGAAGAATAATGATTTCAGGGTACTTTTTCCATACAGACCCCACTGGTTCATCTTTATCATTTTCTTCAGGTTGCAGGTGCTTATCATAAGCTTTCTTGACTACAGCATGTACATGCATTGCCTTCCCAGTCCTCCTCTTTTGTCGTTCATGGCACATCTGAGCCAGGCGGCCAAACATGTGAACGTTGATGCCGATGAGCACTGGAATTCTGTTGTATAAACCAGAAGGTGGACAGACTAGTGCAGTGGTCTCTACTGGTTCATCCACACTAGCCACAGTGGACAGGAATGAAAGCCACACACTTACAAATCCAAGAAACATAGACTTTGGCGACAGATAAGGACTGCTTGGCCCACCCATTCTGCCCATTTCCCTACCTATTGAATAGGCTGCAGATCCTAATTACCCAACAGCCTACTTCCTCCTACCCCCCCACAAGAATTGCTTTATGTCTCTCCCATGCATTCTTGAATTCCCCCACT
Organism: Neoceratodus forsteri; assembly: GCA_016271365.2. Lineage (NCBI taxonomy): Eukaryota > Metazoa > Chordata > Ceratodontiformes > Ceratodontidae > Neoceratodus > Neoceratodus forsteri. The sequence goes on along the minus strand of CM057454.1, from coordinate 325,974,656 downwards.
GTTTTTGACCCCACTGCCTCCTCAGGAAGGCTGTTCCATACATCCACTACCCTCACAGTGAAAAAATACTTCCTTACATTGCCTCAGGCCGTCCCCTCTCTTTCTTCAGATTGTTCCCCCTTATTCTTGCACATCTCTTTTTCTGAAAGATGCTGCCCTCTTGGACTTAATTGATACCACAGAGGTACTTAAATGTTTCAATCATGTTCCCCCTCTCCCTCCTTTCCTCGAAGGTATACGTATTAAGCTCCTTTAGTCTCTCTTCATATGGCTTATGGTGCAGACCCTGCACCATTTTAGTCGCCCTCCTCTGGACTGCCTCCATCCTGTCTTATGTTCTTGCAGAGATGAGGTCCCCAGAACTGCATGCAGTATTACAGATGGGGTCTCACCAACTGTTTGTACAAAGGGAAAACAACTTCCTGTTTTCTACTGGTGATGCCTCTCCCTATGCATCCCAGTATTCCCCCAGCCATCCTTACTGCCTTCTCACATTGCTTGTCTACCTTTAAGTAATCTGATATGACTACCCCCAGGTCTCTTTCCATTTTTGTTGTTGCTAGCACCTCCCCCAACATTGTGTACTCTTCCCGTGAGTTTTTGTTTCCCGGGTGCATTACATTGCACTTCTTTGCATTGAATCTAAGCTGCCATACTTTTGACCATTCCTCCAACCTTGCCAAGTCCCTTCTCATCCTTCTCACCCCCTCTTGTGTATCAATCCTGTTGTAAATCATTGTGTCATCTGCAAAGAGGCATACTTTCCCTTCTAGTCACCTATAAAGACATTAAAGAGGACAGGTCCCAGTACTGAACCCTGTGGTACCCCACTAGTAACCCCCCTTTCTTCAGAGTGGACTCCATTTACTATTACCCTCTGTATCCTGTTGTCCAGCCAATGTTTTACTCAGGCTACAACCCTGGGTCCCACTCTAAGGCTGGCTAACTTGTTTATTCGTCTTTTGTGTGGGACTGTGTCAAATGCCTTGCTAAAGTGTAGATAGGCCATGTCCACAGCCCCTCTCTGGTCTACTACTTTGGTCACCCAGTCAAAGAAATCTATTAGATTCATCTGACATGACCTTCCCACTGTAAATCCATGCTGCCTTTGGTCTTGTGCCCCACTGGCCTCTAGGTACTCAACAGTCCTTTCCTTCACAAGTGATTCCATCATTTTTCCTGCCACTGAGTTCTAACTAACAGGTCTGTAGTTTTCTGCCTCTGTCTTGCTCCCACTTTTGTGAAGAGGAATCACATCTGCCCTCCTCCAGTCCTCAGGTACCACCCCATCCTCCCATGATTTATTAAAAAGTGTACTCAGTGGTGTCACTGGTTTTTCCCTTAGTTCTTTTAGAATGCTGGGGTGAACCCCCGAGCCCCATTGCTTTGTCCACCTTCAGTTTTAGGAGTTCTTTCAGGGCCCTTTCTTCTGTGAATGGACTGGTATCGACCCACCCCATCCAGAGTGCATCTATTGTTTGGTTTAGGTACCTCCCCCTCCTCTTCTTTTGTGAATAATGAGCAGAAGTATTCGTTCAGTATCCCTGCTTTTTCACTGTCATCCTCTCCCCCCCAACTTCTTTTTATTAAACCTCACTATCCTTCCCTTGGTCTTCCTTCGCTCCCTAATGTACCTATAAAAGGTTTTATCCCCCTTCTTAACTGAGTTGGCTATCTTTTCCTCCGTTTGGGCCTTTGCTATTCTGACTGCCTTCTCTGCTTCCTTCTACTTTAACTGGTACAGTTCTCTGTCCTACTCCTTCTGTGTTTCCTTATACTTCCTGATTGCTACTTTTCTCCCTAACCTTCCCCTCTTTTGAGAACCATAGTGGTTTTTTACTTCATTTTGTTTTGCTGATTTGCTTCACACAAAGGCTTGTTGCCTCTGTGATGGCTGTTCTGATTTTTCCCCATTGTTCCTCCACCCCTCCTTCTTGCCCATTTGCTACTGCTTTTCTGAGGCATGCTCCCATTTTCCCAAAGTCAGCCCTCTTAATGTCCAGTACACTCACTTTTGTATGGTTTGGCTCTATGGCTGTGTTTATCATGAACCACACTGTTTGGTGGTGGTTTGTTCCCAGATGGCTATCCACTTCCAAATCTGAGATCCTCTCTCCATCCCCGTTTGAAACTACTAGGTCTATGATTGCTCCCTCCTGAGTGGGTTCCAACACTATCTGTCTGAGGAATGCCTGTAGGGCATCGAGAATGACCCTACTCTTGGATTTGGCTGCAGTAAAGGTGCTCCAGTTAACATCTGGCATATTCAGGTCCCCCATCAACAATATCTCCCGTTTTTCTGCCATTCTAAGGATGCTTTCTATAATTTCCTTGTCCATTGTCTCCTTCTGAGATGGGGATTGGTATAAAACCCCCGTGCGGATTGTGGTGCCATTTCCTGTCTCCAGGTTGACCCACAGTGCCTCCTCTCCTTCCTGTTTACCCTTTAATTCCATTGCTTTGATCCCTTCCCTTATATAGAGAGCTACTCCTCCTCCTCTTTTACCCTCCCTGTCCCTCCTGTAGATTGAGTAACTTGGTATGTTGACATCCCAGTCATGGTTCTCTGTGTACCATGTTTCTGTGACTGCCACAATATCCAGGCATCCCTCTTCCATCACAGCCATTAGTTCAGGGAGCTTGTTACCCACACTATGGGCATTGGTATTTATCGCCCTCCATTTTTTGCTATCCTTACTGCCTTTTTCTCCATTTACCCCTGTCCTGCTCCCTATTGACTTCTCGACTTTGGTGTTTACCTCACTAACTACCGTATTTTGTGGGGGGAGACTGGGATTTCCCTGCTTCTTTTCAGTGCCTCCCCCCTTGACTAGTTTAAATGCTTGCCAATGAAGCATTTAAACCTGTCACCTAGGATCCTAGCTCCCTACCCAGACAGATGCAGACAGTCGCGCCAGTATAGGCCTGTATCCCTCCAGGTGGACTCCCAGTACCCAATGAAGCCAAAACTCTAAGCTGTGCACCAGTTTTTCAACCATTCATTGAATCTCATGTTGTGGAGTACCCTAGCATCACCCTTGCCATAGACAGACAGCACCTCTGAGAAGGTTACCATATGTGCTACTTGTCTAAGGCCCCTTCCCAACTCCACAAACTCCTCTTGCACTGTTCTGATCCCATTCTCAGCCAGTTCATTTGTCCTTAGGTGGACAATGACATCCAGCTCCCTTCCCTGTGCAGCTGCTCCAACAATCTTGAGGATTCACTCCCTGTCCCTCCAAGTTGTGGCACCAGGCAGGCACCTTACCTCCCTCTCCCCTCCCTTCCCCCAAGTTCTACCCCCCATGACTGAGTCCCCCACCAGGAGTTGTTTCCTTCCCCTGTGGGGTCCCATGCCACCCTCCTGTGGGTCTCCTTTGTGGAGGTTCCCAGCATCCTCCTTGGTCTCCACTGCAGGTGCCTCCATAGAGGAACCACTCTGTGCCAGAACAGCATATGAACTGTATAGAGGTACAACTGGAGGGATGCACTTCTGTTCCACCATCCTCACCCTCCGTGAGCCTATCTTGGTCCAACCACTCCTCTTTCTTGGCAACCTGTGAGGCAGCGGCGGTGGTCCTGGTGATCCCTGGGTGGAGGAGGAGCTTTCACGAATCCTAGCCAGGTCAGCCTGGAAATGGGCACCTTCTTCCCTCAGGCAAGAGAGGTGCCTGCAAATAGGGCAGCATCACAGCCTCTAGAAGGTCTCCCGGAAGACTGCCACCCCACAGCTATTTCACTGCACCACTCTCATCATGTCTTATTTTGTGACCCCTCTCCTGTTGCTTTGAATGCTTACTTTCTCCTCCATCTGTTTATTTTTCCACTTACTTTCCTACTGTCTATGTGCCCTTACAGCTCTCACCTTTCCTGTTCTGGGACTGGAACTTCCTGTATTCTTCGGTAGTCTCCTTCTTCCTCTCTCAGAGTCAGACCTCCAGCAGCTAGTGGGGGAAGGAGAGCTACTCTTTTCCTTCAAGGATGATGAAACTTTTGTATCTCATTGATCCTTCCTTCCTTCCTACTGCCAAATAGGAAGTTCCTTTTGTCAGGCAAATCCAGTGCCTATAAAAGTGGATCTGGCTTCAGGTGGAGGGGAGGACAGCAATTAGTAAGAAAAGTTCTAGCTCTTTAGTCAGCAGTTCCTTTCTCTGAAAGCAAGATTCCTGTCTGCCAAAAGCTAGCAGAAGGTAACTATAATTGGAGACACCTGGTTTTCTAATGACTAAGCCACATCCCCAATTAACTTCTCCCCTCCTGACTTAGCAAACTAAGAAGTTGCTAAAGTCCACTTTCTACAACATAGAAAAACACACTGACTTTCTTTTTTTTTTTTTTTTTACCCTAAACGATACCCCCCACTTCTAATAAAGTATCTGTTTACTTAATCCCAACAGGCACTAACTCCTGCTGAGTTAGAAGTGTTCTAATAGTAAGAAAAGTTGTAGTTCTTTAGTCAGCAGCTCCAAGGTATGGATAACATTTTTCACTTAGGTCCCACACACGCAATTCATCTAGCAGCTGTAAGGGATGACCAGACAGATGTTGATCATATCCCGTCCTTGAATATTATCATAACTTGAGACCCACTGTCAAGAACAGCTCAAGCCGGGATGCCATCTACCCACACAGTAGTCTCCATTGAAGGACCTACCACCTCCGACCAATCCAATGAAGTGTTTACAGACATTGCAGGAGTGGGAACAGAGGCCTTGGTCACAGATGCATTGTATTGAGACTGAAACAAGGCTCCACTAGCATTACCTTGCCTTCGGTGCATTTGCGCGAGCAGCCTGTCTCTGACCCTGACTGGATCCTGTCTGAATCAGCACTCCCTTTTCAGGTGGCCATCTTTCCCAAATTTGTAGCAGAATCCACCTTCTATAGGTCACGTGGGCTGTGACAGGACATCAGAACTTGGCCGGTAGTCCCGATTAGTGGGACATGATGGATACATGTTGGGAATTTGGGCAGCGGTGCTGGCAGTGATAGGTCCTTGTTGGGTCTGAATACTGCATTCCATAAATTGTTTCATTATAACAGTCAATTTACTTAGTTCAGTCTTTTGACTGCCATCTACAGGAGGCACCTGGGCATGCACTCCCATTCCCATAGCAGATGCATTTTGGAGGGTATCCTGCCCTTAATCAGTGGCAGCCTTAGCTAGGGCACTAACTTTCAGTTCTCTAACCTCTTTAAGTACCTCTTTCCATGGTGGATCATCCTCAACAGTCTCTTCCTCACCGGTTCCCCTCAGTGCCAAAGCTACTCTAGCAATGCCTGCACTAGGATTTCAAGCTTCTTCCTCACCTTCAGCCTCCCTACATTCTTTTATTAGATCACAATAAGCAGGAGGATCTTCTCTCCCATTCTAGAACTTTAGCTGGAGGGTTAACAGTTAAGAGTATTTGGCAGATTTGAGTATATGGTCTAGCCTCACATGATTCAAGTCTTTGCCCAATACTCCATCTTTTCTGTAAGCTCTCTGTAAAGCCCTTTCCAGTCCAGTGCCATATTAAGACAAGCGTTCACCTTTCCATTGATTGATGGATTTGAATTTCCATACCCTATCTTCCCCGGCTTCAGCACTTCCAAAGACACCTTCCAGAGCAGACAAATATTGTTGGGCCAAAGTGTCAGGGTTTGTGGACCACAGACATTTTATGGCCTCAATTGCAGGACCTCTTAAACTTTCCATAAGCCTTTTCTGCTTTTCAGCTTCTGCGCACTGCCACTCTTGGACCACGGGGGTTGCATAGTCCATCCAAGTCTCTAAATCATCTTCCCCTTGGGGTGTTGGAAGGGTGCCAGAAAAGATTTGCAGTCTGTGGTAAGGGTCATGACTAAATATTGGCACAGGATTCGGTACGGGTACTAGTATCGGTGCAGGCACAGGAACTGATGTAGGTGCCGGGACTGGTGCAAGGCCTGAGGGAGGCTTCATTAACTTTTTTAAGTCCTTGAGGGTCTGACCCTCAGTATGTAACCATTTGGCAAGCTTCTCTTCAAGACATTCAGAAAGGGCTGGGGGGTCTGGCTCTGAGGGACTCTCACCATCCTTGGTTACCACCCTCCAGGCTGCTGGGGACCCATCAATGGTGATAATATTTGGCACCTTAGCAGTGTCTCTAGGGTTACTACACTCCACCAGAACCATTAGTGTTTGGGTGGTCAGGCCAGCTTGTCGACCCAGTACCACAACCTCCCCCAAACAGTCAATTTTTGAGAGCAGCCCCTCAATAATGTCCTTACTAGTGCCCAGGAGTATATCAGTTTCACTTCCTGTACACCAACTAGCTAACTGATACACAGCCATCTCTTCAGGGGTACCCATAAAAATGTTAGCTGAAATTTTTTGTTTTGGCCACTAGGGGCCGGTAATCCCAGTGGTGCCTCCAAGCTGTAACCCTAGCACCTTTTTGCCAAGGGCTATTACCCTTGCCTGTATCCCTAATAACAGGTTGAGGGGCCTGGGTTCATAACTACCTAGTATGGGGGGGACCCCTACCAGCAGTAGTACTAATGTTATGGTGCCTCCACCCTGAGAAATTAGGTGAGTAACTATTACAGTAGGTACAGCCCTCTGGGAAGCTAATACCACCCACAATCCTGCCTAGTGACCCTTTACAAAAACCTGAACAGCTGCAGTGTTCAACAATTGTAATACTAAACAGTTTGACCATTACTGATGTGCTCACTGTCAGACCACTTACCAACAGGGGCTGGATCTCTGTCTCATGCCCTGCAACCCCTGTAAAAGACAGTTTCAACAATACCAACATGCACTTTCAATATGCTTTGCAGTACTTCAGTTACTTTAGACCGGGTAATAATATGCTCACAAACCAGGTTAACATCAAAACAGTAACTCAGATTTATTAAGAGGGACATGAACAAGGAAGGGGTGGGCATTTAGGTAAATTATTATTTTGCTGTGTTTAAAAACAGGCTAAATTACTTTTCACAACTCCAGTCCCTGAATGTGTCAGTTTAGCAGCTACTGAGTACCCAGAATGGAAAGTCTGGCTAGCTAAAGGTATTGCCCACGAGTGGCCGGTGTTGCAGCTGATGTAGAGGCCCTTGCTGGATAGAAAAAGCAGTTAACATGCAAAACAACCAGAGGATTATTTGTAATCTGAGCCGGTTGTTCAGTCCCTTGAAAACCAGTGAAGATGAAGCAATTAGATAGTACCACAGATGATTTAAATACTTGTTGCAGGGAGCTACCCTGATTGTACTCACACTACCAGGTTTGTGCTGGAATGCAGGTAATATGGAGACCTCATGGTTTTCACCAATGAGCATGGGGAAACAGGGCAGACATGACTCACCTCCTCTTCACGGCCTTTCCTCCAGGTGGCTGCAACCTGCATGTTGTTGTTGCGCAGGGGCTGCATCTCCAAAGCCAGTCTCTCGTCGAAACAGTCTCTGGTGCAGGAGCTGTGGTCTGGGCCTAATTGACAAGGTCCAGGCAGGATCAGAAGTCTGGCAAAGTTTGTAATCTTCTGCTGGTGAAACCTCCAGCTGGCATAACAGGTTTAGCCGTGAGCAAGCAGGTTTCAACCTATGTAACACATTCAGCACATTTAACATCACCAGATATTTTTCTGAACAGTTTGGATACAGTCCGGTTGCAATTCAGCAGCTTTACTGAGCAAACCTTTCAATCTGAGGATGTCTCACACCAGGTTGGGCCTATCCCTTCATTGGAGCAAAATCTTTGGTCCAAATCACAGGTAGCACTGGTAACACTTCTTTCTGGTCTGCTGGTAGGCAGTTCCAATTTCCAATCCTCTTTTGGACTGGAGGATTACTCACAGGGCCTTCCCTGTGAAAAGGCAGCACAGAGGCACACAGGCTCCCTTCTCCTCGATGTCTCGAGCTGAAGAACAACTGACTCATTTCAAAAGTTCCTCTCAAAACAATGGGCAGAGTTCTAGAAATCTGATTGGCTGAGCAAGCTGTCAATTACAGTCTAAGCCTTTTAATTGGCTAGATCTTTAGCACCAGGAATAAACCCCTGTTTCTTTCCCACAAGTCTCTGGTCTTGTTCCATGAGTCGTTGGCTGAAATCCTGGCTCGTAATTGGTTAAGGCACTCTCAAAATGGTGGCTGCTGTAAATGGTTTGATGCAGTCCATACAGTTTCCGTACCCTTTAAACTTTGGTGCAGCCAAGATAAACATTATTTATTTATGCTTTTCCCTCACCCATGTAGTTCTGGCTGTGCCCTTTCAAACGTGTCTACATTTATGTATTTTCCCCCTGTGGTTCTGCTGTCGTTGTCGCCAATGTATTGTCTCCCTAGGCAACAGGCAGCATCTTATGCATATTTATACAGGGCTCATGCATAGTAATGAGCCTTGACTTTTGCCTTTGCTCAAACTTTTTATTTTCCCCCCCATGCAGTTTATAAACCACATCCTTCTGGTCACCGGCCCTCATTTAACAGAGGAAAGGCACCAAGACCACAAGATTACTTTTCTGCTGGTGGCAAAATCGCCGATCAGTAGATCAAAGGCGCCATGCGTGCCTACACAAGCCCCACTTGCACTACTATCAGCGGGAGGATCGTGGTTTTCATCCAAGCCTGAAACTGGGCCAAAATAATAGGTGGGCTGCATGGGGAACCATTGGGTAACAAATTAAGGACTAAGGGGCACCAAAGCAATCGGGTTGTGGAAGTGGAGATGCAGCAGGACGCCAGCAGCAGGAGGAGAAATGGGAATCAAACAACCTAGGGGCAAACAAGGTAAGCCAGTGGGAGGGTTACACATACTGTAGCAGTGATTTCTTATATTCCCTATACACTACGAGCTGTTTGTACACCTGCCCCTCTAAATCTTGTTTTAGATTATGTGCTGTTTACATATCCTGGAGCAACAGTACCCTCCCTTGAAGTCTGCTCTAGGAAATTGCCAGATGTAGCAGGGACTGGAAGTGTGAGGAGTCTCCACCTCCCTGCTGGCTGCAGTGTCAGTCTGTGACAACTCATTGTCACAGCAAAATGGCTTAATTTAAATAATTTCTGTAATCACTTCCTGCCCCTGCTGTCAGCTTTATCAGACTTCAGTCTGATAGTCTGACATCAGATAATGGCACACACTGTGTCACCCCTGCACTTCAGTTCATTCACCAGTAACATATTCAAATCCACGTCATCATTTCTTCCCACCTTTTTTCATTCTTTGGCCCCTCTCTCAACTCAGGAATGCTTGAGCTAATGGAGCCAGAAAACATTTGCAGTCTGCGGTAGGAGTCATGGTTCTACCATGCACCTTACCAGGACAAATTCATCAGACAGGATGTGGTCAGGCTTAACTAGATCCTAATGCACTATAGGGAGCATAGCTCTTGTATCCCCCTGGTATAGTTAGTATTATGAAAGTCTGAGGCAGTAGGATTCTCTCCCACTGATCCTGATCCCTTTGCCAAATGTTACAGGTAGTTATATGAGATATGACCCACTTGCTGGCACATATAAAGCGTCCTTTCACCTGTTTCTTTTTAGGTTTTGAGGGATTGGTGAGCTCCGAATTGAGCTCAGGACAGGCTGAGGTCCCTTCAGGCTGCCCTACTGGTTGCCTGCCTCTGAGTCCTGCAGTCCCTCCCCCATATTCATATGATTCATAAAAGGTCTGTTCGCTGTGTGCTGGTCAGCCATCTTGGTTGCTAGCCTGGCTTTACTTGGGGCCCGGTCTGCCCACAGCACCTTTAAATCACCTGAACAGCACCTGAGTAACTGTTGCAATAGTGCAACCTCTATAATTTTTTCAGTAGGGGAGGCTTGTGCCACTGTAACCTTCTCCTGAGCACACTGGCTAGCTATGCTCATATTTCCATGAAACACTCTTCATGTCCTTTTTGAAAATTAACAGCTTTATCTTTCTCATAGTCCCAACTGTCCTGTTCATTCATTTTGGAGAAGGCAATGAGGGAAATTCCAGACAATAAGGAGTGAAACTGAGACCTCTGTGTTCTTATCATATTTAGATTGGGTACAAATTTCTCAAACATTCAAAGGATTGCATTTAGAGCACTCCTTCTTTGAAGTCTTTCTTCTTTAAAGACTTTCCCAGAAGCTCCTCCTAAATAAACTAACTGTAGCAGGGCTCTCACCCCCACACTGTTAACTGGCTTCAGTCTTACTTGACAGGCTGTCAACAGTCAGTTCAGCGGGGTGATTTTCTGTCACCCCCACTCCCCATCTTGTCTGATGCCCCTTAAGGTTCCATCCTGAGCCCCATCCTATTCTGCATCTTCCTTAACAACCTTCCCTCAGCCTGCATCTCCTCTAACACACACATGTATGCAGATGGCACCATAATCTGCACTTCTGCCCCAACAACTGCAGCTGCCAAGGTCCCTCTCCAGTGTGACTTGCTCAATGTGCTCCACCGGCTCAAGGCTAATCAACTAACAATGAATAAAAAAAAAACAGTATCCATGACCTTCGGTACGTGCCAAAAGCTATCAAAACTCCCATCCCTCCCTACCTTCCTTACTTTGGATGGCACCCAAGTTGAAACAGTCGATGCCTTAAAATACCTGGGTGTTTGACTCGACAGTAATCTAGACTTATCCACTAATTTTGACATGATCCACAGCACGCTCCATCCAGAACTCGGTGCATTATACTGCAGTAAGGACTGTCTCCCACTCCCTATATGCCGAGTACTTGTCAGCAAACTGATATTCCCTATCATTGACTATGTTGTTCTACCCCTTCCACATCCCTTGCCAGATTAGACACTTTCAGCAATTCATTTTGTCGATTCATCTCCAGCTTGCCCCCCTGGATCCACCACTGCATTCTATATAATACACTCTCCCTACCTCCTCTAGTTAATTGCCACTCTGTCCACAGCTATGTCCTCATTGCAGGTATTGGTCTGATTCCTTTCCCTCCTACCTATCCTTACTCCTGTCACCTACAGCTGTGTCTGACTACTCTCTGTGTTCCAGGGACCTTTGTATCTTCTCCATTCCTCAACCACACTATTGTGCAGGACAAACCACTTTCTTGTATTGGCTCTCCCCTCTCTGGAACCAACTTCCTTCCTCCCTCTGTTTTTCCCCCTTTGTCTCCTCTCTTAAGCATCGCCGAACGCTCTACCCGCAACCCACATGCTCCTGCCACCACCTTCTCTGACTCCAAGGGCACTAATACAAGGTGTAGCTATTGACACCTCCACTACTAAACTAGTTTCCTAGCCCAGTTATGCTACTGTTGTAGTACTGCTACTGGCCCCTATGCATGAAGGGGCGGAGTGACTATGTGCCGCATATCTGGGATGCGTAGCCACTCTGCACCCATTGCGTCCCCAGCATGGGATGCACCAAAGGGTGGCATGCAGCAGCAGTGCACCTGATCCCCCAGCCACATGGACCGCAATGCGTGAGGTGGGCGGGGGCATGCCAGCACTATGCGCCATATACTAAGGCATGTAGTGCTGGACACGAGGTTGCAGAAGGGGACACAGGATATGCCAGGTAGAACCCTGCCATAAGCCCCCTGTGCTGTCTGCAGACACAGCAGGGACTCACACGAATAGGGCAGATAGCCCACCCACCCACCAGACCACTGCAGCAGCACCCCCCCATGGCCGCCTGGCACCACCTGCCCCCTCACACACCAGTGGGCAGACCCCTTGGCACCCCTCCAACCCACACACACCCCACACTGGGGAACGGACCAGGGAATGCCTCCCCGTAAGGCACCCACCCTGGCCTCTCCGGGCATTTGGTGGGGTACATTTCCTCCGCACCGCCAACAGACCCCAACCCCACCATTACCAGTGCAATGCTCTGGTGCCGTATAGCTGAGGGGCTGGTGGCATTGCCCTACACTAATCTCCACAGCCATCGGTCCTCAGACATCTGTGGGGCACGCTGCCAATGCATGCCCCGCCGTGTAGAGGAATCCACTCTGTTATCTGGTCTGGTCATCCAATTGGATGCCCATCCAGGTCCGTGACTCCACTCCAGCTGCCCTGCAGTGTCTTGCATGCTGGGGGGGCCACAGACAGGTGGCGGCCGGTAGTGCATACCAGCCAGTGTGCACCTGTTTGCAGCTGCGCAGGTGGGTAATGTGCCATCAGCGTGTATTACCTGCCCATTTGTGCATAGGGTCCACTATGCATACTGATGTGCTGCCAAAATGTACCACACTTGTACTGTATGTATTACGATATGAAATGTTCCTACTTAACTGTAATTACTTAAGATTTATGCTGTCAGATGATGTTATGTTTACCCTGTTCTCCAACTGCCTCTTTTGTACCCTGTCCCCAGGTCACACTTGGAAGCAAGTCTCGGCTCGATGTGCCTTTCTCAGTTACCAAGTTTTAAATAAATAAATAAATAAAGGAACATTTTTAGAATTTGGATTTAATCCATGTGCCCCCACATCCACACTTACCAGTCCAGATGGCTGGTGATGTAATGACTTAAAATTCATGTATGCACTGAGCTTCTGCCTCTCTTTCATATCACACTCACACTCTCTCTCGGCTCTGTCTGCCTCTCGTTCTTCTTTTTCCTGTCCACATCTTTTTGTATTTCAGAAGACATTCTCAGCTTTTCCAGCTCAAGATCAACTATTTGACCCAAAGTAGCAGCTTGCTGTCTTTCCTGCTGCTCTGTCTGTGGCCGTCACTGCTGCTTCCTCGGTTTTAGCTGCCGTGTCTGCTGCTGCCTTTGCTGTGATTCTGCAGAACCCTTTCCTTGCTCAGCTTCCCTTCCTCATGAGCATCTTCTGCTGTCTGGGAAGACCTATGTCTGACCACTGCTTGTGGCTTGGATCCTCCTACTGTTCCTAATCTTTTTTAACCAGGGCCTCAAGGAGCTGTTCATTAGTCAGTGACTCACACTGTAGATAAGGTTTCTGTTGCTTTGTAGGTTGCACAGCTGCTCCAGTTTAAACTATTGCTATTTTTGTAAACACTAAATTGATCCTTGCTGCACCAAAATGTAAAGGTAAAATAAAACTTCCAGCACATAGTGTATCAAGTAAACACCTAATGCATACCTGTCACTGCCTGGTGCTTGCACACATCACACAGATCCCATATGTTGCCACCAGATGTCACAGACTACTTATCCAAAGCCACACCAGTGCCCCTCACACACCAGCTTGTCACAGATCTCAGAAATAGTTTGCACTGTTCTGTATGCTGTGCCCACATTCACTCCTCTGTCTAGTTGGTACACCCCAAACATCTGAACTTGTGAGCCCAGTCACCAGGGGGACTCCCCTGGAGCAAGCCACGGCTGACTGCTTGAACCTCAGGTGCAGTGCGGTCCTGTTTTTCCACTCTTTGCCTTACCGCTTCTCCAGTATTGAGAAAGATTACTTAGTTCTGATTAGCTATGATAGCATGTCTCTTGTATAGGACATATTTAAACACCTGCAAAATATCCTTTTTACAATGTGCCACTAGTCACTTATATCTTAATGAATAGTTGTTTTTTATTTACAAGATATATTACAAAGTAAACAAATTTAAACAGTGCCATCAGGCCACCCCAGTGGTGTAGAGGGCTGAAGCAGTGCAAAGCACTTTACCTCTCCCATGCTGGTGACCCGAATTCAGGAATGAGCTTGGGTCACCAAGGGTTGGCCAGGGGTTGGGAGGGGAAAGACGGGAGAAGGATGAGAAGCCATCTGGCAGCTCTTCTCTTATAGATTGGAGAGAAAAGCCACCCCAGCTCTTGGCTGCCACCTGGTGGAGGTCTGGTAGTATTGCCAATCCCTGGGAGGCCGGCATTACCCTGGGTAGGTGGATCGGGGCTGTCGGTTCTAGCAGGCATGTGCATCTCCACACATGTGTGCAACTGCATTTGCCATAGCCTCAGGAGGGCAAAAACCCAGATGGATAGTGGATAGACCATCCCTACTGGAACATCAGTAGCAGGAGGAAGGAGGATGGAGGTAGGTGACTAGTCAGTGGTTCTTAGGGACAGGGATGATAGCCTGCCTGGTCCCAGCCAAGGAGGATAAAAATATTTATTAAAAAAAAAAGTACAATCATGGCAAACATACAAAAACAGAGGTTTTAAACTGTAAACGCAAGTACATAACTCCAGACTGTGTTAGGCTCAAACTCAATGGCAGAAATGTCACATTAGCCAGATAGGAACAAGAGACCTTCTCCCTGTCTATCAGCATCCTGCACCAGATAGTCCTACTATTTCAGTACTTAAGTATCTGCCTTATTGTTTCTGTTCCCTGACGGGCACAATGAGTAGACTGAACCCTCACTTCTACCCCCTTCTTATTCTCTACCCACTGACAGGCAGACCCCCAACTCCTAAAATGTATTTGTCCATAGAAGTGCAAAATAATGTACCTGGGAAACAAAAACCCAGGGAAAGAGCACACAGTGTGGAGGGAGGTACTAACAACAAAAAAAATGGATAGGGACCTGGGAATAGTCATATCAGATGACTTACAGGTAGGCAAGCAATGTGAGAAAGCAGTAAGAAGGGCTGGGGGATATTGGGTTGGATAGGGAGAGGCATCACCAGTAGAAAACAGGAAGTTGTTATCCCTCTGTACAGACAGTTGGTGAGACCCCATCAAGAATACTGTGTGCAGTTCTGGAGACCCTATCTCTGCAAGGACATAGACAGGATGGAGGCAGTCCAGAGGAGGGCAACTACAATGGTGCAGGGTCTGCACCAGAAGCCATACAAAGAGAGACTAAAGGAGCTTAATATGTATACCCTTGAGGAAAGAAGGGGGGGGGAAATGAAAGAAACATATAAGTACTTCAAGGGAATTAATAAAGTCCAAGAGGGTAGCATCTTTCAGAAAAAGAGATGTGCAAGAACAAGGAGCACAATTTGAAGATGGGGGAGATGGCTCAGGGGCAATGTGAGGAAGAGTTTTTTTCTCAAAGAGTGTAGTGGATGCATGGAACGGCCTTCATGAGAAGGTTGTGGGGTCAAAAACAGTGTGGAAATTCAAGAATGCATAGGACAGACATAAAGCAATTCTTGTGGGGTATAGGAGGAAGTAGGCTGTTGGTTAACTAGGATCTGCAGCTTATCCATTAGGTTGGGAAATGGGCAGAATGGGTGGGCCAAGTGGTCCTTAGCTGCCGACAAAGTCTATGTTTCTGTGTTTGAAAAGATCAAAAGCAATATCTCACAAAAATGTTGACTGAGTTTGAAGTTTTCTGACATGACAAATGGTGGCTGCTCATGTCTTGTCTCTGTGCTCCTCCCCTGCAGAGCCCAGAGACCCTGTTGCCAGAAGCGACGCCTCACAAGCTTAGCCAGCTTGTCACGTCCAAGACACACAGAATATGGGCCATATGACCTTCCCTAGAAATTCATGTTATGTGCCAGCTCCCCGCTTAAACAGTTGAGTACAGCATTTAAACAAAGGCAATGATTGGAACTTATTTTTTTTTAAATAATAAATATACACATGTATGCACAGTGACAGACACTTGGGAACACATTTTCAAAAGGGTCAGATGCAAATATGTACAGTGCCTGTATCTGCTGATTGCATGATTGCTCTAGATACTATTTTCAGAAGATACATCCATTTGCAATAAAAAGTCATCATTTGCAGTTTAAAAAAATAAAAAAAGGACACAAATGGGATGTGCATCATTTCAAGCTGAAAACTACTTTTTTAATGCAACATTTGGACACTATTAGACAAATGTATAAATGCTGGATTTGGCTAGATGTATATTTTGAAAATAGCAATAAGCAGATAATTAGCAGACAGAGATCCAGAAGAGGCATGTGGGATGCTAAATCTGGTGCAAATACAGGGAAACACAAAATAAGCAAAGAAGAGTCACAACCAGGGAAATGACCCTTATTGACTAACTACTATTGTTAAATGTTCTATATTATGAAACCTTATCATGTAAGTAAGTTGTAAGTAAGCATTTCTACCAGAAGAGGGAGTCTACTTCCTGGCTTTGTATGTTCCATCTGTCTTACTCACAGAACTGGAAAAAAAAGATAGCAACACCCCCTCATCAGGCACTAAAAGTGTAACGCCATTTTGTAGATGACTAGGTATGCTGCCTCCCCGGAGAGTACCGCTGGTTTGCGTGCAGTTTTGACAGCTTGGCTCATAACAGTGTCTTTCCTGCTGTCCTTGCCCTATCGAACTATAGATCGAGGCCAGGGCATGTAGTGTCAGTTCTTTGAGGCTAAAAGCCGCTTGTATATTCCACACCCTGACCCTATGCCAAACTGCAGAAGATGTCAGGGAGCACAGAGCAAGTATGTTCTCTTGCAGTGGAGGTCCAGCTGCAGGAGAAGGGGCCAACTACAGGAGGGGGCAGCTTCAGGAAGGGGCATCCTGCTGGACAATGAGGAGGCTGGTCCCATACATCTTAACTGTCCCCCATTATGAGGGATGTCCTTCATTTTACCCCTCAAAATTGTTGTGCCTTATGGAAAAGGTGATTCTGTACAGAGAAGGAGCTGTGATCCAGCTGCAGGAGGTGGTGTCCAGCTTCAGGGGAATCCAGCTGCAGGAGGTGTTGTTCCTGCCAGATGGGAAAGGGGTCCTCCTCAGAATTTCCCTGTCCATCATGGAAAAGATGCTGTGAACTCAGTCTTTAATGCAGAAATACAAAACAAAATATGGGCCCCAGTCTGAAATGGTTCCTGGCCCCTCTGCTCATGTGGAGGGCTGGAACAGCTGTGGAATGTACCCTATGCACATGACGCACACCATCAGGGCACCCCATAGCATCCACAGTTGGGGATGCTTGCTCCCTCCACACCCAAATCTATCTACTTATCTTGCTACACAGTGGGCACAAGTGGTGCAGAGCCTGGTACAGGTGATATTAGCCACTTAATCCACAGACCAAACTCTGCGGTGAGGTGGGCAGATGGAGGGGGCTGGCTACATTTGCTTAGAGACAGCAGTAGTAGTTATGCCCCCTGACACCAAGACACTAGACATGTCAACAAGCCTAACTTCCAGCCACCAGAGTGCATGGGGATATGGGATTGGTGGGTGTGACAGATTGCACTGTGATATGGTGTCAGTGGGTGTGATAAAGTGCAAGGGGATAAGGGGTCATGAGGTGTGAGAGTGTGCATTGGGTTATGGGGTTGGTGTGTAACAGCATAGATAAGGTTATGGGACTAGTAGCTATGACCGTGTGCATGGGATTGGTGAGTGTGACAGCATGCATGAGGTATGGAGTCAGTGGATATGGCATTGTGCATGGGGGTATGGTGCCGGTGGATGTAACAGCATGCATCAGGGTATGGCGTAATTGGGTATAACAGTAAGCATGGAGGAATGGGTCAATGGGTTGGACAAAACATGGGGGTATGGGTCAGTGAGTGTGATAAAGTGCATGCGAGTATGGAATCACTCAGTGTGTGTGTGTGTGTGTGTGTGTGACAGCATGCGTGGGGTCAGTGGGTGTGACAGAGTACATTTATTTTTTATTTTGTTTTGTTAACCAGGTAAGAACACTGGACCAAGGGTCCTCTTCTGGGCTTGACCCGGGTATAGTAATGCAATCCGGTTATATAAAAAAACAAACAAAACAAAATATACATTTATCATTACAATGATACAATTAACAATAATCACAAATACATTGCTTGAGCAAATATTGTGAAAACGTTTTTTTTTAAACTTGGAGTATACATGACTACCGTAATGACTCAAACATTCCAATACGGCGCTACAGAAAAAGCACAGAGCCAACTTTAGTTTTACATGATTTTTCAGTAAGTACAACCCCTTTTACAGATCTTAAACTAGACCACATAGTACTGTTAAAAACCATATCTGAAAGGGCTGTCAGGACAGCGATGTATGTAAAGATGGAGATAACCAAGCAAGCTGAGAATATAAAAAAAAACAGTGATGAGTCACTGAGGAGCAAGCAAAACAAAACAACAGATGTTATTATAGACAACTGAAAAATTATGACACTCCTTTACTCCCAAATAATAAAAAAAAAAAAACTTAAAACATAATCAAAATGTGGTAAAAGAACCAACAGCAGTGGCTTTCCAAATGTCAAAGGAGAAAAAAATCTTCTGTTTGTACAGGACTCCTAATTTTTGATTAACATGCCAACAAACCAACTTTACATGATCTGAAAAGTACAACACTGGGTCCAAAAGGACACCCAGGTACTTAATCTGGAAAACTTGCTCAATTAATTACAAAAATGAACTCTTAACTTAAGAGATGGATCTCCCCTCAGCATTGCACATGTACCAAAAAGCACAGATTTTGTTCTTTTCAAAATAAGAATCATGGAGTTTCTTGAAAACCAAGTGCATACAGAGAGAAAATCCAACTCCAGGTTACTAGAAATGGTAGACAAATCCTTTGAGCAAAAAAAAATTATAAGATTAGCAGGATAAAGCAATGAATCACAAAATGTAAAAACTGAGGGATGAAAATTAACAAAGTAAACAGCAAGGGACCCACAGTTGACTCCTGTGGTACACCCCTTCCTATTTTACAGGGATTTGAAAAAAACATAACACATCCCACATATTGAGTTTGGTTGGTCAAATAATCTTGCACCCAAGAAACCACAGCAACAAAAAAGCCAAGGGATTGCAACATTAAGCAAAGTATATTATGATGAATAAGACTGAATGCCTTGGTCAGACCGACAAACACAGCTCTCATCATACATAGGTATGGGGTCGGTGGGTGTGACAGCATGCAGGGGTGTACAGGGTTGGTGGGTGTTAGAGTATATGGGGTTGTGAGGTGTGACAGCTTGCATAGGGTTGTGGGATCCATGGGTGTGACGGCATGCATGGGGATATGGTACCGGTGGGTGTAACACCATGCATGGGGGTATGGGGTCAGTGTGTGTGATAGAGTTCATGGTGGTATGGGTTTGTTATGTGTGGTGGAAGGAAATAGGTGGGAGATTGTACATGGATTTACGTGGACAGAAGGGAGGGTGGGTGTCACAGCACGTGTGTGTGTGTGTGTGTGTGTTTGTATGGGGAAGGTGGGTCACATACAATTCATGGGTGTGTGCACTTTACAACACATTGTACATTGGTGTGTGTGTGGCAGGAGGAGAGGGTATGTGTATGAGTGTGCTTGTGTGTGGAGTAGGGAGCTACATGGTGCACGGTAAAGATGGTATGGCACCCTTTGTTGTTATTTCATACGGGTAATTGCCTCCCAACAAGCTGGGAAACTTTAGCACCAGTATCACCCCCGCACCCCAATATATTTCCTCCCTATGGATCACCTCAAGACATTGTGCAATGCACAATTTTGACAAGCCCTCACCAGTCTCCTCTCATAAACCTGAAAAAAGGGATTCTTCTTCATTAAACTGAACATGATTGATGAAGTCCATTTCATGGTTCTGTGTTGGACAGAATGCATGCGTGTGAGGAGACAGAGGGGAGAGTGTGTGTATGTATGTGAGGGGGAGGGTGTGTGACATACAATGCAAGGCTAAGTGTGGGTTGGACAGTGTGCATGCAAGAGGGTGGGTGTTAGAGCATGAGTGCATGTGCGTGTGTGTATGTATGTGTATGTATGCCATGGATAGTGTTAGGATGAGGAGGTGAATGTAGGTGGGAGAGCATGCATGTGGATGTAAGGTAATACAGCATGCATGGTTGTGAGTAAGGGGAGGTAACTGTGGCAGTGTGTGCACATTTTTAACCAACTCGTCATGGTCTATGTATGTATATTCTTTCTATGTAAAACAACCGTAATGTTCAATAAAGGTTTGCAGAAACATAGAATTTGTTGGCAGAAAAAGACTGCTTGGCCCACCCAATCTGCCTGGATGGTCCCTGCCTACTCTGTCTCCACAGACCCTTACTGGTCTCTGGTGACCCTCCATCTGCCCTGCCTATTTATTAAGATTCCCTTATGTCTATCCCATGCATCCTTGAAACCCCCTACTGCTCTCACCTCCATCATTTTCTTTGGCAGTCTGTTCCAGGCATCCATCACTCTTTCAGTGAAGCAGTACTTCCTCACATCTGTCTTAAACTCTCCCCCCCCCCCAGCTTCATCACATGCCCTCTGGTCCTGGTGCTCTTTCTCATTTGCAAGGACTCCCCTCCTGCACCCTGTTTATTTATTGAATTTTGTTGATCTGGTAGGCCCACTGGGACTAAAAGTCTCTTTTTCAGGGGCGACCCTTGGGGGGGGGGGGGGAGATATAGATGGTAACCAACTGAAATTGAACCAGATTAAGTTGATAGTGGTATTTTTTTAGAGAATGGGGGAAATGTGGCCAGGACGCCAGGGAAATTCCCCTACTCTTTTTCAAGAAGTGCCATGGGATCTTTAACTTCCACCTGAACAACCACCAGAACAGGCAGACGGGACGTTAGGTTAATGTCTCATCCAAGGTGCTTGTCGGTGTCTGTCATGTTCCCTCTTGCTGTCCTCTCTTCCAGGGTGAACATGGTGAGGTTCCCCAGTCTCTTTCTAGGGCTTTTGATGCAGTTGTACAATCACCCAATGTCTTACATGTGTTCTTTCGTCAGTCAAAAAAAATGTTTTGGTGCACTCATTCCATGCATGAATTGTGTGTTCTTTCTTTGTTCAATAAAAATGTTCTTTTCCTATACCAAATTTTGCATTTATAATTCTTCTTAACAAAGCATATGTGTGTGTGTGTGTGGTCAGATGGTAGACATGTGTGTATTGGGTTAGCGGGTGTGACAGCATGCATGGAAGTATGGGGTCAGCGGGTGTCACATAGTGCATGAGGGTTTCGGGTCGGTGGGTGTGATACAGTTCATGAGTGAATGGAGTCAGTCTTAGGGTGTGACTGCGTGAATGGAGTATGGGGTCATTAGGTATGACAGCATGCATGAGGTCAGTGTGTGAGACAGCATGCTTGGAGGTATGTCCTTCATGGGTATGACAGAGTGCATGGTGGTATGGGGTTGGTGGGTGTAACAGAGTAAATGGGAGTATGGATCAGGAGGTGTGACAGCATGCATGGGGGGTGTAGGAATGGTGGGTGTTGCAGAGTGCATTGGTGTATGGCATCTGTGGATGTTGAAGCATGCATGTTTGTATGGGGTTGGTGGGTGTGAAGGAGTACATGGGGGAATAGGGTCAGTGGGTGGGGCAGAGTGCATGTGTGTAATGGGGTCAGTGGGTGTAACAGCATGCATGGGGGTATGGGGTCAGTCTGTGTGACACTGTGCTTGGGGGTATATCATTCGTGGGTGTGACAGAGTGTATGGGGGTATGGGGTTGGTGGATGTTATAGAGTGAATGGGGGTATGGATCAGGAGGTGTGACAGTGTGCATGGGGGTGTAGGAATGGTGGGTGTTGCAATTGGTGTATGGCATCTGTGGGTGTTGAAGCATGCATGTGGGTATGGGGTTGGTGGGTGTAAAAGAGTACATGGGGAGTAGGGTCAGTGGGTGGGACAGAGTACATGTGTGTATATGGGATCAGTGGGTTTAATAGCGTGCATGGGGTATGGGGTTGGTGGGTGTGACAGAGTGCATGGGGGTATGAGATTGATGGGTATTTATGAGCGAATGGTTGTATAGGGTCGGTTGGTCTGACAGCATGCATGGGGGCATAGGGTTGGTGGGTGTTTCAGAGTTAATGGGAGTGACAGCATAATGAGGTATGGGATCAGTCGGTGTGACAGAGTGCATTGGTGCATGGCATCTGTGGGTGTTGGATCGTACATGTGGATATGGGGTCATGAGGTGTGATAGCTTTTATGTGGTTGGTGGGTGTGATAGTGTGCATGGGTGTATGGGGTTGGTGGGTGTTTTAGACTGAATGGTTGTAGGTGTTTGGTTGGTGTGGCAGTGTGCATTGAGGTACAGGGATGGCGAGTGTGAAAGAGTGCATGGGGGCACAAAGTCTGTGGGTGTGACAAAATGCATGTTCGTATGGGGTTGGTGGGTGTAACAGTATGCATAGGGTATGGAGTTAGTGAATGTGATAGAGTGCAAGGAGGGTATGGGTCGGTGGGTGTTTCAGAGTAAAGCGGGGTGTGGGGTTGATTGGTGGGTGTGGCAGTGTACATGGAGGTATGGGATCAGTGGGTGTGACACTGTTCATGTGTGTAGGGAGTCATTCAGTGGGTGAGAAGGCATGGATGGAGGGTGGGGTCGGTGGGTGTGTTGAACATTTTATTAGCCACTATGAACAATCTTTGCATATGATCTACTGAATTGCTTAAATTCCTCCTCACAGTGAAGGACGAGTAATTAATTTTCAAAATGGATTAATCATAATTGGAGTTAGCTGTCACAAAGATTATTATTATCTGCATTGTACTTTCTCTGTTCATTGTGGTTCAAATGGATATTGAGATAAGAAATATATTTCACAGTTTCTTCTTCATTTGTTGCCCAAGCTGCTGCTTGTGTTATGCAGAGGTTACACAGATAGTATTACAGTATGCAGTTTCCTGAGGTGTAAATATCTATCTGGGCATGCTGTATTTGTCTTCATATGATTATTTTCTGTATTCAGTATATTTTTATGTAGCTTTTTATTTACCGTATGTTATTCAGAGATTTTTACAAACAAGTAAAAATATTGATAGCAATAAGTGGTGCAGTGCAATTTTGCAACCTGCAGAACGTATTCAATAGAAATAAAGTTTTGTATTTTTGTAGCAGTTTTGAGAGTTGAAAGGTCTTGAGTTGATTCATAAATCAGGTACATTGTCTAAATCTGTCTTCAGTGTTTGAGCAGTTTATCTTTGAAAAAAGAATGTGTTGCTAATATTAACTAACAGAAGATCTTATAAGAAGCTACTGATCAGTAGGTCACCCGCAGGTCACCAGTGGGCAATAAACCTCAGTAGAGGAACTGCTCTTTCCTGCCCTGTCTTTTAGTAGTTATGGTAGAGGTTATGGAGCTCTGATTGGGCTGCATTATTGCAGGCTAGGTTTAGGGGTCACTTGCTGTGCTGATTATATTCTGGCCCACATGTGGCACCCATCTGGTGGAGCAGAGAGGGGAGGCGTGCTTGGCTGTGGGCAGTCTCCAGCCAGCTTCCACAAGGGATGCAGGTTAGTTCTCTCACATCTGGGCCACAGTTCCGGAACAGCCAGACAAGCCTTCCCAGGACTCCATTCCCACAGAGCATCAGTATATACAGCTAGCTTCAGGTCACCTCCACACACAGAGCATACTGTTTACAGTACTATCTTTTAGTGAGTTCAGGTTCTCTGTCCGTTATCAAACCTTATTCATGTTACTGTGAGAGCAGAACTGTATGATGACAGGGGAATCCACATAAATTAAAAATAAACAAAAAGAAAACTGTATTCCAGAGGTCAAGCAGATGCACACAAGACTGTAGCTATGGGATTCAGTAGGACAAGTTCTGATTTTCAGAAGTCAGTTTTAAATCTACATATTTGAGAAACAGCTAGGATGCAGAGCTGGAAATAAGTGTTTGTTTTATCTCAGGATTGTTTAAGGGTAATAGATATGTGCATGTAATTTTGTATAGCTCTGAACTTCAGGCAGTGGGGGGTTATTTAATTTATTTATTTTGCATTTGGTAGTCAGGTTGACTATTTCAGAAACCAGCACATTTACAAGAGTGACCCACAAAACAAACGGTACAGGTATGAAGTGTTAGCCGTGACAGAATCCAGAATATCCAGATATCTCACAATATATGACAAGAAATGCCTGTTCATTTCAGCTGGATTGCTCTGATATTTCCTGATACTTGAGATACCAGATATTTCAGTACTGTATAGTGCACCTTGTCAATGGCTGCCACTATAATAAACATTTGGAGCTCAGTTTGATTTATACAAGACCAAATGCCACTCAAACTCTTGCGGCTCCATTCATTATATTTCACCCACATGCAAGTTTTAAAACAAGTAAAACTCTGCAAGAACACCAAGCCTGCTGTACTAAAAGAGCAGCAACTACAATGCTAAATTCCCAATAAATAGGTAATAACTGGTTGCTCACTGACCACATGCCCACCCCGATCTAAGTGTATCTCTATATATCTAAAGACAGTTTTATAGATATTTTTGAAACCTTCCACTATTCTTAGTTCTGCGTTCGCTTTCACTATCCTTTACTAATTGACTAATCGACTGTTTGAAAGTTTAGCTACTGGGATAGGCACACTGAGCTGAAACTCATTTCTGGGTGCAACCCAGGGGAGAAGATACAGCAAGGAGTGAAACTGCAACAACAAAAAAATAAACTGACAACAGTGGGTTTATGTACATGAACAATAAAAGCAAAGTACAAGTAATGAAATCCAGGGAAAGAAAAACAAAAACAATATAAAAAGTGTACAAAGAAGATCAGTTTGGGGGGTACCCACATATGGATGAATATTTGTAGCAGAAGCATGGCGGTGTAGAATTCAGTTCACAGAGTACACTGAGTTTCAAGCTGTACAATAGAATACAAGGTAAAATGGGTAAAGTATTGTGGGGGGTGGATAGGGCATGAGTCATTGTAATGTGGATGGAAGAGGAAGAAGCCTAGGTACTGGTGTGAGCTTTTGAGAAGTGTGTCAGTAAGAGTGATTTGAGAGAGTACAGGGAGGAAGAGAGACAGACTAGGAGAGGGAGGTTGTTCTACAGTAGTGGTGCACAACTTTTTTTTGTGGAGGGCCATACTGAAGACTTGAGTCAAGGCTGAGAGCCGAGGGCCACTGTAAAATGGCCCGAGGTGACAAATTTCCAGCAAGACATTATTAAATGTACACATAAAACAAATCAAAACATACGTTTATCTATTTACTTGTTATCTATATGTTAGGTGATACCTGATTACTGCCTGTATCACTCCATGTAATGTCTTTCCGGGTCGCCCCTGAAAAAGGGACCTTCGGGGCTCAGTGGACCTACCCAGTCACCAAAATTTCATAAATAAATAAATATTTATCAACATGTTACTGAAACTAAAAACCAAAAAATAAAGACTACAAGTGGAAGCTACTAGGCCCATGGGGGCCACAGATAACTGCTGTGGGGGCCATTTGTGGCCCCCGGGCTGCGTGTTGTGTACCCCTGTTCTACAGTGTTAAAAGGTGGATAGTGAAAGCAGACTGGCCTGCTACAAATTTACTGTGAGGGATATGAAAGGAAGCAGCAGTAGATGATCAGGAGGAGGGGATGACAGAGATAAGGACAAAGGAAAGGTTAGGTGCAAACAGTGGCAAGCCAGTATTTAGCCAGGAAGGAGGAACAGTGTGAGACACATCAGATCTCAAAGGAGGGGAAAGAGAGATTATCACTGTGGGAGTAGTGATAGGTAAGAGATGGAGTACCAAGAGTAAAGCTTCAGAGGAAATTAAAAGGGGCTGCAGCCTGGCAAATGTCAATTTAGAGGCGGTGCTTTAGACTTCATCTCTGTCATTAAACACCAGCAAGATCAGAGCATCACAGCGTGCTGCCCGGGGCTTCAATCTAGCCCTCACCACAAGCATAGACACACTTCACTCAAAATCACTAATACGGCTGGTGAGCAGATTGAGCAGGTACACTTGTTCAAGTATCTTGGGGTCACCATTGATGACTCACTCACTTATACACACCACACTGACTCCCTTGTAAGAGCGGTAAACACAAAAATCGGGGTCCTCTATAGACATAAGAAATCCCTCACCCTGGAAGCACTCTGAACCTCCATCTCCAGCTCTATACTCTCCACAATTGACTACGGGCTGGTGGTTTATGGTGCAGCCTCTGATACTGCACTCAGTAGGGTCCAAATGGCACTGAATAAGGCATGTCACCTCACCCTGTCCGCGGATAAATACACTCACACTTGTGCCTTGTATGAGTGTACAAACTGGCTCAACCTAAAAGACAGGATCAAATACCAAACCTGCCTCCTGGCAAAGAAGGCACTCCTTGGTAAAACCCCATCCTGCATAGGTAACCAGCTTGAGGCCTCTCCAACACCTCACCTCACCAGAGGGAGGGAGGGAGGAAGAATGGAGCACTGTCTATGCCATTCCGCCAAACCTCACTAGGGCAGCGCGCCTTCGCTTACTGGCCCCCTACTGGTTAAATGAACTCCCTAAGATTACAAACAAACAGAGTATCTCAATTCAAGGCAGGCCCCAAATAGCATCTCATGTCATGCGCAAAGTGTACCTGCAGCAGAGAAGTCACTTGATAATCTCGGCTTTCAACCTAGGTACCACCCAAGTGGGGCTACCTAAAGAACCCTGCCTCCCTTTCCAGCCCAGCCTAGTGCATAAGTTAGCTACCTGATCCGGCTCTGATCTGTATGTAGATAATGCCTCTCCACATTCCCCCTCACCACCCTCAACTCAACAAGGCCTTTGATGCTGCGCCTACCACCATCCCCATTGCACCGCCTCCCACCGCCCCCCTCTTCCCGCCCTCTGAGGGTAATTTCAAACCCTTCCTTCTGGTTTATTTACAACTAGCCTGTTACCTTCAGAATAATCATTTAACCACTATGCAGTCATCTCAATTTTAGTCTAACAATGGATTCTGAAGGTCACTACGGGAAGGGGGGTGGGGTTTAAAATTGGTGCATATTTTACTGAAATATCTTCTAGTCTGTTATAATTTTTGTTCACAATTTGTCTAACTCTCATGTAATTGCTCTTGTATACCAATGAGCAGGCATCTGTAACCACTGTACATGTGTGTTGTCCTATTTGTCCACCCTGACGTGGAAACTTTGTAAAAGAGCTCACGCTCAAAGGTATCTCCAAAAGTAATACATAAATAAATAACAATCCTAAGGATGGTCTTTCGGCAGACCGGGAGAAGAAGACAGGATTTGTTTCTGTTCAGCACACCAAGCTTAGGACAGAGTTTCTTATGCAGGTGTCAGTGTGAATGGAAAAGCTGAGATTCTGGTCCAACAAACCCCCACAAGCACTTGAAGTGTGGTGTGGTAAACTTATGTTTTAGTATAGTGAACTGGCAGACTGATTGAAGTGTCCCAGAGTTCAGGCGGGTCAAATTCTAATAAGTTTGCACATGTGGCCAAATGTTCCTGCAGTTTATTTCACGGTTCACAAGGAAGGTCATTTGGGTAATAAATGTTATCTGTTCCTGAAGTTCTACTGGCAGGGTGATACTCTAGGCTGGTGAAACTGTTGACAATCAGTGGATGCTAAAAGCACAGCAAATTGGAGGCCTATCTGAGTATATTTGTGTAGTGATAAAGCAGGTGAATCGAGAGTTTCCTAATGATGGAAGCACGGTGAGGGTCTAGTTTCCAGCAAAAACCTGTATAATTCTGTAAAAGGAGGACCTCACTGTGAGCCAGAGGAGAAGGGGGCCAGTATGTGGTGCAATATGCTGATCGACAGTATGAGACTGGAACGGGGGAACTCTGATGTGTGTTCAAGTTCTCTGAAGACAAGAGACTGCTATTTCCATATTTTCAGCTGTAAGTTTGATCTAGCTCTAAGAAAGCTCAGTTTGCATTTGTATGGTCTAACTCCTATTGTTTGCAGTGTTTTCTCCTGTAAGCACTTTTGTTCTGTTTTGACCAATGTGTAAATACATTGTGTAAATAAAGTAGTTCTTATTTAGCACAATATACAGACCGGCTGTGCAGTTTAATAAAAAAGGTATAGTTTTCAAATTTCTGGGGTAACCATCATTCCAAAGATGCACACTAAATCTGGTTTAAGCAGTTTGAAAAAAACACATGCCTTCCTGATACAGGGAAAGGAGTGGAGTGAACTGATAAGACAGTACCCATACTTCACCTGAGGTAAGAGTAGTCAGCCTCCAGGAGGACTAGTGACTGGGCTCAAAGAGTCCAGGTGCCCAGGGTACGTCACCTTTCCAGCGGGATGAATATGCATGCAAGGTCACAGTGAGAAGTGAATATGGGTGAAGGTCTGTGGCAGCCGGCTGTGAGAGGGGTGCTGGTTGAGACATGAATGGGTGGATTTATCGTATCAGGTGGCAGCATATGAGATCTGTGTGATGCATGCAAGTACCAGCCAGCACTTGGTGGTTGCTTGAAGGGTGCTTGTGTAGTATGCACAGACACCTAAAGTAAATCTGCAGAGATTGCACAAACTACCTAACCAGTCATGAAAACAAAGTGCACAGGAAAACCAGTTTTCTTTTGTTGACTTTTCACCTTTATCTCTGGGTGCAGTCAGTGGTCAGGATAATGGCAGCAAAGGTGCCAATCTATTAAAACAAGCTAAGATCAGAACAACTGCAAGAGCTGTGCATGAAAATGGATATTAACTATGAGTCGCTTAGTAAAGCAACTCATATAGGCCCTGCTTAGGAAGGACCAGGAAGAAAAGGGGGTCCTCAGGCAACAAGCCATGGTCGAGGATGTCCCCTTCAACCAGCAGCAGATGTCTGTGAAAAAGAGGAGCTGATGATTGGAGGAGGACAGTGTACAGCAGACACACCAGCAGACAGCCTGTGCAGCAGAAGCTGCCTAATCAGCAGCAACAGCAGCAGCCCTCAAACCAACACAGGCAAAGCAAAGGCAGCAGCCGCAACAGCAGAGAGAGCAGCAGTCCCCAAACCAACACAGGCAAAGCGAAGGCAGCAGCCACCACAGCAGAGAGAGCAGCAGCCCCCAAACCAACACAGGCAAAGCAAAGGCAACAGCCGCAACAGCAGAGAGAGCAGCAGCCCCCAAACCAACACAGGCAAAGCGAAGGCAGCAGCCACAGCAGTAGAGAGAGAGAGAGCAGCATCCCCCAAACCAACACAGGCAAAGCAAAGGCAGCAGCCACCACAGCAGAGAGAGCAGCAGCCCCCAAACCAACACAGGCAAAGCAAAGGCAGCAGCCCTCAAACCAACACAGGCAAAGCAAAGGCGGCAGCCACAACAGCAGAGAGAGAGCAGCAGCCCCCAAACCAACACAGGCAAAGCAAAGGCAGCAGCCACCACAGCAGAGATAGCAGCAGCCCCCAAACCAACACAGGCAAAGCAATGGCAGCAGCCACCACAGCAGAGATAGCAGCAACTCCCAAACCAACACAGGCAAAGCAATGGCAGCAGCCACCACAGCAGAGAGAGCAGCAGCCACTGAAAAAGGACAAACCAAGAACAGATAATGAACTGGAAAAGCTGAAGTTGCAGTTTGAATGGGACAAGATGTAGAAGGAGGCAGAATTCCATCTGGAAAGTGTGCGAAAGGAGGCAAAAGAGGCAACAGCACAGCGCAGACATGAATTTGAAATGGTGCTGTTGCATCAACAGCCATTCGGAATGGTAAGTGAAGTTGAGAATGGGAATCAGCATATCGTCTTAAACCAAATTCTAAAATATTTACTCAGTTAAGGACTGAGATGACTTAGATGCCTTCCTTCGCATATCTGAGAAAAGTTGTATACAGCCCAACTTGGACAAGGGAATGTGGACCCTCAGTCTAACCCCTTTAGAAGGGTTCTCGATTCATTTTCCAAAATGAATACACAGGACAGCTGGGACTATGTTAAAAAATTGTGTTGCTAAAACATTATGAATTAAGTGGTGATGCATATACAGTAGATTGAAAGCTCATAGATTTAAAAGAAGAAAAATTAAGAAAGTTATATAGAAATATAAGTTCAGCTATCCAGTTTGCTCAGGAGGTGGTTAGAGAGTGCAGAAGCATCCTCTGCTGGCAAATTATAGAGGTTGTGTTACTGGAACAGTTTCTCAGGGGCTGTCCAGAAGATCTAAGGATGTGGCTGACTGGCTGAGCTCCAAATTCAGCCAGGCAAGCAGCTAAAGTGGCTGACAGGTATATAGCAAATAGGCCTTTTGCTAGCCATAAAAATGTTGTGTGAGGGACAGCTAGGTTTAAAGGGATGGGTAAGCAAGAGGGGCAGCCTAAAGGGAACACTCTGATCCTAAACCCAAGGTGGAGTGCACCCAGTTCTCCAACCCTACTACCTCAGGCTCTCATAATGTTTTTATTTTTATTTATTTATTTATTCTACAATTTTTGGCCAAGAAAGAGGCTTTAAGTCAAGGTTTGTTTCCAGGTGCATCCTGGGAGCACAAGGAAGTTAAGTGAGTTGTTCATGGTCACACAGTATGCAAGTGGTAGCTGTGGGATTCAAACCCCATTCTCCAGGTTTGCAGTTCAGTGCTCTTAACCACTATGCTATACTGCCTCCCAGTGTGTTAATTATGCCAGGGCGAAATAAACCCTAAATCAGCTAAGGACATGCTCCCTGTTGAAATTAATGGGAAGCTTACTCAAGCTTGTAGAGACACAGGAGCTATGCTGTCCATAGTGCCTCAGGATTTAGTTAAACTGGAGCAGGTCCTATCTGATCAGTTTGCTATGGTAAAATGTGTAGCGGACCAATTGTGCCAGTCCCATTAACTTGAGTCTTCCTGAGTTGGTAGTGGGGCCACAGGATGGAAAATCTGGGGTTATTGAAGACCTTGATGTAGATATGCTTTTGGGGAATGACCCAAAATGCAGGGGTGAAATTGTGTGTAGTTAAATAGAGTTAGATAATTGGATTGAAGTCTGATGGAACTGACAGTAGGGAGAGAGGGGCTACTGAAAGTATATCAGCTTGCTCCAAAACTGCTGTAGTGCAGGTTGACATAGTAGCACACTAGCAGGCCAAGAATTTTGGCAAGCTAGCCTCAGTAGCAGCTGAGAGTTGCTCACAGAAAACTCCAGTGGTCACAGCTGAGAAGTGAGAGGTGAACACAGGTGAAGTCCGGCAGCAACTGGCAGCAAGAGGGGCACTGGTTGGGACACAGACAGGTGAATTTGTCATATGTGGTATCTTCTGAAGCATGTTGACATACAGAACTTGAAGGCAGGTGTCTGTGGGAGACTTGCCGGTCTCTGTCTAGTGCCAAGTCAGGGAGACAGTTTTCTGGCAATTGGGGAGAGCTGGTTTGAGTGGAGCCAATGTTGGAATTGTCAAAGTCAAGCTGAAGTAATGCTTAGTGTTAAGGGACTGCAACATCTGAAGCAAATAGAACTGTGTCATCTGCATACGAGTGTATGCTTAATGAGACATAGGTGGAGGGGAGTTCATATAAGAAGATGGAGAAAAGGATCTGGCCAAGGATGTAGCTTTTGGGGGACACATGATTCTTGTGTATATTGTATAGGTCTTCTAATTTAATATTGTTGATTTGTGTGTTAAGCTTGTTTTGTATCAGACATGGCTGTTTAAAGGCTATCCCAGTCTACTCTCTAGTGAAAAATAAAAAAAAATATGGACTTAATGGGCAGTGGGATGGATAGAGCATCACCATCGTGGTCCAGCAAGAGCTGATCCAAGAGGAAGGAGTGGAACCACTGACTGCCAGGTTGGGTAGACCTGCTGCAACCATCATATCCAAGAAAAGGGGCTGGACCACAATATCAGAGACCTTTGCTAGGTCTATAAAAATGGTTGTGGTGAATAGGCCCTGGTACATGCCTTTCAACATGAAGTCAATAAGCCAGAGTAAGACACAGCTAGTAGAATGGTGTTTGCAGAAGCCAGACTGAAAAAGGAAGCTGAAAGGAGTCAAGGTAGGTGGATAGTTGGGAGAGAACAGGTTTTTCCTGCACCTTAACCAGAGCAGGGGCCAGTAATTACCTGAGGAAGTAAAGTCATCCCTTTTGGGGAGGGGTGTTCTTTAGCCTGCTTCCAGGACTAGGGGACAGAGATAAGTTGGAAAGAAAGATTGAAAAAGGAGGCACGAGGGGGCAGTGAAGGTCAGAGCAGAGTAATGAAGATCAGTTTGCAGTTATCTGAGTTGTGCCCCTTAGGGAAATTAAGATAGAGTAAGTTGGTGAGGCTGATCTCTGAGGAGATTGGGGAGAAGAAAAAAGATGCTAGGGTTAAGGAAGGAGGCGTGTGAGCATTTGGAGGAGAGACAGTGCAAGAAGGAGGTGGAGAATGGTGGGGAAGGAAGTCGGGAATGGAGAGCACAGGATTTAAAAAAATTGTTTAGGAGTTGGTGACCTTATTTGGTGTAAAGAAAGGCGAGTTTACTAGTTTAAGAATGGGACAGGTAGACTTAGTAGTGGGGGCCAAGAAGGGAGTAAATAACCTTGCAGAACCTATCAGGGGAGTTAGGATTGCTCTGAAGGTTGTAGGTGAAGTAAGAAGCATCAGAAGAGACTTAAACTTTGTGCAGGCACTAGGCAATGTCACAAGCCCTGGGTAGGTTAGTGACCCCTGAAGATATCCAGGGAAGACTGGACCACAGAGACGAGATCTCCTGAGAGGAGCATGTTTGTCCCATGTTGCAATTAATTTGAAAATCAAAGAGGTTAGAGCAATGTATATGTGTGCATAACTTAAGTGCTGACCAGTCAGTGGCCTGATGATTGTCTAGTAGGAATGGATGGTCAAAAGATTTGAATGAGCTAGACATCATTTTTTGTGGGGATTTAATGCAGCTGATCTTATGGATGTAGTATATTATGCATTGGTTACTGAAAGTATTTGTTAGTGTACCAGAGGAAACTATGCCTTGGGGGCTTGAGGACAGGACCTAGTGAATGACTGATTTTTGGAGTTGTGGTTGAGATGGATTGACTCTGTGATGAGCCACGTGAGACCAAAGGACTCAATTCAGTGAATGGTATTTTTTGCCAAGGGGAGGAGGCAATTTGTATTTTGATCCCCAAGGGCTAAGAGCTCACCGGAAGCTGAAAGGCAGAAAGCGGCTGAGAAGGTAGTAGGACAGGTGACAGGCTTAGCTATAGGGGAAGAGTAAATGCCATCAGTGAAAATGGGAAGTGAACAGGGAGAAAGAAAGCCTGCACAGAATTTCATGGGAAGACAGGACAGCCAAGTGTTACACAGTGTCATAGTTAAGGCTGTGATGTATGTATAGAATAACTCCCATCCTAATGCCTCCCATAGTCCTGTCTATGAGCTATGTAACCAGAGAGTCCAACTTGTACATTACTGATTTGGGCAGAGATTCAGGTCTCAGTAGCAATCAGGACATCAAGACTGCAGTATGCTTCCCACAGCCTTAGCTGGTCAAATTTGGGGAGTAAACCTCTGATGTTTATATGAAAAACACTCAGCCTTTTGGGAAGGGTTGAGGATGAGGAGGAGAGTGGGGCCAGTGTTTGACCCAACAGCAGTAGCAGAAGGGTTGGGAGGAGCATTAAGTTGGGAGATCTGTACCTGCAAACAGGTACAGTAAAGGAGAGGGGGTGGCCTATGTGGGGTTAGAAGGAAAGAATGCATGAGTGCATCAAGACTGATATTAGTGGAAGAGAGGAGAGATCAGGGTGAATGAAGAAATGGGGAGGGGGGGGATGATTATGAGGATTTTATATCTCTCTAGCTTATTCGTATATATAGCCAAACTGGTCATATTCTACTTACCCTTGTATATCCTAAAGGATTTCCTTTCATCCCAAATGTATTCCCTTACTTTCTTGTCTATTCTTTTTATTTTCTGGTCTTATTAATAAAGTTTATGCAGTTTGGGGCAGCTCTGGTTATTGCTTGCTGGCCACATGTTCTTCACACCCTCTATTTTGTGTACTGTATGTCATTCAGCTGGCTTTAAAGAATCTAGCATAGTCTTGAACTTATTACTGTTTTGTCTGCTTTGTCTGATTAGGTCCTCAATCGAGATATCCCTGATAATGTCCTGTTTGGACATTAACAGGTACAAATTTGTTTCCCCTAGTTCCTTTTTCCACCAATTGTGTGAGAAAGCAGTCATGTGTTATCTTTATAAACATCAGACTTTTTTGGCTTACTGCCATCTGAATGTTCCAATCTGTATCCAGGAGACTGAAGTCTTCTATAAGTATAGTTTTACCCTGGCATTTCCTTCCTAATTTTCCCCTCAAGCTCCTCAGTTTTGTCCACCACCTGGCTTGGCAGCTTATTCTGTAGATCCTTCCTGTCCTATTCAACCACTCCCCCCATGTTATATGGAGTCATAGTGACTCAACTCCCTCCATTCCCAGCAGCAGATGTGTTCTATGAGACCCTTATGTCCTCTTTTTTTTTTTTTTGTTAATTTGCTGTACTCTTTTTTTTTTTTTTTTTTTTTTTTGTGTGCATTGGAACCGGTCCCCTTTGGTCCTACCCTGCACCCAGCCATGTCATCCACGTACCCGGGACCTACCTCATCTGGAGTTATGCTGTGGATTGCCCCACAGAACAGGGCCTTCAAGAGGGGGTTCCAACTCCCGCTGGACAAAAGGATACAGCCTGGGATGTTTCTGACCCAGAGTTATGCCCTGGATTGCCCCCCAGTGCAGGGCCTCTGGGAGAAAGCCCTCTCTCTCTCTCATCGAATGACGGGCCATGACTCCAGGGTGCCACGGGTCGGTGGTGCAGAACCTGCAACACAGGGTAGTCGGCATCCAACAAGGACCAAGGTGTTTTTCCAGTTGTTTCTCAGGAGGTGGGATGTGCAGTGGATGTGCCTATGCCGATGTCTGCCCTGCCTCCAGCAACACAATGTAGGTGCCAGCAGCGCTTCCCCAGCCTCCACCAGAGGTCAGTCATGCACTAGACACTCAACCACCCCCTCCTCCCAGAGAAGGAGAGCAGTCCCTAGGATGCTCGAGTCCCCCCCCCCCCAAGTTGGCCTTCTAACGCTTGGGTCTGTTCCCGAACCCAGGATGTCAGAGTCATGAGCGGAAGTCCTACTGCTGTGCCGGTGGACTGGCCTGACCCTTCTGTCCTCTTATACATATGCTGCCACCCTCCTTGATGCCCTTCCTGTTCCTCCTTAATAGATTCTAGACAGGGTCCTTTACTCCCCAGCTATTGTTTTGATATGCCCAAGTTTCAGTTATTGCTACCATTTTATATCCATATCCTCTGCAGCCTCTACTGCTTGCAGTTCATCCATTTTACTACCTAAGCTTCCTACATTAGTATTCATTAGTCTCTATTTTCTCTTTCTCCTGACTCTTATCCTTTTAACCCTGTTGAATTTTGATTTCCTTTGTTGCCACAATATTGCTTACCTGCCGTTCTTATGTTTTTGGGTCCTGTGTGTACTGGGAGAGAGCTAGCTTGGCACCCTTTGTCTGTTCTCGTATGTCCCTGTTTTCAATGTGTTACACTGCCGCTCCTCTTGCCTAGCCTAAACTCTTGCTAATTTTTTATGTTTGTTTGCATGCATGTGCAAGAAACATAGTGCCCATCATCGGAGATTTCGGAGGTGTGTCACCTCCTCCTCCAATTCAGTCAGTGTGTTGGCAGGCGCGGCCCTGTAAGCCAATGCATGCTGGAGCTGTCTATGACAAGCTCCAAAATGCAGTGGCATACAGTTCAAAGGGAGAGCTACGCTTGAGTGAGCAGTGATAAGATATCGCCTGTTCATGCATAGCTCCCCACACACACACACACACCCGCCCATGGCGTGCTCCCCCGCCTCCCGCGCGCTTTTACACACTGAATAGCGGCGGGGTGCCCAATCCCGTCGGCTGTGCTGCGTTCCCCCGCCTCCCCAAAGCCTTGAAAATGCCATGCTGGGTGCCCACCCCAGCGTGGCAAGTAATGATATAGCTGACGGGGTGCCCAATCCTCGTCGGCTCCACTGTCCTCACCCCCAAGTATAAGTGCCACGCTGGGAGCCCACCCAGCGTGGCATCGACACTTGGCCGACAGAGGTGCCCAGTCCCCATCGGCTGAACGGCCCCCTAACCGTCCTTGTGCCACGCTGAGGCCCACCTAAGCGTGGCAAGCGTCCAGCGTCGTTCTTTTTTTTACCCTGTAAAGAAAAATGGTCCCCATAGTCTCCTGGCCCCCTCGCAACCCGCACCCACCCTGCGCACCCTGCCTCCCCACCCCCTCACCCCATGCCACCTCTGGACCTCATTGTGGCGATCTTGATGGGACAGGAACCCGTCTGCACTCTTCAAAGCCGACTACGAACTGAGGAAATGCCGGTAAGCTGTATAATGGGCTAGATAGGGGTTTCAACTTTGTTGCATATCTCAGGCATTTTTGGAATTTTGCACCAAATTTTCAACATGGGGTTTTGGGATCCCTTCTCATGAATGATGTCACTGTCATGGCGTTTCTCGGCCCGAAGGGTGATTTCCGTGAGTCACTGCGAAATCACCCTTTGAACAGAACTCTTGCCATGACAGTTTGATTCATGAAGGGGTCCCAAACCATTAACATTGATGCCTAAAATCAAAAATGACTGTTCTGGCGTGCATTGCGCAGTTCCTATGCAGGCTCGTAAGTTCGCGAATTTTCAATATTTTCACTCCAAATTTTCAACATTGCCATTTTACCACACCTTCTTATGAGTAGTACAGCTGTCATTTTTCACATCTCACCCAAAATGTGTTTCCGCCCATGTAGTGCACAATGGCACAGTCGGTGTGTGAAATCAATGTACTCTTAAAATGGCTATGTTGAAAATTTGGTGAAAAAATTCCTAAAAATGACTGTTTTATGAGCGTGCGTTGCGCAGATCCTACGCACACTCGTAAGGTCGCGAATTTTCAATATTTTCACTCCAGATTTTCAACATTGCCAATTTACCACACCTTCTTATGAGTAGTACAGCTGTCATTTTTCACATCTCACCCAAAACGTGTTTCCGACCAGGTAGCGCACAGTGGCGCAGTCGGTGTGCGAAATCAATGTACGGGACAAATTAAGAAAATCACAGTGACACTGTTCATGAGCAGAGGTCTAAAAATGGCTATGTTGAAAATTTGGTGAAAAAATTCCTAAAAATGACTGTGTTATGAGCGTGCGTTGCACAGTTCCTCTGCATGCTCGTAAGTTTGCAAATTTAATATTTTCACTCCAGATTTTCAACATTGCCATTTTATTACACTTCCTTATAAACAGTACAGCTGCAATTTTTCATATGTCGCCCAAAATGTATTTTCGCACATGTAGCGCACAATGGTGCTGTTGGTGTGTGAAAGCAATGTTTAGGACAGATTAAGAAAATCATAGTTACACTGTTCATGAGCAGAGGTCTTAAAATGGCTATGTTGAAAATTTGGTGACAAAAGTCCGTAAAATGATTGTGTTACGAGTGAGCATTGCCCGGTTTCCACGTACCCTTGTTAGTTCATGACTCTGTAATATTTTCAGTCCAGATTTTCACCAGTGCCATTTTTCCACACTTCCTTATGAACAGTACAGCTGTCATTTTTCACAACATGGCTGAAGTGTCTTTTCACACTTTCAGCGCAGAGATGCGTGGTCGCTGTGGGAAATCATTGTTCAGCACAGATAAAGAAAATCACAGTGACACTGTTCATGATCGGAGGCACCAAAATGCCTGAGTTCACAATCTGCTGTAAAAAATCCCCAACCTAATTATATTACGGTGTGTCGTTGCACAGTTTTCTATGTCGCTCGTGACTTCACCATTTTTAATATTTTACTACAGATTTGCAACATTGCCATTTTTTACACTTCCCCATGAACAGTACAGCTGTCATTTTTTACATCCTGTTCGGAATGTTTTTGCACCTGTGGTGCTAAATGCTGTAGTCACTGTGCATAAGCAGCTTTCGGCTAACAAACTGATATTCCACCTGTTCATGAGGTGGGGTCACAAAAAAAACATGTTGAAAATTTGGAGTGAAAATACCAATGAATGCCTGAAGTATTAGGGTTACCAACCATAACGCCCAACCCTGTAGAGAATGACAGGCATCAGGGGTGTGACTTGGGATTCTTGCCTGTGATGCTCATACCATTCCATTCCACACCCTGCAGTCAGTGAGAGGCATCAAGGTATGCCTTGGACTCTTCGACCCCAAACTTCACCCCATTCTCCTATATCGCACCCATCTCACCATATTTCCTAATGAAATGGGCTGCGCATAAGGGCCAAAGACCCCAAGGAACTCCGTGACACTTGTCAGTGTCTGCAGGGTGGGGTGTGGTGAAATGGCGTGGCCGTTATGCCTGACAACCCAAACGCACACCCCAATGCCTGTCACTCTCTGCAGGGTGGTGGTGGGGTTGGCTTCAGTTCAATACTTCACTGCCATTCCTATTACGCAGCTCTGTAACTTCTACACTACCACTGCCAATGCCAGCAAGCAAACATCCGGCATTGACAAATGCTTGTTTCATTCAGCCTCTGCCTTAATGCACTGGTTCTCCATCTGTTTTGCAACAGGCCATCCCTTGTGAACAGATCACTATCTTGCCAAAAGGATCCCAAATCCTTCAAAAAGTGGAATTCTTTATCTTCACAGCAACCCTTCATGCGTTGAACTCTTTGAATTTATTCATTCTACTTTGTCCTGCTCAAGGCACCGGTAGCACCTCTAAGAAGGATAGCATATCTGACAGCAACCTTAATGTATTGCTTAGCTTCCCGCAGCTGAGCTTTAACTCATCTACATTGTGCTTTATCAGGTCAGTGATACTGATACCTAGGTGTAGCGCAATGTTTGCCTCCCTCCCCCCACCTGCAGATCAGCCTCTTCAGCCGGGGCATTGCCCTTGCTGCAGTCACCCCTAAGAGACACAGAACAGATCTCGCCTCCTGGCCAGAGTGGCGGAGAACCTCTTCATCCCTTTTACTATAGAGTTCCATACTACTATAATGTGCTTCTTTCTCCCCTTAATGCTGCCTGACCCCCTCCTCTTAGGCACATCCTTGTTGGATGGAGTCATAACCTCAAGGGTAATAACATATGCTTCCATTCTGGCGGCTAAAACAGGGGGGCCGGTCAGGCCATGGCCCCCCACTTGTATTTCGAGGGGGGCCATATAGTTATTTCACCCCCACACTTTTTCAAGTTTTTTTTTTTTGTCTCGTGGGCCAGTTTTTCCAGCCTTTCTAGACCGATGCTCCATCTGTCTGTCTCGGCATCCCCAATGAGTGGAGGAGCTCCAGCAGGGAGTGGTCATCTGGCTGCAAGGAGGGGGGGAGAATCCCGAACTGAGGATAAACCTGGGTCCAGTCCACCACAATTTCAACCCTGCCTCTGAGCTATTTCGACAAGGAGGAGTGGAAGAGAAGTTGCAGCCCAGAGAGAAAGAGCAGCTGTAAGAGCCCTGTTCTGAGATAGAAAAGCCACTGTAATCCGTTTGGTGAATTACACGAATAAACCATACCACCCGGAGGGAGCTGAAAGACCCTGGTTCCAAAACATGACCCAATAAATCCGGAAGAATAGCCCACTGAGTCTGGTTGAGACACACAGACCGCCAAGGCCAAAAGGTCAGCCTGCTTACAGCTAGCATGAAAGTAAGGCCTGGTCGTCGGCAGTGATCATTCGTGGTCCGATCAATGAAACAGTTTTGGAATTGGCTGATCGGTGCAGAAGGAAGTGTGAGGGAGGTTTAATAAGGTGAGAAAAGAAAAGATAATGAATCCAGTGGAACCACATCAGTCCATTCATAACTTCCGGCTGACAGAATGATTTTTTTTCAGCAGCTAATACTGAAGTTGCCAGGATATATCATGCAGCAGACACTGCCAGGTAGATTCTGAGGTAGGTTTATGCAGTCTAAGTTAGAAACACATTCACTACTATTATTTATCTCCTGTCTGTCAGTTCACTTCACCTCTAGTTTACCACTGTCTACCCTTAGCTTTTCCAGTATGTTATTATCGTTGTAGCAGCTGTCAGTGGTAAATTGGTGATATCTTATTTAATGAACAGCAGTGATCATGGTCTGATCTAGGAAATAGGTTTGGCCACTGCGGATCGTCACAGATGGCACTCTGATTGTGATGGCACTGAGGAAGGCTTAGTAAGGGGATAAAACATATAGGAATCCAGCAGGGACCCATGTCAGCCGTCAGTCCTTTCTTAACTTCTGTGAGTAATGGTACCTTCTGCTTCAGTCCCATAGTTAGTAGGCATCTGGCTGCCTGTTTAAATCATATGTCATAGGCATGTTACACTCACTATTGGGATCTCTGTTAGTAGTGTTTGCAGCTTTACATCAGGTACATGTTTTACGCTAAAACTAATCTTTAATGTTTCAGTTGAAACCATATAGCACATGCAAAGAAAGTGCAATTGCTGTGATACCTTTGTCAGAAATGCACATTTGGTAATGCTACAGTGTTAACAGAAAATTATTGCAAAGCTAGAGCATAGTCTTCCTTACCGAGTGCCGAACTTCAATTAGAACCATAAAGATAGGGCACAGTATGGGGCTGATGGATGTCCTTGCCTCATGAAATGGAATTTTTAGATGAATTTTGCATTTTTTTTATAGTTTAGTTTTTTTTTTTTTTTTTTTTTGAGGGCTGGTGTTTTCCTGAAGTTTCCTACAAAAAACATATGTTGGTAGTTTATTGATGTAGTTGTAACAAGCAAGTAAACGGGACCCAGGGATGGTTTCAGTGGGGGAGGGGAGAGAATAAGGAAATAAGACAAATCTAGTAGTAAATATGTACAAATACAGTACCACTTTGGAAATGAAAATGAAATAAGTCATGTGCATATTACTGCTTGCTAATTTTTTTCTATTGTGGTCAGCCTCCGATTCGTGCTGCCTCCCTGTTTGGGTGCTGCTAGTATTTATTTGCCTTAACTGTGTACTGTTCCAGCTGTCTCCCTGACTGGATGCTGTTAATATTTCATTGCTGTGCTGCTTGATATTCTACCTGCCTCTCTGTATGGGTGCTGCTGATAACTGTATATTTTGCCTGTAAGTCAACCTCATATAAAAGTCTCCTTTTCTTTCCCAGTTTTAACAAAACTGCATATATTATTTTGCTGCTCAAACATGATCAACATCAGACACAGGCATGCCTCTCAACCTCCTGACTCATAAATCGGGGACAAGGCTTAAAAAAATCAGGGGCAAAGGATCAAAATCAGGGACACTTCTTCAAAATTGGAGTTATCCACTCAGGAAGCTGGTAGAATAAAGGGCTTAGTGTAAAATGCATTTTATAAGGAAGAACAAGTCTGTAACTTTAAGGTTTTACATTATTTTGTGCTTATAACCCACACAGTTTGGTCACGGAAACACAATTTTTAGGCGGGACAAAGTAAAATTTTGAGGCAAAATCAGGGACATCCCTGAAAATCAGGGACAGTTGAGAGGTATAGACACAGGTAGTAGTAGTTGAGTTTATTTGTATATATGGTGCCCTTCCCCTGAGGCCCAAACATCACATCAGAAAAAAATGTGGCTGTAACAGGGTAAAAAAATAGTTCACTGATGAAAATCAGAAGTTTACATTGTAACTCCAGAAGATAGGTCTTCTTAACAGATGTGCTTAGTCTCCCTTTTCGGGGGGGGGGGGCACATTTTTTGGCACCAAAATCTGGACTTGTACATGATTATGGACGGTAGATGTTGTTGATGTTAAAGTCTACTATGTATCCTAGCCACCTCCTTATCTAGATGCTACTTGTGTTTACAGTTACTGCTTTCTATTCCAGCTGCCTCCCTATCTGGCTGCTGCAAACATTTGCATTTGTTCATTTTTTCTTGACTGGGGTCCCCTGTGTACTGTGTACTAGGGAACCTAGCTGGTTATTCTCATTCTGGGTCCCCTAATTATCACTATTTTATTCTGATTTAGGATTATAAAGTGTTATTTTCTTATATGTCCCATCATGGGCACCCTTGTATTTCATTTCTAGGGTGCCCATCACTGTATCTTCATCTGTGGCTTAGTTGTGCTCCCTCTGGATTGTTCATCTCGCTGCTGGGTAGCAGTAGACATTCTGTACTTGAATTTCAGCTAGGCTTTTGACTTGGTTCCCCACAGGAGGTTGATCAGGAAGTTGGAGAACCTAGAAGCAGGAAAATAATTAATGTGGGTAAATAGCAGATTGGCTCAATGGATGGTTCCCAAGGTTGGCAGTGGGGTGGGGGTGGGGGTGAGACTTCAGGTATGAGGTTAGTTTTTTTTAGTTATCAGTGGGTTCCACAAGGGTTAGTGCCCAGACCACTGTTCAGTTTGTTCATTAATGACATTGGGGGTGGCATTAAAGGCAAGATCTGCCACTTTGTGGATGGCACCAGGTTCTGTGGGAAGGTGGACTTGGATGAAGGGGTACAGGACATATAGAATTAGCTTGTGAAGCTAGAGAAGTGGTCTGGCAGCTGGGGTTTAATGCTAAAAAATGCAAGGTCATCCACATCAGTGGCAATAACGTGAGAGCCGAATACAGTATGGGGTGGCCAAGGCTAGTGTATCTTAGGAAGAAAAGAATTTGGAGATTGCCATTACCAGCATGCTAAAGCAGTTTATACAGTATAAAATAGCAGCAGACAAATCCAACAGGATACTGGGGCACGATCTATTATTTCTAACATAAGTAAGAAGCTGTTAACTAGCTCTAAAATACAGCAAAATGAACCATTTACATTGACATTTTTAAAAATTTCTTGGGGGCATGCCCCCCCAGATCCCCCTAGCTTTTAGAGGATTTTGGGCCCCTTTGTTCACTGACTCTGTGCACGCCTATGGGTGGGGGGGCAACATTACACTCCGAGGGGGAAGTTGCTTAAGTTTTGAGTACAAGTTTTAAATTCCTAGCTACACCCTAAGGGAAGGGGTGCATGGACTCAGCTCTCTGAGGGGTTGACAAGATTGGGATGGGGTGGGGGAATTCCCTCCACAGGGCTGTCACTTGGACAGTTTGGAGTCTGGAAGTTCTCAGTGTTGAGAGGGTTAGAAAACTGGGGCAGTTGCACATAGCCAGCTAAGTGCAAAAAGTTACTTATGCTAAAGGACTCCCGGGGTAAGGAGAAAAAATTACTCATCTTGTCATTTTACCCCCACTCCTGTTGTTTATATGTATGACTATATGTATATATGTACCTTTGTTGCTTTTGGATAGGGAAGAGATATAAATAATAGATTTTCGAAATGTCTTTTAATCAATAATTTTAGATACGGTGAAGTGCCTTTACTTGTCAGAAAATGCTGAACATAAATGTACCAACTGCACTCCCTCCCACCTCCCTGAACTGCATGTGTATGAGAGCATGTCTGAGTGTGTGTTTGGATGTGAAGCCAGTGAGACGTATGTCCTGCAGTGGTTCTTGCTCCTGCCCTTCGTCTTCCTTAAGTCCCTTTTCACCATAATCCTGGCACTTGCACTAATTAAATGAGTGGCAAAACTCACCTTCACTCATGGAGACTTCCTTTTTATACTGGCTCCACTACCACCTGAGCTGAAGTGTTGTCCTACTGCACTTATATCTGGCCTATCCTTTGCCAGAATGCTTAATGCCTGTCCTACTCCCATTCTGTTCCACCCATAATCAACCACCTGCTTTACAGGTACAGGTACTAAGCACTCAGCCCACAGTAGGCTGTAATCTAACCAGCTATCTTCCCCACACTGTAAGAACTGCCCCAAACAACATTCAGAAGAACTTCAGCCTATCCACACTGAAACTTTGAGTATTAAATACAATTTTTTCTGCAGGCTAGGTGGTTCCATTTGCTCTGTTTCAGCTGTCACAGCACAATGTTTCCACTAACAAGTCACTTCTGTTCTCGCCACTGTTTGAATGCACTGACTAATGTACAGGTGTGATGTATTTCTTAGCTAGGAGGCAGACTGCAGAATTTAAGACAAATAAGAATTTGATGATCAGAGAGCTCAGACGGCCTGTATAGAAGGAATTACAAAAGTCAACATGGGATACAGTAAAAGCATGAATCAGGGTTTGGGCAGAGGAGAGGTCAAGACAGAATTAGTCTGACTCCTGTGATGTTGTGGAAGTGACGGAAAAAAGTCTTACAGCCATAATTTATTTTTATATTGAATTCTAGTTCAGGTATGTGGTAGGTACCTAGGTTCCGCACAGTCTTGCTGAGATCATAATTGGAACCTTGGAGATGGTAAGTAAGTAATATTTCATTTGTCGCTGCCCTATTCTGCAGACTCAGAACACCTGACAAAACAGAATCTAGCAGCAATTCAAAATTACTCACATAAATCTATCATCAAGTCAGGTGAAAGAAGAAAGTGCAGCAAAGACTAGGAACCTTTAACGACTCCCACCTCTCCTTGCTCCCTGTGCTGTTTAGGCACTGCCTTCTTACAGTCTCTGTTACCTGTCTCTCCACCACTGATGGTCATATTTTTCATCCCCTAGCCACCGTCCTCTAGAACAGCCGCACCACCAACTTCTGTAATACAGCATTTTAAAACAGTTTCATATTCCTACTCAAATTTCATCTCTTCTCTTCATCCACTAATGCCCCCTCCCAGAACATCATCTCTTTTCACCCCAGCACAGTTGGCACCCTCATTCTATTCTTCATCACCATCCTATATAAATGTTGTCGGTCCGAAAACTAGAGCACTCTGTTCTTCTTGTTACATCTATGTTGGTCCATTAAAAGGTATCAAATCATTTGCTTCTGGATCTGTTCTTACAAGGACCAATATGGCAAACACTAAATCTAGATTTCATCCCATATAAAGAAAGATCCCCACTTTTGAAAAAAAAATTATGGCACCCACTCAGGCTTTACTGAAAAAAAATGTGTTTTAAAATATAACACA
Organism: Neoceratodus forsteri; assembly: GCA_016271365.2. Classification (NCBI taxonomy): domain Eukaryota; kingdom Metazoa; phylum Chordata; order Ceratodontiformes; family Ceratodontidae; genus Neoceratodus; species Neoceratodus forsteri. The sequence goes on along the minus strand of CM057454.1, from coordinate 325,930,296 downwards.
CAAGAGTATTATTCTATGTTTAAAACTCTGTCAGCCTCTCATTTGGGTTTAAAACAGTCAAACTCGGCCCTTGGGGCAGAGGACTTTATTCCTTTAAAACAGAGAAGCATGATAAGTTCATCTACGTCTATACTTAACTGTCCTCTCCAGTAAGCTAAGAGACAGTTTTTTGCCAATCAAATCACAGAATTCAGACTTTGTGTCATTTATAGTGTACAATGCTGAGCTTTTAGGCTTTTGTCAGGAACTTAATATCATGTTAACATTCAGGCTTTCACTCCTGCCAAATACAAAAACCTTAGTTTTATATAATAATCTTTATGTTCAACCTATTCATTAAAAAGGATTGCATTTGTCATTTCTTGCTTATGTGGCTGGGTGGAGCTTTATGTTCTTTAGGAAAATATAGCCACTATCAGTGTATAACTGATGTGAAGGCTTGTTTAAATTTATTATACTAGGGTACTGCCATCCCCAGCATTTGCTTTTGTATTGGCCTTCAAAATGGGCCGCATTTTCTTACTGGACACTAACCATGGATGTATAGTATACTAGCTATGGAACTGGGCTTTATTTGCATATATACAACTTTGATATGTTTTAAATATGTATTTTTTAATCATTGTAATCCTTTGTTCTTATTTTATGATACATACTTTGCTCGATTGTGTTTAAATAAATAAAATATCTGTGATCTGCTGACTACCATCTATTGCTCAGGGACCGCATTCTACAGAATACTTTGTCTCAGTTGATTATATCCCAGATCCTGTAACAGATTTACAGATAGACAGACATGTGCAGTTTTTAGATGTATGCACATTTTTCTTCAGCCCCAAATCATTTCCTGTTCTATACTTTTTTTAGTTCTAGGTGTAACCCCCTTGTTCCCAGGGGTTACTAGAATCCCACTTAGAATCAGTAGCAGGCAGGGTAGGCAGCTTGTGAGATGCCAGTTAAATGAGTTTCACACTGTCTCACTCTGTTTTCAGTTTCAGCTGAGCTGGAGTGATGATGTCACCTTAGAATTCTCGCAGCAGCATGAGCCACAATGAAATGTTATTTGCTGGGGTTAGCAGTAGAACATTGGGAGGTTCAAGCCAGTTTCAAGAGAGGCTCAGGAGAGAGAGGAGTGCTGCAGAATGCAGCTCCTCAGAGCCAAGCTTTGAGAGATAACTACCTTAGAGAAAAGGGGTTGTGTGTTCTCACCCTAGAGGGAAACACAGAAGACTTGTAGAAGAAAGTGGTAGAGACCATTCCTAGAAGTTGTTCCAGTGCCCCATCCCTGGAGGGATGGGGGAATTCCAGGAATTCAGGGGCAATGCCCTGGTCCAGCCTGGAGAGGGAAAAGCTGCCTGAGAGTGATCTTGTTTTGTGAGTACCTGAGACATTTGTGGGAAGAAGCCCTGGGGCACCTGCATACCGTGGTGAGTTTTGCTGTGCAACAGAGACTATGTTCACCGAAATAAGCTTGAAGTAAAAATGTCTGCCTACTGTGGGGTCAAAGAGAGACTTGCCAAGTACAGAACTTTTAGTCTGTGTATGACTTAGAAGCATCTGCAACACTGGGGTCTAGGGTATAGTCATAGCCACTTAAAGTACTTTTAAAGTCAGGACACCTCCAGAGAGATGTAGAATGTTAAGTGTGTAAAACATTTCAAGAGAGCAACTACAAACAGTGTTTTGAAGAAAGGTGTTGTAACCAAATGAATGGCTGAGTATAGATTTGGGAGCAAAAGGTGGGAGACCCCCCCCCCAATCTGGAGTAACCAGGTTTACTTCTCCGGGTTCAGTTTGGGCACCTATGGTTTTCTCTCAGGCACTTGGCCAGCACCTGTGGAAAGCACCCAGATGTGAGATTTTGGATTTTCTCTGACAGCCGGAATGTGCTCGTGGGTGGTTTAGGGAGCCACCATTAACCTTCATGCAATATGGAAAAATGCCCTAGTACTGGCCAGGATGCCATGTCAAGAAATAGAAGAGAAGTGTACAGTTTGGGCCGTGTGTGCCCAGATCTTTTCAGAACCTGAGGGTTCGTAGTGAGGAAGTGTGCTTTGTACCTCAGTAATCTGCATTACCAGTGAGTGTAACCCTGTGAGGGTCCATCTTTGCTTTGTTATTCTCTGTGTCATGTGAATAAAAGCCACACTCTAGAATCCCAACCTGGTTTGGACATTACAGTTGTTGCTTCCAGTGTCTGGATTTACTTGGTTGCCACTGACCAGAAGTACAAACTTAGCATAATGCTGAGCAAATGTTTCTCCCAGGGATCTTGGTCAATGGCCATGCTAAATGGTACCCCCAGGTGTGAGCCAGGTAGTTGCGACACTTGGTTTGCCTGTCTGTGGATGACAGGCTAAGAAGTAGAAGTAATGGGTCCTCAGAGTCTGTGAGATATTTGTAGTGACTACTCCCACACCTCTCAGTGGCACCTAGATGTGAGCGGAGCAGCCTTGCTAGTAGAAACAAGAGGGGCCGGTGCTGGGGAGGTTACATAAGCATTGCAAAATTCAGTTGTATACAGCATTTTGCCTTGTTTTCCAGGTATTATGACCTGACTGAGGTGGTACAATAATTCCTCAGACATGGGGTGAAATTAGGTGGTAAATGGTATTGTAGGTGCAGCTAATCATCTATGAGGAGAACACTACATTTAATATGCTACCTGCCAAACAATCAAGGAAACCAAGATAACTGTGCAGCTGTGCTCTCCAGTGAGCAGGGTGACCAATGGGGTGCCTCAGGGATCAGTGCTGGGTCTGATCCTCCTTAATGCCTTTATACGTGACACTGCAGAGGAACTGGAAGGGAAGGTCTCTGTCTTTGGGAATGACACCAAAAGCTGCAATAGGGTGGACACACCGCGGATGTGGTGGACAGGATGAGCAGAGATCTGTGAAAACTAGAAGAGTGGTCAAGAATATGGCAGCAGGGCTTCAATGCAAAAAAGTACCAAATAATGCAGTTAGGGCACAGAAACACAGGGGTGGAGTCCAAAATGGGTGGAGTGGTATTGATGACCACCAAGCAGGAAAGAGACCTGGGGATAATTACATCAAATGACCTAAAGGTGGCCAGGCAGTGTGACAAGGCAGTTAGGAGAGCTAGTGGGATGCTGGGGTGCATACAGAGGGGTATCACCTGCAGTAAGAGGGAGGTAGTTTTGCCTCCGTATAGATCACTAGTAAGACCCCACCTAGAGTACTGTGTCCTGCTCTGGAGGCCATATCTCCAGAAGGACATAGACAGAGTGGAGGCAGTCCAAAGGAGGGTGATTAAAATGGTGCCGGGTCTGCATCAAAAGCCCTACAGGGAAAGACTAAAGGACCTCAATATGCAAGCCATGGAAGGGAGGAGGTAGAGAAGGGATATGATAAGGATCTTTAAATATTTCACTGGGATAAATAAGGTACAGGAAGGAGGTATTTTTTCTGAAGAAAAGGTGCTCAAGAACAAGGGGATATGCTATGAAGCTGGAGGGGAATAGAATCAGAAGAGATGTAAGGAAGTACTTCTTCACAGAAAGAGTGGTGGATTCCTAGAACAACCTTCCAGAGGAGGTTGTGGGGGCAAAAACAGTGGTGAGTTTCAAGAATATATTGAATAAACAGAAGGGAATCATAGTGGAAAGGAAGGTGGAAGGAAAAGAGCTGTAGAATGGGTTCGGTCTGTGGTAATGGTGTAGGTAGGGAGGAATGGGCAGACTGAATGGGCCAAGCAGTCCTTATCTGCCGTCAAAGTCTATGTTTCTGTGTGAGCATGAAGTACAACTGATTGATTGGCCTTCCCTGCCTGGAATGCGATCAGACATTTAATTACTGTACTGCTAAATTGCCTTTCTGCTGACAGTCTTCATTATCTGAATCTCTGCAATTTCGAATGTATGCACAAATACTGCTGTCCCTAACAGTGTACATACAAGAGGAATTGCCTGTAGATAGACACATAGACAGATAGTTTACGAATGCTTTAATAAGTAATCTCAAATATATTGTCTTGCACTACTAAAGCAGAATCATACTTAAGAACTGTAGAGTATTACATTAAACCTGATAGCTGTCATTAACAATGATGAAGAAAGCACTTGATCAGTAACTGCATATTCTTTATCCACCTTTACATTCACCGAACAGCTTCACAATGTTTTGCTCTCAATCTACACCACTGCTAGGCCAATCAATAACTGTTTATAGGTACCATGGCAACCCTGCTCTTACAGCTTACTCTGCCTGATGCATTCTGGGGCCATCCTGACAGAAATGCCATGTTGCATTGTGAGGCTTATCTCCTCTCAGGCTATCAGAGGAACCACTGTGTGGCATGGCTGTATTTGAAACATTTCAGCTCCTCAGGCGAGGGGCAGAGAAGTTAAAATGATCTACTACCGAACAGACCTGCTAATATGACTCACTAACAAAGGTAAAATATTTTTGATTTCCAAACAATTCAAAACAGATCAGAAAAAAAGACGCCGCCGTGGACTGCAAGCTGCTGCATCGGGGATCGAGGAGAAGGCTTTTCTTTGCCAGCTCCCTCCACATGCGACAAGACCCCACTGATCTTGCCACTGCTCCTGCTTGGACCCGCCGCAGGAACCTAAAACTGCCACCAGGGGTTGAGGGTCACTAAATTTGATCCTGTTGTCCCTCCCCTACTTTGCAGCCGAATTTACTGCCTGCCACTGCATCGGATGCCTGTCGCTGCATCGGACATCCTCGGATGGAAAAAAAAATATATATATATATATATATATGTGTGTGTGTAAAAAGCCCTCACGGAACCACACTGAAGGGAACAAAGGGACTGCTGGCTTGGTTTTTTTGGCCCAGTCCACCCACCCCTGCCCTCTCCACTAATTAAATGGACCTGGTAGCGCCACCTACTCCTGAATCACTTCCAGTCAGACAGTAGTAGTCTCCCCATGTGCCCTTTTTCAGGTATTTAATATTTTGTACAATGATGATTGAATATGGATATATGCATTTCTGATTGTTTTTTATCTAATAGTACTGCTACTGCTCTGATTTACAGTTGTCCTATGATTAAGCAACTGTCCGAATATACTGTGAACTCTGCAGAGGCATTTAAATTACTACTATGTTAGTTCTGTTTAGAATAACTGCCTGATAGGTATATTCTTTCCCTAAGGGTCGCCCTCACAGTGAACCTTATGTTGACATACTCAGGTTTTTTTCCCCAGCTGCTGGTTTTAGTGCCCCTTACCAGACTGTAAAATCCTGCCTTTACTCTTCCTCTCAGCTAATTCTACCTCTGGTAGTGCAATGATGTCTATCGGTGTGTGGCTGGTTTGTGGTTAAATCCTGGCTGTACAGTGCATGGACTAATTCTCATCACCTCTAAACAGGATACAGGACAACCTACTGGCTCTCTGTATGGCCACTGTATGTGTGATTATCCACAGGGACGTCCTAGCTCAACCTTTATTACCCTACATGGGCTCAGAAAAGGGGGGAATTGCTGTATGGCTGCCTTATACCTAAGAGTCCATAGGTGCTAGGTCCCCCCCCCCCCTTGGGCCATTCAGAAGAATATTGACTATCATAAGGTTATTACTAGCCGGTGACATCGAATTGAATCCCAGTCTGCCCTGTACCAGTGCTCGCAGTCTGGGAAACAAGTTCCCAGACATGCAGGCAAAAATGACAGAGGCTAAACTGACATAGTAGCAATTAGCAAGATGTGGTTTACCAGTAACCACACTTGGGAGACTTCAGTATCTGGCTATGTACTGTTCAGAAGAGACCGAGGTGCAAAAAGGGGGGGTGGAGTGACCCTGTATGTCAATGAAAATATCAAAGCTACAGAAATTCAGAATACACATAAGGAGCCAGAAGAACTATGGGTTACCCTGGAAACAGGAAATGGGACAGCCATACAAACTGGAGTTGTCTACAGGCCCCCAGACCAGGGGGAGGACATAGATACATTACTGTTAGAAGATATACAAAACATGACAGCTAAAGGGGAGGTTCTGATAATGGGAGACTTCAACATGCCAGATATAGATTGGTCCAGCAGGAACATCTGCCAGAAATAGACACATGGTGGGTTCCCTGCAGGGGGAGGGCCTTAAACAATTGGTACAACAACCCACAAGAGACAGGGCTATCCTAGATCTAGTAGTGACTAACAGAGAAAGGATCACAGATCTTCAGGTAGGTCACCTGGGGGCCAGTGACCATCACATGGTATGGTTCAATTTGGCCACTAGAACTAAATCATCCCATTCCAAGCCAAAAATATGGGACTTCAGAGGAGCTGACTTTGATAAAATGGCCAACAGAGTTAAACTAGCCCTGGGAAAAAGAAATACAGGGGAGTACAGGCAACATGGGCAAGCATTAAGGATGCAATACTTGAAGCAACATCCCATTGTGTTAGAGAGAAAAAGAATTGCAAAAGAAGAAGGAAACCACTTTAGTTCTCAAAAACAGTAGCAGAAAAGGTCAGAGCCAAAAGGGTAGCCTTCAAGGAATATAAGGGAACACAGCGGGATGATGACAGGGAGGCATACCAAACTTCCCTAAGGGAAGCAGGGAAAGCAGTAAGGCAGGCAAAGGCCCAAACCAAGGAAACACTAGCACAAACAGTAAAAGAAGGTGACAAGACTTTCTATAGATACATTAGTGAAAATAGAAAGTCCAGAGGGGGTATTGCTAAGATCAAAGGAGATGAGGCGGCGTGTGAGGAGAGGACCATATAAAAGCATCTATCCTAAATAGATACTTCTGCTCAGTATTTACTGAGGAGAAGGTAGGGCAGGGCCCACAGCTCAGCACCATGGACACAGGGGGGAGGGAGGTGTGCACTAGTCCCTTCACAAAAGAAAAGGTCCTACAAGAGCTCGATAAGCTCAGGGTGGACAAGGCAATGGGACCCAATGACATACATCCCAGGGTACTAAAGGAGCTAAGGGTGGAACTAGCAGAGACATTATCAAAACTGTTTAGTGAGTCTGAGCACAGGAGAGGTCCTAGAAGACTGGAGAAGGGCTCATGTGATCCCACTCCACAAGAGTGGTAGCAGGAAGGAGCCTCAGATTAGTTCACATGAATATTAATAGTATTAGGCCCAAGTTGCATAAGTGTGAGTCGTGTTGCTGGTTTTCCTTTTTGCATACCAAGATGCATGAGGTTGAGGCATGGGCAGCTGCACATTCCCCTGATGTGATTGCCATTTCTGAAAACTGGCTTAAACCCAGCATTCAAGCGCATGAGGTTGAACTTAAGGGGTTCAAATTATTCAGACAGGATAGATGTGGAAAAAAGGGCAGCGGAGTTATTATCTATGTCAAAACTTCTCTGAATGTTTCTCTAGTGGCAACACCTGCCCTCGCTCAGTCAGGTTGTGAGCCAGTATTCATCAGATTACTGTCAGGCGGGGCAAAGTACTTGTTGATTGGGTGTGTACAGTCCACCCAAGAGTGCATTAGATGCCCTAAAGACCCTTTTACAGCACTCCCAGATCTGCCTCCATGGGAGAAAATCATCCTTGGTGACTTCAGCCTCCACTGGGCTGCGCATATAAAAAAATGAAATGAAGGCCAGCCTGAAAGAGGTCAATCTGACCCAGTTAATTCGAGAGCCAACAAGACTGAATCTAAAGTTTGGTAACCACACTACACTGGACTGGATCCTAGCTTCCAGTCCCAGTAGATTCAAATTGGTAGGAACATGTGCAGATTCCCAAAGCGACCATGCATCCATCTTTAACATCTGGAAAACAACCACCTACCCCAACTCCCAGAATCTTCCTGGCTCATAATTACTCCAATTTTAACAACGCTCCTTCCTCAAATCTCCTATCTAGTATGGATTGGACCCATATCAAGTCCACCACTTCGTTAGATGCTGCTCTAGACTTCTTTATAAACAATTTCCTTTTGGCGGCTAATAAACATGCCCCCTTAAAGCAAATTAGATTTAAAGGACAGCATTCTGCGTGGCTGACTTGTGACTTGAGGAAGCTAATGAGGGAAAGGGACGGGGTCTAGGGTAGGTTCAAATCCGAAAATCTGTTCAAGGACTGGGTGAGCTACAGAGAGCTTAGAAAAAAATGTAAAAGGGAACTGAAGTGGGCCAAAAGAGAGCACCTCCAGGAACTACAAACTAGGAACTAGTCTGATTCTAAAAAATTCTGGAATCAGATTAATACCTTCCTCAAGGGGCATTCCTTACATTATGAGGGTGATATATGATATTGTTGCTGATGGAGTCCACCACACCAACCCACAGGATTCTGCTAATGCTTTCACTGTATTTCTCACGGATCTGGAAAAATTAAAAAATTCCCCCTTGACTCCCCCCTGCCACCCATGATAATTTATAGTCCCCCCCCCCCACCTAAATTCCACTTCAAATTAGTGTCTAAATCAGAGGTCCTCAAACTGCTATTGAAAATTAAACCTGTGGGTTTGACTGGGTTCGACAAATAAACACAGATTATTAAATGCTGCAGCACATGTCATTGCCAACCTGATTACCTGGTTGTTTAATAGATTGCTGCTCGGAGGTAAAGTCCCATCGGTACGGAAAGTTGCCCTGGTCACCCTCATCCCTAAAGGAGGGCCAAATTAACTTGTTGAAAACTACAGGCCAATATCCATCCTCTGTACTCTAAGTAAAGTACTAGAGAGAATAGTGTATCAACAGGTCCTAGAATACATTGAGCAGCAAAATCTACTTACTGTTTGGCAACATGGCTTCAGAAAAAACACACAGCACCAATACAACACTTAGCTTCTCATCTGATATTTTCTCAGCCATTGACAGTGGCCTACTAACTGGTGCGATCTTTATAGATCTCACCAATGCATTTGATCTTGTGAATCATCAGTTACTTCCAATGAAGCTGTTATCCATCAGTCTGGACAGTCTGTCAGCATGGTGGTTTACAGATTACCTGCATGAGAGATCTCAAATAGTTAGATGGCGGGGTGCTAGCTTTGACAGATGCCCAGTCCTGGATGGAGTCCCACAGGGGTCGATTCTAGGACTTCTGCTATTCTCCCTATTTATAAATAACCTGCTCCAGCATTGTGGTTGGGCTAAGGTGACCCTTTATGCCGAACATGCTGTATTGTATAGATCATCACAAGATGCTACGCACTTGAACCATGTACTCGAGCAGGACCTGTTGTGACTTGAAAAATGGTTCCAGGCTAATAAGCCGATTCTTAATCACAAGAAGACAAAGGCCATCCTATTCAGCCCTAAGAGCCTGGTCCTGATAGGTCCCTGTTCTTGTCCCCATCTCTCGCCACTGGCTCGAAGATTGAGGTGGTTGACTGCATAAAATATCAAGGTGTATACATAGACCAAGACTGTTCCTTTAAGGGTCATATTGACAAAGTGACCCAGACAATAAATTAGAAACTGGGACTTTCGTACCGCCTTAGCCCTCTCCTCAGTCAGGAATCCAAATTAAGGATAGCCACTGGCACGCTTCTGCCCAAGCTATTCTATGGGTCCCCAATATTGCACTCATTAAGAAGATCAGAGATGAAAAGACTGAGTATATTGTATCACAGAATAGGATGATTTGCAGGGGCTCCCCTCTTGGAGCATCTCTGTCAAGTGCTGAAGTCACTGAACTGGCCTTCCCTTGAGGGCAGACTGGCTTACCCTTCACTGTGCCGTGCTTTTAAGCTTCAACAATACAATACCCTCCCCCCCCCAATTGGCATGATTACACCCAAGCAGAATGGAAGAGCGCTTAAGTCTTCTGATCGGCAGCTTGTCCATGTCCCCAGGGTCAGAACTTCTGTAGGGTTCCACTCATTTGTTGCATTCATTCTGCCCCTTTGGAATGATCTTACCAGCAACCTTCAGGCCTGTACATCCCTTGAGGCTTTTAAAAAGGGTTTTATGATGCACCTCTTGGGGTTAAGACTATGCACTTGCTGTAGCTTAGACTCTGTTTTATTTAGCTAGGAGGTGGCTCACATAAGGGTGTTAGACTCCTTATGGATTAAAATCTTTACTAGCCTATGATTGTTCTGAGTTATAATGTATTGTTTCTCTGGTGTTATTAACGGACTGTGGCTTATGATTGTATTGTCTGTACTATTATGTTTACATTGACTGTACTATGTTCATATTGGCCTGATAATCTTTGGATATGTGCAAGTAATCAAATCCCAGGTTGACATTGAAAAGGGGATTGTAGTGGTCTCAGTGGGCCCACCTGGTTACCAAACTTTAAATAAATAAATGTTTAGCACGTTTAGTTGTTTTCGTTTTGTAATGAAAAGATTGCACTAAATAATTGATGTTACTATCAAGTATGGGCATGCATGTTAATATGCTTACCTTAAGATTTACAAAACATGCAGATAGTGTCAACTGTAATTAGAAGTATACATCCAGTAATGCTGTTTTGGACAACATCTAGTTTGGTTAATGAACTGTGACCTAATGGACCTGTCTTTATATCAGTTATAGACATTTAAGTTGATTGGGCCTGAGAGTACCAGTGCTGGAGTTTTCCCTGTTCTGACTCCCCCCTCCCGAACACCAACAAGTGGGCTCAGTGAAGCACATTCATACACAAGTACATGCTGATGGTAATGGAGTCCATTGGCATACACCCTCCTAGCATGCAGCTTCTGCCGTGTCCCACCACCTGCAGTCAACCATGTAGCAGTGGCATTATAGAGCTGAGAACAGCTTCTGGAATGTTCAGTCCCCAACCCCTCCACCTGACCCCCTCAGCATCCTGGGCTCATTCCCTGAACCCTGGTTGTCAGTGTCACGAACACCAATACCTTGCTTCGATAACTAAGGACATCTCTTAAGGAAAAATTATGAAAAGGGGAATCACTGTAGTGCTTTATTAGATGGCAAGGAATAGTGTCCACCTATTGTCATTATGCAATCACTTTTGTGCAGATTTCAAAGATTAGTTTTATGTTTAGTATGTATGAGTTGGTTGTGAGGTTTGAGTAAGGACAGAGCTAGTAGGATATAATATCTGTTGAAATGTTTTCATAAGCAACTCATCCCCAAAGGTTCTGCATATCCACAATGCTTTGCACTTGTTGTTTTTTTCTTAGAATACATACATATGCGTTAGAGAGATTATGCATTAGAGAGAGTTACAAAATCTAAAATTAGAAATTATCAGTCTTCTGGTATTGCTTATGTAAGCAAACACACGACAGGGTGTCCATCCAACGAAATCGATGCATGCCCTGTGTACGTTGAGAGGTAGGAGGCCACAGGCTAAGTGCCTGCAACCACCTGGGAAGTAAGTGGTTTTAGTTCAATGTACACCCTGGAGTATGTTATGCACTTATTTTTTTTTTTTAATTCCAAACTTTATTAAAATTTTAACAAAAAGGTTCCAACATGAAGACATCAGGTACAATAATAGATAAACAGACAATGTACATTCCATGTTGAATCCTCCCCAACCAATCATGTTATGCACTTATAAAATGGGTAACTTTATTTTCAATGTTAGCAAAAATAAACATAAACAGGTTGTGTTTAAAAAAAAAAAATAAAAACCTTTGCACTCATTTGTGAATCAAATAGCCCTTCTGTGTATGCCACCCCGAACAGTGACATTTCAATGGCAACATGCATCGATATCGACAACAGTGCCATGTTGCTGTAGAAGTGCCGCTGGGACTGGGCAACCCCTTGCCCAGACCTACACCCCCTCTCTGAACTAACTCCGACCTGGAATTAGAATCCTAAAGTGTGAGGAACAGAGACCCCCGAAGAAAAAACACATACCGATGTGTGTGGATCCATGCTGACTGCAAATCACTGTTGACATGGAGCCTGGCACTGTGATGCCGATCGACATTTTTCTTGTCGAACTGGCATCATAGAGCCAGCCTTCTGCCTGCTGGAACTACAAGGATTTCTGTTTTGCTTTTGCTTTAAATGTCCTAATGAGAACGCTGTAGTTATAGTTCTCAGCTGTAGTTCTGACTGGTTGCTAGTAGTTTTTCTGCCCCCCTTCCCCACCGATATCCAACTCTGCTTTTTCCTGTAATACATTTCTGAGTCCTTCCTCAGTCTGTATTGCTTGACTGTGCTGCATTTGAAAATACCAAAGTGAAGCCAGCTGTGCAGCCAAGAGAGAGAGTGAGTGCAGTGGATGTGCAGCTGAGAGAGAGAGAGCATGGTGTGTTGACTAAGAGAAAGTGTGGTATAGCAGCTGAGAGATGAGACAGCGAGCTGCAGTAGAAACATGTGGGTCGCCGGAATAACATGTTACTCAGTATAGTATAGAACTGGGAAGGATGATATGGAACAAAGTTCTTCACATGTTACACATCCTGCTGCTGCTGCTGATGAGCAGAGACTGCCAGGGTGTCGGAGGAGGGGAGGTGCAAGGGACTGCTACTGTGGATGCAAATGGGACATCACAATTTAAAAACACCAAACAGGAGATAACTGGAACAGCACTTGTGAATGTAGTGGCTTTTTTATTGCAGTATTTGGCACCCAGCACATAATATTCCCGCTGTTTGTGTGCTGATGTCTTCTGGCTATTTAGCAAGGGGACAAAAATGGCTGCCAAATTATTACTTTCAAATATGTTAATGGTGTACTGATTTATGAAGAAGTTAAGCACCAGAATGAGTATGCATTTGTAGGAATAATGCATGGTCACCTGACCGGTTTTAGCCAATTAAGTCAATGGGATTCACAGACCTATTTTATGAACGTTGTTTATAAATACTACCCTTTTTGCAAACTGCCTTTGCATCTCATGCATGTCATGCTGATTAATAGGGCAGTAAACAAAATGATAGGGAAGGTTTCTAACAAGAGGATACATTAGCAAACACTGATATGATTTTCAGAGGCTGGCAGTGATGACATGAGCTGATGACTCATTGTCATCGTATGTTGGTGATCAAGCAGATCGTTAGTCAGTATGGGTCTACAAACCAGGAAAAAGAATGACAATATATGAAGCAAAGTGAGAATGGTTACTTTGGCATCTCTCAGCCCCCTTTGAACTCTGATGATTGGTAGTGCGTGATTGTTGTCATGTGTACTTTCTGCACAGATTTAAAGATAATCATTATGTTTAGTGTGTGCACACAAAAACAAGAAAGAATGCACTGAGTTGGGGTGCGAAAGATAAAAAGCAACAATAGCAGCTGTAGAAAATCCAGCACTCACCACTAAAATATACAAAAGACGTTGCTCTCCAAAATATAAAGTGTTCAAAATTTAATGAAGTGCCAAACCAAATGCCTTGGCGCATTTTGGATAACAGTTCCTTTTTCAAAAGGCATTTTGAATGTTTGAATCGGTCGCCTTATATACACATAGTAAGGTGGTGTCATAAGTACACGTCAAAATAACTTTTCAAAACATCAAACCAACAACAAAGTGCAAGATGCGACAACGTTAACATACATAATAGCAGCTATAGTTTATTCATAAAACACTCGTATGTTAAATTAAAATCATTGGTTCATTGCAACAGTTTAAATTAAGAAAGAATGAATGAATGAATGAAGAACTTCGCAGGTCAGCTTCAACTATGGAGAAATTCCAACTATGTATTAATTATCTGAAAGAGAGTCAGAAGAAACTGTATAAGTCTCAGATGATCAATTCATATTTTCCAATATTTCAAAGAATTAAAGTATAGAGAGAAAGGGAAAGAAATGGTACCAGTGACAATATAATTGTGTATGTAGGCTGGCATACATAACAATTGCAAAGTTTAGTGTGTGTTGGCTTTGACAAGGTCTGAGCAAGACATGACTGGCAAAATGTGTTGCCTACCTTATACAGTTCCCCTGAAGGATTTGCATACCCACAATGCTTTGCACTTTTTTAATCATTTAGAATATGCACATATGCAGTGGAGAGAGTTATACAAACTAAACAAATTGGAAATGATTAGCCTTCTGGTATTGTTCATACATACTGCTGTTTTTGCAAATGTCTTTGCATCACCAGCATACCACATCGACTGTAATGGGTCAGGAATCAAAAGGGTAGGGAAGGTTTTTAACAGTAGGATACACTATCAAATACTGCTGTGGTTTGCAGGGGTGATACAAACTCAGTGTTGTGCTCCAGGAGGCTCTCACAGGTTCTATAGAGGTGATTGTTAAAATTGTCACCCTTAGGAAGGAAGACAGGGTAGATACCCAATTGTTAAATGCTCAAAGCCCACTGTTAAAACATTGCAGCACATCACTATATGAGCTGATGGCTCACTGGTGTCCTATTTTGATTATCAAGTACAGTATATTGTCAGTCAGTATGGATCTAAACCAAGAAATGGAATGAAAGAATGTAATTAAGATTGCATTCATTTCATCTGCATTCATTGTAATTTTAATTAAAATTACATTATTTCACAAAAGAAACCAATACATTACTCTGCTTCTAGTCTTCATTTTGCATCATTTTCTTCCACATTTATTTTATTTTAATTACTTATTGTATATGGTAGTTTGGGCCTTACTGTCTCCTATTTCCCCATTTCCACAGTTCCAATGAGTTCCATTACTTTTTTATCATTCATAATTAAATATATGTATAGTCTGTATTTCTATATAATTTCATAAATCCCAGCACATAGTTTGTATTTCTACATAATTTCATAAATTCTAACATCAGTTTATCAATCTGTAATTACACTTTTTGCATCTTATTGTTTCTAGTTGAAAACCCTCATTTTACGATTGCTTACTGTCTCTTAAATTCAGCAGTGGTGCTTGTTGTTTTACCTGCTCCTTTTCTTAGTAGAACTGAAATACATGCTTATGGTGTAATTATACCCAAGCTTAATTTGTTTCAAATCCTTGATCTACTCTCGTTGAATATTTCCACAGCATTATGGGCATCCCCCAAAAGTGCAGCCAATCATGGTGCAACAGTCTCATCTCTTCCCACTTCATGAGTGGCTAGAGTCTGTGGAGGGAGGGGGTTCCCGAGTCCAGGAAAGATGGAGTTAGAGTTATTAAAGAATGTAAACAATGTTTGTGTTGTAACACAAGTATTGTGGTCAGTCTGTTTTTTTCACTTTTAGAAAGAAAAAAAAAGAATCATGATCACACTACCAGCTATATCAGCAGTCTCTACAGAAGGTGAGCAAGCACACAATGTGATTTATTTTTTTAAACTAGAGAGTTTGGAGATACTCAGGTAGGGATGGAGAGAGTGCATGATCTGGGGAAATGAGAGGATTGGTCTAGGATGTGGCAGCTTGGTTTCAATGCCAGAAAGTGTAAGATTATACTTGGGGTGAGGAATATAGAATACGGGGAGGCTTACTTACAGTCACCATGCAAGAAAGAGACCTTGGGGATCATCGTATCTGGTGATCTCAAGGCAGCTGGTCAGTGTGACAAAGCAGTGGGAAAGCCTGGTAGAATGCTGGAGCACATTGGGAGAGGGATTTCTAGCAGGAGAAAGGGAGGTGGTGCTGCTGTTGTAGCGCTCACTGGTAAGGCCACATCTAGAGTACTGCACCCAGTTCTGGAGGCCACACCTCTGCAAAGAAATTGGCAGGGTGGAGGCTGTACAGAGGATGGCAACCAAAATGTCTCGAGGGCTGCATGAAAAGCCATACAAGGAATAGTTGCAGGAACTCAACATGTACTCTCTGGAGGAGACTTGATTGAGACCTGCAAGTGCCTCACAGTGGTGAACAAGGTGCGGGTGGGTTGTCCTCTTTCAGAGAAAAGAAGACACTAGAACACAGGGGCATGCAGTGAAACTAAAGGGGGAGGGAGTGTAGTAGAGATATGAGGAAATACCTCTTTATGGAATGGGTGGTGGATGACTGGAACAGCCTGCCTGGGGAGGTAGTGGGGACAAAGACTATGGGGAGCTTCAAGCATGCGTGGGATACTCACTGGATCTTAATATTTCTAAAATGTCAGAAGGGTGCTTGCCATGAAGAGGTATAATCTCATTTACTCTGGTGAAGTATGTGATGTAGACAGCCAGTTCTGAGTGCTGTAGTGTCATTTTTTTGTAATATCAAAATGGGTTATGGACTGTCTGTCATGAGAGATGCTGAAAATCTGTCACCACCACCCCAGGTTTCAGCTGAAAAATGAAAGCCATGAGAAAATGCTGAAACAGCATGTGAGATCACACACACACAGGTTTTAGATACCAGGTGTTACATGGCAGGCCAGAAGCTAATTACAGACATTTCTAAGTTAATTTTGTTAAGACAGAAATTATAAAAAAAAAGTTTATTATGTTAGAGGGGGAAACCAGTTTTAGCAAACTGGTGCGAAGTTGTAAATGTTCCTCTGATGCCTGTGTGAGAGAGGATACTGATTAAGATCAAAGAACTGTCATTTGAAGAACATGAGTATGCTGAGGTTGTAGAATTTAATACTTGGAAAAGACATCCTGTTTTTATAGATATATGTTTTTTACATATTCTGACAGGGAGGAGCTAGGTGACCTCATGCAAATAGGTGGGAAAAAACAGCTTTTTAATTATTATTCTGTTTTTCTTCAGAGACACTTTTATCTAGACTCTGACAAAGAAACATCTGTGAGCACTTTTAAAACAGGTATTTAGAAAGAGAGAGAGATAAATCTAAATATTGTTGTAGGAAGCTGCACTGTTTAAATCTTGTTCTTTTAAAATATTTGTTATGTCTTGTGATATAATAGTTCTGTATTTTGTGTTTTACATATTTTTATCTATTTTAGTAAAACTCTTTTTAGAGCACTCTTTGTCTGTCTTTGAATTGCTTTCATTTGTAAGAAAAGTATATATGGTTATAGCAGACACTAGGCATAAGCTTGAATGGTGATACCTAACTGGAAAGAGAAGAGTTTTAAATCTTAGGTCTTTATTAACATTTTTAAGGGTTCATCTCTGTACACCTGGTTAGGTGCCCGTAGGCAAAGATATCTGGCCCCCCAAAGACAGAATTTTCTGAGCCTGTGCATTGGGTACGCTAGCAAGAGGTTCACAGTTTGAATCCCTCCAAGACTAGAGACCAAAGGTTGATCAGAACTCACAAAACAGACAAGAGGTTACCTTGTTCTGTTCAACTGTTCACAAGACTGCGCTCAGAGGTTGGCACTTTAGGGGTAGAGGGCTGACCTGCTGAGTGGGTTTGTGACAGAGTGTACATGTGTCTGTTACTTATGTATACCAGTAACAAAATGTTGATGTATATTTTGTGCCTCTCAATAAAGCTGAGTTAAAACAAATCTGAAGTGGGGTTATTTTGCCATTTTTTATTTTTTGTTTTCCCATTAAAAAGTCTGAATTACGGTATTGCATCTTAGTTCACATCA
Organism: Neoceratodus forsteri; assembly: GCA_016271365.2. Lineage (NCBI taxonomy): Eukaryota > Metazoa > Chordata > Ceratodontiformes > Ceratodontidae > Neoceratodus > Neoceratodus forsteri. The sequence goes on along the minus strand of CM057454.1, from coordinate 325,913,008 downwards.
GAGTATATTTTATCTGCTATTTCAATATCTTAACAAAAAAAGACAAAAAATAACATATTATTAACTATTTCTTTTAAAGTCCTTTCATTTCTTCTGTTATGTAGCATTCATACCTTTTCACATCATAATTTCTATCTCTTACTCACATTGCACTCATGTTGCTGCATAACCTGTTTAAGAGAAGAAAGATTCATTAGCTTCTATGTCTAACTCTTTGTAAATAATTCATCTGTACATCCCTGGAGAAAATCTCTTAAATGTGTGATTTTTATCTGTTCATGTACTGGCTCACAGCAGCTTTTTGTGCTTTTGATTTCAGTTTAATTCTGCCACAGGGCTATAGAGAAAGACAGAGTTTAGTTTGCAATTCTGTATCCTATTCTTTAAAAAAAAATGCATATACGGATGCCAGAGATTAGCCCCTTACCTCGTCTTTCCATTTTTTGAACCTCGAGTGTGCACAGTACTGCTCTCCCTTCTTTGTGTTTAAACTTTGAGGGAGGTGTTTTACAGGTTGGGCAGGTATCCAATGTTTGAAGACACCATGATGTCATCGTTGCTACAAGACATCCGTACCTGCCCTATCCCCTAAGGAAAACTCAGATTGGCCACTAGTGACCTTAAAGAGGAATAATTAACTAAAACTGAAGAATAATCCCCAATCCCCCATTGTTAACTTATCAGCCAAGAACTTGTACAGAGCAGTTTTCATAATTTTTACCTGCATATTTTTTTGTAGTGGAAGGGTCCATAAATCCTCAGATTAAGGAGCTGGCAACCAATCCCTTCTCCTTCCTGGTACCATTCACCCATCAGCCTTATTAATATCCTGGTGGTCTAGTGATTCAAAACAAAAAAACTGGATTATCTGTAGCCTTACTGCCAGAAAATAAATTGTACGCTGACTAGTGCTGCAAAAGTAAGAAATATATCTTTATTATTAAAACACTCTGCAGGTGCTTCAGGGGTCTGGTATCCTGACTTTTCAAACTAAAACAAGTGCTTAACCATGGGTTTCTTAACAATAAAGATATATTTCTTACTTTTGGAGTGCTAGTCAGCATATGATTTTGTGCCAGTAAGGCTGATGATAGCCCTTTTTTTGTTTTGACTCTCAGTGCAAGTGGACTGTGAGCTCCAGATGTATCATAAATGGTCTCTTTCTGTTCTAAGTAGGTCCAGTAGTTCCACTTCCCCCCGACCACCCTATGAATCAAACTTTTTGTATATCTTAGTGGTCCAGTGGTTCCCACCATCCCCCGATTGTCCTGTACAGAAGCTTTATTAATATTCTGGTGATCTACTGGTTCCCCCAACCCCAATCACCCTATACATATGCCTTATTAATATATTGGTGGTCTAGTGGTTCCCCCAATCCTCATCACCCTGTACATCAACTTTAATATCCTGGTGGTCCAGTGGTTCCTCCCACCCCTGACCATCCACGCGCCTGCCCACCCATCAAGGGCCCCCTTCCTGTGCTACCCTCATCCTGTGTGCTAGCTTATGAAAGCAGTGGCTGGCATAGCCCTTCTCTCACCTGCTGGTGACCATCTGACAGTCGTGATCACACTCCATGACTGTCTGTTGGCAAGTGCTATCTGTCTGAATATCGCCACAGCTGGGGGGAGTGCAGGGGCAAGCATTTCTCATTGAAATGTGACCTAGAAGTTCAAGTTGGTGGTTTGTTGTTTGTTGTTCATAGAACAAAAAAATCAAAGCAGGTTTGAAGATGTCTTAATATAATGTGGCATTTTGGTGTTGGTCTGCCACTAGGACCCTTACATTCTGTTCTTCAGATCTGTCATGCCTGTCTCTTGCTGCTCTGATGGCTGCCTCACTGGACCATGCAAATAACAGTCAGACGCATAAAATAAATGTGGAAAAACTGAGTTTATCTTAGATTACAGAGACATCAACACACTAAAAGGGTTTAACTCGGACAGCAGACCCACCGAGACTGACTGCTCACTGAGAATTCCAGGGATTCCTAAGAAGCCCCTCCTAACACAGTAAAACAATGATAACAGAGCAATACAACACCACATCTATACAGAGCTCTTAAAGGGGTGGCATCTGGCCTTAAGCCCCATGCTTAAGTGTACTCTACACCACCCCTGGGGCAGTGGACACGAGCACCACTCGAACAAGCAAACATTATACAGTACAAGAAAAAGTAAAAATAAATTGTAAGCAGTGCGTGGCAGCAGTTTACGAACAGTAGACTGCTGTGATGGGTGCAAGGGAAGGATCTGGACCACAATGGTGATCAGTCAGAGACATACTAAGGGATGGGGAACTACCATAGCAACTTGGAGCTCATTTAGTTACACAGTGCAGGGGAGGGGAAAGGGAAGAGAGGTAAGGGGTATCAGCTGGTGAATACCCAACACACAAGACATGACTATTGCCATAAACAATTGCAGAGTGATAAAATATACATGGAACTGTGCATTTGAAGAGACATTCCTGCAAGGAAACGGTTAATGCCATGCATGCAGTACTATGAGCAACAGATGCACTGAAATGAGGTACCAGAAAGCATTTACTGCAGATACTATTAACAGAGAGAATACCACTAGAAGAATTACTGAATCTGGTTAGACAAAAGTCGGAGACTTCGTCAACTTTTCCGGTCAGTGGGAATAGTGGAATGTGTTCCCTGAACCAGTTCTTGACAGGTTGGGTTTAGGTAATCAGAAGCAACCCAAGAGTTCTGTAAGCTGTCAAAAGTCACACCACTTGACTCTGCAAGTCCAGGATCTGTTTACGTATTTCTTTCTTAAAATCTTCTTGATCTGGTAAACAGGATTGTGCACAAGAGAGTCCTGAGAAGGAGAAGGAGAAGAAGACGACATCCCAGGAAGTTCATCTGGCTGATGATCAGGTAAAACAGAATCTGGCTGGAGCTTGTCAAGAGTGTGAGGGGCGGAAGCAACTGGTTGCAGGTTATCGGGAAGAATTTCTGATTCCGACAGGATAGCAGGCTCAAGTGCAACTTCATTACTGGGCGGACTGGGATCATCTGGCAGGGTGTTACTTAAGTACACATGTTTTAGATGATTGATGTGGACCCTGTTATATACCAGCTTTCCATCGGACTTGCGTTGCAAACAGACGTGAACTGGAGGAAGCTTTTCCACGATGTAGAAGGGACCAATCCAAAGGCAGAGCAGTTTCCTTGTGGTGCCTGGGACTAAGACATATCAATACAGGTAGACAGTGTCATCCACAGAACATGAAGGCTCTTGAGACTTGGCTGCTAACGTTTGCTGCATGGCAGATTTTCTCTGTCCCAACGTTGTGATTGACGTATGTCTAGCCAGTTCAAGCTGTTCCAGTACAGGAATTATGAATGAAGAAGCTGACTTTGTAACCTCTAGCAGTTAGAGATCCCTGTCAATGGAGTTCTGGGGAGGTGTCCATGGACCCAGAAGAAGGGGGTGTACTCTGTACTGTCAATACAAGGGCTGGTATTTAAGTGAATTGCACATATGGAACGAAGCGGTCCCAAGTGTCATTAGTTTCATCCAGGTACTTGGAGAGTGTGTTTAAAATGGTAGACATCATTCTTTTACTCTGTCTATTGCAGACAGTAACTCGTGTGTGTCTTCTTAATGTCAAGAAGTTTGCAGGCTTCTCAAACAATTGTTGAAAGGTAGTTAGTGCATCTGTCTGAATGCAGGAATGAGAGGATACCGTGACAACAAATAATAGTGTTGAGGAAGGCATTCACTACTTTGGCGGCTTTTATGTCTTTTAGGGGAATTAGTTCCCAATACTTTGCAAGGTAGTCCACAAAACAAGAATGTATTTGTTGTCAAAGTCAGGGCATGTTGGTAAGGGTCCCAGAGTGTCTGTGCTGACTCTTTTGAAGGGTTCGGTAGCTACAGGTATTAAAATGATGTGTGCCTTTGTCGGTTTGCTAGGAGGCTTTCTTTGGGAGCAGGGCTGGCAGGATTTGACAAATCGGGCAATGTCTTTGTTCATGTGAGGCCAGAAGAAGAGATGCCTTCTCTTTTTGAGAGTTCTGTGGATTCCCATATGACCTCCGGAAAGTGGAGAGGCATCAATGGAGAGAAGAAGTTCGTTGATTAGAGAGGCTGGCACAACTAACTGTACAGGAGTTCTATCCATGCAATGGCCCTTGCCTTCCATGGTCCAAATGTGGAAAAGCACTCCGTCATTGAGGAAGTATTGTGATGCAAGGAGAAATTCATCTTGGCAATGTTGCTTCTGTTGCAGTAAAGTTCCAGATTCTAAGTAAGAGAGTACATCTAAACTGAGGATCCACCCTTTGTTGCATTTGAACAGTTGCCAGGGAGAGATCAGAAGTAGAGGAGGTGACCAGCTCTTCGGCTGCTTGCTGCAGGTGAGGATTTGTGCTCTTTTCTGAAGAAGCAGTGGATAACAGCAAGGCAACTTGAAGTGCTGTAGGAGTGTCCAAAGGGGGCACATCTGTGGCATGGAAGGGAACAGGTTATAAGCAGGAGTCTTCATCTGTTGAGGATGATGCAGAGGGATACCGTCTCTGGCTTACACTATCAGCATTGGAGTGAACTCGGCCTGGTCTGTACTTAATTTCAAAGTTATAGCATTGCAACATGGCAATCCATTGGGTGAGCTTGCCTGCTGCCTCCTTCATTTCGAACAACCATCTGAGGGCTGAGTGATCAACGATAGCTTTAAAGGAGGAGTAGCAAAGGTACAATTTCTTCATGGCAAATGCTATGGCTAGACAGTCTTTTTCTGTGATGCCATAGTTTTTCTCAGCTGAGGAAAAGGTGCACCCGGCATAGGAGATAACTCTTTCTGTTCCATCTTGTACTTGACATAGCACAGCACCCACTGCAAAGGAACTAGCATCTGAGTAGAGTTTGAAGGATTGGTCAGACCTTGGATAGGCCAGTACTGGAGAGGAGATCAGTTTGCCTTTTAAGGTTTCAGAGGCCTCTTGGCATTCAGAAGTCCAGGAATATTCACAACCCTTTTTAGTGAGGGCATATAGTGGAGCAGCAATCTGTGCATAGTTACAAATGAACTTTCTGTAGTAGATGGACAAGCCTAGGAAAGCTCTAAAGTCCTTGAGATTGTTAGGTTCTGGATAGTCTCTGACTGCTGAGAGCTTGTCTGGGTCTGGGAGAGATGCCTTGAGAACTACAACATGTCCCAGATAATGAATTTGCTGCTGTGCAAAATAACACTTCTCTGGGCGAAGTTTGAGTTTGGCTTGTCAGCGACATTCAAACACTTCCTTGAGGTGCTGTTGGTGGTCTAGAAAAGTTCTTCTGAAAACAGTAACATTGTCTAGATAAACTAAGCAAGATTTCCAAGACAACCCACATAGTACGGCTTCCATAACATGCTGAAATGTAGCTGGACTGTTCCAAAATCCCATAGGCAGTCATTTAAATTGAAAGAGCCCCAAGTGACAGTGCCAGGCTGTGTATGAATGAGAAGCTGGATCAATGGAAACTTGATAGAACCCTCTCTGTAGGTCTAGAGTGGTAAAGTAAGCTGGGCTGGCCACACCAAGACTCTCTAAAGCATCCTCTGTTGTGGGTAATGGATGAGCATCTTGCACCGTGTAAGCACTAAGCTTTCTGTAGTCTACCATGAAATGATACCCCTTGTCCTTCTTTACCACTAACAGGCATGGTGCACCCCAGGGACTCGTAGACTCCTTAATGATGTCCTATTCAAGCATGTCTTTGGTCATGTTTTCTAGGACTTGTTTCTGTCTGTGTTCCACCTTGTAGGCTTGCTGACGGATGGGTTTCTGACTGGGTGGCACCTTGATGGTGTGTTGTAGGATATCACATCATCCGAGCTTGTTATCTTGACCAACAAAGACATCTGAGTAGCCCTCCAGGAATTTTAAAAGTTGTTCTCTCTCTGCTGGGGATGCCAGGAGTTTGGAAGAGGGTAGTCACGTACTAAGCGGTAACTCTGGTGACACTGAGGTGGTTGTGATAGTACTGACTGGACTACAGTTGGTGGAACCAGGCTGAGGTTCTTGCATAAAATGGAGCTGGTCGCCTGTAGACAAGTAAATAAACTTTCCAATAGTGGCACCCTTGGAAATGACTACTGGCTCATCTGTGAAGTTGTAGAATTTCTGGAAGACTGTTCTGCCATGCACAGCAGACAAGGTGTTCCCTGGGAGAAGACCTGACAAATGCAGAGCAGGGAAGCCCATGATGATGCAGCAACACCTTGTGGAAGAGGTTCACCTTGGATCTTGGCAATCAGAACAATCTCTGTCTTAGGAGGCACAGTGACTGGATCTGTAACTGTGAGTTGTCTCTGAGGGTCTAGTAACAGTTTGTTTGATGCAAAGTCTAGGATGGTTTTGTGAGATTTAAGGAAATCCATACCAAGAATCGCCGATGGTTGTAGCTCAGGTACTAGGTAGAATTTGACAGTAGCTTGCTGTGTAAATGTAGCTTGAGATGGACCACGCCTGTGATAGGTACCTGAGTGGAATTTGCTTTGATAATGTACTTTAGGTCAGCTGGGGAGACGTTAGGTAAGTAACGAACTACATTGCTGTGCAAAATACTAGTGCTGATAACTGACATTTCTGCTCCAGTGTCAATCAAAGCACGTGTGGACCATTCTCTGATGATCACAGGGACATAGTTGGCTAAGAACTGTGATCTAATGATGGGTACCTTGGCCCCTGGAGGCAGAGGGGTGCCAGAATTGGTAGCTGGAGGATGTTTTTTGCTTGAGTTGTGAGAATCTGAGGGGCAGTCAGTGAAGTGTTTCCCTGCCCAACAGAAGCCCTTAGTGTGTTTGGTGGCTCTCGTTTCCCTGATCCTGGGAGTAGTTGCGATCATTGTGCTAATTGTACTGTGGTGGGCATCTTTGGTTCCTGTTAGCTTGGCTGTTATTATGGTGCTTTAGCTTTCAGCAAACTGCAGCAGTGTGTCCTCTGTATCCTCACCCCTGGCAGGTCACAGGCTCTCATGAAGGAGGAGATGGTGCAGATGGCTGTTGAGGTGGTTGCAGAGCATTCACAGAAGCAGTCGAAGAAAAAGTGGAGCTCAGGTGTAAACTATTGACAGTCATGATGAGCTTGTCTATCATTGCTTGTTGCTGCTGGACACGTAAGTGCAGCCAATTGTGACGAATGAGGTGCTGGTGTTCTAGTGGCCTGGAACATTGAAATGGACTCCTGTGTAAGTCCTGCTGCTTGGATTTTGTCCATCCATGTTGTCAGCTTCTGCTAAATGACATAAGTGCAGAGTTAAGGAAGCAGGCCTCGGACAAAAGTCGTGATTTGATCTTTATCTGTTTTCTGTAGATATTTGCAGCATACCTCAATGTCAACTATGAAGGTTTCCTTGGACTCAAAGGGTTGCATTGTGTGTTACCACAGTTGTTGTTCCAGTAACCAGGGGGGGATGTGCATGGACAAAATGGTCTCTGAAAGTCATATACAGGGTAGCAGTATTTCCTTTGACTTGTTCTGGAAGTGTGTTAAACCAGGTAATGGCAGTCCCTCTCAGAAGCAAGTGCAAGGCATTGGAAATATGCAAGGGATCAGTCCAACCATTGAAAGCAATCCATGCTTGGAATTACTTGAGCCAGTCAACAGCGTCTTCGTGAGGTAAGGCTGAGAAGGGTACTGGCTGTAGGCTGGTATGGACCAAGGACTGAGGTGACATTGTTCTAATGTAGGCAAGGTCTGCTTGAACGGTTTGCACAGCTGGTGCACCTTGTAATGAGAGGGAAGCCCAGATGTCCTGCAGGAGAGTTTCTATGTTGTTGCTCCACTCCGGCGAGGTGGGTGAGGGTGAAACTGCGGATGCTGCGGCTTGTTTATTTGTATTGCTGTCAGACATTGTTATTGGAGGTAAGCTATGTGTCCCCAAGTGAAGTTTGTAATTATGAGAAAGAGTTGCCTTCATGCAGGAGAAGGGACATCATGGAGCAGACGGAGTGCCGTGGAGAAAATTGTTTTTGTAGACAAAAGTACAATTATTTGTAAGCAAAGTCCATCAAATGATGTCTTAATAAACAATTCCAACTCAATTCTGTGTTGTCTGTTATTTCAATAAAGTTTTCTTTTGCAAGATGCAGCTGTCCATTCATTTCAATGAGTTGCCCCTTAAAAACATGGCCACCATTATTTTCTATGGAGCAAGGTCATTTGAACAAGCTGGTGCCCCTCACAAAGATGGCCACTGGACCTGTAGCATAGACTTCTTGTCGAGTTTGACATTCCCGATATGGCTGCCAACAAGGGTAAAGGTTGCTTCCTGTTTTGCAGTTGTAAACAGGTGGCTCATCTTAGGGCAGCAGAAGAAGAATGCAAAATGGTGATTCTGCAGTCTGTTCAAAAGATAAGTGGCAGGCTTTGGTTTGGCTGAGTGACTCCCAGGCTATCTAAGCATTTGTGGGGAGAGATTTATTGATGTCTTCAATGTTAGAAGCCTGGAATACTTTCTTCAGACAGAGTCGACAGAACAAATGGCTAAGGCCATTCTTCAGACAGAGCTGCGAGTCTGTGTATTGAAGGCACAGCAAGTTAGAATAACAGAAAGCCATGTGTCTCTGGTTTAAGAGTTAAAGAACATGTAGCAGCTCTTACCTGTTAAAATCAGACGGTTAAAATGAGTACTGCCACTAGAAGAGCTGCTGGGGGAGTGCAGTCCGCAGCTCCGTGGTGCTTAGGCTTGGATGATTTTAATTTGACAGCTTATTCAGTTAGGTGGTTTGTAATATGCAACGCATATATATATATATATATTATTTTTTTTTCACAGCCTACAACATTAGAGGAGGGCTGCAGTCTGCTGTACAAAGCAGGAGACAGGTCCTTTTTTTCACTGCAGCCAGGGCTGTGGTGCAGGAGATATTCAGAGCTGTTCAGGCATACTGGGGCAAATGACTTGGGGGTACCCAGTGACGTAGACAAGCGAGATAGGGTCCAGACAGAAGAAGGGCCACATTCTCCACCATGTGTGGTATTTTGGTATTGGTCTGCTACTAGGGCCCTTATCTTCTGCTCTTCAGGTCTGCCTTGCCCATCTCTCACTGCTCTGATGGATGCCTCACTAAACCTTGCAAATAACAGTTAGACACATAAAATAAATGTGGAAAAATTGAGTTTAAGTCTTAGACTACAGACACATCAGCACACTAAAAGGGTTTAACTTGGACAGCATACCCACCGAGACTGACTGCCCACTGAGAATTCCAGGGATTCCAAAGAAGCCCCTCTTAACACAGTAACACAGATACAAACCAGTCCTACTACTGTGAGACCACCTTCAAGGTGGTGAGACAGAATTGGCTGGTTTCAGAGCCTTCTAACATTATTATTTTGCCAGACCTAGAACTGAGCTGAAACTGTTACTGCTGAGTGTGACAGGATGTACCTGGGAACTGTAGTTCTAAGGACCAACAGAACTACAGCACTTCTGGGTGCATCTGAGGCTAATTTCAGGACATTTAAACTTACTTAAACCTGCTCCTTGATAGTTCTGTACTACAGGCAACTTTTTAAATGCTTTTATATTGCTCGAATAAGGAGTTTTACTTACTATTTAGTAGTTTGGGAGCGAGGAGCGGGCATTCACATGACCCGGCATCACAGGTTCAAGGGAGATGAGAGGAACACCCAGTGCAAGCTGGCACAATATACAAATCAGTCCTACTGCTGTGAGACCACCTTCAATGTGGTGAGACAGAGTAGGCTGGTTTCGGAGCCAATTTGAGGAATTCATTAATGTTTTCTCTTTACGTGGTATGTGTTCATGTGCACAGACTTAGAAGGCTTAAAATATCTCATCCATTGAGGTTGTTTTCTTTATAGAGGGACAAAGCATGTGAAGCTCAGCACCATCCCCAGAGACATCATGCAGTGCGTTCCCAAGGCTTGTGGAGATATTCGGGGACTTTGAAGGCAGAGGAAGAATGAATTGTGTCTGCCATCACTCACCTCACTGCAGGTTACAGAGTCTGTCTGCAAAACTCATGATACTGACAGTAGATGATATCCAAGATTCTGCTCATAACCTCTTGCTGGTGCTAGACAGCAGCTTACTATGCGCAGCACGGCTGCAAGTGTTTGGGGTTCAGAATCTCTAGTTCAGAAAACCCTGAACTTAAGCTGCATCAGATCCACAGTTTGGGCTGTGGTTCTTGTTTGCAGTGCTAGTTCGTTTGTTAGGAATGGTCTTACTGGCAAGCCACTTCCTATTGGGATTAAAGTCAGAAAGTGCATTTCCATAGCAAGGAAGGCAGTGCATGATAGGTTTGACGTCGACTGTCATGGAGTGAGTGGTGGTGCTTGCTGTTGCTGCCCCCTTACACTTTGTAAATCTTCCATTAGATACTGCTGATATGTGTGCACAGGATCTAGATGTGTGTAGCACCTCTCTCCGGCGCCGTCCTGGAGAGGGCCACTGCCCCTGCCTTGTTGGCCGTTATGAACCCCAGGGGCCTGGGTTCCCAGTGCTGGCCTACGTGAGTCCTTTCCCAAAAAGCTAAAATAAAATGGTGGTGCTTCCACCCAGAGTACATTTTAAGTGGGTCTGATTACCAGCAGTACAACCCCCTGGGATGTCATACCAACCCACCTCCCCAACAGTTACCCCAGGCATGGACTTACAAGGATTTGAACCTCCCCACATTCAGTTACATCATTTACCTTTTCATTTCATCCAAAAAAACAAGCTCAATAAAATCAGACTCTGAATTTATTTTCTGCTGCTAAACAATAACTCTGTGGTTTGTTTACAGGGGGAGGATTTAGGAATGGGGTAGGAGGAATAGAGTTCAAGCATTTTCATTTTGCATTTCCCCAAATCACATTTCCCCTTCTGATTCATTCCCTTATTGCAATAAGTGCAGTCACCAGGTCTGTCTATCTAGCTAACTGCTGCAGACATGACCAGTTCCAGTCCATTAAAATCCCACAGTCTTTCACTGGATACCCAGATTCTAGCTGCAGGCCTGAGGTACAGCTGGTAATAGGCATCGGTGCACTTACTTGAATTGAGCTTTAACGTTTTAGATTTCCCCTTGGCTTTCCCTCTAGCCCTAAGGGGCATTCCTAAGTTATCCCCTAGTATTGCCCACACCTACCTGTTCCTCGGTAAAGCTAGACACAGCAGTGACTCCCGTAATGCAAAGCTACTCTCCTTAAAGCTTGATGCAGTTCTAACACCTCTGACTAAAATTCTCAATATGTTTCTGTGTCTAGGGCAGTTCCCCTCCGTCTGGAAAGGGGCGGTTATTACTCCAGTACATAAAAACAGTGATCGTACCTCTAGTAGTAACTATAGGCCCATTTCCATCCTTCCACCCCTCTCAAAAGCATTGGAAAAAATTGTTGCAGATCAACTTACTGAGTACTTAGATTCACATCATCTTCTGTGCCAGCAACAGCATGGTTTCAGGAAAGGGCATAGCACAACCACTGCCCTCCTGGAGTTTACCTCTCTTATTCATGATGCCCTTGACCAGGGAGCCTTGGCCAGATCTGTATATATCGATCTCTCCAAAGCTTTTGACACTGTCAATCACCCTATGCTCATAAACTCCCTCCTCTCTGTTGGCATATCCCAAGAGGCTGCTGGCTGGTTCTCCAGTTATCTCCACGGTCGTACCCAGCAAGTGAAGATTAATAACACCCTATCCACAAACCTTTATGTCCGATCGGGTGTCCCTCAAGGATCTATCCTCGGCCCACTCCTCTTCTTGCTGTACTTAAACTCCCTCCCTATGGCCACCACTGGATGTCTCCTCCTGTATGCAGATGATGCAGTGATCTTTAGTTGGCACCCTGACCCTACCCAGCTCCAGATATCCTTACAGGACTCTTTCTCTGAAATAGAATTGTGGTTTGTCTTCCACAAGCTTGTCCTCAACTATAAAAAAACAAAGGTCATGCTATTCACCCATCCTCAACATAAACACAAATTGGCCATCCTATCTGTACAAAATTCCCGGGGTACCACTCTGGATCCAGTTACCAGCTTTAAATATCTGGGAGTCACCCTCGAGTTGGCCCTTTTCTTCTGTGAACATATAACATCGACATGCACTGCGATTAATACCAGAATTGGCTTCCTATATAAACTCAGACCCTGTCTCCCTTCTGACGCCCTCTAATTAGCCATTTCTAGCTCATCCTCTCCCTGGCAGACTATGGCATTGTCATCTATGGCGCCGCCTAGGACACTGCCCTGTCCACTATTAAACACGCTCTGAATAAGGCCTGCCACCTGGCCACAGGCAGTGATAGGCTTACGCACACCTGTGACCTCTGCCAACATTCGTCATGGCTTAACTTTCAGGGGCGTCTATTCTACCAGACCAGCCGGCTGGCCAAAAAACTCAAATTGGGTCTATCCCCTTGGCTGTCTCTCACTTCTCCAACCGAGTTTGCTCAGATGGGCTACAAGACACTCTTACACTACTGCCTTTCACATCCCTCTTGTCAAGACCAGTGCTGGTCAAAGGTCCTTCCATTACAGGGCTCCACTCTGGATAAATTCAATCCCTGGGCCTACCCTATCAATCCCTAGACTGGGACCTTTTAAAAGTGAGCTACGAAACTACGTAATGTCCATCTCTAACTGTGACTGCAGATAACCCCTGTTTCCCTGTGATGACAAGCTCCTTTGCAGATTAAGTACTAGACTATATTGTATGTTTGCACTGTATACACCTATGGTGTTACTCAATGATTCTGTTATGCACTATGCCTCTGTATTTTATTCTCTGTATTTGTCCTCATTATTCTCTGTATTTGTCCTCATTTTATGTATGACGTGGAGCCTTTGTAAATGAGTCCCTGATTCAAAGGGTTGTTATTCCTAGACTTTTAATAAAATAAATAAAATGTACAGTCCCCAGGTACAGGGCAATTCCTGTGATTTACTCACAGTTCTGCAGAACCAGTCCTTGGATGGTACAGTTCTCTGAAACCCTGGGGATAGATGGATCACGGGCAGAACTGGGCTCAATGCTTGAAAACAGGGGCCACAGAGCCTGCAGCTTGCTCTCTCTCTCTCTTCTTGCTCGCAGATCTTGCAGCTTGTCCCCTTCGGCCCATTACAGGCCCCGTTGCAGAGCATGTGCACAAGACCTGCCAACCACAGGGGACCCAGACTGGGGAGTGGCCCCACAGCCTGGCTCCCTCCGATCAGAGCGCCCTAGCACTCGGGTAAAAGACCCATGATCCCTTGCAGTGGCAGATCCCACTTGATGGGGGTTAGCAAGTTCTCCACCAGGCACTGGGTGTCAGCAGAAACACATTCAGCACACTCTCTTATGCTTCTTTTCTTTCTTTTCCTGCCACGGTGTGTAGCCACAACAATTTGTTTCTCCCTTTGCTGTATCTCAGGAGCAGACAACAGGTACTCAAGCTTCTGAAAGCACCAATCAATCCTTCTGCTTTCACAGTTTCTCAACCTGACACAGGCACCTTTTTGCTCTGACTCACACAGATATCACCTGCACACTCAGTCCAGTTCCTCATCATGCAGGTACTCTGCAGTTCTCCAACTAAAGAGGCCTACTCTTCCTTTTCTTTTCTCATCATATTTTTATTCTCCAGCTCATCATCATCTGAATTCCCATCTTTTCCCAGGTTTAGATGCAACCTTTGTTCTTTTCCCAGGCTCAGAATGCAACCTTGGTCTTTTTCCAGGCTTAGAACCAACCTTTGTCCTTTTAGTCAGGCTCAGGACCCAACCTCTTCTCTCTTCTGTTTTGTCTCACCACTGTGTTGCAATCTCAAAGCAGCACAGAACCTTCATCAGCCAGCAGCTTTCCCTTTTTCTCCCTGCTGCATCTTCCTTTTCCTGAAGGGGCAGGCACTCTCTGCTTCAGGGGAGCAAATTGCTGGCAGCCCCCAGGCAGGCCCATCTCGCAGCCACAATCTCTCCAGGGGCAAGAGCCCTCTCCTCCTGGAGGGGCTCCCACCAAACTAACCCAAACTCAAACTGTTCTTGGCTTTTGAGGGCCCTTTCCTTGCTCACCATTGGCTGGAACCACTGTCCTTAGGCAAAAATTAATATATATGAGGCTTCCTCGATGCCTCATTGGTGCAGAAAAAGGCACATAGATTTTCCCCAGTATTTTCATCCAAGAGTCGTTTCACACTGTCCTCGAATCATTGGCAAAAATCCTGGTTTGGTGGTTGACCGGCTGGTGTCATATGGCTACTAAGCATGGTGGCCGTTGTGAACAGTGTCCACAGTTTATACAGTGCCCCACTTCATTTACTGGCTGCAGTCTGGGGGATCCTTTTTATTCATTCAATACCCCACAGACTGGCAGCCTTCCTTTTTCCTGTGCACACATATCTTTATTTCATTTAGTCTCCTTTTTCAGCCTGTCGCTAGTACTACTGTCTTCTCCAGCACTAGACAGACTCCCAGCTTATCTTTATTCATGCCACTTCATGAATATTAATGAGGCTGCATCCCTGTAGCTCAAGCGTGATTGGCACTCACAGAATCTCTTTTTTCTTTCTCCCAGTTGCCTAACCCTCTGAACCAGGGTCCCGGTCCCTCTCTTGCCTTTCCCTGGGACTGGGACCACCCAAGAGGCAACCCCATAGACCGCCAAAATAGCTGTGCTAATTTGCACTTCTGCACATGCATGAGCTCTCTGGCACCACAGTGCCCATTCCAAAGCCGGCCCTTCCACAGTACAGTTCCTCCAGACTCACTCTCTCTACAAAACCAATGTGGAGGCCAGCAGGAGAGGCACAGAAACACAAGGGCAAGCCAGGAGAATGGGACCTTGGTCAAAGAAAATGGGTGGAAGCAAACCCCAGGAAAAATGAGCCTTCTTCGGGGGCTCACAGGTAAGTCCCCGGGAAGGGGGTTACATGTGCGAGAGTCGACTGTCTCTGGAATGTGCAGCTGAGACCATACTGATGTTTCCCTTACGCTCTCTAAAGCATTTGCCAGACAGAGTGACTGGGCCTCAAGCTGACCTCAGCAGTATAAGCAGTCTCCATCTGAGAGCCCCCTTCCATTGACCACAGCTAATCAATTATATTACCAGTGGTGGGTGCTCAATCTCGCTACCAGTATCCCTCTCCTGCACACACACACACACACACACCCCAGTGGTGGACATAAACCACTGTGTATTGTGTAGGGAACATTAGGAAAAAGCAGTGCTGCGGCATCAAAGCCCTCCCTATGGGCATGGTATGCAAAAATTCTGTAAAACATTTGCTGGAGAAGACATTTGATACTGTACTCCAAACCACTTGTTTGGTAGCCTTTAAAGGTTAGATGGAACTCTAATACATGCAGTTGGGCATCACTAAACTGGCATTGGATTCTCTCCTGGACAATGTTATAATTGTTCCCATGACTGTCAGTTTTTTATGCTTGGGACTATGCCTTGTGTATATGTACTATTGCTGTATTGTCTGTCAGTTACCTCAATAAAAATTTAAAAATTCTGTAAACATGACATTGGATTTGGTCCTTGTATAAATACAGTTATAATACTGAAATTAATGAGACACTAAGGTCTGCTACAAAAATAAACAATGTTAACAACAAAATACACAAAACCAGCTTTGCTGGCACCAGCCAAATCTTGTTTTCTGTGGTACTGGCTACCATCATGTGCTGAGATCTATACTTCCTTGTAAAATAATATTCTTAGTACATCTGCACCTGCTGCAGGTCCTTGTCTGTTACTGATTTTGCGCGTTCATATTATTCACCTACTTTGTATGCAGCACTGTTATTCCTACTTATTGCACTGTTCATATTGTAATACATTATCACATGGCTCTATTACTTTTTCCCATGCACCCTCCCCAAGACACCTCTAGAAACAAACTGTTCATGGCTTCATGTGCCTTTTCTGGTTAAACCTTTAAATAACAAATCAGTAAACTCTCCTACACTTTCAAAAAGTGCCATGGAATTATTAACCTCTACCAGGACAGTCACCAGAAATGGGCAATAGGGACCTCAGTTTAATGTTTCATCTGAAAGACAGAACCTTCCAGAATACAGCCACCCTCCCGAAAAGGTCAGCAATTCCAAAAGTGCAGTCTCACCTTCAGAAAACAGCGCCCTCCCAGAACACATTTTCAAAAGTGCAGCCACAGTCCCATGAAGGACAGCATCTCCAAGGGTGTATACCCCCTCAAAGGACACCACTTCCAAGAGTGCATTACCCCTCGAAGCACATCATGTGCAAGAGTGCAGCCCCTCTCCAAGAACAGCAGCTCCAGTGGTGCACCCCATGTCAGAGGATAGCAATTCCAAGAGTGCAGCCCACCCTCGAAGGACATACTTCCTAGAGTGCAGCCCCCCTCCCCAAAGACAGCACCTCCATGTGGGCAGGTTTCTCTCCCACCAAAGGACAGCACCTCCAAGAGTGCAGCCTTCCCCCCCCTTAGAAGGTCAGCATCTCTGAGGGTGCAGCCTTCTCCCCTTTTGAATGATGGCACTTCCAAAACTGCAACACTCCCCTCCGCCTGAAGGACAGCAGCTTCAAGAGCGTAATCTCCTCCCCTCACCATAGGATAGCACTCCCAAGAGTGCAACCACCCCACCACCTCAAAGGACAGCACCTCCAGAAGTGCCCCAAAAGTACAACGCTTCTTGAAGGACAGCAACTCCAACAGTGCATCCCCAGATCCCCCCCATCCCCCACCGACGGACCATACCTCCAAGAGTGCAGCCCCCAAAGGACTACACCACAAAGATTGTAGCACCACAAAATACATCACCTCCAAGAGTGCAGCCTCCCCCCGAGGGACCACACCTTCAAAGTGCAGCCTCCCAAAAGGACCGTTCATGCAGCAGTGTAACTCTACAAAGGACATCACCTCCAAGAGTGTAGCACCTCCCCCAAAGGACCAGACCTCCAAAGTGCAGCCCCCCAGAAGGACTGTGCATGTAGCACTGAAGTTTTACAAAGGACATTACCTCCAAGAGTGTAGCCGCGTGGAGGCTCGCACCTCCAAGAGTGCAGCCTCTGAAGGATCGCACCACCAGGAGTGCAGCCCTGCAAAGTATTGCACCTCCAAGAATGCAGTCCCCCCCAGGACCGCATCACCATGAGTGCAGCCCCCTTCCCTTGATGGACAGCACCCCAAGAGTACAGAAAAAAGAAAGGTAAAATTGAAAAGGTGTGTGTGGAAATGAGAAATGTATGCCAGAATAAACTGCCACCAAGAAATTTATTTAAATTTTTTTTTCCATTTTGACCCAGACAAATAATGGCACAGTTTTTCCTCCTAAAGTAATAATTACACATGTAGATTATGCAATGTTAAACCAGTACAAGTATTTTACATTGTATGATATTTTTTCAAGTGCGCTCGCTGTAGGAAAGGAGGGAAAGATAGATAAAGGCAGAGAGAGAGATATACGGTGTTTTAGGATACACAAACAGCTACGTCTTATATTCTAGTCTGGCAGTGGGAGGACATATTGTGTGTGAGCAGTTTGTACTGCCTTTTGAGAGGTTTGTCAGATTTTTGGCTCAGCTAATGTAAATGAATTTTAATACCATGTGGTGCTAATGGTTTTAGTTAACTGGCTGTTGAGCTTTTTCTTTCTTCTGAGGCATAGAACTGTGTCCTTTTTACGGCTGCAGTGGGTGTAACCCTGCAGATGTTTTGCTTTGAGAAAAGGACTCCTTGCATAAATTACCTTCCAAACAACATGATAGAGTGTTAAAAATAATGTCCTCCACTGAAGCCTCATTACTACACTGCCTGTGTGTGTATGGGAGCTTGAGAGCACTATTTTCCCTCTGGCTTAAGGAGTTAATTAAGCCCTCCCCAGTACTGCCTTTTTTTGCAAGTTGAAACCTCCTGCAAAGTGTTTTATGGGCCTTTTCTTTGTTAAGTTTTAGTGCTTAATTTACTACCTTTTGCAAACTGAGAAACTCTTGTTTTGCTGGTAGCCCCTCTCCCGCTCATCCAGAGGTATGAATTCCTTTGTTAGCCATTGAATGACCACAGCTGCAAAATGATTACATTTGTCTACAAGCACTGTCTTCTATGCTAGACCCAAGCAACTGAATCAACACACACACACACACACACAAATGAAAACACAATGCACTAAGCAGAACACAGCTGGATAAGGTACCAATATGTAGGAAACTTGTTACACTTACCCAAAGACTAGCAGTGTGACTCCTGGTTACTGAGTTCTCTCTACTGTGGCTGATCTGTAATAATGACCCTGTAACAAGACACTGGCTTCCTGCAGGGGCTATTAGACATCAGAGCAAAGGGCACTCTGGGAAGACTCTCTGGGGCAAGATGCAATAAAAGAAACCTGAATGGCAGCCCCCAGGGGTATAAAATAGCCAGGGAAAATTAGAAAAAACTCCTGTCATAGCCTGAGCAGAAAAACAAAACACTGGGAAGAACACAAAAAAGGTAATAATACATATATTTTCCTGATTTTAACATGCAGTTTTCCTTTAATAATCCACAACAAGGTGTGGGTTGGGCTAGGATTTACCCACACCTTGCAAGTGACCAACAACGCCAGGTGTGTATAAGTCCCAGTGCACGCCACACTATGCAGTGGATTACTGAGAATGTACAACTGGTAGGAAGTAAAGAATTACAAAAACGTTATTAAAATACTCAATTTCCAGAGTGGAGCATAGGTACAAAGGGGATGCAGTATTGAGTTTACCTTTAGATGTCAGCTGTCCAGGCATATCCATGTCTAAATCAGTCTTATCTTAAATCAAGGCAGTAGCCAGTTCATAGAACCATGAGACTGAAACTGATTCTGCAGTTGATAAAGCTGTGCTGGGCAGCAGATAGCTAGCTAAACTCTGGCATCAATTTCTGTCTCAAGGTTTTGTGAAATGCCTTCTGCCTTTCTTTATTGCTTTGTTGCAGAGATGTCAAAATTTATATTGCTGACAGTTGGGTAGCCCTTCACACCTACATAGAAAATAATGTATAAGACATTTCCTACTGACTTATAGGGTTGTTATTCTTTTGGTTTCTTCCAAAAACTTTGCTCATCTTAACAACTTTGAATTGACTAGACCAAAATCTTGGTCTAATTTAAAGCAATTGTATGAAACAGGTCTATTAGTTAGAAATCTTCAGTGCAGCACTAATTATAGAGAATACTGGATGGACAACTATGCACAACCAGTGTTTTCTGCCACAGAGGGGTTCTGATTCCCACTGACCAGGAAAGCGACGCTCAAGAAGTCCATGGGAATCAGAACCCCTAGATGACAGAACACATTGGTTATGCATAAAGTTGCTCATCCTATATTTTTATAGTATATAGTAGTATTATGTGAAATATGTCGATTGTGTTTTCTTCTCTCTTTCATAATGAAACTGATTTGTGAAGTCTCTAGAGAGTCCACCAAACTTTCTGTGAAGAAATACTTCCTCGCGATACCCCTTAGTCTACCCCCTTCCAACCTCATGTCATGCCCCCTCATTTCTGGACATCTCCTTTTCTGAAAGATGCTACCCTCCAGCACCCTATTTATGCCTTTAAGATATTTTAAGGTTTCTATCATATCACCCGTCTCTTCTCTTCTCCAGGGTATATATATTGAGGTCTCCAAGTCTCTCCTCATATGACTTTTAGTGCAGGCCCTGCACCATCTTTGTTGCCCTTCATTACTGCCTCCACTCTGTCTACATCCTTATGGAGATGCGGCCTCCAGAACTGGACACCATATTCCAAATGAGCCCTCACCAGTGATCTGCACAGTGGCATCACCACCTCCTTCTTTCTGCTGGTGATACCTCTCCCTATGCATCCCAGCATCCCATTGGCTCACCCCATTGCCTTGGTACATAGTTTAGCCACCTTTAGGTCATCTAGTATGATTATCCCCAAATCCCTTTCCTCTTTGGTGACCATCAGTCCCCCCCCCCCCCATAATCTTCCCAGTTCCTGCAACCCAAATGCACTTTTTTGCATTAAATCTCAGCTGCCGCACTTCAGACCATTCCTCTAGTTTACCTAGGTCTCTCCTCATTTTTTCTACCCTTCCTGTAGTGTCCACCCTGTTTCAGATCTTAGTGTTATTCACAAAGAGGCACACCTTCCTCTCCAGCCCCTCTGCAATTTCACTTATGAAGACATTAAACGGGACTGGGCCCAGGACTGATCCCTGTGGCACCCTTCTGGTCACACTCCTTTCCTTACATTAAGCACCATTTATGATGACTCTCTATCTTCTAGCATAAATCCAGATCCTAACCCAGTTTACCACCTTGTGACCCACTCTCAGGCTGCCCAGCTTGTTCACATGTCATATGTGGAACAGTAGCGTAGGCCTTACTAAATGCAACTCATGTTTATATTGATGCCCATGAAACACCCTTATGTAGTTAATGCATTTGCAGCCATAGTGGCTCAGCCAGAATTTGTTTAGTTTGTATTTGCTAAGAAATTACTTTGAAGCTCCTGCTACCTCAGTGAGGCACTAATGTCAGGACACAACTTGTAACATGTCCCCGTTCTGACTAGCTGACAGTCAGTCCCTAGTCGCACACATGCTGGTTTAGAGCACCATAAAACCAAGCCAGTTTTTTAAATAACATTCCAAACATAAATGCATAAACTGCAACTTGAAAGAAGAAATGTTTCAAATGTGTTCATTTCATGATTTTTGTTTCATGCTGGCAATCCTTTGATGCCAAAACCACACTATTGAGCTGAAAGGGGCAACACGGCCCATAGTCATAGCCTTTGCTGTCTGCTTCCATAAAAATATCTTAACTCTGCATTCTGCTGTGTAACCCCAATTATGCATCCTAAACGGTAATTAATAAATCATTGTCCCTCTGCCAGACCATATTCTTTCCCCATCTGCATGGATCTTGAGGGTAGGCATATATGACTAACATGCTAGAAAATGCTCACAGCTTTGGGAGGCACATCAGCTGCTTTCTTAGATGCCATATAGTAGTGACATAAGCTCTACTTCACAAAGACTGCTGTTTACTCCAGAATAGCTCTGTGGAGTAGTAGATTTGTCTCTGAGCAATAGAGTACACAGGAGACTGGGGTTTGAATTCTGCTACCCACCAAGACTAGTTTGCACTTCTTTCGTAACTGTAAAGCAGGCTTTGTCATGTTTTTTGCCTCAGTTTTTTCTGTCTGATTTCCTTTGCAGTGGTGATCCACGGAGCTGGAATGTAAGCACTAAGTCACAACACGGCATTGGTGGGCTGAGGTTAATGCATGGCCAATGGTCATATGCATAATGAAATATAGAAATATAGAATTTGACAGCAGATAAGGATTGCTTGGCCCATCCAGTCTGTCCATTTCTCCCTACCTACACTATTACCGCAGACCATGCCCAGTCGACAGCTCTTTCTCCCTCACCTCTTTCCTTATGAGGCATATGTAATAACTGCCTTTAGCATCTGAAATGCAATCACTGCAGACAACCAATGACCTGGAGTGTCTTACTGTGCTTATAAAATGGAGAAACTTAGTAGCAATTTAAAAAACAAAACATAATTTTTTTTTAATTAAAAACACACACACACACACACACCAGAAGGCCTTATTTATTCATTCATTTAAATTTTGTTTACCAGGTTGTAGCATTGGACCAAGGTCTATTTTCAGTTTTAACCCATACCAAAGGCACAATTATAAAATACTGAATAACAAATACAAAATACAAGACTAATCAACAGACAGTCAGTCACAATTACTAGTCAATTTTTTTCCAGAAATCATTTTGGAAGCTGAAATTAAAAAAAGCAACAAAAAACTGGGTAAGTTGTAATGTTTCTGAGATTCTCAGAAAAAAGAGTCCCAGAATAAAGAGGTATCATTTGAAAAAGCCTTCAAACCTCTATTTTTATTAGAAAAAATTGTATTCAGATATATTTGATTTGCAGAACACAGATCACAGGATCACAAGACTAGGACCCCATGGAGTGGGCACTAAAAACATTGTGGAGAAGCAAGAAGGCACAAGTTCATAAAAGGGTAGAGAGTGATGCCGGGGAGGGGGGCTCACTAAGCCTACACAGAACAGGAAAACAAGAAATTAAGGAAGCTATGGAAAAATTATGGGGGAGGTCATGTAAAAAAAACAAAATGAGTGTTGGCACAAGATGGAAGGTCTTAATGCCAGGAGCCTGGAAAACAAAATCAGTGAGCTCCAAGAGATGGTAGCAGACCCTGGCCTGGACCTCATAGCCACTATGGCAACTTGGGCTACAGAGAACAATGACTGGGACTTGATTGTCCAAGGCTATACCATGTGTATGTGAGATAGGGGAAAGGTAAAGGAGGAAGGGCAGCCTTATATGACAGCGAAGAAATCAAGGCAGAGGAGGTTGGATCCATGAGGGGAGGGTATAGAGCAATACAATCACCGTGGGTTCAGCTCACAGAGGTATCAGGTAAAACATTTGTGCAAGGTGGTTGTCTATAAACCATCAGATCAGTGGACAAGAGTGATGGGGAACTAGGGGCAGAAGTAGAGAAGGGGGAAGCAAAAGGGGAGGTGGTAGTAATGAAGGATCTCAACCTTAGGAGTGGCAGAAGCCAGGCCATGCTAGACACATTGTAGGACTGCATGCTGGTGCAGCTGGCCAAGGAACCCACAAGGCATGCTGCAATTCTTGATGTGGTGCTTACCAACTCAAAAAGGGTGTGCAGACTGCAGGTTGGGAACTATTGGCATCCAGCGGTATTTCCCAAAACCTCCCCTGCCACATCCCAAGGCACCAATTTGCATATTCACCTTAAATTAAAAATTTTAAAAATACCTCATTATGTAGTTCAGAGTTTATCTTCTATGGCTTCCAGTTTAAAAGAATGCCCTCGCGGCTGCAGCACACATTCCATGCTCGCTCTAATAACACCCTTCTAACTACCATTTCAGCAGGATATATTAGCATAAAGAAAGTGAGGGATGCACGCAGCAGCTACAAGATGGCTGCGGACCCTCTTTTAAACTGGAAGCCAAGGACAAAAATAATAAACTTAAAGACTACCTCATGAGGTATTTTTAACCATTTTTTAATTTAAGGTAAAAATGCCTTGGGATATGGTAAGGCAGGTTTGGGAAGTATCTACGGTTTTCCTTTAAGAAGGTAGCATCTTTCAGAAAAAGAGATGTGCAAGAACAAGGGGACACAATTTGAAGATAGAGGGGGGCAGTTCAGGGGCAATGTGAGGAAGTATTTTTTTTTTACAGAGAGGGTGGTGGACGCATGGAACAGCCTTCCTGAGGAAGTTGTGGGGTCTAAAACTGTGGGAGAATTCAAGAATGCATGGTACAGATATAAGGCAATTTTTGTGGTGGGTAGGAAGAAATAGGCTGTTGGTTAACTAGGATCTGCAGCCTATCCTGTAGGTAAGGAAATGGACAGAGCAGGTGGGCCAAGCGGTCCTTATCTGCTGTCAAAGTCTACGTTTTTATGTTTCTGTGTTAAGAACTTCATTCGTGTTGCAAAGATGTATGTGGAGAATCCCTCAGCTCTTCTGGTGAGTGGGGGGGGGGGTTATCCATAACACAGGGGGCCCATTTACTAACAAGGGTTCACATGTGGCTGCTACCCTTTACTGACAAACCTGTATTTAGCATGCTATGTTAGAGATGATAAAGTGTAACCAAATCATGTAATATGAATTCCGTTATGCATGTATGGATACCATGTTAAATGAAACAAAGCTGAGTTTAAGAAAAACAACATAGATTTGTATTTTTAACATCTTAGATCATATGAATAGATCAATGAAAACCAGTTGCAAATCGAGTGAAAACCTGAATTTTATGACTGAAATATTTGAGAATGTTTTAGAACTAGAAAATAAGAATAAAATCATCTGCATACAAAAGTATATTGCAACTAGAACTCACTGGGAACTGTATTAATAAACAAAGAAAACAATAAGGGACCTAAAATAGAGCCTTGAGGGGTTCTCACATTTGGAAAAAAAAAACAAAACAGATATGACAGGACCAGTACTAACACACTGGGTATGGCCGGATAGATAATCTATTAATCAGGATACTGCAGTGGGAGATGAACTAATTGTAGTCAGTTTACACAAAATAAGGTCATGATCTATTAGAGCAGATGCCTTGGTCAGGTCCGCGAACACTGCACTAGTAAGGAATACATTATCCATACCCTTGAGAACAATATCCGTGAATCTGACCAAGGCAGTGTCAGAGCCATGACCTTTACAAGAACCATGTTGATGAGTGAGAGGACTGCAAGTAGAGAAGTAAGAATTCGACTGATCTGAAACTGCCCCCCTCAGGAAAGGTTGTTTTGGGCAACTGAGCTCTGGCAGAATGCCAGCACCTCATTCTCATGCTGCTCACTGCCCAGGCACACATACTCTCTCCCCTCCCAGTTCCTACTCCAAGCAAACCCCGGGTCCCAGAGGGCTGCTGCTTTTCAGCATCTGCTGAGCCAAGCAGTTTCTTTTTCTCTTGCTTTGCTTCTTGATAAATGAAGTAACAAATATCCCCTGCAGCAGCCCTGCTCTCGTAGGCTTTACAAAAGTGAAGATTTTTTGGCTTTTTTTTAAATGTTTCCTAGCTTATCTATTTAAATTCTCTTGAGTGCCCTGCCTGAGCTACCTTTCAGCCAGAAGTCAGACACACATGTGAGCTGTTTCACTGCATTGTGGCATTGAGCTAATTTTGACACCCAAATGAGGCTATGGCTCACATTACCTATACTGTTCAGCTGTAGACTGGGGTTCACTGTTTGACTGGTTTGAATGGTCCCCACCACATGGACCATAGTGAACCATTCATACAGAAGTCTAGGTTTTACTCCTAAGGTTTGCCACAGTTCACAAGAATCAAACATCTAAAGTTTGAGGTGCTTGATTCTTTGGTAAACCCAAACTTACAGCTCTGCCTAAAACTCAAAATCTCTGTAGCTGGTCCTCCAGATGTTGGTTACTACAGGCCCCACCAGCACGAGGCAGAGAACTGGCCAGAGTCTGAAATGTGCCCAGGCACTGGGGACTAGCTGGGGATCCCTTAAAGCTTCTTGTAAGATCCCCCACCCACCCAATCCAAAGTTTTCAGATGGCACAGTTTGTTGTCTAGGGCAACATTTATCACAACACCTAATTGACCTTCCAAGTCTTCAGTGACTTCCCAGGAGTGCAGACTTCTTCAGGCCAGTGCAGGGCTACAAATCAGTTAAGGCTATCAGACAACACTTGTCCAGAAAAAAATGATTTTCCATACAGCAAATAAAAGGTCCAATCAGAGGATTTACTGATCTTAATTTCATGAGCATATAATTATTTACCGGTGCAAAAGCATGATGCACATTAAGATTCAGATTTTAATTCCCACAGTAGATTAAATACACTTTCCCATGGGGGAAGGGGGTTCTTGGCAGGGGATGTTGGTGCCTTAGTCAAGCTTAAGGCTACAAGTAAACCCAGGGGGTTCAGGTAATTTCATGCCAAAATTTATCTCAGCAAATTTTGGGCATTCTCACAGCACCTTACAGAGTCCTTCACCACCCAGGAATGCTGTCTTACACCATTACTGGGTACTGAAGGACTCTGTACGTACTCAAGTAAACTCATACAGGCTAATGCAGTATTTTTCTTGTGACCTCACAGCAGGTCATTTACATTATAGTTCATCCACAGGCTAGGGCACCAGATGGCTAGGGGCTCAGGAGCATATGACCACAAATTTACACAGTCACTCGTTCCTTTAGACCCAGATACCCTCGGAGAGGGGGTGAGGCTTGATCTGCACACCTGTCCTAACATAGCCCTGCCTTAGTTTTCCTCAGAAATACAGGCAGTTAGCCATTAGATGTTTGGTTTTTGGCTTTTGTACTTCCTTTAGGTGGAAGGGCACCGAATGCCAATTAATGCAGTTGCTCAGCCTTTAACGGATACATATTATAGCTTCATGTTAGCAGATTGTCTCAGGTCTCCTTGTCAGTTCCATTTGTTGTTACCCAGTTGTCTCCAGTCTCTTTTCTCTCATTTCTGTTAGTGCTGCGCTATCCCTCAGGAATCCTTCCAAGTAGGGAGAGTCATCCCTTGGGCAGCACTGATGTGGAATGGCCTTCATGATGATTCCCAAGGATTTTTCAAAGGGTCACTCACCAGCAGCTTTAGGTTAATCTGGAAAGATACTGCTGCTTCTCTTCCCTGGATCCAACTGCTTCATAGTCTGCTGGACTGGTTAGACCCAGACAGCTGGCTACATCTCCAGAACCCTCATCCAGTGGCCTGCTAACTCAGAGCTGTTCAAGGGCACACTAAGTACTCATACAGTTACACAGACTTAGTTACACAGGCTTAGTAGACCTAGGGGGAGTAGAGCTCCCTTGGGTACAGTCTGCTAAGTGCGCTAGATGATAACGCTATCTAAAAAGCAAATGAAAAAAAATGGACCAACAAATCTTCTCAGTGTTTTTAATTTTTTAAATGCCAAAAAGTTTCTATCAACATTTTTAAAGTTATAATTTCTCTGTTCTGCAGGGTATTGGCTGAAATGTATATTCATTTTTATTATAACATGGGTTGGCAAAAACTCACAACCCTATTGGTACAGTTGCTCGGTGTGCCCATGGATTAAATACCCTATTTAATCCATGGTTCTGCAGAGCAACTCTGCAGGGAATGAAAGCTGAGCAGCAGCCATGTAAACTCCCGAGACAGCGAGTGGGTGTGCAGCAGTTCTGCTGTGCCCTCAAGTGACTCAAATAAATCAGTACCAAATGATGTCAAATACCTGCTATATAAACTGACCTCTTGTGCACTCTGATGTCTTGTCTGACAACTCTTAATGTGTGTAAAGCATGTTCCTTGAAAGCAACACTCTCACTTGACCTCACAGAGCCCTATGCACACTACTGTCTTCATAGAAACTAGTAGGCTTACACCAAACACTCTCTGTTGCTCCAGCACATGCACCCATCTTCATGTTGAAACTGCACTCTGAACACTACAGATTAGGGACTTCATTCTCCTTAGCATGCAATCACACTCAGGATTATTCTGCATCTTCACAGGAGACAGAGCAGACGGGATCTAGAGTAAAATTAGCCTGTTCACTGATGACACTAAGATTTGTGGGGTGGTAGACACTGAAGAAGGGGAGACAGGATCTACAAGGTGATCTGGCAAAGCTTGAACACTGGTCTGACAGTTGGCAGATGACATTTAATGCTACGAAGTGCAAGGTCATGCACTTGGGAGTCAGAAACCTTAGGTATGGCTACTG
This sequence comes from Neoceratodus forsteri, assembly GCA_016271365.2. Taxonomy (NCBI): domain Eukaryota; kingdom Metazoa; phylum Chordata; order Ceratodontiformes; family Ceratodontidae; genus Neoceratodus; species Neoceratodus forsteri. The sequence continues at coordinate 325,885,783 of CM057454.1, read as the reverse complement.
GCTGGGGGGAGTGAAGTTATCCACCTCGGTGGAGGAGAAAGATTTAGGGGTACTAATTACAGGGGACACGCAGAAAGGTGACAGCTAAATCTAATAAAATGCTGGGGTGTATTGAAAGAGTGATCACCTCTTGAAGGAAGGAAGTCTTCCTGCCATTCTACAGGTCACTGGTGAGACCGCACTTTAGAGTGCAGTGTGCAGTTCTGGCACCCATACTTAAAGAAATACATCAATCAATTGGAGGAGGTACAGTGTAGGGTGACAAAAATTATCCTAGGCCTGGGGGACATGCCATGTGAGGAAAGACTGAGGGAGCTCAACATGTATTCCCTGGAGGATAGGAGGGAGAGGAGTGATATGAATACCACCTATAAATATCTAATGGCCATAAATAGGGTAAGTTCTGAGGACATGTTCAGACTAAGGGGGGGGATATGAGAGGATATAGTCTGAAATTGGAGGGAAGGTAGATTCAAGAGGGAAATGAGGAGGCACTATTCCACAGAAAGGGTGGTGGCAAAGTAGAACCAAATGCCAGAGAAGGCGATTTCACAGGCAGCTGTGGGCAGTTTTAAGCGGGGGTTGGACTGAGTTAGAGGTAAGGTCATAACTAAGGGGAAACGGGGGAGGGGGAGTAGGTAGTCTGAGGTATAGCATAAGTGTTTGTGGGGCAGTTGCAGTAGAGTAGACTGCGAGCTGCATACTCGAGCAGACTCGATAGACTTATGGCCTGTATATGCTGGCATGTTCGTATGGAAACAAATGAGGAGGAAATGGTGCCAGCCTCCCCCCGACCTACTTCATTGCAGCAGTTGATTGCTGGCTTTCATGCTATATTGCCTGTGTTCTGTTGGAGTGGGAGAAAGGGAAGACAGATGGAGGCAGCCGGGAGATGCTTCATATTTTTCCCATCCCATCCTGCAGCCATCCATACGAGCTCTGGCAGAGAGCCGGCTACCTCTATAAAGACAGACAGTGAGAGTGAGAGTGCAAGAAGAGAGAGAGAGAGAGAGACAGTCTGTTGGTGTATCCCCTCCTGTAGCACAGAGAGACAGTGTCTGAGACAGCATGCAGCCGCTGACATCCTGGATCAGTGAGAGAGAGAGAGACAGTAGACCAGAACATATAATTAAAATGTCCTGCAGTGTTCTGTCTCTGTCTTCAGGCATTTGAGATCTGTTTGGGTGAGGGTGAGCTCCCCAGGAGACAACTAAGCCACTGTTGGTGTGTCATACAAAGTTCCATGATTGTCTCCGAGGAGCACCGGGGGGGGGGGGGGCAGTATAGCCTAGAGGTTAGAGGAACGAGGTATGAATGAGCATGAATTTGATTCTCACAACCTCCACTTGCATACTGTGTGACTCTGAGCAAGTCACTTAACTACCCAGTGCTCCCAGGTCACCCCTGAAAAGAGGCACTTGTGCCTAGTGGACCTTACCCGGTTACCAAAGACGAAAATAAAAAAAGAAATTAGCAGGTGACACAGAGAAAGGACAAAGAATAAGAGAGAGAGAGAGACACACACACACACAAGAGCAGCCTGTGACAGGCGGTGTCTGTGTCTCTGTCTCAACATGTGTGAAGTGACAGGTGCAGGCAAGGTAGTGACAGTGGGTCCTATATGAAATGTGGGAGAGAGCTCCAACCCACTGTCACCTTGTTACAGTGCTGACTAGAGAGGGAGAGAGAGAACAGGCGGTTCAACTGTCAGCAAGTATGTTATGCACAAGAAATGTCACAAATCCTCTCTTTACCGTATTTGTGACATTTCTGTGTGTATGACAAAAGTGACATACACATAACTTGTTGGGGACTATTTTGCATAGTAGCAGAATACAGTACCTTTTTGGGTCTTAAAACATGAGGAAAAACCCTTTATGTGGGTTTTCCAGTGTTTTGGACATAACCCATGTTATAAGTGCAATGACCCACTCCAGAGTGTGGTGTTATTGGGGATTAATCAACACCCCAGGTGCTGTGAGGACACTCGACCTACAGTCTTGTGCCTCACAATGTACCTGGGGTGTTGATTAACTCCCAATAACACCATACCCTGTTGTGGGTTATTGCTTACCATAAGCATATTTCCGTGATATTAAAAAATGATCTGTAAAATAGTTGTCTTCAGTGGAGTAGATCAGTCTCCACTTCGATATACACTGGGTATTCAGTCCAGAACAAAGGGTGATTATTATGTTTTCTTAGTCACATTCACTCCTCTAAACATAAATAGTAAAATATATATCAGCATCTATTTAATGCTAGTTCTGTTCAAAAACTGTTATTTCCAAAAATTGCACTCACTTGTTCTATATTGGTATAAGCCTCTGCTTACTTCAGAGGTCCCATAAATTATTTTCCGATAATTACCGGGACTTCCTTTTTCCCCATAGGGAAACCATGGCATAATTTGCCATTATAAAGGAGCATTTATAATAGCGAACATGCACCCGGTATCTCTTGCACTGCGCAGGTGCCCCCGTCTCTGAAGCTTTTCCTCCTAGCCACTGTCTGGCTCGTCTTTCTCCCTCTGGGCCACTACTCGAACTCTGCAGTAAGTGCCGGCAGGCAGAAAGTAATTGAAATGAGGGAAATGCCCTCAGAATGTTGGCTCCACATAAAACTGAATTAAAAAAAGTGTAAAGAAAAGCGACGACCGACCGACGTAGAGTGCATGCTCACACCTAAGCAGACCACGGTCGCACAAGAATGTCTTTTTTATTTTATATACTTGCTGTGGAAAAAAGGGAAATCCCAGCAATTATATAAAATAAAATATGGGTCTGGGTGTGTGTAAACTCGAATTTACGCACACCCTCGGGGTTAGATGCTATGCATAAATCCCTCGGGGTTTATGTACCATCAAACCCCTCGGGTGTGTGTAAATTCTCGCTACGCACCCAGACCCATATTTTATTCTCTATATAAAAACTATAATGTAAAGTTTATTATATGCCAGTTCATTTACATCATCCAATACATATTCTATTATTACAAAATGATTTTCTAAGCTATTTAACTATGCAAATGCATTTTTGGAGGGCTCAGTACTTAAAAATCTGTACTATATAATTAGATGCCACTTAAATTTCATTCCAAAATTGCAAAGAAAACCTTCCAAAGAAAAAAATCCAACATTCTGGTAATACTGTACATGTTTAAATTCACTTTCACTTTGCCTTTTAATACTCATACACAGGACTCTAATACAGCATTCTGTTCTCCTAAAAACAGGAAACTGTTCTGTGTACTATTGAATATATCATTTCTAATGATGCTTTTAATTCAAAATAAGCTCACTCTCTGTTCTGTTTGCACAATGTTCTGTTTGAACTCACCTTGTGTAGCTAGACGCTAACATTCAAACATTCGAACATTCTATCTTAAGAAAGAATAGGATTGATGGAGGGCACCTTGCTTGATTTTGTCTTGCTGATTCACTGTCTAATGACCATTGTCCACTCTGAGAAGTAGAGTCAAGCACATAAAACATTTACTGGCCCCAACATACACATACTCAGACCCTCATGGGGACATACTTTATATACGAGGCACAAAATACATAGAGCCCTTCCTTCAAAGTCCATTATTGCATGGTGCCCTCGAAACAGTTATAGCTTCCCTCCACATACAGTGCAGTCAGCTGGAGTACAATGCTCTTATCACAGTTTCTGCCAATGGCAGGCTGCAGAATACTGCAGAAAATCACTGCAACCCAGTCGCAATTATTTCAGTCTGTCACACAGAAAAGTGTGACATACTTATTACTCAGAGCTGCATCCTGGCTGGCTCTGCTGTATATACAGCTTATACATGGGTTCCCATAGGGTCACTTGTATAGGGGCCATCTACATATACCCATAGCCCTTTGCTATTTGCATACAGTCCTACAGATATCATTGGTTGATGCACCCAGAGGCAGGCATTGTGCTGTATTGTTATAGCGACCCACCTTCTGGTACTATGGGTTCAGCTGTTGCTCAATTTCTGGGAGGCCTGCTTTACTCGGGTAACTCTTCCCAGGCTTTCTGCACCCTACCCTCAGCTCCAGCTTACTGTAGGATGAACTTTCTTGAGACATCCCAGGGCACAATCACATACCTTGGTGGATCATACTCAGCACACATGTTTGACTCCAGCAGTCGGAGTTCTGTCAACGGCTGCATCCAGAGGGTTACTCCTTGACTCCATCATGACTCTTCACATATTACCCAAGACTGCCATCCTCCACCACCTCAGAGCCAGAAGTTGGTTCTCACAGACCTTCGGGTAACTGCCTTGAGGGGAGACCCCCACTTCTCCACTGCCCTCTTCTCCTCCTCAAGGGACTGTAGTCCTCAGGACTATCATTGTTTGTTGCTCTGCACTCTCGTAACTGTTCTCAGATTTCACTTTTTTCCTTGTTGCCTTTGACCATATACACCCCCTCTTGAGGGGGGGAGAAGTAGCCCAACTGTTGGTCTGGTGTCCGTCCTCTCAGACCTGAATCTACATTCATTTGAACTGAGGCGTAGACCTCATTTCAGATGATACAGAACATGTGCATGCTCCCTCCCCATTATTAGGGGTGGCAGGGCAGGCAGCATCCAACAGAAGCTCAGCTACTGAGCACATTCACAGGCACGCAGTGCACGATGACACAGCAGCCCAGCACTGCTGGGGAAATGGAAAGAAGCATAGAATATTCCAGGACTCAAGGCCTCTGCACACATTAAAGAGCATGTTTTAAGTATCAAGTGTTCTCTCCCCCACCCTCCAATATATCGTGCAGCTCATCCATTTAGTTCATTTTGTGGCATGGTATATTTTTAGTGATTTTCCTTGCATAATAGCTCCTTGCACTTGGTATTGAAAACGGACATATTTCCCTACCCAGAGCCACGCTCCCACGCTTTCATGTTTTGTGATGTCAGTACAAGAACGGTGTGGGGGCACACTCCATAGACTACAATGGGGGCACTTTTTACAAGTTTTTTTTATACTTTTAAATGCCAATTTTGAGAAAGGAAGGCCACCACTCAACTAACAAAGTATTTGTAAATGATAATCCAGGTCATGTTGCCTAGTCTAGCAAATAATTTCCCAAATAACTATAATACAGTGTGATGTGGGTCAAGCCTTTTTTACACATGGCTCTCCCTGATCAGGGGACCTCCCTTAAGGAACAACACTGATGATGCAGTTGCGGAGAATTCCTCTCTGGCTTGTTTTGGTCTGTCTCCTTTTCTCTGAAGGCCTCTGGTGTTGGTTGGCAAATGGAAGTGTTCTCCAGCTTCAGTCAGGCCTCTTTTGACCACTGCATTCAGCAGTCAATATTCTGACGCACACAAGGCAGCCCAGCCTGTAAAACGCAAACCAAGTTTGAGCAACATGCCACATGCTGGCATCTGGTCCCTAGTGTGTTGCGACTACTAGTACTGGGTTGTGACACTGGCTGGGTGGCTTTACAGACTAGCATTGATCACAGTTCCGCTATTATGGGCTGCAGCACTGCAAAGTCTCTCAGGAAAAATCTGCAGTCTTCAGCTTGTGTTCATGCTGAGTTAGCATGCAATTACTTCTTTCTGTACAGCAGGCATTTCGCTTTACTCCTCTGTCATGCAGTCTCTGGCTGTGGCATATACATGGCCTCTCTTCACAGTAGCACAGCTTCAGGTCATCTCTCTCAACAGCACATGTACCTCGGCTCACTTTCCCACTCAGCTACAAACTGAATGAGTTCTGCAACAGCCCCTGCTGTTCAGTGGGAAGCAGCAGTTCCTGATTGGCTGCTAGTGCTGTCAGTCATTGTTAACAGCTCTAGAGGCCTTCCACTTGACAGGTTATTCGATGCTATAAAGCTCCTGTATTACAGCAGTCCACCTCAAGTCCATCGGCCCTTGTGCCTCTCTCCTCAGGCTTCTGATCCTGATTGGGTGACCAGTCACCATATGATCCATTCCATACCACTGCAAGTTAGAGGAGACAAAGATGGATGCCACATTTGTAGTCCACAGGCAGTATTTCTAAAATGCCCTTTTTTTACACAAAGTTCACTTGCAAACAGTATTTTGACCCCGACTAGAGCTGTGTGGGTGCACTTGCATCTCTGGTTTGGTCAGGGCAATGATTGGGAGATTTCTGATCCAGTCAGGACTGCAGATGCATTAACTCCGTAAGCAACTTGCGCCTTTGATGTGCGAGTGCAGGGAGCCTTAAAGGTAACGCCCCAATGTAATAGTTACACTGAATTGATTTACATATGTACCTGTGGAAGTTTAACGCTTCTGATACCATGAACTTCCAAGAATCAATACTCTCCATAGTTTCCCACCAGTGGGTCTAAGCAGGAGGAGCTAGGACCCTGTAGAACTCAGAACTTTTCTGAAGGGGGCTTGTGACGTGAGTAGGCCCTGCCCAGATATCACCACATGTGCCGCTAGTATACAAAGGCACCAGCCCCCAACCATTGCAGCTGTCGCAGTTCTTTTTTTGTCACCAATTGTGCAGCAGCATCACCGCTGTCCTTGTCTGGGCAAAAATGTCACCATCTGTATGATAGCAGCTTTCTGTTCTCATAGAATATTTTTTTTTGAAACATCAAATTTGATAGTCGATAAGGACCACTTAGCCCTCCTAGTCTGCCCATTTCCCTACCTGTTTCATATACCACAGATCCTAAGTGATCTGCGGCTTATCCTCTCTTTGCCTTCACTACAGTTCCTTTATGTCTTTCTCATGCATTTTTGAATTCCCCTACCATTTTTGCCTCTACAACCTCTGCCAGGAGGCTGTTCCATGGATCCACCACCATTTTTGTGAAAAAATACTTTCTCACATTACCCCTAAGTCTACCCCTCTATTTTCATATCATGTCCCCTTGTTCTTGAGCATCTTTTGTTTTTTGTTGAAAGATGATACTCTCTTGTACCTTATTTACACCCTTGAGGTATTTGAAAGTTTCATTCATATCGCATGCATGTGTGTGTGGAGGCAAGGCTACAGCTTGTATTGTTGCCCATTTGGCCTCTTCCCCTAAATTCTCCCCTGGAATTAGAGGGTCATGAGTTGAATGCAGACCTCATCATCATCAATGGGGAGGACAAGGACTCATCCTATGGCCCCGAGAACCCGGAAGAACCAATTCCTGTTATGCTCTGCTCACAAATATGCATACAGTCTTACATTTTGACCAGCAGCTATAGCTCAAGCTAGACACCTCTAACTGGAGTTTCAATATGTGCCTAATATCCCAGTTTCTCTAGTTCTTCCAATCCAGCCAAACCTAAAGACCCTGTTTGAGGTGGCATGGAGGATCCCTGCTACTGTGGCAGCTGTCCCCAAACATGTTGACAGAAAATTTGTGGCACCTAAATCTAAGCTCATATTTTTCACTCAGCCACAAACAGATGCCAATGTCATTTTGGCTAGAATGCAAAGCCCTAGTGCCCAAGAAGTCACTATGCACCCCACTAACATGGAGTCGCTATTTGAAAAGTGGGTCTCCTCAGATGTGGACCTTTTTCCATCCCCACTCAAAATCAAACTGCCTTGATTCTGCTCCAGAAATTCAGGACCTGGTGTCTCCTATACTGAAGCTTTCAAATTACCATGGAACAAACTGTTTCTGTATGAGTTCCCTACAATGCATCTCATTCAGAGAGTGCTGTTCAAGCTGGAGACTCACTGGGGCAAGATGATCCTAGTGGCCCTGTTGGTCTCAACAGATGTGGTTTCCTCTGTTGAATAAACTCTCAGTCAGAAAACAGAGGATTCTGCCACTCTGAATGGACTTATTGATCCAAGCTCAGAGCCAGATGATCCACCCCAACATGCACTCCCTTCATCTTCATGAACAGGTTTAAATTGTCTTATAGGGTCTCTGAAATACTCTTGGCTATGTGTAAGCCTTCCACCAGGAAGACATACACAGTCAAATGGAAATTATTTTCCATCTGGTGTTCTGAAGCTCCCACGGACCCTTTTAAGTGTCCATCTGAAAAGGCTTGGAGTATTTATTGGACCTTTCTGATGCTGGCTTGCAGTGTTCTGCATTAAAGGTCCACCAGTATTCTATATCAACATACCATGAGCCTGTAGGTACCCTCTTTGGCACAGCTGCCACTACTCAAGAGTTTCCTCTGGAGTATCCTGCACAACAGACCCTCCCCAAATCAGGACGCTGGTGGTTCCTGGAACCTTACTCTTGTGCTGGACATGCTCACATACAAGCCCTTAAGCGCTATTGCGATTTGTGACATGAACAATCTGACTTGGAAAGCAGAGCAGTAGCGGCTTCCCTGGCTGAAATATTCTTGGTGCTGATTGAAGAGATTTGAAGGGCTGCATCTTAGAGGACAGTGCATACTTTATCCAAGCACTATGCCCTGGATGTCCATGCCAAGCAGCATCTTACCTTTAGCAGGAACGTTCTGAATGGATTACTATCCTGAGTGAGCTCTGTGCTCCAGCCTCCGTAGTCTCTGAGACTTTCTTTGAGCTTGGTACTCTGATCCATTAGTGGAATCTATGGAGAAGATTGATTCTTGTAAGACATGAAAGTAATGTTCTTATCATAACTGTTGCTCTTCCTGAATATCTTCTCCATAGATTACTATGCTCACCCACCATCCACCGGACTCACTCCGGTATTGTTGTGTGTTAGTCTTCCCCACTTTGTATTTGGTTTGGGCTATGAAGACACTGTGTTACTGAGTCTGTTGACCTTTCATACTTGGTCTGCGTAGTGCTCTCTTATGCTCTTAGGTTAGGTGCATAGGTTACTCATTAGGTTCATACTGCTCACCGCTTCAGTAAAAAGGTACTGAGACAGTTGGGAGCTGGTGTCACTGTATACCAGCGGGCACATGCAGTGACACATGTGCTGGGCCTACTGGCATCACCAGCCCACTCCTGAAACATTATGACTCTTGCAGGGTCCTAGCTCCTTCAGCTCAGATCCATCTGTAGTACTCTATGGAGATGATTTTCAGGAAGATCAACAGTTACAGTGAGGATGTAACTTTCATTTTCAATGTGTAATGCATTTCATGAAGGCAGGACACAACTAAAAGTATTTGTTCAGTTGGCGTGCATATTGTACATGTTGTAACAGCAGCTATGTCTGGAAACTCTGACTCTCACTGCTAGGATTTCCTGATACTAAATCAGCAATGCAGCTTAATATAAGCTGCCAGTAACTATGTTAAATTATATTATTTATTTAGTTTTTGTTGACCGTGTAAGTGTACTAGACAAATCCTGCCTGTTTTCAGGCACAACCTGGGGGAAGGGATACAGATGAATGCCAGCTGACTTTAAACCAGATTAAGCTGTTGGTGGTATTTTAAGGGAATGAGGGAAATTTGGCCAGGACACCGTGGAAATTCCCCTACTCTTTTCGATAAGTGCCATGGGATCTTTAACATCCACCTGAACTACCACCAATCCTGGCAGATGGGACCTCGGTTTAACATCTCATCCGAAAGACGGCACCTCAGAAATGCAGCACCCCTTTCATGCTGCACTCCAGCGTCAGTACTGGGATATTAACCCAAGCGCCAGATGTGGGAACTGAACCCACAGCCCTCTGATTATAAGGGACTGAGTGATTGGCTGTCAGCATTCTGAGAGCCTTACATTAATTTCCTCATTAATGTACATGTACAGCCTAATTACAGGAGTATTAATTTGCCTGGCACTTTTTTTTTAATTCCAATATTAGAATTTAGATGCGCCATTATGCTTACTGATTGTCATACTGAACGACAATACAGAAATGTGTAAGTTGCCACCAGTGGCCGTTATTATAACCCCTATTATTCAATATGACAGTATTTAGCTAGGCAATTTTTGATTCATGGGTTAGTCATACACAGCAGATCCTCCCGATCTCTTCATGTTTTTACACATATTGTTAAAAATGTACTTGACTGGGGTGACCACCGTCTCTACTGCTAGTAAACGTGGAATAACACATCCATGTTTCTATTTTATTTTTAATCTCGATCCTTTCCCCGGAGAGTGGTGGGTGTTGGCAAGGCAAAAGAACAGTGAGCAGTTAGCCTTAGGGAGTGCAGTTTAATTAAATACTTCAGCCACCTCATCTGACAGTTGCAAGTCCATGTGTTACCTTCCCCACCCACACATTTTATTTTCAGCTGTGTCTCTTCCAACAAGCTGGCCCAGACATTCGTACCTGCTTGGTTAGTAGCAGCAGCTAGGCACAACCACCAACCCATGTTAGGGATACGGATGCCGCTGTTGAAACCGCAGATGTCCCGGTTTAGAAACAGGCTGTGCAGGGGCCTTGTTCAAAGGTTTTTGTTCCAGCAGCAGCTCTATCAAAGAATAATAAAGCCATCCCATGTAAGAAACAAAATTAAAGGACACAACAGTGCTTCTTCTCATACTGTTTCTACTTTGATTAGTGCATGCGTGGACCGCCGAGAAAAAGTGCAGCCAAGAGCTTCTTTAGGTGTCAAAATAAAGTGAAGACATCTGCAGCCCTGGTGTGAGGGAGCGAGGGGACACAGGTCAGTGACAGTGATCAAAACTAGCTTACCCGCTGTCCTCCTCTCATCCTTCAGTGGAGCCATCTGGTCATCTCAGTAGTCCACAGCAACAGTCGCCCCCACCCACTAACCCCAGGTCAGCAGTGAGAAACATGGAGTCTGACAAGGGTTGCCCAAATAAAATCATAGACTTGTTGTGAGTACCACATGGCATTTTTCCAGAAGAATAGGTTCACTTTGCAAACTTTAGCAACATCTCTCTGGTGCACCTGAATCAAAAACACAGCTCATCTAAGCAATCCCAGCCTGAGGTAAATCATTCTAACTTTGGAAAGGGGTTGAGACATGTGTTAAATCAGATTTGCCTTTGATTCTACGTAACCTAAGTAAACTAAAGAACTCAGCTTTGTGAAGAAACATGGAGACTAACGACGGTTACGGGCGCCGGAGCTTGGTGGGCCATTTTTCATTATGGTGGCATATCAGCACAGTTGTGTAAAAGAGACAAGGTCAGATTGGGATGGCCATGGAGCGGAGGGACCACTAGGTGATTGAGTCACTGCTCCTGTTGCGGCTGGAGGTCACGATTACGGATCATGCCTGGAGAGTCCCGAGACTCGAGTAAGTGGGGTGTGACAGAGTGGCGGGTCAATTTTGGTGAAATGAACTGTAAAATAAAATGCGTCTGCTGCCTACCATTTTTCAAACGTGGGAAAGTAGGGTCTGTCCAAGGTAGAGTAAGCATTAGACTTGTGATTTTTATAAATCAGTGGTTAATAGATTTTAAAAAGCAGCACTACTCCACAATATCAAATACGGAGCAGTGAGGATGATCCGTGAGAAGCCGTGCTGTGTAGCTTGGCCTGGTGGTGCAGAGAGCTGAGGCATTCTGCCTTATCTTGTGCCACGTCAGCGACCCAGGTTTGGGAATGACCTCGGGTTGTCGGGAGAGCCAGCATGGGGGGGAGCAGGATTGAGCAGCCTAACAGCAGCTCTCCTCTCCAGGGGAGGTTGTTGCCCCGTAGTTCTGCCACCATTGGGTGGAGGTCCAGTGGTGGCGTAGCAGGAGGGGGTGGCACATACAGAGAGCATGTCAAAGCGCAGCATGCACGTGCCTCCACACACAGGCGCACCCAAGACAGGGGGCATGCAAAAATGGGGGTTAAAACCTATAAAATATAAATAAAAAAAAAAGAAGCCGTGCTGTCATGTAATGTTCTGTAAATGCTGCTTCTTGAAATGGGCAATGTATTAATAAGTTGTTTACTGCTGTATATTTTTTTTGTTTGTGTATGTATGTATATATGTATAAAGTGCATAAATATTACAAAAAAAATTACCAGTGATTGACTACCTTAACTGATTTGCTTCACAAGGATATTGCAGATTCACTGAGTGAACATTCTCACCATCTGGCATAGGGACTATTTTATGTCACTTTCCCCATAAAATTGTAAAAACATGTTAATATAACAATTTAAGCTAGGACTACTTGCAACCAGATTATAATAACAGCAATAATGAACTCCATGGGATTGCGTTAATGTTCAAGTTAATCACCCCCTGGGGGCAATATGGCACTCGGCTGCAGCTCATACCACATTACACCCCCAGGGGGTGATTAACTAGAACATTAACGTAACCCCCATCATTCATTATTGCTTAACTGCAACTCCCTCTAACGACTGTGAAGTTGCATTTCATAACAAATGTCACCAGAAGCTTCTGGGAGCTAACTGGCTACAGAAGTTTAGATCTCCAGCAGGTGGTCTCAGTAGAAGCTTGCAGCAAAAAATGTCACCCTGAGTTTAAACTAAATGTTGTGGTGGTGATCCAGCGAAGAACGAGGAGCAATTGTAACATCCTCCTCCTCCTCTCCTGTTCCTGATTAGAAGGCTAGGTCCAGCTGTAGATCTCTTCTTCAGTTAAATATCTCCCACTAGTATGAGCTCAGCATCATAGCAGAATAATAGTAAGGGTTCATAATGAGGTGGTTTAGAGCAAGGAAGTGGCAAAGGCGCCCATAAGACTGCCCCCCAGTTTTCACTGGTACAATCCATGTTACCACCCTGGAGAATGTAGTTGTATAATCTTGCTGTGAACGCATCTTTTGCATTAATATTTATTATCTCATTTAGTAATTTGTCCCACAATACCAGCACCCTTTATGTGTAAAGATGTTTCTTCTTATGGCTCGTGATATCCCCTCCTTGAGTTGGCAAGTGTGCCCTTGCATGTAGTATGGTTAAAGACTAATTTTAAGTTTCATCAACCTGTCACCCCTCATTAAGTCATACAGGATTAAGAGCTCACCTCTTGCTCCAATACAAGACCACTCTAACTTGGGTGTCTGTTTCCGTGAATCTCACTTAGCATTCTCTCACTCTCTCTCACTCACTCTCTCTCTTTCACTGCAGATTCCAGACTTGAAATTCTATTCAAGCTGACATTATTTGCTGTACTTTGCTTCTGTTCAAAAAGAGCTGGAGTACTGTCGGCCATAGTGGATTGTTTATTAAACACGGAGTTTGCCCACAGCAGTTTGTTAGAGCTAATTTGGATAAATTGCAGTAAGCTCCAGGTTTGACATCCTGCTGTTGGATTATTTTCTTCCAACTCCAATTACTGTATTAGAGTGGAAACGGGTAGCTAATGTATAATTTTCCCAATAAAAAGCACAAGAGGCATGCAGGCTATGTTTTTAATTCCCTGAGGCAAGAAAAGAAAGTTCACATGAAAAATAGCATTGTCAGAGACTTGATACTGCTGAAGCAAGGGACACTTGACCTGCATCTGCTGAAACTCCTAGAGATCAGTGAAGTATGTACTGAGCAGTCATAATATATAAATCTAGGGTATCTGCTGGCTTGCTGCCTCATGAATAGAAACAAGATGAAGATCATTAGCTACCATATTCATTACATACTCCAAATCACACTGCATCCCTGTCCTACTGACACACATGGAAACTTGTGGTCACATGAAGGGTTTCTGGTTTTGCTGTTTGAGGGCAAAACAAGGCAGATGTATTTCTGTAGAGCCCTTTCCCAAAACTGGCTCAAGGTACTTAGTATATAAAACAAACACAGCACATAATAATAAAGGGATTCGTAACCTATAAATACCTAAACACGTTCATCTATAAATAGGAAGATAGTCTGTTATGAGCATACAGGAACTGCAGACCAGCTCCTACATAAAGTCAACAAGCAGGGTTGTTGACTGAACGGGTACAGTGGGAACAAAAATCCCCAGGTACAGTACCTCGAGCTGCACAGAAGCTGACAGAATTACCTTAGAATGGCATTTATCTATTCTCTGCCAGCAAAGGAAAACATGGTCAGTCAGATAATTCCCCAAACAACATTTGTTCCCAGGCTCACAAAAGTATTGGAAGCCTCTTACCTCCACTCCGCCCCACCCCCTCCACCCTCCCAAAAAAAGAAAACAGCTCTTCATCATATTAAGGAGAAAGCAGACATTTTTTTTTATTCATGCTCCAGCTAAGGATGTGTGGGAGAGCATCCATATGGTATTGTATAGCTTGATAAGCAGCACACACACCCCACTTCCATTCCAGTTGGATAGTGGCTATCTGATCCATTTTAAACCACTATCAAGCACCTTCAGCCCTTAAAACACCCTCTTTCCTGAATAATATCTTGTACCTCTGTAACTATCCCCACTCCCAAGGTGTGAGACTACGCCTGTCCGATAACACCTGGGCACAGTCTATAAGGCCATTGGGAGAATTATACCTGGGCTTAGTCGGTACTGGAGGTAATAAAAAAGTGGTTTGGCTTGGTTGGTGCTTGAGGTAATAAAAAAGTGGTGCAGTGCCTCCACCTAAAGGGGATCCTTTTCACAGATGGCTGCCAGGGTACTACCACATGGGAAATGAATGGAACTCCCACCTTGTGACAGGAAATCTTTAGGTTTATACACAACCCCCAACTTATACTCTATGCTCGCTAATATAACAATATGCAAAATACAAAAAATTACAATTTAAACACAAGCCATATTTATTGGGGGACAGGAACAGGCTTTGGATGGGGGAACAGCATGATTTAAATGCAGTAAAACAATTCTGAGATCACACACCAAATCCCACCACCCTCTGATGAGTACCCACACAGTATTTATAGTTTCCCCTTACTGGTGCACCAGTACGCCAAATTCTCTTTGATGTGGGACCATGGTGTGGAACCGATTGAAGGCTGGTGGTTGGGTATCCTAAACAGAGGAGACAGAGGAGAGGGACCGGGAACTATTAGAGGAAATCAGAGGTGTGACACAGAAGGGGGAGATGGTGGTGGTTGGTGATCTCAACTAGCTGGACGTCGACTGGGGTATTCCAGTGGCTAGAACCTCAAGAAGCCAAACTGTGCTGGAAGCCTTACAAGACTGCCTGTTTACCCAAGTGGTTAATGTTCCAACCAGGCAGGAAGCCATCCTGGAATTAGACCTCATAAACTCAGAGGTGGTTGGGGAACTACTAGCCAACAGCGACCACAACTCCGTCTGGTTTGAGTTATCCCTCGGGGATGTAAAATCTCAATTTCAGATGGAGGCCTTGAACTTTAAGGGTGCTAACTTTGAAATGATGAAACAATCAGTCAGGGACAAACCGTCCAGAGTTCAGGAAATGTCTGAAGTAGAAGACATCTTGGGGCTAGTTAAACAATCCATCTTGAGGGCTATGAAACTTTGCATTAGGTCAGTGACAAAAAGAAACAGATGCAAAAGGCCTATATGGTTCTCATCCAAGGTCAAAGAAGCAATCAGGATCAAGAGAGAAGCTTTACAAAAGTATAAAAAGGATTAGAGGGAGAATGACTGGAATAAATACATTCAGAAAAATAAGGAAACGAAGATGGAGGTAAAACAAGCGAAGGCGACAGCTGAGCTTCAGATTGCTGCGGGGGTCAAAACTGGGAATAAACACTTTTTCCATTACTTTCAGGAAAAAAGAAAGAAAGGGGGAGGGACAGTTAGGCTAGTAGAAGGTGACAGGATCATTGAGAATGACAGAAAGCCACTGTTCTGAATGGCTTCTTCTGCTTGGTATTCACCAAGGAGAATACTGGACCAATGTCTGACAGTGGCCTCAAAGCTACCGTTAGGGGGATCCTGTAAATGGAATCACCAGTAGTTACCACTGGTAGGGTCAGGGAGGCACTAGCACACCTTAAAGTGGACAAAGCACCAGGACCTGATGGGCTGCACCCTAGAGTGCTGAGGGAGCTGGCTGAGGAACTGGCTGACCCTTTGGCATATTTGTTTAACCGATTGCTACAGATGGGTGATGTGTCGGATGACTGGAGAAGAGCAGATGTGGTACCACTCCACAAGGGAGGGAGTAGGGAGGAAGCTAGCAATTACGGACCAGTTAACCTCACATCTGTCGTGGGGAAACCTATGGAAACCTAATCAGGCAGGACCTAGTGGAATGCCTGGAAAGGAACCTTCTTCAGAATGGCAGACAGCATGGGTTTGTGGCAGTTAGGTCATGCCAGATGAACCTCATTACATTTTTTGAATGGGTAACTAAAGAACTGAATAAGGAATGTCCAGTGAACCGCCTGTACTTTGATTTTAGCAAGAGCTTTGGCTCGGTGACACATAATCACCTGTTAAAGAAGTTGGATGACCTAGGCACTGCTAAGAGCATTGCTAGGTAGGTGGGAAATTGGCTCATGGTCAGAAGACAGAGAGTA
Organism: Neoceratodus forsteri; assembly: GCA_016271365.2. Taxonomy (NCBI): domain Eukaryota; kingdom Metazoa; phylum Chordata; order Ceratodontiformes; family Ceratodontidae; genus Neoceratodus; species Neoceratodus forsteri. The sequence goes on along the minus strand of CM057454.1, from coordinate 325,869,570 downwards.
GTAGTCAATGGGGTGAGATCAAGTGAAGGAGAAGTCACAAGCAGAGCACCACAGGGATTGGTCTTGGGCCCAGTCCTATTTAACATGTTCATTAGTAACATCAGCGAAGGAATCCAGGGCAAGCTTCTCCTCTTCATGGATGACATGAAGCTTGGTGGGAGGGCTGACTGTGCAGAAGCAGTTGGGGACCTACAAAAAGTCCTCCACAGGCTAGAAAGATGGTCTAATGTCTGGCAGCTGAGGTTTAACATGAAAAAGTGCAAAGTGATGCTTCTGGGAAAAGGAAACCCTAAGACAGAATATTGGCTCATTGGGGTCATGCTCAGTACCTCACAAGAAGAAAGGGACCTGGGGGTCATCAGACATGGCAAGCTCAAGCAAACGAGCCAGTGCAACAAAGTATATAGCCAGGCAAAGAGAATGTTGGGGTGTATAGGAAGGTGATTTGACAGCAGGAGAAAATACATGATCTTCCCCCTCTATAGGTCCCTGGTGAGACCTCATCTGGAGTACTGTGTTTAGTTTTGGAGCCCTCACCTTAGGAAGGACAAGGATAGGCTGGAAGCTGTACAGAGAAGGGTGACAAAGATGATTCAAGGCCTCCAAGGGTGCTTGTTCGAGGAGCGCCTAAAGTCACTAAATGTGTACTTGCTCAAGACAAGGAGGGAAAGAGGGGATATGACTGATACGTTCCAGTTCATGAGAGGAATAAATTGAGTGCCCTACACAGAACTATTCGACAGGGTCGACAGCTCAGGTCTTGAATGGAAGTATCAGGGAGGTAGCTTCATGTGGGATCTAAGGAAACACTACTTTACCGAGAGAGTGATGGAACCATGGAATAGCCTGCCTGCTGAGGTGGTCGGAGCTAAGACTGTAGCAGCATTCAAGATTGGGTGGGACAGAATACGGGCTCACAAGAAATGCACTGTAGCCAGGATTATCAAAAACCTAAGTGGGGGGGCTAGGTCCCAGGGCCAGTAAAAGGTCTTGGAAACTCTTGGGCAGATTAGATGGACCCTTGATTTCCTTCTGCCCTCATTTTCTATGTTTCTAACAAATTATTCAACATAAATGCTAGTTGCTCCTGGCTGTTGTAGTTCTGTAAATGGTCTTTGAATAATAATTGTGCAGAACTGCCCAGCAATTACTCTTATCTGTTCCTGACTAGCAGAAGAATTGCAGAGGTATTGACCCAGTACTTACGACCACAGCAGACTGTGCAGGTTGGCTCTGTCGGGAGGTCTCCAGGGTTGCAGATACAGGCGATGGTACAGGTGCAGTAGTACTGATGCACTTCTGGGTGGTGAGGGGTGCAAGCCATGCTGGTCTCCAATGTCCTATTCACCCAACAAAGGGCTTTCTTTCACCCTCCTCCAATGAGTAGGCAGTCACTCAAGGCCTCTAGTAACTTAGAACCTCTGTCAGGACAAGTCCTGATAGTTCAGAAAGCCCAGGGTAGGAGCTTTGGTGTTGTTTCTGGAGGAAACAGAAATCTTTTTGTAAAGATTCTTTCAAGAGCTTTCTTCCAACCTTGTGGCTGATTGCTGACTTTACTCACAGGCCTTTCTCCTTCTGTCTGCCAGAGGAGTCTGCTCTACTCACATGTCTCTTCCTTGTGCAGAAATCCAGGGATCAAGACAAATATCAGTGTCTAACATCTCATACATTATTTGTTATGCTAAATCTCTGACTCTCAGTTGCCATCAGTTCATGGGGGAAAGCATGTATACAAATCCTGACGCATTCAGCTGTTTGAAGAGCAGAACTACAGCTAAGCTGGCTTCCAACTTGATGTCAGTTGCATAGCTGAGCTAGTCTGCTGCCAGCTGGTTCTGCAAAGTTAAGTACAGGAACACCCACCATTCTCAGCCAGGGTATATGTCCTCTGACATGTTTCAGTAGTCCTTTAACTAGAGAAACTACAAACATGGCTGCTTTTGTAGTCTTTCATGTTATCTTCTATTTTAAAGATCATGTGCAAAGGTTTTTGCATATTGTTAATAAAGCTTAACTTCAAGCTCCTGTGTCATGATTATTGTTTCCTGAAAATTTTTGTGATTTTCCTTAAATCAGCATTTGTTAACTTGCTCAACAATAGCTGAAAACAATGGCGTTATTTATATCTCTTTCAGTCAGGCTTGAAGATCAATGACATCATCTTGGAGTACTGTAGCTTGATTCTTCAGAGTCCCAATCACAGCAAGTTATAGAATTAATGAGTTGCTCTCCAGGTTTCTTACAAACTCAGTCTGGTGTGGTTTGTATTTAGATAGATTAGCATAAAATCTATCATTCTCTTCTTATTAAAGTTGGTCATTTGAGTTTCAATGCTCAATTGAAGTAGCGGTCTTTGTGCGAGATCAGCTTGTCTGTATCATAGCTCTCAGTTCTTTCTCATTAGAACTCTGATTTTTTTTCTTGCTATATAACAGGGTCGTTTAATGAATATCTAATAAATCTAAATGTTGTTCATTTATATAAATAGTTTGTCCTTGATATAGCCTTCATAAATACATTCATGTAAGAACTGTTTTTTCATGTTAGATTGACAAACAGGTGCCTGCCACACTCTACTATTTCAAGCACATGTACTGTCTGAACTCACAAATTTCAGTTCTTTGGTAGTTTCTGTGTGAAAATGCATCAAGTATGTGTATAAATAGAAACACTGTATGGCATCCCAATACACCATGTCCGTTCCCCGTAGTTGAGGCAGCTGCACTCTGCTGCCACCTGTCCCCTGCCCCACAAGCTGCCTGCCTTCTGCTTCACATTCAAGGCTGCTGCATCCTGCTGCCCATTGTCTTCTTCCACACAGTTGGGGACTGTGCACCCTTCTTCCTCTGTCCCCTACCTAAAGAATCAGGGTTGCTGCACCATGCTACCCTCTCTCCCCCACCCCCACAGTCAGTGATGCTGCACCTGTTGTACCCTGTTCCTCTCTGTACAGCCAGGGCTGCTGTGCTCTGCTAAGCCCTAGAGTCCCAGATCCCCCTGCCTCCACAGTTGGGGCTGCTGCACCATACTACCCTAGGCCACCTGAGGCAGGGCTTTTGCTGCACCTTACAACCCACCTCCATTGCCCCAAATTAGCAGGGCTACTGCACCACACACACACCATTTCACAGTCAGGACTGCTGTACCCTGATGCCCCCTGTCTCCATCCCCACAGTTGAGGCTTCTGCACCATGCTGTCCTCTGTCCCCTGTAACCACAGCCATGGCTGCTGCACCATGCTGCTGTCTACACAGTTGAGGTTGCTGTAGACTGCTGTGCCCTAGAGCCCCATGCCTCTGCAGTTAGGGCTGCTGCACCATGCTGCCACTTGCCACAAAAGTCAGGGCATTTGCTGCACCCTGTTTTGTGCCTCCATAGTTGAGGCAGTTGCACCCTCCTGCTACCCTGTTACCAGAGTCATATCCTTTGCTACACCCAGCCACCCACATCCATTATCCTAAACAGGCATGACTGCTGCACCCTGTCCCTCATTTTGGACTTCTGTACCCTGATGCCACCCCTGTCTCCTACCCAAACAGTCGTGGCTGCTGCACCCTGCTGACCTCTGTCCCCACAGTCACAGCGCCCTGTTGCCCCCTGTTCCTGTCTCCACAGTCACAGCTGCTATGCTGTGCTATACCCTAGAGTCCCATGCCACCTGCCTCCAGAGTTGGAGCTGCTGAACCCTGCTATGCACTTCCATTGTCCCAAATGGGCTGGGCTGCTGAACCATGCGCGCCCTGTGCCACAGTCAGGGCTGCTGTACCCTGTTGTCCACCTGTGTCATTTCCCACATTCAAGGCTTCTGCACCATGCTGTCCTCTGTCCCCTGCCACCACTGTGCCCTGCTGCACTAAGGAACCCCTTGCCTCCATAGTTAAAGTTATTGTACTATGCTGCTCCCTCTTACAGGAACAGGGTGCTGTGGCTGTGGCTGTGACTGTGGGGGTGGGGAAAGAGTGCAGCAGAATGCAGCAGCCCCAACTGTTCGGCCAGGAGATAAGTGTGTCATCAGGGTACAGCAGCCCAGACTGTGGAACAGGGTGCAATAGCCATGCCTGTTTGGGCAGCAGGGTAAAGCAAAGGATCTGACTCAGGTGGCAGGGGGCCAGCTGAGTGCAACTGCCTCAATGATGGAGTCACACAACAGGGTGCAGCAAATCCCCTGATGCTTATGGCAAGTGGCAGCATGGTACAGCCGCCCTAACTGCATAGGCATGGGGCTCTGGGGCACAGCAGGCCACAGCAACCCCAACTGTGTAGGCTTGAGCAGGGTGCAGCAGCCCTGGCTCTGGTGACAGGGGACAGAGGACAGCCTGGTGCAGAAGCCTCGACTGTGGGGCAGGACACAGGGGGCATCAGGGTGCAGCAGCCCTGACTGTGAGACAGGGTGTGTGTGGTACAGCAGCCCTGCCCATTTGGGACAATGGAAGTGGGCAGCAGGGTGCAGCAAAAGTCCCACCTCAGGTGACCTAGGGCAACATGGTGCAGCAGCCCCAAGTGTGGAGGCAGGGGACCTAGGACTCTAGGGCTTAGCAGATCACAGCAGCCCTGACTGTGGAGACAGGAACAGGGTGCAGCAGGTGCAGCGCCCCTGACTGGGGGTAGGGCCAGGGCAGCAGAATGCAGCAACCCCAACTGTTTTGTCAGAGTGCAGCAGCCCTTCCCCCAATCCAAGTATCCAGGTTGGACCAGATGTCCTGGTCAGCTGCAGAGATTGGAGGCAGGCAGCAGGGCTTCATTAATCCCCTGCCATCTTTTTTGCCATTTCAAACAACATGAAGTCTTGCTATATTATGACATATGCAGTGAGTCCCAACCTTCGAACTGCTCCGGAGGTGAAAGGGTTAACTTTCCATGCCAGGCATGGAACGCTGAGCTCGAGCTCGGTTGAAACTCTGTCTGTTGTTCTTCAAACTCAAACCGTCAGATTCTTTACTCTGCCTCACTGAACAGTCGCTCCGGAGATTTCTCCTTCTGCTCGGTTCATTTTGTCGGTTAAAGTATTGTTTTTCTCGGTTTTTCGACCGAATTTAAACCGCAACCGGTCGGTTCAGACTCTGTCTGTGGTATTGTGAGTACTAGATAGGTTTTACATAATTTCTATTCTGTGTGGAACTTGTAAACGGTTTATCGGTTCGGTTTGGACTGATCAGGTTGCTTAAAATATATTACTCTGTCATTTAGAGTGTGGTTACCGGTTCTTATCGGTTCTAAAAAAAACGGATTTTATTATGTTTTTTTCCACGACCCGTGACACGGTTGGGAACCGTTAAGAAGGTCTTACCTGGCGGATTGCCATAAATGGGTAAGTTTGGTTAGGCTGGCATTATGTCTGAGAAACCCAAAAGAAAAACCGGGCCCACTGGGTTTCAACACTGCAGTGTCTGTGGGAAAGTCTTTGCTAAGGCTGACCCCCACACCACCTGTGTTTATTGTCTGGGGTTTGACCACCTCAATGCAGACTGCCAGATTTGTAAAAATTTTCCTGCAGCTACCCTGGAAAAGAGAGTTGGTAGGCTCAGGGAAAGGGAGGCCAAAAAGTCCGCTGAACCAGATGGCCAGCCCGGTTCGGTTCCAACCGAACTGGAGGGAGTGCCCTCTGACCAGGGCGAGACTTCCTCGGGCCAAAGGAGAGCCGACTCTGAGGAGTTGGTTCCAGCAAAAAGGACTAGGAAATCAGCTGGTGTGGAGCCAAAACTTCCCTCTCCAACCGCTGAAGAAATAGCCAAAGCGATTAAAATTGTCCAGTCGCTTACCGCGGTTCCGGCCGAACGGCACCATCAAAGTAAGCTGCAGGTTCGGACGTTCCACCGGTTCAAGAGTACAATTTAGAGGAATTTTATGAACCGGAGGAGGGGGAAGAGGAGTATGAGGAGAGTGAATGTGGATTTGAAAGTCTGGATGTGCCCATTGAACCGGACATCTCCCCAGACAGACCTTCAGGAGTGTCTCCTCCTAGGCTTTCTGAGTCCCCTTCTCATTTTATGTTTTATAAAAAAGTGGCTGAAACCCTCCAGCTCCCTATGGAGGAAGCTGTGGATGATCAAGAGGAGCCTGACTGTGTGGAAATGATGGATATCCCAGAGTCTAGGAGACTGTCTATTCCTTTGCATAAATCCTTTGGGAAACAGACAGTAAAAATTCTAAAAACTCCTCACACTATACCTTCTGTGGATAAGAGAATGGACAAGAGGTACACATTGTCAGACTCTGATACGGAGTTCCTTACTCAACAATGCAGCCATGTTGGGGTAGTGCAGGCTGCAGCCTGTGACAAGGCAAATATTCCCTTGGCTTCACACCCCCCTGACAAGGACTCCAGGAGGATTGATGCCATGGCAAAGAAACAGTACATGGCAGCAACCTTGGGACTCAGACAGGCAAATTATATGGCTTATGTTGCTAGATACCAAAAATCCAGATGGGATACTGTTATGGCTCTAGCAAAACAGGTCCCTGGCCAGCTTGCCAAGGAGCTGAAGCAGGTGGCTGCTGATGGTATTGAGGCATCCAAGGTGCAATTCCATGCTGCAGTGGACTCTAATGATGTGTCATCAAGAGTCATGGCTACATCTGTGGCACTTCACAGAATGGCTTGGCTCAGATGTACTAGCCTGTCACAGGATACCCAGACTAAGGCCATGGATTTTCCTGTTGTGGGTAATTCTCTGTTTGGGGAGCAGACAGAGAATTACATGAAGAAAATGGATGAGTATAGGACCACTTATAGGAGTGCACAGGCCAAGGAAAGGCAGGCCACTCCTCAAAGGCAGCCTTCCAGGGGCAGGGGCAGGCCTTTTCATAGACCTTTTTACCAAGCCCAGGCCTCCTCTTCTGCTTACGCCCAGAGGGGGTTCTTTAGAGGGAGAGGCAGATAGGGTACAAGCAGGCCTGCTTCCACCCCTCAGCCTAAAGCCCCTGCCAAGCAGACACCCTGATGGAGTTGCCAGGGCCGATTCTCACCTACCTGTAGGGGGCAGGCTGGCTTACTTTGTTCAGGACTGGAAGTCTCTGACGTCAGACAAGTGGGTCCTGGAAGTAGTAAGCCAGGGACTGGTTCTCAGCTTCAAAAAATTCCCAAAGATGAGAACCAGATCCTTTCCACCTGCAAATCCACCAGAGGCACTTGCCCTAGAGGCAGAGGTCTCTTTCCTCCTGGCTCTCAGAGCTGTGGAAAGGGTTCCACCCCTACACCAGGGCAAAGGATTGTACTCCAGGTACTTCCTTACCCCAAAAAAGACAGGAGAATGGCGGCCCATCCTGGATCTCAGATGCTTAAACAAGCACCTTTTAAAACCAAAATTCAAAATGGTGACTCTGGGAATTATTCTACCCTCTCTAAGGCCAGGGGACTGGCTAGCGTCCCTGGACCTCAAGGATGCCTACTTCCATATTCTCATCAGAAGCTCCCATCAAAAGTACCTCAGGTTCGAGCTGCCCTCAGGCCATTACCAGTTCAGAGCAATGCCCTTTGGCCTCACCTCTGCTCCAAGGGTATTCACAAAATGCCTGGCAGTAGCAGTTGCCTCCCTAAGAAGGCAAAAAATTGCCATCTTCCCTTACCTGGACGACTGGCTTATAGTAGGCCAGTCTCCAGACCAAGTCAAGTTACATCTACAAATAATTCAGCAACTGCTTACCTCTCTAGGTTTCCTTCTGAATCTTTCAAAGTCAGTTCTAGAGCATGTCCAGCTCTTCACCTTCATAGGCGCAGAGCTGAACACAGAGAAAGCCAGAGCCTTCCTTCCTTTGGACAGGGCAAGGACCCTGGTCTCTCTGGCCTCCTCATTCACCCTGCAGGTCTCTCGACCAGCAAGGCATTTTCTACAGCTCCTGGGGCACATGGCTGCTTCTACAGCAGTAGTGCAGGGAGCAAGATTTCAGATGAGGGACATCCAGTTCCATTTGAGAGCCGTTTGGTCTCAAAGGAAAGACCCTCTGACCAAATTGATCCCAGTAACTCGAACCCTGGTCCAAGCCCTACAGTGGTGGCAGGATCAGAGCAATCTGAGACAAGGGGTTCCCTTTGTCACTCAGTCTCACTCCTTAATCCTTACTACAGATGCATCCCTCTTGGGGTGGGGAGCTCACATGGGTGACCTCACTACCCAGGGATTGTGGTCCCCTCAGGAATCTCTGCTCCACATCAATCTGTTGGAGCGCAGAGCAGTTTTTCTAGCACTTCAAGTTTTTTCCAAATCTGTTCAGAACAAAGTTGTACAGGTCAGAACAGACAACACCACCACAATGTGGTACATCAACAAGCAAGGAGGCACTCGGTCTACGGCCTTGTGCACCAAAGCAATGAAGTTGTGGTCTCTGGCTTACTCCCTGAACACCTCCCTTACGGCAGTTCACCTCCCAGGCAAGGACAATGTCCTGGCAGATGCTCTCAGCAGGATTTCCCAGGGCCATCACGAATGGTCACTGGATCCCCTGGTCCTGGAGGTAATATTTGCCAGATGGGGCACCCCGCAGATAGATCTTTTTGCAGCCCCAGACAATCACCAACTTCCCCTTTTTTGCTGCAGGCCCCCAGTGTTGGGCTCAGTCCCTCTGGATGCCTTAGTTCTCAATTGGGAAGGGAAGTTTCTCTATGCTTTTCCCCCCTTCCCTCTCCTGTTCAAAGTGTTAGTCAAAATCAGATCTCAATCCTGCAAGATGATTCTGATTGCTCCAGATTGGGCCAGACAACCCTGGTATCCACTCCTACTGTCCTTAGCAGTCCATCTTCCCCTGTGTCTTCCCAGGAATCACAACCTGTTAACCTGTGCTCAGGGAAGGGTTTGGTACCCGAACCTCAAATCTCTCAATCTCAAGGCCTGGCTCTTGAAGAGTTAGAGTTTGCTGATCTACACCTCTCCCAAGGTGTAATGGATATACTGAAGGCTTCTAGGAAACCTTCCACCAGGGCTACTTACAATTCCAAATGGAAGAGGTTTTCCATATGGTGCTCTGAGAAGCATATTTCCCCAGAATCTGCTGATTTACCCACAGTCCTGGATTATATGGTCCATTTAAATACTTTGGGGCTGAGACCAGCTACCCTAAAAGTGCATTTGGCAGTTGTGTCTGCTTTCATTTCAGCAGGTAAACACTCTTCTCTTTCAGCTCATCCTGTATTCCCTAAGTTTTTTAAGGGATTGCTTCACACCAACCCTCCATTCAAGGACCCTGCCCCTGCCTGGGATCTTAATGTTTGCATTGCTCAGCTTATGCAACCTCCCTTTGAGCCCTTGTCTTCAGCAGAGCTTAAGTACTTGACTTGGAAGACCGTGTTTCTGGTAGCCATCACTTCTGCCAGACGCATAAGTGAATTACAAGCTTTGTCAGTGGAGCCTGATTTTATCTCCTTTCATAGAGATAAGGTGGTCCTCAGGACTAACAGGGAGTTCTTGCCTAAGGTGGTTTCAGATTTCCACCTTAATCAATCTACTGTATATCTCTTCCAGTGTACTTCACTGACCATTCCTCCTCTGGCGAGAGGAGGCTGCACAGCTTAGATGTGAAGAGAGCCCTTAGTTACTACATAGAGCGTACCAAGGGTCACAGGTTTGACTCCCTCCAACTGTTCCTCACTTATGGTGAGGTTGGTAAAGGGAAACCTGCCACTAAAAGATCCATTGCCAGGTGGATTGTCTCTTGTATCCAATTCTGTTATGAAAAGCTGGATAAGGTTCCTCCCGCAGGCCTGAGGGCTCACTCTACCAGAGGTACAGCTGCTTCCCTGGCTGCTGCCAGGGACATCCCTATTCTAGAGATTTGTCAAGCAGCTACCTGGAAAACAGTTCACACTTTTACCAAGCATTACTCCCTGGACATCCAGGCTAGGAGTGATGCTCAGTTTGGCAGAGCTGTGCTTCAGAGCCTATTTCCTAAGTAGGTTCTGTCCCTCTCCATGGAGGTACTGCTGTGTAGTCTGCACATGTCATAATATAGCAAGACTTCACGTTGTTTGAAGAAAAAATTACTCACCTTAGCAATGTTGTTTCTTCTAATGGAGTCTTGCTACATTATGACCTCCCCCCCTGCCTGCCCCTCTCAGAACCTCTGTTTTTGGGATGTGGGTGGGCAGTGCAGTGTTGGCACTTAGTAGATGCCCACCTTGTTATTTTCACCCCTCCTATTTTTGGGGTGACTTGGTGTTGTGTTTTTCATTTTTTGGGTCTCCTGACTTGAGTCTTTGTTTTGGGACCAAAAAATGTGTTCTTATGTTTAGTAGCCAGTTGGCTAGTGTAGGTTTACAGCTTCCACACAGAACTTCAGTGAGTTTAGCTCGTAAAGATCTGACGGTTTGAGTTTGAAGAACAACAGACAGAGTTTCAACTGAGCTCAAGCGCAGCGTTCCATGCCTGGCATGGAAAGTTAACTCTTTCACCTCCGGAGCAGTTCGAAGGTTGGGACTCACTGCATATATCATAATATAGCAAGACTCCATTAGAAGAAACAACATTACTAAGGTGAGTAATTTTTTCTTTCTCCTCAACCCTTCCACAAGGCATGCTTGCATGTTTGTGGAGTCATCCATGCAGCATGCACTTGTGGTCTCTCCCTTCTTTCTGCCCGAGCTGCACTGCCACCAGGCCTCCACCTGGTGGTAGTCTATGGCTGGACCAACCTGCCTCCCCACCCCAGGAGAGAACAGCAGTCCATCAGATGCTCAATCCTCTTCCATCCTGGCCAGCCCCAGATCATTCCCAAACTCAGGTCACCAGCGTGGTGAGAAGTAAGGTGTCCAACATGTCAGCACTCTGCACCACCAAGCCAGCCCTGACCTCATTATGTTTGCCAAGTGTGCTCACAGCCAGACCTCTCTAACTAAAAGGTACCTTTTAAAAAAAAAAGGCTGTTTTGCAATCAGTTCTGCTAGCAACAGATGCCCGCTAGCAGTAGTGCCCTCATTGTCCCACCTTCAAAGTCTCAGTTTTGAACTGGCAGCCATTTTTTCCCATGAAGCAAGCGAGCAAGGGCTTCCCTCAAAAAGTAGACACTGTAGCCATACAATTAAATAGGTAACTGCCTTTACTTAAATTCACCCCCTTGCCATACACAATGCATTTTCTTTTTTTTGTTAGTTTACTTGTACTGCCAGCACAGACCTACGCGCCCCCCCCCCTTTAGTTCCCCCTACTTGCCACTCAGCTGTTGCTTCTCCTGGTTAGGAATTGGAACAGTGTCCAACTGACCTTCACTCAGCCGTTTGCACTCTCAATGCTCTGTACAACCGCCGTTATTGACTTTATTTATTTATTTATTGAATTTTGTTGACCGGGTAGGCCCACTGAGACTAGAAGTCCCTTTTTCAGGGGCCGCTTGAAGGGGGATACAGATGGTAACCAACTGAAATTGAACCAGATCAAGCTGTTGGTGGTATTTTTAGTGAACTTTCCCTATCACGCTCTCAGAGCCATCCCCGGTCTCATTTGTATTTCCATGGAGGTTTTCTCGACTGATGGTAGGGAGTGGCTTTTTACCCCTGTCCCACCTCCTTCCAATTGGGGTGTGCTGACCCAGTGATCTACCTGGCCAGAGAGTCCTCCCATGGCTTACCCCCATGGTGGGCTGAAGAAGGGTGAGCAGTCCTTCCCCCAGTCTAAGTATTCAGGTCAGACCAGGTGCCCCATTCAGCAGCACAGGACAAAGGTCAAATTCAACAGGGTTTCTTTAAGTCCCCACCATCACTTTTTCTGTTTTCTGCCCAACCCTTCCACAAAGCATGCTTGCATTCATGTACAGGCACCCACACAGCATGCACTTGCAGCCTTTGCCTTCATGTCACCTGAGCTTGGATCACCAGCATGGCAAGAGATAAAACACCCAGCACCTCAGCAATCTTTGCCACCTGGCCAGCCCCAATCTCTTTATGTTTGCCAGCCACCTTCACAGCCAGACCTCTCCAACTAAAACTAAAACTTTTAAAGAAAAAAAGCTACCTTTTAAAGAAAAAAGGCTGTAATGAAAACATGACTGCTAGCAACAGGTACCCTCAAGCGGTAGCACCCTCTACCAGCAACTCTACCACTGAAGGGCTTAATTTGCCAAAAATGTCCTGAAAATGGTTTTATAAAGTTTCTTTAAAGTGTTTTGATACTTTATTTTTTCTTACATAAACTTTCCTACTTGCCCATTTTGTAAGCAGCATAATACCCTCCAGGGTTGGCGGTATGGGCTATACCCACCCTGCCAGAGGCTATAAGGCCCTCTGCCTGCAGTGTTGGGCCTCATTATGTCCCTCGGAGGGCAGGTATCACCCATCCTGTCAGGTATTGTTGATTACTTATGTACTAGAACCAGAAGGGGATAAAATAACTCTGTATAATTGATTGGGGGCGGTAGGGACTAATTTCATATTTAAATTCGCAAACAGCTATGTATGTAAAAAAAATTATTGATTACATATAGACATGCCTGAAATAACTCCCGGTGTTTCCTAAGTAATCCTATTAACACCTCCCTGTAGTGAACTCTAGTCATAGTGAACAAATTGGCTGGTTCTGGAGGTGTTCACTACAAAGAGGGTCCACTGTATTATGAATTACTGTATTTATTTATTTAATTAATAAATCATTTATTCTTTGTTGATCAGGCAGGTGCTTTGGCAAAAGGTGCCTTTGTCAGGCATTACCCTGGCACTGAAAGTACATGGCATAAATAATAAAAGTAAGGATACAGTACATGATACAATAGCTAAAAATGATGAGAAGTAAGATACAGCAAGGTACAGAAGAAACACAGTTGTGTAATTTACATAGTGGCAAAAAATGTACATATAAGAGCATATAGAGTCAACCATATACAAATGTGTTTTACATAGTGCAAATAAATTTACGTATGATGGCTTATATGAACAACACTGGTGGTGCAGGAAGATTAAGTAGTAGCATCCTAAACTGGACTAAGCAAGATGCTAGAATTACGTAGCACAAGAGCATGCATTAAGGTCTGGCAGGTGATTCTTCATTATAAGAGCAAAGACTTTTTGGGGAGGATGACAATCTGACATGAGGGGGTATGGAATTCCAGATGGAGGCAGCAAGGTAGCAGATGGATCTCTGCCCCATGTCTGTTTGCATGAATGGGATCATTAGAGAATTGTTAATGGTGGTACGGGAGTGAGGGAGGTTAACAGTTGTAAGCAACCCTGTGAGGCTTAGAGGTATGTTTCTGTACGGAGTCTTATACACAAAGTTGACTAGTGTAAAAGTTGTGCCCAGTGTTCCTGCTTCAACCAACCAAGTTGGTCGAGACTGGTATGGTGATGGAACCTTTGACTCATGGAAGTAGCAGATCTGGCTGCCTTGTGGTAAATGGCTTTTTTCTTTGCACAGATGGACTTGGGAGCAGCATCCATTACAATGGCACCATAGTCTAATAGAGGGAGAAGGTTGCTTTGCACTATCCTTACTTTAGTGTCAGCTGCAGGATGTCTTTGCATGCAGTAAAGCCGTTCCAGTTTCTGAAGTATGGACTTTACCATATTATTTAGTTGGTTGTCAAAAGAAAGGCATGGGTGTAGGGTTATCCTTAGGTATCTAAATTCAACAGCTGATTCAAGCTTGGCACCCTCCAGAGTAAAGATGTTGAGGTCTTGGAAGTGGCATTTGATTTTGGGAGCTGTGCCAGGCATCATGGCTTTCATCTTTGGTACATTTAGGACCAATGTTTCCTTAAGGAACCAACATTGAAGAGAATGTAAGTAACACACAAGGGCATTGATGATGTCAGCCATGTCTCTCCCATGGATGCAGACAGCTGCATAGTCTGTATAAAGCAGGGATTTGGCAGGTGTGTAAGATGAAGACAGGTGGATAATAAACATTTTGAATGGAAGGCATCAATGAATTTATCCCTGCAACACACCACTGGTGATGGTGTTTGCACTGGAGGTTATTTTACCAAGCTTGACAGATTGGGATCTATTTTGGAGGTAGCTCGAGAACCACTGAGTAGCCACAATACACAGGCCCAAGATGCTTAGCCCATTTACTAGCAGACTGTGATCTACCAGGTTGAAAGCTTTGGTCAGGTCAATGAACAATTTTCATTTCATTTCATAAAATTTTATTCATAAGAATATTATGAACAGGATAGATGCAATAGTGCACCATTGAGCAGAAGCTCATTTCCAAGGAGGTACCAATGTGTCATTTTATAAACAGTTTCAAAACACGTGCTACAAAAAAAATATATAAAAATGTAGCCTCATCTCAAGTACAAAAGATGAACGACATATAACATCAACAAGTACAAAAAATACATATTCATAAATAATGAAAACTAACTATTGCAACATGTCTAACATTAAAGTGCATTACAACAATGATGTGGTCGCATTGATTTTTCAAAAAAATATTTGTTATAAAATATGGTTTGATAGCTTGGTTTACCAATCTAAGATGAATTGGGATACTATTCCATAGCATTGAACCCCTATAAGAAAAAGGTGATACTCCTATTTTTTAAGTTGCAGCGTGGGGCTTCGTATTCCAGACCTTGGGCTGATCTCAGGTTTTCTCTTGGCTTTGTAATTTCAAAATTTTCCGTAATTTACTCTGGCAATTTTCCTTGTTGTACATTACTAATATAGGTTAAGATGTGCCAGTTTCTCCTGTCTGTAAGCCTCATCCAATTTAGTGATTTATACATGTGACAGTGATGGGTTCGTCTTGGAACATTAAGTATGAGATGGGCCATTTCATTATACATTGCATCTAATTTAATCAGACCCATTTTAGGAGCCCCAGCATAGATAATGTCCCCATAATCCAGCACTGGAAAAAGCATCATGTTTACTACCCGTAGCCTTATCTCCTGTGACATACAGTGTTTTATTCTATGAATCATGCCCAGCTTCTTCCCTAGATTGTGGGTCAAAATTTCTAGGTGAGGTGCCCAAGTGTTTCATCCAGAGTAATGCCCAAGTACTTATATTTGTTTACTTGTTGGATTTGTGTGCCCTGTAGGGTCTGTATAACCAAGGGGGCCCCTATACAATCTGTCTTGGAGAATAACGTAGACTGTATCTTGTTAGTATTTAAACACAATCTGCGTTTCTGAAAAAAAAAACTCTGCAGACTGCAAGAGGCCTTTCTCTTACACCCATTTTGTGGAGTCTGGACAGGAGAAAGCTGTGATACAAAGTATCGAAAGCTTTTCAATAATTCTACAAACAAAGCTCCCATCGACATTCTCCTGTCTAGACTCCACTGTACGTCCCCCATTACCTTCAGCAAAGCTGTATTAGTACTATGAAGCATCTGAAAACCTGACTGATATGTGTTCATTAAATTATTTGACTTCACAAAGCCCTACAATTATGAAGCAACCAGACTCTCGAGTATTTTTAAAACTATCAGCAAAAGAGAGATAGGGTGGTAATTATTGCTCTCATGTTTTATGCCTCCTTTGAAAATTAGCATCACCCTAGATAATGTCCAGCCCTCTGGAAACTCACCTGTTGCCAGGGAGAGATTAAATATATAGGTCAATGGGGATGCAATGCAGGGGGCCACATACTTAAGCATTCTAGTCTGTATATTATCTAGTCCTATTGCCTTTTTTATATCCAATTTCAAGTGGGCCTCCATCGCCTCCTGTACTTTTATATTAGTAAATTTAAATTTAGATTGACCTGTAAAGCTATATTGATTATGTTTATCCTGCTTATAATAATCATCAAGAAAATCTGTCTGCAACGCATTTGTACCTATTTTGGAATGGAATTTATTAAAAGCATTTACCACGGGATTATTTAAAGGCACCAAATGGCCATTTAATTCTATCCTTTTTATTTGTTCATTTTTAGTATTGCCCATAAGATCAACCACTGTGTCCAAAAAAGCCTAGGGTTTTGATTTGCTTGACAGCCTGAAGCAGATCTAAAAAAAGTCTGTTTAGATTGTCTAATTTGGTTTACATACTTATTTCTGGCCTGCTTATACAGAGTCCAGTCCCCATTTGTACCTGTTAATTTGGCTCTATGCCATTTTCTATCTCTATCTATTTTTAGCTTTTGAAGTGTGGCATTATACTACCTTGAGTTATTAGCTGTCACCTTCCTTTTATATACTGGAACACAATAGTTACAGATCCTAAATAACTCCTCCTGAAAATATAACCATGCATCCAAAGCTGTAGGTATCAGTTCCAGTCTATTCCACGCTACATTCTCCAAATCAAGCATATATTCAACATAATTAAACTTTTTAAGGTTTCCTCCATGTTACTGTCTGGGCTTGTTTATTAGTTTTTAATTGCCTTCTCAGAATAGAGATAACCTGATAGTCTGAGAAGGCATCTGGCAAAATGCCACTCTGAGAATATACTGATGGACGATTAGTAAAAATAAGATCCAATAAAGTTGAATTCTGAATATTTTTACAATTTATCATAGTTGGTTCCTCCAGTAGTTGACTGAGCTATAGATTTTCCTGGAAGTCTATCAAAGCATTGGCTGGATCTATCGGGATCCAATTAACATTAAAGTTGCCTAGAATTAATAGCGCATGTGTAGATTTGTAATTTTCCATAAATTCCTGTAAACTTTGAAAAATGCTATTTTCCACTTATGGGGATTTATACAATCCTGTTATTAATACTGGTTTAATAAAGGACATCTTTACTTCAATAAAAAGGGCCTCTAACCCTTTTTCCAGCGAGTCACACTTAACTTCAGATGTTTCCAAATCACTGTTAATATATATATCATGATTCCCCCTCCCTTTTTATTTCTATCCTTTCTAAAATATTGATACTTTTCAGTTTGAAGGGGTTTCTCTGAAATTCTTTTATGTAACCACGTTTCTGTTATAATCACAATGTCTGAGCTATACTGTCCAATCCAGTCCTTAATTATATCTAATTTATTCCACATACTACGAGCATTAAAATGAATCACGCTGAAATCAGATCCTTTCAAAATATTATCATTCTTCTGTTCAGTTGGTCCTGGGTTGGGGTGAACATCTCCACTTATCTTTAGTGAAAGAATTAATGCGTAGTTAAGTAAAGCCATGCCCCACTTGTTTCTATGTTTAAGATGAAATTTTCTAATTTGTTTCATACAACATTTGTAATAAATTCAATGTCAAAAGTGATGAATATCTATTTGCAGTGCGATAATTGCACCTACTATGCAATAATTTCATCAAATCTGTGTACATAGAAGTCATTATTAACTCCATATAGATAATTCCAAAACTTGGTAAAAATATATCACTGTTCCCTGTAATTGTGCTTCCCGGAGTCTGTGTGTCCATGCCAGCATGATGTATGTCTGCTGCCGCCTTTCCCGGGCCCCCAGTCTGCAATAAGCATAGGAAAAGCACTAGTAGCCAATAATTATTCATGATGCAAGGCTGCAGAGAAAAGAAAGACAGCACCCCTTAAAACTAATAAATATTATAATATAAACAATACAACAGATCCAAAGACTAAACAATTCAGGCAGTAGCTAAATACAATACAACTAATCCAAAGACTAAATACCACCAAATACATCAGTCATCAAGCCCATGTCCTTAGCTTGGCAGAGTCTGTGAAGCTGACCAAGTGGTGCAGGTTCCATGGGCCTTCCTGAAACCATGTTGCTCCTCACAGAAAAGTTTGTGCTGGTCAAGGTATGCAGTTAGTTAGTTGTGGATAGTTCTCTTCTGCACCTTTACTAGGACTGAAAGGATAGATATAGGCCTATGGAAGTCCAGGGCAGTACTTTAACCTTTTGAAAATAGGGGCACTGCAGTGGCTGCCTTTCAAATGTTTGGAACTGATTGAGCTTCAAAGGAAAGTTTAAAGATTTTGGTGATTGGAAGGGCAATCTGGTGTGCAGTCGACTTAAGACATTTTGGAGAAAGTCCATTACTGCCATCAGATTTATCAGTGTTTAATCAGGCTGGAAGTTTACAGACTTCATTGATAGTAACCTTTTTTAGGTAGAAACAAGGAGAGGACATTTTTGTATTTAACTCTGATACAGATTTATGGGACTCTCCTTCTGTAACAGGCTGATAATGTTTCTCCAGATTACAGAAATGACTGTTGAATAGATCTGCCACCATCTTGGGGGTCAGTACGTTTAATACCATTTACTTTGATGACTTTTGGGGCCTTGGTGGCTCTGGGGTTCATTATGCTATTGATGCAAGACCAGAATGTTTTGGGGTCACTTAAGCTGGCTGCTTGTTTAGCTTTAAGTTAAGAACTCTTGGCCAGGTTGAGTTCACAGTTACATTTGTTCCTCAGATGTCTATAGGCTGGTATGCCGATCGAACAGCAACATTTTGAAATCGAACTACATTACAGCAGCAATTCGATGTTGCCACTGTAATGTACCCGGGGGACCCCAGCACTGCTTCTTTCGGTCTTGCACCCCCTTCCCGAATAAACCACGACTCGGAGTTGATTATATTGAAATACGGGGTGTGAGGGGCAGAGCCCTTTGCTTGGGGGGTTCAGGGGGCAACTTAACTGGTTGCAGCAGGAACACTGAACACAAAAAACAGTTTACCTGAAGCCTTTATGCTGACTGCAATTTGCAGTCGACATAGAGCCGTCTCTGTAATGCCGGTCGACAACATTTTTGTCAAAATGGCATTGTAGATCCCTATAGGCCTCCAGGGCAGGTTTGGAATTTATGGACAAATTATATTCCAGCTCCATCTCATCATACACTTTACTGTATTTAAATAATTAGAAAACTTAATGTAAATCAGATCACTTAATAAAATTCACTTTATACCATCACACAATTGGTAAATATGATTTTATTTAAAGAAAATATCAAATACAAGGAATTCTTAACGTATAGAGTTGGACTACTGGAGGCTGTACAGTAGGTGCCCTGTCAGTGAAAGTGCACTACCCATACTAGATGTACTGCACATAAAGTAGTACCAAGTATGTGATTATTGTAACAGGCACATATAAAATATGTTGGGTGGTCATGCCATGAATCACTAAAGGTACATATACATATTATTATGCAGCAGTGGCTTCCATAATAAATGAGATAAATTACACAGTGCACCAACATGCTGCTAAATGACATATTGGCATTGGTATCAGGAAAAAAACAATAGCATACATAACACTGTATGCATTTCTTTTCTACAGCTTTTTCTGTCGTTGCCCTGCTGGCAACTTGGGGACATACCCTGTAATCAGGAATATACCCTGTTCAGGTCATTTATGCCATTATCCTGATGGCAGGGGATTTTACATCCACATTTTCTTCCTTCCTTCTTTTCCCCTGCCACAATCAGTGCCTCTAGTGGCCTCGGCAATCACTGCTCACCCTGCAGCAGGATCAAGTTCCCTGGCCCAGCAGGAGGTGTCACCGTGTGGCGGAACTTCCCCATAACCGTCCACAGCTGAGATGCAATGCCAAGTGGCAGCTGTCTCAGCCATGATCTGGCCCTTGACATGACTTCACAGGCTCGCTTTTGAACCCGTGTCATTGCACAGCCACTATGCCATCAGGATGGCCCTAACACTACATGTATTTATGGAGTTATCACTGCATGTTGCAAGCAACCATATTATAGGGGAGACTTGAGATGTCTGGAAGAGTTGATACAGAAAGGTGAGAGTGGTGAGGACACCTTTGTATATCTGATGAACCTGAATGACAATCCTGTTGTGTGCACCCTGCAGATGACATGTGATGAGTGGTCTTCAGTTGTGGACATTTACAGGAGCAGATATTATCATATTCTAGACAGATGGTACACAGAATGTGCAGTAAAGTGCATTGGTCATCTGTGTAATCTGTAAATGTAATGTAAGTATAACAAGAACAGAAAAGACAAACACAGACAGTGTGGATTAAAAGATGAGACATGCGGTGGTACTTGTGACACTGTCCTCCAGCTACAGTGCCAAACATTGCTAGCTTAGTACCACACTATCTTATCTTCTTTATTTTCCCATTTAGTATCTGCAGCACTAGCCCTCTCACACTCTCTAGTGAACAAAACTCACAGCCAGCAGATGAGAAGGCCGTTGCTCAAAGTTCTTATTCATCTTAAGGAATGTGGGCATCTCCACATTCACCACACTCACCCTTTTGTGATTGCCACTCATGATGGCTTCAGCGGCACCGAAAACATATTCTGAATGCACACTGGAGTAAAGCATGGGGATGACTAAAAAAGACAGCTGAAACTACTCAGGCTCTCCAAGCAGGAAAGAGACCTAGGGTGATCATATCAGATGAACTAAAGGTGGTCAGTCAGTGTGACAACGCAGTTAGAAGGGCTAGTGGGATACCAGTGTGCATAGGGAGGGGTATCACCAGCAGAAAGAGGGAGGTGGTATTGCCTCTCTATTGATCACTAGCAAGATCTCACCTAGACTACTGTGTCCAGTTCTGGAGACCACCTCTCCGGAAATACATAGACAGCATAGACAGTGAGGAGGTGGTCCACAAGAAGGCAACTAAAAAGGTACAGGGTCTACATCAGAAGCCTGACAAAGAGAGACTTAAGACCTAAATAAATTCACCCCTGGAAGAGAGGAGAGAGGGAGGAATATGATAGAGACCCTTAGATACCTCATGGGGGTAAATAACGTACAGGAGGGAAGTATTTTTCAGACAAAAAGCTGCTCAAGGAGAAGGGGGGACAATAAGAAGCTGGAGGGGGCTAGATTCAGGAGAGATGTGATGAAGTACTTCTTCACAGAAAGAGTGGTAGATCCCTGGAGCAGTCTTCCAGCGGAGGTGGAGGGGAGAAAACAGTGGTGGAGTTCAGGAATGCATGGTATAGGCATGAGGGAATCTAAGGGAAACAGAAGGAGGGTGTGTGAATGGGCCGGAGATCAAGTAGGATCTGCGGTGATACTATAGGCAGTGAAAAATGTGCAGACTAATTGGGCCAATCAGTCCTTATCTGCCAGCAAATTCTGTGTCTATATCTTGAAGCTCCAGTAGTTAAGTGGATTAGAACCAAGAGAGAAAATTGGCAGTCTCTTAAGTACTCCTCCAGCTGAGTATCAAGGTTTACCAATTTCTAGGAGCCAAGACATGATTTCTTTGTGGTCCTCACCATTAAATTAAGGACAGACGTGTGCTGTATGTGTTCCAGCAGGGATGTCCCAGGTGCAGGTGATGGCTCCTTTTCACTGTTCAACATCTCTTCCTCAGTGCATTCATGATGTTCCATACCCTCAGGATCTTCAATGGGACAAGAATTGACTATCTTCACCAAGTGGTGATGCAGAACATCTCACTAATGTTTTATATCACTATCAGGAGGCAGAATATTTCCAATCTGATTGAACCGTGGGCCTAACACACTGGAGAGGACATAATGGTCTTTTCAAACATCTGTTGCACTCATTTCTTTCCACGCTGGAAATTCAGGAGTCAGTCCATGATTGCTTTTGCACCATGTGATGTAGCATTACGTCCATACTGGGCACTTTTCTGCTACACGAATATGTGTAGAAATCTGAGCTGTGGCAAAATCATGCTCATGCCTGATGAGGTGGAACTGATTTCTCTCATAACAGTGTTGAACCAGTTCCAAGATCTTCACTAATGTCTTCACCTACTCCAGCTACTTGAAGACACCACACCATGACATCTGCTTTGCTGCTTTTATTATGGAGCAGACAGCCATGGATTGCCAGCTTCTGCTCTTGGAACCATTCCAACATATGGTGTGTTGAGTTCCTTATTGTCACACTGTCCTGTATTAAAGTGTGTTCCAACAGCTTTTTTTCATGCTGGAGTATACACCGTTCGCACCTGAAACTTCACTGACTGGGAAAAGTGGGTATCGATTTTTTCACTGTACCCTGTGTAATCTCCACATTTCTGTTCTTGCTCAGCAGATTATGCAAAATGAAGTGTAGCCAGTGGGTGAGAATTGACACGAGTGTACCCACTGTCATCCACAGCTTTCAGTATGTTGTCAGCATTATCAGTGACACCAATCCCAGTTTCCAGACCATTATTTGTTAGCCAGTTGTCGATGACCTCCTCCAGCTTGGTGAACAAGTTATCTGAAGTATGGGTGTTGTGGAACCCAGCAACATAGTGAGCTGCTGGATGCAGTAGACTTTGAGCCACTGCTGCCAACACCCTCCATTCTTTTCCCTACTGTGACTTTCAGCCACACCCAATGTGCCATCACTGCCATATACTGCAGTCCATAACCTGACCACTCATCCACATGTCAGTGGTAAGTTGGACCTGTGGCATGCTAGACTGGTGCAGGCTATGGCAAATTTTGGCACACATGCACTTGTAGAGCTCAGGCAAGACAGCATGTATAAAGAAATGCCTTGATTGGCACACATTAGGGAGGCTCCACCACATGCATCAGCCTTTGAAACTCTAGACTGGAGACGAAGGAGAAGAGCAATAGGTTTTCAACCAGATTAACCCCTACATTGTTTATTTCCGTTACCTTGGAATGTCCTGGTGCAAACTTCCCTGTTTGTTCTGCACATTGCTGCAAGGTCAAGTGCTGCCTTGGGGGAAGAGAAACATCAACAGTAGATGGGGTGGTTGGTTCCTCAAACTGAGAGGATGACCTCCTCCTCCTAAGAACTGGTGTCTGGCTCTGAAAGAACCCGAGACGTCTGCTGCCTTAGTGACCCTTTTAGTTTTTTGCATGGCGACTTGCAATCCTTGTCCAGCAAGACATCCCACATCACTTCTAGAACCTGGAGGTACTTCAACTCCACTCATATACTGTATCTTCTATGGTAAGAAGCCTCCCCTGCATCACCTCCCTATGCGGCGCTACACACTGCTGCCATGACAGTACCATTACCACTAACCACATCTGCTTAGGAACATTTTCCGTTCCTGCTTCCAGCACTACTGCCATCCCCAGACTTTGCAGTTTTGTAATTTTTACATGAAGTGAAAAATGAAATGAAATTAAGCAGAATCAAACCTGGCTTGGACAAGGAAAGAAAACTTGTGAACAGTGATCAGTATTTTAGTAAAGTAAAAAAAAATGTAGAACTTTCTTTCTGAATCGGCACAGCACTTGTGTGAGCTCAAGTCAAAATGGGCCTGCTGTCTCAGTGAGCACACCCAGACAGACAGAGCAAGAGCAGCACTCCAAATGATACATAATATTTGGCTAAAACGCAAAACCACTACAAGAACAGATGAAGGATTTGACATACCTGATGGATTCCACTAGAAAAAGGACTCATCAAAGACACAAGGACCCAAGATTCACTCAAAAGGGGCAGAACTGGCTCGCCACTCTACCACTGTACATGAAGACCACCACAAACTGCATCAACAGCATGGATAGATGTGCAGGAAGTAAAGGATTTCATTTCCTGTCTGCAGACTTACAATGGCAGGATCAGATTATGGATTTGGATTTCAGAATTGGATTCAGAAATCTGAATCTGATCATCATTTTAGGATTTCAAATTTTGGATTCCAAAATCAGAAATACCCGGAGCCTAAATTAAGAATCTGAGGATTCTGATTCCATTTGGTAGAATCCGAGCGACCATAATCTCTGCTTACAATACTACACTACAAGATACTGTAGCACAGTATGCTACTATTGGACCATCAAGAAGCCCTGAAGTGTGACGGCCCGGTGACGTTGAGGGTGGAGGCGCTGGATGCCACACCTCGTGCCACACCAGCGACCTGGATTTGGGAGCGAGCCCGGGCGCTGGCAGTTGGCAGGGGAGGGAAATGGATTGAGCATCCGTAGGACTGCTCTCCTCTCCCTGGGGAAGGATCCAGTGTCTTCCTGGCGCTGTGGAGACCCCCAGTGGAGACTGGGGGTACAACTAGCACAGGAACAAGAATCGGGGATGAGCACGGCAGGCATCTATGGGGCAGCCACGTGCTGACACCATTGTACGACTGCACTCGGGGGGCAAGCACACAAGAGAGGAAAAAAAACTTGTGCCTGGATAGGCGACAGCTCTTCTCCAGGCCACCACCACCACACGCCAATACCGGACCTTGCCTCCGTCTCTCTCCCCTCCTCCTCCCCAGCTGGCATTAGATTGTAGATAGAGTGCCGGATGGAGTGGCGGCCCTGCCCCAGGGGGCTCAGAGCTGGGGGGTTTCTGGTCAGAGGTTGGAGGAGAGGCAGCATACTCTCATGAGGAGGCATGGGATCAGGTCGGCGGTAGAGCGGCTGGCGAGTAGAGGTAGCTTGAGAGAGTTCCAGGTTGCAAGGAGAATAAACAGAGTTAAAAAAATAAAAAAAGAAGCCCTGAAGTTCTCTCTCTCTTTTCTTTTAATTTATTTCATAGCCTTTTTTTTTTATCAGATTGAGTTAACTTTTTCACCAGTTTGAAGACTGTTACATCTCTTAATTTTCTAGTAGTGGAAGTCAGTCAGGCATTTTGTATTATGTGTAGTCATGTGAACTTTCAGTGTATAAAATTACATCGCTGGCAAACAGAATATTTTTTTTTAATTGCAAAGTGGGATAAAGCTTGATTTTTTGTCTCCATGATGGAGTATGAGTCACACAGGTACAGTACCTGTGAGTTCTCTGACACCTTGATGATTTTCTATTTCTACCTTGAATCTTTGCATCAGTTTTTATTTGTAATTGATTATTGATCACTATTTCTAATACCTTATTTGTTGCCCTTTTTATTTAACTATTGTGTTAGTTGTTATCTCATAGTCTCTGTTAAGTATTTTGTGATATACTGCAGCTTGCAAGAAATATGCTGACTAAAATGTGGGCCCTATTCAGTACTGGTTGTGCCATACCTGTGATTCTAGCATTAATTGCCCATGTTTTATTTATTTATTTCAGATTCAGATTAATACCTTTGAGCCAAGATAGCTCTTTTACAAAGGGTCCAAGTCAAAAGAAGCAAGACACCACATAACAATACATAGGGTAGAAAATAATGACACCTATTACAGTATCAAATATACATAATAGACAAGGATTTTTGGTTACATAAGTGCAAATCATATGAACTTCATCATTACAAGATTATGCATTAAAAAATTTTGTTATCACAGTTTGGTTATGAATGCAAAATAGTAAGGCGGTAGCAGCCATAGAAGACTTTGTCTAGGGAGGAGGTAGAGGAGGGGTTAGAAGAGAAGGAGGTTGGTAGACGGGTGTTAGAAAGGGGGAGTAATCAAGGAGTGAGGCAAGGATATCATGCATTTAGGATGGGCAGTCACGGTGGTTAGCTTGGACAAGGAGAAGACAGAGGTATTTTGTGAAGGGGCCAATCTTTCCATGCTCTAGAAGGGAGGTTGTTTAGCCACTGAGGCCCCTGGTAAGCAAGTGAGCACTGGGCAAAGAAGGTACGCTTGAAGGGGACATGTAGTACACCCTTACCTGATCTGCTGGTCATTTTTTTTGTTGTATTGCATTAGAACAAAGCTGCTGTAGAATCTGGTGTTAGATCTAGGAAGGGTTTTTTCCCAATCAGGCAGGCCTAGTATCTAGCCCTTTGGTGCAGATGGAGCCAGCCAGTTGAGGAGTAGAGGCTACAAGTGTATGTTAGGCATTTAGCCCCTAAGACCAGACAATAGGCATTGTTAAGTAGTAATCTGACCCTTTTCAGCGCAGTTTGAGTGGTAGCACAGTAGATTACTAGCCAGTAGTCTATGGTAGACAAAATTGAGCTCTGTGTTACTAGAGTCAGTGCATCTAGGGTCATCACTTGCCTGTGGTGATATAGGATTCCGAGTTTAATATTAGCTGATTTGATAACATGGTCTGTGTAAGAGGTGAAGGAGAGGGTGTCATCAATGTGAATGCCAAGATATTTGAAGGTTGTTCCCTGTTCAATGGTATCTCCCTTTTGACTAAGGATGGTCAAAGGGTTGGTAGTCTTTTTTAATTAGGCAGGGTGAAGTGCATAATTTTGTTTTTTTTTCATAGTTTAAGAGCAGTCAGTTTTGAGAGAACCAGGGCTAAAGTTCTTTGAAGCTATATTGTAGGGCAGCTGCTATTTCAGTTGGGTGAGTGCTTGGCATGGAGATTACTGCATT
The DNA here is from genome assembly GCA_016271365.2 of Neoceratodus forsteri. Classification (NCBI taxonomy): domain Eukaryota; kingdom Metazoa; phylum Chordata; order Ceratodontiformes; family Ceratodontidae; genus Neoceratodus; species Neoceratodus forsteri. The sequence continues at coordinate 325,843,598 of CM057454.1, read as the reverse complement.
GTTTGCATAAAGCAGCATCTTAACTGGGCAAGCATTAGGTAGTGAGTTTATAAAAAGGCTAAAGAGTAGTGGTCCTAAAATGGATCCTTAGGGGAGCCCCAAAGTTACATTACTTTTGTCAGAGGTTACCCCTCTAATTTTCACACATTGTGATCTGTAAGCCAGATAGCAATGAAACCATGACACAGTGTTGTTGGACAGTCCTAGTGATACAAGGTTGTCTAGTAAGATCTGGCGAGTCACCATGTCGAATACTTTAGTGAGGTCTATGAAGATAGACCCCTCTGTTTTTCCAGCTTCTTATGCATTGTACAGGTGAGAGGTAAAGTCTATGAGCACTGTGATGGTACTGTGGTTTTGACGAAATCCATGTTGTTTGTGGCAAAGTAGATTATATTTGTTTTGGGTCACAGTCAGTTGATCTGATACAATTCTCTCTAGAGCTTTTTATGTTCTGTACTTCCACACTCCAAAGCTGCTCCACACATCTCACATGTACATTCACTGACCTTGGCCACCCCAGTACGCATGTGCAGAGCTCTGGATGGTGCTGTGTTGGGCATAGTCACAAAGTGGTTCCCTTGCTCCGCAGCAGCAGGGGTTCATGACATACAGCAATCTGCAGCAGGATTGTTGTATCCCCACATGAAGGGGACAATTAAGCCCTTACCTTCAGCCCACTATGCCAAGGAATATGACTGTGCATGAGGTGGCTTCTACCGATGGGGCACTTCTGGATGTTTGAAAATTTCATGATGGAGGGGTAGTCATTATGGCAGGATCCCCTGTCTAATAATGTATCCCCATGGCTGCCAGCAGCCACACACAAGTAGCATAATAACTGCTATTGCTCATGGTCCTACCCTCTGCACACCTACCAACACAGCTACCTAGATAGCTCTGCTGGCAGTGTGGTATCAGCTCGGGAAGCTATGGATGTCTAGTTTTTGCAGGAGGGTTGTGAATGCTCCAGGTGACTCCCTGGCCCCCTCTGCAAACAGCCCAAAGTTGTACTGTAGTATATTAAAAATAACTGAATACACGCAGTACATGCATACATATTTTTTTTTGAGGGGGGAGACCAGTGTTTCGAGTCCCCCACTAGCTGAGTGGAGATACTGTGTCCACTCATTTTTAAGTACTTGTTTTGTTTCAGCGTGATGGTTATTACAGTATCAGCTGATACCATGTGTTCTGGTAGTCTGTTCGAAGGGTTAACTACGTGTGCTGTGAAGTAGTTGTTGATGTGTCCCTTAAATCTTCTTCCATTCATTGACATTGAGTATCCCCTTGTACTCTCATCCTTGTGCAACTTAAAGAACTGCACTTAGTCTGATCATCAAATCAAGCTTTTTTTTCACAGATGTGTGAGATCATTCTGTACATTACACTTTGAGTAGTTGCTTATTTTAGTGACTCGCTTTTGTTTAACTGAGTGCCCCCCAGATAGGCTTAAAGTGCTTAACTGTGAGTAAACAACTAAACTGTCCATTAAGTGATATACACAATACAAAATGGGGGAAGGGAAAAGGATAACGATAAAAACTACAAACATTTTAGGTGTTATCTTTTATGTATATAAAGTGCTTATACTGTGTAATTTTTTTATACAAAGAAAGTGAATAGAACTGTCTTCTAATATCGCTTGGAAAAGGTTCCTCAGATTGTGCATAAAGGAGCCCAAGGAAGACTAGAGTTTCACAGGAAGTGAGTTCCAGAGGATGGGTAAGCCACCTTACGTGCACGATCATCAGCAAGCTTCAATGTGAATGACAATAAACATAGTAGTGCCCCCCCCCCCCAGTCCACAGACCTCATCATTCTAGCCAGCATACAGGGGGGCAGAAGCATGTGACTGTATTGGAGGCTAATTCCACTCAGGGATCTATAAATTAACACCAGGTCCCAGTGGTCAATCCACCACCCTATAAGCAGCCAACCTCACCGTGGCAGTCAGAACAAAATGTGGGTGTCAGATTTCAGCATCAGGCAAACCCTTATGGAGTATAATACAATAGTCAAGTCTTGAGGCAATGAAGGTCTGTACTATTGTGTGCAGATCAGCAGGATCAAGAAAAGTGCAGAGTCTGAAAATATTCTAAAGATTATAAAAGCATCCCCTGGTCACAGCTGACACCTGAGACTCATGCCAGATAGCCATCAAGAACTAGTCTCAGACTATGCCACATGTCCACTAGCCTCAAGTTTAACCCCATCAGTAGGAGCTTGAGGCTACGCCACAGTGCTGACACCTGCCGATCTGAGCCAACCAGCATCAACTTGGTCTTACCAGGGTTGAGTACCAGCCAGTCGGAGGCAATCCAAGCACTGACTTCCAAAAGGCACGGTTCTAGTTATAGCACTGATTCCCAGCTGTCAGGAGCCTGAAAATAGGCAACTGTTACTGCAAAAAAGAGAGAGACAGAGAGAGAGAGAGAGAGAGAAGAAGAATATACAGCTGGTTATAATCTGCATAGCAGTGAAAACCCACACTGTAGCCTCCTTATGATGGCCAGCAGCAAGCATGTGCACTGTGAACAATACAGGTAAGAGAACTGAACCTTGAGGAACACCACAGTTAAGAACAGTCAGGCATGACGGTTGACACTGCCGTCTATGTTCTCTTTTTGATAGGAATGATCTGAACCATTTTAGAACAGTCATAGTTCTTGCTTCTCTGCAGAAATAACATATTCTTCCTGGTTTAAACCTATGCAATAATAAGTTGTATTTATTTAAAAATTTTACCAGGAAGGCACACTGAGCATAGTACTGCTCGATTCCAGGTGCATCCTGGGGGAGAGGGAAGAGGAGATTACAGAAAGTTCAAGTATATATGATACACTAACACAGGAGCATAATAATATAAAATACATATACCAGGAAATAAACAATCATTTCAAGTACACATCGAATAGGGTAATAAGACAGAGATGAGCAATAATCAAACAGGACCTCAAGTGGGATGGCAGATGATGGCTAGTCTTATGGATGGAAACGGGACCAGCAGAGATGGGCAGACACAATTATCAGGTGTTACAGACACATGGGGAGGAGAAGTGAAACTTTGAAGAGTTGATTGAGTTGATAAGGAGAGGACATGTGCCGGATGTCAGCAGTGAGGGAGTTCCATAATTTAGGCATTGTATAACTGAAGGCTGCCTGAGCTGCAGAGGAGGACACGCGGGGTATTGCCAGGAGACGGGTGTCAAAATTTCCTAGGCAGTATGCTGGACTGGTCTACATTGACAGGGCCAAGGCGAGGTAGGGTGGTAGAGACTGGGACCAGAACTTAGCCGTGAGATTCGCACAGTGGGATATTGACGATCATGAAGCAAGGGGAGGTGAAGTGAAGGGAGCAGTGATGAGCGGAGAGCAGGCAATCAAGAGCAAAACGGCAGAATGACTGGAAAAGCATGTCCAGCCTGGCTACAGTGGACTTTGGGGCAGTACCATAGACTACATCCCTGTAGTCAAAGATTGGGAGAATCATTTTCCGTACAAGAGAATGGTAAGCAGGCATTGGGATGCAACCACGGTTACGATATAACGCACCCAGCTTGGGGTGCAGTTTTTTGTGGGTGACACCTACATGTACAGAAAAGTTGAGGTGCTGGTCAAGCCAAACCCTGAGGTATCTAAAGGAGGAGCAAACCTCCAGAGTAGCCCCGTCCAGGGTATGAAAGGAGGGGGCGGTGGGGTGCCGAGAGAGTCTCTGCCTTGTGCCAAAGGTCATGGAGACAGTCTTCTTGGCACTAAGAAATAACTGATTTGCACGAAACCAGTGCTGGACATCATTGAAGTCCTGCTGGAGTCTGGTCGCCACATCAATGGTAGAAGGGCCTGACGTATACAGAACCGTATTGTCCACATATATGTGGATGGATGGATTTGGACAGATGGTGGGCACGTCATTTAGGAACATGAAGAAAAGGAGTGGGCCAAGGACTGAGTCTTGAGGGAACACCAGTAGTGACTGGAAGGGGGGGGGGGTAGATATGGAGCTACTAATCCTGACAAATTGGGACCTGCCTACCAAGTAGCAGTGGAACCAGCTGATAGCCTCAGTAGAGAGCCCAGCAAGGGAGAGTTTGTCAAGGAGGGCATGGGAGATGGTGTTGAAGGCTTTGGCTAGGTCAAAGAAGATGGCCGAGGTGATGTGGCCTTCGTCCATACCAGCCAGGATGGCATCCATGACCCGTAGAAGGGAAGAGGCAGTGGAGTGGGACTTTCTGAAGCCAGACTGGTAGGGTGAAAAGAAAGAGGTAGAGTTGAGAAATGAAAAGAGTTGCTCCAATGCAAGGTTCTGCTGGAGTTTTGCCAGAACAGGGAGAAGGGAGATTGGGCAGTAGTTTCCAGGGGCAGAGGCATCACTGCCCTTGGGAAGCGGTATGACAGTTGCATGCTTCCATTCGGATGGTATAGTAGCTAAGGACTAGGACAGGTTGAAAAGAGCAGCCAAGGGGAAGGTGATGGCAGGAGCAGCCAGGTATAACATTTTGGCATCCACCCCCAAGGGGCACTTTCCCTTAGACGGGTTGAGAGCAGACAAGGCATTGTAGACTTCTAGGGGGATAACTTGGTGAAAGGAAAAGGAGGGGGCAGGAGGTGGCTCCTGCGCATTGGCAGGGGAAGGGGAGGTGGTTTGATGGTAGGGGGGAAGTGAGGACAAGAGAGAGGAGGTGCAGTTAGTGAAAAATTAGTTAAATGCAGATGCCACTTCAAGCGGGTATGTTATAGAGGCGCTGTCCACATTTAAAACAGGGGTTCAGTATTGCATGCCCTTTTTAGTACTTGTCATAGAAACATAGAAACATTGACTTTGACGGCAGATAAGGACTGCTTGGCCCATCTAGTCTGCCCGTTTCCCTACCTACAGGATAGGCCGCAGATCCTAGTTAACCAACAGCCTATTTCTTCCTACCCCCCACAAGAATTGCCTTATGTCTGTCCCATGCATTCTTGAATTCTCCCACAGTTTTAGACCCCACAACCTCCTCAGGAATGATGTTCCATGCATCCACTACCCTCTCTGTGAAATAATACTTCCTCACATTGCCCCTGAACCGCCCCTATCTTTAAATTGTGTCCCCTTGTTCTTGCACGTCTCTTTTTCTGAAAGATGCTACCCTCTTGGACTTTGTTGATTCCACTGAGGTACTTAAAAGTGTCTATTATGTCCCCCCTCTCCCTTCTTTCCTCAAGGGTATACATATTAAGCTCCTTTAGTCTCTCCTCATACGGCTTCTCTTGCAGACCCTGCACCATTTTAGTTGCCCTCCTCTGGACTGCCTCTATCCTGTCTATGTCCTTGTGGAGATGGGGTCTCCAGAACTGGACACAGTACTCCAGATGGGGGTCTCGCCAACTGTCTGGACAGAGGGATAACAACTTCCTGTTTTCTGCTGCTGATGCCTCTCCCTATGCATCCCAGTATACCCCCAGCCCTCCCTACTGCCTTCTCACATTGCTTGCTAACCTTAAGGTCATCTGATATGATTACCCCCAGGTCCCTTTCCTTTTTTGTTGTTGTTACTACCCCCCCCCCCCATTGTGTATTCTTCCCCTTGGTTCTTGTTTCCCAGGTATATTATTTTGCACTTCTTTGATTTGAATCCTAGCTGCTGTATTTCTGACCATTCCTCCAACTTTGCCGAGTCCCTTCTCATCGTTTCCACGCCTCCTTGTGTATCCTTGTCCTCAGTACTAACCAGTCAATGTGAATATAAAAATAAAGATTATGATCCACTCATGCCCCCGGATATTACATCTCATATATTTTTATCTGGAGGTGAACTGTCCAGCAATAATCATCTTTTCTGTACACTGCAGCTAGCTGTGTTTTCTAATGTAAGAGTATTGTCACTATGGTCTTAATGCAGTATATGCAGCAAGCTGTTATCAATAAATCAATAGAAACATAGAATGTGTCAGCAAAAAAGGACCAGTAAGCCTATCTAGTCTTCCATATTTCCCTCTCTGTTACTACAGTACTACCAAGTTGCATATGATTAACTGAAATATGTCTGCAAATCCTTCATCGTATTAGTCACAGATGTAGCAGTCATGCAGAGTATAGTATAGCCTGCAACATATACAAGAGAGTTTATTCATTTTGGGCGTATCATCTACAAACAGAGAAAATAATAATAGGTTTAATCAGAAACACGCAGAGAAACCTCTGATATGAATGGGTCATCAGTATTGATGGGGACATGTTGAAAATGACATGGAAGATTGCTTTACAGAGTTGCATTGTTTGAATTATATCTGAACTGTACGTTCAAAAGTTTTAATAAGCAGCCATTATCTAAATGCCACACAGCGGTGACCAAATTGCCTTTGAAGGCACTGTGGTCTAGGGATTAGAGTAATAAGCTGTAAAACAGGAGCTCACAGGTTCAGATTTCACCAATTACTAGCTCCCTGTGTAACCTTGAGTAGCTCATGTGCCTCCCTCCTCTTCAGACCTTCCGGCTCTATCATTGGCAGAGGCTGAACCCCACTAAAAATGAAATGTTGCTTCAAACTTGGGCTAACCAGGGTAAATGAACTGTGCAAAAATTAATACATTAATGAATAAATGTTGGCACACGATGGCCACTATTGAGCTTACCAACCATAATATAACTTACTGTGCATCTGCAAGGAATTGAATGACTCTAATGGAAGGGAAATAATTGTGTCTTCTTAAGCATAATCTGTTTTCATTCTCTGTGGATGAATTATAACCATTGGTTCCTTGTATGCATCATAAAAATAAGGGAAACCCTTCAGAAGAAGTGCTAATCCTTCTGGCATTGATCCCTGCCCTTCTGCCGTAAAATGTGACCTCTGGATCAACTGGTTTTAAAATGTATAAAGCACTGTACATTTAAAAGACAGATGTTGTTTGTTTAAAAGTACTAGGGCTGATTTCAAATGCTGTTTGGAGACATGGGGCACATGTGCTCCCAGTACTCTTTGTTTGACTGTATTTGCTGCAATGTGCACAAGCTTTTTTTACTTAAAGAAGTACAGTACCAACCAACAGAGATATAGTATCTTAGGGTCCTGCAACTACACAATTGTTTAGTTAAATGCATGAATGCTGCATAGTAATCAGACTTTCAAACCTCAACTCTGGAGCACATCAGTTTGCAAAATGCAGAACATGTCCCTTGTCCACATCAAGGCCAGGGCGGGGGGAGCAAGCAAGATAAGCATTAATTAAAATACAGCAGGGGGAATTAATGATTATTGGGGATGTAAGTTTGTCATGGCAGTCATACACGTCATTGATTCCATGATGTTTGATCTTTATTCAGGACTTCCATGACTTTCACTAGTGTCATCAGAATGTAGCAATGATGACAATGCCACAACATTTACTGCTGTTTACTAATGATTTCATGAACAAACAATGAGTCATTAAAACCTCATCAATGACAAACTTACATCCCTAATGATTATGGGGGACTTCAGTCTGCCTTGGGTAGATTGGAAGATCCCTGCTGCCACCTGTACCAGGACTCAGGTGCTCCTAGATATATTCCAGAGTGGGTTCCTGACACAGTGGGTCCTGGAGACCAGCAAGGGGAGGGCTATACTGGATCTAGTTCTGCCTAATGGCACACAAGTCTAGGAGGTAAAGATCGAGCCTTTAACTGTGTTCCCCACATGAGTCCAAAAGCTGGAGGACCTAGGGCTAAGGGCAAAATTGGCCATATGTGAGTTAGAAACTGGCTGCAAGATAGAAGTCAGAGGGTAGTAGTTGGGAGGGAGTTCTCAGAAGCTAGACCAGTCATTAGCGGGATCCTACAGGGCTCAGTGCATAGTCCGGTGTTTTTTAACATCTTCATCAGGTATATTGCAGACAAGATAAAAGGTAAGATATGCCTGTTTGTGGATGACACAAAGCTCTGTGGGAGAGTAGACATGGAAGAGGGGAGACAAGACATAAGGGAAGGCCTGCCCAAACTGGATATGTGGTCATGTATTTGGTAATTGGGATTCATCACCAAAAACAGTAAGGTTATGCACTTGGGGACAAAAAAAAACTGGAAGCCAAATCCTGGCTGGGAGATGTGCAAGTTACAGCATCAGAAGAGGAGAAGGAATTGGGTGTGATCCCCAAGGGTAACCTAAAGCACTCAGCATATTGCAGGAGTGCAGTAGCCAAAGCAAATTGAATGCTGGGCCATATAGCCAGGGGTATAACCAGCAGAAAAGTGGAGGTCATTCTGCCGCTGTACAGACCACTGGTTTGGCCACATCTCAAGTGTAGTGTGCAGTACTGGTGCCTTTACCTAAAGAAAGACATCAACCTGCTGGGAACAGCCCAGAGAAGGGTGACCAAGATGATCTAGGGACAGAAAGGCAGATAATACAAGGAGACTTGGAGATCTAAAATTGTACTCCCTGGAGGATGGAAGAGAGAGGGGTGACATGATTGAAACCTTCAGATACCTTAAAGGTTTCAACAGAGTGAGCTCTGAAGGTCTCTTCCCCTTAGTGGTAACAGGACCACTAGGTGGCACTGCCTCAAGCTGGTAGGGAAAGATTCAATAGGAGAATGAGGAGACACTTTTTCACTGAGAAGGTGGTGGCAAAGTGGAATGAGCTGACAGAGAAAGTTGTCTCCCTGAAGATTGTGGACAGCTTCAAGAAAGGTTGAGACACAGTAAAGGGAAAAGTTGCATGTTGGGGGAGCGAGGAGAGGAAGGAGACATCGATGGGGGGAGGAGTGGATTTCGGGGAGGGGTCAAAATCCCTCAGTAGACAGTGAAGGGTCTGTAAACTTGAGCAGACATAGTAGACTGCAAGGTCTTTTTCTGCTGGCTCAGTCATATGTTACGTAGAAACATAGAAACAGACTTTGACGGCAGATAAGGACCAATTGGCCCACCTAGTAGTCTGCTCATTTCCCTACCTACTAGATAAGCCGCAGATCCTAGTTAACCAACAGCCTATTTCTTTCTACCCCCTACAAGAACTGCCTCATGTCTGTCCAGTGCATTCTTGGATTCTGCCACAGTTTTAGACCCCACAATCTCCTCAGGAATGCTGTTCCATGCATCCACCACCCTCTCTGTGAAAAATACTTCCTCACATTGCCCCTGAACCGTTCTCCTTCTAGCTTCAAATTGTGTCCCCTTGTTCTTGCTCATCTCTTTTTGTGAAAGATGCTACCCTTTTGGACTTTGTTGATTCCACTGAGGTACTTAAAAGTTTCTATCATGTCCCCTCTCTCCCTCCTTTCCTCATGGGTATACATATTAAGCTCCTTTAGTCTCTTCTCTTATGGTGTCTCTTGCAGACCCTGCACCATTTTAGTTGCCCTCCTCTGGACTGCCTCCATCCTGTCTATGTCCTTGCAGAGATGGGGTCCTTCAGAACTGGATGCAGTACTCCAGATGGGGTCTCACAAACTGTCTGTACAGAGGGATAACAACTCCCTGTTTTCTACTGGTAATGCCTCTCCCTGTACATCCCAGTATCCCCCTAGACCTCCCTAATGCCTTCTCACATTGCTTGCCAACCTTAAGGTCATCTGAAATTATTACGCCAGGTCCCTTTCCATTGTTATTGTTCTTCCTCCCCATTGTGTACTCATCCCCTCGGTTTTTGTTTCCCAGGTGCATTATTTTGCATTTCTTTGCACTGAATCCAAGCTGCCATACTTCTGACCTTTCCTCCAACCTTGCCAAGTCCCCTACTCATCCTTTCCACGACTCCTTGTATATCAACCATGTTGCAGATCTTTGTGTCATCTGCAAAAAGGCATACTTTTCCTTCCAATCCCTCTGCAATGTCACTTATAAAAACATTAAAAAGGACTGGACCCAGTACTGAACCCTGAGGTACCCCACTAGTAACCCCCCTTTCTTCAGAGTGGACTCTGTTTACTATTACCTTCTGTGTCCTTTTGTCCAGCCAATGTTTTTCCCAGGCTGCCACCCTGGGACCCACTCCCAGACTGACTAATTTGTTTATTCATTTTTTGTGTGGGACTGTGTCAAATGCCTTGACAAAGTCTAGGTAGGCCATGTCCACAGCCCCTCCCTGGTCTACTACTTTGGTCACCCAGTCAAAGTCATAGTCTCTGCCCACCCACTGTCTTCGTCTTTCTACACTCCCTAATGTACCAATAAAAGGTTTTATCCCCCTTCTTAACCGAGTTGGCTATCTTTATCTCAGTTTGGGCCTTTGCTATTTTGACTGCCTTCCCTGTTTCTTTCTGCCTTGACTGGTACAGTTCTCTGTCCTGCTCCTTCTGTGTTTCTTTATACTTCCTAAATGCTATATTTTTCTCACTAACCTTCACCACCACCTCTTTTGAGAACTATACTGGCTTTTTCTTTCATTTTGATTTGTTTAATTGCTTCACACAAAGGATTGTTGCCTCTATGATGGCAGTTTTGATGTTCCCCATTGTTCTTTCACCCCTCCTTCTTGCCTGTTTGCTTGTGCTTTTCTAAGGCACTCTCCCATTTTGCCAGAGTCAGCCCTCCTGAAGTCCAGTACCCTCACTTTTGTATGGCTTGACTCTGTAGCTGAGTTTATCATGAACCACACTGTTTGGTGGTCACTTGTTCCCAGATGGCTACCCACTTATAGATCTGAGATTCTCTCACTGTCCCACTTTGAGAGTACAACGTCTAAGATTGCTCCCTCCCGAGTGGGTTCCAACGTTAGCTGTCTGAGGCATGCCACCTGTAGGGCATTGTGAATGGCCCTGCTGTAGGATGTGTCTGCAGTAAAGGTGCTCCATTTAACATCTGGCATATTCAGGTCCCCATCAACAGTATCCCCCTTTTCTCTACCACCCTAAGGATGCCTTCTATCATATCCTTGTTCGTAGGTTATTTTGTTGTTGCCTCCTCTTGGGTATCTGAAACTGAGAACCTTGATTTTTTTTTATTTTGAAGGGAATTCTGGCATTATTACCATGCCAATCCCCCACCTTCTCTTGTACTATACCTGCATCATCCTGGGCTGTGAAGGGTGTGGGCAAATAGCTTCCACTGAAACCAATGCAAATTCCCACTCATAGCCATCTGCCAGCAGGTTTTATTTAACAACTGATGCTAAGATCTTCCCTAACCCTGAGGTAACCCATCACCTCTGTGATGTCTGCTCTCCACTTGCTGTGGAAGAGAGGGGTTCCCGAGTCATTTCTAAACCTGGCTCCCCATACTGTCACAGGGTAGTGTTCTGCAAGAGAGTCAGCAAGAAATGTTTGTAGAGAGTTGCCATGCCTCTTTTTCAAACATGAGAGTGACATTGCTGCAGAAACCTACTGATAGCAGGCTTGCTAAATACAGACTCAGACCCTCTGCCATCTGATCCAGTTGGGAGTTGGTTTCAGGCAGTGGGCTTGAATATCTAAGAACAGTCAGCTTTTGAATCCCTGCCACCACATTCTGAAATAACTATCAGCTGTTTTGGCTAAAGGGGAGTTGAGAGCCAGTCGGGCTCCATTAGAGGATTTAAACACCTTGGGACTGTGCCTCTCACATTGATGCAGAGACCTGCGGTGGCAGGCTTCCTGAACACAGACTTGGCCCCTCTGACCTAATTGAGAGCCAGTTTCAGGCAGTGAGCGTGACCATCATACAATATTTCTGGGCTTTAACCTAGCAGTTTTCCACTGTGATCCTTTAACTGAACAGACATAGTTTAAAGGTGTCACACTGTGGGCATCAGCGTGGGGTGGCAGTTGGCAGGAGACACTGCACCCTAAGTGTGAACTCAAAGCAGCCAGTTTGGTTTATTTAATTTGGGTATAAGTGAAGTAATAATGTATGATCAATTGTAAGTGTGTAGCATCAAGCCAGTAAGTAAACAGAGAATAATACTAGCTACAAGTGGATTACACTGAGGAGTAGATAACTAGTAGTATAAATAATAAAAAGGGGCTAAATGTGCATACTGTTACATCTGCAACTAATATATGCTGCTGCTGGTTCTTTATTCTGAACATATCAACATGCATTAATGCTGGGGTGCATTAACTAACTTAGGCAAGAAAGATTACTTCATATTTGCTCTCTTTTACATATAATAAACTGAGTAACTTTGAAAGTTATTTAACTCTTTGAGTGCTGAAGATGAACATGTACTCTGTAGAGCCTGGACGTATATATACTGCATATATGCCTGCAGTCTTCTAAGAACTAATTTTCTAAATGTTTCAACAAGGAGCCACAACTTAGTTACAGTGGGGATCTCAAACAAGTGTGATACACCCAACTGCTTCCCCAGGTAAAGTGTGTAGAATAGGGAGGTCAGGATTAAAGTGTATAACATAAGATGAGAGCAGGAAAGGGGGTTAATTAAGCAATAAGGCAAGATCAGGGGTAGAGTAACAGTCTGTTAATCACCCCCTAGGGGTGTAATCAGGCATGATGTGCAATTGAGTGCCACATTGCCCCAAGGCGGTGATTGACTGTTAATCTAACTCCTGGGAGTGCCTTATTGCTCTTATAAAAATTATTCCAAAAGAAAAGTGTTAAAAGTGTACTTTTTGAAAGTTTTCCACATTGAAAGGGACATTTTTAATTCTTCCTCCAACAGTTTAAGAATGTTGGTTCAGAGTGTATCAGTCCAGTCATTCAACTGTGCTAGAGGATGGAATGCTGACAGGAAGAATTCATGCGCTATGGTGATCAGGCTGTACATGGCAGTGTAACAGGGATTAATGTAAGGCTGTTGGAATGCTATTAGTCAATCAGATTGCAGCATTTCTGAGTCCATTTTTTGAAATATAGGGAAAGTAGGAGACACCCTATCTAGGGTAAGGTTACAAAATAGTTTCAGGGAAGAAACAGCTTGAGGCATTAGTAACGTGGGAGTAGGAAGGGATATAAAGGTAAACCGAACTTGCACAGATACTAAGCAAAGGAAGGTAATGCTAGTACTTAATCTAAAATACTAAGGTGTAACAAGGAGTCAGTTATTAGTTGGAGTGAATATAACAAACAAGTGGGATATGCTCAAAACTCCTCTAGGTAAGTGGGTAGAATAGGGAGGTCATGATTAAAGTGTATAGGATCAGACTTAAATAGGAACATGAAAGAGGCTTTAAAAGGGGGGAAAACAGGAGACACCCTATCTATGGTATGGTTATGAAACAGTTTCAGGTAAGAAAAGGGTGAGGTAGTAAAAATGTGGGAGTAGTAAGGAGATAGAAGGGTAAACTAAACTTGTAGGCACCATGAGGAAAGATGGTAAGAATCTTGGGAGTGGTGCAGTGTGCAGTGGTTGTGGCACAGCAGTCTATAGGGGAACCTTCTGGAGACTCATGGACTGCCCCATATGTTCTCACCTCTGTGGGTTGCAGGCAGAGGTTGCTGAACTCTGGTCCAAACTGGTGAGAGTACAGTAGACCTTCTGCCCCAGTGAGGGGCCACTAAGTGTGCCATCACTCTCCCCCAGAGGATGGATAGAGAGAGGCAGAGTGGATGTACCATGGTGGACTCTGGGAGAGTGGGTGCTGGAGTTGGATGCATGCTGCTACACCTATACCACTGCATAACACCTTTGTCTTACTGGCAGATGGGGCAACTGAGAGGAGGTACCCGTCACAGTGGGAAGGGAGGAGGTCAGCGTTCTCAGAAGTTGAGAACCTAAAGAAGGAGGAAGAATCCCACAGCCAAAGGGGAAGCAGCTACTGATGGGGGACTTAATTGTGAAGGGGATAGACTTGGGAGCTGGATGGGGGAAGACAGGGAAGTAAGGTGCTTGTGTAGTGCTGAGAGATGGAGAGCGGATCCTGAGTATCGCTAGGGCAGCAGGAGCTGGATATCATTGACCATTATGGGAATTATATACCACAGGAGAAGGTAGGAGTAGTGAAGGGAAATTCAGGGAGCTGGGGAGGGGTCTCAAGCAAGTAGCATGCAAGATGACTTTTTCCAGGGTGCTACCTGTATACAGCTGGTGAGAGGCAAGAAAACTCTGCACCAGGGCTTTAAATGAATAACTGAAGGTATGGTTCCTGGAGGAAGGTTTTGGATACATTGGAGACTGGGCACCAACCTGGGAGAATGTGGACCCCTTTGGGAGGGATGGCCTGCATACTTCTCAGAAGGGGTCCTTGATGGCAGGTTTAAATGCTACATGGATGAGTATTTAAACTAGACAGGGGGAGGTGGTGAAACCAAAGGAAGCAACAGTTTCTTCCTTGCTGATGGAAAAGCTGATGGTACAGTGCTAGGAAGGGAAGTGCTAGGGAGGGAAGATCATGGGGGGAGGGAAGTGTTAGTGAGGGAAGATCATAGTGGAGGAGGTACAGTGTTAGGGAGGGAAGTGTTAGGGAAGATCATAGTGGAGGAGGTACAGTCTTAGGGAGGGAAGTTTTAGTGAGTGAAGATCATAGAGGAGGAGGTACAGTGTCAGGGAGGGAAATGTTAGGGAGGGAAGATCATAATGGAGGAGGTACAGTGTTAGTGAGGGAAGTGTTGGTGAGTGAAGATCATAGAGGAGGAGGTACAGTGTCAGGGAGGGAAGTGTTAGGGTGGGAAGATCATAATGGAGGAGGTACAGTGTTAGGGAGGGAAGTGTTAGTGAAGAAAGATCATGGTGGAGGAAGTACAGTGTTAGGGAGGGAAGTGTTAGGGAGGAAAGATCGTATAGAGGAGGTACAGCATTAGGGAGAGAAGTGTAAGGGAGGGAAGATCATAGTGGAGGAGGTACAGTGTTAGTGAGGGAAGATCATAGTGGAGGAGGTACAGTGTTAAGGAGGAAAGATCATAGTGGAGGAGGTACAGTGTTAAGGAGGGAAGATCATAGTGGAGGAGGTACAGTGTTAAGGAGGAAAGATCATAGTGGAGGAGGTACAGTGTTAAGGAGGGAAGATCATAGTGGAGGAGGTACAGTGTTGAGGGAAGATCATAGTGGAGGAGGTACAGTGTTAATGAGGAAAGATCATAGTGGAGGAGGTACAGTGTTAAGGAGAAAAGATCATAGTGGAGGAGGTACAGTGTTAAGGAGGGAAGATCATAGTGGAGGAGGTACAGTGTTGGTGAGGGAAGTGTTAAGGAGGGAAGATCATAGTGGAGGAGGTACAGTGTTAGTGAGGGAAGTGTTAGAGAGGGGAGATCATAGTGGAGGAGGTACAGTGTCAGGGGGATAAGTTTTAGGGAGGGAAGATCATAGTGGAGGAGGTACAGTGTTAGTTAGGGAAGTGTTAGTGTAACCCCCTACAAATGGGGGTTCCCAGAAAGTCTTCCAAGAGCTCTCCTAAAAACTCACTGCCAGGCTGGGGTCCTGGGGTTAGCAGTTTTAAATGTATTGCCAGTGAGTGCCTGTGTAGCCTCTATGTACTGTCGCTTTAAGAGCTGCCTAGCTTGCAGTAATATTAATCTGGAGGGGGGCTGAGTGTTTTCATGCTTGAGTCCCGCCCAGGCTGCTGGAAAACAGCTCAGTTTCTGCCGTCGCTAATTGTGCAGAGGGAGCTCTGTTGAGGGATGTAACGATTTGCTGAAAATAATTCAGAGTGAGAATGATAATGTAGTTTGTTCTAATCTGCCTTCTTTGCAGCAAGGACTGTTCAGGTTACCTCCACCATCTTGGTCCTCAACTGCTGATTTGGACCAATCACTACCTGGGGACTCTAAAATGGAGCCTGTCTGAAAGGACTTTGTGAAATACAGGCTTGGGAATAGTAGTTTTAGGCTGTTGGCACCTTGTTGTACTGAAGGAGAAGCTGTTGCTTGACTGACAGTTGAATCAGCCAACCGAAACTTTGGGATCTGGAGGAAATCCCCAAGCTGCCTGCTGTTTAAGGCAGTTCTGAGTTGGAAGTTGAGAGAGGAGCAGCTCGAGAGAGTTTGAGCAGTGATCTGCATAGTTTTGGGTGGGAGAACTGTGGGAAAGGCTTGAGTTGAGGCCTGCAAGTCTGCCCATTGCCCTGAAGGGAAGAGAGAAGTTCTTTTGGACTAAATCCGAGGTGGTGAGATTGAATTAAGCCACCAAAGTGTAGCCAGGCTCAACCTGCAAAGGACTGAAGATTTTGCTGTATGCAATCAGTCTGGTAGGAACTCCAGCTACTTCTGAGCTCCCAGTCCAAGCAAAGACTGAGCGATCGTGATCGGGGAGCATTTTGCCTGGTATAGCAGGATTTCCTTGCTTATAAAAGTGCTGTGTACTGGAGGGGGGGTTGCAGTTTAGTCACCCTTTGTGTGAACTGTGTGCAGACTGCTGGAAGCTGTATCCAGCCCAAATGGACTGAATCCGCGGTTATCTCCATGAGGCTGGGCCTTGCCATGAGGGCCTTGCCAGACTACCCTACAGCACAGAGAAGAGCCATTGACGAGAGACCTGCCTGAGGATAAGCCCCCTGCTCTATGCCTGAACAGGAACGACGCCTCGGTGATTCGTGTGTGCCCTGCTTCTCCTGGTACTCCGGAGAATTCATTCACTGTCTCAATTTTCGTCCATCCTGTGTCTAGTTCTGGGTATCACGAGTAACCATCAGGGTAGCTCCCTGCAACTACAATTTAATATAAGCGTGTCATCTGGTTGCTTTGTTGTTTCACGTACTGAGCCATCTGGCTCCGGATTACAAACAGCGTATTGTACAAGTTGTTTTTTTTCATCCCAGGGCCCCGACCAGCTGCAACGCCAGCATACCCCGGCCAACAGTCCTGGCTAGCTCCTTTCCTCCACCTGGGTACCCAGAGAGTGTGACTGTGTTAGGGACTCTGACTGCATGCGCAGCTGTGTGATTGATAGAGCTATTAAACTAATTAACCTGATTACCCCCTTCCTTAGAAACATAGAAACATAGAATTTGACGGCAGATAAGGACCGCTTGGCCCACCCAGTCTGCCCATTTCTCTACCTGATGGATAAGCTGCAGATCCTAGTTAACCAGCAGCCTACTTGTTCCTACCCCCCAGAATTGCCTTATGACTGTCCCATGCATGCTTGAATTCCACCACTATTTGTGACTCCACAACCTCCTCTGGAAGGCCGTTCCATACATCCACAACCCTCTCTGTGAAAAATACTTCTTAAATTACCTCTGAGCCGCCTCTTCTATCTTCAAATTGTGCCCCTTGTTCTTGCACACCTCTTTTTTGAAAGATGCTACCCTCTTGGACTTTGTTGATTCCCTTGAGGTATTTGAAAGTTTCATCATGTCCCCGTCTCCTCCTTTCCTCGAGGCTATACATATTAAGCTCCTAAGTCTCTCTTCATATGTCTCCGTGCAGACCCTGCACCATTTTAGTTGCCCTCCTCTGACAGCTTCCATCCTGTCTATGTCTTTATGGAGATTGGGTCTCCAGAACTGCACACAGTACTGCAGATGGGGTCTCACTAACTGTCTGTACAGAGGGATAATAACTTCCTGTTTTCTACTGGTGGTGCCTCCCTATGCATCCCAGTATCCCCCAGCCCTCCTTGCTGCCCTCCTCACATTGCTTGCCCACCTTTAGGTCATCTGATATGACTACCCCAGGTCCCTTTCCATTTTTATTGTTGTTAGTATCTCACCCCCATTGTGTACTCTTCCCCTGGGTTTTTGTTTCCCAGGTGCATTACCTTGCACTTCTTAGCATTGAATCTAAGCTGCCATACATTTGACCATTCCTCTAACCTTGCCAAGTCCCTTCTCATCCTTTCCACTCCACCTTGTGCATCAACTCTGTTGCAGATCTTTGTGTCATCTGCAAAGAGACATATTTTTCTTCCAGTCCTCTGCAATGTCACTTATAAAGACATTGAAGAGGACTGGTCCTAATACTGAACTCCCGCGGTACCCCACTACTAACCCCCTTTTTCAGAATGGACCCATTTACTATTACTCTGTGTCCTATTCTCCAGCCAATTCTTTACCCAGGCTGTCATCTTGGGACCCACTCCCAGGCTGGCTAACTTGTATATTAATCTTGTGTGGGACTGTGTCAAATGCCTGTTAAAGTCTAGGTAGGCCATGTCCACAGCCCTCCCTGATCAACTACTTTGGTCATCCAGTCAAAGAAATCTATCAGATTTGTCTGGCATGACCTTCCGCTACTGAATCCATACTGCCTTGGGTCATGTGCCCTCTGGCCTCTAGATACTCAACAATTCTTTCCTTCAGAAGTGATTCCATCATTTTCCCTACCACTGAGGTTAAACTAACAGGTCTGTAGTTTCCTGCTTCTGCCTTGCTCCCACTTTTGTGAGGGAATCACATCTGCCCTCCTCCAGTCCTCGGGTACCACCCCATCCTCCCATGATTTGTTAAAGAGGGTAGTCAGTGGTGTCACTAGTTCTACCCTTAGTTCTTTAGAATTCTGGGATGAATCCCATCAGGCCCCATTGCTTTGTCCACCTTCAGTTTTAAGAGTTCTTTCAGAACCCTTTCTTCTGTAAATGGGCTGGTATCAACTTCTGTATCCAGAGTGTTTCTACTGTTTGTTTTAGGTACCCTCGTCCTTTGTAAATACTGAGCAAAATATTTGTTTAGTATCTTTGCCTTTCACAGTCATCCTCTGCCCACCTCCTCCCTTTATTAAGCCTCACTATCCCTCCCTTGGTCTTCCTTCTCGCCCCTGATCTACCTATAAAAGGTTTTATCCCTCTTCTTAACTGAGTTGGCTATCTTTTCTCGTGTTTGGGCCTTTGCTGTTCTGACTGCCTTCCCAGCTTCCTTTTGCTTTAACTGATACAGTTCTCTGTCCTGTTCCTTCTGTGATTCCTTGTACTTCCTGAATGCTTTCTTTTTCTCTAGAACCTTCACTGCCACTTCCTTTGAGAACCATAGTGGTTTCGTGGTTTCTTACCTCGTTTCGTTTTGTTTATTTGCTTTACACAAAGGCTTGAAACCTCTGTGATGGCAGTTTTTATTATTCCCCATTGTTCTTCCACCCCTCCTTCATGCCCATTTGCTAGTGCATTCCTTAGGCACTCACCCATTTTGACAAAGTCAGCCCTCCTAAAATCCAGTACCTTTGTCTTTGTATGGCTTGACTCTATTGCTGTGTTTATTGTGAACCATACTGTTCGATGGTCGCTAGTTCCCAGATGGCTACCCACTTCTACATCTGTGATCCTCTCTTCATCTCCATTTGATAGAACCAGGTCTAAGATTGTTCCCTCTCGAGTGGGCTCCAATACTAGTTGTCTAAGGCATGCCACCTGTAGGGCATCTAGAATAACCCCACTCTTAGAAGTGGCTGCTGCAACTGCACTCCAGTTAACATCTGGCGTATTCAGATCACCCATCAGCAGTATCTCCCCTTTTTCTGCCATTCTAAGTATACTTTCTATCATTTTCTTGTCCATTTCTCCCCTGAGAAGGTTGTGTTCTACAACCCCCTGTGCGTATTGTGCCATTGTTGGTCTCCAAATTACCCACAGTGCTTTTCTCCTCCCTGTTTACCTTTTGTTCTGTTGCTTTGATTCCTTCCCTTATGTAAAGAGCTATCCTCCTCCTCTTTATCCTCCTGTCCCTCCTGTAGATAGTGTATCCTGGTATGTTTACATCCCAGTCATGGTTTTTGTGTACCATGTTTCTGTGACTCCACGATATCCAGATGTTTCTCCTCCATCAAGGCCACTAATTCAGGAAGCTTGTTACTCAGACTACGGCATTGGTACTATTGCTCTCATTTGTTGATGGCTTTACCTTCTGTTGCAGCATCCCCACTGACCTTTCTACCTTGGTCTTTTTCTCATTTAGTACCCTGTTTTGTGGAAGGCCAGGATTTTTCCTGCTGCTTATCCAGTGCCTCCCGGCTTGACTAGTTTAAAAGCTTGCAATGAAGCATTTAAACCGATTGCTCAAAAGACTTGTTCCTTCCTGGACAGATGCAGACCATCCTGCTAGTATAGGCTGGTGTCCCTCAGGTGGAACCCCAGTCCCCAATGAAGCTAATCCTCTGTGCTCCACACCATTTTTTCAACCATTGATTAAACTGCATGGTAAAGTACCGCCTCACTCATGCCATTGACAGGCAGCACCTCTGAGAAGGATGCTGTGTGTGCTACTTGTCTTAGGTCCCTCCCCAGTTCTACAAAGTCCTTCTGCACTGCTCTAATCTCATGATGAGCCAAGTCATTTGTCCCTAGGTGGACACTGACGTCCAGCTCAGACTCCCGTGCAGCTGTTCCGTGATCCTGAGGATGTCGCTTCCTGTCCTCAAGCCATGGCACCAGGCAGGCACCTACTTCAGTTTTCCTGCTCCCCAGTTCTATCCCCTAATAATTGAGTCCCCACCAGGAGCTGCTTCCTTTCCTTGTGGTGTCCTCTGTCTCCTTCCTGTGGGCCTCCTTGTGACAGCTGTCTTCAGCCTCCTTAGTCTCCTCTGTGGGTGCATCCATAGGGAGCTATGCTCCCATTGTGGTGTATGGATTGTGGAGTGGAACAACTGACTGGGTGTGCTCTGTTCCACCATCCTCACCCTTCCTGAGCCCACTGTGGTCCAACTGCTGTGTTTTCTTTGCAACCTCTGAGGTAGTGTGGTGGTTCTGGTGCTCCCTGGATGGGGAGGTTGCCTTCCTACCATCCAGTGTGGCCTGGGGGAAGGTTCCCTTACTACTGTCCAGCATGGCCTGAAGATGGGCAACTTCCTCCCTCAGGGCAGAGAGTTGTCTGCAAATAGGGCAGCATCTCAGCCTCCAGAAAGACTCCCAGAAGACTGCTGCCCCACAGCCATTACATTGTACTACTCCCCATATGTTTATCTACTTTTTTTGTGTGTGTGTGTGTGTGTGTGTGTGTGTGTGTGATTGGTTTGTTATATAGAAATATATATATTATACAATGTGTATGCTTATATTGTCAGTGCAGTGTGCTAGAGAGGATATGACAGTGATATGCACCTTGCACTCTTGAGGAAATGATGTCAGAACCCAGGTATAAAGGAACTATTTCAGGGGTGGGGTGAGGGTGGGAAGGAGTTGGGCCTAAACTGTGCCCTCGCAAAACAATCAGCTAAAAGCTCTGACCCAGCACTGCGATGAGTGCCTTCCTGTCAGAAAGATGCCCTCCACAACAATTTGACAGAGAAAATACCCTACTAACCAAACGGAGAAAAATCCAGACATCCAACTCAGACACAGGTAACCCTCCCCAGCCCCAAAACAGCCTGGTGGTTTGTGCTCTGAAAGCGGTCAGCCCCAAAATAAGTCAGCTGTGCTTTACTCTCTTCCTGCACTGAAAATCTTAAGAATTAAGCCAACTGATTGACTAGTGACACCTGTGATGTAAGCAGGCCTTTCAATGTAGGCAGGCTTCTGTCTGATTCCAATACACAAACTCTTTCAATGAAACCAGGGATAAAAACTTAACTACTCAGCCAGCAGGACACTTTTAAAATGTTGCAAAAATATCCCTCTAAATCCTAGGTCTCAACCCCAACAATCAAGCAAATTCAGTTGTATCTCACTTCCTCTGGTTATAAAATTACTACACTTTTAATGGAATCCTGCAAATCTCTGCTTAATGCCAATAAGGAAAAAAAAAATGAAACTCTCTGTAGAAAGCGTAGCTCCGCTGTTTTACAATATTATGCTTTACCAAGTTTCCAGCTCCTAAATGAAGTTATAGTTTGTTCTTTGCAGTGTTGCAAGGTTCTCAGCTTCAGACAAATCAAGTCCCCTGAATAAATCAGATCTACTTGTTTCTGCCTTCAACCAGACTGTGGTTCCAATTTGTACTTGAAGTATTGTACTGTTGCCATTTGCTCTGCCTAACCTTGTTTTACGGGGGGTCCCCAGGGTTAAACCAGAGAAACCAGCCTTGTTTGTAAGTGCCACCTGTGTGGGTACTTGCAAAGCATATCTTTAAAAAATTAATGTGTTCAAAGCAGGCCGATCGCTTGAATACTTCAGCTAGGAATAATGGAATAGGAGTTTCTATGTTTCTAGTGGGGGGGTAGGAGAAAGTAGGCTGTTGTTTAACTAGGATCTGCAGCTTATCCGTGAGGTAGGGAAATGGGCAGACTAGGTGGGGCAAGCGGTCCTTATCTGCCATCAAATTCTATGTTTCTATGTATCAGGGGTATCGTGAAAGTAATTATTGTGATTGTGCACTGGTTTGGCCACTAGCAGGGAAAGAGGGGGGTTACAGTGTCCCAGAGGCTGCGCCCAGGCTAGTCTGACCACTACCATTCCTGACCTCCGGGTGGAGGCACTTGTTTTAGAACTCATGCCCCTTAACCTGCTACTAGCCAAGCAGGCAGGGGTAGTACCCTTGGGATAGTGCCACCTAGGGGTTACATTAGGAAGGGAAGATTGTAGTGGAGGAGGTACAGGGTTAGGGAGGGAAGTGTTAGGGAGAGAAGATCATAGTGAAGGAGGTACAGTGTTAGTGTGGGAAGATCATGGTGAAGGAGGTACAGTGTTAGAGAGGGAAGTGTTAGAGAGGGAAGATCATAGTGGAGCAAGTACAGTGTTAGTGAGGGAAGTGTTAGTGAGGGAAGATCATAGTGGAGGGGTACAGTGTTAGTGAGAGAAGTGTTAGGGAGGGAAGATCATAGTGGAGGAGGTACAGTATTTGTGAGGGAAGATCATAGTGGAGGAGGTACAGTGTTGAGGGAAGATCATAGTGGAGGAAGTACAGTGTTAAGGAGGGAAGATCATAGTAGAGGAAGTACAGTATTAGTGTGAGAAGTGTTAGGGAGGCAAGATCATAGTGGAGGAGGCACAGTGTTAGTGAGAGAAGTGTTAGTGAGGGAAGATCATAGTGGAGGAGGTACAGTGTTAGGGAGAGAAGTGTTAGTGAGGGAAGATCATAGTGGAGGGAGGTACAGTGTTAGGGAAGGAAGATCATAGTGGAGGAGGTGCAGTGTTAGTGAGGGAAGTGTTAGGCGGGAAGATCATAGTGGAGGAGGTACAGTGTGTTAGTGAGGGAAGATCATAGTGGAGGATGTAGAGTGTTAGTTAGGGAAGTGTTAGGGAGGGGAGATCATAGTGGAGGAGGTACAGTGTTAGGAAAGGAAGTGTTAGTGAGGGAAGATGTGGATCCGGCGTGCCTTGACCAGGCCACGGACCCCTCAATTTCTGGAACCTAAACAGTTTTTCAGAAATCCTCTGTACTGCAAGGGATCCAGTGTGCCTTGACCAGGCCACGGACCCCTCAATTTCTGGAACCTAAACAGTTTTTCAGAAATCCTCTGCACTGCAAGGGATCCAGCGTTGCCTTGACCAGGCCACTGACCCCTCAATTTCTGGAACCTAAACAGTTTTTCAGAAATCCTCTGTACTGCAAGGGATCCAGCTTGCCTTGACCAGGCCACGGACCCCTTAATTTCTGGAACCTAAACAGTTTTTCAGAAATCCTCTGTACTGCAAGGGATCCAGCGTGCCTTGACCAGCCCACAGACCCCTCAATTTCTGGAACCTAAACAGTTTTTCAGAAATCCTCTGTACTGCAAGTTTTTCAGAAATCCTCTGTACTGCAAGGTACTAGCCCTGACTTTTGGATTTGGTACCAGTGGAAGCTGATTTCCAAGTAGCCCACACTATCTCCTGCTGAACACACCTCTAACAACTGTATTTCCCTCTGTGTCTCTAGTTGAATTTATATGCTAGGGTTTAATAATTTGTTTAATCCTTACAGTCATTTTAAGTTCTGAGTTGATATTAGAAGTGAATTTAGAGCCTTGACTGTGTAAATCCTTCTTTTGTTCTCTGCCCTGCAACCTCTCTCCTCCTCCCCCACACCGTCTGCTTTGTTCTCTGACCCTGCCCACTTATATTATTCTCTTTGTTCTGATGTAACAAGCCTACTTCTCCAGCCTTTAAAAATCCTGTTTTTCTACTTTATTTCAGGGATCCAGTGTGCCTTGACCAGGCCACGGACCCCTCAATTTCTGGAACCTAAACAGTTTTTCAGAAATCCTCTGTACTGCCAGTTTTTCAGAAATCCTCTGTACTGCAAGGTACTAGCCCTGACTTTTGGATTTGGTACCAGTGGAAGCTGATTTCCAAGTGGCCCACACTATCTCCTGCTGAACACACCTCTAACTACTGTATCTCCCTCTGTGTCTCTAGTTGAATTTATGTACATGGGTTTAATAATTTGTTTAATCCTTACAGTCATTTTAAGTTCTGAGTTGATATTAGAAGTGAATTTAGAGCTTTTTTTTTTTTTGACTTTTCCATTAGCAGATTATATCCTCTCACCACTAGAGGGCTATATCTCTATCTCTTTATCTAGTACATAAGCCATGTGGGCTCTCTCTGCCTTTCTCTCGCCTCTCCTCCTTGCCGTGGCCCCCCTCTTCTCTCTCCCTGGTTCTAGCCACCCCCACCCCACCCCCGCCACCCTGTATCTGGTTTCCACTGCTACTCCAAGGGAACTCTCCACTTCCACTCGAGACTTGTGCTTGGTGCACCGTTTGGATATTCCTGGTTACTTAACCCGACCACTACTCTCAACAAGTGTGGCCACCTCTCTACACTGTACCACCTTGCAGTCCATATGGGACACCGCCTGGAACCTTGCAACTTCTACTCCAGGAAACTACAATCAAAACTATCTTTCAAAGAGCTGCGACTCTGCTCCTTAAAACTCCTACTCCTCCTCCTTCTCATCTCAGGCAGCGTCCATCCCAATCCTGACCCTAGAAGCTCAGGCCACACACAAACTCCAGGTGCCCTTATCCTTGCAACCATTAATATCTGCAGCCTACTACCAAAGCTGGATGCACTCCAAGCCTTCATATGCCAACACAACCCTGACATCCTTGTAGTGGTGGAAACTTGGCTGACACCTAAAGTTCCTGACTCAGCAGTAACAATACAGGGCTACAGTGTTCACAGGCTGGACCGGATATCCAAAAAAGGCAGTGGTTGCACAATCTATATCAAAGACTCCCTGTCTTGGCACCCTGTAGCAACTCCATCACTTTCTGCCTCAGCCCAGATTCTGCCAATAAAAATCTCCTAGGTCCCAACCATAAAGCCCTGACTATTGTCTCTGTATACATCCTGCCCAGGGACCCTAAACATAGATTCAGCGACATCCTAAACTTTATCAGCTCTCATCCTCTCGAAGCTGAACTTATTCTACTAGGGGATTTCAACATAAACTGGTTAGCATCGAGTGCCAGTGCCTATAAAGACTCCATCTCAGCTGCTAACCTCACGCAGATGGTAAACTCCTACTAGGATTAACTACAAGACTGGCACCAGTACCCTCTTGGATTGGGTCCTCACCACTCACCCCACAAGGATTTCTCAACACCATTCTCTCAGACTCACTCAGTGACCACTCCCCAGTCATGTGTGCATGGTCTAACAAATTCTTAAGCCCCTCCCAAAATTATCGCTAGCAGAGTCCTTCCTCATGGAAAACTTCCATTCTCAAACAACACCTGCTTCTACAAGACTGGCTACCCATCTATGAAGCAACAGATGTTAACTTGGCTCTTGATCACTTCATCTCAATTTTCAACAAAGCTCATGACCTCTTTGCCCCTGCTAAAAGGTGCAAAACAAAATCTCTCTCTAACCCATGGGTCACCATGGTTCTTCTCTCACAGCTGAAACTAGGGATCACCTCTTGGCAGTTGCCAGGGCCACTGGCAAACAACTGGACATCCAAATTACAACAAGCACCGAAATGCCTGCACAAAAGCCATATCGGCTAATGAAATCCACCTATTACAAAGATCGCTCTCACCAATACATGGGGAATGGTCGGCTTTCTGGGACAATATCAAGGATGTCACAGGAAGCAGCCAAAACCCTCTCCCTCATGTTAATGGTTGATGGATCCTCAACCCTTGACCCCAAGGTGATCACAAGCATCTTTAACACGGCTTTTTCAGACCTTAGTGCTGTTCTACCCCATGACTTTTTTCGAAAACAGGGCCTACTCTCAAATACTCAGCCCTCAGTCTAACCATTCTTCTACTCAGGAAGGTAAGGCTGAATGAAGCTCGCTGCTATATTACTGCAGCTATCTCTAAATCTAGATCTAGTAGCGACACCCTGGACCTTAAGCTTCTGTTGCTCACCTCGATGAGGTAATTCATCCCATTAACAAAAATCCTAAACCTCTCTCTCAGCTGTGGAAATTCCCGGACCTATGGAAAACAGCCACCGTGACATCCATTCATAAAAGTGGGGACAAAACGATTCACTCAAATTATCGCCTATCTCCATACTGCCCCACTCTCTAAGGCACTGAAAGCATTGTGGCTGATCAACTTACCCACCACTTGGATAAATACAATATACCTTGTCCACAACAACACGGCTTCCGGAAAGGTCACAGCACCACCACAGCCCTTCTTGAGTTCACTGGAGCTTTGCACAAATCCCTTGACAATGGCCTTCTCACAGGGGCCATTTTCGTCGACCTCTCCAAGGCCTTCGATACAGTACACCATGGACTACTAATACACCAACTACTAAGTGCCGGGCTATCACCTGACTCTTCTCTCTGGTTTAAAAGCTACTTAGAAAACCGGTCACAGAGAGTAAAAATTGCGGACGCTCTGTCTAACACCCTGCCTGTTCGCTCGGGTGTCCCACAGGGATCCATACTGGGACCACTCCTTTTTAGCCTTTTCTTAAACTCCCTCCCTTACCACTGCTCTGAGCAGATCATACTATATGCTGATGATGCTGTTGTATTCTCCATTCACAAAGATCCTGCAACTCTTCAACACAACCTTCAACTTGGTTTCAGTTCTGTAGAGACATGGTTTCTTAATCATAAACTGGTCCTCAATGACAAGAAAACCAAATCTATGCTCTTCTGCAGCTCTCATAACCCACACAAGCTACACCACTTGGCTATCTCCACCACCCAGGGGAACACTCTAGATCAGGTGGGGTCCTTCAAATACTTAGGGATTCAGCTTGACCCTAATCTCTCCTATGGACTTCATGTAGATAATGTAGCTAGAGTTGCTAATACACGGCTTGGTTTCCTCTACAAACACAGACCGCACCTCATGCCAGAAGCTTTGAAGGTTGCAGTCCTGAGCTCTGTGGTCTCATCATTTATGGCTCGGCCACAACCACAACCCTTAGATGCCTCTCAACTGCCTTAAATAAAGCATGTCAGCTTATCACTGGTGCTTACCGTCTCACCCACACATGTGACCTGTACACTCAGACAGGCTGGCTCCAACTATCAAACCGCAAAAAGTTTCTCACCTGCTTCATGGTGAAAAAAATCTACCTTGGCCTTGCACCTTCTGGGGGTCTCAACTCTGTTACAACACCGAATTAACAAATGGTGCCTTAGGAGATCCACACTACAGCTACTAAAAGTCCCCCACTGTCACACTTCACAGGGACAACGCTCTTTTGCTTATCGAGCGCCACTCTGGTTCAATGGCCTCAGCCCAACCATCTCCTCTGACCCAACTATTGGTATGTTTAAAACTAGGCTCTGGGACTATCTCACTACCAACAGCTCCTGTGACTGCCCAACTTAACCTTGTTTCTCCACTTCCCTTTCTGCTCTGGTTGTCCCCCCTTCCCCTCCCCTCCCCACTGGATTCTACCCTCACATCTTGGTATACCCAAGCTGCACTTTTCACCCTCTCGTCACCCTTCCTACATTCCTTCTCCCTCCCAACCCTCTTCCCTCTCCCTATGACTCTGGCACTTCTTATCTGTTGTCTATTTTCTCTGACAAATGCCGTTGACTGCCTTGTTACAATGCTACCCTTGAACTGTATTAAGCTGTACTCTGTTTGCAATGTCCACATTGTTGTAATGTCTGTCTTGATGTTCCCCATAATTTGTATTTCTCTGACGTGGAACCTTTGTAAAAGAGCCATGGCTCAAAGGTATTTGTAATCCTAGACTTGATAAATAAAAATAAAATAAATAAGATCATAGTGGAGGAGGTACAGTGTTAGGGAGGGAAGTGTTGGGATGGCGCAGGCTGCATCGGTAGCAAAAGAGCTGTTGCAGAAGCTGTATCATGAATAGATTTGGAGCCAGGCGCAGCAACATCGGTGGCTAGGAGAAGTTTTGTGCTCTGAGTCGGAGAGCCCAGTAGAAAGCCAGGGTGCCATTTTCAGGACTCGTGGCTGGGCCTTTTAAGGGACGAGTCCAGATGCTCTTGGGATAATTGGGACTTACTTGCAGAGGAACAGGGGGACTGCGCAGGCCGCATCGGCGGTTCATGGGGGTCCAGAAGTCCTAAGGGACCATGCAGCTCACATCAGCAGTGAAAGAGCTGTTGCAGGAGCTATATCATGAGCAAATTTGCAAGGTGCTGCAATTTGGGATGAAGAACCCAAGGAGGAGTTACCAGCAAGGGGGAGTGCAGCTAGCCCAGACAGAGGAGGAGAAGGATCTGGGGGTGCTCATTACTGGGTCAATGAACAACTCAGCACAATGTAGAAAGGCAGCTGCAAAGGCCAACAAAATGCTGGGTTGTATTGCAAGGGGTATATCCTCGAAGAGGGAGGAGGTGATTCTGCCACTGTATAGGTCGTTAGATAGACCGGACCTGGAGTACTGCGTGCAGTACTGGGGCCTGTATCTGAAGAGGGACATTAAGTTACTGGAGGGGGTGCAGCGCAGGGCAACAAAGATGATCAAAGGGCTGGGGGACGTATCATACGAGAGGAGGCTGAGGGAGTTGAACATGTACTTGCTGGAAGAGAGGAGGGACGGGGGGACATGATTGAAACCTTTAAGTACATGAAAGGAATAAACAAGACAGGTACAGAGGGGCTGTTCAAAGTAAGGGAGGGGAGGGATACCAGGGGCCATGATATGAGACTGGAGCGAGGAAGGTTCAGGAGGGAAATGAGGAGACATTTTTTTTTTACAGAGACGGTGGTGGCTGGGTGGAATGCGTTACCTGCAGAAGTGGTATCCAGTAGAACAGTGGACTACTTCAAAAGGGGATGGGACAGGACAAGGGGGAGGGTGGAAGGGAAGGGCAGCTGCGGAATAAGGGGTGCTAGCTGCACATTCGAGCAGACTTGATAGACCTCTAGGGCTTTATCTGCTGGCAAATTTCATACAATATGTTCGTAATTTGAAGCCGGGGGCCGCCATATTGGTGGCTAGGAAGAGTTCAGTGATCTAAGTTGGAGCGCCCAATCAAAAGCCAGGGCGCCATTTTCGGGACTTGTGGCTGGGTGTTTTAGAGGACAAGCCCAGCTGCTCTTGGACGCTTATTTTCCCACCCACCCACCCCAGCCCCGACCTCTGTTAAAAGCTCGGAGGAGGAGGGACCAGGTTGGTAGGTCACTGATTGGTTGGGTGGCTATACTGGGTTTTCTCCAGTCATGACTTTGACTATTCTTGGAACTGTTAGGGGATGTAACTCTGTTCTTGCTCTTTAATTCTGCTTAGTAGCTTGGTCCAAGAGCTGTGTTTTTAATTTCACGGGCTACATCGCCCCATATGGTTGGCTGTAGAGGGTTGTGGGTAGGTCTACCTGGGGGTGGAGACCTGGTCAAGGGTGAACATCCAAGAATGTTTGGTGAGGGCCTCTGGGGGTGGCCCCCAGCCACCAGGGGTGTAGGGTGCACTGACTGTGGGCAGCCGTGGTCCTAAACTGGGCCTAGAGGGAGGGAGTTTGCCCAGTCTGTAGGCAGTTATTGCAGATCGTGGGGAGTTTGACTGGGTATGGAGGAAACTGGAGTTGTTGGGTGGGGAGGAATAACATGTCTGGGAGGGCCTGTGGGGAGCAGGAGGGCAGTGATAGAGTGCGACCTGGATCTGTTTAATCAGGCAGGAGTGGAGAACCTATGGAGCGTGGCCTAGTTGCAAAGGGGGTAGCTACTTGAGAGGTAACCGATAGAGGAAATAGGCTAAATCATAGGAAGTGGGGGGATCAGGTGGGTTGGGACTGTTAGGGGGCCTACTGGAGAAGTGGATAGAAGGAAATCAGGACAAAAAAAGGAGGTTGGCTTTGAGTGCTATAATAAATTTGAGCCATTGAGTAAGTTGGATGGAGAGGACGTGGTGAGGGCGGTAGAAGAGAAAAAGAAGGGTGGAGGAGAGAGGGATACGGTGAATCGAACGAGGGTGAGCATCGGTAATTCAAATAAGTATGCTAGCAGGAGAGGGGGCAAATCAAGTGTCAAAGAAGGGAAGGTGGGGAACCAGCAGAAGAAGGTGTGGAGGCTGCAAGTCATCTTGGTGAGAAAGGAGGAGAGATTGAGATGAGGGAGGGGCATCCTTCGAGGGGGAGGATCATACCATAGAAAGGCCCAAAGGTAAGGGGGACCTGCAGGTGTGCATGGAAGGGGGCCAAAGGAAATGGGAGGAGGTAGGAGGGGGTGATGGTGATGGGAATGCCGTGTTGAGGGGGGACTGGAGAGGTGGGAGCCGGATGGGGGAGGAGGTTGGAGAAAAAGGATCGAGTGGGGTGGAGGCTAAACTGGGAGAGCCAGGGAACTCAGTTATAAAGGTGCAACAAGAGGGATGGGGTGGCTAGGAGTTCTCATTCTCGTCCCACACCAGGATTGAATTTGCACCTAAAAATCGCTGGCATCTGAGTGCAGTATTGGGGGTGCTGTACTGCTGGGGTGTGCCGTCCTTCAGATGAGACGTTAATCCGAGGTCCCTTCTGCCCATCCTGGTGTTGTCCTGGTGGGTGTCCAGGTGGAAGTAAAAGAACACAGGGCACTCTTCGCAAAGAGCAGGGAACATTCTCGGTATCCTGGCCAACATTCCCCTTCCCATTAACTGGTTCATGCAATTATCCAGGCTGTGTGTGGGTGATGATGTGTGATATGGCCGCCACCACACATGCAGTTACTTCACTACCAGTCTAGCATTGCTTGTAAAGTGCTTTGGGATACTGTGTATGAAAAGTGCTATACAAATGCTGATTCTTCTTCTCTTGTAGAGGGTCCGGAGAGAAGCCAAGGGGAAGTGGTCTTGAGGAGGGGGGAGGTGAAGGGGGCTGGCAAGGGAGTCCAAAAAGGGGGTGCACAAAAATCAAGGAGGACACTGAAGTTGTTCTGCTGGGGGACTCCATGATCAGGGGTATTCATTGGGCAGGGCAGGGTGAGGGAAAATCCAGTTCAGTTAAGGTAGTGGGTATTTCCAGTCTCACTTTGCATAGGGCGAAGTTCATGGTGTATGAGCTGGCGAGGGACTGTGGAGGATCACTGAACTTCCTGATTCATCTTGGAACAAATGCTATTGAGGGGAATAGTGTGCTGGAAATTCAGGCAAGGTTCCAAGAACTGGCCAGGGTCTGTCATGACAATGGATGCATAGTCTCCTTCTCAGAAATCCTGCCAGTGCCAAGGGCCACTGTGGAGAACAAACAGAAGATCAGGGAGATTAATGACTGGCTCAGGCAGTGGGGTGAAGCACAGGAATTGGGGTGTTGAGAGACTTGGGGAGGGTGTTGGGAGACAAGGACTGTATGCCTGAGATAGACTTCACCCAAATCCTGTAGGGAAGGAAGTTCTCAAACAGGGGATGACGGAGTTCATTCAGGCTAGATGGGGTTTAAACTTGTGAAAGGGGGGAAGGGGGCACTGCTGGGCCTGATCCAGCCATCCATACTGCGGGTAGGACAGGCCTGCAACCCCATAGAGGGAGGAAAGATGGTACCCTAGGGGAGAAGTGTGGACGGACATGTGAAAGATTTGGGGAGGATATGGTAAAGAGGGGTAGGGACAAGGGTTGGAAGGTGGCTTTAATAAATGCCAGGAGCCTGGGGAATAAAATGCCTGAGTTCCAGGCCAATCTGTTTGAGGGTGGGGTGGATGTAGCAGCAATCACTGAAACTTGAGCCACCCCTGGCCATAACTGGGACCTTAATCTGGATGGGTACCTTGTGCTAAGGAAGGACAGAAATGTGTGTGGGGGGGGGTAGTAGCAATGTTCATTAGGGATAACATAAAGATTATGATAGTGGAGGAAGCAGAGGGTAACGTGGAGGCCCTGTGGGTCACCTTGTGAACCCCTGTGGGAGGGAACATCAAGTTGGGTGTGGTATATAGGCCTCCAGAACTAGCAGAGGACCTAGAGGATTGCCTGTTGGCTAACATTAAGGGGCAGTGTGGACTGGAAGGGGAAGGAGTGGTGTTGATGGGGGTCCTCAGTATGCCAGCTACTGATTGAGGCACTCTGACATCCACTGTAACCAGGGAGCAGAAGCTGCTGTATGGCTTCCTGGATGCGTTCCTCAATCAGCAGGTGATGGACCCAGCGAAGGAGGGTCATATCCTTGGTGTGGTTTTAGCAAATGGGCATCTTGTATGAGATCTGGTTGTGGAAGAACCCCTGGCTGGGAGCGACCACAGCACAGTCTGGTTTTGGCTTAAACTGGGGGGGGGGGGGCATTTAAGGACAATGATAGTTGATTTTAGGGGGGAGGACTTTCAGAACATGGGGGAAATTCTCAAGGGGCTTCTGCAGGAGATAAAACCAGGTTTGGACGTGGACGGTAGGTGGGAGATCATACAGCAGGGACTACTGGAGGCCACCAGGACCTGTGTAAGAGTGAAGCACAAGGGCGGTAGGTCTCATAAACCATGCCGGTGGACCAATGAGGTCCAGGAGATGGTAAGGGAGAAGAAGGTGGCCTACAGTAGGTACAAAAAAATGAGAGGAGAGAGGGATAGTGAGAATTATCGCCTTGCAACCAGAAAAGTCATCAGAGTGGTGAAGGGGGCAAAGGCCTGGAAAGAGCAGAGGCTGGTGCAGGGGATATGGGATGGGGAAAAGGAGTTCTTGAGGTATATTGGTGAGCGGAGGAAGGTGAAGGGCCAGCTCAGTAGGGTGAGGACAGCTGAGGGGTGGGTGGAAGGGGCTAGAGAGCAGGTGTAGGTACTAAATGATTACTTTGCCTCAGTGTTCACTAGGGAGGAGGCTGGAGAACTTCCAAAAAATGGGGTTGAAGGACACAGAAGGCACAGCAGACCTGACTATTGGAGTACCTGCTGAAGAACAAGCTGCAGGGGGAGGTAGGCCAGGGGTGAGATATCAGGCTGATTCTGCTGAATGGGGGGGAAAAAATGCTGATATTCCTATTGGTGGGGTGTGGGAAGCCCTCCAGTCCCTAAAAAAGGATAAATCTCCAGGGCCTGATGCTATTCATCCCAGAGTACTGAGGGAGTTGGGGGGTTGGCGGATGTTTTGGCTGCACTATTGGCGGATCTCTTTAACTTGTCGCTCCAGACAGGGAGGGTGCCAAGGGATTGGACGCAAGTGCATGTTGTGCCCATCCGTAAAGGGGGATCAAGAGAAGAGTCAGGAAACTATAGACCCCTCAGTTTGACATCGGTGGTGGGGAAGGTAATGGAGAGCATACCTAAGGAAAGGCTGGGAGGTTTCTTGGAGGAGATGGGTTACCTGGATGACTGGCAGCATGGGTTTGTGCCAGGTAGAGTGTGTCAAACAAACCTTGTAGAGTTCTGTGAGTGGGTGACATCAGCACTCGACAGGGGGAGACCAGTGGATGTGCTGTTCCTGGACTTCAGCAAGGCATTTTAGCTGATTCGGTCCCTCACACTGGCCTAAGGGAGAAGCTGGGGGGGGGGGGCAGGCCCATTGATGACTAGGTGGATTGGAAATTGGTTTTCAGGTCACACTCACTAGATAGTGGTCGGCGTGGAGGTCTCATCTCCTAGGGAGGTCATAAGTGGGAGTCCCACAGGGATCAGTCTGGGGGCCACTCCTGTTTATTGCCTTCATCTCCAATATCAGGGAAGGTATCAGGTGTGAAATGAGTCTCTTTGTGGACGACTCTAAGAGGGGGGCGGTGGTGAAGGGGGAGGAGGGGAGATTGGCCCTACAAGAGAACCTGGATACTCTGGATAGGTGATCCCTCACCTGGTAATTGAAATTTAACTCCTCCAAGTACAAGGTGCTACACCTAGGGTGGGAAAACCTGAACTATGTGTACACCCGGGGGGGGAGTTGCAGGCCACAGCAGGGGAAAGAGACCTAGGAGTCTTGGTGGATGTTAACATGAATAATTCAGAGCAGTGCAGGAGGGCTGTGGTCAGGGCAATTAGGATGCTGGGATGCATCACTAGGGGGATTACTTTAAGGAGCAGTGAGGTGAGTTTGCCACTGTACAACAGCCTGGTTAGACCACATCTTGAGTACTGTGTGCAATTCTGGAGGCTGCATCTAAGAAGGGACATCCTACTCCTGGAGATGGTTCAGAGGAGAGCAACCAGAATGATCCAGGGCCTGGGGGCTATGACATATGAGAAAGACTAGGGGAGCTCAGCCTGTTCTCGCTGGAGGAGAAGAGAAACCGGGGGGACATGATTGAGGTCTTCAAGTAACTCAGCGGGGTAAATAAGGTAAGCCGAGATAGCATCTTTCGACTGAAGGAGGGCGGAATCACCAGAAGACACAGTTGTAAGATTGAGGGTGGTAGGATTAGGAGGAAAGGAGGAGAGGTACTTCACTGAGAGAGTGGTGGAACCGTGGAATGTGCTGCCTGGGGAGCTGGTACAGGCAGCTATGGTGGAGGGATTCAGGAGAGGGTGGGACAGGTATAGGCAAGGGGTGAAGCAGAGGCTGGTTTGCCCGGGGGGGGGCAGGACTGGGGGATGGAGTAACAGTGGAAGGAGACAGGTAGAGGGTTCCGGTACCCAATCAGGGAGCTGAAGCATGAGCAGACCTGATAGACCAACAGGCCTACTCTGCTGGCGTCTAGTATGTTAGGAAGGGGAAGCTCATATGGAGGAGGTGCAGTGTTAGGGAGGGAAGATCACAGTGGAGGAGGTACAGTGTTAGTGAGGGAAGATTGTAGTGGAGGAGGTACAGTGTTAGTGAGGGAAGTGTTAGAGAGGGAAGATGATAGTGGAGGAGGCACAATGTTAGGGAGGGAAGATCATAGTGGAGTACGTATGGTGTTAGGGAGGGAAGATCATAGTAGAGGAGGTACAGTGTTAGTGAGGGAAGTGTTAGGGAGGGGAGATCCTAGAGGAGGAGGTACCGTGTTAGCGAGGGAAGAGCATAGTGTAGGAAGTACAGTGTTAGTGAGGGAAGAGCATAGTGGTGGAGGTACAGTGTTAGTGAGGGAAGTGTTGGGGAGGGAAGATCATAGTGGAGGAAACTCCCTTAGAGCAGTTACTCAAAATGGCAAGGATGGGGAAAGAAGAAAATGGGAATATACCACAGGTAAGGGAGGACATAGGTCTAAAGAGGTCCATACTGATGAAAGTAAAAAGAGAAGGAGTGAGTTAAGAGCTAAGCCATGGAACAAAACAGGCAGGAATGGGATATAGATGCAGGGTAGTAGAAGGAGGAAAAGATTTGTAAAGTGATGTGCACTAAAGAAAGGAGCCTTGGTAACAAAATTCAAACCTGGAAGTAACTATGGCAGAGAATAATCTAGATTTAGTGACTATAATGGAGTCATGGGGCTCAGTTTTAAAAGGCGCTGTAAGATCGGAGCATGGTGTGGTGAACCACCAGCTGCAGCAAACCCGAGTGTGCCAGGGACCCTGTGTCTGATTTTACAAAAAGCGGGCAACAGCACCAAAGTCCCTGGGGTTGCCAACAGCTGCACCAAAAAAAATGGTGTCTGGGGGAGAGGGGATGCTGCAAGCCATGGGCTTGCGGCAGCAGCAGCCAGCAATAGTGACCCACCAACCGTCGGGCCTCTGTGGGTCATCTGGGGCATGCCGTAGCTCATGTGAGGAGATGACAGAAGTTGTGATGGGGGAGGCAGTGGCAACAGTCCCCAACAGGGCAGATGCATGATAGCTGCCTGTAGTGCAGGTTGGGGGGTGGGCAAACGGACCAGTGCCACCACTGGGAGGGTGAGGAGTCACTGGCTTGTACCTGCTGTGGACCACTGGCTGTCCCATTGGTGGTCTTGCAGGTGTTGGAGCTCTGAGGGCACCTTCCCCAAGGGGCACAGGGTCATCTCCCCACCCAGCGACAGCTCCTGGAGTGGTGCACGATTGGTTAAGACCAGCTCCAGACTGGTCTAACAGCAGGGTCTGTGCGCTCATGGGGGAGCTTTGCAAAATTCCACCTTAGGGGATATTGTGGCTTTGCCCCAGTGCAAGCCCCTGTTTCACCATGGAGCACCAGTGCAGCCGTCGCAGGGTCGGCACAAGCCTAGTTGGCACAGGTGATCCCCTCCAGTGGTGCAAGGTGCCTTCTAAAATTAGGACTGGTGCAAGGTATGGTGCAAGGAGACCTCTGCGCCATGTCTCCTTGACACAAGGCCCTTTTTCCAGTCCCAATCATTTTAAAATTGGGCCCCCTGATGTACTGAGCTCCTCAACTGGGAAATGAACATACTGGGCTAGCCTCTGTTCAAGAAAGACAGAGCAGGGAGGAAAGGAGAAGTGATTATCCTATATGTGAGGGAGGGTATGGAGGCCACAGAGGCACAGAGAAGAAAATGAGGACTGAAATTACTATGGGTCAACCTGTAGGCAAACTGTGGGTGCACTGTCTATATAGAAGTAATGTACGGACCACCCGCACAGGCTGAAGAGATGGATAAGGCACATGGGGAAGTCATAATTAAAATGGCAAGTAAGGGGGAGGTGCTGCTAGTTGGCAACTTCAGTCTGCCAGCTGTGAAGTGGAGCCTTCCAGCTGTGGCTTCGGCAAGGAGCAGGGCCTTCCTTGACTCTCTGCAAGGGGCTTTTCTCAGGCAGTTAGTCAAAGAATCCACTAGGTGTGGGGCAGTGCTGAACCTGGTACTTACAGAGACAGCACTGAAGATGTCACAATGGGCAGTTCCATTGGTACTAGTGATCACTGTACAGTGTGGTTCAACATGTAGACAGGAGTACAGAAGAACCATACGAGGATGCAGGGCAGTTTTTATGCATAGGCTAAGTAGGCTGCAGCCTAGCGGCACCTGTGAATGAGGCACTAAGATATATGTTTTTGGCTGCTTGTTTCATTCTCTCTGCTGCCTGAGTCTGCTGAGTGCTCCAAGCCTGCAGCACACTGCACACACATGCACTCACAGCACAGGTTTTAGACTTCAGCTGAGAGAGTAGCAGGTGCACCTAGCTAACATGATAAGTCTGCCTCCGGCACAAAACAACAAAGCCCGTCCCAACTCCCATTGTGACCTCCTGCTATTATTTGGCTCCCCTTTCTGTCTCCTCCCTTCCTCACCATCTCCACTAAAAAAATGGTTATGTTGAATCATCTCTTGTCTCCCCCACTCCTCACAGCAAATGTCCCTGCCTTTTGGTCCCATTCTGTCACTCACTGACATGTTGCTGAACCTCCCTAATCAGCAGCGGTATTAAGAATTCAGAATTCCACTGGTGCCAAATTGCTTCGAGTGGCCAGGGAATGCTGGGCTGGGTGTGCTTGGTGTATAAGAAGGCCGTATTTTAGGTGGCTTTTCTTTCTTCTTTTGGATGGCGACTCTGCGTTGATTCAGGTGTGGATGGGCTGTGTTCAGACTCAGAAATATAAATCTTAGCACTGACGACCGACCATGTTTTACGTCTGGGAGCAGAATGAAGAGGTTTGATTTTTTGCTGGATTTCCCTCAGGTATGTGAAAATATCAGAGTTGGCCCACTAAGTTTCTAACTACCTTGTGCAAGCATCCTGGATCAAGCTCAGCTAATGAACAAAGTTCAAGTGCCTCTTTCTTTCTTGACTTGTAATAACTGAGAATCCATTACTTTTCCATGTATTTTTTCAATGAGACACAATTGTGATAAGTTAATTTCACTTATTTTCAGCTTGTTTTAGTCTGAAGAAACTGATCTTTCACTAATTTGTGCAACTCAGGACTAAGGTTGGCTTAGAAACTCTTTGAGAAAATATGTCCCGCACCTTCCCTCAATCCTTTTTATTTATTTTTTAATTATTTATTGAAATGTTTCACCAGGAGGCACACTGAACAACAAATTGCTAATCTCACGGTGCAATCTGGAGGGAAGGGGTTGCATAGGGTTGTGAAGGATGATCAGTTACAATAGTATGTGGA
Organism: Neoceratodus forsteri; assembly: GCA_016271365.2. Lineage (NCBI taxonomy): Eukaryota > Metazoa > Chordata > Ceratodontiformes > Ceratodontidae > Neoceratodus > Neoceratodus forsteri. Next base: position 325,805,777 of record CM057454.1, on the reverse strand, counting down.
TAGTACAAACAATACAACATTGTAAGATTATGCAACAGTTGTAACACATGGTATTGTACAATAAATAGTAATGGAACATTGGGTAAAATACAACACGTGTCCAAAACATACAAAAGAACATATAAACGTACAAAACAGTAATAATGCAACAGAACCATTATAGAGCATGAGTGTACCAAGAGCAGGCTCGAGGTAGTACGCAAGTTCTGTTGGAGTAAAAAGGACGGGGTAGGTTCTGAACATGGGTGACCCAGAAGGGCAGGTGGAGAAGAGAGGGGGAGAGGCAAGAACTCAATATGAGGAGAAGGGGTAGTCATTTCCTGATTCCCCCTTCGGGATGTTGCGAACCCTGCTGGGAGGTGATCAGGGTAGGAAGGCAGAAACTGGGGATAGGTATTAAGGAGGGTTAAAGCAGGAACAGCTGAGGGAGAGGTAATTGTGTAGGGCAGAGGTAAGGGAGTAGTTGGAGGAGGAGTATCCTATTTCAGGGGAGAGGGAATTCCAGATTTTAGGGAAGCGATGGGTGAAACCAGTCTGACCAATGGGGGTGGAGTGGCGAGGGACTGTCATGGTGCAGGCGTCATTAGATCTGAGAGCGTAGATGGAGGGAGGTGGAGTGGAGAGAGAGAAGATGAAAGATAGGAGGGGAGCACTCTGAACCAGAATTTGGAGGTTAGTTTGGCACAGTGTGAGATGCGTCTGTGAGATAGTAGAAGGAAGGTTAGAGAGCGATAGAGTTCACAGTAGTGGGAGCGAGAAGGGGAGTAGGGAGCAAAGTGGCAGAAGGAGTTAAAGAGAGTGTCCAGCTTGGTCAGGGAAGATTTGGGAGCAGCACCATAGTCTACGTCACAGTAGTCAAAGATGGGGAGTATCATCTTCTGGACAGTTTCACGCCTCGCAGTCAATGGGATGCAGCTATGATTCCTGTACAGAGCACCAAGCTTGGGGTGCAGTTTCTTCAGGATAACATCGATATGCACAGAGAAGTTAAGGTGCCGGTCCAGCCAAACCCCCCAGATATATAAATGAGGAGGTGTCCTCCCGGATGGTCCCATCAAGGATGTGGAAGGTGGGTAGGGCCAGGAGCCTAGAGAGTCTCTGCCTGGTGTCAAAGGTCATTGAGACTATCTTCTTGGAGTTTAGAAAAAGTTGGTGAGAAACAAACCAGAGCTGAACTTGGTTGAAGTAATGCTGTAAGCTGGTTTCCACAGCAGCAGGGTTTTTTCCCGGAACTGTATAAGACAGTATCGTCAGCATACATGTGAATAGATGAGGATGAGCAAACTATGGGAAGATCATTAAGGAAAATGGAGAAGAGTAAGGGACCAAGCACTGAGCCCTGAGGGACACCAGTGTTGATGTGGAGTGGAGGGGAGATGGAATCAAGGATTATCACTGATTGGGTCCTGCCAGTGAGGTAGGATTTAAACCAGTTGATGACTGACGGAGCAAGGCCAGCTGAGGAGAGGGAATCAAGAAGCAGGGGATGGGAAACAGTGTTGAAAGCTTTGGCTAGGTCGACAAAGATGGCCAAGGTGATCAGGCCATCGTCCATCCCTGAAAGGATGGAGTCAGTAAGCGTGAGGAGGGGGGTGGTTGTTGAGTGGTTCTTCCAAAAACCAGATTGGAATGGGGTGAAGAAGGAGGAATTTGAGAGGAAGGGCGATAGTTGAGAGAGAACTAAATGTTCTTGAAGTTTGGCAAGGGTAGGAAGGAGGGAAATGGAGTGATAGTTGCCAGGAGTGGATGTGTCACCACTCTTGGGGAGAAGAAGGACTACGGCGTGTTTCCAGGATGAGGGTACTTGGGCAGAAATAAAGGAGAAGTTAAGGATTAGGGAGATAGGATAAGCAATTGCAGAAGCAGAAAGATAGAGAAGTTTAGGATCTAGCTCATCTGGTGAGGAGCCTTTAGAGGGGTTCAGGGACAGGAGGGCAGTAAGAGCTTCGACAGAGGAGATAGTAGAAAAGGAAAAAGGGGGAGGGGTAGGCACTGGCTGAGGTGAAGGGCTGAAATTAGTAGGCGGCAAGGGGGAGAGGGAATGTAGAAGAGATGTGGTGCACAAGGTGTAGTAGGCATTAAATTCATTGGCCATGGAGCCATCTAATGGATGCTACCATGATTACCATCCTTTTAAAGTCTCTGCCTGTGCTCCAGCTTTGTTCTAGATTTGCTATGTTTCATCCACAATTTGTGACTTTGAGTTGGAGTCAGAGCTCATGCCTTGCCAGGCTGGGAAAAAAAGACAGAAATAAAGTAGTCCCTGTGCAAGTCATACCAACGACTTTTCAGACAACCATTGCACATAAGGGAGAGACAGTGAAATACTAGAGACTCCTGACCAGTTAACAACTCATTAAAGAAACCACCAAAACCCCAAAGCAATTAAATCAAACTATGTTCCGTGCAAAGGAGACCAGCTGGGCTCCAGCTAGGCAGCTAGTAGACAAACACCATGGTAATGGCATTTAGTAGTCAAGATACCAAATATCCAAAGCCTGTAACACAAGAAAAATGCTTGTGGTATTGGTCTGTTGAGAGACAGCTGCAGTAACAAACTTGATCCATAAGGAAAATGAAATTGCACTCCAAGAACAAAAGCTGTGGCCAAAGTGGTGCAGTGAGAAAGGTGGTTTATTCAGGAGTCATGCAAACAACAAAAAGACAGTACTGTAACACCCTGGTGCATCAAACCAAATGGCTCTTCATCATGGAATAGAGTCGAGTCACATAGTTACTAGCTAAAAGTTTGCAGAATACAATAGAAAAAAATATCTTGAGTTAGGAGCAGTTAAGCTCTTTCTTGGCTTTAGTGTTTTTCTACTTATTCCTTCCCTTTCCCCTTCCCCCTCACCCTGCCCTATTCTTTACCTAACCTCCCATTTATCTAATATGCATTTTTGTCATCTTCTGAATTGCGCCATGTTTTTTTTTGGGGGGGGCACATGAAGTTTCCAGCCTATGGACACCATTTAAGTTAATGTGGCCCTGCAAGGATGAGAGTTCTGGACTTTGAGAGCAGATTTTAAAAAAGTGGGTGGGTGACTGCCGAAGGAACTGCTTAAGAGGGGTGCAGGTGTGCAGGGAGGTGTAGAGGCACAGTGGGGGGAGGAGGGCATAACTAAAGCAACCAACCTATAAATGAAAATACAAAATCACACATGCCCACACAATGCAAAGCATCATAGGCTGCATATGCAAATCACCACAGAATGTTATGCTGGTTCAACTTTAAGCAAAATTGCATGGTGCCGAAAGGCCTCTCACACAGTTTGCAAAGGGTGCTAACAGATGACATAGACACGTGTTTCGTCCTACCAGGACTCATCAGTATGCCTCGTCTGTTTGACACCCCAGTGGAATGAACCAGCTACCCTAAGACGGTCTGTCTGGGTTATGTTGTGGTGAACCCATTAAAATAAAAAACGATTTAACAGACAAAGAACCTCTGTGCGCAAACACTGAGGCAAGGGTTACCCCAAAGGGCATTTGGCTGGGAAGCCAAGTTTCAAGAAAATACAAAATCACACATGCCCACACAATGCAAAGCATCATGAAGGAAGTAAGCAAAAACAGAATTAATTATGGTTCTCCACAGATGTGGCAAGGATGATAAAAGAAGAAAGGATTGCATTTAGGAGGTATAAGGAAACACAAATGTAACCTCTAGGTGGCGCTATCCCAAGGGCTACTACCCTTGCCTCCTTGGCTAGTAGCAGGTTAAGGGGCCTGGGTAATGAAACGGGTGCTCCACCCAGAGGTCAGGGTTGTTAGTGGTCAAGCTAACCTAGGCACAGCCCTCCGGGACACTGTAACCCCCCCCCTTTTCCATTCTAGTGGCCTGAACAATATACAATAATTACTTTCACAATGATTCTTATTCACCAGGCAATGACCCACACTGTTTTGCACTTACCACCAGGGCTGGCTCTTCTAGCTTGGCCATGGGGACCCCCTGTAAAACAAGGTTAAGCACAGCAAATAGCAACAGTACAATACTTTTGGCACAAACTGGAACCACAGTCAGGTTAAATGCAAAGTTAAATCTGATTTATTCAGGGGACTTGAACAAGGGAGGGGCATAATCAGGTTGATTTGCTTAAAAGCTATATTAATCAGACAGTTATGCATGCAGTTCAGAATCCCTACACAGTCACGCACACTCTGAATACCCAGGTAGGAAAATGGTGGGCTAGCCAGGAACGTTGCAGCTGGTTGGGGCCCTGTGATGGAAGAAAGCAACATGCACAACACACACTATTTGTAATCCGGAGCTGGAGGGTTCAGTTCATGAAAGAAAAGGCAACAAGACAATCAGATGACAACACTTTTAGATTTAACTGTTGTTGCAGGGAGCTATCCTGATGTTTACTCATGATACCCAATACTGGACACAGGCAGGACAAAATCGAGACTGCAGGCTGTTGAGCTGGAGTTTCCGGAGAAGCAGGGCCCATATGAATCACCGAGGCATCATTCCTTTTTCAAGGCATTGAGCAGGGGGCTGATCCCCAGGCTGGTCTCTCATCGATGACTTTCTCTGCGTAGCAGGTATTTTGGCTGAGCCAGTGTAGCAGGGCACAGGCAAACATAAATGTAAGAAAATTCCACTGTACCAGGTAAATGGCTCTCCGTTCGCAATTACAGAGTCTCTGCACAATCCGGGAGTTCAGAGGTAGCTGGAAGTCCTGACAGGCCAATCGCATTCAGCAAATCTTCGGTCTTCTTCAGGTTAAAGCCAGGTCACAATTCAGTGGCTTAATTTGCTCTCCATATTCAGATCCAGTCAGAGAAAAGCACAAGTTCCCTCTCAGGGACAGCAGGCAGGCATGCAGGACAAACTCAGGCATTTCCACAGTTCTCCCGCGCAAATCCACTATGGATTGCTGCTCGAACTGTCTCGAGCTGTTACTTCTTCACTTCCCAACTCAGATCTAACTGAAACTGCAAGCAGTTTGGGACTTTCCCCAAGATCCAAAAGGTTCGGTTGGCTGATCTGTCTGTCAGTCACAACAGGGGCTCCCCCTCCAGGTTATTTTAGGTGACAAAAGCCCAAAACTACAATTCCTACAAGTTTTTGCCCCACCAAGCCCCAGTAAGCAGGCTCCATTTTAGAGTCCCAAATGTACTGATTTGCCCATTTCAGCGGTTCAGGACCAAGATGATGGAAACAAACAGAACTGTCCATGCTGCAAAGAAGGCAGGTTAGAACAAACTGCAATATTAGTACTACTCTAACAAATGATCCGCAAACAAGTACATCTTCTAACAGAGATCCCGCTCAGATTAATTATGACTGCAATCCAGGCAGCTCTTAAAGAGACAGTACACAGGGTGGCTCGGTTCCCCTCAGCCAGAACTGGGCTAGTTGCAGCACTGCTTCCAGAGCTCTCTCCTGGCTGGAAACCACGGGTCCCTGCATGGAGCAGCCCACAAAGCCCATTGCTCACATTAACTGTCCCTTCTGGTCCAGCCAGTTAGCCTCAGTGCCTTTAGTGTACTCTCCTGCCTTTGTCCCATTGCAAAAGCTGCAGCCATCCTCCTGCTCTTACTTTAGGGAGAAAGGGGGAAAGAAGTAGCCAGAGAGCTCACAACCAAGTAGGCAGCCTTTGCTGCGGCCTTCTCCCTTGGTCCCAGTCAGTTCTCTTCAGTGCTCTCAGCTCTCTGGTCCCCCTCCTCTCAGCCCTCTTCTTTGTTCTCCTTCTTATTTTTGCACTTCTTCCCCTTTAAAACCCTTGGCTCAGCCCTCCTGTGATTGGCTGCTGGCCCCCATGTGACCTCCGGGCTACCTCTGGATAATTTCCCAGCAGCCCGAGGTTGTCACTGTTACATGGGGGCCGCCATCTTGCTTTCTCTCTAGGCTACTGTGGTTGTGAGGCCCTCATTACTTAGTTAGCCCTCTGACAGGGCTACTTGGGCAAGTATTTGCGACCGGAGCTCATCCAGTCAGTGTGTGCCCCTTCCCCGGCCCCTCTGCTCATTTGGGGGCCAGGAAAACACTGATGGTCCAGTGAGTCGCATGGCCAAAAGGTAATAGGAGCTGTACTCCTTTAAAACTCTCCCCCTCCCCCGGTGTGGCGCATGCACATTATGCGCACGGCCACCATGGCCATGCTCATTTTCTTTTTTCTTTTTTTTTTTTCTCCAACTCTTTCTCTCTCTGAGCAGCCCCCGGTCGCTGTGCAGTAATGTGGGGCCAGTCACCCCAGCAAGGTACCACTTCCCCCTGGGACCCTCAGCCCCCGGTACTGCTTGGGGCTCTATCGACACCAACCAAAGTTGAATGCGAGTCCCACCACAGTCCTGGGATCAAGGAGGGGCTGAAGAAAAAGGTAAGCCAGCCTTTGGGGGGGCTTACACTAGAAAAGCAGAAGTAAGCAGGCAAGGTGGTGAAGGGAGCAAGGGCACAGACAGAAGAAAGAATTGCCAAAGAAGTATGACAGGAAACAAGAATTTCCTCAGGTAAAGAAGTGAGAAGAGGAAAACAAGGATAGGGATAGTAAGAATTACAAGGGCAGAAGGGGGAGACTGCAGAAGGAGACCAAGAAGACGCTAACATTTTAAACAAACACTCCTGGTCTGTCTTCACAGTGAAGGGTGGAGGGGATGGGGTATCCGGTTAGATGAGTGCTACATTTATAGCGCCAGTCAAGAGAGTGCTAGTTTATATAGTGCTACCAGGGACAGCGAGCAGGGATTTACAGCGCTAGCCATATGCGTTCCAGTGGTTACTATCCATGGTACTGCTATACGGACAAGGGCAGCAGAATCCAGGAGTTTGTTAATCCCCAGAGCTGCAGCTCAGGGTACTCACAGTTTCCCTGGAGGATGATGATCTCCCTGATTCGAGGATCAGCACGGATGGTGAAGTAGGCACTATTCTTCACCTGCCTGGTCTTTCCAGCTTCGCCCGAGTGCCTTTGTATGCAGTGTTTACCAGGCAGGCCTGTTCGTCCTTGTCTCTCTCTCTCTCTCTCTCTCTCTGGTCTCTGCTGCAGCAGCAATTTCACACTGGAGACACAGGGTGGCTTGGTTCCCTTCAGTTAGAACTGGGTTAGTTGCAACCCCGCTTCCAGGGCTCTCCCCTGGCTGGAAACCATGGACCCCTGCATTGAGTAGCCCATGAGGCCCAAGGCTCACGTTAACTGTTCCTTTCAGTCCAGCCAGTTAGCCAAAGTACCTTTAGTGGACCCTCCTGCCTTTGTCCCACTGCAAAAGCTGCAGCCGTCCTCTTGCTATTATTTTAGGGAAAGGGGTAAAAAGTAGCCAGAGAGCTCACAACCAAGCAGGCAGTGTTTGTTGTAGCCTTTTCCCTTGGTCCCAGTCAGTTCTTTTCAGTGCTCTCAGCTCTCTGGTCCCCTCCTCTCAGCCCTCTCCTTTGTTCTCTTTCTTATTTTTGCACTTCTTCCCCTTTAAAACCCCTAGCTCAGCCCTCTTATAATTGGCTGCCAGCCCCATGTGACCTCCGGGCTGCCTCTGGGTAATTTCTCAGCAGCCTGAGGTCATCACTGTTACATGGGAGTCGCCATCTTGCTTTCTCCCCAGGCTACTGTGGTTGTGGGGCCCCGTTACTTATTTAGCCCACTGACAGGGCTACTTGGGCAAGTATTTGTGACCGGAGCTCATCCGTCCGGTCACTGTGTGCCCCTTCCCTGGCCCCTCTGCTCATTTGGGGCCGGGGAAGCACTGATGGTCCGTCGGCCACATGGCGTAAGGTAATAGGAGCCTGCCCGTTAAACCCCCATTGTAGTGCATGTGCTTATGTGCTGGACGCCATGGCCATGCTCATTTTTTTTTTTTTTTTTTTCTTCCCGACTCATTCTCTGTCTGAGTGGCCCCCGGTCACTGTGCAGTAATGTGGGGCCGCTCACCCTGGCAAGATGCCACTTCCTCTTGGGACCCTCAGCACCACACAGGGCTCTCTCAGCGCCAACTGGAGTTGGGCGCAAGTCCCACCACAACTCCGGGATCAAGGAGGAGCTGAAGAAAAAGGTAAGCCTTCCTTTGGGGACCTTACACTAGAAAAGTAGAAGTAAGCAGGCAAGGCGGTGAAGGTAGCAAAGGCACAGACAGAGGAAAGAATTGCCAAATGAGTCATGACAGGAAACAAGAATTTCCTCAAGCAAAGAAGTGAGAAGAGGAAAACAAGGATAGGGATAGTAAGAATTACAAGGGCAGAAGGGGGAGACTGCAGAAGGAGACCAAGAAGAAGTTAACATTTTAAACAAACACTTCTGGTTTGTCTTCACAGTGAAGGGTAGAGGGGATGGGGTACCCGGTTAGATGAGTGCTACATTTGTAGTGCCAGTCAAGAGAGCGCTAGTTCATATAGCTCTACCAGGGACAGCGAGCAGGGATTTACAGCGCTAGCCATATGCAGCCCACTGGTCACTATCCATGGTACTGCTATACAGACAAGGGCAACAGAATCCAGGAGCTCAGCTGAGCTGCTCCCGTTGCATGGAGGGCTAGGGCATAGAGCATCTTGGCCAGGCAACAGTGGAGTCCAGAGTTCTAATCCTGCTCTCCATAATATTTTGCTAATCGGGACTTTAACACTGGTGCGAGGGGCCGTGGAAACAGTATTCCATGGCCCTACATATTTTCTTGCCCTGTGATCCGCCACACCCCGGAGTGAAATCCATGTGCAGGGGTTGCAGGGGCATAGCCCCCCACCTAGTGGGGGTGGGGCACAGCCCCCACAAAAGAAATATTACTATTTGTTCCGCTTCCTTTTGCCGACAGCATTTTTGTCAGCGCTATTCGGACCCAGTGCCAGGGGAGGTATGGACCACAAGGGAGAAACAAAAATAGGGAGGGGGTGGATACAGATCCATTTTCAGAGGAAAGATTTTGAAAGGACTTGCAGTTCTGAAGGTGGATAAGGATTTGGGACCAGATGGAGTTCACACCAGGGTACTAAATGAGCTTAGGGAGATTCTGTCTGCCCCACTGATAGCCTTGTTTAACAACTCGCTAGGAGCAGGAGTGGTTCCAGAGGACAGGAGAAGAGCTGATGGTGTCCCCCTACATAAGAGTAGCAGCAGGAAGGAGGCTTGCAACTCTAGACCAGTCAGTCTCACTTCAGTGGTGTGGAAAATGATGGAAACAGAAACACAGACCATGATAGCAGAAAAAGACCAAAGGTCATCCAGTCTGCCTATACTCCCTATAATCCCTGGAACCTTCCTTGGAAACTATTTTTCCTCCAGGGTACTAACCCTCCCCATCCTGTCCCTATTCTCTTCTCTGTTCTTGTCGACCCAGGTGACCACTATTCCTTTCATTCTGTCCCAAACCTGCTTGAATCCTTTGACTGTTTTTGCACCCACCACCTTGGCCGGCAGACTGCTCCAAGGTTCCACCACCCTTTCCATAAAGAAGTTCTTCCTCCTCACTTAAAAGAAAGCCTTGTTGAAGTCAAAGTACAGCAGATCTACAGCATGGCCCTTGTCCACTTCCTTGGTCAACCAGTCAAAGAAAAAAATCAGGTTAGTTTGACAAGACCTTCCCACCCCAAAACTGTATTGTTTACTAGTCAGGAGCCTGTTGCTCTCTAGGTAGTCCACAAAGTCTTCTTCGATTAGTGATTCCATCAGGTTCCCCATGATGGAGGTCAGACTGACAGGCCTGTAGTTATTTATTGAATTTTGGTAACTGGGTAGGCCCTCTGAGACAAGACTGTCCCTTTATCAGGGGCAACCCAGGAAGTGCAGTACATTGATAGTTCTCTGGTTTCTCCCTATCCCCCCTTCCCCATGAAGCAGTACATCTGCAGTTCTCCAATCCCTTGGAACTTCCCCAGACCTAAGGAAGCTGTTGAATAGCCCAGCCAGTGGTTCATTTAGTTCTGTTGCTAATTCCATAAGTATCCTTAGATGCAACCCATCTGGTCCTGGGGCCTTATCTATCTTAAGGGCTGCCAGCCCTTTCGGGACCCTCTCACTAGTAAGTATTGGCTGCCTTATTTCCGGACGTCCCTTAGTGGCTGCTTTCTGGCATGGACTCGCAGTCCTCCTTATTGGATACTGAGCAAAAGTACTCATTCAGGATGGTTGCCTTTTGCTCATCCTCCTTGATCACCCTGCCCCCCTCAACTAGCCATGCAATGCCTTCCTTTTTACCTTTTTTCACTGATGTATATGTATCTGAAAAACTGTTTTTCTCCATTCTTGATCCCCTCCACAATACAAATCTTCATGTCTGCTTTTGCCTCCCTATTTTTCTGTAGATAATCTTCCTTTTCTGCCTCCCCCGGATTTCCTTGTATTTATAGAAGGCCTTCTTTTTGGCCCTAATGGCTTCCCTGACCCTAGCCGAGAACCATAGTGGTCTCTTAAACTTGTTTTTTTAAGATACTGTTCGTAGGTGTGCCTTTGATGCTTCAAGGATGGCTCCATTTATTGTCCTCCATCTCTCCTTCACCTCCTTATGTCCTTCACCCCTGCTAACTTATCCCTGACCAGTTCCCTCAACCAACTGAAGTCTGCCCTTCTAAAGTCAAGGACATCGGTTCTTGATTGTGGATTGTTGGCCCCAAGGGCCAATTCATACTGCAAGGAGTTGTGGTTTCTGTTCCCTAGTGGCTCCCCTACTCTCACAGCACCCACAATCTCTGAGTTGGTAAGCACCACATCAAGGAATGTGTTCTGCCTGGCAGGTTCCTTAAAAAGCTGTACCAGTAGACAGTCTTGAAAGACATCCAGTAATGTCTGACTCCTGGCACTCTTGGCCACCTGGATCTCTCAATTGATGTCAGGCAGGTTCAGGTCACCCAACACCACTACTTCCCCCTTTGCTGCTCTCTTTTAAGTTCGTCTTTGAGTTCTCTGTCCTTTTACTCCTCTTGCCCTGAAAGCCTATAGATTACCCCCAATTGCAGTTTCCTGCCTGAGGCTGCCATGAGTTGCACCCATACTGACTCAGCCTCCCCACTGCTATTCCTAATACTTCCATCTTCTGCCACTTCAGTGCCCTCTTTGACAAAAAGAGCAACTCCCCCCTACCACCACCACCAGTTCTTCTATTCTTCCTGAACAGTGGATACCCAGGGAAACACTACTAAAACAAAGAATGCTACAGTATCTTGAAGCAAATAGGTGGCAAGACCACAGACAACACAGATTCACGGGAGGGAGGGAGGTCATGCCAAATGAATCTAATAGATTTCATTGACTGGGTGACAATGTAAATCAATAAAGGGAAAGCAGTGGTCGTGGCCTGCTTAGACTTTAGGAAGGCCTTTGACATAGTGCCACAAAGAAGGCTGAGTAGGAGGTTAAGCAACCTAGGAGTGGGATCCATAGCAGTAAACTGGGTTACAAATTGGTTAAAGACAGGAGATAGAGGGTGGTGGTTAAGGGCACTTATTCTAAACAGGGGAGTGTGACAAGTGGGACACCACTGGGCTCAGCACTAGGACCAGTCCTCTTCAATATTTTTATAAGAACATTGCAGAAGAGCTGGAAGGGATGGTATGCCTTTCTACAAATGATACCAACATCTGTAATAGGTGGACACTCAGAAAGGGGAGGAGGAAAATCTGCAAGGATCTTAGGAAATCAGAGGAATGGTCAAAAACATGGCAGCTTTGATTCGGTGCCAAAAAGTGCAAAATAATGCAACTTGAACACAGAACCACCAGCACTCAGTATATGAAGTGGGTAAGAACAATGGCTAGGCAGGAAAGAGACCTCGGGGTTATCATAGCTGAGGACCTCAAGGTGGCATAGCACTGTGACAAGGCAGTGGGTAAGACTAGTGGAATGCTGGGTTGCATAGGGAGGGGTATCTTCAGCAGGAGGAGGGAGGGAGTGTTACCATTATATTGCTCACTGGTGCAGCTGTACCTAGAGTACTTTGTTCAGTTTTGGAGACTGCACCTCACATAGAACATAGAGTGGAGGCAGTTCAGATGAGGGCAATTAAAATGGTGCATGGTTAGCATGACAAGCCCTGCGAAGAGAGACCGCAGGATCACAACATGTACACCCTTCGAAAAAAGAGAAAGAGAGAGAGAGATGATAAGAGTCCTACAAATTCCTAAAATGAGTAAATAGAGTACAGGAGAGGAATCTCTTTCAAATGAGAACAAGCACCAGGACCAGGGGCATGCAAAGAATGGGAGTGGGGATTCAAGAGTGATCTGAGGAAATATTTCTTCACTGAAAGGGTAGCAGATGCTTGGAATAGATTGCCAGTGGAGCCAGCGCTAGTAGTGGTGGCTTGAATAGCAGGGGGATTCAAGCATGCATGGGATAGACACAAAGGTATATTAGATAGGGTGAAAGGAGATGGTAGGGTCAACAGAGACCAGATGGGATCTGCAGAGACAGAATAGATAGGGAACATCTGGGCAGAATAGGTGGGTTATGCAGTCCTGTTCTGCTGTCAAATTCTATGTTTCTATGTGAGAAGTTGGAAGTTCTAGATCTATTTGTTTTCAACCTCAGTTTTTCCAGCCATTGCTTTATCTTGGATGGCAGCCAGATGGTTGCAAAGTATACTACAGTTGCTGTGCCAGTGCCCACATGGGCACCTTCTGGACAGGGCTGTGACACAGTTTGGAAGACTAGGTTTGTTGGCAAAGGCACCTAACTTCACCTGAGCTCTTTTCTTCTAGGTTTGCTTGTAAGGACAGAACAAGGAACAATATTATCAGAGCAAGGAAAAAGATTAAGGCTTCTTTTGGCTAGGCAGATTTACTGTGTGTGTTACTATTTTCTTTTGTGCTCACAGATTTTGTTACTGTTTTTTGCTTACATTTTATTGCTTTATTGTTGTCTTTTGCAAATTCCTGTTGCAGGGTATACTTTCTTCTGCATTTTTTCAAGATGTGCCTACAGGTTTGTAACTGTTTTGTGCTTACAGATTACTGCTATACTCTTCTGATTCAAATTGTTTTTTGCAAGGTTTATCTTCTGTTACTGCTTTATTTTTCTCTGTAGCAAAGTGTTTTTTCGCAGGGCGTATCTTCTGTGAAATTGTTACAGGTGGTACTTACAAGTTTTGTGACTTTTTTATCTATCATTAGTCTAAGCTTTCATGGCTACTGCATTTGTGTTGGTTGATTGTTACCGCTCTTACCTCCTTGTTTCTTTCATTCATGGTTCTTCTTTTTCAGCAGGGGAAGGGCCCAACCACCCATCCCCATTCCCAACCACCCCATGCTCAGACACAAAGTGCAACTCTAGGAGGCATACACCAAGTGTGGTCTAGCCCCTAGCCTTACTGTCTGCTGAGCTTCATGCATCTTCACCGACTGGGAGAGAGACCAATCACAGAGGGAAGGCAGACTCCAACAGGTGCAGAATCAGGGATTCCCTGACAGCAGTTCTACCTGGCTGAATCCCCCTTGGAGTGCACAGTCCACAATCCTATCTCCGCTGAGGCGACTTCTCTCGTCAATCACTCTGCTCAGACCCAGCCAGCAGCTGCTCTCTCAGCATAAGGAGCAGTTGCTTTCCGTCCGCTTTTCTGTAACAATCATTCTGCCTTCCGTCTGCTTTTCTGACAAGTGAGCAATCTTATTTTTGTCCATTCTCCCCTCCCATGCCTGGGAGTGAATATTACTTTACTGCCAACAAATCTGAGATCACAATGGACATCATTAACTGCAACAGCTGTGGAACACTCTTTGCAAGGGCATTTATTCACAGGGTATGGCACTGTCCTATCTACTTTACAATAAGGAACCTAACATCTCAGCTAAATGCAGCACAGTCTGAGATACACCACCTCCGGCACAAGCTCGTTCAGTTCTCTAGAAACAATAATACCACAACAGTAACCTGCCACCCCCTCAAGCAGACACCCCTGCCACAAAGGGCTTACCATCCAGGGGGCTGGAAAAAGGATGGAAAATGCGGTATAAAACCAAATTGCAGAACAAACATTGGAATACCTCCTACAAACACATCAAATAAATATGCAACGCTGTCTTCAATGCAACCTGAAAACAAGGAGGACATAGAGCAGGTCAGGAAACCTGCACCACACAAGGTTGTGCACACTACTAAAGAAAAGACAAAACATTGAAAAACCAGTACTCATAATCAGAGACTCTATAATTAGGAGGGTGGAGTCTCAACTTTTGCATTATGACCAGGAGAGGATCGAGGTTAAGTGCCTCCCTGGGATATCAGCATGGCAGGGACACAGACTGCATAGAAAATATTGTGCGCAATAGGGGTACCCAACACTAAGGTCATTCTCCAGGTAGGAACAAATGATCTAGCCAGTAGGTCAGAGAAGGAAACAAAACAAAACCAAATGAAACTTGGCAAGAAGATGGCTTCCCTTTTGTCCAGTTTATCTTTCTCGGAGAGTCTGCCTGTCTGGAAGAGGGGGGGACAGCAGGCCGAAGATCAGAGAGAAAGACATAACCAAACTTAGCAACTGGCTAAAAATCTGGTGTAAAAAAATAAAGGACATCACTACATAGGGGACTGGCACACCTTCTGGGAGAGGGAGTATTTTGTCTTCAGTGGCCTACACCTCACAAGGCAGGGAACTCGAGTGCTTAGTCAGAAGTTCCCCATACATATCTCTCAGTTAAGCTAACAGAGGGAGAGGAAACAAAGGCACCCATCGCATTAGAGAAAGTGCCATCTACCCCTCCCCCATTCTCAGCTAATATGGCATCTCAGCACCATAAGTGTTAGCATAACCTTAGATCAGAAGGATGATCCACCAAGGAAAAATGGTGGGACTATGAAACACAAACATTGTAAATTAAAACTGCATAACCAGACCTTACAAAGGCAGACCCAGGGATGGCAGGCAATGTACATTATTGCGCGCAGCCTACCAAACAAGATATCAGAACTCACAGCCATGTTGGCAGAGACACAACTGGGCTGGGTTGCAGTCACAGATATGTGGTTCACCATGAACCACACCTGGGATGTAGTCATACCATGTTACATGCTCTTCAGGAGGGACCGCACGTGAAGGAAGGGGGGGGACTCTGTATGTAAGGGAGGGGATCAATGCAACGGAGATCCAGGGAAAACACAGGAACACAGGCCCTGTGGGTTAACATAGGAGCTGGGGACAAGGACTCCATCAGAGTGGGGGTTATATATATACACCCCCAACCCAGGAACTAGACATTTACAAGGAACTCCTAGAAGCCATCTTAATGATGGCTAACAAAGGAAAGCTGTTAATAGTTGGGGACTTCAATCTGCCCAATATAGATTGAACCTCATACACAGCATCCTCTGAAAGGAGTAGAGAGTTTCTGCTCACACTGAAAGGGCCAGGGCTCAACCAACTAGTGAACTCACCCACTAGAGACCATGCTACCCTTTACCTAGTGCTCACAAAAAGCTCAAGGATTTCAGATGTTCAGGTGGGCGTAAACCTAGGGACCAGCAACCACAGGTCAGTCTGGCAATCAATCAACAAGGCACATAAAACTCAAGATTCTGGATTTCCGTAGGGCAAACTTTCCAGAGATGAAATCAAGAATCAAATCATTACTAGCTAGGGGAAACACGAGAAATGTGGAATATGACCGGGAGCATGTTAAGAAGGCCATAACAACAGTTACTGAACAATGTGCATGTCAAATCAGTAAATCAAAAAGAAGGAGGAAACCTCTCTGGTTCCCCAGAGACTTAGCAGCAATAATAAGGGATAAGAAGAGGGCCTTTAATCAATACAAGGTATCACAGAAGGAAGCTGACTTGGACAACTACAGGAACAAGCTCAGGGATGCAGGAAGAGCCAGTCGAAGGGCCAAAGCTGAAACATAGGAAAAAATAGCACAGGGAGTTAAGAAGGGAGATAAAACCTTCTATAGGTACATGAGAGAAAAAGGAAGAGTAAGAGGGGAATAGTCAGACTAATAACACAAGATGACCAGATGGCAGAGGATGGCAATCACAAAGCAGAGGTGTTAAACAAGTTCTTCTGCTCCATTTTTACATTAGAGGACAGTGGAAACGGTTCTCCAACAAAGCTGATGGATTACAATAACAAGGAGGCAGACATGAGCCCCTTCACAAGGGAAAGAGTCGTAGAAGAGCTGAACAAACTTAGAGTTGATAAAGCAATGAGGCCGGATGGAATTCACCCGAGGGTGTTGAAGGAACTAAGGGAAGAAATTGCAACACCACTAGCAGAATTATTCAGTAAATGACTGGAGAGCGACACAGTACCTCAGGACTGGAGAACAGCAACAGTAGTGCCCCTGCACAAGGGAGGAAGTAAGGAGGATACTGGGAACTGTCTCCCAGTCAGCCTAACCTCAACAGTGGGAAAATTATGGAAGCACTACTAAAGGAGAGAATAGTGGATTACCTTAGGGAAAATAGAAAACTAGATCCCAGGCAACATGGTTTCACAACAGGAAGATCACGTCAGACAAACATAACACATTTCTTTGACTGGGTTACCAAAACAATGGACCAAGGTGGCTCGGTGGTCATAGTGTACCTAGACTTCAGTAAAACCTTTGACACCGTTCCCCACAGGAGGCTGGGAAATAAGCTGGAGCACACAGGGTTAGGGCACAAGATAGTCAACTGGGTTAGAAAGTGGCTACGGAATAGAAAACAGAGTCTTGTTAAATGAGGCTATGTCACAGGAAGGGGAGGTGCTCACCGGCGTGCCACAGGGGTCAGTGCTGGGTCCAGTACTCTTCAACATATTCATCAGTGATATTCCAGAGGAATTGGAGGGAAAGCTATGCCTGTTTTGCAGATGATGCAAAGTTCTGCAGCAGGGTGGACACACAGGAGGGGGTGACAAGCATGGTGGCCGACCTCAGGAAACTAGAGAAGTGGTCAAAACTATGGCAGTTAAAGTTTAATACCAAGACATGCAAAGTCATGCACCTAGGAAAGTGAAACCCAGAAGTAAAGTACACACTGGATGGGCACCAATTGGAGGTAACAAAGATGGAAAGGGACCTGGGTGTACTCATCATCAATGATTTAAAAGTCACAAAACAGTGCGAAAAAGTGGTACAGAGAGCAAGTGGCATCCTAGGATGTATAGGTAGGGGCAGTACAAGCAGAAAGCAAGAGGTAATCTTGCCACTGTACTGATCCTTGGTGAGGCCGCAGCTGGAGTACTGTGTCCAGTTCTGGGAGCCACACATGAAAAAGGACAAAGACAGATTAGAGACGGTGCAGAGAAGGGCCACTAAAATGGTGCAGGGGCTGCACCATGAGGCATATGAAACTAGGCTCAAGGAACTGAAGTTGTACTCAGTAGAACAGAGAAGAAACAGAGGTGACATGATAGAAATGTTCAAATACGTCAAGGGAATAAACAAGATGGAGAACCTCTTCCAAGAACACAAGAGAACTCGGACAAGGGGGTACAACTTGCGTCTGGTGGGAGGCAAGTTCAGGAGCAGCTATAGAAAGTACTTCTTCATGGTAAGGGTGATATAGCCATGGAACAGCCTGCCAGCACAGGTGGTGGCAGCTTAAATAGTAAGAGAATCTGAGCTAGCGTGGGGCAGACAATGTGGACAGCTTGGCTGGAACAATTAAAGGGGAAGGGGTAGCCACCTTGGGCAGACTAGATGGATCAAGTGGTCCCCATCTGCTGACACCATTCTTGTGTTCTTATGCTCTTTATCTTGACACTGTCTGGTCAATGCCACATCTGCTTCCAGGGTTATAGGTTGCTTTTACATTATGAAGGTAAGATACTTCACTCTCACTCCCCTCTACCAACTCATTGGCCCTTGGCCTAGCACATGTAGATATAGTGTGAAAACTCTGTTGAGCTGTAATTTTGATTCAAGACTTGCAAGGCAGTGCTGGGATCTGAACTCCCACATATTGAGTGTGGTAAAATAAATATGCTGGTGCACTAGCAGTGTTTTTGCTTAATTGAAATTAATAGTTTTCCATGCTGTCAGCATACTCCCTTTGCTCATCTGATGCTTAATTTTTCCGTATCCCCAACTAAGGACTAAGGAGAACATCAAAAATCTGCCAATATTTGACTTGAAGCATTAAATTAAATGTACTGTATACATACCAACCGTATTAACATGGGGATATTAAGTAGTCCTTAATCCCTGCCCCAGAAGGTAAAACATGTTCATTAAAAAAAAAACAGACAGTAGAAATGTTTCAAATACTTGGATTTATTGCTCTACCAAGCTCAGTGTTTTGAAATCTGCATGTTCTAGCTATATCCTGTGCTTGTTTAGAAAATGGGTAAGAGAAAGGCTACTTTCTGATTGGCTCACACCACTATGTAGCTGGTCGGATATCGGTCAATAGAGACCGTAAAATAATGAGTCCCAGTCTCTGGCCACCTGATTACCTTAAAATGTAATTGGACTGATAGAATTTTCAGTTTTAAATAGCAACCATTTTTTTTTCTCATCTAGCGAGAGATAGAGCCTGCCATACCATGTTGTAACAGAGAAAAGAGTGGCTGGAGGGCTCACAGTAAAAAAGTTAAAAAAACGGTAGTTTCTCACTGAGAAAAATCAAACTGAACTACAAAAAAGGCTATTTTCTCAATTGACATCAGATAAAAATCACTTCATGCTGCAAACCGCCTTTCTCAGCTGACTGCTTGTGCACTTGTCGTGTCGATCAGCGCCGCTGCTGACCCACTCGCACGCATTACCCCATGAAATATGTCCCTACTCTGTCTCTGCTAACACTTTCTTTTTAAATATCTTACTAACACGGCTTACAATACTGTAACAGTCTGCCTTCCTTCTCTGAAAGAAACCAACAGGATTGCTAGACTCTCTGGCTTTAAAAAATCTCACAGAACAGGTTGTTTTTTTTTAATAGTAACGGCAGCGTGGTTTGGCAGCTTTATCACCCGCTCGTTCACTGAAGCAATTTAAAGTCAGAGCGGTGAAAAGAAATGCTGCATTTACCTTTCCTTTAGAGGTATGCTTGCTTGTGTTAGTGACTGATTTAGATGTGCCACCAAGTACACTTCTTTAGCGGTTGCCCACAGCTTAGACCCTGCCAGCCGTTGCCACGGTAATTTATCTGCATGCTAAGTGAGCGAGCAAGCAAGTGCGAGTATGATTTTTGTTTTATCTCTCAGAAATCCGGACCTGACTCAGGCACTCCAGCCATACTTCACTTTTTGTAAGCCTTATTCAAAAGGCAGGTTTCCTCCTGTCTCCCTACTTCCTCGCTAGAGTTCTCTCCTTCAAACTGCAGTGACGGTCTGTCTGTAGATGGCTACTCCACAGTGCTACCGCCTGCCTGACAACACCATGCCCTGTCAATTCCCGTTAAAAATGTTTAAATTAAGCAGTCAGCGCCTGTGTGGGAGCAAGAAACCATGACAACCAATTAAAAAAAACAGGCAAATTACAGAGGCTCAATTAGGGAAAATTCCTTGAGTAAAAAAAAAAAAAAGCACATACAGTAATTAAAATACAGGCGGAGGAACTATTTTATTTAAAATCAAGTAAGAGTTTCAACATTAACATAAGCCTTTTTTTCAAACACATAAAATACAGTGGCCCATTTTCTAAGCGCAATAATACCCTCCAGAGTGGGCGATATGGGCAATACCGGACCTTCCAGGGGCTATAAGGCCCTCCACCTGCAGCGTCGGACCTCATTGTGCCGCTGGGCGGTCCGGTATTGCCCAATACCACCCACCCTGTTGGGTATTATTGCTTGCTTATCCCTGGTATGCTACCTGTTGTCTGGAGCTCCTGCTTTCAAAAGGTTTTAAATATAGGATTCTCCAGGCAGAGCTGTTTACTTCTTCAGTTCTTCCACTTCGCAGTCATAGCAGCTAGAATGCAATCAGGACTCCATGCCGGTCATGGTGGCTGGAGGGGGGCCTGCTACGTCTGGGATGGTGGGAGGGTCGCAGGTTTGGGGCAGCATAGGTATCCTCTAGCCCCCCAACTTCCATGTACCATTGGAAAAGGGATGTATGGTACCTTACCTTGGGAGTTCCCATGAGTTTTACTTTTTGCTGAGGGGGGACTTGGTTGTCATGCTTTAAGCTGGGTTGGATCATAGTATCATAGTAATGTGTCAGCAGAAAAGGACCATCTTGGCCCATCCAGTCTGCCCATCAATTCAATGCCTAATGGAGAGGGGCATCAGGCAGGGGTTCCTGGCTCAGGCATTACTGGTTTTAAGTGTCAGATGCCAAGGGGACCATCCTGTGGGTTCCCCATTGCACAGAGTTTCCACTCTCAGTTGGGACTCTGTGAGCATTTGTACTGACAGTCCAGATCTGCCATGAAGACCAGTACAAAACAGAGTTCTTTTCCATGTCATTGGTGTTACACTGTAAAGCAGAACCTACAGGTGCACTTTCTCTGGCAGCGACTTGCCTGAAGTGACTTGCAGCATCAAGAATGTTGGCAAGGTCCTGTGTCTGGGGGCACTGACTTCCTCCAGTATGGGCCTCCGGAGGCTCAGATCCTGTATGGGGTCCAGTGTTAGGGACAGTGTGGGCCTGTTGTTGGACCACCCTCAATGAGAGCAGCCTGATAGTTCTTTTATTTAATGTCCAGTGTTTCCAGTAAAGGCAACCAACTGGAGAGCTGTTCTGGTGGAGGCCAGAAGGTGTGAAGGAAGCTTTATATCATGGAAGAGTTAATGCAGTTGGCAGCCACTAATGATCTGAACCTCAGGACAATGGAAAGAATGTGGTGAGCACTGGTAAGTCTCTGTAACTGTGACCATGTTAGCGCAATTTAATCAAACCCCATGTGGCAGGGGCTAGGGGCAGCAGCCTGTATTTATGTTTCTCAAGCTGATGTCCAAGCTGGACATAATATTCATCCTGGGAAAGTATACTCCTCCTGTGCTTAACCTCTGCTGAGGCACTGAGTAAATGTTGGGCATCACAGGGCTGGGAACACCCCAGGTTCTCCTTTTCTGCTCACAGAGTAATGTCCCTAGTGAAATGTAAATATGTTTTCCCCGTATACTAAGAACTGTTTAAGAACCTAGGCCAGCTCCATATTTCTAAAGGGACACATTGTCCCCCGAGGACACCAGTGGACCACGCAATACTGCCACCACTTGGCCTGTGCCCCCATTATGGGCCATGGCATACTCAGGCCACTGGTTTCATATAGATACCTATAACTGTATTAATCTGGAAATTAAATATAAATGACAGAGGAGATGTACATATTTATACTTTAATATCCGAGATATATGAAGATTCTTTGCCTTTATTTGAATCCTTGCCTGGCTAATATGGGGTGAAAACTAACTGCTGGGGGTGAATTTAGTATTCAATGAATATTTGCCAAATACTTAGAATGTTCAGGCATTCATGTATTTGCCCCCCAGCCACAATAAAAAGATCCCCCCAATCCACCTTGCATCGCATCCCACCTTTCTTTCCTCTACCACAATACGCGAGTATCCCCATCCTCCAGCCCACTTAGCGCCCCATCCCATCCTCCTCCCCAGCCACTGTAAAAATATTATTTTAAGCACCATTTGTTTTATGAACCATGAAATCCACAAATTGAAATCCCTTCCCTCACCCTCCTCCCCTGCCGTATTATAGACATGCTTCCCTTTCCCCATCCCACTAGCACCACATCGTACCTTCCTCCCTCCATGGAACCCAAATCATCACACATGACAGTGGCAAGCACAGTCTTACTTTCTCCAGTGCAGCAGTGCCATCTGTGTTAGCAATGTAATAGAGGAGGGTTTATTGCTGTAGCACTTGAATAACATAAAATCACACAACTGCTACTGTATATAGCAATTGCGCGATTCTGTCATGCAAGTACATCACTATGTCAGTATACCATTCTCCAGTATATCCGTTGAATTGTACACAGAAGGCAGTTGGCCGAGGTGGAAAGAGGAAGGCTGTGCCAGTTATCAGTCATGATGATTTTGGGTGCCATGGGAAACAAGGGTGGACAGGGTGCTAGTGGGCTGGGGATAGAGGTTCTTCTGTATTATGGTGGGGGAAGAATGTTGCGATGGGTGCTATGAGGTGGAGGATGGAATTTCAAGGTGCATTTTGTGGTTCTTAAAACAACTAATACTCAAACTATATTTTTACACTGGCGTGGGGAGTAGGACAAAGAGAGTGGAATGGGGTTTTAAGTGGGCTGGGGGTATAGGTGCTCAAATTCTGCAGAATCTGTTCTGTGTGCTCAAAGTTGGAATTTTGGTGATTCTGATTCTGTTCTGCTACTGCAAGCAGAAACGGAATTGGAAGTTCCAAATTGTGCTTCAGCCTCTCTGATTGCACTGTAGGGTTATGGTGCCTATCTGTGTGTACTTGCACTGCACCCAACCAACCAAGTCTTGAAAAAGCCTATCAGTGAAACCCTGAGTGTTTGTTTTGCACCTTACTGCTGGCACAGTGAATGAAAATTGCAGTACTTTAAGCTGCCATGCAGTGCACTGGAGTCGGTTGAGGGAAGGGGGCTGGATTGCAGCCATACAGAGCATATTTTGTTTTGCAGACTGGGAGAGGGGGGAGGGGACAGAAATGGAACTGGGGTCCCAGAAAGTGTTGGGGGGGCAGAAACAGTCATGCAGCAGGATGGGGTGGGGGTGGAAGGGAACAAGAAACAGGAACCTGAAACAGAGCTGACACAGGGAAGAAAAAAGCGTGACCAAGGAAGAAGGGACAGAGAGAATCACAGAGGAAGTCCAGCGATGGGGAGGGTGAGATAAAAAGAGAGAGAAGAAGCCCCGGGGGTCCATGCCTACCAATGATATGATGAAACTCCACTGCACGTGACATTTTTCAGTGTTTTGTCACCTTTTAGCAGTATTTTATTTTTTTATTTATTGGAAAAGTTTCACCAGGAAAGGCATACTGAGCTAAAACCGCTTGTTCCCAGATGCATCTTGGGGGCAGGGGACAAGAGGACAGTACAAATGATGTTTTACAACAGAGTAAGGCTTCACAAAATAAAACTTTGTACAGCAATTAAATAACATTGAAACAGCTGTGTACAATATGTAGGTATGTGGAGTAACGAATGTAGGGGAATAAATATTGAGTCGCAAGGCATGATATGGGCAGCATGTCCAATAATAAACAGTGGGGAGGAGGCAAAGCAAATAGTGAGGGATGCAATAGGAAAAAGGAGGAGGGGAAGTAAAGTAGAGGTGGAGAGGCAAACTGTCATCCCTCTGGGATGCAGTCCTCACAAGGGCTGGACACGGCTGGATGTACACCCATCCCGCATCAGATTCCTGGCCTGCATTGAAAGAGGCTAGAACTGGGGAAGCAGATGGAAGGGAGGAGTAGAGAAGTAGTGGGAATGTAACAGGAAAGGGGGAGTAGGAGGAAAAGTAAGAGGAGGAGTATGGAAGAGGTGGAGAGGCAAACTATCATCCTGCTGGGATGTAAATCTCACAAGGGCCAGTCGTGACTGGGTGCAAACCCAGCTCAAGACTGGTTTCCTGGCCTACAGTTGGAGAAGGGTAGAAGTGGGGAAGGACAAGGAGAAAGGAAAGCAGGCAGGAGGGGGGGAGAGGAGTGGGGTAGGCAAGGGAGGAAGAGGAGTGAGGTAGAAGGGAGAGCGAATAGTTAGGGGGAGAGAGTTACTAAGTTTAAGAGTAGGTGATGAGGGGAGTGGGGAATGGGGGAAGGCAGTGGAATGCAAATAGTGGAGGACAGTTGCAGCTACAGGTGGAGGAGGTGAAGTTAAGCAGTAGGGAGGATACAGAGTTGGGGGAGGAAGCAGAGCAGTTGGGAAGGGGGAGGGAGTTCCAGAGCATAGGGAGTTGGTATGAGAAAGCAGCCAGGCCTGTTGAGGTACTGGGGGGAGAGCAAGGGAGTGGAAGAGGGAGCTGCGAAGGGCATAGGAGTTGGGGGCACTGGGAGAGGATAGAGGAGAGGTAGGAAGGGAGGGAGCCAAGCCGCCAAGCCATAGCTCTACCAAGCAGCCATAGAAAAGGTGGACAGACTGACATGTATAAAGTGGAAGTATTGAATTGAGCAAATACTACTTGGGGGGGGAGAGTGGTCTAAAGGGCCAGGATTGGAGTTGGACTAGGAGCAGCTGGGGGGTTGGGCTAATAAATTCCAAGGTGAACAGCTCTCTCTCTCTCTTTGGGATGGATCATCAAGGCATCAAAGTTATTATGACATTGAACTGAAGCTGTGGGTCAGCTACCTCAAGTCATTACAGCCTACTCCAGGATCGCAGCAGCAGGCAAGTAAGGGGAGGAAGTGCTTTTTACTAAACACAAATGCAGAATCAAATTCTGATTCCAAATCTGCATCCAGTGGGTTTTTCAGATTCTGGATTTTGACATTCAATACTGAAATTCTGAAGAAAAAAAAGCTTTGAATCTAATTAATCCGATTCCATATGGCGGATTCTGAGTAACCCTAGTATGGGGGTACTTTTAAAATGCGATTGGTGGCTGGGCGGGAACACTTTTGCACTGATTACATCTGCCAAATAAGTCTAAATGCTGCTACTCAGGTGGTGTTGTACAATGCCAGGTCTATTAAGAACAAGACCGCTATAATAGCAGATCTTGTTGGATCATCTGACCTGGCTTGCATCACCAAGGCCTGGCTGGATGAGAATGCTGGTCCCATTTGGGCATCAGCAGTTCCGGCCAGGTACTCAGCGATACACTGCCTGAGGATGGATCGTAGGGCTGGGGCTATTGCCATCTGTTTTAGATCAGAACTGAACCTGATGGAGGTACCAGTGGGGACCACCAACTCCTTTGAATGTATCCTGGGCGAGGGTGTGGGGTGCAGGATCCTTCTCATCTGCTGTCCTCCAGGAGATGGGAATGTTTTTCTGTGGGAAGTTGCGGACTTCATTGTTGACCTGACATTGGGATCCCCCAGATGACTGATCCTGGGGGACTTCAATACCTGGGTCGACGATGAACTCTCGTAATTTGGTCAGGACTTCCTCCAGATAATGATTTCATTGGGGCTTCACACAGGTCATTTCCTCCTCGACCCATATCGCTGGTCATTCATTGGACTTGGTGTTCCTCATGTGGATGGAGATATCTGACTTGGTGGTGGAACCAGTCGGTGGTCTGACCATCACATCATTGGTTTCAGTTTCCTGCCCCCCCCCCCAGTAAGCCTACCCTCACAGAGATGGTCCGGTACCGCCCTTTGAGGGGTGTTTCCCCTGATGGCGGTGTTGGACCTATTGGGTGTACCAAGTGAATGCTTGGATCCAGGGGCCTTGGTATTTGCCTATAGTAAGGTGGTGCCTGGGGCCCTGGATTCCATTCTTTCTGTTCGTGTTCGCCCCCTCAATCGATGCCCCAGGTCTCCTTGGTTTGATGAGGTTCTGAAGGAGTTGAGGAGAGTGGGATGAAGGCTAGAAAGGTGCTGGCGGAAATTGGGCCTGGAGGGTGACAGACTTAATTTGATGGACCACTATGTGGTTGATCAATCAGCAATTACCCATAAGAAGGCAGAATTCCTGTCCAGGGAAATTGCTGCTGCGCCAGAATCGACCAGCCCATCTTTTCCGAACTGTGGACAGATTGTGCAATCCAATCCTTCTTCAGCCTGGAACTGTTTTTTTACAAGAACGGTGTGAGGAGATTGCTCGATTCTTTGCAGATAAGGTTGCCACAATCAGGTCTGAGATCCATCTGACCCTCCCTAATGGGAGTTGCGGTGGTTGGCAGGAGATGTTGGATGCCCAGTTTGTGTGGTGTGACTTTGGCCGGCCCACAATCAATGATATTGTGATGGTCATCCAGTCTTTGCATCTGGCCAACTGTAGTTTGGACCCAGGCCCTATGTGCCTTTTGGTAGGTTGTGTGGATAAAATCAGCCCTGTCCTTGCTGAGATAGTCTGGATGTCCTTGGAGAGGGGGATCTTTCCAGATCCCCTGAAGGATGCTGTGGTTCAACCCCTCCTTAAAAAGCCCCCTTGGACCCAGACTGTCTGATCTAACTCGGCCTGTCTATAACCTGCCCTTCGTGGGTAAGGTTATTGAGAAGGTGGTTGCATCACAGCTGGATGACCATTTGACCTGCCACAATGTCAGTGATTCTGTCCAGTCTGGATTGCCCTTGTCCAGGTAATAAATGACCTCCTAATAGTGAAAGATCGAAAGACCTGTTCCATCTTGGTCTTTCTAGATCTCTCTGTGGCATTTGACATCGTAGACCATGGTTTGCAGTTGGAGCACCTGCGGTTCATCTGTGGACTTTCTGGGATGGTCCTCAGATGGTTTCGATCTTTCCTCGAGGGTAGGACTCAGAGGGTGATGTCTGGGATTTTTTTTTCAGCTCCATTCTCCCTATCCTGTGGGGTGCTGCAGGGCTCCTTCTTGGCGCCCATGTTGTTTGTGGTGTACATGCTGCCATTAGGAGTGATTATTAGCGGTACGGTTTGAGTTTTCTCTGCTATGCAGATGATACTCAGCTGTACATGTCTTTCATGCCCCGCTAGGACGATGCTGTTTCGGTCTTTAACAGCTGTCTGGCCGAGATCCAGGACTGGATGAATGTGAGCTGGCTGTGGTTAAACCCAGAAAAAAATGAGGTGTTGGTCATGGACCCAGGTTGTCAGGAGGTGAGTTTGTTGGCAGGTTCACCCTCAGGTCTTTGGCTTGGAGGTGTCCAGCTAACTACTTCAGACTGGGTTCGGAACCTGGGCATTATGTTTGATGGCTGCTTGGTCCTTAAATCACAGGTGTCGGCAGTTGTGAAAACCTCTTTTTATCATCTAAGAAATATCACCCAGGTAAAGCACCTGGTTCCCCCTGATGATCTTCCAACTTTTGTCCACGCCTTTGTTACCTCCTGCCTTGACTACTGCAATGCCCTCTACCTTGGGCTACCAGCGGTTGATATCCGCCACCTGCAGCTGGTTCAGAATGCGGCAGCCAGGCTATTGACTGGTACCTCTAGGACCAGTCATATAATACTTGTGCTTCGCGGACTGCACTGGCTGCCAGTTCAGTGGTGGATCACCTTCAAGGTCGGTTTGCTGACATATAAGGCCCTACACGACCAGGGACCAGGTTGCCTGCAAGATCTTCTTCACCCATACTCTCCCCTCTGCCCTCTCCAATCCATCGACAAGGGATTGCTAGAGATGCCCAGGGTCCATTTGCAGACATCTGGGGCAAGGGCATTTAGTTTTATGGCCCCAACCCTGTGGAATTCTCTACCTCGTAGGATACGAGATTGCCTGACCGTCCAAAGTTTTAAGGAGACCTTAAAAACCTACCTTTTTAGCCTAGCATTTCCTGATTTGTAATGCTGCTGCTGTATTTATTTATTATTAGTTTTAATCTTTTTGTATTGTTTATTTATTGATGTGTTTTAATTAGATGTTGTACAGGCATCTTGGTTTTAGAAAGGCGCCTTTTTTATAAATAAAGAATGGTTTGATTTGATTAGTATTTGGTGTATTTGACCGATGATTTTGATTTGTTGCACACTCCAACTTAATTGCTTAATGGCAGTGCTGCTGCAGCAAAAGTATGCTTGTTTGTACAATTTCTCCATGTTGTGCAAGGCATGGTGCTGAATGTATCTTGAAAAAAAACAGAGAATTATTGTAAAAAAAAAATACTAAATGATTAGCAGTTGCTGAAATCGTTTCAGTGACATCCAGTCACTCATCGTGAAGCTGAGAAACATGAACAGTTGTGTGTCCCTCTAAAATACTGTTTAACTCCACTGAAAACCATGCTTCTTATGTAACAAGCCAGTGAAAATAACTTCACTGGGGAATAATGGTCAGGTTTTTTCTTAACTGGGATTGCTTGTTAAAATGGTTTCCTAATGGGAAGCACCCTAGGGAGCTGGCATAGCAGTAAACACACAGAAGAATAATTTGTGGTAACCACTGATTTATTCACTATTTATTTAACTTTCGACATTTGTTTGAATGAGTGAGGAGGCCAAAGGCAGGCTGAGACCACCATTCATTTCCAACTTCCTGTTGCTGTTACTGTTCCTTCCAACTCTGGGAAGCTCTTGGGATGACTTGCAAGAAATAGCCCAGTTGAGTCCTGCAATTTCTTTTAAGGCTTTAATCATGTGCTTATTGTTTTACCATTTAGCTGTGTGTATTTACAGCCAACATCTCATGTGCTTGGTGTCCCCCTCCTCTTTATGAAGTTCAGGTTTGCTTCCCACACCACGTTGTGCAGCTTAGCCATTATGTAGGGAAATGGGCAGACTAGGTGGGCCAAGCAGTCCTTATCTGCCATCAAATTCTATGTTTCTAGTAGGAGGAAGTAGGCTGTTGGTTAGCTAGGATCTGCAGCTTATCCATTAGGTAGGGAAATGGGCAGACTAGGTGGGCCAAGCGGTCCTTGTCTGCTGTCAAATTCTATGTTTCTATGTTGTGATTACTCAGTGAATCTGCCCAACAGTATATGCTGCCTTTGTGCTTACCATAAGTTATCACATAAATATATCACATTTAGTACAGGAAGGAAGTTTGGATTTAGTTGGCGTAGCAGAACTGATGTTATCATGTTTGTTTTTCCCAGTGTGATACAGTTACCATTGATAAAATGTTAATCCAAAGTAAAGAAACTTACATGTCACTTACATGTGAGACTTCCCAGACTACTAACATTATTTTGAAACTACAGTAATTTTGTAATCATTGATCTTCCTGGACATAAGTCTCCACCACTTATTCACACTAGTGGGATTGGCGCCGGAGGCACTAAGACCCATCGGGAGCAAACTTTTTGCTGGAGGGTCGGCGCGAGAGATGGCGCCGCGAGACACGGCACCGCGAGCAGCGGCTCGAGCGGTAATGACCATCTCGGCGACGACCCTCCAACCGCCTCAGTTCCTTTTTTCCCGCCAGTGCGCTCTCAGTGACGACGCCGCCACTAGTCAGAGTCAAACTTCAAACTAGCGCATAGTTTTCAGTTTGTTTTTTTTTTTTTTTGTAGCATTATCACGATAGTAGTATCGCTAGTTTTATTCTATTTTTCAGTAAATTTTTCTAATATTTAAATTTAACTTACTTGAAGAAGTCTCGCCTACTGGACGAGTTCCACTATGAGCAGGTCAGGTGATGTAGGGAGACTTCGTGATGAAAGCTGTTCAGTCAGCGGGCTGGGTCCGGTCAGCCTCCTTCCCCTCAGCGGGGTTCCGACTACGGTCAGTCCGATGCCCGGGGGGATGGGCGGTCCCCCCGGCGGCATAAAAATAAACGGTCGCATTCTCCGCGCCGTTCGGCCTCGAGCTCTTCTTCGGCCCACAGGTCAAAAAAGAGAAGGCATCACTCGAGGTCGCCCTCTGGTATGTCTGCGCGTCGACGGTCGGTTATCGTTGCTAGTTGCCGGTCTCCTTCTTCGGAGTCGCCAACTTCCGATAATCATCGTCCTCGACATCGGAGCCCCTCCCCGCCTATAGGTAGGGCTCCAGATGAGCAGTTTCATCAGTGGGCCGCTCTTATGGAGCGATGGGCTCGGAGGTTGGTTCTTCTGCCTGGCTCGGTTACCTCGGAGCCCTCGGGCTCCTCCGGCGATCAGGTAGGGCGGTTGGACCTTCCTAGTCGCGCGGCGCCTTCTTCGGTGCTAGCGACTCCGTGCTTAGGTGTTCCCCCTCACATGGCTGCGGCGCGCAGGGGCCTCACCGATGCCCTTATCTCCTGGTTTTTTTCTCTTGCTTTCCAGGTTCCCGGGGCTTTTCCGGCGCCTTCTGCAGGGTCTGTGGCCGTG
Source organism: Neoceratodus forsteri (assembly GCA_016271365.2). NCBI lineage: Eukaryota > Metazoa > Chordata > Ceratodontiformes > Ceratodontidae > Neoceratodus > Neoceratodus forsteri. The sequence goes on along the minus strand of CM057454.1, from coordinate 325,776,156 downwards.
TCGGCGCCGTTTTCGGGGCCGCCGGAGCTTGCGGCGCCGTTGGCGGTGCCGCGTGGTCTCTCGGCGCCGTTGGCGGCGCCACGTGGTCTCGCGGCACCGTTCGGCATCGTCTGTGGCGTCGTTCGCGGCGTCGGCCTGCGGCGCCGTCGGCAGCGCCATCTTGTGGCGTCCGCAGGCGCCGCCCGCAGGGCGTTCTTGAGGCCGCTGCCTCTTCGGGCGCGTCGCCTCCTCGGTGCCGTCTTCAGCCCGTTTTGCCATCTCGTACCGCAGCCCATGGGGACTCTCCTTGTTTTTCTGCCATTTCCTCCTCTCCTAATTTTCACTCCTTTCCTGTCCAAACAGTCCTTTCTGGACCATCAGGAGATGATGTTGAGCCTGACCCAGACCTTGGTTGGGTGTTGAAGTGGAGAAACAGGATCTTTCTTTGCTACAGAGCTTGTGGTGAGGACCTGTCCTTTAAGTCTCTGTTGAAGAACCTGGGATCCACTTTCTCTCAGACTACAGACATCGATCCTGGGAAGATATTAAGACTCCAGTGTCTTCATGCTTGGAGATCCCTCGGATTTGACTCCTCCGATTCAGCCTTCCTTGAGGCGCTGTCTCAAATGGTATGGAATAACCCTGCTCTTATTCCCTCAGTGGCTAAATCCATTGATAAGAGTATTCAGCTCCCAAGGATCGTCCATTTTGGCATCCCAAGCCTTTGCGGATCCTATTGTAGTCCTGGCAGAGAATGACAAGGTCGTTCTTCCTCAAACTACTACAGCTCGACCTATTAACAAAAGTCTCGTAAGATTGATACATTAGGTAAGAGAGTCTTTGCTGCCTCCACTCTAAGTATGCGTGATTGCCAGTTATCAAGGCTATTTTTCTCAGTATGAGTATATCCTGTGGCACTCTATGAAAAGAATGGTTGAAGCTCTTCCAGATTCGGATTCAAGTCAGAGCTTCTTCTGACCCGTTATTAAGTATTGGGTCCAATAACCAACAGGTCAAAGCCGCCATGGAATGCTTTGACACTGCTTCTCGCTCAGCAGCAGCGGGGTTTGTACTCGGCGCCATTCCTGGCTGCTGCTTCTGGCTTCACGAATGATGCTCAGCAGCAGGTGATGGCGCTGCCTTTGATGGCTCCTTTCTTTTGGCCCTCAGGTGGAGCAAGCCTTAGAGGCCACTCAGAAGACTAGATCGGCCATTAAGTTGGCCAGACCTCCGCCTGCCCCTCTCGGGGCATGTGAACAGACGTCAGTTTCATAGTCGTCAGTCCTTTCGAGGCAGAGGCAGGGGAAGCTTCCATAAAAGCCAACCTGCCCAACCTCAAAAGAAGACGCAGCAAGCGCAGGGACCTAAAGCTCCCAGCGCTACCTTATGAGTCGTTGGCCCAAGTTCCATCCACTCTGCCCGAGGTGGAACTTTCTCCTCCGGTGGGAGGTCGTCTGATGTACTTCTACAACCAGTGGAAGTCCATAACCTCAGACAAATGGGTCCTTCGGATAATTCAGAGGTTATTCTCTCAATTTCTTGGAAACCCCGAATTGTCCTCCCATCGACAACCCAGGTTGTCGGCCTCTCAATCAGACCTCCTCACCGCTGAGTCCAGGGCCTCTGAACAACAGGGCAATAGAACTGGTGCCCCGCATCTCGCAACACAGGTTCTCCCATTACTTTCTGGTTCCAAAGAAATCTGGGGATGCCCCATTCTAGACCTCAGAAAGTTAAACAAATTCCTCCCAGGAGAAATTCAAGATGATTTCCTAGGTACCCTGTTACCCTTGCTGCATCAGCACGACTGGCTGGCCTCTCTGGATATGCAGGATGCTTACCAGCATATCCCCGTCCACCCGACCCACCGCAAATTCCTCAGGTTTGTAGCTTTGGGTCAGCATTATCAGTTCAGAGTCCTGCCCTTTGGGCTATCCTCGGCGCCGCGAGTTTTTACAAAGTGTTGTGCAGTTCTCGCGGCGCATCTCAGGAAAGTCGGACTCCGAGTGTTTCCCTACCTGGACGATTGGCTTCTAGCAAGCCCTTCCGGCCAAGGGACTTTGGAAGCCGTGCAAACGACTTCTCGTCTTCTCACGTCCATGGGAGTTCTGCTGAATTTGAAAAAATCTCAACTGCAACCCTCCCAGAGGCTCCTTTTCATAGGGACGCTTCTAGACACCTCTTCTGCGAAGGCTTTCCTTCCAGAGGACAGAAGACTCGACATCCTTCGTAGGGCCCGTTACATCAGGAGAACCAATTGGTTACAGCTCTCGATGCAACGCATGTTGGGTCTCATGGCGTCCTCGGTCTTCACTGTCCCTCTGGCCCGACTGCACATGAGAACCACCCAATGGATGCTCTCCACTCAGTGGTCCCCGACCTCTCACCCCAGTCTTATCCCATCAAGGTGACGGAGCCCCTTGAAGGTCTCTCACCTGGTGGTCTCAAGAGACAATCTCCTGGAAGGATTCCCTTTGCTCCCCGGATCATCAGATCTCCATCACCACAGATGCATCGCTAATGGGATGGGGGCTCACTGTCTCTCCCTCCACACTCAAGGTGTATGGACTCAGTTCGAAACTCATCTCCACATAAATGTCCTGGAGATGAGAGGGTCCTCATGCAATCCGAGCTCTGAAGGATGTCCTTTGTCACAAGAACATTCTCCTTCAAACGGACAACAAAGCAGTGATGTATTACATCAACAAGAGCGGTGCTCATTCTTATCCCTTTGCAGGGAAGCAATGAGGGTGTGGGAGTGGTGCTTGGAGCACAAGTCTCTGATTCAAGCGGTTTATCTGCCAGGTATACAAAATGACCTAGCAGATCACCTCAGCAGAACGGAGGCAGACCCTCACGAGTGGTCTCTTGATCCAGCCGTAGCTCGGTCCCAGTTCAAAGAGTGGGGGACTCCAGACCTGGACCTTTTTGCATCCCCACTCAACGCAAAACTGCCTCTCTTCTGCTCCAGAAATCCAGGGCCTGGCATTTTCTGTCAGGATGCGTTCAGGCTGCGGTGGACAAAACGCTTTACGCTCTTTCCACCACTTCCTCTAATCCAGAGAGTACTCCTCAAGTTCGAGTCTCAGGGGACCAAGATGATTCTCATTGCTCCTTCCTGGCCTCGGCAACTATGGTTTCCTCTACTCAACAGTATGTTGGCAGCCTCTCGAGACCACTTCCTTTGCAAATCAGTCTTTTGACTCAGGGTTAGTTGGTCCATCCCAACCTGAAATCACTTCACCTTCATGCTTGGCTCCTGAAGAGATAAAGTAGATCAGGTTCACGCTCTCGTGAGTCTCAGACATCCTTCTGGCTGCTCGGAAGCCAGCCACCAGCGTCACGCTTCCAAATGGAAGCGTTTTCTCTCTGGTGTGCAAAATCCTCTTGGAATCCCTTTTCCTGTCCTCCTGGCAAGGTTCTGGAGTATCTTTTGGACCTATCAAACTTAGGTCTTCAGTACTCCACAGTTAAAGTTCACCTTAGTGCCATCTCAGCGTTCCATGAGCCGGTTTCTTCCTTAACTCTGGCTCAGTTACCTATGGTGAAGAGATTTCTTAAGGTGATTCTCCATACCAGACCCCCTGTTAAGCGTCCAGTTGCAGCCTGGGACATTAACCTGGTGCTGGACATGCTCACTCGGAAGCCTTTCGAACCCTTAGCTACCTGTGAGCTAAAATTTCTTACCTGGAAGACTGCCTTCCTGGTGGCCATTACCTCAGCCTGCAGGGTCTCTGAGATACATGCCCTGGTTACGGACCCTCCGTATACTGTATTCCATAAGGACAAGGTAGTTCTCCGTACTCATCCTAAATTTCTTCCCAAGGTTGTGTCAGAATTCCATCTGAATCAACCTCTGGTACTTCCCGCTTACTTCGCTAATTTCCAAAATGAAGGGGAACGAGCTCTTCATTCCTTGGATGTTAAGAGAGCCTTGCGGTTCTATTTAGATAGAACCAAGGATGTTCGCAAGACTCAGCAACTGTTAGTTTCTTTCAGCGACACCGGCTGGGTCAACCTGTCGCTATTAGATGTATCTCTTCATGGTTAGTGGCATGCCTTCGTCATTGCTATTCCATGGCTCAAGTTAAATTAGAAGGTAGAGTGTCGCTCACTCTACTAGGGCGTCGCATCCCTAGCGGAAGTCGCAATGTTCCAATTGCAGATATATGCAACCGCTCACCTGGAGCTCAGTGCATACTTTACACTATGCACTGGATGTTCATGCCAGGCACATTCCGCATTCGCAGAACTATCCTTAATGGGCTTCTATCTTAGACGCGTGAGCTCTGGCTCTCCTGCCGCCCTTTTGGGGGATTATCAGCTTGGTACTCTCCCACTAGTGTGAATGAGTGGTGGAGACTTATGTCCAGGAAGATAGGAAAATTACGTACCTACCGTAATTCTTGATCTTCTTGGACGAGTCTCCACCACTCATTCACACGCCCACCCTCCATCCCCCGAGCTCACCGCTGTATTGGTCTTCACTCCCTCAAATCTTTAGGCCGTGAGGACTTCTTTGCTGACCTTCTTACACGGGTCATACGGACTATCTTATGTCCGTTTTTTAATCGTTGGTTTACTCTTTACGTTAGTTGCGCTGCACCTCCTTGGTAAAAAGGTACTGGGCGGTTGGAGGTAAATCGCCGAGATGGTCATTACGCTTTCAGCCGCTGCTCGCTTGTGTGCCCGTGTCATGGGTGCCGTCTCTCGCCACTCCTCCAGCAAAAGTTTGCTCCCGATGGGTCTTAGTGCCTCCGGCGCCAATCCCACTAGTGTGAATGAGTGGTGGAGACTCGTCCAAGAAGATCAAGAATTACGGTAGGTACGTAATTTTCCTTTCTTTTTCTTAACTTCTACTTTTGTCCTTTAATTATGCTTTCATTCTGTACCCGGCACTCATCGATTCCCTTTGGGAACTCCCCTAGTAAGTGCAGGCTAACTGTGTCACTCACTGACCCACACAGCACTAACCTAGCTTGCTCTCTGGGTAAGGTACTCCCTTTCCAATTGGCCAGGTCATAGTCAAGGGAGAAAAATAGACTACAGGTGTGCTGGAACAGGTGGGGCCCTGACTGGTATGTCTGTGAAAATGGTCAGAAACTGGCTCAGTACATCATGCTGCTGCAGCCAGTGGAGGGTTTTGTCCCTCTTATTTTATTTAATTCTTGGATACACCATTGAGAAACATGATCATTACATAGGTTCCACATCAGAGGGTTGAACAATACAATACAGAAAACAGCACATTACAGTAAGATGTCAGCTGCAAAATTAAACAAACTGTACGGGAGAAAAAATTAAAGTCACAGTAACGTGGTAATGTACATGTACACTGGGGTGTATGATATAAATACAGTGAAATTAAGTGGAGGCTATACTGTGGAGGCAGGGGCCATCCAAACTCGCTAAGAGAACAGAGCAATAGATATACAGGGGAAACCACGGAGGGAGAGTATCACCCCAGGCGCCTCATCGGGCGAGTAGGGTTAGGTAAGGCTGTGTAAATGAGAGGGATAGATAATTTCACGGTAGATAGTAGAGAAAGGAGGAGAAGGAATAAGTAAGGCTATGTGAAAGGTAGGAATGGAAAGAAATTTCATGGTAGATGGAAGAGATAGGAGGAGAGGGAGAAGAGAAGGTAGGGGGATAGAGAGTGGAGAACGGGTAGGCCAGGATGCAAAAGTTTGGCCAAAACACCTGTTTGGCCGGGAAGTAAGTACAAGGGACAAACGAACTGGAGTACATTAGAAGCAGTTACAACTGGCTTGGGCAATTAGATGAGTCTTATGTTTTAGCTTGAAGGTGCCCAGGGTTTCCGACGAGTTGACTTTAGGGTCTAGGGAGTTCAACCAGAGCGGGGCTCAGTAGAAAAAGGACCTTTGGCCCAGGGACATGCGATGGTGAAGGATATTGAAAGTTTGGCTATCAGCACTTCTGGTAAGATGACTGTCATAGGGGTTAAGGAGCTTTTGTACCCCAGAGGGCATTTTGCCTATGTGTATTTTTTTGGCCAGTAAGCAGGTTTGGTATTTGAGCCTACTTTTAAGCTATAGCTAGTTAGCCTGGGCATACATATCACAGGTGTGAGTCATGTGGGTGGAACTAGTAATAAGCTGGCAAGCTTTGTACTGATGCATCACAGAGTTGTTTCGGAGGCTGACCCATAGATGACGAGACCATAGTCAATTAGTGAAACCAGTGAGCTGTGGATGGCTAGACTGAGTGCCTCAGGAGTCAGACGGTTCCTATTTCTGTAAAGCAGCCCAATGTGGGCATTAACAGCCTTCACAATGTTATAAACGTGGCAGGCATAGGACATAGAGCTATCAACTGTTATTCCTAGGTATTTAAAGGACTGGACTAGTTCCAGGGCGACTTCCACTTTGTTGATGTTGGAAAGGGGGTGGTTTCTATGTCCATTCTGTGCACTGGAGAACAGCATAGTTTTAGTTTTTTTGTAGTTCAACATTAGTTTATGCTTGAGGAACCATTGTTCGACTTCTGAGAAGCTGCTTTGAAGATTGGACTCGAGGACCGAGGTGTCAGGAGCACTGGTAAACAAGATGGCGTCATCAGCATAGAGTAGGAGATGACACTGGAATGGACCCTTGTGGGACCCCAGATAGTACAGGTTTGCTGTAAGAGAGTGTGTTAGCAATTTTTACTTGCTGCAAACGATTGTGCAAATAACTTTTAAACCAGGATACGGTATCATGTGCTAGACCAATGCTGGTAAGTTGTTTGATCAGGAGAGCATGGTTCACTATATCAAAAGCTTTAGTTAAGTCAATGAACGCCACTCTGACTAGGTGACCTTGGTCTAGAGAGTTGTGAATAAAACTTGTGAATTCTAGTTAGGCCGTGGAAGTACTGTGACTGGCTTGGAACCCGTGCTGTTGTGGCATTAAAGTTGATATTTATCAAGGTATTCTGCCAACTGACTGGCCATTATTCACTCAAGGGCTTTCAACAGTCTATTTACAACATACCCCTACATGAGCATTCATATTCATGACACAGAAGCATAGAGTCTGATGGCAGAAAAGGACCACTTGGCCCACCCAGTCTGCCCATTTCTGTCCCTGCTTATACAGTCACCACAGATCATGCTTGATCTCCAGTCCGCCCCACCGCTGTTTCCACTAAGAGTCTCTTATGCCTATCCCATGCATTCTTGAATCCCACCACTGTCTTCGCCCCCACCACCTCTGCTGGAAGACTATTCCAGGCATCCACCACTCTTTCAGGGATGAAGCACTTCAACTCATCTCTCTTAAATGTACCCCCTTCCAGCTTCATTGCATGTCTTTTTATTTTTGTGTGTCTTTTCCTCTGAAAAAGTTCTCCCTTCCTGTACCTTATTTACCCCAATGAGGTATCTATAGGTCTCCAGCATATCCCATCTCTCCCCCTCCTGTCTTTCAGGATGTTCATATTGTGGTCTTTCAGGCTGTCCTCATAGGACTTCTGATACAGATCCCACATCGTTTTAGTTGCCCTCCTCTGGACAGCCTCCACTATGTCTATGTCCTTCCTGAGATGTGGTGTCCAGAACTGGACAGAGTACTCCAAGTGGGGTCTCACAGCAATCTATACAGCTGCAACACTGCCTTTCTCCTTCTACTGGTGATACCCCTCCCTGTGCACCCCAGCATCTAAACAGCCCTATCAAATGCCTTGTTGCACTGCCTCGCCACCTTGAGGTCATCAGATGGGATTACTCCTAGATCCCTTTTCTGTTTGGTGAGTGTCAGTACCTCTTCTCCCATATTGTATTCTGCCTTTGGGTTTCTGTGATCTAAGCGCATGGTTTTGCACTTTTTGGGATTTAAACCCAGCTGCCTTGCCCTTGACCACTCTTTGAGTTTTCTCAGATCTCTACACATTCTATCCACCCCCTCTGGACAGTCCATCCTACTGCAGATTTTGGTGTCATCTGCAAAAAGGCAGGCCTTCCCTTCCGTCTCATCTGTAATGCCACTTCTGAAGACATTAATGAGAACTGGTACCCATTACTGAGCCCTGAGGTACCCCGCTGATGACCCTCCTTTCTCTAGAGTGAATGCCTTAACTAGTTTCTTACCCAGTTTACTACCCTCGGACCCATCCCTAAGCTGCCCAGTTTCCTCATGTGTCCTCTATGTAGAACGGTGTTGAAAGCCATACTGAAATTTAAGTATGCCACTTCCGCTGCCCCACCCTGATCTACTCTCTTGGTCACCCAGTCAAACAAATCTGTCAGATTTGTCTGACATGACCTCCTCCCATCATGAAGCCATGCTACCTTGGGTCTTCTAATACACTGAATTCATGATGTTCCACATTCCCTTTCCCTTAGAAGTGTCTCCATTAGCTTCCCTACCACTGATATCAGGCTGACTGGCCTATAGTTGCTAGCCACCTCCCTGTTGCTGCTTTTGTGAAGGGGGACTACGCCAACACACATGCCAGCTAAAAAAGGCTTTACTACATAGGGGTATGTAGTAAATAGACTGTTGAAAGTCTGCGGAGTGTGCAGTTTCCATTGTGTTTTCAGAGGGAATTGCCCTCTCATTTCCCCTTGACCCCTCTGAAATACCCTTCCACCCTTCTCACCCCTCCACCTGCAAATTACCCCTTGACCCCTCTCATATACCCCTCTGCCCCTCTCACCCCTCCACCTGCAACTTACTCCCTTACCCTGTCCCAACCTCTCTTGAAGCTGTCCTCTGTTTTATGAGATGCCACCTCCTCTGGCAACTCATTCCACTTAGCTACCACCATCTTGGTGAAAAAGTGCCTCCTTATCTCCCTTTTGAACCTTCCCCACACCAGCTTCAGGCCGTTAGCCCTAGTGGTCTTGTTTCTTCTAAGGCTAAAGAGGCCTACAGTGCTCACCCTTTTTATACCTTTAAAGTACTTGAAGGTCTCTGTCATGTCCCCCCTCTCTTATCTGTTTTCAAGAAAGTACATGTTGAACTCCCTGAGTCTCTTCTTGTAGGTGTTGCTCTGTTGACCCTTAATCATCTTGGTTGCCCTTCTCTAGACTATTTCCAACAAGTTGATATCCTTCTTAAGATAAGGGTACCAGTACTGCACACTGTACTCTAGGTGCGGTCTCAGTAGAAACCTGTACAGTGGCAGAATGACCTCTGCCTTCCTGCTGGTAATCCTCCTGGCTATGCAGCCCAGCATCCTATTTGATTTGGTTGCAGCTTTCCTGAACTGTGTCAAGTGTTTCAGGTCACTCGTGATAATTACACCTAGGTCATTTTCTACCTCTGTCCTGGTTAACTGCACACCACACAATCAGTATTTGTTCCTTGGGTTTTTTGCCCCAAGTGCATAACTTTACACTTTTTGGCACTGAATCCCAGTTGTGAAATGCCAGACACTTCTGCAGCCTAGCCAGGTATTTCCTAAGTTCCCATCTATCCTCATTCATGCCTGCGCTCACACAAAGCTTTGTTTCATCCATGAACAGGAAGATCTTACCCCCTGATCTCATCCGTGATGTCACTTGTAAATATGTTAAACTACATCAGACTGAACACAGAGCCCTGTGGGACCCCACCAGTCACAGGCCTAGCTTCTAAGAACTTTACTACCACCTTTTGGCTTCTGTCCTGCAGCCAATTTTTAACCCACCCAACAAGTTTAGCCCCCGCCCTCAGGTCTTCTAGCTTCCTGGCCAGTCTCCTGTGAAATACAGGGTCAAAGGCCTTGCTGATGACCAGATACAGGACATCAACTGCTTGGCACTTGTTCACTGTCCTGGTGACCCAGTCGAAGAGGTCGGTTAGGTTAATATGGCAGGACATCCCTGACAGAAACCCATGCTGCCTCACGTCCTGGAGCCCATTATGCTCCGGAAAGCTCACCAGTCTCTCTTTCAGGATGGTCTCCATTAGCTTGCCCACTGTTGAGGTCAGGCTGACTAGCCTGTAGTTCCCTGGTTCATCCTTCAGCCCACTTTTATGGCAAGGCACCATATGTGCAGTTCTCCAGTCCTAGGGCATGATCCCTGACTCCAGAGAGGTGTTAAACAGGTCTGCCAGGGGTTCTGCCAGTCTCCCCACTAGTTCCCTTAGGAGCCTTGGGTGCATGCCAGCTGGCCCTGGGGATGTATCCACCTTCAGCACCTTCTGATCATTAAGTACCCCATCAGCTTTAATGATACCATCTGTGACTTCTTCCCTCCTGGTCCCCACTTCCCTTTTCCCTTGTGGCCCTGATCTGTCCTTGTCTCTAGTGAAGACTGAACAGAAGTACTTGTTAAGTACCTCTGCTTTCTCTTCACCACCCACTACCAACCACCCTCCTTTTTTTTAATCTGTCTTATCCTTTATGTTCTTTTTCTCCCTTATATATTGGAAAAAGGCCTCATCCCATGTGTTTACCCCGTTTGCTAGCTGCACTTCCCTTGTAGCCCTTGTCACCCTAACTGCTCTGCTCATCTCCCTTGATTTAGCAAAGTAATCCACCTTGTCCTCCTCCTCATTAGTATGTTTTTACTTCTGGAAAGCTTTCCTCTTATCACCTACTGCTTTTGCCACATCCTTGCTGAACCAGCTGGGCTTTTTGGCCTTAGTTTCCTTACTTTTGATTTTGATGCACTCGCTAGTGGCTTCCATCAGTATTTTATTTATTTTATTTTTATTTTATCGAAATCTAGGATTACAAATACCTTTGAGCAGGAACTGCTCATTTACAAAGGTTCCACATAGAAGGAATGGGGGGTATACATACATACAAAGGTCGACATAATAATACATAGTTACACAATAAAAAGAAGCAAGAGACTGAGGCTTAGGAAATTCCAGTAACTCAAAATGTGCCAAATGTTAGGCAGCATGACATACCAGCCAAGGGCAATCTTAGAAATAAGCGCTGCAGGTGGGGGTATGCAGGCAGGAAGGCCATTGTCGGAGGGTAGACGGTGAGGTAAGAGCTCTAAAGAGGAGGGAGGGAAGGGAGGATAAAGTCAGAAAATGCCTGGGGGGAGAGGAAAGGGAGAGAGAGCAAGGGGGTGTGCAGGTGAGGCAGGTAGAAGGGGGCAAGGCGAGGAGAGGTAGCTGTCAAGACTGAAGTGGAGGGCAGTGAGCAGTGGGCCCCTGATTAGGTGAGGCAGTCACAACGACTAGTTGAAATGAGATGAAGTCGGAGTTGTCTTTTAAAAGGGCCAAGAGCAGCAGCAGTTAAAGTTTCTTTGTTGAGAGTATTGTACCACTGTGGTGCTCTGTAGGCAAAGGCCCTCTGGCCCATGGTAGTCCGGCATCTGGGGACAAGGAGGGTTAGTTATTGTGAACTTCTAGTTCACTGGGTGCTGTGATGGCCAATGAGGAGCTTTTCAATGCCTGGGGGCATGACCCCGAGGAGGACTTTTTTGGCTAACAGGCAGGTTTGATACTGTATCCGGCTAATGAGAGGAAGCCATCCTGCCTGAGTGTACAGGTCACAAGTGTGTGTAAGTCAGTCAGCCCCAGTTAGCAGCCTGCATGCTTTGTTGAGTGCAACAGTAATTCTGTGGTTCTCTATTATTCCCCTTTTCTGTTCCACACCCATCTCCCTTCTGATCCCATCAATGTGTCTTATTAGAATTCCTCCCATCCTACCAAAGTCAACTTTCTTAAAGTCCAAAACCCTTGTCGTGTTCCTGACCATCCCACTACCCGTGCCCAGGTGGAACCACACCATGTGGTGGTCACTACCTGCAGGTGGCACTTCCACTTTCACATCTTGAACATGCTTACAGTTGTACAGGACCAGATCCAGCACAGCCCTCTCTCTAGTGGGCTCCATGACACCCTGGGCCAGGAAACCTTCCTGAAGTGCATCCAGTAGTACTGGCTCCCTAATGCAGGAGGTAGCTGAGATTTCCCAGTCCAGTCCTTGAAATCCTCCATTATTACTATGCCCCCCTCACTGGCCATTTCTGTGATTTGAGACCCTAGTACCCTGTCCAACACCTCCTCCAAGAAGGTGGCCTATAGACCACCCCTTAGCCTTAGTTTTCTCCCCCTAGTGGATTGTACCTGTACCCACAATGCTTCAGTCTTACCTTCAACCTTTTCCTTTCTGGTGTAATATAATGTAAGAGCCTGTAGATGGCACTGTCACCAAATACTGAGTGCTAGGTTACACTGTAATGTGTATGTAGTTAGTTCTTGTGGAATGCTTTCTTCTTGTTAGATGCTAGGGAGTTCTGTGGAATACACTGTTGAATGGAGACCTGGCTGAGTTTCTCTTTTGACCAGAGCAGTTTACTTAATAAAGAACTTCTAATTACAGTTTTTCTAAGAAAGTACTAAACAAAAGTAAAACTGTACATGGTGTCAGAAGCCCCTGTAGTGCAGAAGCAGCCGAGCAAATGGAAGATCAGAAAAGATCATGGAATCTGCCAGTATCGAATTGCCCAGAATGAACTGGGAAAGCATGAATCTTCCAGAGGAGTAGAAGAAATTTAAGCAGCATGCCGAGCTCATTTTCAAGTGCCCTCTGAAGGCAAAAGAGGAGGAAGAAAACGGCTGTTACCTGCTCATATTGGTTGGAGAGAAAGGTAGGGGATATTTATCATACCTGGATGGATATGTTAATAAAGGACAAAAAGAAACTGAGTGCCTACTATGATAGGTTTGATGTAATTCCAAAGACCAACCCAGTGTTTGCATGCTACCGATTTTACAGTAAGGTGCAAGGAGTAGGTGAACCAGTGGAATAGTCTGTGACAGAATTAAAATTGCTAGCCAGAGACTATGGATTCACTGACATGGATGAAATGATCCGGGACAGAATAGTGTTTAGAACAAATTCCCCTAAAGTTCAGGAAAAACTGATGAGCCAGAGGGCTGCTCTCAAGCTAAGCAAAGCACTGAACATTGCTATGACACGTGAATTGGAACAGGATCAGTTGAAAACCATGGCTAAAGAGGAAATGGTTCATGGAGTAGCCAAGCCGTGCCATACTTCCAGGCAGCCACAGAAACATAAAGCAGCAGAGAACCCCAAGCAGGCAGGCAGCGAGGCAACCATCTTGCAGAAAGCATGTGGCAGATGCGGGAGATCACAAATGTAAAAAGGGCAACCATTTTGCAAAGGTGCGTGTAACCCTCCTGTCACCCGGGGTTACAAGAATCCCACTTAGATCTAGTGGCAGGCAGGGAAGGCAGCTTGTGAAACACCAGTTAAATGGGTTTCACACTGTCTCACTCTGTCCTCAGTCTCAACTGAGCTGGAGGGATGACATCATATAGAATTCTCGCAGCAGCATAAGCCACATTGGAATGTTGCAGCTGGGAGTTAGGTTAGAACGTTGGAGTTTTCAAAGTCAGTCTTCAGGAGGGTGTTGAGTAGTCTAGTGGGAGATTCAGTGGAGGGAGGAGGTGCACTGCAGTAGGTAATCCTTCATAGACCTCAGCTCTGTCATAGAGCTACCTTTGTGTGGGTGGGTGTTTTCACCCTAGATAGAGACACAGAAGATACCTGCTTGAAGTGGTTGAGACCATCCCCCAATTGTTTCAGTGCCCTATCGCTGAGGGGATGGGGGGAACAATATGGAAAAATGTCCAAGTGCTGGCTGGAGTGCCACGCCAGGTAATCCAAGTGAGATAGCAATAGAGAGAGAGAGTACCAGTTTGGGCTGAGAGCCCAGTGTGTTCAGAAACCAGAGGGTAGTTGTGATGATGATGAAGAAGATGTGTTCTGACCTCAATAGTTCTGTACAACCAGTGAGTGTAGCCCTGTGGGGGTCCATCCTGCTTTGTATTCCTGTGTGTGTGTGAATAAAAGCCCCACTTTAGAATCCCACTCCAGGTAAATCAAAAAAGTGCATGGAGCAGATGACTACTCACACTACAGTGCTGAAGCTGTGTTTGTGGAAGTAGTCACCTAAGTAAATTCAGGAAAACCAATACTTCCTGCCACAGAGGTCTGCACAGACCAAGTGTTTGCAGAAATAACAGTTGGAGAGAATAATCGGTGGGTAAAGTTCAAACTGGATACAGGTGCGCAAGTCAATGTGATACCTGTTAAAGTGTTTGAGCAATTAGGACTTTCAAAGCTGTTTGAGTCCACCACCCAGAAGCTATTTGGATATGGAGGCAAGCCATTGGCTGTGAACGGCATGTGTACCATAGACTGTAAGTATAAGAATGTTGCAATGTGTCTAAAATTTTACATTGTAAACACAGAAACAACTCCCATGCTGGGGCTAAGGGCATGCTTGGATCTCCAGTTGATTAAACTGGTGATGTCTGTGGAGAATTGCCTAAATCCAATGCAACCAGCAACTGATAACCCTGATGATATACTGAAAGAATATGAATATGTTTTACATGGACTGGGGCAGTTTCCTGGTAAATACAAAATTAGTGTATGCCACTAAAGACCCAGTAGTGCATGCTCCTCGCAAGGTCCCAGTTGTGTTCAGAGAACGACTGGCAAAAGAAATTCTGAGAATGGAAAACCATGGGGTCATCATTAAGGTTGATGAACCCATGGAGTGAGTGAACTGTATGGTCATAGTGGATAAACCTTGTTCAGGAGAGCTACAACTGTGCCTGGACCCTTGTAATTTGAACCAGGCAATCAAGCGTGAGCATTCTCAGATGCCAACACTTGATGATTTTACAAGCAAGTTGGCCAGGGCCCAGAATTTCAGTGTCTGGATGCTAGATCTGGTTACTGGCAAATAAAACTCGACCAGGAAAGCACAATGCTCACAATATTCAATACCCCACAAGGAAGATACCAATTCACCCGTTTACCTTTCGGCATACACTCAGCCCAAGAAGTGTTTCAAAAGAAGTGGATGAAACCTATGCAGGACTCAAGGGTGTTGCAGCTTATGTGGATGATATTCTAGTTTATAAAATGGCAAGAAAAAATTTAGAAATCTCATTGGCCAAGAGAGATCAGCTGACTGTACATTAAATCTCTATATATGCACAGTCATCCTGGTCCTAAACCACATCACACAATGAGCAAATCAGTTCTCCTACAACCAGAACTATCTTTCATCAGTCTCCCTACAACCAGAACTGATCTTCCACCACAAACTTGGCTGCTACCTTTACACTGTAGAAACCTTCAACTGGGTCCTAAAAATAAAACTACCTTAAATAAAAAATAAAACAGATTAATTAAACGTTGTTTACCAGATCATCACACTCTCCTTACATGCATAAACAAATTAGAAACATTAAGTATTGTTTATAGTTTACATTACAACTATTTCTTTGCTGACAGTGAAAAATCCCATTTCTATCTTTACCTGCTCATCAGGGAAATCTCTACTGCTTGCCCTGACCGTTAGAAAATTGAGTTCTGGCTCTAAAACAAGCCTTTGTCATGTGTGTACAGTATGTTAGTAGAGGAACATTCTGCTAGTAGAACTGAGCAGAATTTTGAATCCCTGTATTCCATGGTAAACATTCCATTTCTTGAATGTGGAGAAACACAGAGAAAAAAAACAGAATGAAGAAAGTAAGCAATAATACTACATAAACAAAGAGAAAATGTGGTAAATGACTCACTCTGCTGTTTATCTTTTAGGACAGAGTGAGCAGTTCATGATGCTGTCAGTGAGTGTGGCAGTTTTGAACCACGCTCATGCTTGTAGCATCGGGGAACTGAGAAGCCTCTGTTATAGCTTCCTTTTTAGTTTTGTCTGCAGAGTGAGGAGAATGAAATGAAGTAAGGGGGCTATGTGTCATACTTAGAATGAGAAAAACAGCATTTGTGAAAAGTTGTGGCTGGCAGGGGAATATGAAGTTTAAGTGGGCAGGGAGGCACACACTGTATAACACTACTTTAATCTAGCACCAATAGGTGGAAGGACATTTTTATGTTGAAAGCACATATTCACTTACATTTTCACTTATTTAAAAATGTGTTTCACAGTAAAAAAAACTGCTTCTAAAAATAAAGGGCCATTATATAAGTGCAATAAGACACTCCGGGGTTGTGCATTACGGTGTGATAACTGTACTCCTAGGGATGACCGGAACTCGGCTTGCCTAACTACACCCCTAGGAGTGCAGTTATCACACCGCAGTGCACACCCCGTCGTGTCTTATTGCTTACATATGGAGCTACCATGGAAGAGCACAGTGCAAATTTGTGAGCCTTGCTACAGTGATCTCAAGAAAAAGGGGTCAAGCTGAACTTAGAAAAATGCACCATCAGGGCAACGGAAGTCAGGTATTTTGGCCATATACTCTCATCTGAAGGTCTCAAGCCAGACCCCAACTAAAGTTGCAGCAATTTATGAAATGAGGCCACTGGAGAGTCATGCAGAACTAGAAAGTGTATTAGTGATGGCAAATTATCTGGCAAAGTTTACACCACGCCTTGTGGAGATCTTAGCACTACTGAGAGACCTTTTGAAGAAAGGCTCTGAGTTTCAATGGGACACACAACAGAATACTGTCTTCATGAATATGAAACAGCTAGTTGCCAGCACAGGCACTTTAGCATACTATGACTTAAGAAAAGAAGTAACAGTCCAAGTGGATGCTTCCAAGCAAGGACTGGGGGGCTGTATTACTACAAGATGAAAAACCAGTGGCTCATGTAGCCGAGTCTCTCACAACTACATAAGTGATCTAGGCTCAAATTGAGAAAGAAATGTATGCCATTGTGTTTGGTTGTGAGAGTTTTCATCAATATGTTTATAGGAGAAAGGTTACCACAGAGTCAGACCATAAACCCCTGGAGATCATCATGAAAAAAATAAATTTGCAGTAGCACCAGCCAGACTGCAGAGAATGATGCTGCATCTGTAGAAATATGGCTTTCTAATGAAATACAGGCCAGGGAAAGATATCCCAGTTGCTGACATGGTAGGCAGACTGTCATTGGCTGGGCAGGACAGTATGGAAGAGTCATTTGAAGTAAAAGTTCATTTAATCTTGACAGTTTACCTATATTGGACCAGAAGTTAAAAGAATTAGAGACAGAAACTGAGAAAGACTTTCAGTTATCTTCACTGCTTGAAACAATCAACACTGGTTGACCGAGGGCAAAACATTTGTGTTGGCCAGAAGGGGCAGAATCCTGGCATTTCCATGAGGAATTAGTAGTCATGGGAAATTTGATTTTCAGAGGGGACAGACTTGTAATACCAAGATCAATGACGTCTGAATTAATATGGCTTATTCATTCCGGACACATGGGAGTGGAAAACTGTAAGCGCAGAACCAGAGATCTGCTGTACTGGCCAGGCATGAATACCCAGATCAAGGAAGCTGTACTAAAGTGTCCGATCTGCATACAGCATCACATGTCAAACCCAAAGGAACCCATGATTCCACATGACATGCCCTCTCGCCCATGGCAAAAGGTAGCACCAGACCTGTTTATACTGGGCAATGAAAGTTATGTGTTAGTAGTGGACTACTACAGCCACTATTTTGAGCTGGAAAAGTTGAGAAACACTTTGATCTCCACTGTGATTGGTAAACTCAAAGAAATATTTGCCCGACATGGCATACCTGAGGAGCTGATGTTGGACAGTGGTCCTCAGTATGACTTGACAGAGTTCAAACAGTTTGCACGTAGTTATGATTTTGGTCATATGACATCTAGTCCCCATTACCCACAGTCAAATAGGCAAATAGAAAAAATGGTACATACTGTGAAATGTTTAATGGTAAAAGCCAAACAAAGCAGAGGGGATTCATACCTTGCAATGCTGGAATACAGGAGTATGCCTATTGACAGTATGGGCTCACCTGCTCAACTACTGATGAGCCATTGCCTGCATTCAATTTTACCATCTACAAGCAACCAGCTCAAGCTAAAGGTCATTAGCCCAGCTTTGGCCCAGAAAAAGTTCTGAGACAAGTAGGGCCATATTTCAAAGTACTACAACAGGAATACCAAAGCCTTGCCTCTCCTTCAGGAAGGAGACAGAGTCTGCATACAGAGACCTGATGGGAAATGGCAACCCACTACTGCTGCAGCAAAATTGCACACTCCAAGGTCATACCTAGTACGAGCAGACAATGGAGGAGAATACAGGCATCGTCGCCATTTGCGCAAGTCACAGGATGTTCAACCAACTTCAGTCAGTGATGATTTAGACTCTGAGAACATTGTTGCCACACCTCAAGATAGTCTGGTTTCTCAAAATTACTCTAAACCAGCAATACCACCATTAGAGACTTTGCCACCAGAGCCCAGCAAACAAGGTGAAAGAGTCTAACATGTTTAAATATAAGAAAATAGCAGGACAAGAGGACACAGCATGAGACTAGAGGGAAGCTGATTAAGGGGGAATGTGAGGACATTCTTTTTCACAGAAAGGGTGGTGGATGCATGGAACGGCCAACCTCAGGAAGTGGTAGCTATGAATACAGTGCAGGGCTTCAAACAGGCATGGGATAGGCATAAGAGAGCAATACAGATGAGTATGAATAGACAGGCCACTGACACAGCAAAGGCCAATGGCACATTTATAAGGTAGAAAAAGAAATGGGCAGACTGGATGGGCCTTGAGGTCCTTATCTGCCATCAACTTCTATGTTTCTATGTTTCTATGTTAAGCAAAGGACATGGGAAATCTTTATGTCATACTAACATACTAAAATGCCAGCAGAATAGGCCTAACGGTCTTTCATGTCTGCTCGTTTGGTCAGTCCCCAACCTGGGTGCTGACCTTGCTGTCCCCTTCGCCTTCTCTGGCTTCTCCCTTCCCAGTTCCGGATATTCCTGCTGCATTGGATTTTGCTTCCAGAACCCTTCCCTGTACCTGTCCCACCCCTCTTGAACCCCTCCACTGTCGCTGCCTCCACCAGCCCCTAGGCAGTGCATTCCATAGCTCCACCACCCTCTCAGTGAAGTAGCACCTCTCTCCCTGAATCTTCCCCTCCAGCTTCCAGCCATGCCCTCTAGTGGCCCCTTCCTCCTTCCTTCAAGCACCCGACTGTTCCTCCCTATTTACCCTCTTCATGTACCTAAAGACCTCTATCATGTCCCCGGTCCCTTCTCTTCCAATGTGTACATATTTAGCTCTTGAGCCTCTCCTCATAGGTCCTGTCCCCAAGCCCCAAATCATTTTGGTTGCCCTCCTCTGGACCCTCTCCAGGAGTTAATGTCCCGCTTTAAGTGTGGCCTCCAAAACTGCACGCAGTACTCAAGGTGCGGCCTCACCAAGCAGTTATACAGAGGGAGTATCACTTCCCTCCTTCTGGAGGTGATCCCCTAGCGATGCATCCCAGCATCCTGTTGGCCTTGGCTGCTGCCCTCCTACAAGTCTCCGAGTTGTTCATCTTGACATCCACCACCACCCCCAGGTCCCTCTCAGCCATCGAGACTTGTAGCATTCCCCCCCCACGAGGGTGTATACTTGACCAGGGTTTCTGGCCCCCAGGTGGAGTACCTTGCATTTCCCTGCATTGAACCTCAGCTTCCACTTTCTAGACCATCTTTCCAGAGCCTCCAGGTCCCCCTGTAGGGCCACCCTCCCCTCCTCCCCATCCACCACCGCCCCCAGTTTCGAGTCATCTGCAAAGAGACTCATCTCCTCCTGATTCCTGTCCTTATGTCAGATCGTAGGCGTTGAACAGAAGGGGTCCAAGGACTGATCCTGTGGGACCCCACTAATGACCCTCCTTGGGATGAGACTATCCCACCAACTCGACCCTCTGGGTCCGTCCTGGAGCCAATTGCTTATCCATCTGATCATCTGGTTCCCCACCCCATTTCTCCCAGCTTATCCAACAGGCCCACGTGAGAACAGAGTCAAATGCCTTGCTGAAGTCCAGAAAGAGGACATCCACTGGTCTACCCAGGTCCAAGGCACTTGTCACCCAGTCATAGAACTCCACCAGGTTTGTCTGACACGATTTCCCCGGGATGAATCCATGCTGTCTATCGTCCAGGCACCCTGACTTATCCAGGTCCCCCCCTAGCCTCTCCTTGACAATGCCCTCCATCACCTTGCCCACCACCGAGGTCAGGCTGACAGGCCTGTAGTTCCCTGCCACCTCCCTTGATCCCCCTTGTGGATAGGCACTATATGCGCCACCTTTCAGTCTTGGGGCACCCACCCTGTCCTCAGAGAGATGGTGAAAAGCTCTGCCAGGGGTTTTGCCAGGACATCTGCAAGTTCCTTCAGCACTCTGGGATGTAATTTATCCGGCCCCGGTGCTTTCTCCGTCTTAAGGGAGCTGAGGGCTTCCCTCACTCTCTCAGCTGTGATTTCCACTTCCGGTACCCCTTCTCCCTGCTTAGCCCTCCCCCCACCTGCCAGTGATGCCTCCCCCTTTCCCCAGACCTGCCGATCGGTAAGGGTCCCCCCCTCCTCAGTATCTCTGTCTCCTCCCATGTATGATGCAGCACCCCCATTTTCCCTGGTGAAAACTGAGGTGAAGTACTCATTTAGTACCTCAGCCTGCTCCCCGGTCTTGTGCCCATCCCCTCCCTGATTTAATCCTGCTAATCTGCCCCTTCACCCTTCGTTTTTCCCAATGTATCTAAAGAACCCTTGTTCCCTCTCCTAATTTCCCTGGCCAGGTTCTGCTCCTTCCTTGCCTTAGCCACCCTCACCACTCTAGTGGCCCTTCTAGCCATCAGCTCAATCCCTCGATCCCTTTCACTCCTTGAGCACTTGAATTGCTTATAGGCTGCTTTCTTTCCCGACCACCTCCTGGACCTCCATGGTCCACCAACAGGGTTTTTGGGCCCTACCGCATTTTCGTCTTACTCTTGCACAGGTGCTGGTAGCATCCTGCACCCCTCTCCTGATGATTTCCCACCTACTATCAGCGTCCATGTCTGACCCAATCCCATCCAAATGCTCCTTAAGGATCCTTCCCATTTCCTTAAAATCCGCCCCCCTAAAGTTGGTTACTTCCGTCTTTGTGCAGCCTTCTACCCCATCTAGGTCCAGGCAGAACCAGACCGTGGCATGGTTGCTCCCCGCCAATGGGTCCCTTACCTCCAGGCCCCCAATCTGGTCACTGTCTGCCAGGACCACATCCAGTACCCGTGCCTCCCTGGTCGGTTCCTCACCTGCTGAGTTAGGAACGCTCTTGAAAGACATCCAACAGCCTCTGTTCCTGGTCACAGAGGATGTCATAGTCTCCCAGTCTGTTCCTGGCATGTTTAAGTCCCCCAACACCACCACCGTTCCTCTGCCCAGTCTGCAGTGTCTCCTAACATCTGCCACCAGACTGTCCTCCAGCTCCTCCGCCAGGGCAGGGGGTCTATACGCCACTCCTATTTTTACTCTCTCTTGCCCCCCCTTGTTATCAAGGTGACCCAAATCGCCTCCACGGTTCCCTCCGCCTCCTCTACTCCCCCTATGCCAATGCAGTTTTTGACTATCATTGCTACCCCTCCTCCCCTTCCCTCCCCCCTGTCCTTCCTGAACATAGTGTATCTCCCATGCTGGTCGTATGGTAAAGCCACCGCAGAGAATGAACTTATGAACTGAAGTAATAAAAGTTTGTTTTGTATTACTTGTAGGATGCAACTGACATTTTGCAAATTCCAAATCCATATTTCATAGTCTGCTGAACAGTTTAATTAATTGTTTTTATAAGCAGGGAGATGTAATATTATGCAAGAGCCTGTAGATGGCACTGTCACCAAATACTGAGTGCTAGGTTTACATTAATGTGCATGTAGTTAGTTCTTGTGGAATGCTTTCTTCTTGTTAGATTCTAGAGAGTTCTGTGGAATACACTGTTGGATGGAGACCTGTCTGAGTTTCTCTTTTGACCAGAGCAGTTTCCTTAATAAAGAACTTCTGCTTACAGTTTTTCTAAGAAAGTACTAAACAAAAGTAAAACAGTACATCTGGTACAAGTTGTCCCCTCTTTCGCTTACAGGGCCACAGCCCCCTTCACGTATCCTTACCCTTTCTGTACTGTTTATACCTGGGAACTGCAGTGTACCAGTCATGGTTCTGTGTGGCCCATGTCTTTGTGATGGCTGCTATGTCCACCTCTCCCTCGGCCATCAGTGACTGCAGTTCTGCCATCTTGTTTCCCAGGCTTCTCACATTCAGAGACACCACCTTCCACCACGACTTGGGACCTCACCCACTCATGCTCTCCCCCCACCACCCCTTCCTCCCTCAATTGCCCCTCCCTACCTCCATCCTTCTCATCCAGCTCCTCCCCATGCTGTCCTGATTGGTGGGGATGCCTATTAGCTTCCTCCTCCAGGTGAGTAAGGGTGCTATGCACTCTACTGTCTGCCCCCCCATCAGTTTAAATTGAGGTTGTCCCCCATGAATTCCTCCAGCTTGCCCATCAGGACCCTTGTAGTACATTTCCTACTCAGATGCAGCCTGTCCAGTGCATACAGGTTCTTGTTGTCCCTGATACCACCTAAGCCACTAACAAGTCCGTACCCATCCTTTTTGCACCATCCCCTAATCCGTCCTTTAAATTTCTCTATTCTCACCTTCCTTGCTGTACTAGCCCTCAGGACCAGAATCACCTCCAAGAGGGCTACCATCCACCTTGTCTCACTGCAAATTCTCCCCACCTCCCTGAACCTCTCTTGCATCTCCCTCACCTCACATACTATAAGGCTGTTTGTCCCCTGGTGCACTACAATGTGAGGTTTCTCTGACCCGTGACCCATGGACTGTGCTATCAAAGATCCCACACTTCCTGCCTCATCCCTGGCATACATTCTTCCCTTCTATGGCTTGTTCTTGACTCTTTTCTTCCCCGTCCCCTCCTTCACAGTTGAATCCCCAGAGATTAGTACTCTCCCTCTCCATCCTGGGCCCACCTACCACTCTATTCATCCTGCTGCCCACTCCCACCTGCCTCTCCTTTCCCCTCCTGTCCCTCTTGTATTCCCCCCAACCCTTCCCCATCCCCTCTACCCAAGCCTGTCCCCCCAGCATGGCCCATCTTACCTTTTTGCTCACCCCCAGCCTGCTCTCTACCCTTTCTTTCTGTCCCCCCGCCTGCCCTTGTTCTCCCTTGTCCACCGCCCCTTTCCCTTCAACACCTCTCCTGCTTCCAGAGAGTTGTTAAAAAGGGCCATCAGAGGTGCAGCCAGTACCTCCCTGAGCGCCTTCAGTACCCTTGGGTGTTCCTCATCTGGTCTCATAACTTTGTCCACTTTCAGATTTGTGAGTCCGTTCAGGACTCCCTCGCCTGTAACAGGAATGGCATCTACCTTCCTTCCTCCAGTGCTCCTGTTCCTTTTATGTGGTACATCCCCTTCCCCTTCCTCTGTGAAGACTGAACAAAAGTATCTGTTCAGGATATCTGTTTTTTCCTGATCCTCCTCTGCATAGTCCCCCCTACCCTTCTTAACCTCACAATCCCTCCCCTTACCTTTTTTCTCTTATGTACCTAAAAATAGCTCATCCCTTTTCATTACCCCTGGGCTAGTCTCTCCTCTGTTTGCGCCTTTGCACTCCTCACTGCTTTTCCTACCTTCCTCAGCTTCTCCTGATGCATCTCCCTCTCCTCTTCCCTCTGTGTCTCTTTACACCTCCTGAATGCTACCCTTTACCTTTTCAGCCACTTTCTTTGAGCACCATAGTGGTTTTAAGGGCCAGATAAGTACACCTGTTGTGTAGGGCCCATCCTTTTCTGGTGGCCCTCTGCAGGCATACTCTGTTTGTTGGATGATGCCGAGCTGTAGTGCTTTGCTTAGCTACCACACCATCTGCAAGTGGAGTGGCTGACGTGTGTTTGACCTCGAGTCTGGATTTTTTGTTGTTGGAAGGTACAGAGCAAAGGGCGCATGATTACCTTGGGGGGGTGGAAGCAGAGGAACAGGTGAAGGAGTATTGTTGAATTGTGCGCTGTTGTCCTCGATACCTTGCTATTGGCTGGTGTGTCTGCTTTGCTGCTCAGTCTGCAGCAAATTTGGCACTAAATCGTCATTTTGTTAGTCAGTCGCAGGTGAGCAGCATTGGGTCTAACTTTACTGATTGTCAATGATGGACTAGCCTGGCCTGGGTCAGGGTGCAATGACTACGGAGGAAGGACTCAGTGCTGCTGAATCAGGGGGTCTGGGTCATCTGCCGAGACAGACAACAAATTTGAGACCAGCGTCAGCAACTTTGGCTCTGCAGGTTAGGCCATCTCAATATTTTTTATTTAGAAAAAGAATCATCTTGGGCTGAGGAAAGCATTGGGTTAGTGCTGCATTGTATCATGCAGGACTGCAGATCAGTGTGAAGCAGTGGCAACCCAGCTGGGACAAGGGTGTTTTGCACTCCATGAGGCTGGCTGCCTGACTGAGAACAGACCCTATAGGGCAGGAAGGAAGCAGTACAAAGAAATTGGGAACCAGGACTAGGAAACTTCTGATTCACCATGGTCAGATTGAGAGGAGCAGTGCCCAGGCCAGTACAAAGGTTTAGTGAGTAAAAAGAATGAAATATAATCATTAAAAATCAAACATGAGCTTGCAAGTCACTGGGAAAAATGTTTGCATTTTATTACACTGTATACAGCTGAAGCCATGCCACATGGTGAGGCTTAGAAAACTATACTACTAACATGTGTGATGTTTTTTAAAAAACAATAAAACATCTGGAGACTTGTAATATAAAGGGAGAAACTAACTGCATAAGCAAAGCATATTACTTGGCAAGCTATTCTGGGATAATTGATTGTTTCTGAAGTGAATATTAAGTGCAAGGACAGACAAGGATTATAAATAAAATGACTGAACATAGCTATATAACTTGGGAACAAAAAATGTTTATTCATCATTTGCCATTTGTAGAAACCATGAAGGCCAATTTTAACTAATCCTGGAAAGTGATTTGGAATGAAGGTGCTTCTAAAGTTTTTCACCCATGGTAGTAAGCCACAGTTTAACAAGGTTCATAGGGGTGATGATACATGTGTATACACTACTTCTTTATTTCAGATAGCCACGGTGACATCAAGTTATTTATTGACTAGAGCAAAGGGGCAAGAGATTAAAAAATGGACACAAGGTACTTTGAATAGTTTATAGGATGAGGAGAATGTTTGTGTAATTTTCATGAATTATGAATGAATTTGGAAATGAGTAATTGTGTTTGGGTGGTCCACATAGCTTACTTAAGAGGAATAAGAAAATATAATGTTTAGATTGTTTTTACAATTATATTTTTTTTATATGGCATGGTACCCTGTTGACACTTGCTCACAGAATGTTGGTGTTTGTGAAGAGATCTTCATTTCTTCATTTTTGTGGCATATGCTATATGTGCATAAACAGATTTATGTATGTAAGCAATAATACCCGACAGGATGGGTGGTATTGGGAAATACTGGACCACCCAGGGGCGTAATGAGGCCCGATGCCACAGGCAGAGGGCCTTATAGCACCTGGAAGGTCCAGTGTTTCCCAATACCACCCACCCTAGAGTGTATTATTGCATTTAGAAAATGGGCACTGTTAAGAAAAAAAAAAGAAAAAAAAGTTTTATAAAAAAATATATATAAAATGTAAAATCAGCTTAAAATAAGTTTTGTGATGAAGTAATACCTCTGGCAGTTTCGATTTTTGTACTGTTGAGGACCCCATAGTGTGGGAGGGGGGAAGGGACCTTGCTGGCATGCAGTTTGTGACAGAAGCTGGCAGGCGCGGGAGGGCTCTGAATATGCGATCAGGATACTGGGTGACCGCTCGCTGAAGAGACTTTTTTTTTTATGCTACTGTGTGTCTGCCAGTAGTTTGCGAGAGAAGCACAGTTAGGAAATGCAGCAGTGGAACTTGTGGCATGTGTTTTTGGATCTGGTGAATCGGGCCAGGGACCAGTCACAGCACTTTCCTCACTTGCAGTGCTCGTGAATGGAGATGTGCTGCCAGCTTTGGCCAGGTAATGGGTTACTCGGTCTTTGGGAGACCATGGGACACGACATTTTGTTTTAGCTGTTTGCTGGTACATGTAATTGTTTTTAAATTTCTTTTTATCACAAGTACTGTGCTTCTGTTGGGTTGTGTGTGTGAGGGATACCTACGGCCTCGTTCGGTCGTCCGCTTACCTAGTGCTAAAAAATGGCGGTTGGCAAGCTTGAAGATTCGGGGTGCCCAAAAATGTCCCAAGTAATGCGGCACCCCAAATAGGAACTTGTTTTCCAGTGGGCAGCTATTGAAAAATACCCGACCACTGACATTGGTATCCTAGCCAGTCAGAAAGCTAGGATTCTCTGACCCATTTTCTAATGAGTGTTTGCTCATCTGTGTGTGTGTGTGTGTGTGTGTGTGTGTGTGACCCTGGTGATGGTTGTGCATAGGGTCCATCACCACATAAATCTGGCCTTGGTGGTCTCTTTTTCCTGTTTTTTGCTCACTCCCGTTGCACAGATGTTTGTTGCCTTCACCCTTCGCTTAACCCACCGTTCCTTCACCCCACTAGGTCATCTCTCAGACATTCATCCATTTTTTTTAAATCTGCCCTCCTGAAGTCCAGGACCCTTGCCCTTTTGTGGTCCACTTCTACCGCCATCTTTATGTTGAACCACACTGTATGGTGATCACTGGTCCCCAGGTGGCCTCCCACCTTGACGTCTACAACACTGTCCCTGTTATAGAGCACCAGATCCAGTATTGCCCCTTCATTAGTGGCTCCCTGGCTAGTTACCTGAGAAATTCCCCCTGCTGGGGGGTGGGGGGCCTAGGATAATGAGCCTGGCAGAAGGTGTTTACCCATGCATCCAGCGGCACCAACACCACCACCTCATCTACCCTAGGGGTTTTTCGAAGAGTTACGGTAGGCATCGCAGCCACCCACTTCTGGAAAGAGAGCACTGCCCTCCCTGTCTCTTCTCCTTCTGACCCAAGGTTATGGTAAGAACCTGGATCATCAGCAGGCCAGAGTGGTCCCTTATTGCGCAGTGTAATGAAGTCAGCCGTAATTATTGGTCTTTTTCTAAGGTTTACACACACACACACACACACACCCATTATAGCACATACTGTTAAAGTAAATTTGCTGTTATAACAAACATAAATCATCCGTTCTGATTTAATCAAACAATGCTGAAGCTTTGCTTGCACATGAGGACTTCTGGAGCAATTAGAAGATTTTGTACACAACGTTTTAAAGAGTAGAGTGCACCACTATCGAAACTGGTGTCTGTTTTTTTTTTATTTTAAGATAGTATTCTTGTTACATTTCTTTATTATTAAAAGTCATTAAATATGCCTGATATAAACACAAAGACACACATACCCAAATGCAAGGCATTATGGGTAGTACAGTATATGAAAAAAAAAATGAAGGAATTCCTTTGGTGATTTGCATCTATTACTCAGGATGACTCATGATACCTTGGACTGGGGGTATGGGTACATATGTGTTTCTTTAAAACTTGGCTTTTTACCAATGCATAGTTCTTTCTGAAGGCCATGCTTTGGGACTCCATAGTTTACTCTTCCTCCTGTTTCTAGTTCCCTACTACCTCTCTGTGCTCCCCAATATATACCACATACTGTATTTTGACTGTATTCAACCATGTTCAAACAATATTGCCAGTCTTACATTCATATACCATACAGTAGCTGCGTTGTTTCCACTGGCAGAATTATAGTGCCTTGGCGACACTGGCTCTGTATTTCCCACAGTAAATGTTTTGCTGTGTTTTGTATCTTTTGTCATAATTTGTTTATTTCATGTTTTGCTGAAAATGTTGTAATAACTCGATTTCTAAACCACAACTTTTATTCTTATCCTCGACCAACCCCCAGCTACATCTAGAAATAGCTGTTGTAGAGTCTTACTGTAGCGTGTCGCCTCTTGTGTCTTTATGGTACCAGAACCACTCACTTTTGGTCCAAGGTTCTCTCACCATGGTGCACACAGGGAGGCACTCTCACAGCCACAAAACACTCTCAGGCATTCATAAAAATCTATAAATGAAATTGCTCCTGATTGGCTGCCACAAACGATAATACTGAATGCTGTAGCAAACACTTCATGTAGTGAAGGGTTCTTTTGGCTCCCTCCCAACTGCTTTCTTATAGTACAGGATTGCTATAATTCTATTGTGGCAGTTCCTCTATGCAAATGGCATACTATGACATACAGTATACAGTTCTGGAGGCATTACCTGCGTAAGGACATAGACAGGGTGGAGGCAGTTCAATGGTGGGCAACCAAGATGGTGCAAGGATTACATCACAAAACCTACGAGGGCAGGCTGAAAGACTTAAATATGTTCTCCCTGGAGGAGAGCAGGGAGAGTGGGAGTATGATTGAAACATATAAGTACCTCACAGGGAGGAACAAGGTGTAGGAAAACAAAATTTTTCATAGAAAAAGATGCTCCAGGACTAGGGGACATGGGTTGAAACTGGAGGGGGTCAGAGGAATATACTTCTTCACGGAGAGGGTGGTGTACAAATGGAATGCCCTGCCAGAGGAGGCAGTGGGGGCAGAAATGATTACAGGATTTAAGAATGCATGGGATAGGCATCAGGATCTTGGTAGTCGGAGGAAGGGCAACCTAGTTCCAGGGAAGCTTGAAGAAGCAAAGTTACATGTGCAAATGGGCAGACTAGGTGGGCCATAGGCACTTATCTACCATCAACATCTATGTTTTTGTATAAATCATGTATCAAAATTAGTATTGTAGATTAATGTTGTACATCAAGGATGTTTAGCAGAAGAGACTCGATGCTGAGAGTTCTTCAGAAGAATCAGTGAGAATATGCTGTACCTGCCTTCTTTTATCAGTGCACAAGACTTTGAAATTTATTTCTAGTGCATCAAGACTTGGAAATTTATTTCCCAGTATAGTCCAAATGAGATTCAACATCTCATTTTTGAGTGGGGACATGCTTCTACCAACTTTAATAGCTGGAAGACTTAAACCATAGTGAGGTTGAAAGACATATCAGGATCACGCAGTGAGTCAGCAGTTGTGGTGTGAATTGAACCTTCATTTTCCTGGTTCATAGCTCTGCACTCAAACCACCAAAGCATGCCTTGCCTGCTTTTTGAAGAGCTTGGGACCACCCTTGCAGACTGAGAAGATTTGGAGTCTGATTACAAATTTATAGGAAACCCAACCCTGGAACACATCTCAAGTTCATGATCATAGTGAAAAGAATGTAATATAAAGAGTGTGTGTGTGTATATAAGAACAGTACGTCATGCACGCCTCTCCACCCGAGCCAGCACCATTACAGGCCATTTTATGAACTATGTGTATGTAGGTGTATAGTATGATGCTGTCCCCGTGGGGGAGTAGGTAAAATAGTCAAAATGTTAGAGACTGTGGTAGCGGCTTGCCCCACAATATATTACAAACTCAGTACACAGAAATTGGTATAATGAGGAAGGGGCATATTTCATCAGAATGTGTATTTGTACCTTGAGTACCTAATTTTGCACAACAGGTATCAGGGTAGACATGTTTTTTTTGCTGGGGAGGGTAAACGGCTGTGTTAAAGCTGGTGCAACCAAAAGTGTGGGGAATAACCCAACTGGGAATCATAAGATATATTGCGAAATATGTTTGGGGTAAAACTCTGAGACCCAGCTTTTCAGAAGGTTAGCTCTGCGCTAACAGGATTAACACTGCGCTGAGCTTTAATATCACACTCTACAGCCTGCTAGAATCTTCTTTTGCTATACTGAAAGAGACAGCTAGTACAACTTTAGTTCACATACCATATACCATGCACTGCATCTTCCATTGCTATATTGAAATAAACAAATAGTACGACTTTAGTCCACATACCATATACCTATGCAGATGAATGTACTGAGTGCACAGTGGTACATTCTGTGGTTCCTGGAAGCACTGCAAGGCCGCCAGTGCATTGCTAGTTAGCACTGTAAGGAACCATGTTTTGACAATGCACTAATAGTAGCACTTTGTGAAAACATGGATCCTTGTGTCCATCGTTCCCCATTACCCAGTTTCAGATCAAAGAAGACAATAAGTGTAAGAGTCCCTGGTGCTAGTGGTATCCCCTCTTCCCTTTACGTGATACCTGATCAAGAAGAACATAAACAAAGCAGTCCCTGGTCAAGTTGTACCACCTCCCTCACCTGACATCTGATCAAAAAGAAAATAAATATAACAGTCCCTGATGGTGGAACCCCCCGATTAAAAGGTACTTAATCAAGAAGAAAATAAATGTATAAGCCCCTGAAGCTGGGTACTTCCCTTCCTCACCTGTAAAATCTACTTATAACTGTAACTCACGCAAGTACAGTGTTGATATAGTTATTTCTATAATGCAGGTGACTGACTTTCATGAATGATATAGTGTCCAACAGCAGAGGATGAGTACCAGCTGCAGTCTCAGGGCCATTGGGAGGGTCTAGGTCAATATAGCAGGACCAAAACTGTGCAGTTAATTACCATGCAGAGAAAACAGAGACTGCAAAAACTGTGCATGGGAAATAGAGCGTGAAATCATCACTGTACATTGGGGAGGCAGAATTTGGAGGGGGGAGATTTACTGTTGTAACTCCATGGGGACACAAGTGGAGGCGGAATCACTATTCAACCTCTGTGGGAATGCAAGCTATGGGGGTGGAGAAAGTCGGGGTGAATTTACTATTGTAACTTCATGGGGACACAACCTCAGAGGAGGGGAGAAAGTCAGAGGTGATTTACTCTTCTAACTTGGTGGGGGCAAAGGGGGATTTACTTTATAACCCCAGGAAGTACACAAGGGGAGGGGCAATGGCAAAAATAAATACTGGGTCAAGACTGAACCCAGGTCAGCTGCATGTACGAAACCCATTCACAGCTGGTGTCTCTAACCACTACGCTGTGTTGCCAGCACGGCTGGGCAGCACACACTCGTGACCAACACTGCTCGGCATGAGTGAAAACAGCTACACATGGAGCATGTATAATGTCTGCGCTATAATTTCCAGGGAGTTGTTTTCACTCGTGCCATTTTCTCCATGAGTATTTCACTGCGCTCTTATTCCCACGCGCTATTGAGGGGATATCCTGTGGGGAGGGGTGGGCAGTGGAGGATGACATGTGGGAGTAAACCACTAAATCACCAGGGAGTGTATTTATGCAAAAAAAGAGACTAAGTGAGGGAGGGGAATACCACTAGCACCAGGGAATTGAATAGTCATTGTAGGGGACACGGGGAGGGGCAGGATGGGGTTTACCAGGCATGCATTCCAGGAGCAAAAATATTTACCTCATGTATTCATGAAGCCATGGTGCAATGCAGATGTCCTTGTAGCGCTGTGTAATGGCTAGGAACTTATTTACATGGGGATTTTTGAATTTAGCAACATAGCACAAAGCACTAACAGGTGCTCTGAACATGTTTAAATATAGCACATTTAGGGCCTAGTGCAAGTTTGTGCTTAAGATATGGATGGACTGTGCAGTTTGCAAACTGAGACTTTTGAATATCCAGCCCTCAGAGGTTTAGCACTTTTCCTGTGCTGCGTTTGCTCTACAAAATTGTGTTTGTAGCTTTTATCCTTTTGTGTCTCCAAACTGAAATTGCACGGAGATGTGAAGTGTGTAAGTCAACTTGATTGTTATATAGTATATACCTATAGATTCTGGTGACATTTGTTAATGTCTGCAATCAAGATGTTTTGTAGATTATTTGACACCATCGCCTGTCTGCAATGTCCTCTGAAAATGGTACATCTGGTGAGAGTATGGTTAATGTCTCTTCTGCCAGCCTTAATGTCCTTCATTATTGTCACTGGAAGGAAAAGTTATACATATTTTTATTTATTTATCTACTGTAAAGTTTCATCAGGAAAGCACACTGAGCAATTGAGATTGCTGGTCTCCTGTGTGTCCTGGGGAAGGGGTACAGGAGGAACAGAAACATAAACAAATTGTATATTTGCCAGAAGAAGGCCATAAATATGAACATGATATAGTTATACAATGTATAAAATAGTATGAGCTGCAAATGAACACATAGAGACATTTGGCCAATGGAGGCTGCAGATACGAATGAAAATACAGTTTATACAATGTATAAAATTGTAATTAGTCAGCAAACAGCGATCATAAACATATAGGCATAACATTGTGCAGTACGGATTATGAATTGTAAGTGCAGATCCAGAATGACATATGTGCTAGCTGAATGTAAACTAGGGAGGGATAATTGGGGAGAGCCAGTGGGCAGCAGGAAAATCAGTAGTGGTGTTAGCAGTTTGATCGGGAGTGAGATCGGGGTAGGCAGCAGAATGTGCAGCTTGAGCCACTGGGATGGGGGTCACCTTAAGGCTTGGAACGGACAAAAAACTGCAAATAAGGTAGGAAAATAATTAGGTGGGAAGAGGACAGCATTGTTGAGGGATAACTGGGAGTGTGGAAATTAGGAGCAGGTGCAGTTTGGAGACAAGAAGTTTAATAGATGAGTTGGATGCAGTGGATAAGGAGTGGCGGATTTGTGGTAGGAGCGAGCTCCAGAGTGTTGGGAAATGGTGAGAAAACACTGATTGCCCTGTAGTGGTCTTGCAACGAGAGACAATCAGGGTGCGGGAGTCAACTGAATGGAGATAGTGTGGTGGGGGTGAAGGGCTGAAGAGAGGTAGGAGGGGGGAATGCCAAACCAGAATTTAGAGGCAAATTTGGTGCCATAGGAGAGTCACCTGTTTTCAGGAGAAGGGAAGGCAAGAGAGCGATGGATTTTACAGTGATGAATGAGAGAGGTAGAATCCAAGGTGAAGTGACAGAAAGACTGTTGACCATGATAATGATTTTTTGGGCTAACAGCTTCATGGTGGAGAGCCAACAGATGTCATCTGCCTTCAGCCATGCTCTGACTCCAGATTGACTAACCAAATCAGAATCCGTTGCTCTCAAAGTTGTGGTTGTATTGTGTGACTTCATAAATTAGCACATAGTAGGAATCGTTAAGAGATGCATACCCTTTGTGTCGTGTGCTGAGGAAGATGGTCACAAAAAATGATTCATGTTTGGTCAGAAAACAATAAGATGGGGAAGGGAAAAGAAGAATTAAGTATACCACATCTTACGTTATTGCTCACTGTTGAGATTTGTCTGCATGTTGATCTGTCCTTAAAATGAACTCAAATTACTGTAAAGAATATTTGATATTCTATAGAACACATCAGACTGCATCTCAAAGAAAAGCTCTCCACTACAATAAAATACCTAATTCTATTAGATTTCCGACAATTATGTTTAATTTTAGTGTTTTCTTTTACATTCTTTTGCCCTTGGTCTACTAAATATTTCAGATAATGCAGTGTATCACGGATTCTTTCAAATAGCATCTGTTTCCAGCTGACCTCAGAAATTGCTGTTTGTGACATTAGTCTGTTGTCATGGTGAGCATTATGATGTCATAAACAAAGATACTGATAAGTCAATAGGGGATAGGCCAATGGATTTTACAGAGGCTGTTTGGATGGACTATCAAAAATGTGTTAGAAACCCTGGAAAGGAAATCTTAAAATTAAAAAAAAAGTGTTCCCTAATAAATTGTTGCAGCTGAAACATCACATTTATGAGAGTACATGCAGGAGTACAGAGTTGCTCTTTGGAGGAGACCGAATATAAACAGTGCAATACACATCACACCATTATATTTTCCTTACCTTATAGTAAATTAATTTTAAAAGCTATGTGACAGAAGTCACATGAAATTGATTATTAGAAACAGATAATGGTATTGTTAACAGCTACCAGTCCTATCTTGTTAACTCTGACATATTATTTCCAGTTCTCAATCCATCTTGCTCTACCTAGGAGGACTTGTGTTTGAAAGACCACATATGTCTCATGGAGTGCTTAATAGCAAACAGGATGAAAACCTCATAAAACTAAGTGAGCCACAGTCTCTCCCATTATCATAAGTCCACCGCTGAATAGGTGATCGCTTCAGTTAGTAGTTAGAAAAAGCCAAACGTTGAACAGTCTGTAGGTTGTTCTGAATAGCTGTTCCTTTAGCCCATTTAATATAATTATTATTGAGCAGAGGTATATGCCTGTTTTTAATAAATGGTGTATGATGTTTAAAGTTAGTTCCTCCGGGGAGGTGAATACAAGGCAATGAATATCCAGAGCCTCTAATAAGGAAATATTAGCATATTATCATACTTTAGAATTCTAAGACATGTTACAGCAGTGTGTGTGTGTGTGTGTGTGATCTTATACCTTATGGAGTGAATTCAGAACTAGTTAGTGGGGTCTGTAAAGTGCAACGTTACTAATTTTATTGTTCAGTGTGTGATGATTCATATGTTCTTTTATTTCTTCATAGTATTGGCAATAGATCAGTTTCAGTCATACAATATATGTTATGTGAATTAATAACATAGATCATGCAGTTCTTCAGCAAACCTTTAATTTAAGGCATCCAGCTATAAACCTGTGGCATATATTGACTCTCAGGTACACAAACGTACATTTAATTTCCTTATGCTCAGGCAACACGATCTAGTGACTGAAGCACATACTGTATTCGGGAACTAGGAGACAGAGGTTCAAAGGCCACCACAGCCATATTGGGTGACTCTGCACAAGTCACTTCTTGGTGCATAAGTTTACACAGCTGTAAAAATGGACAAAAGCCAGAAATGACTAAAACAAGACTGCATCTTAGCTGGACTTTCTCAGTAAATGAATAAAAATAAAAAGATCTCAACTTCCACGAGCTGCCTTGAAGATGGTGTCCACTGTGTCGTTTTTGAAGCCATTTACAAATAGCTAGGTCATTGAGCATGTGTGGTTGTTTGCCAAGACACTCTGAATTCATTCTGAAAGTCAGGACATGACATTTTGGTGGGAATTTGATCAGGGCACCAGTGCTAAACCCCTTGCTCCTCCCAAAGCAACACCATATGGGATTGCTGACATCTGTGAAGCAGGTGGGAAGCTCAGTGCCACATCCCATCCCAGCAAAGGTGATAGGGCAAACTCTTTGAATTCATGTCCAAGCACTGTTTAAGCGATGAGTGGCTGTTCTTATAAATCAGATACAGCTGAACCTCCAATTGTTAGATGCACGTTAGAGCTGGGTTAACTGCTGAGAGTTCTCTAATATATGAAAATAGCATTAAAAAATAAAAGTACTATAACAGTCTTAGCTTACTGCTTGGCTGTTCCAGGACCCTCAGGGTCTACACTATACACAGCTCCCAAGGAGCCGGCCTGGGTTCACTAATGGGTAGGCTATACTGGAACAGAATGGTGCA
The DNA here is from genome assembly GCA_016271365.2 of Neoceratodus forsteri. Lineage (NCBI taxonomy): Eukaryota > Metazoa > Chordata > Ceratodontiformes > Ceratodontidae > Neoceratodus > Neoceratodus forsteri. Next base: position 325,741,085 of record CM057454.1, on the reverse strand, counting down.
GTGGCTCCACCTAGGGTAGTGGTATGGGATACCTGGTAGATAAAACACAAGGTTACCACCCCCGAGGAATAAATATTTGTTCCCTCCCACACACAGTGACTTTTCCCCACACAGTAATAATACACACCAAGCAACAACCATGAGCCAGTATTATAAAATAAACTCATCACCACTTTATTACGGGGGAAGGGTAAAGGGGAATAAAATGGCATAAACCAAACAACTTTGTGCAACAGTTGTACCCACACACAGTCCCAGTACCACCATTCAGGTGCACCCGGCTTTCCTCCCAAACAGCCATACTAATGTTAACAGCCTGTTGTGGTAGATACCTCACTGAGTTGCTGGTGGCCGATTAGTGGACGCAGAATCTGTGCACCGAGGACTTTGGACTACAGTGAAACAGTTCTAAACTTGAATTGAAGAACTTTGATACTGGGGCCCCAATAGTGTTTCACACAACAACAGTGTTCCTTCCACTCTGCTGCCTGGGCTTATCCTGCAGATTACAAAGTCCTGCCCAGGACTTCTACCCTCTAATTTACCTAGCTAACTGACTAACTAGTTGGCAGAAGAACTCCTCAGGGCCTGTTGCCCAGAGGTACTTACAGTCCCTGAAGTCTTCATGGAGGTGGTCAGATCACAGGTTAACGGTACCACTCTGATCTCAGCAAGCAGTCTCTCCGGGCAGTATATCAGCAGCTGTGAACTGGCAGCAAAGCTAGATATTTGCCCTTCTGGCCTTTCATCATCTTCGCCTCTTCCAGCCCTACGTCATCTTAATCCATTCTGGCCTTTCATCGGTCCTGGGTGTCTGAGCAGGTTTGGAGTCACCCTGGATGTTCAACTGGACACACAGCTTTCACTGGCACTGAAACACAGCTGGGCTCTTAAACGGTCTCGAGCCCAGCATAACTAACTTTTCTTCCAGCTATAAGCAGCTGAAACAGTCTCTGTATGGTTCAGGCTGCATACTACAAAGCACAGTGCAGGTTCGGTTCTCACACAGGGAATGCAAAATCAGCAGATCACTTTGTCCCATGCTGCCACATTATGTTGTAGGCACGCTGCCAAAATATCTTTGAGGGCTCAGAGGGGCCTCTGTACACCCAGGCAAGCCTTTAGGCTGGTGCAGTCCCTGGCAGTCTATCTCCCCATCTGGACTCTCGGGGAATCGTACGACTTTTCTTCAAAAACAGACTTTTTTTTTAATTGGATACAATCGAATTATAATCTTTGAGTCACAGACTTCTTTGCAAAGGCTCCACGTCGGTTACAGAGGGTGGAGGGTAGACAAATACAGAGAATGCACAGTAAACAGGTAGAAATTGTGAAACAGTACTGCAAGTGCAGTCCAGGCATAATCTTAGTTAACTGGTGGTAGTAGTAGGCATTGATACAGGATAACCCTTGTCAGAGAGGTAAATGATGCTGACTCTTGAATCTATCGAGACCCTGTGTCATTTTATTGGGTAAGAAATACTAGAGGAGGGCAGGAAGTTAGCCACAGTCACATTTTTCTGACTCCAGGAGTTGTACTCTGAGGGCTGATTTGAATTGGGAGAGGCTAAGAGTCTGAGAGGGGGGTAGAGTGTTTAGCCAAAGAGGGGCACGGTAGCAGAATGATCTTTGCCCAAGGGATGTTCTACAATGGGGGACCAGGAATGAGGAGGATGCTGCAAGTCTAGTGTTACGCCTGGGTGGGGCTACGCTGACTATTGGGAGAAGGCCGATGGGCACCAGCTGGAGATGGATCTTTTCCCCAGAACGCAGGAGAGTAGTACCTAAGTCTTCCTTGGAAGTTTAGCCAACCAGCCAGAGCGAGAGCTCACAGGTATGTGTTAACTGTCACACCCGTGACTAGGCGGCAAGCTTATCAAAGCAGTGTTGATGCTACAAGGGCTGTAGGGTCCGCAGAGCTATATATCACTATCCCATAGTCTATTAGGGAGAGGATAGAGGAGGTGACTGCAAGTTGCATGGCCTGGAGTGGTAAGCAGTGTTTAAGTCTGTAAAGGATACCCACTCTAGTGTTAACAGTGGAGGAGAGAAGCTGTATGTGATGATAGTTGGAGGGAGGTGTCTAATGTAATTCCCAGGTATTTAAAACATATAACATGTTCAGTGACATATGTTTGTTTTTGATTAGGAGAACAGACTGGCTGTGTGGACTTTGTCGGTGCAAAGATCATGGATTTTGTTTTGATAGTTGATGATCAGGCGGTGTTCAGTGAACCAGGTTTCTAGCTCCCTGAAGGAACCCTGAAGAGCTCATTGAGGGCGCCGGCTGTGGGCAGTTTCAAAACATCACCACATCATCAGCGTAGAGTAGCAGGTTACCGCTACATGACTTGGGGAGAGAGTTTAAAAAGAGGGTGAATAGTAGAGGGCCAAGAATAGACCCTTGTGGGACACCTGAGGAAACTGTTTTATAGGAGGAGATGGTGGTATTTATCCTGACTTGCTGTGACCGGCTTGTTAGGTAGTCCTTGAACCAGGCAGTAGCCTCTGGGACCACATTAAGTTGTGGAAGGACATAAAGCAATAGCTCATGACTGACCGCGGTCAAATGCCTTGGTCAGATCCACATAGATTGCCCCTGCTATAGAGCCTGGTCAAGGGCCTCATTGATGAATGAGGTGAGCTCAGTAAGAGCTGTGACAGTACTGTGGCCGGACCGGAATCCGTGCTGTTCCGGGCAGAGAAGGTTGTGTTTAGTCAGGTGTTCTGATAGTTGGTCCGACACTATTTTCTCCAGGGCCTTGGAGAGAGGAGGAAGTAACGAAATTGGTCTATAGTTGGTTGTGTTGGTGGAGTCGCCACTCTTCAGAATGGGAGTGATTATGGCTCTTTTCCAGGTTGTGGGGAACTGACCTAGGCATAAAGAGAGGTTGAGAATTTTAGTGAGATGGGGTAGTGTGACATCCAGGGTCAGCCTAATGAGTTTTAGATCTAGGGAATCATTGCTGTGCCGTGTATTGGCAATAGCATTAGAAATGTAGTGTTTTGCCTCGAGGCAGGAAATAACTCTTAGCCAAAAGGGTATAATATTGTTGTTACTCGAGGTATCAGTGGAGAGGGTGGGGGATAGTGTGGAAATAGTTAGGGGTAAATGGGAGAGGTCTGAGAAGGCAGAGTTGAGGGCTTCGGGCGCAGAGGAAGGATACCGGTGATCTCCCATTTATTGTAAGCTGGGTGGGTGCGGTGAATGGGATTTACCATTGAGTTCCTTTATTTTGTTCCAACATTTTTACCGTCTCCCCAAGAGATGGTGAGTATGTTGGTAGTAGTGGCTTTCGCCTGTCTTAGGGGCCCAGGTACATTTGTTGGGTCTCAATGTAGAGTTGCTCCATCCTCCGCTTTTGGGAGTCAAGTGCTCCAAGCCATAGGTTATCCCCATGTTGGAGCTGGTTACAGTGAGGTGGTGATCCAGGTGTGGTTCTGGTTTTCACTACTTGCTTTAGAGAGGGAGCCGAAATGTCGAGGCCGTGTTGAAAGTGGTTATAAAGGGAGAGAGCCAGATCTACAGACTGGTGGTGTAGATGGGAGCCAATTGCTGGTAGCTGGGTTTTGAGCTTCTAAGCCTCTTCTTATCAGTCGCCTCTGCCAGGTGATTATGGGGGGGCGTGGATAATTTTTCCTAACCACCAGCAGGTCACTGGGGAGTGGTCACTGATAGCATCTGGGAGCACAGTGCTTTGGAGATGTTCCGTGGCCTGTTGGTGAAGATGAGGTCTAAAAGGGTGGATGTCCCTGTTCTATTGTCCCTTCTGGTGGGAGAGGTGACGAGTTGGAAGATCGTAGACAGGGCAGTGTCTTTGAAGCTAGATGAGGCAGGGGATAGCCGATTGACATTAAAATCTCCCATAATGATAACTTCACTGGTGTTGGGTATGTGTGCGATACTGTGGAGGATAGAGTCAAATGCGAGTTTTTGGTTGCTCGGGGGGGATACAGGCTGCAGTGATGTGGAGGGTCTTAGTACCCAGACTAAGTTTAACTGTTAGTGTCTGGGCACCATATTGTGGTATAGGGGTTTGTACTTCAGTGGCAAGAAGAGAGGATTTAACATTTATAGCGTTGCAGAGCCCTATTCTCATTGGCTACTCCATTCCTGGGCTCTGTTGGTGCCCCTTCACCCTTGCATGGAAACTCATGGAGCCACCATGTTTATTTACATTTTGCTGCCATACAAATGCAGCCTATATCCTTTAATTCAGGCCCTCTTTAGGGGCAGATGCCACTAATTTCACACCCAGAGACATCTGCTACATGATTTCCAGCTCCTCTGCCTGCATTGGAGCCAGAAAACCTCTAAAGTTATGGCCACATGTCCAGATATTCTCTTTGAAACCGTGGCTCCCTTAAGGCTCCAGCCTCGCATGTGTTGACACCCACATGCTGGTCATCTTTGTTTACATGCTCAGTCCATTTCTGAGGCTGCCGCCAGACAAGCAAGTGCCTCCAGAAGCACTCGGAGGCACAAACCACCAGCGACCTCAGCCCCTATCTCAACATGGGCCGAGAAACTCAAGGAATATGATGGCGGCTGCTGCAAAGATATGGAGGTGCCATGGCCTGACTCCTTTCCAGGGCCACTGAATACAGCCCTCCAGTCCTATTACAGCAGTCTGGGGGACCAGAGTCAGAAGACAGCATTAAAGGTAAGCCCCCGATCGGGAGGGGAGCTTACACTATATTTGCAGAAATTGTGTGAAAACATTAATAGAAATGTGTGAGAATTTTAGCTGGGTAAACTTTGCTTGAAACTGCAGAGTTTCATTATAAAGTTTGCACATTACTGATAACAAATTCCAAGAATGGCTGCCCAGTGGCCAGTGGCTGCAGTTCGATGCCCTGCAGACAACCAGGTTTCAGGAGCAAACTGGAGTCACTGCGTTAGGAGGCGGATCAGGCCGAGTCATCTGCCATGTGAAAGTGTGCCTCAGTCAGGGAGGGTTGACGGTGAGTCTGTCACCACAGTGAACTCTGTAGCTGGGCCAGGAGCATGCTCCTGCTGCATGGATGTGCTCCTGCATATGATGCAACCAAGAAGGCTGTGTTCATTTTGGGGAGGTGGGAGGGACCTAGAGGGCAGACAAAACCCATGTCCCTCTGTGTAATGGTCAGGGCCCTGAGATTCCCTGGTTCCTAGTGTATGCTGGTACTGGGTGGTCCACACCTCATGGTGGGGCGGAGGGCTGTGGAGGATGGCCCTGCTCTTGAAGTTTTACTAGAGAGAAGCAGTGAGGTAACCAGTGGGTTAATGAGGCTGTGGGTGGAGGTTGAAGGACACAGGCTCAAACAGGGTATATACACTAAAACAGGGTATATCCCTGAATGGCAAGCTTGGTCATGGAGAAAAAACTCTGAAAAAAATGTAGGGCTCCAGATTTTTATTTTTTATTTTATTGAAATCTAGGATTACAAATACCTTTGAGCAGGAACTGTTTATTTACAAAGGTTCCATCGTCGAAGGAATGGGGGTATACATACAAAGGTTGACATAATAATACATAGTTGCACAAGAAAAAGAAGCAAGAGACTGAGGCTTAGGAAATTCCAGTAATTCAAAGTGTGCCAAAAGTTAGGCAGCATGACATACCAGCCAAGGGCAATCTTAGAAATAAGCACTGCAGGTGAGGGGGAGATGCAGGCAGGAAGGCCATTGTCGGAGGGTAGAGGGTGAGAGTAAGAGCTCTAAAGGGGAGGAAGGGGAGGGATAAAAGTCAGAAAATGCCCAGGGAGAGAGGAAAGGGAGAGAGGGCAAGGGGGTGGGCAGGTGAGGCAGGTAGAAGGGGGGGCAAGGCGAGGAGAGGTAGCTGTCAAGACTGAAGTGGAGGGCAGTGAGCAGTGGGCCCCTGATTAGGCGAGGCTGTCACAACAACTAGTTGAAATGAGATGAAGTCGGAGTTGTCTCTTAAAAGGGCCAAGAGCAGCAGCAGTAAGAGTTTCTTTGTTGAGAGTATTGTACCACTGTAATGCTCTGTGGGAAAAGACCTCTGGCCCATGGTAGTCCGCATCTGGGGACAAGGAAGGTTAGTTGTTGTGAACTTCTAGTTTGCTGGGTGCTGTGGTGGTCAATAAGGAGCTTTTCAATGCCCGAGGGCATGACCCCGAGGAGGACTTTTTTGGCTAAGAAACAGGTTTGATACTGTATCTGGCTGATGAGAGGAAGCCATCCTGCCTGAGTGTACAGGTCACAAGTGTGTATAAGTCAGTCAGCCCCAGTTAGCAGCCTGCATGCTTTGTTGAGTGCAACTGTAATTCTGCAGAGGGCAGAGGCGGAGGCAGAGCCATAAATTGCTAGCCCATAATCGATGATGGAGGTGACAGAGCTGTTGATAGCCAACAGGAGAGTGTCAGGAGTCATGCAGTGTTTGTGCCTGTGGAGCAGGCCCTATAATGGATGTTGGTGGCTTTAGCTACAGAATCTATGTGCCGATGGTAGGTGAGTGATCTGTCCAATGTGACACCTACGTATTTAAAATCAAGAACGTGTTCAAGTAAGGTCCCTGTTTGGTTTAGGATGGTGAGGTAACGGGATTTGTACTTGCTCCTGGCATTGTAGAAGGTCATAACCTTTGTTTTGCTGTGGTTCATGACCAGTTTGTGTGACTTGAACCATTCTTCGATGCACATGAATTCAAGCTGTAATTGTTTCTCGAGAAGCTCTACATTTTGGTGGTTAGTGAACATGACTGCATCATCAGCGTAGAGCAGTAATTTCTGGTGGCGGACATTGGGAAGGTCATTGAGGAAGAGGCTGAAGAGTAGTGGCCCCAGGATGGACCCCTGAACGGACTGGCTTTTCTTCCGAGGTGACACCGGCAATCCTAACCCGCTGGACTCTCGCCCCAAGGTAGCTTGAAAACCAGAGCAGTGCTTCATTGGAGAGCCCAATGTTTGATGATTGCTTGAGTAGGAGTGGGTGGTTCACAGTATCAAAGGCTTTTGTAAGGTCAGTGAATACTGCCACTACACAGTTTCCTTGATCGAGCGTGGTATGGATGAAGCCAGTGAATTCTAATAGTGCAGTAGTGGTACTGTGCCCTTTTCGGAAACCATGTTGCTCAGGACACTGGATGTCGTAATTTTCCAGGTACTTGACTAGTTGGTCTGAGGTGATGCGCTCCAGAGCCTTAGACAATGGAGGGAGGATGGAGATAGGTCTGTAGCTGGAGTGCAGTGATTTGTCTCCACTTTTGTGTACCAGTGTGATGGTCGCCTGTTTCCAGTGAGATGGGAACTAGGACATCCTTAGTGATTGGTTGAGGACCTTTGTCAGGGGTTCAAGGACTTCTTCAAGGACAAGTGCTAACAACTTCAGGTCAGGGGAGTCACCGCTGTAGCCTGAGTTGTGAATGGCCTTCCGAATATAGGTTCTGGCTTCATGCACTGGAATCTCCTTGAAGTAGAATTGTGGGGCAAGGTGTAGGAGAGGAGTAGTTGCAGGAGGGTTACTACCAGAGGGGACATCAAAGAAATTAGAAGGGAGGACACTATCCAAGTTGGAGAACGATTGTTAAAGGTGTTGGTGATTGTGTACAGGTCAGATGTTGGTGTTCCATGTAGGTTGCGATGGTGGATGGTGACTTAGGGTCCTTGCCTGTAAGGTCTTTCAAGTTACTCCAAATTTTTTCCATCACCCCAGGAGTTGGTGAGAGCTTCTTGAAGTATTTGCATTTGGCACCCTAACTGCCCACGCACTCATTTCTGGCAGCTTATGTTTATGAATATCCCCAGGTTTGGATGTTGCACAGGCACAGTGCCAGAGACGATCCCTATGTTTGAGTAAAGTGATTAGATCGGAGGTTATCCAATGGTTAGCTCTGCCCCTGACCTTCAGCTTTTTGAGATGTGCAAAGATATTGCAGGCTGCAGTGAAGTGGCTGATGAAAAGGTCTAGGGCTTGGTTTACATCAATGGCAGAGTCGATTGGTGTCCAGTCCAGGTGGCTTAGGTGTTTCTTTAGTAGCTCAAGGTACCCCTGCTTTAACACTCTGTTGTGGATTATTTTATTAGGGGGCTTAATGAATTTGTTTGTCCAGGTACATGTGACCGGTGAGTGGTCACTGATCCCATCAGAGAGCACTGACTTTTGAGATTCGTTCAGAGTGATTAGTAAGGATCCAGTCCAGAAGTGTGTGCGACCCTGTCCTATAGTTGCATCTGGTAGGGGATGGTAACAAGCTGGGTGAGGTTCTGAGACATAACAGCATCCTTGTAGTTTCTGTCCTCCAGCGATAGCCAATTTATGTTGAAGTCGCCTAGTACTATGAGGTTAGATTGAAATGCTTCCTGGAACTGCAAAGTAGTTTTATTGTACTTTATCTTCTTGTAATTTACATTATATCCTAGGGAAGCTCAGCTGTACCTCTTTACTATAAACCTGTAAGCAATGCAAGTGTGAGTTAACGGTTCCCCATAGACTTCTTCACATTTTTGTAAAATACAGGAATCTCTATTGTTTTGACAGTCCTTTAAATCTGAGTTACCCTTGTGAAAGTTGGACATCATTGCAGTGAAATTTGGTTAATCTATTAGCTGAAAGATGCATGCATCATTTGAAGCTATTAGTACATACAAACATGGCACCTCCAACTGTGCTTGCACCCTATAACATCTTCATTCCCTACGCTGCTTCTGACCTTATAGGTGTCAGTTTCTGCCCTCTCTTCTTGCACTTACCTGTCCAATGCAACTTCTATTTGTGTCTGTCCTGACACGGCCCCTCGGCTGCCTCACCCTGACCCTCTATGCCTATGCCTTCCCCTACCCTCAGCCCTCTCCTCTTCTTGCCCTCTTCCTCCTATTGTTTCTTGAGTTACTCATCACTCAGTCTGATTTTGGCAAGCAAAGTTACTGTCTAAAACCATGTACCTGTAACTGTTTTATGTTTTAGTGTCTGTTACCCTGTAACCAGCATGACGTGGAACCTTTGTAAAAGAGCCTTGGCTCAAAGGTACTTTGTAATCCTAGACACAAATAAATAAATAAAAAATGTGGGCCTTGTTTTAGATCTCTAATAAGCAGTCTGCAGCAGCTCTCATACAGATGCAGTTTAGGTGCACCAGGAATTAAAAATTCTCCTGTGAAATGCTGCGAATTTGGCCGCTATGCTCTATGCGTAGCATTCGTGTACGCACATTACACAATTTGCTGCACTTGCACTGAATTTTATTACATGAACTGATGCAATTCACACTTTGCAGTGAATTTTTGACAATGAATTTGTCCATTCGCATAGAAAAATTCACCACACGGTGCATAGTGTCAGTGTAGTGTGGTAATTTGCATATTAAAATTTGCACAATTGCAGGAATTTTACTAAGTGAGTTTCACCACTGTGGTATGTGCAATTAGAATTTCAGGGGTTTTTTTTCCACTTTGCATGGAGCTAATGCAGTTAAGGTTGCCTGATTCCAGGTGTTTTGATAGCTTATCCTCATCATCATTACTGCCATGTCTTTATTCTTTCATGTTTTATAGTGCAGTTTATGATGTTATGTCATCCTTCACACTGATTAAATACACTTAAACCCCGTCCCGGCTTTCTCGCTCACTCCTACAGGCTACTGCCAGCCACGCCCACCCACCACATCCCCGACCTCTATTAAATCCCCAAGGGTACCGCCCAGTTCTCATCTACCCTGCTCTCATTACCTATCAGTAGACTTATCCCTCCAGGGCTCCTAGCTCATCTGCCGTGGGACACGCTGCCACTGGCGGATGGCACTTCCTTAGCTGCCGCCTGAGACCACAAGCACGGACTCTTCCAGCAAAGAGGTATGGCAAGCCGCATTTTTCACCCACCCTCCCATCCCCCTCTAGGCTCATTATTATATAGACAGCCTCCTATACCCCTCCCATTCTTTGGTCTACTCCTTTTCGTCTATCTAAACGCCTCCACATCGACACTCTCCATAGGCTAACAGCACTGCACATTACCATTTCATATAGTGGTGTAAGACCATATTGGTGTAGTCTACTTTACCACACACATTACCATCTCATACAGCGATGTAAGACCACATTGGTGCAGCCTACTTCAGCAGCATCCTACCTCCTTTTAAAGTACCAGCTACCAAGGGAGGCCGCACATCTTCAGTGATCATATAGGCTTGGTGCCATCTGCTATCTTGCTCAGCCCTGTGAAGTCCCCAAATACCTGCACACACCGACTTGTCTTGTTCTGTCTGCTGATTCTCCAGGAGTCTGTAATCCGGCTATGCCGGCTACAGATAAAAACACTTTGTCGTAGTCATAGCTTACTATTTTTCACTACAAGGCGTCAACTTGAGGGCTGATACCTGGCTCCCTCTCTTCATCTTCCTATGGCTGGTGCCTTATGTAGTGTATCACCCGGGCTGAAATAACTCACATGGGGAGTCGGACCCTCTCTCACAGTACTATTTGTACAGCAACTCATCTCATAGCTTTTGTTGCAGCCCTGCACTCCCATACTTGCATCAGTCTGAGGTAGCTTCTGGGGGTGGGACCTGCACCTCCCTACCCATACAGGGTATGCCTCCCTATATCCCCAGTAATATTCCCACTTGGTGCCATGTGGCAAGGGTTTTAGTAGCTGCATCCTTAGGACAGCACTGCATAAATAGGAGGGCCCAGCACTCTTGTTCTGACATTCTAAGCAGCCGTGGAAGAATTAGAACTTTCAAATTATCTCTGACCGCCCTAAAGAAAATTGTGTTTCTCCTCCTATTGTGTTCAGGCAATGATGAACTTAACCCTGATCCCACAGATGCCTTGTCATCTCCATCTGACCCTACAAGGCTTAGAGGAATGAGCTTTATGCACGTTAATGTTTGCAGTCTCTTAAAAAAGCTTACATCAATCCAGACCTGGGTCATTCATACCGAACCAGATGTGCTGGTAGTCTCAGATCTTCTACCCCTGACAGGGGGGGTAACATCCCTAACTATTGGCTGTTCAGAACTGACAGGCAGACTAGGGGTGGTGAGGCAGCCATTTATGTCAAGGACAAATATACGGTCACTACCATTGACTCCTCCTCCTCTTATCACAAATGGCTTCGAATGTCTGTCCCTTAAGGTTGAAACATCCCGCTCAATGGCTATCAGGGTTATAGGATGTTAAAGGCCTCCATCTGCTGGGTCCCAGCTCCTGTCTCATCTATTGACTATTATGGGACATGAGACCCTCAAAACTATTATTCTAGGGGATCTCAATTACGACTGGTTATTCCAGGCTTCCTTACCCTTCAAATCCTTCTGTGACTCTCTTGGGCTCTCACAACTCACTGAAGAACCTACGTGTCCTAACAAGAAAAAACCTAGGAATAACACCCTATTGGATGTCTTTCTTACAAGCAAGCCACCGTCCTTTTCCTACGCTAGAATATTTTTCTTGGATGTCAGCAATCACTGCTTCATCGCCGGTGTAAGATCCGACTCCATTCCCCCCCTCCACATCTAAGTTCTCCACCAGAAGGTCCAGACTAAACTTTGACCCATTTGCCTATATCGACGAGTTAAAATCGTCGGTACACTGGAAGAACTTTTATCTAGCCAAATCGGTCAGTATGGCATATGACATTTTTCATGAAATAGTGTCTTGTGCCATAAATAAACACGCTCCCTTGGTAAAAGTCCATGTAAAGACCAGAACTTGTCGTTGGTTCTATGCTGAACTCAAGGCTGCGTTACTAGCGAGAGATAAATTCTGGAAAAAAGCCCGCAAATCAAAAACTGCCGAGGACTGGTGCCACTTCAGGAAGGCTAGGATCTCCTGCACCAAACTGGTTAGAGAGGCTAAGGCCAACTTCTACCATTCTGAGCTTAACTCTGCCTTAAGGTGCCCAGCTAAACTTTGACCCACAATCAAAGAGCTGTCTGATCATACCGCTGGAAATGTACTTCCCTCGAAAATCATCTCTGACAATGTTACTATCAACGATGGCAAGGAGATTCTCCAGGCCTTCAACAACCACTTTGCTATGGCAGGCCTAGCATTTGACAATTCACCAGCATCTGAGTTACGTACTTAGGTTAGTGCACAGATTCCTGAACCTAGCACCACTAATGCAGTCTTCTCATTCCTTCCTGCTTCGTTGAAAGAGGTCGAAGACCTCCTTCTACAGTTGGACACCAAGAAAAGCACTGGTGCTGACTCTCTTGACCCCTACTTCTTAAAGATTGCATACCATGTCCTAGCTGTACCAATCACACACCTATTTAACTTGGCCTTGTCCCAGGGGACTCTTCCACACCTATGGAAAATTGCCCATGTCATTCCTCTGTTTAAATCAGGGATCCTTGCGACCTAAATAATTATAGGCCGTTATCTCTCCTACCAGTATTGTCTAAACTGCTGGAAAAAATTGTGAATGCTCAGTTGAGAACCTACCTAGATAACAAGAACCTTCTAAATTCTATTTAGTCTGGCTTCAGAGCCAAGGACAGTACCATTACGACTCAGGCCAAAGTGACTGATGACTGGCAACGAGAGCTGGACTACAAAACATTTGTATGTGCCTTGTTCCTGGACCTTAGCAAGGCCTTCGACACTGTCGACCACTGCCTGCTTCTTTCCACCCAAAAAGTGATAGGTCTGGACCCGACCTCTTTGTGCTGGTTCAATAATTACCTTACAGATAGGCTTCAGCTGGTCAAGGCCGAAGGGGTGCTGTCTTCACTCAAACCATTAAAAAGAGGCGTTCCACAGGGATCCATCCTGGGGCCTCTATTGCTTGCCATTTATGTAAACAATATTGATGTTAGCATCAAGGAGGACAATATTCACCTTTTCGCTGATGATACGGTATTGTACCTAAGCCCCCCTTCTCTGGAAGCCGCCTGTGGAGATTTACAAACAGAATTCAACTTGTTGCAGAATCAGCTCCCGAATAAAAAACTCTTAATGCCAACAATACAAAAGCTGCTTATTCAGCAAACCCTGCAATCTCTGGCTCCTTACCTCCCATAAACACTTTACTAGGAGAGAGGTTGGAATTTGTTACGAAATTCAAGTACCTAGGGGTCTGGCTAGACCACAGACTCTCCTTCGTGGAGCACGTCGAGGATCTGCTGAAAAAGTTGAGGCAGAGGCTTGGTCTCTTCTTTAGAATAAACCGCCTCCTGACCAAAGATGCCAAGATGCAGTTAGTTCAATCCACGTTTCTATCCCTAATTGATTATGCTGATTTCATTTATAGTCAGTGTAATGCCTCCTGTCTTACTAAACTGGACACCTTATACCACAGAGCCTTGAGATTCATAACTGGCCTACCTATCACCACCCACCACTGCTCCTTATTTGCAGCTGTGGGGTGGACCTCCCTTCAGTACAGAAGGAATAGAAATGTGGCTCTCTGGACTTACAGAGCTATTACCAACAAATTATCCCAATACATTTCTGACTGTTTGCCGTTATACATGATAGGCAACTACGCACTGAGAAGCTATTCTCTGCTTCTACTGAAGGTACCTAGGGCCAATACATGCTTTGGGAAAGCGGCCATAGGCATTGTGTTGCCCTCACTCTGGAACAAACTACGGAGATCTATGAAACTGAGTCTCTCTGTTGGTCTTCCCACCTTGTATGCCAAGGCTGTTAAGGAGCTATGCAGCTGTTTTCAGTGCGCTTAGCGTGCCTACTACTTACCTGCCCACTACATCTCCACCTAACCCGGCACCTTGATTGTCCCCACCTATACCCCTACTTTTTTCTGCTAATCCACTACCTTTCTTACCCTCAGACTCCTAACATATATGTCTCCAGCCCATCTACTGTAGCACCCCTGCTAGAACAGCTGCAGTCCTGTACCCCTTCCCTCCATATCTGCCCCTTAAGTTTGTATATGTCCTGACCAATGTTATGCCATGCTGTTTGAAAATGTTTTAATATGCTGGCTGTTTCAGAATGTTTTAATTCCCCTTGACATACCATTTTCCCCAACCTTGTTAACCCTATACCTGAAATACTTGTTATTGCTCTGTGTATTTTTTTTCTATTTCTGTATAATTATGCCTATTTATTATCCGTACATAAAAGTGTTATTCTTGACCTTGTGTAACGCAGGTCCACCTTGTAAATGAGCCTGCTCAATGGTGTTCGCCTGGATAAATAAAGACTTGATTGATTGATTGATTGATTGATTGAATACAATACAACACGTAACATAGGGTAGCGTTGAGCCACCCAAATCCTAGAAGTACCATTATTTCAGACTGAAGTTTCAGAAGTTGAGATATGGCTCCGAAAAGCTGAGCTTGAAATGTATCCAAATCTAAGGCCTCACAGTCACAGCCCTGACAGGTTTCCCATTTTCATGACAGCACAGTGTCTGCTGGACCGCACGCTGAAGTGTTAGTAGATAAACTATATCCAGTTATTTCAATAGGTACAGCTGTTAATGTTTAATCTTCTAATACTGGCCAACATTAATACCACCTACTACTGCCACGAAATGCAGAAAAAAAATTCAGTGCAAGTGAAAAGAACTCTCATTTCCACAGTGGAATTTTCTATACCCCAAGAAAAAAGGAAAGTCTAATTTGTAGCAGAACTGTGGTGCTATTTGTACATTGTACTATTTGGGAATTTCCTTAGAGATTGCTGACTCTTTTAACACAGGTTGTAACTGTATAACCACTGTGCATGGATAGGACTTAAGGACCATAAGTGATAGATGAGTTTCAAGCCAGTCCACCATTTACATCCTCCCTTTCTCAAAAATTCCCCCACCCCCATGCTATCTTTAGCAAACCTGAGCCTGAGGGGCTCTTTAGTTACCTCACTGATTGGTCCTGGCACTTGGCTTTCCTTTTGTTATGGAAAATTCAGCTGCTATGGTCAACCATTATTGTATCGCAGGGTTTAAAGTTTAGACCATTTTGCACTGTAAAAGTGACACCCTTGTTTTTTATAATGTACTTTATTTGAAACAACAGTTGTTTTGCAATGTTGTATCCAGGGTGCTAAATATTTTGTATGAACATACGAACTTGCCAGCAGATACAGGCCATATGGTCTAACAAGTCTGCGCGAGTGTGCAGCTAGCAATTATTACACTGCAGCTACCCCTCTGTCCCCTACCCCCATATCAGTGACCCTCATCCTCACTTTGTCCCATCCCCTTTTAAAACCGCCCACCGACTTAAAGGATACCACCTTCTGGGGCAGTGCATTCTACATAGACACCACCTTCTCCGTGAAGAAGTGCCTCCTCATTTCCCTCTTGAATCTTCCACCCTTCAGTCTCGGACCATGCCCCCTCATGTTCCTTCCTCCCCTTAATTTAAAAATACCCTCTGTACCAGTCTTGTTTATACCCTTCATATGTTTAATGGTCTCTATCGTATCCCCTCTATCCTTCCTGTCCTCCAGGGAATACATGTTAAGCTCCCTCAGCCCTCTCCTCATAGGGTTTGTCCGCTAATCCCAGGATCAACCTTGTTGCTTTGCTGTGAACCCCCTCCAGTAACTTAATATCCTTCTTTAAGTGTGGGCGCCAGTACTGCATGCAGTACTCCAAGTGCAGCCTCACCAACAACCTGTACAGTGGCAGGATCACCTCCCCTCTCCTGGAGTTGATTCCTCTAGCAGTACACCCAAACATCTTATTGGCTTTAGCTGCACTTTCCTGCACTGTGCTGAGTGGTTCATTTGACCTGTTAGTTTCACCCCAAGATCCTTCTCCTCCTCCATAGTGGCTATCTGTACCCCTCCCAACTGATAACACCTCCTTGGGTTCCTTGCTCCCAAGTGCATGACTTTACACTTCTTAGCATTGAACCCCAGCTGCCATGTGTCTGACCAGCACTCAAGTTTAGCCAGATCATCCTGCAGCCCCTGCCACCCTACTTTGTCATACACCACCACACCAATCTTTGTGTCATCCGCAAAAAGACTAATCATGTTCTTAATGCCATATGAGATGTCAGCAATGAAAATACTGAACAACACTGGACCCAGTACCGAGTCCTGCAGTACCCTGCTCATTACAGCCCTAGGAGATGAGAGTTCCCCTCCCACCACTACCCTCTGTTGTCTCCCTTGAAGCCAGTTCTTTATCCAATTCACCATCTTTGCCCCTGCTTCCTGGTATCCCAACTTGCTAATCAGCCTCCCATGTGGCGCTGAATCAAATGCCTTGCTGAAATCCAGATACAGGACATCGACTTCATGGCCCTTGTCAAGTGCCCTAGTCACCCAGTCATAATAGTCAACCAGGTTGGTCTGGCAAGATCTACCTGAGACAAACCCATGTTGCTTTCTGTCCTGGAAACTGTTACCTTCTAGAAAGGTTACCAACCTCTCCTTAAGGATTGTCTCCATTGGGGCGTGGCCTAGCGGGGGAGCATGATGGCAGCTTAACTGAGGAGCTCCTACAAGATCATCTACATGTCCTCTCCATCTGCTACTTTATTCAGCTACAACTTGTTTGAATTGGTGGCGAATTGTTTACCGATGCCGCCTTCTGCAAAATTAAGTAAGAAGGAGGCGAAACTGCATTTCAAGGAGCCGGGAGAATTGAGAGTTGATCAAGGCCTACCTCACCTGGACATTCCCAGCTGAGCAGATTCAGGAGGTGCTTCATGACACTGGAGTCTGGCATAAACCTCTAGCGCTAGTACACTTCAGCAGAATGTGGCACCCGGTGTTAAAATGGCTAAAGGGTACGAGACCTTGGAGCATTTGCTTAAGGACCTAAAATACGACCTCAGTACTAAAATAGAGTTGGGTTTTGAGAATATGACATCTCAACTCCAGCACCTTCAGCAGACCGTCATTATTATCTCGGAGATGGTCGACTCTCATGAAAGTAGGCTGAGAGAGCTGGAGATTAGGCTGGGGGCTCAGGAGGACTCTATGCAACACACAACCTTGGATCTCCAAAAGGCATTAAAGGAAATTGAATACTTGAAGCAGGCCATAGACGACCATGAGAACAGGGAAAGAAGATCCAATGTCCACCTCGAGGGGATGCCCAAGGACCAGGAAGGCTGAGACTGTGCCACATTCATCTGCAGCTGCTTACGGCAAACTTTACAAATACCTCAGGACATATCTCTGGAGATCCAGAGAGCTCATAGGTCTCCAGGGGCTAAACCATCGCCCGATCAAAGGCCCAGGCATATTATAATTAAATTTCTCCAATATATGGATCGGCAGTGCGTCCTAGAGGCAGCAAGGAAACAGGAGCGTATAATCGTGCAGCAGAGCCAAGTGAGCATATTCCCGGACTACTCCTAGCAACTGCAGCTGCAGAGAAGAGCCTTCACAGATGTCAGTAAGCAGCTCCATGCCTTGGAGTGTCCCTTCTCATTAGTTTACCCAGCTCATTTGATTATTCGATGCAGGGCAGCAGCCAGAAGTCATTTGCAAACCCAGTGGTCACTTCAGAATTTGTGCTAGAGTTGGAGAAGTGTCAACGAGAATCTCCGAATGAATAAAGCTTAAAGGACTCACTCTTGTTTTTCACCCTGGAGTGGCAGGTGCTGTTTTCTCAGAGGCTTTCATGAGCTGGGTAGAGGTGGGGGGGGGGGAGCATATTCCCCCAACTGCAACACCCAGAGGGTGGCCTAACAGGGGGTGGTGTGTGTGCGTTCCCCCTTCCACCCCTCATTCACTGCAGGGGTGCTCATTGACTGAAGCCGCTATTAGATCCCTTCGGCAGCCCTTTATTTTCGGACATTTGGCCGCTGCCATTTGACATAGAACTGCCGAACTGCAGGCACTCATTCTTGCTTTAGCTGGTGACATGGTGTGATGAATCTTACAGCAGGCATCAGCCAACTTTAACTGTTTAACTCAGTTTCTGCTGTAAAGTTAACTACCTGACTAAGCTGTTAGTGCCACAGCTAATTGCCATGATATATACTACTGCAATGCTGATAGCTGTTTTCTATAGTTTTGATTAAGAGATGTAGAACCTATTTCAATGCCGGGGGAAGGGGTCAGGATCTGACCCACCAACACTGTGTAGAGTTTGCTAATGTTCTCCTATTTCAAACTCTGGGTCATATGAGCACTAAAGTTAATCTGCACCACGCATTTTAAGGAGGCATTGTTCCCTGTCCCTTTCAGTTTGGGGAGCATTTTGCCTTTTGGGGAATCGTGATTAGCATATAATTCTGGTGCTTGACAGTGCTATAAGGATGGGTGGGGAGGGGGTCTCAATTGCCTCTCTCATTCCAGCTGGTTTACTGGAGAGGGGTTGTGGCCTGGCCCCAAGTCCTGGGGGATATGCTGGTGGTCCTACATATAGTACATGGCCGTAGGAGCAAGGATTAATCTGTTTGATGCATTTGTTTTTTTTTTTTTGTCTTAGGAGGCTTCTTCCTGCCACCTTCGGTTTGGGAAGAGAATTGCTCCTGGGGACCATGCTAAGCGTGTCTTTTGAAGCCCGGATCGGGGTGGGGGGTGAATCTCCATCTCTTTTTATATCATGGGAAGGCAGCGCCTGGGGCTCCTCCTTAAGGGACAAACTCTTTTTATAACACAGATGGAGAGCACTTCCATGTTATATTTTGAGTTTATATGGAGGATCAAATGCTCAATCCACGAAAAGGAGAGGATACAGATGAGATGGCTTTTTCGGGAGGGAAGGGGTGTTTAGTATACCTAACAGCCATGTTGCTCACTTTTATGTTGAGGTGGGTGATACAGAGCAAGTGTTGTTTCTTTCTTGTTTCCAGGTGTAATAAGATGGTTTCATCAAGGGGGAGGGAGGCGGGTTTGTTTGACTCCCCAGATCTTGTCATAAGTTTTACCACCACGTCTGGTCTCAGGCAAAAGTTATTTAAAAAGTTTATTCAAAATGTTCTAATGTTGAGGGAGTTACAGGGGGAGGGTGATGTTGGGGGAAATCAGGGTATTGTTCTGAAAGTTATTTTTTTGAGAAAATCTCATAGAGCATCAGCTTCTCTTTTTGATTGTACCTTTCTTATTTCATTAGTGGCAAGGGTGGTAAGTGCTTTCTTCACAGTTAATAGATTACGTGATGGCACCACAGGTGCAAAAACACATTCCGAACAGGATGTGAAAAATGACAGCTGTACTGTTCATGGGAAGGTGTAAAAAATGGCAGTGTTGCAAATCTGCAGTAAAAATATTAAAAAAACTGGTGAAGTCACGAGAGTGCATAGAAACTGTGCAACGCACACCCGTAATGTAATTAGTTTGGGGATTTTTTACAGCAGATTGTCAACACAGGCATTTTGGGGACCTCGATCATGAACAGTGTCAGTGATTTTCTTTATCTGTCCTGAACAATGATTTCCCACAGCGACCACGCATCTCTGCGCTGAAAGTGAGAAAACACATTTCGGCCATGTTGTGAAAAATGACAGCTGTACTGTTCATAAGGAAGTGTGGAAAAATGCCACTGGTGAAAATCTGGACTGAAAATATTACAAAGTCATGAACTTACCAGGGTGCGTGGAAACTACGCAATGCTCACTTGCAACACAGTCATTTTATGGACTTTTGTCACCAAATTTTCAACATAGCCATTTTAAGACCTCTGCTCATGAACAGTGTAACTGTGATTTTCTTAATCTGTCCTAAATATTGCTTTCGCACACCGACTGCACCATTGTGCACTACATGTGCAGAAACACATTTTGGGCGACGTGAAAAATGGCAGCTGTACTGTTCATAAGGAAGTGTAATAAAATGGCAATGTTGAAAATCTG
Organism: Neoceratodus forsteri; assembly: GCA_016271365.2. NCBI lineage: Eukaryota > Metazoa > Chordata > Ceratodontiformes > Ceratodontidae > Neoceratodus > Neoceratodus forsteri. Next base: position 325,721,403 of record CM057454.1, on the reverse strand, counting down.
GAGTGAAAATATTAAAAATTCGCGAACTTACGAGCGTGCATAGAAACTCGCGCAACGCACGCTCGTAAAACAGTCATTTTTAGGAATTTTTTCACCAAATTTTCAACATAGCCATTTTAAAACCTCTGCTCATTAACAGTGTCACTGTGATTTTCTTAATGCATCCCATACATTGATTTTGCACACCGACTGTGCCATTGTGTGCTACATGGGCGGAAACACATTTTGGGCAAGATGTGAAAAATGACAGCTGTACTGCTTATAAGGAGGTGTGGTAAAATGGCAATGTTGAAAATCTGGAGTGAAAATCTGGAAAATTCACGAACTAACGAGCATGCGTAGGAACTGCGTAACGCACGTTCGTAAAACAGTCATTTTTAGGAATCTTTCCACCAAATTTTCAACATAGGCTTTTTGAAGCCTACCTTATGAACAGTGGCAGTATCATTTCGTTACTCAGTCCCGAAAAGTGATTTCGCACAGTGACTGTGAAATCACCCTTCAGGCCCGATTAACGCCATGAAAGTGAGAGCATTCATGAGAAGGGGTCTCAAAAACCCCATGTTGAAAATTTGATGCAAAAATTCCAAAAAATGCCTGAGATATGCAGCAAAGTTGAAAAAACCCTATCTATCCCATTATACAGCTTACTGGCATTTCCTCAATTCGTGGTTGGCTTTGAAGAGTGCAGACGTGTTCTCGGTCCACCGAAGATCGTCGCGCCGGAGTCCAGAGGTAAGTATGGGGTGAAGGGAGGTGTGGGGAGGCAGGGTGTGCAGTGGGTGGACGTGAGTAGGGGCAGAAACAGCGAGGGACCGTTTTGTCTTTCAGGGTTTTTTTTTTTTTAAAAAAAGGACAACGACACGGGATGTTTGCCACGCTGGGGTGGGCTCCCAGCGTGGCACAAGGACAGCTGTTTGGGGGAGCATGGAGCCGACAGGGGATTGGGCACCCTGTCGGCGATAGCATCTGTTGCCACGCGGTTGGAACCCCAGCGTGGCACCCTGTACTCTCTGAGGGGACAGTGAAGCCGGCGGAGTTGGGCACCCCTGGCCAGCTATACGACAGGAAGCCACGCTTGGGGTGGCACCAGCGTGGCATGTGAACTCTTTGGAGTGCAACACAGCCGACGGGGATTGGGCGCCTGCTGGCTATACAGTGTGTGCGTTAGCGAGCACGGAGCATGCGCAGCGCATGCGTGTGTGTAGAGGGAGTGCATGAGCAGGCGATATCTTATTGCTGCTCACTGAAGTGTAGCTTCCTTTCAACTGTACTCCACTGCATTTTCGACTACTGTCATAGACAGCTCTAGCAGCCATTGGAGAACTGCGGCCGCGCCTGCAAACACACTGACTGAATTGGAAGAGGGCTGCCACACCTCCGAAAACTCGGATGATGGCACTATGTTTCTTGCACATGCATGCAAGCAAACATAAAAAGTGCCTCTGTAAAGAAGAAGAAGCATTGGAAGCTAAGATAATTAAATTGGAGGGTGAAATGATGAACACAATGTCCCCCCAAAAGTTACTTGAGTTAAAAACCCTTAAGGGCAAATTCCATCAAATTACAAATAGGACCCTTGAAAGAAGTTTCCTGCTTACTAAATCAACAAATCATTTTGATGGGGATAAGGGAAGTGGATAGCGGCCTGATAAAAGGGACGCGTGTGGAGAGAACCATATTAAGAATGGAGGATGCGGCGGGTAACATTACATATAATCAGAAGGGCATTAATGGCATATTTAAAGCATTTTACTCTGAACTTTATGCATCTGAATATACTGGGAAAGTCAATCCAAGGACTCTTTTGCAGAACTTGGGGCTCCCTGCGGTTAGTAAGGAGGATAGGCAGGCGCTGGAATCCCCTATCCAATTAGAAGAGCTTAGGCAGATAGTTTGGAAGACCAGGAGGGGGAAGACACCCAGCCCTGACAGTATCCTGGCAGAACTATATAAAATTGCATGGGAGTCGCTGGGTCCCTTTATGCTGCAAATGCTAAGTGATGCCTTAGACAATGGTTCCCTGCCTCCGTCGTTGTACCTAGCTACCATTACAGTCCTCCTCAAACCGGGGAAAGATCCCATCAAGAGCTCCTCATATCGTCCAATCTTTTGCTTCTCAATTCTGACTATAAAATCATAGCCAGACTAATAGCCAGCAGGTTGGAGAGAGTTCTTCCCCATCTGATGCATCCCGATCAAGGGGGCTTCATTAAAGGAAGGCAAACTAAGCACAATATTAGGAGAACTCTGAATATTATGTATAAATGGCCTAGGGGTCGGGGAGAAGAAGGGGGTTGCAGGCCTTGGATGCAGAAAAAGCCTTCGACCAGGTTGAGTGGCCCTTCATGTACGCTGTATTAGAGAAATATGGCCGGGGGGGGAATAAGTAGATGGATTCAGACTCTTTACAAAAGCCCACAAGCTCAAATCTTGACAAACAACACAACCTCTGTACCTTTTCACCTAGCTAGAGGAATGAAACAGGGTTGCCCGCTCTCCCCCTTGCTGTATGTTCTTACCATTGAAGTTCTCGTAGCTACCATTAAGGTGCACCCTGATATTAAAAGCCTCAGGGTTCATGGGTCAGAGCATGTAATATCTCTGTTTGCAGATGATATTCTCCTATTTTTGAGAAGATCTGGTCAGGCACTATAAGCCTTAACACAAATATTTGAAATTTACAGCCCCTTATCAGGGCATAAGATTAGCTGGGAAAAATGCGAATGGTTACCCCTTGGGAGGGAGAAATGTGCTGTTCGAATATCAGGTTGTGTTATCCTTCCTTCCACTAGCATTAAATATTTAGGTATTTATTTGCCCTCCAAATTATCCACTATGGCAGATATTAATGTGAGTCGGGTAGTACGTAAGGTTAAGGAGGATTGTTACAGTTGGAGGGTCCAACCTTAACACTCTTGGGGAACATAAAGCTTATAAAAATGAGTATATTACCTCAGTTCCTATATCATTTTCCAACCATCCCTATTAATATACCCAATAAGTACATTAAAACATTGGAGGAGCCATTACCCAACTGCTCGGGGCGCCAGGATCAAAAGCGATTTTGTGGCTGCGGTAAGGCAGTGGGGGCTAGGGTCTCCAAATGTTAAACTTTACTATTGGCTGCCCACTTAGCCCACATTCGAGACTCATTGCAGGAGGGAAGTGCTTGCTCGACCTGGGTGAGGATGGAGCATCCACCTCTGTTCTCCTTATACTATAGCCCTTTGGTGGAATCCCTGGGAGATCTCCCAATGACCAGTATTAGGAATCCGTGTGCTAGAGCCCTGTGCAAGGTTTGGAGATCCGCTCACGACTTACTGGAACATAACTCAGGATTGTCACCTGACACTCCCTTAATAGCACTGGGGAAGGGGGTGAGACATCTTGGCACAGAATTGGAGGGATGGCACTACAAAAAACTATTTCTGTTATGTCATATATTAGAGAAAGGGCAGGTCTTACCTTTCTCGGAGTTAGTGGAAATATGGGCTTGACACCAGTCACTTCTTCACTTACTTGAAACTGAAAATGTGCATTGATATTAGGCTTGAGGGAACAGGAAGAGGCCTGGGCACCCCATTAGAAACCTTTGTTGGAGGTCTTGGCTCATCACCTTAAACCTCTCAGGGCCTGTTATAAACATCTGGTGGGTGCTGTCCGGGACACCCTGGTGGACATGAGAGAGAAGCGGGAGGAGGATCTGCATCCTGACTCTGTGACGGGGGGGGGACTGGAAATTTGTTTTCAAGAATGTTTTACAGTGCTCTATCAATAATAGGCTTTGAGCCATACAATATAATGTCCTGATGAGATCCTATTTTACCTCGTCCCTGGCCCATAGAATAGATCCAGACTGCTCCAACCTCTGCCCAAAATGTAGAATCCATGAAGGCACATTCTTTCATATGATTTGGGAGTGTGACAGGATCGGAGGATTCTGGGAGGGCATTCTGGAAATCCTATCTCAAATAGTTGGTTGGCCATAAAGAAGGGACTCGGTGGAGGTCTTGCTAGGGCTCCCACTGGGGGGATGTGGGTCCCCTCCTCCTCATTTCAAGCTTTGGTGCCTGGGAGTAGTGATTGGCTTTAGACAGGTGGCACTGTACTGAAGACTTTTGGAACCCCCTACAGTGGCTGCCTGGATAAGAAACCTGATAGAAAATATGACACTGAAAAAAAAAAACAATATAAGGTTAGGGACCGGATGGGGAGATATGAGGAGCTCTGGGGGCTTGTGGAGACTGCCATTCAAGCTGACTGGTTCCCTGTATTTTAATGGGGGGAGAATGGCTTCCACCCTTATCCTGACCATGTTGTTGGAGACTGAGACGTATTAGTTATTTCTCGGGCTAGGTTACCTTTGATGGATTACTTTGGTCAGAGTAACTATATCAGGAGTGGTCCACTCAAGCTCTTCCAAGAAATTATACACCACAGAGAAATTAAGCTCCACATAGTCATTAATTTCGAGTGGCCTTCCTCTGTACAGCCTAATGGAAGCCTACATTGTTTTCAAGCTATAAAATGACTTAAGCTTTGGTTTTTACTGCTAGAAGATGTGGGTGATTGGTCATAAGACATCTGTTTTTTTTTAGACTCTTGACATTGACCAAGATTGCATGGAAATGGTAAGGTATTGTATGAGATGTCACTGAAATTGTTTTTCTTGGATATGTGATTGTCCTGTCTACTTATGTCACCTATTACTACTGTATATGCGCTATCAAAAAATAAAATTTACCAAAAAAAAAAAGGATTGTCTCCATTAACTTACCTACAATGGATATAAGGCTTACTGGTCTATAGTTGTCTGATTCATCCTTGGGTCCGCTTTTGTAAAGGGGCACCACATGAGCCATTCTCCAGTCCTGGGGTATGCACTCTATTTGCAGAGAGGTATTAAATAGGATGCTGGGATGTATAGGCAGGGGCATTACCAGCAGGAAAAGGGAGGTAATAATTCCTCTATACAAGACACTAGTGAGGCCCCACCTGGAGTACAGTGTACAGTTCTGGAGGCCATACCTACGTAAGGACATAGACAGGGTAGAGAAGGTTCAGAGGAGGGCAACAAAGACGGTGCATGGATTGCATCACAAGTCCTGTGGAAGACAGGTTGAAGGAACTGAACATGTACTGCTGGAGGAGAGGAGGAGAGAGGATATGATAGAGACATACAAGTATCTTACAGGGAGGAACAGGGTGCAGGAAAACACTATTTTTATGCGAAAAAGATGTTCCAGGACTAGAGGGCATGGGATGAAGTTGGAGGAAGGATGATTCAGAGGAAACATGAGAAAGAATTTCTTCACAGAACGGGTGGTGGACAAGTGGAACACCCTGCCAGAGGAAGTGGTGGGGGCTGAAACAATCACGGGATTTAAGAATGCATGGGATAGACATAAAGGAATTCTGGAGGTCAGGGGTAAGGTGCAACAGACTTCTAGGAAAACAAACTGAACTTACAAGCTCAAATGGGCAGACTGGGTGGGCCATAGGCCCTTATCTGCCGACCTTGTCTATGTATCTTTGTATTAAACAAGTTTGCTGATGGCTCTGCCAGGACCACTGCCAATTCCTTCAGTACCCAGGGGTGTACATCTTCTGGGCTTGGTGCCTTATCCACCCGCAGTGCCGTTAAATCTTCTAGTACCCTGTCCGCTGAGATGTCCCCATCAGTCATCCCCTCCCCCACTGTTCCTACCCTCCCCACCCCCCGAGATTGTGACCCATCCTCTTCTTAGTAAATACAGAAGTATTCATTTAGTGCTTCTGCCTGCTCTGCCCTTTCTCTGCCCATCCACCATCCTTCTTAATCTTTACTATTTGATCCTTGCAGATCCTGCTCTCCCTTATGTACCTGAAGAAGTCCTTCTCCCCTTCCTTGATACCCTGTGCCAGCCTAAGCTCTCTGGAAGCCTTGGCTGCTCTGACTGCTCTGGTCGCCTCTCTTGATTTCTTCAGGTACTCCTCCCTATCTTCTCTCTGACTGGATTTCTTGAATCTTCTGAAAGCTGCCCTTTTTTCCCTCCCCTTTTCCAATACCTCCCCGCTTAACCAACTTGGTTGTTTGGACCAAGTCTTTTTGCTTTGTGTCTTAGTATGGGAGCTCATGGCCTCCATGAACCGTAGCTCGATAACTTCCCATTTCTGGTTAGCATCCATGTGTGGGTGGATGCTGCTAGGTGCCTGGCCAGTATTTCCCCCATCCTACCAAAGTCAGCTTGTCTGAAGTCTAAAAACCTTGTCGCTGTTCCTGTAGCCTCCCTGCCCATGTTGAGTAAGAAACACATTGTGTGGTGGTCACTCCCTGCCAGTGGATCTTCCGCCCCCAGCTCTCTGACAAACTCCCCACTGGACAGTACGATGTCCAGAGTGTTGCCTAACCTGGTTGGCTCGTTTACCATTTGTACCAAGAAGCTGTCCTGGAGTGCCTCAAGGAGGACCTGCTCCTTTGCACCCAAGGTGGCAGGGGTGCTCCAATCTACCCCTGGCAGATTGAAGTCCCGCCACGATCACGGTGTTACCCTTACCGCTAACCCTCCTTATCTACTCTGCTAGTTCTCTGTCCAAGTCCTCTGCCTGAGATGGTGGTCTATACACCACCCCCATCCTAAGTGTCCTGTTTCTCGAAATCCTGGAATTGTATCCAAAAAGCCTCTGTTCTACCCTCCTCTCCGTCACACCTTATCCCATCTCACACATAGATTGCCACCCCACCCTCTTTCCCTATCCCTGTGATATAGCCTGTACCCCAGGATCACCAGGTCCCAGTCCTGGTATTGAGTGACCCATGTTTCAGTGATGGCAGCTATGTCCACCTCCTATTCTGCCATCAGAGCCTGCAACTAGACTGTTTTGTTCCCCAGGCTTCTTGCATTCAAGGAGACTACCCTCCAGTATGTGCCCTTCCCATCCTTCCCCTTCTGAACACTATTATTAACAGGGACACTGGTTTACCATGGTTGAAAAAGGATGAAATCCATTTTGCTAAATGGAAGAACTGGTATTGTTACCGGTGTCTGCAAAGCTAAAATCCATTTTTACCTGTGTTTGTTTTGTAAGCTTTGTTTAACAATTTTTTTTTCTAAGCTACCATGTATTTTAATAGTTTTGTTGTTTAGTATTGTGCATCAGTCCTCATAGTTATTCAAAATAATAAACTCTGTGATAAGTTCAGCATGTACATCAACCAGAGGCTAGGTCTCTTGTATTGCCTCCGTCCTCTCCTATCATCTGACTCATGCAAACAAACAGTGATTTCCACACTCCTCCCACTCCCCTCCTATGGCGCCCTGCTACTCCTCCCAGCCCAGGCCACCATCCTCTCTCACTTCAATCAGCTTTATCTTAGGATAGGACATTTTGCACTAGCGATCAACCCCAGTCATCACCATTGTAAAGTCCACTCATTACTGGGCTGATCACCTCCTGAGTCTAAGTTTCAGTACATTACTATGTGCCTAATATATAAGCTGGTCCACCTTCCTAACCTCCATTGCCTGGGTGTCTATATCAAACTTAGGCATTCCCAGCATACACTACCGTCTGCCTCCCTTCCCTATACTTGTAACTTCCAACCCTCAGTTGGCAGTTGGAAGGCTGTCCTTTGCCTTTCCAGCCACATCCACTTGGAATTCCCTCCTGCATGTGATTTGTATGTTTGGCATCTCGAGTTGATCAGCCCTCATATGTGAAAGCAGTAGCACCATGTCTCTCACTTATGGCCCCATCCCTCAGCGGTGATGGCAGCAGCAGAAGCACCCTCAGGGGTGATAGCAGTAGTGACAAAAGTATAATCCCCTTCCTTCAACACCCACACCCCACATGCCCAAGTTACAAATTACTGGGTCTCTTTGCTTGTCAGAACTCAGATGTTAATTAATCTGAACCACCACCACCAAGGTGGACCACCGTTGTTTTTTTCCATTCTGTCATTTAACTGCCTGCATTTGCTCCATTGAAATAAAGTGTCTTCACCTAAAAAATCCACAAGTGATTAGTGAAGGACCTTCTAATGGAAAATCATGCACCTCCCAAACATGTGGATGCCTTTGTTTTTACTTGATCTCCATGAAAAGGGTGTCTCTCTCTCAGTTTTCATGTATGAGCTCAGATGTGAATTGAGCACCACTATACTCACCAGCATCATACAGCCCCTAGGGTCTTAACTTCTGTGTGTCCTTAAGTGTGCTTTCTGGCTTAGGTGTGGTTGCAGCAATCCACTCACCCCCAGTAGCATTATACAGTGGCAGGTAGAGTGTCAACAGCAATTGGGCCATATAGCAAATTCAAAATCGTACAGATGCTAAGACCCTCAGCTAATTTAGGGAAAACAAAAATTAAACATCAGCAGCCCCACACTACCCACGGGCATCGCACAGTATCTGGCACCTTACCTGCTCTGCTCCTCTGAGTGTACAGTCTGGCTTGGGTGCTGTTGCAGCACCCCACCCTCCCACACTGGCATAGTGCTGTGGCAGGTAGGGTAACAACGACACCCAGTTATGCAGCAATTCAAGGGTACTCAAAAGCTAAGCCCCCTTCACTCAGGGGCACACAACTAACAACAACAACATGGAGACCTGCCAGCTGTTACACAATCATCAGTTCATCTCATCCGCCCAGCTAAAAAAGAACACTCCCAAAATTAAAAACAAAATAGTGCCACAGGCTTGTGGATTGCAACACTGACAAATGGAAGATCTGGGTTTGTGAGCTGAGCTGATCCAGACTCCCCTGCCCTGGGCTGGTGGGGTTTAGAATGTGATGCAGAGGCCCTGCTTGCTGACCTGAGAAAGGCATTGTTCAGCAGGTGTGGGGCTGCATTAATAATGTGGGAGAATACACAGTGTTGTAAGCCCCATCCAGACTGGTTGATCCCACACAAAGACACCCAGATCAGCAAGCATCCCTTGAGACTCCTAGGTCAGCAAGGACTAACAGTTCAACTTCCCTGATACATACATTTAAAAAAATGCAGTTAAGGACATAGGGATTATGGAGGACAGGGTTCTAGAAGGATTTGAGGGCATTAAGGGTGGACAAGGCACCGGGACCAGATGGCATCCACCTTAGGGTACTCAGGGAGCTGGCAGAGATTCTGGCAGGGCCACTGACTGACCTGTTCAATACCTGTCTGGACACAGGATGGGTACCACAGGACTGGAGGATGGCCCATGTGGTGCCCATTCACAAAACTGGCCCCAGGGATGAGTTGGGCAACTACAGGTCACTGAGCTGACATCGATTGTGGAGAAACTCATGGAGACATTCCTAAAGGAGCAGCTGATGACCTTCTTGGAGGACAATGGTCTCCAGGATGATCATCAACATGTGTTTGTCTCCAGCAGATCCTGCCAGATAAATCTAATTGAGTATTATGTCTGGGTGACCAGGAACTGACAGTGGCCATGCGGTGGATGTCCTGTATTTGGACTTCAGCAAGACCTTTGATTCCATTCTGCATGGGAGGCTAGAGGAAGCTGGAATACATAGGGGTGGGAATAAAGATGGTAAATTGGATCGTCAGCTGACTGAATGGAAGGCATCAGAGGGTGGTGGTGGGGGGAGCTCTCATCACCAAGGGAAGTAACGAGCGGGGTGCCACAGGGATCAGTGTTGGGACCAGTGTTTTTTGGGACATTCATAGCTGATATCTCACATGGTGAAAGTAGGATCAGTCTGTTCATGGACGATATGACGATGGGAGCTGTGATATATGACATCAAAGTCTGGAAGGGGCTGCAGGAGGATCTGAACAAACTACAGGAGTGGTCGGTAACGTGGCAGTTGGGGTTCAATGCCAAAAAGTGCAAGGTACTGCACTTCAGAGCTAGGAACCAGGGGAGGAGCTATCAGCTGAGGGTACAGCTGGAAAGTAACGAAGAAGAAAAGGATCTGGAAGTGACTATAATGGGCAGCAAGAAAACTCAGCTCAGTGCAGGAAGGTGGCAGCAAAGGCCAATAGAATGCTAGGGTGTATAACGAGAGGAATCTCCTCCAGGAATAGGGAGGTGATCCTTCCCTGTACAGGTCTCTGGTCAGGCCTCACCTGGAGTACTTCATGCAGTACTGGTGCCCATTCCTGAAGAAGGACATCCAGTTGTTGGAAGGGGTGCAGCATAGGGTGACAAAGATGATCCAGGGATTTGAGGGGAAGTCCTATGAGGAGAGATTAGCAGAGCTGAACATGTATTTTCTGGAGTAGAGGAGGGATAGGATTGAGACATTTAAATACCTCAAGGGGATAAATAAGGTTAATACAGAAGGGATATTCCAGTTTAGAAGAGGGAGGGATTCGAGAGGGCATCAGTTGAAGTTGGAGGGGGAAGATTCAGGAGGGAAATCAGGAGGCTTTTTTTCATGGAAAGGGTGGTGGACAGGTGGAATGTTCTGCCTGAGGGGGTGGTGTCCTGTAGAATGGTGGGTGGCTTTAAGAGGGGTTGGGACATGGTAGGGGGGTTATGATGAAGAGGGGTGGGTGGGGCAGCTGCAAGCTGAGGGGCTAGCTGCACAATCGAGCAGACTCAATAGACTAAGGCCTGCTTCTGCTGGCATTTTCATATGTTCGTATACTCAACTGAACACTTCCCCACCCCCTGCCTGATTCTCCAAGTGTGCTGATACTAAGGTTTTGGGGGGTTTTAATCATGCAATGAGAGAGCAGTTGCATCAGCTGATCAAAGGGATAGATGCACAGCAGTTAAACTTTAAACCTGACACTCCTGCCCATACTGCCCAGCCCAACTAGACTTAGCTTTTTATGTTGCTGTTTTTAAATCATCTAGTGTGAAAAATTGTTTAGACATATGCTTTCTACATAAAACATTACTTTCAGGTTGGCAAGCATTCACATCAGCTGAGGGAATGAAGGGTTAGATGCAAGAGCAGTTAAACTGAACACCTGACACTGCCACCCCGCTACCTAGTCCAATTCTCCACGTGCAGTGCCACTGAAAAACTGTATCATTTGAGAAAGCATACGTGTGAAACTCATCAGGTGACCAGGACATGCTGACGTCATTGGGAGTGGGGCCCAAAATGTTTGTTGTGTGTGAAGCCTGCTGAATATTTTGGAATGGACTCAACGCTTTTAACCTGTATTTATTGCAGCTATTTACACAGAATAAAGAGATGAGCACTTGTATCTCACATCCTGGACCTTTCATTTGTGTAGACAAGTACTTTTGTACACTACAGCCTTACCAGGTGCTGGACACCCTTGTTTACTTTGCTTTACTATTTTAATTGTCTGTGGCACTGATACCCTTGGTGTGGTCATTTCTAATTAACTGCAACTGTATCCACAAGTTTTTACTTTGAACTGTGTAAAAAATGTTAACATTTTCAATACAATACTCTCAAAAATATTGACAAGTTTTGCATGCAGACTTGGGTTTGGCTGAAACAATGCAGTGCAAGGGACACGGGGTCAAAATGTCACACGGCAGAATGCCATATGACTTAATCGCATTGGCGCGATTTCTTCATTTATTTTGTGCTGTGGAGTTTCTGACCCCACCCCCCATTATGGGGGACCTGCACTGATCCCCCACGGAGAGCTTATGGTCCGGTTCGTAGACAATGCCATACACTATTAAGTGTATGACATTATGACCCGGCACGAGTGCAAGGTGGGGGAAGGGTTTTATGTTATCCTGCTTCCTTCTGAATCCTTATCTGGTTTGGTTTCAAAATCCACTGGCCAAGCATAAGTACAGCTTAAACACTTAACATTTGATTTGTGTTGAAGTAGTCTATCAGAAAACTTTTTATTGCCACAGAGACTGAAACAGCAGGTGGGAGAAAAGGTGCAAATTGCCCCATTCACCTAAATGGGGTGCTAACTACAAAGCCTTTTTTTGTAAGTAGAGCTTAATACGTATACTCTTGAGGAAAGGAGGGAGAGGGGGGACATGATAGAAACGTTTAAGTACCTTAGTGGAATCAACAAAATCCAAGTGGGTAGCATCTTTCAGAAAAAGAGATGTGCAAGAACAAGGGGACACAATTTGAAGATAGAGGGGGGACGGCTCAGGGACAATGTGAGGAAGTATTTTTTCATAGAGAGGGTGGTGGATGCATGGAACAGCCTTCCTGAGGAGGTTGTGGGGTCTAAAACTGTGGGAGAATTCAGGAATGTATAGGACAGACATAAGGCAATTTTTGTTGGGTGTGGGAAGAAATAGGCTGTTGGTTAAATAGGATCTGCAGCTTATCCTCTAGGTAGGGAAATGGGCAGACTAGGTGGGCCAAGCGGTCCTTATCTGCCATCAAAGTCTATGTTTCTATGTTTCTATGGTAAGGCAGTTTCTCCCTTGAGAACATACTTTCATTCAGACTAGTTTTCATTCAAACAACAGGATTTTGGATGGCCCCGCTGATCATAAACTTGAATAAGCTAGTTGGTAACAGTGATCCTGTGCTTAGCAATCTATAAACTAGATGATCACACGCAAAGAATAGAATAAAAACCTGACAACAATATAAAAACAAGCTTATAAAATGTATCTGAACATTTATCTGTACCTAAACAAAATCATTGCAGCGCAAGTAAAACTCAGGTAAATTACAAGGTACGCTGACTACTATATGCTGCAGTAAAATATATTGGTATTTTTATATTCTTTGTAAACCAGGTAAGACCTCTATGCAGAAATGCCTGTTTTCAGGGATGACCCAGGAGTCTGGGAGGTTAACTGACTTGCTCAGAGTCACACAGTATGCAAGTGGAGGCTGTGGGAATCAAACCCAAGTCTGATGGATGTACCCAGTTCATTCATTTTTTGTTACTCTAACTGTAGGCCATTAGTTCTCACACTTTGTGATAGTGAGCCTCCCCCAAGCCATGGAACAGATTCAAGCTTCCCTCAAATTTGGAAAAAATCTTGGGCCTCCGCATAGAAAAAAAAACAAACCTTACTTTTGCACAGTACACTAGGAATCAAGCAGGACTAATAATGTTGACGGAGTATATTCTCTTTTTATTTGACTTATTGTTCTCCACCCACAGCCCCACACCCCAGGTTATACTTGTCACTCAACTATTCTGACTCTTGGACCCTTATTACTCTGATTCCTCTCTATCTGAAACAACTAACCTAGCCACATCATATCTCCTCTTAACCTGTTAAGCAACTCTTGTACCCTTACCGAGGTCATACCTGAAACATGCATTGGCTCAGTGTGCCTTTCCCAGATACCAATTTACATATAAATACCTACTGTAGAAACAAGCCTCAACTCAGTGTACCATTCCTAGTCACTAATTTGCACATAAACGATGCCTACTGTTGAAACAAGCCTTGATTCAGTGTGCCTTTCCCAGTCACTAATTTACATATAAATGCCTACTGTAGAAACAAGCCTCGACTCAGTGTGCCTTCTTAGTCACCAATTTATATGTAAATACACACCTACAGTATAAACAAGCTTTGGCTCAGGGACTTTCCTGGTCACCAGTTTGTACATAAGTAAAGAAATTCACCTGCCATTATCCATATTTGGTTTGCTTCTTCCTTTCACACAAAACATTCAAAACTTAAAATGTAAATGCTGTACATTCTCAGGCATGACTGGACCTCCCCTTGAACAGTATGGGGCCTCCCTTGGGAGGCTGGCCTCACTGTTTGAGAACTACTGCTCTAGGCTATACTGCCTGCCAAAAAAAAAAAAAAAAAAACAGATATAATGTTTTAATATGTGATTCCAATAATAGTGTACAGTACCTACAGTATAAATTATGAACATCAAACACTTTACAACATTTTACTGAAACTGAATTATTCACCACTACATCTGCTTGTTATTTTCTTGTACCAAAGTGGGTGAATAGTTGGCAGAACACTTTAAATAGATTTTGATCAGGCTTCATTATTCTATATCCAGAAAGAAGATAACATTTGTTTATTTTTGATTTATTTAATATTGATTTTCTGTGTTTCACTAAACAGAATCTGTTTATTTAGCAGTGTATGAGGCAGATGTTTTTAAATTTTAGAAGAGCAGCAACACAGCTTATCCCTTTCGCATTCATTTTAGGAATGTAAGCTTTTCTTCAAGTTTAAAACACATTCAAGTGGCAGTGTATTCATTTAGCAGTTTACACAGACTAAATATGCTGCAGAAAACAGTAAAATATTTATTGTAAAGCACTCAGGGTCTTCAGTATAACTCCTGCAATTTCCCAGCAATCTTTGCAAAAATCTCTGCAATTTTGAGTTACTTTTTCCACAGTTTTCCAGTGACCCTGTCCATGTGTGCTGATACTTGTATTTTTTTGTATCATTCAGTGTAATATAAATGAAAACTGCTTTCAGGATGGAGAGCAGTCCTGATATGATGGAAAGGTTGGAGGGAAGCATGGGTGGTTAAACTGAAGCATAGCTGGTTACAACAAAGCAGTGTGGGGTTCGTCCTTACTGATTCTATAAGTGGCAAAGCAGAAAGAATGCATAGCAGAGCAGCATATCCAAAAGCAAATAGTTTGATACCTTTCATTGGATCAGCATAGATGTTACAGAACGAAAACAATGTTAAGCTTTTGGAACAACCAAATCCTTCCTTGGAGACTTATGACAGTTGTTCAGAGAGTCGCATTCTATTAACACCCAGATCGTACAGAAAAAATACAGAAAAACAGAAACAAAATTCTGATTGGTTTAAAGTACCTATTTCAAAAAAATCACATATTTAAATAGAATGAACAGCATTCCATTAAGTTGTTGCTACTGAGAATCTTTTCAGGGTCAAATGACATCCACAGCAGATAACCTGAACACTCAAGTTGACAAAATCTCTGACTGAAATTATTAATGAACGAGTGTGTTATGAGAATAAATTCAAAATTAAAAGCAAGACATTTAGATGTAATACCACAAATGTCAAGTTAAAACTTGATAGTATTGTATGATAAAAAATGTACAATAGAAATTTATGTTTAAAAATAAGAGTGAATAAAATAAAAAAATATGTACTTTGCATGAACAACTGTTTAAAACATTCGTACAGAATTAAACCTGTCTGGAGATATTTTCTAAACTATACTCTCAACCAGTTAACACACTCCATAAACATTAAAACCTACAGTGCTGTAAGAATATGTTTTACATGATATTATCAATTGTCAGTATTATTACCAAATAAAAAAATGAATCTCTCAGGGACCACTGAGAAAATGAGTTCAAACAACATGAAGTCTTGCTATATTATAGACATTAGCAGTTTGATCCAGCTCTAGAACTGCCCCGGAGTGAAATGGTTAAAACCATCCCAAAATAGAATTTTGGCACGAGAGCAGCTCTATCTGTGTCATTTCAAACTTGAACTGTCAGATTCTTTACTCCGCCTCAGTGAACAGTCGCTCCGGAGATTTCTCCTTCTGCTCGGTTCATTTCTCGGTTTAAAAGTGTTTTCTCGGTTGGATTTAACGAGAATAGTTTTATTTTAACATAAAACCGTTGATTCAAGCTCTATCTGTGGTAACCGTAAGTAAATGAAGGTTTTGTCTGTGTGGAACTTGTGGTTATCGTTCGGTTTTGAACCGATCAGTGGGTTTAAAACTCATTTAAAACTAAAGTTACTATTTTAGAGTGCGGTTCGGTTCTTATCGGTTCTAAAAAAGCGGATTTATTAAGTTTTTTTCAATACCCGGACACGTTAGGAACCGATAAGGGTGTTCAGTCTGGCATTGCCGTTAAAAGGGCAAGTTTTGGTTAGCTGGCATTATGTCTGGAGAAACCCAAAAGAAAACCGGCCCACTGGGTTTCAACACTGTGATGTTTGTGGGGAAGTCTTTGCCAAGGCTGACCCACACACCACATGTGCTTATTGTCTGGGTTTGACCACCTCCAGTCAGACTGCCAGGTATGTAAGAATTTCCCTGCAGCCACCCTGGAAAAAGATTGGGCAGGCTCAGGGAACGAGGCTCAAAAAGTCCGCTTGACCCGATGGCCAGCCCGTTCGGTGCCAACCGAACCAGAGGGAGTGCCTCTGACCAGGGCCAGACTTCCTCAGGCAAAGAAAAGCTGGTTCTGAGGAACCAATTCCAGTAAAGAAAACAAGAAAATCAGCAGGTCTGGAGTCCAAAATTCTTCTCCAACTGCTGCAGAGATAGCAAAAGCCATACAAATTGTCCAGTCACTGTCTCAGGGTCCGTCCGAACCACCACTATCTGGTAAAAGGTCGGTTCATCCGGTCCCAGTGGTTCAGGATTATGATATTGAGGAATTTTATGAACCAGAGGAGGGTGAGGAGGATTATGAACAGTATGAATGTGGCTGGGAAGGTCTGGGTGTGCCCATTGAACCGGACATCTCCCCAGACAGACCTTTAGAATCTCCCCATATGCTGTCTGAGTCCCCATCTCATTTTATGTTTTATAAAAAAGTTGCTGAAACCCTCCAGCTTCCTTTAGAAGAGGCTGTGGATGAGCAAGAGGAGCCTGATTTTGTAGAAATGATAGATATTCCAGAGTCTAGGAGATTGTCTATTCCTTTACATAAGTCTTTTAGGAAACAAACAATTAAAATTTTAAAAGCTCCTAATTCTGTGCCTCCTGTAGATAAAAAGATGGACAGAAGGTATACATTGTCAGGCCCTGATACAGAATTCCTTTCTCAGCAATGCAGTCATGTTGGGGTAGTTCAGGCTGCTGCCTGTGATAAAGCTAATATTCCCTTGGCTTCACATCCTCCTGACAAGGATTCCAGGAAGATTGATGCCATGGCAAAAAAACAGTATATGGCAGCCTCTCTGGTACTCAGGCAAGCAAATTATATGGCTTATGTAGCTAGGTATCAGAAATCTAGATGGGATACTGTTATGCAATTGGCCAAGCAGGCCCATGGCCAGCTGGCTAGTGAACTAGAACAGGTGGCTGCTGATGGCATTGAAGCCTCTAAGGTTCAGTTTCATGCTGCTGTGGATGTTAATGATGTTTCCTCTAGGGTCATGGCCACATCTGTAGCTTTTCGTAGGTTGGCCTGGCTCAGGTGTACTAGTTTGTCACAGGATACGCAGACTAAGGCTATGGATTTTCCTGTGGTGGGAAATTCTCTGTTTGGAGAGCAGACAGAGAATTACATGAAGAAGATGGATGAATATAGGACTACTTACAAGAGTGCCCAGGTTAAGGAGCGGCACGCCACTCCTCAAAGGCATGCCCCCAGGGGTAGGGGTAGGCCTTTTCACAGGCCTTTCTACCAGACTCAGGCCTCCTCTGCCTATGCTCAGAGGGGCTTCTTCAGAGGCAGGGGCAGATGAGGGTGGGCAGATCTGCCCCACCCCCAGCCTAAAGCTCCTAGAAACAGGCACCCTGATGGGGTGCCCAGGGCCGATTCTCCTGTACCAGTGGGGCAGGCTGGCTTACTTCAGTCAGAATTGGGCTTTTTAACCTCAGACAAGTGGGTTCTGGAAGTAGTAAGCAGGGTCTGTTCTCAGCTTCAAAAGTTTCCCAAGTTGAGAAGCAGATTTTTCTACCTGCAAGTGCTTCAGAGACCCTCGCTCTGGAAACAGAGGTCTCATCCCTGTTAGTCTCAGAGCAGTAGAAAGGGTTCCTCCTGCATCAGGGCAGGGGTCTGTATTCAGATACTTCCTTACCCCAAAAAGACAGGAGAATGGCGGCCCATCTTAGATCTCAGATATCTGAACAAGCATCTTTTGAAACCAAAGTTCAAAATGGTAACTCTGGCAATGATTTTACCTTCCCTAAGGCCAGGGGACTGGCTAGCCTCCCTGGACCTCAAGGATGCCTATTTCCATGTCCTAATCAGAAGATCCCATCGAAAGTACCTCAGATTCAACTGCCTCAGGTCATTACCAGTTCAGAGCAATGCCCTGCCTTACCTCTGCTCCAAGGGTATTCACAAAGTGTCTAGCAGTGGCCCACTTAAGGAGGCAGAGGATTGCTGTTTTTCCCTATCTAGACGACTGGCTCATTGTAGGCCAGTCCCCAGAACAGGTAACTCACCTGCAGGTCACCCAGCAGCTTCTCACCTCCTGGGTTTTCTGCAAACCTACTAAAGTCGGTTCTGGAACCAGTCCAGGTACTCACCTTTATAGGGCAGATTGACACAAGCTAGCCAGAGCCTTTCTTCCCCAGAAAGGTAAGGAATTTAGTGGCTCTGGCCTCTTCCTTCACTCTGCAGGTCTCTCACCAGCAAGACACTTTCTGCAGCTCCTGGGGCACATGGCTGCATCCACAGCTGTTGTGCAGGAGCCAGATTTCAGATAGAGACATTCAGTTTCACTTGAGAACCTTTGGTCTCAGAAGAGACCCTTTCCAAGTTGGTCCCAGTGACTCGACCTTGATCCTAGCTCTCCAGTGGTGGCAGGATCAGAGCAATTTAGGCGGGGTCCCCTTCATTTCCCTTCTCCGACTTGACTCTCTACAGATGCTTCCTTCTGGGTTGGGGATCACATGGAGACCTTTCCACTCAGGAGTTTGGTCCCCCAGGAATCTCTGCTCCACATCAATTTGCTGGAACTCAGAGCTGTCTTTTTAGCTCTTCAAGCTTTTTCTGCATCTGTCCACGACAAGGTGATACAAGTCAGAACAGACAACACCACAACAATGTGGTACATCAACAAACAGGGGGGCCACTCGGTCTTGACCTTGTGCACGAGGCAATGAAGTTGTGGTCTCTGGCCTATTCCCTGAACACTTCCCTCATAGCAGTTCATCTTCCAGGGAAGGACAATGTCCTAGCGGATGCCCTCAGCAGGATTTCCCAGGGCCATCACGAATGGTCCCTGGATCCTCAAGTGCTGGGGATAGTTTTTGCCAGGTGGGGCATCCCTCAGATAGATCTTTTTGCAGCCCCAGACAATCACAAACTTCCTCTGTTCTGTTGCAGGCCTCCAGTGCTGGGCTCAGTTCCCCTGGATGCCCTTCTTCTGGATTGGGAGGGGAAGTTCCTCTATGCTTCCCCCTTCCTCTCCTATTCAAAGTACTAGTCAAAATCAGATCTCAGCCTTGCAGGGTGATTCCTGATTGCTCCGATTGGGCCAGGCAGCCCTGGTACCACTCCTTCTGTCTCTGACAGTCCATCTTCCCTGTGCCTCCCCAGGAATCACAATCTGTTGACTTGTGCCCAGGGAAGGGTTTGGTATCCGGACCTCAATCCCTCAACCTCAAGGCCTGGCTCTTGAGGAGTTAGAGTTTGCTGATTTACACCTCTCTCAGGGTGTTCTTGAGATCCTAAAGGCTTCCAGAAAGCCTTCCACTAGGACTACTTATAGTTCCTAAATGGAAAAGGTTTTCCATTTGGTGTGTGGAAAAATATTTCCCAGAATCTGCTGAATTGCCCATTTTGTTAGATTACATGGTACATCTTAATTCCTTGGGTCTCAGACCAGCTACCCTGAGAGTTCATTTGGCAGCTGTGTCTGCTTTTGTGTCAGCAGGAAAGTCATCCCTCTTCCTCTCATCCTGTGTTTCCAAGTTTTTAAGGGATTACCCATACTAATCCTCCTTTCAGGAACCGGCCCTGCTTGGGACCTTAATGTTTGCTTTGCCCAGTTAATGCAACCCCCTTTGAACCTCTGTCTTCTGCAGAGCTTAAGTACCTAACTTGGAAAACTGTTTTTCTAGTGGCTATCACTTCTGCCAGACGCATAAGTGAATTGCAAGCCTTGTCAGTGGAGACTGACTTTATTTCTTTCCACAGGGAAAAGGTAGTCCTTAGGACTATAGGAAGTTTTGCCTAAGGTGGTTTCAGATTTCCATCTTAATCAATCTATCTCCCTTCCAGTATTTTTCACTGATCACTCCTCTTCGGGTGAGAGGAGGTTGCACAGCCTGGATGTTAAGAGAGCTCTTAGTTATTATATAGAGCGTACCAAAGGTCACAGGTTCGAATCCCTCCAACTTTTCCTTACCTATGGTGAAGTTGGGAAAGGCAAACTTGCCACTAAGAGATCAATAGCCAGGTGGATTGTCTCTTGTATCCAATTTTGTTATCAGAAAGTGGGCAGAGCCCCCCGCCCAGTTTGAGGGCTCATTCTACCAGGGTACAGCCGCCTCTAGCTGCTGCCAGAGATATCCTTTATTAGAGATTTGCCAGGCTGCTACTTGGAAAACGGTACACACTTTTACCAAGCATTACTCCCTGGATGTCCAGGCCAGGAGAGATGCTCGGTTTGGAACAGCTGTTCTTCAGAGCCTATTCCTAAGTAGGTTCTGCCCTCCTCCATGGAGGTACTGCTGTGTATTCTGCTAATGTCTATAATATAGCAAGACTTCATGTTGTTTGAAGAAAAAATTACTCACCTTTGTAATGTTGTTTCTTTGGAGTCTTGCTATATTATAGACCCTCCCAACCTGCCCCTCTCAGAACCTCTACTTGGTGGGGGTGGCAACTTAGTGTGGGCACTACTTTTATGTTCTTTTAGCATTTTGTCCCTTTGGGACTTTGGGGTGTGTATGTGCACGCTGCAGTGTGTGTTTTATTATACTTATGTTCCATTTTCATATTATTAGAATGGTGTTAGTATTTCTGGTCCCCTGACTTGAGTCTTGGGTGTTGGGACCATCAATGGTTGTTATTATTTAGGTAGCCATTTGGCTAGTGTAGGTTACAGCTTCCACACAGACCTTAGTGAGTTTGGCTCGTAAAGATCTGACAGTTCAAGTTTGAAATGACACAGATAGAGCTGCTCTCGTGCCAAAATTCTATTTTGGAATGGTTTTAACCATTTCACTCCGGGGCAGTTCTAGAGCTGGATCAAACTGCTAATGTCTATAATATAGCAAGACTCCATTAGAAGAAACAACATTACTAAGGTGAGTAATTTTTTCTTCATGCATATTAAAATGTTGAGAGTTCAGTATTGAGTCAGTATATAATAAATTAACTATATGAACAGAAGCAGTCTTAAGAATCTGAATAAAACCCCAATGGAATTAAACACCTTCCCCCCCAGAAAAGATAACCAGAAAAGAAGTGTTTAGTTTAGTTTATTGTTCTAGGAATTAATACCTTTGAGCCAAGGCTCTTTTACAAAGGTTCCTCGTCATTAAGTACAAAAACATAGTAGACAGTGTTACAAACAATCAGTAAGCCATTTAACAAGGCCACAACTTAAACAGTAACATTTATGTACGGAAAAGAAAAAGGAACCCAGAGGCAGTGTCAAGGGCAAGGAACAAGGATTGGAGAGCTTGAGGGGGAAGAGAGGGAGAAATAAGAGGTTTAGAAGCAAACAGAACCAGGTTAGTGGTACTCGGGTTGTCTTTGTCAAGGAGGAGACCATGGTGGATGAGTGGAAACAAAAAGTAAGTGCACTAAGAGGGAATGAGACTTTAGTCAAAGCAGTCACAGGAGCTGGAGCCTGTGGGGTGGTGATATAGTATGGATTTGAAACTCCCAATGTCGTGGAGGATGAGAGGGCAGGTTCAGGGCATTGTGACCAGGTAGGAGACGCAGTGAGGCAAAAGATCTATGACTGAAAAATCTCTGACTGGAATTATTGGCAAAGTGTATATTCCTATGTATGTGAGCCAAGAGTCCTAACACCCTGTAGCATAATTATGACATGTACCTGGAATGTAAGCCTACCTAAATATGTTAGCAAACCCTCCTCACACACAGCCCCTCCCACAAAACACCATCCTCCAACCCCCAAAAACACACACAAAGTTCCCCCCACACACACTAAACTCCCCATACACACTCACCTAAGACAACCCAACCTCCCCCCCTCCACATACACACATGCATATTTGGTGAGAAACCAACGTGTTGATAACCAGTTAAAAAGGACTCCATGAAAATTAAAACTATAACTACACAATGAAATCCTATGAAATGTCCGTCCTATGAAGTAAAAGTCTGTGTAAGTTTAAGTGGGGTAATGTGTCATGAAACCCAAATCAGTACGCATGCCATCTGCTACCATATTGAGAAGTAAAATAAGCGTAATCTCAAAAACCCATCTCCGGGTATTTTTAAATGTCCTTCTAAGAGCATTACTGACATATCTGAGATAGAGTGGTCATTCTGAAAGAAGTGACTTCTACTGGTTTGTCAGTCATCTTCATATTAATGGTATGGCTGTGTGTGTTCATTCTAGTGCAGAGAGGTTGGCTTGTCTCCCAACATACCCTGTTTGTGGACATGTCTTGCATTGAATGAAATAAACATTACATGATGTACAGGTATTTATTTATTTTTATTTATTTATTAAGATTTGGATAACACTTTTGAGCACAAAGTGCTCTTTTACAAAGGTTCCACGTCATGGACAATGCACAAGTTGGGACAAAACAAGCAAATTACTGACATT
The DNA here is from genome assembly GCA_016271365.2 of Neoceratodus forsteri. Taxonomy (NCBI): domain Eukaryota; kingdom Metazoa; phylum Chordata; order Ceratodontiformes; family Ceratodontidae; genus Neoceratodus; species Neoceratodus forsteri. Next base: position 325,699,110 of record CM057454.1, on the reverse strand, counting down.
TAACAGTTACGTTGTGCACAAATACATAAGCTGCCAAAGGCTTTGTTTGGACAGGACGGTCATATTAATATCAGGTAAGGCATTTACATTGACATCAGCACATGAGTTACCGAAAACCCTATTAACAGGATCAAAAGTAGGCAAGCACTTATACAATACACCAGACAGTATACAAGGAGTGTCTGGGTCGGATTACATATGAAAATAAATGTTAATAACAATTGTATGAGGTAGAAGAGGAAGCTAAGGAGGTGACACAGTAACAGGGACAGGCAGGATCATTGGGGGGTGGGGTAAGAGAGGTAGGTGGAAAGTGAGAGGAGGGGAGAGGGGTAGGGTGAGAATGTGAGGAGGTAAATAGAAAGGGTGGGGGCAGGTGAAAGAGGAGGGAGTAAAGAGGACAAGGGGAGAGAGGAGAGAAATAAGACGGGAGGCTAAGGAGGCTGGCAGGAGAAACTGGAAGAAGATAACAGGAAGGGAGAGGGGGTGTGGGGAGAGTGCATCAGTAAAGGGGAGATCAGAATGCAGGCAGGGGAAATTTAAGTGAAGCAGTCACAGAGGGCACCAGCCACCAAATGCTGTCGTAATTTGTGCTTAAAGGAGCTGATATTCGCTGTGTTGGTGATATCCACAGGGAGCATGTTGAACCACTTAGAAGCTCTAACTTTGTAGGAGTGCTGTCCTTGTGAGGTATGGCAGCGTGGAACAGAGAAGGCTAGAGTTTCAGAACTCCTGGTGGGGCAAGTGGCACAGTGAGGGAAGAGTATAGACTGAACCCCAGGGAGAAGGAGGCCTAGCAAAGACTTCTTGGCAAGTATGCAGGTCTGGTACTTTAGTCTGCCCTGAAGCTGTAGTCAGTTTGCATGCTCATAGATTTTACAAGTGTGAGTGAGTTGATCTGCTGAGGAGAGGAGCCGGGCAAGCCTTGTTTAGGGGCAAGGGCTATTCGCTGGAAGGCAGTGTCAGTAGCTGATCCATAAACTACAAGACCATAGTCAATTAATGAGGTAATTGAGCTTTGGCTAGCAAGTTTTACGGCATCAGAAGTCAAGCAGTGTCTGTGTCTATAGAGCAGACCTATGCGAGTGTTAACTGCTTTAGCAATGTTATGCATATGCATGCCATGGAGTATGATAGAGGGCAGTCAAGGGTCATCTCCAGGAAATTGAACTGTTAAACCTGTTCGAGTGACGCGCCCCCGCTTTTGTAGATTTGTAGTTGTCAGAGTTTGTGTTTGTTGTGAGTTCCATGAAACAGCATTGTTTTTGTTTTAGAGTAGTTTAGGAAGAGCTTGTGTGACCCGAACCAGGTTTCAACTTCTGAGAAACCCCGCTGTAGTTGCTTCTGTAGGAGATGGGGGAATGGAGTGGCTCGAGAAAATGACAGCATCATCTGCATACAGTAGAATGCAGTCATGGCAGGCAGCAGGAAGGTTGTTTACAAAGATGCTGAAGAGTAAGGGGACTAGGATGGATAATTCCCTTGTATCCTGAATAGTCTGTTTTATGATGTATCCACACAATCCAAAGTGGAAATGAGCTCACAAGTCCTACATCTGGTTGATTACAGGGTCGTGTGGTACCATTTAATGTCATGGGACCCTGTTCTGGTGCAGGTTTACTCCTAACAATCAGGCTGGCTAGATTAGGTGGTTGTTTAAAAGATAGCAGTGCCAGTTCTTGAAAATGAAATTTAGGGTCTCATCCTCACTGAATATAGGTGGAGGTCCTTAATAATTTAACATAGAAGTTCAAGGTCAGGATGATATGTGACTATTAAGGGTATTCTGTTGGTAGTGGTCCTTTCCTTATACTGAAGAAGTTGCTCTCTAGGTGCCTGTGTTGCACATTCTACTGCTCTGTCAATTTCTCTGGAAGAGTGTCCCTGCTCCATAAAGGTGTTTTTCAACACAGCCAAATGTGTATCTCTGTCTTCCTTATTTGAACAGATACGATGATACTGAAGGGCTTGACTGTACATGACAGATTTTTTTGTGTGACGGGTAATTTCTATTCATGTGTTAGTATCCCTGTCTGTCTGTCTGTCTGGCTCCCTGTAAATATACTGTACATATTTAAGGTTCCAGAGCAGCATTTATTTTAAGATGCAGAAAATCTGTGCCCACCCGCCGGCAAAGCAGTAGTGCTACCCCTTGCGACAATAGTGACCTGGGATCGGAAGTGAACTCTGGTTGCTGGAGGGCTGGCTGGAAGAGGAGAATCGAGCACCCAGGGGGCTGCTCTCCTCTTCCAGGGAGGGTGGGTTGTGGGTCCCGCTACTTTATTGCCACCTGGGTGACCGCGTGTGGTGATGCAGTGGGGCTGCAGAATGAGCGGGAGGGGAGGATGCTGGCCAGGATCTGAAATGGTGGCATATCTCCATGTGCCCCACCTCCTTGGATCCCCTTGAATGCCGTGCTCTCAGGGGCAGGGACCAGAAAACCAGGAAAAACCGCACTGTGTCAGCCACCGGTAGAAGGGTCCTGGCTGCCTCAGACTTCATAACCAGGCTCCATGGGGTACCGACTGGACTGCCTCATGTGTACTAAGAGACTGCAGAGGGGATGACCTGGGGATACCTCTCTCCACCCAGGGGTACAACCGAGGCAGGATGGGGCAGGCCCATCGGGAGCTCCCAGGCATTGCCTGGGTGAAGCTAGGGGATAATCAGCCTAGGCTCTCTGGAAAAGTGGAGGCTGATGTGGTGGGAAGGGGCATAGAAAGAGAAAATAAAAAAGAAAAGATGCTGAAGTCTTGGGGATTCTGTGCAATTTCCGTGAGGCACACTGTAGGAGAATTCAAAATCTACAAACCAAGCAGGATTCTGTGATTTTTACTGGTGTTACTGGTAAAATGGAAAACCAGGATCCCTGATTATGAACAACCCTGCATGAACACTCCCCTGTTCCATCTCTACTGATATAGGGGTAAGCCTCAAAGCCTCGTGCTATTGTTTTTATTATTCCTCTGGCCATATTTACAATCTATAAAACTAAGATTAAAGTAGATCAAGAAAATAAAACTGGTCCTATGGCGAGAAAGTACTTCAGACTAGGAGTGCTTGGATACCTGTTTTATAAGTAGATATCTCAGATTCGAGCCCAAATTTAGGATTTTTGGATATAGTCGCAGAAAATCCTAAATCCTTATTATTAGGATTCCATATTGGATTTGGATACTAAAATCTGACATCCAGTCCGAAATTCGAGATCTCCTGTTTAAAATTCCATCTCCCCTATCTATCAGTGCCCCCCCCGACTGTTGTAGCATTTGATAAACCAGCACCCTATCCACCCTGTATCACTCAACCACTACCCCCAAGCCCCTCTGCAATTCGTTGTTTTAATTTTAAGGCTGCTGCATTATAAATAAATCTCAACCCCTTTGCCAAATTATGAACCATTCACACCCTCACACTGTCAACTACCACCCCAACTTTTGCATGATAGTCCCACCCTGCACATTCTGTGGAACCATGCCCCCAGCCCCCTTTGAAGTTTATTGTTTTAATTATAAGGCTGCTCAACACATGCAAAATCATGAAGAACCCACCTCCCCCAATCCTGTCAACTACTCCGACCCCTAAGTTAATATGATAACCCCCTGCCTACACCCCTTGTAGCACCCAACCTCCCTCCACATCCAATGCCCCCAAATTATAAGTATACATTCTTTGCCACAGTAGGGTCCCATGGAGGAGCAGTTGTCAGGCTCATCTTAGTCTGCATATTGTTTAACATTAGAACAGAATTTTGGATTTTGGACTAGGATATCCAAATATCATCTGAAATGTCAAATTCAGTAGTTGTGTCAGGTTTTCCACTATCCAGTCCCCCTTACTTCAGGCCCTAATATCAGTTATACCTGCCTAATAGACCATGTTGGCCTGCAGCGATCCTGAGCAGTGCTGTGACAATCACAGGCTTGATTTATAAGTGCTCACAGTTTTGTTGCCTTCGTTTTTCTCGGCGTAGGCTACAGACCTCCAACTTGGAAGCTGATGCCCTCTGTGACACGAGTAAAGCTGGAAACCAAAATTGCCTGTTCTTTTAGCTCAAGACCGGTTCCTTTTCTGTAAACAGAAAGACTGCAAAATTACATTGCATTTACGCTAAGCACCAATTTACTTAACAATTGTGCAGATGTAGGGTATGTAGTTCTGGCTGCAGAATAATATGGTTGGTGTTTGTTACCATGGTTGTTTTGTTTCAATATATAGTAAATTTGAAACATCGCAACTCCTTGTTTTTTTCCCCCTTACCTTTAAAACCAGGTGGAGGATGTTTTGTATCATTACATATGCCTGTCTGCATTTAGGTCCTAGACCTGACCTTCCTAAAAAGCGATAGACAGACAGACAAACCTGTATTTCAGCTACATCTAGGTAATAGATGGTGACACTGAGTGATTGCAGCGCCTGACCTTGGAATCACGGGTCAAAAGATTAATAATTTCAGCATTTTCTAACTTGATTACTTTCAAATTTCATATATGCCTTAGGTGGTTATGCATAAACAAACACATGGTGAAACTGTATGACTGTGACCTCTGTCCTCAGAAACAAAGTTCAAAGGGTACATTAATATTTTCTGCAACTTCTCAACTGCTGTTATGTCAAACGTCGTCCCCCAAGAAGCAGTGCGGGCTGGCTTAATTGTTTTCATCTTGCCTTCGCTGATCCTTTTTATAGCCTGCATCATTAGGATTGTGCTTTTCAAACGTGTTACCACTCTTTTATTTTTATCCTCAATTGTTTTCCTAAAAACATCCCTACATTGCGACCTTTGCTTTTTTTTTTTTTGGGTGCTTTGTTGAGACTGCCCCTCTTCCATGAGTGGGTCCCATAGAAACCAATGCCAATTATTTCCCTTGAACCAACTGCTGGGGAAACAAAGTAGTGATGTCCAGTAACACCCTTATAACAGAGAGAGAGCACATTAGAGTCATGCAACACTCGAGGAGCTTTAGTTTAACTTTGCTAAGCTCAATGCAGATTTGGTTTTGGGCTCCGGATTTTGATACAGGGTCTGCTGTTTGTAAGTAAGGCATATGCTCTTATATGTATTTGTCCTGCACTGTAAATAAGATTACAGTGAAAACAAGAACAATTACTGCCCCTCTAGAGTGCTGCCTATGGTCAAGTCAGTGCTCCCACATTGTCTTCAGCCTGCACAGAATTGTACATTTGTTCCTGATAAAAAAAGCACAGTAGTGTCCAAGACTTTTATCCTAATATTTATGAGATACATTTCCATAATGACTAACATGTGGGAACAAGCACAGTACTATACGTGCGGGATATGAAAGAGTCTGACTCACAGTATACCATATGTAATGAGGAGACAGTATAGCCAATTGGTTAAAGCATAGAGATGTGAACCGTGAGACCCAGAAGGCCAGGTTTTGAATCCCACAAACACCACTTGTGTGCTGTATAACCTTGAGCAAGTCACCTGACCTCCTTGTTTAACTCTTGCTGCTCCCCAGTGGGGCAACTTGTGTCCCCCTCCCAGGGACAGTTTAGGTCTTCCGTCTCCTCTCTCTAGTCCTGATGGCCACTTAGGTGCATCCTCCTGCAGCTCTTTGTGTAGTTATATGTAAGCCTAAACTGTTCTGTCTCCATCGTCTTACTATCTTACAGCTACTGTTAACCTTATTGAACTGCTTTCTGCTTTAATGGTAGTTGTTCTACCTTGTGATTCTGTCTTCCAGTTGCGATTGCATTGTATCTGGTACTGTTCACTATCTTATTGTGCCTTCTATTGTACTGTCTCTGGTCATACCTGAAAATGGGCATATAGTTGCAGGGGTCAAATCTGGCACTGAACCATTAGCCAAATGCTTGTAGATTTTGTATCAGGCTAGTAGATATTTTCCTTTACTAGCCCTGCTAGCATGTATTGGAAAAGGTAGCATTTTAGTGAGCATAGGTAGCAGAAAATCCCGTGGGCCCAGTGGATTTTCCCAGTCACTAGTCCTGCTGATTGGTGATTGCTAAAGCACTGGGACCTTAATTGTCTGGTGTACTTACCTAGTTAATAAAAATGAATTCTTCATTCAGCAGGTCACAGGAGTTATAAACCAGCTTGCCCCTCATATAACACATAGAACCAGGAAAACAAACTCCTCCTGGTTCACTAGGGAAATTAAACAAGCACTGAAGGACAGGGTTCTATTATGGGCCAAAGCCAGATCTTCTAAAGCAGAACAGGACTGGATAAAGTTTAGACAAAAAAAAAAAAAATCAGTGTACAAAATTAATCCGTACAACTAAATCCAGCCAATTAGCAAGGGCTGAGTTTTAGGTGCTAAATTTGAACTGTCACAGGCGCCTTAAATACTGGGGATCAGTTAAACCCTTTCAGAGAGCCGTGGCCAGCATCCAGGGTCGGAGGGCAGACACTGATAGTTTCTTTGTGTCTTGCTTGTCCTCCCTGCACCATGGAGCAGTGAGCCGAGGAGCCACAGCTCAGATGCTGGAACAGTGTCTTTGGTCCTCCCTCCACTCCCCACCACCCTATAGGCGTGATGTTCTCCGGAGACTGACGTCAAAAGGCAGGGCAGCTAAAGTGGGAGATCAGGAGGAGTACCTGTGGGAGCAAAAAATGCAGGGCTGAACATCAAGTCAGATAAGTGGAGTTTTTCAAAAATATTCATTTTTTTCTGTGAAGATGGCTGTTTTTATGGGCATAAAGTCACATGAATTGTGTGAGATGGGCTAATGTATGGTGCAATGGTCATGGGTAAAAGATGAAATTCTTGTCCGCTGGACTGTGTTCCATTTGGAAGGATAAAAGCTGATTTATTTGTTTACTGAGTGGGAGAGTTTCAGACAGAAAGACTGTGGGGGGTGTTCTTCAGATTTCTGGCAGAGCAGGTAAGCTACCAAAAAAGCGGGAACCTAGGAGCTGACAGAGACAGCAGGGCAGCTGGGAGACTTGAAGGGGGAATATTGGGGCAAGGGATAAGGGAAAATAATTGGCTGCAATGGATGCCAGCAGCAGTATGTCTGGTAGTAATCTGGAGAGCAGGGTGGTCAGTTTGCAGAAGCATTTGGCAAATTAGGGAGGGAGATTATGTGGCTAATAGCCGGAGCAGGTGAGGGAAGGGGAGACCCGTGGATAGACAAAAGATAGTGCAACAGGGAAGGGTGACTCGGGCATCATAGAGACAGGCATGGAAGGTCAGCGGGAAGGAGACTAAGGACGTCTCATTCTAAATCGGAAAGGGATGATTGGCAAGTGGTGGTGGGAGGGGCAGCTGGTTAAAGATCAGGCGCAAGGTGGGAGAGGACCAGACCAGAGTGGGGAAACAGAGGTATACCCTGTTAAAGGGGACTCTCTTCAAAAAATATGCAGTTCTGGCAGATCAGGATGTTAAAGAGGTAGGAGGGTGGGTGGAGAAGGGAGGCACAGGGATCAAATGCAGGGTCTTGGGGAAGAGGAGGCCAGGAGGAGGAACGGATGAAGAGGAGGTGCAAGGGGAGATGAGGGAAGGCCTCATGGGGGGCAGTGATAGGGATGGTGAGGAAGGATGGAGGAAGAGGGTCCTGGAGGAGAGGCGACACATGAGGGCAGAAGCAGGAAAGGGGTGGAGATGGTATCGGAGAAGGGGGCCATGGGGGGAGGGGAGCTTGGGTGGGGGAACTGGGGGTTGGAAAGCAGGCCAAAGAGAGAGTGTCAGCTACTGTGAGATGTAGGCAAAGAGGGAAAGCTGGTAAGGGAGAGAAGGAGTGGCCGCAGGATGAAATTAAGGTGACAGAGGGATTTGGGCAGTAGGCAGGAATAAGGGAGGGGACACAGAGTACAGGAAGGTTCTTATCTTGGGTAATTCAGTGTTGAGGGGGATGAAATGGGGAAGTAACAGAGCCAGGGCTAGTCGAAGGTGGGTGGCATGTATGCCAGGCATGACAACCGGAAGGGTACGGCCTCATGTAGCAGAATGCATTGGCAAGGCAAATAAAAAAACTCACATCATAGCTCTCCTAGGTACAAATGACCTTGCAGAGTGTGAGGTAGAAATTGTAAAGGGGAGATTAAGGAGTTAGGGAAGATCTGCAGTGACCGTAGCTTTTTCGGAGGTACCCCAGGGTCAGTACTGCAAGAATGCAGAGGATAGAGGAATTTAACAATTGGATGAGGGGGTGGTGTGAATCAAGTGGATACAGGCTGATAGTGGGCTGGGGTAGAACATGGCACAACAAGGACCTGTATGCACCAGACAGGCTACATTTAAACAGGGAGGGAACCACGGTCTTAAAGAAAAAGCTGGATGACTTCATGGCAACAAAGCTAAATTTAAACTAAAGCGGTGGGGACGGGGGTGCTGCATCAGTAGACACCTAAATGGGAGGCTGAACGCCCCAAAGCAGGAAATGGAAGGGAGCATGTGAAACAGGCAGGAGGGAGGGGAGGAATGAGGGGGACAGAGTGGATCAGGCAGTAGCAGTAGGGTACAGGCAAGACGGGGTAGTATTCTTAAATGCAAGAAGCTTGGCAAACAAGATGGTGGACCTGCAGGTACTGTTGGTTGACATGGGACACCAATCATCATGAATGGGACCTTGTGATTCCAGAATATAAGATCTACAGAAAGGACAAGGAGTCGGGGAGGGAAGGGGGAATGGCTTTATATGTGAGCTAGGCAATTACATGTAGCAGGGAGCTAGTGGTTGACAGTAAACCGGAAGCACTGTGGGATCAGCTTGAGTCAGCCAAGGTGACAAAGGTTAGAATGGGAGTGGTATACAGACCACCTTCCCAGGGAGAAGCAATAGACGGTGAACTAGGGGAGCAGATTAGGTCACAGGCAAGTAGGGGTAAGGTAGTCATCACTGGGGATATCAGTCTTCCTGGAGTTAACTGGAGGATCCCAGTGACCTCCTGCTTCAGAGAACAGACTATCCTGGAAGCCTTTCAGGATGGTTTCCTGGTGCATGGGGTCAGTGATCCCACTGGAGATGGTGCTATACTGGATCTGGTACTGACCAATGGAGACCATGTCCAGGAAGTAAAGGTAGAAGACCTTCTAGTGGGCAATGACCACAGAGCAGTGTGGTACTATTTAGATCTGGGACAGGAAATAAAAAGGACAAAAACTAAGGTGGTGGACTTCAGGAGGGCTGACTTTGGGAGGATAGATGATATCCTGAAGGAGCATCTTGCCATGATCAGGCCAGAGATGGGGGTGGAGCAGAAGTAGTCCACTATTAGGATGGGTCTCATTGAGGCCACTAAAATATGTACCAAGATCCAAAGCAAGAAAACCTGGCTTAAAAAACCTAGCTGGTTCAGCAGGGAGGTGGCAGCTAGAGTGAGGGAAAAGAGAGCAGCCTGTCACAAGTATAAAAGTACCCTGAAGGATGCAGACAGGGAGGCTTACTTGGGGAAGTCAAGGGAAGCAGGTAGAGTTGTCAGGGTGGCAAAAGCAAAAGTAAGCAAAGAATTACAACTGGCCGAGGGGTTTAAGGGCAGGGGAAAAGGACTTCTTTAGATTTGTAAGGGAAAAAAATAATAGGAAAGCCTGCCTGCTGGCGCAGAGGCATGGCTGCCGTCTGCAACGCCGACGACCCGGGTTCGAGAATGGATCCGGAAGTCGGAGGGCTGGCCAGGGGGAGCAGGATGGAGCATCCACTGGACTGCTCTCCTACTCTGGGGGGAGGTGGGGTAGAGTGTCCGATGCATTATGGACCCCCAGCGGAGGCCAGGGGTACCACAAGTGTTTGGTGCCAGCACACACGGGGGGGCCGGGAGGACATGGCTGTCATTGCACATCCCCGCCCCCGAGAGAACTACAACAAGAAAAATGCCAGCCTCTGCTGATGAGTCAACTCCAGTGCCTCCCCTCTGGCCACGTTAGTTCCACCGCCGCCGGCCCCACTCTAGGGGGGCATCCTCGAGAAAGCATGGTGGGCCCATTCACGGGGTTAGGGGATGCCGGAATCAAAAATATAAATAAAAAAAAGAAGGGGATAGGTAGAATTGCATAGTTAAATTAAAGCGAGGGGGGAATCATCTGAGAGTAGTGTGGAGCAAGCAAAAGTGCTAAATGAATACTTCAGCTCAGTCTTCATGAGAGAAAAGGACAGACCAGTGCCACAGAGGAAAATTGTGTGGAAAGGGGTTCGGGAGAAATGGAGGAGTCTATCCCAGAGGACAGGGTTTTAAAAGGCCTCAGAGCCCTTTGGATGGATAAAGCATCAGGGCCAGATGGTGAGCATCCAAGAGTCTTGAGGGAGCTAGCAGAAATTCTGGCTAGCCCCTTGGCAGACCTGTTTAATGTCTCCCTCAAGACACGGTACATGCCAGGGGACTGGAGAATGGCACACATGGTGCCTCTCCACAAGCGTGGATTCAGAGATGAAACAGGTAACTACAGACCAGTCAGCCTCACCTCCATTATAGGTAAACTGATGGAGATCATACTAAAGGACAGGCTGGTGTACTTTCTGGGGGTAAGAGGTCTGTGGTAGACAACATGGGGTTGTGTCTTGTGTTGGGAAGATCCTGTCAGACAAACCTCATAGAATTTTTCGACTGGGTCACCAAAACTGTGGACAGATGTTAGGCAGTTGATATCCTGTACCTGAGTTTCGGCAAAGCATTTGACTTAGAGCCACAAAAAAGGCTGCTCAGTAAGCTGGAGGGTATAGGAGTGGGGATGAAGCTGGTAGGGTGGGTCAGGGACTGGCTTTATAGTAGAAGTCAGAGAGCGGGAGCTGGGAGCAAACACTCAAAGCCTGGACCTGTAACCAGTGGGGTTCCATGAGGGCTCAGTGCTTGGCCAGCTGTTGTTTAATATCTTTATTAGCGACATATCGGATGGGATAAAAGGTATAATCTGCTTTTTGCAGATGACTCCAAGCTCTGTGGGAGAGGGACATGGAAGAATGGAGAAAGGAACTCAGGGAGGACCTGGCTAGGCTCAAAAGGTGGTTGGGTATCTGCCAGGGGAAGCAGGGCCTACACAAATCACCTCCTGGTGGTCGCTACCTGTTCGGTGGTGTTGAGCAGGGGGCCAAATCCCTGAGCTGCTCTTTCATTGAGAATGTCTGTTAATCAAGAGCAGCAACCTAGGCCGAGATGGCAGAGCCCAGGCAAGAAGAACAGTTTGCATAAAGTCTGTGATAAAGCATTGGAAAAGCCTCGAGCTGGCGTGACAGAACTCACCGTGGGGAACCAAATCACGAAACACGTTCAACACATCTATAACACTTGGCTCATTTAGCTATAGTTCAGATAAAGTCCGTTTGCTAATCGTAGCTTTTCTGCACAGACCTTTCGATTTGAGGCTCACTTCAGTCATCAGGTGGGCTGATCGCTTCTGGAGCAAGTCTTCGGTCCACTATCAAGTAGCAATAACACACTCTCTCTCTCTCCCAAGGCAGGTCTCGATCAGCAATCAGAGAAAGTCCAAATTTCACACACAAGGCAATACTCCCAACTGGAGATGTGACAGGTAGGCCAGCAGAGCCTTCCTGATGATTCTCCTGTGCTCCTACCGGAGCAGCTGCTCAATGACTCGAGCTGTTTTCTCTCCAAACTTCAACCTTCGACTGACACCTGCTTTAGGCAGTTCTCGTATATCCTCTGAGCTCCAAAGGGTTCAGTCGGCTAAGGGAACTGTGTATCACAGAAAGGCTCCCCTCCAGGTCCATTTAGGTGCCAAACCCTTAACTCATTATACCCTAGGTGGCCATTTTGTATCAGGAAAATCAGTGGATGGTTCGGACTTCATACAGAGCTATTGAGTACAATGAGTTAAAACTACAATTGCTACAGAATTTAAATCCCACAAGACCTCTGGGGACAATCTCCATTTTAGGCCCCCTGAAGTTTGATTGGTCCAACACTAGCAGTCCAGAACCAAAATGGTGGCTCAGAAGTTCAAGTTGCAATTCAAAGCAGGTTAGACAAACTCCTCCATCATTATTATTATAGCAGGTAAACAGTAAATATTCACTTTCCATAACAGAGCTCCCGCTGCGCAAATAGCAACTGCGGAATGGAACAGAAATACGGACTGTCTGGCTGGTCACGAGCCTTACTAGTTCACCTGGACAGGCCCTTGGTGCCCCCCCGACTGGCTCATCCTACCTGCTGGCACTTACTTCTGTTGTCAAAAAGGAATACCTATCTCTATGCACTGTACTTACCTGTGGTAAATCGTATCTTCTAGGTGTACCTACCCTATGGTAAATCGTATCTTCTGTTGTTAGCACTGTACTTATCCTATGCTAAATTGTATCAATTGTTGTTAGCTACCTACTCTAGCCCTGTTAAGCTTATCATGTATCTTGATGTAAACCTCGGTTATTACTTGACTGTTTGTAAACTCAACTTTCCGTACCCTGTTATGCTCGTCCTGTATCTAGATGTGAACCTCGTTCATTACCTGATTGTATGTAAACTCAACTTCCCCACTGTTTCTTCTGTAACCTAGTTTGTAACCCTCCCGGGTCTCACCTGAAAATAGGCACTTGGCTGTCTAGCGTGACTTACCCGGTTAACAAAGGCAAATAAATAAATAAATAATCACTCGGACCCAGTCCAGACTAATTTTCTCACACAGAATAGTAGCCTTCATAAAGAGACAGGCACGGAGGCTTACTAGAGCACTCCCATGCAGACGATTAGGATTACTAGACACAGGACACCATCCTGACAGTTGGCATTAAGCAGCCCAGGAAGGCACTCCTATTTGTAGGGGGGTTACATACACCTATTCTCAATGTATGCAACTGTATGAGTGTATTGACAGAATCCTGAAAAAAAAACAATAAAATTGAGTTTAAAAAAATAAATAAATAAGGGAGCGCGTGGAGGTAGAGTAAGCAGGAGCAGGGAAGTAAAGTGCAAGTGGAAAAAAAACAAGAGGGAAAGAGGACTGATAAAACGGAGTAGAAAGGGGGGTTGTAAAAGGTACTAATAGCTATGAGGGAGGAACGGACTAAGGGGGAGGACTAACAGTGAAGGAGAGGGGAGGGTAGAGATTATCAAGATAGAGAGAAATGGGGAGGGGTTACAGGTTTCAGCTAACCATGAGCAGGCCTCTGGAAAATTGCACCCACAATTTATTTGCAGAATCCCCAATTTTCACCATTCTCCACAAAAACTGACACGTTCCCCAACTTCTTACACTTTTGAGTTTTTACAGTGAACAGTGTAAAAAATATTAAAATATTTAATAAAATGCTCTCCAGTATATTGACAGTTTTGCATGCAGACGTGGGTTTGGCAAAAACAACGCAGTACAAGTTAGGGCAAGGGTTTTATGTGACACTGCTTTCTTTTGAATCCTTGTCTTGTTTGGTTTCAAAATCCACTGGCCAAGCATAAGTACAGTTAAACATTAACATTTGTTTTGTGTTGAAGCAGTCTATCAGAAATCGTTTTGTTGCCACATAGATCGAAGCAAAAGATGGGAGAAAAGGTGCAAATGATCCCATTTACTTAAATGGGGTGCTAACTATGAAACGTTTTTGTAAGTGGTAGGGCACATTTTTCCTTGTGAGCATACTTTCATTCAGACTAGTTCTGATTCAAACAGTTGAGGATTTTTGATGACCCTGCTGATTTTAAACTTGAATAAGCTAGTTGCTAACAGTGATCTCACTCTTAGCAATCTACCACCTAGATGCTCACATGCAAAGACTATAATAAAAATCTGACTAAAGTCTAAAAGCAAGCTTATAAAACACATAAAATGTGTCTGAACATTTATCTTTAACTAAACAAAACCATTGCAGCCAGAGTAAAACAAAGGTAAATTACAGGGTACCTGGGTAAGGCCCACTAGGCACAAGTGTCTGTTTTCAGGGGCAACCCAGGAGCACTGAGGAGGTTAAGTGACTTGCTCAGAATCACACAGTATGCAAGTGGAGGTTGTGGGAATCAAACCCAGGTCTGCTAGATGTCCTCAGCTCATTCACAGTTTGTTAATTTAACTTCTAGTCTATACTGCCAGCCCCAATAACCCTCAGATTTAATGTTTAAATATGTGATTTCAAAAATAGTGTACAGTACCTGCAGTGCAAATTATGAACATTAAACACTTAAACAACATTTACTAAAACTCAATTATTCACCACTCTATCTGCTTATTTTTCTTGTACCAAAGTGGGTGAATAGCTGGCAGAACACTGTAAACAGCTGTTGATTAGGCTTCATTATTCTACATCCAGAAACAACAAAAATATTTCTTCTGGATTTATTCAATATTGATTTGCAGTGGTTCACTTTATAAAATCTATTTAGCACTGAATGAGGCAGATGCTTTAAATTTTGAAAGATAGGCAACGCTAGATAGCCTATCAACTTGGTATTGATTTAGGAACATAAACTTTTCTTTATGTTATAAACATATTCAAGTGGCAGTGTATTCATTTAGCAGTTTATGCTGACTAATGCGTGCTGCAGAAAACATTAAAAGATTTATTGTGAAGCACTCAGGAGTCTCTAGTAGAACTCCGCAATTTCCCAAGAATTTTGCAAAGCTCCGCACTTTGGGTAACTTTTTCACCTTCCGTGGCCCTGGCCATGAGGGTGGAAACTGAGTGAGGAGGCCAAAAAGAGGAAGAATGAGAGACTACAGAAGTGAGGTGATTACAGGAGAGAAGGGAGGCAGATGGGCTATCACAGAACAGGACCCAAGAAAATCATTTTGTAAGGGTGTAGTGTTGGGGCCAAGCCCTGCTTTACACCGCCACCGGGTTGCCGAAGATGTTGCAGTGGCTTCTGAGTTCCGGGGTTCACTAGCAGTGAAGGAGGTTTTGTTTTCACAGTACTGTATATGTTCAGTGCCTCCACCCAGAAATACCTGATAGTGAGTTAGCTGACAGAACAACCTTCTCAGAAGCTGCACCTACTCACCTACCTCCTAGAGTAAATACCTCTCACCAGTACCTTACACTGACTGATTAGACAATAAGAAAACCAAAATAGCATGAAACACATGATCTTCTTTGAGGATATCTCTTTCATTAGGTCACACCTTTGGAACCACACCCACATCAGCGCTAGGACCATACGGAGACTTTTGCAAGCCAGGGACCACCCACAACGACGTCATGGGTGGCCCCATCTCTCTGCTCAGTTCTTTTCCCTGCTGTCAATCATACTTCTTGGACCTACACATGGACCTTTTGACAGTTAACTATTTAGAAAAATAATGATGGCAGCTAAGAATCCCTACTTTAGTGATTTTTGTGTCTTGTGTATGTTGCCGAAGAAGCCTGTGAACTTATTTCAGTATTGCAAGTGCAGAGAGAAGATTTATAAGGATGATACATATGAAGTGTCTGTCTGTTGCTTAGGCTTCTCTCACAATGTCCAAACCTATGAGACTGGTCAGGGCTGCAACTCTACTACCAGGTGACGCAGAAAAGGGGCACTGGAAAAATTCCTATTAAAGAAAACTTTGGCAGTAATGAAAAAACAGATGCAGAAGAAATTCGCATTGCCCCCTGCTCCATCTATTGAATTACAGTCATCAAAATTCAAGGAAAAATCATTGTCGGGCAGCCATAAGTATAAGCATTGAGACAAGGATTTTATTTAACTCTTTGTTAACCAGGTAAGACCCGCTAGGCACAGGTGCCTGTTTTCTGAGGTGACCCGGGAGCACTGGGAGGTTCAGTGACTTGCTTAGAGTCACACAGTATGCAAGTTGAGGTTGTGGGAATCAAACCCAGGTCTGTCTGCTGCATGTTCCAAGCTCATTCATAGCTTGTTACTCTAACTTCTAGGCTACACTGCCAACCTTAAATAAAGGATAAAGATAAGACCTCCGTGATGCACTTTAGGTCACCACTGCAGCCAGAAGATACGTCTTTGACTGCGTCTTTGTTCGTTATGGAGGTGATGACCACAGTGCCCCAACTGTGGACCAGACATCAAGATCAGGGCTTGGCTTAGGCACTACTGGACCTACAGCAGGCAGTACAATGCTGTTGTCACTAGGTCTTCACCCGCCGACAACCACTACAGTCATGACCCCTACTGTGGGCATCATTGACACACAAACAGTGCTGGTATAATTTTGGAAATGATATGATGTCTGTTGCTGGGGTTACCTGATCATCCTGTACTTACGTTAATGAGACCTGCCACTTCCAGCACCCATTGATGCAGCCTTCAGCACTATACCTAATGGACCTACTCAGCCACCACCAGCATTGCTGGCGAGGTCCTCTATTCCCGTCATCGAGGAGGATGATGATGAGGTGGTGTATAACCCAAACCTCATAATGGAAAAAATTATGAAGTAGAGAAGGGTTATGCTGAGGACCAGTATTTACCTGGTACTAACTCCACTTTATCCTCCTGCAGTAAGGAATCAATGCTGTATACTCCAGGATCACCACGAGACGACCCTTCTTTCCAGGCAGTGATGCAGAAAATGCATGCTGCCATGAGGTTCCCTCTACAAGAGTTTAATGTAGTTTTAGTTTATTTATTCCACCAGGAAAAGGCCTCGTTGAGCAAGCTCATTTACAAGGAGGTTCTGGGTAGGACAGCATACAATAAGACTAGACACAGCAATATACAATAGTAAGGAAGCTATGAACATAGCACAGGAAACCAGTGGAGAAGATAAACACTGCAGTACAGATCAGTGAATAGAATATAACGAATAAAATGCATAATAATGCATATCTTATTACAAATTATACAGTTTCGCTATGGAGTACCAATTGTATAGAAAGTAGTTACTGATTTAGGTACACGATATACATATGTGCATTTCAGGAGAATTTATAACTACAGAGTACCAAATAAATGCAGAATGCAGTGGTGGTCATGGGGATATGCCACGGGCAGGTGAAAATAAACAGTTTCTTTTTTTGCATCAGGTTTTGACCTATATTGACCTCATGAGTGGCAAAGCCACAAGTGAGGTCTACAGAGGTCAAACCCTGACGCAAAAAATAAATCATTTATTTTCACACTGCCCGTGGCATAGTTCATTTATGCAATGCGCAAATATCTGAATGGGCATACAGCATTGTTCCATGCCCAGGTTGACTCTGAGGAAAAAAAAACACAATTTGAACAATGACTCAGGAATCAGTGGCAAATGGAAAACTCTTGCTGGTCTCAATGATGTTGGTGACGCAGCTGCAATGGAAATAAATGCTGATGATGTGCCTGGAGTGTAAATAAATAATTATTTACACTCCAGGCACATCATCACTACAAATAAATGAGTTTATTTCCCAATTTTTGTTCACTTCCCCCATTGCATAAATAAGGGATATGCGCGGGGGTGCCTGTGGGATAAAGAATTAATTTGTACAGTAGCCTGACACCTTGAGTAACCCCATGAGTGGTGTAAGCTACGAGTGAGGTTTCATTTAGAGGTCACAGACTACTGCACAAATAACTTCTTTATTCCACAGGCACCCCCCGCTTATTAAATTTATGCAACAGGTTGTTCTTGGTTGGTATTGTTGTTTTTAAAACTGAGATGGTGTTTGTTTTATTTTAAAGTGTGCCATTTGCTCCGTGGTTTTAAACTTATGCGGCAGGGTTATTTTTATAACTAAGATTCCATGTGTGGGTTTTATTGGTTGTTACTGGGTGGTAGGCATGGTTTCAGTGTTGCGGGATTGACTATGTGGTGACGAGGCAACAGTGGATTGGTTAAAGCGCAGCCTGGTTGAAGAACATGGAATGGAAAAGCATGGCGGTTTCGTTTAGTGAGAGAGGGCGAGTTCGTCTTATAGAGACAGCACAACATTTGCTTTTTGGGCAGAAGTCTTTCTTTTTTCAAATTTGTTTTCATGTCATTTAGTTTTTGCCAGCAGGATTGGTGTCAAGGAGCAGTTGCCGGTTCAATGTGCAGGAGCAGTCTGAGATCGTGGCTGCAGTGTGAAAAGCTGTAGCTTGTCTCATTGGAGGTATTTAAAAAGAAAACAAACAAATAGGATTTATTTTTTTATATTGTACAGTATTAGGATAGGTGAGCTGAGCAGTACATGCAGGCAAGTAGCAAGCTATTGATTGAATGAGCAGTGTGTGTATGGAGAGATATGAGTTTTCTTTCCGCATTTGTTTGAAAGTGAAAATACAAGATTGAAATGGTAAGTACTCCCAGTAGGCAGTGGGAGGGTAGAATGAATACGTGATAATGGGATGACGCATCACTATGGGAATAACTTGACGTTATTCTGATAGCATTACGCCATCACCCATTTATCCACACAGTGACTCAGATAAACGTGTTTATGCAGCAGTATTTATGCTGACAACTGTCGTTTGTTGTTGTTTATTTGTTTAATGGGTTAGCACAACTGGAAATAAAATCCTTTTACAGGTGTGACCCAACAAATACATACAAATACAAATTACATATGAAATACAATAAAAAATACAGTTTCGGAAAAACACAAAATTTTTCTGTCAAAAAAAAACAAAACAATTCTTTTAAAAAGAATCCAATACAAGTGCATATAATTAGACTGAATCATGAATGAGTTTAATGACAATTAATCAGTTACTCTGCTGCAAGTTCAGAAGAATCAATCAAAGCACACAAGATGTAGTAGACAACAAATACTGAAACAAGGCATTTGCAAATAGGTCATAAGTAGACAAGTTCCTAATAGTTTAAGGGCCACTGTCAGCTTTGCCTCTTTGTTTTTTGGCAGAAGCAAGCAGTGTTCCTATTGGTCACACATCACTCAGTTTTGTACTCAGAACACCCCAATAGATTTAAAAGATTAGGATTTTACCTGCTTTTCCATTTTTACATAAATTTAGTTTCGAGTCACCCTGGCTGCTAAGCCCCATAGGCAGGAAGCACATCCTGGTCAGGACCACGATCTGCCACAAGCGTGGTCCGATGTACATTTTTTTCAGAAACAGCCTTTAGAGTCATATTGCCCCTGTCCTTTGTGTTATTTTACAAGGTTGCAGCTCTCTGCTGTCACAGAGCGAGCACTAGAAGTGGCATTATTTGTACGCCACAGCCGAAATCCCGCGCATGTCTACAGTATGTCTACAATGTCTACAATATCCATGAACAAAATATCTCACACATGCATAAAAGCATGCCATTAATGCGCATGCAAGGATTTCAACCATGACTTACAAATATGGTTTATACAGCAATGTTATCCTGAAACCTGTTGCATAAATACATTTAAGGTGTTACAGATATACAACTCATTGCATAAATTTTCTTTAAGCGATTTAAAAACACCAAGGCTAACTATGCTGGTGAGTTTAAGGGAATTTTGCAAGTTATTATTCAAACTGTGGGGATGACACTGCTGATTGCTGTTTTTACTGTACTGGGTAGCATACCTGGTGTCTAAGAGAATATAATTACTTTTCCTTAATGTAGAGCTACTATGAGACCTTTTTACGAGATCTGAAATGTACTATGGTAAATTTTTAGTTCATACTTGTAAGCCCATATATAGTTTTTAGTCTCCTTGTTACTAGGGATGTCCGCCTCACAGTAGCATACAATATACAATGGTGTATTCTAGGTGCTGACTTGGAGTTTCTAGAGATGCCAGAGTCACTCTTTATAGTCATTCTTCCACTATGCCCAGCTTTAGAGGATGCCACCTATGCAGCATGGTAGAAGCCTAATGCTATAATATCTGTTCCTAAAAAGGCTGACAAGATATACCCTGCACCATCCAACAAGCCCTTATTATGCCAACCAGCCTGAAATGGATTCAGTGATGATCACAGCTGCCCATGACAGGTCCAGGATGCCTAAACACGTGAGCTCCCTCTCTCTAATAAGGAATCCAGGAGGTTAGCTGTCATGGGCAAAGGGACTTATGTATCTGCTTCTTTGGGCCTGCTAGGACCATATGATCAGATATCAGAACACTCTCTGGAGAAGTGCCAAGACTGCAGCACAGGCCTTACTGAAGATGCTGCCAAACAGAGTTAATGAAGACACTAACTGCAGGGGCTGAACTGGGTGAGCATTTAATCCACTCAGCCTATGATGTCTCAGATGCCTCTGTCAGGGCAGGTGCCTCTAGCATTTGCATGAGGTGGTACTCATGGCTCAGAGCGGCTGAGTTTGCCAGTGATGTGCAACAGGCAGTATTAAATGCACCATTTAGGGGCACTAAACTATTGGCTATGATGTGGAAGAGGCACTAAGAGGCCTTCAGTCATCTAGGATGACCTTAAGGTCAGTCAAATCCTTTTACCCTACACCAGGCAGGGGTTAGGGTAGGAGTCAGTTTCATCCCTCAACTGCAAGAGTTGGTAGACAGGCCTACAGGCATCCAGATAGAGGAAAAGGCGCTGGAGCCCTACCAACCAACTTCCCCCCAGGTGCCCATTCCAAAGCACCTGGAGGAGATGGATTTGGTGGTGTTGCCCCCCCATGGTTCAGCATGACTTGCAGAACTGCAGTCCACAACCACCATTACTCCCAGGGGTGATAGTGGGGGAGGGTGTTGTCTATCCCTTCATCTGAACCAATACAGGGAGAGTACTACAGATGAATGGGTTATGGATATCACTGCAAAGGGGGCGTGCTTTGGAGCTGTTTGATACCTCTCCAGATCATCTGCCACAGACTTCAACTTATGCGTCGAGACATCTGTCCCTGTTGAAAGAAGACATGCAGGCCTTACTACAGAAAAGGCCATAGAACCAGTCCCTCTCAGGCAAAGGAACAGAGATTTATTCAGATACTTCCTAGTCTCCAAGTGGACAGGAGATCTAAGGCCTGTTCTAGATTTGAGAGCCCCTGACTTGTACATAGAGTACAAGAAGTTCAGGATAGTCTCTCTACATTCTCTCAATGCATGTTGCACTGTCATCTCTGAGAGGAACAGAAACTGAGAGAAATAAATGGCCACTGATACAGTGAGATTCCAGCCATCTCTGCAGGTTCCATACTGCTAACTGGGCTCTCCTTCATGCTGGATTTAGTCTCCTTCAGGGCTTCATTGACCCTAGTGGCCCCATTATGGGTTGGAACCATGGGGGCTTTAGAAGATCTGGCAAGTCCCAGGGCTGGCAGGTGATGTGACTGAGGGGACAGGCTGAAAGAAGCTTAGGCGGAGTTCTGAGGATAAGCAGTAATAAAAAAAAAAGAACCACATTGGTGGAAGGGGGACCATGTGGCAAGCGCTCTCCCTGTTGAGACCCCACAGATAACCCCTACTGCCATTGGTGACCTAGTAGTATCTGAACCAGCTGTTCTGTGGTATTGAGAGTGGTAATGTTGGCCTGGACACTCAGAATATCCCATACGTTTCCAAAGAGTGCCATGGAATAAACCTTGCACCTAGTAGTCACTAGAGACACAGATGTGACCTTGATTTATTTATTTATTTAGTTTTTGTTGACCAGGTGGGTGCGCTAGCCATAGGAATGACTATTTTCAGGCACGACCCGGGAGGTTACAGGGTAACATTACAGAGAATACAAAAGGGTAATATAACAGAAGAATGCAACAGGGTAACATTACAGAGAATAAGAACCAGGTAGGTACAGTAAGGTCTACACAGTGATATTCTATAGTGAGTTAATCAGCATATAAGATTCAAAGTATTTAACATATCATTCATAGGATTTTAAACAGTGGCTCCATTGTGACACCTTTTACAAACACAAAAATACACTACAAAAGAAATTTCAAAAAAGAGAGGACTTTTTTTGTATTTAATATACTTTATTGAATTCCAAACTAGTACCAAAACATAAACAAGACAACAATAAAGAACAAAGTCAATCGTACAACAACAATTGACAAAACATATAAAACAGAAACAAAAAAACAGAAAAACTCTCCACCTGTTCCCCCCCTCTTCCTGGAGCACCCCACTCGGAGAAACTCAAAACAAGGAGCTTCAGATACCACCAGAATAAAAAGAAAGAAGTACAACAATGAATTAAACATCAACTTGCTGCTAAGTAGCAGTCAAAAGGGTATGTAGGAGTCACCATCTGATCTGAAACAAGTCATATCTACCCTTAAGAGTGGCAATCTGTTTTTCTATAAGCAGTGCTTGAAGGATTTCCTGATCCCATTCTTTAAAGGATGGGGTACTATCATCAAGCCAGTGCTACAAAATAACCACTTTAGCAGTAATGGCTATCAGAGCCATATAGTCTTTCCTGAGGCCAAACACTGCATCATGATATCCACCCACCAAACAAATTGAGGTGGTGAACAAGTTTTCGAGCCCCGACATGAGATTGAGGTGCGCCTGGATGGTGGTCCAGAAAGGACGCACCTTCACACAATCCCATAAAATGAAAAAGAGGACATTTTCCTGTAATTCAACATTTCATACAATAGCTATATATCCAAATAAAGTTTTCTCACATGTTGCCCTGGTCCATCTTTATTTAGAACTGCAGCAAGTTTACATGTTTTAGGGACAGAGAGGACTGGCAAAATAATCAGAAATGACAACTGACTAATAATCATATGACGTAAAGGCAGCCATGTCAGATGTCATTCCCGCAGTGGATGTGATGATGCGTCTCTGAGACCACACCTGTGCCGACACAGATATTTAGTTATTTGTAACTTGGTGACCATAAAAAGCACACTGAGCTTATGCTCATTTCCAAGTGCCACCTGGTTTAAGGGCAAATACCAAACAGGGGATGGTATAGTGCAAAAATAAGACACAATATATAGGTAAAAAGTGGTACATAATATACAGTGCAAATCAATACATAATATACAGTATGTTATATACAAGAGCACCATCATCAGTATTCACAGTACTACTGTAGTTTGCCAAAGCCTAGTGCTGAGCTGTTAACTAGGCAGCAAAGTGACAATGAGGTTTAGTGATTACAGTAGCAGCCTGGCCAGAGGTCTATGTAGGTTTCACCCATGTATAGCATGTGACATGAAATAATACAGATACTTCCCTTCTGTTCAGTAACCCTCTTGCAAGTAGAGCTTCAAAAATGTGGTAGCATTTCAGCACGGTCATTTCCATTACTTCTTAATTAACTGTATACCCAGTTCATGTTCCTCTGCAGTTTGAGTAGGGGCATTTATACGAACATACGAAGTAGCCAGCAGAATTTGGCCTTCTGGACTATCACATCTGCTCGTTGTGTGGAATATCAGCTCAGCTCAGGCTGATGTCCCACTTCCTCCTCCCTATTACATCCCTTCCCCCATGATCTTAATCCTCTCCCTATATCTGTCCCAGTCCCTCTTGAAACTACCCACCATCCTCACTGAGATCACCTCTTCTGGCAGTGCTTTCCACTTGGTCACCACCATTTTCATGAAGAAGTGTCTCCTAACCTCCTTCCTAAATACACACACACACACACCCAACTTAGGCTGTGCCTTGTAGTTGTGATGCAGGCTGTGCCCTTGTAGTTGTGATGCAGCATTCCCTGAATAGACCATCCTTTACCCTACTGAATCCTTTCTTGTACTTGAAGGATTCAATCATATCTCCCCTCTCCCTTTTGTCCTCCAGGGAGTATATGTTCAGGGCACCCAGTCTCTCATACGATCTACCCTGCTGTCCCACAATCATCTTTGTAGCCCTCCTCTGGACCATCTCCATGAGGTTGATATCTTTTTTAAGGTGAGGGCTCCAGAACTGTACAACATACTCCAGATGTGGCCTCACCAGTGACCTATACAAGGGCAGAACCTCCTCCTGTCTCCTACTGATGAGCCCCCTGGCTATATAGCCCAATATCCTGTTTGCTCATGCCACGCCTTCTTGCACTGCACGGAGTACTTGAAGTCACTAGATATCATCACTCCCAGATCCTTCTTTCACTGTGAGGGTTACCCAGACCCTCCCAGATAGTACTTCATCCTGGGGGTTTGGCTCCAACATGCATGACCTTGCACTTCTTGGTGCTGAAGCCTAGTTGACAGATCCCTGACCACCTTTCAAGTTTTCATAGGTCCTTCTTAAGGTCCTGTATCCCCTCTGTTGAGTCCACCCTCCCACAGAGCTTGCTGTCATCAGCGAACAGATGCATTTTGCCCTTGATATCATCCCCAATATCATTAATGGAAACATTTAACAGCACTGGCCCTAGCACTGAGCCCTGTGGGACCCCACTTGTGACCACCCTGGTACTAGACAACTCCCCTCCAATGATCACCTTTTGGGACCTGCTCCCTAGCCAATTTTATACCCATCTAACCAACTTCTCTCCTACTCTGAGGTCCTCCAATTTCCTGTTCAGCCTCTTGTGTGATACAGAGTCAGAGGCCTTGCTGAAATCCAGATAGAGGATGTCCACTGCTTGGCCTCTGTCCACTGTTTTGGTTACCCAACCAAAGAAGTCGATTAGGTTAGTCTGACAAAATCTCCTTCCCATAAAACCATGCTGCCTTACATCCCGAAGGCCATATTCCTCTAATGCTCTATCCATCTTTCTTTCAGTATGGTTTCCATAAGCTTGCATACAATCGAAGTGAGTCTGACTGGTCTGTAATCCCCTGGGTCGTCCCTGGGACCGCTGTTGTGGAGGGGCACCACATGTGCTATTCTCCAGCCCTGCAGTACCAAGTCCGCCTCCAGTGAACAACTGAACAGATCAGCCAGTGGCTCCACAAGCTAATTCATGTCAGATTTGAAGTCCCCAATTAGCTGACCTGTGCAAAGTACTGTACCTGAGTAGTTCAGTAGCAACAACCTCTCACTCTCCTAATCTGAACACAGCTCACAACAGTTTTCATCAAAACCAAACTCTACTAATGCTTTGCCTAATATGACCTCTAATAGGCTCTTTACACCAAAAGGCCCCATTGCTAAAGTGCATAACAGTTCTGAATTATGCAATATTATATAATGTTCAAATCAACACATTTAAAAGTAGTCACCAGACTTCTCCATTAACTTTAGTGTGCTTAACGCTGGCTTAAAACTAAAACTGCACTGTTTCCTTCCTATGTTATTGTGACAATTCAGCAGTCTGCAATGCCCACACAACCATGCTTACCACAACCAGCAACAGCAGTTACTAGCAAATTTCACAGGCAAATTTTAATTCTGGTCAAAGGTATCTAACCTCTTGAGGCACTACTTCCTGTCAGAGGCTATTGTGTGCCAAAAAAAAAAAAAAAAGATGGAACGGAAAAGGATGAATAGTAAAACCTGGAAATGAGGCAATCCAGAAATGTCCCCATATGCAGACTAGACTAACTCTATTTGACCTCTACCAGTATGCTTTGGTCACTATTCAGTGCAACCATTAGCCATATTTTGTTCAAATGTTCCATACTCTCTAATGCATGGTGTACCTGAATTACTTCGATGAAAATATCCCTGTTCCACAAGGACTCCACGTTAACATGTGCTAATTTTATGACCAATGAGTTGTCCTGTCTAGTATTCAATCACCTTTCTGAGAGTCTTGCAAATCTACAGATACAGTAGCTAAAAAATGGCAGGGATCAGGTAGCTTACTAGTAAGTACATGCGCTTGCTATGTAAGATACCTGGGTTCACATCCTGAGTTGGGCACTGCCACCTCAGGCATTTCAAAAGTGGACTAGCATTCTAGTTGGACATCACCAGCCCATGGCAGGGTGAGTGACTGCTACCAGTGTAGAACGGCCCCCAGAGGTCTAAGGGTGAAGGAGTAACAGATGGTAGGAAACCATGGTCCAGTAACCAGAATAATATGCAGAATAACATGAAAAAGACCCAGATTATGGAGATAAACAAGGGCAATGAGGCCCCGAGTATTCCACTTTTGGTAATGGTAATGAAACTGAGACAGCTCCGAAACATATGCCAAAAAGTGGAAAATACTGCACCTGTGGAGTAGGAACCCAGGCGTTGATTGTAGGACGGGGCATGGACAGTCACTAGACAGTAAAGGGACATTAGGATTATATCCAAAGAAAGATCTCAAGGTGTGACAAGGGAGTGGGTAAGGCTAGTAGGATGTGGGGTACATGGGGAGGGGAATCGCCAGCAGGAGGAGGAGGAGGAGGGATTGCACGGGAAGCCCTATGAGGAGAGACTAAGGGATCTCAACGTGTGCACCCGGGAAGAGAGGAGACAGAGGTGATATGATAGAGACTTACAAATACCTCACAGGGTGAACGGGTGGGGGGGTCTGTTTTAAAAGATGAAGAGTACCAGGACCAGGAGGCATGCAAAGTTGAGGGGAAGTTTAAGGAAGATGAGGAAATACTTCTTCACTGAAAGGGTGTAAACTACCAGCAACAGTGGTGAGGCTGAAACATAGGAG
Source organism: Neoceratodus forsteri (assembly GCA_016271365.2). NCBI lineage: Eukaryota > Metazoa > Chordata > Ceratodontiformes > Ceratodontidae > Neoceratodus > Neoceratodus forsteri. Next base: position 325,672,916 of record CM057454.1, on the reverse strand, counting down.
GTCTTCAAGCTTGCATGCAACAAACATAGTGGTGGTGTATTAGAAAACATTAGGAAAGAGGCAGGGGGTTAGGAGGGTCGCCAGAAACCAGACAGGGTCTGTGGAGGTGGGTTAGTCAGGAAACATCTGGGCAGACTGCATGAGCCAAGCAGTCATTTTCTGCCAGCAAAATCTAATTTTCATTGCTTATGCTATTGTCTTTTACTTGCTTCAATCTGTTATCTCGCACTTGGTTCAAAATTAAAAAATAACTAAACACTGCTGTTGTTGAAACAGTGTTTGCCATTCACATTGGGGGAGGGGATTTTGCTACATCCAGTAAAATATAAACATTGTTTTCCAGAAGACAGAACCCAGGAAGAATGTGATGCCAGGTACGCTATAGGAGGGATCAAGGAGGAATATAAAATGAGGTGAAGCTTGAGCAGATGATGATACCGTACTCTCAAGCAGATGGTGATACCATACTCTCACACCCTCTGTGTCCCCCTGCCTCCCACCTCCGCCAGCATGCTGGATTTTTCCTCTTTGTTACTCGTCTGCTAGCTCGCCCTGCTCACAGCAGTATGTCTTGGAAAACCTCAATACAAAAGCTCTGGGACTATGGATAGGCTTATTGCCCATATGCAGAAAAGTCTAATTTCAAAAAGTGCAAAAATATATGCATCACTAGTGCTATGCTGCTGCATCATGAGTAACATATGTGAAGTACCACAGTGAAGGAGGTTTAGCTGGCTGGTGTATCTAAAGAAGACTGTAAGGTGCCAAATGGCAACTACAATCTATCCACAAAGGGAAATGACTCCTCTGACACTTTCATACATGAACGCTGCAAATAAATAATGGTCACTTTTGGAGCTCAGTGTCCTCTTACAACATAAAATGCTTTCAATAAAACATGCCAAATACTGAAAACATCAGTCATATAAAAAGAAATCACACCATGTGTTCCCGTGTGAAAAACAGTTACATAATCAGTTCCATAAAAAATATAACACATTGCAGAAACTCTGGGTAAGATGTCAGTACCCTTAATATAGTCAAGCCCTGTATGATCCTTCGCTCTAAATTCCCTAATCATGTTAGAGGTTAGAGTAATTACTTATTGGCCCCAAACTGAGGAGCTCTAAATTGATACTATAAATCGACACTAGGAACATGGAAGTCTGCTGTTGAAAACATAAATTAAAAATCACAGAGGTGAAGGGTACTAGTAATGCACTTAGAGACTGTTCCAATATCAAAACACATCAGTACCATAGAACACCTCTACGTATGAGGAGAGAGGTGAGTTAACACTCCCAACCCCCCTCCAAGAAAGAATGCTCTCCAAAGTTTTGTATTAAGCTCAACATTTGGATTTTCAGATTCTGATTAGTACTGCGTCTGCTTCAGCGTGAAAATGTGGAGCAAGCCATCTGTAGTTAACTGTACTTATGCACCATCTGTATAAATAGGTGACTCCTGCATTCTCAGGGAGACACAACTGAGAACACGCTTTTCAGATCACCACCTCGGTTCCTGGTGAGAAGTCAGAGAACATACTGACCCTTTTAGGAGAACTTATAACCACAATTGAAGCAACATGAAGACGTGGTACTGGCACCCAGCAAGTTGCAGCACAGCTGTAGGAATCTCACCTGTTACACGGAGAAGCAGGGCCACATTAAGAATTGGGCAAGCGGGAACAGTTGCCCATGGCCTTGGGTTTGAAGGGGCCCATTTAGGATTACCAACAATAATAGATGGTACTTTTGACTGTAGGGAATGTCACGTGTGACTCTTTGCTAGTGCTGTGCAAGCTAAAAATTCCATTAGCAGAGTTTTGTTAGAATTAGAGTGCAATTCCATGAAATTTCACGAAACGTTTAGAAAGTTTCACAAATACTAAGGTGATTATTTGGATTTTCCTAGTAGTATTAAAACTACTTACATAAAATTACTGTATCTACATTTAACACATTTCCAAGACCCTTCCGTGGTATGCATGCTTATTATTAGGGCTCTAACTCTGAGTGCAGCAAAGTTATTGCAGCTAAATATTTGGAAACATTTCATAAAATTTTGCAAATAAGCAAAATGCAAGTTTGCAGTCCCTCTTAACTTTATATGTGCTCAACTGAAAGTCAGCAAATTTTTAATATTATTTTACCCTTACAGGAAGGTATGCATGCCAATGTTCAGCTCTCCAGTTCTAAGGGCAGCCAGGTTATAGCAGCAACATTTTGTGACTGCAGTAAATAAACTAGAAGATTTTGAGCTCCTGTAACTTTAAAACTGCTAGCGATTGCTATACTTTTTGGTAGAGTTGTACACCCTACAAGAAGTGGTGTGCTTTTTAGTATGCAAGTCTCTTGCATAAAGGACGACAGAATAATGAGCTACCACTAATTGCAATTTAAAAGATGTGCCTGAACTGGATTTTCATAAATTTTTATAAAACTTGCAGATTGTAGCTGAAATTTCACAGATGTGGTATCCACATATTTCACCGACCTCTTCTTTGTCCTTCTGTGGGGTGGGCTCAACTCAAAGAAGAGCCCATCCCAGTTTACATTGTGTGTACCAATGACTCATCATTTCTTATCATCCCAGCAGTGATCATTGATCAATTATGGGATTGTTTAGTACAGTAGTGAGGAAGCGGCCCACCACTGCTGCACTGACCATGATATGTCTACGACACACCTCTCTGTAGTGTCCCAATATTGGCAGCACATCAGTAGCCCTATCAGAATGCCCTCCAGCCCCAAAAGACAATTCTCTAGTCAGCAGGACTTCTTCATGTCTTCTAATGCCTACCAGTGTGGCACAATCCAATGGCAGCAAGTCAAATCTTCTCTATACTAAGTTATAATGAAAAAAAAAAATAATGATCCTATGAGTCTTAATTTTTAATGACACCATTGTTTTGTTTTTATATGCTGGGGAGAAAATAAACCCAGATTCAGAGGTCGTAATGATATCTGTGCCTGCATATAGGAAGATGGGATCCTTGAGATGTGTCTGTCATTGTCCTGTTTATAGATTATGACTGCAAGTATAAAGAACTTTTTTAATAAATGACTTTTTCATGTAGGATAGTTGACAAATGTGCAGGATTCTGAGCTGTAACACCAGGGATGTTAATCCTAATGTGGGCATTTAAGATGCATGTATGGGATTCAATCAGTGGTTGAAAACTGGTGCAGAGCTCAGGGATTGGCTTCACTGGGACTGGGGTCCACCTGGAGTGATGAAAGCCTATATTGGCATGATGGGCTGCATCTGTCCAGGAGGGGAACCAGGAGGTGATAGGTTTAAAGGCTTCATTGGCAAGCATTTAAACTAGCCAAGGGGGGAGGCACTGGAAAGGAGCAGGGAAATCCTAGCCCCCCCAAAAAAAATCACTGTAGTAAGTGTGGTAAACACCAACATAGATGTGGTGATAGGGAGAAGGGCAAGGGTAAATGGGGAAAGTGACAAAGGCAAGAAGGACAAGGATGGGGCAAAAAGGAGTAAGGCCATCAGGAAATGGAGGGTATGAGTACCAATGCCCATAGTCTGGGCAACAAACTCCCTGAGCTGGTGACCTTGATGGAAGAGGGATGCCTGGATATCATAGCAGTCACAGAAACATGGTACACAGAGAACCATGACTGGGATGTTAACATACCAGGGTACATAACCTACAAGAGAGACAAGCAGGGAAGAAGAGGGGGAGGAGTAGCTCTCTATGTAAAGGAAGGGATAAAAGCAACTGAACAAAAGAGTAAACAGGGAGGAGAGGAGGCACTGTGGGTCACCTTGGAGACTGGAAAGGGCACCACAATCCGCACAGGGGTTGTGTACAGACCCCCATGTCAGGGGGAAGGAATGGACAGGGATATGATAGAAGGCATTATTAAGATGGCAGAGAAAGGGGAGATACTGTTGATGGGAGACCTGAATATGCTAGATGTTAACTGGAGCACATTTGCTGCAGCCATATCCAAGAGCAGGGCCATTCTTGATGCCCTACAGGTGGCATGCCTCAGACAGCTAGTTTCGGAACTCACTCGTGAGGGAGCAGTCTTAGACCTCGTACTCTCAAATGGGGGCAGTGAGAGGATCTCAGATCTAGAGAGTGGGTTGCCATCTGGGAACAAGTGACCATCAAACAATGTGGTTCACGCTAAACTCAGCTACAGATTCAAGCCATACAAAAGTGAGGGTACTGGATTTCAGGAGGGCTGACTTTGGTAAGATGGGAGAGTGCCTCAGAAAAGCACTAGCAAACAGGCTAGAAGGAGGGTGAAGCAACAATGGGAAGTCATCAAAACTGCCATCAAAGAGGCAACAAGCCTTTGTGTGAAGCAAATAAATTAAAATGAAAGAAAAAGCCACTATGGTTCTCAAAAGAGGTGGCTGGGAAAGTCAGGGAGAAAAAGATAGCATTCAGGAAGTATAAGGAAACACAGAAGGAGCTGGACAGAGAGCTGTACCAGTTAAGGCAGAAGGAAGTAGGGAGGGAAGTCAGAATAGCAAAGGCCCAAACTGAGGAAAAGATAGCCAACTCGGTTAAGAAGGGGGATAAAACCTTTTATAGGTACATCAGAGAGCGTAGAAAGACAAAGGGAGGGATAGTGAGGCTGAACAGAATAAATGGTGGTTGGGCAGAGGGGGACAGTGAAAACGCAGGGATACTGAATGAGTATTTCTGCTCAGTATTCACAAAAGAGGAGGGAGAAGTGCCTAATCCATTTAACAGAAGCACTCTTGATAGGGGGGTCGATCCCAGCCCTTTTACTAAAGAAAGGGTTCTGCAAGAACTCCTAAAACTGAAGGTGGACAAAGCAATGGGGCCTGATGGAATTCAACCCAGAATTCTAAAATAATTAAGGGGGGAACTAGTGAAACCACTGACTACCCTTTTTAATAAATCATGGGAGAATGGTGTGGTACCCGAGGACTGGAGGAAGGCGGATGTGATACCCCTTCACAAAAGTGGGACCAAGACAGAGGCAGGAAACTACAGACCTGTGAGTTTGACCTCTGTGGTAGGAAAGTGATTGAGTCACTTCTGAAGGAAAGAAATTGTTGAGTACCTAGAGGCCAGTGGGGCTGGGACCCAAGGCAGCATGGGTTCACAGCAGGAAGGTCATGTCAGACAGAATCTAATTGATTTCTTTGACTGGGTGACCAAAGTAGTAGACCAGGGAGGGTGTGGACATGGCTTACCTAGACTTTAGCAAGGCATCTGGCACAGTCACACACAAAAGATTAATAGTCAAATTAACCAGCCTGGGAGTGGGTCCCAGGGTGGTAGCCTAGGTAAAACATTGGCTGGACAACAGGACACAGAAGGTAATTGTAAATGGAGTCCACTCTGAAGAAAGAGGGTTACTAGTGGGTACCACAGGGTTCAGTACTGGGTCCAGTCCTTTTTAATGTCTTTATAAGTGACATTGCAGAGGGACTGGAAGGAAAAGTATGCCTCTTTGCAGATGACACAAAGATCTGCAACAGGGTTGATACACAAGGAGGTGTGGAAAGGATGAGAAGGGACTTGGCAAGGTTGGAGGAATGGTCAGAAGTATGGCAGCTAGGATTCAATGCAAAGAAGTGCAAAATAATGCACCTGGGAAAAAAGAACCCAGGGGAAGATTACACAATGGGGGGCAGGGTAGTAATAACAACAACAAAAAAGGAAAGGGACCTGGGGGTAATCATATCAGATGACCTTAAGGTTAGCAAGCAATGTGAGAAGGCAGTAGGGAGGGCTGGGGTTATACTGGGATGCATAGGGAGAGGCATCAGCAGCAGAAAACAGGAAGTTGTTATCCCTCTGTACAGACAGTTGGTGAGACCTCATCTGGAGTACTGTGTCCAGTTCTGGAGACCCCATTTCCGCAGGACATAGACAGGATAGAGGCAGTCCAGAGGAGGGCAACTAAAATGGTGCAGGGTCTGCAAGAGAAGCTGTACGAGGAGAGACTAAAGGAGCTTAACATGTATACCCTTGAGGAAAGAAGGGAGATGGGGGACATGATAGAAACTTTTAAGTACCTCAGTGGAATCAACAAAGTCCAAGAGTATAGCATCTTTCAGAAAAAGAGACGTTGCAGAACAAGGGGACACAATTTAAAGATGGGGGGGTGGTTCCGGGGCAATGTGAGGAAGTATTTTTTCACAGAGAGGGTAGTGGATGCATGGAACAGCCTTCCTGAGGAGGTTGTGGGGTCTAAAACTATGGGAGAATTCAAGAATGCATGGGACAGACATAAGACAATTCTTGTGGGGGTAGGAAGAAATAGGCTGTTGGTTAACTAGGATCTGCGGCCTATTCTGTAGGTAGGGAAATGGGCAGACTAGGTGGGCCAAGCGGTCCTTATCTGCCGTCAAAGTCTATGTTTCTATGTTTCTAAAGGAGTTCTTTTTTTTTTTTCCAATTCTTTTTCTGCTCCAACTTACAGGGGCATCTCTCAGGCTGGCTTACTTGACCTCACCTTCACTGCCCGCCTGAACCCCTCCCCCAACCGAGGAATCAGGTGCTGAGTCCCCCTTCTCCCGCCGGCCCTCACAGGAGGAGGCGGGGACCACGGAGAGTCAAGTCGGGGTCGGAGCTGGCACTGGGCTCAGCCACTGAAGCTCTACTGTCACCTCACCCAGCAGCTGGGGTATTTCTTGTTCTCCTGTCCCCACCGGCGCAGGACGTGCAGTGCCGTCCTGCGTGTGATGTGTGCATTCCCACCCATGCCCGCAGGAAGGCCGCCTGATGCTGTCCCCAATTTTCCTCCCCCAGGTACAGCGCACTCAGTCTCCACTGGGTGCCACTGGCATCATGGGGCTTGGACTCCCCCTTCCTCCCAGCTGAGGAGAGCAGTCTGTTGGACGCTCGATCCTCTCCTACCAATTCAACCCCCAGCTCCCCAGGCTCACTTCTGAACCCGGGTCACTGGCATGGCGTGAGGTAAGGCAGATGCCTTAGCTCTCAGCGCCACTGGGCCGGCCATGAAAAGGAGTTCTGAGTGATGTAAGCAGAGACATCCCTCCTAACATGGGGCAGTTGAGAGGTACAGTATGTCGAGTCATTCTGAGTCAAAAAACGAGGACTATCCATCCTACTGTAGATATGAGACAGTTGAATGGTATGCAGGGGGTATCTAAGAGCTAAAATGAGGGACATCTTTCCTAATGTGGGACAGTTGACAGGAAAATAATGGGTACAGATTGCCACACATTAAAAATAGAATATATACTGTATATATATATATATATATATATATATATAAATGCATCCGTTAGGGTTGGTATTAAAGCATTAAAAGCAGGGAAATTCAACGTTAGGGTTTCCAACCCTAACTCCCCAACCCCAAGCAGCAAAAGGGCAAGAACACAAAAGCAACCACAGACAGCCATCATCAGGCAAGACAAAAAACATACAACTGTTTCCAGATGACACAAATGCAGCAGCGCTGATACCTTTGTGTATTTGTATCTGAGACATGCAAACTGCAAAAATATACACACTTACGTCCTTGTTGCTGCAGATAGGAATCCGCAATACTGGTGGATGCCTGGAACATTCTCCCAGCATAGGTGGTGGTGGCAAAAACGGTAACAGGATTCAAGAATGCATGTGGTAGGCATAAGGGAACCTTGGTGGTAAGGAAGGGGGGGGAGCCTGAGATCAAGTAGGGTTTGTGGTGTTACTGTAGTAGTGGCAGACTAGGTGGGCCTCTTGCATACAGAAAACCTCTGAAGGGACACAGGACCCTCAGGGGACTTTACTTCTGCAGACAGAAGTCCTACTGCTCTTTTCGTTTCATCGATTTTGTGGTATATGCACTTCTGCACCTAGAGGTTGGTGTATATGTGTTACACCTGCAGCTGCAGAAATGCAGGCCCATCAATTGTATGTATGTTTTATAGTGTCCATGGCTACATGAGACTACAGAAAGGCTGAAAGGACCATTTTGCCCAACTAGTCTGACATGTTTTCCATCTACTGTAACACCTCAGACCCTGCTTAATCTCTGGCTCCCCCCAACCTTCCTTACCACGAAGGTTCCCTTATGCCTAACCCATGTATTCTTCTATCCTATTATCATTTTGCCCCCACCACCTACGCTGGGAAGATGTTACAGGCATCCAGCAGTACTGTGGATTCCTATCTGCAGCGACAAGTGAGTGTGTATGATTTGCAGTTTGCATGCTGCAGATACAAATCCATGAAGGCAGCACATGAGTACTACTGCATTTGTGTCATCTGGAAACAGTTGTATGTTATTTGTCTTACCTGAAGATGGCTGTCAGGTCCCTCTCCCTATGGAGTATTGTGGATTTCTATCTGCTGCGACAACTGTTGTATGTTTTTTGTCTTACCTGATGGTGGCTGTCCGGTTGCTTGTGTGGTCTTGTCCTTTCGCTGCTTGGGGGGATGGGGATGGGGAGTTAGGGTTGGAAACCCTAATGTCGAATTTCTCAGCTTTTCATGCTTTAATACCAGTCCTAATTGATGCATTAACACAGTTTTATGCAATGAATTTCCTTACTTTTTGAGAAAGTGTAATCATAGCCTTATTCACCTGTGGGCCCTGCTCTCCTACCCATGTATAGTTTTTGAGATAGAGTAATCATATCCTTGTTTGACTGAGGGAGCGCAGCGCTCTTTGGGCCCTGTGCTCCCATCCCTCCATAAATGCATATATTTATGTAGCTGTGGTAGGGCCCTGCACTTCCCTTTATAGGGCAACAGTGACCAAATTGTCAGCATAAACATCTTATTACCCCAACTCATGTACCCAGTACAGAAAATTTTCAAATCCCCGCCAAAACGTAATTCTGCACAACTGCAACACCATTCCGCGAAAGAGGTAAAAAAAATACATTTTGGGCAGAATTTAAAAAATTACAGCTGTCTCATACATGAGGTGGGGTAATAAGAAGTCTATGTTGAAAATATGGGGTCAAAATATTGTATATTTCTGAAGTTACGAAAGTACATTGCGAAATTGCAACAAATGGTCATAACTCTGCCATTTTTACGTATTTTGACCCCAAATTTTCAGCATAGCCTTCTTATGACCCCACCTCATGAACACGATCAGGAAAAATTTTCAAATCCTGCTGAAAAGAGTTTGCCAACCAATAGCGACATCACCTTTTGGGTGAGAGTTGCATAATAACAATCATATTGGTAATGCGTGGGGTCCCAAAAGGCTGTGTTAAAAATTTGGGGTTAAAATAAAAAAATGGCTGAGTTATGCATTAAAGTTGAAACCCCATTGAAATACATTGAACCTTATTTACCTTAGTTTCTCATACTGCAGTCGCGGTTCCAGCAGAAAGGCGTGTCTTCATTAGAGAGTGAATCACAAACCTGGGACCTGTTCAGGTGAGTGAGGTTTGTGTGGGTGTACTGCGGGTGCAGGGTGGTGGGTATTGAGTGGGAGGTAGGGGTGGGGGCTGATCGGCAAGGGACTTTTTTTTTTTGCAGGCAAAAAAAATAAAATCATCAAGAAAAGTTTTCTGTTTTCAGGAATTGACAGCCATGGGGGGACATAAGCGGAACATTGGGATAGCGATGAAGAATGGGGAAGGGATCACCAGACTGCCAGGGCAATGTTTGTGTGTTAGGAAATGGTGATTGGACATCAGCGGAGAGGGACCACTGGACTACCAGGAAAATCAATAAAGTACAGTGTCGGCAGTGATTGCATGGGGAAGGGGAGGGACCACTGGACTACCAGGAAAAATTATTTAACACTTTGGGATGGCGATCAGAGAACGGAGAAGGGGGAGGGACCACTAGAGTACCAGGGCTGATCTTTACATTGGGGATGGCAATCAGAGAATGGGGAGGGGAGGAACACTGGACTACCAGGTCAATGTTTATAACATTGGGGTGGTTATCAGAGAGCAGGGAGGGAGAGGCCACTGGACTACCAATGATTTGCGATATGGCTGCCACTACACATTTAGTTACATACACTACCGGTCAAAAGTTTTAGAACACCCCATTTTTCCAGTTTTATTGAAATTTAAGCAATTCAAGTCCAGTAAATAACCTGAAATGGTACAAAGGTAAGCGGTAAACTGCTAGAGGTTAAAAAAAGTTTAGGTTAGCAAAAACTGCTGTAGAAATGCAAAGAAAGCCAAGGTGTCAGTGAGTACAGTTTCCTACACCATCAAAAGGCACTTGTAAACTGGAGGAAACTCTGACAGGAAGAGGTCTAGCAGACCAAAGCCACAACAGAATCAGAAGACAAGTTTCTGAGAGTCAACAGCTTGCGTGATAGGCGGCTCACAGGACAACAGCACAAGTGACTGGCACCCTGAACCAAAGGGCTACCACAGCATTTTGGCAGCGCCATGCAATACCCTCTGGTCTCGCCTAGTTGGTCATGGGTTCATCCTACAGCAAGATAATGACCCAAAACATACCTCCAGGCTCGTCAGAACTACCTTGAGGAAAAGAACAAGATGGTAGGCTTCAAATCATGGAATGGCCAGCACAGTCTCAGACTTAAACCCCATCGAGCTGGTTTGGGATGAACTGGACAGAAGGGTGAAAGCAAAGCAACCTACAAGTGCAACACATTTGTAGGAACTTCTGCAACAGTGTTGGGAAGAACTTCCGAACAATATTTGATGTCCATTGTAGGAAGAATACCCACAGTGTGTTCGGCGGTTACAGTATATCTGCAAAGGTGGCTACTTTGATGAGTCAAAATTTAGATTAAATTTTGTTAAACAAAATGATTCTATGATTTCTTTTTTATCTCCAATTGTTTATTTGTTCTATGCTTTAATTTCAGAGTACATTGAGACATTAACCTGTGTAAATTTCAATAAAAACTGGAAAAATGGGGGTGTTCTAAAACTTTTGACCGGTAATGTACTGTACAATACTGGAAAGCTGGGCACACATCAACTATTAGAACTGGACACAGCAGCTAAAGTAAAACAAATATAGTTATGTAAAATCTATATTACTTCTCATATTAGCACTTCTTCACAGAGAGGTGGTGGACACTTGGAATGTGTTGCTAGAAGAGGTCACCTCATTGAAGACAGTGGGCAGCTTTAAGACAGGCTGGGATATGCATACGGAAAGTAAGGATCATGGGTAGGAGAATGGGAGGAGTGGAGGGGTGGGCAGGGGCAGTAGCTCAAGCTGTGGACCCTGCAATACAAAGCAGACTTGATATACCAAATGGCCTTCTTCTGCTGGCTTCTTCATATGTTCATATGTATATTAAGATACAGAACACAGCCTATGCATGCCTGATACAATTTTGCAAATAACCTTCACTCTTATTCAGCCATGTGTATGACTGAGGGGCAATGTAATGGCTATGCACCAGGAAAGTTTTGAAAGTCGGTGTGCATCTGTAGGGCATGTGGGGTGAAACTGCAGCAGTGTCTCTTAGTCTCTGGTCACTTGCTAAGACATTCTAATGTTTCTTACCAATACTAGCCACCTCCAAGGCATTGGAAGAGTACATTGCCATACAGTTAAAAACTGTAATATTTATAGTGTCAGCATTTATTTCTATATTAAGGAGTTCAGCCCTGTCATAGTTGTTTGCTTCTGTTAAAATCCTTCTTCTTCAATTTACTTGGGACTACCAGAAATCAAAATTTTACTGTTGGAACAGTAAAGTTCAAATGATCAATGACTGCGAATGGTTATTTACCAATTGAATAGTAAAGTTTGAACGGTAAATAAATTGAACAGAATTATTTAGCGAGGGACAGGGGGCATGATTTTCTGTGAAAAAACACATATTTGTCATGGCGATACTAATTTAAAGACAAACATGGGACAAAGCATATCACTGAGAACTAAATACAGGTGTTACACAGTCCTTTAACATGCAGTGATTGTGTACAAGACTATTTTGAAAATTGTTAGAAAAACAAGATGGCTGACATCTTGAACAGTATTTGTCTGAGAATCAAACAGTAAATTAACCATTTGAACTGTTATTTACTGTTCAAACTATTTTCATTACCTCCCTGTCTTAAGGCCATCACAAAAATCGTTATAATTCAAAAATGATAATTTATTTTTCACCAAACCATCCAAAAGCACACCCTTTGAACACACCCCATCATCCATATAAAATACAGAGCAGTTTTCCATTCCATGTGGGCTGTAGACGATGGCAAAAAATTGCATGTTAATCTATGGGGAAAAACATCATTTTTACTGTTTTTCACCACTTTATGTCTCTAAAACCATACAAGATGCCGTCATGAAACTTTCCAGATCTTGGTACACTGGCAGAATGACTGCGCATGCCAAATTTTGGGCTATTTTGTCAAGAAATGCCAAAGTTATTAAGGTGAAAATATTGAGATTTAAAGGAAAACTACACCCTCATATCTTCTAAATTTTGTTTTCATGTCAACAGACAACTCTTTTCATGTAGCTATTACAGATGCATGCAACTGCCTTAGTCTGTTTTCACACTTCATACTAGGCCTTTAACTGTCCTGGGAGGCTCCATTTGGTGATTGTTGAAATCTCATTGTTCCTGAGAGCTGTATTAGCATATGAGAACATGCTACGTGATTCAGCCTTTAAACTCCCATGTATGCCTGTCTGTTAATTAGTCTTTAAAGAAGCAGAGCTGGAAGAAGATATGAAATACCAGTTTTACCTTCAGTAAGCTTTGCGAACTATCTGAGTTGTAATGCAAGGTTTTTCCATTTAAGAGAAAATCTAAGATTTTAGTAATGGCTTTAAAATACATTTGTCCATTACCTTATGCTAGCGATACTCATTTGAGCCCAGAAAGAATTTATTTCATTGAGTCCACTACAGAAGGAAGAGATTGAAAATTGTGCTGAGCAGATAGCCAGTTGAACTCTTCCACTTCCTGGTCAGCCAGCCCACCCTCTCACTCTGATGTTTTGTGATGTCTAACCAGGCAGAGGGAAGGGGTGCGCCACATAAAAGTCAAAGGGGGACATTTTCTAAACTGTTTAATGCTGTATATACTAAAGTAACCTTTGATATAAATGAAAGTCACTGCCCAACTAACAGGTGCTCTATTAGTTGAGCAATGACTTTTATTTATAACAAAAGTTGCTAATGCTTTAACAACATACATAAAACTGTTCCCAAACTTTCCTGCATTGACTTTTATGTGGCACACTCCTCTGTTCTACCTGGTTAGACATCACAGACTACCTGAGCATGGGGGTGGGGCCAGCAGGTCAGCAACTGAAGGGGTTGCCTGGCCATGTGTTCCAGCACAATTTTGATCACTTCCTTCCCATAGTTGACTTTAGGAAAACATTCCTTTCTGTGCTGAAATGGCTATCCCCAGAAGATAATGAACTACTGTATTTAAAATGCCATTACCGAAATCTTAGACATTCCTTTAAACTTCATTCAGTTTATGTGTTTCAGAGTTTTTGCAATGTATTTGTTCTTTCAGCATAGAGGTACATGATATAAATGGTTGATCTGACATCATGTTCTCATATGCTAATGCAGTTCTCATGGACAATGAGATTTTAACAACCATGAAATGAAGACCCCCAGGGCAGTCACAGGGGGCTTCCATAAGCAGTGAAAACAAACTAAAGCTAACACATATAACCCTAATAGCTACAGGAAAGGAGTTGTCTATTGGCATGAAAACCTATAATAAGGGCGCAGTAGCGCACTTATAATTAGGGTTGGTACAGCCTTTCAATGTTACATCTCACTTTTTGCACCTTCATAACTTTGTCATTTTACAGACAAATAACACAGAAATTGGTATGTGCTTGTCATGTTGTCAGTGTCACAAGATGTGGAAAGTTTCATGACAACGCTTTTACAGTTTTGGAGATATAAAGTGGTCAAAAATGCAAAAAAGAACATTTTTTTCCCCATAGGATAACATGTTGTTTTTGCTGTCATGTACAGCACACACATAATTAAGTTTGCCTCTGATATTTTCAGGGATGATGGGGTGTATGCCAAGGGTGTGCCTTTGGATAGTTTGGTGAAAAATATATTACCATTTTGAATAATAATGATTTTTGTGATAGATGCAGGACAGGCAGTGTGAACTGTATTTTGTAAACACAGTGCAAATGACAATTAGAAAACCATTAGCACTGTATTTTGAAAATACAGTGTGAACTGTAATTAGAAAACCATTGGCATTGTATTTTGAAAATTCAGTGCGAGCGGTAATCAGAAAAACATTTGCACTGTGTTTGAAAATACAGTGTGAACAATAAATAAAAACCCATTCACGCTATATTTTGAAAATACAGCTCAAACAGCATTTTTAATTACCTTTCAGTTTAAAATGTTCTCCTGCTGTACATAAGGCTTGTAATTAGTAGTGTAGAGCTGTGGTAATGTTGGGAAGTTTTGTGATAGATGCAGGACAGGCAGTGTGAACTGTATTTTGAAAATACAGTGCGAACAGTAGTAGGAAAAAGTATTTGCACTGTATTTTGAAAATATGGTGCGAATGGTAATTAGAAAAACCATTCAAACTGTATTTTGCAAATACAGTTTGAACTGTATTTTTAATTACCTTTCAGTTTAAAATGTTCTCCTGCGGTGCGTAACTCTTGTAATTAGTAGTGTAGACATGTGGTAACTTGGGGACATTTTTTGATAGATGCAGGACAGGCAGTGCGAACGGTATTTTGTAAATACTGTGCTAATGGTAATTAGAAAAAACATTCAAATTGTGTTTTGCAAATACAGTTCAAATTATATTTTTAATTACCTTTCAGTTTAAAATGTTTTCTTGCTGTACATAAGGCTTGTAAATAGTGGTGTAGGCATGTGGTAACTGTGGGAAGTTTTGTGATAGATGCAGAACAAGCAGTGCGAACTGTATTTCATAAATACAGTGTGAATGGTAATTAGAAAAAACATTTGCACTGTATTTTGAAAATGCAGTCATGACGATAATTAGAAAAATATTCAAACTGTATTTTCAAAATACTGTGCATAATGGTTTTCAAATGCACGATAAGCACTATATTTACAAAATACAGTTCACACCTGTCCATCTATCACAAACTTTTCTTTCCACCTCACTGCCACTACATGGTTTGGACTTTTGGGCTGATATTTGCAGGGTGGCTAGCCCTTACACCATAGATATGCCTTTTGCTGGTTTGCTGAAAAAGATTACACCAGTTCCAGAGTTAAAGCCCTCCTAAGTTGCACATTTTCCCATAGGATTACATTGTGGTGGCTGCAGTGCCTTTCAGTGCCTGTATGTCGAAAACGATTTGAGATACAGATTTTTCACTATACACAGCTCAGTGCACCTTTAGGTGCACAAAAGTGCATTCCACATGAATAACATTTTACTTTCTCAAAAGGAGGCAATTCATTGCAAAAACTCCATTAATGCATCAGTTAGTGTTAATTTCCAATAAAAGTGCACTAAGCATGCATGGAAATGAAATTAGTCATGAACACAACTGCAAAATATTTTTTCCACACTTACTAAGGTTACTGAGATATTGGAAAATAAGCATTAAAAGGGTTGCTTGGAATGCATCTAGGCCTCTGTTATGTGTCTGCACTTATGTGTAGGCAGGAGCGCAGGGCCCAGAGGGCCCACGCTCCCACCTGTGCATGCAATTTATGCTAAACTGGGAGCACTACACTCATGGGTGGGTGACAGCGCAGGGCCCAGAAGGCCCACGCTCCCATCTATGGAGACCATTATGCAAACCTGAGGACATACTTATGGGTGGGTGGGAGTGCAGGGTCAGAGGCCTGCGATCACGTGAGATTCCATTTGCAAACCTGAGGAGACAGTTATGGATGGGTGGGAGCACAGGGCCTGGAAGGCCCCCTCCCACCTATACATTCCATATGACTACATTTCACTTTTTCAAAAGAGGAAATTCATTGCAAAAACTATGTTAATGCATCAGTTGGGGTTGATTTCCACGCCAACAAAGTGGTGAAATCTGACATTAGGGTTTCAACCCTACCCCATGCCCCCACCACCACACCAACATTAAGTCAGGTGTGTGTTATATTAGTCAGGCTAACTCTCACCCCATTCCATCTGTAAACAAGCTGAGCTGGCACAGTGTAGAAGAATGGGGTGAGAGTTAGGCAAGAACCCACACACACCCCAACGCCTGTTGGTGTGGTGGTGGGGTATGGGATAGTAGGGTTTGAAACCCCATCATGTAAATTTCCACACTTTTTGTTTGTGGAAATCAACTCTAACTGATGCATTAACTGAGTTTTTTGCAATGAATATTATATACTGTGTGTATATATACATATATATATATATATATATATATATATATATATATATATAATGCATCGGTCGAGACAAAACACAAAAATCCTGTGGGAAAAAAACGCAGGACAGGGCCACCTTAAGAGCTTCTTTCCCATACAGGGGAATTTCTGAAAAACCCAACCCTTTTTCCCCAATTCCCAAGTTGGAAGGCAGGGTAACAACCATTTCAACAAAAAAGGTTTCCAAACCACCTCCCCCGGTTTTAATGCTTTCCCAAAATTATAATTAAAAAATAAACTATAAAAAAAAGCAACAGGGTGGATCATCCCAACCCCACCCTCCTTGAGTGGTCTATAAGTTAGACTACGCTTCACTGGGTTCAAACGGGACCCCCAAAACCCTTGGAAAAAAATCCCATATAGTCTGGTAAAAAAAGCCAGAGGCTGGGGAAATACATAACAAAGATACAAAAAAATGGGGATCACCAAAGTCTTCAGCAACACAACCCTTTTTTTTTTTTACCAATCTGGTACTGTTTCCAGCCTGAAACAAGACCTTGGCCCTCCCAAAGCAATCTGCCAATTATAAGAGTGCATATCCCCGTTCCAAAAAAAATACCCAAACACTTAAAGGGAGCTGTAGGGATCGGTATCCCTGCATAAGTACCAGTCTGTGGAAGAGCAAGGTGACCTGCAGGTACCCCAACATTTTTCCTAAAATTAACACAAGATCCCAAAACTGAGGAATACGAATGGAGGACCTGTACCAACGCAGCCTCCTCCGTAAAGATGTCCACAGTCAAGACCAAATCATCAGCATAAGCTAAAATTTTGGTGGGATCCGATGGAGGAACCCCCCAGCCCCAAAATACAAGGACAAAGAGAAATTGCCCTAATCAAAATATCAATATAAAAATTGTAAAGAAGAGGGCTTAAGGGGCACGTTTGTCAGACCATTCACATTAGGAATGATGGTAGCCCCATCATAGAGAGCCTTAAGCCAAAAGAGAAACAGAACAGGAATCCCAAAGGCCCGCAACACCGAAAATAGGAAGTCTTGGGAGACTCTATCAAAGACCTTCTCTTGGTCCAAACCCAAGACCCAACCCGTAACCGTCCCTTTTTCACCAAGGGCAAATAATTCTCTCAGCAGAATCAAATTATCATGTTGGCTTCTACCTGGAATGCCACAAGTCTGAGCAGGACTTAGACGATCTGCAATTTTAAGTAATCTAGCCAACAAAATTTTAGCCAGGATTTTATAATCTGTATTCAATAAGCTCGGTGGTCTCCAATTATGCAAATCAGCCCTATCCCCTTTTTTAAAAATTAGGACCAAAATGGCTTCCTTAATGGACTTTGTAAAAGAGGCTGTAGTCAACATGTCATTAAATAACAAAGTTAAAGAAGGAACTAAATCCTCCTTGAAGGTTTTATAAAAATGGGCAGTAAGGCCATCTGATCCTGGTGCTGAAATTGAATTTAAACTACCTATGGCCTGTGCCACTTCCGAGGCTACAATATCTCCCGACAACATACCCTGATCAGCTGAAGAGAGCAAAGGGAGGTGCAATGAGTCCAAAAAGGAGTCAGCCGACTCACAAACAGGTAGACTACCTAACATGGAGAGGACATGTTGTTCCACAACCTGAGCGAATGCCTCGGCTCTGTAACCAAGTCAACAGAGAGCCGTAAAGTCTGAATAAACTTAGACTCCACTCGTCCTTTACAGGCGTTAAATGGGTCCAACCCTCCTTTGGTCACCGGGTCCCAAATCTAGCCTCCTGTCCCAAAGAACTAGCCAGATCATATTGCAAGGTTTTCATTTGTGTACAAAACCACTGCAATCTGGTCACTATAATCATTATTAGTAGTATCAGATAAGGAAATCAGATGCTGCAATTGTTGCTTAATGCTAAATATTTTAAGTATTGAGTTGTCTGATTTGCTACTGCTTTCCCCTGAAAATCTGCCTCCATCTGATTTTAGAATCTTCCCACCATTCACATGGTTCCTCATAGAAGTCGCACGAGAGCCTGGCTGCCCATTCCCTCCTCCATAACTTCAGAAGGTGAGGATCCTCCTAAAGGGAATCATTAAGCTTCCATCTATTTTTTATACCTTGGTGTTTTGTGCCACAAAAGGACACTTGAAGGGCCATGATCTGAGAACTCAACACCCACAGTCTGACATGAAAGAATCAACAAACTTTAGACAAAAAGCAAAATCAATACGAGTTCTTAAAGGTCCCGTAAAAAAAGTAAACCCCCCAGACTCATGACAAAACCAGTAAGCATCTACTAGATGGGCAGTGGTGATAACATCCTTCAATGCAACAGAATCACAAAATAATTTGGGGGTTTGTAACCCCCTATCCCTCTGGTGTAAACCACAATTAAAATCACCTACCCACAAGAGTAACCTAGAAGTATGCAGAAAGGGCCTAATTAAATGAAAAAGAGACACCCGCTGTGCTTTTGTCTGCGGGGGCATAAACAACAATTATCCTAAATCTCTCAAAAGAATAAGTAAAATCCAACAATAATGCCCTACCAGGTTGAATATCCACCAAACCAAGACACATGAAAAGCAGAGTTAGAAAATAGAATCCCAATACCATCACACTTATTGGTACCTGATGACCAAAAAGACGGACCATGGGTCCATGCCTGGGAAGCTTGTTGCAGTTCCTGATGTGATTTCAGTCTAGTATCCACTAGACAAACAATATCACATTTAAAGTCTTGTAAAGTTAAGAACACACTCCCCAGCTTTCTATAACGTTTGATGCTGTTGACACCTAAAGTACAAACCAGATAAAGCCATTTAAGTGCCTATGGGTGACTTACTCCTACAACTTTGTCGGGTTCGTTTAGCAATAGGATCAAGTCATCGTCACCCTCAGTATCCATATTAGATTGGATAGATGAAGTATCCGTATCTTCCCCAGAATATTTATCAGATAGGTCAGTAGCCAAGACTGCAAATTTGTTGCCAGACTGCCAAGTACAGACTCTGGCCTCCTTACCCCGACCAGCCATAGCCAAACCTTTCCTAGTCCATTTATGTGGGATTTGAACAAAACCAGAAACCTCTACACCAGAAGCAGACTGCGGGGGGGGGAGGGGGCATGTCACCAACAACCACCACTGACCCTTCCGCCACAACAGGAACCTCAGAGACTGGGGATGAAATACTAACCACAGGCTGATCTATTGGCAAGGAAGAGGATGACCAAAGTATCCTGAAGAATAATCTCATCAGTCCCTTTAGTTAACCCCTCCGATGCTGAGGAAAGCATGCTGATTTTCAAGTCCGGGCTGCAATAATTTTAGCCTGTGCCTGCTGTGCCATTGAAATCAGACCTTCATGTGAAGGACAGTCTTTCCTATTATGGGATGCCCAAGGGCAACAACCATAGGCATGACCAGTACGTTCACAAAGATTACATTTAAAGAGATTCAGACAGGCACTAGAGTTTTGTCCAAATTCAAAACAATGGCTACATTTCACAGTATCGCAGGCTGAACTAAAGTGAACACGAGAGCCACATTTAAAACAAGATTTAGGCTGCCCCGCATAGAAAATGAGACCTTTATCCTTCCCCAGATAAAAAAAAAACTAGGTAAATGACTAGGCCCAGCATTTGTAGACTACAATTTTACTCTAACTCGCCATCCCCATCCCAGATTTGCTCACAATCCAATGTGAGGTGTAGTTTATTAAGTACCTCACACGTTGTCTTAACCAAAATAAAATATCCTCTCGTTAACTCCTTCGTTTTAAACATGATAGTAATATTTCTAACAGCAGGTTTAGTCAAAGGAATAGCTTGAAAGGGAGACCAAGTAGGAGAGGCCTGGCAGGCCGCATACTGTGCCCAAAATCTATCTAAACTGGAAACCTGTTTAAAACTAATGTCAGAATTATGATTTCCCAAACTAATAAGGGCAAAAATCTCCGAAGAGAAAAATTTCATTGATCCTTTAAGTAACGTTTTAGCCACATAAAGCCTATTGGGGGGATCCACAAGCCCTCCCTTATATAACAAACAAACAGCATTTCGTCGGGGGGCCGGTTCTCCCTTGGATGAAAATAAATCAGCTTAAAACCAACTGGCTGAACAGGATCCTCCTCTAGGGCATCTAGCAAGGGAGGGGCAGGCCCCATCCTGAGAGGAACCTCAGGTTCAAGGGGCACAGAAATAACAGGAACAGGAGAACAAACAACATTTTGGTCAGAAATCATAGCATCAGAAACAGCAGAAACCTGAGCTTGCAAAACATTAGGTAACACACTCACTACAGTTTCTTCAGTCAAAACCCCTTCAGAAATTACCCCCTTGGGATCGCTGGCGCTCAGAACAGTGTTGGTGGCCACAGAAGCTGCTGCCTTTTGCAGCATAGCCAAATAAGTTGGGTCCTGGGAGTCCGGAGTCCAAGTACCACCATCTCCCTGTTCCCAACCAGCGTTCCTTAAGGCTTTCTCAGGGGACCAAGGTGCCCCCTGACCACAATCCTTGGGTGTAGTAGAAAGGCCTTTCCCAGAAAAAAGCCCCCCAGGCATTAAAGTCCCTTGTCCTTTACTCCAGCCTGGCATTTTAGAAGGGAAAGAAAATACCTCAGGCTCCAAAGTCCCAGATGTGAGACATCTCTTGCCGATTTTCAGTAGGCTTGCCCGAACTGACCCATATCCCAGGCGTTGTTTGGTTGCCCCTCGCAGAGGGATCAAGAGAAGCACACTGGGGCTGTGGGCACACCGAGGGAGCACTCGGTAAACTGCCAGCCCCAGCACAACATTTCGACAGAGCAGTCGATAGAAAATGATGCAGAACCCTCTGCATCGACAGGGGGCTTAACAGACCTCACTGCTCCAACGTTGGGAAGCCCTGAAGATGCCTGCGGGAGCGCTGCAAGCTCCGTGCCTAAATAGGAAAGTTCCTGCAATAAAGTGGACCGTTTCAACTGCAAAGAGGCTTGTAAGGTACTGTGTTGGAGAATTACATCCACTTCTTGTTGCCCAGACCGATCATTATCGACTCGGTCCTCTGCTGCAATAATTGTCGCCATCGCAATCTCAGCCACGCATTCTTCTTCCACAGCTCCTGAAGGTTGAAGCACAGGGGAGGCCCGCTCCCCTGCACTCCCGATATCAACTCCGGCAATGACTCCTGCATACTGTGCGCAGCAGCCAGTGAAATTTCCCGGTGTCTATTAATTCCCTCTTTCACTAAAATACCACCAACAGTTTCATGTGTTCAAGGTCAGTTAGCATTCAACTGTATCTCACCCCAGTCATGCCTGAAAACAGACAGGATTTGTCTAGTGCACTTACCAGTCAACAAAACTAAATAAATAAAAATAAAATAAAATCTATCAGCCCTGCCTGCCAACACTTGAGGGACCATGAGGTCAGTCACACCTGCTGAAACATGTCCAAGATGGTACCGCACACAAATATTGTGGAGTGGTGTGACATTGCTACAATTTTATTGTTTGTTTTTGGTTTTGCATATGGTATTGTATTGCACTCTGGGTGGTTTTATCCTGAAGCCTGACCTGTAAATCAAAGTACTATGGTCATATAGGGTGATTATTTATAAATTCATTAGCAGAGTGTCTGTTTTTAATGATAGTACATATTGGGCAAGGTAATAACCTCCTTAGACAGAGTGAAACACATTTTGAAATGACGTGCAGCCTGTGGAAACATTGACAAAACAGAAATTCTTCAAAACTATGGTTCCATTAATCTCTGCTACTATCTGAAACGCTCTTTATTGCCTACTACTTTGATCCTCCTGGGTGCTAGTATCAGGACCTGACAAATGTAATGAGACAACAGCTAACAGCCATCCTACTGTTTTATTTAATAAAGAAATGAAAAGTAATAGACAGTGTCAGGAGTGTAGACAAAGACCAGCGCCTCTTCAGGCATACATCTAACATAGCAGATAACCTGCACTAACAGAATCAGGAGCTTCAAATGCTCATTTGACGTGTGGGCAGTGTACAGATGCCTGTCTGTGCCATAGCTGGTTTATGTGGATTGCTGATGCAGATGCCAGTTTGGTGGGTGCCAGTGCTGTCTGCATCTCTGATGTATCACTTTACTCCATTTTATCATGATGCGGTTTTACTTCTGAAATGCCACGTTCTTCTTCCCAAACTCCATTACACAGCAATTAGGGAAAAGACATGCTAACCAATGATGTTACAGAATGGCACACCAATGTTTGAAGACTCAGCTAGACCACTGGTGTTCTTCAATAGGTGCCAGTGACAGGTGAGATATTCCTGCACTGGCCATGAAAACGTTTCATTCATGTCTTTTCTTCTTAATATATAAATTCAAGTAGAATTTATTCTTTGATCTTAATAGGCATTTGAATAATATGTGCAAAACAAGTTTCATTTTGTTAAATATCATGAAGAAGGGGCATGGTACAGTATCTTAAAAGTCATTCCCTACAATGTCCTTAAAATTATCGAATCACGATCTAAAAACACAATTATCTCAGCTCAGGGGTGGGCTAGGGACACAAATGAGGGTGGGTTTTGCTCATGAGGCTTCGTTCTATCGAGGCATGGCGCTGGTTTCATTCAAATCGCTCAAAAACTTGCATTTCACCATTTTTTATTCTTTGGTCGCGAGCCTGCAAATTCTTTGATCGTGAGATTCTTTGATCGCGATCGTACACCGCAAGGAGGGGTGAGATGGCTGAATTTAAAAATCAATTTTCTCAGCCCAGGGGTGTCCTAGGACATCAAGTCAGGATGGGTTTTGCTCAGGGGGCTTAATTCTGTTGAACCATGGCAGTGGTTTACCGCAATTCCTTCTAATTTTTTAATTACAGCATTTTGTATTCTTTGATCGTGAGCCTGCAAATTCTTTGATCGTGAGATTCTTTGATCACGATCGTGCATCATGAGCGAGGGACAAGATGGCTGAATTAAAAAAAAATATTTCTCAGCCCAGGGTGCCCTAGGAAGACAAATGAGGTGGGTTTGCTCAGGGGCTTCGTTCTGTTGAACCATGGCAGTTGTTTCCCGGAATTCCTTCAAATTTTTTATTTACAGCATTTTTTATTCTTTGTTCATGAGCCTGCAAATTCTTTGATCATGAGATTCTTTGATCACCATCTTTTATCGCGAGATAGGGACAAGATGGCCAGATTTTATAATGCATTAGATAGGGCAATTTCACCAATCTTTAAGTTTAAATATCTCAGAAATGGTTTGGTCTTTTACTTGAAATTTGGAGGATGTTCTCAGCATGTCCTGCAGATATGAATGACAGTGTTTACATGTCAGAGAATTTTTGCAGAGATATTGCATGATGCAATTTACGTGTTGGACAGTGTTTTGCATTGTGCTGGTGGCTTGAAATTGATAGGGTGCCCAGCTGCAGTGTCATGGATGTAGTAGTCAGTCGTTGTGCCTGTAAAGGTTAACAGGTGTGGAATTCTGCAACTCTGACAAATTAAAATTTAAAACTTTAACATGTTATATCTCAGACATGGTTTGGTCTTTTGCATTGAAATTTGGAGGTGCTCTCGGTATGTCCATAGATGTGAATTATGATGTTACATTTACAAGTTGGTGGGAGTGCAAGGCCAAAGGACCCACGCTGCCACCGCCTTCCATGAGTTGGTGGGAGCACAGGGCCCAAAGACGCGCTCCCTCCAACTCGTAAATGGGGTGGTGAACCAAAGGGCCCAAAGGGCCGTACTCTCACCAAGTTCAAGTTGGTGGGGCGCGGGACCCGAAGGCCCATGCTGCCACCAACTTGCGCGAGTTCTTAGTTTTTTATTCTTTCTCAAAAAGTAAGGAAATTCTATGCAAAAAACTGCGTTAATGCATCATTTAGGTTAAAACACAAAAAGTCAGGAAATGAAAAATCTTTAGGGTTGCTCCTCCCCCCAGACCCGCCCATCATCTCAAGATTGACAGCTGACGGGGTGTGTCATTGGGGTTGTGAGGTCTAAATGTTACCCCATTCTTATTTACTGTGGCTTGTGAATGTAATTTCAGATGGAATGGGGTGGCATTTAGGCCTCACAATCCCAATGACACACCCTGTCAGCTGTCAATCTTGGGATGATGGGTGGGTCCTGGGGGGAATGGCAACCCTAAAGATTTTTCATTTCCTGACTTTTTGTGTTTTAACCCTAAATGATGCATTATTGCAGTTTTTTGCATAGCATAGATATATATAGATATAGATATATACATATAAATTTAGGTCTGCACCCAAGAGGCGTAAGGAGATGAAACAGGCCCAGGCAGCACCTTTGGCAGACCCAGTCAATGAGTCATTGGCAATAGGAAAAGTGCCATTTGACAGGAGGGTGGGAACATGGTCCCCATGCACACAGGTGGGGATAGGGAGAACCCAGAAAATTACAGACCTGGGAATTTTACATCAGTAGTGGTTAAGCTACTGGAAACAATAATAACAAAACAGATAGTTGAATTCATACAGTAAAACAGGCTTGCAGATGAGAGCAAACATTCATGAGTTCATGAGAGACTGTTCATATCACATGAAGTTGATTGATTTAGTGGGTGGTGGACAGAAGGAACAGTTTAATCAATATTGTGATCAATAGTGGGACTATTTAGTGAGCTGGCTTTTTAACCAGGAGTCACACCACAGAGCACTAAAGACGTTGTAAGGGATGAAAATTTGCAGGGTCTACCCTTTCCACTCACAAAGGGAATAAGGGCAATCTTCAACTCCTGGCTTGCCTTCTGAATAATATAATTCTTTGTAATTTGTGAGCAAGTAAAAAGCTCCACTTGGTTTGCATATACTATTCCCTGTGGAAGGACAAGCTGGTCTTAGTACTGTACAGAACATTTTGGTGACATCCACGAAGAATACTGAATTCATCATCCGGGGATGTAAATGTACTCTAGATATGTGGTAAAGTAAAGAAGTGTAAGTTGTTATTAAGTAAATGAAGTCTAACACAATCAATAACTGAACCTACCAGATTATCTAATGGGAGCAGGAAGGGAACATTGTTTAGGATTAGCACACTAAGCTGAAGCTTGTTTCCAGATGCGACCTGGGAGCACAAGGAAGTTAAGTGACTTGCTCAGGATCAGACAGTATGCACCTAGGCTGTGGGATTCAAGCCAGTGCTCCAGATCTGCAGCTCAGAGCCTTAACCCACTCGCTTACTGCCTCCTAATAATAATAATGGCAACCTGTCCACCCTAATGGATTAGATGAGTAGCAAACAGAATAGAAATAATTATCTGCACAGGTGTCCTCCCTGATACTATAAGTGATCACTTTCCCATCGACTGTGTCTGGAGAGCCCAGTCTGTAGAGTCCACCCTCCACCAAGAATTATTCTGTTTAGGGACTACTTTAAGCTCCTACCTCACACCTTCCTAAATGATATAAATCAAATTGACTGGCCATATCTCTGGAACAAAACAGATCTAAATAATACTCTGTCTTACTTTACTACCAAGGTCGCTGAAGATCGGGGTACGCATGTATCGCTCTTCAAAAGGAGAATCAGAGGTACAGTCACTAAATGGCTAAATTCTGTCTTTATTTCAAGTCAGGGATAAATGCTGGCCATGATTCTAGGTATCCACCCCTTAACTCAGATGGGAAGAAATACAGAAAACAGGAATCTGTGCAAAATATATATATATATGTATACATACACACACACACACTGTGTGTGTATATAATATATATTTATATACGGTAGGGGTGGGAGCTTCTAGAGTGTGATAAATGGAGATATCCTCACTGGAGTGTGATAAATGATGATGGCATCAGTACTGTGATGATAAATGCAGTTTATCCATACTGTGCTGATGTCACCACTCACTCACTACAACTTGCATTCTAAATGAAACTGCTTCAGTTTCTCTTTCTCACTGAGTCCTGCAAGTTACTCAGTTAGCATTGTGAAGTACACTCACCTGTGTGCTGTATTGTTTCTGAGACTCCCAGCCCATTAACAGGGTTTTAAATAATTGATTAGCAGTTTTTTTTTCTTGGGACAATGCTAACTGTGCAGAAAGTATTTATATAGGTTTTCTAGAAGTGTTATGTTTGTTAAACACAGTGAGGCAAGTTGTATGCATTTTCACAATGTTTAGCACTTTTATGAGGAAAGCTAATCAGTTTTGGAGTTAAATAAATCCCTGTATTAATGTGCTGATAGCTTCACTACAGCCTACATTCTACATGAAACTACTTCAGTTTCTTTTTCTCACTGAGGCCTGCAAGTTACTCAATTACCACTGCAAAGGAAACTCACCTGTGTGCCATGGTGTTTCTGAGACTCCCAGCCCATTCAGAAAAACTCATACACACTCACACCATACACAGAAAGAGCAGAAAGCACACAGAAAAAAAATTTCAAAAGCTCCCACCCATTTTATAAATAGCACACATGATGTGCAGATGCGTGTGCTATGGAAATATTCTCACTCCTGCAGAGTGAGCTCGGATGTTCTCACTCGTGCCTTTGGCACCTGTGGAGTATCCAGAGCTCACTCTAGAAGAGAAATTTTCACATCAACCCTGCCCATCATGTGTCCTCTATTTAATGCCTTGTTGAAGTTCTTATCCTGTGCCAGTGCTTAACCCTGTCTTTTCACTTATCTCTTACCTGACAATCCTTGCTTAAGTATTTAATCCTCACTGTGTTTTATTGCTCTTCTATATTGTCGAATGTTTTACAATCTCTGTTAATTTGCACTGTTACTGTATGTCCAATGTTTTACCACTCTGTTTAATTTGCACTGTAACTGTATGTAATCCATACCCGAGTCACCCCTGAAAAAGGGACTGTATTGTCTCAGTGGACTCACCCGGTCACCAAAACTCAAATAAATAAATAATATATATATATGTATATATTATATACGCACTATAAAAAGCACATTGTGTTTGAGCTTACTCTTCTTCTCAGCTGGTGACCCCCAAAACTTCTGGAAATGTACTGTATTAAGGTTTTTTACACATATGAATCAAAACTGCACCAAACAGGATAAATAATCATGGTACCATCATTTTATTGGGGGGAGTGCTGTTTTCTGCAGAATATCTTACAATTGCTAATGTCTTCAGTACTTACTTCTCTGACCTATCTGCCCTCACCAGCTCCCAGTGCCCTCCTCCATAAGCTGCTACTCTGTATACCCTGAACACTGAAACTACTCAGTGAACGGTTTCCATGCATCCTGGATTGCCCATATTTTACCTGAAGGTAGTTAGTCCCATAGAAATCTACAAGTTGTAAAAATGTGTACTCAGAAACAAAAGTGCTGTCTCTGACAGCATTGAGACAATGCTCTTAAAATTACTGCATGCAACCTGTTTGTCCATATAGCAAGACTTTTTTTATTTATTGCTCACTGCAGGGGAAGTTTCTGACAGGTACCTGTCTACAAAAAGGCCAGTATAAGGATATTATTAGCTGGCACATCTGGCACATCTAGGGTCATATGGTGGAGCAATTGGGCTTGTCTTCAGTCAGTGCCCCAACTAGTATGAATGATGACATCCTCCTATAGTAACACCTGATTGGCCTCTTGTCAGCCAGTCAGGTGTTACTATGGGAAGAGGATGTCATCATTATTCATTCATTCACACTTGGATACTGATTGAAGACAAGCCCAATGATTGCTCCACTGCAAGACCCTAGGTGCACCAGCTTATGATATCCCTTATAATTCTGGGACTTTCGGGGAAGGAGGTTGGGTACTAGAGGGTGAGTAAGGTGGGGGTTGTCAGTTGAACTCAATGGGGCTGGATAGTTGACTGGGTGGGGGTAGTTTATGATTTGGCACAGGTGGGGTTGATGGGATTTGTTACAGTTTATTTGATGGTAGGTAGATTGGGGTTACCTAATTCATTCAGTGGTCTGGGACATTGACAAGGTGGGGTAGGTGGGTGGATGGTGAGTTGCACCATGGGTGTGTGTGTGTTAACCAATATTTTACAAGGGAAATCCTTCCTAATGTGGGATAGAGGAGAGGTATCCAGAGGTGTTCTTTGGCATGACATGAGGGATGTCCTTCTTAATGTGGAATAGCTGAAAGGTATCCAGAGGTGTTCCTTGGCATGACATGAGGGATGTCCTTCCTTAAGTGGGACAGTTGAGAGGTATCCAGAGGTGTTCCTTGGCATGAAATAAGGGACATTCCTCCTATTATGGGTATGTGGAGCCTAACAAAGTCACGCATTGTACCAGTCTCTCCCAACCAAGGGAGAGGGCCCTTCAGTCTCGCACAGCTCGCGCTCCTGCAACAAGAAGAACAAGTCGAGAGACAAGGAGAAGACTCACCATCACTGTTATTGTGACCAAGAGCAGTCTTAGTCTCAGGAAACATTGGTTTTAACCACAGTTATAACTGTGGCCTTAGCCACTGGCTTACGGTGCCCCATCAGGCCAGCCTGCGAGACATGGGTCGATGATCCGGCCAAGATTGTTTTTGACCCAATCGACCCGCTATCTCTCGATGAGGCTGAAAATTCTCTATTTAGGACTCTGGTCCTACTGACTAACGAGCCAATCCAGCCCATTGGGCCAGACAGTAAAGCTCTAGAAGAGCAGGAGGAGCCACGGCTCTCCCCGGCTCCCTACAAGTGACCCTGTCAGTCCCCCCGATGGCCTCGTTCCCGGTCTTGGTCATATTCCTCTAGTGGGTTGAACAGATCCCACCATCACCATTCTTAGTGTCACAAGAAGTGACACCACCGCTATTCATCTTCCTCACTCTCCTCGGCTGAGGGGAGCCATTGATGCAGGTTGCGTCGGCTCTACGAGGACCTTATGTGACAACAGTTTGTGCCAGCCAGACAGAAGCTGATCCTGGCTCCTCCCTCGGCAATCACCTAGCTGTCACCGTCTAGGTCATTGCCTACACCTCCAGAGTTTCGGGCAGTAAACACCACCCTCCTCCCATGGAGCGGTGAAGCCCATTCTGACTCAACCTAAACTGGCCTCTCCACTGATCATGGTGGAGCTGCCCCCTTGACAGCCACCATCTGGGGCCCCATCCAAGAAGTCTCAGCCAGCTAAGGGGCTTCCCCATTGGCTGTCAGTCACTCTCATGCCTTACCGTCCACGGCGGGTCGAAGGTGACACAGGTGGTCAGCCGCTGTACAGGGATCTTCGGAGTCCAACAATGACTCCTCGTTCCACTCCCGTCCAGTTGGTGGGGATCTCTTGATAGAGGAGGGCCCTTTGTCCTTCTTGGGCATCCTCCATCTCACCTCCAAGTCCACGGGGATGCTGATGGAGCCCGTTCAGAAGTGGGCCCATTACCCCCTTACCGATATTCTGGATAAGGGGGATTCACTGATGGGGGCCTTCCCAGTGGCCGAGGCTATTGTCAGTCTGGCCCTGGAGCTTTGGCAGCACCCTGATTCCTGCCCCGCGCCATCAGCAAATATAGCCCGCAAATATGCAGCGCCCATCGCTTCCCCTTTGGGATTCACAGAACACCCCTCAGCCGAGGGATAGTTACCGATTCTGTATTTAGCTCGGGTCATAAGGACATCAATAAACCTCTGGACAAGGAGTCCAAGAAATTGGACTACTCAGCAAAGAAGGTTTACACTGCCTCCTCCTCCAGTCTCCACCAGGAGCCGACCGTCATTATGCACATTTCTCCCATGTCCTCTTAGGCTCCCTGGATGAGGTGCTTACTTATCTCCCTGCTGATGTCCAGACCATGGTCAAACAGGTCCAGGATCAGGGTGGTGCTGTAGCCAAGCAGCAGCTCCAGACAGATCTGGACATTAGGGGATTCTTTGTGCCTGCTTGGTGGCAGTCACATAAGTCATCACCGCCAGGGCTTGGTTGAGGATCTCAACCTTTATGGCGAGATACTCAACATAAATTGGCAGACGTACCCTTTCTGGGCACTGACTTGTTTGGTACCAGAGTCCACGGTCACCTCCATTGCATAGAGAAGTCTAATACCACCTTGGATTCTATCCAGTCCGTCCAGAAGGACTCTAAGGGTTCCAGGCAGCAGAAGTGCAAGCTCTTTCGGCCTTCCACCCCTGCGGCCAAACCAGCCCAGTATCAGTCTGGGCAGCGGGTTCAGTCTTGGTGCCCCCAGCCCAAGTCAGTGGTTTCAGTGCCCCAAAAGCCCGGAGGTAAACGTCCCAGCGGTTCCTTGACCAGGTCCTCCTCCTCCTCCTCCGCCAAGCCTGCCCAGTGACAGGATGCGGTGGCCATCCCCATACCCATCACACCACCCTGAGTCCTCCTGTGGGGGGCTGGCTCCACCACTTCCTTTCCGCCTGGTCTGCTGTTACCATGGACAGGTGGGTTCTGGAAGTGGTTGGTTGGGTCTGCCTCTGGAGGTTGAGCAGTACCCTCCAAGCCAAACCCGTGCCCCATGCGAGGGCTTGGTATCTGCAGACACTCAGTCGGCTGTATGAGATGACATAGCCCTACTTCTTCGCAAGGAGGTGGTGGTCAGAGTAGTGAATCCACTGGCATACCCAGGGTTTGTCTCCAGGTACTTCCTGGTGCCAAAACAGATGGGGGGCTGGTGCCCTATTCTAGATCTGCATGACCTGAACAGGTCCCTCAGGTCCCGCACTTTCAGGATGGTAACTCTGTCCCAGATCATACCATCTGTTGAGCAGGACATGTGGTTCTACTCTCTGGATCTTCAGGATGCATTTTTTCATGTCCCAATCGTCCGTCCCACTGAAGTTTCCTCTGCTTCTGGGAAGAGGGAGCTCTATATAAGTTCCAGGCCATGCCATTCGGCTCTCCTCAGCCCCAGGGTCTCCACCAAATGCATAGCAGTGGTGGCGGCCCACCTAAGGCGTTGAGTGGTCCGGGTGTACCCCTACCTGGATAACTGGTTGATTGCAGGTCCCTCCAAGCAGGAGGTGGAGCAGTCCAGGGATCTGGCCCTTCAGACCTGCATCAACCTGGGCCTCCTTACCAATGAGGCCAAGTTGAAACTCACACCCACACAGGTGATCAGTTGTATCAGGGCAGAGCTCAACTTCTGCTGAGCCAGAGCCAGACTCCCAGTGGACAGGGCGGAGGTTCTCTCCTCCTATGCCCGATCATTTCTGGTTGGGCACATGCACCCTGCCTTGGACTTCCTGCGCCTACTGGGTTACATGGCGGCCTGCACCACTGTGGTCCATTGGGCCTGGCGGCATATGTGTTCCCTGCAGTGGGAGCTGGCCCCTCAGTGGTCCCAGCGCCAAGGTCACTTTGATCAGATGGTCACGGTGGCTCAGAGGATGTGGGATGCTTTCCAATGGTGGACCATCCCAGAGCATCCATTTATTTATTTAAGACTTTCACCAGGAAGGCACACTGAGCAGAGCACTGCTTAATTTCAGTTGTGTCCTGGGGAGAGGGAGGAGAGAACACAATACAAAAATACAGTGCAATGGAACAGTTTGTGTTAGACAACAATAATCAGCACTTAAACAAATTACGTCTTGAGCAGAACAAGACAAACAGGGTGCAACAAGGTACATAAGAACAATGCATGTGTACCATGCAATACAGTGAGTGATAGTACTGCACATTATTCCAATCAGAGGAGCAGCGTTTAGATTAGACACATGTGCAGTTGGAGGAAAAGTGATCTGTGAGGTGAGCGTAGAGATATCAGGTAGTAGGGGCATGCCTTATGTCCACTGGGATGGAGTTCCACAGCTTAGGCATGCGATATTTGAAGGCTGACTGGTCTGCGGTGGTGGACATATGTGGAGTAGATAAGAGTCTGGTATCATTGTGCCTGAGTGAATAAGCTGGCAGGGGAGAGGCTGAAAGTGCAGAGTAGAGGTAGGGGGACAGGGACTGAGACCAGAACCTGACTGTGAAATGAGCGCAGTGTGTTAGGCGGTGGTCCTGCAGCGAGGGGAAGCCCAATGACTGAAAAAGGATACAATGATGGGTGGAGTAGGGACAGTCAAGGGCGAAATGACAGAAGGCATGGAAGAGTGAGTCCAGTCTGGCCAGGGTGGACTTAGGGGCGGCACTATAGACTGCATCCCCATAGTCGATGACTGGCCGGATGATTTTCTGTACCATAGCTCGGTGAGCCAGCAGTATGATGCATCCAGTCTGGGGTGTAGTTTTTTGTGGATGGCATCAATATGCACAGAAAAGTCTAGGTGCTGGATAAGCCAGATTCTGAGATACCTAAAGGAGGAGCTGTCCTCCAGAGTTGTCCCATCGAGGGTGTGGAAAGTAGGGGTGGATGGGAGCCTCAAAAGTCTCTGCCTTGTGCTGAAGGTCATGGAGATGGTTTTCTTGGCATTGAGGTGGAGCTGATTTGAGTGAAACCAGAGCTGGACATTGTTGAAGCCCACTGGAGCCTGTTTGCCACATCAGTGGTTGAGGGACTGGATGTATACAGCATCGTGTCATCAGCATACATGTGACTGTATGTGTGTGGGCAGGCAGAGGGCAGGTCATTGAGGAAGACAGAGAACAGGAGTGGCCCCAATACCGAGCCCTGTGGCACTCCTGATGTGATGGGGAGAGGGGAAGAGGTTGAGCTACCAATTCTGACTGATTGTGACCGGCCTCCCAGATAGGCGCAGAACTGTTCTGTTGCTGGGCCAGAAAGTCCTGCGTTGTGGAGGTTGGTCAGAAGGAGGGGGTGAGCGACAGTGTCAAACGCCTTTGCGAGGTCAACAAAAATTGCTGAGGTGATATGGCCTTTGCCCATGGCGGAGAGAATGCTGACGGTGAGCCTTAGCAGGGAGGTGGTGGTGGAGTGGGACTTCCTGAAGCTAGACTGGTAAGGTGTGAAGAAGGAAGAGGAGTCGAGGTAGGATGAGAGCTGAGAGAGGACAAGGTGTTCCTGGAGCTTAGCCAGTATAGGGAGGCGAGAAATAGGGCGGAGGTTGCCAGGGGCAGAGAGATCACTGCCTTTAGGGGTGGGATGACAGTGGCATGCTTCCACTCCAGATGGGATGGAGGCTAGAGAAAGATAGATTGAAAAGAGCAGCCAGTGGGGTGGCGATGGCTGGAGCCAATAAGTACAACATTTTGGCATCCAGGCCAGAGGGCATTTACCCTTTGATGGGTTTGTGCCAGCAGGGCATTTAGTACCTTAGCAGGGTGACTGAGCGGAAGGAGAAGGAGGAGGAGGTGGGTAGAGGGCTTGGGTGGTGATGTGAGGAGGAAGGTGAAGGGGAGGAGGTGAGCAGCTGGGAGAGGCCAGTAGTGTGGGTGCAATTGGTGAAAAATGTGTTGAATGCAGAGGCCACAGCAGGAGAGTCTGTGACAGTGGAACCACCTATGTTTAAGGCAGGTGTTGGGGGCAGGGAAGGTGGGGAGAAAAGTGATTTGACCAACTTCCAGAATTTAGCAGGGTGACTTATATTTGTGTGCTGGGCTATTTTGAAGAACTTGGCTTTAGCCTGGTGGATTAACTTTGTGCATGCCTTACGAAGTACACGGTACTTTAGGTGGTCAAGGGGAGAGCCGGAGACCTTGAAAGATTTCCATGCTAGGTCCCATACTCTGAGGTTTGCAATGATGTCTGCTGTAATCCAGGGGAGTGGGCACCTCTCAGCCTTGACCATCTGAGAGGGCGTAGAGGTCCCAGACAGCTAGAAACCTAGTTTTGAAGCATTCTAGTGTGGAGTCCAAGGAGGTGGTCAGGTGGATGGGGATCAGTCAGCAGTGGCCAGGTCATGGAGAGGAGAGGAGATCAAGGGATTTGTAGGACCTAGTCAGGAGGATGTGTGGAGGGGCAGCCTATGCTTGAAATTTTCCTTACCATCTGCAGGAAGGGATCCCATTTGTCTGCCCGATCGATGGCCATCCGGACGACCGGCGCCTCTTTCATGGGCTGGGGTGCCCATCTAGGGGAACCAGAGTCCATGGACTCTGGACCTCTGAGAAGTCCCAATGCCACATCAGCCTGCTGGAGTTCTGAGCAGTTCAGCTGGCGGCTGACTGCATTAAGCTCCATTTGTTCAGGGTCAAGTGGTTCCAAGTCCCGAGGCGGACAATACTGTGACCATGTACTACCTCAACAAAAGCAGGAGGGGCGGGTCCTGCTTTTGTGCAAGGAAGCTCTCCATACTTGGACCCTAGTGCACAGCCTGGAGGCAGATCTCCTAGCCATCCATGTGGCAGGAGCCTCCAATCAGTTGGCGGACACTCTCAGCCAGGCGGGCAAGGTGTCTCACAAATGGTCACTCCATCTAGAGGTAGTTTATAGTCTGTTCTCCCTGTGGGGCATCCTTCAGGTGGACCTGTTTGCCTCCAGGGAGAATGCAAAACTGAGCCTGTATTGTGCCTGCCCCCCTAAGCAAGACTCTCTGCAGAGGGATGCCTTCTTGAGGCCCTGGAACCCAGGCCTCTTCTATGCCTTCCCTCCACTTCCCTTGATCCACAAAGTGCTGCTCAAGGTCAGGAGGCACAAGGCACAGGCGATCCTAGTGTCTCCGGACTGAACCCTCCAGTTTTGGTACCCAGATCTCCTCAGCCTCAGCAATATGCTCCTGAGGTGTCTTACAGCATGCCTGAACTTGCTTTCTATCAATTAGGGGAAGGTACTCCACCTGGACCTTCAATCCCTGCACCTGACAGCCTGGTTTCTGAGCGGCTAGAGTTCCAGGCTTTGGGGCTCTCTGAAGATGTCTTCACTGTCGTGGAGGCCTCTCAGAAGGAGTCGACCAGAAAATGCTATGCCTTCAAATGGAAGAGATTCTCCATTTGGTGTCAGGCAAGGGCTGGACCCTTGACCTGTCCAGTGGCCAGCATTTTGGACTATCAGTAGTCTCTCTCAAGGGGACTGATCGGCGACCCTTAAGGTGCACCTGGCAGCCATCTCTGCTTACTGGGCATGTGCGGTCAGCCATCGATGGTGCAGGAGGCAGTGGTCTGGCGCTTTTCAAAGGTTTAGATCACATATCTCCTCTGGTGCGTAAACCTCCATCTTCATGGGATCTATTGCTGGTACTGGCAAAGTTCATGGGCAAACCATTCGAACCAATGCACAAGTGTGAGATGTCACATTTGTCATGGAAAACCACCTTCTTGGTGGCTATTACATCAGCCAGAAGGAATGGGGAGCTCCAGGTGCTCTCAGTTGAATCTTCTTACCTGGTCTTCCCAGGGACAAGATTGTTCTGTGCCCCAACCCGAAGTTCCTCCCGAAGGTTGTGTCAGAGTTTCACCTGAATCAAGTGATGACTCTTCTGGATGCTGAATACAGGCTCCATACTTTAGAGCTGAGGCGAGTGCTCGCCCTACTATAAAGAACACACAGCCGGAGTTCGGGAGAGGTTGCCAGCTGTTTGTCACCCTCGCTGAAGCCACACCTTGCAGACTTGCAGCCAAGCAGACAGTTGGAAGGTGGATCACATCCTGCATTGGTCTCTGCTATAGGTTGGCAGGTAGTTAGCCTCCTGTAGGGCTAGGGCTCATTCCACCCACCATACCACAGCGTCGGTGGCTGCTTCTAAAACGTCCCTATCCAGGAAATCTGCAAGGCTGCTACCTGAAGTCAGCACACACCTTTATTTCCCATTGCCACATTAAGTTAGAGTCACTTGAGATGCTGGTTTTGGGACATCAGTTCTCAATCTTTGTTCCGAATTAGGGGTGTGTGCCTTGCCTCCCTCCTCTCAAAGAACTGCTAGGAGTCTGCCAACAAGTGTGGATAGAACAACATATCCACGTCCCAAGAAAAACAGGTTATTCACCTGTAACAGTAGATAGATCGTCTGGAATGGTCTCTTGCAGTAGATCATTACTTTGAGGAGGTTCCAGCAGAGGGCTGTCACACTGCAGCTTCTTCAGCAGTCTTTACCAAGGATCTCCACCCATGACATCATCTCTTTGCTCTCTATATAAGTGTGGGTCCTGGTATCCTCTGTTCATTTTCCAGCCATCTGTAGCTCGCACAGCAGCTAGCTCAATCTTCTGTGTAGCAGTCATCGACAAGACTTGAATGAAATGAATGTCTAAGAAAGCATCTACAAGCAAGCAAGCTTTATTTTGTTCCTGCTTTTGTGGCAGGAAGATTTTCAAACTTGATAATCATTTATATTATGTTAGGTCTCTGGGACCCAACACAACACCACCTCCTGCACTTTTTAAAAGAATTTAACCAAGCAACTCGTCAACGACGGTTGCTAGAAATCAAAAACGTACTCGTGGAGCAACAGGTTTCCTTGTTGGAAAAGACGCCGGGGGCTCGTTCCAAGGGCTCCCCAGCTGCAGGGTCTCAATCTAGGCATACTAGGGAGAAGGAGAACCCCTCCTCTCACTCCCTGCCATGACGCACATCAACGGTGACTTCAGCTACATGTCCACCATCGCCGAAGCATTCCTCATTGACGAGAGCACTTCTGTCGACGGAGCATTCATTTCTGCCTTCCTCATCGATGGGAGCTCTTCTCTCATCAACAAAGTTTGCACAGGCACTTAGAACAGTGTGTACCACTGTTCCACCATCGACAAAGGCTTCCTTTTCTTCGTTGACGACCACTGTATGTCATGCAGCCAAGCAAACAGATGCTCCGTCGAAGGAGCCCTTTCCGTCTACTTCCTTCCTCCCATACAGTGCTCATTTTCTCCTGCCTCGTCATTGCCAACAGGAGTTCTAAAAGCAAACCAGCATCTTTGCCATGTTAATACCCCCCTCCCACACACCTTCTCAGGTGCCTTCCTATAGATGCGACTGACCTATAGAGACCCAGGGCTATATTTTTAGAGTGCTCGTCCAGATACCTCCCACCGACCTATACCCTCTCTGACACCTATTATTACAAATAGCCAGCCTAGGACTGTGGATATCCCACTGTAGCAGGTGCCCAATATTGAACACATTGTACACACAGCATTGCAATCCATGGGATATAGCCAGTCTCCTGCCCAGGCGCTGGCTCATCTTTCTAGGCAGAGCATCAGCACCGAACCCACCTGTGCCATGCCTGGGGCCGCCAGCTACCAGAGAAGGGCCCAGGCAGGGCTAAAAAAAGGGCTAACTTTACTGGTGGTACAAAATCAGTGCTGTGACTCCAGACCTGCTGATGCCATGGCCGGGCCACTGGCACTGTGTGAAAAAAAAAAAAAACTGTCTACATTTAAATTCCCTGGGCCCGTAAAAATCAATGCTGCCAACCCTGCTTGACCGGCAGGTCCCCAATCCAACTAGAGAGTGTTTTGCAACCATGGGGTGGGATGTGAGTGCAGGCAACCAATGGCTGGAAACTACTATGGTGGAGGGGCTGGGCTAGCCTGGGGATAAGCTGCCCTGTGTCAGTTAACTGTTTGAGAAGGCGGGAGTCTCGGTGCGGTGGCATGATGGAGTGAAACATAGAAACATAGACTTTGGCAGATAAAGGACAGCTTGGCCCATCTAGTCTGCCCATTTCCTACCTACAGGATAGGCCACAGATCCTAGTTAACCAACAGCCTATTTCTTCCTACCCCCACAAGAATTGCCTTATGTCTGTCCCATGCATTCTTGAATTCTCCCACCGTTTTAGACCCCACAACCTCCTCAGGAAGGCTGTTCCATGCATCCACTACCTCTCTGTGAAATAATACTTCCTCACATTGCCCCAGAACCTACCCTCCCTCTATCTTTAAATTGTGTACCCTTGTTCTTGCAAGTCTCTTTTTCTGAAAGATGCTACCCTCTTGGACTTTGTTGATTCCACTGAGGTACTTAAAGTTTCTATCATGTCCCCCCTCTCCCTTCTTTCCTCAAGGGTATACATATTAAGCTCCTTTAGTCTCTCCTCATACGGCTTCTCTTGCAGACCCTGCACCATTTTAGTTGCCCTCCTCTGGACTACCTCTATTCTGTCTATGTCCTTGCTGAGATGGGGTCTCCAGAACTGGACACAGTACTCCAGATGGGGTCTCACCAACTGTCTGTACAGAGGGATAACAACTTCCTGTTTTCTGCTGCTGATGCCTCTCCCTATACATCCCAGTATACCTCCAGCCCTCCCTACTGCCTTCTCACATTGCTTGCCCCAACCTTAAGGTCATCTGATATGATTGCCCCAGGTCCCTTTCCTTTTTTGTTGTTGTTACTACCTCCCACCCATTGTGTATTCTTCCCCTGGGTTCTTGTTTCCCAGGTGCATTATTTTGCACTTCTTTGCATTGAATCCTAGCTGCCATACTTCCGACCATTCCTCCAATCTTGCCAAGTCCCTTTTCATCCTTTCCATGCCTCCTTGTGTATCAACCCTGTTGCAGATCTTTGTGTCATCTGCAAAAAGGCATACTTTTCCTTCCAGTCCCTATGCAATGTCACTGATGAAGACATTAAAAAGGACTGGACCCAATACTGAACCCTGCGGTACCCCACTAGTAACCCCTCTTTCTTCAGAGTGGACTCCATTTACAATTACCTTCTGTGTCCTGTTGTCCAGCCAATGTTTTACCCAGGCTACCACCCTGGGGCCCACTCCCAGGCTGGTTAATTTGACTATTAATCTTTTGTGTGGGACTGTGTCAAATGCCTTGCTAAAGTCTAGGTAGGCCATGTCCACAGCCCCTCCCTGGTCTACTACTTTGATCACCCAGTCAAAGAAATCTATTAGATTCGTCTGACATGACCTTCCCGCTGTGAACCCATGCTGCCTTGGGTCCTGTGCTCCACTGGCCTCTAGGTACTCAACTATTTTTTCCTTCAAGTGACTCCATCACTTTCCCTACAACAGAGAGTCAGACGGCAAGTGCATTATTTGGCTCTGAAAGAGCGAGCATCGAACAAGTTGCCAGTAGTTGGTAGATGTCATGAGAGGGAGAAGCTAGACATCAATCCACTGTGTGTTGGGAAGGGGGGGGCCAGCCACCTGGGAGAGAGGTTGGCATGGCCAGGTCGGCACGCGTCACTGCCACTGAGAACAACAGCGGATCTGGGACGGTTGGAGGCTAGCAGCGGAGGACTGGACTGAGAGCGTGTGAGCATCTGGAGTTGTGGCAGGCAGCAGGTCAGTCTGGTCAGACAACAGGGTTTTTATTCCCATTTCTTTCTGGCACCCAGGAAATATGGAGACCTCAGACCAATACTAGATTTGAGAAACCTAAATCAGTACATCCAGTGCAAACATTTTCAAATGGTTACCTTGACATCCATCATGCCTCTCCTGCAACAAGGAGACTGGATGTGCGCTTTGGATATGAACAACGCATATCTTCATATCCTCATTCATCCAGCACATCAGTAATACCTACGCTTCCACTTGCTGGGCCAAAATTACCAATTTTGGGCTCTGCCCTTCGGCCTTTCGTCAGCCCCATGGGTTTTTACCAAATGCCTAGCAGCGCTTGCAGGGGCATTGAGAAAAAAGGGTCACTTCATCTTCCCCTATTTGGAAGATTGGCTAATAAAAGCAGACACCAAGGAACATCTGCTATCCTCCTCCTCTGAGATTCTCCAGTTGTTCCATGATCTTGGGATTACAGTAAACTGGCCCAGGTCCAGTCTTCATCCGATCCAATCGCTCCAGTATATAGGGGCTATACTGGACACGACTGTCACCAAGGCCTATCTACCCCCTGCTCGTCAGGCTACCCTGATTGGCCTGACCTCACAGATTCAGTGACGAAAGATAGTTACTGCCCATCTCTCATGTTGCGCCTCCTCAGGCACATGGCCATGGCCATCCTAACTGTGCAGTTCACACGCCTTCAGATGCATCCTATCCATGGGTTGTACAAGAGCAGTGGTGCCAGAAAACAGGGCAATTTGAAGACCCCATCAGGGTGACTCCAGCCATCAAGTCTCTACTTACATGGTGGATGCTCCACTCCAATCTCAGTCAGGGCATGCCCTTTCATGCCTCCCCTCCTCACCAAGTTCTAACAACAGATGCCTCACCAGAGGCTGGGGTACCCATCTCGGTCCATACCAGACTCAGGGCACATGGCCTTTAGGTCACAGTCGTCACCATGTCATTCTTCTGGAAATGAGGGCAGTTCTTCTGGCACTGCACACCTTCAGTCCTCATTTGACCCCAGGCCACCTACTGGTTCAGTCGGACAACATGACTGTAGTCTGTTACCTCAACAAACAATGAGGGACACACTCTCGGTCCCTTTGCCTGGAAGCAATCAAGGTGTGTCGCAAAGTGATGAAACAACTGACACTCACGGCTGTTCATCTCCTGGGCCATCACAACCAGTTAGAGGACCTCTTGAGTCACCAGTCCTCAGCGCACAAGTGGACGCTGCTCGGCTCAGTCCTTTCATCTCTGGGGCACTCCACAAATAGATCTGTTTGCATCCCCAGAAAACCACAGGCTCCCCAAGTACTTCTCCATTATCCCAAACACAAGGGGAAGCTCTATAGATGCCCTATTCCAACCTTGGACAGGACTCTTCTGATATGCCTTTCCCCTACTCCCTCTCCTTCCCCGCACTTTACCGAAACTACAGATGAAATCTGCCACGATGCTTCTCATAGCTCCCATGTGGCCTCGACAAGCATGGTTCTCACCTCTGCAACAGCTATCGATTGCGGAACCTGTTCCATTGCCGTTCAGGCCGGACCTCTTGACGCACTGTCAAGGCTCCCTACTGCATCCCAATCGGAAGACCCTCTGTTTTCATGCTTGTCTCCTGAAGATGTCTTCATAAACAGACTACAAGTCTCTTCTCAGGTAGCTGATGTTTTGCTAGCCCGGAAGCAGGCTACCGGGATGCTTACAATTCTAAATGGAAACATTTCTCCATTTGGTCCACTTCTCAATCACGGACCCTGATTCTTGCCCTCTTCTGAAGGTCTTGGGCAACTTGGCCTCCTTATACTCAGAAGGCCTTAGCTATTCTTCTATAAAATCCACTTGGCTGGCATCTCTGCCTTCCCCGAAACCGTTGAATGGTCGGCTTTTGTGTCAACACCATTTAGCCAAGATGTTTTTGAAAGGCATATTACACCTGAAGCCTCCTATTCGGCATCCCATTCCTCCATGGGATTTTAATTTCATGATTGAAAAATTAACAGTGGACCTCTTTGAACCGGCTGCCACTTGTAACCTGCATTTTCTCTCCTGGAAAACGCTATTCCTGGTGGCCATCACTTCTGCTCGATGAATTTCCAAGCTTCATGCCTTTATGTGCAGAGAACCTTATCTTATCTTTCAT
The DNA here is from genome assembly GCA_016271365.2 of Neoceratodus forsteri. Taxonomy (NCBI): domain Eukaryota; kingdom Metazoa; phylum Chordata; order Ceratodontiformes; family Ceratodontidae; genus Neoceratodus; species Neoceratodus forsteri. Next base: position 325,631,589 of record CM057454.1, on the reverse strand, counting down.
AGGGATAGAGTTGTGCTTTGCACTAACCCTTCCTTTGTGCCTAAGGTGGTTTCTGAACAAACCTTGAATCAGTCCTTGGAGTTACCGGTCTTTTACCTTGGGTACTCCAATCTGGGTGAACATTTTTTGCATACGATGGATATCCATCGCATCCTGCTTTACTATACTGATCGGACGAAGTCCTTTCGCAAAACCTCACAACTGTTTGTCACCTTTGCCCCAGGTCATGAGGGCCTTCTGGTTGCAAAACGCACCCTCTCTTGCTGGCTAGCCCATTGCATTACATTTTGTTACCAGGCATTACAATCTGGATGTTGCCTTGTGACGCAGAATGGCCTTCGGCCGAGCCATCCTACAGGACATCCTTTCATAATAGTCCTCCTTCATGGACATAACTGCTGGGAACTCTCTCAAGTAATGACCTGCTACAGGAGACCATTCTGTAGAAGATAGTGTGGTTACATAAGAACTTAACGTAATAGTAGATCTTCAAGGAATGTCTCTTGCAGTAGGTTCGATCCCACCCTCCATCCCCCTGCCTTCTCTAACAGGGAAATCCTGATCTAAGGACTTAGGGTTGGGACTCACTGGTACCTCGGTTTCCCTCGGTCCTCACTTTTGCGAGCTGAATCTGGGCGGGAACAGAGGATACCAAGGACCGCCCACACTTATACAGGGAGTAAGGAGATGATGTCATGGGTGGGTGGTCCCTGGTAAAAGACTGTTGAAGAATCTGCCTTGTGACAATACCCTGTGCTGGAACCTCCCAGAAGTAATGACCTACTGCAAGAGACATTCCTCGAAAATCTACTGTTATGGTAAGTTCTTATGTAACCGCACTTTCTAGGAGTGGTATTTGTTGTTCATCCACACGAACCCACTCAACCTCCCCGGCTTCAGTGCTCACGCTCTGCTTTCCAGCGGGAAAGATCTGGCATTATGGGGTAGAGCCGGGGGATATACCACCTACGTGGGTGGGAGGAGCCACCTTGAAGACTTTCCAGCAACTCTTAGGGAAAGGACACTGCCAACAAGTGTGGATGGACAACATATATCACTCCTAGAACTACTGTTACAGGTGAGTAACCTGTTTTTATGCCCTATGTTCCAGCCATCTCCTAGCCCTCAGGTCTTCCAGCCACCTCCCAAGCATCCCTCAGCCATGGTCTCTCACCTCCATTGAGCTCTGGCTTGTGCCCCTCCAGGCAGGATTGAGGGGTGAGGAATACTCCCCAAACTTGTGCAATTTGTCAGGCTGTGCCGTGCTAGGGACTTGGAGGCCCAGGAGCTGCTGTGGCTTTCATCGGGGAGGTGCTGGGGCCCAAGTTTCTGGGTTTCTCCCATCCCCTGGAGATTCATCATACAACAATGTCAAGGCGGGTCCACCCACACCATTTATGCATCTGCCTGCTGGCATCAGCTGCATCTCTACCCTCCCTCCGGCCCTACCAGCCACATTGGTTGCCACTTGGGATCACTCAGGTGGCAGTGTTGCGGTAGGGGAATGGCACCCTCCCCCCAGAAGAGGATAGTGTCCCATGGGACACCTGATTCTCCTTCCCTCAGCTGGCCCCTGACAACTCGTGCTTGTTCCTGAACTCAGGTCACTAACATCGCAAATGGTAGCACTTTTGCTGCACCAACGGGCCGGTACCGTGTTTCCATTTTAATGCATCAATATTTATCCAAGTTCCGGATTCCTAGGCAGCCCCTGGACCTAAGTTTTCTTGAGACATCCAAGAGGACCCCTAGATTTAAGATTGCACATAGTTCCCAAAGTACTTAATATAGCCCTGCTGAGAAGGCTTGGAAGATGAGACATCGCCTCAGATTCCACAGGAGCTTGTTTCTCTTCTTTGCCATTTGAATAATGTTATCTCTTAATTGCCAGAATGTAATAATTGAAGTATATAAGGCAAAGATATTGATTGAGGCCATCATCTGGCTTTGCTGACACAGCCCAGGTATGGTAGCAGTTTCTACTAAAGGGAGAATTGTGCCATGAGTTAGCTTCAAAAGGCTCTGGAAAATCATATTAAAAGTGTAGTAATCCTTTTATCAACCTCTCCTTTCTCAAGGATGCTATATATTTTCAAGTTATTCTGCCTGTTTCTAATTTCTTAATCGTTTTAGTTCTGGTGTTTCCCTATGGGAACTGTAGTCTCAGACAGTACTCCCAACTGTAACATTTGTATCGAAAATACAGAGACTGTGGGGATTAAATACAGTGCATTTATTAGGACACTTGAAATACATATTTTAAACAGAACAAAGTAAAAGGATTTAAAGGAAGGGGTTTTGAATATGTTCCAAAATAATCTAGCTGGCACAAACAGAAGCTTTGGCATTGAAACAGGATTTGAGGGCAGAAGAAGACAGAAGATCCGTGAAGTCTGCCCTTACTCTTATATTGCCTAGATATAGCCAGTAATCTTTTCCTGATTTGTTTTTCTATTCTAGTGATGAAGTATGGCTCTCTATAATTTTTAAATGCTGCTGTGCCCGTTCCACTCTCCAGACGTATAAAAAAACACACAAGGACAGCACACCCACCCAAACAAGAAGTCCAACAAGCAGCGAAATCATTAATCATTATTTCTGTGGGTTTATTGTTGCTTTGTTGCTGGTAAAATTAATAAAAGCGCTGAAACAGCCTCATGAGCAAACAGACAGGTCAGTCTGCCGTGTCACGCACCCACAAAGAAACACCCACTGTGATTGCTCTAAGCAGCTCAGTAGAGGGTTTTTCTGTGCCTTTGCTCATAAACCATGCTCCGCTAAAAAGTGCAGGAGGTTGCCATCTTAGCCACAACACTGACAGTAAACACTGTTTTGAAAATACTGGTGGGTAAGTGCATATAAGGCGGGACAGGGTGTGGATCATGTGCATGATGCTGCCGAACTTCCCCTGCACAGGGAGACTGTACTGACTTTGGGTGCCCCAGCTCGTCCCTAACTGGACCCATACTCATGCAGCTTTGGGAAGGCAGTCCACTCCAGTGGAGGGGTGTAAATCCTTAGGGAATGAGAGTAGGCCAGCAGTGATGCCTAGAGAAATGTTTTGGATGCTCCAGAGGTAGAGGGAAAGGCAGCAGGAGTGCCTGATCACACTGAGTAGAAGCATGACCAAGAGAATTAACACAAAATGAACAGGCATTGGTGGGTCCAAAGAGGTCATGTACCCAGGGGGATCACGGGTGCAAAAAAAGAATCTGTGTGTGTCAAGAACACATTGCTGTCTAATGAGGTATAATTATTCTGTTAGCTGTCTAATACTGCTGCCATAAAACGTTTCCATATAATGACAGTAGATGCATTTAATATTTTGCAGATTTGCTTGTAGCATTACATCATGCTCTGATATGGGTGATCGAGGTTCAGGATCGAGCCTAGTCACCAGCAACTGTTTAGGAGTGCTGCAGATGTCTGCACTTCCCTGACCAGGTGGGTGACACCACGACTCAACTACCACATGGATCACTGCAGTGGGCCGTGGAAGGTTTGCCCTTCTTTACAGGGGAGTCACTGCACCTGCAAAGTCACAAGATGTTATTTGGTGTCAGCAGCCAGAGGTGGGAGGGTGCAGAAAGAAAATGGAGAAAACACAAAAAGGCCTGTTAAATGGTGGTAGCTTGGTACTCTCCTGCCCCGTACCAGTTAGAAAGGTACTACAAGGACCTATGGGTACAGGGCTGGGAGGTCATCAGAACCCCTGAGGAAGGGGACACAGCCTTCAGGAGGGGGATATAAACCTATATAGTTCAAACTATTTACTTTCGCTGGATTGCTGGTTAAAAACAAACTTAAAGAAGCATCCTGGGCTGGCTCCATGGCATACAGTGTGGAGGTATCTGCTTGAAAGGCTAGCAACTTGGAGTCACCTCCGAGCCCAATATGAGGAAGTAGAGGCAAGTGGGAGAGTGACAGAGCATCAGCAGATATGCTGTCCTTCAGGGAGAGGAGGATTGGCGAACTTCTGATGGAGCCTCATGGTAGAGAGGTGAAGCGCTAGTGATTCCAGTGCAGCACCATCTGTCTATATCTTTTGAGATTTAATTAAAGTCTACATGCTACTACAAAAAATATGCCTGCTGTTTAAGCTTGTAACATGCTGCCTGTCAAGAACAAAGCATAACTCCACTGTTGGGACACAATAAAATATACTATTATCAACAGAGGTAGCACTCCCCATACACATGTCAATGCTTTTGTACACACTGACACTTTGTCGTGACAAATATCAGTGTGATACAAAACATTGACGTGGTGTGTGTGGGGGGGAGGTGCTACCTCTGTTAATAAAGTATATTTTTTATCGTGTCCTAACAATGGAGTTGCGTTTAGTCCTTGATGGGCAGCCAAGTTTGCTTCATTTGGTTGATGTCCGTTATTCACTACAGCTCCGTCGCGTAGTCCTGAGCTGCCAGTTTCTGTTGTGCATAGTTAATCTTTTAACACCAATTAACAAGAGTGAGTATGACTAGTCTGTGTTTTGTATTGGACTGCAATGTAGTGCGCACCCGCTGCAAGCCATGAGTGTGCAGTTTTGTGCTTTAGCACTCCTCTTAGAGCAGTTCCTGGTGGTGACATAGTGGGGGTGCCTTATCTGGCATGGATTACTATGCACCAACTGCCAAACCCCTTAGGATATCAACATGGGCATGCCCACCTGGGTGGTGGGAAGAGGACAAGAACAAGGGAAAAAAATAACATTCAGCCAGTAACACCAGGTAGGAGCCCTCTGTCCCACCATGTCACCAGTCCCCTTGGCACACCACAAGAACACTCCTGCTAACAGTTCTTCCAGATCCAGGTGCTTCTCAACTGTACCCAGTGTAGGCACCCTTGAGAAGGCATACTCTAGTACAAGAAAGTAATTGGGAACCACTGGAAGCTAGTAGTTGCAAGCAGCATCTACTGGTGAGTCAGAGGGCAGCGAGCTTATGGAGCTGAAGGAGTAGAGTGTTCGGGATGTCCCCAGGAAGAAGCAAAACATACCCTTCCAGCTGGAAGTTATAGAGGATCTTGTAGGCCATTAGACAACATGAGGGCAGATTAGAGTATTGTGGGATCTGACTGCAGGCAGCAAATGGTTGCTTTAAGGGTCTGCTACAATTTTCCTGACCAGGGCCTGTTAGTCAGGGTTTTTTGCTGGAAAATGAAAAGCATAACAATAAAGTGTGTCTTGTTGTCTGGGGGACTTGCATGTCCCAGCAATCGAACAGAATATAGGCTGGGCCATTATGAGTGAAGGTTTTTTTTTGGACACATTAAATGTTATTGTGAAATTAGCGAGCAAGGGGAAAAGAAAGGAAGCTATAGTAGATGTGCTGCTGAGTAACAGTGATGAGTTAGTTTCTGAGGTGTAACTAGTTTCTGAGGTGTAAGCTGGAGAAAACCGAGGAATCAGCAAGCACTATATGATTAGATTTTAAAGAGGGAGTCTAGCCAAAAGTACTACATTGCAGAATTAGTATCAGCATACTTCCAATAAATTTCATACCAAAAATTAGCTTTCTACATTACTTCATTTTAAAGTTATGAGCTATTTAGTAACCCTGATTTCACTCACTGTTCAAAACTAAACACTGGTCAGAGCCGATATGGCTGCCCAGAGCAACTGTGGTGCTTTTGTTTGGCATCGTGATAAAACCATAGTCGGAGCTGTCGCGGACTGGAACAGCGCACAAGAGCCTGCCGTTTGTAAGATGGTGGCTCCGACAGATCTGTGCATGCGCAATACTTGTGCATGTGCAGTTTGCATCGGGGCTGTCACTTCCACAGTTATGAAAAGTAATGTCGGACTGAGCACCGTGGAGGGGAGCTATGCCCGTGGAGGACCAGGGAAGAAGAGACACCGCAGACCACAAGTGACTTTAGCTCTGTGGACAGGAAACTGCATCACTGTAGGAAAACACAGACATTGGTTCCGCTTTTCTCCTACAGTGATGTGATCCCAAAATGACTACAGGGCTCCGCCCACGCAGTCGTAAAAATAGTTTCAGTGAAGAACCACTGATGACGTCATAAGCAGAATTCATAGCCATCCTCCCTGTCAGCAGCATTATAGGATCTATTTCTCCAATGTTTAAGAAACTGTAGCTGTAGCAATCATTACAAAAAAAACTGGCATAGGATTGGCTGCAGTGCTTGCATTTCCAGAATGTCCAGAGGCATGATACTGTACTTTGGAATGTGTCAGGAACTGGTTTTGGAATGCATCACTGCACCAAGGTATAGAATTTCAAGGTGGTGCACAATTTTAGTGTGGCCCAGGTACTGTGTCCCCATGTGCTACTACCCCTGCCTGTTGACCCTCAAACAGGTTAAGGGGCCTGGGTCCTGCTACAGTGATGTTCGGGGGTTCTGTCCCAAAGTTACAGTAAATGGTATGGTGCCTCCACCCAGAGAGAGTTACAAGTGGGTCAGGTGACTGGCTAGTACAGCCCCCTTGGATGCTGTACCTACCCACCTCCCCTACCAACCACCCCACACACTGGATACCTAACAGTTCCTTAATACCATAAACCATGAACACTTGGTAATTGACAGACACAGGGGTAAGGGCTAGGATGGGTATACCAGGACAAAGGATAGCTGTGGAAGGAAAAAGGGTTATTAGTAGAGAATAGCAAAGTAATGACAACATGGGCCCGTAGGTCAAACCACCCGAGCTATGCACCCCACTGGTACCAGTGTTGTTTCCCAAAAGTCTGTCTGGTTACCCACTAGTTGCAGGCCTGGACGTTGCCATGGATTGGCTGGCTGTTGGGGCCCTAAGTACTTGCAAACTATAATTAACTTCACACTGTACACTCCCGTTGAATTCTATGGCAAGCCCTGGGTACTCATAGTTTTGAAGGTTCAGGTAAGTCTTAGAAGGGCCTCCACAAGTCTGGGAGCAGTGAGTCTAGGATACAGAGGGCAGAGCATAGGGCAGCAGAAAAATATCTTGAAGCCTTGATCTTGATTGGAGATTTAGCAGCTTGTCCCCTTGAGATTGAAGATCTGGCCGCTTATCACCTTCAGCCTCTTCTAGCCCACTGCAGAGCACTGGCTCAAGGCCCACCAAACCCCAGAGGACCCAGACCGGGAGTGGTTCCACAGCCGGCTCCTCCAAACAAGTTGCAGGTGCCCTAGCACACCAGTACACACTGATGACCCCTGAGGCTAGCGGACCCCACTTGATAGGGGGTTAACGTGTTCCCCTCCTGGCTCTGATAAACAGCTGGGAACTTCTCCACCACTGTCAGCAGGAAAGTGTCACCAAGGTGCAGCCAGAACAAAGACGTAGCTCCTCCAATCTCCAGTGCCATTTGGCAACAAGGCTACAGTCCAACTCATAAAGCTCTTCTTTCTTGAGTTAGGGTGGCAACCACAGGGTCCTTAGACATAGAACACCTGGTCACCTTTTCCCTCACAGTCTCTTAGCTTCAGATCCACTTTCTCTTTCCACTGGGCTGGTTCGCAGCACTTTTAAATTCTCCCAGCTTTCACAACTTCCAATCTATAATGGCTAGCACGCAATTCCAGCAAACTTTCAGGTCACAAGCAGTCTCTCACAGTCTCAGAAAACAGTGCAGGATTTCTGCAGCAGAGGATCTCCTCCAAACAGCACAGTACAAAATATCTTGGCATTTTCACAACAGCACAGTTCCTCTCAACAGGTTCTCTTCACACTCTCATCAAGGCGACTCCAAACTTGAGTCTTGTACAAGGTCTAGGAAGTCCAACTCTCCAGTGCAGGTCATTTCTGACTCAATAAGAACCCAGTGCAGACTGACCCAAGCCTCCAAATTCTCTGGGATTTCTCCCCAAAGTCCTGCCCCCTCACTGGCTGCCCAGCATATGAGTCACATTTAACTTCCCTCTGAAAACTCTGGTGGTGTCTCTTGATGCCTGAATAAAGTTCACTCCATCTCCTAGAAGTCCTCTATCACAACTTTGGGTGCCTTGACTCTGCATTGGCTGCTAGTAAGCGGTCAGAGTATCAGCAGCATGGTGGTCCCCATTTAGTCCCATGCAGTTCTGTGTAATCCCCAACTTCACACGTGCACTGCAGCCTGAGTATTTGTACTCATCTTATAACTGTCCCAGCATGTGATGAGGGCCTCTGTCCCCTGTTAAATGACTACACAATTATTTACAGAAACCCCCAAAAACCTGTCATGAGCTCTGTTTATTAGAGTCCCAAGAGCTGCAAATATGCTCATTAATATTGACAAGTTTATGGATATTAGTATTTTTCCCTGATTCTGCAGTGCTTCATAGTGTTGTTTTAAACCTTTGTTGCTGCTCCTGAACCACCTCCCCCAGGTGTCCAACCCCCGGATAGGTGGGCAAGGGGATCAGGATCACAGGGGAAGTGGAAAAATGGCTGCAAAAACAGCCACCAAAATGGAGCAGGCTGCAGTGCTACTGCACATGCGTGGACCAGTGATCCTCATGGAAACATGCTCTGAGGTCACCAGTCCCACTGGTGAGACCCCTGCAGCCCATTTAGGACTAAAACAACTAGTGGGAGCCCCAAAGAGGTAAGATAAGCCCCGTGAGGGGGGTTACATTTGAATATTGGGGAGGACATTCAATCTCAGAATGTGGCAGGGATGCACCATCTCAAAATGTGGTCAGACACTCAATCTTAGAATGTGACAGGGACACACATTGAGGAATTTGGTGGGGACTGGCAATTTCAGAATATAGTGGGGATGCACATTGTCAATTGCTTGTCGCTGCCACATTCCAGAATTGTACGCCCCCACCACATTTCAAAATTGTGCATCACTTCACCACCACATTGCAACATTTTGCATCCCAGCCACATTCTAAAACTGCACAATACCACCACATTCTGAAGTTGTGTTTCAATGCTACATTCAGAAATTATGTCATCACCACATTACAAAACTGTGTGCCACTGCCACAATCTGAAAATGCGGTCATCACCACATCCCTAAACTGTATCATTGCCACATTCCAAGACTACATCACTGTCACATTCCAAAACTCTCGTCACCGCCACATTCCTAAACTGCATCATCATCATATTCTGAAATTGTGCACCACTGCCACTTTCTGAAATTGTGCATCACGGCCACATTCTAAAATTGAGCAGCCCAGCTACTTTCTGAGATTGTGTCATTACTGCATTCCACAGTTGCAGCCTGGTGGCATTTTGAAATCTGATCACTGCAGTATTCTAAAAAATGCACACAAGTTTGTCATTCTAAAGTCATCTTTGCCATTGCATTTCAGTACCCCTCGTCACATTCTTAATTACTGTACCTTGCATCTGCATCTTATGGAAATGCACACTGTGTCCCATCCTAGTGTCAGCTTCCCTTTTTTAGATGTTTACTACCACTGCAGTTTTCTGTAATATGGGAGAAATAAGTCATACAAGGTAGCTTGCAGGAAGGACTAGGCTGCAAGTTCTGGTTGTGACATCGTCAGTAGCTCTTCACTGAAACTGGCTGCTTTGAACAGGCAGTGAATTCAGGGTTACAAAATTACTTCTAACTTTTAAATAAAGTAACTTAAGAGATCTCATTTTTGGCACAAGGCTGATTGAGGATATGCTGATCCAAATTCTGAATTTAGTGATGCCAAGAAATTTTGGCTGACTCCTCTTTAAATTAATAGACTTGGAAGGAGATATAAAATGGTTACATAGACATTGAATTTCAGCAGGGCCAACTTTTGCAAAATGAGAGAAATAGTTGGAATAGAACTAAGACTGTCAGTATGAAGAGAAGGGGTGGGGAGACGAGAACTAGGCTAAAATCAGTAATAGCAAAGGCAGTGAGAGAATGTGTCCCTCTAGTGAACAAGACTAAGAGAACCAAAAGGAGGTCAACTCGGATGAGACGGCAGTGAGGGCACAATGTAAGAGCAAAACAATAGTCTTTAAGAGTAATGAGGGAGAAGCCATCAGACAGCACCAGGCAAAGTGGGAGGCAAAGCATTGCCAGGGATAAAGAAAGGAATGACAAGAAATTATTTGAGGTAAGAGGAGCAGTGTTGCTGGGGTAGTGCTTTTGTAGCTCTAACCACCCTCCATTGCATAGTGCTGGTATCCATTGCAGTTTCCTACAGTAATGTGACCAAATTTGGATTTCTGATCCAGAGTCAGATTGTTGTGTATCTGAGTGCAGATACAGTTATCCATGGTTGGACTCATTTGATCGAACCTTGAATACCTGGATCTGATGGTTGGCTCCATTGCATCCTGGTCAGATCCACAAGCATCCTCAGATCCTTAGTTTAGTTCTGGGCGGCAGATCTGTAGTTGGATGCCTATACCATCAGAGCCATCAAAATCCGCCAAAGTGATAGTATCTGACGGTATCCAACCTGGCAAGATACTATCTGAGCAGCATCAAAAAGGTGTTAAAGAAAGAGTATAGCCCATGAAGGAGTGGCAGTGGTGTAAATGGAGAGAAAGAGACTGCAGAATAACCTTTGTTACCCTAGTGATGCCTCTGTAGCTTGCTGCATGTTTTTTTTCTTTTGCATCCTCTACCATAGCTATCACAACCTCAGAGTTTCAAGCTACCTTGTAAAGTGTGGAAATCATGAGGAAACCTAGTAAATGTTTTGCTTGAGTAAGCCATAAAGAGCCACTGATGCCTTTGGAAAACATAATATTTAGACACAGTTCTGTCTATATTTCATAGATCTGCTATAGATTTCTTCTTTCCACTTTTATTACTGAAAAAATTCCCACAAAAACAAGATCGTTATTCCCTTAGAGTTCACCTGCCTCTATAGCTTATTCCCTACTTGAAATTATAATGCTGTGTTGTGACATCACAGTCTCTTGCCATGGGAATAACTGTGGTGTCACAGAGTATTATGACATCAAGTTGGGACAAAGCAATAGGAGCTGATGAACCTTCTAGGGACACCTGTTCTGGTTTTATACATATGTGGGTAAGGAAATGCAGAGCTAGTGAGAACTTCGTAAGCTGCCTTGTGGCCAAATATTATATTTTTAAAGTTCATCTTGAGGGCAATGGCTCTTAAAGGATACTGCATGGTACAGAATTAAGAAATTTGCAAGTTTGTGCAACCATAATTGGCTTTCAAAACTGTCCTCGGCATAGAGAATACTGGATGGGCAACTATGCATAGACAGGTTTTTCTACAACAGAGGGGTTCTGATTTCCTCCGACCTCAAGAGCAAAGCTCGAGAGGCCCATGAGAATCAGAACCCATGTGGTGGCAGAACACACACTGGTTGTTCATAAAGTTGCTCATCCTGTATGTTTTATAGTGTATAGTATTATGTGAAATGTGTGCATTGTGTTTTTTTCTCTTTCCCAATGAAACTGACTTTTGCAGTCTCAAGAGGTTCTAGAATGCTACTCTACCACAGAAAGGTACAATCACATTCACAGCATTTTGAAAAGGGTGGATTTCTATATAGAACAGTGCTCTACTATACACTATAGTACTTTTTTGAAATATAACTGCAGCTCCTCACTTTAGGAGTTGTGCCCTGATTTTGTTGTACAGTAGTTCATTTTATTTATTTTTTTGACTTCATGTTTATTTATTATGAGAAAGAGAGATTATTTACAGTTGTATACAGTACCATTTACATGCTTACAAGAGTAACAATTAACACGCTGATTTGCATTTGTAGAAGTTACATAGATGGTTTCCTGTTGCACTACTTTGCCTCAAGTCATGGCCTGGTAAGTTTCCCAGTTCCAGGTCTGTGAGTGGTTGTCGTTAGTGCATCTCTAAAGAAATGAACAATGGTTATTGATCCGCAAACCCACAGTCAAGGAACGGTTACTTGTAATGATGGCGGAGGTGTAGAAGCTTTGTTCAGTCTTTTGAAAATGAGGCATCGTGCTGAGATTTATTTCATGTACTGCATACTGAAAAGGATAAAAGATATAGTGTAGGGAAGAAACTTAAAGAGAAAGATGACAACCAAGAAACAGACAAGGTCAGATAAAAAATAAAAAGGTTTTTAAGGTGGATTATACTGGTACAGTATGCCTCCCCATGGAATAAACTCTGGGATATGGTCCATTTGGTAGAGTACCCACCTCCTCTATCACATCTCAAATTGAGGGAGTTTATTCAGGTGTCTATAGGTCATGCATTCAATGTTATAGATTTCCACCATAATGGAGCACCAACTTTCAAGAGTAGGGATTTTAGAAGTGTGCCAAAGCCTTATAATGTTTTTTTTTCACTGCTGTGGTAGAAATCAAAAGTAGGTGAAGAGTTGTTTGATCCAAGCCCATCTCTGCTGGTGGGATCGCCAGCAAGAGTAATGAAGGAGTGACAACTCCCGGGGCAATTAAAGATTGCCTCAAGTTCCTGGGTTACTGATTGCCAGAAAGGTTGAACTGCTGGACATTTCCAAAAGATGTGTGTTGTGTTTGCTGATGGAGATTCACAGCCCTTTCAGCACATGACCAATCGTTCCCCTACATACTTGGCCACTATATCAGGTGCTCTGAAAAACCTGGAGTGGCATTTCCAAGAGAATTCTCTCCAGTACGTGGCTGGTGTGAGGCGGTACACTCTCGGAGCAAATTTGAACCACTCATGTAAAGTATATGTTGTATTTAATTTGCAGTTCCATTGTTGTAGTATAGATAAAGTGGTATTGGAGGAGGTCTCCTGAATTGCTCTGTACGCTTGCCCAATGAGGTGAGTTAGGGTGTTGCCTTGTAAATAAGCCATAAAAAGTTGGGCAAGCAGAGAGAGCACATCGGAGATTCCTCACATAAGGATCAAATCTGGAGGTATCTATAGTGATCCGATGGTCAGAGGTGGAATGACTTTTGTAAATTACTAAAAGGGGTAACCCATGGGAGTCCATGATTTGAAAAGAAGTAACTAAGGCCCATTCTGGCCCAGTGCCTTATCACTTTCCTCCATGTGGTTTGGCCTATAGTCCACATCGTGAGCTATAGCCTGAAGGAAGAAGGCCTGCGCTGGTGGGAGTAGTTTGTAAAGCTGCATCCATTGATTATAGGTTGTGTCTGTATATTGATAGAACTTGGAGGGGTGCATTTTGGTGGGTTGCCTAGCAGATATGGGTCCATAGTCATACAGGTCATTCAAGACAAATTCGATTTGTTTCCAATACAGTTGAAGGGAGCTGAACCAGATCCAGATTGTTCACAGGTGTGTTGCTCTAGCATAGTTTGCTAGATTTGGGATATTTAGCCTCCTCACCTTCCTTGGGAGTTAAAGAATTGCATCTAATTCTAGGGATTTTGCCATTCCAGATAAATCGAAATGAGCTTATCCCAGGTGCTGAAGTATCACTTGTTTGGCATTAAGGGTAGGGTTTGTAAATAATATAAAATGCTGTATAAGGGAGGATATTTTGACTATACCATTGATTCTTTGAAAGAAGCCTGAAAATGGTTTGGACCAACAGGAGAGGTCTTCAGTGGTTTGATGGGTTAAGGGTTCAAAGTTGAGAAGTTCCAGGTGATCTTAATTCCCAGGTATCGCTGAGCGGATTATGCCATTCTGCCATTTGAATGGGAACACTCTGTAGATTTGAGTTGTGCAGAAGAGGAGTAGTTGTAGAGAATTCCCTCAGTCTTGGACATGTTGAGTTTGTAGCTCGACACTTCCGCAAAATGTTGGAAAGTCTCCCACAGTTTGGGTATCGAAATTTCAAGAGCCATTACTGTAAGTAGTAAATCATCTGCGAATAAGGATACCTTGGATTCTCATTCTTCAAGTGGGATACCCATAATCTGGGTGTTCTGTCTCACATGAATGGCTAAGAGTTCCAGATATAGTGCAAACAGTATGGGTAACAGGAGACACCCCCGTCTGGTCCCTCTCTCCAGAGGGATGGGGTCCACAAGGAGCCATTGAGTTTTTAGTGGCTTGTGAGGTGGCATATACATTTTGAGAATGGTGATAAATGCTTCTGTGAGGCCAAACTCTGACACAGTGGCACAAAAATGTCCAGGCCACTCTGGCCTAACAACTTTTCCGCATCTAGGCTTAACAGTGCAAGAGATGAGTCGAGGCATAATCAGTAGTAAGAAGATTCTTCTTACACTGTTGTGAGCTTGCAGTCACGAATAAATCCCACCTGTCTGGGTCTATCAGAGATGGTACAAGGGTTTCTAGTCTATGGGCCATTGTGGTCATATATATTTGATAAAGTTTGAAAAAGAAAGGGGTCTGTAAGAAGGGGCATGTCTAGGGTCTTTATTTGGTTTCGGCAGAGCAGAAACAACTGCATGGTGCCAGGTGGGCGGGGGTGGGGCACACCTTAAATGGCTTGGAAGACCAGCAAAAGTAAAGCGATGAGTCTGATTCTAAATTTTTTGTAAAATTCGGCAAGGTAACCGTTGAGGCCTGGCGACTTCCACATTTTAGTATCATGGATTGCTTGGTGTATTTCTTCCACTGAAATGGGTGTCATTAAACATTGCACCCGTCCTCATCGAGTTTTGATAATGAAAGCAGTGCATGAGTAGTCCAGCACTTGCTGGGGGTTCATGTTACTTACAGTAGAGAACTTTATAATAATTGGCCAGAATATTTCTAATGGCTGAAGGGGTGTGTAGCGAGCTCACCTGAATCAGTATCAAACATCTGGGAGATGCCGCTAACTCCATCCTGTATTATTTATTGCTTACATATTTTCAGTTATTAATTCCTCATTTTCTTTATTACTGAAGAGAGTTGCATGAAAACAATATCACTGTCCCCTAGACTATATCTACTATGGCTTCTTGTCTACACCTGACATCATAGTCCCTGTTTATGACATCATAATTTTCTCCACAGCAACACATTTTGATGTCATAAACAGAATTATGATGACAGGTGTGTAAGCAGCCAAAGCTAAAGGGTAGAGATACTGTATTCATGCAAATACTCTTAATAACAAAGGTGAAATTACAGAATAAAATACTGAAATATAAGCTACATTTATGCCCAAATATAAAAATTTTCAAAGTTGTCTCAGCTGTGTCAGGAACTTTTTAAAGTGGCACTCCATCAGTCTACAACTGTTTAGTTATGTTAAGGAAACTGCTACCCAAGAAATCTGTTTCTTTTTAGGGCTGCAGTGGGTGGAGCCCTGCAGACCACTGGCTTTGAGAAAAGGACTTTGCATTCCACGCATTCATGACGAACAAACAACATGATGGAGTTGCCCCATAGTCGCCTCCGCTTAGAGCACTCCGCCCACACTGCACTATTTTTGCATGAAAAAATCATTGAATATTGGGCTGTCTCATGATTGTGACACTGGGATTATGTTTCAATGTCACTCTTGTGTTTGTGGGGTGTAGAGAGGTCAGTGGGGAGAATAACCTTTTGAAAAAGAAATGGCAGACATGGCACACTCCAGCTTGTGGAAGATAGACACCACACTCTACTGCACATGCGCTAGTAGTTGCACATGTGCAGTAGAGTTTGGTGGCTATCTTGCACATGACAGAGTGTGCAGTGACTGCTGTGTCTTTATTCTTTAAAAATAGAGTTATTCCCCCCCACCTGACCCTCCCTCTCAGCACCCCCTTCCCCACAAACACAAGAGTGACATTGGGGGTGCCCAATCCTCCAGTGTCATGAATAGGACTCACCCCTTTTTTTTTAGCGACCCCCCACTACTGTACATACATGGTTATGTCTTGTGTTTTTTATATATTTATTGATCCCCCACCAACCCCTCCATCTCAGTAGCCACCACCCCACCCCCCACCCCCACCCCTCAGCACTGATAAGAGTGAACACTGGGGTGCCTAATCCCAGTGTCACAATGAGAAATACTCCATGCTGTGTTATTTTTTACAACCCTGCAAAAGAAAACTGTCCATCAGTGTCTTTTGCGGCTGTAACTGCCCCCAATCCAACCTCCCACTCAGCACCCGCCACCCTGCAACCTCCCCAAGACCTTACTTACCCACTGGGGATCCAACACTGTAATCCTCTGTGGACCACAGACACATCTTCATTCTTCAAAGCTGGACCGTGAACTGAAGAAACAGATATTTACTTTAATTTATTTCAATGGGGGTTTTGAACTTAGTGGCATAGTTTGAGCATTTTTGCATATTTTTGGCTCAAACCTTCAACATTCCTTCTTTGGGACCCTACCTGATGAACACTTGTACTGTCATTAGGTAGCTCTGTCCTGAAAGGTGATTTTGAGGTCCCTGCGTGAAATCACCTTTTGTCCAGAAGTTGAAAATGTTCTCTGCCCTTGTTCATGTCATGGGATCATAAGAAGGCTATGCTGAAAATTTGGAGTAAAAATATGTATATTAGAAAAGTTATGAGTTTGCTACTTGAATTTCAAGGACCAGGCTCAGAATTTTGTAATTTTCAATATTTTCCCCCTAAATTCACAATATAGCTTATATCTTTACAGCACCTCTGGGTACATAGCTGTTATTTTCTGATCCTGGCCAAAATGTTTTTTTTTTTTTTTTACATCCTAAAGGTGATTTTGTGGCCCCTGCATGAAATCAACTGGCAGGAGTTGAAAAATTTCTCTGCCATTGTTCATGAGGTGAGATCATACGAAGGCTATGTTGAAAATTTGGTGTACAAATATTAAATAATAATAACGTTATGAGCCTACATTAAATTTTGCAAATGCAGGCTCATAACTTTGGTCATTTTCAATATTTTTACCTCAGATTTACAACATAGCCATATCTTCACAGCACCTCATGAATGTGATAGCTGTCATTTTTCAAATCCTGGCCAAAATGTTTTTTTCACATCCTGAAAGGTGATTTCACATTCCTTGCACAAAATCTTCTTTTGGGCAGATGTTGAAAATGTTCTTTGCCCTCGTTCATGAGGTGGGGTCATTAGAAGACTGTGTTGAAAACATGGTGTAAAAATATTAAAAAACAGTACAGTTATGAGCCTACATTGACTTTTGTGAACGAAGACTCATAACTTTGGTATTTCTCAATATTTTTAACACAAATTTACAACATAGCCATATCTTTACAGCACCTCATGAATGTAGCAGCAGTCATTTTTCAAATCTTGCTCCCCAGTTTTTTTACATCCAAAAGGTGATTTCGCAGTCCTGCAAAATCCCTCTTGGACAAGGAGTTAAACATTTTCTCTGACCTTATTCATGAGGCGAGGTCATAAGAAGGCTATGTTTTAAATTTGGTGTAAACGTGTTTAAAAAAAAATGATATGGCTATGCTGAATTTCGCAATGCCAGCTCATAACTTTGGTAATACAGTATTCAATATTTTTACCCCAACTTTTCAAAATAGCCATTACTTTATAGCACCTCATGAATGTGACAGCTGTCATTTTTCAACTCCTGCCCAAAATGTGTGTCTGTGTCCTGAAAGTTGATTTTGCAGTCCCTGCGCAAAATCACTTTAGCCCTGGAGTTGCCCATTTTCTCTGCCCTTCCTCATGAGGCAGGGTCATAACAAGACTATGTTGAACATTTGGTGTAAAAATATAAAAAAACAATTTGTCAATATTTTAGCCCACATTTCTCACCTACCTTCAGCTGCAGCCCTATCAGCTCTGGCCAGAGTCTATTACAATGAACACTGGTATCTTGCAGTAACACAGTGAATGGGCAAAGCTGTAAGTTCTTCAGATTGAAGACTGAGAGTTCCAAAGAAGCAGATTTGGTTATCACATGCAGATCATGCAGTACTCAGGGGAGTGTTTGCATTTCCCAGATACTAAAGAGTTCTGGACAGAATTATTGACGTGAAGGCCAGCTCTATCATGCCAAGCAGTGGAGGACTTTTCTAGCACACTGGCAACCTGGGTTTGCACCCTAATCCTGGGATTCCTGGAACAGCCTTCCAGTGGAGGTGATGGAGGCAAAGTGGGGTTCCAGAATGCATGGGATAAGCACAAGGGAATCATAGTGCAAAGGAAGGTGGGAGGGAGCAAGAGCTGTAGATTGGGCACGATCTGATGTAATAGTGTAGGTAGGGAGAAATAGGCAGACTGGATGGGCTAAGTGGTACTTTTCTGCCATCAAGTTCTATGTTTCTATGGATGACAGGAGTAGAGAGGCTTGCATGGAGGGCTCCAAGTGTCCACATAGATGCTCTCCTCCTGAGGTAGGAATCCAAGCAGCATCAGACATATGGCAACACATGGGGGGGATCCCTATGGAGGTACCATTATTAGCATGGTGCGCATATGCTGCCTAGCCCCCTCCCCCAGTGCAGTCTTGGCACTGGGTCAGTATAGCAGTTCAAGAAGAGCACTGCAAAAACCGTGGTGTGCAAAGCACAAAAGCATATAGAGCAACAGGGGTATAATAGTGGTTGGGAATTACCTCTATGCCTCTCACTGTGCACTGTTAGTTTGAATGGATGAAGTTGCTGTGCGTGTGGTGCCTGGTTGAGTCGCTCCCATGGTGGAGTGGCTAAGCCACCAGCATATGGCGGGATTGGAAACCTGGGACCATGGTTCAGTTCCCTCCAGGTCTCCTGGTGTTGCTACTTTTTTTTTTTTAAAAGAGTCTCCTCCCAATTTTCTCCCTATCCTCAAAGTCCACAGCCCCTGGAGTTGATTATTTTAAGTCCTGGGTGTGTGTGGGTGAAGCCTCCTGCAAAACAAAAAGTCGATTGTTTTCAATGGGTGTGCACTTTTTGTCAGGTTGGCTTTTTTCCCGACCTTATTTTGGCACATGATATTTTGCTTGCGGCATTGATTGCCATGCTATTATTGTCTGCGACATTATGACCCCATGCGGCAGTCTCATGCACCCACTCATGTCACTGGGGTGGATGGGAGGTCCAAAATAGGGGAAAAATCCCTGCTTGGCTACTGCATAATGGTCTCAACTGCTAAAATCACAAAAATATTCCACAAGGAAGGGAGGCTCAGTGTCTTGACAAACAAAGATTCTGATCCCAGTCTCGGTTCAAAATTCCATTTATTACTTCCCCTACGTTTCGCTCTGTAAGATCTTGTTCACAGGGCTTAATCTGTTTCAAAACAAGTTTAAAACTCATATTAATCTTCTCATATGTCAATATTAACAAATTAACATATATCTCTGTATTTTATTTACTGCTAAACTGACGATTCTTTTTCACAATTCATTAACACATGCTTCTAGTTCACTTAACCACCTGTGGACATACGAGTGAGATTTCTAAGCTGTCCTGTGGTTACCATATTAAATATATCCTTCTCCAACCACCGAACACCGTGACAGTTTAGCACTGCTTATGGTGAATGCTGTTGTAAAAACCTGCACCACTGTTTAACCCTAAAAGCATAGTTTGCACAATGGCATCATTAGATTCTGTTTTTTTAGGAGTATTTTCAAACAGTTTAAAATGCTGTAATCAATGCTGTGACCTAGAGACACAAAGATTTGGGCTCAAATGAGCTTTCTGTATGTTACATTTTCTTAACTTTGCCTCCTAAAAAACCTTTTAGTTTTGAGATACATAGATTGCCTTGTTTGAAGCATTCAAGCGTGTACTTATTTTTTTAAATCCATTTCAGCGTTTCTTTTTAGCACTGAAAATGGCGCAGATGTTTTCTACTGCAATCCCTGAGTACAAGGCTGTATAGCACCTCTCTGGTCCTCCTGTTTAAATGCTGTGGGAATTCCGCCTGTAGGAATCCCACCTACACATCTCATGGCCAGAACTGTTGCCACCCTACAGTACACTCTGCCCTGTGGGCAGAAGCGCTTTACTCAGGAGGACCCATGTCTAGTACTGAAACTTCATGGTGCTGGTGTTATTTTTACTAAACAAAGAAAATATACTGTTGCTGCTGTATAGGCTACAGCAGGGCCACCATAACAACATGTCCTATTTATACTGCTTCTTAAAGAGTCACATATTCAAAAAATGAGAATAACAGAGATATCATGGGGGGCAGTGAATGGAAGACCTAGTGACTACAAATACTGGTCATAATATAAAAAATAAACAATTGAGTAATTTCATTATTCATATGTGTATGCACATGTTGCCAGTATTACTGTTATATTAGAATATTCCCAGTGTTTGTCATAAGCAATATACACCAGCTCTTTTGGTAATCTAGATCATACTAGTTCCATAACAGAATATTGTTGCTAATAGCTTTACTGTGGTTCTATATACAAGACTGCCAGTTGCACTTAATATTCATTCCAATATTTGGATCCTATTTGGAATGCCTATCAGCACTCTGCTTTGAAAACATTCCCTCTAATCTCCACGCTGCATATTTGTCTGTTTTTTTTTGTTGTTGTTGCATATCCAGGCTCTCAGTTAATCAGCATCTTCCTCCTGTATTTTCTTTTAAATTAAAACTATACATGTGAGAATGAAGTTAGTGACTGAGTGAAACATAAACCTTATCATGGTGAGAGTGATTATAACAAGCAACCGTGCAGTGAGCAGCCCAGGGCTAGTTTGACCAGAGAAAGCTTCATAGAGCGTAATTAGTATTATTCCTGTTGTTATGTTTTTTCAGTAAGAGATGTGAAAAGCGACTAACATATTATTATAACATGAGTCATATTGTTATTTTGGTGCATTGTACCCCTCTGTAGATACATGTTGCTCTTTTTGTTTTTTTGAAAACTTTAAGTTTTCCAAAGTACAGGTGCTGAGGAAAAATTAATTATACATTACAACAGTTTAGAAGTTTCTCAGCAGAGCTGTTATACATATAGTTTTTGAAGCAGGATAAGGCTCAGTACAGCTATAAGTTCACATACTATCAAAATGGTATCTCATCTGCTTATGTAAATGGCTACTAACACCATTCAAAGAAATATATAATTGATGAGAATCCTTACAAATATATGTACAAGACATGTATCCTAGGGTATGCTTATTCAAATCACTATTCAAAACACTGTATTACCCCCACAAATCACTATTCACCACACTATAATACCCTTATCAATCGCTTCCATGAATGGGTCTCAGATGCTATGAAATTTCATACCTTCCCTGTTGGCCAAGTACTGAGCTTTTTGTAGCATCCGGCAGCTGAGTAAATTGTTTACCAAATGACTGATCATGGGGGTTCCGTGCAAATCCAGTATAGGGCTATAGATATTCCAAGAATCAATCTTCACCATTTATTCCCCATGATGACTGTTGGGCCTGTGTTGGCACTGACCATGATATGGATAGGTGTGACTCCTGCTTCTCCAGTGGGGTCGCCATACCACTCACCTTGGATGGTGGCATCACTATAGGGATGCCTTAGTAAGGCCCTGGGCTCTTCTTCTGAGCCCTTCTTAATACTATATGTACTAAGGAAGTTCAGGGTACTCCTCGTGATCACCTCACCAAGACATCAGAGGCCCTGAGGGAGGGTCAGGTGGAACAGTCGGCCTCCTCAGAGGGTCAACTGAGCACCCCAACCAGACTGTTGGCCCTTCAGGGCAGTGGACACCCAAGTAGTGAGGCTGAAGCTACATGCTTGGCTTACACTAGTGGGCACCTCGATATTGCAGCGTGGTGTGGCTTGTGCTCATGGTACTAAGGTCAGTACTGGTGAGTGGGACAAAGCTGGCCACAAGGCCAGGCCTCCTTCTGGAATCATTTGTGGTGCTGGAATAGGGAAGGGTTCTGGAGTCCTCTCCACCACAGACCAAGGGGTTATTGTTATTTCTTCCCCGGGCGGTCAGATGACCCGAAGGTTGATGGCCCCAACCTTAGGCCTGCAGATGGGGCTGACAAGGATGGAGACCTTCCTAGGCCTGGTTTCAAGCCTGTCTCAGGGCTGGGAGCCACTTCTGCAGTTGCCCGTCAGGCTGGAGCAGGGTACAGGGATGGTACCCTTTCTGGTGCCATCTGCAGCCCCAGTTTGGGCTGTAGTGCTTTTCTGTGTCCTGGGGACAGGGACGATGCTTCTAGCAGTATCGGATCTGGGGCTGACTCTTGCAGGGACCGTGAACCTAGAATCTGGGCTTGACCAGGGGGACAAGGTCAGTACTGGTGAGGAGGGAGGTAGGGCACAGGGCCTGTAGCTTACTCCTTGTCCAGATGTGGTAGAAACTCTGGCAGGGATTGCAGTGCTATTCCAAGGCCCAGCAAGCCAGGCAACGTATGGCAGGCGTCTGTGGATACCACTGAATCATGCTCTCCATAATTACCGATCTACCAGAATATCTTCACCATTCATTCATTCACATGCCCACCCACCATCCTGTGCTCATGTAAGAGTCAGGGCCACTGGGCTGTGCACCCTGTTATTATGGGAACATGGCATCTATCCCTTCTGGAACTGGGCTCTCCTACCCCTTTTCACTGTCCTGGTTTTGACTTGTTAACAAAAAAATCAGGATAGGGCCCCCAAAAAAAAAGAAAGAAAGTTTAAAACAATAATGAATAAAAACCTTAATATTTGTATGTATTTTGTGTCTCCACTCTCTTCCCTTCCAAGGAGGTTAATTGGTGCTCACTAAAGCTGTGGTACCTCAGTCTCCACCTTATAGATACCTCCAGCCTCTGCTAACCACTGTAACATAGCCTTGATGCAAGGCACACATTCATCTCTAATGTTGAGGAGGGAAGATGCTAAGGAGTTTTGGGCATTATTTTTCTAATTGTCAGCCTGTCTAGCTGCTTTCTGCCCCTCACCTAGATGTTGGGTCTTTCTTTCCAATCTTCTTTCTCTTCACTCTCTGGGTGGCAAGAGGATGATTGCAGTGCTCTTGGTGTTTTCCATCTCTCTGCTATCTTATGGATTTTTGCTTTAATCCTATGTTCTTGTCTTCTGTGAGCACAAGACCTCTCCCATAATTAATGTCTGCCATCCTATCCTCGAGATTCCTGCAAATCTCTCTCTAGACCAGCCAGAGCTATATGCCAGGGCTACTGTCCTCCCTCCACCTTCCTGTTCAGGTGGTTAGTAGGCTCTGGCTCTTACACCTGCTACCCTTGTGCCACTTAGGCCCATCCCTTAGTTTCTCTAAGTTGGTAGTCGCGTTTCATTATTTTTAAAAATTTATATCCTATATCCTTTTCCTATCATTTTGGGCTAGGACTCTATAGCATTCTCTCCTTTTTCCTCTGCCTCTAGTTTCTCTCCTGCTAAACAGGACTCAGGAAAGGAAGGGGCCAGCATCAGTTACTGGCAACCCACGAGCACGATGGCACTATGTCTGCCTTATGGGTGGCGTGGGCACTGACCATCTTGCCCATTGGCTACAAAAGACTTTGCTCCCCACTGAGTCCTGGCACCTCTGGCTTAGACCCATATATGTGAATGAATGGTGGAAATATTCTGGGAGAGCAACAATTATAGTAGTCGTAATTTTCATTGTTCTTCTCATTGGCTAAGGCCTGTTTTCAAAGTTGAGCAACTTGTTTATTCCCATTTCTGCCTACTCCAGTATGGATGGTGACCTGGGCAGAGTGATGTCTAGAATGCAGGAAAGCAGTAAGTGCAAAGGCACAAACTGAAGAGAATAGCCCAGGAGGTAATGAAAGGGACACAATATTTTTAAATATGTAAGTGAAAAGAGGAAGACCAGGAGTGGGATTGTAAGGGTAAAAAGTGAAAGGGGTGACTGTGCAGAGGGGGACCAGGAAAAGGCATACATCATGAGCAAATACTATGCATAGCTAGGGGGATCAGTAGTAGGAGACAGGTTATACTACCCTTGTACAGGTCACTGGTGAGGCCACATCTAGAATATGGAGTTCAGTGCTGGTGCCCACACCTCAGAATGGACATTAACCTGTTGGAGAAGGTCCAGAGGAGGGCCACAAAGATGATAGCGGGTCAGCAGGGTAAGGTATATGAGGAGAGGTTGTGGGTGTTACAACTGCACTCAACAGGTCAGGTCCTCTGCTCCCACAGTGCCGAGCTCCGAGCGCAGCGTTGTGCACAGGTAACAGACAGGATAACCCTCCTGTCTGCTTGTGGGTCTGAATCACCTTTAGTCTCAGGTTCTGGGGGGATTCAAACTGTGAACCTTATGCTAGTGTACCTAAATGTACAGGCTCAGATAATCTGCTCTTTGGGGGGATGCCAGATATATTTCGCCTAAGGGCACCTAACCAGGTATCCAAAAATGAACCCTTAAAACTCTATAAAAGACCTTAGGTATATTCTTAGCTTTCCCCAGTTTGGTAACACCGTCAAGCGTATGAACAGTTTTGTCAGTCTTAACCTCCATACGTCACATGCAAAAGAAAGAACTTGGAAGACCCGGGCAGTATCTCAAATGAAAGGTTTACTTAAAAATGGATAAAAATATGTAAAATGTAAACACAGAACACTATATCACAAAGCATACAATCACTTAAAAGAAAACAAAGAAAACTACAGACATACTCCTACCAACATACAGTTAGACTTTGTCTATCTAATGTATTACCTGTTTATAGTGCTTAAGTTAGATCTTGTTTCTTAAGAGCCCAAAAGAAATATCACTCAGTTGAAACACAGAATACAGTTTAAAACACTGTCTCCACCCCTTCCATGAGGTCATCTAGCACCTCCTTTAAGAATATAAAAATTATACAAACAATGATCTTCCTGTCAGGATATATTTTAAATACTGTGACTTCAGCAAAACTAATTTCCCAATATGTCTCCTTAATTAACATCCCACTTTGATCTCAAAGTTCCTCTTCCCAGGGCACATCAAAGAAGTTTTATAGCTTTTAACACCAGTTGATATTAAATGTTTTTCCTGTTAAGACGTCATACAAGTTTAAGATCTCCATCCTCTGGCAGACTCATAAAGTCCCATTTTGTTTCCACTTTGAAGAAGCAATAGGTCATAAAAAAAAAAAGGCCATAAAATGCAATGTCTCAAGGAAGTTAATCACATTACAGAGATCTCCTGGTTTAATATATCCTGCAGCTTCTCTGAAACCTGGGGTGGAGGGGGGAGCCATGGCACAGCTGCCTTATGGAGACAATCACACACTACATTCTATATTAAAAATATCATAGAACAATCATAACCAGCTGGCCAAGCGTCACAGAGGGCAATGAACATGTACTCCCTGAAGGAAAGGAGAGAGAAAGGGGAGCATGATTGGGACCTTTAAGTACTTGACAGGGGTAAATAAGGTGAATTAGGAGGGTCTCTTTAAACTGAGTGGCAACCATAACATGAGAGGGCACAGTCTTAAGCTGGGAGGGTTAGGAGAGTCAGGAAGTACTTCTTCACAGAGATGGTGGTGGTCACTTGGAATGCACTGCCCAACGAGATGGTCTTATTGAAGACATTGGGCAGCTTCAAGAGAGGCTGGGATAGGCATAGGGGGAAAGTAAGGATTATGGGTATAGAGGATGGGAGGAGTGGGGGGCAGGGTTAGTGTCAGTAGCTCAAGCTGTAGACGCTGCAATACAAGCAGACTAGATAGAACAAATGGCCTTCTTCTGCTGGCTTCTTCGTATTTTCATATGTTCACAGAGGAAGAAGAAGGAGAGGGGCCTGGGAGGTGGACACTAGTTCTTTTTCAGAGGCAAGAGTACTGAAGGGACTTGCTAATCTGAAGGTGGACAAAGCAATGGTGCCAGATAGGGGACATCCAAGGGTATTGAAGGAGCTCAGGGAAATACTGGCAGCACATCTGTTAGTTCTTGTTTAACAGCTCACTGGAAACAGGATTGGTTCTGGAGGACTGGAGGAGGGTGGATGTAGTCCCACTACACAAACGTAGGAGGAGGTTGGAAATTATAGGACAGTCAGCCTGACATCAGTGGTGGAAAAGTCAATGGAATAACTGCAGAATGAAAGGATTATGGAGTTTCTTGAATCTAGACCCAAGGTAGCATGGTTTCATAGGGGGAGGTCATGTCAAATGAATCTAATAGATTGTTTTGACTGGGTCACAAAAGGATTTAGATCAGGGTGGAACAACAGACATGGCCTGCCTAGATTTAAGTAAGGCTTTCAACAGTGTTCCACATAGAAGACTAGTAAACAAGCTGGGTAGCGTTGGAGTGGGTCCAAGGTGATAAACTGGATAAGAAATTTGCTAGGTGACAGAGGGTGGTGGTAAATGGAGTCCACTCAAAAGAAAGGATGGTGAACAGCAGGCTACCTCAGGGATCAGTGCTGGGACTGGTCCTCTTCAATGTCTTTATAAGTGACATTGCAGAGGAACTGGGAGGGAGGGTCTGCCTCTTTGTGGATGACACCAAAATCTGCAGTAGGGTGGAAGAGATGAGCACAGACTTGAGAAAACTAGAAGAGTGGTCAAGGGTATGGCAGCTGGGTTTCAATGTGAAAAAGTACAAAATAATACAGTTAGGTCACAGAAACCCAGGATTGGAGTACAAAATGGGTGGGGTGGTATTGATGACCACCAAGCAGGAAAGAGACCTGGGGGTAATCATATTGGATGACCTTAAGGTGCTAGCCAGTATGATAAGGCAGTAGGGAGAGCTAGTGAGATGCTGCGGTGCACAGGGAAGGGTATCACCAGCAGAAAGAGGGAGGTGGTGTTGCCTCTGTGTAGGTTGCTGGTAAGACCCCACCAAGAAAACTTTATTCAGTTCTGGAGACCACATCTCCAGAAGGACATAGAATGAGGCAGTTCAGAGTAGGGCAACTAAAATGGTGCAGGGACTGCATCAAAAGCCCTATGAGGAAAGACTAAAGGACCTCAGTATGCACACCCTGGAATCAGAGGATGAAGAGGGGGGATATGACAGAGATCTTTGAATACCTCATGGGGGAAAATAATGTACAGGAGGGAAGTATGTTTGAGAAGAAAATGTACTCAAGAACAAGGGGGCATGCTATGAACCTGGAGGGGTAAATTCAGGAGAGAGATGTGATGAAGTGTTTCTTCACAGAAAGGATGGTGGGTTCCTGGAACAGCCTTCCAGTGGAGGTGGTGGGTGCGAAAACAGTGGTGGGGTTCAAGAATGCATGGGATAAGTACAAGGGAATCATAGTGGAAAGGAAGGGGGCGGGAGAAAAAGCTGTAGATTGGGCATAGTGTGCAGTAATAGTTTACTATAGATTGGGAGAAATGGGCAGACTGGATGGGCTAAGTGATCCTTATCTGCTGTCAAATACTATGTCATGTTCTGTGTAATGTTTTCCATGAGCCTATGCATTTCATCCCAATATCTCTGCATTAAGGTGGAGCTCCAAACCATGTGGAATCATGTACCCACAGTCACACTACACTTGCCTCAGATTTGGTCAGCTGCAGTCTGAAATCTATGTAACCTTTGTGGGGAGTAGTAGGCATACAATATATAGTTATACTGGACCTGCTTATTTGACTTGGCACAGTTCATTGTGTGCTGGGCGGCTATCCTCTATAGTTCAGGAAAATATCTGAGCTTTAGGCCCTTCTGTAGTCCTCTGTGGCTTCTGGAGTGCTGCCTCTAAGCATTTTATAGAAGGCTGACAGGTCTGATCCCAGGTTCTGGGGCTACCATAACATTCTTTGTTGGAGAGAGGATTGGTAGGCTGATAGCCCTGCATTGTTTATCCATTAGGCCCCTAACACATGAATACACAAAAAATGATGAGGTCTGAAGGTCATCTCAGAGCTTCAGTGCTGCCAAAGAGCACATTATCCCTACCTTCATATTATTCTCCAATTAAGTTAAGGCCTTTTCTTCTCCCATTGTAGCAGCCCCTGATATACAGTGGTGTCCCCCAGGGTGAAACCCACTTTTAAAGTACTCTGCAGTATGCTGCAGCAGACCTACTGAATAAAGCAATGTAATTTCAATGGCAATTAGTCCCTTTTGTCATGCAGGAAACTTTGGCATTCACTTCATCCTGGCAGTGTCACATTTTCCTGAATGACAAAAGGGACTAATTGCCATTGAAATCCTACCAGGTCATAATGTTGCACGCCAGCTGCATATGACATGGTGACTAACCCGGAACAGCACTGTAGGTTACAGGCAGAGGATAAGACCTCTGTTGGGATGGGATTCTACAGCAGCTGCCATGGCTCAATGGACTGAGCCACTACAGCAAGGAACCCAGGTGCTGCATCTGAGATCGGGTTTGATTCCTGGTCCCAGAAACTTTTTCAAACACCATGAAGTCTTGCTATATTATAACATTAGCAGTCAGCCACTGCAGCTGAACTGCCCCAGAGAAGGAGTTAACTCCAGAGGATCTGAGTTCTACAGCAGCGAGCGCTTGTGCTCAAAGTTTCTATCTGCAGTTTCAAATGAAACTGTCAGATTCTTCTCCGCTTCACTGAACAGTCGCCCGGAGATCAGCCTTCAGCTCGGTTCATTCTCGGGTTCAAGCGAGTATTTTCGGTCATTTGAACCGCAAAAGTCATTATTTTACCACATTTCGGTTTTAAAGCTCTATCTGGTAACCGTAAGTACTAAATTTAAGTCTGTGTGGAAAATTAATTATCGGTTTGGTTTTGAACCGATCGGTTTGTTATTTCTACATTTTAAAAGTGTACAGTGGGTTTAGAGTGCAGTTCGGTTCTTATCGGTTCTAAAAACCAGAATTATAACGTTTTTCAAATACCGTGACACGGTTAGGAACCGATAAGGGTGTCTTGCCTAGCACTGCCATCAAAAGGCAAGTTTTGGTTAGGCTGGCATTATGTCTGAGAAACCCAAAAGAAAAACGGGCCCACTGGGTTTCAACACTGTGATGTCTGTGGGGAGAGCCTTTGCCAAGGCTGACCCACACACCACTTGTGTTTATTGTCTGGGGCTGACCACCTCTGTCAGACTGCCAGGTGTGTAAAAATTTCCTGCAGCCACCCTGGAAAAGAGTTTGGGCGGCTCCAGGAACGAGAGGCCAAAAGTCTGCTGACCGGATGGCCAGCCCGGTCCAGTACTCACTGGACCAGAGGGAGTGCCCTCTGACCAGGCGAGACTTCCTCGGGCAAAGGAAGGCTGGTTCAGGGAACCAGTCCCGAGTAAAAGACAAGGAAATCAGTAGGTTTGGGGTCCAAAATTGTGTCTCCAACTGCTGCAGAGATAGCTAAAGCCATTCAGATTGTCCAGTCACTGTCTCAGGGATCTGTAGAACCACCAACAGTTGGTAAAAGGTTGGTTCGTTCAGTCCCAGTAGTTCAGAATTTTGAAGTTGAGGATTTTTATGAACCACAGGAGGGGGAGGAGGAATTTGATCAATATATGTGTGGCTGGGGGGGTCTGGACGTGCCCATTGAACCGGACATTTCTCCAGACAGACCTTTAGAATCTCCTCCTATTCTGTCTGAGTCCCCTTCTTCTTTATTTTTACAAAAGGTTGCAGAAACCCTCCAGCTTCCTTTAGAGGAGGCTGTGGATGAGACAGAGGAGCCTGATTATGTGGAAATGATGGATATTCCAGAATCTAGGAGGTTGTCTATTCCTTTGCATAAGTCATTTAGGAAGCAAACAACAAAGATTTTAAAAAATCCTCATTCTGTCCCTCCTGTAGATAAAAAAATGGACAGAAGGTATACTTTGTCAGGCTCGGATACAGACTTCCTTACTGAACAGTGTAGTCATGTAGGTGTGGTTCAAGCTGCAGCCTGTGACAAGGCTAATATTCCTCTGGCCTCACATCCTCCTGATAAGGATTCCAGGAAGATTGATGCCATGGCGAAGAAACAGTATATGGCAGCTTCTTTGGGACTCAGGCAGGCAAATTATATGGCTTATGTGGCTAGATATCAGAAATCTAGGTGGGACACAGTATTGCAGTTAGCCAAGCAGGCCCATGGCCAGCTGGCTAGTGAGTTGGAACAGGTGGCTGCTGATGGCATTGAAGCCTCTAAAGTTCAATTTCATACTGCTGTTGATGTTAATGATGTTTCCTCTAGGGTCATGGCCACTTCTGTAGCTTTCCGTAGGTTGGCATGGCTCAGATGCACTAATCTGTCCCAAGATACCCAGTCAAAGGCTATGGATTTTCCTGTAGTGGGAAATTCTCTGTTTGGGGAGCAAACAGAAAACTATATGAAAAAGATGGATGAATACAGAACTACCTACAAAAGTGCCCAGGCTAAGGAGAAGCATGCCATGCCACAAAGGCATGCTCCCAGAGAGGTAGGGGCAGGCCTTTTCCAGGCCTTTACCAATTTCAAGCCTCCTCTGCTGTCTCAGAGAGGGTTTCTTCAGAGGCAGGGGTAGACGAGGCACAAGTAGACCATCCCTCCCTCAGCCTAAGGCTGCTGCTAAGCAGGCACCCTGATGGGGTGCCCAGGGCCGATTCTCCTGTACCAGTGGGCAGGTTGGCTTATTTCAGCCAGAACTGGCTGTCCCTAACTCACGGACAGATGGGTTCTGAGGTAATAGGCCAGGGTCTGGTTCTCAGCTTCAAACACTTTCCAAAGATGAGAGCCAGACATTTTCCACCTGCAAATCCTTCAGAAGCCCTTGCTTTGGAAGCAGAGGTTTCTTCTCTTCTGGACTGCAAAGCAGTGGAAAGGTTCCTCCTTGCCATCAGGGCAAGGGGCTTTATTCAAGATACTTTCTTACCCCAAAAGACAGGAGAATGGGCCCATTCTAGATTTAGAGGTACCTGAACAAGCATCTTTTGAAACCAAAGTTCAAAATGTTGACTCTGGCAATGATATTGCCTTCCCTAAGGCCAGGGACTGGCTAGCTTCCTGGACCTCAAGGATGCCTATTTTCATGTTCTGATCAGGCCTTCTCACCGAAAGTACCTCAGGTTCGAACTGCCCTCAGGCCACTACCAGTTCAGGGCAATGCCCTTCAGCCTGACCTCTGCGCCAAGGGTATTCACAAAATGTCTCGCTGTAGTAGTGGCTCACTTAAGAAGGCAGGGTTGCTGTGTTTCCACCTGGACGACTGGCTCATTGTGGGTCAGTCTCCAGGTCAGGTGAAACCCATTTGCAAGTCACCCAGCAGCTTCTCACTTCCCTGATCTCAAGCAAACTTACCAAAGTCAGTTCTGGAACCGGTTCAGGTCCCTAACTTTCATAGGCGCAGAATTGAACACAAGGTTAGCCAGGGCTTTTCTTCCCTCGGAAAGGGTGGACAGACTCATCGCCCTGGCATCCTCCTTTACCCCAGGGTCTCTCGACCAGCAAGGCATTTTCTGCAACTCCTTGAGTACATGGCTGCTTCCACAGCTGTCGTGCAGGGGAGCAAGATCCAGATGAGGGACATTCAGTTCCATTTGAGGGCCTATTGGTCTCAAAGGAAGGACCCTCACCAAGCTGGTTCCAGTTACTCAAACTCTGATCCTAGCCCTCCACTGGCAGCAGGTCCAGAGCAATTTAAGACAGGGGTTCCTTCATTCCCATTTCTCACTCCCTCACCTCACCACGGATGCCTCCCTCTAGGGTGGGGGCTCACCTGGGCGATCTTGCCACCCAGGGTGTGGTCTCCTCAGAATCTCTGCTCCACATCAATCTGTTGGAACTCAGAGCTGTCTTTTAGCTCTTGGTGTTTTCAGATTCTGTCCAGAACAAAGTGGTTCAAGTCAGGACAGACAATACCACCACAATGTGGTACATCAACAAGGGGGCACTCGGTCTTCAGCCTTGTGCACCAAGCAATGAAGTTGTGGTCTCTGGCCTACTCCTCGAACACCTCCCTGATAGCGGTTCACCTCCCAGGGAAGGACAAATGTCCTGGCGGACGCCTCAGCAGAATTTCTCAGGCCATCACGAATGGGCTCTGAATCCACAAGTGCTGGGGTCCGTTTTGCCAGATGGGGCACTCTCAGATAGATCTTTCGCAGCCCCAGACAACCATCAACTTCCTCTTTTCTGTTGCAGGCCTCCAGTACTGAGCTCAGTCCCTCTATGCGCCTTTCTGTTGGACTGGAAGGGAAGTTCCTGTATGCCTTTCCTCCTTTCCTCTTCTTTCAGGGTACTAGTAAAATCAGATCTCAACCTTGCAGAGTGATTCTGATTGCCCCAGATTGGGCCAGACAGCCCTGGTACCCTCTGCTTCTGTCCTTGGCAGTCCACCCTGCCCTGAGCCTACCCAGAGTCCACGACTTACTGGCCTGTGCACAGAGGAGATGTGGTATCCGGACCTCAAATCCTCCACCTCAAGGCTTGGCTCTTGAGGAGCTAGAATTTGCTGACTTACACCTTTCTCAAGGTGTCATGGATATTTTAAAGGCTTCTAGAAGCCTTCCACTAGGCCACTTATAATTCTAAGTGGAAGAGGTTTTCCATCTGGTGCTCTGAGAGGCAGATTATCCCAGAATCTGCTGATCTTCCCATTCTTCTGGAATATTTGGTCCATCTGAATTCCTAGGCCTTAGACCAGCTACCCTGAAGGTTCATCTGGCAGCTGTCTCTGCTTTTGTGTCAGCAGGAAGCCTGCCTCCCTTTCTTCTCACCCTGTGTTCTCCAAGTTTTTAAAGGGTTACTTCATACTAACCTCCTTTTTGGGAACCAGCTCCGCCTGGGACCTGAATATTTGCATTGCTCAGTTAATGCAACCCCCCTTTGAGCCTCTGTCTTCAGCAGAGCTCAAGTATTTAACTTGGAAAACCATTTTCCTAGTAGCTATCACCTCTGCCAGACGCATAAGTGAGTTACAGGCCCTGTCAGTGGAAGAAGATTTTATCTCTTTCCACAGAGATAAGGTAGTCCTTAGGACTAATAGAAAGTTTTTGCCTAAGGTGGTTTCTGATTTCCACCTGAATCAATCTATCTCTCTCCCAGTATTTTTCACTGAGCATTCTTCCTCAGGTGAGAGGAGACTGCACAGCTTGGATGTCAAAAGAGCCTTAAGCTACTATTTAGAGCGCACAGAGGTCATAGGTTCGAATCCCTCCAACTGTTTCTTACCTAAGGCGAGGTTGGTAAAGGAAAACCTGCCACTAAGAGAAGAATTGCAAGGTGGATTGTTTCTTGTATCCAATTCTGTTATCAGAAGCTGGTAGAGTACCCCCTCAGGATTGAGGGCCCACTCCTAAGGGTACAGCTGCGTCTCTAGCGGCTGCTGGGACATTCCCATTCTGGAGATTTGTCAAGCTGCTACCTGGAAGACAGTTCACACCTTTACAAGCATTATTCCCTGGATGTCCAGTCCAGGAGAGATGCTCGGTTTGTACAGCTGTGCTTCAGAGCCTATTTCCTAAGTAGGTTCTGACCCTCCTCCATGGAGGTACTGCTGTGTAATCTGCTAATGTTATAATATAGCAAGACTTCATGGTGTTTGAAGAAAAATTACTCACCTTAGTAATTGCTTTTCTTCTCATGGAGTCTTGCTATATTCTCTTCACCCTCCCTCCTGCCCCTCTCAGAACCTCTACTTGGGTAGGGGTGGCGAATTAGTGCAAACACTGTGTCATGCTGCCATTGTAGTTCCTTTACCCTCTTTCCTTTGGGTTAGGATCTGGTTGCTTTATTTAGGTTATTTATATTGCCCCTTCCTGGACTTGAGTCTTGGTGGGAAGGGGGTCTCATAATGTGCTTGTCAAGGGTGAGAAACGAACCATAATACCATCAATTTTGTTATTATGGTTCTGGGTGTTTCTTTGTTGTTTATATTGTTGTTACTACTACTAGTAGGTAGCCATGGGCTAGTGTAGTTTTTCCACACAGACTTTCTGTTCTTTGATGTTAGCTTCGTAAAGATCTGACAGTTTCATTTGAAACTGCCAGATAGAGCTTTGGGCACAGCGCCCTTGCGCTGTAGAACTCAGATCCTCTGGAGTTAACTCCTTCCTCTCCGGGGCAGTTCAGCTGCAGTGGCTGACTGCTAATGTTATAATATAGCAAGACTCCATGAGAAGAAAAGCAATTACTAAGGTGAGTAATTTTTTCTTTTGCACTTAGTCTTGATTCGTGTTGAACCCCTCCTCAGAGTTGAGAATCCTTATTGGGAGGGTTCGGGGGTGCAGCCCCCATAATGGGATGTGCAGGGGGCAGAGCCCCCGTAAAAAAAAGAATTATGCCGCATGCAAAAATCATGCTGCATTGGCAGTGCGATTTTTGCATGCAGCATAATGTCTTGCAACATTATGACCCCGTACTGAAATTACATTGCTTTATGCAGTAGATCTGCTTCAGCATTCTGCAGGGTGCTTCACAATGCTGCAGAATTGGTTTCATCCTGGGGGCCACCACTGTACAAACACCATGTATCAAGTTTACTCCTTAAATACACTAGTTAGCAGCCGGCCCAGTGGCGCTGAGGGTTGAGGCACTGGACGCCTTACCTTGCACTGCACCGGTGACCCGGGTTCGGGAAAGACCTCGGGTCATCAGGGTGCCAGCACGGGGCAGGAGGCATGCCCACACACACGCGACGCCATGTCCAGGGCACCGGGCAGGAGGACACAGGGAGAAAACCTACCAGAAAAAGCCTAGAAAAATCTCTATTAAAAAAATACACTAGTTAGCTTATCTATAGGGGCTAGACCCTTGGGGTATTAGATGAATTTGCGATTCGAGATTTGAGCAGTTGTTCTAGTGAAGGGGATTTTGGATGCTTGTGCATGCAGCCCCATTTAGCCCCAAGGAATGGATCATCTTCAATAAAGGTGTACCTCCCAGTTCAGTTCAGTCTCCTCTGTTTGTTTCCACTGGGGTTGAGAGGGTCCCCCCTCTTGCAGTTGTAAATGACAGCTGTGCAGTCCAGTAGTAATGCTGGATATGGGGTAACAACATACCACTTTGGCTAAAGGTGATGTTGCCCTTTTATCAAGTAACCTGTGTCTGAAGGATTATTTATTTAGAAATTGGTGACCGGGAAAGGGACACAGAGTCAAGACTCATTTCCAAGTGTGACTCGGGGTGGAAGGGAGCAAGGAGCAATAATACAGACAGGCCAAACCCTGCATGGGCATCAGTCAGTACCAGTGCAAATAAACATGATATGGGGCAGGTATCAAACTGTAAAACTGAGAAAAATATTATATACAGTATAATGAAATGTGAATACGTTGCATGAGTGTTGAAGGGTATTCATGTAGTTTTTTGCTGGTGGGAGCATGTGGTCTGCTGAGCACAGTTAGAGTGAAGCATGGACCATTTACTATGACAGGATTGCTTGGAAAAAAAGGCCCTGGTGTTCAGAGGCATCTTCCTTGCACAGGATTTAACCTCAGGGTGGTCCTGTCTGCAAGTGAATGTTGAGCCACTGATTGACAGGCTCTGAGGTAACTAACACTGCTGCTGGACGCCTGATTGCCTTGTGTAAGTGTCTTAACACCATTTCCTCAAAAGCATAACTAGCACTAGTGATTTGCAGTGCTGGACATAAATGCCTGTTTTGTTATTTTCAGTAACAAGATGAAAGAGTGGAATGTCCCAACACCTGTTAGCTTTGAACATTTTTATGCAGCACAGTTTGTCTGTAAATTACGAAGATCTGTAAAAGGTATAATTAAAATAGAATTTCAAAGGAGTACTGCACATGTAAGAACCTTGCCTTTCTTATGTTAGAGGTAGAAGTTTTTTCTGTCCGGATTATTCTTAATCAATGTACTGTATGGGGTTGCATGTATTTCAGCAAAAGATCTGTTATTGCAATAAATATCTATTGTAGGTTTTTAAGTGCTTGGGAGGGGCTGATTAACAATTATATTGTGTGTATGGGGTGATTGCCACACATTATACCATGGACATAAGTGAACAGCCAATGGACCGTAAATCCTCTGATAATCACTGGCTGATGAGGAGGTAATGCTGGTGCTCATCCATATCCAGATTTGCAGCCCAGGAATAAATAGAGTAAAAATAAAACATAAAGAAACTTCTTTAAAAGATGTATTTTATTATTGTAAAAAATTTACGTTGGTATAATACGCAATAAGCCACTTTCGGATGTGGGTGCTCGGGGGTACCACGGCTGGAGAAATCCTGATAACCCACACCTCGTGGCGTATTGCTTAAATAATTAAACTTTCTGTGTTACAAGCAGTATGAGGTGACGCTGAGTGCTGTTTGCATTAGAGAAGTTAATTATGTAAACAGTAAGACATGGCAGAGTTTATATTCACAAACTGTATGACCAGGTAACATAGAAACATAGAAGTTGATGGCAGATAAGGACCGCAAGGCCCATCCAGTCTGCCCATTTCTTTTTCTGCCTTATGAATGTGCCATCGGCGTTTGCTCTGTCAATGGCCTATCTGTTCATATTCATCTGTATTGCTCCCTTATGCTTATCCCATGACTGTTTGAAGCCCTGCACTGTATTCATATCCATCACTTCCTGAGGTAGGCCATTCCATGCATCCACCACCCTTTCTGTGAAAAGAACTTTCTCACATTACCCTTAATCAGCCTTCCTCTAATCTCATGCTGTGTACTCTTGTCCTGCTAGTTTTCTTATATTGAAACATGTTAGACTCTTTCACACTTATTAAGGTCCTTAAGGTGTTTGAATGTTTCGATCATATCACTCTCTCCCTCCTTTGCTCTAGGGTATACATATTGAGCTCCGTTAATCTGTCCTCATATGTTTTCTGAATCAGTCCCTGCACCATTTTGTTGCCCTTCTCTGGACTGCCTCAATTTGGTTAATGTCCTTGTGAAGGTGCGGCCTCCAGTACTGCGCAGTACTCAGATGGGGCTAACTAGTGTCTTGTAAAGAGGGATTATTACCACCCCTTCCGATTAGCATACCCCTACTAATACACCCCAACGTCCCCCCTAGCTTTACCTACTGCTTTAGTGGTCTGCTTGGATGATTTTAGGTCATCTGTGATGATGATGATGCCCAAGTCTCTTTCTTCGCTTGTGACTGCCAGCAACTCCCCTCCCAACCTATAGGTGACTTCAGGGTTTCTCTTCCCTATGTGCATGATCTTGCACTTCTTTGTGTTAAACCCCAGTTGCCACTCTTCTGCCCATTTTGCCAGTTTATCCAGATCTCTTCTCATTCTGCCCACCCCATCTGGATCGTCTACTGTGTTGCAGATATTGGTGTCATCTGCAAACAGACAAACTTTACCCTCCAGTCCATCTGCAATGTCACTGATGAAGATATTGAAGATGACTGGCCCCAGGACTGATCCCTGAGCTACCCCACTTGTGACTTGCATCTCTTCTGACTGTATACCATTTACCACCACTCTCTATTTTCTGCCCATCAACCAGTTTGTCAACCAGTTGACCAACTGAGCCTACCAACATTAATCAGTCTTCTATGTGGAACAGTATTGAAAGCTTTGCTTGAAGTCAGGTAGGCAACATCATCTGTCCCCCTTGGTCCACCACTCTGGTTACCCAGTCAAAGAAATCTATGAGATTAGTTTTACAGGACCTTCCTTTGTAAACCCATGCTGTCTTGGATCCTCATGCGTCTATGGATTCCAGGTGTTGCACTATCTTTTCCTTAAGGAGTGCCTCCATAATCTTGCCCACTACTGAGGTAAGACTGACTGGTCTGTAGTTCCCTGCCTCCTCCCTGCTACCACTTTTGTGGAGCAGAATCACATGAGCCCTTCTCCAGTCTTCTGGGAACTCTCCTGTGCTCAGAGACTTGCTAAACAGTTCTGATAATGGCTCTGCTAGTTCCACCCTTAGCTCCTTTAGTACCCTGTGATGTATGCCATCAAGTCCCATTGCATTGTCCACCCTGAGCTTATTGAGCTCTTGTAGGGCCCTTTCTTTTGTGAAGGGACTAGTGCACACCTCCCTCTCCCCTCTGAGTTCTGAGCTTTGAGGTGCTTTCTCCAAGTACCTTCAACTACCTGGAAGTGCAGTTCAAGCATAGAAAGCAACACTTTGGAGTGTCTACTTACACTTACAAAATGGGTGCCTTGTGAAAACAAAATAACAACTCTGAAACATTTTAATATTTTAATACACACTCAAAAATACATTTAGAATTTTTAAAAAGTAGTTCTCTTTTTTAGTGTGAGAACTAGGTGATGCCTCACCTGTGTACTATTAGATGGTGCTGTGTTCATGTGGCTGTATTTTTTACAGTCTAAAGT
Source organism: Neoceratodus forsteri (assembly GCA_016271365.2). Classification (NCBI taxonomy): domain Eukaryota; kingdom Metazoa; phylum Chordata; order Ceratodontiformes; family Ceratodontidae; genus Neoceratodus; species Neoceratodus forsteri. The sequence continues at coordinate 325,593,809 of CM057454.1, read as the reverse complement.
TTTCTTCTACTTAGGTTTGGTAAGTTTGTGAATATACAAACGGTGCAGTGCAGTGGATCTTGATGATCCTCTGAGGGAGCAGGATTGAAATGTTTAAAATCGCTGGTTTGTTCAATGTTCTTGTATTGCCACCTGCCAGATTGAAGGACAATATCACAGTTTCAGCCAGAGCTATATATGTAATTCTAAGGTTCTTACTTCTGTTTGTCAAGCAGGAATTTGTAACATTTAACTGCTGTGCTAAATGCTTCATTCTGGTGAATGGTGCTTTTACACTGAAATATTTAAAATAGCTGGTTCAGGGCACATGAGCAGTCTCCATTGAGACAGCGGTATTTAAAATATATTAATTTATGGTTCACCAAGCTAGTCTGTTCGTTGAAAGGATTTGCACTGAAATGTTTTAGATGGCTGGTTCAACAGATCTGTGTGACAGTTTGCAAGGGACAGGATTAGCCAATGTTATTTGTAATTGCTACTCATGCAGGATACAGTAGCAGTGGATCTCAAGAACCGTAGAAGATATGGATGTTGACAGGGCTAGATTTTTTTACTTCACCATGATGGCAGACAGAAAATGTTTCAAAAGATAGTTGCCAGAAGTGCAAAACTATGGGTTCCTTCCTGAAGCACATGGCTTCTGAATCTTCTTGGCCAATCAGGATGCAGGAAATACTGTATCCATTTTATAACAGTTGGTAACCTGGGCTTTCCCCTGATGTAACATACAGTAAGGCATTTGTGGTCATATTTTAAATTTAGAAGGAAAATACTTGTGCAGCACATGACCCATATGGATACCGTGTGGTAGTACTTGCAGGTTCCAGCAATCAGAAGGCTGCATTTGTTGGATCATTTGAAATGCTGTATAATCTCTTTCTTGATTTGCTTCACAGTCTAAATATGATACCTGATTGAATGTACTTTGGGATTTTACTTTTTTTAGGTTGCCCAGGTATGCCTATGTTCTTGGAATTCCCATCGATTATGTTTCCATCAAGCCAACGACCACTTTGTGCAGTCCAAATTCTGGCCCTACTGGTGGCAGCATCGGCAGTGAGCTGAACTGTTTGGTAAGTTGAAATGAAAAGTCCGTGTCAGAATGTTTTGAAACCGTAAGATGGTGTGCAGTATGCAATAAGCCATGCCAGGGTGGGCACTGTGGGGGACTGATGCATGCCTCGGGTGTGTTGTGAGGTGTGTGGCACTGCAGAGTGCCTGCAGACATTTGAATGTGTGCCAGTTTCCCTCATTGCCCATCCTGACATGGGTTAGTGCACTGATTTATTGATTATTTTATTTGTTTGCAATTTTTGACCAGAAAAGATACGCTAAGCTGTGACAACTTGTTTCCAGGTGCATCCTGGGAGGTGGGCTACATGGACCTCTTTTATTGCTGGGAGAATGTTGGCCATGAAACTAAGGAAACTCCCTCAGTCATTATTTAGGTAGTGGTAATGGCTCCTTTTCTGCTGGATTTGTTTTGACTTTGCTTTTGAGTTTTTCATTTGTAAGTTACATTGTCCTTACTTTATGGTCTGTTTTTACATATACTTTTTATTAATAACAAAACACCCCTACTCTTCATTGATGAGTGTCATGGGATCATTGACTTTCACCTGGACAGTGACCAGAGACGAGCAGAAGGGACCTCTGATCAACTTTTCATATGAAGGAGGGCACCTCAAGTGAACAGCACCTCCTCCCCCCACCCACTACTGCAGTACAGTGTCAGTTGTGGGCATTACCCTAAATACCTGGTGTGGGGCTAGAGCCCACAACCTTCTGATCATGCGGTCCCAGAGGTGAGCATACCACCTACTGAGCCACTAACACTGCTGATACGGTTGTGTTTATAGAGTAGTAAATCCACTTACGTTTGTATTCTTCTAAGATGCATGACTAATGATTAGCTTGTATTCTATCCTAGAAAAAAAAGAAATCCCTGAAAATTCACCCTGGGCCCTAATTTCAAAGTCTTGTTAAACATAGTACAATACATACCACCCAAAATTAGAAATATACTGACCTCAGTCTGGGGGATGTTTTGGTCTGTGTATATTCTTCACTTGTCCTGTTAACTCAGTTGTCCAAAGCTTTTGTGACTCCTTCCATTGACAAAAAGTACCAACAGACGAACAGTCCTGTGCCTCAAGGCACCCTACCTCTTCCTTAGGGAGCTATCAATTTTAGAGAGTAGTTCAACTGCACTTATGTCAAAGGGTGACACACATGATCGGGTGGGCAGCCAATGGCAGTGCATCATATACATTTAAAATACCCATTACCATAATGCGTATAGTTAACACTCCCACACACATTTATGCTGTATGAATGTTGAAGTTCCTCATAATTGCAACAGTTTCATCACATTTGGTAAAGCTCTGCCACAAAGGCAATCAATTTATAATGGATCAGGAACTCAAAAGGCAAAACGGAGGGTGGAGATTGAGTATACGTACAACCCTTGTACTTCAGTACAGCTTGATCAAATATATAACCCAAGTGAAATCCAAGTATATATATAGCCAAAAAAATTAGAGAAAGGAATATCCAAAAATAAATCACAGAGCTGAACGTGTTATAATTAATTAAAAAAAAAAAAGGTCAGTGGCAGTGTGCCTTGGATGGGGAGGGCTGGTGCAGTTTCTAGTGCCACAGGAAGCCCTGCAGGTGGGCCCATGGAGCTTACTTCTGCTGCAGGGGCAAGCTGTGTGTCCCAAGGCCGACAGAAGCATTTCCCATACCATGGGGAGGAGGGTGATTGAGGGAGAAAAATCTTGCAGAACAAATTGCAGCTGCCATCTTTATGACCATCTTGGCCTGAGTAGTTATACCTCTGCACACATCGCCAGAGGAAGAGCAAGAGGTGCTCAACGCAGTACAGTGTGCCATGGCACAACGGGCATGATATTCAAAGGATGCTTATGACAGGATGCGCCTGAGCAGCATGGCTGAATATCACACGGATGCACCAATGCGCAACCAGGGATGCACCAGGGAGCATGTGCAGTGCAATAGCGCACCCAGGGATGCGCAGGGGAGCAAGCCAAGGAGCAACACACAGGCATCCAGCACACAAGACACACACCATATGGCCTGACAGGACAGGACACAGCCACCCCGCCCATACCAAGACAGAACACCACCAGGTACATACCCCCATCCACCCCAGATGGAACACACATCAGCCATGCACACCACTGCAGCATGGCTCCTCATGCCAGCTGCAAAACAGACACGGACACAGACAGTTAACCAGCAATAATATAATGTAACATTCAAAATAAAGCTATGTACAGATATATACAATGGATAGGGAAGGAGGGACCATATACAATGGATAGGGAAGGAGGGACCACCCACACACAGGGAGGTCAGGGAAGGGAGGGAGGCAGGATGCAGGGGCAAAGGCAAGAGAAGGAGACAAGGAAGGGTACACAGGAAAGGGGAAACAGTCCTGTACAACGGCACTATGGGCATCCCCGCCCCACCATCGGGCATCGCCAGCATTGGCACCTCTGGCCATGTAGTGTCTGCGCCAGCCACTGCACCACCTATAGTGTGGTTGTTGTGACATGGAGGATCCACCTCAGGAGCTGTGTATGTACATCACTGGGCCCGACACCTAGGACAAAGGCGGGAACACCGTATGAGTGCGTGTCCAGAACGCGGCAGCCCACCCACCATGCGCAGCGAGCATCGGTGTCATGCGCCCCTAGGCTGGCAAACTGCCACCCGCAGTGAGAGCGCCACATGAGCCGCTACCTGGGGAACCACAGCCATGCATAATAACAAGACACTAACACCGCCTATGTGCAGCTCACCACCGCCATGGTGGGCAGGTGACGGCCATGCAGGCAGTTGGCGGTGACACAGCCAGGTACCAAGTGCAGCCACAGCCCACATGCAGCAGCCACCCACATATACGAAAAGCCACGGGTGTGATGCAACGGGCACCACAGGCAGTGCACAGCTGGACCATGCCATGCGTACAGAGGGCCATGTCCCACCCCAACCACTACTGCCCACCCGACATAACATGGAGACAAGTACATGATCATACCTGCATGCTGAGGCACACCCTGTGGCTGTCCAGCCACCATGCCAGCATGACCTCGACCAGTGCAGCATCCCCAGCGTCCGACCTGGCCTGCAGTCATGAAGTGCCAGCGAGGCGAGGCCCACCTCCGAATGAATGGAGAAGGAAACATCAGCACCAACAGAAACCACAGGGCACCCCCCCAGCACAGTGTGACATGCTGCACAATGTGGAAGTGGCACAGTGGCACAGGGCAGCCACAGTGTACCACCACACCCAACAGGGCATGCAACCCCAGCCCCCACCCCCCAGCAAGGTGAGCCAATGGTACTGCCCCCCTGGAACACAGGATGAGAATGGGCACAGGCGCTGAGCACTTACCTTGCCGTGGCATGGCGCCCCTCCAGACGTGTGCCTGTAGTGTCTGTAGACGGTCTGGGTCCCTACGCTTCAGGTCCCCGTACCGGTGCCTGCACTGCTCCCCAGTGCACCACGCACCTGTGGCCTCCTCCAGGGCATCTGCCACCTCCTGCCACACCTCAGACCTAGACCTGTTGAGAGGCACCTGGCCACACAGTGAGTCGACATGTGGCACCACTAGAGCCACCAGGTTAACCAGCTCAACTTGAGTCCAGTTCTGCACCCTTGCTGCTGTCCTGCGCGACATGCTATCAGTACAACAGGCAATCCAAAATGGCGCCTGGCAGCACTTGTGCCACACTTGCTGGGGATGTGCAGCTAGCACCGTGATGTGCTGCCACTGCCAATCGCGCAGTCACGGACATGCACGATCCTGATAATGCAGCGCTGCCACATGTCACAGTGCACCTACAAGGGCAAAGGGCACCCTTGGGGTCAACGGTCGTGATGCGCACCCTGCGCCACAACACTATTGGGCGTGGCAGGCACACTGCACGGTAGGGACATGTGGCTGCCATACTACACGATCCCATTGCGCACGGGCACCATAGTACCCATGGCGCAGGGGCACCATCGAAGGCATGGTGCCTGAGCGCTATCAGCTGGGTGGCGCATAGCGCCATAGGCCAAACAGCGCATGAGCACCATATGTGCAATAGCAGACAGGCACTGTACTGCCTATCGCCACGCTGGCGAATGACACGCCACTGGATGCATGATGTCGAGTGCCGCATGCACATGGCACAGGCAGTTGCGCATGTCACATTGTTGCGCCTTATGACTTGTGCATGCAACTCCATTGCACAATGCGCAACCACACGATATTATTCAGCAAATGTATGCAAATCAGCTGATTACAATGTCCACAGCGCATCGGCTGCATTTGCATGTCATTACAGTTGCGCAAGCCCTCATTTGCATGTGATGCGCTATAAAGGCGCCATGGGGAATGCACAGGATAGGAACGGTTGCATACCTTAGAGGTGAGGTACATGCTGCGGGATGGTGGAATGGGAGGGTGGATGGGGACCTAGCAGCACATGCTAACACATGTCACCCTCCACAGGAAGAAGCATGACCGTCCATGAGGAAATTGAGGAGCATGGGCCTACATGCAAGCGCAGGCCCAACTTCACCAGGGTGGAGTCAGATGCCCTATTCCAGGTGTACCTGGACCAGGAGCTGCTCCTAAGCAGCTCCACAGGCACCCACAGGCCCGGGCAACAGCATGGGAGGGTGTGGCCCGTGCCATGAACCAGCAGGGCAGCCACCAATGGTCTGTGCAGAAATGCAAAAAGAAGGTCGGCAAGGACCGGAGGCAGATCAAGGAGAAGGTGGCAGCCTTCTGGGCAGCACGTGCCGCCACAGGCGGGGGTCAGCCAGCCATGCCCACCCTTACGCCGCAAGAGGAGTTGATGGCAGGCACCATGCGGCGCAGTACGGTTGAGGGCATGCCCGGCGGAGGGTTCCAGACAAGTGGAAGCACATCACTGCATGGTAGGCATGGCAGGGGCAGGGGGTTGGGGGCATGGTGGGTGACAGCAACACTAATGCCACTTTGTTCCCTTCCAGCTCCTGAGCACCTGCATGCAGTGTCAGTGGTGGGGGTGTCCGCTGTGGGGGCAGTCCTGGCCCCGGGGGACCGTTCAAGCACCTCCAGTAGGCACTGTGTCCTGGATCAACTGCAGATCAGTACCGCTGTCCATCCTGATGCTGTCAGCGCAGAAGCGGACGAGGCCTGGCTGCATTCAAGCAGGACACCAGGCATGGTGTCCTGTGTGCTGAGATGCAGGTTGTGGCGGGGTCTGGATCCAATGACAACAACAACAACCACATCACAGATAGCGCTTTTGTGGCTGCAGGGGAGACACCCATACCACAGGCACAGCTGGTGGCCCAGTGGTGGTTGCCTGTACACCGGCCACTGCAGCAGGCATTGCTGAGGCTGCCACAGGTGCAGCAATGGATGGCTGTGATGGCGGTGGTGGTGGCTGTGGCAGTGCAGCCACAGTGGTGTTACCTGCACACAGCGTCCGGAAGGGCAGAAGCAGCGGCCAGATGGCATTGAGGGGAGCCTGGGGCGTGCCCACCAGTGCTCGCAGGCACCCACGGAGACCCACTGTGCAGGCGCCACCATCATGGGGTGCTGGGCGCAGAGGTTGGATACACACTTGAGTCAGTACAGTGACCCTGTGCTCAGGGTGCTGACCCCTTGGACGAAGCACACCCGCTCGTCATGCCTCTGTCCAGCAGCAGGTGCAGCTCACAACAGGTGCGTGCACTCCATGAGGAGCTGCGCCAGGTGGCAAAGTGGCGGGATATGGACTTGCCCTGCTCTGGCAGAGAACTGGCAAATGTGGGTGGACACGGCCACAGCCATGGATCGGCTGACCGCTGCGGTCACAGCCGGACTGGCACCTCTGGCCACCCTGGTGCATGGCCATCCACCACTCACACTGCAAAGTGCATCCTCCACCCCCTCAGGCCTGGTGGCGTGCGACCCCCTCAGTGTCGCCACCAGGGTCTGCTGTGGGCATTCCCAGCACACCCAGTGCGGGCATGGTGTAGAGCCTGCAGACACCTTTGCGGACACGGTTGCGGTCCCGCAGTGTCACCCCTGGGGGACCATCTGTGACACCCCCTGTGGCTGACACACAGGCAGCAACTGCTGTGCATTCCCGGCGTGGCTGTCCATTTGCCCACGGTGGCAGTGCTACCGTGCGGTGTTCCTGAACCGCCCACCTCCACGTACACTGTTTGCTGCTGCCCTGTGTACACATTGGTGCGTCGTGTGCATCCCATGGCTGTGGACACCGTGGTCAACCCTGCACATGGCCCATGTGCTCACCCACCCGGCTGCTGGACACTGTGGCATGAGCATGATGATGCTGAGACAGCGCTGACTGACACTGTGCAGCGCCACTCAGTGCCCTGACCTGCGCCCGGAACCCGGCCATGGGCATCATGACCATGTGCATGTGGGTGTGTGGGTATATATGTGTGTGTGTGTGTGTGTGTGTGCCTGGTGTGCAGGCCTGTGCTGCATTCTGTCTCGGTGCCTGTGCCCCACCCCTGTCCAGGCCCCCTCCTTCCAACCCTGGCACAGGGACACCCATGCCTGCCTGTCCACTGTGCCCTGGGCCCTGCCCCTGCATGTGGCCGTGTACACTATCTACGTGTCCATAATGCTCCTCAGCGATTGTGTCTCTGTTGCTACTGTACCATCCGTATCAGCTGGGGATCCCACGCCTGGGGCTACCACCCAGGCCCATGGGCCTCATTGTCCCCCTTCGACCTCGACAGCTATCCCACAGTCGGGTGGCCATGTTGTGAGTACACAGCAGGCCATGAATAGGCTGCAGGCTTTGAGGGGCTGTACTGTAGGGCACCACCAGACCTGTCCAGGCAACGGAACCGGGCCTTCGGCAGTCCGAACACCCACTCGATGATGTTCCGTGTGCTGGTGTGTGCCTCATTGTATTGCTGCTGTTCTGGAGTTGACAGGCACTAGTATGGGGTGAGCAGCCAAGGTCAGAGTGGGTAGCCATGTCACCTGTGTGGAGAGATGTCTGGTTAGCTTGGTGGCCTGTGTCAGTGCACCCCCCCCACCATCCCGGCCACGTTCCCTGGCACCCATGCCCTGGCATCCCACACACCCTGCCCTGCTGTTCCTGGCATATGGCATACACAGCATACTCACTGACTAGGTGGCCAGTGGGAATGTCCCTACCCTCGAACCTCTGGCACAGTGCCAACTGGTGCCAGATGAAGCATCATGTGCTCCCCAGGGTGTGGCACATATATTGATTATCACGCCCTGGCATCGCACACCACCTGGCAGTTGACACTGGGGTAGCCTTCCTGTTTATGTAGGCCACCCCCGAGTCTGATTGGTGCGCGGATGCCAACATGGGTGCAGTCGATGGCCCCTAGCACGCCAGGCAACCATGCCACCCTGTGGAACTCCTGCATGTTTGCTGTATGCTCTGCCTGTGTGTTGGAGAAATAGATGTACTCCACAGCATGTGGCAGCAGTGCGCTGAGGAATTGTGTGAGGAGACGTGATGCGGCCAACTGGGGTATGCCTGTGGTGTCCCCATTGGTCTCCGGAAGGTGCCCGTGGTGAGTAGGCACATGACAGCCGTGACCTTTGTCTCCACAGACAGGGCGTGGCTCCGTCTTGTGGATGCCTGCATCTCCTCACTGCACAGCTCACACAGCCGCCTCAGAATGGCCCGGTTCAGGTGGTACTGGCCCATGATCTCTGTGTCACTGTACTGTTCAAAGGTGATGTGGGCACGGTACCACCTGTTCCGGGCATACCGCCGACAGGCCCTTCCATGGCCATGCTGGTCTGCATGCTGCCTCCTCACTCCCCTCATTACTGCCTCCATCTAGAATGTTGCACTAGCCATGGCCTGGGCTGTGCGTCCTCCCCCTGGGCAACCCTCTCCCCTGGCCCCCCGGCTGTTGGTTGCTGTCTGTGCCCCTGCACCATGTGCACCCCTGTTCGGGGCTGCCTGGCCTGCTGTATGTGGCCTCCGCCTCCCACCTCTCCACGCACCTGTGCTGCTTCTCCTATGCTGGGTGTCACGGATACCCGCTATGGGTTGTCCTGCACCCTGTCTCACTCCCGTTCGTGTGCACACACACACACACACTCTCCCACTCACTTACACGCTGACATGCCCAGTGTCTGGCGCTTTGAGGCTCCCAGGTCACCACTGTGTGCCTCTCTCAGCCTGCTTCAAGCTCTGTGGCTCCCCTTTGGCCTCTCAGGCTGCCACCTGCTTTTAACTTTTTTTTTCATCATTTTTCTCCCTACTGCCGGCTTGTATCTTTTCAGGAGGGTGTCCCCAGCCGTGTCCCCCAGCGTCCACCAGCCGACGCTGACCTGTCCCGGACTCCCCCACCGAGGACCGGATTTAGTTGGACAGCACTGTGGCTAGCTGGGGGCGGAGCCTGTGAGGCGCCCTCTGCCATCCTGCATGGCAGTGTTCTTTTCTCTTGTTCTCCCAGGAGTCTGGACCATGTAATGATGTCAGCGGAGGGGAGCGCGCACGCGCTCCCTCCAGATGTCTGGCCCGACTCCTCCCCTACTTGTGGTATGGCGCCCTGTCTTCCAGCCTTCGCCGAGGGGCAAACAAGTGCCGACCACCAGGATCCCCCCTCCCTGGAGAAGGAGAGCAGTCCATCGGAAGCTCAATCCTCTCCTCCCCTGCTGACCCCCAATGGCCTGTGCTCGTTCCCGAACATGGATCGCCGGTGTAGCACAAGGTAAGGTGCCAGCGCCTCAGCCCTCAGCATCACCGGGCCGGCTAACTGCTTTTAACAATTCTTGAGAATTCTTGATAACCTTTGCCCTTCTGAGGCTCCTCAGTTAAAAGCAGGCTGGTGTTAATTAGCTTCTCTGACGTAATCTTCTGTTATGTTTTAAATGTATATGTTAAACCAATGAGAATTATTTGTGTTTTTTCAACATAATCTGCTGTTAATAGTATGGGATTTTCAAAATAACTGCCATAAAGCTTCTGAAGAAGGACCGGGTAGGTTCGAAAGCTAGAGCACTTTGTTCTTTTCTGTAACATCCATGCTGGTCCAATAAAAGGTATCAAATCATTTGTTCCTGGATCTGTTCTTAAAAGGACCAATACGGCACCTACAACATTTTTTTCAAGCATACTGAGGTATTCCTGGGGTGAGAAGCATGCCTTTCACACTCGGGTACACCTGCCACCCTAAGAAAGGTAATTTTTATTTATTTTATTAAAACATTTGATAACCGGGAAAGGCACACTGAGCCGAGGCTCATTTCCAGGTGTGACCCGGGGAAGGGGGAAAGAAATATAATGCAGAAAATACATAATAGATACATGAGATAAATATACAGTTGCATAAATTATACAGTGAAGCATTGTACAATATACAAATAGTATCATACATGCTGGAAGGGTGTAGATTTCGTGGGGACGTAGGCGAGTGTTACTTCTCAGAGAGGGTTGTAGGTCCATGGAACAGGTTGCCAGAATGGGTCGAGGGGGTGGATATAGTGGATCAATTCAAAAGAGCATGGGACTAGGCAGAGGAGGAGAGAAAGAGGGCAGAGAGGTGGGAGATAGGAGGGCAGGAGGGGTGGGCTATCTTTTTCAGGCAGACTAGATGGGCTGGATTTTTTTTTTCTTGGCAGGATTCTATGATTCTATGAATTCTGAGGATTAGATTACTAGCCACAAAAAACATGTGGTGTGTGAGGCTGGCAGTGTTGGAATTACACTCAGTGAGCTTTGGGAGCTGGGGGGGGCCCATAAGGATTCCATCTTTAAGTTGAGTTCTCCTTCCCATTATAAGTCAATGGCAGTGATGTGTGAGCTACCGAGGCTCACTTCAGAGCTACCGGGGCTGAGCCCTAGCAAGCCCCCCTGTAATTCCAACACTGGAGGCTGGGCCTGTGAGTGGCTAGGAGCGGGTGCAAGTGGGGAGTGGAAGTTGTCTGATTTGTATTTGAAGCACTTGTGAGAGGGTGAGTTTCTTTGGGGATTGTGTGGTGGCGGCTGCCGCCGCCATGTTGATTGAAATGTTTCACCAGAAATGGCACACATGGGAGGCATGTCATCTGTGCTGTGGCATGATGAGCTTGTCTCTGATTGCGGCCGCACATTTCTTTCAAGTTGGTGGCACTTTACATAATTCTTGCATCAGCGCTAGCATACTGGCTAAATGGGGAATGAGGGATGCACCTACTAAAGTGTGACCTGCATTCGCCAACACTGACAGACCTCTCACTGTGCTGATACTATCACAAGATGTTGCTTGCGCCTGCGCAAGACAACATAAAAATATATCACTGCCCTCCCACTGAAAAGCAAAAGGAGATGCCAGTATCACAACAAGATATATCCTCTGCGAGGAAATGGCAAAGGCTTGGCAATTATATCTGTAACCTAGGTGCCACTTCCTAATTGGCTACTACCCCTGCCTGCCTCTCATTAATGCAGGTTGAGGGGCCTGAGTTTAGATTCAGAAGTTATAAGGGGTCAATACCACTAATGGAACTACACACACGTGCCTCCACCCAGAGTAATGTTTAAGTGGGTTAGATAATATGCTAGAAAACCCTCTGGGAAGTTGTACCTACCCACAGCCCCAGCCAGTGGTTCCACACATGGAGTTTTGCTAAACACTTTACTTAACATTCAACTTTACAATTTGGGGTGAGTGCTAATAGTATGCTCTCAGTTAACCTGCCTACCAACAGGGTCTGGACTCTCTGGATACACCCTGTGTTCCTGCAAAAGAAGGACTGGTTACCACAGCAGGACACCCTTATACCAGACACAGTAACTCTACCCTCAATAATGATATACTCAGGAGACAGTTTGAACATTCAAACAACAAACTGATTTATTTGAGGAGGTTAACAGGGGACGGGCATAGAGATCAATAGTTGCTGTGAAAAAAACAATAGGCCTTGATATTAAATTGATAATCACGTACATTTACACCCCTGACTTGATTCAGTCACTAAAATCTGGATACCCAAGATCTAAGGTGTGGCAAGCCTGAGCATTACTGTGGGGTGGCCAGTGTTGCAGCTGGTTGGGGCCCTTAAACAAATTACTGATTAATGATTCTTTTACTTACTTTTGGCTGTGGCCACATTCACCGGCTCTTTAACCGAAAGAAAAATTGTAATCCGCAGGCCCAATGGCCCACAAAACAGTTTAACACACAACAAGAACTTGGAAAACAGATCAGATAACAAACACTTTTTATTAGAAGTTGCAGGGATAGAGCCCTGTTGTACTCACTGCACCAGGACCTCGGATGCTGGGCTGATCTCCAGGCTGGTCTTTCTCGAGGATTGGCTCTCAGGCCGATGGCTGCAGGCTGAAGGTCTCTTCTTTCAGGATACGGACCAGGATATAGGGACCAGGGCTTGCACAACTCACCCCCACTTCCTGGCTTCGCTCCCAAGGGTGGCCGCAACCCGCAGTGATCTTTTCTGCAGGAGCTGACTCCCCACTCTGGTTCTCTAGCAGCTTGTCTCTCAGGATCAGCAACAGTCTTTCAGCAACACTTTTTGGCATCACCAGTAAGAGTTCTGGTACAGTCTCAGATAGGCTGCCCAGCTTACCCGCTTGCACACTGCAATCCTAGATGTGTAAGACGGCCATACAAACATTCAGGTCTCCCTTTATTTGCAGCAGATTCGGAGATAAGTCCGGTGACCCCAACTTTCAGCTTTAGGCCACTCACTCTGGTGAAACCAGGTTTTGCTCCACACACGGCTTGAGAGTATTTTAAGATGCTGGCCTCTTTCAGTCTAGATGTTTACTCCGAGGAGGAAACACTTCTTTCGTATTTGGAATCGGTCTGCAGCTCGACAGTTCAAACAATCCACCTAGATCTTTAGGCCAAGAAGAGGCAAGGCAGGCCTCTCCTCAAAACTTCCTGAGTAGAATTCAAAGTCTCCTTTCAGTACAGAAGCTCAAGCCAGACAGATCTTTGGCCGTTTCTTTCGGCTGATGGAAAACAGAAAAAGGTAATCCAATTAGCCACCTCGGCTGTCAGTCACAACCTTCCATCCTGATTGGGCAAAATGTGTGCCAAGCTACATGTTCACAGTTTCTCCCAGCAGTCACAGTTTGAGGACCCAGAAGGACCCCTGCAGTTCTGATTGGCCCAAACAGGATCAAAGTATTAAACATGGCAACTGGCTGCTGAAAACCTAAACAATCTAAACATCAAAGTAAATTTTAAACACCACAGTCTGGTTTTAGCAATAAACTGTTACAGCATTCAATAGGGCTGCATAAGTATCAGTAAGTGACTGTACAATGAAACTTATCAGTGCTGCCCGGCCAGTCTGTCCTCATTTCTTCCGGACTCAGCACAAGCAATACGCTGCAATGAACAGGACTAATCATCTTAAAGTGACAGCGCAATGGCATCACCTCACACACTCACGCAGGAACTGGGAATACAGCAATACACTAAACTGGACTATATTTACAGTGCTGGACTTAGCCAGGCTCTCAGATACAGAGCACCAGCTGGGACCCTCTTTCTGCAGAGGAACACTGCAAAGGTCAAGGAGGTGATCAAGGTAAGCCCACCATTTGGGGGGGTTACATATCAAACTTTTCAGGCTGTGGGCAGTCTCCTTGGTGCCCCAGTTGGTCCCCCCACACACATACTCCCTCTGACCTGGCCTCAGCCAGGGCATTCTCCTGAGGGGTGGTGATGAAGAGGAGGGTGAACCCTTAGAGCCTGATGTATCCCTGCCCAGGAATTTGGCTCTCCTTCCCATGGCCAGGAGGATTTTTCCTGTCATCATACCTTTGTCCAACACACGGTGGACACTCTTGACCTCTCTATTAAGGAGAGCACTGAAGAAGATGAGGAAGCAGACTTTTTGGATATTATGGGTCTCCCTCCTCCTAAAAAGCTACTCATTCTAATTCATAAGTCCCTTCGCAGGGTTACTGACAAGTTACTTCAGAATCCCAACCTCCATCCCAGGGGTGGATGAGAAAATAGAGAAAAAGTACCAGCTAGAAAAATCTAATGCTGAGTACCTTTACATCCACCAGACCATGAAGAAGTGGTGCAGGCTGCGGCCTGTCACAAAGCTAAGGTGCCCCTTTTGCCCAGCCTCCAGAAAAAGAATCTAGGAAACTGGATACCGTGGGTAAGAAGTCTTACACCACAGCATCTCTGCTGCTCCACCTCTACTTACATAGCATACACAACTCAGTATCAGAAGGCTCCGAGGAACTCTGTCCTGGCTATCAGCCAGCAAGCCCCAGAATAAGTGGCTCAGGACCTGGCAAAAAACTTTAAAACCACCCTGGAAGTCACAAAATGTTAGTTTCATATGGCTGTAGATGCCAATGGCACTGCCTCCATGGCTATGGCTCAGGCCATTTCTCTCAGGAGGTTTGCCTGGTTGAGAACTACCAATCTCTCCCAGGACACTCAGACTAAAGCTATGGATTTCCCCTATGAGAACAGTTCTCTTTTTAGGGACTAAACAAAGACATACATGAAAAAGGTGGGGGAATACAAAACCACCTATCAGAGTAATGCAGCTAAAGAGAAAGCCTGTACTTCCTACAAGCCCCAAGGTAGAGGGGGCAGAGGTAGAGGTTACTATTCCAGGGCCTTCTACTCTATGTCAGTGCCCATGCCCTTGGATTACTCTAAGATGAGAGGATTCTTTAGGAGAAGAGGTAGAAGGGCTCAGAAACATGCTGATCCCACCCCTTTAATAAAAACTCAAACTAAACAAAACCCCTGACTGGAAGGCCTAGGTCACATTCCCTCTAACAGTAGGAGGCCAGCTGACTCAGTATCTCTATCAATGGCAGCGCATTACACAGACAAGCGGGTACTAGAGGTGTTGGGTCGAGGACTTACCCTGCATTTCAAAATGTCCCACTCAGTAGGGCCACAGGAGTTTAAAACCTCTTAACTCCCACAAAAATATGTTCTGCTGAAGTTAGAGAAGAAGTCTCTCCTTTCAACAAATGCAGTGGAAGAGTTCCTTTCTCCCAATGAGAGAAGGCTCTGTTCCAGGTGCTTTCACCAAAAGAAAACAGGGACTGGTGACTAGGGCTGCAGGTTCAGTTCGATCATTCTCCTGAAATGGTCGAACCCTTAGTGTTCACACCAGGCTGCAGATGCACAAACATCTCCTGAAATCTGCTAACTTTGGTTCACCCGCCTGCGCTCCTGCACTGCATGGGACATGATGCAGTGAGTAGGCATGAACCGAGGTTCATAGATTTAAGGTAGATGTTCGCAAATCCAGGGAGTGTCCCTCGTGTGTCTCTCTCTCTCTCTCTCTCTCTCTCCTGCAGCCTAAGTAGCCAGACCCCATCCACTTTACAAGTCCCCAGGAATGAATAGGGTGATTGGCTGTTGTCTGTGTCTCTCATGCAGACACACCACGTTATTGGCTGCTGGCAGGTGTGGGATGGATCATGGCAGATAAATGCCAGGCCTAACCAGGCATTAACAGAAATTCTTGTTATTTTGTTCAGCTCTTTCTGGCCTTTTAAAGAGACAGTGTCTTAACTTTGAATTACATTACAGCACATACATAGGAACATTAATAAATTATATAGGCCTACCTTGCCACATCCCTCCCTCCTAAAAAAGAACCAGGGGGGGCATGCCCCTATTGGAGGCAGTTCTTCCCAGTTCTTTTATAGATCCACTATGCGAGATAGGCCATCTGCATTCCCATTTATAATTCGTTTTCACCACTTGGCCCAACCCCTCTAACAGGCTGTGATCCATTTGGACCTTAAAATGCCTCCCATAAAGGTATGGGTCCAGTTTTTTTAATGCTCAAACTAGGCGAGACATTCCTTTTCTACTGTAAGTAAGTTAAGTTAAAATGTATTTAAAAACATTTTCCAAAGGTCAAAGTGCTTTACAAATAACAATAAACAAATATAATATTAACAATATAAAATCATAGGCCATAAGCTTTTACAAATAAAAAAGTTTTCAACTCTGTTTTGAAACTCTCGACAGTCAGGCAGCCACGTATCCAACGAGGTAGAGAATGCCACAGGGCAGGAGCTGCATAAGAAAACACACGAGCTCCAGATGTTTCAAATGAACCCTGGGAATCTCTAGCAATCCCTCATCAGCAGATCGGAGTAAGCGAGAGGGGCAGTAGGGAGTAAGGAGATCTTTCAGATACTGCGGTCCCTGTTCATGTAGGGCTTTATAGATCAGTAACCCGACCTTGAAGGTGATTCGTCATTGTACCGGCAGCCAGTGCAACCCACACAGAACAGGCGTAATGTGATGATACCTAGATGTTCCAGTCCAAAGCCTGGCTGCTGCATTCTGCACTAGCTGCAGGTAGTGAATTTCAACCCCTGGTAGCCCCAGGTAAAGGGAATTGCAATAATCAAGACGAGTGGTCACAAAGGCGTGGCCCAGAGTAGGAAGGTCAGCCGGAGGAACCAGGTGTTTCACCCAGGCAATTTTCCTCAGATAGAAAAAGAGGACTTGACAACGGCTGACACCTGTGATTTCAGGATCAAACCGCTGTCAACAATAATGCCCAGGTTATGCACCTGGCCTGAGGTCAAGAGCTGGACACCACCAAGCCAAAGGCCTGATGGTACTTCAGCCCTATGACCCACCTCAAGTCAACCTGGGTCCACAACCAACACCTCGGTCGTATCGGGGTTTAACCTCAGCCAGCTGGCGCTTATCCAGTTATTGATATCGGCTAGACAGCTGTTAAGCAGAGGATTGCATCATCCTGACCGGGAGTAAGGACAAATACAGCTGAGTATCATCTGCATAGTAGTGAAACCCAGACTGTAACGCTTAATGATATCTCCTAATGGCAGCATATAGACTACTAACAACATGAGTGCCAAGATGGAGCCCTGTGGTACCCCCACAGGACGGAGAGATGGTATCAGAGGAGTAAATCCCCATAGTAATCCTCTGAATCCGCCCCGTGAGGAAACATTGAAACCAATGTAGAACTGTACCAGACAGTCCACAAAGGAAGCACAGGCGCTCCAACAGCACACCATGATCCACAGTATCAAATGCTGCAGAGAGATCAAGAAGGACTAGAATAGTACGAGCCTTTTGATCTCTCACAATTAGGAGATCATTTATTACCCAGACAAGGGCAGTCTCAGTGCTGTGTCTTTTCCTAAACCCTGACTGGACAGCTTCATAGATGTTGAGATTCATAAGATGGTCATCCAACTGTATCACAACCACCTTTTCAATAACCTTACCCACAAAGGGCAGGTTAGAGATAGGTCTGTAGTTAGCTGGGATGTCTGGATTCAGTGAAGGTTTTTTAAGGAGTGGTCGAACGACCGCCTCCTTTAAGGGGGTGGGGAAAACCTCTTGCTCCAAAGATTTCCAGACAATTTCAGCAAGGATCGGGCAGATAATATCTACACAACTTAGTAACAGTGGTGTAGGGCCTGGATCCAAACTACAGCTGGTTGGTCGTACAGCCTGGATAATCCTCACAACATCCGTGAATGCCAGCCTACTAAAGTCAGACCAGGAGACACAAGGGATTGCTTCCTCTCGCCAACCACCACAACTCCCTAAAGAGAGAGAGCAGGACAGATGCCTGATCTGATGCTGGCAGTCTTATCTGTGAAGAATCTCTTCCAGACTGCAGACAGAGTGGATTGCACAATCTGTCAACAGTCTGAAAGAGTTTGGCTGGTCGATTCTGCGCAGCAGCAATCCCTGGACAGGAATTCTGCCTTCTTACGGGTGATTGCTGATTGCTAGACTCTAAAATGGTCCATCAATCTAAGTCTGTCAACATCCAGGCCGGACTTTCGCCAAGCTCTCTCTAGCCTGCGTCCTACTCCCCTCAGCTCCTTCAAAGAACCATCAAACCATGAAGATCTTGGGCGCTGATTGAGTGGGCTAACACGAACAGGTGCAGTTTGATCCAGGGCATCACCCACAGCCTTATTTTAGGCAAGAACGAGATCCCCTGAATCCATGCACTCACTCAAAATACCCGATAGGTCCAAAAATCTCTGAAAGGCCTTCTGGGGTAACTCCCCTTAAAGGGCAATATTGTACCATCTCCGTAGGAGCAGGCCTATTTAGGGGTGCCCAGAAGCTAAATCTTATGGTATGATGGTCAGTTCACACATTTGGTTCCACCCCAAAATGTGCGACCTCCAACTCCAGTAGGAACACTAGGTCCAATGAGTGACCCCTACATGGGTAGCAGAGGTAACCACCTGCGTAAGGCCCAACATTTTCATAAGTTGGAGTCGATTTTTCCCAAAAGGCGAGAGTTCATCGTCGACCCAAGTGTTGAAGTCGCCCAATATTAACCACCTGGGTGACTCCAGCGCTACATCAACAATGAAGTCCGCAAACTCCTTCAGGAATTCTCCACCATCACCGGGTGGTCGGTAGATAAGGATAATCTTGAACCCTGCACCTGCTCCCAGGATACACTCAAAGGATCTTGTGACACCCATTGGTACATCCACAAAACCCAGCTCCATTCTAAAAAGATGGCTACACCACACGCCCCCTCTTATCCAACCGGGCGGTGCATCACCGAGAACTAATGTCACGAGGTTGCCCACGTGAAAGATCTTTCTTGCTGAAGTATACAATGGGTGCTCTTTCCTGATTGATACTTGGCTGAGGACTGCCCCTATTTCCACATCTGAGGTGTCCGTCTGTACCACAAATGGCCTGTTGTAGTCTGGGCTAGCCAGCACTGGGGCCCTACACAGCAAGGTTTTCAGCTGTGTGAAGGCCTGCTCACAGTTTGCATCCCATTGTACCCTCCTAGGCTTATTCTTTGTCAGTGACCCAGATAAAGGTGCGGCCAGGGAGCAGTAGTTGGGAACAAATGTTCTATAATACCCTGGTGCCCCAAGAAAGCTCCTGACTTGTTTCTAGGTTTCAGGTGTGGGCCATGATGCAACGTTCTATTTTTGCTTAGTTTAGCAGCTGGCCTCGCCCCCACCACATGTCCAAAATAAGCGCCACCTCTCTGCCATGGCCACCTGGCACTTTTCTGGCTTAATAGTCAGACCTGTGGCCTGCATTCAGCCAAACACCTCCCTTAGGTGTATCAGGTGTTTCTCCCAGCTATTGCTGAAGATAACAATATCATCCAGGTACTGTAGGTGACTGCAAAGTCCTCTGTACCCTGTAACATCTGATTTACTAACTGCTGGAAGGTAACAGTGGCATTCTTCATCCCAAATGGCATGATCTTGAACTCAAACAGGCCGATTGGGGAGATGAATGCTGATCTTTCCCCAGCCCTGTTGGTCAGTTCCACCTGCCAGTACCCCTTTGTCAGGTCTACTGTAGCCAAGTATGTCACTCCTTCCAGTTTGTCAAGCAGCTCGTCTGTGCATGGCATTGGGTGAGCGTCAGATTTCATGATGGTGTTTAACATAGAAACATAGAAATTGTCAGCAGATAAGGACTGCTAAGCCCATCCAGTCTGCCCATAGGTCCTATACATGTATTCATCCACTCACCCTAAGTGGTCAATGGCTTTTCATCACTCCCTTCCTGCCCAAGGTTCCCCTGTGCTTGTCACAGGCATGTTTAAACCCCTCCACCATGCTTGCCCCTACCACTCTTGTGGCAGACTATTCCAAGCATTTGCCACTCTCTCTGTGTAGAAAACTTCCTCATGTTACCTCTACTCCCCAATTTCATATTGTGCCCTCTTGTTCTGGTATCTTTCTACATTGGAAAAGATCTCCCACCTGCACCTTGTTTATGCCCTTGGGGTACTTAAAAGTTTCTATCATGTCACCCCTCTCCTCTCTCCAGTGAGTACATATTGAGGTCTCTTTGTCCCTCCTCATACGCTTTGTAGTGCAACCAATGCACCATCTTTGCTGCTCCCTCTCTGGACAGCCTCCACCTTGTTTATGTCCTTATGCATGTGTGGTCTCCAGCACTGCATGCAGTACTCCAAGTGAGACTTTACCAGTGTTTATACAATGGCATAACTACTTCCCACCTCCTACTAGTAATACCTCTGCCTATGCACCCCAGCATGCTACTTGCCCTCCCTGCAGTCTTTGCACACTGATTTGATACTTTAAGGTCATCAGATATGATAACCTCTAGGTCCCGCTCCTCTTTGGTGATGGTCAGCACCTCCCCCCCATCCTGTGGCTCTCCCCGGGGTTCCCCCTACCCAAGTGCATTATCTTACACTTTTTCACATTGAACCTCAGTTGCCACACCTCTGACCATCTTTCAAGCTTCTCCAGGTCCCTCGTCATTTTTTGCACCCCTTCTGGAGTATCCAACCTGGTGCAGATCTTAGTGTCATCTGCAAATAGGCAGACCTTTCCTTCCAGGCCCTCTGCAATGTCACTAATGAAGACATTGAACAGGACTGGTCCCAGTACTGATCCTTGTGGCACTCTGCTGATCATCCCTCTCTCCCCAGATTGGATCCCATTTACCACCACCCTCTGCCTTCTGTCCGTCAGCCAGTTTCTAACCCACTGTATCACCTTATGCCCCATGCCCAGACTACTCATCTTGTTAACCAGCCTTCTGTGTGGGACAGTATCGAATGCTTTTCTGAAATCCAGGTAGGCAACATCTATGGCCCCTTCCTGATTCACTTCCTTAGTCACCCAATCAAAAATCTATCAGATTCATTTGACAAGACCTTCCTGATGTGAATCTGTGCTGCCAAAGATCCTGGGCACCAGTGGATTCCAGGTGTGCCACTATCCTTTCTTTCAGTAGTCTCTCCATGATCTTCCCCACCACTGAGGTGAGGCTGACTGGCCTGTAGTTCCCTGCTTGCACTCTACTGCCACTTCTTTGCAGTGGGACTACATGTGCCCTCCTCCAGTCCTGTGGAACCATGCCTGTGTTGAGTGACTCTGTGAACAGGGTTAAGCCCACGATAATCTATGCAGAACCATGTAGTCCCACCCAGTTTTGGTACAAGGACTACAGGTGAGGCCCAGGGGCTGTGGGATTTCTGAATCACCCCTAGATCCAGCATCTTCTGCACCTCCCTCCTAATGTCTTTGAGGTCCATCTCTGTAATGCGGTAAGCTGTCCTGCATTTGGGTGTTTGGGTCCCCTTGTCTACGTCATGCACCGCCAGCGGTGTCCATCCAGGCTTTGCTGTAAATAAAGGGGCCAAGGCTCGAAAAACAGTCCTCATTTCTAGTGCCTCTCCAGGTGTCAACTGGGGTGACAGCATGATGGTCTCCACAGATGACGCCTACTTGCTCTCGGCTCACAAGTCGAGAAGGGGGTCTTCCCCACCTAGCTCCTCCCCGGACTACAAACCGCAAGTACTGTGTGAGTCCTATTAAAATATGGCTTCATCATGTTCACATGTTCACATGATACATCCTGAGAGTGTGTTTTCAGTCAGGTAACTCTACAAAGCAATTAACATCGCTTACCTGATTGACTACCCCAGGCGGCCCAGCCCACTCAGTTTGCAGCTTGTCCTTCCAGACCAGGATCAGAACCATTACCTCCTGACCTACTCCATACAAGTGAGCTCTGGCTTCACAATCGTACCAGGTCTTTTGTTTTCTGGGCAACTACCAGGCAGCTCTAGGCCACGCCCATAAGCCCCTTCATCATCTCCCTGAACTTTAACAAATACTCCACTATGGGAGTCCCCTTGGTGGCATGCTTACCTTCCTAGTCTTCTCGTATTAAATCTAGGGGCCCCCTCACCCTGCACTGATACAAGAGCATGAAGGGTGAAAACCCAGTCAACTCCTATGGCACTTCCCTGTAGGCAAACAGCAGGTGGGGCAGGTCCACCCATGCTGTTCTGCAGATGCCATAAGCATAGCTTGTTAAGGCGTTGTGCACCTCTGTACAACACCACACTCCTCCCACGAACATGTCATTAGGTCCGACATGACGTTACCCCTCTATCAGAGATAACCTCCTGTGGAAACCAAACAAGGGAGAAAATCCCCAACAAAGCATCTGTCACCTTGTGGAGGACAGCGTGATGGCTTTGGGTAGCGGTAGCATAATTGACGCATTAATATATACCTTTTTCCTGAGGAACTTGGGGTAATCAAAGGACTCATAATATCCATTCCAGCCTTCTGAAATGGCTCCTCTGCAATTGGTAGGGAATCAGGCCTTGGCTTTGCATCCGCTTTCCCTATCTCCTGACACAAGTAACAGGATTTGCAGTATTTCTTCACCTGCTTGGTAATATTGGGCCAATAGAAATTGTGGGCTAAGCTGTGTAGTATGAGCAATGCCCAAATGTCCGAACATGGCATATCATGAGCTACCTTGAGCAATAACCCACGATACTCCTGGGGAAAATAGGCTGCCTGCTTATCACCAGTCTCTGTCCTGATGTCCTGTGTGTATAACAGTCCGTTGTCCCAATATACTCTGTGCTTTCCATCACCTCCCTGTGTCCCATCAGACTCTGCACAGGCCCTCGTTTCTCTAAGCTAGGGTCTGTCCGTTATGCTGCTGCTAAATCTTCCCACTTACCCAGAGTATGGGGCATGTTCCCATCAGTTCCCCGGCTGAGGTCCATAGCTGTGGCAGTAGGGGACTCAGTATCACAACCTTCCCCCTCCCCGGGCTATGTTTCGCCCCTTCCTCCTGAGAGCAACCTTCAGTAGCAGTTGGGTTAACTGCCACTAGGGGAAATTCCATCCTCCTGTTATCACCCTCTTTTACAAGAGCCACAGGCTGGCTGGCCTGTCTCCCAACCTCTCCTGTCTCAACTTCTGTGGGGTCCTGAAGGTTACAGAAGCACCTGTTTTTTTGGCTCTGGGTCACAACACAAGCCACTCTCTGTGGAACATCATTCCCCACAATAACATTTATGAGTTTGTCAGCCACTGCCACCTTCTTTACCCGTTTACCTGCATATCCCCAATCCAGGGTAACATTGGCTAATGGGTAAGTTTTCTTTTCCCCTGTGTAATCCCTCACAGAGACAAACTGATTTGGCAGTATTTGTTCAGCCCCCACCAAATCCCCTTTCTCCAGGGTAAGAGATGCTCCTGTATCCCTTAGCCTTCTATTCTGTACTCCATTCACCTTGACCTGGTGAATGTGCTCCCTCATATTGTCAGGGATAGCATCAGAGATACAGTGGGTAATTGTCTCAGTTTGCACAGGCCCTTTTACCTTCTGGACCTTCTTAGGACACTGTCTAGAAAGATGGTCTGGCTGTTTACGATACCAGCATTCACAGTTTTTCTTGTCCCCAAACTTCCTTTTGGGGACCTAGAGATTCCCTTCTTTTTGCAAGGGCCCTGTGGTTTTTGGTTGTACAAAATGCCCACTTTTCCCTTTCACCCCTGAATTACCCTTGGGAGCAGCTCTGCTTCGAGTATAGCGATCCACCAGCTCTATAGCCTCTTTGGCAGTCTTTAGATCTCGGTCCTCTAATCAAAGCTCTATGTCAGTTGAGCAAATCCAATAAAACTGTTCAAGCAATACCACCCCTTCAATAGCTTCAACAGAATCTCCTTTTACCCCCTCTCACCAACATTTTAAATATTGATACTGTTTAATGGCTACTACCTCAGGGCTCATTTCCAGCTCCTTTCAGAGTTTCGGAACTTTGCTCTTTATGCATCAGGTTTTAGATCATATTTTTTTAATAAAGCAGTTTTTAACTTATCAAAATCTTTACTGTCAACATTACCCATCTACCAATGCTTTCCTCCCTTGTCAGTAAGTAGTGAAAACAGTTGAAAACTCCAGGTCTCTTTGGGCAGATTGGCATTGGCCTGGATACAGACCTTTTCAAATGAATTCAAAAACATGTCCATATTTATTTATTGATGATATCAGATAACACACCTTTGAGTCAAAGACTCCTTTACAAAGGTTCCAAGTCATTGAAAACAGAGACATCAGGGACAATAGCAACAACTAGACACAATAGTTACAGAAATGGTTACAAAATGGTTACAGATAACACTGTATGACCCTACTTACCCTACTTGTATGACCTGCATACTATGTGACCCTAAGCAAGTCACTTAACTTCCCTGTGCTCCCAGGTTGCACCTGTAAACAAGCTTTCAGCTTAGTGTCTCTCACTTGGTTAAACAATTGGAAAAACACAGTAAAGCAGCTGGCTATACAGAGTTACAGAGTGCTGCCAAACATTGGTACATAGTGCAGATGGTGGCAGGTAACAAAACATACACTTGAGCAGTGGGCACTAGCCGTGCCCTGGTGGTTATTTGCAGGCCTAGGCTGGACTGAGGTGTCCATTGTCAAAATATAGGCATGCTCAGGGGTGGCTGGACCAGAGTTAAGGCCATAGTCGTGGAGAGGGGGGGAGTTGGTTGGGCTAAATTAAGGGCAGTCACAGACTGAGTCATGAGTGATTAGGTCTCTTAGTTGGGACTTGAACTGACCAAGTTTGGGTTTTGTGAGGAGGGAGTTTGGGAGTGAGTTAAGCCAGCTAGGGGCCAGGTACCTAAAAGTTCTTTGACCCAAAGTGGTCTTGCAGCGAGGTACCCTGAAGTGGGTTGTTGCCGATTGCCAAGTGAGGCAGGTGGACAATGGTGCCTGGAGTAGGGGGGAGAGAGCAGGTGAGAGTAACCCTGCTGCTATTTTTTTAGCAAAGAGGCAGGTCTGATATTTGAGCCTCCTGTCAAAGTTTAGCCAGTTGGTTGAGGCATAAAGGGTGCAGGTATGTGTGAGTCTGGCGTAGCCAGTAGCAAGTCCACAGGCCTTATTAAGGGCCAGTCTAATTTTGTTTAGGTACATGTTGTTGGCAGCCCCACAGATGATGATTCCATAGTCTATGAGTGATAGTATTGATGCAGAGACAGCTAGGTGGAGAGCTTCTGGTGGGAGGCAGTGCTTGTACCGGTGAAGTAGGCCAATACGCACATTGACAGCGGTGCTCAGTATTCGGATGTGGTCGTGGTAGGTAAGCCCAGAGTCTAGGGTGATAGCTAGGTATTTGAACGAGGTAACCTGCTCAAGGGGGTCATTTAGGGAGTTCAATATGAGCAGGAGTTGACCTATGTTCTTGTTTTGGGGGTGTGTAAACATCATGGATTTTGTTTTTTTGTAATTTAAGACTAGCCTGTGTTGAATGAACCAGGATTCAGCTTCCATGAAAGAGTTTTGGAGTGCCAAGCGAAGGGCTGTGGGATCAGTGTGGGAGCTATAGAGGACAGCATCATCTGCATATAGGAGTAGTTTCCTGGAACAAACCTTGGGCAAGGAGTTGAGGAACAGGGAGAAAAGGAGGCCAAGAATAGAGCCCTGTGGGACTCCTGACCTGACTTGGAGGGGGGAGGACAGGGTATGGACAATCCTGACTGTCAGGGTCCTCTCAGACAGATAGTTGGCAAACCAGCCAGTGGTCTCTGGGGACAGGCCTATTTGTGTGAGGGAATCCAGGAGTAGTGTGTGGTGCACTATATCAAACATCTTGGAAAGGTCTATAAAAACAACACTAGCAGTGTGGCCAGTGTCCAGAGATGTGTGGAGGGCATTTGTAAATTCCAAGAGAGCTGTGGTGGTACTGTGGTTATGGTGGAAGCCATGCTGCTCAGGACACAGGAGGCTATATTTGGAGAAGTAGTCCATAAGCTTGGTGGCCACAATCTTTTCAAGGTTTTGGAGAGGAGGCAGGATTGAGATGGGGTGGTAGTTCCCAGGCAGGGTGCAGTCACGCTTTTAAGGATAGGTGTGATGAGGGCAGATTTCCATGTAGAGAAACTGGCCCAGTGATAGCAGCAGTTCAGAAGCATGGTGAGAGGGGGACAACTTTGTTAAGGTGAGCCTAAGCAGTTTAAGATCTAGCGTGTCACTGCTGAAACGTGATTTGCTGAGGGCCTTGAGTAGAAGAGGGGCAGCTTCGCTCTGAGATATAAAGTGGAATGGGGGGGTGGATAGGGAGCAAGGTGGTCCTGGGTGGGGGGGGAGAACACCAGTAAGGTCAGAGAAGGAAGCATTAAATGTATTTGCAATCAGGGCAGGGTCTGTGGTGATAGACCCATTGGCCATGAGTTGGAAGGGAAGTGCAGTGGAGGCTTTGCCACTGAGCTCTTTGAGGGAGTCCCAGAACTTGCGGGCTGAGCCCCATGTGTCAGCGAACAAGATCTGGTAGTATTTAGCCTTTGCCTTACAAATACTCAAGTCCATTTGTTGCTCACTTCTTGGTAGTGCTGCCTATCAGTAGGTTTACCAGTATCCAGTGCAATGTGCCCATAGATTGTCACGTTCGCACATCTGGTCAACAGGGCCTGTGATATCCAAGGTGTGTCAACCCCTTTAACTCTTTGTTTGCTCAGGGGTGCATTGTTGCAGGCAGTGTTTAATGTATCAATGAAATGGTCGAGGGCAGAGTCAATGTTCAGTGTTGTTTTGATGGGGGACCAGTCACTAGCTAGGATGCACTGTCTAAGGAACCAAAGTTTGCCGGGTCTGAGGCGGCGTTGTAGGATAGTTTGGGGGCTTATTAACACTATGTGACCAGTGACAGAGCACTGGGGTAGTACACTCAGGGCATTAGGTAGTACCCTGATCTGGGTAGTTTGTGTCGTGCATTGGTGAGCACTAGATCAAGGAGGGTGGCAGTACCAGTCTTCTGGTTGATTCTAGTGGCAGTGATCACAAATTGGGACAGGTTTTGAGAGGCTGCAGCATCCCTAATGGGGGCTGATGTGTCAGCAAGCCAGTTTGTATTAAAGTCCCCGAGGGCAATGATGTCAGCACTGTCAGGGAGAGTCTGGACAGAGTGGAAAGCAGTCTTCTGATTTTGGGGAGGAATGTATATGGTGGAAGGAACAGTGGGGGCTCTGTTTTGGGGCAAGAGTGATCTTCAGAGTGAGAGCCTGGGCCCCATGTTCGAGGGTTGGGGTGGAGGGCAAGACACTATAATGAGTCCTGGACATACAGTGCACATCCACACCCTTTTTAGAGGTTCTGTCAGCATGGTGTAGAGCAATACTGGAAGTGAGCCTGTGGAGTCTGGGATGTGTTTGTTGAGCCAAGTTTCAACTACCAAGATGACATCAGGGTGATTCTGGGCAACCCAGCCCTGAAAAGAATCAAATTTCTTGAGGAGGCTATATATGTTAAGGAGGCAACTATTAGATCCTCAGGAGCAGTAACTTGGGGGGGTCCTGGATTGGGGTGGATGTCTCCTGGAGGAGGAGTAGGAGCAGGAGGATGCACAAGGATGCCATTTTAGTCACTTCTTCATCAGCTTAGGCACCAGTTGGGAGGGAACAGCAGCATATGGAGATGGGGATGGGTAGGTCCCATAGTGAGGGAGAGGCAGGCAGAGTAGCGTCCACTGCCATACCATGGCAGTGCTAATAGGGGGAGATGTGGGTGGGGGGAGCTTGGTCCATTGGTAGAGTGACTGGGGTAGTACACTGGTAGAGGTGGGGGGGCTAAGGTGAGAAGCCAGGTAAGAGGTGGTTCTGGCTCACCATGTTGGGAGACATGTGGAGCATCCCCTAGCAAAATGAGGTGGCTAGTGTTAGCAGTATAAGCCACATGGCAGGGCTGGTAGTAGAAAGCAGTGTCATAATGAGCACAAGGTAGTTTGGGGGGGAGCTGAAAGATTTATGAGCTTTAAAAAAATGAAAGAAATTAGCCTGACCTGTTGGCTTAGTGGTAGAGCTGCTGACTTTTGTGAGTTTGGTAAACAGAGTGGTGTGAGAAAGGCAAAAACGGGCTGGGGAAGGGCACCGCAGTGACTCCTAGTGGTCAGAAAAATATTAGCTGCAAATAGGAAGTGGAGGAGTGGAGATTAGGAGAGTGAACAGAGTGGTGCCAGGAAGGGCACTGCAGCAACTCCTAGTGGTCAGAAAATATAAGCTGCAAATGGGAAAGTGGACACCTAGAAAACAGAAGGTGTGGTCATGTGACATGTCACGTGACCAGTATGCGGCAATAAAGGTAGAGCCGACAGGCTAACACCCCTTCGGAAAGTAAGCTGGAAGGAGAGAGGCTTTACCTCTTACAGCTCCTCTGTGAATCCTGGAGTCCCCTGAAGTCCTCTTTAAACTCAGCCATTAATTTTGAATTTAACTTCTACCCCAGTCCTGGAGTTTCAGACCCACCCCCACCACTTACCTGCTTGGGTGTTGTTGGGGTTGCTGTCTGTTAAAGTTTCAGCTTTTCCAGCTTGAACTCCCTCTCAGTCTCTCTCTGTTACTACCTTTCCTGGAATTCCATTTCAAACCTTTTTTGCTTTTTGTCAAGCTGTTTCTGCTGCATCCACAGGCTCCTCAGCTCCTTGTCTGTGGATGGCTCCTTCTCCTCTGGGCTCTGGGCCTCCGAAGTCACCACCTGTGGCTCTAAGTGCAGTGGGGTGTTCTCAGTCTCAGCTGCCATAGGAGACTCTGTGAGTTGCTTTTTATTTTTGTTCTCACTAGGAATGCCCTTTTCCACATAGGTCTTCCTCAGCTGTTCCAGATTCATAGTGCTGTACTAGGACGACATTCTTCTACCTAGACCTTAGCAGGGAATTTGACACAGTCACATACAAAAGATTAATAAACAAGTTAGCCAGCTTGGGAGTGGGTCCTAGAGTAGTAGCTTGGGTAACAAATTGGCAGGACAACAGGACGCAGAGGGTAATAGTAAATGGAGTACACTCTGAAGAAAAGGTGGTTACTAGTGGGGTACCGCAGAGTTCAGTACTGGGATCGGTCCTCTTTAATGTCTTTATAGCAGACATTGCGAAGTGGCTGGAAGGAAAAGTATGCCTCTTTGCAGACAACACAAAGGTCTGCAACAGGGTTGATACACAAGGCGGGGGTTGGAAAGGATGAGAAGGGACTTGGCAAGGTTGGAAGAATGGTCAACAATATGGCAGCTTAGATTCAGTGCAAAAAAGAGCAAAGTAATGCACATGGGAAACAAAACCCAGGGGAAGAGTACACAATGGGGGAGGGGGGTACTAACAACAACAGAAATGAAAAAGGGACCTGGGGGTAGTTATATCAGATGACCTTAAGGTAGGCATGCTATGTGAGAAGGCAGTAAGGAGGGTTGGGGGATACTGGGATGCATAGAGAGAGGCATCACCAGTAGACAACAGGAAGTTGTTATCCCTCTGTACAGACAGTTGGTGAGACCCCATCAGGAGTACTGCATGCAATTCTGGAGACCCCATCTCCACAAGGACATCGGATGGAGGCAATCCAGAGGAGGGCAACAAAAATGGTGCAGAGTCTGCAACGGAAGCCATATGAAGAGAGACTAAAAGAGCTTAATATTCATACCCTTGAGGAAAGGAGGGAGAGTGGGGACATGATAGAAACTTGTAAGTACCTCAAGGAAATAAACAAAGTCCAAGACGGGAGCATCTTTCAGAAAAAGAGATGTGCAAGAACAAGGGGGCACAATTTAAAGATAGAGGGGGGACGGCTCAGGGGCAACATGAGGAAGTATTTTTTTCACAGAGAGGGTGGTAGACTCATGGAACCACCTTCTGAGGTGGTCATGGGGTCAAAAACAGTGGGGGAATTCAGGAATGCATGGGACAGACATAAGACAATTATAGTGGGGGTAGAAGGAAGTAGGCTGTTGGTTAACTAGAATCTGCAGCTTACCCAATAGGTAGGGGAAATGGGCAGACTAGGTGGGCCAAATGGTCCTTATCTGCTGTCAAAGTCTATGTTTCTATAATACACTACTCTGCTCAAAAAAATTTCAAACAGGATAAGGTCTATTGTCTGCAAACAAGTTTCTATTTCCACTTTCCTAATTCTGCCCTTGATTGTGTGATGGTTTGTAAGACCATTCAAAATCCCTCTAGCTGGCAACAAATCTGTCGCAATGTCCAACCTCGGTGGGGCATAGCAGAACCTCCTGTTTGCAGGAGGGTCCCATTTTACATAACTCATGAGCGGTTGTAGGGTTCAGGATGTATCACCAACCTTCCATTTCCCAGTGGGAGGGTGGAAACTGCAGTGTCAAACAACATGAAGTCTTGCTGTATTCTGACTATGTGCAGTGATCTCCAACCTTTGAACTGCCCGGAGGAAAGAGTTAACTTTCCATGCAAGGCATGGAGCGCTGAGCTCGAGCTGGTTGAGCCTCTCTGTCTGTTGTTGTTTGAACCCAAACCGCCAGATTCTTTACTCCGCCTCACTGAACAGTCGCTCCGGAGATTTCTCCTTCGATCGGTTCAATTTAGTCGCTTAAAGTGTCAGTTTTTTCTCTCGATTTCAACCGAATTTCTACAATCTAACCTGTCGGTTCAGTCTCTATCTGTGGTACCGTGAGTACTAGATAAGTTTATTATTAGTTTTCTGTGTGGAACTTGTAAACATCAGATCGGTTCGGTTTGAACCGATCAGGTTTGTGAAAACAAGTTTTTTCTGTTTTTAGAGTGTGGTGACCGTCCAGACGGTTATAAAAACAGATTTCATTACGCTTTTTCTAAGACCTGTAACACAGTCACAGGAACTGATAGGGTTGTCTTGCCTGGCGGATTGCCGAAAAAAGGGTAAGTTTGGTTAGGACTGGCCATGTCTGAGAAACCCAAGGAAAAAAACGGGCCCACTGGGTTTCAACACTGTAATGTGTGTGGGGAAGCCTTTGCTATGGCTGACCCCCACACCACCTGTGTTTATTGTCTGGGGTTAGGCCACCTCGATTCAGACTGCCAGATTTGCAAAAGTTTTCCCTCAGCTACCCTGGAAAAGAGATTAGGTAGACTGAGGGAAAGAGAAGCCAAGAAGTCCGCTAACCGGATGGCCAGCCCGGTTCGGTTCCAACCAAACCAGAAGGAGTGCCCTCTGACCACGGCGAAACTTCTTCGGGCCAAAGGAGAACCGACTCTGAGGAGTCAGTTCCGGTTAAAAGAAAAAGAAGGGATAAGTCAGTCGGTTCGGATCCATGTTCTTTCTCCACTACTGATGAAATAGATAAAGCTATAAAGATTGTTCAGTCGCTCACTTCGGTTCCAACCGAACCGGCACCATCAGTTAGGGTCTCGGTTCGGTCAGTTCACCCGGTTCTGGATTATAATTTAGAAGATTTTTATGAACCCGGAGGAGGAGGGAGGGAGAGTATGAAGATAGTGATGGTGATTATGAAAGTCTGGATGTGCCCATTGACCCGGACATCTCCCCAGACAGACCTTCAGGTGTTTCTCCTCCTAGGCTTTCTAAGTCCCCTTCCCACTTTATGTTTTCCAAAAAAGTGGCTGAAACTCTCCAGCTTCCTATGGAGGAAGCAGTAGAGGATCAGGAGGAGCCTGATTACGTTGAGATGATGGACATCCCAGAGTCCAGGAGATTGTCTATTCCCTCCAAAAGTCTTTTGGGAAGCAGACATTAAAATTTTAAAACTCCTAATTCCATACCTCCTGTGGACAGAAGAATGGACAAGAGATATACTCTTTCAGGCTCAGATATGGAGTTCCTTTCCCAACAATGCAGCCATGTTGGGGTAGTGCAGGCTGCTGCCTGTGATAAGGCAAATATACCCTTGGCTTCACACCCCCCAGATAAGGACTACAGGAGGACTGATGTCATGGCAAAGAAACAGTACATGGCAGCATCTTTGGGACTCAGACAGGCTAATTATATGGCCTACACAGCTAGATACCAGTAGTCTAGATGGGATACTGTGATGGCTCTAGCTAAACAAGTCCCTGACCAGCTGGCCAAGGAGCTGAAGCGGGTGGCTGCAGATGGTATTGAGGCATCCAAGCTGCAATTTCATGCTGCAGTGGACTCCAGTGATGTTTCATCTAGAGTCATGGCTACATCTGTGGCCCTTCGTAGGATGGCTTGGCTCAGATGTACTAGCCTATCACAGGATACCCAGACTAAGGCCATGGATTTTCCTGTTATTGGTAATTCTCTGTTTGGGGAGCAGACAGAGAACTACATGAAGAAAATGGATGAGTACAGGACCACCTATAGGAGTGCTCAGGCCAAAGAAAGGCAAGCTACTCCCCAGAGGCAGCATTCCAGGGGCAGGGGCAGGCCTTTTCATAGGCCTTTCTACCAAGCCCAGGCCTCCTCTTCTGCCTTTGCTCAGAGGGGGTTCTTCAGAGGGAGAGGTAGACGTAGTATAAGCAGGCCTGCTACCACCCCTCAGCCTAGAGCCCCTGCCAAGCAGGCACCCTGATGGGTTTGCCCGGGCCAATTCTCCACTACCTGTGGGGGCAGGCTGGCTTACTTTGTCCAGGACTGGAAGTCTGTAACTTCAGACAAATGGGTCCTGGAAGTAGTAAGCCAGGGACTGGTTCTCAGCTTCAAAAAATTTCCCAAGATGAGAACCAGATCCTTTCCACCTGCAAATCCTTCAGAGGCCCTTGCCCTAGAGTCAGAGGTCTCTTCCCTCTTGGCTCTCAGAGCCATAGAAAGGGTTCCATCCCTACACAGGGGAAAAGGATTGTACTCCAGGTACTTCCTAACCCCCAAAAATACAGGAGAATGGCGGCCCATCCTGGATCTAAGATATTTAAACAAGCACCTTTTAAAGCCAAAATTCAAAATGGTGACTCTGGGAATAATTCTACCCTCTCTAAGGCCAGGGGACTGGCTAGTCTCCCTGGATCTCAAGGATGCCTATTTCCACATTCCCATCAGATGCTCCCACAGAAAGTACCTCAGGTTCAAGTTGCCCTCAGGCCACTATCAATTCAGAGCTATGCCCTTTGGCCTAACATCAGCTCCAAGGGTGTTCACAAAATGCCTGGC
Organism: Neoceratodus forsteri; assembly: GCA_016271365.2. Classification (NCBI taxonomy): domain Eukaryota; kingdom Metazoa; phylum Chordata; order Ceratodontiformes; family Ceratodontidae; genus Neoceratodus; species Neoceratodus forsteri. The sequence continues at coordinate 325,561,136 of CM057454.1, read as the reverse complement.
AGTAGTGGTTGCTTTCCTAAGGAGAAAAAATATCTCCATCTTTCCATACCTGGACGACTGGCTCATAGTAGGTCAGTCTCCAGACCAAGTCAAGTCACATCTCCAGATAACCCAGCAACTGCTCACTTCTTTAGGATTCCTCCTAAATCTTTCAAAGTCAGTTCTGGAGCCAGTACAGCTCCTCCACCTTTATAGGAAGCGGAACTGGACACAATAAGAGGCAAGAGCCTTCCTTCCCTGGACAGGGCAGGACCCTTGTGAACCTGGCCTCTTCATTCACCCTTCAGGTGTCTCGTCCCAGCAAGGCACTTTCGCAGCTCCTGGGCCACATGGCTGCCTCTCGTGTGGTCCAGGGAGCAAGATTTCAGATGAGGGACATTCAGTTCCACTTAAGAGCCTTCTGGTCCCAGAGAAAGGATTCTCTGACCAAACTAATCCCAGTGACTGAACCCTGATCCAGGCTTTGCAGTGGTGGCTGGATCAGGACAATCTAAGGCAAGGAGTTCCTTTGACACTCAATCTCATTCTCTAATCCTTACCACTGATGCCTCCCTCTTGGGCTGGGAGCCCACTTGGGGATCTGACCACCCAAGGGTTGTGGTCATCTCAAGAATCTCTGCTTCACATCAATCTCTTGGAACTCAGGGCAGTGTTTCTGGCACTGCAAGTTTTTTCCAAGTCTGTTCAGAACAAAGTGGTTCAGATCAAAACAGACAATACCACCACAATGTGGTACATCAACAAGCAAGGGGGCACTCGGTCTACGGCCTTGTACACAGAAGCGATGAAGTTGTGGTCTCTGGCTTATTCCCTGAACACCTCTCTGATAGCAGTGCACCTCCCAGGGAAGGACAATGTCCTGGCAGATACTCTCAGCAGGATATCTCAGGGCCATCACGAATGGTCCCTAGATCCCCTAATTTTGAAGGTGATCTTCTCCAGATGGGACACTCCACAGATAGATCTTTTTGCAGCCCCAGACAATCACCAACTTCCTCTTTTTTGCTGCAGACCCCCAGTGTTGGGCTCAGTCCCCCTGGATGCTCTAGTTCTCTATTGGGAAGGGAAGTTTCTGTATGTTTTCCCCCCCTTCCCTCTCCTGTTCAAGGTACTAGTCAAAATCAGGTCTCAACCCTGCAAAGTGATTCGGATTGCTTCAGACTGGGCCAGACAGCCCTGGTACCCTCTCTTGCTGTCCTTAGCATTCCACCTTCCCCTGTCTCTTCCCAGGAATTACAACCTGTTAACATGCTCTCAGGGGAGGGAGTGTTTGGTATCCGAATCTCAAATCTTTCTATCTCAAGGCCTGGCTCTTGAAGAGTTAGAATTTGCTGATTTGCATCTCTCCCAAGGTGTTCCGGACATTCTAAAGGCTTCTCGAAAGCCTTCCACCAGAAAGACTTACAACTCCAAATGGAAAAGGTTCACTATTTGGTGCTCTGGTAAACATATTTCTCCAGAGTCTGCTGGGTTGCCTACAGTCCTGGACTATATGGTTCATCTCAATGGCTTGGGACTCAGACCAGCTACACTTAAAGTGCATCTGGCAGCTGTTTCTGCCTTCTTGTCAGTAGGCAAGCCCTCTTCCCTTTCAGCTCATCCTGTATTCTGTAAATTCTTCAAGGGATTGCTGCACACCAATCCTCCCTTCAGGGACCCTGCTCCTGCTTGGGACCTTAATGTTTGCATTGCTCAGCTTATGCAACCCCCTTTTGAGCCTTTGTCCTCAACAGAGCTTAAGTACTTGACTTGGAAAACTGTGTTCCTGGTAGCCATTACTTCTGCCAGACGCATCAGTGAGTTACAGGCCCTGTCAGTGGAGTCTGATTTTATCTCTTTCCATAGAGATAAGGTGGTCCTCAGGACTAATAGGAAGTTTTTGCCTAAGGTGGTTTCAGATTTTCACCTTAATCAGCCTATGTCTCTTCCTGTTTTCTTCACTGACCATTCCTCCTCTGGGGAGAGGAGGCTGCACAGCTTGGATGTGAAAAGGGCCCTTAGCTACTACACAGAGTGCACCAAGGGTCACAGGGTTGACTCCCTCCAATTGTTCCTCACTTATGGTGAGGCTGGTAAGGGAAAACCTGCCACTAAAAGATCTATTGCCGGGTGGATTGTCTCTTGTATACAATTCTGCTATGAAAATTGGTAGAATTCCACCCTCAGGCCTGAGGGCTCACTCTACTAGAGGTGTAGCTGCTTCCTGGCTGCTGCCAGGGATATTCCTATCTTAGAGATTTGTCACAGCCACCTGAAAACAGTCCATACTTTTACCAAGCATTACTTTCTGGATATCCAGGCTAGGAGTGATGCTCGGTTTGGCACAGCAGTGCTTCAGAGCTTGTTCCCAAAGTAGGTTCTGTCCCTTCTCCATGGAGGTACTGCTTGGTAATCTGCACATAGTCAGAATACAGCAAGACTTCATGTTGTTTGAAGAAAGAATTACTCACCTTAGTAATGTTGTTTCTTCTAATGGAGTCTTGCTGTATTCTGACCTCCCCCCCACCTCCCCTCTTAGAACCTGGGTTCTGGGATGTGGGTGGGCAGGAGCAGTGTTGGCACCCTAGAGGTGCCTCCCTTTTCTCACCCTCTTTAATTTTTGGGTGTGTGTTGTGTTTTGTTTTTTGGGTTTCCTGACTTGAGTCTTTGCTTTGGAACCAAAACACCTTTTTATTAAATTTAGTTGCCAGTTGGCTAGTGTGAGTTTACAGTTTCCACACAGGACGCCCAGTGAATGTAGCTCGTAAAGATCTGGTGGTTTGGGTTCAAACAACAACAGACAGAGGCTCAACCGAGCTTGAGCTCAGCGTTCCATGCCTTGCATAGAAAGTTAACTCTTTCCTCTCCGGGGCAGTTCAAAGGTTGGAGATCACTGCACATAGTCAGAATACAGCAAGACTCCATTAGAAGAAACAACATTACTAAGGTGAGTAATTTTTTCTTCAAGCCCCCTGACTCTTCACTACACTCTCCAGTTAGAATCCCAACACGGACCCTGGCAGCCTCTTGCCTGTTTGGTTTGTAGGATAGCCACTGGATACTATCTTTAACAAGGCGTACAATTCTTATAAACCCCTTTTCTTTAAAATGTTAGGTCACACAATCAGACCCCAGGCAGAGTTGATAAGAAGTAAACTAAGTTTACTTAAACCAAAACAACACAGTAAATTATACAGGTTGGAAGATTTGGAAAGCAGACAATACAATACATAGCACTGGATGGTTTACAGAAAACACTTTATACTATTGTTCTAAACTATACCTTATTCTGAGGTTTCAAAGTCCAGAAAAGTGTCCTTTTGAGAATAACTTCTCTCTTTGTGGGTAAAGAAATGTTCTTTGGAAAACAAAGAATTTGTTGGAATTAAAAATCAGTCTCTAGTGTCCTTTTTCAAAACTCGGGGTTTAGCTTGCAGGTGAAATCCTTGTTCCAAATTTTGAACTAAAATCAAATTTTTGTTTAATAGTGAAAATCTGCTTTCCACAAAACACAGGTCATGTTCTAAAGGTAGTCCAGGACCTATTATATACTGCAACACAAGTATATAAAACAGCTTAAGTTCTACCAGCTTTGAGCTGCTCCAAGGAAAGAAAGTCCTTCTCAGGGTTTTAACTGGCCAGTAATGTACATTCTCTTCTGAAAACCTTCATGAGAATGCACTAGTATTAAGATGGGTCTATTAGATAAAGTCTGGTCATTAAGCCCCACCCATCACTTTTGTGATGGGGTATATACTCTAACTATACAGAGGTTGGGGTGCAACAGTTTACCCTTATCCTGCAGGTGTCACTGTGGTTCCACATCAAACCCCTGTAACATCTGGTCTATACATTTGGCTTGAGCCCCTGACCCTAGGCCATCCTCCTGACCTCTTCCTGTTATTGGAAACTAAATGCCCAGATTTATCTAAGAGTTATGACTTTTATGGTCATAAACCTATCTGTTTCTTATCTAGATAAGTGCCAGGCCTAAGCAGGCATTAACATAAATTCTTGTTATTTTGTTCAGCTCTTTCTGGCCTTTTAAAGAGACGGTGTCTTAACTTTGAATTACATTACAGCACATACAGTACACAGGAACATTAATAAAGGATATAGACCTATCTTGCCATATATATAACCCTTCTTCACGTTCAATGAATGCTACCAAAAAAGTTAAACATCAGGTTAGTTCCCTTTTTCCTCCTCCATCCGTTGAATTCCTCCTTCCACTTTACTGGACACTCTCCCTCCTTTCTTGGTTGCGCTACCTGACCAGTCTGTCAGAAACTGCTTCTCTTCTCTGTCTCATATATAGAAGTAGCTCTTACTGATTGTCACTACTATACTATACGATATAAGCTGAGATGTTCTGTTAGAGAGAGAGAGAGAGAGAGAGAGAGAGAGAGAGAGAGAGAGAGAGAGGGAAGGGTGTTAGGGAGGGTGGGTCAAATGGGTAATGGTTAACTTATAAACATATGGGGAACAGTGCAGGAGAGTGTACTAGAATGACAGGAGAGAACAGGAAGGTAATTGTAATATTTATTATTTACTCAAAATAACAGAAAACCCAGAACTGATAGTGGATGCTAGCCATCCAATTCCATGCATTTCTTTATGGCCCATGGCCACAGTCATTGGGGGCTATCTGTACCTTGTTTGGACAAAGGGGGAAGAATTTAATTAAATTATTGTAACAGCCATCCCAGTGGCACAGAGGGTTAAGGCACTGGACGCCACACCAGCAACCTGGGTTCAGGAACAGACTCGGGGTGCCGGGGGCTGGCAGGGGAAGGAGAGGCTTGAGCATCCAGAGGACTGCTTTCCTCTCCTGGGGTGGGTTGGGTGGCAAGCCTCACTCTGTAGCGGCCCCCGGTGGAGACTGGGGGCACTACAAGAAGCGGCGCAGGAGGGACAAACCAGAAAACTGGAAACATCTCCAATGGGCAGCTGGATGACGGCTGCCATTCTCCGCTACCACCGAAGTCCTCCAGGGAGCCCTTTCTTGGTCTCAGCAGTACCCTTAACCTACTAAGAGTGCGTTGGTATGCCCTCCCCCTGTGCCTTCCCCCTTGGAGGAAGGGGACCCACCTGGAGCAGGGTTACTCCGGGATACTTAGGGGTTGGCTGCGATGTGGGACTGTGGAGTGGCTCAAGCGGGTACAGACGGGGTAAAATCGGGGAACATGGCAGCCCAAAGGAGTGGAGAACATTGGGGCATGTAGGGAAATAAAAACATCACACACACACACAAAAAAAAATTATTGTAACAGGGAGTAGCTCGGGGGTTAACCCTTTGGGCTGTAATAACCAGATTTAAAAAGAACTAGAACTCAGGATGATATACAAGTCATAAATCTTCCTTGACCTATATCACTTTCTAAATCTATTTCAACACTATTTTATAACATCTACTGTGACTGGATATGGTTCTGCAATATAATATATAGCAAAGTTCTGCCTGGTTCTACTTGAGTAAAAAATCCACATATTTTGCATGTTTGGGAAAGTACATGTAGTACTAAGATTCTAAGAATGGTAAGTTTTGCTGCACTGAGACAGGATCTTATGCACCAAAACTTTGCAAAACATATCCTGCTTACTTTCTTAGTGTAACCCCAGATCACTTCTTTAACTAGCGTGCACACACCCCATTTTTTGTAACGCTTATCCCAGATAAATATCTGGAGAAACACTGGTGCCCATATACTGGCATGCCAATTTACTGGTAAAGGTAGGTACCACCCTTGGCATTAGAATGCATGCCTGGCTCATTTTCTAGAGTAAGAGAGGGGTGGGGGTACAGAAACAAACAACTTGAACCTTGTGTAAATAACACAACCCAGGTCCTGGGTGAAGGAAGCTAGTGTATATGCTTGATCTAACCTGCTGAGGGGGGCCCCAGTAAATCCGCACAACCAGAAGCAATAATCAGAATGTCAATTACAGTGACTGGAATTGTGCAGTATGGCTTTATTCAACAGATGGAAAGTAAAAGCTGAAGTGGACCCCCAAGGGTTGGTCCAGGCTGGACAGGTACCGATTCAAGAACTCTCGTTGCATGCAGTACAGTTCATGAATGACAACAGAAACATCTTCTTCCCAAATTCCCAAAGATGCATTTGTGGATACCAGGCCACGCACATGAACATCTTTCTTTTCCCATAAGTGTTATTTAATGAGTCTAAGCCACACACACAGAACTCTTCTTGGACATAGGTGCTATTGTGAAACTCACCCACACACCTTAACCTGCAGCTTGGGCCTCACTCAGGTAAACATACTGGTGCCCTTTATGAACCAGGAAACCCTGCCTTGTAAGCACTTAGATGGCATTCCTCCCACCCTTTGCCCCAAGCGACAGTCTCTTCCATTCTTCAGAGTTACACCATTGAAACCCCCATTCCCCACTGAAATGCTAGAGGTCCCACACACTAACTTGTCACAAACTGGAATAACCAGAGAATGAACTGCACTCACTGGGGTACATAATTTAACTTAACTTCCCTCAAACTGGTGAGACTACGGGCACTGACAGGTGCAATCCAGCTTTATCTATGGGTACATGCACCCGAGACTATCCAATCCCCTAAGAACTTGTGGAGATCTAGTCTCCTAGACAGTGCTCACAGGAGTTGTTCCATCCACAGGGCATGGAACAATGAAAAAGGAAAAGGCACTCTCCTGGGTAGCCAGTCCAAACAGTCTATATCAGGTCCTATCCAAGGCAGCTGAAAACACCATAGAACATTCAGGGGATTGCTCCTTGATTCCACAGAGCACAAACAGATCCTTCCAGTTCACAGGGAGTAGAAATCAGGAAATCCTGCTGTAGCCTTGTTTCCACCACTTCAACTGGAAGCTGGAAATGACATTCCACTAGAGTGAGAAATCCTAGGTCCTCTCCCCAGAGCCCACTGGCAGTCCTTCAGCCACTCTCACCGAACCAAACTGAGCATTCTAAGCTCCCCAGAGCAGCTATCCACTGAGTGTGACTTATGCTGCTGCGATAGTTCTAAATGACCTAATCATTCTCCCCTCAGGCCAGCTGAGTAAACGATGATGTCATTATGTAAGGAGCCCTAATAAGCTCCCTACCAGCTGCCTGCTTCCTTCCTAACAATAATACTGATAGGAGTCTAGTAACCCCAGGGACTGAGTGGTTACACGCCTGCCAGATAAATGACTTTTCGCAGTCATTCTTTCACCCCACCAAGCCATCCCACCTCTGATGCCCCTATGGGAGGGTTGATTAAGTCCTCCCCCAGCATGTGCCAGGCATATGCAGGTGATACCAAAGGATAGAGGCCCACTGAAGAAACTTCAGTTCCTGTCCTACTACTGTACTATCTATGGATCCTCAGTGGTTCCAAGAAACTGCCTGAAGCACATCCTACCAGAGAGCATTGGTGACCCTTATCATGAATCAGGACCGTCAACCTGCCTTCCCTCTAACCCTCTAGGGAAAAACTGTCTAACCTATACTACCTACCACGTGCCCAAATCCCCAAAAATCCCCCCAAAATGTTTACACTCACACCTGTAAATGAAAAAAGGTTAGACATTGTACTCTACAGTTACACAAGCCTAACAAATCTACACAAAGAAAAGACTTTGATGAGTCCCACCAATCCACTTCAGGTCATTTTTCTTCTTCCAAGAACACCTGCAAAAAACACTATAAAAAACACATTTCTGCACACAACTACAACCTGTAAAGCCAGAAACAGTGACCAAAACCCTCCCACAGGATATTGCACAAGCCCAAAAAGCATTTTTAGAAAGGATTTTCAACAAAAGTACAAAAAATAGAAAACATAAAGACATTTGGAAAACATTTGGGGGAGGGACCCCTGCAAAGTCCCAATCTAAGGAGGAGCCCAGAGTGCCGAAGCACTACAACAAGAGTCTCTCCTAGGAGCCTACTGAAGCACAGTCCTGGAACAGGCACAAAGCCTGCAAGCACTGCAGTCTAGATGGCAAGTCTATTGGAGATTAATATTCCAGAGAGTCTTCAGACTTGCAGGAAACAGTTAACTTAAAAATGAAAAAGGTCTCTTACAGTTCCTGATGACAAAAGGATGTCGACATCACCTCTCTGGAGCTGTGGCTGATGATCTTGGCTGCTGGGTAGACAAAATCTTCAGATCAGATGCTTCCATGACCTCCTATTGGACCCAGACTGGACATCTTCTCCGAACCTGCTGGGCTGATGAACCTGGATGTTACTACAGATGAACTTGGATGCTGCTGAGCCGAACCTGGATGTCACCACAAAGCGAACCTATATGCTGCTGCAGATGAACCTGGATCACCAGAAGAAGGCACCTCCATCCTGGATTGCTGACTCTTTGGTGGCAGATGGCTGAGTTGGCAATTGCTGAATTCACCTTTGGCAGGCGGGCACATTTTTCAAGAATGGCACCAATTTCTGGGGTAGTACCATTCTGGATCTGGGGCATAGACTGTCACCCCATCTGGATGAACCATGCGAACATAATGGGATGTCTCTTTGCCAGCTTTGTCCGCTATTCTTACAGAGTTGATCAGCAAAGTCCTCCCATGCATCCAGAATTGCAGTCTTTCATTACACACCTTAATTTGAACCCACCTGTTTACTCTAGGGTGCAGGTTGGCACAAGCTTCCTCCCACAACGAGGCATGCCTGTCTTTCTTTATGTCTTCCCATATGTTTCTAGAGTAGAAAGGGTATGACTGTCCACACTTGGCCTCAGCTCGTCTACTCACAATTCTCTTTTCGTTGCTGCTTTTCACTAACTCATGTCCAGAAGAATGGCTTAGGGGTGGCCAGACCTGGTTGAGCCAGTCACGAACACTTAGTGCAGAGCAAGAGCAGTCCACCTCTGCACTCAAGGAGGCACACTTCTTGAGCCTTCCTCCTCACGTGCATTGGGAGGATCCATGAAGCCAGGCCAATGCCGACTCACAAAGCCCACTGAAACCATTGCTGCTTTCTCTTCTTCCACGCATTCTGCCCAGGAGCTGGTGATTGTGCCAACCCCCGAAATTGTCCATTCTCTACTGTTGTTAGAGGCACTGTCCTTCCAACGACATGCTTCTTCGACCTTGGACTCTCCCATGAGGCTTGGACGTGGGCCTTCCACCCATGAATCTACTGACCCTGCACTGGTAGCATCCAGTTCCACCCTCTGCGGTGTGGAACACTTCACTTCCTCTGGGCCTTGCAAAGCATTGGCGCAGACAATGTCCAGAAACTCCTTTAAAAACTCCATGGGGTCACTTTTACTGCAACCAGCCTGTCACTGTTGTTCAGATTCTACAGGGTCCTCTGTCTGTGTTCAAGTTGGAGCTAAATGGATGCGTTTTGCTTTAGCTTCCCTTGTGCCACCTGCCATGCTTATCCCAAATTGCGTTCTACAGTCTGTGCAGAGGGGAATGGGCAGAACACCTCTTCCTGGTTTTAGGCATACTAAGCACACAATACACGGATAGTTTGGTAAAGCCACCTCAGAAGGTGCTGTTGATCAGTCATCAATTGCTCAGATTGGGCTAGTTCTTGTTCTTGTGGGCTACCCACACCCTAGCATGCAGCGGAGTAGCGAAGGTGTTTGCTGTGCCATGTACTGAAAGTCAAAAACACAAGTCCCAAAATTACTATTGTTTGCAAGCACTCTGAGATTTGGTTTTAACACAATGGAAAAAGTTCACAAACAGGCTGCCTGGCTGCTGCAGTTGTATTCCATACTTAGCAAGAAACCATTTTAAGCTTTGGTTTGGTTTTGAAAACTCTGTTCTAAAATGGTGCTGCTTTGTTTACATAGCTGGCTATACCCCAACATAGCGACTGTAACTTTGCATCACACTCAGTTAAACATTTTTTGACTCTGTCTGGATCTTTGCATTTCAACTGATGTTCTCAAGCACAGGTTCATTTTACTATTTCTCAATCCATTACTTGACAAGCACTTAGACGAGGGGATAATGTTTTTTAAAGTTTGCTTTCTTTTGAAAATAGAACTTTTGCACCAAAGTCCAAGATTTAACAGTTCACAAACTCTCTCTCTCTCTTTCAGTACTTTTCTGCATTTTCTCAAGTTCTTATACAGTTTTTCTGGCCTTAGCACCTCAGTTGATTTCTTTTGCAAAAATTATATTTACTTTTGTGGATTGCCTAACTAGAACCAGGTAGAACTTAGTTATATATTGTAGAATCTGGTTTACCCAGTAGAAACATGGTTTTACTTGGTAGAACCTGGTTATAGCTAGTAGAACCTTGTTTTACCTGGTAGAACCCAATCCTATCTGGTTCTACCTGGTAGAACCCAAGGTAGACCCCAGTTTTACCTGGTTCTACCTGGTAGAACCTTTTTGAGTTCTACTCATAAAGTTTATGAGTTAGAACTTGTAGAGGTTCGCGCAGTCCTACTGATGACCCATTCTAGATCTCAGGCACCCAAACCAGCACCTGTTCAATCCCAAATTCAAGATGATCACCCTGTCAGTGGTGATCCTCTCTTTGCAACAGGGAGACAGGCTAGCCTCCCTGGATCTCAGAGACACCTGTTTTCACATTCCAGTCAGGCCCTCTCACAGAAAGTACCTCAGGTTCAGACTGTTCTCTAGCCATTACCAGTTTGCAGCTCTGCCATTCAGCCTTCCTTCAACTCCTAGAGTTTTCACAAAGTGCCTGGTAGTGGTGGCAGCTCATCTCAGAAAACAGGAGGTCTCTGTCTTCCCCGTCTGGACAACTGGCTGATAGTGGACAAGTATCCCCAAAGGTCAGAAACTCTCTGGCCTCACACATACACCCTGGGTCCCTGGGCTTCCTGATCAGCACATAGAAGCCCCACTTTGAGCCAGTCCAACTCCTGGAGTTCATTGGGGTAGAGCTGGATACCCAGCAAGGGAAAGACCTGCTCCCATTAGAGTGCAGAATCACCAAACCCTTGCACATTCATTTGTCCTGGGCCAACCAATGCCAGCCGGCACTTCCTCAGTCTCCTAGGCCACATGGCCTTTAATACAGCTGTAGTTCCAGCCGCCAGGTTTCAGATGAGAGACATTCAATACCATTTGAGGGCTCGTTGGTCTCATAAAAGAGACTCTCTGTCAAAGCTCATTCCAGTCACAAGGGCCCTTCTACAAGCCCTGGACTAGTGGAAGGACAAGGAAAACCTCATAGAAGGAATCCTTTTCCAGCAAAAGGAGCCCTCCAGAGTTCTCACTATGGAAGCGTCCCTCCTAGGGTGGGGTGCACATTAGGAAGACCAGTCCACAAGTGGGGTGTGGTCTCCCAGGGAGTTCTGGTGGGTACTGGGTCAGTATGATGCAGGAAGAATAGCAAGAGAATAACCGTGCTGTAAAAATAGTGTGGTGAAAGATAGCTACAGGGATACTGTAGCGGGGGTATCATTTAGCACTATCCCTGTAACTATAGTTGCACTGTAATAATAGCACATAGAGGTAGGGAAGCAGGGGATAAAGGCTCTGCTGGGCAGGCACTCCGGCAGGCAGCTGCTGTGGCTCAGCGGGTAGACCCACAGCAGTCTGGGGTTTGATTCCTGGTCCTGGAATACTTGTTGTTTTAATTTTTTTGCTGTTTGTGTTATTCCTGAGCAGTTCTTCCCTCCCACTGAAGTTTCTCCCCATCCCCAAGTTGCCTCCTTCCCCCTGAGGTACTTATTTTAAGTTGGGGAGGCTCGGGATATGGGTCAGAGTCCCCCTGCAAATAGCCATTTTTTTTAATGTTAAATACTGTGGTAGCGTTCGCTGTTTTTTAGGTCGTTGTCATTCACCACCTTGTTTTTACTTCTCTGTTATGTGTGCATGGTATTCAACTGCACTGTTGTTTACTTCAGTGTTCTGACCCCGTGCCAGCCAGGTGTCACATAAATCTCCTCAAGCTCAGAGCCGTTTACCTGGCTATCAAAGCCTTTACTCTTCAGCTAAAGGGTCAATCTGTCCAAATCAGGACAGACAACACCACTGCTACAGTATGTTCTGCATCAACAAGTAGGGGGGGCACACGATACATAAAGCTCTGCACAGAGGCCATGAAGATCTGGTCTCTGGCCTACTCCCTAGACATACAGCTCACTGCCATTCATCTGCCAGTCAGGGACAATGTGCTGGCAGACTCCTGAGCTTCATCAGTCAGGGTCACCATGAGTGGACCCTAAACAAACAAGTGCTGGCCACAGTCTTCAGGAAGTGGGGCACTCCAGAGGTAGATGTCTTCACCTCCAACCTCAATCATCCGATTCCCCTGTACTGCAGCAGGCCTCCATCTTTGGATTCAGTGTCAGTGGATGCTCCATCCCTGGACTGGACAGGAAGGTTCCTGTATGCCTTCCCTCTGTTTCCCCTGATTCTCAGGGGACTTCTCAAAATTTAGAAGCCGGTCAGCAACTATGATTCTGGTTGCTCCAGACTGGGCAATGCAACCTTGGTACTCCCTGCTCCTTGCCCTCTCAGTCAAATGGCTCATTTGTCTGCCATCGACCCATAGTCTCCTGTCCCTGCCTCAGATGGGGATAGCATACCTCAACATAGAGTCTCTTCACCTCAAAGCTTGGTACTTGAGAAGTTAGAGTTCCTAGACTCTCAGTATTCAGAATAAGTCCTAAGAATTCCTCGACTAGCCAAAAAGCCAAGTACCAAAAAGAGTTATACTTCCAAATGGAAGAAATTCTCTTTCTGGTGTAAAGATAGGCATATTAACCCACTGTAAGCTAGCCTGTCTTCCATACTAGACTATTTGGTACACCTGCAAGCATCAGGCCTTAGAGCCTCATCACTGAAGGTCCACCTGGCAGCCATTTCGGCCTACTATTCAGCTGGCAAAGATAAATATGTAATTTCTCATCCCATTTTCAAGAAATTCTTAAAGGCCTGTTGCACCTTCAACCCTCACTTAGGAAACCTGTTCCCATCCTGGGACTTGAACCTGTGTATAGCTAAGTTGATGGAATCTCCATTTGAGCCCATGGCTACTGCAGACTTAAAATTTGTCACGTGGAAAAACATTTTCCTAGTGGCAATCAGTTCAGCCAGAAGGATTTCAGAGCTGCAAGTTCTATGCATTGAACCAAACTACATTATTTCCACAGGGATAATGTAGTTCTCAGGACAAACATGAAATTTCTTCCCAAGGTGGTGTCTGAATTTCACTTGAATCAATCTATAATACTTACTGTCTTTTTCATAGACAAATCCACTCACTCCTGGTGAGTATAGGCTTCGCAGCCTGGATGTAAAAAGGGCACTGACCTACAACCTGGAGCATACCAGTGTAACCCCTAGGTGGTGCTATCCTAAGGGCTACTACCCCTGCCTGCTTGGCTAGTAGCAGGTTAAGGGGCCTGAGTTCTAAAACGGGTGCCTCCACTCGGAGGTCAGGGTTGGTAGTGGTCAAGATAACCTGGGCACAGCCCAGGACACTGTAACCCCCCTCTTTCCCCTCTAGTGGCCTGAACACAGTACAATAATCACTTTCACAGTACCCCTGGTACACCACACAAGTACCCACACTGTTTGTATTTACCACCAAGGCTGGTTCCTCTGGCTCAACCTGGGGACCCCTGTAAAACAAGGTTATGCACAGCAAATCGCAACAGTACAGTACTTGAGCACAAACTGGAACCACAGTCAGATTATATGCAGAAAAGTTAGATCTGATTTAGTCAGGGGACTTGAACAAGGAACGGGCAAAATCAGGTTAATTAAGCTAAAGGTTATATCAATCAAGCAGTTATGTATGTGCTTTGGAGTCCCCCACAGTCACACCTCTGGGTACCCAGATGGAGAAGAGATGGGCTAGCCAGGACTGTTGCCGGGGTTGCAGCTGGTTGGGGCCCTGTGATGGAAAACACAACATGCACAGTACACAATATTTGTAATCCAGTGCCAAAGCTCAATCTGTAAAAGGAAGCGAAACAACAAGACAATCAGATGACACACTCAGATTAAGCTGTTGTTGCAGGAGCTACCCTGGTATTTACTCATGATACCCAAGACTGAACATAGGCTGGACTAAAATCGAGACTGCAGGTGGTTGATCTGTAATGCCAGGAGAAGCAGGGCCCACGCGAGTTGCAGAGGCGTTGTTCCTGTTCAAGCGTGGAGCAGGGAGCTGATCCCCAGGCAGATCTCTCATTGATGGCTTCTCTGTGCAGTGGGTAGTCTGGCTGGGCCAGTTTGACAAGGCCGAGACTTCATGGAGACAAATTCGGATGCAGTCTGTTTTGGGCTGGATATAGCTTCCAGCAAGCAGAACACCGTTCACCCAGAGGGGAACTAACTCACAACCCACTAGCAGCTCATAGCACATTTACATGTATGGGAATTCTACTGTACCAAAGCGCTGCCCAGTCACAATCACAAAGTCTCTGCACACACCAGGAGCTTAGGGCTAGCTGGAACTCCTGACAGGCTGATCGCATTCAGCAAAATCTTTGGTCTTCTTCAGGTTGTGCCTGGACCACTTCAGTAACTTACTTTAGTCACACAAACTTGGATTTAGTGTAAAATAATTCTCTTCTCTCCCTCTCAGGAGCAGCAGCAAACATGCAAGCCAAAAACTCAGCCCTGTCACAGTTTTCCCATGCAAATCCACTCAGGATTGCTGCCCAAAATACACTTGAGCTCTTCTCATTTCACTTCCCAGCTCAGAACTAACTGAAAACTGCCAGCAGCCCGGGACTTCCCCAAGATCCAAAAGATTTGGTTGGCTGATTTGGCTGTCAGTCAAAACAAGAGCTCCCCCTTCAGTTGCGAAAAAGGCACAAAAAGTTCAAAACTACAGTTCCTACAGATTTTGACTTCAGACAGCTCCTGTAGTCCGGCTACATTTTAGGTCCCACCAGAACTAATTGGTCCAATCTGCAATCCAGGACCAAGGTAGTGGAGGCAAATAATTCAGTTCTTGCTATAAAGAAGGCAGATTAGACAAACTACATTATCATTATCACTCTAAATGATTTTCAGCAAATAGTTACATCTTTCAACAGAGCTTCCTCTCAGATTACCCAGGCTACAATCAGGCAGCTCCCAAAGAGACAGCCACAGAAGCTATACAGGCTCTGGCAATCACATTTAAACTGCCAAATGCAGGACACCAGCCTGGCAGTGAGCATTTAGGCAAGCTCAAGGAAGACTTTTTGGGAACCCCCATTTACAGGGGGGTTACAACAGCCAGCTCAGATTCTCTCACACCAAACTATTCCTCACCTATGGTGAGATGGGTAAAGGCAGGCCAGCCTCTAAGAGGACTATATCTCATTGGATAGTCTCTTGCTTCCAGTTTTGTTACAGTAAGGCTGGCAGACAGCCACCTCAATGCCTCAGGGCCCACTCCACTAGGGGCACCACAGCCTCAGTGGCAGCAGCAAGGGACATTCCCTTGCTTGACATCTGCAAAGTAGCTACCTGTACAAACATTCACAAAGCACTATTTGGATGTACAGTCCAGATCAGATGCCAAATTTGGCACTGCAGTCCTGCAGAACCTGTTCCCAAAGTAGGTTCTGTTCCCTCCTCCCAACTACACTGCTTTGTAGTCTGCTATAGTCAAGCATAATGAGGGATTACTGGGGCAAGAACAAAAAATACTTACCATAGTAATACTGCTTCTTCCAGGGGATCCCTCAGTATGCTTACCCTTCCACCTATCCTCCCCTTACATAACCTTGCTGAAAATAGTTCTGCAGTCCATGCTAAAGTCCAAATTTCTTACTGGAGAGCTTTAACATGTGTAATGTTCCATAGTGAAGTATGGGGTACATATTTCTCCTACAGGCAATTTCTTTTTCTCTCTTTTCTATAGTACTAGGTTAGATTTAGGGTTTGGGGCCTTTTGCCCCTCAGGCTATGAAATGAATCTGACTGGCTTACAGCAGCACCTACAGGCAGCACTCTCTTACTACAGTCTGATAGGCTAATTCTTTGGCATCATTAGCATAAACTTCACCTCCGGGGCAGCTGAACTCAGCTGATCTAAAAGCATACTGAGGGATCCCCTGGAAGAAACAGTATTACTATAGTAAGTGATTTTTCATATTTATTCAGTACTTATTATTCCTAAAATTCTATATATAAAACCAAAATTCAAAACCACACCATCATAACCACTAGATAGTGCTGTTCATTACAGTGGCACATAACTTTTGTTTGTGTGCACTCTCACACACCTGTATCAATTTAAATGGTAGAGACAGCTAAAACACCCAGCTAAAATCATATACAGCATATTTTTAAAAAATGCAAATTGTATACCATATATATTCATATATATGTGGAGTTTTAGTGGCAAAATAGGCACTGAAGAAAGGGGCTTGACTTATATCTGAGGTTGACTAATAATGTGGAGTCTCCATTGCTGTCCGAGAGCTCAAAGAGCAGCTATCTACTTGTTTTCATTAGTACCGTAGCTTAAAGGGACACTGTTTCCATCATATAACTGCTAGTTAAAACCACATTTTATACATAGATACATAGATACATAGACAGTGTCAGCAGATAAGGGCATATGGCCCACCAGTCTGCCCATTTGAGCTTGTAAGTTCAGTTTGTTTTCCTAGAGTCTGTTGCCCTCCCTGACCTCCAGAATTCCTTTATGTCTATCCCATGCATTCTTAAATCCGTGATTGTTTCAGCCCCCACTTCCTCTGGCAGGGTGTTCCACTTGTCCACCACCCGTTCTGTGAAGAAATTCTTTCTCATGTTTCCTCTGAATCGTCCTCCCTCCAACTTCATCCCATGCCCTCTAGTCCTGGAACATCTTTTTCGCTTAAAAATAGTGTTTTCCTACTTCTGTTCCTCCCTGTAAGATACTTGTATGTCTCTGTCATATCCCCTCTCTCCCTCCTCTTCTCCAGGGAGTACATGTTCAGTTCCTTCAACCTGTCTTCATAGGACTTGTGATGCAATCCATGCACCATCTTTGTTGCCCTCCTCTGAACCTTCTCTACCCTGTCTATGTCCTTACGTAGGTATGGTCTCCAGAACTGTACACTGTACTCCAGGTGGGGCCTCACTAGTGTCTTGTATAGCGGAATTATGACCTCCCTTTCCTGCTGGTGATGCCCTGCCTATACATCCCAGCATCCCATTTGCTTTACCTGCTGCCTTGTCACACTGTTTCTACCTTGAGGTCATCAGAGATGACAACCCCAAGATCCCTTTCCTGCTTGGTGCATGCTATATCCTCACCCCCAACTGATATATTGTGCCAGGGTTTTTGTGCCCCATATGCATTATCTTGCACTTCTTTGCATTGAATTTCAACTGCCAAACCCCTGACCATTCTTCAAGTTTCTGCAGGTCGCTTCTCATTCTGTCTACACCCTCTGGTGTGTCTACTCTGTTACAGAGCTTTGTGTCATCAGCGAACAGTGAAATTCTGCCTTCTAGGTCCTGCGCAATGTCACTGATGAAGATGTTGAATAGGACTGGTCCCAACACTGATCCCTGTGGTACCCCACTGGTCACTCTTCCCTCTGTGGAGTGACAGCCATTTACCACCACCCTCTGTGTCCTGCCACCCATCCAGTTACCTACCCACCTCACTACTGTCCTGCCCACACCCATATTCCCCAGTTTGTGTAATAGTCTTCTATGTGGCACAGTGTCAAAGGCCTTGCTGAAGTCCAGATAGGCCATGTCCACTGCCTCCTCGATCCACCTCCCTAGTCACCCAGTCAAAAATTCAACGAGGTTGGTCTGACATGACCTCCCCTGGTGAAACCATGCTGCCTTGGTCCTGTAGTCCATTGACAACCAGATGTTCCACCAATCTCTCCTTCAGTAGTGCTTCCATGATCTTCCCCACTACCGAGGTGAGACTGACTGGTCTGTAGTTCCCTGCTTCCTCTTTGTTCCCACTTTTGTATAAGGGGACTACATCTGCTGTCCTCCAGTCTTTGGGTACCTCCCCTGTTTCCAGTGATCGGCTAAACAGGATAGCCAGAGGTTCAGCCACCACCTCTCTTAGTTCTTTAAGGACCCTGAGGTGCACCCCATCTGGCCCCATTGCTTTATAAACTCTTATTACTTCCTGTTACTTCAGGACCCTTTCACGTGTAAAGGTACTTGTGTCCATTTCTGCACCATTCTCACCCCTTGTACTCCCTTCAGACCCATTACCCTCCTCCTCTTCAGTAAAGACTGAGCAGAAATACCTGTTCAATATGTCAGCTTTACTGTTGTCATCCTCCACGCAGCCCCCATCCTCCCCCTTCAGTCTCACTATCCCTTCCTTTGTCTTTCTTTTTTCACTTATGTACCTGTAAAAGGTTTTGTCCCCTCTGCCCACTGATTTTGCAATGTGTTCTTCTGTCTGAGCTTTGGCTTCCTTACTGACCTCCCTGCCTCCCTTTGCTTCTCCTGGTACTTCTCCCTATCCCTTCTGCCTGTGTCTTTTGTATTGCCTGAATGCAATCTTTTGGCTTTCACTTTCTTTGCTACCTCTTTGGAAAACCATAATGGTCTCCTCTTCCTTTTCCTCTTGCTAACCTGCTTAATGCATAATTCTGTTGTTCTTGTAATCCCATTTTAGATACTGCCCACTGTCCTCAACCCCTGATTCCTGTCCCATTCTTAATGCCTCTTTCAAGTATCTTCCCATTTCCCCAAAGTCTGCCCCTAAAATCCAGGATACGTGTTTTGTGTGGTTTGGTTCTGCTCTTTCTGTGATTTCAAACCACAATGACTGGTGGTCACTGTTTCCCAGGTGCTCCCCACTGTTACCCCCATCACACTGTCCCTGTTTGTGAGCACAAGGTCCAGTATTGCCTTCTGCTGAGTTGGTTCCATGACCAGTTGCTGAGGAAGGCACCCTGAGGGAGTCCAGGATAAATCTGCTCCTAGTTGATGCTGCTGCTGGGATGCTCCAGTCCACGTCTGGAATATTAAGTCTCCAACCAGTACTACCTCACCCTTGTCTGCCATCCTTTGGATGCTAGCATCAACTCTATGCTGTTCTTCCTCCTGGGCTGGTGGTCTATGAACACACCTGTGCGGATGGCTGTCCCCATTTTCCTTTCCAGCTTAACCTCAGTATCTCTCCCCTGTTTGTTCCTCCTGGATCTCTGTGGCCCTTATGTCATTTTTCACATACAGTGCCACTCCTCCTCCCTTTCTGCCTGCTCTGTCTCTTCTGAATATGTTGTAGCCAGGTATGGCCATCTCCCAGTCGTGGTTATCATTACACCAGGTTTCAGTGATGGCCACAATGTCCAGGTCTGACTGTACCATGACAGCCTCCAGATCTTCCATCTTGTTGCTAAGGCTCCTGGCATTTCACACATGGCTTTCCATGATTTGACCTCCTAGACTGTTTCACTGTTCTACTCCAGCCCCTTCCTTGGTTGTCATTTATCCCTGGTTCTCCTTGCTGTCTGCCCTTCTGCTGAATTTTGCCCCTTTTCTGCTTATCCACCTCTTGGGCACTAATCTCCATCTTCGCACACTGCTTTGCAGAGATAGCCACTCCTCTGGTTCACTGGTTCCACTGCTAGCGGTGGGGGTGAGCAAGTAGGTACCCTCCTTGCTGGCCTGCCACCCCCTTTACTAGTTTAAATGCTTGTCAATGTAGTATTTAAACTTATCATTGAGTGCTTGATTCACCTCCAGGATGGATGCAGGCGTCAGGCTTGAACAAACCTCCATCCCCTCCAGGTGGGTCCCCAGTCATCAATGAATCAAACCCTTCCTCAAGCACCAGTTCTTCAACCATGAGTTAAAGTTCCTGGTGCATGCACTCCTATGCTCTCCCTTGCCTCTCACAGGTAGTACTTCTGAGAAAGTGACAGAAGTAGCTACTTGCTTGAGACCCCTCCCCAGTTTCCTAAACTCTTCCTGAACTTCCTTTGGCTCCCCATTTGCCAGGTCATTAGTACCTAGGTGGATAAAGACATCCAGCTCACCCTCCCGTCTTGCCTTCCCAGTGAGCCCCAGGATCTTCCTTCCATCTCTCCATGCCGTGGCACCTTGTAGGCACCTCACCTCCCTGTCCTCCCCCTCCTGTGTTCCTAGCTGGATCCCTCTTATGATGGAGTCCCCCACCAGGATTCTTCCTCCTCCTCTGGGGTCCACTGCTTTCCCCGCTGAGGTCACCTCCTTGGCTAACCTCCACATCCTTTCCTTCCACTTCTTTGGGTACCTCTATTTGGTTGTCCTCATTTGCCAGTGTGGCATATGAGTTCTTGAGTGGAATAGGATCTGGGATGTGCCTCTGCCTGACTGCTCTAACCCTCCCTGAGCCCACTGTCATCCAAGTGCTCCTCGTTCTCGGCATCCTTTGAGGCAGTTGCATTGGACTGGGTGGTCCCTGGATTGCTTACCTTCTCTAACATTTATTGATGTTGCTGTATGTTTTGTCTGTCTCCTTGTTTAGCAGAACTGAAATGCATGCTAATGTACATAAATAACCTTGTTTTGTTTACAGTCATGGATCTGTTCTTACTGCATACTTCCTGAGCATTAGAAACACCCTCAAAAGTGCAGTCACTCATGAGACAGTAGCATCCTAAACTCCACTGCATCATGAGGAGCTAGACTGTGTTGTGGGTGTTCCCAAGTCCAGGAAAGATGCAGCTGGAGCTGATCAAGGAATGTAAACAAACTTGTATTTGTGTGGTAACACCTGTATGATGGGCAGTCTGTTTTTCACTTTTTTAAAGATAAAAAGAGTCAGAATCAAACTACCAGCTACATCAGCAATCTTTACAGAATGTAGGCAATCATAAAATGTGTTTTTTAAACTAGGGACACTTTCAGACCTAAGGGGGTTGACAGTGTCCCTTTAAATTCAATTTTGCTAATTGATCCATACATTGTGTTTTATTACTTGTTGTTTGTGTTGTTTATTCTGCAGTCTGTTGTCCTGTCTGTACTGTACCCCGAGTTGAATGCGAAGACATGCATTTTTTTTTATCTCTGATGCGCTGCGAAGCCTGAGAAATAACCCATATTGTTAAATTTCAGCTCTTCCCTGGTGCCTGGTGGACTCTCTTGATATCCTCAACCACCTGTATCTGTAAATTTCCAACTCTTCCTGAGTGTCTAATGGAATCCACCTTCTCCATCCCAATTGCCCATATTGTTAAATTTCAACTCTTCCCTGGTATCTAGCAGACCAACCCCACCCCAGCCCAGCAGGTTGCACTCCACTACCCCACCCCTTCCCATCCCTGGGCCAGCAATCCAGCACAGCCCTCTACTCTCACCACAGCCGGCCATGAACTAGCTCTCAATGGGCACACAGTTAACAACTGATTATATAGTAGGCGTCCATTGAGAGTTCAGTCAGGGCCGCCATGGTGAAGAGAAGAGGGCTGTACCAGTTACTAGCTCGTGGATGGGAAGAGGGGAGCAGGGTGGTAGGGTGCTACCTGCTGGGGTTGGGGCTGCTAGACACTAGGGAAGAATTGAAATTTACAAATATGGGCTATCGAGGATAGGGAGAGGGGTCCACTAGACTCCAGGGAAGAGCTGAAATTTACAAATACGTGCAATTGGGGATAAGGAGTGGATGTCTGTGAGACACCGGGGAAGACTTGAAATTTACCACAACAATATGGGTGATGACTCAGGCTTCACAGTGCATCGGAGATCAAACCAAAAAAATGCATGTCTTCACATTCAACTCTAGGGGCACAGTACAGACAGAACAACAGACTGTAGAATAAACAACAGATATTAAAACACAGTTTATTAATCAATGAGCACAACTCAGTTTAAATTACTAATTAAAATAAGTAGATACCTGCTGAATACATTAGCATAGAGCAGTTCAAAAGAATCAGAGGTGGTGCTGAGATGGCGCTGAAACAAAAAAACAACTTGAAGCTGTTTCTACTGGTAATTGCACTAACAAGGGGGAGGGGTTGACCTATACATGAGGCCTATCTTTAAATCTACTAAAATTCATGGAAAGGGGGGACTGGCTGGCCTGGTGGTGCTGAGGGTTGAGACACTGGATGCCACCTCGTGCCACGCCGGCAACCTGGGTTCAGGAGTAGATTCAGGTCATTGGGGGGTCGGCCACGGGAGAAGGAATGAGCATCTCTGAAATGCTCTCCTTCTCTGGGGAGGGTGGGGAGGGACTCCTGTGAAGGTGCTGGCTCCTGGCAGTGGTTGGTGGTGCTGGTAGTGGAGCAATGAGGGGGATGGCATGGACAGACATCCAACGTGCTGCACATGCAAGCACGCTCTCAACATCCTTGGCGTCCCATGCTTGCCAGCACCATGAGGGATAAACAGGGGAAATACTAGCTGAATCCTCCAGCACATGTGAGGATCTGCCTGCGGCACTGCACCACACACTCCAGGAGCTCCCGCTGGCCTGACCCCTTGCCTTCACGATGGGGTCTGTGACATGGCCTTAGAGAGGGGAGGAGGCTGAGACTCAGGCACGGCACCGATGCAGGAGCTGCAGCGGATCTGATAGGGGAAACAAGGACCACTCCAGCCGAGAAGGTAAGCACATAAAAATAATGAACAGAAAGGGGAAATCACTTACATGCGAGGTTGATTTATACGCTAGTATACACAGAATTGTCTTTGCAATACTCACTATGTTCACTTTAACTTTCTTAGCCTTTTGCTACAAGCACATAAAATGCTCCCACCAGTGTGCACTCAAATCATCTCTTTAACAAAATTGTATTGTTATATATTATAGAGGCACGTCGCGCCTCTATAGTTGGGATTGAGTAGGCAGCTTAATGTTAAACCTCAAATATTGCACTTTAATAACTTTGCAACCGTCAAACGGATTTGCACAACATTTGGTATGCGCTGTCCCATGGGGTAGATCTCTTGACCTACTAAGTTTTGTTTTGATAAGATGTGTGGATTTCATGCTGCAAACAGAGAAAAACAGTAAAATTTGCTTTGTTGGCTGATTTGTCCTCATCAGGCTGTGTACACTGTTTGGAACTTTGATCTGAAAATTTCAGGGTAGAAAGAGCTTGCACCAAAGAACAAATCAGCATTGGTTTGGAGAAAAAATATTAATCCATTCCAAAGTTCTTAAATGTAGAAATTTTGGTTTCTGGTTTCTCAGTCTTTTGGATAGCTGCACAGTGCGAAAAGGGATTTAGGCCTCACGAAAAGGGATTTTGACAGCTCACAAAAAGAGATCTATAGAATCCTTTTTTGTGAGAACAAATTCTCTACATGAGCTGCCATCTTGTTTTCTATTTTTCAACCCAAGCAAAACATAACTTTGCCTAGGGATGTCTTCTGGAGACATCCAAGTATGTATTTTGTTCACGTGGATATCCTTTACAGTTCTGTGCCTTTCCTTTACTTTTCTGTGGCCTCAGAATGCTTATTTTTAATTTTTAAAATCATTTTTCATGACTCGTTTCTGATCCCTTTTCACAATGCAAAAAGGGATTTTGACACCTCGCGAAAAGGGAATTGCGTCTCGAAAAAAGGGATTACTGGCAGGGCCATCTGATCTGATAACTCCAATCCCTTTTCGTGAGGTTTCAAAATCCTTTTTCGTATTGTGAAAAAGGATTAGGACTTTTGGGACCAGATGTCCCTGCCCTTAATACTTTTTTATCAGACAAATTCCTCTTTAGTGAGGTGTTGTAATCTTTTTTCGCATCATGAAAAAGGGTTTTGACACCTCACGAAAAAGGATATTTAAAGTTGACAGTTTCTTTGTCACTTCTCTGTAAAGAAATGGTTAGGACTTTCAGGCTGAAATTTGCAGGGTAGAAAGGGCTTGCCCCACAGATGTGACTTTTGCTGGTTGTGTGATAACATTTGCATCGCTTCCATACTTACAAGATTTAGAAATGTCCCATATGATAACATTGTGGCGGTCACAGTATCTTTCGGCACCTATAACTCAAAAACGGTTCGAGATACGGATTTTTCACTAAACGCGACTTAGTACACCTTTAGGTTATCAGGTGTACTAAGCAACAATGCACGTTGCCAGCCCATGATTGCAACTGCAGTGGAATTTTTTTCCAATGTTCCTACGATTACTGAGATATTGCATCATTTGCAGCACAAGGGTTACTTGGAATGTTTCTAGGCCTACCTAACACCCCTCCAACCCTACCACCCCACCCCACCCCACCCTCCACACACCAACATGCTGAGGTGTGCCTTGTGGTCGCCGGGCCCAACTCTCACCCCATTCTCCTATTCTGTACCATCTCAGCTTCCTTCCACATGGAATGGGGTAAAAGCCAATGACCCCAAGGCACACCCTGGCGTCTGTTGGTACATGGGGTGGGGGTGGGGTGGTAGGGTTGGGGGGTTAGGATTGGAAACCCTAACACCTCGTTTTCCTACTTTTATTGCTTTAACCCTAACTGATGCATTAACAAAGTTTTTTGCAATGAATATACATCTGAGTGATGCCACACCAAACACCCCCAAATGTTTAACCAAATGGCTAATTACGTAGTTCTCTGTGTGTGAAGTAATCTGTTTAGAAAATAAACATAGAAGTACAGCATGTGACACAGTAGGTGCACTCACTAAATGATGCCCAAAAGTTAAGCCTAATAAATATTGATAGTACTCTTGTCCTCAAAGATACTGTATATTTCCTTATCAGTTCCATTGAGCTGGGGGAGGGCAGCTTAAGGAATGGATGGGTTTAGAAAATGGTGTCTGGTGAGAAAGGAGCTAGCAGGATGTCAGATTATGTGTCAATATATTGGAGGACTAGGGAAAGGGAGGGGGTTGGAACTGACTG
The DNA here is from genome assembly GCA_016271365.2 of Neoceratodus forsteri. Classification (NCBI taxonomy): domain Eukaryota; kingdom Metazoa; phylum Chordata; order Ceratodontiformes; family Ceratodontidae; genus Neoceratodus; species Neoceratodus forsteri. Next base: position 325,536,448 of record CM057454.1, on the reverse strand, counting down.
AAAGAATGGCTAAGTATGTAGCCCTGACTGCTTGGGGAAAGAGGGAGGCTTTTATACAGGTTTTTATTTTTGTCCCTTTTTGTCTAAATAATGACTGTTAAAAAACAAATAATTTTTGGTTCCAAGTACAAATACTCTACAAGTATTCACAAGAAGGTGCTCGTCCCATATAGTGTTTGGTTTTTAGATTATACTACTGGGTTACCGTTTATGTTGTGGTAGCTAACCCTGTTTTGTGGTACAGCATGGTTAAGGGGCCTGGATCTATTAAACTCCTGATTGGGGGCTTGTATCCAGAGTTAGAATAACATACATGGTTCCTCCACCCAGAGAAAGGTTTAAGTGAGTCCAGTGTAATTATAGTACCACCCCCTGGGATGTAGTACCTCCCCACCTCCCCACAGGATCAACCCACTCATGAACCAACTCAGTGCTATGACAGTCCCCACAGAGCATTTCATTTGTACTTTTAAATAATATGTACAGAGACATTAATTGTAAACAACATAACAGTGACTTTAGAGTCATTGCAAGGCCTTAAAGGTGGAAAAAAGGTAGTTATGCCTTATGATGCAATCAGTATAGTTCTGGATAGTTCTTCGTGCCTGTTCAAGCCCAGCCTACCATCACAGGGCTACTCTTCACCCCCTCATCTAGGCACAGCCAAAAAGTATTCGCAAACCCAGGCTGTGCTTCAAGTGCCTTGCTGGGCTGAGCAGAATAACAGTACAGTACTGATAACATTACCTGCTTCCACGCCATATATGTGCATTACTGTTGCTTTTCCTGCCCACCTGTATTGGAGGGTGCTACCCTCTCCCCACCAGTTCCAGTGTGTTAACACCATTAGTGAGTTCCCAGTGCTTCACTGGTGCCAGTTAGTGGAAACATATCAGACACAATGATGTTGCACATGGTACACCACCTGTGGTGCTCTTAAATATAGAAATGCTTTGCAGCTGAAGCCTAAACCCCAAATGATCACCGCCTACAAAGGGTACCGTATTTATAAATCTTGTCTAGATAGTGTTTTCCCAACTATGATAGAAAAAAGATGTTGTTGCAGGGCAGATTCTGAGTTTACTCACAGTTTTCCTTTGATGCAATGGGTGATGGCGCAGCATGCAGCAAGACGCTCTCCGGATGATTACACACACTCTCCTCCTTCTGAGTCCTCTGGCGTTGGTTGATGCAAACGGCTGTTACCTTTGATTCCAATCAGGCCTCTCTTGGCCTCTGCATTCAGCAGACAATTCTTTGATGCACACAAGACAGCTTAGACTAGGAAAACCTAGTCCTTCCTCCCCAACACACCATGTCCTAGCTAGCATCCAGTCCCTAGTGTGTGGCGATTGTCACAAACCCACTCAGCAGGTCAGGCCCTCTGCTCCCACAGTGCCAACTTCTGAATGCAGTCTTGTGAACAGGAAACAGAAACAGGGTAACCCTCCTGTCTGTTTTGTGGGTTCGAATCAATCTTTGGTCTCAAGTCTTGGAGGGATTCAAACTGTGAACCTCTTGTTAGCATAGCCAATGTACAGGCTCAGATAATTCTCCTCTTCAAGGGGGGCCAGATATCTTTCGTCTATGGGCACCTAACCAGGCATACAAAATGAACCCTTAAAACTCTATTAAAGACCTCAGAATAAATTCTTACCTTTTCCCAGTTTGGTAAAACCAGTAAGCTTTGTACAGTGTCAGCTTTAACCATGTATGCTTCCCTTGTCAAGAAAAAGAATTTCAAAGGCACACCAAGTAGTTTCTAAAGTAGAGGTTTACTTAAAAATAGATAAAAAAAAAATGTAAATACAGAACCACATATCACAAAACATACAAATCACTTAAAAAATAGGTTTAAAAGTGCAGACTAAATCTCCTACCACAGTACTCTTAGAATTGTCTCTTCTAAGGTACATTCTTCTAACAGTGCCTGATGTTGCTTTTTCAGAGTCAAAACATTTTAGTTTAAATGGAAAACAGAATACTGTTTAAAAACTAGCTTTGCCAACCTCTTTGCGTGAGGTCACTTAGCTCCTCCCTGTCAGAATATAAAAAAATATATCTCTGCAAAACAGGATGTCTTGTCAAAGTATTAAATTCTGTGACCTCAGTACAACTCATTTTTTCATATGACCCTTTGATGTAGAGTGTCTTCCTGTTCTTCACAGACATCGGAAAAACATTTATGACTTTGCACTAAGGCGTCATAACCTGCTCTTCTTCCTCTAAACATTATAAAAGTTTATGATTTTCCATCTTAGCAGCTGGCAAATACAAATAAACTAGATAAACAGGAGATGCTTAATTTAGGCCTCTTCTAGCCTGTAATTATCTCTTGGCCTTCTAGGTAACATGTAGCTGAAATCTGGGAGGGAGTTGTCATTCCACAGGCTGTCAGCATCTCATGAGAGACATGCAAAACACATTTTTATATTACAAAAAGCATAGATTAATCAGAACCAGCTGTCCAAGTGTCACAGTAATAACCAGCATAGGGCTGTTGTACTGGCAGGTTGGCTTTCCAGATTAGCTGTGATCACATTTCAGCTACTGGGCTGTAACACAGCAAAAGTCTGTCCAAAGGCAAGGCAATTTGTGTTTACATAGTGACCTTGCCCGAAGGCTCTGGGCATTTTACAATAGATGCAATAAAGAATTTATAACAATTTATATAACAGCCAGTGTGCAATTGAAACATAAATATCAGCAGTCATTTTAAAAAGTCAGGAAAAAGCTTCACCAGAGATAAGTTTTTAAATTAGTCTTAAAGGCCCCTACCATGCGGGCAGATCTAATATATTGTGACAAAGCATTCCACAAAGTAGGTGCCACAACACGGAATGCTTTGTCCCCAGATTATTGTAATCTAGAAATAGGGTCAGACACGATTTTGCTGCAGCCTTTAGCTGTGGCTTGCACTGAGCTAGCACACAGTTATCTCCATTTCTCAGCAGCAGTTCAGCTTCCCGTTTGCTTTCACTCTGTCCCTAGCAGATACATTGTCTGTCTCTGCAGCATCACAGCCTCAGCTGTTTCTTTCAACAACACACAGGCACCTCTCATCAGACTCTCAGATCTGAATTGGCACTGAATAGCCCTGCTGTTCACTGGGCAACTGCAGCTCAGACTGACTGTTTAAAAGCTGTCAGTCATGTTGAGCAAGTCTAGAGGCCTACACTTTCACTGCGGATTGGTTACCACAAAGGTACCAGAATTAGTTATGTCCACTGCAAGTGCACAAGTCCTTGAGGCTTTCTCCTCTGGTAGTTTGACCCAGATTGGGGCACTAGGGCCACACAGTCAGCTTCCTGAGCTCACTTCCAAATTCAGGTCACTGGCACGGGAGCATGTAGCACTACTCATTGGGCAATTGAGCAGCGAGAAAATTGTATTTGAATGCTTTCGGTTTACCGTTTTGCAAAGACCTCTGTGTTCTTGGAGCTGATTAATTTCCTGAGTACATCCAGTGTCCACTTAGTAGCTGCAAGGCTCTAGGCTATCTGGATTGCCTATTCTCAGGTGTATAAATATGGGTATCCTGACAGACGTCACTTAGAGGTTGGTGTCAGAATGCAGAAAAGGATTCCATACAGAAAAGATGGGGTTCCCCACTTCAAAACTCCGGCTGCAACTGGTCACAGAGAGCATGCTAAGCTTTGGGTAGTAACGGGTCCAGAGTCTTGGGTGGTACATGTCCTGTCTGTGCTGAGTCTCCAAGGGCTAGATTCTGACCAGTATCTGAAGTCAGGATGGCATGGGTCTATAAACAGCTCCTTCAGAGGGCATGGCTTGATGGCTACTGGCAGTAAATCCTTGGATTCAGAAGATAATTTGAAGATTCCCCATGTACCAGGCTCTGAAAAGGGGAATGAGCAATCACCATTAGCTTGAGGAGGGGGCCTTCACTGAGACATCAAGACCCAAGGGTTGGGTAAGGAAAGGGGAAGTTGTTTAACCAGGAAAGGTACACTAAACATAAGCTTGTTTCCAGGTGTGACCTGGGAGCACAAGGAAGTTATGTGACTTGTGTCACAAACCCACTCAGAAGGTCAGGCCCTCTACTCCTAAAGTGCCAACCTCTGAGCGCAGTCTTGTGAACAGTGTAACAGACAAGGTAACCCTCTTGTCTGTTTTTGTGAGTTCAGATCGACCTTTGGTCTCAAGTTCTGGAGGGATTCAAACTGTGAACCTCTTGCTAGCGTACCCAATGCACAGGCTCAGATATATCTGTCTTCAGGGGGCCAGATATCTTTGCCTACGGGCGCCTAACCAGCTGTACAGAGATGAACCCTTAAAAACTTTAATAAAGACCTCAGATTTAAAATGCTTCTCTTTCCAGTTTGGTACCACCATTCAAGCTTATGTTTAGTATCTGCAATAACCATATGCGTTTCTTACAACTAAAAAAAAGAAGTCAAAGACAGACTAAGTAATTTCTAAAAAGAATTTTACTAACATAGTTAAAAATATGTAAAACACAAAATACAGAACTCTTATACCACAAGACATACAAATCTTTTGAAAGAAACAAGGTTTAAATAGTGCAAATTCCTACTTCAGTATTTAGTCTCTAAATACTTGCTTAAAGTTCTCCCAAGATGTGTCCTTGTCAGAGTCTAGGTAAAAATGTGTCTCTGTGAAGTAAAACAGACTAAATTAAAAGCTGGCTTTTACCCCACCCCTTTTCAGGAGGTCACCTAGCTCCTCCCTGTCAGGATATATGAAAATATATATCTTATATAAAAGTATTACATTTTGCAACTTCAGCATAATTCCTGTCCTTCAAATGACACTTTGGTTTTATCCCATGCTGTATCCTCCCTCACACAGGCTTCACAGGGACATTTACAACCTTGCACCCCGTGTAACAACCTAGGTTCCTCTCCAACGTCATAAAACCTTCTTTATGATTTCTCTCTTAACAAAATTAACTTAAACAAGTCTGTAATTAACTTAGAGAAACAGGATCCTTGATTAAAGTCTTCCATGTAACACATTGTCTCTAAAAACTGAATGTGTGTGAACTGACATGCTGTCAGCATTTCCTTATGGCTTCCATCTCTCAGCTGAAATCTGGGGGGGGGAAGGGGATAAGTGAGGTCACTCCTAGAGCATTTGATTTTCAGCAGGAGACATTCAGTAATACATTTTATATTAAAAAGAAACGATACAGCACTCAGAGCTGGCTGTCTGCATCACACCCTCCCACCTAGACTGAATTTGGGGATCTATCCCTACATGGGATGGGCTTCCCAAATCAGTTCACTCCTCAAAGACCCTAGACAGCCCATCTGAGTTCTAATTCTTTGCTCCAGCCCTGTGTACGATTTTTAGATCATACCCTTGTAAAGCAAGACTCCATCTTAGTAGTCTGCCATTGTTCTTTCCCATCTGCGTCAGCCAAACCACGGGGTTGTGGTCAGTCTGCACCACAAAATGCTGCCCATAGAAGTATGGCTCTAATTTCTTTAGGGCCCATACTATGGCAAGACACTCCTTTTCCACCGTGGAGTACGCTTGCTCCCTGGGAAGCAGCTTTCTGCTCAGGTACACTACTGGGTGATCTGTCCCTTGGCTGGACGTCTGGCTCAGTAGTGCCCCAATACCCACGTCTGAGGCATCCGTCTGAACTATAAAGGTTTTGCTATAGTCAGGGCTTATCAAAACAGGAGCACTGCACAGTGCCTCCTTTAGTCTGGTAAAGGCTTCCTGACAGGCTGGGCCCCAGGTAAGTTTCTTTGGCATCTTTTTCTTTGTTAGGTCAGATAGGGGGACAGCCAGGACATTGTAACTGGGTACAAATTTCTTGTAGTACCCTGCTGTCCCTAGAAAGCTCCTGACCTGCTTCTGGGTTTCTGGTCTGGGCCACGCCTGGATCATCTCTATCTTTATTTGGTTAGGAGGGAGCTGTCCCCGGCCTACCACATGCCTGAGGTATGCCACTTCCCCCATGGCCACCTGGCACTTCTCAGCTTTGACAGTGAGCCCGGTCCTCTGTATCCTGCCCAGCACTTCCCTAAAGTGGGATAGGTGTTCCTCCCAGCTGGTACTAAAGATGGCAATGTCATCCAGGTACGCCACGGCGTACTCCTCAGCACCATTTAACACCTGGTTCACCAACCTTTGGAAAGTGGCCGGGGCATTCTTCATTCCGAAAGGCATTACCTTAAACTCAATTAAGCCTATCGGAGTGATGAAGGCTGACCTCTCCCTAGCTCTTTCTGTCAATTCTACCTGCCAATACCCCTTGGTCAAGTCAATAGTCGTAAGGTAGGTCGCCCCTCCCAACTTGTCCAGGAGTTCGTTCGTCCAGGGCATCGGGTGGTGATCAGACTTTGTGACTGCATTCAGTCCACACAGAAATGAGTTGAGCCATCTGGCTTGGGCACAAGGACTACGGGTGAGGCCCAGGGGCTGTGGGATCTCTGGATTACCCCCCTAAATCCAGCATCTCCTCCACTTCACTCCTAATGTCCTTTTAGACAGCCTCTGACACCCGATATGCTATTTGCCGTATGGGCATCTGTGTCCCTGTCTCCATATCGTGTGTCGCTAAGGGGGTTAGTCCAGGCTTGGCTCTAAACAAAGGGGCAAAGTCTGCTAAAACCACCCTTACTTTCTGGATCTGGTCCGGGTTCAGCTGGGGAGACAATTTTACTGCCTCCACAGAGGACTCCCGCTTACTCTCTTCCAGTAAGTCCAGAAGGGGGTCTCCTTCGTCCATCCCCTCCACGTGACTACACACTGCAAACATCATGTCAGCCCTATTTGCATATGGCTTTCATCATGTTGACATGGTACATCCTTTCAGTCTGTCTTCTGTCAGGTAGCTCCACAATGTAGTTCACGTCATTTACCTTCCTAACCACTTTGTATGGCCCTGCCCACTCAGCTTGCAGCTTGTCTTTCTGGAACGGAATAAGGACCATGACTTCCTGACCCACCATGTACGAGCGAGCTCTGGCTCTGTGGTTGTACCACACCTTTTGTTTCTGTTGGGCAGCTGCCAGGTTGCTCTGAGCTGTCCCCATAAGCTCCTTCAGCCTTTCCCTAAACCTAAGAATATAATCCACAATGGGAGTTGCCTGGGTGGCATGCTTGCCTTCCCAGTCCTATCGGATCAAGTCTAGGGGCCCACGTACCCGGCGTCCATGCAAGAGTTCAAAGGGAGAAAATCCTGTCGACTCTTGGGGCACCTCTCTCTATGCAAACAACAGGTGGGGAAGGTATTTCTCGCAGTCCCTCCCATGCTGTTAAGCAAATGCCCAGAGCATTGACTTTAGGGTACCATTGAATCGTTCCACAAGTCCATTGTCTTGTGGGCAATATGGTGTCGTGCATCTCTGCACCACCCCACATTTCTCCCATAAACATTTCATCAGGTCCAACATGAAGGAACCCCCTTGATCGGTGATTACCTCCTGTGGAAACCCAACATGGGAGAAAATCTCAAGTAAGGCATCTGCCACTTTGTCTGTTCTCAGAGAGGATAGGGCGACTGCCTCTGGGTACCGGGTGGCATAATCCACCACAGTCAGGATGGATCTCTTCCCTGAGGAGCTGGGGGTATTTAAAGGCCCCACAATATCCATTCCCACCCTCTGGAATGGCTCCTCCACTATGGGCAATGGAATCATGGCAGCTTGGGTTTTCTTGCCCACCTTCCCTATTTCTTGGCACCAGTGACAAGACCTGCAATACTCCTTCACCTGTTGGGTGAAGTTAGGCCAGTAGAAATTCAGGGCCAACCACTGCATAGTTTCTGAGATTCCCAGATGACCAGATAAGGGAATATCATGGGCACCCTTGAGCAACTGCTCACGATATCCCTGGGGAACGACAAGCTGCCTGCCTAGCATCCCTCCCTCTGTCTGTACTACCTGTGTATATATAATTCAATTTTCCCAATAAACCTTATGTCTGCCGTCGCCTCCCTGTGTGCCCTCCGAGTCTGCCCAAGCCCTCAGCTTCTCTAAACTAGGGTCACTCCTCTGAGCAGCTGCAAACTCTTCACACAGTCCCAAGGCATGGGACAGGTCCCCTTCCATCGCTAAACTAGGGTCCCTAGCACTAGCTTAAGGGCCCTTAGGATCACTGTCAATCCTAACCTTCTGACAACAGGTCACCCCTCCCTCTTCAGAGTAACCTTTCGTAGCTGTGTGGTCACTTGCTACCAGGGAAATTTCTACCCCTTTTCTATCAGTCTCCTCCTCTGGAGACACAGGCTGGGGAACCAGCCTCTCAGTGGTTTCCACACTGGTTTCTGTGGGGTTCAGGGAGCTACAATTTTCCCTTGCCGCTTGGCTACGGGTAACTCCACATACAATCCCCTGTTGGAGATTGTTACCCAGGATCACATCCACTGCTAATGTTTTGGCTACAGCCACCTGTTGCACAGTTCCCCATGTTTCACCCCAGTCTAAGAGAATGCTAGCGAGGGGCAATGTTTTCTGTACATCAGTGAACCCTTGGACAGTAACCTATTTATTGGGTGTAAGCTGACCAGGTTGTACCAGATCCCCTTTCACCAATGTCAGGGATGCCCCTTCGTCCCCTAACCCCTATGTCTATACCCCATTCACAATGATTGGGTGCATGTGTACCCTCATGTTCACTGGCATGCTTCCAGGGACACACAAACAACCCACTTCTTTTCTAGCACCCTAGTATTGCTCGCCTTTCTGGGACACTGTCTGCAATATGCCCAGTCTCTTTACACAACCAACAGGCATTTCTTACTTCAGAGAAATATTTTCTTTGAAACCTGGGGCTAACTGTTTTCGGTGGAGGCAGTAAGGGTTTTAGCTGCCCCGAAGGCACGCCTTTCCCTTTCTACACTGCCACACCCGCCCCATTCACTCTCAGAGCAGGTCTGCTCTTGGCATAGCAGTCCGAGAGTTCAGCAGCTTCTTGCACTGTTTTTGGATCCCTCTCCTCTAGCCAGGTTTTTAGCTTGGCTGGGCAAGACCAATAAAACTGTTCTAATAAAATCACATTTTAAATTTTGTCAACAGAGTTTGCCTCAATTCCTTCCCACCAACATTTTAAAAACTGACGTTGTTTCATGGCTAGCTCCTCGTAGCTCATATCAGGACTTCTCCCGAGCTTACGGAATTTAGCTCTGTATGATTCAGCAGTTAATTCAAACTTTTTTAACAGAGCAGCTTTTAACTTGCTATAATCATCTCTGTCCTCATTGTTCATTTGACTCAATGCATCCCGAGGTTTCCCGGTAAGTAGCGGGGATAGCTGGAAGCTCCAGGACTCTCTAGGAATTTTAGCCTGAATACAAACTTTTTCAAAAGAATTTAAAAAGGCGTCCATATCCTCCCTTCCTTAAACTCAGCTATTAATTTGGAATTCAATTTGTAACCCAGTCCTGCAGTCCCAGTTAAACCCAAGCCACTTACCTGCTCTGGTGCCGCTGGTCGGAGTCAGAGCTTATCCAGTTCGTTTTGCTACTGGCACTCCTCTCTCCTCTCCTCTGCCTCTCTGCATTTTTGCTCTCTTTTCTCCTATGCAGCTCGCTGGTGCTCATGCTCCTCACGTTCTGCCTCCCTCTGTTGTCGCTCTGCCTCTCGATCTGCCTCTCTCTGTTCTCACTCTTCCTTTCGGGCCGCCTGTCACTCTGCCTCCAGTTCCATCCTGCGCAACTCAATTTGTAGCCTGAGTACTTCTGGATCCAGGATACTGGTGACCTTTTCCTGCTGCTGTGGCCCTTCACTGACAGTGGCCCTGCTGTCCTTTTCAGTCACAGTCAGTGACTCACTGCTCTGGGTATCTGCTACCATCAGGGCCTCTATGATGTTCTGCTTTTTAGCTGTCACCTCGAACGGGACTCCCCTGTCCCCACACAACAGCTTCAAGTAATCTACAGTGTGCCTGCTGTAGTCAGAAGCCATCTTCTTCTTCCCTGACTACGGCTACTCTGACTTGCACTTTAGAGAAAAAAATAAAATAAAATGGGTAGGAACTGAACCGTACGTCAAGTGATATATAGTTTTGTTTCCTTTTTAAAATAAAACTCTGCCTTTTTCTTTCTCTGTAAGAGAGCTTACAGTCTCAGCTGACACAGGACAATACAAGCTTGTGATACCAAAATGATGCCACTGCTACCAACCAATCTGACACAAACCCACTCAGCAGGTCAGGCCCTTTACTCCCAAAGTGCCAACCTCTGAGTGCAGTCTTGTGAACAGTGTAACAGACAAGGTAACCCTCTTGTCTGTTTTTGTGAGTTCGGATCAACCTTTGGTCTCAAGTTCTGGAGGGATTCAAACTGTGAACCTTTTGCTAGCGTACCCAATGCACAGGCTCAGATATTTCTGTCTTCGGGGGGGCCAGATATCTTTCCCTACGTGCACCTAACCAGGTATACAGATCTGAACCCTTAAAAACTTTAATAAAGATCTCAGATTTAAAATGCTTCTCTTTTCAGTTTGGTACCGCCATTCAAGCTTATGTTTAGTATCAGCAATAACCATATACTTTTCTTACAACTAAAAAAAAAGAAGTTAAAGTCAGACCAATTAAGTTCTAAAAAGAATTTAGTTAAAAATATGTAAAACACAAAATACAGAACTCTTACTTCACAAGACATACACATCTTTTAAAAGAAACAAGGTTTAAACAGTGCAAATTTCTACTTCAGTACTTATTCTCTAAATACTTGCTTAAAGTGCTCCCAAGATGTGTCCTTGTCAGATTCTAGGTAAAAATGTGTCTCTGTGAAGTAAAACAGACTAAATTAAAAGCTGGCTTTTACCCCACCCCTTTTCAGGAGGTCACCTAGCTCCTCCCTGTCAGGATATATGAAAATATATATCTTATATAAAAGTATTACATTCTGCAACTTCAGCATAATTCCTGTCCTTCAAATGACATTTCATTTGATCCCATGCTGTATCCTCCCTCACACGGGCTTCACAGGGACATTTACAACCTTGCACCCCTGTGTAACAACCTAGGTTCCTCTCCAACGTCATAAAACCTTCTTTATGATTTCTCTCTTAACAAAATTAACTTAAACAAGTCTTTAATAACTCAGAGAAACAGAATCCTTGATTAAAGACTTCCATGTAACACATTGTCTCTAAAAACTGAGTGTGTGTGAACTGACATGCTGTCAGCATTTCCTCATGGCTTCCATCTCTCAGCTGAAATCTGGGGGGGGGGGGAATGAGTGAGGTCACTCCTAGAGCATTTGATTTTCAACAGGAGACATTCAGTAATGCTCATAGCCTGGTAAATAAGATCCTAGACCTGCAGGCAATAATGTCAGAGGCTAAACTGGACATAGTAGCAATTAGTGAGACGTGGTTTAACAGTAACCACACTTGGGAAACTTCAGTACCTGGCTCTGTACTGTTCAGAAGAGACTGAGGTCCAAAAAGGGGGGTGGAGTGGCCATGTATGTCAATGAAAATATCAAAGCTACAGAAATTCAGAATACACATAAGGAGCCAGAAGAACTGTGGGTCACCCTGGAAACAGGAAGTGGGGCAGCCATAAGAACTGGGGTTGTGTACGGGCCCCCAGACCAGGGGGAGGACATAGACACATTACTGTTAAAAGATATACAAAACATGACAGCTAAAGGGGAGGTTCTGGTAATGGGAGACTTCAACATGACGGATACAGATTGGTTAATACCAGCAGGAACATCTGCCAGAACTAAACACATGGTGGATTCCCTGCAGGGGGGAGGGCCTCAAACAACTGATACAACAACCCACAAGAGACAGGGCTATCCTAGATCTAGTACTGACTAACAGGGAAGGGATCACAGATCTCCAGGTAGAAGGTCACCTGGGGGCCAGTGACCATCACATGGTATGGTTCAATTGGCCACTACATCTAAATCATCCCATTCCAAGGCAAAATATGGGACTTCAGAGGGAGCTGACTTTGATAAGATGGCCAACAGAGTTAAGCTAGCCCTGGCAAAAAGAAACACAGGGAGGGGTACAGGCCAAGTGGGCAAGCATTAAGGATACAATACTTGAAGCAACATCCCATTGTGTTAGACAGAAAAGGAAGTGCAAAAGAAGAAGGAAACCACTATGGTTCTCAAATACGGTAGCAGAAAAGGTCAGAGCCAAAAGGCTGGCCTTCAGGAAATATAAGGGAACACAGCGAGATGAAGATAGGGAAGCATACCAAACTGCCCTAAGGGAAGCAGGGAAGGCAGTAAGGCAGGCAAAGTCCCAAACTGAGGAAACACTAGCACGAGCAGTAAAAGAAGGTGACAAGACTTTCTATAGACACATTAGTGAAAGGAGAAAGTCCAGAGGGGTATTGCTAAGCTCAAAGCAGAAAGGGGGCACGTGAGGAGGGCCCGTAAAAGCATCTATCCTAAATAGATACTTTTACTCAGTATTTACTAGAAGAGATGTAGGGCAGGGCCCACAGCTCAGCAACATGGACACAGGGGGGAGGGAGGTGAGCACTATTCCCTTCACAAAAGAAAGGGTCCTACAAGAACTCGCTAAGCTCAGGGTGGACAAGGCAATGGGACCTGATGGCATACATCCCAGGGTACTTAAGAAGCTAAGGGTGGAACTAGCAGAGACATTAGCAGAACTGTTTAGTGAGTCTCTGAGCACAGGAGAGGTCCCAGAAGACTGGAGAAGGGCTCTTGTGATCCCGCTTCACAAGAATGGTAGCAGGGAGGAGGCAGGGAACTATAGACCAGTCAGTCTTACCTCAGTAGTGGGCAAGATTATGGAGGCACTCCTTAAGGAAAGCATAGTACAACACCTGGAATCCATGGGGGCACAGGATGCAAGACAGCATGGGTTTACAAAAGGAAGGTTCTGTCAAACTAATCTTATAGATTTCTTTGACTGAGTAACCAGAGTGGTGGACAAAGGGGGGAGCAGTTGATGTTGCCTACCTTGACTTCAGCAAAATTTTCGACACTGTTCCACATAAAAGATTGATAAATAAGCTGGGTAGGCTCGGGGTGGGTCAGAAGTTGGTCAACTGGGTGGCAAACTGGTTGACGGGCAGAAAACAGAGAGTGGTGGTAAATGGTGTACAGTCAGAAGAGATGCAAGTCACAAGTGGGGTACGTCAGGGATCAGTCCTGGGGCCAGTCCTCTTCAATATCTTCATTAGTGACATTGCAGATGGACTAGAGGGTAAGGCTTGTCTGTTTGCAGATGACACCAAGATCTGCAACAGAGTAGATGATCCAGATGGGGTGGGCAGAATGAGAAGAGATCTGGATAAACTAGCAAAATGGTCAGAAGGGTGGAAACTGGGATTTAATGCAAAGAAGTGCAAGATCATGCACATAGGGAAGAGAAACATTGAAGCCACCTATAGGCTGGGAAGGGAGTTGCAGGCAGTCACAAAGGAAGAAAGAGACTTGGGCATCGTCATCACCGATGACCTGAAATCATTCAAGCAGACCTCTAAAGCAGTAGGTAAGGCTAGGGGGATGTTAGGGTGTATTAGTAGGGGTATCACTAGTCGTGAGAGGGAGGTAATAATCCGTCTTTACAAGACACTGGTTAGGCCCCATCTGGAGTACTGCATGCAGTACTGGAGGCCACACCTTCACAAGGACATTAACCAAATTGAGGCAGTCCAGAGAAGGACAACCAAAATGGTGCAGGGACTGCATCAGAAGACATATGAGGACAGATTAACGGAGCTCAATATATATACCCTTGAGCAAAGGAGGGAGAGAGGTAATATAATTGAAACATTCAAACACCTTAAGGGCATTAACAAGGTGAAAGAGTCTAACATGTTTAACTATAAGAAAAATAGCAGGACAAGAGGACGTAGCATGAGACTAGAGGGAGGCTGATTAAGGGGGAATGTGATGAAATTATTTTTCACAGAAAGGGTGGTGGATGCATGGAATGGCCTACCTCAGGAAGTGGTGGCTATGAATACAGTGCAGGGCTTCAAACAGGCATGGGATAGGCATAAGGGAGCAATACAGATGAGTATGAATAGATAGGCCACTGACAGAGCAAAGGTCAATGGCACATTTATAAGGTAGAAAAAGAAATGGGCAGACTGGATGGGCCTTGCGGTCCTTATCTGCCATCAACTTCTATGTTTCTATGTTAATACATTTTATATTAAAAAGAAATGATACAGCACTCAGCTGGCTGTTTGTGTCACAAACTGGTCATGGTGACACAGTCTGCAAGTGGAGGCCATGAGATTCAAACCCAGGTCTCCAGATTTGTAGTTCAGAGCCTTAAACCACTGCGCTATACTGCCTCCTGGGTAAGAGGCAGTGAGTTCCATGTGTACCTCATGTTTTGTATCCTAATCAGGTACCACTGTGCAACCATTGTAAAAAGGCAGGGCTGTCACTGAGACATTGAGACCTGTGGATAGGGTAAGGTGCAGTGAGCTCCATTCCTACCTTGTTGCTGTTGCTCTGGATATTTAGTACCACTAATTATCTTGTTTCTATGGGTATGTAGCATTAAAAGTATCTGAGACCCAAATGGAGAGTTATGTAACACAATACCGTCTCTGTTAATGTGTTTTCTGGTTGGGCACAGGTAGATTCTTCAGTAACCCTCGGTTTCCTTGTGGCTTCAAGGGGGATAGTATAAAATGTGAACCATGTTGCTGCTGATTTATTGCACTCCTGCTGCTTACTGGCTTGGGGCCTGTAAATTCTGAGGCATTTGGGCCCCTAGTGAGGGTATCAGTTGGGAAACTGACTGTGAAATTCCTTAGCTAAATACTGTATGTGACTGTGAACAAGTCATGAATAAATAAATTGTTGGTGTTAAAGCAACCTCTGTGTAACATGTAGTGCCTCGTCTCCCAGAGTTATTGTTTGAGGGAGAAGGAACAGAGAGTGTTTAAGAAGTAGTGAAACTGTATTGTTAATTAAATTGAACCCTGTCCCCATGCCACTGCTCAGTTTTCCCCAGGGATCCATCTATGTCAGACTTGAGTACCCTCTACAGTTACTGCTCCTTTGCCCAGTGGGCTCACTGATTGAGCATCCGGGCACTCTCCATAATATTCACCAGATGGAGGCACCATGCTAATTACTTTTATGATTTTCCTGTACCCAAGAACTGTTAAAGAACTCAAGCTGGCCTCCTCAGTGTAAAGAGCCATGCTGTTCCTGAGTGCCCCCATACGCCTGCTGACGGACCGCCTGAAGTGACACCACTAGGTATTTAGACACCGGTGCCCACAACCCCTTGTGTCTGGCACCAGGTGTAATCATCAGTTCTGCTGTTTAACAGTGTTCCACCCTTAAACAGTCCTGTGCAGGTGTGTTTATGTGTCCGGTTTGGATGGGGCAGCGTTGGGATTCCAGATTCAGCAAGGAGTGTTACAGCATCAGCTCTGTCGGAGATGGCTTGTGCCTTTCACAGTGAACTGCAGGGTTATATAGAGTCTCCACATTACTAGAGAGTAATGCTTCAGAAATGGCTGCATCATTTTTAACTTTAAATACTGCAGTGACAAACTATGTGGGAGGCAGTGTGGTTGACTGGTTTTAAAAACAAAGTACTACAAATTAGAGGGTCTTGGATTGAATCCCTAGCTTAACCACTGACTCACTGTCTGACCATGGAAAAACTACTTAACCTCTTGGTGCTTCAGTCATCCCAGCTGAACAATTTCATAGAAACAAGACCCCACAGTAAATTAAATGTTGCATCGCAGTGGAGCTATCCTGAGTCAATAAATTAAGAAAAAAAAGGTCACTGGAAGTTTATTCAAGTGAATCTGCTGTCTGTGTTTGTAAAACCAGTTTGTTGCAAAACCAGTCTTCCTTCTCAGAAGGAAGGTGTTTCAGTGCACCAGTTTTGGTGTCTCACAAAAAGCATTTGATCACGTGATCAGCTGGTTTCACTGTGCAAAGCAAGCATGCACGACAGCAGTTTCATTCTGCTGAAGGCAGCTGGCCAGGAGGAGGACAGGTTTGTAACCATTGCCTTCTTGTCATTCAGAAATGGCCAGTCTCCAGTATTTCAGAATTGAGTGCTTGGGGTGGTGGGGGGTGGTTGGAGAGTGCTGCAAGGTTTGGGGGTGGGGAAATTGCTTATTAATTTACTCTGAATGAGTGCTGAGATTGTGGCCAGCTGTAGAGATGGGCAGGTTGTGCCAATTAAGCTCATCATGGTTCTTTTCAGTTTATCTTTAAAAACTGTTTGCGTGGGGGGTAAGATTGGGGCTGGATTTTCAAAGTCCCCAGGAATGCCACAAGTCCCTGGTGGCCCCCCAGACACATGTCATAGGATTACTGCTGCAGTGCAGAAAAGTCTCTCCAAGTGATTGAAGAGTGATTGCTGGGTGACTTACCCTTGCAAACAATTCTCCTGGCTTTTTTTTTCCTGTGGTCTGCGCTGTACAAGCACATGATTGCCTCCTTTTCCATTTGCAAAAATTCTTCTTAGCTCTGCAGACATATAGTCTGCCTCCTTCACGTTCAGCTTCAGCTCTCCAGTCTGACTTCAGTAGCAGCCATACACAAACTGAAAACTTTCAGGAATAGCTACTGCTGTTCACTGGGGAAATACTGCACTGGGTTTTGCCATGGACCTATCAGTTGCTGTAGGCAGTGCTGGAGGACTATCCAGTTGAATAAGGATTGGCCATAAAGTTACACTTGTATTACTTAAGTCCTCCTCAGGTCCATGAGCCCTTGTGGCTTCCTTTGCAGGATGTGAAGCCCAATTGGCCATTGTGCTGACCCCTGACCCTGTTGCATGGATCCTGTGAGTCAGGAGCAGCAAGATGGTGGCTGCCTCTGCAGTCAGAACGAGCACTCAGTCCAAAGTCTCATTTGCTGTTTGTATGTGGTTGACCTACAGTCGGTTTGGTCAGGTAATGGGAATCCCTGTGCAACCCCTAAGTGGCACTATCCCAAGGGCTACTACCCCTGCCTGCATGGCTAGTATCAGGTTAAGCAGCCTGAGTTCTGAAATGGGTGCCTCCACCTGGAGGTCAGGGTTGGCAGTGGTCAAACAAACCTGGGCATAGCCCTTCGGGACACTGTAACCCCCTTCCCTTCTAGTGGCCTGAGCAATATACGATAATCACTTTCACAGTACCCCTTGTACACCATACCAGTACCCACACTGTTTGCACTTACCACCAGGGCTGGTTCCTCTGGCTCGACCTGGGGACCTCCTGCAAAACAAGGTTATGCACAGTAAATAGCAACAGTACAGTACCCTTGGCACAAAGTGGAACCACAGTCAGGTTAAATGCAGCAAAATGTCAGATCTGATTTATTCAGGGGACTTGAACAAGGAAGGGGCATAATCAGGTTGATTAGCTTAAAGGCTATATTAATCAAACAGTTATACATGCGCTTTAAGTCCCCACACTGTCACACACTCTGGGTACCCAGGTAGGAAAATGGTGGGCTAACCAGGAATGTTGCAGCTGGTTGGGGCCCTGTGATGGAAGAAAGCAACATGCACAGCACACACTACTTGTAATCCAGAGCCGGAGGGCTCAATTCATGAAAGAAAAAGCAACAAGACAATCAGATGGCAACACTTTAGATTTAGCTGTTGTTGCAGGGAGCTACCCTGATGTTTACTCATGAAACCCAATACAGGACACAGGCAGGATGAAATTAAGACTGCAGGTTGTTGAGCTAGAGTGCCAGGAGAAGCAGGGCCCACACGAATCACCGAGGCATCGTTCCTGTTCCAGTGTTGAGCAGGGGGCTGATCCCCAGGTAGGTCTCTCGTCGATGGCTTTTTCCGTGCAATGGGTAGTCTGGCTGGGCCAGTGTGGCAAGGCCCAAGCAAAATGGCAATGAATTTGGATTTAGTCCGTTGGAGCTGAATGCAGCCTGCAGCGAGCAGAACACAGTTCAACACAGTGGGGAACCAAATCACGACCCACTAACAACACACAGCACATTTACATGTAAGAAATTCCACTATACCAGGCAGATTGCTATACAGTCACAATTGGATGCGATCAGACCAGTCCTTGCTGAGGTAGTCTGGTGCTCTTTGGACTAAGGAGTGTTTCCGGAGTCTTTAAAAGAGGCTATCATAACACCCCTTTTGAAGAAATTTTCCCTTGACCCAGACTGTCTCGCTAACTACAGACCAATCTCTAACCTGCCCTTTTTGGGCAAGGTTATTGAGAAAGTAGTTGTGTTGCAGCTCGAGGACTTTCTTACCAGCCATGAAGTCTATGATCCTCTTCAGTCCGGTTTCAGGAAGAGGGATAGTACTGAGACGGCATTGGTTCGGTTACTGAATGATCTCCTAATAGCGAGAGATTGTAGGTGTCATTCGATCTTGGTTCTCCTTGATCTCTCTGCAGCATTCGACACCGTGAACCATCGGATGTTGCTAGAATGCCTGCAGCTGCTCTGTGGACTGTCGGGAACAGTTCTGAGATGGTTCCATTCTTTCCTCACAGGCAGTACCCAGAGGGTAGTATCAGGAATTTTTTCCTCTGCTCCCCTTGCTCTGCCCTGTGGGGTACCGCAGGGTTCTGTGCTTTCCCCCATGTTGTTCACGGTGTATATGCTGCCATTGGGAGACATTATAAGGTGTTATGGGCTGAGTTTTCACTGCTATGCAGATGATACTCGACTCTATATGTCCCTTGTACCCGAAAAGAATGACGCTTTATTGGTCTTTAACAACTGCCTCACTGAGATTCAGGACTAGATGAGTGCTAAATGGTTAAGACTGAATCTGGACAAGACTGAGGTGCTGGAGGTGGATCTGGGTCACCGTGCAGAGAAGTTGACTCCTGTGTTCTCTTCTGGCCTTATGTTAGGGGGTACCCAGTTGAGTCCTTCTGAACTGGTGCAGAATCTGGGCGAAATGCTTGACTGCGAACTGACGCTGAAGGTACAGGTGTCAGCCGTTGTCAAGTCTTCCTTTTACCATCTGAGGAATATAGCCGGATAAAACACCTTGTTCCACACGATGACCTTCTGGTACTGGTTCACACCTTTGTTTCTTCGCGTCTTGACTATTGTAATGCTCTACATCTAGGGTTGCCGGGAGTGGATCTCTGTCGCCTGCAGCTGGTGCAGAATGCTGCGGACAGGTTGTTGACTGGGTTGCCAAGAACTTGCCACATCACACCTGTGCTGTGCAAACTGCACTAGCTGCCAGTGCGGTGGAGAATCACCTTCAAGGTCACGTTGCTGACCTGTAAGACCCTTCATGGTCAGGGACCGGGCTACTTGCAAGATCTCCTTCAACCTTACCGCCCTCTCCGCTCCGCCAGTGAGGGATTGCTAGAGATTCCCAGGGTTCGTCTTCAGTCATCTCGGGCCAGAACATTTTCTTTTGTGGCACCAACCCTGTGGAATTCTCTACCTCATCAGATTCAAGCGTGCCTGTCCACAGAGTCATTCAAGGCATCCTTGAAGAGTTATTCATTTGAACAAGGCTTTGAATAGGTCCCCTTGTTGGCTTTTAACTGTTTTTATATTTATATGTAACCCCCCTGCAAATTGGGGTTCCCAAAAGACTTCCAGGAGCTTGCTTGAATGCTCCAAGCCTGAATGGTGTTTGGCATTTAAGCCATTTATCAGTGAGTGTTTTTAGAGCCTCTGGTACTGTCTCTTTAAGAGCTGTCTGCTTGCAGACATAATTAGTTTGTATGGGGGACTGTGTGCTTCTCTGAGTACCACTCGAGCTGCTGCTAATTCACTTCATTTTGCAGTCACTAGGAGTGCAAAGGAACCTATCTGAAAGATGTAACTGTTTGCAGAAATTATTTAGAGTAATAATGAAATTACAGTTTGTCTAACCTGCTTTCTTTGCAGTCAGAACTGTGTCTGCTAGTTCCCCATTCTAGTTTTGAACTGCTGAACTGGACCAATCAGTGTGGAGTAGCTAGCTCTAAAATGATGCCTGGACTCATAATCTGAGCCAGCCACAAGAGGATTGTATGGGCAGTGACTCTGGGAGATGTAGTTTAGACTTCAGTGCCTTTTTGGACCAACAGCAGCAGTCTATTGTGAGTGACAGCCAATCCAGTCAAGAACTGGGAAGAACTCAAAGGAAGTGCCGGTTTCGTCAGTTGGAGTTCAGTTGAGCTTTGGCAGTGAAGGAGAGCCCTGTGCTTTTCAGTGTGCAGTTTTAGTCAAAAAACGTGTAAGGCCCAGAGTTCGGTCTGCAACTTGTAGGACTGAATCCGTCCTGTGAAAAGAATCAAAGGATCTCTGAAGTAGAAACCAGGCTCACCCTGTAGAAGACTGGAGGAATTGCTGAAAATTACACTCAGTCTGTCAGAAACTGAATCTGCTGTGTGTTCTCCCGGTATTGTGCAGTAATTGCGATCGGGATACAGATGCAGCCTGCCTGGTATAGTGCTTTCTTTTATATGGATGTGTGAAGGTTTGTGCACCTCAAGTGAGCCCTGCTGACATTGAAGGACCCTATCTTATTTGGAGGTCGTGAGTACTAATTCAGGGTCGCTCCTGTTGAATTGCCATTAAATCCAAATGGAATTACTGTACTGCTGACTGTTTAATTCTCCTTTTCTCTGTGTGAAAGGGCCCCTACCAGCTGCCACGGTTTGGACTAGCCACTAGGGCTTGGGTACCCAGGGACAGTAACTGATAGGGATAGGCCTGTGCACAGAGCCATAAGGTGAATTATTAAGTGATAAGCTTAATTAACCTGATTTCCCCTGTCCTTGTTATATCCCCTAAATAAATCAGAGCTGCTTGTTTCAGCAAAGTTATACTGCCTGAGGTATTTGTCTATGTTAAAGTACTGTACTGTGATTGTTGCACTGTATCTCATTTCACAGGAGGTCCCAGTGCGGATCCAGACCTGGGGGTAGTGTATACTGTGAAGGTAATTCTGATATATTGTGTGGGCCACTAGTGGGAAGAAAGAGGTTGCAGTGTCCCAGAGGGCTGTGACCAAGTTAGTTTAACTATTGCAAACCCTGACCTCTGGGTGGAGGCACCCGCCATTGGATCAGGCCCCTCAACCTGTTAGTGGCAAATCAGGCAGGGTAGTAGCCCTGGGATAAGCCAGCTAGGGTTATCTTGGAGGCTCACCGCTGGGATTGTGTGTCCTCTAGTGGCCATATTCTGAACCACTGTTAAGAAAAATGGGTACCCGACAGAAGTGGCTGTGCACCGGCTGGTGGAGTGGTGTACTGGGGAGAGATCGACCCCAAAATGCTATGCTTATCCTGGACATCCCCTGGGTATCAATAACGGACACTGTGCAGGGAGCACTTTCCAAGGTGGAAGGTTTACAAACCCTGTGGTGGTGGGTCGGCATGCTAATCTGCTCACCCACACTTTCCTGGCCTAGTAAGTTTAAGGATCCCATAGATAGCTCCAAAGTGCCACAGACCATTACCCCAGAGGAGCCCTCACTGCTTGGAGAGTGATAACTAAGGACAGTAAAGACCCGGGGAATCAGCCCCACCACTATCTGAAACTTTTGAGGAGAAATTTGCTGAATGGTTGCTGGGAGAGGGAAAACTGTGGAGGACTTGAAGAAACTATTCTTGCCACCTGGGGTGTTCTCCCCCAACACCCTCTCCTGCTCCAGTGCCCGTAATGGTGGCTGAACCAATGCAGACTCCTATTTCTGCACCTGCCATTAGTCACGACTCTTACCGAAGGTTGAGGATTTCTCTGGCACCTCCCACCCCCAAGGGAGGATGACTGGGAGACCTGGATAGACTATGTTGCCCCCAAGTGCTAGAATGGCAATGCTCGGAAGGCGAAAAGCGAAGAGGGTTAGTGAGAGCCTCGAGGTCCTGCCTGGCTACCATCCGTGCTAAACGGGCCAGTAACCCTGAAGCGACTGCACAGGCCTATCTTGAGGCCTTGGAGAATGTGTGGAGCCCAGATTCTGATGAGGACCTATGGTGGAGAGTAAGAAATGCACAACAGTACCAAGGGAGTTGTTGTCTGTGTATGTCTCGGCTGGAAAAATTGTTGCAAGAATGCCTCAGAAAGGGTAGTTTGCCAGCGATTGAACTGGACGAACCAGACTGGACAGAATCCTTAAGTCTGCCCCTTCTCAGAACTGCTGTTGCTTCAGTTACGCCTGGCAAATCGACTGGAATCCCCCACCCTCCTATGATGAGTTAATGAGAGAAATTGGGGAGTTGAGAAAAGGCGACTCGAGGTACCTGCACCAACAGCTGTGGCCTACGCCCGAGTGACTGAGGGTGACCCATCAAGTGAAGTTCAGGGCAGAGGTTGACAGTCAATGAGTGCTCTGACAAGGAAAAAGATATGCCACAATGGGGCGAACTGTTGAGAGAGATCCAGAATTCAAAAACAGTCCTTTATGAAGGCCACGCCTGCAAGTACGGGCCCTTCCATATCCGACTGCATCACTATGGGGTGGGGTACCCACCATGTATCTCCTGCTGATAATAGCTCCAAACTCAATTCCTTGACCATGGAAGTGGAGAAACTGCGAGATGTCTCCAAATGCTTATCACGCCGCAGACAGAGATGGCACCCAGGTTTCCAGTTAGTAATACCCCACCCTGGCTCCCAGTGTGCGCCTCGCCAGCTCAAACCCAGAAAAGTATGTTTTGCTATAATTGTGGGAAAGATGGGCACATGAAAAGGGAATGCCAGTCCCCAAAAGACACTGACAAAGCTGCATATAGGCTACAAGGAGAGCTTCGGAGAAGAAATCAGGGTTAAGAGGTATACACATGATCCCAGTGAGGGCACCAAAATGCTAATTCACGCCCTTTTGTGGCAAGGTCAGTTGCCCAGGCCCCACTACCGCCTCCAGACTGGTCCAGAATAGTGGGTCCCTCCATGGAGACCACTGTAAAGGTGAATGGAGTGTCTACAAGAGCTGTATTAGACAGTGGCTCCCAAGTGACAATTATGTTCCAGGATTGGTATCAGAAGCATTTGTCAGCGCCCTTACAACCATTAGAAGGACTGCATGTATGGGGTTAAGTGAGAAGCCTACCCCTATTCGGGTATATCCGAATTTGGCTGTCTTTCCCCACCTCCGTGGCTGGAGTGGCCGAACAAGTAGAGACCCTAGCATGTGTGTCCCCCACTGGACTGTATGATGGTGTCCCTTTGTTGATTGGAACAAATGCTCATATGTTCGGAAGGCTGGCACAGTTGTGTTATGAAAACAGGGGTCAAAGACTAGTAGAGCTTTAAGAGTTCCGGCTTTAATTAAAGGCCTATGAGGCACAGAGAGATGCTGAAAAACAGAACCAGAGGAACCGGTCGGAATTGTATGGAAGAAGGATCCTGAGTCTCTGATCCTGGCGCCAAATGCCCAGTGTACCTTACAGGGAGAGGTCCGTATCAGAAAGGATGTTAAGAATAAAATATTAATGTTGGATGCACCAGGCGATGGAAAATTGCCAGAGGACTGCTGGTCAAGCCTAGTATTTTGCCCGCTAGAGCCCATGCTTATGCCAGAAGGGTAATGGTCCAAGTTCATAATGTGTCTGAAAGAGACATTCGAGTAAACAGAGGTTGCATCCTGGCTAATGTGCATTGTGCAGACACTGCAGTGCTACCAGCAGCAAGAGTTCAAGGAAGAATGACAGAGTACGCATGACTTGTTTGATTTGCGACTCCCGCTGCCAGCTGAATGGAAAGTGAGGATCAGTGAGAAGCTTGCCCAGAGAGACCAGGTGTTTTCTTTAAAGGAATGGGATGTAGGATGCGTGCAAGGAGCTGAGCACAATATCCGGCTGCATGACGAAAGACCATTTCGTGAGAGGTCTCGACGCCTGGCACCTGCTGACATAGATGATGGAGACGGCATCTGCAAAGAGATGTTAGCTGCTGGTGTAATACAAGAATCAGAAGCCCTTATGCTTCCCCATTGTGGTAGTGAGGAAAAAGAATGGAACAGTAAGGATGTGTGTG
The DNA here is from genome assembly GCA_016271365.2 of Neoceratodus forsteri. Lineage (NCBI taxonomy): Eukaryota > Metazoa > Chordata > Ceratodontiformes > Ceratodontidae > Neoceratodus > Neoceratodus forsteri. Next base: position 325,512,606 of record CM057454.1, on the reverse strand, counting down.
GATTATCGCTTTTAAACCCGCGGACTATCCCTGATCAGTACACAATGCCCGCATTCAGGATGCTTTGGACTGCCTAAAGGGAGCAAGTGGTTCTCTGTGCTGGATCTCGCAGTGGGTACTACCAGATCCCGATGGCCCCAGAGGACCGTGAGAAGGCGGCCTTTATCTGTCCTTGCAGTCTATGATTCATGAGGATGCCTCAAGGATTTCAGGTGCCCCAGCCACTTTTCAACGATTGATGGGCGTGCAGTGGGGACATGAACTTACTAGAGTGCCTGGTATACCTAGATGATGTTATTGTGTTGGCAGCTCACTGGAGGAACATGAGAGCAGATTATTTAAGGTATTGGACCGACTGAGGACTTTGGCCTTAAACTGTCCATTGATAAGTGTCAATTCTTTCAAACATCAGTAAAGTATGTGGGACACATAGTATCCACCGAGGAATAGAGACCGACCCAAGTAAAGTTGAGGCCTTGACCACCTGGCCACAGCCCAAAAATCTAAAGAACTGCAAAGATTCCTGGGATTCTGTGGTTATTATCGGCGCTTCATCAAGGACTATTCAAGAGTGATCGCCCTTTACTTAACCTTACTCAAGGGTATCCCCAACCCACAAAAATACCAAAAGTCAGCGTCCCTCAAGACTGAAAGAGTGTATTTTCATCCGAGTGAAGTATTTGGGCCCGCTGGACTCCTGATTGTGAGACTGCTTTTCATGAGATCATATATCAACTTACCCATGCTCCAGTGCTGGCCTATGCCGATCCAAGAAAACCTTCACGTCCTGCACACTGATGCTAGCTTGCAAGGGTTGGGGCTGTGTTGTACCAAGAGCACGAGAATGGCCTGAGACCAGTGGCCTTTGCCAGTAGAAGCCTGACCCCATCCAAAAAGAACTATCCTGTACATAAGTTAGAGTTCCTAGCTTTGAAGTGGGCTATTGTTGACCAATTCCACGAGTACTTGTATGGGGCTAAAATACTAGTAAAACTGACAATAATCCTTTGACCTATGTGCAGACCTCAGCTAAGTTGGATGCCACTGGCCATAGGTGGCTTTCTGCATTATCTACATATGACTATGTCTCGAATACGAGCAGGTCTGAACCACATAGATGCTGATGCTCTCTCCGGAGGCCTGTTCCCCAGAATGATTGGGTCCGATTGGCAGAACCTGACATTGCGGCACTCTGCCGAAGTTTGACAGGAGGAACAAATGTCCACGGACGCAGTGGACTGCATGGTGGATTGCTTGGGAGCCTCTGAGAATTGCATACCTGCTGCTTATTGCCACTTTTCTGCAATAGACATTGGTGCACTGCCTCAGCTGGACAATGACAGTATCCGGGCTCAATCCCGCGATCCCATGATCAAAGCAGCTTTAGAAGCCCTCTATGCAGGAAAAGATGTGTCCAAATTACGCTCCACTGATTTGAGAACTGCACTGTTATACAAAGAAGGTCCTAAGTTGAAACTGATCAATAAACTGTTATACAGAGAAACAGTAGACAGAGGGGACAAGTGGACAAACAACAACTAGTGCTGCCCACTGCCTTTCGAGACTCAGTACTGAGGTCCTTGCACAACCACATGGGGCACCTTGGTATAGACAGAACACTTGACTTGGTGAGATCCAGATTCTATTGGCCTAAGATGGGGCTGATGTGGAGCAACACATTCGAACTTGTAGTCGCTGCTTACAGAGGAAAGCTTTGCCCCAGAGGGCTGCCCCTTGTTAACATCACCACCAGTGCACCCATGGAGCTGGTCTGTATTGATTTCTGAGTTTGAGTCAGATCAAAGAAATATCAGTAATGTGCTGGTGGTCACTGACCATTTCACGAGATATGCCCAAGCTTTCCCCACCAAAGACCAGAAAGCATCCACTGTGGCCAAAGTACTTGTAGAAAACTTTTTGTTCACTATGGGGCTCCACAAGAATCCATTCTGATCAAGGGAGAGACTTTGAGAGTCGTCTGATCAAAGAGATGCTTTCTCTGTGGGGAGTGCGAAAGTCCAGAACCACTCCTTACCACCCCAGGGGACCCACAGCCTGAGCGTTTCAACCGCGCTTTGCTAGATATGCTAGGCACCCTGCACCCAAAGGACAAGCCTAGATGGAGCCAACAAATTAGCACCCTGGTACATGCTTATAACTGCACCAAAAGTGATGCCACTGGATTCTCCCCTCACCCTGATGTTTGGAAGAGAAGCTCGACTACCAGTAGATGTGTGTTTTGGGGTCTCTCTGATGGGGTTCAAGCTGACAACTATTTACAGTATGTGCAAAGTTAAAGGCCCAGCTAACTCATGTACCCAACTGGCTCAAACCATGGCTGCCAAAAGAAATCTGGCCAACAAAGAAAGGTATGATAAAAGGTGAAAGCACAGGAACTCCAGGAGGGAGTCGGTATTGCTAAGAAATCTGGGACTGCATGGCAAGCACAAGATTGCTGACAGATGGCACCATCTCCCTCACATTGTAGTGGGCAAACTAGATGATCTGCCAGTGTACAAAGTAAGGCCTGAGAATAATTCAAAAGATGTAAAAACAATGCATAGAAATCATTTACTGCCCATTGGACAAATCTTAATTGAGTCTGAGCCCTAGAAGATGCCCCTCTGGACCAGTGACTAGAGCTGCTGCTAAGAAAAGATCAAGAAAGTCTGCCTACAGAAGCAAAGTTAAAGTGTTCCCTCCACAAGTCCCAGTTGAGCATGACTGTCAGTCCATATCGGAAGAAAGTGAGAGTGACTTTGAATACTATCCTTCTTACGAACTGAGTCAATTGTTTGGGGCAATCCCTAGTCAATACTGGAGATGAAGCTGGGCCTTCTGGACTGTCTAAGCCCCAGCTTCATCCCTGGAGCCAATGCTCCCAGAAAGTGAAGTGCAAAGCATCAGATCAGATGAAATGGAATCATTGTGCATGGTTGAACTGTTTGAGCTTTCAGGGAGGAAAATGATAGATTGGGGCAGACTGGTGATACACCGAACAAGAAGAGTATTTTGAGTGCCCTGACAGTCCACTGCCAGTGTCCGAAAGCTCTCCATGCGAGCCAAATGTTGTGGACTCAGAAACTGTAACTCCTGGAGCTGAAAGTGCCCCAAGTTCTAGCCTCTACCCCATGGAGACTCCCTGACAAGTGAGGACAATGCTGAAAATGAGGCTCAGGTGCAGAGACTATAACAGTTCCCCTAGAAAGACTGGTCGAGCTGTAAAGCCTGTGGTGCACCTCAGTTATGATTCACTTGGGAGGCCTGTGGACTTGCCTCTCAATGTTGTCCATAAGGAGTGTATGTGTCCCGAGCTCATTGCCCAAACTGAGCATCAGTGCTAACTCAAGTTACTTGTGTTGCCCTCTAAGTATGGTGCCCTTGCCCCATCCAGCCCCAAGGTAACTGATAGGAAGGCCCCCTCTTCAGGTTTCATGTACAAGAGGTAATAACTTGAGTTATGGTACAATGTGTATGTAATACTGTGTAAGAGTGACGTACTGCAATGTTTCAGAAATGTGTTCTTGGTAAAATGATATATTGACTGATGATTACATGTGCAGCCTAATGCAAATGTATATGGTTGCAGTTGAAAACTTATGGAATACTTTGCTTGACGCTGGACGTCAAGCTTTCCCAGGCTAGGAAGGGTGTAACCCCTGCAAATGGGGGTTCCCAAAGACTTCCAGGAGCTTGCTTGAATGCTCCAAGCCTGAATGGTGTTTGGCATTTAAGCCATTTATCAGTGAGTGTTTTAGAGCCTCTGGTACTGTCTCTTTAAGAGCTGTCTGCTTGCAGACATAATTAGTTTGTATGGGGGGACTGTGTGCTTCTCTGAGTACCACTCGAGCTGCTGCCAATTCACTTCATTTTGCAGTCACTAGAGTGCAAAGGGAACCTATCTGAAAGATGTAACTGTTTGCAGAAATTATTTAGAGTAATAATGAAATTACAGTTTGTCTAACCTGCTTTCTTTGCAGTCAGAACTGTGTCTGCTAGTTCCCCATTCTAGTTTTGAACTGCTGAACTGGACCAATCAGTGTGGGTAAGCTAGCTCTAAAATGATGCCTTGGACTCATAATCTGAGCCAGCCACAAGAGGATTGTATGGGCAGTGACTCTGGGAGATGTAGTTTAGACTTCAGTGCCTTTTGGACCAACAGCAGCAGTCTATTGTGAGTGACAGCCAATCCAGTCAAGAACTGGGAAGAACTCAAAGGAAGTGCCGGTTTGTCAGTTGGAGTTCAGTTGAGCTTTGGCAGTGAAGAAGGAAGGAGCCCTGTGCTTTTTCAGTGTGCAGTTTTAATAAAAACGTGTGAGGCCCAGAGTTCCGTCTGCAACTTGTTAGGACTGAATCCGCCCTGTGAAAAGAATCAAAGGATCTCTGAAGAGTAGAAACCAGGCTCACCCTGTAGAAGACTGGAGGAATTGCTGAAAATTACACCCAGTCTGTCAGAAACTGAATCTGCTGTGTGTTCTCCCGGTATTGTGCAGTAATTGCGATCGGGATACAGATGCAGCCTGCCTGGTATAGTGCTTTCTTTTATATGGATGTGTGAAGAGGTTTGTGCACCTCAAGTGAGCCCTGCTGACATTGAAGGACCCTATCTTATTTGGAGGTCGTGAGTACTAATTCAGGGTCGCTTCCTGTTGAATTGCCACATTAAATCCAAATGGAATTACTGTACTGCTGACTGTTTAATTCTCCTTTTCTCTGTGTGAAAAGGGCTCACCAGCTGCCACGGTTTGGACTAGCCACTAGGGCTTGGGTACCCAGGGACAGTAACTGATAGGGATAGAGCCTGTGCACAGAGCCATGGTAGATTATTAAAGTGATAAGCTAATTAACCTGATTTCCCTGTCCTTGTTATATCCCCTAAATAAATCAGAGCTGCTTGTTTCAGCAAAGTTATACTGCCTGAGGTATTTGTCTATGTTAAAGTACTGTACTGTGATTGTTGCACTGTATCTCATTTCACAGGAGGTCCCAGTGCCGGATCCAGACCTGGGGTAAAGTGTATACTGTGAAGGTAATTCTGATATATTGTGTGGGCCACTAGTGGGAAGAAAGGGGGGTTGCAGTGTCCCAGAGGGCTGTGACCAAGTTAGTTTAACTATTGCAAACCCTGACCTCTGGGTGGAGGCACCCGCCATTGGATCCAGGCCCCTCAACCTGTTAGTGGCAAATCAGGCAGGGGTAGTAGCCCCTGGGATAGCGCCAGCTAGGGGTTACATATATTTATTGTGATGATTATTATTTTGTTATGTACTTGCGCTTTAAAATTTGAAAATTGCATTATAAATAAAATTTGATTTGATTTGATTTGAATTAGAGTCTCTGCACAAACTGGGAGTTCAGAGGTGGCTAGAAATCCTGACAGGCCGATCACAGTCAGCAAATCTTCAGTCTTCATCAGGTTAAAGTCACAGTCCAGTGGCTTAAATAGTCCTCACAACTCGGATTTAGTCCGAATAAACTCTATTTTCCCCCCTCAGGGACAGCAGGCAGACAGGCAGGCCAAAGCTCAGCCCTTTCACAGTTCTCCCACGCAAAACTACACAGAACTGCTGCTCAAATCACTTGAGCTGTTGCTCATTTCACTTCCCAACTCAGAACTAACTGAAAACTGCAAGCAGTCTGGGTATTTCCCCAAGATCCAAAAGGTTCGGTTGCCTGACCTGTCTGTCAGTCACAACAAGGGCTCCCCTGTCAGGTTCATTTAGGCGCCAAAATGCAAAAACTACAATTACTACAAGTTTTGACCCCACCAAGCCCCTGTAGGCAGGCTCCATTTTAGAGTCCCAACAGTACTGATTGGCCCACTCTGACAGTCCCAGGCCAAGTTGGTGGAGATAAACAGAACAGTCCTTGCTGCAAAGAAAACAGGTTAGAATAAACTGCAATATTATTATCACTCTAATAGATGTTCAGCAAATAAGCACATCTTATAACAGAGCTCCCTCTGCGCAAATAGCGATGGCAGAACGCAGCAATTATCTGGCAGCCCAGGTGGGGCTCGAGCATTGAAACACTCAGCCCCCTCCCAGATTAATTATAACTGCAATCCAGGCAGCTCTTGAAGAGACTGTACACACAGGCTATATAGGCACTCTCTGGCAATACATTTAAACTGCTAAAACCCAGAACACCAGCCTGGCAGTGAGCATTTAGGCAAGCTCAAGGAAGACTTTTCAGGAACCCCCATTTGTAGGGGGGTTACACCTGCTTCCATCACAAGTGCAAAACATGCATGGTCGGTGGCAGCAGTGGAGTTGCCTTAGACAGTAGGATTTCTGCTTGCGATGCAGATGACCCAGGTTTGGGAATGGACCCGGGAGTTGGAGGGCCAGCAGGGGTGAGAAGGATCAAGTGTCCTGGGACTGATCTCCCTCTCCGGGGAAGAGTGACCGCTGCTTCCTGGACCCTGGCAGAGGCCAGGGGTACTGCTGTGGCCAGTGCCAGTACTTACGGGCAGATGCTGGTCGCCATTTCGAGTCCCCACCCCCGGGGCTCCAGCATGCATGTAAAAGCCGGCCCCCGGGCATGACGCTGGGCTGCACCGCCATCCCCACTGCCACCATTGTCCACCAGGGGGTCCCTTTCCCTTGACTCTGACCTGGGGAGTAAGCCAGGGCTTGCCAATAATGACTGTTGGGGGGGCTCGGACCCACCCAAGGGGGTAAACCTGGGCATTGGGGGGCGGCAGGTGGTGCAATGGACTGACCTCCGACTGGAGGATTTGGGGTGAAGCAGAGCTGCTGTGCATTAATGACATGGCCCACAAAACACTGCAGCTTCATTCACTACCAGTCCTGCCCCCCCCCCCACACCGCCACCACCACAACAACACTTTGGGTTGGGGGATTGGCAGGAGCAATGGTGCTGGTGGCGTGGGGTAGGACCTAGAGAGCCAGATAGGTAAGCCCAACATGGTGGGACTACATGAATACATATAATAAATAAATGAGTAATATAACTATGCCATGGAGTTGTGGCAGAGAAGGAACCACTGGACACCAAGGACAGCTTAAGTTGAGGGGACCATTGTGTGTCAGAGACTGCTTGGAATGTGGGAAGATGTGCTCAGTGCTGTTTTTTTATGCAATTGAGTATTCAGGCATGCAGTGGATAATGTCACAGTGCAGTGTTGGGACACATTTGCAGGGACATGCTGGGAGGATTGCACCCACCAGCATCCGGAATAGGGATTTGCACACTGCCACACTAAGCAGTCAGTGACAATTTGAGTGGTAACACAAAGTTGAAGATGCAAACCACCATTGCATTACGCAAAACTGTGACTGCAGAATTGCACCCCAGATTTTCCATTCAAAAATTATAGTTAAATCTGTCATTTTTGAATGGAAAATCTGGGGTGCAATTCTGAGTTGTAGTTTTGCGTAATTTGAGATTTGTCAAATGACTAAAACCTTCCCTCCAGTTCAGCTGTAGGATGAATCCATCCTGCTCTCATAAGAACCAGGGGGCATCTCATAAATCCTACACTCTACTAATGACCTTAACAATGATTTGTGATGTACAGTTGCATTAGTCGGTCATCGGTAGAGCACCTTCGGCCAGTAACCTTGAATATAGTTTATTCCTATCCATGAAGGAGTTAAAGTTGTGAGGTCATTTCTAATTGTGATAGTCCATAACAAGCAGAACTGTAGTAGATATGATCATCATATACAGTACATTTCATATGTTCAGAGAAGTCCTTAAGCTTTAGGGGCCTGCCATAATCAAGCGCCCCCACACACACACACATACACACGGGTTTTCAGAGTCAGTCCAGCAGCAGGGGCCTTGTGCTGGTGCCAAAGTGTGTGTGTGTGTGTATGTGTCTAAAAACAGAAATCAGCAAGCTCTGCATGAGACATAGTAGAAGCCAACTTTCCCTGTACAAACTCCAGGAGGGCCTGTTTTATATAATGGGTCTGTTAAAACAGCACAAGGGAGGTTGTAAATTGGACCAGCTCTACCTGATATGTACTATAGTTCCATATCACTTGCACAATTGTTTAATCATTTTCATTTATATGGGTTAAATACTCTCCCCATTCCATAAGTGTAGCGGCAGACATTGGCAAACTGTGAAGTTTTACAGTGCCTCAAGACATATGGGGTTCCAAAAAGGGGAAAATCCAGTTGTGCATGAGCAAAGTTTGAAACTGTGAATAGAAACTGAAAAGTAAAGCATATACTTCCCGTTTGTTTATAGTTTTGTTGCATGTAGCGATAAAATAAATACTTACTGCATCTCTTAATGAGGAGATGAGAGTGCAAAACCCTCATGTACTGTAACATCTGTTGGGGGCCACAGGGAGGGCAGGGAAGAAATATAGGAGTCAGAATCCTAAAAACTGTGAATCAGGCAGAGAAGTTGTGAGGTCTGGTATCATAAGCTGTGAATTCTGATTGTCCCTGGTGACTTGCGCGTCAAGAAATGGATAACACAGGCTTCTGTAGTAATGCTGAAAAAAGTACTGGTGAACTAGACTATGCCTATCACTTGCGCAATTACTTATGCAAAAGTCTGACCTTAATCACAACAGACCCTTACAGCTTGTCTCTGCTTTTTCCAGATAACACTTCCGACCTTTCTTGAGACAAATTGTGGAATGCCATTGGTTTCACACTGAGATGTGGTGACATAACAGTTAGATCAAGCTCTGAATATGCATGTCTCAATGAATGAGAGTGCTGGTGTCTTTTATTGGAGGGTTTTGTCTCTCAGCCAGTACTTTACAATGCTGTTGACATCCACCATATGTCTTAGGCTTGGCTTTAGTGGCTTGGAGTTATATGTGGGAAACTCTGCAAGTGTTGATAGAGGATCACAATTTACTATTGAGTATTACAGCAGGATATGGTATTTCTTCAGTACAACAAATGCCACAGCATTTCAAAATTAATATTTGCATGTTTCTTTTTATCAACATCTGTGCACTCTGTATCTAATTTCCAATTGTAATTGTTGCAAGAACTACATTGTAACTGCGGTAATACCACGTAACAGATCTACATTAGATTTAGAGTACCTTCCCCTACCAGTACAGAGGCAGCTTTAAGAGAGGCTGGGATAGGCATAGGGGGAAAGTAGGGAGGATGGGAGGTGTGGGGAGGGAGGGTAGGGACATTAGCTCAAGCTGTGTACCCTGCAATATGAGCAGACTAGATAGACCAAATGGCCTTCTTCTACTGGTGTCTTCATATGTTTGTATAGTGATCTCTGTTATTTAACCCATGTTTCATTATTATCATAGTCATATCTCTGTCCTTTTTCCCTGCTCCTGTTCTGGTCAAGCTGCTTTTTTTGTACCGCTTTCTTGCTGTCTGGAACCAGCTTCCCCCTCTCTTTGACTCTCTCTCAATCTGTCCTTTCTTTTAAATGTCTGCTAAGGAGCACTACACAGCTAGCATGCAATTCAAACCCACAGCCATGCACTGGACAATGTATGCAGTTCCCCTACAGGATCAGTATGCTCTAACAAATGTGTGTCTCTACCTATTCCACTGCCATCGTAATGTAACCTGCTTGTATCTGTACTACCTTGAATTGTCCCAATTATGTACCCCTCCCTGGGTTGCATCTGGAAATGAGCCCCAGCTCAGAGCGCCCATCCTGTTTACCAAAGTTTTAAATAAATACATTAAAAATATATTAGTGGAACATAGGAACTGAACATCGAAGTAGGCCATGTAGTCCATAGTGGCAACGTCCAATGCTTAGTAGCTGTTTCCCATCGAATGTACCCCCCTCACGTACCTGTCAAAATTAATATTAAAAGAGTTAAGTGTCCACTGCATCAGTTTCCCATTTAGGTAGACTATTCCAAACACTCACCACTCTCTGTGTGAGGAAGACCACACCTCAGAGTTCATTCCCTTGATCTGTTTGTCTGTGATCCTTAGTTATTTTCAGTTTTACAACTAAGTGTTAAATTTAGGGTCTCATTTGAATTCGATTCCGCTGATTTTTCTCTTCTCCAGAGTAAGTAACTGGAGTTTGGTTAGTCTCTTCCTACTTTTGACTTTGTCTCTCAGTTCCAAAGCCTGCTTGGTTGCCCTCCTTTGTACCCTCTGTGTAGTATATTTATGTATATATATATATATATATATATATATATATATATGTGTACCATTGTAAGCGTGATCTCACATGTGTCCTTAGGGTACAAGAACCATGACCTGTAAGTGAGCGGTTCTGATACCCTAGAAATGTCAGTGAGACACTCTTAGAACTGTGAATGGTCTCTGTGGCAATATTAATAACAGATTACAAACTTTGAAAACCTCCCAAAAACAAGTTGGTTTCCAGGGCACCTGCATGGGAGACACTTTTTACAGAATACGAGTGTCTCACTCGCAAGGGAAAGGAGTGCTCTGATTGGTCAGCCTATAATGCTTTGCTGCCCTGAACTGACAGCATTACTCCAGGTGTGACCATTCCAGTGGACTATACGGTGGCATGATTGCATCCCATCTTTAGCAAATAAACTTTTGCTCAATGCACTCTGGGATTTTATTCTCTGTTTGTGCTATGTCTTCTTACTGGGGCCCTCGTTTTCAGTCATTTGTGATATACAGTGAATGCCAGAGACATGAAGCACAACATCCAGATATATCACAATATGTCACGGAAAGTCACCAGTCGTTTCAATTAGAGTTCTGTGATATGCATCCAGACTTGTAGAGCATCTTGTCACTTGCTTCCACTGTATTTTTACATGTACAGTTCCAGCATCTCTTATGTTTATGAATGCCATCTCTCATTCTTTGAGTGAAAGAACTGGTAAGTGATGCTGAGCACTTCTGGCACACAAGGGACTTGAAAAGAAGTTCTTATAACCATAAGATATGCTCAGACTGTACATTTAAACATTTCATAAATCATGTTAAAGCCTTCTGTTAAAAAAAAAAAAAAAATGAAACTTAAGTTTAAAATTCAAAATGTGGTACTTTGTAGAAAATCCGAGATCCCCATGTGTGGGAAATAGACTGTATCAACTGCACTTAGAACTTCCAGATTTGGGAGCTATTAGCATTCTAGTTTTGAGTGTCTGGAATGTTTCATATAGTCCTGATTGGCCAACTATGATGTCATGATTTATAATGACATTGCCAACTCCCCGCTTGAGAGAACTATAGCAATCAGCAAATTCACAGGCAGCTGATATGGTTTTACTTTTTGCAGGGAGTCCAGAAAAGTTGTGAAATTCTGAATGAGCGCATGAAGCCTATAAAAGACAAGCTGCCGCCAGGTACACCATGGAAAGAGGTAGTACAAAAGTGCTTTGGCTCTGGGGTGAATCTGACTGCTCAGTACTGGTGAGTGCAACAGTAAAATTGGGTCCTGCTAAAGGTTAATTTTCGGAATGCACTTGTGTCGTTGTAGTTACACAGATGGGGTCCTGGGCTCGGCCCCTTGGCTCCGTTTGGGTTTAGTTTGAATCCATAAGATTGGAAACCTCCTGAGATGGCTTCTGGATGTAGGTTACTTTCAACAGTGAACATGCTGAGACCTGAGCTGCCTGAAGCTGCTGACTCAATGACTGGAACACTGGGGATTATATTGTTTTAAAGAGCTCAGTTCCTGCTGGACTTTTTTAAAGGTAGTTACTCATTAAGGTGGGCAGTGTGAACCTCCTCTCTTGTACGGATGGGTGCAATTGATTTGTGCATTTTGTTTTTTTCAACTTTTGTTTGAAAAACAGCAACATTTTGTGAAAATTGTTGTTTTTCTGGGGCAAGAAACATGTGCAGTTGACAGTTATTAAGTGAAAAATCACAGTTTTGCAAGAAGAAAAAATGTTTTTTAAGTAAATTCCTATTATTAAGCATAAACAATTTATTTTTGCCCCATTTGCAGTCTCCACCTCGCTTTGCCCCTTGCAGGGGTCCCTGCACCTTGGAGGGGCTTAGCTCTTGGTTCGACCCATTATCCCCTGCCCATATTTCCCCTCACCCACACCTCCCTCCTGCCCCTCCTCCCTATCACTCTGCACTTGTGTCATGTATTAGCACATTGTACTAATTAAAATGCACTTTATTGCTCTGTCTGGTTGCTACTAGGGGCCACAATCCTCAGTCACACTGCACCTAATGTTGCTTAATCCACAGACATGCTAAGTGTTTAACTGTATGCTATTCTAGTAATGCAACTGAATGTGATCTCCTTCATTTGTAATTCTATACGAGTTATAAAGGTTTATGAAATTCTCAGTCATGCTGAATGGCAACTGTATGTCTTTCTACAAAGTTAATTGCATGTTCGTTTTACAAATGTAACTGAACGTGAATTTCCACTGCCTTGTTAAATACTCACTGTATGTTTAATATTTAGTCCATATGTACCCCCCCCCCCCCAGTCACACCGGGAGATGAGCAACTTGTTGTTCAGTGTGCCTTCCTGGTGAAACATTTCAATTAATAAATAAAATTTTTGCATGGTTTCATCAATACACATAATGGCCGAATGGTTCCAGTGTACTCAGCAACACCCCCTGTGCAAAAATGGAGTCCTCATGATTTTCTCATGGTAACAAAAGTTCAGAAGGACTCTGGGCCCATCATGTCTGCCCCCAGCTTTTTTTTATTCTTTGGTAACTAACCGGGTACGGCCCACTAGGCACAAGTGCCTGTTTCCAGGGGTGACCTGGGAGCACTAACTGACTTGCTCAGAGTCACGCAGTATGCAAGTAGAGGTTATGGGAATCAAACTCAGGTCTGCTATATGTACCTAGCTCATTCATAGCTCCTTACTCTAACCTCTAGGCTGCACTGCCAGCTCCAGCTTCATAAAAAGTGTGAGTAAGTGTATCTACAAAGAACCTCAGTGCAAAAACCGCACTGAAAGGGCATCGGCAGTAATGCCAGAGTCTTGTAATCAGCTTTTAGTAGTGATATCAGCCGGTAGGAGGCACATAATGTGGGAACTTTCCCTGGCTTGTGGAGAACAGTAGTTGCAGACGATATGGAGGAGGTAGCTCACCTCTGGCCATACTTTCCTGGAGTATCTCTATTAAGATATCTTTAACCTCTTCCCCAAAAGTTTTATAAAAATCTATGGGGCGGCCATCTGACCCTGACGCTTTCTCCCCTGCCAGTTCTTTGATGCCCCTTTTTACCTGCTCCCAGGTAATGGGTACCTCCAGATCATCCCTTTGTGACCCATGGAACAGAGGCTTTGAGGAGAAAGGAGTCCAGCTCTGCCTTACTAAGGCTGCACTCCAAGATGTACAAAGAGCTATTGTGTTCAGAGAGAAGGCAGCTTCAATACCCTTGGATCCAAAAGTTTCAAATCCATTCTCTGTCTTAATTTTGGTGACAACAGCTTGAAAAACATTTGCCAACTTTATTTATTTATTGAAATTTGTTGACCGGGTAGGCCCACTGAGACAACAGGGTCCCTTTTTCAGGGGCGACCCGGAATTAATTACATAGAATAAAGACATCATATGCATACAGGAGACAAAGGCATTCCGAGCTTCAGCCAGCAATATTTGTTTCTCTGAGTGCTGTGCATTTACTGTGGGGTGTTCACACTTAATTTTCTGTAATTCTCTCTCTCAAGACACCTCTGACCTGGTTTTCTTTATGTCTCCTTTCAAGCACACCCATCTAAGGTTTTAAGTTGGGTCCTAGCTTTTTAATTTGTATGATGAGTGAAAGAGATTGTCTCTCCTCTCAGTGAAGCCTTCAGTGCCTCTCATCAGACCTGGTGTCCTCCACTTTGTCACAAATTCTTGTAGTTTTACTTAAAGGGGCACTGTCTTCTTCACCCCTCCGTTTTTTCCTACATCCCATCAGTGTGCATCTTGTCACCCTCCTATGAAATGAGTACTCTGGAATGCCCCTCTATGTCTGAAAACTCAGACTTTTTAGCTGTTTTGCTGTTTTTTATATCGTATGTTTATTGTCCAGGATGAGCTGAAATTCCACACCTACCGGAAGCAGAGAGAGCTTAGCAATGCGCATCTGCCATGAGCGCTGTTCCGAACTGCATATTTTTCACAAGCATGGTTTAGAAACATGCTTGAGAACCACTGTGGTTCTCAAAGGAGGTGGCAGTGAAGGTTCAAGAGAAAAAGAAAGCATTCAGAAAGTACAGGGAATCACAGAAGGAGCAGGACAGAGAATTGTATCAGTTAAAGCAAAAGGAAGCTGGGAAGGCAGTCAGAACAGCAAAGGCCCGAACTGAGGAAAAGACAGCCAACTCAGTTAAGAAGGGGGATAAAACCTTTTTTAGGTACATCAGGGAGCGAAGGAAGACTAAGGGAGGGATAGTGAGGCTTAATAAGGGGGGGTGGACAGAGGCTGACTGTGAAAAGGCAGAGATACTAAACAAATATTTTTGCTCAGTATTTACAAATGAAGAGGGGGAGGTACCTAAAACAAACAATAGAAACACTCTGGATACAGAAGTTGATACCAGCCCATTTACAGAAGAAAGGGTTCTGAAAGAGCTCTTAAAACTGAAGGTGGACAAAGCAATTGGGCCTGATGGGATTCATCCCAGAATTCTAAAAGAACTAAGGGTAGAACTAGTGACACCGCTGACTACCCTCTTTAACAAATCATGGGAGGATGGGGTGGTACTTGAGGACTGGAGGAGGGCAGATGTGATTCCCCTTCACAAAAATGGGAGCAGGGCAGAAGCAGGAAACTACAGACCTGTTAGTTTAACCTCAGTGATAGGGAAAATGATGGAATCACTTCTGAAGGAAAGAACTGTCGAGTACCTAGAGGCCAGAGGGGCACAGGACCCAAGGCAGCATGGATTCACAGCGGGAAGGTCATGCCAGATAAATCTAATAGATTTATTTGACTGGGTGACCAAAGTAGTAGATCAGGGAGGGGCTGTGGACATGGCCTACCTAGACTTTAGCAAGGCATTTGACTCAGTCCCACACAAAAGATTAATATACAAGTTAGCCAGCCTGGGAGTGGGTCCCAAGATGATAGCCTGGGTAAAGAATTGGCTGGAGAATAGGACACAGAGTAATAGTAAATGGAGTCCACCTGAAAAAAGGGGGTTACTAGTGGGTGCCGTGAGGGTTCAGTATTAGGACCGGTCCTCTTCAATGTCTTTGTGCTTACATTGCAGTGGGCCTGGAAGAAAAAGTATGTCTCTTGCAGATGACACAAAGATCTGCAACAGAGTTGATGCACAAGGTGGGGTGGAAAGGATGAGAAGGGACTTGGCAAGGTTAGAGGAATGGTCAAATGTATGGCAGATTAGATTTAATGCTAAGAAGTGCAAGGTGATGCACCTGGGAAACAAAAACCCAGGGAAAGAGTACACAATGGGGGGTGAGATACTAACAACAACAAAAATGGAAAGGGACCTGGGACTAGTCATATCAGATGACTTAAAGGTAGGCAAGCAATGTGAGAGGGCAGTAAGGAGGGCTGGGGGGATACTGGGATGCATAGGGAGAGGCATCACCAGTAGAAAACAGGAAGTTATTATCCCTCTGTACAGACAGCTGGTGAGACCCCATCTGAGTACTGTGTACAGTTCTGGAGACCCAATTCCGCAAGGACATAGGACAAGATGGAAGCTGTCCAGAGGAGGGCACTAAATGGTGCAGGGTCTGCACCGGAAGACATATGAAGAGAGACTAAAATAGCTTAATATGTATAGCCTCGAGGAAAGGGGGGGACATGATAGAAACTTTCAAGTACCTCAAGGGAATCAGCAAAGTCCAAGAGGGTAGCATCTTTCAAAAAAAGAGGTGTGCAAGAACAAGGGGGCACAATTTGAAGATGGGGGTGCGGCTCAGAGGTAATGTAAGGAATTATTTTTTCACAGACATGGTTGTGGATGCATGGAACGGCCTTCCAGAGGTGGTTGTGGTGTCAAAATCAGTGGTGGAATTCAAGCATGCATGGGACAGTCATAAGGCAATTCTAGGGGGTTGGGGTAGGAAGAAGTAGGCTGCTGGTTAGCTAGGATCAGCAGCTTATCCATTAGGTAGGGAAATGGGCAGACTGGGTGGGCCAAGCAGTCCTTATCTGCCGTCAAATTCTGTGTTTCTATGTTTCTATGCTCTGCTGGTCTGCCACATTAATCCAAAGAGTTGTTGGGGTTACCGAAAAGAAACAGAGCACTGGAAGTTCTGCTAATAACATTTGAAACTCGGGTCAGAAATCCCGAGCATGCGCAAGAGAAGCCTTGTCAAAGATCCTGCACATGCGCAAGAGTGTGTTGCTCATTTCATAAGAGGGTGACAAGATGCATACTGATGGGATGTACTGTAAGAAAAACAGAGGGGTAAAGCTGACAGTGCCCCTTTAAGAGGGCTGAGTCCAGTCTCCAAGGCCTAGTCCTTCCCCTAGTGGCAAGCCCTTACTGTCTAACAGTACGTAGGTGTAACCCCTAGATGGCGCTATCCCAGGGGCTACTACCCCTGCCTGATTTGCCACTAACAGGTTGAGGGGCCTGGATCCAATGGCGGGTGCCTCCACCCAGAGGTCAGGGTTTGCAATAGTTAAACTAACTTGGTCACAGCCCTCTGGGACACTGCAACCCCCTTTCTTCCCACTAGTGGCCCACACAATATATCAGAATTACCTTCACAGTATACACTTACCCCCAGGACTGGTTCCGCACTGGGACTTCCTGTGAAATGAGATACAGTGCAACAATCACAGTACAGTACTTTAACATAGACAAATACTTCAGGCAGTATAACTTTACTGAAACAAGCAGCTCTGATTTATTTAGGGGATATAACAAGGACAGGGGAAATCAGGTTAATTAGCTTATCACTCTAATAATCTACCTATGGCTCTGTGCAGGCCTATCCCTATCAGTTACTGTCCCTGGGTCCCCAAGCCCTGGTGGCTAGTCAAACCGTGGCAGCTGGTAGGGGCCCTTTCACACAGAGAAAGGAGAATTAAACAGTCAGCAGTACAGTAATTCCATTTGGATTTAATGTGGCAATTCAACAGGGAGCGACCCTGAATTAGTACTCACGACCTCCAAATAAGATAGGGTCCTTCAATGTCAGCAGGGCTCACTTGAGGTACACAAACCTCTTCACACATCCATATAAAAAGCACTATACCAGGCAGGCTGCATCTGTATCCCGATCGTAATTACTGCACAATACCCGGAGAACACACAGCAGATTCAGTTCCTGACAGACCGAGTGCAATTTTCAGCAATTCTTCCAGTCTTCTACAGGGTGAGCCTGGTTTCTACTCTTCAGAGATCCTTTGATTCTTTTCACAGGACGGATTCAGTCCTAACAAGCTGTTACAACAAGCTGCAGACCGGAACTCTGGGCCTTACACACGTTTTGACTAAAACTGCACACTGAAAAGCACAGGCCCTTCCTTCTTCACTGCCAAAGCTCAACTGAACTCCAACCGACAAAACCGGCACTTCCTTTGAGTTCCTCCCAGTTCTTGACTGGATTGGCTGTCACCACAATAGACTGCTGCTGTTGGTCCAAAAGGTGCTGAAGTCTAAACTACATCTCCCAGAGTCACTGCTCATACAATCCTCTTGTGGCTGGCTCAGATTATGAGTCCAAGTTCTGATTCATCCAAGGCACCATTTTAGAGCTAGCTACCCTTCACACTGATTGGTCCAATTCAGCAGTTCAAACCAGAATGGGGAACTAGGCGACACTGTTCTGACTGCAAAAGAAAGTAGGTTAGACAAACTGTAATTTCATTATTACTGTAAATGATTTCTGGCAAACAGTTACATCTTTTCAGATAGGTTCCCTTTGCACTCCTAGTGACTGCAAAATGGAGTGAATTGGCAGCAGCTTGAGTGGTACTCAATCAAAGAAACACAGTCCCCCATACAACTAATTATGTCTGCAAGCAGACAGCTCTTAAAGAGACAGTACCAGAGGTTCTAAAAACACTCACTGATAAAATGGCTTAAACGCCAAACACCATTCAGGCTTGGAGCATTCAAGCAAGCTCCTGGAAGTCTCTTGGGAACCTCCATTTGTGGGGTTACACCTTCCTGGCCTGGGAAAGCTTGACGTCCACAAGGCACTCTATAAGTTTTAACTGCAACTCGTATACATTTGCATTAGGCTCCACACATGTAATCAATAATCAATATATCATTTTACCAAGAACACATTTCTGAAACATTGCAGTACGTCACTCTTTTGTAGTATTACACACATTGTACCATAACTCAAGTTATTACCTCTTGCATGAAACCTGAAGAGAGGGGCCTTCCCATCAGTTACCTTTGGGGCTGGACGGGCAAGGGCACCATACTTAGAGGGCAACACAAGTAAATTGAGTTAGCACTGACGCTCAGTTTGGGCAATGAGCTCGGGGACACATACACTCCTTTATGGACAACATTGAGAGGCAAATCCACAGGCCTCCCAAGGAATCATAACTGAGGTGCACCACAGGCTTTCCAGCTCGACCAGTCTTTCTAGGGGGACTGTTACAGTCTCTGCACTCTGAACCTCATTTTCAGCATTGTCCTCACTTATCAGGGAGTCTCCTGGGGGTAGAGAGGCTAGAACTGGGAGCACTTTCAGCTCCAGGAGTTCAGTTTCTGAGTCCACAACATTTGGCTCGCATGGAGAGCTTTCGGACACTGGCAGTGGACTGTCAGGGCACTCAAAAATACTCTTCTTGTTCGGGTGTATCACCAGTCTGCCCCAATCTATCATTTTCCTCCCTGAAAACTCAAACAGTTCAACCATGCACAATGATTCCATTTCATCTGATCTGATGCTTTGCACTTCACTTTGTGGGAGCAATGGCTCCAGGGATGAAGCTAGGGCTAGACAGTCCAGAAGGCCCAGCTTTGTCTCCAGTATTGACTAGGGATTGCCCCAGACAATTGACTCAGTTGTAAGAAGGATAGTATTCAAAGTCACTCTCACTTTCTTCTGATATGGACTGACAGTCATGCTCAACTGGGACTTGTGCAGGGAACACTTTAACTCTGCTTCTGTAGGTGCAGACTTCCTTGATCTTTTCTTAGCAGCAGCTCTAGTCACTGGTCCAGAGGGGCATCTTCTGGGGCTCAGACTCAATCAGGATTTGTCCAATGGGCAGTAAATGATTTCTATGCATTGTTTTACATCTTTGAATTATTCTCAGGCCTTACTTTGTACACTGGCAGATCATCTAGTTTGCCCACTACAATGTGAGGGAGATGGTGCCATCTGTCAGCAATCTTGTGCTTGCCATGCAGTCCCAGATTTCTTAGCAATACCGATCTCCCTCCTGGAGTTCCTGTGCTTTCACCTTTTATCATACCTTTCTTTGTTGGCCAGATTTCTTTTGGCAGCCATGGTTTGAGCCAGTTAGTACGCATGAGTTAGCTGGGCCTTTAACTTTTGCACATACTGTAAATAGTTGTCAGCTTGAACCCATCAGGAGAGACCCCAAAACACACATCTACTGGTAGTCGAGCTTCTCTTCCAAACATCAGCGGTAGGGGGAGAATCCAGTGGCATCACTTTTGGTGCAGTTATAAGCATGTACCAGGGTGCTAATTTGTTGGCTCCATCTAGGCTTGTCCTTTGGGTGCAGGGTGCCTAGCATATCTAGCAAAGTGCGGTTGAAACGTTCAGGCTGTGGGTCCCCCTGGGGGTGGTAAGGAGTGGTTCTGGACTTTCGCACTCCCCACAGAGAAAGCATCTCTTTGATCAGACGACTCTCAAAGTCTCTCCCTTGATCAGAATGGATTCTTTGTGGAGCCCCATAGTGAACAAAAAAGTTTTCTACAAGTACTTTGGCCACAGTGGATGCTTTCTGGTCTTTGGTGGGAAAGCTTAGGCAATATCTCGTGAAATGGTCAGTGACCACCAGCACATTACTGATGTTCTTTGATCTGACTCCAAACTCAGAAAATCAATACAGACCAGCTCCATGGGTGCACTGGTGGTGATGTTAACAAGGGGGGCAGCCCTCTGGGGCAAAGCTTTCCTCTGTAAGCAGCGACAAGTTCGAATGTGTTGCTCCACATCAGCCCCCATCTTAGGCCAATAGAATCTGGATCTCACCAAGTCAAGTGTTCTGTCTATACCAAGGTGCCCCATGTGGTTGTGCAAGGACCTCAGTAATGAGTCTCGAAAGGCAGTGGGCAGCACTAGTTGTTGTTTGTCTACTTGTCCCCCTCTGTCTACTGTTTCTCTGTATAACAGTTTATTGATCAGTTTCAACTTAGGACCTTCTTTGTATAACAGTGCAGTTCTCAAATCAGTGGAGCGTAATTTGGACACATCTTTTCCTGCATAGAGGGCTTCTAAAGCTGCTTTGATCATGGGATCGCGGGATTGAGCCCACCAAATACTGTCATTGTCCAGCTGAGGCAGTGCACCAATGTCTATTGCAGAAAAGTGGCAATAAGCAGCAGGTATGCAATTCTCAGAGGGTCCCAAGCAATCACCATGCAGTCCACTGCGCCCGTGGACATTTGTTCCTCCTGTCAAATCTCGGCAGAGTGCCCGAATGTCAGGTTCTGCCAATCGGACCCAATCATTCTGGGGAACAGGCCTCCGGGAGAGAGCATCAGCATCTATGTGGTTCAGACCTCTCGGTATTCGAGAGCATAGTTATATGTAGATAATGCAGAAAGCTACCTATGGCCAGTGGCATCCAACTTAGCTGAGGTCTGCACATAGGTCAAAGGATTATTGTCAGTTTTACTAGTATTTTAGCCCCATACAAGTACTCATGGAATTGGTCAACAATAGCCCACTTCAAAGCTAGGAACTCTAACTTATGTACAGGATAGTTCTTTTCGGATGGGGTCAGGCTTCTACTGGCAAAGGCCACTGGTCTCAGGCCATTCTCGTGTCTTGGTACAACACAGCCCCCAACCCTTGCAAGCTAGCATCAGTGTGCAGGACGAAGGTTTTCTTGATCGGCATAGGCCAGCACTGGAGCATGGGTAAGTTGATATATGATCTCATGAAAAGCAGTCTCACAATCAGAGTCCAGCGGGCCCCAATACTTCACTCGGATGAAAATACACTCTTTCAGTCTTGAGGACGCTGACTTTTGTATTTTTTGTGGGTTGGGGATACCCTTGAGTAAGGTTAAGTAAAGGGCGGATCACTCTTGAATAGTCCTTGATGAAGCACGATAATAACCACAGAATCCCAGGAATCTTTGCATGTTCTTTAGATTTTTGGGCACGTACCAGGTGGTCAAGGCCTCAACTTTACTTGGGTCGGTCTCTCATTCCCTCGGAGGATACTTGTGTCCTACATACTTTACTGATGTTTGGAAGAATTGACACTTATCACGGACAGTTTAACAAAGTCCTCCAGTCGGTCCAATACCTTAAATAATCTGCTCTCATGTTCCTCCAGTGAGCTGCCAAACTCAATAACATCATCTAGGTATACCAGGCACTCTAGTAAGTTCATGTCCCCCACTGCACGCCTCCATCAATCGTTGAAAAGTGGCTGGGGCACCTGAAATCCTTGAGCATGCGCTCCTCATGAATTCATAGAAGCCAAGCGACAGATAAAGGCCGCTTCTTCTCACGGTCCTCTGGGGCCATCGGGATCTGGTAGTACCCCATCGAGAGATCCAGCACAGAGAACCACTTGCTCCCGCTTAGGCAGTCCAAAGCATCCTGAATGCGGGCATTGTGTACTGATCAGGATAGTCCGCGGTTTAAGGTGCGATAATCCACACACATCCTTCTTGTTCCATTCTTTTCCTCACTACCACAATGGGGAAGCATAAGGGCTTCTGGATTCTTGTATTACACCAGCAGCTAACATCTCTTGCAGATGCCGTCTCACATCATCTATGTCAGCAGGTGCCAGGCGTCGAGACCTCTCGAAATGGTCTTCGTCATGCAGCGGATATTGTGCTCAGCCTCACGCATCCTACATCCCATTCCTTTAAAGAAAACACCTGGTCTCTCTGGGCAAGCTTCTCACTGATCCTCACTTTCCATTCAGCTGGCAGTGGAGTCGCGAAATCAAACAAGTCAGGCGTTACTCTGTCATTCTTCCTTGAACTCTTGCTGCTGGGTAGCACTGCAGTGTCTGCACAATGCACATTAGCCAGGATGCAACCTCTGTTTACTCGAATGTCTCTTTCAGACACATTATGAACTTGGACCATTACCCTTCTGGCATAAGCATGGGCTCTAGCGGCAAAATACTAGGCTTGACCAGCAGTCCTCTGGCAATTTTCCATCACTGGTGCATCCAACATTAATATTTATTCTTAACATCCTTTCTGATACGGACCTCTCCTGTAAGGTACACTGGGCATTTGGCGCCAGGATCAGAGACTCAGGATCCTTCTTCCATACAATTCACCGGTTCCTCTGGTTCTGTTTTTCAGCATCTCTCTGTGCCTCATAGGCCTTCTTAATTAAAGCGGAACTCTAAAGCTCTACTAGTCTTTGACCCTGTTTTTCATAACACAACTGTGCCAGCCTTCCGAACATATGAGCATTTGTTCCAGTCAACAAAGGGACACCATCATACAGTCCAGTGGGGGGACACACTAAGGCTAGGAGTCTCTACTTGTTACGGCCACTCCAGCCACGGAGGTGGGAAAAGACAGTAAATCTGATATACCCGGAATAGGGTAGGCCTTCTCCTTAACCCCATACATGCAGTCCTTCTAATGGTTGTAAGGGCACGCCTGACAAATGCTTCTGATACCAATCCTGGAACATAATTGTCACTTGGGAGCCACTGTCTAATACAGCTCTTGTAGACACTCCATTCACCTTTACAGTGGTCTCCATGGAGGACCCACTATTCTGGACCAGTCTGGAGGCGATAGTGGGGGCCTGGGCAACTGACCTTGCCACAAAAGGATGTGAGTTAGCATTTTGGTGCCTTCACTGGGATCATTTGCACCTCTTAACCACTGATTTGTTCTCCAAGCTCTCCTTGTAGCCTATATGCAACTTTGTCAGTGTCTTTTGGGACCGCATTCCCTTTTCATGTGCCCATCTTTCCACAATTATAGCAAAACATACTTTCTGGAGTTTGAGCTGGCCGAGGCGCCACACTGGGAGCCAGGGCGGGGTATTACTAACTGGAAACCTTGGTGCCATCTCTGTCTGTAGCGTGATAAGCATTTGGAGACATCTCGTCAGTTTCTCACTTCCATGGTCAAGGAATCGAGTTCGAGCTGTTATCAGCAGGAGATCGTGGGTGGGTACCCCACCCCCATAGCAGATGCAGTCGGATATAGGTCAGGGCCGTACTTGCAGGCGTGGCCTTCATAAAGGGACTGTTTTTGAATTCCCGGATCTCTCTCAACAGTTCGCCCCATTGAGACATATCTTTTCCTTGTCAGAGCACTCATTGACTGTCAACCTCTGCCCCTGAACTTCACTTATGGGTCACCCTCAGTCACTCGGGTCAGCCACAGCTGTTGGTGCAGGTCCTTCCCGAGGTCGCTTTTCTCAACTCCTCGATTTCTCTCATTAACTCATCATAGGAGGGTGATTCCAGTCGATTTGCCAGGCGTAACTGAAGCAACAGCAGTTCTGAGAAGGGGGCAGACTTAAGGATTCTGTCCAGTCTGGTTCGGTCCAGTTCAATCGCTGGCAAACTACCCTTTCTGAGGCATTCTTGCAACAATTTTTCCAGCCGAGAGACATACACAGACAACAACTCCCCTTGGTACTGTTGTGCATTTCTTACTCTCCACCATAGGTCCTCATCAGAATCTGGGCTCCCATACACATTCTCCAAGGCCTCAAGATAGGCCTGTGCAGTCGCTTCAGGGTTACTGGCCCGTTTAGCACGGATGGTAGCCAGGGCAGGACCTGGAGGCCTCACTAACCCTCTTTCGCCGCCTTCCGAGCATTGCCATTCTAGCACTTGGGGCAACATAGTCTATCCAGGTCTCCCAGTCATCCTCCCTTGGGGGTGGGAGGGTGCCAGAGAAGATCCTCAACCTTCGGTAAGAGTGTACTAATGGCAGGTGCAGAAATAGGAGCCTGCATTGGTTCAGCCACCATTACAGGCACTGGAGCGGGAGAGGGTGTTGGGGAGGAACACCCCAGGTGGCAAGAATAGTTTCTTCAAGTCCTCCACAGTTTTCCTTCTCCCAGCAACCATTTAGCAAATTTCTCCTCAAAAGTTTCAGATAGTGGTGGGGCTGATTCCCCAGGTCTTTACTGTCCTTGTTATCACTCTCCAAGCAGTGAGGGCTCCTCTGGGGTAATGGTCTGTGGCACTTTGGAGCTATCTATGGGATCCTTAAACTCTACTAGGGCCAGGAAAGTGTGGGTGAGCAGATTAGCATGCCGACCCACCACCACAGGGTTTTTAAACCTTCCACCTTGGAAAGTACTCCCTGCACAGTGTCCGTATTGATACCAGGGGATGTCCAGGATAAGCATAGCATTTTGGGGCGATCTCCTCCCAGTACACCCTCCACCAGCCGGTGCACAGCCACTTCTGTCCAGGTACCCATTTTTTTTTTTAACAGTGGTTCATAAATATGGCCACTAGAGGACACACAATCCCAGCGGTGAGCCTCCAAGATGTAACCCCAGATGGCGCTATCCCAGGGGCTACTACCCCTGCCTGATTTGCCACTAACAGGTTGAGGGCCTGGATCCAATGGCGGGTGCCTCACCCAGAGGTCAGGGTTTGCAATAGTTAAACTAACTTGGTCACAGCCTCTGGGACACTGCAACCCCCTTTCTTCCCACTAGTGGCCCACACAATATATCAGAATTACCTTCACAGTATACACTTACCCCGACTGGTTCCGGCACTGGGACTTCCTGTGAAATGAGATACAGTGCAACAATCACAGTACAGTACTTTAACATAGACAAATACTTCAGGCAGTATAACTTTACTGAAACAAGCAGCTCTGATTTATTTAGGGGATATAACAAGGACAGGGGAAATCAGGTTAATTAGCCTATCACTCTAATAATCTACTCTATGGCTCTGTGCACAGGCCTATCCCTATCAGTTACTGTCCCTGGGTACCCAAGCCCTAGTGGCTAGTCAAACCGTGGCAGCTGGTAGGGGCCCTTTCACACAGAGAAAAGGAGAATTAAACAGTCACAGTACAGTAATTCCATTTGGATTTAATGTGGCAATTCAACAGGGAGCGACCCTGAATTAGTACTCACGACCTCCAAATAAGATAGGGTCCTTCAATGTCAGCAGGGCTCACTTGAGGTACACAAACCTCTTCACACATCCATATAAAAGAAAGCACTATACCAGGCAGGCTGCATCTGTATCCCGATCGCAATTGCTGCAACACCCGGGAGAACACACAGCAGATTCAGTTCCTGACAGACCGAGTGCAATTTTCAGCAATTCTTCCAGTCTTCTACAGGGTGAGCCTGGTTTCTACTCTTCAGAGATCCTTTGATTCTTTTCACAGGACGGATTCAGTCCCACAAGCTGTTACAAGCTGCAGACCGAACTCTGGGCCTCCACACACGTTTTTGACTAAAACTGCACACTGAAAAGCACAGGGCTCCTTCCTTCTTCACTGCCAAAGCTCAACTGAAACTCCAACCGACAAAACGGGCACTTCCTTTGAGTTCCTCCCAGTTCTTGACTGGATTGGCTGTCACTCACAATAGACTGCTGCTGTTGGTCCAAAAGGTGCTGAAGTCTAAACTCCATCTCCCAGAGTCACTGCTCATACAATCCTCTTGTGGCTGGCTCAGATTATGAGTCCAAGTTCTGATTCGTCCAAGGCACCATTTTGAGAGCTAGCTTACCCCACACTGATTGGTCCAGTTCAGCAGTTCAAAACCAGAATGGGAACTAGGCAGACACTGTTCTGACTGCAAAGAAAGTAGGTTAGACAAACTGTAATTTCATTATTACTGTAAATGATTTCTGGCAAACAGTTACATCTTTCAGATAGGTTCCCTTTGCACTCCTAGTGACTGCAAAATGGAGTGAATTGGCAGCAGCTTGAGTGGTACTCAATCAAAGAAACACACAGTCCCCCATACAAACTAATTATGTCTGCAAGCAGACAGCTCTTAAAGAGACAGTACCAGAGGTTCTAAAAACACTCACTGATAAATGGCTTAAACGCCAAACACCATTCAGGCTTGGAGCATTCAAGCAAGCTCCTGGAAGTCTTTTGGGAACCTCCATTTGCAGGGGGGTTACATAGGCATGGTTGTAGTATAGTATGGAGCCATGTGAGTTAACCATATCCATTCCCTGCAGTACCCCCTTCAATGCCAAAATCATATCAGTTCTTATGTATTATGAGTTGTGTGCATAAGGGAAAAAGGTGAAATCTCTCCCCATTAGATTGTTGACCCTCCAGGTGTCAGTGAGCCTGTGCTCCACCATCAGGGCCCGCAGAACTCCCAGGCCCTTGGTGGCCCTATGGGGTACTTGTGAGGATCAGTCCATAACCCCATCCAGAATATGATTTGCATCCCTTGCTAGGAGCCAGTCCCCCTGGTACCCTGCCACCTCCACATACAGGTTGCTAAAGGAAAAAACATTATCATCAAACTTGGAGCCATAGGACACCGCTGAGACCATTTTTCCAGAGCTTAGATGCAATTGTATTAACAAATATCAACCCACTGGATCATCAGACATCTTGAGTACAGTGACCTGCAAATGTGGCCATACCTAGTGATATTGTTCCTCCGTCTTTTGTGTTAAAAGTGGCTTCAGTCCACTACCCGCCTTAACCGCCCTCCTGTACATCTGCTCCTCTCCATAACTCACATACCCAGTTAAACCTTCCTCCTCCCCTGAGATTGAAACATAGAAGTTGACAGCAGATAAGGACCGCAATGCCCATCCAGTCTGCCCATTTCTTTTTCTACCTTATGAATGTGCCATTAGCCTTTGCTATGGCAACGGCCTATCTATTTATACTCATCTATATTGCTCCCTTATGCCTATCCCATGCCTGTTTGAAGCCCTGCACTGTATTCATATCCACCACTTTCTGAGGCAGGCAGTTCTATGCATCCACCACCCTTTCTGTGAAAAGAACTTCCTCACATTACCTCTTAATCGGCCTCCTTCTAATCTCATGCTGTGTCCTCTTGTCCTGCTATTTTTCTTATATTGAAACATGTTAGACTCTTTCACCTTGTTAATGCCCTTAAGGTGTTTGAATGTTTCAATCATGTCACCTCTCTCCCTCCTTTGCTCTAGGGTTCACATATTGAGCTCAGTTAATCTGTCCTCATATGTTTTCTGATGCAGTCCCTGCACCATTTTGGTTGCCCTTATCTGGACTGCCTCAATTTGGTTAATGTCCTTGTGAAGGTATGGCCTCCAGTACTGCATGCAGTACTCCAGATGGGGCCTAACAAGTGTCTTACCTCCCTCTTTCGACTTGTGATACCCCTACCAATACACCCCAACATCCCTCTAGCCTTACCTACTGCTTTAGTGGTCTGCTTGGATGATTTCAGGTCATCGGTGATAATGACGCCCAAGTCTCTTTCTTCCCTTGTGACTACCAGCAACTCCCCTCCCAGCCTATAGGTGGCTTCAGGGTTTCTCTTCCCTATGTGCAAGATCTTGCACTTCTTTGTAGTAACACCAGTTGCCATTCTTCTGACCATTTTGCTAGTTTATCTAGATCTCTTCTCATTCTGCCCACCCCATCTGGATCATCTACTCTGTTGCAGATCTTGGTGTCATCTGCAAACAGACGAACCTTACCCTCCAGTCCATCTGCAATGTCACTGATGAAGATATTGAAGAGGACTGGCTCCAGGAATCATCCCTGAGGTACCCACTTGTGACTTGCATCTCTTCTGACTGTATACCGTTTACCACCACTCTCTGTTTTCTGCCCGTCAACCAGTTTGCCAGCCAGTTGACCAATGTCTGACCCACCCCAAGCCTACCCAGCTTATTAATCAATCTTCTATGTGGAACAGTATCAAAAGCTTTGCTGAAGTCAAGGTAGGTGACATCAACTGCTCCCCCTTGGTCCACCACTCTGGTTACCCAGTCAAAGAAATCTATGAGGTCAATTTGACAGGACCTTCCTTTTGTAAACCCATGCTGTCTTGGATCCTGTGCGCCTATGAATTCCAGGTGTTGCACTATCCTTTCTTTAAGTAGTGTCTCCATAATCTTGCCCACTACTGAGGTAAGACTGACTGGTCTGTAATTCCCTGCCTCTTCCCTGCTACCACTCTTGTGGAGCAGGATCACATGAGCCCTTCTCCAGTCTTCTGGGACCTCTCCTGTGCTCAGAGACTCACTAAACAGTTCTGATAATGGCTCTGCTAGTTCCACCCTTAGCTCCTTTAGTATCCTGGGATGTATGCCATCAGGTCCCATTACCTTGTCCTCCCTGAGCATATCGAGCTGTTGTAGGACCCTTTCTTTTGTGAAAGGACTAGTGCACACCTCCCTCCCCCTGTGTCCATGGTGCTGAGCTGTGGGCCCTGCCCTACCTTCTCTTCAGTAAATACTGAGCAGAAGTATCTATGTAGGATAAATGCTTTTACATGGTCTTCCTCCTCACACACCCCCTTATCCCCTTTGATCTTAGCAATACCACCTCTGGACTTTCTTCTTTCACTAATCTAAAGAAAGTCTTGTCACCTTCTTTTACTGTTAGTGCTAGTGTTTCCTTTGTCTGCCTTACTGCTTTCCCTGCGTCCCCTTAGGGAAGTTTGGTATGCCTCCCTATCGTCATCCTGCTGCATTCCCTTATATTTCCTAATGGCCAGCCTTTTGGCTCTGACCTATTCTGCTACTGTTTTTGAGAACCAAAGTGGTTTCCTTCTTCTTTTGCACTTCCTTTTCTCACTAACACAATGGGATGTTGCTTCAAGTATTGCATCTTTAATGCTTGCCCACTTTTCCTACACCCTCTCACGTGTATTTCTTTTTGCCAGGGATTGCTTAACTCTGTTGGCCATCTTATCAAAGTCAGCTCCTCTGAAGTCCCATATTTTTGCCATGGAATGGGATGATTTAGTTCTAGTGGTCAAATTGAACCATACCATGTGATGGTTACTGGCCCCCAGATGACCTTCTACCTGGAGATCTGTGATCCTTTCCCTGTTAGTCAGTACTAGATCTAGGATAGCCCTGTCTCTTGTAGGTTGTTGTACTAGTTGTCTGGGGCCCTTTCCCTGCAGGGAATCCAGCATGTGTCTAGTTCTGGCAGATGTCCCCACTGGTATTGAACAATCTGTATCTGGCATGTTGAAGTCTCCCATTATCAGAACCTCCCCTTTAGCTGTCTTATTTTGCACATCTTCTAACAGCAATGTGTCTAAGTCCTCCCCCTGGTCTGGAGGCCTGTACACAACCCCAGTTCATTTGGCTGTCCCATTTCCTGTTTCCAGGTTGACCCACAGTTCTTCTGGCTCCTTGTGTGTATTCTGAATTTCTGCAGCTTTGATATTTTCATTGACACAAAGGGCCATTCCGCCACCCCTTTTTGCACCTTGGTCTCTTCTGAACAGTACATAGCCAGGTACTGAAGTCTCCCAAGTGTGATTACTGGTAAAGCATGTCTCGCTAATGGCTACTATGTCCAGTTTAGCCTCTGTCATTATTGCCTGCAGGTCTGGGATCTTGTTTCCCAGACTGCGAGCATTTGTGTACATGACTTTCCATTGGCCAGATTTCAGTGTGTTAGTAGTTGGGCGAGGTCCAGCGTTTCCCCTGTGCGTCGTATGGGGAGCCGGACCTTTTTCCTTACCTAGTGATGCAAATGCACTACAAACATGCTGAACTCCTGTTTGACCACTAGCTAAGGAGGGGGGTGTTCTTCCCATTCGACATATGGGGTGCTACACCCCTCTCCCCATTTGCTAGTTTAAATATTCTGCAAAGATGTCAAACTTCTGCCCCAATGCACTGACTCCCTCCTTAGTCAGATGCAGTTCATCAAATTTAAAGAACTTGCGCTCCCAAAACTGTTGCCAGTTCCCTACAAATTTGTGTCCTTTTTCCTGGTACCAGCCCTTGAGCCACATGTTTAGCTCCCCCATCTCCCCTTCTCTGACCTTCCGTCCATCTGCCCCCCTCTCCCAGACTGGCAGAATCTCAGAGAAGGAGATGCCGGACAAAATGGATAATAGTTTGTCACCCAGCCTGGTCAGGTGTTCCTTGGTCTCCACAACTGACCAACTGGCCAGATCGTTAGTCCTTATGTGTTCCAGGACATCAATGTTTTCTCTTGCTTCCTGAACAATTTTAGCTATGCAGTCAGTGTCTCTCCACGCTGATGTATGTGGGAGACATCTGACCATTACCCCTGGCTGGAGATACAAATCAACTCCCTGAATCATGGAGTCTCCTATGATCAGAAGTTTTTTGGATTTCCTTTTTTCCCTTTTTTGTTTTGGTTCCTGTTTTAGACAAGTTTTGTTGTGCTAGCTCCTGTGCTGCAGTGTCCTGCTCTGCAGTGTCTTCTGTCCCTTTGTTTGATTTCGGAGATAGAGACAGATACCTGTTTGTAGTTTTTATATGGTTTGTTGAGGTGATATGTTGGAGAGCACTGAGTGATGAGGCATCCGATTTGCCCCTTCTAACCACCTGTCAATCTCCAAGTTCCCTGCTTCTTAGGGTGATACTGATCGATTACAGCCAGATCGCTTTGCTGCACTGCTTTTAGAGACTGCTCGGTACTGTATCTCAGAGCGCTGTGCGAGTGACAAACAGCTGTTACCTACCACCTACCAGAAAGGCAATCCAAGGCTAATCAAGAGACAGAAATAAATGAAGCAGAGACCTTATGTACTGAACTGAAATCATTTATCTAATTTAAAATGAACGCCTTATACCTTGCACATTACATTGCAAGATTGCACAGTACCAAAAAAAAGTAAACAACAGACTAGTCAGACATCAGCTCATTTGGGTAACCTGTCCTAAATCAGGTTCTGTATTGTGCTGTATTAGGAGTACTTTAGATCATTGGGGGCTGCTCCCTTCCACACCCCTCACTCTTTTTTTTCGTATGTGTCCTACTTATTTGTGCATTGCTATTATTGTTTCTTTCTGTGTTCTGTGAGGGGCGCTCCGCCCCCCCTACACCTCCCGGGTTATATGTACTACGTTTGGGTTCTAAGTGCATTGTTATTATTGTTTCTTTCTTCTGTGGGAGGTGCTCCGCCCCCACCCCACCCCGGGTTAAATGTACTGTGTGTCTATGTACGTCCCCTTATTATAATTATCTTTTCTTACTTCTCTTTTATTTTTTTCGGACAACTTGTTTTCTGTGACCAGATCGGAAGAGGCATGACTAATAGAGTGACTTGTGGCTGAGCCAGGTACCATATAACTTTTTGGTTTTCATGCAGAACTGGCCGTAATCAATCAATATCACCCTTCTCAGCATGCTCTCCTCTCCCATCACCGCTTACCCTCTCACTCCTACCTCTAACCTTCTTACATTACCAGCTTGCCCCTGCTTAGTTTTGACCTCTGGCAGGGATCTCAGCATCCTGAAGGGGTCTAGCACTGGGCAAGCCTCCTCCTCCTCCTCCTCCTCCCCCCCCCGCCTCTCTCCTTCCTATCCAACTTGTCCTCGCCTAAATCTGCCCTCTGTCGAGATTCTTAGCACCCTGCCGATGTCTACGCTCAGGTAAGTTTCTTCCCTCCCTTCTTTTTTTTCCTTTCCTCTTCTATCCCCCTATTTCCCTCTGCCCAATCTTGTCCTCCTAATTCTATCCCCTGGCAGGGTTCTCTGCATCCTGGAGGGGCCCAGCACTGAGCAATCACTCTTCCTTCACCCCCCCCATCCTTTCTACCCAACTAGTCCTCGCCTGATTCTGTGCTCTGGCAGGGTTCTCAGCATCCTGGAGTGGCCTAGTCTTGGGCAAGCTTCTTCTTTCCCTCCTTTCCCTTCATCCTTTTTTTCTCTCTTCCCAATGTGTCCTCACCTAGTTCTGCCCCTTGGCAGGGTTCTCAGCATCCTGGAGGAGTCCAGCACGGGGAAATGACTCTTTCTTCCCTCTCCCTTCCCCTCCATCCTCTCTACCTAACTCATCCTCACCTGACTCTGCTCTCTGGCAGGATTCTCAGCATCCTGAAGAGGGCTAGTCTTAGGCAAGTTCTTCCCACCCCTCCTCCTCCTTCCCTTTACCATCCCCTCTACTGTCTCTACCCAACTTGTCCTTGCCTCCTCCTGCTCCTTATCTAAGTCCTCACCTCATTCTACCACTGGTAGCGATATCTGCACTCTGAAGGGGCCAGTTCCAGGTATGACTCGTCCTTCTCTACCCTATCCCATACCCGCACCTCCCTCCTGCCCCCCTTCTCTAACCCTCTGCATTTAAGCAACGGAATTAGTTCACTTTAGCTAATAACTTGCACTTTTTGTTCTGTCTGAGGTGCTCCCAGATTGCAGTAGCCCTGTGTTAACTTGCCCCTGCAACTGTGTTTTTTTTTTCTTTGCTCACTTTGCTCTGGTTATGTTTCCCCCAACGTTATCCTCTCCTTCCCCAAGCTGGTTTTCCCTGTCTACCCACTACCCTCCTTGATGTCCCCTCACTTGCACCTCATTCATTCATTCATTCAATAACTGCTAAATTATCTGCCTCTTAACTGTGATCCATTCCTGTAAGGATCTGACTCCAAGGTTACATTATATTTCTTTACTGTGTTCCTCAGCTATGCCACTTGAATTTAAATGCATATTCCACAGGTATGATATATTTAACTGTATGTTATCTCACAGATGTGACTGTATGATTATGATATTTTTAACTGTATGTCTTGTTACAAATGTAATTGAATGTTTAATTTCTCAGATATGTTAAATGGTAAACTGTATGACTAAATTCTTCATCCAACCTCGTCTGGCCAGGAGGCGAGTAACTTGTTATTCAGTGTGCCTTCCTGGTGAAACATTTCAATAAATAAATAAATAAACCCTCCCCTCCCTGCTTTGTTTTAGGGGAGCCAGTTCTTTTGTAGTAACGTGTTTCCTGAAAGCACACCACATAGGGCCCTTGCTTTTTGATAGCTCCCAGAAATGTTTCCATTTTATTAAGGACTTCAGACCACTGAGACTCCACATCAGTTTTACACAATCAGCCACATGAACCAGTAAAAATATTCTCAAATAGATTGGTCCAAACAGAACAAGGTGAGCTTATCCACCTATCTTGCCATTTTGATGAATGATCCAAGAGAGCAATGACCTTAGTACTTAGTACACTGCTGTAAATAGATGCACCTGCCCCCAACTTTTGTACTTGCCCCCATCCCTCCCCACACTAAGAGCATCCCCTCCATTATCTGTAGCTCCCTTACTCCCTACCTTCCTTTTAGTACCACATGGGGTCCCTTCCCACTACCTCGCCCCAACAAGGATTGACCCACAGCTTGAGCCTCAGGTTCCCTCCTGTTATTGCAAAAGTTCTTATTACATGTGTGACCAATTCTCCCCTCCCTAAGTAAAGCAATCAAAGGTGTAGGGTGCTTGCTCTAGATCTGTGCACCCTGGGTGCACTGGGAGCTAATTAACCGGTTCCCCTGTAGAACCACTGGGCAACCAGCCGTCTCTCCCTTGCCTAGCCAGACTAGGATATTCTAACCCGTCATGCTCTGTAGATCTGCCCATTTGCTTTGGTTCTCCTTGAATGAGGTGGCATACTCCTCCACCCGTGAGCTCCTTGCACCAAGTGGTATGCAAGATCACTTTTAGCAACCCCCCCCCCCTCCGGTCGATAACTGAAAGTGCTTGGCATCTTATTTTCCCTTTGAACTCACAATCATTATGTTCACCCACATGAAGGCAAAACATATCCAGAATGTTTAACGTGATGTGATTAACAGAACTAATAAAAACACAGCTAAGCGCTGTTAATTCAAAATAGCAAACATGCAAGGGACTGTTCATAGAAAAGTCACCAAGTGGCTTAAAAGTTACCCATTTCAGAAGCAGTCTTGAGTGTTTTTATCAGCTAACAGCCAGATCTTTCAGAAATTTAATTGTTTATGTAATCTTATGTCTCAGGTTTACTGACCCCAAATCAAGTCATCCAGTGGTGGGATGGCCCATAATTGGGTAAAGTCATTGGCAAGCCAGGTGAATGTTCAGGTCCCCCTCCTCCATAGCCTAGGTCACTCTCCCCCCATTCTCCACCGGCATATCATGTTATATGTGACATAAAGTAGTGCTGCACTGGAATGTACCCCCTCCCTTCCTCATATATAGAACATATGAACATGGTAATCACTTTCAGGGTGTCATTATTGATAAATCGGGTTGTGGTTATACGTAACGTTTTGAGAAAGCAATAAGACATGACAGGGTGTGGGTTGTTGATTGATTGACAACCTATTGATTGTTTTATGTATACCCTCCTCCCTTGTACCCCCCCCCCCAGGTAGCACCGTGAGATGAAACATCGTTTTTGCTCAGTGTGCCTCTCCTGGTGAAACATTTTCAATGAATAAATAATAAATAAACAGCACGCCTCAGGTGCGTTAGGCACAAGGCGCTGGCGCCGAGTGACTACAGCAGCTGGGTAGTGCTGATATCAATCAACAGCCCACACCCCGAAATGTCTTCTCGCTCTTATAAAATGGGTAAAACTATTTCTATAACAATCAAACAAAACTCTGGCCACATTATTAAAGATTTAACAATAGTATGTTATTTTATTTAAATATGGTGAAAAAATAGTCCCCAGACTTGGGAAGAGGAGTGGTAAAATTGATTGAATAGCAACTCACTGAAAAATGCTAAACTTGCGAGTTGGAGGGACAGCAATGTACTATTTGAACAGTTTGGGTCTGCCTCTGCAACTGTGTTTTCCCACCTTTTCTCTTTGTTTATAAAGTATTACTGTATTGCCTTCTTTCTTCATCCTGTGTTTCTCCTCATTCAAGACACAGAGTGTTTATCATGGAATGTTTACATGGAATACAGGGATTCAAAACTCTGCTCAGTTCTGCTGGTAGAATGTTACTCTTCTAACATACTGTACACACAGACAACAAAGGCCTGTTTTAGAGCCAGATACTCAATTATCTCACTGTCAGAGCAAGCGGAAGAGATTTCCCTGATGAGCAAGTAAAGACAGAAGGGGGATTTTCACTGTTAGTAAAGGAACAGTTGTAATGAAAACAATAAACAATACTTAATGTTTCTAATTTGTTTATGTGTGTAAGGAGAGTGTGATGATCAGGAAAACAATGTTTAATTAATTTGTTTTATTTTTTATTTAAGGTTGTTTTATTTTTAGGGCCCAGAAGGTTTTTACAGTGTAAAGGTAGCAGCCATGTTTGTGATGGAAGTTCAGTTCTCATTGCAGAGGGACTGATGGAAGATAGTTCTGGTTGTAGGAGGGCTGATTTGTTCATTGTGTGATTTGGTTTAGGACCAAGATGACTGTGTGTATATAGAGATTTAATGTACAGTCAGCTGATGTCTCTTGGCCAATGAGATTTCTGGATTTTTTCTTGCCATTTTATAAGAAACTTTAAAAATAGCTAACCCCTTAAATTCCAAATAGCTTTTTGCAATCATTTCAACAATATAAATCTACGTATTTCAAACAAAGGGATCCCAGTATCAATTACAGTTTCACACAAAGATTCAGATATACTTTTATAACCACAGATATACAAGAGAGAAGAAAAGACAGAAACAGCAAGGTCACCAAACATCAAAGGGATTTGGGCGTAATCATATCTGATGACCTAAAGGTGGTCAAACAATGTGACAAGGCGGGGGGTAGAGCCAATGGGGTGCTGGGGTGCATAGGGAGAGGTGTCACCAACAGAAGAAAGGAGGTGGTGATGCCCCTGTATATAGTGGGCAAGGAAATCCCGGTGTCCTGGTACTTGGTTCTAGCCATGGCAGTAAGAGAGTACCACCAATGGCTAAAAACAAGTCCCTGCCAACAAGGGCAACTCACAGAATTCATAAGCCACTTAATTCCTAGATTCCATCACAAACATTGCTGCAGCCTTTACTCATATATAAAAAACCTCAACTAGGCCCTAAAAATGAAAGTCCAATAAATTAAATAAAGTAAGTAAATAATTTAATGTTATTTACACTCTTGAGCCCCCCTACACACATACATGCATTTTAAAAATCAAGTATTATTCAGACTTTCCATTGCTCGTGTTTCTTTGATGACCATGCAAAATCCCCCTCCTATCCTTACCACTTCACCAGAGAACTCCCTGCTCCTTACATGGCAACAGATAACATTGAGGTTCTGGCTCCACTTGAGGCCTGTGTTTATGTCTTTGTGTGTATGACAGTGGAAGAATTTTGAAATTGTGTATTCCATGTTATCCTTTTGTGTGTGTTGGGGGGAGGGGGGAGCATTCTACTACTGGAATATTGCAGAGCTCTGAATTCTTCTATTCAGAACAATCACACAATGTATTGATTGTGAAGAAAGACAGATGACAGACAGGTGAAAAACATCTGGAGAGGGACTATTTTACATTATTTAGCAACATTTTGTAATATTTTTGTGGCTATGAAAACTTTTAGAATGTTCTTTTTTTAAAAGTTGCCTATAGACCCATTTTATGTAAGCAATAAGACATGGCTATGTGTTGGTAGTACTGAGACACCCACACACGCAGAGGCTGAAGGCACTTGGCCTGTGGCCTCGTGCCTCACTACGCCTCTGGGTGCGCAAGTATTTCAGTACTACCAACACCCAGCCATGTCTTATTGCTTATGTACAGATCATTGGTGAAGCCTCATTTGGAACACTGTGTCCAGTTCTGGAGGCTGTGTTGCCACAAGGACATAGACAAGGTGGAGGCAGTTCAAAGAAGGGCAACAAAGTTGGTGCAGGGCCTGCACTAAAAGTCTTATGAGGAGAGACTGTGAGACCTCAGTATGTGTACCCTGGAGGAGAGGAGAGACAGGGGAGATATGATAGAAACCTACAAATATCTAAATGGCTTAAATAGGGTACCAGAGGCTATCATCTTTCAGAAAAGGAGATGTTCAGGAATGAGGGGGCATGACATGAGATTGGCAGGGGGTAGACCAAGGAGTAGCATGAGGAAATATTACTTCATGGAAAGGGTGGTGGATGCATGGAATAGACTCACAGCAGAGGTGGTGGGGCAAACACAGTGGGGGAATTCAAACATGCATGGGACAGTCATAGGAGAACCCTAGCAATAGGAATGGGGAGGTAAAGCCAGAGATCAGGTAGGGTCTGCGGCTTTTACAGTAGACAAGGAAAATGGGCAGACTGGATGGGCCTAGTGGTCCTTATCTGCCGTCAATTTCAATGTTTCTATGAAGGCAGAGAGATAGCAAGATGTAGAGAATTGCAAGACCGTCAGAGTGATCAGTTCCTAGGTCTCACGAGAACATTCGATTGTGCAACCAGACAGACAAGAGACAGAAAAGGAGAAAATAGAACAGATCCTTGTGTTTAACTCTTTCTGCATAACAAATGGGACCAGGCCTTATTCAACCCTGTCGCACTTGGCAACAGCCACACACCACTTCTCCTGCTTCAGCTCCTTGTCAACTGTAATCGCCATGTCCTGTTCCTCAACAACTGCAGCAACAAGAACCCCACACAGTGTATAGGTCCTGTTTCTCCCTCCCTCCCTCAAGTGTAACACCTTGCCTTTGGCTATGTTGAAACAGAGGCTCCAGGAGTCCGATCAATCATTTAGCTTGTTTAGGCCCTTCTGAAGTTTGTCCTGATCCTTAAAGAAGTTGATCACCATGGCCTGCCTAGTGCCATCCATGAACTTAGACAGTCTATTGGAGACAACTGGAGAACACAGTGAGCACTCTAAAGAGCAGTATATACATAAATATAACTGTTAAAAAATCACCCTGTCCTTGTCTCATACAATTTGGCGTCAGGTTTATTTTGTCTTCTTTTTCATGTAATTCAGAACTAGCCCATTCTCCAGTCTTGCAAGTTTTTGAAACCAGCAGGCCTTGGAGGGTTTGCTAAGGATAATAAATAGCTCCTTTTATTGTTCTTTCACACATCTACTTCACATATTCAGCACACAAAGATGTATGACCTAGTGTACTTTGTTAGCACAGGGAAGAGGAAAATAAGGCCTTTCCATGGCTCCGTTTCTCCACTTACTGTATGAATGATCGATGGTCCGGTGCTTTCTCGTCAGAATATGAAACATCAATTAGCAGCATAGTCTTCACATACACACCGAGTCCTCTAGATACTAGGTGCTACAGGTCCTCCATATGGGAGGGGGACTGGCCAGGGTTCTGGAAATTGTCTGGGCACTGGGGTGATAAACAGAGAGATCCTTATTGGGCACTATGCTTAACATAACATTTCCATTAATCATAAAAATTCCTTGTTCAAATTCAGCTTTTGAGTCAAGCAGAACAGGAAGTTTATTAACTCTGAGTGACTCTGTACAGAAACTACTTAAATAGACAAACACATGGATCTTTGCTTCAGGGCACATACTTAAAGTCCCTCAGCTGGGGTACCCACCTTACACTTATCCCCTTTGTCAAAGCACAACATTTACAGAACAAACCTAGTAGGGGGCATTGTGCTACATTATTACAGCCACCCAGCCTCCATACTGTCTATGCAGAGGATTTACCACTCCCTTTATTCTGGAGGCTGATGATACGGTATCTAAACCAGGCTCTCTTTATATCCTACCCTCAGTCAAAGCTGACTGTAGAGCAAAGTTGGACATCCCTGGGCAACAGAAACCTGCCTGCCAGGTGGAGATCTGCACCCATGTATGACCTCCCAAGGGAACATATGGCATCAACAGTAGTAGGGAGGATTTCTTCTTGATACCCCCTCCACTCATTTTTTCCCCCCATATTCTATAGCCTTTTACCCTTCAGCTGACGTGGGTAGACTGTCAGTCCTCTCCCTGCCCCCTCCCCCAACATGGCAGCCACTTCCTCCAGTAGCCACTGGACCTAGAGACCCCCATGGATTGCTCCAATGGTGGGGCCAGAAGGAGGAGGGATGTCCTCCCTTCACCTCAATACACATATCCAGTGTCCAGTGGTCCAGGTGGTGACATGGGCCATGGGGACGGCAGGCAGGACCTCGTGTAGCCCTCACTGACCTTTTCTGGTTTCTCCTTGGAGTTCCCCTGCCATGATGACACACTGAGCGTGTATGCCTGGAGGCACGCACACATCATGGAACTACGGCCCCTCCTATCTTGTCACTTGAGTGCCGGTGTTACAACCAAGCCTCCACCTTTTTGGCAGCCAAGAGCTGAACTGGCAGGCCTCCCCACCCCAGGAGAGGAGAGCAGTCAGTCAGACAGTCAATGCCCCCCCCCAGCCGACCCCCGTCAACCCATGCTCATTCCCGAACTCAGGTCACCAGTGTGGCGGAAGGTAAGGTGTTTGGTGCCTCAGCCCTCCACACCACCAGCCCAATCCACCTCCACTCAGTCTTATGCATCATAGAACACCTCCTATTCTACCATGGAACTGGAACAGACCTGTGAGTGCCTCAAGCAGTTCCTATCAGGGGATCCTCTCTAAAACTGGAAAATCATGTCTTAACACTGAATGGCTGCATGTGTTCTGTCTAAATTCCATAGTGTTTTATAACTACCTCCTTATCTACGTGCTGACGATTCTTATTCTTTTTGGTTAATATACTGTGTGTGCCTATGCCTGAACCCTGTTCCGTTGCCCAACCATGTCTGAACTGTGCATTGTATTACTTGTTCATATAGTAACTTATCTGCATACATACTGCACTGTTGTATGTTATACTACTGTACACTGGATTGTACCTGTAAAAGGTGCCTTTGGTGCCAGTGTATTTTACCTGGTCAACAGAATAAAAACAAACAAACAAAAAACTAATGTCAGATCCTCTGCTACTGTAGGTGTGTGGAACCATAAGGACCCATTCACACTCTTTTCTGCTTCCAGTTCTCTGGTCTGCACCCTTTTGAAGAATAAGCACTTCTCCCTACCCACAAGGCAGGGAGAGGCTAAGGGCTTCTGTCTGTTCTGATATCATCATCCCCATTCCTCTCGAACTTTGGACCTAACCGCTGTGCTTTCTACTGAAGAACCTTTTTTAGGTGAGGGGGGTAGGCAGCATCTATGCTACACTTGACAGCACATGCACAGAGTCAAAGCCTGTCAGTTAAGTGAGTCAGCAATTTGCTGCAGACATACTGAAGTTTGAAGCCTTTTAGACTCAGGATGTCTTTTAGAAACTTACTTAACTGTTTAGTAACTGGACTTAAAACTAGGCCAGGAGTGAGGTGCTGGTTACAAATAATGACATGAATCTGAGTAGATAACAGCAAACAAAGACTTTGGGAAGCTCTCTGTTCTTTTCTTATTCTGAATGTAACCCCCATGGGTTACAATGCCTTTAAGGCTCCCTTGCTATTCGCATATCAGTGGCATCTGCCACCACCACCAGAGCTGATCTTATCATCTTGTAGTGTTTTTGATGTGACCAGTAATCACTTGATTGTTACACTGACTGAACCAGATACGAGCTTACTCCTGTGCAGAACTAGTTTGGGATGTTGATTTGTGTTTAAACAGTGAAGTCTTTGCAGACAAGGACTTTTGTAGAAAACTGCTTCGGGACTACAGCTTGTTGGCAATTTTCATCACCTCTGTACTGCTCTGCCATGGGGGGTCAGAGAGAGAGAGAGACTGGCCACCCAATCAGGTTATGCTGCCTGAGGAGGCAATCACAAGGACCTTGAACTTGAGAGGGGCCTGATTCATTCAGGTGTCTTTCCAGCCACCAATTGTCTGTCAAGTGACAGGCCTCCAGGACTGCATGCTATGACTGACAACTCAAGCAACCAATCAGAGCTGCTATACCCCAGTTAATAGCAGGGCCTGTTCTGAGCCCAAGTCAGTCTATCTGGGTCTACCTAGAGGAGGAGGAGATCTGAGTGAGATCTCAAGGGAGTAAGTGTGCATGTGTCCACTAAATGGACTGGGAATAGAGTGCTGTTGACAGCTTGTGCTGCAGAGACAGACTGTACATTCGTAAGCATTTATCTGATGTGGAACCATGTTCTGACATGGAGCCTTTGTAAATGAGTCCCTGACTCAAAGATATTGTAATTCCGAGACTTAAATAAAAAATGCTGAGATGAACAGAAAAGTGTAATCAGATTCCCTGCTTGAAAGGACAAGTATTCAATTGTGTATAATCGCAAAGCTGATGATGCAGTTAAAATAGAGACTTTCTGCTAAACTTCAATTTGAAACTGGAACTGACTCCACCTGATCAGCACTGCTGTCATGTGCTCATCATTACCACCCCTCCTCTGCAAGACTAGACAAGACTAGATGTCATGATATGAAGGGTGGGGGAAATTCCTGAGAACTGACACATGAGAAGCCACCCTATGAACCACTGATCACTGGAGTCAGGAGAGGCTTGACCTGCATCAGAGGATAGCTGAAGCCCTGCTACACCAACTGTAGTCATCA
Source organism: Neoceratodus forsteri (assembly GCA_016271365.2). Classification (NCBI taxonomy): domain Eukaryota; kingdom Metazoa; phylum Chordata; order Ceratodontiformes; family Ceratodontidae; genus Neoceratodus; species Neoceratodus forsteri. Next base: position 325,471,251 of record CM057454.1, on the reverse strand, counting down.
ATAAGCAGAGAGAAGAGCCAGAGAGCGCAACCAGCCAGAGAGGGATCACTGTGAATTATGCCATTAATCTTCTGCATGGTGAGAAAGTGCCTCTGGTTTGGGAGTCGGCATTATACAATAGCAAGAAAGAATCCTGTCTTCTGATTGGTCAATTGGCTGTCACAGCAGGGATGTTATCCTGGCATGACATCCCTGCTGATAGTTTGGGATGATCTGGATGAGCTCCTCCATGATGTTCTCCTCTTTCTCTTAAGAAACAATATGTTTACACACTAACAAAAACATTCTTTAAAATATTTTTTTATTATAAAACAACAAGCCATTGTATAATAAGAATAATGCCCTCCAGGGTGGGTGTTATGCTGGGATAACATCCCTTCTTGGGTGTTAGATGCCCTCGACCGGTGGCCTCGGGCCCAACCACCCGAGGTGGGATGTTATCCCAGCATAACACCCACCCTGTCAGGCATTATTTCTTTAGTAACTCCAGGGCTAGCGCCTAAAAGTAACATAGCTGGGAAAGCATTTATTAGACTTGACCATCCAGCCAAGAGTTACAATGTCTCCATTACAGGTTTTCATCTGAAAGGCTTTTGGATTGGGTTTGGGGCTTTCTATTTTTGTTGTTGTTGTTGTTTTAACCAGGAGCAGCACACTAAGCTGAAAGCTTTTTTACAAGTGTGACCTGGGAGCACAGGGAAGTTAAGTGACTTGCTCAAGGTTACACAGCATGTAAGTGGAAGCTGTGGGATTCAAACCCAGGTCTGGTCTGTGGGATGTCACCAGATTTGCAGCTCAGAGCCTTAAACCACTGCGCTATACTGCCTCCCACAAAGCATTGCTTACTTTAGGTTTACCACTGCTGGCCAGCTAAGTGCAGTGTCATCAGGCCTATATAGTTTCCAGGGCTAGGTACCCAGTTAAACACTGAGAGCTCCCTAGTTAAGAATTAATGGTTTAAGCACTGATACCAGTGGAGAAAGGATAGTGTACTCTACAGGAGGACTGAAGTTAGCATGTGTACTGTGCATTGTTGTATGGGGGCAGGCACGGTTTGAGGGTTGTGCCTAGAAGGGCATATAATTAAGCCCTGGCTTTGACTAGTGCTCATGGAAGACCATCCATTAGTGAGTATACTGCACTACATCATTTTTGCTAAGTCCTCTACCTCCCTTTTCTCCCATTTAGGGCCAGATTCCCTGCCCTAAATACAATCTTGTGTTGTTTTAAATCCTTTCCATGTAATATAGAAGTTATAGTATTAAGTGCATGTTGTGTAGGGACTGTCACTACAGTAAGCTGATAGATGGGTGAGATAATCTAGTGGAGTGGTACTGTATCCCTGGGGTTTGTATTATACCATGCCCACTTTAACCTTTCTCTGGGTGAAGCAAGGAACCATGCTATTTTCTAACTTAACAATGGATATGAACCTCCCCCCATCAACAAAAGCAATAAAAACACCCAGATCCCTCAAACTTGTAGAGCCCACAAGGCAGGGGTAGACATCAAGACATCTACAGTGACCCAGTGATAATGTAAGGCACCCCAAGGGGACCTCACCCACCAGGGACCACTTTACATTTACTTATACAGTACCAGAAATAGTTTGTGAATTATAGTCTAAGTTGGGACTATGCTAAGTAAACCAAACTCAGTTTTATGGTAGAGTAGCTTGAGTCAATATTCTAATTCAGGCCCCATTTGTGGTAGAAGTGTGTATTTTCTACACTACCAAATCTCAAGAATTTGAATAATTCATGAACCCTACCTTCAAAGAGAAGAGATCTGGATGTAGCTTGATCTCCGTGAAGCACAAGGTAAAATGAAATGTGTAATAAATGAATTTATCTGCCAGAATGACAGGGAACAGACTATAGAAGATGGACTACATGTTTTCTGTTTCCTGAATCCTACATTATGCACTAACTCATTAGTTCTCATACTTCGTAATAATGAGCCTCCCCCAAGCCAAGAAAAAGATTTCGAGCCTCCCTCAAATCTGGAAAAAATCTTGGGCCTCCCCATAGAAAAACTAACTTCTACTTTGCACAGTGCACTCAGGAATAAAGTCAAACTAATAAAGTTGACTGAGTATATTCTCTTTTTATTCAACTTATTGCTCTCCACCCCTGACCTGGCACCCCAGGTTATACTTGTCACTCCTTTTTTCTGATTCTTGGGCCCTTGTTACTCTGTTTTCTCTCTATCTGGAACAGCCAAATCTAGCTACTTCATCTCTCCCTCTCTTACCCTGTTGTTAAGCAACTTCCTGTATTCTTACCTCGGGTCACACCTGAAAACATGCATCAGATCTCTGGGCCTTTCCCAGTCACTCATTTACATATAAATACCTACTATAGAAATGAGCCTTGCCACAGTGTCCCTTTCCAAGTTACTAATTTGCATATAAGTAACTATTGTAGAAATGAACCTTGATTCAGCATGCCTTTCCCAGGCATTCATTTACATATACACCCCTATAAACAAGCTTTGGCTCAGTGGGGACTTCCTGGTCAGATATTTGTGCATGAGTAAATAAATTCACCTGCAGTTATCCATATTTAATTTGTTTTATCCTTTCACACAAAACAGCAAAAACTTAAAATTTAAATACTGTACATTCTCAGACTTCACTGGGCCTCTGCTGGAACAATTTGGGGCCTCCTTTGGGAGGCTGGCCTCACCATTCGAGAACCACTGCACTAACCGGAGCAGGTTTAAAGTGTCTGCAGTTAAGGAATGTAATGGGTTTCTTTAGTAATCTAAGAAATGTGTACAATTGCAGAAAGTAACAGTTTGGAGAGAGTACAAAAAAGAACGTTGACAGTAGTTTTGGGAAGCTATGTATAGTATGAAGAAGCTTTTGCTGATATGTAAGTGTGAGAAAACAAGTGTAAGGAGAGAGAATGCATAAAAAAGTGTTTTGGATATTTGTAAACCAAAGCATAGGTTGCATGATCTTTTACCAACAAAATGTGTACCTTAATATGCATTGTGTAAACAAGTTTTGTGGAAGAAACCATTTGTATAAACTAAAACATACAAGAGTCTTAGTTTGTAAGATACCCAAAGAATCAAGATTTATGGGGGACTGTTTTGAAGATTTATGAAATAGGAAAATTATGTAGATTGATGTCTTACATATATCTGTGATTTTTTAATAAGTTGTTTCAGTTACACTTTGTGTTGGTTAACTGTACTGTAGGTACAGTGTAATTGCACTGTAACTGCATTGTATCTGTGGTTGCATGCAACAAGCATGTAACTACAGTGTAATTGTACATGTTTAATGCACATACTTTGATGTATTTGTTTATGAATTGTATCTTACGTCAACCATCCTGGTTCTCCAGATTTGCTTGCAGTTGTGTTTTAATTTATCTATAGATATAAATATATATCTAAAGTGTACATAATAGGACCATAATGGCATTGAGAGATTCTGGTGACACTTCTAAACCACCAGGGTGAAACAGGAGTGGTTTATGTCACAACCCCACTCAGCAGGTCAGGCCCTCTGCTCCCACAGTTTCAGCCTCCGAGCGCAGTATTGTGAACAGGAACAGAAACAGGGTAACCCTCCTGTCTGTTTTGTGGGTTCAAATCAACCTTTGGTCTCAAGTTCTGGAGGGATTCAAACTGTGAACCTCTTGTTAGCGTACCCAAGTGTACAGGCTCAGACAGTTCTGCTCTTCGGGGAAATGCCAGATATCTTTTGCCTACGGGCACCTAACCAGGTGTACAAAAATGAACCCTTAAAAACTCTATTAAAGACCTCAGATAAACTCTTACCTTTTCCCGGTTTGGTAAACAGTAAGGTTTTGCACAGTGTCAACTTTAACCATATATGCTTCACTTGTCAAATAAAGAATTTTGAAGGCACACCAAGTAGTCTCTTAAAATAGAGGTTTTCTTTAAAATAGAAAACAATATGTAAACTGTAAATACAGAACAATATATCACAAAACCATACAATCACTTAAAAGAACAAGGTTTAAAAGTGCAAATTCCTACCAATCATACACTTAGACTGGTCTATCTAATGTATATCTCCTAATAGTGCTGATAGATGTTTCTTCTTCAGAGTCCAAACATGTATATCTCTCTAAAGGTCAGTCACAGCATAATTAAAACAACTGTCTTAAACCTGCCTTCTCCATGATGTCACCCAGCTCTTCCTCTGTTTATTAAAAATCATACAACCAGGATGTCTCATCATTCAGAAGGTAAATTAATTAAGGTAACATCAGCAAAAACTCATTTCCCCATGACCCTTTGATCTAGTGTGTCTTTTTGCCCTTCACAGATATCAAAGGACCTTTATAACTTAGCACCAAAGTGATATAACCTGGTTTCTTCCTCTGAACGTCATAAAAGTTTATGATTTCCATCCTAGCAACTGGCAGCTACAATTAAGCCAGATAAACAGGAGATCCTTAATGTGTGTCTCTTCTAGCCTGTAATTATCTCCTGGCTTTTAGGTTAACACCTTGTAGTTGAAACCTGGGGGGGGTCATCCCAGGAACACAGCATGTCTCAAGAGAGACATTCAATAACACATTTTATATTACAAAAAGGCAAAGAGTAATCAGAACCAGCTGTCCAAGTGTCACAATCCTTCCCACCTAGACTGAATTTGGGGGCTCTATCCCCTGCATGGGATGTGCTTCCCAAATCAGTTCACTCCTCATTGACACGAGACAACCCATCTGAGTTCTGATTTTTCACTCCAGCCCTATGTAGGACTGTCATGTAATACCTTTGCAAAGCAAGACTCCATCTTAGCAATCTACCATTGTTTTTCCCATTTACGTCAGCCAAACCAGGGGGTTGTGGTCAGTCTGTACCACAAAATGATGCCCATATAAGTATGGCTCTAACTTCTTTAGGGCCCACACTATGTCAAGACACTCCTTTTCCACAGTAGAGTATGCCTGCTCCCTGGGAAGTAACTTTTTACTCAGATATGCTACTGGGTGATCTTTCCCTTGGCTGGATGTCTGACTCAGTACTGCCCCAATACCCATGTCTGAGGCATCAGTCTGAACTATAAAGGGTTTGCTATAGCCAGGACTTGTCAAGACAGGAGCATTGCACAGTGCCTCCTTCAGTCTGGTAAAGGCTTTTTCATAGGTTGGGTCCCAGATAATTTTCTTTGGCAACCTTTTCTTTACCAGGTCAGATAGAGGAGCAGTCAGGGCACTGTAATTGGGTACAAATTTTCTATAGTACCCTGCTGTCCCTAGAAAACCCCTACTTCTGCATTTCTGGTCTGTTTCACACCTGGATTACCTCTATTTTTATTTGGTTAGAACATAGCTGTCCCCAGCCTACCACATGCCCGAAGTATGCCACTTCTCCCATGGCCACCTGGCACTTCCCAGCTTTGACAGTGAGCCTGGGCCTCTGTATCCTGCCCAGCACTTCCCTAAGGTGAGACAGGTGTTTCTCTCAACTGGCACGAAAGATGGCAGTGTCATCCAGATATGCCACGGCGTACTCCTCAGCACCATTTAACACCTGGTTCACCAACCTTTGGAAAGTGGCCAGGTTGTTCTTCATTCCGAAAGGCAATACTTTGAATTCAAATAAGCCTATCAGAGTGATGAAGGCCGATCTCTCCCAAGCTCTGTCCATTAACTCTACCTGCCAATACCCCTTGGTCAGGTCAATGGTTGTAAGGTAGGTCGCCCCTCCCAACTTGTCCAAGAGTTCATCTGTCTGAGGCATTGGGAGGGCATCTGACTTTGTGACTGCATTCAGTCTATGATAGTTCACACAGAAACAAGTAGAGCCATCTGGCTTGGGCACAAGGACTATGGGTGAGGCCCAGGGGCTGTGGGATCTCTGGATTACCCCTCAATCCAGCATCTCCTCCACTTCCCTCCTAATGTCCTTTTGGACAGCCTCTGACACCCAATATGCTGTCCACTGTATGGGCGTCTGTGGCCCTGTCTCCACATCATGCATCACAAAGGGGGTTAGTCCAGGCTTGGTGCTAAATAGTGGGGTAAAGTCTGCTAAAACCTCCCTTACTTCCTGGATCTGGTCCGGGACCAGCTGGGGAAACAATTTTACTGCCTCCACAGAGGACTCCCACTGCTTTCTTCCAGCAAGTCCAGAAGGGGATCTCCTTCGTCCATCCCCTCCCCAGGACTACACACTGCAAACACCATGTCAGCCCTATTAGCATATGGCTTCATCATGTTGACATAGTACATGCTTTCTGTCTGTCTTCTGTCAGGTAACTCTATAATATAGTTCACATCATTTATGTTCCTAACCACTTTGTACGGTCCTGCCCACTCAGCCTGCAGCTTGTCTTTCTGGACTGGAATAAGGACCATGACTTCCTGACCCACCATGTGTGAGCGAGCTCTGGCTCTGCGGTCATACCCCATTTTTTGTTTCTGTTGGGCAGCTGCCAGGTTGCTCTGGGCTGTCCCTATAAGCTCCTTCAGCCTTTCCCTAAACCTAAGGACATAATCCACTATGGGAGTTTCCTGGGTGGTGTGCTTGCCTTCCCAGTCCTCCCGGATCAAGTCTAGGGGCCCACGTACCCGGCGTCCATAAAAGAGTTTGAAAGGGGAAAATCCTATCAACTCTTGGGGCACCTTCCTGTATGCAAACAACAGGTGGGGAAGGTATTTCTCCCAGTCTCTCCCATGCTGTTTAGAAAATGCCAGGAGCATAGAATTCAGGGTACCAGTGAATCTTTCCACAAGCCCATTGGCTTGGTGATACAGTGTCGTGCATCTCTGCACCACCCCACACTTCTCCCATAAACATTTCATCAGGTCCGACATGAAGGAACCCCCTCGATCAGTGATTACCTCCTGCGGAAATCCAGCACGGGAGAAAATCCCAAGTAAGGCATCTGCCACTTTGTCTGTCCTCAGTGAAGATAGGGTGACTACCTCTGGGTACCGGGTGGCATAATCCACCACAGTCAGGATGAATTTCTTCCCTGAGGAGCTGGGGGTATTTAAAGGCCCCACAATATCCATTCTCACCCTCTAGAATGGCTCTTCCACTATGGGCAATTGAATTAGGATGGCTTGGATTTTCTTGCCCGCCTTCCCTATTTCTTGGCACTGGTGACAAGACTTGCAATTCTTCTTCACCTGCTGGGTGAAGTTAGGCCAATAGACGTTCTGGGCCAACCACTGCGTAGTGCGTGTGATTCCCAGATGACCAGACAAGGGAATATCATGTGCATTCTTGAGCAACTGCTCACGATACCCCTGGGGAACGACAAGCTGCCTGCCTAGCACCCCTCCCTCTGTCTGCATAGCCTGAGTATACATCAGTCCATTTTCCCAATAAACCTTATGTCTGCTGTCACCTCCCCATGCTCCATCAGAGTCTGCCCAAGCCCTTGGCTTCTCTAGACTAGGGTCACTTCTCTGAGCAGCTGTAAACTCCTCACACATTCCTAAGGCATGGGACAGGTTCCCTTCAGTTGCAAAACTAGGGTCCCTAGCACTAGCGTCAGGGCAGTCAGGATCACTGTCAGTCCTAACCCTCTGACCATGGGTCACCCCTCCCTCTTTGGAGTAACCCACTGTAGCTGTGTGGTTAACTGTTACTGGGGAAATTTCTACCACCTTTTTGTTAGTCTCCATATCAGGAGACACAGGCTGGGGAACCAGCCTCCCAGTGTTTTCCACAATGGCGCCTGTGGGGTCCAGGGAACTACAATTTTCCCTTGCCGCTTGGCTACGGGTAACTGCACACACCATCCCCTGTTGGAGATTATTGCCAAGGATGACGTGCACTGCTAACGTTTTGGATACAGCCACCTGTTGCACAGTTCCCCCTGTTTCACCCCAGTATAGGAGAACACTAGCAAGGGGCAAGGTTTTCTCCCCACCAGTAAAGTCTTGTACAGTAACATACTTATTGGGTATAAGCTGATCAGGCTGTACCAAATCCCCTTTTGCCAATGTCAGGGATGCCCCTGTGTCCCTTAACCCTTGCATCTGTACACCATTCACCATGACTGGTTGCATGTGTTCTGTCATGTTCTCAGGCATGCTTCCAGGGGCACACAAACAACCCACTTCTTTCTTAGCACCATGTTGCATATCGCTTGCCCTTGTGGGACACTGTCTCGCAATATGCCCAGTTTCTTTACACAACCAACATTCACTTCTTTTGTCAGAGGAATCTTTTCTCTGAAACCTGGGGCTAACTGGTTTCGGTGGAGGCAGTGAGGGTTTTAGCTGCTCTGAAGGCGCACTTTTTCCTTTCTGCGCTGACATGCCCACCCCATTCACTCTCAGAGCGGGTCTGCTCTTGGCATAGCAGTCTGAGAGTTCAGCAGCCTCTTGCACTGTTTTGGGATCTCGGTCCTCCAGCCAGGTTTTCAGCTCTGCTGGGCATGCCCAGAAAAATTGTTCTAACAAAATCACATTTTCAATTTTACCAACAGAGTTTACTTCAATTCCTTCCCACCAACATTTTAAAAACTGACATTGTTTTATGGCTAGCTTCTCGTAGCTCATGTTAGGGCTTCTTCTGAGCTTACAGAATTTAGCTCTGTATGATTCAGCAGTTAATTCAAACTTTTTTAACAGTGCAGCTTTTAACTTGCTGTAATCATCACTGTCCTCATTGTCCTTTTGACCCAATGCATCCCGAGCTTTTCCAGTAAGTAGCGGGGATAGCAAAAAGCTCCAGGACTCTCTTGGAATTTTAGCCTGAATACAGACGTTTTCAAAAGAATTTAAAAAGGCATCCATATCCTCCCCCTTTTTAAATTCGGCTATCAATTTGGAATTCAATTTGTAACCCAGTCCTGCAGTCCCAGTTAAACCCAAGCCACTTACCTGCTCTGGTGCCGCTGGTTGGAGTCATAGCTTTTCCAGTTCATGTTGCCTCTGGCCCTCACGCTCCTCACAATCTGCCTCCTGCTATTCACGGTCTGCCTCTCAGCGTTCTCGCTCTGCCTCTCGCTGTTCTTGTTCCCTCTTCTCCTCTGCAGCTCATTGTTCTCGCTTCTCTTCTCTCTGGAACTCCAGCTCCATTCTGCGCAACTCAGTCTGCAACCTGAGTACTTCTGGATCCAGAATGCTGGTGACCTTCCCCTGCTGCTGTGACCCTTCACTGGCCCCGCTGCTCTCCTCATCGGATCTAGACACTGCACTGGCCGCTAGCCCTTCCACACTCAAGGTTTGGTCTCTTACAGTCACTGTCTGTGGCTCTATGCTCTGGGTATCTGCTACCATCAGGGCATCCACGAGGTTCTGCTTTCACCTCATACTGGACTCCTCTGTCCCTGCACAACTGCTTTAAGTAGTCTACAGTGTGCCCGCTGTAGTTGGAAGCCGTCTTCTTCCCTAACTATGGCTACTCTGACTTTGCACTTTAGAAAAACAATAAAACAGGTAGGAACTTGACCATAAGCCAAGTGATATAATTCTGTTTCCTTTTAAAAATAAATCACTGACTTTTTATTTTTTTTTGCAAGTGAGCTAATAGTATCAAGCTGACACACTGAACAATAAAAGCTTGTAATACCAAACTTATGCACACCATTGCCAACCTATCTGTCACAACCTCACTCAGCAGGTCAGGCCCTCTGCTCCCACAGTGCCAACCTCTGAGCGCAGTATTGTGAACAGGAACAGAAACAGGGTAACCCTCCTGTCTGTTTTGTGGGTTCGAATCAACCTTTGGTCTCAAGTTCTGGAGGGATTCAAACTGTGAACCTCTTGCTAGCGTACCCAAAGTGTACAGGCTCAGATAATTCTGCTCTTCATGGAAATGTCAGATATCTTTCGCCTATGGGCACCTAACCAGGTGTACAAAAATGAACCTTTAAAAACTCTATTAAAGACCTCAGATAAACTCTTACCTTTTTACTGTTTGATAAACCAGTAAGCTTTTGCACAGTGTCAACTTTAACCATATATGCTTCACTTGTCAAATAAATAATTTTGAAGGCACACCAAGTAGTCTCTTAAAATTGAGGTTTACTTTAAAATAGAAAAAAATATGTAAACTGTAAATACAGAACAGTATATCACAAAACCATACAATCACTTAAAAGAACAAGGTTTAAAAGTGCAAATTCTTACCAACCATACTCTTAGACTGGTCTATCTAATGTATATCTTCTAATAGTGCTGATAGATGTTTCTTCTTCAGAGTCCAAACATGTATATCTCTTTAAAGGTCAGTCACAGCATAATTAAAATAACTGTCTTGAACCTGCCTTCTCCATGATGTCATCCAGCTACTCCTCTGTTCATTAAAAATCATATAACCAGGATGCCTCATCATTCAGAAAGTAAATTCATTAAGGTGACATCAGCAAAAACTCGTTTCCCCATGACCCTTTGATCTAGTGTGTCTTTTTGCCCTTCACAGACATCAAAGGACCGTTATAACTTAGCACCAAAGTGACATAACCTGGTTTCTTCCTCTAAACATCATAAAAGTTTATGATTTCCATCCTAGCAGCTAGCAGCTACAATTAAGCAAGATAAACAGGAGATCCTTAATTTGTGTCTCTTCTAGCCTGTAATTATCTCCTCTCTTTTAGGTTAACACCTTGTAGTTGAAACCTGGGGGGGTTGTCATCCCAGGAACACAGCATGTCTCAAGAGAGACATTCAATAACATTTTTATATAACAAAAAGCAAAGATTAATCAGAACCAGCTGTCTAGGTGTCACAGTTTACATTTGCAATCGGAACCCTGAGATGCCTGTTACAGCCTTATGTGTACACTTTTGGAGTATTTTATTTGTTATAGTATTTTCTAATTACTTGTTCACTGGTGCCACTGACAGTCTGTTCCATTTTATTTAACTTTTTTGGCTGGTGTGCAATGTGCATTGCAGCAGTGACATAAGAACTCATCATTTAAAGCTTTATAATCGGTGAGTTCCTGCTACAGAACCAGCCGAATAGAAGAAATTATGTAAGAGCTTAATGATTATATGAATGCAAACTCCTGTGCTTTATAAGAAACTAAAGTTAAACAATGATATAACTGCGATGGACTATAACAGTGGTGATGATGTTTTTAGAATTTTGTTACCTGCACAGCCCAGTAGCACGAGATAGTATTTTGCACTACCACACAGGCAACCTGGGTTTCACATTATGAGTCTGACTACCATCCCCAGGGTGGTGAAGTCTGGGAAACTCTCCAGCTCCAGAGGGGTTCAGGCACCATGCCACAACAGTGTCTCCTATGGTTGAATTCGTGAGGATCATTACATCTTGGGTGACCACACAACAACCAGCCCCTCCTACTCATAGGTTGGGTATGGTGAGAGCAGCCTCAATAGCAGGGGTTGGGTGGGATGACTGAATAAAGGGAAATTGATAAGGATGTGCGCAGTATGGTGCCTGCTACAATATGTTCCAATGCACTGGATTATGGAGCAGCAGAAAATGCAGGTCCACTGTGGAAGAGGTGGAGTAATAGTTGGCATGGCAACAGGCAGTAAGCCAGTTTAGGATGACTAGTGGATCCAGCTGGCAGTGTAAGGAACAGGAGATAAGACCAAGAATCATGGCCAAAAGCAGGCAATGCCCTCCAGGGATAAAGAGAATATTAAAAGAAAAGCACATTTCATAACCAAGGGTATCCTAGCTGAGACGTAGTGCCTCATTTTCAGTGGAGCCCTACCTCAATAAGATTTTTTACTGCTGCATTGACTGAAACACACTACTTAAGATCACATAGTGAGTGGTGGGTTTCAGTGGGATTTAGTTCTGTGTCTCTTTTTCACAGTTCTGCACTTAGCACCTAGACTACCTGCTGAGTCCAATAAGTTTACTCAAGATTTTGTTTACAACTTATTTTCTTTAGTAGGGATCACAGGAATCCATCATGGCCTCTAGATCCTAATACATGGATCCGTTATGACTGCAATATGCATTATGCGGTATTGGCAACGTTCAGCTGCATCTCTGTCCTGATCTATTGGCAAGTCCCAGAAATTAAGTGCTGATGGATGTGGTGCTGGATTCCAGCTCTTGTAATGTGAATCACATGAATATTTGTACTTTGGGATTAATCTTATAAAACAGAGGCCTCACAGCAGTTGAGTGCGTGATATACAATAATTGGTATCACATGAAATTCATTCATATTGTTGTGCAGAACCGGCATATAACTTCTCAACACTACCACAGCCCCCAACAGCTTTGGGTGGCGTGACAAAGGACAGACCAGCAGAAGATACAATTTCCTAGCTATCTAAAGCCTCATAGGTTCTGATATGTTATATATTTTTAAGGGACCTGTGTACAAGCAGCTGCATAAAATATGAAGGGTACTGTATGTGTTGCATAAAATATGAAGGCAACATGCTCCAGTGGTTGAAGTGAACCAGGAGGAAACCCCAGGTTTGAATTCTACGACAACTACTGATTCACTGGCTGACCCAGAGCAAGTCCCTTGGCCTATGTGTGCTCCAGTCCCTACCAAATTTAAATCTAATAGTGACTGGACACCACTGAAAATTAAATGCCGAATTTCAGTTGCACTATCTTGGTTAAACCATAGTTTGATTTAAAAAAAAATACTCTTGAAATCAGGTTTTGTACAGGTATTCCACATTAACAGGGACTTACCCAATTTCAGGTATGGTATTATTTGTAGAATGTTGCTGCTAAGAGTGCAGGTTCCAGCTGGCGTGCTTGAGAAGAGAGAGTTGGATAAGGAAGGGTGGCTGAAAATGTTGTCACATGGTCAGACGTATTTGTGAAATCCATGTGCTTAGGAGTCACTGGAACACTGACTGCTAGCTAAACTCTAGTTGGGAGTCAGGTGTGGTTGCATACCACATGTAACTGGTACATGCAATATGTGGCCAAAAATCACAGTTGCATTGTGTTCCTAAAATAGTAAACCTCTTTTCTAGACATTACAGTAGACTCTTCAGCCACAAAAAGTTACCCTCATGTTAACTTGCATTACTAATTCCTGGCCCTGACTATGGGCAGGCATTTCCAAATGTTTCAGCATACTCCAGTAGCTTATAAAATGGCTTGGCTATATTACCCTTGTACTCTGCAGGTCCAGGAAGGGTTGTCTGTGGACAGAGTATTCGATTAAACAAAGAGGTCCCTTGAATTTTTTGGTGAAGGGTGGATGACTAGTGGGTCAGGGGACCCAGTGTGGCACAAAATCTTTAACACTTACAGTTTCAACTTCTCATTACGGGTAGTCCTCTCTGACTCCATGTGGTGCCAATGCCTGGCTTTATAGAAGGCACGGAGACATTTCTATGATGAAAAAAATAACTGCAGTCTCACTTTTTGTTTACGCACTCTGAGGCAGTCCTATCACATTTTAGATGGTACCCGTGTAGTCACAGAGAGATCACCCAGTTAGAAACATAAAGTGATTCGCATAATTCATAAAATGGTGAAACAAACAAAAAAACATGTGTAATCCCTAAGTGGCGCTATCCTCAGGGATCCTACCCCTACCTGCGTGACCAGATGCAGGTTGAGGGGCCTGGGTACTAGAAACGGTTGCCTTCACCCTGAGAACAGGGTCTGCGGTAGCATAGCTGACCTGGGTACAGCCCTCCGGGACACTGTTACCCCCCTCTTTTCCCTCTAGAGGCCTAAATGAGTCACAGAATACACAATTGCAATTTGCCCCAAACAACAGTTTTAACCCCACACTTGTTGCACTTACCACCAGGGCTGGTTCAGCTAGCTCGGCCCTGGAGACCCCCTGTAAAATAAGATTTAGCAAAACAGCCAACAGTATTTCAATGCTGTTCGTACATAGGTACACAACAACCAGTTTCAGTGCAAAAAGATTTAGATCTGATTTATTTAAGGGGCAGTAACAAGAAAGGGGGCAGAATCTGGTGGTTGATACGAGATCTGAATAATTCAGGCTATAAGGCATGCACTCAAAGGTCCCTATAACACAGTCACACACACTCTGGGTACCCAGTTGGAACTACAGCTAGCCTAAAGCGTTGCCTGGGGTAGGCCAGCGTTGCAGCTGGTTGGGGCCCTGTGATGGAAAGAAAACATGCATGCACTTCAACCCACAATTTGTAATCCAGAGCTGGATGGCTCAGTCCCAAAATGATTAGCAACAACAATTAAATCAGTTGACACACTTTGATTTGAGCTTTATTCCAGGAAGCTACCTTGGTGTTCACTCACGCTACCCAGTACAGGATGCAGGATGGATGAAATGGAGACCTCAGGATGAAGTGCTGGATTGCCAGGAGAAGCAGGGCCCACACGAAGTACCGTGGTGCTGATCCTGTTCATTGGTGTTGATCAGGGAGCCAAATCCTCAGGTGGATTTCTTGGTTGTTTCTCTGCGGCGTGAATGGCTGTCTGGGCCATCGTGGCAAGGCCCAGACTGACTGAACAATTCAGAGACAGTCCGGTAAGTACTGGATACAGCTTCCAGCAAGCGTGACACATCCAAGCAGTGGGGAACCAAATCGTGACCCACTATCAGCATTCAGCACACTTATAGTAAAAGCAAGGTAAGTACTAGAGTTCAGATGACAGTCTGGTTGCAATTCACAGTGTCTCTGCGCAAACCATACACTCTGCGGCAGTCTCAAGTTTTGGCAGGCCAATTGCACCGAGGCAAATCTTCGGTCCACTTCAGGAGGATTCAGTTTGTCACAAAACCAGTATTCAATTGTAAAAGCTGCAAATTCAGAAGAAGTCCGTTATCAGGCTCAAGGTCTCTTCACTTATGAAGAGTTATTTATTTATTTATTTACGAGTTTTACCAGGAAGGCATACTGAGCAACATGCTCGATTCCAGATGCGACCTGGGGGCCGAGACCCAATTACAACATGAGATTTACATCAAAACAGTTTTTTTTTTTTTTCCACATACATGGTACAAAGAGGAACAATAATCAACGTGCTCCAACATTTTGAGAGAGAGAGATTATGGACAGTGGTAGAACATACACTTGAGTGGAAAAAGTTGTAATTACAACAAAAGTGTAGGGTTAGTTTAATTGAAACAGGAGCAGCTGGAGGAGAAATGTGCTCTGAGTAGGCGGTTGTGATGGTAGGGGTTAGGAGCATGTCTTATAGGGGCAGGCAGGGCATTCCAGATTAGTGGTATTCGGTAGTTAAAGGCGGCCTGGCCTTTAGTAGTATGCCTGAACGGGACGTGTAGCAGCCTAGTGTCTGTACTCCTGAGGGAGTATGCAGGTAAAGGTTGTTTGGAGAGGGAGGATGACAGGTAGGGTGGAAGGGAGAGGGACCAGTACTTGGCTGTGAACCTGGCGCAGTTTGTTAGTCTCCGGACATGAAGGGATGGCAGGGTTGGAGCGCTGTAAAGGTTGCAGTGGTGTGTAGAATGTGGGCAAGCGAGGATAAAGCGACAGAATGAGTGGAACAGTTTGTCGAGGCTGGCCAGGGCAGACGCAGGGGCTATGGTATATACTATATCTCCGTAATCGAGTACAGGCAGTAACATTTTTTTGACAATGGCGTGCCTTGACTGTGTGGGGAGACTGCTTTTGTTACGGTATAAAGCACCGAGTTTTGGGAGCAGCTTTTTGTGCAGGGATTCAATGTGAGAGGAGAAGTCTAGGTGTTGGTCAAGCCAGACCCCTAAATACCTGAAACTAGTGCAATTCTCCAAAGGGGTCCCGTCCAAAGTTTTGAATGGGGTGCAGTGGGATTAATGGGAGAGTCTTTGTTGGGTGCCGAATGTTAGAGATACAGTTTTTTGGGAGTTTAGGAATAACTGGTTGGACCTGAACCAGTGCTGGATGGCGTAGAAATCTTCCTGCAGGAGGGTTGCTATGCTTGATGTTTCTGAGCCGGACGCGTAAAGAACAGTGTCATCCGCGTACATCTGGATGGCTGAGTGTTGGCAGGTTGATGGGAAGTCGTTTAGAAAAATGGAAAAGAGTAGAGGACCTAGGACAGATCCTTGGGGGACACCAGCAGAGACTGGTAGAGGGTTTGAGGTGTGTGCGGCAATTTTGACAGTTTGGGTCCTGCCCACTAGATAGTCTTGGAACCAGTTTGTGGCTGGTTTAGAGAGCCCTGCATCAGTGAGTTTGGAGAGGAATAGGGAGTGAGAGACGGTGTCAAAAGCCTTAGCTAGGTCAATAAAGATGGCCGTGGTGATGTGCCCTTTGTCCATACTCGTGAGAATGTCTCCGGTGACGCGTAGCAGGGAGGTGATGGTAGAGTGGGATTTATGGAAGTCTGATTGGAATGGAGTGAAGAAAGAAGAAGCTTCCAGGTAAGGAGTGAGTTGGGACAGGACCAGTCGTTCCTGTAATTTGGCCAGGATAGGGAGTAGGGAGGTGGGTCTGTAGTTTCCTGGGGAGGAAGGATCGCCTCCTTTTGGTAGCGGGATAACAGTGGCCTCCTTCCAGGCTGTAGGGAGCTTTCCCAAGGAGAAGGAGAGGTTTAAAAAGGCGGCTAGAGGAGCGGCGATGGCTGGGGCGGATAGAAAGAGCATCTTTGCATCCATGGACGTCTGGCATTTGCCTTTGTTAGGGTTCAGGGCCTGTAAAGATCGGAGGACTTCTTCTCGGGTTACTGGGTGGAATGAGAACGGCTGGACTGGGCTGGTAGGTTTTGGAGGACATGGGCGAGAGGGTCGAGGGGGGAGTGGAGTGGAGGAAGGACAGGAGATTTTCTGCACAGCTGGAGAAATGGGTGTTAAAAGCTTCAGCTACGCCGATGGGATCAGAGATGAGGGAGCCCTGAACAGATAGTGTAGGGGGTGGGGGATTGGTGGAGGGGGAGATCAGGGTTTTAAGTGATTTCCAAAAATCAGTTGGATGATTTATGTTTTTGCTAAAAGCCGAGAGGAAGTAGTTTTTCTTGGCTAGGCGGATGCTGTTAGTGCAAGCATTACGTAGGGATCTATAGGTAGTGAGGGACTCCTGTGAGCCCAACTTTTTGTAGGCTTTCCAGGCGTGGTCCCTGGTGTGGCATAATTTGATTAAGTCTGCCGTAATCCAAGGGAGGTGTGCACCTCTAACTCTTTTGTGTGTGGGGGGCATGTTTGTCCCATACTTTTAGGAAGCTGGTTTTGAAGCCCTCGAAAGCTGGTAGCAGGCCGGCCAAAACACAGCCTTGCCGCCGATTTCCTCTATGCACCACGCAGGAGTAGCTGCTTGAATCTCTTGAACTGTTCACTCTTTCAACCCTAACTCCAGACTGACTCACTGCTACAGACAGCTTGGGACTTTCCCAGAGATCCAAAAGGTTTGATTTGTTGATTCATCTGTCTGTCACAGCTAGAGCTCCCCCTCCAGATCCATTTAGGTGCCAAAGGGCAAAAACTACAATTCCTACATAATTTCACTCCCACAAGACCCCTGGGGACAGACTCCATTTTAAGGTCCCCAAAGGTACTGATTGGTCCAAACTAGCAGTCCAGAACCAAGATGGTGGTGATTAACAAAACCCAAGGGAAGAGTACACAATGGGGGGTGAGATACTAACAACAACAAAAATGGAAAGGGACCTGGGGGTAGTCATATCAGATGACTTAAAGGTGGGCAAGCAATGTGAGAGGGCAGTAAGGAGGGTTGGGGGATACTGGGATGCATTGGGAGAGGCATCACCAGTAGAAAACAGGAAGTTGTTATCCCTCTGTACAGACAGCTGGTGAGACCCCATCTGGAGTACTGTGTGCAGTTCTGGAGACCCAGTCTCCGCAAGGACATAGACAAGATGGAAGCTGTCCAGAGGAGGGCAACTAAAATGGTGCAGGGTCTGCACCAGAAGACATATGGAGAGAGACTAAAGGAACTTAATATGTATAGCCTTGAGGAAAGGAGGGAGAGTGCGGTCATGATAGAAACTTTCAAGTACCTCAAGGGAATCAACAAAGTCCAAGAGGGTAGCATCTTTCAAAAAAAGAGGTGTGCAAGAACAAGGGGCACAATTTGAAGATAGAGGGGGGTGGCTCAGAGGTAATGTAAGGAAGTATTTTTTCACAGAGAGGGTTGTGGATGCATGGAACGGCCTTCCAGAGGAGGTTGTGGAGTCAAAAACAGTGGTTGAATTCAAGCATGCATGGGACAGTCATAAGGCAATTCTAGGGGGTTGGGGTAGAAAGAAGTAGGGTGCTGGTTAACTAGGGTCTGCAGCTTATCCATTAGGTAGGGAAATGGGCAGACTGGGTGGGCCAAGCGGTCCTTATCTGCCATCAAATTCTATGTTTCTGTGTTTCTATGTTAACAGGAATGTCCATGCTGCAAAGGAAGGCAGGTTAGACAAACTACAATATCTTTACTATTAAAGCAGATAATCAGCTAACAGTCACGGATCCCTGTATGGCTCCCTCTGCGCAATTAGCGATGGCAGAATGGAGCGATAACACTGCAGCCCGGGTGGGACTCGAGCCTGAAACTACTCGGCCCCTACCCAGATCAGTTATACACCACAAGATAGGCAACTCTTAAAGAGACAGGCACAGAGGCTAACACTCCTGCTGCTCAATATATATCGGTTGCGAAAAACAGAAAGTGGAAAAATCATGGGAAACCTCTCCAGAGGTAGCACAGTGTATGTACAAGAGTCTGGTTTATTGCTTTTAATTCAAGTTTCAAGCTTCAGTGCTTCCCACCCCCAACCCCTGCATGCTAATTAAACATGAAGAGCCAAACTTTTTAAAGAGGAACAGTAATCACAAAAGGGCCCCACACTCAAGTGTGGGGCTGGTGGTTCCAATCTGCACTTTGTATGCAAAAATATTTTGGTTTACTTTCTGTTTACTTTAATATAACAGACTGTATTATACTAACTACAAATTCCAGAATCCCCTGCAGCTAACATCAGAGCAGTAGGCTGCAGTGGGAGATTCAATAGCGTGCAGGTTGCAGCTTTTATAAGCTCCAATCGGATGTTTTCCGGTTCTGTTTTTCTCTAGGGGCTAAGTACAGTCCTCTGTGACTGTACTTCGCCCAGGCAGGACAGCTATTGAAACTCCCACCGCTGGCTACTGCTCTAATCAGCTGCAGGTGATTCTGGGATTTGTAGTAACAGATGATGTCAGCCTACAAGTAAGTAAAATTAGTCCGTTACAATCTATTATGCTACAGTAAACAGAAAGTAAGCCAAAATGTTTTTGCACACAAAGAGCGCATTGGAACTGGCCCCACACTTGAGTTTGGGGCCCTTTGTGATGACTGCGCCCTTTTAAGGTACTGTATCTGTGATTCCTTTTCTTGTAGGGAGGTGCCAGTCCCCTGATTTGTTTCCAAATGTGACTGTGTTTACTGACTGCATCACCAAACTCAGAGAGGCCATCACCGTTCAACTAGCTCCAGATATTAGAAACATAAATATGTGACAATCACTTCTACCAGCCTTGAAGTATGGCAACGAAGTATACAGAACAACCCAAACCACCATAATCAAGAGTTGCTCTGTCATTCGCCACTGGAGTAAAAATAAGTTTTAATTTGGTGATTTTTTTTTTAAAACTGTTTGATGCTATTAAATAGAGTTGAAAACAGATCATGCCATATTTTTTTTCTTCAGCTTCTTACCTTCAGACAAACGAAGAGAACTTAAGTGGGCCACCCTGACGCATAACTGCGTACTCGGTCTGTACCCCCTTACCTCGGCAATCTTTTAACCAAACCTACACAGCCATTTATGCTCTGGTCCTAGTCAAAACATCATTTCCAAGAGCCTTGGCACATAAGCCCATTGGTATGAAGGCATTTGCTGTTATGGCCCCGGTGACATGGAACTCCCTCCTGAACTTCATAACAGACTCTACCGGCTCCCCAGTCTTTAAACAAGTAGTGTTTGCACACCCTGTGTTTCGTTGCATTCCACAACCTCGGATGTTCAGTACCGCGCATACCCCCTCCCAACCCTGATATCCACCCCTCCGTTATTCCCGATGCTACCTCCCAGTACCATATTGTATTAGCATGATTTATAATCACTTGATTGCCATATGTGTTTGTTTGTACCATACTCTTTACTATCGCCTGTATATACACTTGTTTATACCATACCAGTGAAAATACAGTTCACCAAAAAAACTCTTATTTTAGTTGATGACATGCCTTCTACCAAAATAGCATGTTACTTTCATGTTATGTACATCACACACAAAACTAACGTAGGTTACATATGATGTGATTCTGTCACAAAGGGACAACAGCTGCAGCAATGCTAGATGACTACTACTGAGGAAAGGCCCAGGAGTCTTCATAAGTGACTTCCTTAAACAATCTAGCCAATCTAACAAGGCCTACAGCAAGACAATCAGGATGTTGGGGATATATGGGGAGGGTGGTTTTATAGCAGGAGGAAAGAGATATTACTACCCATCTTATAGATCACTGGTGAGGCCAAATATGAAGTACTGTCCCCAGTTTTGAAGTCCTCACCTAAGGAAAGACAGAGATAGGCTAGAAATGTTGAAGCATAGAGCAAACAAAATTATTCATGGCCTACAGGACAGCTCCTATGAAGACCCACTTAACATACGATGATGCCGTAAGATACAGGCCTTACAGTCTTTCAAGTCTGCTCGAGTGAACAGCTTTCAGTGTTGAGTACTGATGCTGCCTGCCCCATCCCCCTCGTTCACTTCCTCTCTGCATGCACCATGTGAGTTATCACCATCCTCTCTCCCCCTTCATGGTTTTGATTTTGCCCTTGACCTTGTCCCACTCCTTTTTAAATCCCTCTACAATTGTTTGCTGGCAGTGCATTCCATGCTGTCCCCACCCTCTCTGTGAGAAAGTGCCTCTCATCTCTCTCCTGAACTTCCCCCTCTCCAATTTCAGACTATACCCTCATGCACTCCCTTCTCTTCTATACGTAAAAAGACCCTCATGGCTAACCCTATTTATGCACTTCAAGTATTTGAAGGGTCTCAATCATATCACCCCTATTTCTTGGTAGCACACCAGTTGAGTGAGGGAATATGGGCGATTCAATTTGGGCAACTGAATTATGGTGACTACTAAATGGACAACTGTACATTAAAGGTGACTGGTACAGCTGAGCGACTGTAAATTACAGTGAACAAATTTAGAACATTCCCCAGTGTCCAGGAGCCGTGATGTTGAAATCATTGAGATGGGGGGTCTGGGGGGCTACTTAAATTCCAAAGCCAGGGCCTAAGAGTGCTCTGAACGGTCAATGTAAATCTCCTCGGTGGTTGCATGATCGCAACGAACACAGAAACGAATGCCGGAACAAGCACACAGATAACGCGCCCCAACAACAATAATAGCTATAATTACCTTTGCTGCACTTTACGGTCACTCAAATTGCAGTCGCTAATATGTAGGCGCCCATATTGTAACCCTAGAAACCTCATCCAATTGACATGGAACCCGCTGCACTTTACAGTCACTCAAATTGCAGTCACTAATATGCAGGCGCACATATTGTAACCCTAGAAACCTCGGCCAATTGACATGGAACCCTGTTTCTTCTGTTCTCCAGGGAGTACATATTGAGCTTCCATAACTGATCATCGTAGGGCTTTTCCCTCATCCCGCTTATCATCTTGGTCCCCCTTGTCTGTACCCCCTCCAACAATCTGATGTTCTTTTTTAAGAAGGGGCCCCAATACTGCACACAGTACTCCAGGTGAGGCCTCACTAGTGCCCTGTGCAGTGGCAGAACCACCTCTTTTTTTTATATTATTTATTTTTATTATTTTTTATTTCATTTTTGTTGACTGGGTAAGTGCACTAGACAAATCCTGCCTATTTTCAGGCAGGACCCGGGGGAGGGGATACAGATGAATGCCAACTGACCTTGAACCAGATTAAGCTGTTGGTGGTATTTTTAGTAAATGAGGGAAATTTGTCCAGGACATTGGGAAATTCCCCTAATCTTTTCGATAAGTGCCATGGGATCTTTAACATCCACCTGAACTACCACCAATCCAGGCAGATGGGACCTCGGTTTAACATCTCATCCGAAAGACGGCACCTCAGAAGTGCAGTACCCCTCTCATGCTGCACTGCAGTGTCAGTACTGGGATATTAACCCAAGTGCCAGATGTGGGAACTGAACCCACAGCTCTCTGATCTCCTGGCCTCAGAGGCAAGTGTGCTACCTACTGAGCCACTGACACTGATGTAATTCCCCTTGCTATGCACCCCAACATCCTGTTAGCCCTCGCTGCTGCCTTTCTACATTGTGCAGAATGATTCATATGGACTGTGACCAGTACCCCTAGATCTTTTTCCTCAGTGGAGACTGACAACTGCACACATCCCCCAGCTGGTAGCTGTATCCAAGGTTCTTGTCACTGAAGTGCATAATTCTGCACTTCTTTGCATTGAACCCCAACAGCCAGGTGCATGACCATCTCTCCAATGTTTCTAGATCCTTCTGCAGTAACCCCACCACCACCACCACTCCCATTTTGGTGTCGTCAGCAAACAGACTTATCTGACTCCAGATCCCATCTGGCATATCTACTACGTAGATGTTAAATAACACCAATCCCAACACTGATCCCTGCGGGACCCCACTGATGACTGCTTATGGTGATGATAGTTCCCCCTTACTACCACCCTCTGCTGTCTGTTTTCCAGCCAGTTCCCAATCCATCTGACCTCCTGTCCCCCACCCCCAGATCCTTCAGCTTACTTAACTGCCTCCGGTGTAGCACCAAGTCGAAGGCCTTACTGAAGTCTAAATACAGGACATCAACCACCTTGCCTTCATCCAGGGCCCTAGTAACCCAGTCATAAAAGTCCACAAGGTTGGTCTGACAAGACCTTCTCTGTGTGAAACCATGCTGTCGATCATCAAGGAGACCATTCTCCTCCAGGAATGTCACTATCCTTTCCTTCAGGATAAGTCTCCATTAGTTTCTTCACAATCGACATAAGGCTGACTGGCCTGTAACTCCGTGGTTCATCCCAAGAGCCACTTTTGTGGATAGGCACCACATGTGCCATCCTCTAATCCAGGGGCACACATCCCAATAGAAGAGATGTGTTGAATACCTCTGTCAGAGGTACTGCCAGGTCCTCCGCAAGCTCCTTCAGGACCCTGGGCTGTATCCCATCCAGTCCTGGTGCTTTATCTGTCTGCAGAGACCTTAGGCCCTCTAGCACCCTCTGTACTGGGATACCCTCATCTACCATCCTAGCCTCCTCTTCCTTCCCTACCCTATCCTGCCCCTGTTTGCTAGGTTCCTCATGCTCCCTTGTAAAAACTGAGGTGAAGTATTCGTTTAATACCTCTGCCTCTTCTGCCCCTCCTCTACCCATCCTCCCTCCACCTTAATTCTAGAAATCTGCTCCCTACAGTTCCTTCTCTCCCTGATATATTTGAAAACTCCTTTTTCTCCCTTCTTAATCCCTTTAGCAAGCCTCAGCTCCTTCATAGCCTTGGCTGCCCGTACCACCCTGGTCACCTCTCTGGAGCTGCTGATGTAATCCTCCTTATCTGCTGCTTTGCAGGTCCTCTTATATTGTTTAAAGGCTGCCCTTTTTTCCCTCATCTTTATCTGTACTGCCTTGGTCCACCAGCTTGGCTTATTAGACCTAGCCTTCTTTCTCCTCCACACAGTGCAGGAATTTGTGGCCTCCACTAGTACCAGCTTTATTATTTCCCACTTCTGGGTGGTGTACATGTCTGATCTTATAGTAGCCACATGCCTCCCCAGTATTGCAGCCATCTTACCAAAGTTGGCACTGTTAAAATCAATGACCTTGGTGGCGGTGTGTGCCTCCTCCCCACCCAGCTCGAGGGAGAACCATACTGAGCTGTGGTCACTCCCCTCTATAGGGTCCTCCACCCTCACTTCCCTAACGTGATCACCATCTGACAAGACAAGGTCTAGGATGTTGCTTTCCCTCGTCATCTCTCTTACCATCTGTTTCAGGAACACATCCTGGAGTGCATCCAGGATAACTTGTTCTCTGCTGCTAGCTGATGTCATGGTGTCCCAATCTGCCCCTGGTAGGTTGAAGTCTCCAACCATCACTGTGCTGCCTCTTCTACACTTCTGTATAACCCCCACTAGCTCCCTGTCCCTCTCCTCTGTTTGGGATGGTGGTCTGTACACTACCCCTAGCCTTTTTCGCCATGCTTAAACTGACCCACAAGGTTTCTGTATTACCCTCACCACCGTCCTCTCTACTACACTCAGTTTTCTCCCTTATGTAAACTGCAAACCCCTCCTCCCTTACCAGTGTTCCTGTACCTCCTATACAACCTAAAGCCCGATATTTTTAAGTCTCTTTCTCTATTTTGATTTGCCCAGGTTTCTGTGATGGCAGCAATATGTACTCCCCCTTCTGCCAAAATTGCTTGGAGTGCAGACATCTCATTACCGAGGTTCCTCACATTCGTGGAGATCACTACCCATCCTTTCCCATGATCCCCATCATCTCTAACCCTTTCTTCAAACTTCCCATCCATAAGATCTTCCCAGAGTCTTATATTAGCCTCATCTTGGGGTGGAGGCAAAGGCACTGCATATGCACTTGCTGGAGGCCAGAAGGGAGAAGGGCGTATGACAGAGAACTTCAAATTCCTAAAAGGCATGAACAACGTAATCCATGAAGAACTATTCACCAGAAAAAGCAAATCTAGAGCCCGGGGGCTTGGGTGGAAGCTTGCTAGGGGAAGAGAGTCAGCAGAGATGTTTGGAAATTCTGTTTCACAGAGAAAGTGATTGAGCTGGGGAACAGTCTGTCGGCTGAGAAAGTAGGCCCCAAAACCATCAGTGGCTTCAAACACAATTGGGACACAGATAAGGGTTTAATAGAGACCGTGGGGGGGGGGGGGAGTTAGCAGTAAGGCAGGAAACATGGGGAGTAGTTGCTGAAGTTAGTTGGTCTCTGTGTTTCTTTGGAGCGCTAATTTTGGATTTGGAAACATGGGTCTTGGGGTAGGATAAGGTATTTACCAGTGGTCTTTTTCTGCCATCATTTTCTAAGTTTATATGTTTCATTTAAGGGAAGGCAAGTGTGCCTCAAACAATTCGAGTTATGTGAAAGGAAAACACAAGTGTAAGCTGACCCTCCCCCATCAAGTTACATATGGGGCGCCGGCCAGGATGAGGAGATATAAAAAAAGTTACATATGGGGCCCTCTCACCCTAGAACAAGGGCCCACCAGAGTTCATAATGCCAAGGACACTATAAGGGTGGGCACATTGAATGTGGTCCCAAGGGGCAGTGGGTGGTATCAGAACACAGTAGTTAATAATCGTGATGTTCACACCAATACAGTTCTCAAGAAGAGCATTTATTCAGTACTCACAGTTAACTTCAACTTCTTCGATGATATCTTAGCAGTTCCCCACAACCACTTAGTTGGTAATCTTATGCTCTGTCAATGCTCTAGCCCATCTCCTTGAGGTAGGTAGACACCGCATCTAAGCAGATGATGGATAGATTCAGGCTTTAATCTCAACTACAGCCATGCTGAGCATGTTGTTCAGTTGAATTCATATTCAGTCTCAGCCATGGCCATGCTGAGTGAGTAGTTCAGCTCGTAATCAAAACCTATTACCGGAACCAGAGTCCCAGTCCCATTTCATATTTAGGAATTACAGGCAACAGCAGGTTCCTACATGCAGTAATATTTCAGATTGGGAAGACAACACTTAAACACACTTTTCTGGACCCCAGGGGACCCATGCCAGACAGCAACATTCCAAACCCAATCTAACCTTTCCTCATTTCAGTTTCTGCAAGTTGGCATGCTTGTTCTTTATATTTCAGTCCCAATTTACATCCTCCAGGAGGACAACAAGATATTGATGGCCTCTGCCATATAAGGCAGTTTGCTCAGTAGTTTACAATAATCGGGAATATGGTTCTGGAATTGTGAGGTGGGTATGTCTCGGGAGAACTGCTTCCCATCTCTTCTTTATTCCTTCCTTTCTTTTCTCCTCTTTTCATGCCTAATGTGATTCACCCTTTAACACCTTCCAGCTGTCAGTCACTGCACTCATGGGGTGTGACTGGCAGTGTGAATGTCCCAGAGAACTATTCCGCTTAAAAGAAATCTATCTAGGAATCTCTGGGGGTCATGGAAGTTATACAGATCCCCTGTTTTTCAACAGGGTCAATAAACAGCATCCAAGAGTGACACATTTCCTGTCCAAAATAACATCAAAATAACTTTTAATTAACTATTAACTTTTCATTCACAAATAGAATTGTGTGTAAGTTATTTTCAGTCAAGATATCTATAAATGTGATGAAATTTTCTGAAATCTCTTTACTGTAATCAAGCTTGTTTAGTGCTGCTACAAGCTAAGGGATTGACAGGTATTGTGTGGAGCAAGGACACTGCAGGCTTTTCCACACTATGTTAGATTTAGTGCTGGTAAAGGGCAGCACTGACAGAACTGGATTGAAGTCCTCTGTTTATCCACAGGCCCAGTGCAGGATGACAGCTTGTGGGGAACTTAGGGGGTGAATGAGCAGGCTAGCATCTAGGACACTAAGAGAGAAGCACACCTTATGCTGTGCCAGGGCTCTACAGTATACACCATCCTGCTTACAGAGGGCAGGGGAAGATACATCTGTGGCCACTTCAGGGTGGTTAACACTCTCAAGGGATACACTGCAAGGTATGAGTGGCAAAAGGAGGCACCAGAAGGGCACACCAATATGCCAGGTACTGAGTGGACAGGTACACTAAAGACTTCTCCACACTATGATGAAATTGGTGCTGGTGAATAGTGAGGGACTACAGTGCTGTAATCTGAAGAATTCCAGAATGGGCTGTTGCACTATAGGCTTCCCAACACTGTGATGACATTGGTGCTGGTGAAAAGTGAGGGGCTTACAGCGCTGTAGTCTGAAAAACTCCTGATACAGGGCAAGCAGGTACTTTATAGGCCTCCACCTCCCTACACTGTGAGGAGATTGGTGCTGATGAAAGTTGAGGTACTGACAGCACTGCCTAACTGCAGATGGCACAGATGACCACCAGGTAGGCCGTCATAGACTACAAAGTAGTAGTTCAGTCAAGAGAAGATGAAAGGCAAGATAAGGGATCTAAAGTATCAAGTGGGGTGGAATATGGCAATATTCTTAAGATGATAAAAACAATCTCTGACAATAGAAGACACTGAAGGAATACTTGTCAATTGTCTGCCAAGAAATTCTCCCAGATTTGGCCTGCTGGTGCAGATGTAGCACTACTGTTTGTGACATGAACGAACCAGGTTCAGGAACAAGCCTGGGCCATTGGTGGGCTAACCAGGGGAGAAGGACTGAACATTCAAGGAACAGCTTTCCTACTATGGGTGGAGGGCATGCAGCCCCCAGCACTTCACTCTAGAGGTGGCTGAGGGGAGAAGGTCACTGAAAATCCAAATCCAAATCGGGGAGGAGCAGCTGATGCTGGCATCCTGTGTGTGGAAGGGCACACAGTGAAACTTTGTGCATCATTGCACAGCAGCTGCTCAGGGGACTGGATGGAAAAAACAAGGCACCACCACAGGATGACATCCTGCCCTGCCTCACACAGGCTTCACATGCCAACTGAGTAGAGTGGCTCTGAGGTAACCTCTGCCGGGGTGGCCAGATGCTTGGGGGAGTACTGCCATGGAACAGAAGGCAGGCAAGCCCAAGGAGGAACATCCCGGTGTGTTGCAGGTTGCCTGAAGTCTCTCTCAATATCAGTCAGGGTGGCTCTATAGGATGAGAGCAGGTGCTGGCAGTGACTGAACAAGGGTCAGGTGAATAGCTCTGAAAAGCAGAACAGAAAAAAAGAGTAAAAAAAAAAAAAACTACTCCCAGACTATGCATGCCCACCACAGTCTTCACTTGCACAGCATCAAAGATAGGAAGTCTGATGTCATTCCCAGCCAGGAGCATCTTGATCTTACTGGGGTTTAGCATCAATCATTTGGAGGCCATAAAATTCTGATTGCCTCTAAGCATTGTTCTAACTTCATCACAAATAACACCCAGTCAGGTGCAAAAGACACATACTGTATAGCTTTGTATCATCTGCATAGCAGTGATAATCCACACCATAGCACCTAATGATCTTAGCCAGTGGAAGCATATATACTGCAAACGATATAGGTGACAAGGACAGAACCCTGAGTGACTTTGCAGTCAAGAGATAGCGGGTGTGACCAGAATAAACCCTGCATTACTGGCTGTTCTCTTCCACTGAGGAATTACCAGAACCATTTTAAACAGTTCTAGATGGTGCCTCAAGCCTCTCAGTCTGTTCAGCAGTCCTATGTAATCTACAATGTCAAAAGCAGTGGAAAGTTCAAGGGGCATAATCTGCTCCTCGATCCCTCACTGAGACTAGATCACTGAAAACTCTGATTAGGGCCATTTCAGTGCTATGATCCCTATAAAAAAAAGATTGAAATGGCTAAAAGAGGTCAGATATCTCCATGAGATCCACAAGTTGGACAGTAGCCACTTTCTTAAAAAAACCTTTGTTAGAAAGAGAAGGCTGGAAACCAGATGATAATTGGTAAGATTGTCTGGGTCTAATGACACCTTCTTAAGCACAGCTCTTATCACTGCTTCCTTCAGAGGTGTGGGAATTATACCTTTTCACAGAGAAGGGCTGACAACACCTGCCAACACTAGACATAATGCTGATAACCCAGTCTTCAACAGCAAGGTTTGTGCAGCGTTCAGCTTAGAGGTGGTGCAGTACAAACCAGTAACCACCCCAAAGACCTCCTTCTCATTCAACTGGTGGAACCTCCTCCCATTGGTTAGCCAAGTCATGCATCTCTTCCTACACTCTATCCCTGATACTCATATTTTAGGCAGTGGAAGAAATACTGTCCCTGATGTTGGCAGTCTTGGCCTTAAAGAACTCATTGGACTGGCCTCAACTCTCTATGAAGTCTAGGTCCCTGCATCATAGACATTCTGCATCTAATATATTGTCCATGACACACACAAGTGCAGCCAGAAGGTTCCTATTGGATGGAACCAGTGCAGCAAAGAACTTGTTCTTCTTCATCCTAATTGACTCTTGGTAGAGATACAAATGATTCTCCAGAAGAAGTATTGTGGCATTTGCCCCTGATTTCCTCCACATCCACTCTAGTCTGTGATCTATAGCCTTCATACACTGAAGCTCAACAGAAAGCCAAGGTGAACCTTAGCGTTAGGTCACTGGATGCAAACTGGTGCTAGGTAGTCCAAAACAGTGGACAGTCCTATTATAAGCTTTTACTACAGCACTGCACTCCTTGATAGAGACCACAGTTATGCTTGTGAAGTCCAGTAAATACAGAAGTTTGTTGGGATTCAGATTCCATTTAGCATGGTATTGGATCAACTCCACAGTTGGAAGTGGCATCTTTACGGCCTTGGCATTGAATAATATGATGCAGTGGTCCAACCAAACAACAGTCTTCACTGACATGCTGTTAATCACAACCCCCTGTGGGCCGGCCCAGTGGCACTGAGGGTTGAGGCATTGGATGCCACACATCGTGCCATGCCAGCAACCCAGGTTTGGGAGCGAACTCAGGCTGTCGGGGGTCAGCAGGGGCAGGAGAGGCTTGAGCATCTGGAGAACTGCTCTCCTATCCTTGGGGCGAGTGGGTGCACTTGCTGCAGTACCAGCGGCTCCTGGTGGTGACCAGGGGTGGCGCGACTTGCAGCATGCTCTTCCAGGATTGAGGGTGACAGTAGATGCCTTACGCACAGGTGCGGTGGCGCACCTGTCATGTGCAGGGCTTCGTTGCACATCTGCGCCCCCAAGGGCAACTGTAAATGGAAAAGTCTTGGCACCAGGACAGGTGAAGGTGGGGCCAAGGACGTCTACCATGCCTACAACTGGGTTCTACCTGTCCGGTCGCTGTGTCTCTCCTCCACTCCCTGGCTGCCCTTCTGAATTATAGATAGAGTGCCGGATAAGTAAATGGCGATCCCAACCCAGGGGGCTTAGCGCCGGGGGGGGGTGGTCGGTGGAGCTAAAGGAGAGCTCCCAGGAGCAGCAAATCAGTACAGGAGGACATCAGGTAGGGAGGGAAATGGGTGCCCCAATACCCAGAGCAGTCTAAGGGGCCAGTAAGGGAGTAAAAAAGAGTTGAAAAATAAAATCTGAACCTCTGCTGAGGAAACAAGGTTCAGTGTGTTCCCTCTTGGGTGAGTGACTGAAGAAAGCTCTTGCATGAGGCCCATCTCCTCAGTAAGCTGGAGAAGGTTGTTAGCAAATAGATCCAAGGGGTCATCAATCCTAGCATTGAAATCCCCAAGAGTTCATGGAAAGTTCTTCATTCAGTAACCTCCTGGAGGAAGTCTCACCCACTGCTTGGAGATCAGTAGACAAGAACAATCCCACAGTGGCAGCCATGATATGGCCAGATATTTCCAGATATTTTGCAAAATATAGAAACATAGATGCATAGAAGTTGACAGTAGATAAGGACCGCAAGGCCCATCCAGTCTGCCCATTTTTTCTACCTTATGAATGTGCCATAGGCCTGTACTCTGTCAATGGTCTATCTGTTCATACTCATCTTTATTGCTCCCTTATGCCTGTCCCATGCCCATTTGAAGCCCTGCACTGTTTTCGTATCCACCACTTCCCGAGGTAGGCCGTTCCATGCACCCAACACCCTTTCTGTGAAAAAGACCTTTCTCACATTCCTCCTTAATCGGCCTCCTTCTAATCTCATGCTGTGTCCTCTTGTCCTGCTGTTTTTCTTATATTGAAACATGTTAGACTCTTTCACCTTGTTAATGCCCTTAAGATGTTTGAATGTTTTGATCATATCATCTCTCTCCCTCCTTTGCTCTAGGGTATACATACTGAGCTCTGTTAATCTGTCCTCTTATGTTTTCTGATGCAGTCCCTGCACCATTTTGGTTGCCCTTCTCTGGACTGCCTCCATTTTGTTAATGTCCTTGTGCAGATGCAGCCTCCAGTACTGCATGCAGTTCTCTAAATGGGGCCTAACTAGTGTCTTGTAAAGAGGGATTATTACCTCCCTCTTAAGACTTGTGATACCCCTACTAATACACCCCAACATCCCTCTAACCTTACCTGCTGCTTTAGTGGTCTGCATGGATGATTTCAGGTCATCTGTGATGATACAAAATCACACATACCCCCATAACGCAAAGCATCATGGGCTGTATATGCAAATCACCACAGAATATTATGCTGGTTCAACTTTAATCAAAAATGCATGGTACCAAAAGGCCTCTCACACAGTTTACAAAGGGTGCCATCTGTGATGATGATGCCTAAGTCTCTTTCTTCCCTTTTGATGGCCAAAAACTCCTCTCCAAACCTATAGGTGGCTTCAGGGTTTCTCTTCCCTGTGTGCATGATCTTGCACTTCTTTGTGCTAAACCTCAGTTGCCAATCTTCCGACCATTTTGCCAGTTTATCCAGATCTCTTCTCATTCTGCCCACCCCATCTGGATCATCTACTCTGTTGCAGATCTTGATGTCATCTGCAAATAGACGAACCTTACCCTCCAGCCCATCTGAAATGTCACTGATGAAGACGGACCCCAGGACTGATCCCTGAGGTACCCCACTTGCAACTAGCATCTGTTCTGACTGTATACCATTTACCACCAGTCTCTGTTTTCTGCCCACCAACCAGTTTGCCACCCAGTTGATCAACTTCTGACCCAGCCCAAGCCTACCCAGCTTATTAATCAATCTTCTATTTGGAACAGTATCGGAAGCTTTGCTGAAGTCAAGATAGGCAACATCAACTGCTCCCTCATGGTACACCACTCTGGTTACCCAGTCAAAGAAATATATGGGATTGGTTTGACAGGACCTTCCTGTTGTAAACCTATGCTGTCTTGGATCCTGCGCTCCTATGGATTCCAGGTGTTGCACTATCCTTTCCTTAAGGAGTGCCTCCATAATCTTGCCCACTACTGAGGTAAGACTGACTGGTCTGTAGTTCCCTGCCTCCTCCCTGCTACCACTCTTGTGGAGCGGGATCACATGAGCCCTTCTCCAGCCTTCAGGTACCTCTCCTGTGCTCAAAGACTCGTTAAACAGTTCTGATAATGGCTCTGCTAGTTCCACTCTTAGCTCCTTTAGTACCCTGGGATGTATGCCATCAGGTCCCATTGCCTTGTCCACCCTGAGCTTAGTGAGCTCTTGTAAGACCCTTTCTTTTGTGAAGACACTTGTGCACACCTCCCTCCCCCCCCCACTGTGTCCATTGTGCTGAGCTGTGGGCCCTGCCCTACATTTTCCTCAGTAAATACTGAGCAGAAGTATCTATTTAGGATACATGCTTTTCCTTGGTCCTCCTCCTCACACTCCCCCATATCCCCTTTGATCTTAGCAATACCTCCTCTGGACTTTCTCATTTCACTAATGTATCTATAGAAAGTCTTGTCACCTTATTTTACTGTTCATGCTAGTGTTTCCTCAGTTTGGGCCTTTGCCTGCCTTACTGCCTTCCCTGCTTCCTTTAGGGAAGTTTGGTATGCCTTCCTATCTTTGTCCCGCTGCGTTTCCTTGTATTTCCTGAAGACCAGCCTTTTGGCTCTGACCTTTTCTACTACTGTTCTTGAGAAACAAAGTGGTTTCCTTCTTCTTTTGCTCTTGCTTTTCTCTCTAACACAATGGGATGTTGCTTCAAATATTGCATCCTTAATGCTTGCCCACTTTGCCTGTACCCCCTCACCTGCATTTCTTCTTGCCAGGGCTAGCTTAACTCTGTTGGCCATCTTATCAAAGTCAGCTCCTCTGAAGTCCCATATTTTTGCCTTGGAATGGGATGATTTAGTTCTAGTGGCCAATTGAACCATACCATGTGATGGTCGCTGGCCCCCAGGTGACCTTCTACCTGGAGATCTGTGATCCTTTCCCCATTAGTCAGTACTAGATCTAGGATAGCCCTGTCTCTTGTGGATTGTTCTACCAGTTGTTTGAGGCCATCCCCCTACAGGGAATCCACTATATGTCTAGTTCTGGCAGATGTTCCTGCTGGTATTGACCAATCTGTATCTGGCATGTTGAAGTCTCTCATTATCAGAATCTCCCCTTTAGCAGTCATGTTATGTATATCTTCTAACTGTAATGTGTCTATGTCCTCCCCTGGTCTGGAGGCCTGTAGACAACCCCAGTTCGTATGGCAGTCCCATTTTCTGTTTTCAGGGTGACCCACAGTTCTTCTGGCTCCTTATGTGTATTCTGAATTTCTGTAGCTTTGATATTTTCATTGTCATAAAGGGCCACTCCACCCCCCCCTTGAACCTCTGTCTCTTCTGAACTATACATAGCCATGTACTGAAGTCTCCCAAGTGTGGTTACTGGTGAACCATATCTCGCTATTGGCTACTGTGTCCAGTTTAACCTCTATCATTGTTGCCTGCAGGTCTGGGATGTTGTTTCCCAGACTGAGAGCATTTGTGTACATGATTTTCCATTGGCCAGATTTCTGTGCGTTAGTTGTTGGGTGAGGTTCGGCATTTCCCCTGTGCATCGTATGGGGAGCCGGACCTTTTTCCTTATCTAAAGAGATTCTCTCTGGTGGTCCTTAGTGGTAGTGCAGGTAGGCAAGAAATTTCCAGACATATCACAGACATTTCAGGAAATAGCTGACAATGTCTATGGCTGCCACTATACACCTCAGACCATCTGGGCACTTGAGGGCCACACACTCAAAAGGCCTTGCTTTGTCTACAGGAGACACGACATAATTCAACCTGGATCTAATACAGATTGCTACAGCACCACTCCTGTGCTTCAGTCCTGGGCTACCATGGAGAAACCCATGAGGAACATCTTAACCAGTACAGGGCTGGCAAAGTCATCCAACCAAGTTTAAGTTATATACTATATAAGAGGTCAGTATGTGCTTCAGAGATTACATCTCTTTTAATCTCACTTACATTTATAACAGACCTGGCATAGCAAAGCAATGCCTGGACTGGAGGGTTCTGATGATTTTGCTCACCAAATATCACCTGAATCTTACATTGCCTGGGAACCAGAATTAGGCAAAAAAAATAGTTCTGCCCACTCCAGTTCCATCTGGCAAGTGTGGTGAGATAAGGCCATACCTTATTGTTCTAATCATATCTCATGGTATTTTATGTGAGAAATGCATCAGACACCCCCATGATGGCCCATTGTAACTTGCAAGGGATCATGGGTACAAAGAAAAGCCATGGGCCAAAAAAAAATGATGTAATTTCTTGTTACTAGGCAGAGAAACTGTTAGCTGCTTAGCCAGGGAGTGGAATTTGATTAAATCATTTAAAAGGAGACAAAAGAATAATTAAGCAGAGCTGGAAGCAGGAACAACCATTTGTGTTTGAATGGCCCTCAGCATCTAGTGGTGCTTTTCCATCTGAATTTCTATTTTCCCTATAAGTCTACCCTGAGTCAATTTAGTTGTTTCCATGTCATAATAGCGATCGCAAAACAGTGATCACTATTATGGCTAGTGTATATCACCGAAAAGCAAATCGTCGATATACACTTTAAGGCAACCCGACTTCCGGATATAAAAAAGTGTTTTTGCAGTTGGGCTGTGCCCCCCCAACACACTCCCCTTGTGGGGGGGCTTTTCCTCCTACACCCCCTGAATTAGGATTCGCAACTCCAGGGTGGTGCATGTCAGGGAAGGGGCAAAATCTGGATCTTAGAAAAGATTAAGTGCCACAGCTCACAGCTGCGTCAAAATG
Source organism: Neoceratodus forsteri (assembly GCA_016271365.2). Lineage (NCBI taxonomy): Eukaryota > Metazoa > Chordata > Ceratodontiformes > Ceratodontidae > Neoceratodus > Neoceratodus forsteri. The sequence continues at coordinate 325,436,660 of CM057454.1, read as the reverse complement.
TAACCCGCTCACGGTCTCAAAACCAGTACCTGCTCTGTCAAAGGTAGCTTCCCACATCACTACACCCCATGGCTAGCTTGGCAGCAGTGAGTACTCCAGTCCCTGAAAACCCCTTCCCTGTCCCTCCTCTTCCCCTCGCTATTCCCCATAGTCACTGTCCCATACCCTCGCTATTCTGCAGTGTAGCCCAGAATGATAGCGCCCAAAATGAGTCGCTATTTCTGTAGTCACTCATTTTGGGTCACTATTATTATGTGATGTCATCTAAATGCATCTGAATGGGCTACCATTTAAGTAAATGGCTGTACTGAGTGTAGTAAATAAGTAAGTAACTATTTATAAAAAGCACAGTTCACAGAAGTACCAAAGCACTTGTACAATTAACTATAAAATCTACATTAAAACATCAATAAATATTAAAATACTAAAAAAACGCATCTTCTTCGTCTAATGTAATCAATACTCAGGAAAGACAAGACTAAAGAGGTATGTCTTCAAAGCAGATTTAAAGCGCTCCATAGTCGAGCACTCTTGTGTCCGATGAGGTAGAGTTCCCCAGGGTAGAGGCCACAAACGCAAGTGCCCGGGCACCCGAGGTCTTCAAGTGTAGCTTAATTACAGCCATTTCGGGGCTGGATGGTTTCCTAAAATTCTGGTTTACACTAGCTGACCTCTGAGCCTTTTTTTTCTCTCATATTCAGAAATGCACATTTGTTGTTTTGTAATAAAATACTAAAAGCTGATTGGTTGTGTAGCCATGGAGATGGAATGCTAGCCAATTGCAGAGCAAGTCAATATTCACTAGACCTGCCCTTTGAGAAACACCATAAAACAAGGGTGCAAGACTGTATCTGAGCCTTTTGCATTTGGGGACCTTGTCTGCTTAGAGAGCAGAGACAATTTCTTCTCAAGACACCTCCTGGACCAAGAGCCAAGGCTTCAGCTACCACTTTTAAAAACACTTTGCAGCTGGCCCGGTGGTGCTGAGGGTTGAGGAGCTGGATGCCACACCTTGCACCACGCCGGCGACCTTGGTTAGGGAACAGACTCAGGCCGCTGGGCGTCGGCAGGGGAGGGAGAGGAGTGAGCAACCAGAAGACTACTCTCCTCTCCTGGAGTGGGTTGCATGATTTGCTCTGTTCCTTAGAGACCCCCCGATGGAGATGGGGGGCAGTACAGGAAGTTGACAACATAAGGGGTTGAGCGGCAGCGGCGGATGTCAGCAGCATGCCTGCATAGACGTCATTGCACGTCCATGCTCCAGGGGAAACTACACTACAAAAAAACCCTGGCCTCCCGGCCCAGTGGCGCTGAGGGTTGAGGCGCTGGGCACCACACCTCTCACCACGCCGGTGACCCAGTTTTGGGAACGGACTCGGGCCGCCGGGGGGCAGAGGAAGAGGATTGAGCATCCCATCAGATGCTCTCCTCCTCCAGGGGCAGGTTCCTGGGGTGCTTTGAGCACCCGACACACTGGTGCCTATGGAAGCATGGGCATCGGGGCACAGGCAGTTCTTCGGAACTAGGGAGGGGAGGACATTGTGGGCACTTGGCAATGACGTGCGTCAGCACGCTGTCTGCCTGGACATCAGTCCTGCATGCCGACGTCCTCAGGGGTAGTGGGACTTAAGAAGAGAGTAAAGTGAAAAACACCCCACTCGCCGCCAAGATGATGACTGACCTAATTTCCCGGATTGTCTACCATGGGCAGACCCCAGTGTGCAGGCACTCCAGAAGGAAGGTAAGGGGGGGATACAGGAGTATGCCTGACACTCTAGGAGCAGATTCCTTAGGAGGGTCACCGGGAATGGTCAAGTCTGAAGGAGTGGGGGTGAGTGGGTAGTAAGGTGGGATAAAAATAAAGTATAAAAAAAAAAAAAAACCTGGCCCTCAGATAGGCGACGGCAGCCTCCAGTACACCATCACCACACAAACAATGCTGGGCTCATCACGTCGGCTCTCCTGGCCCCTCACCCTGCCCTGGACTTGGCGCATCAGATTCTAGGTAGAGCACCAGGGCAGACAGTGGCCCACCCCTGGGAGTTCAGAGCCAGGGGATCCGCTGGCCTGGGGATGGTGGGGAGTGTCTGTCCCCGACTTCCCAGTGGATGAGCACCAGGCAGGGTGGTAGAGCAATAGGTATGTGAGGGGCCTGCCTGAGAGAGTTCCCAGGTATCCAGAGATAAAATAAAGTCCACAAAAAAAAAAGAACACTTTGCACTTCAAATTCAGTAACTAAGGACTTGAGGTAGAACTTTCAAACTAGAATTCTCAAAGTTTATTTTTTTTTTTGTATACTTCTATTTTATTTTCCATATCCTGTAACCAATGTCTAGCATTATTTGCCTTTATGTTATTTACTGCATTTATTAATTAATTAGTAAAGCTTTTGGCTTACTTTTATGATAATGTTGCTACTGTTGTTTGTGTATGTTGTCTTGAGGAGGGTTGTTCAAACTATGCTGCACCTTTGTGACTGTTCTAAGAGCCAAACACTGTCAAAGTGAAGTACCACTAGGAACTCTGTGGATGACAGGAAATACAAAAGGTTTCAGGGGGAGTCTGTGAGGATTTGAACTGGTTTCTAGGGAAAGACACATAATATAGTGTATAGGGCCCCCCGAAGCCTATACTCGCCTGTGGCTTTCTGGTTCCTTGTGCAGTGGCCGAGAGGGTTCTGTCCCAGGAACACAGACTCAAGACTATATGTGTATTACCCCCCGCATAGAGAGGAACCTGGGATTCTCTGGCGTCGTTGTGTTGTGAAACAGCAAGCATGCTAAAAGCACAGAGAAGGGGTATCCCCAACCCCTGTCACAGGAAGGAGTCACTGTGATGCAAAGAATCCCACCCCACTTGAGTGGGCTGTTGACAGCAAGTACCTCCTGGTTCATCTATGGCTACACAGAGACCCCCTCCATCTGGACCATTTCCTCCTCCTTTTCTGAAGGTCAAGCCTAAAAACTATACATTTCTGGATGACAATGACAGGAGGAGAAACAGGACAGCTCATAAATGTCTGAAGACTCCATAAATTGGATCTTGAATAAGTTATTACTACCTTTCACATAGTTTACGCAAATAACACTGCCTTGCCTCACTACAGGGAGTCTAGCTTGGAGCAGGAGGATTCCAGAACTCAGATTCACAGGGCCCAATAGCCAAACCACCAACCACCTTCAGAGCTAGCTACCCACACTGCGGAGCGAACTTTGGGCTACCTGTTTCCTGCTGGGACATCTACCATCACAAGCATTTACATATAGTACTGTACCTTCCGTCAGATATTTACAAAATTGCACTTTAAATTGAGAATAGGTAGAAACTAATCAAAGAAAACTAGGAAGACCATTACACAAATAGGGCATAGCAATGCAGAAAGCCTTAAAATTCATATTAGCAGAAATATCATGTTTGGTAAAGAAATGAGCTTCTCAGATCTCTGAGTTCTCAAAATACATTTCTAGTTCAATAGTGCTGATAAAGGAGAAAGATGAAGATTATGTAAAGTTTTATCAGTTAGGCAACCATAAAAACACTGTCAGTGTGCAACAGGCGAAAAGCAACACAACTGGGAATATAAGCTACAATGAGGTGTAAGGAAAAGGGACAGAAGGACAAAAAGACAAACATTATGAGAGATTGTTTGGCTGAACAAGATCCTTAGCAGCAGCAAGAAATAGAAGAGGCATAACCAAGCAAAGGAAGCAAGAAACCCAATACTATCACTAAGCAAGTCTCCAATGTAATGAACTGTTTTAATCTGAAAGCAACACCCAGTTTATGGTCAGTGCTTTTACAAACATAAGAAATATGATCAGAGAGGGTCAAAGACAAATCAAGAACACCCAAGAGCTTAAATTGAGAGACTTGTTCAAGAGGGATGCCGCTGGGATCAAAACATGGAGATTAGAGTTGGATTTACTTTGTTTACTTAAATTAGGCTTAGATCCAAATAACTTCACTTCTGTGTTTTTTCTTTAAGAGTTAGCACACTGCCTACATTTAAAATTAACTGTTTCTTTTAATTTATTTTGTTGACTGAGTAATCTCACTGGAACCTTTTTCAGGAGCGATCCAGGATCAATAACATACATTACACATGAAGTTTAAATTGTGCAGTATAGTGTAGTACTTGTTAAAATAGGTGAATTGTACCTTTTTTTTACAACTTAAGTGCTTTTTCTTTTCTGTTTGACTAATTAGAAGATTTTCTATGGGACAGTACTTGGTATGATGAACCCAACAGTGCTCTACCAGGAGGCTGACATATCTACTTTGATTCCTCTTCATACCTCATTAGCAGTGTGACTTCATTGATTGTGACATCACAGCTGACTACAAGAATCCACTTGCCTTCTGACAGATTGGTCAGTAGTGATGACACAATGCATGAGGGGGACAGTGATGATACAGTATGAAGAGTAATAAAATTAGATATGTCTGCCTCCCGGTAAATTACTGCTAGTCACATTACACCAAATACTAGCTGGTAGAATACCTTTGTGATTGCTTATTGCTGATCTGTGGGGCTATCTCTGCCCCTGTTTGTGGGCACCTTCATTACCCTGGGTGATGCCATGGACCCTCAATGTGTGGGGGTGGTACTCATGGGGAGGGTTCCTCACAGTGACTTTTTTATTTATTCTGGGTTCTGGCATATGAATGTTCACGGTTTATTCAGACCTGTGACTCCATTCATTCATTAATCACTTGAGACAGCACTGAAGCACACATACTGATTTTACTTCTCAATAAACTGTTCCAGATCATAGCACACAGGTTCAAAGCCCTATTTCAGTCACATGTCAGACAATATTTCATTCCCTCTGGGTCACTTCTCCATGACCACAGGTTCTTTATGAGAATGACTCTATGCAGCTCTTATATCTGGTGGCACAGCAGGAGCCGGTGCCATTGCATGGTGAAACTGTCTGACATCCTTGAAGTACATGTTCACCCTATCCCCCACTCAATTGCACATGACTACTTTTCCTAGCAGGCATTTCAGCTGTCTTTCCGTACATTGGTTTACTAGGCTGTCTCTCCGTATCAGTCTGATTCCTAATCATAGAGATCAGTATCTCTCAGTACTCCCTAGTGGCATAAGGCTGTTAAAGTCAAACTGAACTTAATACAGGGGCTGCAATGCTCAACTAGCAATGATCACCCTTAACACCAACTCTCCCCTGTGGGAGCCCAGGCCACAACCCAGCTATTCCTGCTTAGCAGTGTCTCTTGATGTCTTCCTTTCCAGCCACAGTTATGAAGGCCTGACAGTAACATAATTTACTTATTTGAGGTGAAGCAGTTGGGGGCCATGATGCCCTACTACCGTCAGTTCCCACCAACTCTCCTCTGGACATCACCTTTGCCATCAACCCAGCTACCCCCCTACCCCAATACCCTTAAGTCATTAGCAAGAAGACCTTTAGTCTGAATGTTACATACTTTTGGTACAAATTACTCATGGTTTCAAAGCCAATAATGGGACCTAATTTACCGTAATATAAAGAGATAGGTAAACTGAGATAGTCTCATCCTGTTTTGTGTCTGCATTAGCAAGCACACTCCCACACCATTATGGGCTAGTGCTCCTATAGGATTGTGGCATGTCAGCAACTTGGAGCCAGATTTTGTGGGATACCACAGGCTTCCTTGAGGTGTAGTGTGTCCTACCTCGCCAGCAGCACCTTTTTCTCCAGGCACCCCACTAGGTATCTTTGTGCGCCTCTTCTGTGGCATGGGCACCTTGCTGATTATGCCCACCACCTGGGTCTCCCTCTGGTGTTTTGGAAGACCATCCTCAGGCCAGCCAGCCATCAGGGTTATCCCCTTGAGGGGAGCACCCCACACATGGTCCCCACACCTTCCCTGTGGTCCTACTAAACTGATATGGTTACTTGTATTTTCTTTTTGTTTTAGCAAAGATCCATTGACCATCACTTATTTACTAGACAGTGTTAAATAGGGCAAACAATGCTGAAATGAATTTAGTACAGATTAAAACAGAGATTATATATCTAGCTGTATGTCAGCTTTTCAGCAAATATCAAGACAGTTACAGTGCAGTGTAAAGTCAGCAGTGATGAACTGGCTAATTACGTGGCAGATTTGCAGAAATATATCAGTCTGGCTGACTGGCTGCTGCCTCTATCAGTTCTAACCTCAGACTCCATTCTGACTGTTCAGGTCTGACCTATTACTATCCTCTGATCCCTTCTCACCCCTTACCCCTCTAGACTATGGCAGAAAAGACTGCCAGTCTCAGGTCAGGCATGTAAGGTGAATGACCTATGCCCCTGCTGGTAGGAGGGGGTTCCCAGAGAGGGTTGTTACACCTTTAATGTACAAAAGTAAAAACAAACATACTTCAGAAATGAAAAGTGATAACTATTTATAAATATTAATAACATTTTCTGCCTGCTAGTTTTAGCATTACTAGCTCTTTAAGTACCAGCTGATTTTGTGAAAGCCTATTGTAAAAAAAAAAAGTGAAAATGCTTTTTCAATGTGAGACTGTTAAAGATAGAGTACTAAGGTGTAAATCTGATTGTTAGCATATATTTAAGTCTTACTTTGCTGACACAGGGGCACTAATAAATAAAGGACAAAACAGATGGCCTAAAATGGAGCCCTGGTCGGCTCCTCTGGATACTGACAAAGTATCGGACATGGTGTTGCCTCAACACAGTTGCTAATCTCTCCCAAATGTAAATCATTTTTAAACCAAGATGTAGCACATGGTTCACTTCATTGAAACACCAAGCTGGATTAATTTTATATAAAAAATGTCAGAATCAACCCAGTCAAATGTCCTGGTCAGCTCCAGGAACACAGCACCAGAGACAGTAAGTTTCCCTCATCCATAGATCTGAGAACATGGTCATAAACCTGACCAAGGCAGTGCTGGTGCAGTGACATTTCCTAAACCCATGTTGTTGAAATAAAAGCAATTTATAAATAGATACGAAGGAACACATCCACAAAGATGAACCAGATGTGCACCTTTGGTGCATACCTGAGCTGCGTAGCTCCACACCTACCAATATCTAGTGGGGAGGCTGCCATTGGTACAGACATGTGTGTATGTATGTATGTATTTATCTGCACTAGTTGCAGCATCCAAATCCCCGAGCCTCCCAACTACCAAGGTCTGCCATATCCTGCCTTTAAAGGAACCCTTTTATTCATTCTTTTGGGACCACCAGCCCTCCCTGCTAGCTCAGAGGGCTTAGGGCATGTGGCGAGAGGGCACAGTGGGCCCCAAGAAGGTCTGGAGAGGGCCACAGGACACTTACATGGAGGGTGGAGGGCCTTTACTACTGTCCCCTCTCTCACATAACACCACTGTCCTCTGTCCCTCCTCCAGGTGTGCAAATCTTTTGAGGGTCGTACAGGTGATGTGCCGACCACAACTTAGCCAATTGTTGCAATATAGAAATAAGATAGCAGTTATCAACAGGAGTGGAATTACCACTCTTAGAAACAGGAACCACTCAAGTCAGTTTCCATATCATAAGAAAAGAGACATTAATTAAAGTAAGATTAAATACTTGAAAGAGGAGCAGCAATTCAGCAATTGCAGCTTCAAGCTGGGACAGGACTGGCATGTGGATTTAGTTAAAAAAGGGGGAACAGTAACAAAGAGGTGGAATGCTGTTAGGGCAAAGCAGAATAGTTAGATAGGGTGTGCAGGCTGGATGGGCCAGGAGCTTTTTTCTGCTATCAACATCTGCGTACCTATGCATCAATTGAGCCAGTGAACCTGGGGTCAAGACCATTGCTGCTCGCTCCAATATTTAAATGAATGGTAAGCAGAAGCCTATAAGCTCAGCGGGTGAGCTGGCTTTAAAATACAGAGGAGAGTACTTTAGATGTGAGTGAGCAGTACCAACAGACGACTTCAAAAGGGGTACTGGTCCAGAGGAGGAGGAACATCCAACTTAGAAATATAGAAACTGTCAGCAGATAAGAACCGCTAGGCCCATCCAGTCTGCCCATAAGCCTATCTTTGTTTGCGGCCTTTGATCCTACTTGGTCAATGGCTCTCTTCCTTCCTTCCTCCCCTCAAAGGTTCCTTTATGCCTGTCCCATGCATGTTTAAACCCTCCCACTGTGTTTGCTCCCACCACCTCCTGTTGCAGACTGCTCCATGTGTCCTCCACCCTTTCCATGAAGAAAAACTTCCTCACATTCCCCTACACCTTGCCCCCTTTCAATCTCATATTATGGCCTCTCGTTCTTGTACATTGCCTGAATTGAAAGATGTCACCCCTCTGCACCTTGTTATGCCCTTAAGGTACTTAAATGTCTCTATCATGTCTCCCTGCTCCCTCCTCTTCTCCAATGAATACATGTTGAGGTCCCTCAATTGCTCCTCGTACGATTTCTGGTGCAAGCCATGTACCATCTTTGTTGCCCTTCTCTGGACTGCCTCCACCCTGTCTATGTCCTTTCGAAAATGTGGCCTCCAGAACTGCACACATTACTCCAGGTGAGGCCTCACCAGTTTTTTATACAGTGGCATTACTACCTCCCTACTTCTGCTAGTGATACCTCTGCCTATGCACCCAAGCATGCCACTAGCCTTCTCTGCAGCCTTTGTACACTGCGTAGACACCTTTAGATTATCAGAAATGATAATCCCTAGATCCCTTTCTTCCTTAATGACTGTCAGTAACTCCCCCTATCCTGTAGCTCTCCCCTGAGTTCCTGCATCCCAGGTGCATTATTTTGCACTTTTTAGAATTGAACCTCAGTTGCCGCAACTCAGACCAGTTCTGCTACGTCACTGATGTAGACATTGTGTGAATAATCTGCAAACTTATTAAACAAATTTACTGTAAGATTAGGATAATTTAAAATTAAAGTTATCAATATTTGTAATCAGAAACTATGCCAGATGGCTTAAAGAGTAGGTTTTCACTTAAAACACATCCCTCCCCCTTCCCCGATTCTGTAGATTACCCTCCGCTTTAAAGATCCGTACATGTGCAGCATTTATTTGTTTCATATATTTCTAGTATGATCACTCATAAAAACCAGTACGGAGACCCGTGGCTAAAATGCCTGCACTTCCTTACTAGTAGGCACGCCCCCACGCTAGCACGCTATGTGATGTCAGTCCTAGAATAGCACAGGGGCACGCCTCATAGGCTATAATGGGGCCAGTTTTGGCATTCATTTTAAACCTTTTTATGTGCCGGTTTTGAGAAAAGAAAGCCAGCGCTCAACTAACAAGGTCCTTGTTAGTTGAGGCGGTGCTTTCTTTCTCAAACAGCACACATAAATTTAAATGTAAAACAACCTATTATAACCTATGAGGCACGCCCTAATGTATTCTAGAACCCCAGCATCACATAGCGTGTAAGGAAGCTCTGAGCATTTGGCCAGCAGTCTCATACTATTTTATAGTGACTATACTAGAAATATATGAAACAAATAAATGCTGCACATGTACGGATCTTTAAACCGGAGGGTAAGCTACAAAATCAGAGAAGAGTGGAGGGATGTGTTTTAAGTGAAAACCTGCTCTTTAAATGCAACTCTTATGCCTGGGCACTACCAATGCAAACACAATCCTGCCCCAAGCTTGTACAACACCCTACAATCCCTATCTAATTATATTCTTCCCACAAGTTGGTCATAAATTATGATAAATCAAAAATAATGGTAACTGGAGGTAGAAAGCAATGTAACTTCCACTTAAATACTTGAAAACTAGAGATTGTCAAAGACTGCTGTTATTTAGGAATTACTGTTACTTCAAATGGAAACTGGGTCAAACACACACGGATCCAAGTAAGCAAAATAGAACAGAAGATACAGGCAATTAAAACATTAGTTGCTTATATGGGGTTATAAAATGGCAGGGTAAACTCATGTAATCTGATTGTCTCTTATATATGTGTAAAATATGGTTTACACATGGTTAAAAAAAGGACTTCTCAGCAGTGAAGAGTCTGCAACACAGATCAATTGGCATTTGGAACATAGGCATTTCAGTTAGCCCACTACTGCCAGAACTGATCTTCCACCATAAACATGGCTGCTGCCTTTACACTGTAAAAAAAACTTCAACTGGGCCCTAAAAATAAAACTACCTTAAATAAAAAATAAAACAAATGAATTAAATGCTGTTTCCCTGACTATTTTATTCTCCTTACATACATAAACAAATTAGAAACAATAAGTATTGTTTATAGTTTTCACTATAATGGTTTCTTTGCTGACAGTGAAAAATCCCCCTTCTGTCTTTACCTGCTGATCAGGGAACTCTCTTCTTCTTGCCCTGACCGTGAGATAACTGAGTCTGTGGCTGTAACAAAGGCCTTTGTTGTCTGTGTGTACAGTGTGTTGGGAGAGAAACATTTTGCTAGTGGAACCGACCAGAATTTTGAATCCATGTATTGCTTGATAAACATTCCATGATGAACATTCCATGTCTTGAATGTGGAGAACAACAGAGAAGAAAAAATTACTCACCTTAGCAATTATGTTTCTTCTAATGGAGTCTTGCTGTATTCTGACTATTGCAGTTAGCCCCAGCACTCAAACTGCCCCGGAGAGTAGAGGGTTAATTTCTGTGCAGAGCATGGAACGTTGAGCTCGAGCTCGGTTCAAACCTCTGTCTGCTGCACTTTGAAGCGCAACCATCAGCTTCTTACGAGCTAATACTAACTAACTACTATGTGGAAATTGTAAAATTTTTACTAGTCAAATGGCAACCAAATATTTTGGATCCCCAAAAGACTCAAGTAAAGAAATCCAAAATCAAAAACCAGGTAGTGAACAACTTAAGACTGTTAAATTAATAATATAACCCATTCCCCCTCTCTAAAAGGAGAGAGTTCCCAAATGCACCCCTGGGGTGTAACACTGCACCAGCTAGCCCACTTCCCAAAAACAGGTTCTGAGAGGGGAGGTAGGGAGGGAGGTCAGAATACAGCAAGACTCCATTAGAAGAAACATAATTACTAAGGTGAGTAATTTTTGTCTTCAAACAACATGAAGTCTTACTGTATTCTGACTATTGCAGACTACCAAGCAGTACCTCCATGGAGGAGGGAATTGAACCTACCTTGGGAATAGGCTTTGCAGTACTACTGTACCAAACCGAGCATCACTCCTAGCCTGGATGTCCAGGGAGTAATGCTTGGTAAATGTGCGGACTGTTTTTCAGGTGGCTGCTTTACATATCTCTAGCAAAGGAATATCCTTGGCCGCAGCCGGGGAAGCAGCTGTACCTCTAGTCGAATGAGTCCTCAGGCCTGAGGGAGGTATTTTGCCTAGTTTCTCATAGCAGAATTGAATACAAGAGACAATCCACCTGGCAATAGTTCTCTAAGTGGCAGGTTTGCCCTTCCCCACTTCCCCATAAGTGAAAAACAACTGTAGGGAGTCAAACCTGTGAGCCTTAGTACGCTCAATACATAGATACATAGATACATATACAGTGTTGGCAGATAAGAGCCTATGGCCCACCCAGTCTGCCCATTTGAGCTTGTAAGTTCAGTTTATGTTTTCCTAGAAGTCTGTTGCCCCTTACCCCTGACCTCCAGAATTCCTTTATGCCTATCCTATGCATTCTTAAATCCCATGATTGTTTCAGCCCCCACCACTTCCTCTGGCAGGGTGTTCCACTTGTCCACCACCCGTTCTGTGAAGAAATTCTTCCTCATGTTTCCTCTGAATCGTCCTCCCTCCAACTTCATCCCATGCCCTCTAGTCCTGGAACATCTTTTTCGCTGAAAAATAGTGTATTCCTCCCTGTAAAATGCTTGTATATCTCTATCATATCCCCTCTCTCCCTCCTCTCCTCCAGGGAGTACATGTTCAGTTCCTTCAACCTGTCCTCATAGGACTTGTGATGCAATCCATGCACCATCTTTGTTGCCCTCCTCTGAACCTTCTCTACCCTGTCTATGTCCTTATGTAGGTCAGGTCTCCAGAACTGTACAGTACTGTACAATGTAGTAACTAAGGGCTCTTTTAACATCCAAACTGTGTAAACTTCTTTCTCCTGAAGAAGAATGATCAGTGAAGAACACAGGGAGAGACATAGATTGATTCAGATGAAAATCTGAAACCACTTTAGGTAAAAACCTCCTATTAGTTCTAAGGACCACCTTATCTCTATGGAATGAGATAAAATCAGGCTCCACTGACAGAGCTTGCAATTCACTGATATGCCTGGCAGAGGTAATAGCTATCAGGAACACAGTTTTCCAAGTCAAGTACTTAAGCTCTGCTGAAGACAAAGGCTCAAAAGGGGGTTGCATAAGATGAGCAATGCAAACATTAAGATCCCAAGCAGGGATAGGATCCCTAAAGGGGGGATTGGTATGAAGCAATCCCTTGAAAAATTTTACAGAATACAAGGTGAGATGACAGTGAGGAAGGCTTTCCCACTGACAGAAAAGCAGAAACAGCTGACAAATGTACTTTGAGAGTAGCTGGCCTGAGGCCTAGGCCATTAAGATGAACCATATAATCCAGAACTGTAGACAATTCAGTAGTGTCTGGGGATATATGCTTCTTGGAACACCAAATGCTGAATCCTTTCCATTTGGAGTTATAAGTTTTTCTGGTGGCAGGCTTTCTAGAGACTTTGAGAATATCCAGAACCCCTTGGGACAGATGCAAATCTGCATGCTCTAACTCTTCAAGAGCCATGCCTTGAGATTGGGAGACAGAAGATTGGTGTACCAAATCCTCCCCTGAGAGGAGGATAACAGGTTGTAATTCCTGGGAAGAGACAGGGGAAGATGGACTGCTAGGGACAGCAACAGGGGGTACCAAGGCTGCCTGACCCAGTCTGGAGCAATCAGAATCACTTTGCAGGGTTGTGACCTTATTTTGACCAGAACCTTGAACAGTAGAGGAAAGGGAGGGAAGGCATATAGAAATTTCCATTCTCAGTTAAAAATCAGAGCATCCAGAGGGACTGAGCCCAAGACTGGGGGTCTGCAACAAAACAGAGGAAGTTGGTGATTAGAGCTGCAAAGAGATCTATCTCTGGACTGCTCCACCTTGAAAAAAATCACTTGCAACACCAGAGGGTCCAGGGACCATTTGTGATGGCCCTGGGAGATCCTGCTCAATGCATCTGCTAGCACATTGTCCTTCCCTGTAAGGTGGACTGCTGTCAGAGAGGTCTGCAGAGAATAAGCTAGGGACCACAATTTCATGGCTTCCGTGCACAAGGCCATGGACCAAGTGCCTCCCTGCTTCTTGATGTACTACATGGTGGTGGTGTTGTCTGTCCTGACCTGAACCACCTTGTTCTGCACTGACTGAGAGAAAGCTTGCAGGGCCAGAAAGACCACCCTGAGTTCCAAGAGATTGATATGAAGAAGGGATTCCTGAGGTGACCACAGTCCCTGGGCTGTGAGATCCCCCAGATGGGATCCCCACCCCAATAGAGAAGCATCCGTGGTTAGGACCACAGAGTGAGACTGAGTGACGAATTGGACTCCTTGCCTGAGGTTGCCCTGATCCTGCCACAATTGGAGAGCCTAGATCAGAGTCTGAGTCACTGGAACTAGTTTGGTTAGAGAATCTTTCGTCTGAGACCAGAAGGCCCTCAGGTGAAACTGAATGTCCCTCGTCTGAAATCTGGCTCCTTGGACCACTGCTGTAGAAGCTGCCATGTGGCCCAGAAGCTGAAGGAAGTGCCTTGCTAGTCGAGAGACCAGAAGGCGGAAGGAAGAAGCCAGCTCTGCAATAGCCCTTGCCCTTTCCAGGGGAAGAAAAGCTCTTGCTTTGACTTTTTTTTTCTCAGAAGAAGCTGGGGGGGGGGGAAGGAAGGAAACATATTCAATTCAGTGCTTTAGAGTAACTGGTAATTGCTATTTTTCTTTTAAACTTAGATTGTGGGCTTTTAGTGACACTGTACTGTCTTTGTTGTCTTTACTTAGAATTGCTTTTGGGCTGTTGAAAATTTAAATCGTGGTGGTGTAATTCTGTGCTGTCTTTAAGTACTGCAAATTTTATCTTGGCTTGTCTGACTGCCCTGTAGTTGGGTGAGGGGTGTTAATTGTCTGGCCTCTGACCTCAGCTACGTGATAACTGGAGGTGGGGCTTAGTCAGAGTTGAGGTAGCAAGTGAGTTTTATTTTCTCAGAAGAAGCCAGAAGGGGAAGGAAGGAAACATATTCAATTAAGTGCTTTAGAGTAACTGGTAATTGCTATTTTTCTTTTAAACTTAGATTGTGGGCTTTTAGTGACACTGTACTTTCTTTGTTGTCTTTACTTAGAATTGTTTTTGGGCTGTTGAAAATTTAAAACGTAGTGGTGGTGTAATTCTGTGCTGCCTTTAATTGCTGCAAATTTTCGCCCCTCCCCCAACTCTTAATTATATGCCCTGTTAAATCTGATTGACTGGAGCTAAACACAGGGTATAGTAAGGGGTGTGAAGTAGGAGGGGCATAAGAGGGAAGAATCCCACCCTCAACACGACAAGTGTTTTGACTCATTTATTTATTTATTGGTTTCTATTCTTTTTTTTTTTTTTAAAGAAAATTATCTGAGGATCAGTGGCAGGATTTTTAGGACAGTAAATTAATAAAAAGGGAACTAGGAGAGCTTCAGTAGCAGACAAGTAGTGGAATAGCAGTATAATTGCAGTATAATGTGGGGGTGGTGCAATGCAGTGGCTGTGGGGCAGCCATATTCAGGCAGACCTTTTGGACACTGAGGTGCTGCCTATCTGCATGCATCTCTCTGGACTCGGGATGAGGTAGCCAGACTCAGAGGCGGAGTAAACTGGGTCAGGTACCATCACCCCTATCCAGAGACCACCCAGTCCAATGCAACTGCCTCAAAGGATGCCGAGAACGAGGAGCACTTGGATGACAGTGGGCTCAGGGAGGTTAGAGTGGTCAGGCAGAGGCACATCCCAGATCCTATTCCACTAAGAACTCATATGCCACACTGGCAAACGAGGACAACCAAATACAGGTACCCAGAGAAGTGGAAGGAAAGGATGTGGAGGTTAGCTAAGGAGGTGACCTCAGCGGGAAAGCAGTGGACCCCAGAGGAGAGAGGCAGAATCCTGGTGGGGGACTCCATCATAAGAGGGATCCAGCTAGGAACACAGGAGGGGGAGGATAGGGAGGTGAGGTGCCTACCAGGTGCCACGGCATGGAAGGTTGGAAGGAAGATCCTGGGGTTCACTGGGAAGGCAAGACAGGAGGGTGAGCTGGATGTCATTATCCACCTAGGTACTAATGACCTGGCAAATGGGGAGCCAAAGGAAGTTCAGGAAGAGTTTAGGAAATTGGAGAGGGGTCTCAAGCAAGTAGCTACTGTACTTCTGTCACTTTTTGAGAAGTACTACCTACGAGTGGCAAGGGAGAGCATAGGAGTGCATGCACCAGGAACTTTAACTCATGGTTGAAGAACTGGTGCTGTGAGGAAGGGTTTGGATTCATTGGTGACTGGGGACCCACCTGGAGGGATGGAGGTTTGTTCAAGCCTGACGGCCTGCATCCATCCTGGAGGAATCAAGCACTCAGTGATAAGTTTAAATGCTACATTGGCAAGCATTTAAACTAGCAAAAGGGGGCAGGCCAGCAAGGAGGTACCTACTTGCTCACCCCCACCGCTAGCAGTGGAACCAGTGAACCAGAGGGTGGCTATCTCTGCAAAGCAGTGTGCAAAAGATGGAGATTAGTGCCCAAGAGGTGGATAGGCAGAAAGGGGCAAAATTCAGCAGAAGGGCAGACAGCAAGGAGAACCAGGGATAAAGGACAACCAAGGAAGGGGCTGGGTAGAACAGTGAAACAGTCTGGGAGGTCAAATCATGGAAAGCCATGTGTGCAAATGCCAGGAGCCTTAGCAACAAGATGGAAGATCTGGAGGCTATCATGGTGCAGTCAGACCTGGACATTGTGGCCATCACTGAAACCTGGTGTAATGATAACCACGACTGGGAGATGGCCATACCTGGCTACAACATATTCAGAAGAGACAGAGCAGGCAGAAGGGAGGAGGAGTGGCACTGTATGTGAAAAATGACATAAGGGCCACAGAGATCCAGGAGGAACAAAATGGGGGAGAGATACTGTGGGTTAAGCTGGAAAGGAAAATAGGGACAGCCATCCGCACAGGTGTGGTCTATAGACCACCAGCCCAGGAGGAAGAAACAGATAGGGAGTTGATGCTAGCCATCCAAGGATGGCAGACAAAGGAGTAGTACTGGTTGGAGACTTCAATATTCCAGATGTGGACTGGAGCATCCCAGCAGCAGCATCAACTAGGAGCAGATTTATCCTGGACTTCCTTCAGGTGCCTTCTCAAGCAACTGGTCATGGAACCAACGGCAGAAGGCAATACTGGACCTTGTGCTCACAAACAGGGACAGTGTGATGGGGGTAACAGTGGGGGAGCACCTGGGGAATAGTGACCACCAGTCATTGTGGTTTGAAATCACAGAAAGAGCAGAACCAAACCACACAAAAACACGTATCCTGGATTTTAGGGGGGCAGACTTTGTGAAAATGGGGAGATACTTGAAAGAGGCATTAAGGGGAATGGGACAGGAATCAGGGGTTGAGGAACAGTGGGCAGTATCTAAAATGGGGATTACAAGAACAACAGAATTATGCATTAAGCAGGTTAGCAAGAGGAAAGGAAGAGGAGACCATTATGGTTTCCAAAAGGTAGCAAAGAAAGTGAAAGCCAAAGAGATTGCATTCAGGCAATACAAAAGACACAGGCAGAAAGGGATAGGAGAAGTACCAGGAGGAAGCAAAGGGAGGCAGGGAGGTCAGTAGGGAAGCCAAAGCTCAGACAGAAGAACACATTGCAAAATCAGTGGGTGAGGGACAAAACCTTTTACAGGTACATAAGTGAAAAAAGAAAGACAAAGGGAGGGATAGTGAGACTGAAGGGGAGGATGGGACTCGTGGAGGATGACAACAGTAAAGCTGACATATTGAACAGGTATTTCTGCTCAGTCTTTACTGAGGAAGAGGAGGGTAATGGGTCTGAAGGGAGTACAGGGGTGAGAATGGTGCAGAAATGGACACAAGTCCCTTTACGAGAAAGGGTCCTGAAGGAACTGGAAGTAATAAGAGTTGATAAAGCAATGGGGTCAGATGGGGTACCCAGGGTCCTTAAGAACTAAGAGGTGGTGGCTGAACCTCTGGCTATCCTGTTTAGCCGATCACTGGAAACAGGAGGTACCCAAAGACTGGAGGACAGCAGATGGGTCCCTTATACAAAAGTGGGAACAAGAGGAAGCAGGGAACTACAGACCAGTCAGCCTCACCTCGGTAGTGGGAGAGATCATGGAAGCACTACTGAAGGAGAGATTGGTGGAACATCTGGTTGTCAATGGACTACAGGACCCAAGGCAGCATGGTTTTCACCAGGGGAGGTCATGTCAGACCAACCTCGTTGAATTTTTGCTGGGTGACTAGGAGGTGGATCAGGGAGGCAGTGGACATGGCCTATCTGGACTTCAGCAAGCCTTTGACATTGTGCCACATAGAAGACTATTACACAAACTGGGGGAATATGGGTGTGGGCAGGACAGTAGTGTGGTGGGTAGGTAACTGGCTGGGTGGCAGGACACAGAGGTGGTGGTAAATGGCTGTCACTCCACAGAGGGAAGAGTGACCAGTGAGGTACCACAGGGACCAGTGCTGGGACCGTCCTATTCAACATCTTCATCAGTGACATTACGCAGGGACCTAGAAGGCAGAATTTCACTGTTCGCTGATGACACAAAGCTCTGTAACAGAGTAGACACACCAGAGGGTGTAGACAGAATGAGAAGCGACCTGCAGAAACTTGAAGAATGGCCAAGGGGTTGGCAGTTGAAATTCAATGCAAAGAAGTGCAAGATAATGCATATGGGGCACAAAAACCCTGGCACAATATATCAGTTGGGGGGTGAGGATATAGCATGCACCAAGCAGGAAAGGGATCTTGGGGTTATCATCTCTGATGACCTCAAGGTAGGGAAACAGTATGACAAGGCAGCAAGTAAAGCAAATAGGATGCTGGGATGTATAGGCAGGGGCATCACCAGCAGGAAAAGGGAGGTCATAATTCCGCTATACAAGACACTAGTGAGGCCCCACCTGGAGTACAGTGTACAGTTCTGGAGACCATACCTACGTAAGGACATAGGGTAGAGAAGGTTCAGAGGAGGCAACAAAGATGGTGCATGGATTGCATCACAAGTCCTATGAAGACAGGTTGAAGGAACTGAACATGTACTCCCTGGAGGAGGGAGGAGAGAGAGGATATGATAGAGACATACAAGTATCTTACAGGGAGGAACAGGGTGCAGGAAGAAAAATTACTCCCTTAGTAATGTTGTTTCTTCTAATGGAGTCTTGCTATATTATAGACATTAGCAGTTTGTTCCAGCTCTAGAACTGCCCGGAGTGAAATGGTTAAAACCATTCAAAATAAATTTTGGCACGAGCAACTCTATCTGTGTCATTTCAAACTTGAACTGTCAGATCTTTGAGCCAAACTCACTAAGGTCTGTGTGGAGAGCTGTAACCTACACTAGCCAAATGGCTACCTAAATAATAACAACCATTGATGGTCCCAACACCCAAGACTCAAGTCAGGGGACCAGAAATACTAACACCATTCTAATAATATGAAAATGGAACATAAGTATAATAAAACACACACACGCGTACACATACACACTCCCAAAGTCCCAAAGGGGACAAAATGCTAACAGGACATAAGTAGTGCCCACACTAAGTTGCCCGCACCCCACCAAGTAGAGGTTCTGAGAGGGGCAGGTTGGGGGGGAGGTCTATAATATAGCAGACTCCATTAGAAGAAACAACATTACTAAGGTGAGTAATTTTTCTTCAAACAACATGAAGTCTTGCTATAATATAGACTTTAGCAGAATACAGCAGTACCTCCATGGAGGAGGGGCAGAACCTACTTAGGAATAGGCTCTGAAGAACAGCTGTGT
Organism: Neoceratodus forsteri; assembly: GCA_016271365.2. NCBI lineage: Eukaryota > Metazoa > Chordata > Ceratodontiformes > Ceratodontidae > Neoceratodus > Neoceratodus forsteri. The sequence goes on along the minus strand of CM057454.1, from coordinate 325,417,700 downwards.
ACTAACCGCATCTCTCCTGGCCTGGACATCCAGGGAGTAATGCTTGGTAAAAGTGTGTACCGTTTTCCAAGTAGCAGCCTGGCAAATCTCTAATAAAGGGATATCTCTGGCAGCAGCTAGAGACGCAGCTGTACCCCTGGTAGAATGAGCCCTCAAACCCGGGGGTGGGGGGCTCTGCCCACTTTCTGATAACAAAATTGGATACAAGAGACAATCCACCTGGCTATTGATCTCTGAGTGGCAGGTTTGCCTTTCCCAACTTCACCATAGGTAAGGAAAAGTTGGAGGGATTCGAACCTGTGACCTTTAGTGCAGCTCTATATAATAACTAAGAGCTCTCTTAACATCCAGGCTGTAGCAACCTCCTCTCACCGAAGAGGAGTGATCAGTGAAAATACTGGAAGGAGATAGATTGATTAAGATGGAAATCTGAAACCACCTTAGGCAAAAACTTCCTATTAGTCCTAAGGACTACCTTATCCCTGTGGAAAGAAATAAAGTCAGTCTCCACTGACAAGGCTTGCAATTCACTTATGCGTCTGGCAGAAGTGATAGCCACTAGAAAAACAGTTTTCCAAGATAGGTACTTAAGCTCTGCAGAAGACAGAGGTTCAAAGGGGGTTGCATTAACTGGGCAATGCAAACATTAAGGTCCCAAGCAGGGGCCGGTTCCCGAAAGGGAGGATTAGTATGGAGTAATCCCTTAAAAAACTTGGAAAACACAGGATGAGAGGAAAGAGGGGATGACTTTCCTGCTGATACAAAAGCAACACAGCTGCCAAATGAACTCTCAGGGTAGCTGGTCTGAGACCCAAGGAATTAAGATGTACCATATAATCTAACAAAATGGGCAATTCAGCAGATTCTGGGAAATATTTTCCCAGCACACCAAATGAAACCTTTTCCATTTAGAACTATAAGTAGCCCTAGTGGAAGGCTTTCTGGAAGCCTTTAGGATCTCAAGAACACCCTGAGAGAGGTGTAAATCAGCAAACTCTAACTCCTCAAGAGCCAGGGCCTTGAGGTTGAGGGTTGAGATCGGATAACAAACCTTCCCTGGGCACAAGTCAACAGATTGTGATTCCTGGGGAGGCACAGGGAAGATGGACTGTCAGAGACAGAAGGAGTGGGTACCAGGGCTGCCTGGCTAATCCGGGCAATCAGAATCACCCTGCAAGGCTGAGATCTGATTTTGACTAGTACTTTGAATAGGAGAGGAAAGGGGGAAAGCACAGAGGAACTTCCTCCCAATCCAGAAGAAGGGCATCCAGGGAACTGAGCCCAGCACTGGAGGCCTGTAACAGAACAGAGGAAGTTTGTGATTGTCTGGGGCTGCAAAAGATCTATCTGAGGGATGCCCCACCTGGCAAAAACTATCCCAGCATCTTGAGGATCCAGGGACCATTGGTGATGGCCCTGGGAAATCCTACTGAGGGCATCCGCTAGGACATTGTCCTTTCCTGGAAGATGAACTGCTGTAGAGGAAGTGTTCAGGAATAGGCCGGAGATCACAACTTCATTGCCTCGTGCACAAGGCCAAGACCGAGTGCCCCGTGTTTGTTGATGTACCACATTGTTGTGGTGTTGTCTGTTCTGACTTGTATCACCTTGTCGTGAACAGATGCAGAAAAGCGAAGAGCTAAAAGACAGCTCTGAGTTCCTGCAAATTGATGTGGAGCAGAGATTCCTGGGGGACCAAACTCCTGGTGGAAAGGTCGCCCATGTGGGTCCCAACCCAGAAGGGAAGCATCTGTAGTGAGAGTCAAGTCGTGAGAGGGAAATGAAGGGACCCCGCTCTTAAATTGCTCTGATCCTGCCACCACTGGAGAGCTAGGATCAAGGTTCGAGTCACTGGGACCAACTTGGAAAGGGTCTCTCTCTGAGACCAAAAGGTTCTCAAGTGAAACTGAATGTCTCTCATCTGAAATCTGGCTCCCTGCACAACAGCTGTGGATGCAGCCATGTGCCCCAGGAGCTGCGAAAGTGTCTTGCTGGTCGAGAGACCTGCAGAGTGAAGGAAGAGGCCAGAGCCACTAAATTCCTTACCCTTTCTGGGGAAGAAGGCTCTGGCTAGCTTTGTGTCCAATTCTGCCCCTATAAAGGTAAGTACCTGGACTGGTTCCAGAACCGACTTTGGTAGGTTTAGCAGAAAACCCAGGAGGTGAGAAGCTGCTGGGTGACCTGCAGGTGAGATTTACCTGTTCTGGGACTGGCCTACAATGAGCCAGTCGTCTGAATAGGAAAAACAGCAATCCTCTGCCTCCTTAAGTGGGCCACTGCCACTGCTAGACACTTTGTGAATACCCTTGGAGCAGAGTAAGGCCAAAGGCATTGCTCTGAACTGGTAATGACCTGAGGGCAGTTCGAATCTGAGGTACTCGATGGGATCTTCTGATTAGGACATGGAAATAGGCATCCTTGAGGTCCAGTGAGGCTAGCCAGTCCCTGGCCTTAGGGAAGGTAAAATCATTGCCAGAGTTACCATTTTGAACTTTGGTTTCAAAAGATGCTTGTTCAGATATCTGAGATCTAAAATGGGCCGCCATTCTCCTGTCTTTTTTGGGGTAAGGAATTATCTAGAATACAGACCCCTGCCCTGATGCAGGGGAGGAACCCTTTCTACTGCTCTGAGAGCTAACAGGGATGAGACCTCTGTTTCTAGAGCGAGGGTCTCTGAAGCACTTGCAGGTAGAAAAAGTCTGCTTCTCAACTTGGGAAACTTTTTGAAGCTGAGAACCAGACCCTGGCTTACTACTTCCAGAACCCACTTGTCTGAGGTTAAAGAAGCCCAATTCTGACTGAAGTAAGCCAGCCTGCCCCCACTGGTACAGGAGAATCGGCCCTGGGCACCCCATCAGGGTGCCTGTTGCAGGAGCTTTAGGCTGGGGGTGGAGCAGGTCTGCCCACCCTCGCCTGCCTCTGCCTCTGAAAAAGCCCTCTGAGCAAAGGCAGAGGAGGCCTGAGTCTGGTAGAAAGGCCTGTGAAAAGGCCTCCCCTACCCTGGGGGCATGCCTTCGAGGAGTGGCTTGCGCTCCTTAGCCTGGCACTCTTGTAAGTAGTCCTATATTCATCCATCTTCTTCATGCAATTCTCTCTGCTCTCCAAACAGAGAATTTTCCACCACAGGAAAATCCATAGCCTTAGTCTGGGTATCCTGTGACAAACTAGTACACCTGAGCCAGGCCAACCTACAAAGCTACAGATGTGGCCATGACCCTAGAAGAAACATCATTAACATCCACAGCAGCATGAAACTGAACCTTAGAGGCTTCAATGCCATCAGCAGCCACCTGTTCTAGTTCACTAGCCAGCTGGCCATGGGCCTGCTTGGCCAATTGCATAATAGTATCCCATCTAGATTTCTGATACCTAGCTACATAAGCCATATAATTTGCTTGCCTGAGTCCCAGAGAGCTGCCATATACTGTTTTTTTGCCATGGCATCAACCTTCCTGGAATCCTTGTCAGGAGGATGTAGCCAAGGAATATTAGTTTATCACAGGCAGCAGCCTGAACTACCCTAACATGACTGCATTGCTGAGAAAGGAATTCTGTATCAGGGCCTGACAATGTATACCTTCTGTCCATCTTTTATCTACAGGAGGCACAGAATTAGGAGCTTTTAAAATTTTAATTGTTTGTTTCCTAAAAGACTTATGTAAAGGAATAGACAATCTCCTAGACTCTGGAATATCCATCATTTCTACAAAATCAGGCTCCTCTTGCTCATCCACAGCCTCTTCTAAAGGAAGCTGGAGGTTTCAGCAACTTTTTTATAAAACATAAAATGAGATGGGGACTCAGACAGCATAGGGGGAGATTCTAAAGGTCTGTCTGGGGAGATGTCCGGTTCAATGGGCACACCCAGACCTTCCCAGCCACATTCATACTGTTCATAATCCTCCTCCCCCTCCTCTGGTTCATAAAATTCCTCAATATCATAATGCTGAACCACTGGGACCGGACGAACCGACCTTTTACCAGATAGTGGTGGTTCGGACGGACCCTGAGACAGTGACTGGACAATTTGTATGGCTTTGCTATCTCTGCAGCAGTTGGAGAAGAATTTTGGACTCCATACCTGCTGATTTTCTTGTTTTCTTTACTGGAATTGGTTCCTCAGAACCAGCTTTTCTTTTGCCCAAGGAAGTCTGGCCCTGGTCAGAGGGCACTCCCTCTGGTTCGGTTGGCACCGAACCGAGGCTGGCCATCCGGGTCAGCGGACTTTTTGGCCTCTCATTCCCTGAGCCTGCCCAATCTTTTTTCTAGGGTGGCTGCAGGGAAATTCTTACATACCTGGCAGTCTGACTGGAGGTGGTCAAATCCCAGACAATAAACACATGTGGTGTGCGGGTCAGCCTTGCAAAGACTTCCCACAAACATCACAGTGTTGAAACCCAGTGGGCCGGTTTTCTTTTGGGTTTCTCAGACATAATGCCAGCCTAACCAAAAACTTGCCCCTTTTAACGGCAGTGCCAGGCAAGACACCCTTATCAGTTCCTAACCGTGTCACGGGTATTGGAAAAAAACGTAATAAATCCGTTTTTTTTAGAACCGATAAGAACCGTGAACCACACTCTAAAATAGTAACTTTTAGTTTTAAATGAGTTTTAAACCCACTGATTGGTTCAAAACTGAACCGATAACTTACAAGTTCCACATAGACAAAACCTTCATTTACTTACGGTTACCACAGATAGAGCTTGAACCGAACGGTTTTGCGGTTAAAAGAAAACTATTCTCGGTTAAATCCAACCAAGAAAACACTTTTTAAACCGAGAAATGAACCGAGCAGAAGGAGAAATCTCCGGAGCGACTGTTCACTGAGGCGGAGTAAAGAATCTGACAGTTCAAGTTTGAAATGACACAGATAGAGCTGCTCTCGTGCCAAAATTCTATTTTGGAATGGTTTTAACCATTTCACTCCGGGGCAGTTCTAGAGCTGGAACAAACTGCTAATGTCTATAATATAGCAAGACTTCATGTTGTTTGAATACATTATTTTTAAGCGAAAAAGATGTTCCAGGACTAGAGGGCATGGGATGAAGTTGGAGGGAGGACGATTCAGAGGAAACATGAGGAAGAATTTCTTCACAGAACGGGTGGTGGACAAGTGGAACACCCTGCCAGATGAAGTGGTGGGGGCTGAAACAATCACGAGATTTAAGAATGCATGGGATAGACATAAAGGAATTCTGGAGGTCAGGGGTTAGGGGCAACAGACTTCTAGAAAAACATAAACTGAACTTACAAGCTCAAATGGGCAGACTGGGTGGGCCATAGGCCCTTATCTGCCGACACTGTCTATGTATCTGTGTATCTAACTCTGCCCCTATAAAGGTGTGGAGCTGTACAGGCTCGAGAACTGACTTGGGAAGATTGAGAAGGAATCCTAGGGTAGTGAGCACTTGCTGAGTCACTTGCAGGTCTGACTTGACTTGGTCTTGGAACTGACCCACAATGAGCCAGTCGTCCAGGTATGGAGATATGGAAATATTTTTCCTTCTTAAAAAGGCCACTACTACTGCTAGGCATTTTATGAATACCCTTGGAACTGATGTCAGGCCGAAAGGCATAGCTTTGAACTGATAATGACCTGAAGGCAATTCGAACCTGAGGTACTTTCTGTGGGAGCACCTGATGGGAATGTGAAAGTAGGCATCTTTTAAGTCCAGGGAGGCTAGCCGGTCCCCTTGCCTTAGAGAGGGAAGGATTATTCCCAGAGTCACCATTTTGAATTTTGTTTTTAAAAGATGTTTGTTCAGGCATCTGAAGTGTAGGATGGGTCGCCACTCCCCTGTCTTTTTTTTTTTTTTTTTTATAGCCCCTCTCCTCTGCCGTGGTGGAACTTCTTCAGGGAATCCCTAGACTGTGCTCCCCTAATCCCTCCCCGGGTACCTACCGTGGTGTCGCTCGGGCCTACCTCCATGCTGCCTCGGCCTCCCCCCCCCCCGTGCAGGGAGGAGGGGGGAAACCCATTACCCCCTCCAGTCCATCAGTGTGCGTCAGGAGGTCCCTCTGCGACATCCATCGGTAGCCCGGTTATGGGTTATCTGGGGCAGTCAGGTCCCATCTCCGTCCTCCACAACAGGTTCCTTTTTCTGTTTTTCTGTCCCCTCCCACAGGACGTGAGCACGCTAGGGAAACCTAGGGGCGGCGCACGTCAAGACGTGCGAGCGCTCCGGTCTCCAGCCCATGTCCTCCCCTCCTTCTGTATGCAGTCCCGCTGCACCTCCACCCGTGTTCACCCAGGTGGCGGTAGAGCTGCGGGACATGCATCCCCTCCCCCCCCAAGAGAAGGAGAGTGGCCTCTGGGCGCTCTATCCTCCTCCCCCCCGGCCAACCCTCCAGCTGCCCGAGTCCGTTCCCGAACCCAGGTTGCTGGCGCCGCGATCCGGGTCAGCAGACTTCTCGGCCTCTTTATCCCTAAGCCTGCCTAATCTTTTTTCCAGGGTAGACTTAGGGACATTTTTACAGATTTGGCAGTCTGAATCGAGGTGGTCAAACCCCAGACAATAAACACAGGTGGTGTGGGGATCAGCCTTAGCAAAGACCTCCCCACACACGCTGCAGTGTTGAAACCCAGTGGGCCCAGTTTTTCTTTTGGGTTTCTCAGACATAGCCATCCTAATCACAAACTTACCCTTTTTATGGCAAACAACCAGGCAAGACACCCTTATTGGTTTCTAACCGTGTCACGGGTATTGGAAAAAAACACAAGAAAATGCGGGGTTTTTTTGTAAACCGATAAGAACCGGTAACCACACTCTAAGTTTATAAACAAAGACAGAATATATAATCCACTAAACGGCCGGTTCAGCCGAACCAGTTGAAAAATCAATTTTTACAATTTCCACAAGTTTACTATGTCTAGTTCACTACCTAGTACTTGCTGTACCATAGACAGAGATCTGAACCAAAACTTGCGAAAAATAATCGGTAAAACCGAGGACTTTAACTGACTTTCAAACCGTGAGCAAAGGAGAAATCTCCGGAGCGACCATTCAGTTAGGCGGAGTAAATAATCTGACGGTTGCACTTCAAAGTGCAGCAGACAGAGGTTTGGACCGAGCTCGAGCTCAACGTTCTATGCTCTGCATAGAAATTAACCCTCTACTCTCCGGGGCAGTATGAGTGCTGGGGCTAACTGCAATAGTCAGAATACAGCAAGATTTCATGTTGTTTGAAAGAAAAAAACAAGAAGAAGAAAGTAGGCAATAATACAATGAAATCATCCATGGCATCACTTGCAGTGGGCGGAAGGACTATTTTAACACAAATGCACACAAGTAAATCTATTTTTTTCTACATGTAGACATGCTTTTTTCAATAATCAAAGTTAAAAAAAAAAAGAAGTCAATTTTATAAGCGCAGTAAGGCACTCGGGTGTGTGTAAACCATATTTTACAGCACGGCCAGCAACTGAAGTCACCTGGCCTTCATCTTCGTACCTTACTACGCCCCTGGCTATGCTGTAAAATATAGTTTACACACACCCCATCGTGCCTTATTGCTTACGTAAAATTGTTATGCCAGCACTGAAGGCCTGCGAGGCAAAGATTAAACCAATTATCAATATATGGAACAGAGGTCTGGGGTTATTCCTTGCCTCACTCTCTGGAAGTCTCAATATCACATCACACTTTTATCATAATATCTTGCAAGTGAGTAGGACATGGCCCAAGCAAATGGTGAGAGCTGAATTAGGGAAGGTAGCACTGTGTATCCTTGAAAAACTGAGAAGAATTAATCACTGGATACTTGTACTGAATAGCTCACTAAATACTTGGCCTAAATCGTGCCTGATGGAAAAAAACAAAATGAGCACAGACTCAGAATACATCAATATGGCTTAATGGGCTCTTAAAAATTTTAAAACACAATTAATCTTTGGCATCTGTGGCAAGACTCATTGAAAGGAATAATCATTTTCATTATTTATAAATATCTAATTAAAAATAAACTGTTTGGGCAAAACAAACAGACATGAATTATATTGTCAACTTTAAGTTAGTGCAATTGTATTCAAAATGCAAATATTGGCATGTTTGTGAACAAGTCTCTTACCACTTATGCCGGAACAACGAAGAATTATTACACTATATGTAGATCTGAATTCTTACCATTCAAGGATGTTGGAGGTTAGACATGGGAAATGGAATATTAATGATTCAGACTGTTTTTGCAAAACAGATCAGGATGAAAATCTATTTCATGTCTAATTTAATTGCCTGCTGTACCAGAAATTGTGTTTTAGATACCTATGTAACTTTGTTAAGGCATATAATGCTTTGTTACATGACTGTATAGAAATCCTATTGAAGCCTACAAATGTAGCAGATGCCAGGATGCTAGTCAGCTATATACAGCCTGTTCTCAGGCATGGGGATATGTTTGCTGTTATAAATTGAATTTGATGTATTTATAGTTCATTGCCAATGAGAAATAAGTTGTATTCTGTTGTTAAAATATATGCAGTACTATTATTTATTTAAGGAATAATGCACAGCTTGGTGTGTGTCGCGGGCCCAGGTGGCGCTGTCCCAAGGGCTACTACCCCTGCCTGCTTGACTACTGACGGTTTGAGGGGCCTAGGTTCTATGGCAGGTGCCTCCACCCAGAGGTCAGGGTTTGTAGTGGTTAGACTAGCTTGGTCACAGCCCTCCTATTATTCCCTCTAGTGGCTCACACAGTACACAGGAGTTACAGCCCCAGTACCCCACGTATAAACACTGTTCACTCATAAAGTACCACTTACCCTCGAGACTGATTCTGCAGCACGTCTCTGAGGACCCCCTGTAAAATAAGGTTAAACAACATACACAGCAAAATACAATACTGTTTCCATAAGTACCAACACCACAGACAGTATATAGTATAACAACAACAAATCTGATTTATTTAGGGGACAATAACACGGGAGGGGGCAATCTGGTTAATTGGCAGAATTAAATCACAGCACTGTGCACACATACAGGGTCTGAAAAGTCATACTCTGGGTACCCAGGTTGGGGGGGGGGGTGGCTACCCAGGTCCATTGCCCGGAGTTGGCCGGCAGGTGCAGATGGATAGGGCCCTGTAGAAGAAAATATATGCACAACACCTAATTGTAATCCGGAGCCAGAGGGCTCAGTCCATGAAACAGTGAAACAACAAGAATTAGATGACACACTTGTGATTGAAAAACAAGCTGCAGGGGAGTACCCTGATTTGTACTCGTAACACCCAAGCTGAAGATCGGATGGAGAAGGTCCCTCTGGATTGCCAGAAGAGCAGGGCATGAGGACAAGGTCCTTGTGAATGGACCCCACTGCAGTTGATAGCAAACGGATGTAGTCCGAATTTAGCTGGGGCTTACTTCCAGCTTCAGCACACAATTCACTGTACAGGGGATTTGAAATAGCGATACCCCACAAGCACTATGCACAATTATATGTAAAAGGAAAGTACTATACCAAGCAGGCTGCTCCTCGATCCCGATCGCAATTACTGCAAAATACCTGGGAGCACACACAGCAGCTTCAGTTCCTGACAGACCGAGCGCGATTCAGCAATTTCTCCAGTCTTCTACAGGGTGAGCCTGGTTTCCACACTTCTAGTGCTTCTTTCTCTTCACAACTCAGATTCAGTCCAAACTGGCACTCACAAACGCTGCAGACCGAAACTCAGGGCCTCACACGCACTTACCGAGCAAAACTATACACCGCAGAAGCACACAGCTCCTTCTCTCTTCACTGCCACAACTGATCTGATCTTTCCAGTCACAGAGCAGGGCATTTCCTTTAGCTCCACACTATTCTGTTGGCTGATTCAGCTGTCACTCACAATAAGACTCCCTCTGTTGGTAGAAAAAGGCACCAAGGTCAAAACTACATTTCCCAGAGTCACTGCCCATACAATCCCTCGTGGCTGGCTCCAAATTAAGAGTCCAAGTTCTGATTCATCCACAGGCTCCATTTTAGGGCTGTCTTATCCCAATTGGCCCAGCACAGCAGTTTAGGTCCAAAATGGAGAGGTAACACACACAGAGTCCCAGCTGCAATAAAGGCAGGTTAGACAAACTACAATTTTGCTAATGCTTTAAATGATTACATGCAAACAGTTACAGCTTTCAGATGGGCTCCCTTTGCACCTTCAGCGACCGCAAAATGGAGTGATTACTCTGCAGCTCGGGCGGGATTCGAGCATTAAATACACAGTCCCCCCATACAAACTAATTAAGTCTGCAAGCAGACAGCTCTTAAAGAGACAGTACGTGGAGGCTCAAATAGCACTCACTTGCAACCACAGTTAAGCAGCTCAGATGCCGAACACAACCCAGGCTTGGAGCATTCAGGCAAGCTCCTGGAAGACTTTTGGGAACCCCCATTTGCAGGGAGGTTACACTAGTATAACATCAAGTCTCGAGTGGTTGGGCATGAGGCCACAAGCTGAGTGCGTCCAGCAACCAAGAAGTGACATTATCCCAGTATGGCACACACCCTGGAGTGCAATATTCCAATTAATGGTATATTAATGGCTCATCTGTAAAAAATAAAATACAAAAGATTAAAAAGATAATTTAAAACTAAATGTTATTAATTTTTTCAGTGAGTAGGTAAATTTACATAAAAAGTTGCACTAATTTATTTTGACCAGTAGGTGGAGCTGTTGTGGTGTAACTGCATGTCTGCTGCCTCAACCCCACCTACCTCCGTCTCTCTAATGCTGCTGAATGTCTCTCTGTGTCATGTCCTTTTCTAAAGCTGCTTTTCTGTGCCCCCTCCCCCCCCATACACAAGCAGATTTATATGGAGCTTTTTATTTTTGTCTGCTGTATTTCTTTTCCATCATGTTTGGGCAGAAGAGGCAAGAAAAAAAGAGCAGCAGTGAAGATAACACCCCCTACCACCATGACCAACACACTGTATTTTACTGTCTGGTTCTTCCGGTACACACGGTACAACCCGGCAGAAGTTGAGAAATACATTTAAGCTGCCGTCTGGAGCAGCCGGCGCCATTCCCATTCTGTGAGTACAGCATGCAGTGTTGTTTAAAAGTATATGTGCACATAGTTGGGACAAGGCCACAAGTGAAGCCGATTGCAGAGATGGCTTCATTTTAGTTTCCTTTTTTTTGGGGGGTGGGGAGAGGTTTACTTAGAAACGGCATTTATTTTTACTTGCCCGGAAACTAAAACATCTAAGGAGATTATGGGCAGCCAATCGGGGTTAGTGAAGTCGTTTGCAGAGCAGGAAATGTGAAACCAGTTGGCCGATAACATGTCAAGCTGTTCACAATGATGACTTTGTTAATTTTCACTCATTTTAATTCAGTAATGTGCAGGTAGCACAATTAATGTGTTTGCGTCATGTGTGACACATTACTTCAAGTGATTTATGGAAGGTCCCCAAATGAGCTTTTCACATAGTAAGCCACTGCCAGCCATGCTTCAGATACATACATACGTACAGTCTGCCAGCAGAAACAGGCCATGTAGTCTATCAAGTCTGCTCGATGGCACAGCTAGCTCCTCTAAGATGCAACTGCCCCTCCCCACTTCCCCCCCAGCAATTTCTCATTACTACTTACCCAGACACCCCCATGCCCTGTCCCAAGCACTTTTGAAAGTACCCACCATCCTACATGATACCACTTCCTCATGTAGGTTAGTCCATTTTGACACCACCCTTTCCATGAAATAATGCCTCCTTATCTCTCTCTTAAATCTGCCCCCCTTCAATCTTAGCCCGTGTCTTCTGGTGTCCTTTCCATTTCTTAGCCTAAATAACCCATCTATGCCACTTCTCTTGAATCCCTTCAGATACTTGAATGTTTCACTCATATCCACCCCAATCCCTCCTCTCCTCCAGGGTGTACAAACTCAGATTCTTCAGTCTATCCTCATAGGGTTTACCTGCCATCCCATGTATCAGTTTTGTCACCCTATGCTACACCCCCTCTAGCAGCCTTATATCCTTCTTCAGATATGGCCACCAGAATTACACGCAGTACTCCAAGTGCGGCCTGACTAAAGATTGATAGAGAGGCAGGATCATGTCCTTATGTCTGGATGAGATCCCTCTTGCAATATACCCCAGCATCTTGTTTACCTTGCTTGCAGCCTTTCTGCACTGGACAGAGTTGTTCATGCTCTCCATTATCATCACTCCCAGGTTCTTCTCTTCCTCTGTGATCCCCAGTCTTGCCCCCACCTAACCAGTTCTCCCTCCTCTAGTTCTTCACCCCGAAATGCATAACCTTACACTTTTTTGCATTAAAGCCCAGTTGCCACCTCATTGACCACTCCTCCAGTTTGGTTAGGTCTCTCTGTAGGTCTCTCTGGCCCTCTACATCATCCACTACTGCTCCCATCTTGGTATCATCCATGAACAGACTGATTCTGCTCCTAACTCCGTGTGAAATATCCAATATAAACAGCCCAAACAATACTGGACCCAGCACAGATCCCTGCAGCACCCAACTTGTCACAGGTCTAGGGGTTGAGAGTTCCCCCCTTACCACCACCCTTTGCTGCCTCCACTTCAGCCAGTTCTCAATCCAGTAAGCCATCTTCCCCCCCAGCCCCACGAATCTCAGTCCCCCTCCCAGCTGCCCATGAGGCACTAAATCAAAGACCTTTCTGAAGTCCGTATACAGGACATCCACTGCATGGCCCCTATCCAGCTGTCTTGTTACCCAGTCATAGTACTCTATTAGGTTGGTCTGGCAAGATCTTCCCGAGACAAACCCATACTGGTGCTTATCCTGTGGACCATTTACCTCGAGAAAAGACACCAATTTCTCTTTCAGGATCGCTTCCATAAGTTTACCCACTATGGAAGTGAGACTAACAGGTCTGTAGTTTCCTGGCTCATCTCATGGGCCACTTTTGTGAATAGGCACTTCATGAGCCATCCTCCAGTCCTGTGGCACACATCCTGTGTCCAGGGATGCGTTGAACAGGACCACCAGTGGTCTGGCCAACACATCTGCCATCTCCCTCAGCACCCTGGGATGAATGCCATCAGGACCTGGTGGCTTGTCCACCCTTAGTGCCTTCAAACCCTCTAGTACTCTGCTCTCCACGATCTCCCCATCTGTCACCTCTCTCCCCCTTCTGGTCCATGAAGGTAGTGGACCACCCTCCTCCCGGGTAAACATAGCGCGGAAGTAATCATTCAGTGCTTCCACGTGTTCCACACCCTTTTCCACCCACCCTCCACCCCTCTTGATTCACACAGTTTGGTCTCTGCATCTCCTTTCCTCTCTCTCACTTATCTGAAAAAGTTCTTCTCCCCTCCTTTAATGCCCTGAACCAACCATAACTCTCTGGAGGCCTTGGCCTCCCTTACTAGTTTGGTTACCTCCTTGGCCATTATTGTATACTCCTTCCTATCCTCTCCTCTATTAGTCCTCTTGAATCTCCGAAATGCCACATTCTTTGCCCTCACCCCCCTCCAATACATTCCTGTTCATCCAACATGGCTTCTTAACTCTTCTCTTTTTGCTCAGAGACCTGGCACAGGCCTCCGTAGCTCCATTCAGACAAAGTTTGATGATATCCCATTTCTGTTGTGCATCCATCCCTGCCCGGTCTTAATCGCTCTAGATGCTCTATCAGGATTTTCCGCATTTTCCCAAAGTCCACCCTTTTGAAGTCCACCACTCTTGTCACGGATGCAACAGACTCCCTGCACAAGCTGAGCGTGAACCACACCAATTGGTGGTCGCTCCCAGCTAGTGGGTCCTCCACCCTAAGTTTCCTCACTGCCTCCCCGTTTGAAAGTACCAGGTCAAATGTAGTACCTGGGACAGCCTGGTGGCCCTGAGGGTTGAGGCACTGGACACCACATCTCGCGCCACACCGGCGGCCCTGGTTCAGGAATGGACTCTGGTCACCAGGGGTCGGCAGGGGAGGTGAGGATCGAGCATCCGGAGGGCTGCTCTCCTCTCCTGGGGAGGGTTAGGGGCTTCACTCGCTGCACTGGTGGCCCCCCAGTGGGGACTGGGGGAAGCAGTGATCAGCAAGCCATTATTGGGGTCTGGGAGTGATGGACATCTTGTGAGCATGCATGGGAGTGTGCGCACTGTGCGCTGGATGTCATTGCATGTCTGCTCCCTGGGGGAACCATAACACAGAATCTCCCTCTCTACAGCAGCATGAAGCCACCGACAGGCAACCAGGTCATGCACCAAACAGTGCCCAACAGTTGGGGCAGGGGCTCCAGGGTGATGCGGTCTCCTCTCCTGGTTCACCCTTCACCGGGGGGGGGGGGCCCTCTGTAGGGGGTAAGCTATGGTCCTTCCTGCTTCAGTAGTCGAGCAGAGGCTGGCATCGGAACCAGTTGAGCGCCTGTGTAACTGGCTGAAAGGGGTAAGTACCCCAGCTGCACAGACAGCATAAATAGCGTCTACAAAAAAAGTGTATTACCTAGTTGAGTTGGCTCACAAACCAATTGCGCTAGAAGACTATCCTGAAACACATCCAGTAATATCTGCTCCCTGATGCTGAAGATGCAATTTGTTTTGTAAAAGAATCTGTCATAGTCATTTTTTTTTTAATGTTTTATCAGTGCTTTGTTTCTGCCTGCCCTACAGTTTTCTCTATGCGGTCACACCACCAGAATGATGTCATGCAAGGGATCTGTCAATGTTTTACATACAGGAACAAGGAATTCTAGGTAAATTATAAAGTTAACTTAAATGTTCCTTAATACTGAGAGGTGCAGTCTCTTATTTTGGTAATATATAGCAAGGCATTGTGGTTACAATAAGAAGTTGTTTTTCCATTTTCCATACTGTGAGGTGCAGTCTCTTATTTCTCTAGTGGCTTCAACAATACAAGCTGTCATATGTTTATTTTCAAAACAAGGCATCGTGCATACATTATCTAGCCGACAGGATTTCTTTACTGAGAGATGTAGTCTCCTATTTCTATGGTGACCACAGACATATTATAACCTGTATACTAATTTACATAGTGAGGCATTGTGGGTACAGTATATAGCTCATTTTTCTATCTCCCTAATCAAAGAGCAGTCTCCGATTTTGGTAGTGTTTGCAGCAGTACAGTCTGTAAAAAAGCTTCTGGAAAAAAATTTTGTGATGCAGGTAGGCCAATAAGATAATTTGCCTTGCTGTGTAGATATTGTTTCACTTTTTACTGCCTGCTGGTGAAGTGACAGGTCTGAAGTGACAGCTCCTGTCAGAATGTGGGAGTGTGATGGTACTTTTCTATATTTATGTTATAGAGCTTGAATGGCTGTAAGTAGTTCAGGAGTGTAATAATGGGTTAATGACTACACATCTCTGAGCTGCTTTTAGCCAATCAAATCACTAGAATGTCCTACCCATGTTGTAATGCTAGATACAGCTACTTGCACACAATGTAAAAGAGTCAGCTTAAAACTGACAGTGTCCCTTTAAAAACTTTTTTTTCCCTTGCATGATGTCACGGTTGGAGGTTGCAGCACTGAGAAAAAAAAGGGTCAGGGTTATGCAAATGAAACAGAGCTCCGAAATATAATGATTTTTTTCATGGATAACAGCACTTTTTGGCAGTTTGAATGGTAGGAGACTGACTCACAACTCGTACAGGTTACTGCTCCCATTTGCTATGACAACCTTCCATAAATCACTTTCAGTTTTTGTGATTTTGGGGTCAGTCTGTGAGCGTAGGAAAGAGGAATTTATGTCAAAAAAAAAAATTAAGTCCTCGCAAACTACACAGCAGCCATGACAAGTGTGGGCTGCTTGGACATGGCATGTGCAGACATTTGTTTTACTTTTGATGTGATCTTGTGTGTGCCAGGACTAGATCCATGATATTGTGCTGGGATAACATCACGGATCTAGCCCCAAACTGACCAATCAGAGCCCAGGGATTTGTCTTGCTATTGTATAGCGTATTATTAAAATTTTTGATTGTTTTGTAATGACCAATGGTTGATCAAATAAACCATGACTAATGAATACTGAATCCATATCTATCTGGCCAAGTACTATATAAACAGAAATGTCCCAGGGCCAAGATCCTGTGGAGATACACACAGTTCACAGCCGTCAAAGACCTCAGAAGGCCATGGATGCAATGTGCTGGTCTCATGTGCAGCAGCTGCTGTTAAGGTACTGTTCCTCTGCATGGTGTCATAGCAGTCACTGCAGCATGAGAAGCTTGCGAAGTGAGCTATAGTGGAGCAACCCCAAATTTGCCGGTCTTCACCCTGCATGGAGACTTTGGTCTTCATCCCTTGATGTAGACTTTTTTCCTCCTCTTTTTTCCTTATGTTGGAGCATCCTGGATGACAAGGCTGATGGGTAGGGTCAGTCACTTCCACACAGTCTCCTCTCTCCCTCTTTGGATGGGCTCTAGCTGGAACAAACTCTCTGTAGGCATGGCCCCAACCAGAATCAGTCTCTGGCTATTTAAAACAAATTCTCTGCATGGGGAATGCCTCTAGAGCAAACCTACCTGGAACCAAACAATTTAGCCTTTTTCCCTTTAACAACTCCAGAAAAGAGCTGCTTCCTCTCATGAATCCAAATGTGCACTTTCTCTAGCCTAGCACCCTGTTGTGTCATACTGGCAGTACATCTGGTTCATTTCCAGCTAGAGAAGGAGCAGCTCAGAATTTCTGGTTCCACAGGCTTAAAAATTTAGAATGCTGGCTCCTTATTGGCCAAAATGCATGGGTAAAGTGTCACTGCAGTGGGCATGCACCATGCAGGCCATGCTGCAGAAGTTCCCTAAGTTCTTGATTCACTGCTTCCCTGCCATCTGACACCACTTTCCAAAGGCCTGAGGGTCAGAAGGTATAGTACATGGCAGTCTCCATGTTTGTATATATTTTTCTGTATGTCCCCCTGTATGATTGTATGCAGCTCCTGGCCACTGGTCAGTGTACCCAGAGACCCTATTGTGTATCCTGGCCCTGATGCCTGTACTGGGGCCAAAAACACATCCTTCTTGGGCAGCACTGAGCCATGATGTATCAGGCATCCACTGGCACAGAGTTCAAAGGCACTCCCTGCATCCAATGTGTGCCTCCTCTCTGCTGCTGCCCTGTCCCTGTAGCTGTAGTCCAAGGGACTGGGTGAAGAGGACAGATTTTAGAGGTGGTGATATGGGCAGGATACTGGTGGGGGCCCTGGAAGACCCAAAAGTAAGCCCCCCAACCTTGGCAGAGGTGAGCTACACATATACTAATTTGTGAGATTTCCTACCCACTCTTCTATGCAGGGTACCCATTGATTCCCTTGGTAAATCAACATCAATCCAGGCTTATCTTGAAGGCATGAACTGTCTTTATATCCACTGTTTACACTGTTTGGGTGTTCCACAGGTTTACCACCATCTGAGAAAGCAGTACCTCCTAATTTTGCCCTTGAATTTCCCATCTCTGAGCTTAAAGGCATGTCCCTGCATGCTGCTAATCAGTCTCCATAAGTTAAGTTTTGTTGGTTTTCTTAAGAATGCAGAAGACTGAGATCATGTCCCCTCTTAGCCTCTTTATCTCAAGGATGAATATGTTAAGGGCGTCTAGCCTCTCTACATACCTTTTGCTCCTCACGCACTTGATCATTTTGGTGGCCCTGCATTGTACCCTCGTGACCGCTTCATGGCTCTTTTTTTGTATTAAGGAGCCCAGAACTGCATACAGTACTCCAAGTGGCTGTAATCAGGGCCTTGTAAAGTGGCAGGCTTGCTTCCCGTGCTACGCTGGTTGCCAGTGTTGGAATTACAGGTGGGCTTGCCAAGGCTGGGCCCCCCAGCTCTGAAGTGAGCCCCGGCACCTCATGAATCACTGGCATTTACTTATAATGGGAAGGGGGTCTCGATTTAATGATAGGGCCCTTATGGTCCCCCCAGCTCCCAAAGCTCATAAAGTATAATTCCAGCACTGCTGGTTAGCCCCATTTGATGAACCCCATCATTCTGCCAGCCCTCTTGACAGCAGCTGCATACTACTTGCCACGCTTTAGCCCTTTGTCTGCTATGACCCCTAGGTCCTGCTCCTGCTACTCTGCAGCATGAGGAGAATAACACAGTGTGTAGGCCCTACTTCTGTGTAGAACCATGCATTTGGCTACATTGAATCAGAAGCTCCAGGAGTTTGACCAATCTCCCAACCTGTTCCAGACTTCCTGAAGTTTGTCCCTATCCTCAAGGGGATCCACCACCCTAGCCATCTTAGTGTTCTCAGTGAATCTATGAAGCCTGCTGGAGACCCCAGCTTCCAGATCGTCAATGAAAATATTGAACAGCAGTGGTCCTGACACAAATTCCAGAGGGTCACCATTAAGTACACCTCTCCACTCAGAGTAGTGTCCACGCTATGCTTCCTACAGATTATATGACAGATCTTGCCTATGTTATAATGGATCATGTATTCCTACATGTATGGCTTTCTGGGCCACAAGGGGACAGCCATGCACAGGCAAGAGGTGACCAGCCTATCTTGTCCATCTGGCCTGAGGTGGACACCCTGAGCTTCAGAAGCAGTGCATCTGAGACGTCCACATGGAAAGCGACCGTGCATACTATACTACAAATTTGAGTTGGGTTGCAGTTTATTTTTCAACAATATAACAAAACAGCCCTTCAGAGTTAAACAGTTTTATTTTGCATGTCTGCTTCAGTCAATTTTGGGATGTGTGCATGACCCCTGGGAAGGCACTGTGGTGTAGTGGTTAAGGCCAGAGGTTCGAATGCTACCCTAGCCACTGATGCAATATGCAAGTTTGAGCAAGTCATGCACTTCAGTCCTGCCAGCTGTAACAACGCAAAGAAACCAGACCCACTGCAAATGAGGTGGTGAGCTATCCTGCGCAAATAAGCTGTAAAATAACATTTTATTTAATATGTGATAATCAGATTGGATAGCCAGCCAATCAAGTAGCTAGATTGCTGGCTTCCATTTCATAGTTTTGATTGTTTTTGATTGTGATTGTTTGTGGTGTGAAGATATTGTTATAATTTGTTAGACTGGTGGAGAACAGTTGGCTTCAGAGAACAGCAGATATGCATGTAGTGGCCAGTGACCATTTTATTGTGTGTGTGTGTGTGTGTGTGTGTGTGTGTGTGTGTGTGTGTGTGGTGCAAGATAGCATTTTCAAAAATTGAATTGCAGTAATGACATACACTGGGGCTCAGCTATCTTTCCCTAATCAGCTCACATGAGGGATTTAGTAACCTCACATTATAAAATGACAAAGTTGAGGATCTGTTGCATTGTGGGGATCTTTGTCCATGATGTTATCCCAGTTTAAACAATTGGCTTTTTATTTCCTGGCATCCGATTGGCTGGTACCCCTGCCAGGGGAGTACATTAACTTTCAGTAGATGCCCAGGAAATAAAAAGTGCCAGCCCAAGTACCCCTTCACCCACACATGAATCCTTATGTGCACCCTGCTTAATGATTGGCCAAAACCACCAAACTGGATTTGAAATCACCGCCATTTTTATCTCTCGTTTAGCAAGAGATATTACCCCAACACTCTGTAGTTCAGTGCCAACTGTCAAAAAAACCCACATACAATCCTTCGCTTGCCATATTTAGGGCTACTTTTTAATTTTTTTTAGTTACAGTGCCATCTTCTATCTCCATGCCCAGTGACTTTCTACATACGTGAGACAGCGCACCACGCTTGTCTCGCTCCTCCAGCAGTCTGCGAGTTTCACTGCCAATGGCTTTTTGCTCTCGCTAATCACAACCAAGCATCACGGCAAACCAAAGAGCTCCCCTTTCCCTCAGAAGAGGTCACTGCCCATTCACCTCTAGAAATACAAACACTTTAACCCCGTCCCAAGCATCCTGCCTGGTATCCTCCAAGATACCACCAGTGTTTCCTGGCAGTGCTACTGTTGCCTAGCTAGAGCTATTGTTACATTCAGCCGCATTGTCTCCCTGTAATTGGAGAAAAGCGGTACACTTTTTTATTTAAAAATAAATTTCTAACGCGGTCATGCTCCTTCACAACTGAGGGCTTTTAAAACGAACTGCAGACTCCCACCACATCTGAAAGACTTGAAAGGTGCCTGTCATTCTTCTGTTCCACCAGATCGCTGATCAGAACTCTTCTGCACTGCTCCTCCTCCCCAATTTAAAAAAAAAATGACAAAAGGCAGGCCTGCAAATGAAACTGTTCCATGTGGGGGTCGACTGTAGAAGCATAAACTGTGCTGTAGTGGCACCAGAAGCATTCCACCAGTTATCTTTTAATTTCCTTAACTACAGCATCTCCATTAGGACAAAAGTTCTCTGTTCCAGCACAGGTGGAGGAACTATTTAATTACAAAACTTAATGTCAATTAATTATTTTATTAATATTTTTTTCTCTGCCATTTCTTTTTACTGTGCCCATTTTCTAAATGCAATAATACCCTCCAGGTTGGGCGGTATGGGCAATACCAGACCTTCCAGGGGCTATGAGGCCCTCCGCCTGCAGCATTGCCCAATACCACCTATCCTGTCGGGTATTATTGCTTGCTCAACATCATGGAAAAAGGTCTAGTCAACATTTTATCCCTACACCCTTTACAAAGCCACAACCAACATAGCAATTCCCTCCCGTCACTAGGCCGCCACCGCACATCACAATTCCTACCCTTTGGAGTCCATCCATGAACAGCCCACCCCCATG
The DNA here is from genome assembly GCA_016271365.2 of Neoceratodus forsteri. Taxonomy (NCBI): domain Eukaryota; kingdom Metazoa; phylum Chordata; order Ceratodontiformes; family Ceratodontidae; genus Neoceratodus; species Neoceratodus forsteri. Next base: position 325,397,074 of record CM057454.1, on the reverse strand, counting down.
GCATCGGGATCTTTGCTTTATCTGTGTTTCTTTCTGAATGGTTTGATTATATTTTCATTTAATTTTACAACCTCTCCATGGACAAGTTGCTTTGCATACAGAGGCAGTGTGATGTACAGGTGAACCAAGCGACACTGCTTAGAATTTAACTGAAAATTATGTACACTAAAGTAGAATGTGAAAGCAGAGATCAGCTTAAAATGCAACAAGTGTTGACATGAAAATAAATTGTTGTCACCTTTATATTTGTAGAATTTATACCGTTTTTTGAATGTAGGGTAAATCAAAAATGAGGAGAGGAGTTGGTGATGGGAGCTGTGAAGGGGTACCACCAGCAATTCTGCGTGGGGTGCCATTAGGTCTAAAATGGGCCCCATTTTCATGTCATCCCCAGGAAGCATCACCACTGGTAGAGGAATGTTTTCACGTGCAGCAGGCTACATCTGGGAGCCCAAGCAGCTGTTACAGCAAGAAGAAATCTCACAAATAATAAACATAAAAATTACTTCTTGCCTTCCCAATAATGGAATACAGAAAATATTGGGTTGTCAGAGAAGAAGAAGAAGCAAATAAAGGGCTTTCACAACACTGTGCTTATTTAAACTGGTGACTTTTGTTTAATATCCTGCTCTTCCCATGTTTTGCTGTGTGTACATTATACTGTTGAGGAAACCGTTTGAGGTAAACTTCATGACCTGAGAGTGGTTTGTGTGATGACATGCCTTTGATAGCAGCCATCTGTTGGCTTTGAAAAACGGACAGCAATATCCATTTCATTAGTAAGGCAGTGGACCTCTGGAGTCAGTCTAGTCTAAAGGGAGCAAAGCACTGAGATACATGTAAGTCCATTTTCTCTGGCTGCAGGGTGTTTTTTTTTTTTGTTTTTATTTTACAAGCATCCCCACTTTAGATTAAATTTCTGAGGGTTTTTTTTTTTTTCCTTTCTGTCCTCAGGTCTATCATTAAACGCACTGAAATGTTTATCCTGTAAAAGTATCTTTTTTCTTCCCTTTAGTTCATAGCTCCACAAAGAAAGTGTCTGTTTTGACACGATGACATTGTTTCTAATCTGATTTTCCCCATTAAAAAAGTAATGAAAACTTCCTTCATGCGTGTTAAGTGAGAAGATTAATACCAAACAGCATTTTGCCTTTTCCACCATTTCCTTTTTACTGTGCAGAAGCTCTACTATTATTTCACATGCCTACAATATATTTTAATTGTGAAAGCATTCAGTTCAACATCAAAAGCAAAATCAAACCCAAAGAAATATGGTTAATTCATTCATTCTTTTAAGGAACGACATGGGTTCTTTTATGGCAGCATGGTTCAGCATTCACCCCACCTACAGTACTGTGCAGTACCGTACATCAGGTCCCAACACCACTGTACCGGACATGTCTTTTTTTTATCCTACTCCAAATCCTCCTACAACCACAGAATAGTCACTCTTAAGCTAGTGTTAGTGGCTCAGCAGGTAGCACACTCGCCTCTGAGGCCAGGAGATCAGGAGGCTGTGGGTTCTATCCCCACACCAGGCACTTGGGTTAATATCCTAATACTGACACTGTAGTGCAGCATGAGGGGGGTGCTGCACTACTGAGGTGCCGTCTTTCGGATGAGACATTAAACCAAGGTCCCATCTGCCTGTTCTGGTGGTAGATCAGATGGATGTTAAAGATCCCAAGGCACTTCTCAAAAAGAGTAGGGGAAGTTTCCCTGGTGTCCTGGCCACAATTCCCTCATTCACTAAAAATATACCACCAACAGCTTAATCTGGTTCAAGGTCTGTTGGCATTCATCTGTGTCCCCCTCCCCCAGGTTGTGCCTGAAAATAGACAGAATCTGCCTAGTGCACTTACCTGGTCAACAAAAACTAAAATAAATAAAATAAAGCTACTGTATACAGGATTGTGCAAGGCACTTACGGACTATATCACCATTATAATCAGTCACAACCCAAAACCAGTACCTAAAATTCTTCTGTTATACACATTACGTTACACATGAGTGTGTAATGGAGAATTGCCTCGCTCTCACACACTGCATCACGCACGAGACACAGCAACTGCAACTGTGAGCTGTGGCAAGATTGGCTTTCATTTTCAGTCATCTCTTGGCTGTGGTTTTCTGAATCAGTAATTATAAAAAATAAAAAAAACTGATAACCCTGAAAACTCATTTTTGTTTACAAACCCTTGGTGTGTAATACATTTTCAAACCACTAAACCTTCAGTCTCTTGGTTTATATGGTATCACACTGCATGTGGAAAAAAAATCATTACACTTTGTTACTCATACAATATTCTCTATTCTACAATCGGGTATCACATCTGTAATAGACGTATCACACATGTACACCGCCTTTATCCTTTCCTCTCTGGTGTTCTCATTCTTGGAATAGGTGCCACGCAGTCCAAGGAGCCCACTCATCTGGGGCTGCCATTACTGTACTTTCAGCAGAGGACTGACAACATATGATAACCCTTTCTTGGCATCAGGTAGAGACACTGGGCAGACATAGCCATGGGGTACCCTCTGTGTGTTGGGGTAGGTGGTAAGGACCCCTGTAGGCATCACCAGTTATAGACAGTTACATCCCATCTTTGGCTATTTACAGTGTCTTGTCCATCTTTTTCTCATTCCTTGGTGAGCTTTTATTTGGTGCCCATTCTATCCGAGCTGAAATAAACTGCGGCTACATGATGGGTTGTTGTCATGTTTACTAACACAGTTACAGTTACAAACTTGGGAACATGGTACCCACAATGATTTCCTCATCAACATTGCAAGACAGAATGAATCCTGATCCTAGCCTTAAGTCAGACATCAAGGTCCCTTGAGAAGATTGTACCCTTTATGCATATCTCAGTGGACCCCTATGACTCCTGTTATTTCTTGCTGTTCACCAGTGGTTAAGGTTATACTTCAGAACAGAACCTTCCTACTCTGCTTTCTGAATTTACCAGTTCTCACCCCCCCAGATGCTTTGGGGTCATTCTTTTTCTCATGTACTAACTTGACACCATAACATTAGTTCGACCAGTGTGCAGAAGGCAGCATCACTGTAGGGAAATCACTCAGGCACTCCTGGCTAGTGACGCCCCAGCTCCGGGTGCCTCACATTAACCAAATCAGTACTCTCACTGAATGGTGTGCTGGGCACCAGTGCAGCCATGCATATCATGGCCTGCTCTCTGGAAGCATCTGGCGATCTCCCCAAGGGTAGCATCTCCAATATCCATCCTGCTGTGGGAGTCTCCAGCCCAAATGCAGGTCCATCTCCTACCTGTTTCTGCAGCTCAGTTTCTGTCACCGGAGTGCTCACCATCTTAAGCACAACTGGCAGCATCTCTTGGGCACAGGACCAGAATCCCCCCCCAAATGTTGAACCCCTACTTTCATGAGCTCCTCTGTATGCTGCAGGGTCATCAGGGGCTTCCCCTGAGGCACAGCCCCTGAGGATACTCCCTCCCTTGTAGTGTCACCCTAGCAGTACCACATAATGTATTTATTTATTTATATGAACATACGAAAATGGCAGCAGAAATAGGCCTCACGGTCTGTCGAGTTTGCTCAATTGTGCAGCTAGCCCCTCATCTTGCAGCTGCCCCCCCACTCCTCCCCTCCTTAGATTTACCCTCCCGCTCATCCTGTCCCATCCCCTCTTGAAACTGCCCACCATCTTATAGTCCACCACCTCCTATGGTGGAGTGTTCCACTTGCCCACCACCCTTTCCATGAAGAACTGTCTCCTTACCTTATGACATCCCACTTCTGACTTGTGTCCCAGCCTGGTTGAAACCCCTCCAGGTGCCCCGCCAGAATTTCCCACATGTTTTTAAAGTCCGCCCACCTAAAGTCAGTCACCTTTGTGCCTGTACCCCCAGCTTCCCTCCCCATGTTGAGTGTGAACCACATCAAGTAGTGATCACTCCCTGCCAGTGGGTCCTCCACCCACAGATCCCTTACCATCTCCCCATTGGACAGTACAAGGTCCAGAGTATTTCCTATCCGAGTTGGCCTGTGGACCAACTGCATCAAGAAGCTTTCCTGAAATGCCTCTAACAGGACTTGCTTCCTTGCACTTGTGGTGGTTGGGGTACTCCAGTCCACCCCAGGTAGGTCGAAGTCCCCCACCACAACTGTGTTACCCTTACACACAGATACACAGAAATGTGACGGCAGAGAAAGACACCTCAGCCCATCTAGTCTGCCCAACAACCTACCCCCCAACTTCTGTTATGCTTCCACCCTCTTTTCCTAACCCCTTAAATCTGTCCCAAGCCCTCTTGAACTCCTCCACCATTTCAGCTGCCACTACCTCCTCCGGCAGCTTGTTCCAGACCTCCACCACCCTCTCCGTGAAAAACTGCTCCCTGACATTACCTCTGTATTGCCAACCTTCCAGTTTTAGGCTATGTCCCCTCATGTTCACTCCCTTCTTCAATTTGAATAAGCTGTTACCCTCTACCTTATTTTATTCCCTTCAGATACTTAAAGGTCTCAATCATGTCCCCCCTCTCCCTCCTAGTCTCCAGAGGGTACAAATTCAGCCCTCTCAATCTTCTCTCATAGGGTACATCCTGCATCCCTCGTACCATTTTGGTTGCCCTTCTCTGCACCCTCTCTATCAGCTCAACATCTCTTCGTAGATGAGGCCTCCAGAACTGCACCCCATACTCCAGATGCGGTCTAACCATGGTTCTGTATAATGGCATTAGCACCTCCCTCTTCCTGCTATTAAAACCCCTCACAATACAGGCCAACATTCCATTTGCCTTTCCCACCGCCCTGCTACACTGGCTGCCCACTCTGAGGTCACGCGATACCATAATCCACAGGTTCCTTTCTGTTTCCTTCTCCTTAATCACCAACCCCCGCAAGGGAGTAAGTTTCCCTCCTATTCTTCCTCCCCAGGTGCATCAGCGAGCACTTTGGTGTATTAAACTTCAATTTCCAGGTGTCAAACCACCTCTCCAGCCACCCCACTAGGTGAATCCACCCTATCGCAGACCTTTGTATCGTCTGCGAACAGGCACACCCATCCCTCCAGACCCTCCGCTCTTGGTCACTAACATAGATGTTAAAGAGTATTGGTCCTAGCACTGACCCCTGTGGCACCCCACTGGTCACCGCCCATTCCCTGGAATGTGTCCCATTTACCACCACTGTCTAACTCCTTCCCTTTAACCAGTTTTCCACCCACCTGGTAATCCAGTTGTCCACCCCTAGTCTGCCCAGCTTATGTACCATTCCACCATGCGGAACGGTGTCGAAGGCCTTATTGAAATCCAGATAGGCCACGTCCACTGCTCCTCCCTGGTCCACTATCTGTGTCACCCCATTGAAAAACTCTTATCAGTTTAGTCTGACCCTTCCTTCAGGCCCTTCGGATTTGCTCAGCTAACTCCCTGTCCAGGTCCTCCAGTTGAGCTGGTGGTCTATAAACCCCCCATCAGTGTTGGATAGTAACTAGTAACTGTAATCTGATTACTTTTCTAGATAACTAGTAATAGTAATTGATTACTTTTAAAATAGAGTAATAAGTAACTGTAATGACATTATTTTTCCCTAAAAGTAACTAGTTGCTGCAATATAAATAGTAATATAAACAGAATAACAGATGGGCATCCATCTGTTACGGTTGCTGTAATCCATCCAGGGGTTAATGTGAATTCATAAACCTCAAGAGTGAAGCTCAAGAGGTTTATGATATCACAGAAATCCGGAAAATGTGCAAGTGTCTTTTGATATTCAGATTTCAGTGTAAACAAAGGCTACTCAACTGACAGTGTGCTTGATTTAATACAACATCAGTCTAAAAAAAAAATCACCTTCTGACAAGCACTGCGTGAGCACCCAGCAGCTTCACCTTGCACATTGAATGCATGTTGCCCATCATGTTTTGCCTTTTTTCACTATAAAAAGTTTAGGCAACAGGGCCTGTGGTATAAGCGATGAGTAATGGGGGAAGGGGAAAGGGCAGACTCGATGGGCCAGTGTGGTCCATTTCTGCCATCAGATTTCTGATTCTATGACTAACATTGCATGGCTGTGAGGTGCCATTCTTTATAGCCTTGCTGATATCCAGGTTTGAGAAGTTGCAATGTCTAGGTATTATGAGCTGCCAGAGGTACAGGGTGGTGTAAACCCATGGCACAACACCTGGAGCAAATACATGCAGCCTTGTAACATTTAGCCTAGTAATTTTGACCTAATACTGGTTTGCCCTACAATATCTTTGCTCTAACACAGTGGCTATGACTACAAGGTAGTCTCACTTATCACACCACTGCTTTCTAAATGGTTGCAGTCTCACTGTGTTTGGGTGTTGGGGTTGTTTTTGCCAGTTGTCTCATTACAGAAAATGTTGTTAGGCTGAATGGCTCTGGTGAAGTGTCCATGCACTGGGTGTCCTTGTACTAGTCGTCACAGATCCGGTGTAAATCACTGAACCTTCCAGTTTGAGTATTTCTTTAATCTGTAGAAAATAAGTGTGCACACATAGCTTTCACCTTTCAGCCTTCTTACTAGGTCTTGTTAATTAGTCCCCACTTAAGGACTCCTCGGCATATTCACTTCTACTCTGCCTTTTCATACCTATCATCACCTTTTCATTTTCCAGATTCTATTCTTACCTTAACTATTATCACTTTAAAATAACTGGCTAGTGATTTTTCCCCTAAGGGAAACTGGGTTATAACAGCCAATGCGCACTGGCTTTTCTTTGGTCAACACATGCACTAGCCGCAGCTCTTCTCTCCCTCTCTGCCTTTCTGTAGTGCCGCACGCCTGCACACTTCACTGTGACTGGCTCTTGGTGATAAGTAAAAAAGTAAATAACTGGCATATGTTTACTACTATGTCTAAGCTTTAAAAAAAGCAAAGAAAAAAAGGAGGGTTCAGCAGCGAAGCTCCGACAGTGTACTGCGCTGACACCCTGGGATTGTGGCTGCACAGGGATGTGGCTTTCTTTTATGTAATTTCTGTGACAAAAAAACACTCCCCAGCAATTCTATAAAATAAAACATTGGTAGGTGTGTTTAACTCAAGATTTTATACTCACCCTCTGTGTTGGATGCATAAATAAACCCCTCGACCTTCACTCTCAGGATTTATGTGGCATCCAACACCTCAGGTGTGTGTAAAATCTCATTAAACTTACCACCCCATATATTATTCTATATTTCTTATACAGCCTCCCCCTATTTTCTTTCCTCATATATATTTCTCTTATTTCCCAAAACTGCTTTCTCCTCTTTTAGATAATTCCTAAAGAAGACCTATGGTTGAAACATCGATTCTCACTCAGTTTTTTTTATTTTCAGCATGCATTTAATATTTCCATTTTGTTCTGTATCTGTAACATGTGCTGTGTAAATAAAAGTCAGAAAACATCATTTTATTTGTTGGTTTATTATTAAATACATAATTTTGCAACATTTGATGTACAAATTATACTACTTATGTCTGCTACATGGTACAGCTAAGAATCGCTATAGGAATTGATGAAATTTGTTTGAGGGGGCAACAGATTGGCCAGTTGATGTACAATTTATAGATAGCTAGCTACACCCCTGCATGTTATCAGTCATGGCCCTCTACTGCTCTCCAACACGTTGCCTCCAAAAACCATATAAACACTACAAACAGGTATCTGCCTCTATCTCTGAAATCAAATAAAGAGGCAGAAGACACTGCAGAGCAGGACACTGCGGCACAGGAGCTAGCACAACAAAACTCACCCAAATCAGGAACCAAAACTAAACAAGCACAAAGGAAATCCAAAAACTTGATCAGGAGACTCCATGATTCGGGAGTTGATACCCATCTCCAGTGGGTGATGGTCAGATGTCTCCCAGGTACATCAGCATGGAGAGACACTGACCGCATTGCTAAAATTGTTCACAAAGCAGGAGAAAACATTGATGTCCTAGTACACATAGGGACTAATGATCTCGCCAGCCGTCAGTTGTGGAGACCAAGGAACACCTGACTAGGCTGGGTGACAAACTATCATCTATTTCGTCCGCATCTCCTTCTCTGAGATCCTGCCAGTCTGGGAGAGGGGAGCAGATGGACGGAAGGTCAGAGAAGGGAGATAGGGGAGCTAACACGTGGCTCAGGACTGGTGCCAGGAAAAAGGACACAGATTTGTAGGAACTGGCAACAGTTCTGGGAGCGAAAGTTCTTTAAATTTGATGGACTGCATCTGACTAAAGAGGAGTCAGTGCATTGGGGCAGAAGTTTGACGCCTTTGCAGAATATTTAAACTAGCAAATGGGGAGAGGGGCAGCACCCATACGTCGAATGGGAAGAACACCTCCCCTCAGCTAGTGGTCAAACAGGAATTCAGCGTGTTTGCCGCTCATTTGCATCACCAGGTAAGAAAAAGGTTTGTATCCCCCATACGATGCACAAGGGTAATGCCAAACTTCACCCAACAACTAACACACCAAAATCTGGCCAATGGAAAATCATGTACACAATGCTCACAGCCTGGGAAATAAGATCCCAGACCTGCAGGCAATAATGTCAGAGGCTAAACTGGACATAGTAGCAATTAGTGAGACGTGGTTTACCAGTAACCACACTTGGGAGACTTCAGTACCTGGATGTATTGTTCAGAAGAGACCGAGGTGCAAAAGGGGAGAGTGGCCCTGTATGTTAATGAAAATATCAAAGCTACAGAAATTCAGAATACACATAAAGAGCCAGAAGAACTGTGGGTCACCCTGGAAACAGGAAAGCGGGACAGCCATAAGAACTGGGGTTGTCTACAGGCCCCAGACCAGAGGGAGGACATAGACACATTATTGTTAGAAGATATACAAAACATGACAGCTAAAGGGAGGTTCTGATAATGGGAGACTTCAACATGCCGATACAGATTGGTTAATACCAGCAGGAACATCTGCCAGAACTAGACTCATAGTGGATTCCCTGCAGGGAGGGCCTCAAACAACTGGTACAGCAACCCACAAGAGACAGGGCTATCCTAGATCTAGTACTGACTAACAAAGAAGGGATCACAGATCTCCAGGTAGAAGGTCACCTGGGGCCAGTGACCATCACATGGTATGGTTCAATTTGGCTACTACATCTAAATCATCCCATTCCAAGGCAAAAATATGGGACTTCAGAGGAGCTGACTTTGATAAGATGGCCAACAGAGTTAAGCTAGCCCTGGCAAAAAGAAACACAGGTGAGGGGGTACAGGCAAAGTGGGCAAGCATTAGGATGCAATACTTGAAGCAACATCCCATTGTGTTAGACAGAAAAGGAAGTGCAAAAGAAGAAGGAAACCACTTTGGTTCTCAAATACAGTAGCAGAAAAGGTCAGAGCCAAAAGGCTGGCCTTCAGGAAATATAAGGGAACACAGCGGGATGAAGATAGGGAGGCATACCAAACTGCCCTAAGGGAAGCAGGTAAGGCAGTAAGGCAGGCAAAGTCCCAAACTGAGGAAACACTAGCACGAACAGTAAAAGAAGGTGACAAGACTTTCTATAGATACATTAGTGAAAGGAGAAAGTCCAGAGGGGGTATTACTAAGCTTAATGGAGAAAAGGGAGCATGTGAGGAGGAGGACCCTATAAAGGCATCTATCCTAAATAGATACTTTTGCTCAGTATTTACTGAAGAGAAGGTAGGGCAGGGCCCACAGCTCAGCATCATGGACACAGGGGGGAGGGAGGTGAGCACTACTCCCTTCACAAAAGAAAGGTCCTACAAGAGCTTGCTAAGCTCAGGGTGGATAAGGCAATGGGACCTGATGGCATACATCCCAGGGTACTTAAGGAGCTAAAGGAGGAACTCAGCAGAGCCATTAGCAGAATTGTTTAGTGAGTCTCTGAGCACAGGAGAGGTCCCAGAAGACTGGAGAAGGGCTCATGTGATCCCGCCCACAAGAGTGGTAGCAGGAGGAGGCGGGAACTACAGACCAGTCAGTCTTACCTCAGTAGTGGGCAAGATTATGAGGCACTCCTTAAGGAAAGGATAGTGCAACACCTGGAATCCATAGGGCACAGGATCCAAGACAGCATGGGTTTACAAAGGAAGGTCCTGTCAAACTAATCTCATAGATTTCTTTTGACTGGTAACCAGAGTGGTGGACCAAGGGGAGCAGTTGATGTCGCCTACCTTGACTTCAGCAAAGCTTTGACACTGTTCCATATAGAAGATTGATAAATAAGCTGGGTAGGCTCGGGTGGGTCAGAAGTTGGTCAACTGGGTGGCAAACTGGTTGACTGGCAAGAAAACAGAGAGTGGTGGTAAATGGTATACAGTCAGAAGAGATGCAAGTCACAAGTGGGTACCCAGGGATCAGTCCTGGGGCAGTCCTCTTCAACATCTTCATTAGTGACCTTGCAGATGGACTAGAGGGTAAGACTTGTCTGTTTGCAGATGACACCAAGATCTGCAACAGGGTAGATGATCCAGATGGGTGGGCAGAATGAGAAGAGATCTGATAAACTAGCAGAATGGTCAGAGAAGAGTGGCAACTGGGATTTAATGCAAAGAAGTGCAAAATCATGCACATAGGGAAGAGAAACCCTGAAGCCACTTATAGGCTGGGAGGGAGTTGCTAGCAGTCACAAAGGAAGAAAGAGACTTGGGCATCATCATCACTGATGACCTAAAATCATCCAAGCAGACCTCTAAAGCAGTAGGTAAGGCTAGGGGGTGTTAGGTGTATTAGCAGGGTATCACAAGTCGTAGAGGGAGGTAATAATCCTCTGTATAAGACATTGGTTAGGCCCATCTGGAGTACTGTGTGCAGTATTGGAGGCCACACTTCACAAGGACATTAACCAAATTGAGGCAGTCCAGAGAAGGCACTAAAATGGTGCAGGGACTGCATCAGAAGACATATGAGGACAGATTAACGGAGCTCAATATGTATACCCTTGAGCAAAGGAGGGAGAGGATATGATCGAGGCATTCAAACACCTTAAGGGCATAAACAAGGTGAAAGAGTCTAACATGTTTAAATATAAGAAAATAGCAGGACAAGAGGACACAGCATGAGATTAGAGGGAGGCCGATTAAGGGGGAATGTGAGGAAATTCTTTTTCACAGAAAGGGTGGTAGATGCATGGAATGGCTTACCACAAGAAGTGGTGGCTATGAATACAGTGCAGGGCTTCAAACAGGCATGGGATAGGCATAAGGGAGCAATACAAATGACTATGAATAGATAGGTCACTGACAGAGCAAAGGCCGATGGCACATTTATAAGGTAGAAAAAGAAATGGGCAGACTGGATGGGCCTTGCGGTCCTTATCTGCCGTCAACTTCTATGTTTCTGTGTTTCTATATAGTAGCCATTGTGAACCCTTCGGGAATCACAGACAGCATAGCTGTTGTAGGGAAAAGACAAGTAGTCCCTCTGCAGGCAGGGCTCAGGGCCAATTTCCACCAACACCACATGTCCTAAACTGCCACAGCAGGCCGCTTGATCATCCGTCCGCCCACCTGCCAGGTCTATCACCCTCGCCCACTTCATCTCAATGAAAATCCTCATTGAAGGGGTATGTACCAGAGTGCAACAAGTGTTTTGCTGTGTGATAATTTGATTGTAAGTGTTAATGTCAGACTTCAGTTGTGGCATACTGGCAGTGGCATAATAGTCATGGTAGACTTAGTTATAATTGTAACTGTGTCTCTTGTGGTAGTGGCAAGTCAAGGTTCTGCTGTGGGAAAGAGTGTTTAAATTTTGTTGGGGTAAGCAGTTGTGTGCTGGTGGAATTTATTGTATGTGATGTGGGGTGGATCTGTGGCTGGCAATGGCAAAGTTAGGATTCAGGCTGCTATGGGGAAATGAGAAAACACCAAGGCAAGGAAGGGCAGTAGATCTGCAGGGTGCTTGTGTGTGAGTGTAGGGGGAGCTATGTGAGGGTGGGATTTTATTATAGAAATTTAAGGGGGTTGTTGTGGCTTTTGCATAGTCAGGAGGAGAATACGGGCTAGATTTGGGAAAGATCGTCAAGGGCAGAAGATGCAGCAGGGCGTCTGTGGCAGTGAAGTAAGGGTGGGATGTAAAGGGGCAGTTGTGGCTGGCAATGTCAGGATATACAGCTGTATAGGGAAGATCCCCAAGGGTACTGGCAGTAGATGCAGAGTGTGTGTTTGTGTGTGTGTGTGCCTGTGTTGGAGGGTGAGTGTGGATGTTATAGAAATGAAAAAGATCAGGGACAGCAGTGGCTGGCAAAGCCATGATTCAGCTCCGGGGAGATAAGATTGGGGAGGGCAGCAGTAGATGCAGGGTGTGCGTTTGAGTGTTTTTTAATAGACCTCTTATTTTTTAAAATATAAAGGTATTGTTGTGGCTGGCAATGTCAGATGGGCACAGTGTTATAAATTTTCATATTAATTGTCTTTAGAATCTGTTTTATTTCTTTTGTACACTTCTTGGGGTTTTATGAACACATAGCTATGTTCAATGAGTAAATACAACTATATTATCAAAAGTAATATGAAAACTAATATGCATTACAGTTAGTTACTAATTACTTTTCATATTAAAGTAATAAGTAACTGTAACTGATTACATTCATTTGAAAGTAACTAGTAACTGTAACTGATTACTTTTTAAAAGTAACTTACCCAACACTGCCCCCATCTTCAGTATCCTGCCTTTTTAAGTCCTGAAAATGCATCCATAGGGCCTTTGTCCTGCCCTCTTCAACCTCATCCCTTGCACACATTATCCCCTCCCATGCATAGATTGCCACCCCCAACCCCTTTTGTTATTTAATCTTTGTTTACAGGATAGGTACTGTAATGGCAATCTACACTGCATGGCCTTCAGACTCTAAAGCCCCAGAGTTATCACCGCTTTCCTGGTGCCTGTCCCTGGAGGCTACCAGGTGACATACAATGAGTTCTGCTCTTTTCAGCTGCTTCAGATGAGGGGGGCCCTTGCTTTCTCAGGTGGGCCGGCAAGCATCCTGACGTAGGGGTGCCCCAAAAGCTCACCTCTACCCTCCTATTATTGTGCTACCCAGACATACAACTACCTCCACCCACTGGCTGTCAGAGGCTCTACCAATTAGTAAGCTCTGTGGTCTGGTATCCTAGTAAACAAACACTCTCCCCTGCTGGTAGGAGTGAGTTTTACACTCATGCTGTATGTAGCATGCTTGAAGGGTTACAAGGCAGCAAGCCGTATGCTGAACCTCATATCAGAAATAATATGTCTGGGAAAAATGACATATCATTGGGCTTTGGGTTTCTGAGGTGTTGTTTCACTTCATGGTGCCAAAGTCCGCAATATTTTTTTTTTGTTAAACTTTCCATTAAATAGTGGCTATGTGTATTCTACATCATAGTAAATATTGCAGCTATCTGGATGGCGGGAGACGAACACGATGAACACGTGTATTTTTTAATCTGCCAGCATTTCCTGTATACTTTATTGCGCTAGTGTAATATGCTTGTAATGTTATGTAGTTATGTTACAGTTTTGTCTGGGTGAGAACTTGGTGAGCTATGAAGAGTTTCCTGGTGTGTCCTGGGGGTAGGGTACATGGCAAAAAGCAAAACAGTCAATGAACAGCAACTTGTAGTCAACAAGAAATGCTAAACTGGAGAAATTGATCACAAAAGTAAATACATATAAAACAGGAAAATAAAAATATAGAAATGATAAATCCATGCTAAAATAAATATATTTAAAGTATAAATCAAGCCTTGGATTTCTTAATTACCTCCCTCACTTGACTTGTCGGTAGCCATACCCCTTTGGAAAAATGTTGATCCAAGGGAGTTGAGGCTCCTTGGCTCAGAAAGGAAATTAGGAAACTTATGTCCCTCTGTGACAAAGCTTGGTGGACCTACAAAAAAAGTGAACTGGTTTCCGACTGGCAAAGCTATAGGCAATACTGAAATATGTGCAAAAACTGTCTCCATAAAGTCAAATGCCACCATTCCAAGTCTCTCCAAACCAAACACCTTTGCAACCCTAAGGAATTCTGGAGACAGGTCAATTCTCTGGTCAAAGGAAAGGCTGCTGAAGTCCCGAGCTCTCTCTCTCTACTAATGGTGCTACCCTTGCAGACCCCTTATCCATCGCTTCTGGGTTTAACGATCTCCACAAATACACCTCACTTTTTGGTAACTCACCTTCTCCCTCCCCAACCCAATCCCCTCTGAGAACTCCTGGGGCTTGACCAACTTTCCATCTGAAACTGGCTTCCCTCAAAGAGGTCCAGAGGCTTCTTACTAATTTAAAAGCAGAGAGTTCTCCTGGTCGTGACTCACTTCAGCCTAAATTTCTAAAGTTGGGTGCTCCAGCTCTTGCTCACCCTGACCGTGACCTAATCAACCATTCATTCCTCTTCAGCACTGTACCTGACAAGTGGAAGGTGGTGGTAGTCATTCCTGTGTATAAGGGTGGACCCAATACTCTTGTCAATAACTTTAGACCTATATCCATCCTCTGCCCATTGGCTAAAATCCAAGAGTGAATTGTATATACAGTGGTGTGAAAAAGTATTTGCCCCCTTCCTGATTTTCTCTATTAGTGCATATTTGTCACACTGGATGTTTTCAGGTCTTTAGACAAAATGTAATATTAGATAAAGGGAACCTGAGTGAACAAATAACACTTGTTTTTTTTTTTTTATTTCACTTATTTAATGAAAAAAAGTTAACCAACACCAATTGGCACTGTGTGAAAAAGTAATTGCCCCCTTACACTTAATAACTGGTTACGCCACATTTAGCTGCAATGACTGCAACCAAACACTTCCTATAATTCAATATCAGTCTTTCACATCACTGTGGAGGAATTTTAACCCACTCTTCCTCGCAGAACTGCTTTAATTCAGCAACATTTGGTAGGTTTTCGATCATGAACTGCTCGTTTCAAGTCCTGCCACAGCATCTCTATTGGGTTTAAGTCTGGACTTTGACTAGGCCACTCCAAAACTTTAATTTTACTTCTTTTTAGCCATTCTGATGTGGACTTGCTTTTGTGTTTTGGATCATTGTCTTGCTGCATGACCCAACTACGCTTCAGCTTCGGCTGACGGAAGGATGACTGGACATTCTCCTTAAGAATTTTCTGGTACAGAGCAGAATTCATGGTTCCTTTAATTATGGCAAGTCATCCAGGTCCTTAGGCAGAAAGCATCCCCACACCATCACACTACCACCACCATGTTTGACTGTTGGTATGGTGTTCTTACTGTGGAATGCTGTGTTTGCTTTACGCGAGACATTATGGGATCCATGTTGTCCAAAAGTTCCACTTTGGACTCATCTGTCCATAGAACATTTTCCCAAAGGCTTGTGGATCATCCAGGTGCTTCTTGGCAAATGAGAGACGAGCATTTATGTTCTTCTTGGTTAGCAGTGGTTTCCGCTTGCTACTCTCACATGAAGCCCATTTTTGCCCAGTCTCTTTCTGATTGTGGAGTCATGAACACTGACCTTAGCTGAGGCAAGAGAAGCCTGCAGTTCTTTGGATGTTGTTTTAGGATCCTTTGAGACTTCTTGGATGATTTTACACTGCGCCTTGGAGTAATTTTGGCAGGCGCACACTCCTGGAAGGTTCACTACTGTTCCAAGTGTTCTCCATTTGGAGATTATGGCTCTCACTGTGGTTCGATGGAGTCCCAGAGCCTTAGAAATAGCTTTGTAACCCTTTCCAGACTGATAGAGGGCAACAAAATGTTTTTCTGATCTTTTCAGGAACTTCCTTTGATCATGGCATAATGTGCTTGTTGAATCTTTGTGCTGGCAATGTGACTCTGATGGGTAGGCCAAAATAAGTGAGGTTTATATTGAGCAGGGCTGGCTGTAATCAAGCCTGGCTGTGTTCAATCAGCTGACTCTAATTATCCCTTTAATTGGGTTGATTTAACTAGGGGCAATTACTTTTCACACAGTGCTAGTTGGTGTTGGTTAACTTTTTTCATTAAATAAATGAAATAAGTCAAAAAAAAAAGTGTTATTTGTCCACTCAGGTTCCCTTTATCTAATATTATATTTTGTCTAAAGACCTGAAAACATCCAGTGTGACAAATATGCAATAATGGAGAAAATCAGGAAGGGGGCAAATACTTTTTCGCGCCACTGTAACCACCTTCAAGACTATGTGGAATATCACAATCTGCTATCCACTGTCAACATGGTTTTAGAAGGAATCACAGTACCGTGACTGCCTTGATAAAAGTGACCACAGACTTATTCCAGGGAATGACCAAGGTTCAGCCACCAGTGTCATCTTTGTCGACCTTACAAACGTGTTCGACCTGGTGAATCACAGTCTTCTGCTCCACCAGCTTCATGTTCTTGGTCTGGACTCCAGTACATTGAATTGGGTCAAAAGCTATCTGTCATGCCGCTCCCAAAGAGTCAAGTGGGCTGCCTCTATCTCTAATCTTAGACCCATAACACATGGTGTCCCGCAAGGCTCTATTTTGGGTCCAATGTTATTCTCTCTCTATTCATTAATGATTTATCCAGCTTCTGTGATGGGGCATCTGTACACCTGTATGCAGATGATGCAATCATCTATCGCTCCTCTCCTGATATTGATCTGATTAATAGAGAACTTGCTTCAGACTTTGCATCCCTTGAGGGCTGGTTCAGATGCAATCATTTTGTTCTGAATAAGAAAAAAACTAAAAGTATGCTCTTTACCCACCAACCATCCTCTTTGCTCTCCCACGCCCCTATTAACATTACCTCTCTCAATGGTGATACCCTTGAACATATCCAGTCCTTTAAATACCTTGGCATCACCCTGGACCCCTCGCTCTCCCTAAAAGCACACATTTCCAATGTTTTTAAATCTCTGAATTATAGTCTAGACCTCCTCTAATACATTCGCCCCTTCCTCTCCTCTGCCTCCTGCCTAAAGATTGCTTCATCCTCCCTACTCCTTCTTCCATCCTATGGTGCTCCCTTACAGCTCTCAATGAATACCTTGACCCTGTCTATCCTATCCTATCCCAGGCTTACCTTGGGGTGGGAAGGTTTGCCTTGGAGTTTAATGCCCACCATTACCACTGTAACGTCCTCTCGTCGCTTGGCTTGGTTACCTTATGAATCAAAGTTGAGGTATTCTTCACTGTGCTTCCTGTTTAAGCTTGTCCACAAATTCACACCTCTTTGCCTCAGTGAGACTGAATGTCTTAGACAAGCTCCTCGCGCCTTTAGATCAGCCTCACTACCGCTTTCTCATAAAATATGATCTGCATTTTGCCATCGCCCACAAGTCATTCTCCTTTGCAGCAATATCTGACTGGAACTCTCTTCCTCCCTCTGTTCTGTCCTGCTTCTCTCTCCCCAAGTTCCAAGCTACTTTGTGTGCCTCTCTCTCTCAGTGGCTGTGTCCCACTCCTGCTTCCAGTGATACTTCATCTATTCCTTTCCAGTCCTGCTCCTCTCTCCATTAGTTCCAAGATAGTCTGCATGCCTCTCTCTTCATCCTGTTTCATGTTCCTGCTTCCTGCAATACTTCTTCTATTTCTTTTTTTTTTTGCCCTATTCCTTTCTCCTCCTCCTAACTATCCCTTGATCCCTGCCCCCATTCCGTGCTCGCTGTCCTTATCTACTTGAACTACCCACTTATCACCTGACCCCTCCTCCACTCCTATCCCTTTAACCTTGCCCCTTTTCCCCACCCTCAATCATTTTAGCTTTAGATTCTTTAGTCTGTAATTTGGATTGCCTAATCCCTTGTATTTTTTTATTTTATTGAAGTATATATCCTTTATCGTGCTTTGCCTCACTTACATATTTGTAGTTTTTACCTTCTATGTTCTTCCTTCTAGGGAGGCAGTATAGCACAGTGGTTTAAGGCTCTGAGCTGCAAATCTGGCGACATCCAGCAGACCAAACCTGGGTTTGAATCCCACAGCTTCCACTTACATACTGTGTGACCCTGAGCAAGTCACTTAACTTCCCTGTGCTCCCAGGTCACACCTGTAAAAAAGCTTTCAGCTTAGTGTGCTACTCCTGGTTAAACAACTAAAAAAAAATAAATAAATAAAAAAAGTTGTATGTTAATTGTTATGCTATCTTGATTTGTTTCACTGTTTTATTTACACTGTGTTGCATTGCTTGTTATAACTCCGGGTCGACCCTGAAAAAGGGACTGCAGTTGTCTCAGTGTACTTGCCTGGTCAACAAAATTCAAATAAATAAATAAATAAAATACCCAAAGGACAGGATGAATTTGAAGCAGTTCAGTACAGAAAACAGGAAAACTCTGAATAGAAGCAGGTGGTGGTTTACCTTATGAGGCCTTACAGGGTTGCCCACTGCAGCAGCCATCAAGGGTCTGTCTTCACATGGTGCCCACACTGCAGACACAGGGACTGGGCTGAGAGGCAGGCAGAAGTAGGACCAGTAGCAGAGATCAGCCCAGTAGTGTCCTAGAAATGCTGGCGCACTTGGTGCTTTTGATATTATTCTGCCAGTGCATACAGCATAGCATCTCCACTGCTGTGCATCAAGGGAGTCCACTGGGCATAGAGCACACAGCTGGAGGCTTATTTCCTGGCTCCAGGACAAGCTTGAGGGTGTTTAAAAGGCAGTTCAGAAGCTGAAGAAATGTAAATAAACATGGGGGCGTCCATGCTGTGTGCAGTCTGACCACACAGGACTCATGAGATAGGGATTTAAGGACATAAATTAGCCAATCAGGAGCTTAGGATTTTGCAGGGCATGCTTTTGGCATGACAGTGCACAACTGATGTAAGCTTTGCCTGAGAGCTTTGGACCAATGAGGAGCCAGAGTTTTGCAGAGCATGCGTGGAGCATGTCTCTTCTGGAACTGCGCAAGCATTCCTTGCAAATCTGTAGGAAAGATAGCAACTTTCCCAATGCTGATGACATCATAATAGCCCTGTCCTGAAGTCAGTTGCTGAACTCAAAGAGAAATAGGTAATCACGTAAATGGCTGATTTAAAAGTTCTCCCTTTTAAACTGTTGTATAAATAAAGGATATACCATGGCCCCATTAGAAATATCTGTGATATTATCCCAAGTGTGGTTTGACCTTATGACATTACGAGTGGCCATGAGTGATGCCATAGGTCAAAGTATATGATGGAGAAATAGCACAGATATTTCTAATGAGGATATGGCATATTTGATTTATCCAATGCTTTTTAGCATTTTGGGATGTTTTAGTTTGATTTCTTTCTTGCTTTTTGGTTATTAGGATGCCTGAGAGCATTTTTTCAGACTGACTGTGTGGTTGTTGATGTGCTGACATACATGACGCTCTTGTGTGCATCATTGTGTGAGAGTGCCAGTTGCTGATACACATTGTGTGGACAGAGTCAGTTGATGGCACTGTGGGGGCGGCTTATGTTGATACTGTGCTGGGGAGAGTGATTGCTGGTAAGGGCTGGTGAGGGCTGAAATGGAGTGCTGGTGTGAGGAAATTCAGTGTCAGTTTGGGAGATGGGGAGGCGCTGATGAGAGGGAGGTATGCTGTAGGGGAACTGATGTTTCAGTAGTTACTGTGCTGTTTATTAATATGTGGGGGAGTAAACAACGTAATAAAATGTTTTGGGGGAGTTTTGATGTGAGTTTAAACAATTCTTCGAAGAAGGATGGAAGTAGTGGGAAAGTGAAAGTACTGCTTGGC
The DNA here is from genome assembly GCA_016271365.2 of Neoceratodus forsteri. Classification (NCBI taxonomy): domain Eukaryota; kingdom Metazoa; phylum Chordata; order Ceratodontiformes; family Ceratodontidae; genus Neoceratodus; species Neoceratodus forsteri. The sequence continues at coordinate 325,377,458 of CM057454.1, read as the reverse complement.
ACTGGAGTGTCCTAATGTTTGAACTGTGAACCTTGTGCTGCTGACAGGGACCATTCAGGACCTAAAGTGAGGATATTTTTCCTTATAGGGCCCTAGAGTCAGAATATTGGACCTACACTGAGAATATTTTTATATTCTCACTCAGTGTCCACAGGGAGTAAAAATATCAGTGATGTTTGTCACAAAATATCCTCACAAGCATTGACCAAATCAATTTGTCTCCTCCTGTAACAGGGCAAGATGCTCATACCTTACATTTGGCTTCACCATTTTGTGAGTCATGGTCTTACACCTACACATTTGGAGATAAATTATATTAGGCCATAGCATATTCCCTGTATATTATAGTGGTGTGGTAGCGTCGCTATAGTTAGGGCTGCGAATGCTGTTCTATGTTAAACCCTGCATTTACACCTTAATACCATGGCATTCCCTGAATGGAATAGCCTGAAATTCAGCATGTCCATAGTCTGGCCCATACTTTCTAGATTATGTCAATCTGGTAATGGTCATTTGGGTGGTTAAAAAATCTAGGAGGTTCAAAAATAGAAAATAAAGTATGGGTCGGGGTGTGTAACGAGATTTTACACACACCCTCATTGTGGGATGCTACATAAATGCCTGAGGGGTTTGTGAAAAGCATCCCACAATGAAGGTGTGTGTAAAATCGTGTTTGACACACATCCGACCCATATTTTATTTTATGTAATTGTTGGGTTTCCCTTTTTCACCTCAGCAATTACATAAAATAAAAAGCTTCAAGTGCATCCGCCGTGTGGCTTCTCAGGTGCCGAGTTGAATCGGCGTATTTTAAAACATTTTGGTTTTGTCCTGGTTTGTGAGGTTTTCGCTGTGTAGGAAGGAAAAAAGAACTTACCGGTGAGTTCTTCTGACAGTGGCGGTGCTGTTTCGGGAGAGATGGAAGCGGTCAGCGGTCTTGAGTGGTAGCGCTGCTGCGTGAGGATGCGCACAGCAAGGGAAACCGTGCGCATGTTTGCCGTTATAAACACTCTTTTATAATGGCAAATTACACCATGGTTTCCCTATGGGAAAAAGGGGAAGCTGGTTATTATTGTGTTTTTATGACCAATTTTGCTTACCACTAGCACAAAATGGTTGAGATTTGAAACTTGACACTTTCAGGTTTACTAGATTGTGGGCCAAGGGTGTTGCTTTGATGTGTGGCTTAGCTGAGAAATGTATAGATGTTTAATTATTTAAAAATTAAAAAGGTTAACACAGTCTGTATGCACAATTCAGTTTTCAGCATCATTTTTTGTAAGGTGTTTTTTCGCTAAGTCCTTGTACGTGCACAGGACACAGTTTCTCAGACATAGCTTTTCACACATCATTGATGTGAAACATAAACTAAATCCAAGAATTTGCACACTGTGCATGCACAGGGAATTTTTTTTTCACACACAATTTTCAAAAGCTCATCACTTGCCTATTTTAAGAAATTTTTGTCCCAAACTTGGGCGATGTCTTGTTTAGGACACTTCCCTTCCTCTCTCCTTCCCCATAACCACATCCAGTAAGTGGTCAGTTGTAAATCTCCCAAAATGTGTTTTGAGATGTTGTGCCCACAGGTGGTCTGGGTCAGCGTGTGTGAGCACGCAGTTGTTTTGTGAATGGCATGCAGGGTTAATTGAAAACTTCTAAGGCAATATGCATGACTGTGAAGTCCGCTATAGGTTTGGTGCAAAGTGTGTGTGACTCACAAAGTCCACTGCAGAACTGGTGCAGTATGTGTAATGATGCAGCCGATGTCAGATTAAAAGATCACTACAGGTCTGGCACAGCATGTTTACTGATGCATCTCATCTGAGATTACAAGTTCATCGCAGGTCTGGTACAGTATGGATAATGATGCAGTTGATTTAAGAGTAAAAGTTCACTGCAGATCTGGCGCAGTATGTGTAATGATGCAGCTGGTTTGAGATTGAAAGTTCACTACAAGTCTGGCACAGTATGTGTAATAATGCAGCTGATTTGAGATTAAAAGTTCACTACAAATCTGGCGCAGTGTGGGTAATGATGCAGTAGATTTAACCCATTCTATCTGGTGCCACCGTTTTGGGTCATGTTAAGCAATGGATGGTTCTGATGCCATATGGTGCTAATGGGTAGAATGAGTTAAGATTAAAAGTTCATTACATGTCTGGCGCAGCATGTGCAATGATGCACCTGATTGGAGATTAAAAGTTCACTACAGGTCTAGCGCAGTATGGATAATGATGCAGCTGATTTGCGACTAAAAGTTCATTACACGTCTGGCACAGTGTGTGTACTGATGCAGTTGATCTGAGATTACAAGTTCACTACAGGTCTGGAGCAGTATGTGTAATGATGCAGCTGATTTGAGATTAAAAATCCACTACAGGTCTGGCACAGTATGTGTAATGATGCAGCTGATTTGAGATTAAAAATCCACTACAGGTCTGACACAGTATGTGTAATGATGCAGCTGATTTGAGATTAAAAATCCACTACAGGTCTTACACAGTATGTGTAATGATGCAGCTGATCTGAGATTAAAAGTTCATTACACGTCTGGCACAGTGTGTGTACTGATGCAGTTGATCTGAGTTTAAAAATTCACTAAAGGTCTGGCACAGTATGTGTAATGATGCACCTGATTTGAGATTAAAAATTCACTACACATCCGGTGCAGTGTATGTACTGATGCAGTTGATCTGAGATTACAAGTTCACTACAGGTCTGGAGCAGTATATGTAATGATGCAGTTGATCTGAGTTTAAAAATTCACTAGAGGTCTGGCACAGTATGTGTAATGATGCACCTGATTTGAGATTGCAAGTCCACTACAGGTCTGGCGCAGTGTGTGTGTACTGATGCAGCCAGTCTGAGTTTAAAAGCTCCCAACTGGTCTGGCACAGTATATGTAATGATGCAGCTGATTTGAGATTAAAAGCTCACTACAGGATTGACACAGTATGTGTAATGATGCAGCTGATCTGATTAAAAGTTTACTACAGGTCTGGCGCAGTATGTGTAATGATGTAAACGTTCACTACAAGTTTGGTGCAGCAGTGTCTAATGATGCAGATTATCTGAGAGTAAAAGTTCACTACAGGTCTGATGCAGTATGTGAAATGATGCAGCTAATGTGAGATTAAAAGTCCACTACAGGTCCATTGCAGCATGGGTAATGATGCAGACAATTTGAGATTCAAAGTCCACTACTGATCTGGCACCATATGTGTAATGATGCAGTCGATCTGAGAATAAAAGTCCACTACAGATCTGGTACAGTGTGGGTAATGATGCAGACAATTTGAGATTAGTCCACTACAGATCTGGAGCAGCATGTGTACTGATGAAGTTGATCTAAGATTGCAAGTCCACTACAGTATAACGGCAGTATGAAGGCAGTGTATCGCTGTGGTTTAGGGCTCTGAGCTGCAATCCTGTAGATCTGGGATTGAATCCCACAGCCCCCACTTGTACTGTGTGACCCTGAGCAAGTTACTTAATTTCCTTGTGCGCCTGGGTTGCACCTGGAAACAAGCTTCAGCTTACTCTGTCTTTCCTGGTTACGCAATTTCCCCTTTCTCGTACTACAGGTCTGGCACAGTACGTGTTATGATGCAGTCGATTTGAGATTAAAAATCCACTACAGGTCTGGCTCAATGGGGGTAATGATGCAGATGATTTGAGATTAAAAGTCTACTACCAGTCTGGTGCAGTATGTGTAATATTGCAGCTGATCTGATTAAAAGCTCACTACAGGTCCAGTGCAGTATGTGTAATGATGCAGCTATCTGAGATTAAAAGCTCACTGCAAGTCTGGCACAGTATGTGTAATGATGCAGCTGGTCAGACTAAAAGCCAACTTCAGGTCTGGCGCAGTACGTGTAATGATGCAGCTGATCTGATTAAAGGCTCACTGCAGGTCTGATGCAGTTTGTGTATTGATGCAGCTGATCTGATTAAAAGCTCACTACACATCTGGCGCAGTATGTGTATTGATGCAGCTGATCTGATTAAAAGCTCAGTACACATCTGGTGCAGTATGTGTATTGATGCAGCTGATCTGATTAAAAGCTCAGTACACATCTGGTGCAGTATGTGTATTGATGCAGCTGATCTGATTAAAAGCTCAGTACACATCTGGTGCAGTACGTGTAATGATGCAGCTGACCTGATTAAAAGCTCACTGCGGGTGTGGCGCAGTACGTGTAATGATGCAACTGGTCTGATTAAAAGCTCACTGCGGGTGTGGCGCAGTACGTGTAATGATGCAGCTGGTCTGATTAAAAGCTCACTGCGGGTCTGGCGCAGTACGTGTAATGATGCAGCAGGTCTGATTAAAAGCTCACTGCGGATCTGGCGCAGTACGTGTAATGATGCAGCTGATTTTCAACTAAATGTCCACTACAGGTCTTGCACAATGTTTGTGATTATGCAGCTGATTTGAGAATAAAAGTTCACTGTAGGCCTAGCACAATGTATGTGATGATGTAGCTGCTTCAGGCAACTTACAGAGTCCCCTACTGGTCTGACACAACATGTGTGATGACACAACTGCATCTACTTTGCATTTGGACCATATGCAAATCAGTCTATCTGTCTGTCTGTCTGTCTGTCTGTCTATCTATCTATCTCAAAAAGGAAGGTAACTTATGCACTCCTGGAGTATATATTCATGTCAAAACATTCTGTGCTCAGCCTTATTTAAAATGGCTGCCTTGAACCGAATGAGAACTCATTTGACTCATCTCAAAGTAGTCATTTTAAAGAAGGTTGAGCATAGAATGTTTCAACTCATATTTTTTAATTGCAATCAATTACATTAATGCACAAGTTAGGGTTTCTTATTAACTATACAGTATGTTTATTGTTTGTGATAAACACAAGTGCAGCATAACTGTCAGACATAAAGCATAAAAGACTTTAAAGCAGCAGTACAACAAACTGCATTTGAAACTGAAGATTCAGGCTTTACCTTCTGAATAGATAGAAGCAGTGTTCCGGTACTCAAATCATTTTTTTTTCTCCAGCAAACTTGAAATTAGTAATGAATTTTATAAAAATGTGTATTTAATTCACGCAAATTAATTGATGGCCCATCATATTTCTTCCTGTACTCAACTTCCCATAATGCAGTTGTCACACTCAGTATCACAGCAGACGTGCTCGTCCCCGTGTTGTGAGTGGGAAATTATTGTGTTTTAATGTTGTTTTCTTTTCTGGACACCACCTTCAAGGTTCAAGGTTAAGTTTATTTGTACAGCAAGTATAAAATAATATTTATTACATATAATATTAATAAAATACTTTGTATACACAAATCACTCCATTATAAAATAACATACGCATACGAGAACACATACACCTACTATAAAAAAAGTCTATTAACTTTTCCTATCTGCATCCCTCATAAATTGCCTAGTGTATCATAATTTCCATTTACATTTCTTAGCAATTTTATATGCAAAACTAGCCAAGGCAAAAATGTGTGTCCCTTTCTTTGTATTACATATCTTGTCCATCTGTTCCCTTTTTGTTAAAGCTGAAAGATTAGTATGTGTACTATAGATTGTATCCTGTCTTTCCTTCTGGAATGAAGAACATTCCAAAATCTAGTGCATCATATTCATACTTGCAATATTACACCCATTACATATTTGAGTTGTATTTCCATTATATTCTATCCTTCCCCACTGGACATAGTGACCAACTCTCAACCATGTTAAAGCTTTCCTGTATTTTCTGTTTTCACAGGATATCAGGTATTTTTCAGTTTCAAATTTTCACTATTCCCTGCTGTTCTTATAACTTACAAATCTTTTGGCTTTACTTTATCATACACCCTTTCAACTACCTCCTGCGCTAACTTAATCGGGTTTGTTGTTATATCTAGAATTGCATTACACTGGAGTCCAAATTTATTTAACTCATTATTTAGTTTTCCCATCCACTCCAACTTAGTGTGTGTCTGCTTTTGGATTGTTTCTGCCCAACGATTAAATATTAGGCTGTCGGTCAGCACAGTTCTAATTTTCCTCCAGTATAGTATGCATTTCTTTATTATTGTCGCATATATTGACACAGTACCAGTTTCCACTCAAACCGCTGCACTTGATGTGCTTTGTGGCACTCCCAGCACCTTTTTTAGGTATTGGTTTTGTATTACCTCTACTTCCTTCAGTTTACAAAACAGCCCCAAAGCTTCAGCTCCATACATTAATTGTGAGTGTACTTTGGCCATTAGTCATCTGTATTGTGCTAAATAGGAGTCTTTAGCCATTGCATATGCAAAGTGTGTAATCCTATTTAATGACTTGGTCACATTGTCCTTCATTTTCTGTATTTGTTTATTCCAAATGGAATTTTTGTTAAAAATTACTCCCAAATATTGAAACTCACTGTCTTTATTTTTTTACCCTTAATTTCCCAAAATGTTTTACTTTGTCTCTTTTCTCCAAATTCCATTATTTTTGTTTTTTCTATATTAAGTTCCATACCCAATCTTTCCACAACTTTCATTGTCTCTAGTAGAGCCCTCCTCAATCCTAACAGGGTCTGTGACAACACTACCGCATCATCTGCATAAAGTAATATTTTTATAGGAAGTTTGTTTATTCTTGGGGGAAGCTCCCTATTTTCTCCAATTCTTCTACTATCACATCTATGTATAAATTGAAAAGACTTGGGGTAAGTATGCAGTCCTGTTTTACCCCATTTTTCACCTCAATTTCCTCTGTAACTGTTCCATCCTTCCCATATCTAACAATTAATTTATTATCCTTATGTAATAATGTTATTATTTCTAATAGATCCTTTTCCATCACCCATCGTCCAATATTTGCCACAAAATTGTTCTATTTACCATGTCAAAGGCTGATTTAATGTCTGTAAAGGCTGCATATATTTTTCCTGTTTTAATCTGGGTGTGTTAATATAATTGAGAGTAAATATATGATCTGTTGTTGATTTACCCTTCTGGAATCCCGCATGGTATCTTGAAATTATTTTTTTATCCTCCATCCATCATTGTATTCTGTTCAATACTATCTGAGAAAAAAATCTTTTAATTAATATTTAAAAGGGTAATTGGTCTATACTTTTCTGATAATAACACCAACCCTTTTTTATGTAATGGAACTATCACTCCTATTTTCCAATTTTCTGGGATTTTTTTGAATTCTATAATGTTTTGGAATACCAACAACAGTAATTCTGCCCACCATTCAGGGTTTATTTGATATAGTTCTATACCAATTTCATCAATCCCCCTGCGCTTTATTCCTTTTCTGGGCCAAAATTACCTTTATTACTTCAGCCTTTGTAATTTGCAACCCATTTTCAGGTTGTTCCCCTAGCTGTTCCACTTCTAGGTTTCCTATGTCATTCTTCTGGGATTTATTGAAAGTGTCCTGGAAGTATTCTTTCCATTCACAGGCTGGTATCACACTTGTTAAGTTATATCTGTTTTTTCTGATCCTATTGCCACTAATTTCCAAAAGGCAACATTATCCTTTTGTTTTATAGCATTCTGTAGTAAACACCACTGATTGTTATTATATTCCTGTGTTTTCTTCTTAATTAAGTTCCTATACTCCTGCCTTAGATATCTTATTGCCCTCTTATCTTCTAAATTATTAGACTTTCCTATTCTCTTACCTATCTGCCTTATTTAACTTTCTTTTCTCTGAATATTTTTGGTCAAACCATTTTGCAGTATCACTACTTATCCATTTCTGTGCTCTTTGTCCTTTTTTCACTTCTCTTACAATATCCTGTTCTGTCTGTTGCTATTCCTCTGTTTCCTTGATACAATTCCTAGGAAACTTCTGATGTAGAGCTGAGGCAAATTTTTCCATCACCTGTTCTTTCTGACTATTTATAATTTCAAACCTGGGTATATTTTTAACCAAATCTGGATCTGTACTTGCCCATTTTATTTTCTTAGCCTCTCTAATCTGCATACCTTCTTTTTTCCTGATTTTCAGAAAATACACCCAAGCTTGTGCTTAGTATAACTTTCAATGGACGGTAGTCACTATCCCAATTATTTACTATTTTACATTTTTTTACATTCTTAAATGAGTACATGTCAACCACAATGTAATCCATTACACTATTACCCTGTTTACAAATATATGTGGGATTTTCACTTCTGTCTCCATGACATCTTCCATTTAAGATTCTAAGATTCAACTTATTCAGAATATTTAACAAAGTTTCCCCTTGTTTATTTACTTTCTTATCTGTGGAGGTCCTTGTTGGTATACTGAAAGTATCATCCAAATTCCAATTTTGGAAAGAGTCATCAGTTCTTTCTCCAGTCTTGGTATTAAAATCTCTGCCACTAATTAATATTTTCCCTGGGTAATCCATTTTTATTTTTTGGATGATGTTTTCAAAGGCTTTCATACCTCCCATAATTGGGGATATCATTGTATCTGGTGGGAAATATACATTTACTAATATGTATTTTACACACTCTTTACATGATACTTCTCTTGCCATAATATAGTTTTTATCATCCTTCCATATACATTTTGCAGTCATTTCTGGACATATTTTTATGAACATTGAGATCCCCCTGAAGCTCTTCCAAATTGACTCATCTTCTTAGCCGGAATACTCCTACTTTGATATCCCTCTATATAACAGTTTTCTGTATTCAGTGCCCATGTTTCTTGTACCATAACTATATGAAAACTTGTTACAAATTTCATATTACCGATATCTCTCATGTTCCCTGCCAATCCTGCTATATTCAAATTTAGGATCTCAATGTTCTGAAATGTTTGGTCCATTATTTCAGGTCAAAGTCAATTCTCTTCCTGAGTTTTGTCCAAAACATAATAATGACTACCTTCTGAAATCAACCTACTTCCTGTTCCACTTACTTCTATAGACTATCTCTGTAGTTATTTCAAATTCTTCAGGGGGTTCTAGAATTATGCTGTTATTTATTGTTACTCCTCTCTTTAATCTACCTCTAATTTCCCTAATAATTCCATCATTCTCAACCATATCCTCTGGGAGTAGGAAGTGTTCTTGTTCCACTGGTTTCATATAACAAGAAATATTCTTTTGCACTTTCCCATTTTGTCTTTCTGTATTCGCAGGTATTTTTCCAGAATTTCTACTCTTCTCTCTCTTCTATTACTTCCTTCATCTCCTGGTCCATCAAAATTGTACTTCCATCTTTTATACCACTCTCCTTAAAACATTCCCTTTCCTTTAGAACTGTACACCTAATATTCTTGTTCTTTAATACTATAAAGATCCAACCTTTCTCTTTTCCTTTCTGGTACCTATATGTTGACCCTATGTCTGTCCATGCAAATTTTTTTTCCAGAATCCCTTTACATATATTGTACACAGTTTTAATGTCATACTGTTTTCATTTTTATTCTTTGGTATTCCTTTAAGAAAAATGCAAGGTAGTATTTCCCCTTTTTCTATTAACTCTTCCTTATTTTTAACTAGATTCAGTTGTTCCTGAGTTACTCCTGCCCCTTTTGTTTTCTTTTTTCCTTCTATTTTATTCACCTTGTTTTCATCAAGTTCTTCTATAACCTTATATTTTTTCACTATCTCCACTTCTTCAGTTTCCAAAATCTTCCCTATACTGACCTGTTTTGATATATTGCCAACCATTTGTTTTGTCTGTAATTTTTCCCTATTAATTATTGTGTTTTAGTGTTGTTTTCTTTTCTGGCCACCACCTACTAGACGTTGTTTGTGGGGAGAGACAATTTATTTCTTCTTTATTTGCTTTTTGTGTATGAGTGCTTTTGGCTATCATTTATTGCATTTTAATTTTTTGTGGTATTTTGACAAGGTCACAGTATGTATTCCAAGACTGCAAAGTGCTTCAAATACTGAATCATTCCTTTTCTATGTCAAAACGTGATTTTTGCTCTTTGTAATGCTTTCACTTTCATTCTATGTTGTCACTATTTCTACAGTCCACAAACGGTTAGCAAAGAGCCTATCTGTGACAAGCATAGCTTTATTAAAACTATTTTAAATAATTTTTGTCTAGTAGATAATCACGGATAATATACTGTTGGCATTATTTTCAGCGCATCCACATCCTGTCCACCACTTATGCATCTGTAGCATAAGTTGCGGGTCCCAGTAGTACTCCTCCTTGAATCAGCTACTTGTGATGGCAATCATTGCAGTCTATAGTACTAGCACAGAAAATAAAAAAATCCACAATAGTAGGGTTAACTGCCTAACCTTAATCCTGACTGCATCCAAAAAATCCCATGATCACACTGTATATAAACTCTGACTCGGGGTTCACTTAGGACCCTCTGTAACTGTAATCTACTTTGTATCATAACCTAGACCAAAGGACTACGTAAGATACTTGATGCAATGTTTACACACTGAACTATGTGACCTATGTATAAATACTAGCAAATGTTATGTTTTGGGTTTTTTTTGTTTGTACTGACGTGGAGCCTTTGCAAAGGAGTCAATGACTCAAAGGATTGTAATTCCAATTCTCTTCAATAAATCAGTAAAAATAAATCAGCAACACTTTGCTTGTTGTAATTATTTTTCCATATATTATCAAATGACCATAGTAATGAGCATCCACTTCACAATCGACCGCTCACAGCAGTTGCTGTATCGCCTTGTTTTAAAAATGTTATCTTTCAACTACATACCATTCTTATTTTTGGACATTGTTTACATTTTTAATGAAGCTTCTTCCGATCACAGTGATTGATTGAAGACTCAGCCAAGACATGAATCAAAATTTGTTTTCCTACATTTGTATTGTCCAGGTTATTATTGCCATGAGTTTGGATAGCAATATATTTTTTTCCCAGTAACTGTAAATTCTATAGTATAATAGAAACTTATCACACTTATTTTATATGCAAAGCTGCTGTGATACAATGGGCAGAGCACTTGTCCTAGATATTTTGCATCCTAGCCATTGTAATCACTGGTTCGAGCCTTGTTCTTCCCATAGTAGCATTGTAATTTTGCACGTCAAAATATTTTTCCCTTGTTTGTTTTTAATCCCTTTTTATCACTCTGTTACTGGCATGGAAGCACTGCAGTGAAAACAGCAATGGAGAGCTGTCGTGAAAATGACCATCATGTGGGAGTTTCATTATTTATGTTCATGAATTCTGTACTGTGCAGACACCCAGACTTCTTCATCCTCTAAAAATGTTATCTCTGTATGCTCACCAGAGAGACAGACAGTCATAGATAGGTATGTGGAGAGAAAGAATGGAGAGATAGAGATGGGTAAATTATACGTACCACAAACTACATTTGAGCATATACAGTTCCTGCATTGTGAATGGGATACTGTCCCTTATTCTATCAGCATACTGAGAGAATATCCCCATTTTTTATATATCCCTGAGTATGGTCCTTTTTATCTGATTTTTAAGCCCTGTCCATGAATTATGAAGCTGGAGGTTGGGAGGTATACACTCAGGATACGCACTCAAGCTTCATAAGGTATCACATTGTTTTCCACCAAATAACTGTGAGAAAAAAAGATAAATATATTTAAAACTAAGCAAATAAAAAAGGTTCTTAATTGAAACAATCATCATGAGAGTGAGACTCAAACCTGCATCTACCAGGTCAAAGCAGCAAACCACATCAAAGTCAGCTATCTTAGCCAGTATACCACAGCACCTATTTATAGTATGATTGAAAAGTTCCTCTTATCCTAATGCAACAAAGCACAGTGGAAATAAAAATGGTAATAACTAATGAAGGAGAAGAAAATTGACATTGTGTCTCATCAAACCCCTCACTCATGCATACTTCTCAACTGCCCTCAATTTTGCCTCAACATTTTCCAGTGCCCCCCTTTTACAATTTGTGTTTCCATGCCTGAACAGTGGGAACTGTAAAGACAAATAATGCCAGATATTATATGTACAGACATCTCCTTCAGAAAATGTATTTTACACTGTTTCCCTTATTCTAACAGGTTACTGAGAGGATATCCCTAATTTTGTTGATGTCACTGATTATGGTCCTTGTGTCTGTTTTTTAAGCCCTGTCCATGCATTATGCAGCTAGAGGTTGAGAGGTATGCATTCAGAACAAGTACTCAAGCTCCATAAAGCATAACATTGTTTGTCACCTAATAACTGTGAGAAAAAAATGATAAACATGTTTAAAACCAAGCAAATAAAAAAGTTTAGGCTTGGTAAGGGCGAGATTCGAACCCGCACCCACCAGGGCAAAGCAACTAAAACATCATAGTTAGCTACCTTAGCCACTAGACTACAGTGTCTGTCTACATAGTACATGAGTGGAAAGTTCCTATTATCTTGATGCATTGTGTTTTAGTGTTAAAAAAAAAGAAACGATACACATGCAGGAAATAAAAACAACACTAACTAACATAGAAGAAGAAATCTGACATTGCGTCTCCTCAAACCCCTCACTCAAGACAAGTGCTCAAGCTCCTTAATCAGGAGGAGCCTTATTTCAATCTCAACACATATTTGCTTCACAGCGTGCACACTATTCTCTATGTCATGAAACAAATAGAAAAAATACCCCAAAATACGAATAACATCCACTCAATGTTTCAGTTTAACATTCACTGTAACAACATACGCGATGAGTGGATGAACATGAACCCACCTCTCACCACTGCAAACACTTTGCAGAAAAGTCAATCTGCACTGGCAACAGCTTGTGGCTCATGACAACTCTGAATGAGGAAGTAGGTTAGGAACAGAGCAAAAAAAGATCCCAGTAACTACAGTGTGGGTCGCACAGCAGCCCATTCCTACCCTCTACCACAGATGTGAACTAGAAAAACACTGAGGGGTACATAACCAAAAATAGTCTACAATAATGTTCAATTTGCCTGCGAGTGTGGCTAGGTGAGGCAAATGAAACCGAGATAGAAAAGGGCATACTCACACCATGCCGGCTAACAATTGCATAAATAATTAAACAATAACATTGTCATAAGTAAAGTTTTGATTTAACTCACTCTGACTCTGGACTGTTAGCGCATGAAACACTACTATTGAAGCTAGAGTTTGCCATTTTTTTTGAAGCAGTTGTTAAGAGTTTTCGAGGACGCACATACAGATAAACAAACAATGCATTCTGGGATTGAACCTGTTGCATCATGGTAAGCAGTCCGCTCATACAAATACCAAGATGCAACAGGTTTTAAAGAGGCCGTCCGGGCGAGAGTACATTAGCATCGGGAGAGAAGACAGACATTTAATTATACAATCAGTTGCCATCCTATTGTAAAAGGTATGTGGATCTATATATAAACTTGAGTTTTGATAGAATATGAATAAAGATGGCATTTTCAGTCCATTGCACTGCTGCTTTAACATTCTGAATGAGGGTGCCACTCCTCAGAATATTAACACTAGAAAATATTCTATGTCATAAAGCTACATCTTTGGGAGGAAACTGTAGTTATTTAAGTCAAGTGCACAAATACATTCCGGAACAAAACTGTGTGACTGAGTCCAGGAGCTGTAAATTGATAGTCACAGATTAGAAGTCTCTTAAAGTCTTCCCCTCCCACAGGAGAAATAAAGATGTTGTCATGCTTTTTCCTTTTTTTTCGCACAAAAGCGTGGGAACACAAAGTGACTAGAGCTATGTATATATGTCCAATAAGTCTAATTAGGTGCTGTACTAGGCTTGCATCACCACACAGAAAAAAAGAAAAGCTAAATTTGCAGGGTACTGCAAGAAACTACATGCCAGAAAACACTGAATACACCTCTGAATTGAGGATTAAAATTAGTTTATATTGTCCAACTGCACAATTTAGTATGAAGGTGTAATCACTCCTAAAAATCCAGACCTTCAAGGAAACAAATGTTCAGAACCTCTGAAAGGCACCAGTCCTACTGGAAGGCAGTGTTGTAAAACTGAATGAAATCTGAACTTCACCGCAAGTGGATTTAGCCAAGAATTATGTCTCTTTATCTCCTGAAGCAGGGTCCTGCCTTTCCTCCCTTGCAGGCCGATTCAGTGCATGTCTGTGGGCCCATTTTAGGGTATCAGCTAGGTCGGAGAAGAGAAACACTATCCCTTTATATACAATTTTGAGTCGGGCTGGAAGGACCATGCTGTGTGACACCTCTGCTTCCCACAGCATGGCGTGGACACCGTCAGTTAAGCACTTTTTGTTTTGCCGCATTGCCAGGCTAAAGTCTGGATACAAATAGACCTATATGCTATTCTGCAAGAGTGCTCCTTTTCTTCTGGAGAGCATCAAAATGAAGTCTCATGTACCGACCCTCTCAGTGACCGCTACAATCATTGTGAAAGCATACAGATTGCCAGGCTTCCCTATGGGGTCACTCGATAGGCTGTCTGGATGTTAAGAGGCCTATTACTGATAGCTTCACTACACTATTGCTCAAAACAATCTGCTAGATATAGAGGTAAATGATCCCCTTTGCAACCATCAGGCATCCCAACAATTCGTATGTTCGATAATCTAGCCTGCTTCTCTAGTGATACAGGCCTGGAACGGAGGTGATTGCTTTCTTTTATAATGTTCACTGTGGTCCCCTTTGCTGCCTCAGAGCACTGTTTTACATCAGTTTTCTCCGACCTGATGAATTTCATAGTCTACCAACACTACCTCTCCAGTAGTTAGAGCGGGGTTGTTTGGAATCCGCCAAATGGAATCAGATTTGTCAGATTCTGATCCGATTTTTGGATTTAGAATTTTTGGATTTGCAGTATAAAAATTCTAAATCCCAAACTAAATACTAAATCTACTTATACATAGGCATTTGGGATTTAGCATTTCAAATCCAAATCCTAAATCAGATTTTTAAATCCTTATAGGATTTGAGATGAAATGGGATTAGGATTAGGAAATTCTGAAAATCCTAAATCTAAAAATCAGCCTCTTCTAAGCACCCATAAGTCAGAGTGTTGAATTTATTTGTTAGTCCCACCGCCATGATAATCAAATACTTAACTTTGACACTAAGGGGCTCGATTCTCAAAGCCCTGAGAATGACGCAAGGTGCCTGTGCCAAACATAAATGGCGCAAGTGGCACCTTGCATCAGAAACTGCCCCCTGAGCTATTCACAAAGCAGCCTGCATAAACTGCAGGCTGCCTGCCCCAAACAGGGCTTGCACCACCAGTGCACCCAGAAATGGGCTGCAGCATGGCACAAGAGGGCATATGGCAGACGCAGGCTGACACATCCCCGAATGCTGGATTCTCAGACCTCACCCAGAGGGAGAATTTCCAAGTACCCTTAGACCAGCAAGGGTTGGTTTAACAATACTTAGAAATATCCCTCTAGGAGAGTTTGCCACAGTGCACCAACATATGGCAGTAGATGTAACCCCCCCCCCAAATCTCCAATGTCACTGTAATGTTAATTAGTAATATATCCTGGTGGGCTACTGGCCCTCCCTAGTCCCTGACACCCAAAGTCATAATAATTATACATATTAAAATAATCTGGTGGTCTAGTGGCCTTCCCTGATCCCCAATGTCACAATAATTATAAACATGAATATTACCTGGTGGTCTAGTGACCCTTCCTCCCCAATCCATGATTCCCCATTATTAAATTAAAAAAAAGGCCCTTTCATTGGTGATCGAGTGTTCCCCCTTCTGGAACCCTGATGTCCCCATTATTAAATCATGAAAAGCATGCCTTTTTCATTGGTGATCCAGTGATCCCCCCTTCCTGAACCCCAATGTCGTTGTTATTAAATCATAAAAAGCATGCCTTTTTCATTGGTGAGCCAGTGTTCCCCCGTCCCCGAAATATGATGTCCCCATTATTAAATCAATAAAGGCAAGCCCCTTTTATTGGTGGTCAAGTGGCCCCCCCAACCCCTCACACCAGCAGGTTGTGCCCACCATACCACCCCCACCATCCCGACATAGAGCCCGCACCAGCACAGCCCTCATCACACCTCTAGGGCCAGCGCAGACTGAACTGTCATTTGAGTGCAGTACTGTTTAGTGCACGTGCATCTATGCAAACCACAAATCTGTGATTACACATGCTGCGCAACTGCCCACCAGTCTTACAGAAGACTGAATATGTGGCTACCTTCCCAAGCTCTCCTGCCCATGGTAACAACATCCAGTATCCAACCTCTCATCATTTCTGATCATGTACTAATACAGCTAGAAATGTTGTGGGGCCTGCCCACAAATCCCCATCCTGGTGGCTAGACCCTCTTCTGATACATACAGTAACACACAATGTAAAGCCTGAATACAGGAAGAAGCCATGGCATACTTCCATATCAACGACAACAGTGAGATGTCTGTGAGCATCCTATGGGAGGCCATTAAGCCATCATGACAGGACTGATAACTGGATGCACGGCCCACCACAGAAAGGAAGGAGAATGTCAACTCGCACAGTTGGAGTCATCACTGCAACAGAAAGAGACAGAGATCAAGGCCTGCCGAGGGATGCTTCCAATCCCTTCCACATGGAGATACTCAAACTCTGCATGGAAATAGACTCACTTTTAACTAGAGAGGCAGATCTAGCTTTATTGAGACTCCGACGTAGGTCATGAGGGAGTAGAGAATGGTGCAGCAAAGTACTGACCTATCACCTGAAAAAGCAGCAAGCAAAACGCTATATTGCTGGGCTCAGGGACTCCTCTGGGAAGATGTGTACTTAAGAAGTACACATGAGGAACATAATGACGGACTTCTACAGTACTGTGTACAGCTCAACCTCAGCTCTAACTGCCTCTCAGATAGAGGCCTTCCTGAGCCCTCTTCAACTGCCCAAGCTCTTAGCTGAGCAGTTTCAAGATTTAGAAGCCCCAGTTATGGTCATAGAGGCTGAGACAGTACTAAAAGCGCTCAACCCTCATAATGCAGCTGGAGGGGATGGCTTCCCAGCCAAACTCCTACAACTCCTCACTCAGACACTCTCCTCCATATTGCACTGGCTACATCAGGATTCTACTTCTATTGGTAACTTTCCCCAAACCATGAGGACTGTGACCATTAGAGTTCTCTCAAATAAGGCCAAAGACCGCACTGACCTGGCAAATTACAGACATATCTCCCTCATCACAATAAAAGGCAATGTATTTGCCAAAGCCATGACCCTGAATCTATGGTGCCAACCCTCATCCACCCATCTAATGTGGGCTTTATCCATGGAGGGGTTAGCTCTGATCATATCCATACATTGCTAAACCTGATCCATCTGGCTAAAGGTACCCACACCTCAACCACAGCCATAGCCATAGACTTTGAAGAAGCATTTGATTTTGTGGAGTAGGTGTGTCTGTACACTGTATTAAACCACATAGGATTTGGCACCCACTTCCTTACTAACACACAAACCATATACATGAGCCTCTTGGCGAAGGCACTTAGTAACTCCATCATCTCTGACCCTTTCGCTCTAAGAAAAGGGACTCATCAAGGATAAAGAACCTCTGTGCGCAAACACCGAGGCAAGGGTTATCCCAAAGGGCACTTGGCTGGGAAGCCAAGTTTCAAGAAAATATAAAATCACACATGCCCCACAATGCAAAGCATCATGGGCTGCGTATGCAAATCACCACAGAATGTTATGCTGGTCCAACTTTAAGCAGAATTGCATGGTGCCGGAAGGCCTCTCACACAGTTTGCAAAGGGTGCTAACAGAAGACATAGACACGTGTTTCGTCCTACCAGGACTCATCAGTATGCCTCGTCTGTTTGACACCCCAGTGGAATGGACCAGCTACCCTTAAGGCTGTGTGCCTTGGATATATTGTGGTGAACCCATTAAAATAAAAAACTATTTAAAAGACAAAGAACCTCTGTGCGCAAACACCGAGGCAAGGGTTACCCCAAAGGGCACTTGGCTGGGAACATGTGTCTGTGTCTTCTGTTAGCACCCTTTGCAAACTGTGTGAGAGGCCTTTCGGCACCATGCAATTCTGCTTAAAGTTGGACCAGCATAACATTCTGTGGTCATTTGCATATGCAGCCCATGATGCTTTGCATTGTGGGGGCATGTGTGATTTTATATTCTCATCAAGGATGCCCACACTCTCACCTCAACTGTCTGTACTGGGTATAGAACCCTTAGCAGCAGAAGTCTGGGCTGCCCCTTAGATTCAGGGGATCAAGAGGGTAAAGAGCAATACAAAACTCTGCTATATACAGATGATATGCTGGTGCTCACGAATCAGGCCCCCAGCTCTTGACTCCACTCTCCTTCTTCTCAGCCATTTCTGGCCTTAAGAGCAATAGGTTCAAAACTGAAGTTCTACCTCTGAACTGTCACTGCATGGCCCCCTTGATGCAACCCTTTGGTTACAATGGGCACCAGAGATGATCAAATACTTGGGCATCAAGATCTCCTCAAATACCACCAAAATGTGTGACCTAAACCTTACACCACTCTTAGTAGAGTTGCGCATGGAATGCAACAGGTGGAAACCCCTCCACCTCACCATGGCAGGGAAAAGTGAGGCCATTAATATGGTCACAACTCCAAAAAATATTCCATTTCGTTGCCCACCTGCCTGTGATCATCCCTAATAAATGATTCGGAAACATAGATAGAATACTTGGTCATTTCCTCTGGGAGGGCAAACATGCCAGATACAGCTGAGTGAAACTCAGGTTGCATTGGAACAAGGGAGGATGGGGACTGCACTGGTTCAAAGCATACTACTCGGCTTTCATGACATCCCAAACCCTTAAATAGATAGCACCACCAGACTACGACCCCCCCCATCCCAGTCAACATTGAAGCCTTCCAGACCACTGGAGGGGGACCTGCAGCCTGCCTCTGTTTAGCACAAACCAAGTTTCCATGCTCACATCCCACCATTGGCAAGTCTGTGTCTATCTGAAAGCAGCTGCAATGTTAGCTGAGCCTAGCTTTGGCTTACCCTTTCCATGCTCCTATATGGGATAACTCTACTATTACCATAGGGAAGCTGCCAGTAAAATGGTAGCACTGGGAAAGTAAAGGCTTCCACCTGATCAAGGACTTGCTCATCCCTGGCTCCACCGCCATGGACTCCTTCCAAGGAATAATAATTTCTGGCACTTTCTGCAAGTCCATAGTGCACTGTGTCCCACCTCAACTCACCTCAGGGAGGTGGACAACTTCCCCTCACAGCACCCCCTGTGACAGGGTGTCCCCTCTCATAGTGGACACCCCTGGGATAAATTGAAACCCCTTCCCCAAGCAGTTTATATGTTTTGTATAATGTCTAACATACTGATTGGCTGGTTATAAATTAAGTGCTGAAGTGCTTATAATGCTTTCTGTGCATATTAACCTAAAAACAAAACTAAGAGGAGCAGTTTTAATAGAAAAGTAACAAAAATTGGTGTCTGCTTTTTCTAAATGTTAGCAGTCCTCTTCTAGGATATATTTTACAGCAGACTGCATGAGGTAATATGACCCTGCAGGAGAGTTTAGGAGAGCACAGCATGTTCTGACCTCGGCTTTGACCCTTAACAATGTTGTAAATAAGGTCTTCTGTGCTCCAGGTGGCTGCCAAATAACTGTTCTCTATGGAGCAACACTGGCCCCTAGTGGCTAATTTTATGTTATGTCTGTTGTTAATCAGAAGGCAGTGGAACATTTTTCCAGCTTCTAGTGAGCTTATAAAAAGCTCTACCTCAGTGCTGAGAGAGGATAGATAGGGTGGCCAGTTGGATACTGACTGAGGAAGGTGGAAGACCGTCTGATAGTGTATGCATTCACACTGTTTGATTCATGCTAGGCTGAAGAAAAGCCTTGGAAACTGTTGAACCTAAGCAGTTGTCTGACTTACCATTTTGCTTTCTGTATATTTTACTTGATGAAAATAAAATGATAAACACAACCATGCATTTTTTATGCACCTGACTTGTGGTCTGCCTGAAATTGTGTTATTCTAAACCCACACCCGGTAGCACCCCCTGCCAAGCTGACTTAAGGGGTGGGTAACATCTATCAGTATCTCTGGAATAGTCTCCCTGATCAAACCATTAAGGCACAATCCCAAAGGGCTGAAAGTCTGGCCAAACCAGCCACAGACATAGACTGGGGTGCTTGTTGGAGGATGGTACACATGGCTTTAAGGGGCCCCAAGGCCAGACTGACACAGAACAAAATACTCCACCAACAGTACAGCACACCAGTGGGTCTCCATGCAGCAAATCTTGTTCTCGACTGAAACTGTGAGATGTGGCTCTTCTGATGGTGACCTATACCATATAGTCTGGCAATGTCCAAGAGTCCAACCCTTCTAGGTGCACATCATACACTTTCTGACCCGGGTTTTGTCTCAACACCCAGGTTTTGTCTCATTATATATATATATATATATATATATATATATATATATGTCTCCAGAGCTACTTATTCTGTGCTGCAAGAATGGATCACCACACCTGTCAACAAGGATGCTAAAGTGGGTACTTGCTGTGTTGGTGAAAGCGAAGTGCCTCCTGATGAGATGATGGCACACCACTGAGGTACCCTCACTCAATGAATTACTCACTAATTTGATCCACCTAGCCAAAGTCAAAAGGTTCTCCCATTTTAATAGTAATACAATGGATGAATATGAGGCCATTCCTGACTCACTTGGGTGTAACTGCACCATTAAAATCCTTCCCCCAGTCCCATCACCTAGGATGGGGGTTGGCTAATTCACACACAGCCTCTCCCCAAAATAGGCCATTTGGGAATGACCTTTCTAACTTATGGAGTACCCACACCTATAACCCATGCATTCTCGATATACTGTTGGAATAGTTCCTTTACCTGGGATTCTTGGATGCTCAGCCAAATGTAAGCACCCCTTTAGTACTGTTACCTAGTATATATAGTTGTTTCATGATTTCTTACCCCCTTCAGTTACCCTGGGCAGGGGGGGTGAACCCCCTCCCTCAAGTGAAGTGACACAATGAATCATCCAGTACTTGACTATCATACTCGTACTTGCAATGTACTGTTCTAATTGCAATTTAAAATGAGATGTTGGTTTTGCTCTGATATTCTGTACAGTTTCCTGACTGTTCACTCTTATTGCATGTTTTATGAAATATTGGATCCCATGCCTCGTATTTGTGTTCAAAACTTTCAATAAAAAGATTAATGACAGAAATAGACAACCGTGATTGGCCAAGAATGATGTCATGATTTATGAAGTGGAGAAAGATGAAAGATGAGCTGGAACTCTCATACAACTTTATAAAAGATAGGGGAATATTTTGTTATTTGAGCCTCATAAGTGACCCTTTCAAGATTATTTATTTATTTATGTATGTTCGTATGTCTGTAATTATTTGAAAACTGGTAACTGGAAAAGGCACACTGAGCCAAGCTTCATTTCCAGGTGTGACCTAGGGAATGGGAACAGGACATACGGTAAAACTTACATAATATTGATGCTTGGTACAAATAAAGTGAAATCAGAGTACAGCATAACACAGTGCTAAAGCAAATAAAAGCAGCAAGTTACAGTGAGCGAGTATAATTTACTGATAGAGAGACCAGAACCAGGGCACGATGGCAGTCCAGAAGTAGAATAGTAAGGAGCCTGATACAGGCTGAGGTAGAGCCAAGAAAGAGGCCCAAACATCAGGGATAGTAGGAGCTCCATCATGGGAGGGTCAAGAGAGGGGTGACAGGAGCAGATGGGGATAGGGAGGAATTTTACCTGGTACATGAGGGAGTCTGGGGAGGGAGTTAGCGCTGGTACACAAGTTTGAGGGAGTGGGCAAAGATCTGTGTGTGTGAATCCCATGTGAGAAAGAAGAGTCAGTGATTGGCATATCCTCTGCCATGGAAGATCTGTCATGGTTAGGGAGTGATATCATTGGTCATGCCTGTCTTTTGGAAGGAGTCAGGATAGAGCAGACTGCAGCCACGAGGAGTTCAGAAAAGAAAATCAACAGTCTCCACCTTTTCAGCGGAGAGAAATCCTGGGTTTTACCCAGCTGACCTTGGATAGAAGAATATTGCTCAACGCAAGGCCAAGGTATGTTGGCCTCTATGGTTGTCAACTGCCCTGGGGAGAACATCAGACAGAAATGTAAAGAGAGGCATGAATATCATTTTCAAAGTTTAGCACCAGAAGCATTAGCCAGGCTCTGCTGAGCATGCAATCTGTGGTGTCCAGCAGCTGGGGCAAGATCACAAGGGAAGAAGTGAGCATGAACAAAACATATCCCACTGTAATACAGTGCTACTTGTGATCATGTTTAATACTGCCATGAAGCACAACACTGACAGCATTATTTTATTTATTTATTTATGTAAAAATTGGTACCCAGGAGAGGAACACTGAGCCAAGGCTCATTTCCAAATGTGTGTTGGGGGGGATACAAACGTAAAGCATATACAGCACTAATGAAACAGTATAAAACTAAATTGAAACTAGAACAAGTGCAATAAGAATAAAAAGTGCCAAAAGTTGATGCAGTGAGCAATTCCAATCCATAACTAACGTGACAAGAGCAGGTTGAAACATGGTAGAGCAGCGGTCACTGGGATAACGACTGAATCTGGGTGGAGGCACAATAAATGGGTAGAATGGGTACCAAAGGGAGGGTCAGGTAGGGGACAGACAGGAGCAGGTGGGGTCGGGGAGGAGCTTTAGCTGGTGCCTAAGTTCACAGGGGAGTGACAGAGAGAGGAGGAGAGCAGGTTCCAGAGGGAGGGAAGCTGATAGGAGAAGGCTGACTGCCCAGCAGAGGAGTGACGGTGGGGAGGGGAGAAGGTGCAAGGATCCCTGGAGTGGATGGAGTCTGACGCAGATGGAATGGGTGAGAGGAGTCAAACTCTGGGAGCATCATTTCGGTAACCAGTTCCCAGTCAACCTGGGGAGACAGGCAGTGTTAATTGCTATTCTAGACACCAAGTCTGGTGTGGAGCTTGAAGAGTATGTCATCAATGTAGGCAGAAAAATCAAGCCTGCTATTAAGCCACACACCAAGATACGTGAAGGAGGAAACCACTTCAAGAGGGGTGCCAGCCATGGTGGGGAAAACAGGGAGGGGGTAAGCCTAGCCAGTTTCAGCTGGTGCCAAAGGTCAAGAGCGCTGTTTTTTTAGTGTTGACCCAGAGCTAGTTGAAGTGAAACCAGCGCAGGACATTGTGGAAGTCTTACTAGAGCAAGACTTCCTCTGCCGTATTCAAGGGGCCACAAGTGCAGATGACTGTGTCATCTGCATACATATAATTATGCGAATTGGCACAGACAGAGGGGAGGTCATTCAGAAAAATGGAGAAGAGGATTGGACCCAGGATGGAGCCCTGTGGGACCCCAGCTTGAATTGGTAGGGGAGGTGACAGGATGTCTTCTATCTGTAAAAATTGTTGACAGCCCGAGAGCTAGGAACAGAACCAGTCAACAGCAGGGGCTGAGAGGCTGGCAGAGGTCAGCTTGTCCAGAAGGAGTGGATGGGTCACAGGATCAGAGGCATTGGCCAGATCAATGAAAATAGCCAATGTTATGTTCCTCTGATCCATCCTAGTGAGAATGGAGTCAGTGACCCCTAGCAGGCAGGAGACATTTGAGTGGTTCTTCCAAAAAAAATACTGATAGAGGGAGAGGAATTTGGAAGAGTGGAGGAAGTCTGCAATCCTGAAATAGAAAAGTTTCTCTTGCAGCTGCTTTGCAAGAGAGGGAGATAGGACAGAAGGTGCCAGCAGATGAGTCATCCCTTTGTGAGGGGGTAGAACTTTCACAGACTCAAATCAGAAGGAAGGTGCACCCCGATAATGAAGGCTGGTGCAAGGTCTGGGGTGTGCAACCCCTGACTGAAATGAACCACTGTACAAACTGACCTGTACTTGAGGAAATTAACATGACAAAAACACGATGTGTAGATTTTAACCCATAGGCTGCCAACAGAATGGAATTCAGGACTGATACATCAGTCCATGGCACAGCAAGGGCTAAAGGCACAGTGCCTGTATTTAATTGCCAATTGGACACAAAGGAATACAAAGTACAAAATAACTTTTTGTAAATTCAAAATTCATAACATGAGAAATATAACACTGCAGGACTAGGAACAATGAGAACAATGCCCTAGTGCTTCGCTCTGCTAGAGCTTCCTCAAGGGGAGCTATAGTCACAAAAGATCATCCTTTATATAGCCCACACCATAACTAGTAAATCAATCACAAGTTATGACATCATAATTGAACATTTTACTACATTAGTGTGTTTTATACATATTGTATTAACCAATTCTTATAGGGCTCATAACCAAAGGACAAGTGTAATAATTAGGCACTTATAAAAATAAACATTGAAATAATATTGTGATAATCACAAAATAATTGTACAAAAATACCCAAAAATCAGGCTTGTGTTAGCATATAATTAGTCTTTTTATGCCACATTTTATCACACTTAATTAATTCTTAAACCAGTACTGCTGGGCTGGAGCAATAATTGGGGTAATTTTAAAGAGTTAATAATAACTTGAGTAAAATAAAATATGTATGCATGAGACCTAGGACTGTAGCTGAATAACAACACTGGTGCTAAAACAGGTAAAAGTTTCCTGCACTCTGCCAGGTCAGTGGTCTGGAAAAGAAGGGAAAAAAATACATTAATCAAAAAGGCAGTGTATGTAAACACATTAATGAAAAAGCTGCATAAATTTCCATGAAAAGTTCTTATAAGAATTGGGGGGGAAAAGAAAAGAAAAGTCCTATGCTTGGGGCGGGGATACTCAAGTTCCTGTTAATAAAAACTGTAACCTTAAAGAATTGGGGCATTTTCAAAATACAGTAGAACTCTGAAATGAGGTGAAAATGGAAAAAGAGAAAAAGAGAAAAAAAGGAAAAAAAGAGTCCTAATAGGAGAAACCCAAGATATTTAAAACTTATAAATTATTCAGTAATTAAAGTTTTTTGGAAATTTTTTGTAACCAATTGGGCAGAAATATGAGACTAGGTCAAAATGCTGGTAAAATGTCCTCAATTGGAAATAATCATGTCTATATGAAGAAAAAATAATATATTAAAAAACTTTACACTTTCATTTAGACATCACATAAGGTTCAAATCATGAAAATTCCCTTGTATAGATTCACAAATATGGTTTGAAATCAATCTCTAAGTTCATGCCATCCGGTGTGAGAGCATCTAGGGTGAAAATCCAAAATGTTTCAAGCTGTAATAAGCGTTGTAATCTATTACCACCCTTTCTGCCCACACACACTTGTTCCAGACCCATGAACTGAAATCCTGTGGTATTATTACTATGGTGATGGAAAAAAATGCTCTGCAACTGAATTCTTCACGTTGTAATTCTTAATGTCCCTAATATGTTCCTGCATCCTGAGTTTTAATGCACGTGTGGTTTGACCCACATACAGAGTCTTGCATGTACACAATATGGCATACACCACGAAAGCTGTGATACATGATATAAAGTGTCGAATGTGCACGTACTTTTCATTTTAGGGGTGTTCAAATTTCTTATCCTGTTTACAAAAACAGCAGATGTTGCAACTGCCACATTTATGCATCCCACGTGGTTTCATTGGTAGCCAGGTCCTACTCCCACCAGTGTCTCCCACAAACTGACTTTTGACAAGTGCGTCCTTTAAATGTTTTCCTCTACGGAAAGTTACTCTGGGTTTTTCACCAGTATTGTTTTTTAATATTTCATCATTTAAAAGGATAGGCCAATATTTGTGTACAATATGTGTGTACTATGGGGTTTTGTAGGTAAGCTGTGGAGCAGCACACTAGGGTCAGGGATTCCTCTAAGTTTTTCGTGGTTGTCCCTTTTGAAATTTCGCACAGTAGATTCATTGATTTCTCAGCCGTGCTCTGACTTGTAGAATCTGACTGCACTCATAACTCCACTCTCTGCCATGTGTTTTCCAATTTGATATCGCACATCAGGGCTGTATATGACATATTCAGAGCAGTGTTTTGTTTTTTTTGCTGGAGGGGGTGATGCACAGTGAAGCTCTGTAACAACATTCTCGGCTACATGTAGTGGGATATCAGCACTTTCTGACAGCAGCGTTGGATCATCTAGCTGTGAGCAATCCTGCTTTACCGATTTCTGCTTCAACCAGCTTACGAGAGACATTCTGCAACAGTAGCAGCAGCAAGGATGAAAGCAGGTGAGTCGCTCCCTGACTTTAAAGAGGG
This sequence comes from Neoceratodus forsteri, assembly GCA_016271365.2. Taxonomy (NCBI): domain Eukaryota; kingdom Metazoa; phylum Chordata; order Ceratodontiformes; family Ceratodontidae; genus Neoceratodus; species Neoceratodus forsteri. The sequence continues at coordinate 325,351,336 of CM057454.1, read as the reverse complement.
GTCTAATTGGGGTATTAGTGTTCTAATTAGGGAGTGACAGCACAACGACCGTACTACACCTTCAGTGATTGCTTAATGGTATTAGTGTTCTAATTAGAGAGTGACTGCACAATGTGCACAACGTACGACCGCAAATATAAATTACCGCCAACAGCATGTCAGAGTCGGGAGCGTTAAATTAAACAAACGTGATAGAAAGTAATTCTACAGTACATATACAATAAAGAATACAACCCCTATCATAAAATCATCATTAAATGGTTCCGCTTTATTGATGACATTTTGTGTGTCTGGGCAGGAACTGAACCTGAAGCCAATGAGTTTTTGAGTTGGATTAACCATAATGACATGAATTTAGGTTTCACTAGCAATTTTCAAAAAAACAACATTGACTGCCTAGATATCACACTTATGACATCAGAAAATAGCTCTGTGGTCACTAAGAAAAAATTACTTACCTTAGTAATGTTGTTTCTTCTAATGGATTCTTGCTATATTATGACTATTGCAGTTTGCCCCAGCCTTAGAACTGTTCCGGAGGTGAAAGAGTTAACTTCCATGCAGAGCATGGAGCTTAGAGCGCAAGCTCGGTTCAGAAGCTCTGTTTGGCTGGTTTCAAACTGAAACCGTCAGATCTTTACGAGCAAAAACTCACTAAGGTTCTGTGTGGAAGCTGTAACCTACACTAGCCAACTGGCTACTAATATATTAACACATTTTCCCTGGTCCCAACACAAAGACTCAAGTCAGTGGACCAGAAAATTAAGATAAAATAACTAAATAAACACAACACCCAAACATGAAAGAGGGCATCAATAAATGCCAACAGAGGACTACCCACCCATACCCCAAAGTAGGAGTTCTGAGAGGGCAGGCTGGGGAGGTCATAATATAGCAAGACTCCATTAGAAGAAACAACATTACTAAGGTGAGTAATTTTTTCTTCAGACAACATGAAGTCTTGCTATATTATGACTATTGCAGACACACAGCAGTAATCTCCATGTGAGGAGTGGACAGAACCTACTAGGGAATAGGCTCTGAAGCAATGCTGTGTTAAACCGAGCATCCTCCTGGCCTGAATATCCAGGAGTAATGCTTGGTGAAAGTGTGTACTGTCTTCCAAGTAGCTGCCTGACATATCTCCAAGATAGGGATGTCTCTAGCAGCAGCTAGGGATGCAGCTGTACCTCTGGTAGAGTGAGCCCTCAGGCCTGAGGGGGGAACCTTACCCAGCTTTTGATAGCAAAATTGGATACAAGAACGATCCACCTGGCAATGGATCTTTTAGTGGCAGGTCTCCCTTTCCCAACCTCACCATAAGTGAGAAACAGTTGGAGGGAGTCAAACCTGTGACCCTTGGTACGCTCTATGTAGTAACTTAGGGCACTCCTAACATCTAAGCTGTGCAGCCTCCTCTCACCAGAAGAGGAATGGTCAGTGAAGAACACTGGGAGTGAAATAGATTGGTTAAGGTGGAAATCTGAAACCACCTTAGGTAAAAACTTCCTGTTAGTCCTGAGGACCACTTTATCCCTGTGAAAGGAAATAAAGTCAGTTTCTACTGATAAAGCCTGTAACTCACTTATACACCTGGCAGAAGTGATGGCTACCAGAAATACAGTTTTCCAAGTCAAATACTTAAGCTCTGCCGAAGACAGAGGCTCAAAGGGGGGTTGCATTAGCTGAGCAATGCATACATTAAGATCCCAAGCCGGGCAGGGTCCCTGAATGGAGGATTGGTGTGAAGCAATCCTTTAAAAACTTGGAAAATACAGGATGAGCAGAGAGAGAAGAGGGCTTCCCTGCTGAAATGAAGGCAGAGACAGCAGCCAAGTGCACTTTCAGGGTGGCTGGTCTCAGTCCCAAAGAATTAAGATGGACCATGTAGTCCAATACAGTAGGTAGATCAGCAGATTCTGGGGAAACATGCTTCCCAGAACACCATATGGAAAACCTTTTCCACTTGGAGTTATAGGCAGCCCTGGTGGAAGGCTTCCTAGCAGCTTTCAGGATTTCGAGAACACTTTGAGAAAGTTGCAAATCGGCAAACTCTAACTGCTCAAGAGCCAAGCCTTGAGGGTCAAGGATTTGAGATTCGGATACCAAACTCTCCCCTGAGCACAGGTTAACAGATTGTGGTTCCTGGGGAGACACAGGGGAAGATGGACTGCTAAGGACAGAAGGAGTGGGTACCAGGGCTGCCTGGCCCAGTCTGGAGCAATCAGGATCATTTTGCAGGGCTGAGACCTGACTTTGACTAGTACTTTGAACAGGAGAGGGAAGGGGGGAAGGCATAAAGAAACTTCCCATCCCAATCGAGGAGAAAGGCATCCAGGGGAACTGAGCCCAACACTGGGGGCGTGCAACAAAACAGTGGAAGTTGATAATTGTCTGGGGCTGTGAAAAGATCTATCTGAGGAGTGCCCCATCTGGCAAACACTATCCCCAGTACTAGGGGATCCAGTGACCATTCGTGATGGCCCTGGGAAATCCTGCTGAGGGCATCTGCCAGGACATTGTCCTTGCCTGGGAGGTGAACTGCTATGAGGGAAGTGTTCAGGGAGTAAGCCAGAGACCACAACTTCATTGCCTCGGTGCACAAGGCCGAAGACCGAGTGCCCCCTTGTTTGTTGATGTACCACATTGTAGTGGTGTTGTCTGTTCTGACCTGTACTACCTTGTTCTGAACAGATGCAGAGAAAACCTGAAGTGCTAGAAAAACAGCTCTGAGTTCCAACAGATTGATGTGGAGCAGAGATTCCTGAGGGGACCATAATCCCTGGGTGGAGAGGTCGCCCATGTGAGCTCCCATCCCAAAGGGATGCATCTGTAGTAAGGTCAAGGAATGGGACAGAGGGATGAAAGGCACCCCTGTCTCAGACTGCTCTGATCCTGCCACCACTGAAGGGCCTGGATCAGGGTTCGAGTCACTGGGATTAACTTGGATAGAGGATATCTTCTTTGAGACCAGAAAGCTCTCAAATGGAACTGAATGTCCCTCATCTGAAATCTTGCTCCTTGCACCACAGCTGTGGAGGCAGCCATGTGCCCTAGGAGGTGCAGGAAATGCCTTGCTGGTCGAGAAACCTGCAGAGTGAAGGAGGCAGCCAGGGCCACTAAGGTCCTTACCCTTTCCAATGGAAGGAAGGCTCTGGCCTGCTTTGTATCCAGTTCTGCGCCTATAAAGGTGAGTACCTGGACAGGTTCCAAAACTGACTTTGGAAGATTGAGAAGAAATCCTAGAGAGGTAAGCAGCTGCTGGGTAACTAGCAGGTGTGATTTGACCTGGTCTGGAGACTGACCCACAATGAGCCAGTCATCCAGGTAGGGAAAAATGGCAATCTTTTGCCTTCTTAGGTGAGCGACTGCTACTGCCAGACACTTTGTGAACATCCTTGGGGCAGAAGTGAGGTCAAGGGCATTGCTCTGAACTGATAATGGCCTGAGGCAGTTCGAATCTGAGGTACTTTCGATGGGAGCTTCTGATAAGAACATGAAAGTAGGCATCTTTGAGGTCCAGGAGGCTAGCCAGTCCCTGGCCTTAGGGAGGGTAAAATCATTCCCAGTGTCACCATTTTGAACTTTGGCTTTAAAAGGTGCTTGTTTAGATATCTTAGATCCAGGATAGCGCCACTCTCCTGTCTTTTTGGGGTAAGGAAGTACCTGGAGTACAGACCCTTGCCCTGGTGAAGGGGAGAAACCTTTCTACAGCTCCGAGCCAGGAGGTTGAGACTTCTGTTTCCAAAGCAAGAGTCTCTAAAGGGTTTGTAGGTGGAAAAGATCTGGCTCTCATCTTTGGAAATTTCTTGAAGCTGAGAACCAGACCCTGGCTCACTACTTCCAGGACCCACCTGTCTGAAGTTAAAGACTGCCAGTCCTGGACAAGTGAGCCAACCTGCCCCTACAGGTAGTGGAGAGAGCCGACCTGGGCATCCCATCAGGGTGTCTGTTTGGCAGGGGGCTTTAGGCTGAGGGGTGAGAGCCTGCTCAACCCCATCTGCCTCTCCTCTGAAGAACCTCTGTACATAGGCTGAAGAGGAGGGGGCCTGAGTCTGGTAAAAAGGCCTGTGAAAAGGCCTACCCCTACCCCTGGGGGGCTGCCTCTGAGGAGTGGCTTGCCATTCCTTGGCTTGTGCACTCCTGTAAGTGGTTCTATATTCATCCATTTTCTTCAAATAATTCTCTGTCTGCTCCCCAAACAGAGAATTTCCCACCACAGGAAAATCCATAGCCTTAGACTGGCTATCCTGTGACAAAGAAGTACACCTGAGCCAGGCCAATCTGCGAAAAGCCACAGACGTAGCCATGACTCTAGAGGATACATCATTAGAATCCACTGCAGCATGGAATTGCACCTTAGATGCCTCAATACCATCAAGGGCCACCTGCTCCAGCTCCTCATGAGCTGGCCAGGGACCTGTTTGGCTAAGGCCATGACAGTATCCCATCTAGATTTTTGGTATCTTGCAACATAAGCCATATAGTTAGCTTGTCTGAGTCCCAAGGATGCTGCCATGTATTGTTTTGGCCATGGCATCAATCTTCCTGGAATCCTTGTCAGGAGGATGTGAAGCCAGTGGAATAATAGCTTTATCACAGGCTGCAGCCTGAACTACTAACATGACTGCATTGCTGTGAAAGAAAATCTGTATCAGGACCTGACAAAGTGTACCTCCTGTCCATCTATTTATCCACAGGAGGCACAGAATTAGGAGCTTTTAAAATTTTTATTGTTTGTTTTCTAAAGGATTTATGTAAAGGGATGGACAACCTCCTGGACTCTGGGATATCCATCATCTCCACATAGTCAGGCTCCTCTTGCTCATCCAAAGCCTCCTCTAAGGGAAGCTGGAGGGTCTCAGCAACTTTTTTATAAAACAAAAAATGAGAAGGGGACTCAGAAAGCCTAGGGGGAGACTCACCTGAAGGTCTGTCTGGGGAGATGTCCGGTTCAATGGGCACATCCAGACTTTCAAAGTCACATTCACACTGATCATAATCCTCATCCCCCTCCTCTGGTTCATAGAACTCTTCTATATCATAATCCTGAACCACTGGAACCGATCGAACCGACCTTTTGCCAGACAGTGGCGGTTCGGAGGGAACCGGGGACAGGGACTGGACAATCTGTATTGCCCTGGCTATCTCAGCAGCAGTTGGAGAAGGAATTTTGGACTCCAAACCTGCTGATTTTTAGATCTTTGCTGGAACTGGCTCTCAGAGCCAGCTTTTCGCTTGCCGAGGAAGTCTCGCCTCTGGTCAGAGGCACTCCTCCGTTCGGGTTGGCACCGAACCGGCTGGCCATCCGGTCAGCCGGACTTTTGGCCTCTGTTCCCTGAGCCTGCCCACTCTCTTGTCCAGGGTGGCTGCAGGGAAATTTTTACAAATCTGGCAGTCTGAATTGAGGTGGTCAAACCCCAGACAATAAACACATGTAGTGTGTGGGTCAGCCTTGGCAAAGGCTTCCCCACAGACACTACAGTGTTGAAACCCAGTGGGCCCGGTTTTTCTTTTGGGTTTCTCAGACATGATGCCAGCCTAACCAACCAACTTGCCCTTTTGATGGCAGTGCCAGGCAAGACACCCTTATCGGTTCCAAACTGTGTCACGGGTCGTGGAAAAAACCGTAATGAAATCCGTGTTTTTTAGAACCGATAAGAACCGGAATCAAGACTTCTAAAAAGCCTTAAAAGGCTTTAAACTTATATTCAAATACAACTCAATCGGTTCAACCGAACCGATAATACTTTTACAAGTTCCACACAGAAAAAACCCTATCTATTACTTACGATTACCATAGACAGAGCCTGAACCGATCGGTTTTGCGGTTAAAATAATGAAATCGCGGTTAAATTAAACCGAGAAATAGCGCTTTAAACCGAAGAAATGAACCGAGCAACAGGAGGAATCTCCGGAGCGACTGTTCAGTGAGGCGGAGTAAAGAATCTGATGGTTTCGGTTTGAAACCAGCCAAACAGAGCTTCTGAACCGAGCTCGCGCTCTAAGCTCCATGCTCTGCATGGAAGTTAACTCTTTCACCTCCGGAGCAGTTCTAAGGCTGGGGCAAACTGCAATAGTCATAATATAGCAAGACTTCATGTTGTCTGAATAAGGGTTTTAGGAAAGGGACATCTAGTCATCATCATAGAAAATTGAAAGAATCCATTCCTCTTAGCCAGTTTCTGAGGCTAAAAAGGAATTGCTCTGAATCTGAGGAATTTAATAAACAGGCTGATGCAATGAGGCAAATGTTTCTCGTCAGAGGCTATTCTGAGGGAGTTCTAGATAATGCATTACCTAAAGCATTAAATACAAATCGTTCAGTTCTGCTCACCCCGAGGCTTCCCACGCTGAACCTGTGGAACCGGTGTGCTTCAGCACCCAATGTAATCATCTTTCAGGTAAAACTGAAGGAATAGTACACAAATATTGGCCTATTCTTTTAGATGATGAAGTATTAAAAAACAATACTGGTAAAAAACCCAGAGTAACTTTCTGAAGAGGAAAAAATTTAAAGGATGCACTTGTCAAAAGTCAGTTTGTGGGAGACACTGGTGAGAGTAGGACCTAGCTACCAATGAAACCACATGGTATGCATAAATGTGGCAATTGCAGCATCTGCTGTTTTTGTAAACAGGACAAGAAATTTAAACACCCCAAAAATGAAAAGTATGTGCACATTCAACACTTTATATCATGTATCACAGCTTTCGTGGTGTATGCCATCTGGTGCCCATGCAAGACTCTGTATGTGGGTCTGCCCAATTGGTTACAAACAATTTCCAAAAAACTTCAATTGCTGAATAATTTATAAGTTTTGAATATGTTGGCTTTCTCCTATTATGCCTCTTTTTTCCTTTTTTTTCTCTTGTTCTCCTTTTTCATTCTCACCTCATTTCAGAGCTCTACTGTACTTTGAAAAGTTCCCAGTTCTTTAAGGTTACTGTTTTTATTTACAGGAACTTGGTTGACCCCCCAGCATAGGACTTTTCTTTCTTTTTCTTTTCCACTTCTGCCCCCCCAACACGCACAGCTCTTATAAGAACTTTTCATGGAAATGTAAAGCGTATTTTACATATGCAGCTTTTTGATTAATGTGTTTATATACACTGCCTTTTGATTAATGGCTTTTTTCTCTTCCTTTTCAGACCACTGATCTGGCAGAGCACAAGAAACTTTTACCTGTTTTCATAGATTCATAGAAGTGTAACGGCAGAAAAGGACCGAACTAGGCCCACCAAGTCTGCCCATTTGCCCAGCTATCTGCTAGGACCTGTGCCTCCCCCCCTTAACAAATTCCATGTGGTTGTCCCATGCCCTTTTGAATCCCTCCACTGTTTCCTCTCCGACTGCCTCTGGGAGTTTGTTCTACTTTTCTACTACTCTCTCTGTGTAATAGTATTTTCTAATGTGACCCCTGAACTGTCCCCCCACCACCTGCAGGCCATGCCCCCTCGTCCTCTGATTTCACTTCATCATGAAGATGCTCCCCCCCGGCACCCTGTTTATATCCTTAAGGTACTTGAAAGTCTCGATCATGTGTCCCTCTCCCTTCTCTGCTCCAGGGAGTACATGTTCAGATCTCTCAACCTATTTTCATAGGATAGGTGGCTTAACCCTTTTACCATTTTTGTCACTCTCCTCTGAACGCTTTCTATCCTCCCCAATCCTTCCTGAGGTATGGCCTCTAGAACTGGACTCCGTACTCCAAGTGTGGTCTAACTAGATGGGTGTACATTGGTTATGATGGGTTTTAGCACCAGTGTTGTGATTCAGCTACAGTCCTAGGTCTCGGGCATAAATATTTTATTTTACTCAAGTTATTAATGACTCTTTAAAATTACCCCAATTATTGCTCCAGCCCAGCAGTACTGGTTTAAGAATTAAGTGTGATAAAGTGTGGCTAAAAAAGACTTATTATATGCTAACACAAGCCTGATTTTTTGGATATTTTTGTACAATTATTTTTTAATTATCACAATATTGTTTCAATGTTTATTTTTATAAGTGCCTAATTATTATACTTGTCCTTTGGTTATGAGCCCTTTAAGAATTGATTAATACAATATGTATAAAACGCACTAATGTAGTAAAAATGTTCAATTATGATGTCATAATTTGTGATTGGTTTACTACTTACTGTGTGGGCTATGTAAAGGATGATCTTTTGTGACTATAGCACCCCCTGAGGAAGCTCTAGTGGAGCGAAGTGCTGGGGCATTGTTCTTAGTCCTGCAGTGTTATATTTCTCATGCTATGAATTATGAATTTACAAAAATGTACTTTGTATGTTGTATTCCTTTGTGTCTAACTGGCAATTAAATACAGGCACTGTGCCTTTAAAATGTACACATCATGTTTTTGCCACGTTAATTTCCTCAAGTGCAGGTCAGTTTGTACTGTGGTAGAACTTTCACAATCTTCCATGGCAGGGGGACAGCACGGAGGGAGAAGGAATGGTTGAGGAGATGAGTAAGGGGGGAGGTGATAGCAGGAGTGGAGAGATGGAGACGTGTAGGGTCCAGGACATCTGGGCTAGATTTAAACAGGTTGAGTGAGGAGAGGGAAAGCATGATTTCCTGGGTAGCAATACAGGGATGTGAAACCCCAGGGAGGGGTGGGAAGGAGACAAAGGTAGAGGCAGGACAACGGAGAGCAGTCAGGAGAGGGGGGAAAGGATGGCACAAGTTGTCAAAAACTTGTTGACGTGAGAAGCTACAGGATGGTCAGAGACAGGAGAATTATTAACCATGAGGACTGGGAGAGTGGGCTGGGTAGGAGGATCAAAAAGGGAGTGAATCACCTTCCAGAATGTGACTAGAGAATTAAAGTTCTTCTGGAGGTTGGCCTTAAAACAGAGGGACTTTGCGGTGCAGACTGCCTTAGTGCATAAATTTCTAAGTGCTCTGTAAGAGAGGAAGCCAGACAGACAGCAGGACAATTTGAATCAGGCCCAGTTTTGATCATGGGACTTGCATAAATCAGTAAGATCAGTAGTACTCAAGAGGTGGTGCGGCGATTTAACCCTGGACTTACTGAGATGGACATGATTGTCCCACACAGAAGTAAATTTTGAGTGGAACAAGGAGAGGACCATGTCTGTGTCGGGGGCGAAAAGGGACCAGTCACTTGCATCATGGTTACTCAAGGAGAGCATTAATGTTGAGCGACCAAAAGGATCTATACCAGATGAACTTGGGTTCAGAATGAAGGCGCCAGACTTTGCTGATACAGAATGTCATGCATTAACTAGAAAGTGACAGCCTGGACTCCGTAGTATAAGAGGTGTTTACAATTTTGCCCTGATGTGCAGACCAAGTGCCTTAGTGAGTGCTTGCTGGGGAAGTACCCCCAACAAGGCCTCACACCCCTGACTTCACTGCCATGACCCTCAGCCTCTTGAGAGGGATGGGACATCCATACCACAATCTCTGGCCTCAGATCCAGGAGTGAGGACTAGTGCTATAGCAACACAGGAGATGTGTGCACTAGAGGAGGGGCCGCTGCTTTGGACACTGAACCCTGTTTGTCCTGTAGCCTAAATCATAGTCCCCCTGAGTTTAAAAGAGGTTTCTGGCTCAACTGTGGTTTCTGATACTTTTTTACATCCTGCAGAGCATATTTTTTTCATCTTCTCTTACAGTTTAACTTCAATTCCTGTTTACTGTAGGTTCCTGCTGGACAAGACCCCCTGCTGGTTTTCAGCTCCTGCTGTTCTTTGGGTCATGCATGCAACCTCTTATGCTCCAGGAGCCGTAACTCAGCCAACAGAATAAATTGTACAATATGAGGACGTCTACTCATGATTAAGCAAGGATTCGCAGTACACTGAGATACGCAGTGACCAGAGCATTGAAATATAATATATGGAGACTGATTGGTGTTTTGTAATGTAGCTGCAAAAAACATCACGCAACAATGACTCTCCTTTCTAGATCCTGTAAATTCCACATAGGATGGTGGCAAAGACCATGAAATGAGAGAGCTGGCCTGAGAGATTGGGACCAAGGGCCACCCTGATTACCACAAGTAGCCTGTAGGGGTGAAGACACTGTTGCTTGCCCTGTTGGGCAAAACAACTCTAGTGTATATATTCTGGTGTGCATTTCTTCCTTTTGTCTTTCAAGTACCCCAAGATAAAGGAGGGTTCTGTGAAATGAGGCAGGATGGAAGACATCTGCCCTATGGCAAATAAGGTTGGGGGGACTGGCATCAAGACAGTACCTCAGCGTGGTCTTGATCCCTGTTGGCTAACATATAAATTATTTTATTTTAATAATTATTTACATTTTGCTACATGAATGTAATGGCACATATTGTTCTATTGGATCTCCTGGGCATGGTACAGGCTGGGTTAGAGGTATTCTCAGGGAGGAAGGAAAATTAGTGCTAGTCACCCATGGATTAAGGGGTAGAGTACAGGTCACAGCAGTAGTGCCATAGGACCAGTAGAGATAGGAGTGATCCAAGAGGCTGTGGACTGATAGGATCTGAGCCTGGGTGGACTGACTGAGGGCCGAAAGTATGGGTGCAAGCAGGTAAGTTACTGGTCTACAACAGAGGTATGTGTAGATGGCCAAGCTGCAGATATCTCCTGGCAGTGCTGGTGGATGCAGGTCACTGGCCTATGCAAGTATGTGATCACAAGTAAAGGTCAGTTACCCCATTGGTCAGTGAGGGGCCTGGGTGTCGTTGGAGTTGGAGTGCTCTTATGCACTGTGGGTGGAGAGTACTCAGGAGGCGTGAGAGCCAGACGAGAGATCCAGATTCTTGTCATGACTATAGAGGCCATATTGTCAGGAGTCAGAGGGTGTTCCCCACCCCACTACAGACAGAGGGTAGGATTCTATGCATTGTATCTCCCCTGATTGCTAGAACCAGCAATTGTTTAAGGCAGGGGAGTATGTAACACATATCTCCTCTTCTCAAGGGAGAGAGAGAGATGCTGTTACTAGACTTTTGGGAGCTCAAGAGCGAGAGATAGCTCATTGATAGACTGCAAAGAAAGGGCTAATACCATCATCCCTGGGTTCTAGTGAGGGGAGAGGAGGGGGTTTTGAAAGAACTCTTGAAACTAAGGGTGGACAAAGCAATGGAGCCTGATGGGATTCACCAAATAATTCTAAAAGAACTAAGGGTAGAACCGGTAGCACCACTGACTACTCTCTTTAACAAATCATGGGAGGATGGGGTGGTACCTGAGGACTGGAGAAGGGCAAATGTGATTCCACTTCACAAAAGTGGGAGCAGGGCAGAGGCAGGAACTACAGACCAGTTAGTTTGACTTCAGTGGTAGGGAAAATAATGGAATCACTTCTGAAGGAAAGAATTGTTGAGTACCTAGAAGTCAGTGGGGCATAGGACCCAAGGCAGCATGGTTTCACAGCAGCAAAGTCATGTCAGACGAACCTAATAGATTTCTTTGACTGAGTGACCAAAGTAGTAGACCAGGGAGGGGCTGTGGATATGGCTTACCTAGATTTTAGCATAGCATTTGACACGAGTCTCACACAAAAGATTAATATACAAGTTAGCCAGCCTTGGAGTGGGTCCCAAGGTGGTAGCGTGGATAAAAAACTGGCTGGACAATAGGACGCAAAGGTTAATAGTAAATGGAGTCCACAGTGAAGAAAGGAGGGTAACTAGTGGGGTACCGCTGAGTTCGGTACTGGGACCAGTCCTCTTTAATGTCTTTATAAGTGACACTGGAGAGCACCCGGAAGGAAAGGTATGTCTCTCTGCAGATGACACAAAGATCTGCAACAGGGTTGATACACAAGGTGGGGTGGAAAGGATGAAAAGGGACTTGGCAAGGTTGGAGGAATGGTCAAATATGTGGCAGTTCAGATTCAATGCAAAGAAGTGCAAGGTAATGCATCTGGGAAATAAAAACCCAGGGGAAGAGTACACAATGGGGGGGGGGGGGGTGAGTTAATAACAACGACAAAAATTGAAAGACACCTATGAGTAATTATATCAGATAACCTAAAGATGGGCAAGCAATGTGAGAAGGCAGTAAGGAGGGCTGGGGGATACTAGGATGCATAGGAAGAGGCATCAACAGTAGAAAACAGGAAGTTGTTATCCCTCTGTACAGACAGTTGGTGAGACCCCATCTGGAGTACTACGTGCAATTCTGGAGACCCCATCTCCGCAAAGACATAGACAGAGTGGCGGCTGTTCAGAGGAGGGCCACCAAAATGGTGCAGGGTCTGCACCAGAAGACATACGAAGAGAGACTAAAGCAGCTTAATATGTATACTCTTGAGGAAAGGAGGGAGAGGGGGGACATGACAGAAGCCTTCAAGTATCTCAAGGGAATTAACAAAGTACAAGAGGGTAGCATCTCTCAGAAGAAGAGATGTGCAAGAACAAGGGGGCACAATTTGAAGATAGAGGGGGTACGGCTCAGAGGTAATGTTAGAAAGTAGAAAGTATTTTTTTCACAGAGAGGGTTGTGGGTGCATGGAACAGTCTTCCTGAGGAGGTTGTGGAGTCAGGAGCAGTGGGAGAATTCAAGAATGCATGAGACAGGCATAAGGCAATTCTAGTGGGGGGGGGGGCGTAAGAGGAAGTAAGCTGTTAATTAACTAGAATCTGCAGCTTATCCATCAGGTAGAGAAATGAGCAGACTAGGTGGGCCAAGCGGTCCTTATCTGCCACCAAATTCTATGTAATATTTAAGTAACTTCTGACATTATGGACTATTTGACTGGGCCCTCAGCATGGCGGTAGCACTGCCACTTGTAGTGCTGGTGACCCATGAGGCTGAGTTACCAGAGTGCAAATCTACCTGGATTGGTGGTAGTTCAGGTGGATGTTAAAGAACCCATGGCACTTATCGAAAAGAGTAGGGGAATTTCCCCAGTGTCCTGGCCAAATTTCCCTCATTCACTAAAAATGCCACCAACAGCTTAATCTGGTTCAAGGTCAGTTGGCATTCATCTGTATCTCCCTCCCCCGGGTCGTTCCTGAAAATAGGCAGGATTTGTCTAGTGCACTTACCCGGTCAACAAAAACTAATAAAATAATAATAAATGGGGAAGGGAGCAGTGAGCATCCAAGAGGATGCCAGTCCTCCCTGCAGTGGGCAACTGCCTGGAGTCCACCAAGTGAGTGTCTTCTAGTGAAGCTAGGTGTTAGAGCATGGCAGTAGAGGAAGGGGGCATGCCTTTTGCATGGGCACACTAGAGGTGTGTTGTGCCACTGTTCCAGGGAGGGGCAGAAAAGAGAGAAACAGCCATGGGTAGGATGACGCCCATCCCCCTAGGCTCCATGCTGCTGACTGGTTGTACCTACACACTGGATTCAGTCTCCATCTGGCTTTGTTCACTCTGATGGTCTTGCCATGGGGGGAACCATGGGGGCTTCAGAAGGGCTAGTAAGTCCCAGGAGTGGGTCAAGGGACTGAGGGATAGGCTGAAAGGGAATGGGAGAGTTGAGTTTGGACGCTAAACATTAAATCAGAAAAAGGTCCTCGTAAGTGGCAAAAAAACAAAACTGTGTGTGTGTGTGTGTGTGTGCATGAGTGTATGAAGTCTAAATCCTGTTTCCAGCCCATGTTATAAGACAAAAATAAATACCTGCATACACTGGATCTGCATACCTGTCTGTCCGATTGTCTCTGCCATGGCTCCATACTTGGCATGCGCAAGAGGTATTGTTAGGGCTCAGGGGATTATAAAAAATGATGATGTGAGCAGAAAAGCTTTGAAGCTCAGTGCTGTCAAAAGGGGCAGAGGATTGCACAGTATTCCCTGGAGTAAATATTAAAGTGATTGTGGTCATTGCTGAAAAATAGTTGTGTAAACACTGGAGGGCACACAGTCTTGTCACAGCATTAAATAAGTAATGCATTCTGGACTGTAATCTCAGTGACATTCCTTTCTTTTGTGTGTTTAAACTGATGGCAAAGTGATGAAAACCTTAACAGGAGGGAACAAGAGAGATGAAAACCTTGACAGGAGGAAGCGATTAGTCAGCAATTTATTTTGCCCCAAGAACACTATAAAACATACTGTGCACAGCACACTTAGCAGTGCACTAGGATATGACTACTTTAAAGAGCTACTGGAACCAAAACAGACAGAATGAAAATGATGCAAATTTTAAGTAGTAGTCAGTTGTAACTTTTTATTTCTGAAGTATTTTTTATTTTCCTTTTGCTCACTAGAACGTTTTTCATGGGATATTATTGTGTTGGATGTGTGACCTAATTCCCTCCCTGCAGTGCCTAGGAAGGTTGATAAACAGTACCTGGCTCCTTCTATTAAGCCTTATTATGCTTCACAGCCTGAAATACATTCTGTGGTTACAGTGGCTGCTCATAACTGCTCTAGAGCCCCAGACACATGAACACATTGCCTCCTGACAAAGCATGCAGGAGGCTGGATGTTACGGGCAAAAGAACTTATGCCTCTGCATCTTTGGGCCTAAGAATTGCAAACTACCAGGCAAACATGATTAAATATCAGAATAGCCTAAGGAACTCTGCTATGTCTGCCATTTAGTCTTTACCTGATGGTCCTACCAAGGCTGACTTGCTTAAAGCTGCCTCAGATGGTGTGGATACTGGAAGGCATCTGTTGTGCTCTAAAGATGCTTCTGTTGCCTCTGGCATAAACCTTAGGTGATATTCCTGGCTTAGAGTAGCTACATTTGCCACCAATATAAAACAAACTGTGCTGAAAGCCCCTTTCAAAGGCTCCAGGCTGTTTGGGAGTAATGTTAAAAATGCTCTGAGTGACCTTCAGTCCTCCTGGAGGACTTTAAGGGCACTCAAATCTCTGACCCCTCAATCTGCTAGGGGGCATGGTAGAGGTTCATTTCTCCAGCCTGCTGCCTGTGGTGGCCATGCCTCACGTCAGCAGCCCCATGCACTAAACTGTAGTGGTGGTCCCTTCCTGGGCCCCATCCCTCCATCCTCATGCAAAGGCACTCAAAGCAATCGGTCAGGGGTGTTGCACCCAGTACCTTCTGACTCCCCACTTCTGGCCCCTCCACTGTTGCCTCTAGGAGTGCGAGTTGGGGGAAGGATCTCCCTTCATCTGCCAAAGTGGAGGGAGATCACGTCGGACAAGTGAGTCCTGGAAATAGTGGAAAAAGGACATCCTCTGAAGTTGCTGTCTACCCCTCTGATGTATCTTCTGCCTGCTTGTTATTATTCATCTGGCCACTTGCCCCTTTGTCCCTTCTGACAGAGGAGGTTTAATTGCTTATAAACAAGTGGGCTATCAAACCCATTCTTCTCAAACAGAAACACAAAGGGTTCTATTCCAGATGCTTCCTGGTTCCCAAGTGGACAGGAGATCTGCGTTCTGTGCTAGACCAGAGAGACCTAAACCTGTTTATTACATACAAAAGTTTAAATGGTGTCACTTTAGGCTCTCATCCCCCTGCCGCAGAAGGGGGGTCTGTCTTTGTGCCCTTGACATGAAGGATGTATACCTTCATATCAAGATTTGCAAATGCCAAGGGCAGCACCTCCTCTTCATGTTGGAGGGCAGCCACCAACCATTTCAAGTCTTGCCATTTAAGTTATCCTCAGCTTCATGGGTATTTGTCAAATGCTTGGCAGCCATGTCACTAGCCCTTCAGAAGGAAAGGCTTTATGTCTTCACATATCTGGACAACTGACTCCTGAAGGGCCTGTCCAGGGAAGTGATTCTGTAAAAACTGTTACAGCACATTCCATTCTTTTGCCTGACTCCCATGTAGATCCTCACAACAGATGCCTTGGGGTCTGGCTGGGGTGCCAATCTTGAATACTGTCAGACCCAAGGATCCGGGACCATTCTGGTGTCAGCCCTGATTCCTTGCCGATTCAGACAGACAATGTCAGTGTTATGCACTACATAAAAAAGTCAGAGGGCACTCATTTTACCTGTACAAGGAATTGATGAGGGTGTGGTACTGGGCGATGTGTCATTTATTTATTTATTTAATATTTAGGAGAGACCTTTGAGCGTGAGCTGTTTTACAAAAGTTCCACGTCAGGGTGGACAAATGAGACAATACACACATACAGTGGTTACAGATGCCTGCTCATTGGCATTCAAGAGCAATTACATGAGAGTTAGACAAATTGGAGAAAACAAAGCAGACTAATTATAACAGAGTAAAAGCTATTTCAAAATTATTGCACCAGTTTGCCCACCCCTTGTGACCTCCAAAATCTGTTATTAGTCTAAGGTTGAGAAAACTGCATAGAGGTTAAACACTTACTCAGATGGCAGTGAATTGGGTGTCAGTGAAAACAAGAGGGCAGGGTTTGAACCTACTCGCAGAGAGCGAGACGTGGGGGAATAGTGGATCGGGTGCTGTGGGGGAAGGGGGAGCAGCTCCAATAGGGGCTTGTCGAGTAGAGGGTGATAGGGGGGATAGGGAGAGGCATTATCTATTTGCGGTTAGAGCGGATCGAATAGCTTACTTACACTCTTGGCGGGGCTGGAAAAGGAGGCAGGGTTCTCTAGGTAGCCCCAATTGGGTGCAACCTAGGGTGAGAGCCTAAAACTTTCAACTGGTGCCTGAGCTGCAGGTGCACTTTGAGCAAGACATGAGATGCTGTTTGAGGCCTGCTTTGAATTGAGACAGGCTGTTTGTAGTTTCATTGAGAGTTCATTTATCCAGAGGGGGGCTCGATAGGCAAAAGCACGCTGCCCTAGTGAGGTTCGGCGGAATGGGATAGACAGTGCTCCATTCTTCCTCCCTCTGGTGATGTGAGATGTGGGAGAAGCCTCAAACAGGTTACCTACACAGGGTGGGTTTTTTCCCTGAGGAGTGCCTTCTTTGCCAGGAGGCAAGTTTGGTGTTTGATACTTTCTTTTAGGTTGAGCCAGTTTGTACGCTCATACAGGGTACACGTATTAGCGTATTGATCCATGTACAGGGTGAGGTGGCATGCCTTATTCAGTGTGATTTAGACCCTTTTGAGTACTGTATCAGAGGCAGCACCATAGACCACCAGCCCGTAGTCAATCTTGGAGAGTATGGTGCTGGAGACGGAAGTTTGGAGTGCTTCCGGGGTGAGGGATTTCTTATGCCTATAGAGGACCCCGAACTTTGTGTTTACCGCTCTTACAAGGGAGTCTATGTGGTGCATATAAGTGAGTGAGTCATCAATGGTACCCCAAGGTACTTGAACAAGTATACCTGCTTAATCTGCTCACCAGCCTTATTAGTGATTTCAAGGGGAGTGTGGCTATGCTTATGGTGAGGGCTTGCTAGAAGCATGGCCTTGGTTTTCTTGCAATTTAGTAGCAGCTTTTGCCTACTGAACCAGTCCTTGAGTTTATTGAAGGAGTTCTCTAGTTCTGTTTGTATGGCAGCCTGGGAGGTGCTGCTGCTTAGCAGCACGGCATCGTCTGCATATAAGATAAGTTTGGTGTTGCAGGCCATGGGTAATTAATTTTCAAATAGGCACCCTAGAATTTGCTACACCCAATCTTTAGAGCTGGAGTAGTAGTAGTGGGTGGTTTATGGTATCGAAAGCTTTGGTGAGGTCAATGAAGATGGACCCCACCAATTTTTCTTCATCCAGTGCCTTGTGTGCAAAGTCGGAGTATTCCAGCAGTGCCGTGGTGGTGCTGTGTTTTTGCCTGAAACCATGTTGGTTTAGGCAGAGCAGATTGTACTTGTTGAGGTATTCTGTGAGTTGACGTGCCACGATTTTTTTCCAAAGCTTTGGATAGAGGGGAGAGGATAGATATAGGCCTGTAGTTTGCCACTAGTGCCTTATCACCATTCTTATGCACTGGCGTCACCAGGGCTAGCTTCCATACCTCTGGAAATTGAACTAGAGCTAGGGATTTAATAAATAGCATGGCCTTCGCTATCAACAGTGTTTCTCCCAGGTGTCCAAACTGTCTTGGCAGACACGGTAAGCAGGTCTCTGTGTCTGGTGTATGAATGGGAACTGTTGACCTCAGTGGTAAATGACCTGTTCACAAGATGGGCCCATTCCAAATTTGACCTTTTTGTATCCCCATACAGCATAAAACTGCTGCATTTCTGCTCGCTCTGGGGCTGGGGTTTATTGGTGAGGCACGTTGTCCCTCTCCTGGAAAGGGAGGTTCCTTTATGCCTTTCCTACAGTCCCTCTCATTCAGAGAATTCTGTTCAAGCTGCAGGTGGAGCATGCCACACTAATACTGGTGGCTTCCCTCTGGCCTCACCAGATTTGGTTTCTACTTCTGCAGCATCTGGCAGTGTAGCCTTCTGTTCAGTTCCCCTTTTCTCAAGGTTTTATGTCACAGAATCAGGGATCCCTGGTCCATCTCGACCTGCAGACTTTGCATTTGCATTCCTGGCTCTTGATGGTGTAGCCATTGCCCATTTTTGGTTGCCCACCAAGTTCCTGAGGTCTTGCTTGCGGTTAGGAAGCCTTCTACAATACATGCCTATTCTTTGAAGATTTGGGATACTTAACCTATGGCAGGAGGAAGAGGAGCGGGAGCTGTTGGAGGACTGGGGTATCGGTCTTCTGGATCGTTGCAATGGGGCTATTGGCCGATTATCTTGGCAGGATTATCGGAAGACATCCCGTGCAATCTACGAACCCTATATTGTTGCTGGAGGCTGCCTCATGGGCTTGTTGAGGGATCTGAGGTACAGAGGCAGTGTTTGAATGGTAGGGGTAACTGGTGTGGCAGGAAGTGAGAGCTGCGCTGCCTTCCAGGAGAACCCCACCTGTCTCCCACTGCCCGAAGGTGATCTGTGGTGTGGATCCAGGGCCTGAGAGAGGTGGCCCATCTGTTTCCATCTGGTTTGGGGGTGAGGAATGCCTTCCTGAGAGACTTCTTCCTGGTCCAACCGAAAATTGCTCTGGCCTTCTTCCTCAGGCTGCTTGCTCTGTAAACCCTTGCTGGGATGAACTGTGCCACAGACAGAGGAGCCAAGTCGGGAGCCGAGGACTTGGTGAGAGCTTGTCCTCCCTTCTATCTTTGGATTTTCCTGCCTCATGGAGTGAGTGCCTACTATTTTAATATCTGGACAACCGAAGCTGCTCTGGTGAGAGGAGAGCAGTCTTTGAGATTGTTTTCTTGGAGAGGCTCCTTAAGACTAAACATTTTCTTGTTTGGATGTGCAGTCCTTTTAAGACCTTGGAACTATGGTGGTGTGAGCACCCTTGCTCCTTCTGCATTAAAGTTAGTTTCCAGCCTAGGAAAAGCTCTGACTTTTGGACTGGGTAGCTAGTTTTCTTCCTGCTCTGGACATTTTGCATTTCTCTGTTTCATTAATCTGAAACCTCTGCAGCACACTTATTTACCTGTGTTCTCCCCCTGTGATTATTTTATTTTTATTTCTTTATTTGATCAGGGTGAGTGGGTGGGGGCGAGAGTTAGTGGTTGTGTATGTGATATGTGTGGTCTAGGTTTTACTGTGTTAGTGTATGTTTGATGTGTTGGTAAGCTTATTTATTTCCTTGCTGCTTTGGGGCTTTAGTTGGTTGGCATGTGTCTGGGGAGCTGGGGCGGGCTAGAATTGTGTATGGGGCATCCCAGCTTTTTGACTTGCGACCCTTCACTGATCTCCCAGTTTCCAACACCGCAGCGCGTCACTGTTGGGAGGTCGGGATTAGGAGGTGCCGCACTGGTCGGCCTTGGTGAGGCACCTCGTGCACACCAGAAGGGGGCAGGATAAAGGTGGTTAAGTGTAGAAGGTGCCCCGAGTTCTGACGGGTCCTAGAGAGAAGCCAGACATGTTTGGTTCATGTCCTCAGGGTCCGAACCAGACCGAGTGGGCAGGCAGCCAGAGGGGCTGCACTGTCCACCAGTCCCCTGAGGGCAGTGCTGTGCAATGCTAGATCGATCAGAAATAAGACCGCAATTATAGCGGATCTGGTTTTGTCAGTTGATCTGGCATGCATTACAGAGACCTGGGTGGGTGACGATGCTGGCCCGGTTTTAGAGGCTGCCATTCCCCCAGGTACTCCGTTGCGCACTGCCCCAGAGTGGAACGTAGGGGCGGGGGTATGGCCAATTGTTTTAGATCTGAGGTAGGCTTCACTGTGCACCCAGTGAGAACACTGAGTTCATTTGAATGTGTGGCCGTCCGTGGTGGTCTGGGTGCAGGTTACAGGATTCTCCTGATTTACTGCCCCGAGGGGTGGCAGGAGAGTTCCTGCAGGAGGTAGCCAACTTTGTTGTTGGTGAAACATTGGAGGCCCCCAGGTGTTTAATTCTGAAGGACTTCAATATTTGGGCCAATGATGAATCATCCAGGCTGGGTTATTACCTCCTCCAGATGATGCAATCTCTGGGCCTGTCGCAAGAAGTTTCTACTGTGACCCACCAGGATGGTTACATGTTGGACGTGGTCTTCTCACTGGGGCTTGAGATTGATTATCTTAAGACTGATCGGGTCATTTGGTCAAATCATTGCATGGTGGAGTTCTTGCTCAGGGCCCTCCCATGAACCCTCCCCTTGCAGAGATGGTAAGCTAACGTCCTTTGAGGGGTTTGACCCCGAAGGGTTTTCTGACGGTAGTTGACCTATCTAGTGTGGGCAGTGCATGCATAGGTGGTGTGGGTGAATCAGTGACCGCCTATAACAAGATGATGTCTGATGCACTCAACTCCCTTGCACCAGTCCATGTATGACCCAGATCCTCTCGCTTAAGGTCCCTTTGGTTTGATGGGGAGCTCAAGGCGATGAAGATCAAGGGTCAGAGGTTAGAGCGCTGCTGGTGGAGGACCGGGCTGGAGGCGGACAGACTGGCCCTGTGTGCACACTGTGTTGTGTGCCAGGGGACAAGCAACTGTAAGAAGGCAGTGTTCCTGTCCAGGGAGATTGCCACCAGGAAGAACTGACCAGCTATGCCTTTTTGGACTGTGGACAGGCTATTGCATCCAGCTTGTCTACAGCTGAGAAAAGCATTTTCAGATGCTTTATGCAATGAGTTTGCTCGGTTCTTCTCAAACAACGTGTCCGCTGTCAGGCAGAGAATTCCACCAGTGAGACACAGTGTGGCCGACAGTGGTTGCCCTGATTGCCCGAGGTGCACTCCACCTGGTTGTGGGGAGTTTAAACCATTGGTGGTGGCCGAGGTCATTGAGGTGGTTTCTAGGCTGAAGCACATATATTGCAAACTGGACCCAGCGCCAACTTGTTTTTTGATGGGATGTGTTGACTCTGTAGGCCCAGTGTTCGCTTTGATTGTCCGGTGCTCTTTGTTGGAGGGGGTCTTCCCAGATGTCTTGAAGGAGGCACTGGTGAGACCCCTTCTGAAGAAACCATCTTTAGACCCTGATATCAAGGCAAATTACCGTCCTGTCTCCAACCTTCCATTTTTGGGAAAGGTTGTACAGCAGATTGTGGCACAGCAGCTCAGGGAATGCCTCGTGGCCTTGATATGTACGAGCCGCTCCAGTCTGGGTTTCATGCCGGGCACTGTACGTAAACCGCATTAGTTTGGGTGCAGCAAGAGCAAGGCAAAAGATTAAGGCTCCTTTTTGCTAGGCAGATTTACTGTTTGTGATACTATTTTCTTTTGTGCTCACAAGGCTTGATACTGTTTTTTGCTTACATTTTACTGCTGTAATCTCCTCTGATTCAAATTGTTTTTTGCAAGATATATCTTCTGTTACTGCTTTATTTTTCTCTGTAGCAAAGTGTCTTTTGCAGGGTATATCTTCTGTGAAATTGTTACAGGTGGTACTTACAGGGTTTACAGTTTCATCTATCATTAGGCTAAGCTTTCAGGGCTACTGCATTTGTTGTTGGTTGATTGTTTCTGCCCTTACCTCCTTGTTTCTTTCATCCATGGTTCTTCTTTTTCGGCAGGGGAAGGGCCAAGCCACCCACTCCTTCCCCAACCACCCCATGCTACACTCCTTTTATAGAGAAGCACAGTCATGACATTTCCTTTAGCAAAGCAGGAAGGGGAGGATCAGAGGGGTATCCTCACAGTGAACTCACTTACAGGGGCACAAGTAATTTAACTTGTTATAACAAGTTATACAGAAACAAAAACAAAGCAAAAAACAAACAAAAAAATCTAACTTTTTACTTTCATTTTCCCCCTTCTAATTACTCGGACCAGGTTATAAACTCAGCAGCTCAACTGGAATGGATATTATTAACTGCAGCCACTGCAGGACACTTTTCAAAAGGGCAGTTATACAGGATTTAGGATGATGTCCTACATGCTGAACCATTGGAGATCTAAGGGCTCGGCTTCAGGCAGCATGGGCAGAGATTGCACACCTCAAATCACATATTCAGGAGAAAATATAAGAACCACCTGCCATTTCCCCAACATCCAACTGAAGCACCTCGACTACAGAGGGTAGTTGGTCCAGGAGGTTGGCAGGTGGTTAGGAGGGGCAGATCGGGTGCCCCATCACTCAATGCTCTCCAACATATCACCTCCACAAACCATATAAAAACTACAAACAGGTATCTGCCTCTATCTCCAAAATCAAATAAAGTTGTAGAAGACACTGCAGAGCAGGACATTGCTGCACAGGAGCTAGTGCTACAAAACTTGCCCAAAACAGGGACCAAAACAAAAAAAAAGGCAAAAAGAAAATCCAAAACACTTCTGATCATAGGAGACTCCATGATTCAGGGAGTTGATATCTACCTCCAGCCGGGGGTATTGGTCAGGTACATCAGCATGGACAGACACTGACCGCATTGCTAAAATCGTGCAGGAAGCAGGAGAAAACATCGCTGTCCTGGTACACAAAGGGACTAATGATCTCACCAGTCGGTCAGTTGTGGAGACCAAGTAACACCTGACCAGGCTGGGTGACCAACTGTCATCCATTTCATCCGGCATCTCCTTCTCTGAGATCCTGCCAGTCTGGGAGAGGGGGGAAGATGGACGGAAGGTCAGAGAAGGGGAGATAGGGGAGCTAAACATGTTTCTCAAGGGCTGGTGCCAGGAAAAAGGACACAAATTTATAGGTAACTGGCAACAGTTTTGGGAGTGAAAGTTTTTTAAATTTGGTGGACTGCATCTGACTAAGGAGGGAGTCAATGTATTGGAGCTGAAGTTTGACATCTTTGCAGAATATTAAAACTGGCCAACGGGGAAAAGGGTGCAGCACCTGACACATCGAACAGGAAGAACACCCTTCCCTCCTCAGCTAGTGATCAAACAGGAGTAGGGCATGTTTCTAGTTAATTTGCATCAGCAGTTAAGAAAAAAAGTCCGTCTTCCCATACAATGCGCAGGGGAAACACCGGACCTCGCCCAACAACTAACGCACTGAAATCTGGTCAATGGAAAATCACGTACACAAATGCTAGCAGTCTGGGAAACAAGATCCCAGTCCTGCAGGCAATGACAGAGGCTAAACTGGACATAGTAGTGATTAGTGAGACATGGTTCACCAGTAACCACACTTGGGAGACTTCAGTAGCCGGCTATGTATTGTTCAGAAGAGACTGAGATGCAAAAAGGTAGCCCTTTATGTCAATGAAATTATCAAAGCTACAGAAATTCAGAATACACATAAGGAGCAGAAGAACTGTGGGTCACCCTGGAAACAGAAAATGGGACAGCCACATGAACTGGGGTTGTCTACAGGCCTCCAGACCAGGGGGAGGACATAGATACATTACTGTTAGAAGATATTCAAAACATGACAGCTAAAGGGGAGGTTCAGATAATGGGAGACTTCAACATGCCAGATACAGATTGGTCAATACCAGCAGGAACATCCTTCAGAACTAGACATATAGTGGATTCCCTGCAGTGAGAGGGCCTCAACACTGGTACAACAATCCACAAGAGACAGGGCTATCGTAGATCTAGTTATGACTAACGGGAAAAGGATCACAGATCTCCAGGTAGAAGGTCACCTGGGGCCAGTGACCACCACATGGTATGGTTCAGTTTGGCCATTAGAACTAAATCATCCCATTCCAAGGCAGAAGTGTGGGACTTCAGAGGAGTGGACTTTGATAAGATGACCAACAGAGTTAAGCTAGCTCTGGCAAGAAGAAATACAGGTGTTGGGGTATAGGCAAAGTGGGCAAGCATTAAGGATGCAATACTTGAAGCAACATCTCATTGTGTTAGGGAGAAAAGCAAGAGCAAAAGAAGGAGGAAACCACTTTGGTTCTCAAAAACAGTAGCAGAAAAGGTCAGAGCCAAAAAGGTTGGCCTTCAGGAAATAAAAGGGAGCATAGCGGGACGTAGATAAGGAGGCATACCAAACTTCCCTAAGGGAAGCAGGGAAGGCAGTAAGGCAGGCAAAGGCCCAAACCGAGGAAACACTAGCACGAACAGTAAAAGAAGGGGACAAGACTTTCTATAGATACGTTAGTGAAAGGAGAAAGTCCAGAGGGGGATTGCTAAGATCAAATGAGATAAGGGGGAATGTGTGGAAGAGGACCAAGGAAAAGCATCTATCCTAAATAGATACTTCTGCTCAGTATTTACTGAAAATAAAGTAGGGCAGGGCCCACAGCTCAGCACCATGGACACGGGGGAGGGAGGGAGGTGTGCACAAGTCCCTTCACAAAAGAAAGGGTCCTACAAGAGCTCAGTAACTCAGGATGGACAAGGCAATGGGACTGGATGGTATACATCCTAGGGTACTAAAGGAGCTAAGAGTGGAACTAGCAGAGCCATTATCAGAACTGTTTAGTGAGTCTCTGAGCGCAGGAGAGGTCCCAGAAGATTGGAGAAGGGCTCCTGTGATCCCGCTCCACAAGAGTAGAAGCAGGGAGGAGGCAGGGAACTACAGACCAGTCAGTCTTACTTCAGTAGTGGGCAAGATTATGGAGGCACTCCTTAAGAAAAGGATAGTGCAACACATGAAATCCATAGGCTCACAGGTTCCAAGACAGCATGGGTTTGCAACAGGAAGGTCCTGTCAAACTAATCTTATAGATTTCTTTGACTGGATAACCAGAGTGGTGGACCAAGGGGGTGCAGTTGATGCTGCCTACCTTGATTCAGTAAAGCTTTTGATACTGTTCCACATAGAAGATTGATTAATAAGCTGGGTAGGCTCGGGGTGGGTCAGAAGTTGGTCAGCTTGGTGCAAAACTGGTTGATGGGCAGAACACAGAGGTGGTGGTAAATGGTATACAATCAGAAGAGATGCAAGTCACAAGTGGGGTACCTCAGGGATCAGTCCTGGGGCCAGTCCTCTTCAATATCTTCATCAGTGACATTGCAGATAGACTGGATGGTAAGGTTTATCTGGGTGGACAGAATGAGAAGAGATCCAAATAAACTAGCAAAATGGTCAGAAGAGTGGCAACTGGGGTTTAATGTAAAGAAGTGGAAGATCATGCACATAGGGAAGAGAAACCCAGAAGCCACCTGTAGGTTGGGAGGAGAGTTGCCGGCACTCACAAGGGAAGAAAGAGACTTGGGCATCGTCATCACAGATGACCTGAAATTATCCAAGCAGACCTCTAAAGCAGTAGGTAAGGCTAGGGGGATGTGGGGGTGTATTAGTAGGGGTATCACAAGTCGTAAGAGGGAGATAATAATCCCTCTTTACAAGACACTGGTTAGGCCCCATCTGGAGTACTGTGTGCAGTACTGGAGGTCATACCTGCACAAGGACATTAACAAAATGGAGGCAGTCCAGAGAAGGGCAAACAATTGGTGCAGGGACTGCATCAGAAAACATATGAGGACAGATGAATGGAGCTCAATACGTATACTCTAGAGCAAAGGAGGGAGAGAGGTGGTATGATTGAAACATTTAAACATCTTAAGGGCATTAACAAGGTGAAAGAGTCTAACATGTTTTAGTATAAGAAAAATAGCAGGACAAGAGGACACAGCTTGAGATTAGAGGGAGGCCAATTAAGGGGTAATGTGAGGAAGTTCTTTTTCACAGAAAGGGTGGTGGATACATGGAACGGCGTAACTCAGGAAGTGGTGGATATGAATACAGTGCAGGGCTTCAAACAGGCATGGGATAGGCATAAGGGAGCAATACAGATGAGTATGAACAGATAGGCCATTGACAGAGTAAAGGCCTATGGCACATTCATAAGGTAGAAAAAATGGGCGGACTGGATGGGCCTTGTGGTACTTATCTGCCATCAACTTCTATGTTTCTATGCATAATGATCTCCTCAATGCAAGAGATTAAGGAGAGGGGACAATTCTCATTCTCCTTGATCTCTCCTCAGTTTTTGACATGGTGGACTACTGTATGTTGCTCGACCGCCTGAGGGAATTTTGTGGACTCGCCAGTACTGTCATTTGCTGGTTTGAGTCCTATCTCACAAACAGGAGGCAAAGGGTTGTGATGGGGAATTTCTCCTCCTCCCCTAGCCTTCTGTCTTGTGGAGTACCTCAGGGTTCGGTCCTCTCACCAATGTTGTTTGCCATGTATATGCTGCCATCGGGTGAGATCATTAGGAAGTACAGTCTGGAGTTTCATTGTTATGCCGATGATACCTAGCTGTATCTATCCTTTTTCCTGGGACATCCAATGCATTGGATGTACTGAACAACTGCCTGGCTGAAGTTAATGACTGAATGGCCTCTAACTAGTTGCAACTGAACCCCTGTAAGTCAGAAGTACTGGTGATGGAGTCAAACAGGAGGCGTGATAGGAAGGCCTCTGGCACAGAAACTGGACTGTTTCTGGGGTCTGTACCGTTGAAGGCCTCCTCTAGGGTGCATGATCTTAGTGTTATCCTAGACAGTGGACTGACACTTGAATCTCAGATTCTCAGATGTCAACCATTGTCCAGACCAGCTTTCACCATCTGAACAATATCGCTAGGATCAAACACCTAGTTCCGCCCATGGACCTCCCCACCTTGGTACATACATTTGTGACATCAAGGCTTGATTACTGTAATGTGCTCTACCTCAGAGTCTCTGGAGGCACCCTCCACCAATTGCAGCTAGTGCAGAATGCAGCTGCCAGGCTGTTGACAGGACCGCCAAAATACTGTCACATCACCCCGGTGCTGCGTGAACTGCACTGGCTGCCAGTTCAGTGCAGGGTTCTCTTTAAGATGGGCTTGCTCACTTTTAAGGCCCTACATGGACTGGACCCTGGCTACCTTTCGGACCTTCTAACATCTGCTGCCTCGGTCTGCTCACTCTGGTCCTCCTCTAGGGGCCTCCTTGCGATTCCCAGGACAAGGTTAAAAACTACCGGTGACAGAGCTTTTAGTGTTGCCGGCCCCATCCTGTGGAATTCGCTCTCTCCATCAGTAAGGGAGGCCACTTCAGTTGAGGCATTCAGATCCTGCCTCAAAACCTTTTTTTATTCAGCCAGGCATTCCCAGACACTGTCTTTTAGATACTGCTCCTGAGACATTCTAGAAGAATGGCCCCTTCAGGAATCTGCTGCTAGGTCAGGCCTCCCATTTTGGGTGGTCTTCTTTTAAGTATTCTTAATTGATATGTTTTGTATTTTAATTATTGTGTTTTAACTGCTTTTTGATGTATTTTGATTGTGCGGCACCCAGGGCCTCTGGGATTGGGCGCCTGAAAAATAAAATTTGCCTTGCCTTTGAAATGGAAGTGCTTCTCCATATGGTGTGCTTCCCATTCAGTGGACCCATTTGTATGTCCTGTGAATACTGGACTGGACTATCTTCTGTCTCTACCTGACTCTGGTCACTAGTACTCATCCATTAAAGTGCACTAGGTTGCCGTTTCAGCTTTCCATGTCCCTGTTGATGGGCATACGGTGGCACAACTTATGGTGTCCCGTATGTTTTGAAGGGTATTCTGCACATGCATCCCCCGATTCATAAACCAGTTCTGCCTTGGGACTTCAGTTTTGTGTTAGAAAAATTGACTTTGACTCTATTTGAGTCTGCAGCAACCTGTGAGATGTGTTTCCTTCCATGGAAAATGCTGTTTTTGGTTGCCATGACTTCTGCTTGTAGGTTTTCCGAGCTTCAGGCTCTGATGCATGAGCCTCTTTATTTGATTTTCTGCAAGGACAAGGTGTCTTTGCACACCAGTCCTTGTTTTCTACCTGAAGTGATCACTGATTTCACACTAAATCAGACCATACTCCTTCCTGTGTATTATCCAGAGCATGCTAACAATGATGAAGGTTTGCTCCATACTGCTGACGTAAACAGAACAATGCATTTCTGTCTTGATTGCACTAAGGACTGCAGAAAGTCTTTTCAGTTTTTGTTTCATTTTCCCCTTGGAAAGATAGGCTCCTGTGTTTAAACAGTGTTTATCCAAAGGCTAACAGCATTATGCTCTGTTATAGAAAGTACGGTAAGGAACTTCCTAGTGCTGTCTGTGGCCACTGTACACATGGTGTGGCACTTCTGTTGCCTGATTTCAGAATGTTTCTGCAGCCGATATATGTATTGCTGCCACGTGGAGCACTGTGCATACTTTCACTAAGGGCTACAGTCTAGACGTTGTCCCTCATAGAGGTGCTAGCTTTGGTCTTGCGGTATTGCAAGGCCATTTGTCCTGGCTGCATATCAGACTTTGCCATTCTCTCTGGGTACTTTGTACTGTTAAGGAATCATTCCAAAGGTGTGGCCCAATGGAGGAGATATCCTCAATGAAGATAGAACAGTTAATGACAATATGAGTAGATCTTTGAGAGAATCTCCTCCATTGGACCACAGCGCACCCACTCTCCTTCCCTCTCTCTGAGGTATAAGCTGGCAGATTTGTCCACTGCCTTGTCTGGAGGTATCCATAACTGCTTTATGTATACTATATTTCCAGTCCCATGCCTCTCCTTGTGTGCTTGATATTGATCTGGCCTCCTAGTTCCTCATGATAAGAGGCCCTCTGAGTCATCTCCAGCAGGAAACGGAGGCTCAATAGGGCCACCCACGATTATATAGGTGCCAGTGTTGCATGTCATCATGGGCAGCCCCTGGCTAGCAAATGTTTCGGAGTGGTCCTAATGCTGACAGCTTACAGTTCCAAAGGTGTGACCCTATGGAGGAAAGTCACTTGAAGATTTACTGTTACAGTGAGGAACTGTTCATTATCTGTACAGAGGCACATCACCTTCCTTCTCCTGCTAGTAATCCCACTCCCTGTGCACTCCAGCATTCTGTTAGCCCTTCTAAATACGCTGTTGCACTGAGCCAGTGTGCTTTAGGTTATTGCTAATTACCATTCCGAGGTCCTACTCCTCCTACATGCTCTTTACAGTGTTGCATCAATATACAGTAGTGCATTGTTCCTGGATAGTTCCTTCCTACGTGCATCACCTTACACTTACTGGCATTCAATTTCAACTGCTAAACACTGGCCCACTTTTCTATTTTATTTTTTTGGTAACCAGGTAAGGCCCACTAGGCACAGGTGCCGGTTTTCAGGGGTGGCCCGGGAGCACTGGGGAGGTTAAGTGACTTGCTCAGAGTCACACAGTATGCAAGTGGAGGTTGTGGGGTCAAACCCAGGTCTGACTGCTGGATGTACCAGGCTCATTCACAGCTCGTTACTCTAACCTCTAGGCTATACGGCCAGCCCAGTTTGTTCACTTCCTGTCTCATGATGTTAAATCCCTTGCTTTTTAGCATGTGTGAATAGGCTCATCTTGCTATGGATACCCTTTCCTGTGTCACAGATATACATATTAAACAGGTGTAGTCCCAGGACCTACTTCTGCAGCACCCCGCTAGTCACTGCCCTGTCCTCAGAGAATTTACAGTTTAGGACTACCCTCTAGATTTTCTCTGTCAGCCAGTTTTTGACCCACCTAGCTATTTTTCCCTTATCCCCAGATCGCTCACCTTCTTAACCAGTCACCTGTGTAATACTGAGTCAGAGATTTGCTAAAATCGAGGTACAGTACGTGCACTGCCTGGCCCATCTGCTGTTTGTGTCACTACATTAAAAAGTAAGTTAGTCCGACACAACTAGCCCTTAGGGAACCCATACTGGTTCCCATCCATTAAGCACCTATCCTCTAAGAATGTAACTATTCCCACTTTTAATAGTCATCTCCAGAAGTTTCTCTACTATCAATGTCAGGATTGACAGCCTGTAGTTTCCCAGATTGGCCCTACAACTCTTTTGCATATGAGAACAACATCTGGAACACTCCACTTTTCAGGCACTGCACTTGTTGCTACTGATTCTCCAAAGAGGACTACCAGAGACGCTTCTAGCACCTGCCTAGATTTCTGCAGCACCCTAGGATGAACACTATCAGGCCCTGATGATTTATTATTTTTCAGGTTCTTCCATCCCTTTAGTACCTGTCCCCTTGTTATCCTCCCCATCTTAAATCTGTCACCTGTATCTCTATTGAATTGTGTCCGTCTGTTAACACAGGAAACAGGAAATGTACAGGCAAAAGAGGGCAAAAGACCATCTAGACTGCTTGGGTGTACACACCCATATAGCTATATGTGCCTTTACTATCCATGAACTTGTCTTGCCTTTGTTTAAAGGTAATTAGATTTTCACTATGTACTGCTTCATCTGGAAGTCTGTTCCATCCTGAGACCACGCTCTGAGTGACCCAATGTCTCCCATTTTCATTTTGGAAAAGTTCCCTAATTACCTGATAGGAGTGGCCCCTGATACCTTCCATTATGTTTCTTTCTTTCAAGCACAATTTATCCAATAATTTTTCATCTCATGATGCTCAATATATCAAGATCATGTCCCCTCTGCTGTGAGTGGGCCTGTTTCCTTGGCCGTGAACACCAAAAAAAAGTATTCATTCAGTACACTTGCCTTCTCCGCATCATCCTCTGCAAACACAACATTGTTTCTTATCCTTTCTAGGTTATCCCTTGTCTTTTACTTTACACTAACACGTCTAAAGAAAAAATGTGTCCTTCTCCTCGACCCTTTCTACTAGCCTCAGTTCGACCTTTGCCTTTGTATCCCTGATGGACTTTTTACTTACTGTATATCCA
This sequence comes from Neoceratodus forsteri, assembly GCA_016271365.2. NCBI lineage: Eukaryota > Metazoa > Chordata > Ceratodontiformes > Ceratodontidae > Neoceratodus > Neoceratodus forsteri. The sequence goes on along the minus strand of CM057454.1, from coordinate 325,320,520 downwards.
GTTTTTCCGAATCCTTTTCACTGTTTCCCTCATTCTGTTCCTGTTGTAAGCCCCACGTGCCCTCTTTCATCCGTAATAGCCTGCCTTGCCTACACATCTTACTATATGAGTTTCCTATATTGTTTTGGACTGTTTCATAGTTTTACTTCTGATGCAGTCTGAACCAAACTTCTGGTAAGTGTCTTCTGACTTCTGACGGTGCTTATAACTTTTGCTGGTCCAGTTGCCTGTAATAGCAATATTGTTACAATGTTTATATGTGCAGATACCGTGCCTCTTATGGTTATATGAGTTCATTCTTGAGTTCTTTGAGTGACAGATTTGCAAAGTGAAGCTGAGCGGTCCTGTCACACAAATGACTTGAGAACGTACTGTACTCTTATAACCATAGGAGACACAGGAACTGTACATATAAACAGATGATAAATCATGTTAAAGACCTTTGCTTAAAGAAATGGGATTTGAATTTAAAATCAAAATGTTTTACTTTGCAGAATATTACAGCATTCCATTTGTGGGAAATGGACTGTGCCAACAAATTTTAGAACTATGTGCATGAGACACGCTCTTATGATTATAAGATTACCTGGAACATTTAGAAATAAAGAGTCCTGATTGACTAAGAATTACCTCATGATTTATAATAATTTTATATAAACTTTGCTTTTCACATTTTTTACATAGTTAGAAAATTGAGCACGTGTGAAGTGTGTGTAATAGCTCCAGTGTATTGTTATGTGTTTGATTTGAATAGTCTTATTTTTCCCTTCATCTAGGGTCCCTTATTAAAGGGGAATTCTCAGGTACCCGAGGCTTAATGTCATGTGAGGGTTCATTTTGATAAGCCAAATCAAGATTCTAGTTTGATAAAAAGTTTATCAGGCCACTTTGTTTTGTGTTTTATACTTCCATCCTGTGCACCCTCCATTTTGTTTCTTTGCTGACCTCCTGCAAACCGTAAGTGATGTCAGCGATGGGCTGGTTGAAACGAAAACGTTGTGGCTCCCGAGTAAATAAGCTGCTCTGTTTCTTGTAACCAAGCAAGACCAAGAAGAGCAGACAGACAACTTGTTTTTACATTAACAGTTGATGTGTGCCAATGATCTAAGCTGTACAGTGCATTTACTTTTAATAAATAATCTGTCAGAGCAGTCTGGGTGGTTGTCCTGTCAGGGGAAAAATGATGGACCAACAGTTCGAGAGATTGAGCAAGCAGGAGGGCAGGACTTATGACAGCCAAGTTTTTAAATGGAGAACTAGAAGCACATTTAATGATATAAAGCAGCAACACATTAGACAATATTTTACTTTGAAACCTACCCTCTATCCTGTGTATACTTCCAGGCTGTGTTGTGCTGTGCTGATCTGCATTCAGCATCTTACTCTCTCCATGCTGGTACAATAACTGCATGCTTCCTGAGAGAATTTCAGTACATTCGAGGGATGAGCAGGTGGGAGGCGGAAGACACAGTAACTGAATAAAGACTAAATTTTAGAAATCGAGTTTGTACCCCAGTATTGTTTCTTACACTTTTAGAAAAGTTGGAACAGCGGAGCAGTTGGGGAAATGAACGGGTTGGAGCTGTGGTGGGATGAAAAGTTTTAAATCATATTACACCCAGAATACAGTGTTTTACATACACTCTCTATTTAAAACTTCAAACATTAACAAAGATGACCTCACCAAAAATGTTCACAGACAAAATGTCAAGTTGACAGGCAGCACAGGTAAGATTTCACCATACTGACAGCTGTTTTTTGACAGAGTCTTCCCTGACATCGCTAGCAGTGTAGCGCTGTCACTAATGCTGTGAAATGGAGCGCTGCAGTCAGCCAGAACTACCGCTTGATGCAGTTTTACATTAACTATATATTGGAAACAGCACAAACTGAAAAACATGACAACTAGAATAGGTGTCTGGGGCACTACTGAACAAATACTGAGTGCCCCAGTATGTGACAGTTCCCTCTTAATGCCACCCTTTTCCCATCATCCCTTCATTACATGCCTTATATATATATATGGTTTACCTTATGTTCCCTTTAATAAGTAGCACATAACAAGCCTGTAATCAGAATACAGAATTCCTTTAATATTGTTCTGGTTAAAAACAGCTTAGATAGTGGCATACATTGCTACACTGGTTGTGGCAATCAATTCCAGGCAGCATTGCTTGAGGTAGTTAAAAGTAATTATTGTCTCTCATAAAAGGCCCCCACCCTGACCCCAGCAAAAGTGACTGCAGTTAGTGTCTCTTTGTGATGGTCAGCCTTTGTGTCAGAGGCTTTGGAATTGACTGAAAGAAAAGCTGTAGCTGGGAGTAATTTAAACAGGATACCTCCTTGTAAGCCAGTTGCCTTAACCCTCGCCCTGCTCCATGACCTGAATACCTTTCTTCACAGCAGTTGACCTCATAGCCTGAATTTTAAATCCACCTAAATTGCAGTGAAAGTTGTATGTATTGACAGCTCAAATCTGAAAAACAGATGAAGTGTCGACAGCATTTAGAGATGCAGCATCCTCTTGCAAGGTTTTTTTTGTTAATCCCACTCTGCAAATTGTGAACCTGGTAAAACTGATAGAAGGTTATCCTGTATTCCTAACAGTATTCAGTCAGTTATTTTCCAGAAATCTGTGTTGCAGGAAAATGTATGTTTTATTGAACATCTGTTAACTAGTGATATCTTTGAGCTAGGTTTCAAGACATCAAGATATTACCTGTTAGGTACCAAGATATCACCTATTAGCTACATTACAGTTGACCTGCTGATAACTGATAATTACCAATAGGACATATCACATTGTCTTATAACAATGCTACCTTGACAACCATTACGTTACACATTCTTCAGAGACATTCTGTGCATAGAAACACGCATAAAAATAGTGCACAAAAGTGAAAATCACTCGTTCACAGCTTTATTTATGAAACTTTCAGGTCCTGTTGTATACATCATATATGAGATTCGCTAATATTATGTATTATGTATAAGACAAGGCCTCCCTAGGGTGGCTTACTACCAACTCATATCATGCATTGCTTTAGCTACCAATTGTATAGGTCTTAACCGCTCATTAGGTGTATATGTCGATAGCTCTGCCCTGTTTTAGCTACCAAATGTATAGGCATTAACCCAATACTCATTGTATTTATAATCTGTATGATTGCTCACCCACATTTATTCTATGTATGTACTGTATGAATGTCTATGTTTTATTCTGACGTGGAGCCTTTGGAAGCGAGTCTATGACTCAAAGGGTTGTAATTCCGATTTCCTAAATAAATAATATGCAAAATCAGAAATATCTTCCTTTGTTGTACTTGACCTGTTGTGTTCTCTTTGCCACTCGTGAGGTCAGAGATCAAATACAACTCGTGAAGATATTTCTGGTGCCTTACATTAGCTCATCTCGTATACCATATATTCAGGAGAGAGCTGTGTGGCTTGCAACAAAATGTTTTACAAGGTCAGATTGTAATCTGGCAGTGAGGAACATTTAGGATAGGCTAATGTGCCCACTGTCCACATAGCAGCTGACATCACAGTTGGAAAGCTTGGCTGGGAATGATTATTCAAAAACAGACATCCATTCACTAACTCATCCTTCTGTATGTCGTGGTCCTGTTGCTTTGATAAGAGTATAAATGGGTTGTCTCAACATTCCTTCCTGTTTTCTCCTTTATCCCAATACATCATTCCAGATGTTCCTCCATGTGAATATACTGCCACACTCACTCTCTGAAACCTGTGTTGCAGTACCACTGGAAGTTTTCTCACAACACGGCCTTGTCAGTGCCAGTCAGTGCCAGTGGAGATGTGAGGGACAGCTTAACTGTGCTTATGAGACTGTCAGTCATACCTTGCAACTGGGTCCCCATCCCCCATCCTCCTCCCCGGGAAGGCAGTACAGTGTAGTTGTTAAGTATACTGAGCTGCAAACCTGAAGAACTGGGTTTGCATCCCACAGCCACCACTTGCATACTGTGTGACCATGAGCAAGTCATTTAACTTCAGTGTGCCTTTCCTGACCAAAAATCGTAATTCAGAAACAAAAACTCCCTGATTATGAGGGACAGCCATCATTTTACCCCTCAAAATTGCTGTCCTTCATCCATCCCTCATGGAAAAGGGGCTGCCCACTCAGAGACTGTGATGTAAATTTACACTTTAAAAGGGGCTCAGGTAATCTTACCTGATATGGTTTCCCAGATATTTAGTTATTTTATTTTTTATTTATTTACTTTTTTTTTTTTTTTAACTAGGAGAGACACACTAAGCTGAAGCTTGTTTAAAGGTGCACCCTTAGAGCACAAGAAAGTTAAGTGACTTGCTCAGGGTCACACAGTATATAAGTGGGGGATGTGGGATTCAAACTCAGGTTTTGGGGAATAGCAACACTTTTTCTGTTTAAAATATAGTATTATTAATTAAATCAAAAAAAAACTGACCCAAAATCAGGAAGCAGCCACTCTGTGCATCAAGTGTGTCAGTCACTACACAGTATGCGACATATGTTGCTGATCACTGTGTGTATTTTTTTTATTTATTTAGTTTTTGTTGACCAGGTAAGTGCACTAGACAAATCCTGCCTATTTTCAGGCACGACCCATGGGAGGGGGATACAGATGAATGCCAATTGACCTTGAACCAGATTAAGCTGTTGGTGGTATTTTTAGTGAATGAGGGAAATTTGGCCAGGACACTGGGGAAATTCCCCTATTCTTTTCGATAAGTGCCATGGGATCTTTAACGTCCACCTGAACTACCACCAATCCAGGCAGATGGGACCTCGGTTTAACGTCTCATCCGAAAGAGTCCAGGATATGACAAGTGTAAAAGCAGGAGCTGTGTCAAGTTTGTAAACAGGCAAAATACTTGTGTAAAACATGAACAGCAGTGCATGGGGGTGATGAGGGGTGAGCCATGCCATGATGTCTTGTGGTAAGATATGCAGGGCAAAGGTGGGATAAGAAGGGGCTGGGCTGTGATGTCTGGTAGTCAAACGTGGGGTGGAGCTGGGATGGGGGGGAGCTGGGCTGTGATGTCTTGTTGTCCTCTTCAATATCTTCATCAGTGACATTGCAGATGGACTGGAGGGTAAGGTTTGTCTGTTTGCAGATGACACCAAGATCTGCAACAAAGTAGATGATCCAGTTGGGGTGGGCAGAATGAGAAGAAATCTGGATAAACTAGCAAAATGGTCGGAGGAATGGCAACTGGAGTTTAATGCAAAGAAGTGCAAGAGCATGCACATAGGGAAGAGAAACCCTGAAGCCACCTATAGGCTGGGAGGGGAGTTGCTGGCGGTCACAAGGGAAGAAAGAGACTTGGGCGCCATAATCACCGATGACCTGAAATCATCCAAGCAGACCACGAAAGCTAAACTAAATAGGGAGGCAGTATAGCACAGTGGTTTAAGGCTCTGAGCTGCAAATCTGGTGACATCCAGCAGACCAGACCTGGGTTTGAATCCTACAGCTTCCACTTGCATGCTGTGAGACCCTGAGCAAGTCACTTAACTTCCCTGTTCTCCCAGGTTGCACCTGTAAAAAAAAGCTTTCAGCTTAGTGTGTCTCACCTGGTTAAACAACTAAAAAAAAATTAAAGCAGTAGGTAAGGCTAGAGGGTTGTTAGGGTGTATTAGTAGGGGTATCACAAGTCAGAACAGGGAGGTAATAATCCCTCTTTACAAGACACTGGTTAGGCCCCATCTGGAATACTGCGTGTAGTACTGGAGGCCTCACCTTCACAAGGACATTAACCAAATTGAGGCAGTCCAGAGAAGGGCAACCAAAATGGTGCAGGGACTGCATCAGAAAACGTATTAGGACAGATTAACGGAGCTCAACATTTATACTCTAGAGCAAAGGAGGGAGAGAGGTGATATGATCAAAACATTCAAACACCTTAAGGGCATTAACAAGGTGAAAGAGTCGAACATGTTTCAATATAAGAACAAGCATTTGTCAATGCCAAATGTTTGCTTGCTGGCATTGGCATTGGTAGTGTACGAGTTACAGAGCTGCATAATAGGAATGGCAGTGAAGTATTGAACTGAAGCCGACCTCACCACCACCCTGCAGAGACTGACAGGCATTGGGGTGTGCCTTTGGGTCATCAGGCATAACGGCCACACCATTTCATCACACCCTACCCAGCAGACACCGACAAATGTCACGGTGTGCCTTGGGGTCTTTGGCCCTTATGTTCACCCCATTCCATCAGGAAATATGGTGAGATGGGTGCTGTACAGGAGAATGGGGTGAACTTTGGGGCCAAAGAGTCCAAGGCACACCTCAATGCCTCTCACTGGCTGCAGGGTGTGGGTGGTGGTGGAATGGTATGAGTATTACAGGCGACAATCCCAAGTCACACCCCTGATGCCTGTCAAGTCTCTACAGGGTGGGGCGTTATGGTCAGAAACCCTAACGCCTCAGGAGTTCGTTGGTATTTTCACTCCAAATTTTTAACATGGTTTTGTGACCCCCACCTCATGAACAGTGGCAATATCAGTTTGTTAGCCGAAAGCTGATTTTGCACAGCAACTACGCCATTTGGCACCACAGGTGCGAAAACACATTTCAAACAGGATGTGAAAAATGACAGCTGTACTGTTCATGGGGAGGTGTAAAAAATGGCAATGTTGAAAATCTGCAGTGAAAATATTAAAAAAACTGGTGAAGTCACTAGCGTGCATAGAAACTGTGCAACACACACCCATAATGTAATTAGTTTGGGGATTTTTTACAGCAGATTGTCAACACAGGCATTTTGGGACCTCCGCTCATGAACAGTGTCACTGTGATTTTTTAATCTGTCCCGAACAGTGATTTTGCACAGCGTCCATGCATTTCTGCGCTTGAAGTGCGAAAACACATTTCGGCCATGGTGTGAAAAATGACAGCTGTACTGTTCATAAGGAAGTGTGGAAAAATGCCAGTGGTGAAAATCTGGACTGAAAATATTACAAATTCATGAACTTACGAGGGTGCGTGGAAACTGCGCAATACTCGCTTGTAACACAGTCATTTTATGGACTTTTGTCACCAAATTTTTAACATAGCCATTTTAAGACCTCTGCTCATGAACAGTGTCACTGTGATTTTCCTAATCTGTCCCGAACATTGATTTCACATGCCGACTGTGCCATTGTGCGCTACATGCACGGAAGCACATTTTGGGCAAGATGTGAAAAATGACAGCTGTACTGCTCATAAGGAGGTGTGGTAAAATGGCAATGTTGAAAATCTGGAGTGAAAATATAAAAATTTGCGAACTTACAAGCGGTGTAGGAACTGCACAACGCACGCTCGTAAATCAGTCATTTTTGGGAATTGTTTCACCAAATTTTCAACATGGGGTTTTTGGGGGCCTACCTCAAGAACTGTGGCACTGTCAATTCATAAATCAGTCCTGAAAGGTGGTTCCACGCAGTGACTGCAAAGTCACCTTTCGGGGCCAATTAACGCCATGATAGTGCCAGAATTCATGAGGAGGTGTCCCAAAAAACCCATGTTGAAAATTTAGCGCCAAAATTCCAAAAAATGCCTGAGATGTACATCAAAGTTGAAAACCCCCTATTTATTCCAGTATACAGCTTACCGACATTTCTTCAGATCGTGATCGACTTTGAAGAGTGCAGACGTGTTCCCAGTCCACTGAAGATCATCTCGCCGGCCTCTGGAGGTAAGTATAGGGTGAGGTGGGGGTGTGGGGAGGTGGATGCGCAGAGGATGGACGTGGGTTGGGGGGCAAGACAATCAACGAGGAACCATTTTTTCTTTTCAGTGGTTTGTTTTCTTTTTAAGAAGACAACGCAGGACTTGTGCCACGCTGGGGTGGGCTCCCAGCGTGGCAGCTGGAAGATTTTTTTTGGGGGCAGTGGAGCCGGCCGGGGATTAGGCACCCCGTTGGCCATACAGGCGTGTTCCACGCTGGGGTGGGCTCCAGCGTGGCAACTGGAAGTCTGTTTAATTTGGGGGTTAATTGAGGCGCAGGGGTGGACAACCCCATCGCCATTCTCACTTATGCCATGCTGGGGTGGGCTCCCAGCATGGCACCTAAAACTCTTGGGGCGGGCCGATGGGGGATTGAGCACCCCCATCAGCCATACCGTGTGCGGCGGGCGGTGGGGGAGCACTGTTCAGAGACACTCAGAGGGTTGGGGAAAAGTATTACAATACTGATCAGGTGTGCCAACAGACGACAACTGCGTCTACTTTTTCTTTTTTTTTTTTTTGGTTTAAATTTATATTATTTTTCTGAAGTTAACAATCTGACACAACTCACTTCAGCATCTGCGATGGTTACAGGGTGCAGATTTAAGGCAAATGATACATCTATCTGTGAAAAAAAGTGAAATTGATGTCACGCAGTCTGCTGTAATTATTTACACCAGGGTAAAATCAAAGAGTACTCTTATCTCCTATTCACCCTGCTAGAAAAATGGCAGCTTAGTAATGTATGGGGGCAATAAAGTGACCTGAATCTTTCAATATAAATGGTAACTAGTGTCATCAGTTTATACTGATAAGATTAATTGTTAATACACACATTCAGAAATATCCGAGAGGAACTCATCCATGTGAATCCCAGCTGTTACACTCACCTGGGCAATGTCTCTCCCTCAGTCGAGCTTATTTGCCGGACATAAGCACACCAAATGTATTTCCTTGTGATGAGACAAGCCACTCATATCCCCTTTCATGGCCTCAGGAGAAGAGTTGATCAAAAGTGTGTATATGCTCTGCAAAATTCCAACTGACCTAGGGCAGAAAGAAATACATACCAAAGCTTGAGTTCTTACCTAAGTACTTTGAGATGTAAATAAAGAAAAATCAGGTGTATTCACAAATATCCCAGAAAATGGTCAACCAATTATACCTAAAAGTGGAAGGGTGGACTGTATTAAACCAAACCCTAAGGAGGGCAGGGCGTGGGTTATCTTTCCAGACAATGATCCCTTTGGTAATTATCCTCATTCAACCACACTGTATCCGACTGGGTGTAGGCAAGCATTCATCCTACCTCTGTCTGAGGTTGTACATAGTTAAGGTAGGGTGTCCAGAAAAGTCTGAATATAGAACTTTGGGATGTCTGTTGGTGGGAAATTCTATCCAAATTTGCTAGGGTTGATAGGGACATCAGTATCTCTGCTGTTGTGGTGACCACGGGGGATCTCCATTTGCAAAGTATGGCTCTCTTAGTTTGGAGAGTCAGCAAAGCAAGCCATCTATACACTTGCGGAAACAACTGAGGGAGATCACTGCTTATTCCCAATAGGTAGAAATGAGGGCTAAGGGGCATCTGTTGTTTTGTTACCTCAGAGGCTAGAGTCTGTATTTCTCGCCAAAGGGGTTGAATCTTTGGGCATGACCATAATATGTGTAAGAGGTCACCCCCAGGGTTCTGGCATCTCCAACAGCAGTCATACTCTAGCAATTTGGCTTTATACAGGATTGCAGGAGTTCGATACCAAGAATGGGCGATTTTGTTTTGAATCAATCTGGATCTGGCATCCCTAAACCATCTATGGGTATCTTTCCAGGCCTGATCCCAAGCCCCAGGAGAGATGAGGGATTGCAGCATCTTCTCCTATTTACATCTGGCCTCCTCTGATTGAGAAGGTAGGGTATCCCTAATCTTGGTGTATATATGGCCTGTTAGCCCCTGAGGGTGTTGTAGCTAAGTGTTACAATTAGAGGGATTAGATGGTTTCCCATGAGTCACGATAGGGGCTAGAAGGTGTTGGGTTACATCTCTAAGTTGGAGGTACTTCCAGAAATCTGAGTGCGGGATTGCCCATATCCGTCTAAGGGACTGAAAGGTATGGAGTGCTTTGAGGTTTGGAACCATTATATCCTTCATTCTGGAAATACCCAACTTCACCCATTGCTTCCACAATACTACAGTTCCGCCTATAGTAATGGAGAGGTTCTGCCAGAGTGGAACATAGGGAAGTGGGAGAGGGTCCAGCCTCATCCTCCGGTGTGTACCGAACCAATTTGTTCGGGATATTTCCACCATAGGTGTACTATGATTTGTAGTAGATCTACGGGCTAATCCAACTTTAGGGCAGGCTCCATTTACAAGAAGTGAGGAAGGGTGTGCAATACCCATAATGTCCAACTCAAGTTGTATCCATTGAGGGGAGGGGGAGGAAAGGGGACAGAACCACTTGACCGTTTGGGCCAATAGAAAGGCCCAGCGATAACCCTCCATCCATGGAAGATTCCAACTACCTTGCTCCCAATGAGACCTAAGTTTGGAACGGCTATATATGGGCTTAGATCCTTCCCAGAGGAAGTCCCCAACTAACTTATCAAAGGCCCAATGCTACTGCTTAGGAAGAGGAACAGGCAAATGCACAATGAGGTAGTAAAATTTAGGGGCAGTTATCATTTTGACAGCCGCAATTTTCCCAGCCAGAATAAGTCTGAGGAGCTTCCATCTATCAAATTCTGTCTTAATGGAGGAGAGGAGGGGATGTACGTTAACCTGCCATATTGTATCTAGAGATGGAGTTAAAATGATTCCCAGATAAGTTATTCCATTGGGAGCCCAGAGAAGATCAGCTGCCTCGACCATCTGTTGAGTACAGTGGGGGTTAAGAGGCAGTACTTCAGTCTTGTTCTAATTCAGTTGTAAGCCTGAGTATTTGTAAAAGGCATCTGAGAGACTGAGCAGGGGAGAGATGGCGGACTATGCATCAGCCAGGAGAAGCAGAAGGTCGTCAGCGTACATTAAAGTTGTGTAATGTGTGCCTCCCACTATCAAGCCAATTATCTCAGGATGGTGTCATATCACCACAGCCAAGGGTTCAGTGGCCAAGACGAAAAGGTGGGGAGAAAGAGGGCAACCCTGCCTTGTGCCTCTCTCCAGTGGGAATATTGGGGAAAGTGTTGAATTTGTTTTAACTTTGACCAAGGGGCCTGCGTTTATGGCCTGTATCCTAGAAAGAAATGTATCCCCTATCCCAAAATGTGTAAGAACCATATAAAGATAGTCCCATTCTATAGAGTCAAATGCCTTTTTGAAGTCCACTGCAATGGCAGCAGCTGGTGATGAAAGTGACTTAGAAAAAGGCATCAGACTCATCAGTGTTCTCAAATGGTCTGAACTGTGTCGACCCGGTATAAACCCCTGCCTGTGATGTGTGTATAAATTCTGAGAGTAGGGAACTAAGCCTAGTTGCCTGGATTTTGGCATACAATTTGCTGTCCAAATTAATAAGAGAAATTGGACGGTAACTTCCAGGGTTAGTAGGATCCTTGCCCTTTTCAGGGATGACTACAATAGTGGCCTCACGCTTCGAAGGGGGAAGGGCACCCTTAAGCTCTATCTCATGGAAGACTAAGGTCAAGAGAGGGCAAATTATCTGGGCTAGTGCCTGATAAAAAATGTGCTGTGTAGCCATCGCTACCTGGGGACTTCTCTTTTTTCAGGCTTTGAATAGCTGCAGATACTTCCTCTCTGGTAATGGGAAGGTCCAAAAGCTGTGTTTGCTGCAAATGCAGTTTGGGTATTTGTAAAGTGTCCAAAAAAAATTGGGTCTCCCTGTTTGATTTTGTGTGTGTGTAGGAATAAAGTGCTCTATAGAAAGAAGATATATTGCTATTAATGCCCTCTGAGGAAGTGACTAATACCCCTTGCTTGTTTTTCAACCCAGAAATATATTGGCTAGCCTGCTGCTTCCTTAATAGGTATGCAGGTGTTTTGCCCCCTTTGTCGCCCCCCTCCCGAAAGGTATGTCATAACCGAAGAATGGCTACTTCAGTCTTTCTATTAAGAAGCTGACTGATTTCAAAACACAGGCCTAAGATAGTTCTGCCTATAGGGGAGTGAATAGAAGGAGAGGGCATAGATTTAAAGGTGACTTCAGCTGCTGCCAGCTGCTTTTCCAAGGTAGCCAACTGAAGTTCCCTTTCTCTCCGTTTTGCTGCTGCATACCCCATGATACTACCCCTCATCGTGACCTTGAAAGCCTCCCACGTAGTACCAGCTGAGGTATCTGTTATTGGGTTTTCAGCTAGAAAAAGAGAGGCTTGATTTATGGCCCATGGAATAAAATCTGGGTCTCTCATTAGGAGAGGATCTAATCTCCAATATCTGGTTGGGGGAGCCACAGTGTCCCATTGTATAAGGAGCTGAACCTGGGCACGATCGGAAATGGTTTGGGGGAGAATTGTAACGGCAAGTGTTTAAGTTGTTATGCTGGGCGAGCCCAACCAGAAATCCAGCCCACTGTATGAGGCATGGGCCTCTGAGTGGAAAGTGTAGTCCCTCGTTGTGGGGTGGAAAAGTCTCCACAACTCTGTAACCCCCTGATCTGAGACCAATTGGAGGAGGGCTTTCCCACTTTTGTTATGTGTTTCTTTGCCTGTATCGTTCCTGTCTAGAGACGGAACCAAAGTCAGATTAAAATCCCCACCTACAAGAAGGGGACAGTCCGGGGGATCAAACTCCAGGATTACCTGGGCAAGATTATGGAAAAACTGGGGATTATCTTCATTGGGGGCAGAAATATTACATAACATAAGTGGCCCTGTGGGAGTTTGGTAGGTAGCAATGACCCATCTACCGTCCTTATCTGAGAGTGTCTGCATTAAAGTCCAGGGGAGAGATTTATGCAAAAAAATTAAGACACCGTGTTTCCTGGTAGGAGCATTAGAGTGCACCTGTTGGCCTACCCATTCCTTAGTCATACGAGTATGGTCGTCCCCAGACAATTTGGCTTCTTGTAGAAAGGCGACTCTGGATTGTTTAACCTTTTAGATGTGTCAGGACTTTCTTGCGCTTCACTGGGGAATTCAGTCCTCTGACATTCCAGGTGTGGAACACCACGCCGTCATTTTGATCTAGTGGTTACCTGGGGAATTAGAGAAGTTCAGTAAAGGGTACCTGGGAACCCCTCTTCTTATATTGGACCAAAAACAAAATTACATACACAGTTCCCCAGCTGCGCTATGCGCCACCTAGTGGACTGAAATAGAGATCAACAATTTTCTTGTTAAGAACAGGGACCCTGAGACAACTTTCTATATCTACCAAACTAAACTACTTAACTTATCTAACAAAACTCACTAATAAACATGAAGGGACTAAACCGGCTGGAGCCCCAGCCAACAGTATGTCCAGTCGTGTTGTGGGGTGTGGAGAGCTCAAAATCACAGTTAGGGAAGACTACCCTGCACCACTAAAATATCAAGCTAACCAGTACCGTATTGTCAATACCACGAGTGGAAATTATCATTAAGTCATTGCCCCGAGCCATTCCAGGGTACACAGATGCATACCAGCCTGTATCCCCTACTGTCGGTGGTCAGAAAGGACACTGTAAATGATCCATAATAGTACATCTGGATACGGCTGGTGAAGAACCCTGGTTACCCTGCCAAGGACAGGATCTGTAATCTCCAGGTGTTTCCACTGGTCTTTCTACCCAGACCTTGTAGAAAACGGAGATACAAAGTCATCTGCCTCGAGTATGACTAAAATCACTGCATCATCCCTCCACCTCTGAAACTCGGGGTTCAAAAGGATCCTATACAGCAAAAATAAACATATTTTCTGTTAAGCCCCAGTGATTAGGCAGACATTTTTTGACAAGGCAAACACTCCCATAACAAACATTAAAGTACATTATCTATAATAGAAGGGATATATTATAATATTACACTGCTAACATTATAGGTGGCTGGGGTCATGCAACTAACAACATTGTCTTCCAAAGCAGAAAGGTCAAGCAGCTACCCCTTAACAGCATTAAACATCCTATCTCAGTAACCCAAGTACCGAGTCATTATAATATCTACCTCCAAGTGGAGGCATCTAAAGTTGAATCAAAAAACAATCTGAGTCGAAATCTAGTTCAGCTCTGCTCAAGTTTATAAAGAGAAGGGTTACCGTAGAGGAGAAGCTCTTTGAAAGTGTGTCATAAAGTGAACGTAAACCCGGAACACATTAGGATGGCGTGTGATTTTCTGACCCCTCTCTCCTCTATATCTTCCCACACCCCCCATCAAACAACAATTACTCAGTAGACACAGGGTTGAAATAAACCACGCATAACCCATTACCTGGGTACAAGTGATTTTTGTTCACAGTGCATTTTCCTGTGCAACGCCTTAAACTAGGGGAAAACTAAAAAAGAATAAGCCTGCATGCGGGTATGGGGCCCACCTTAGGCAAAGGATACGTATCAACACACCTAACCTACATGGCATCCTGGCCTTTCCTCCCCCGTGCTACACTTTGAAAGGCTTGTGAGGTACAAAAAAAAGAGAGGGGGAGGGTTAAAAAAGTCTACATGACTGAACAGATATAGAGCTGAGTGACAGTTTAGATCATCTTATTTTATATGCAGCACCCTTAGAAAACATACTAAATAATTGGCCCACAGCAAACCCACTATTATAAAAATATACATTTGTTATGTACCTCTGGGTTAGCGTATTGGGGCAAAAGTGAGGCCTGTGCTAACTCAGCAGTGATATGTACTGAGGGAGTTTAGACTCGTATCTCCATACCGTACAGGCCCCAATTTGACCCTGTTATCCCCTTCCTGCAATTCCTCAAAACCCCGAGACACCTGCCCCTCGGTACTTATCTGATTTCCAATCATTTGAGATTATAGCTAATCAGGCCTTCATCCTGGTTGGGACTGGTGCGATTCTGGATGGTTGTTTTCAGCATTGCGGCTTGTTGGAGAGTCGGGAGCCGATGATTGTATCTCTGAATCGTGTAAGGGCAAAGCAGCATCTGCAGCCAAGGTCCATGAGTTTTCTTCCCCGGCGGAGCTTCTAGAGGTTGTTCGGTTGACATCCATCTCCTCAGCTCGGTCGACGTCCAGCAGGTCTCGCAGAGGGGAAAAGCGGTTTTGAGAGAAATATGGACTAACATATTCTATTTCTGGTGTGCCGGTTGAGGTCAAATTCTGATCCTGTTGGTCCGAGAGAATCCTGTCCTGCGGATGGTCACGCTTAAAATGTGGCGAAGTCGGGGGTCTTTTCCTAGTTCTCGATTTGCAAGGTTCCAGCATTGAGTGATGGGATGAAGCAGGTGTCATCGATGTGGATTCGGACAGGCCTTCTTTTGGGGAGGGTCGGCTGCTCCGGTCTTACATCTGTTTGTAAGAAGAGTTGCCTTGGGCTACTGACCATCTATCTGTGACGAAAGTCGTTGCAGCGTCCGGGGAGGCAAATTGGTGTGTAGTACCATTAATTGAAATCTGTAAATTGGCAGAGTAACACAGGGTAAAGGGGATTCGTAAAGTGTGCAACTTGTGATGGACTTCAGTAAAAGCCTTCCGTTTAGCGGCTAACTCCTTGGAGTGATCTTGAAAAATCATAATCAAGTGGTCATTCCAGCGGAGTTGCCCCAGTTCCCTGGCTCTAGTTTGGATCACTTCTTTTTCAGCATGATTCAGGATATACACAATAAACGGCCTCGGTCTGTCCTCCTGCCTGGGTTTGGGCTGCAATGAGTGATGCGCCCTTTCAGTCATGACCCTTGTGCCCTCCGGGAGTTGGAGAATTTCAGGAAGCGTTCACTGCAGAAAGGACATTGCTTTCCTGGCTTCACAGCCCTCCAGAAAGCCCAGGATCCGAAGATTATTACGGCGATTCCTATTCTCCAAATCCTCCAATTTGTCTTGTAAAGAACGGATTTGGGATGCCTGTTCCTGCATAGTAGCACAGTGCCCCTGCAGTACATCATCTTGAGCTATCACTTTCTGTTCGGCTCGGTCCACCCTAGCATCCAACTGCTGCAATGAAACTGCGGTGGTATTCACCGCCAAAGTTAAAGCATCAATGCTGGTCATGATCGAAGCAAACATGTCCCTGACTGAGGGTTCTTCTCTTCCCAAGGCCGACTGCGCCATGCGGCCTATCTTTGCGGATAGCTTCAGGACAAACTAGCTTTTATTGAAGAAGTCCTGTATCGGATTTTCTCCACGCTCAGCCTAAAATTAGCAGATGATTACCGATTACAGTTAAACTAGAAGTTTCCGGTCGGGGTGCACAGGAACTGAATGTAGTTGGGTTCTAGGCTCGTAGGCTGAGAGAGCTGCACAATTAGGTCGCCATCTTGGTTGGTGGCTGGCCACGCCCCCCTGCGTCTACTTTTTCAGTCTCTTT
Organism: Neoceratodus forsteri; assembly: GCA_016271365.2. NCBI lineage: Eukaryota > Metazoa > Chordata > Ceratodontiformes > Ceratodontidae > Neoceratodus > Neoceratodus forsteri. The sequence continues at coordinate 325,304,378 of CM057454.1, read as the reverse complement.
GAGGTTCTGTTTTCCTGCTTTTGTCAATGCTGCTCCTACCCTGAACTCTGACTCAACATTCCAAGGATGGAAATTAGATCTTTTTTTGGAAACATTCCAAGGATGTCATTTTAGTCACTTGCTTCCTCCTGGAAAGATAGTCCTAGGAAAAGTTCACTTCAAACTGAATTTATGGTCCAGGAAGATGAAGCAGAGACGTACACAAACAGGATTGCAGGCAATATACTAATCAACACTGTCTTATCGCTGCTCACTGAAGCGGTCTCTCCCTTTCAACTGTACACCACTGCATTTTCAACTGCTGTCATAGACAGCTGCAGCATTCATTGGTAAACTGTGGCCGCGCCTGCAAACACACTGACTGAATTGGAAGACAGGGCGCCACACCTACAAAAACTCGGATGATGGCACTATGTTTCTTGTACATTAGTGCAAGCAAACATAAAAATAGCTGGACAACAGGACACAGCATGAGATTAGAGGGAGGCCAATTAAGGGGTAATGTGAGGAAGTTCTTTTTCACAGAAAGGGTGATGGATGCATGGAATGGCCTACCTCAGGAAGTAGTGGATATGAATACAGTGCAGAGCTTCAAACAGGCATGGGATAGGCATAAGGGAGTAGTACAGAAAAGTATGAATAGATAGGCCTTTGACAGAGCAATGCTGATGGGACATTGATAAGGCAGAAAAAGAAATGGGCAGACTGGATGGACCTTGCGGTCCTTATCTGCTGTCAACTTCTATGTTCTATGTTCTGTGTTTCTATGTTGTCAGACATGCAGGGCAGGGGTGTGATGAAGGAGGTAGCTATGCCGTGATATCTGATGGTCAGATATGTGGGGCAGGGGTATGATGAGGGGGTGGGAGTCGGGCTATGTTATCTGGTGGTACAATATGAAGAGCAGAGGGAAGAAGTGAGCAGTGCCATGATCTCTGGTAGTCAGACATGTGAGACAGGGCTGGGATTTGGAGGGAACCGGGCACTTTGGTGGTCAGGCATGCAGAGCATGAGTATGGGGGGGGGATCTATGTCATAATGTCTGGTGGTCAGACATGATTGGTCAGTGGTGTGGTGAGGGGGAAGGTTGTGCCATGATGTCCGATGGTACAATGTGTCAGGTAGGGGTGTGATAAGGGGAGCTATGCTGTGATGTATGGCAGTCAGACAGACAGTGCATGGGTGTGATGAGGGGAGCAGGGTCATGATGTCTGATGATCAGATATGCAGGGCAGGGGTGTGATGGGAGGCCAGGTTGTCATGTCAGGTAATCAGTTATGGGGCAGGGATGTGATGAGGGGGAGAAGCCATAATGCTTGGTGGTCAGACATGCAGTGCAGGGGTGTGATGAGGGGGGGAAATATGCCATGATGTCAGGTGGTCATATACGCAAGGTAGCAGTGTTCTGGGAGAGGAGCTGTGCCGTGATGTCTGGTGGTCAGATGTGCAGGGCAGAAAAGTGATGAAGGGGGTTAGACATACTGTGATGCCTGGTAGTCAGACATGTGGGGCAGGGATGTGATGAGGGGGTAGTCGTGCTGTGATGCTTGATGGTTTGACATGCGGGAGAAGGGATGTGATGGGGTAGCCATGCCATGATATCTAATGGACAGACATGTGGGGCAGGGGTGTGATGAGGGGGTAGCCGTGCTGTGATGCCTGGTGGTCAGACATGTGGGCCAGGGGTGTGATGGGGTAGCCGTGCCGAGATATCTGATGGACAGACATGTGGGGCAGGGGTGTGATGAGGAAGTAGCCGTGCTGTGATGCCTGGTGGTCAGACATTTGGGCCAGGGATGTGATGGGGTAGTCATGCCATGATATCTGATGGACAGATGTGGGGAAGGGGTGTAATGAGGGTGAAGAGTTATGCCGTGGTGGCTGATGGTCAGACATGTAGGGCAGGGTTGTGGTGAGTGTGGGAACCATGCCATCACATCTGGGTACCAAACATTTGCAGACAGAGGTGTTGGGTGGGTGTGGTGATGCCTGAGGATTGGACATTTGCAAACAGTGCTGTGTTATAGGGTACTGTATAATTCAGTGTATAATTCAAGGACTAATACACATTTCAGTCACACTGTTGCTTACCTCTGCAAGTTCTGACGTAGGAAATGCACCACCACCACTTATTTTGTGCTTTAAACTTGGCTTGCAAGCAGACTTGATACAGGATGACCAGCTCTCACAGGAATGGCATTACCTTGAATTCAGTACATACAACTGGCTCGAAATATTATTCGTTGGTTCAGGTGCATGAATTTTTGGTACTGCAATTGGTAACAAATGCAGGCATTTAGCAAATTTAATTTTGTATTGCCTCAGAATTGATGGTTTGAAACTAGAGTCATCAAAATGTAAGGAGCAGAACATGCTGTATTTTCCAATCCAATCAAAACATTTGTTACTCACAACTGTATTACATAACTTTAGGATCAGCGCATCTTTTGAGAATGTAAATAGTGAGAAACCAGCCTTATGCATGTTCCCACAATTACAGCGACACACCTAGAAAGCATTACAGCTGTCAATGGAAATGTCATCTTCTTGGTGCAGTACAACGAACAACTGCACAAACAGTGTAGCATGAAAAAATAATTCGCACACTGAGGCAGCTAGCGTTACCTCACTAATAATTATTCATACGCAGATTATAAAGGCAATGGTGTACACTGTAAAATATTGATGTAACAACAATATAAAGCACTTGCTATAGTTATTAATATAGCAACTGCACTTATATGTATATGTAGGTTATGTATAGAGTTAACTAAGGAGCCAAGAAATTATGTTTTTTAAGCCCTTCAGACAACTGACAATACACTGCGCTAACATGCCATGTACAGCAGCACAGTGTATGCTCAAAAAGCACAACTGACTCTCAGGAATGGGGCTAGATGTGCTTATAAACTGTAAAATTGGAGTGAGTAGGCTTAGACACAGGTACAAATGAAGCACACGTTAGTTTGTATGGAGATTAGGTTTATAACAGAATGATGACCAGTAGCCACTTCAAGAGTCCCACATGATTCCCGTGAAGTGAATGAGCCTTCACCTCTGCAATGCAATAGGAGGATCAGGAGGGTATGTCACTTCCAGTTAGGTGACCTGATCAGAGCACTCAGTAACCTCACTTCTAACTCAAGCCAAAAAATATAGACTAAAAAATAAAGGCAATGAAGTAATTCACATAGAGGTGATGCACTGCACTACCGGGACCCAGGGCCGTGGCATGGTGAGTGTTTTGATAACTTTGCAGACCTTGATAGTCCCTCTTTAAAGCAATAATTCATAATACTGTAAGCTAAGATGCTAAATCAAAAATAAACTTTGTACAAGTAAACACAATGGTTTCTACAATGTTCTGAGCTTCTATCTCTGTGTTTAAGGATGTGTCCCTCATTGTGAGGATCGGTGTCCCTCATTTTTAGTGTCTGTCTCCCTAATTTCAAGGATGAAATGTGGAGAGGTATGCTGTCAACTCTCCATCCCCCCATCCCTCCTAATGGAGGGGTGCTGAGTACTCTGCAAGTAGCAACCCCTTAACCTGTCTATGCCAGTATGCCTGGAATGGGCTGTACTTACAGTAAGAGGGAATGGTGGCACTGGCAAGAGTAGTGGACAGCAAGTTTGGGGGATTTAAACTAGAGAACAGGGGATGGGGCTGTGCAGGGGATCACAAAGGGCAGTAGACAGATGCATGGGAACAATAAGGGAAGGCCAGAAGAGCAGGGCATAAATGGAGAGGAGACTCCTGGTGATGTGGAAGCATTGAGGGGTAAGTACAGTTGTCTCACTTGCATGCAGGTCATTATGAGGAGTGCACCCAGTAAAATGGATAGGCTTAAGTGCCTGATGTACTTAACAAGCCAGGGCTCAGTGGTAGTCACAAAGACATTACAGGGGAAAGAAACTGACAGGGACACAAGGATAGAGGGATCCAGACTATTCCAAATGAACAGGCCTGACCAGAAATGGGATGGGCAGATCTCTTTGCAAGGTAGAGTCACTTTGGATGAGAAGGAGGACATCAGGGATTAAACAGTGCCACAGAGTCTCTCTGGGTCAATCTTGAGGAAAAAGAGAGCAGAAGAGCCCCCATGGGGTTATGCTACAGGCCCCCAAATAGCTTGATTGAGCATGATGTCTAGCCAGTTGGGGAAATTTGCAGAGCAGCAGAATTTGTTGCACAGTGATCATAGTGGACAATCTCCCATGCAGTGACAGTCTGAGAAACATAGAAAGTGACGGCAGAAGGAGACCAAGGGGCCATCTAGGCTGCCCATGGATACCCAGGACCTAGTGTCAATCCAGGGACCTATTCCCCCCCCCCAACAGTATTTCTATCTTTCCCTACTCCAGTACTGTTTTTTGGGCCCTCACTTTGTCCCCCCTGCACTTGAATCCCACCATGGTCCTTGCACCCACCACATCACCAGGCATACTGACATCACCAGCAGGAAAAGGGAGGTCATAATTCCACTATACAAGACACTAGTGAGGCCGCACCTGGAGTACACTGTGCAGTTCTGGAGACCTTACCTACGTAAGGACATAGACAGGGTAGAGAAGGTTCAGAGGAGGGCAACAAAGATGGTGCATGGATTGCATCACAAGTCCTATGAGGACAGGTTGAAGGCACTGAACATGTACTCCTGGAGGAGAGGAGGGAGAGAGGATATGATAGAGACATACAAGTATCTTACAGGAGGAACAGGGTGCAGGAATGCACTATTTTTAAGCGAAAAAGATGTTCCAGGACTAGAGGGCATGGGATGAAGTTGGAGGAGGACGATTCAGAGGAAACGTGAGGAAGAATTTCTTCACAGAACGGGTGGTGGACAAGTGGAACACCCTGCCAGAGGAAGTGGTGGGGGCTGAAACAATCACGGGATTTAAGAATGCATGGGATAGACATAAAGGAATTCTGGAGGTCAGGGGTAAGGGGCAACAGACTTCCTGGAAAACATAAACTGAACTTACAAACTTAAATGGGCAGACTGGGTGGGCCATAGGCCCTTATCTGCCGACACTGTCTATGTATCTATGTATGTATCAGCAAGCAGATTGTTCCATGGCTCCACAACTCTTTTGGTAAAATGGTGTTTTCTCAGCTCCTTTCTGAAGCTCCCTCCCCACAGTTTCCACTCATGTCCACTCGTCGTTGAGCTAGCGTTCCTAGTGACTAGCTCGTTGTAGGGCACTTTATTAATGCCTGTCAAAAACTTTAATGTTTTGAGCATATCCCCACTCCCTTTCCTTGTCTCAGGTGAGTACATGTCCAGTGTTTTTAGACGCTGTTTGTAGGAGAGACCCTGAATCACCTGAATCATTTTTGTTGTTCTTCTCTGAACGGCTACTAGCAATGCTGAGACCGACTTTCTATCCATCTTCAAAGACTGCTCCCTAGAGCAGTATGTCTAACAAGGAAATAGGTTTGAATCCACCCTTGACCATGTTGTTAGCAGTGAGGGTAGGGTCATCTCCACTGTGAACATCAAAGCACCAGTGGGCAACAGTGGCCACAACTGGGTAAACTTCTCCATGGTGACAGGGAAGATGAGCCTGGCCTAAGACAACAGGACCCAGAACCTCAGGAAGGAAGACTTCACCAGGATGAAGGATCTGATGTCTAAGGGTCTGGAGCAGCAGCATGAGGCTGGTAATGCAGAACATATGTGGGGTTCATTGAAGAAGGTGTTTGAAGCAACAGTGAAGGTCTTTATCCCTGTACGCAATAAGGGAAAAAGGACCAAGACACAATCTCCCAGGCTCAAAATGGACCTAAGGCAACTGACCCTAAACAAAAGGAAGTTATATGACCACTGGAAAGAGGCAGGCTGCCTCCAGGCCAGAGAACAGCACAGAGCAGCCTTGAGGGACTGTTATAGTAGAATCAAGAAAGCTAAGGAGGGTCTGGAAGCCACAATAGTATCAGGAGCTGTGGATTCAAATTTCATCCATGGTCCAAAGTCGTCTGATATGACATTGAGGTTTGCTTTTAAAAGAATATCTAAAACTTTAATAAATAGTCATTATTGTTGTGTACATGTTTACAATCCTCCTCAGCAGAAATGTGCAGTGCAAGTTCTGGCAGGAACAGGCAGAGAGAGAATTTGGGGAACAGAACTGGGGATACCCTTAATAAAATAGGGCCTTAGAAAGGGATGCTATCATACAGAGAACTGACACATTGTTGTTGACTTCTGTTTTTGCTTGCTACTGATTGTATTAATTTCCATGTGTAGATTTCTGCTTGATTTACCTGTATCCCTAATGTAACCCCACCCCCACCCCCATCCAGACACACCTGGAAATGAGCTGCCTGCATCTCATTGTGTTTTCTTCTGGTCAAAAATAATTGATACATAGACAGACAATGAAGAAAAAGTTCACATTGCAACAGTAAACTGATACAGCATTTAGAACGCATGGCACGAAACTAGTGTCAGACTGCGGAAATTCAATGATTCTGGCCAGTTGTCTGGGGGTTGAGATGGGAAGTTACAGCAGATAGTCAATCTTCTGTGTTGCAATTGCTCAACAAAGCAAGTTCAGTGTAATAAAGATTAGATTAACACAAGGTATTTTCCTGTCCAACTCCGTTATGCTTCCGCCAAAAGCTATGAGTATACCATCACTGTGTTTAGTTTCTCTTACTCAGACAGTTTATGGAGCATGTGTTTTCCTAAGTGACTGTAAACATGTCTAGGAAAGTTATGGCTTTGAGACAGCAACTTGTTCTTGTCCCAGGATTTGTTTTTGGTTTACTTTCATATAATTATGATCAACTTTAGTGTCTGAGAAGATTGCAAGACCACATATTGAGACACTTTGGTGCATCCCATAGCAACGCAAGCACTGTATCTTGTAATCTCTCACACACACACACACTAACAAAACTCATAGTTGAATAAAGGCTTCATTTTCTTATGTTTTCATGGGATTTTTTTCATTCAGCCTTCCAAGCAAACCCCTGGTGATACATATTTCCATTTTTAAATGTGCTGTGGTCTACTCAAAAAGGTTTGAAGAAAACCGAAAATGTAATTTAGTCCAGTGATTCCCAAACCCAAAATCCTGGTGTTTTCACACTGCTGCCAGTAGAACATACTGGTGGCTACACTTCTCATTTTCATCTCAAAACACCTGATACAACAAGTCAAATTTCACACAGTATTCACTAAATTAAGTTTTGGGTGCCTAAACCCACAGTGCAGTATATTTCATTTTATTCAGTATGCAGCAAATTAAGCTTCTGCTGTCCCCCTTCCCTTGAAATTAATTTCCTATTTTTTTAATATGTCCTCCTCAGCTGAGTGACCTTCTCAAAGTCAACCCAAAGTCGTCTTATGTAAAAAGTAATCAACTCCGCCATCAAAGGATCACCACGACTGTGCTCCTCTAGGCCTCCACCGGCTCCCTCACTCACCTCCCTTCATGGTGGGGCCCAGACACCCTGGACTGTATGATCTGCCAAGGAATGGATCTGGTGTAAGGAGAGAGTGGTGTCCCATACTGGATAAACAAAGAAGTGCTGCTGGACATGGTGGTGTCATCTGCTTGGGTCACCCTACCATTTTCTTTCATATATCTCCCTTCCCCCACCCACACTTGAATTCCTGTTTGCAGTTCACAGACCGCCTTGCTGTATCCACTTCCCAGATTCACCAGGCGACAGTGTTGCAGCGGATGTCTTTAACCCAGTTAGAAGAGCATCACATCCTGTGGGACATTCACTCCTTCTTCTGCTGTCCCGCTGAGCTTTTCTGGGGTCTAGCTGTAAACCCAGGGTAATTCCATAGCAAGTTGGTCCTCCTAGCCACTGCATTTTCAGGCCAACTAATTTCCACTGAAAGTATGAAGGAATTTTTCAACCATACCTGTATATAAATTTGGGTCACTCTGCCTTGTCAAAATCTAGAGACTCATTTTCCATTTTTAGTAAAAAGGAAGTAACATATTAAGCAATTTGGTTAAAATATATCTTAGTGCATGCTCTTTGCATCATACATTCTTTCCATCTAGTGTGGAAATGATTTAGTTTATTTGGGTGAATAATTTTTTCCTAAGGGTGTACAAGAGGACAATTCTTGCTTCCAGTGTTGAACAGTGGTACCTCCTCACTGATCCCATTTTTGGCAATATATATGTTTGGCAGCAGTCAAGAGCCATATTTGTAAGCTTTTTTTGTGATGGGGGAACGATAAACATCCTTTGGGTTAATTCCTAGTAGGAAGTTTTTTTGGGGGGTGGATGTTTTATAGCTGCTGTATGTCCCCTTAATGCAGGCATTTCCCAACCAGTGTCTACCAAGGCGTTGTTTTTTTTTTTTTACAGGCAGTTCCATACTGCGGCACTTGAGGATATTTCTGGTTTAAATTTATGAAGGCTAGCTAGTGTGAGGTACACTCTGTGTAGCTGCTTATTGTAGTCTGATGTATCACACCACAGACCCAGGATATAAACAAACCTTAATCCATGCTGCCTATGTCAGGATGCATGCTTCTATTTAATCAGGCATATGGTTTAAGCTGGAGATTGAAAACTGAACTGACTGCTGTTTTATTATTGAGGTGTTTTAATGATAGATATAATTTTATATTACTCTCTGCATTATGTTTTGAACTGTGATGTGTGATAGAGATGTATTGTTTTTAAATATTAAGCGCTCTGAGCCTCCAGGAAGGGGCGCTATATAAATAACTTTTCTGTCTATCCATATCTGCTCCCTATATGTCTTTATGATATTGTAAGTCAGTGGGTCTCACTCTCTCCTTGTGTTGTTATTGTAGTCTAGACTACTGTAGCTATCAGAGCAAGGAAGCAGCTGACTGCGGCAACTAGAAACACAGACTTTGACAGCAGATAAGGTCTGCTTGGCCCACTTAGTCTGCCCATTTCCCTACGTACTGGATAAGCTGGAGATCCTAGTTAACCAACAGCCTATTTCTTCCTACCCCTACAAGAATTGCCTTATGTCTGTCCCATGCATTCTTGAATTCCCCACTGTTTTTGACCCTACATCCACCTCAGAAATGCCATTCCATGTGTCCACCACCTTGTCTCTAAAAAAATACTTCCTCACATTGCCCCTGAGCCGTCCCCCCCTCTATCTTCAAATTGTGTACCATTGTTCTTGCACATCTCTTTCTGAAAGATGCTACCCTCTTGGACTTTGTTGATTCCCTTGAGGTACTTAAAAGTTTCTATCATATCCCCCCTCTCCCTCCTTTCCTCAAGGATATGCATATTAAGCTCCTTTAGTCTCTCTTCGTATGGCTTCTGTTGCAGACCCTGCACCCTTTTAGTTGCCCTCCTCTAGACTGCCTCCATTCTGTCTATGTCCTTGTGGAGGTGGGGTCTCCAGAACTGCACACAATACTCCAAATGGGGTCCCACCAACTGTCTGTACAGAGGGATAACAACTTCCTGTTTTCTAATAGTGATGCATCTCCCTATACATCCCAGTATCCCCCAGCCATCCCTACTGCCTTCTCACATTGCTTGCTAACCTTTAGGTCATCTGATATGACTACCCCCAGATCCCTTTCCATTTTTGTTATTGTTACTACCTCCCCGGCCATTGTGTACTCTTCCCCTTGTTTTTTGTCTCCCAGATGCATTGCTTTGCATGTCTTTGCATTGAATCTAAGTTGCCATACTTCTGACCATTCCTCCAACCTTGCCAAGTCCCTTCGCATCCTTTCCATCCCCCTGTGTGTATCAACCCTGTTACAGATCTTTGTGTCATCTGCAAAGAGGCATACTTTTCCTTCTAATCCCTCTGCAATGTCACTTATAATGACATTAAAAAGGACTGTACCCAGTACTGAACCCTGCGGTACCCCACTAGTAAGCCCCTTTCTTCAGAGCGGACTCTGTTTACTTTTATCTTCTGTGTCCTGTTTTCCAGCCAGTGTTTTACCCAGGCTACCACCCTGGGACCCACTCCCAGGCTGGTTAATTTGTTTATTAATCTTTTGTGTGGGACTGTGTCAAATGCCTTGCTAAAGTCTAGGGAGGCCATGTCCACAGCCCCTCCCTGGTCTACTACTTTGGTCACCCAGTCAAAGAAATCTACAGTATTAGATTTATCTGAAATGACCTTCCTGCTGTGAATCCATGCTGCCTTGGGTCCTGTGCCCCACTAGCCTCTAGGTACTCAACAGTGCTTTCCTTCAGAAGTGATTCCATTGCAAGTGATTTCGTCATTCCATCATTTTCCCTACCACTGAGGTCAAACTGACAGGTCTGTTGTTTCCTGCCTCTGTCTTGCTCCCACTTGTTTTGAAGGGGAATCACATCTGCCCTCCTCTGGTCCTAAAGTACCACACCATCCTCTCATGATTTGTTAAAAAGGGTAGTCAATGGTGTCACTAGTTCTCCCCTTAGTTCTTTTAGAATTCTGGAGTGAATCCTGTCAGGCCCCAATTCTTTGTCCACCTTCAGTTTTAGGAGTCCTTTCAGAACCCTTTCTTCTGTAAAAGGCCTGGTATCGACCCCTCCTATCCAGAGTGCTTCTATTGATTGGAATAGGTACCCCCTCTCTTCTTTTGTGAATGTTGAGTAGATGTATTCATTCAGTATCCCTGCTTTTTCACTGTCCTCTCTGCCCACCCACCTCCCTTTATTCAGCCTCACTATCCCTCCTTTGTCTTTTCTTCACTCCCTAATGTACCTATAAAAGGCTTTATCCCCCTTCTTAACTGAGTTGGTTATCTTTTCCTTAGTTTGGGCATTTGCTATTCTGACTGCCTTTCCCGCTTCCTTCTGCTTTAACTAGTATAGTTCTCTGTCCTGCTCCTTCTGTGTTTCCTTATACTTCCTGAATGCTATCTTTTTCTCTCTATCCTTCCCTGCCACCTCTTTTGAGAACCATAGTGTTTTTTTTCGTTCGTTTTGATTTGTTTATTTGCTTCACACAAAGGCTTGTTGCCTCTGTGATGGCAGTTTTATGTTTCCCCATTGTTGCTCCACCCCTCCTTCTTGCATGTTTGCTAATGCTTTTCTGAGGCGCACTCCCATTTTGACAAAGTCAGCCCTCCTGAAGTCCAGTACCCTCACTGTTGTATGGCTTGACTCTGCAGCTGAGTATATCGTGAACCACACTGTTTGGTGGTCACTTGTTCCCAGATGGCTACCCATTTCTAGATCTGAGATCCACTCTCTGTCCCCATTTGAGAGCACCAGGTCTAGGATTACTCCCTCCCAAGTGGGTTCCAACACTAGCTGTCTGAGGTGTGCAATCTGTAGGGCATCGGGAATGGCCCTGCTCTTGGATGTGACTACAGCAAAGAAGCTCCAGTTAAAATCTGGCACATTCAGGTCCCCCATCCAGCAATATCTCTCCTTTCTCTGCCATCCTAAGGATGCTTTCTATCATTTCCCTGTCCATTTCCTCCCCCTGAGATGGTGGTCTGCATACAACCCCTGTGCAGATTATGGTGCCATTTCCAGTCTCCATGGTAACCCACTGTGCCTCCTGTCCTCCGTTTACCCTTTTGTTCCGTTGCTTTGATCCTTTCCCTTACATAGAAAGCTACTTCTCCTCCTCTTCTACCCTTCCTGTCTCTCCTGTAGATTGTGTACCCTGGTGTGTTGACATCCCAGTGATGGTTCTCTGTGTACCATGTTTATGTGACTGCCACAATGTCCAGGCATCCCTCTTCCATCAAGGCTACCAGTTCAGGGAACCTGTTACCTACACTATGGGCATTGGTACTCATTACCTCCATTCTTTGATGGTCTTACCCCTTTTTGCCCCATCCCTGTCCTTACTGCCTTTGCCTTTTCTAGATTTATCCCTGCCCTTCTCCGCACTGACTTCTCTATCTTGGTGTTTACCTCACTAACTACCCTGATTTTTTGGGGTGGGCCTAGGATTTTCCTGCTCCTTTTCAATTGCTCCCCCCTTGGCTAGTTTAAATGCTTGCCAATGAAACATTTAAACCTATCACCTGGGATCCTGGTTCCTCTCCCGGACAGATGCAGACTATCATGCTAGTATAAGTCTACATCCCTCCAGGTGGACCCCCAGTCCCCAGTGAAGCCAAATCCCTGAGCTCTGCACCAGTTTTTCAATCATTGATTGAATCTCATGATGCAGAGCACCCTAGCCTCACCCATGCCATAGACAGGCAGCACCTCCAAGAAGGTTACCATGTGTGCTACTTGTCTAAGGCCCTTCCCCAACTCCACAAACTCCTCCTGCACTGCTCTGATCCCTTTCCCAGCCAGATCATTTGTCCCTATGTGGAAAATGACATCCAGCTCCCTTCCCCATGCAGCTGCTCCCACGATCCTGAGGATTCGCTCCCTGTCCGTCCAAGCCATGGCGCCAGGCAGGCACCTTCCCTCCCTCTCCCCTCCCTCCCTCAGTTCTACCATCCTAACAATGGAGTCCCCCACCAGGAGTTGTTTCCTTCACCACTGGGGTCCCATGCCACCCTCCTGTGGGTCTCCTTTGTGGAGGTTCCCATCATCCTCCTTGGTCTCCACTGTGGGTGCCTCCATAGAGGAACCACACTCTGCCAGAATGGCATATGAATTGTGGAGAGGTACAGCTGGAGGGATACGCCTCTCTTCCACCACCCTCACCCTACCTGAGCCCACTGTGGTCCAACTGCTCCTCTTTCTTGACAACCTCTGAGGCAGCGGCGGTGGCCCTGTTAATGCCTGGGTAGGAGAGAAGGTCCCCCGAATCCTGGCCAGCTCAGACTGGAGATGAGCAACCTCCTCCCTCAGCCCAGAGAGGTGCCTGCAGATGGGAAAACACCACATTCTCCAGAACATCTCCCAGAAGACTGCTGCTTCACTGCCACTGCACTGCACCACTCCCATCATGTCTTATGTGTGGCCCCTTAACTGTTGTTTTGTGTACTTACTCTTTCTTCTGTCTCTGTTTATTTTTTTTATTTAATATATATTTTTTTCTCCCTAATTTCCTACTGTCTCTGTGCCCTTAAAGCTCCTGATCTTCCTGTTCAGGGACAGGAAGTTCCTATATTCCTCAGTAGTCTCCTTCTTACTTGCTCAGAGTCAGACCTCCAGCAGCTGGGGGGGGGGGAGTGGAGAGCTGCTCTTTTCCTTCTAGGATGGTGAGTCTTTTGTGCTTCTGTGATCACTCCGTTCCTGCTCCTAAACAGGAAGTTCCTGTGGTCAGTCAAATCCTGTGCCTATAAAAGTAGAACTGGCTAAGGGTGGAAGGATGGCGGGCAATATAGTCCCAGTAGAGTAGTACAGTTTTAACAGCACCTCCTTCCTTTTGCTGTTCTCTGCCAGAAGTTATCTACGGCAGTTTTTAAATCCAAAAACCTGGCTTCCTTCTGCCTGAGCCACTCCCCCGATTCACAGTTTCCTTCTTCACCTAGCTAACTACACTGATAACAATTCCCTACACCAAACTCAGACAAACACACTAACTCTTTTTGTTTTGTTTGCTTTTACCCGCATTTGAAGGTCTCAGTAGTAGAGTGCTAGTTCTTTAGTCCCAGTAGATTAGTAAAGTTCTAATAGCATCTCCTTCCTCTTGTTGTTCTCTGCCAAAACTAGAACATTTCTATCTGAGGGTAAGTAGAAAGGTACTATATTAGAAGTGTAGGATCTGCAATATAAATTGGGACCTTCAGTCAAGGTATAAAAGGCACAGTACTTAACAGTGTACTGGTCTGATTTGGGGGAAGGCAGCAGAAAATTCCCCCCGCAGTTAACTGTAGGAACAGCTGTTAATTAGTGAGTGGGGCTTTGGCAGAAGTGAAGCACTTGTCTCTTGCTATCATAGCAAGGAGGCAGCTGACTGAGGGAGGAGAATACTCCTGTAGATAATTTTCTCCTTCTTCAAGTGCTCCATCATGAGGGTATCCTGTTGAGTGAGTGGCACACAAAAGAAGTGGAGTGTCTAACCTAGGAACCTCTGCAGAAAGGCCAAAGGGAATCTGAAAAAGTGGCTGCTGTCCCTTGCTAAGGTACAACAGAATGCATCTAATGTGTAGTGTTACTGATCTTTGCAAAAACTGTTATCTTAGCTTCTACCTACTATATATAGGATAAGGTTAGAAGACAGGCAGACAGACAGGCTGAATGTGCAGTGTTACTGACTATTGCTAAAACTGTTAAATCTTAGCTTTTACCTAAGTGGGGTAATATTATATGACAGACAGAACATTTTGCTGTGTCTCAGGTGTGGTGTTTCTGATCACTACTAATACTCATAATCTTAGATTATACCTGTATAGGATAAGGTTATAAGACGGGCAGTCTATGCCCACACATTACTGAGCAACTCAGGCAGTTTACAAGCACTCAGCAGACTAGAATGCTGCATAGGATATGTGGGGAGGTAGTCAGCTGTGGGGATTGTGGGGTGCTTGTCTCCAGGGCTATGCTTTGGAGGAGGGGACTTTGCCCAATATTTAGGACCTTCTGACAGCTCTATGCTCAGTTTTTTATTTAAACATTTGGTAACCGAGAAAGGCACGCTGAGCCGAGGCTTTATCCCTGTCTCATTGGCAGCAGCAAGGAAGAAGTATCCCAGCTGTGACTACAACTCAGCTGGTGCCTACCCCCACCCACACCCCCACTACCACAAAGGCCCAATGGCTTGGGTGGATGGAGGGTGGTGGGGAAGGGGAGAGGGAGGCGATCGGGGGCAGGGCAGTCATATAGCTCTCAGCCCTCCCCAAGAGATATCAATGGGCAAATAGCTTTGCACCCCTGGAAGAAGTTCAGGTGTCTGACTCTAATGGGGAGACCTTGAGTCAGTTTGTACTAAGGGGAAGGAAGATGTGGTGACACTCAGGGGCAAGAGCAGGCTGAAGTTAGTAAGGAGGATTCTAGTGATAGGGATTCTATGGTTAGAGGCCCGAAGAGGGTGGTAGGGATGTTGACATTGCAGGAAAGGGGTAGGGGGTGGTCAGATGCTTGCCTGTAGCATCAGCCATCCATGATGGGGAGAGGATAGTGGAGGAGGGGAGGGAGCAGGGAGTGCTTTGACACCATGGTACCAACGATGTAGTGAACTCATGGAGACAGTAAAGTGGGACTTCCAGAGGTTGGGGGACAGATTGAAGACACACTGAACTACCTTTGTCTTTTCTGGGGTCATCCTTATCTGAGGTAGTGAGAAGGAGGGATAGTGAGGAAGGAGGAGAGTGAGAAGTTAAGTGATTGGTAAAAAGGTGGAACCAGGAACAGGGATACCACTTTGTAGAGGACTGGGAGAATTTCTGGGACAGGAGGCTGTTTACAGGTAATTAGCTTCACTTAAAAGAAAGGGAACAGTGCATTAGGGCAGAAGTGTGGCACCTGCATTGGCAGAAGTTAAACTAACTGCAGAGGAGGTTGAGGCTAAGGATTCTACAGGGGCGGAAGCTGGGGGGGGGGACCTAGCCAGGATCCCCTCCCCCAAGGATGGGGACATGATGTACAAGAAGTTGTAGAGGTGTGGCATGAATTCAGGGGTCCATGGATTGCTGACCAAATAGACCAGCAAAAAAAAAAGCACAGACACACAAGACACAAAGGCTATCAGGGAATTGTGACAGGGACACCATTCAAGAACCAAGAGGGGTGGCAGCACAAGTTTCGGGGTGGTATGCCTCGATGCCAGAAGTGAGAGAGTCGTAGGCTGTAGGTAATAATGGACCATCGAGGAGTTTTGGCAGCAAAAATAAAGATATTTATTTACAAAAATATTAACGCAAACTGAAAACGGCAAAATTAAAGAGAAGCAAAACAGTAACAAAAAGGAAAATAAACATAGCTAGAACTAGCTCTTTAGGATGTTCACATCATCACATCCAGGTCTGACTGAGCTGAACTGAACTGAACAGAACTCCACTCAAACTCAACTGATCTCATAACTCAACTGATTACCTGCTCTAAAAGCACAGGTTTTATACTCTTCAGGGGTGATGTGATCATTTAACTCCACCCCTGTACCTTTCTGTTAATAACATTTCTTTATTTACATAGTATTTATTTTATTTACAACCTTTAAACATTTTTATTTCAATACAGCATTTTATGTACATGCATAAAAGTGGTTTACAGCGGTTTTGGGAATTTAAAAGCAAATTCTGGCCTTAGCAAGCACCATCCCTTCTAGCAGCAGTATATATTCAGCAGAAAACGGCCGGCCGGCTCATAGTAGACTGCTGGAGCTGAGGGAGGATTCATTCGGGGCTCTGAGACACCCGGAACAGCAGGAAATACCCTCGTTTTCCAGAAGTCTCCAAAACAGCACCAAACCTTTTTATTTCGACTATGGAGGGTATGTAGGGCTCCTATTGCTGTGTTTCTTACAGGAAACATCACTTTTGGGGAAACTAGAAGGCTAAATGCTTTCACGACAGTGCACGCATTCGAGCGGGTAATTTTACCGGCGCTCGCACTAGGGTACTGTTATGCAGGAACTCTGCAGCATAACTTTACACAAAAAGCCGCATTTTACCAGAGCTCTTGCAAAAAGAGCATAACGGGGAACAGACTAATGAACCAGGAGGTTCTTTCATTAATTTATAAGCCTGAAAGGCGCAACCAGCATAATGGGGCACAAAAAGCATTTTTAAAGCATAACAGGGCATTTTAAAACAGCGCCCTGACATTTTCACAAAACAGAGGGTTTTCTTTATTCAACCCTCACACAAACGGGCTATAAGCAGGCATTTTAACAGGGGGAAAGCCTGTGGAGCAAAAATGGCTCCAAACACCATTTTACAAATGGGGAACCTTTTCTTGTATCTCAAGGAGCATTTTACAGGCTCCAGGCATACAGTATATAGAGAGACAGGACGCTCTTACAGCAGAGACAGGAGAGCAGTCCTGACATCCTCAATATTTTATTAATCAGCTTTTGTAGGCAGGATAATGGTACTGGAATGTACTGGGAAAAGACATAGGAAGACAAACAATAGACAAGACTGCAATAAACGTATAAAACAAAGTGGGTGGACAGCCCAACAAACAAACATATCACAATTAAGACGGACAAAGAACAGAAGTACATCTAGGACCCATTATTCTCCTAGAAGGGGGGAGGTGACTTCACTCTATCACAGAGGGTAATAAAGTTAGTGTGCTTCAGGCAGTGCTGGAAGACTCTAGGCTGGATTTAGTGGCCGTTACAGAATCATGGGCCAACAAAAACAATGATTGGGGCCTGTCGATCCCTGGATACACCTTATATAGGCATGATAGAGGGATGGGTTGAGGTGGAGGGGTGACTATTTACATCAGGGAAGGAATCAAAGCAGTAGATGATGCATCCATTGGAGCAAAGGTGGAGGAAGAATCACTGTTGGTACAGCTAATAGAGTTCTCAGGTAGAAAACTTCACATGGGGTGGTTTACATGCCACCAGGGCTAGGAGAGGACAGGAGGAACTAGGAGCAGAAGTAGGGAAGGAGGCAAAGGGGGGGTTGTAGTAGAAGATCTTAACCTGACAGACATCGACTGCAACATTTCAGCAGTTAGGAGCAACAGAAGCCAAGCCCTGCTTGATACATTGCAGGACTACATGCTGGTGCAGCAGGTCAGGGATCTCACTAGACAATCCGCCACCCTTGATGGTGTACTCACCAACTCAGAAAGAGTAGGCAGAGTATGGGTTGGGGAACCATTGGGGTCCACTGACCACAATATTGTATGGTTCAAGTTGGCCCTGGGCACCAGTAAGCCCTTTTTTAAGGCTGAAATGCTAGACTTCAAAGGGGCAAATTTCAGCCAAATGAGGAAATTAGTCCCAGGTAGGTTAGTTGGGGTAGACAGCATCAGGAGAGTGGAGGAAAGATGCGTTATAAAAGGGGCTGTTCTCAAGGCAACGAAAACATGCACAGGAACAGTTATTAAGAGGAACAGGCACAGAGATTGATTTGGTTCTCTGAAAAGATCAGGGAGGCAGTGAGTGCCGGGAAAAAGCTGTTAAAAAGGTATAAAGAGGAGCAGGGGAATAAAGAATGGGATTCGTATCAGGAAAAAAAAACAAGAGAGGCCAACAAGGCAGTCAGGATCACAGAGGCAGACACAGAACTGCATACTGCAGAGGGGGCAAGGGAGGGGAAAAACAGTTTTTTTTTTATATAGAAAGAAAAAAAAAACTGGAAAGGGAATTGTCAGGCTAATGGAGAGGGGTATGGTAACAGAGGAGCACAGGCAAAAAACAGCCTTGCTGAATGACTACTATGGCTCAGAATTCACTACGTGGAACAGTAGGCCCTTCCCAGAGAGTGGCATAAAGGGAGCTGATGAGGGGACCCAGATATGAGGCTGCAAAAATTTACTAGCATAAGAGTCAGAAAAGGGTTAGTAGCCGTGAAGGTAAACAAGACCCTGGAGATGGATGTGATGCATCCAAGAGTTAAGAGAACTGGCATCAGTGTTAACTGAATTCCCTGTTGGGACTATTCAACAGCTATATATAGCAAGAGGTAGTTTCCAAGGACTGGAGCATGATGGATGTACTGTAGTTCCACTTCACAAGGAAGGGGACAAGGAGCAGTCAGGAAACTACAGACCCAGTATTCTTACCTCTGCAGTAGGGAAACTGATGGCGACATAATCAAAGAGGACCTAGTGGAAAACCTGGAGAAACCAGGCTTCAGGATAATTAGCAGCATGGGTCTGTGGCAGGGAAGTCTTGTCAGACCAACCTGATAGTGTCCTCTGACTGGTTGACTAGGGTGGTTAATACGGGGCACACTGTAGACTTACTCTACTTTAACTTCAGCAAAGCATTCAACTTGGTGCCACATCAAAGGCTGCTGAAGAAAATGGAGGCTCTGGGAACAGCTAAGGAAATAGTAAGGTGGGTAGGGAGTTGGTTGGAGAGGAGGCAGCAGAAAGCTGTGGTAAATGGGATCAGAGTAGTGGAAAGAGATGTAACCAGTGGAGTACCACAAGGATCTTTTCTGGGCCCAGTCCTCTTGAATATGTTCATCAGTGACACAGGCAAGGGATCCAGGGTAGGTTATGTTTATTCGCAGATGACACTGAACTCTTTGATGGGGTTGACAATGTGAAGAGCATAAGGGAATTGCAGAGAGAGACCTGCAAAGGTGGGAAAATTGATCTAATATGTGGCAGCTGAAATTCTATGCCAAGAAGTGCAAAGTGATGCATTTAGGGGGGAAAAAATCCCAGAACAGAGTATTGGATGGGAGGGGTTAAGCGGGACACCATCAGAAGAAAGGGAACTAGGAGTCATCATTAGTGACTCCCTTAAACAAACCAACCAATGTAACAAGGCCTTCAGCAAGGCTAACAAATGCTAGGGTGCATTGGGAGAGGGTTCAACAGTAGAAGCAGGAGTTACTGTTGCCACTGTATAGGTCACTGTTGATGTCACACCTAGAGTACTGTGCCAAGTTCTGGAATCCCCACCTCAAAAAGGATGCACAGGCTAAAAAGACACAACACAGGGTGACAGAGATGATTCAGAGCCAGGAAGGCAGATCCTGTGAGGATCGGCTAAGGACACTGAATATATATTCACTCAAAACCATGATGGGGGATATGATAGGGATCTTTAAGTTCCTGAAAGGAATTAACAAGGTGAACTGTGAGGAGCTATTTACCAGGAACAGAGAAACTGGGACCCAGGGTCACAAGTAGAGGTCAATGAGAGAAAGGTTTAAAAAGGATATGAGGAAGCATTATTTTACAGAAAGAGTGGAAGAGCCATGGAATGGTCTGCCGGTAGAGATGGTGGTGCCAAAACGATAAACGGGTTCAAACATGGCTGGGATAGAGTCAAGGGTATAGTAACTACTCAGCAGGAAGAACAAGGTGGAAACAGAGAGAACAAAAGGGAGAATAGTGCAAAGGAAGATCCCACAGAGACAGTAGGTCCCAGGCAGACTGGATGGACAATCAGTCTTTTTCTGCCATCATCATCTATGTTTCTATATTTCTATGAAATTGTCATTCTCTTCACATTTTAATTGGGTTCCTGAAGATCTCCATGGCCACATAAAATTGTGCTAATGGACACATTTGGAAACTTTCTCAGTGTTTTTGCTGCCTGCTTCCACATTTATCAATTGAGTCTTGTTTTGGTTTGTTATTCATACTTTCTTCCCAACCCCCCCCAGCCCTGTCACCCAAAATCTCTGGGACTTACCTGCTGTGAAGTCCCCCATGGCTTACCCAGTGATGGGATGATGGCGATCTGTGCTTGACCCACCTATCAGGGTCCAGTGGAGCTGTGCCAAGGTAGCCAGTGCAGGGCCTGTGAAGGGCCAGGGTATTGTCCCACCAGCCAGGGTGATTTTCTCCCAGATTTGTTCCCCCATGTGGTGGAATGGTGTGCAGTGCTGTCAGTCCCATAACTGTGCATGCTCCTGTATGCAGTAGGTCACACAGCTACCACTCCCTACACCCACAGAGTTGCTGTCCCAGCACTCTGCCCCTCCCAGCCATTGCTAGGGGCCTGACTAATGCTGAGCACTGCATCAGTCTCTCTGATGCTGTATCCTCCCCCCCTCCAGCCGATCCTCCGGCATCCCAAACTCGTTTCTGAACTCAGGTCGTCAGCGCCGCAAGTGTCAGCCCTACCACTATGCTGGTGGGTCAGCTTAAATTTGTTTTGTTTTTTACCATACAGGTTTCTCTACTGCCTGGTCAGACAGGTGGCTTGTCAGCCTTGTCCTCATTACCTGCAGCTGAGTGTCTCCTGTGATCCCCCCCCTTGGCGAGGCTGGGGGGGAGGGCCATACGCCCCCCCCCCGGCAGCATATCCAGATGCTTCCAGTCCACAGTGTGATGGAGCGGGCTACAGAAAGAAAGGCAGGGCTTCATTTAGCCTTTCCTCCCATTTTCCATTTTTGTCCCCCCAAACAATGGGGTGCGCATGTTGGAGCATGTGTGTGGAGGCATGCACATTGTGAGAGTCCTGCAGCATCCACCCATATGTGTTGCTCTTGGCTGTCCTACCACCAGTCCTCCACCTGGAGGCAGTCACATGGCAGAGTTGGCAGCCACCCTCCCTCAGGAGAAGAGAGCAGTCCATTGGAAGCTCAGTTTTCTCACACCCTGGCTGACCCCCAGTGGCCCAAGTCTATTCCTGAACCAGGGTCACCGGCATGAGAAAAGATAAGGTGTACACAGTGACTCAGCTATCTGTGCTACTGGGCTAGCTTAAAATTGGTTTTAATAGATTGCCAGCCCTCTAAA
This sequence comes from Neoceratodus forsteri, assembly GCA_016271365.2. Taxonomy (NCBI): domain Eukaryota; kingdom Metazoa; phylum Chordata; order Ceratodontiformes; family Ceratodontidae; genus Neoceratodus; species Neoceratodus forsteri. The sequence goes on along the minus strand of CM057454.1, from coordinate 325,283,207 downwards.
GGTGTCTGTTTGGTAACATCTCATGCTTCTTCTTTGCCTGGAACTAGAGTTAGGGTACAAACATGGGTCTCTTGTCCCTGGATTGCCAGAGGTTTGGGTACATTTCATTGGTGAGAATCATGGTCTCCAAAGAAGGCAGTGCAGCTGTGGAACATAAAAAGAACTCCCAAATGGTGGGCACTATTGTTAGATAATACAGTACATCTCTTTTTCCATCCAGAGGAGTGGTGTGTGTTACTGCAGCTCCATCTCCAAGCAGTGGTGAGTACAGACTAGGAAGAGACTTCTGCAGGACCACAAGCAAGAATATTAGCTGATGTTTAGTGTGTTAGTGTATGTACGTGTGCGTGTGTGTGTGTGTGTGTAGCTTTTTATTCATTTGATTTATTTGATTTACCAGGAAAGTGGACTGGATCAAAGACCCATTTTCAGCCACGCCTGGGGAAGGGGGAAAGACAATAGGTATGCAAACAAATTTCGAATACATGAAACATACTTAAACATTAACAAAATATGCAGTGTACAAATATGGTCTCATTTCACTTAAATACAATATTTACAGTATATGAATGTATACATTAAGAATACAAAATAAATTGCCGGACCGGTGGTGCTGAGGGTTGAGGAGCTGGACGCCATACCTCACGCCACGCCAGCGACATGGTTTCATGAACGAGCCTGGGTCGTCAGAAGCTGGCGGGGGGGGGAGAGAGGATCTGAGAAGCTGCCGGCTGGCAGCACTCCACCTCAGGAGGAGGGATCCAGCTCTCTTGGAGTTTGGCCGCCCTCTGGTGGAGGCCAGAGGGACAGCACCGTGAGAGAGCATAGACAAAGGTCGACGGGGAATGTTGAGGGGACCTGGTCTGGAGCTGCAGTCGCATGTCGCCTCCACGCGCCCACCTTCTGGGGATCCCAGGTGAAGGAAAAAGAGAGGAAAATGTGGAGGCCGGCGTGGATGATGCCCTGGACCGACTCAGGGGATCTACCGGGGCGCGCATGGCCCTACAAGACCCCTAGATCGGTAGGCTCTGCGTATGCAGAAGTCGATGCACCACAGGAGGATAAAAACAGTTAACAAAAAAAAAAAGGATACAAAATATTATCGTAACAGCAACAAACTGATTGAGCATCTAAATAATGTCTCACATTGTTTTTGAATACATTTATCTTTTGTGTCCACATCTGTCCCCATTTTTATTAAATTATGTAGTAATGTAGGATCATAATTAGTTATTGAATGCTCAGCAATTTTTATGTTTATCATATTGTCTTGAAATTGTTTTATCATTGTTGTTCGAAATATCTTTGGCTTCTGAGTCCATTTAAATCTATCTTGTAATATTGTTCGGGTTTCTAAACTCAAAACTTTATGAATAAACATCAGTACTGCATATAATATTCTCTGCCTAGAGGCATAATCTCAAAATTCTGATATAAACTACAATGGTATTCCTGTTTTCTACAATCAGTTGCAAATCTCAAAATGTTATTAAATATAACTATATATATATTTGTAACAATAAATTTGTCATGGTAGTCCCTTAAGCAGGTTGTGCCAGATTGGTAATTGTTCTCTTTGAGCGATACCAGTGATGGTTGTACTATAGGGGAGGGCAGCGGAAAGAAGAGATTGAGAAAAATAAATGAATGAAAGGTAAACAAAAAAGGTTAAAGATGGGGTTCATTTATCAGCAAACACATCACAGCTGATTCCAGCAGCACTCAATTGTACTACATTAAATAAATATTATAAATCACTTATCTGATCCAGCCAATCAGCACACAGAGCCACTGTACCTATTATCCTCTATATAGTGGCCTCTTGTGCGGAACTGTTAGAACTGGAACGCTCCACTTCAGAGCCTGGAGGGAGGACTACTAAAGAAACTTGCAAACTGTAAAATAAATATGACTTCATTCTTAATGAAAATCGCTCCAGTCAAGTCAAGGGATTTGTAAGTTAATAGAGCCTCTCAAGGGTATCTCTTATGGTATGACACTCCTCTTGTGAGGTTTGGGCCTGTCAGAAATGTCCGGCTTCAGTGCACGGTCCTCTCACCCAAACCTCATGATCTGAGTTTGTTATACCATAAGAGACACCCGCTGGAGGCCTGCTAAACTTATATTGCAAGCCATTCCATTCTTAATAACCAAGAATATTTACGTGAAAGTAGGGGCTTTGTCCCTTGCATTTCATCTACCCCTTAGGCATACTATATATTGTAGCTGATGTCATAATGCCCTGATCATGACATCACAGCTGCTTTCAAAGCAGTGGACTGTGATGTCACAAACAGGGTTTATGACTTCAGTTCCAGACTCTGCCTCAGCTGTAAATAAACACTAAATGGACAAAGGTCCCATTATCTTAAAAGAATGGCATCAAATTGTAAACAAGCAGTTGTCAATGCCAAATGCTTGCTTGCTTGTACTACACTGTATAGTTGTTGGGTATAGATAGCACAGAGTCAAAAATTAACAAATTAGTAACAAGATATAACGGTGATTTTGGGTCAAAATATTGAAAATTACTAAAGTTGTGAGTGAACATTGAAAAATTTCAACATACCTTCATATAATTTTGGTGTTTTTTAAGATTTTGACGACAAATTTTCAGCATAGTCTGTTTATGACCCCACTTCATAAACCTAGCAGGTGAAAGTTTTTTAAATCCCGCCCAAAAGGTGATTTTGCGGTACAACTGCGAAATAACCTTTCAGGTGGGAATTGAAAATCGGTACCTGTCATGTCCATGAGGTAGTGTGAAAAATTGCTATGTTTAAAATTTTGGGTCAAAATGTTGAAAAGTACTAAAGTTATCAGTGAACCTTGAAAAAATGTAAACATATCTTCTTTCTTTTTTTTTAAAGATTTTGACCCCAGATTTTCAACTTAATCTTTTTGTGACCCCACTTCATGAACTTGGCAAGTGAACTTTTTTCAAATCCTGCTCAAAAGGTAATTTTGCAGAGAATCTACGAAATCACCTTTCAGGCCAGATTTGGAAAAATTCACCTACCTTGTTCATGAGGTGGGGTCCAAGAAAGGCCATGTTGAAAATCTGTGGTAAAAATATTAAGAAATGACAAAGATATGAGTAAAATGCAAAACGCATTAAAAACCATTAACTGCACTTACATTGTTTTCAGTCATTGTCCAGTGTAACTCAGAAGAAGCAGGACATTTGAGAAGGAGCGGCGCTGGACTGGATAAGTAAGTATGGGGTGGAGGAGAGGGGTGTGGGGATAGAAGTTGTCACTGGACCATTTTCTTCTTTTACAGGTTTACCGAAGGGGCACAGGGAATGATCAGGAGATGGGCAGGATACTTGGTAGTGGGAGGTATTGTATTTAAAGGATGGGGCATGGTGAAGGATCAAGAGATGGGCAGAGTACTTGGCAGTGGAAGGGTATTTTTTTTTTCATAGACAAGTCACAGGGAAGAATCAGGAGGTGGGTGGATACTTGGCAATGGGAGGGTATTTTCTTTTCAGGGACTGGACACGGGGAAGGATCGAGAGGTGAGTGGGATACTTGGCAGTGGGAGGGTATTTTCTTTTCACGGACGGGGCAGAGGGCAGGATTGGGAGGTAGGTGATATGTTTGGCAGCAGGAGGAAGTTGTTTTTGGCCTTCTTCCTCTGAGATTGAGAGGAGCTTAGAGCTGATCTTGATGCTGCTCAGCTGCTTGCTGGGTGGCGTTAATGCAAATGAAAGCAAAGGGCCACCCTGTAATAGGAGCAGCTCTTTTCTTTGAACTGCACAGAGTTTCCACCCCGCAAGTGCAGAGCAGTGTAATGATCAGCCTGGCTGATCACTGGCCTGACATTGTCGAGCCCCCTGCAGACTGCCCTGCAATGGTCCTGACAGTGACACACCTCGCAAACCTATTATTTTAGCAATATGTTCACCTTGCGTAGGTGCAAGCAAACATAAAAAAGATGGAATATTTTGGAACTGAGTTCTGCCTATTATACAGTTTGTAGTTTGCTTGTTTTTTGCTGGTCACCAAATGCATTTTTAATGATATTGATAAGGTTTAATTGTATAGCAGAGCTGGTTTTATTTATTTAGTTAGTTTTTGTTAACCAGGTAGGTGCACTAGACAATTAAATCCCTTTTTTCAGGCACAACCCCGGAAGTTACAGTGGTCAGGGTCAGTAAACAACAGGCACAATACAGTAAAGGTATATTACATTGACATCAGTATATACAGTATAACAGATTTACATAGCATATACATAGATAAGCAGAATAATGAAGAGGTTACAAGATGCTGGAGATGTTGGTCAAGATGTTTGTTCCAGAAAACTGTCAGAAATAGACTAGCAAGACATTGCAAGACAAGCCTTAAAGGGAAAAATAATAATAATAATATAATAATAATAAACTTTATTTATAATGCACCTTTCAAAATCAAGGCGCAGTACATAATTAAAATAATTTCACAATACATCATTATAAAACAACCAAACTGTTACAGTCTATCAACTTCAACACCATCACCATATGCCTTATTCCATAAGTACGTTATCAGTGCTTGTTTAAAGCCCCCCACAGTCATGCACTCCCTAATCCAATGGGGTAGAGAATTCCAGAGGGTCGGTGCCATGAACATGAAAGCCCGGGCCCCAGAAGATTTTAAAAACACCCTCGGAATCTCCAGCAACCCCTCGTTGGCCGAGTGGAGTGGTTGCTCCAGGAGGTAAGGAACCAGGAGCTCTTTCAGGTAGTCAGGGCCCAGTCCGTGTAGGGCTTTATAAGTCAGTAATCTGACTTTAAAGGTGATCCGCCACTGAATAGGCAGCCAGTGCAGCTCCCGCAGCACCGGGGTAATGTGGGAAGATCGAGGAGTCCCCATCAACAACCGGGCTGCAGAATTCTGCACCAGCTGCAAGCGGTGGATATCAAACCCTGGAAGCCCAAAGTAAAGGGAGTTGCAGTAATCCAAACGCAAGGTCACAAAGGCATGGATCAATGTAGGCAGGTCCCTGGATGGAACAAGGTGCTTGATCCTAGCGATGTTCCTCAGATGGTAAAAGGAAAACTTAACGACAGACGACACCTGTAAACGTAATGTCAGCCTATCGTCAAGAATCACCCCTAGGTCACGCACCTGTTCAGAGATAGGGAGCTCAACATCCCCAAGGAGTAAACCTATGGATTGATTTGCTCCCCACCCCCCTATCCAGCGACCCGGATCCACAACCACCACCTCTGTCTTTCCAGGATTTAACTTCAGCCAGCTGGACCTCATCCAACCTTGGATCTCGCTAAGGAACCAATTACTTACATGCAGCTGCTTGTAATGTCTCTATTTTCATAAATTATATTCATACATCTAAAGGATTCCTATTTAACTGTGCCTGAATAAAAAACGAAGCTGTCAGTTGTGTTTTGTATTGTTTTCTTTGTATGGACCACATTCTGTGCAATTCCTTGCATGGAACCAAGAATTTGGAGTTTTAACTATGTCACTTCATGGTTTCAGAACCCTGAGCACTGTACTTTTATGTTTGTTGCCCCAACCCTCTGGATTTCTCTGCCACGTCAGCTACGGGAGTGGAGGACAGTGGGGATCTTCAAGCAGGCACTGTAGACTTTTTTATGGAGCAAAGCTTTTCCTGATTTTCTATGATTTTATTTATATTTACTGTATTCATCGAATTTGTATTTATTTGTGAAGCGCCTTGATATTTTGAAAGGCGCTCTATTAAATAAAGTTATTATTATTATTATTGTCACCAGGTGGTGTTGTCTCTCTATAGATCACTGGTAAGACCCCACCTTGGGTTCTGTGTCCAGTTCTGGAGGCCACATCTTTGGACGGACATAGAGTGAAGGTGATCCAGAGGAGGGCAACTAAAATGATGCAGGGTCTGCATCAAAAATCCTATGAGGAGAGATTAAAGGATCTCAATATGTACACCTTGGAACAGAGGAAGGAGAGGGGAGATATGATACAGACCTTTAAATACCTCATGGGGGTAAATAAGGAACAGGAGGGGAGCATTTTTCAGAAGAGAAAGTACTCAAGAACAAGGGGACATGCTATGAAGCTGGAGGGATATAGATTCAGGAGAGATGTACTTCTTTACAGAAAGAGTGGTGGATTCCTGGAACAACCTTCCAGCGGAGGTGATGGGGGCAAAAACTGTGGTGGGGTTCCAGAATGCATGAGATAAGCACAAAGCAATCATAGTGGAAAGGAAGGAAGGATGGAGAAAGAGCTGTTGATTGAGCACGGTCTGAATAGTGCAGGTAGGGAGAAATTATCTGCCGACAAATTCTGTGTTTCTGTTTCTAGTAAAGTGTTTCAGTGAGTCACCACCCTCTGTGTGAACAAATTCTTCCTTTTAGTTGTCCTGAAGTGTTAACTCTTGATTTGGAGCTTCTGCCCCCTAGTATCTCTACTACTGACTCTCAGGTCATTACCTAGGCAATGCCTTAAGTCATGGTTACTAAGAGACTTAAAAACTGTTATTAGGTCAGCTCTCATTTGCCTAATCTCCAAGGAAAAAAGACTGTGTACTGTACTCAGCCGAGTATTATAGTCCATGTGTTTCAGACCAGTAATTTTTTTCATAGTCTTCCTCTGTACCCTCTCCAGTCTCAGAGTATTCCCTGTGATGCTCTGCCATATACTTGTAATTATGTTGTATAATATTTGTGATATAAAAATATGTGAATGTCTGCTTAGGGAATGGCAGCCAGAAGTTTGTAGGGGCCTGACCTTTGACCCCCACACACACTAACTGCAATAGCAGATGGCTAGTTTCCTTCTCTGTTGACACTTAGTGCTTCCTTCCAAATGCCAGCTTTTAACACATCGTAAAATATTCCTACTTAGATCTGCTGGGGACTAGGTATGCATTTTATAACCCCTGATAAAAAGGACATTTTAACAGATTCCTGTTAACTTGTAAACTGGCAATCATTTTGTAGGCCAGGAATCTGGTAGAGAGATCAAAGAGACTGTCATATTTTAATATTGCTATCTTGCAGAATTATAGCCAGCAGAAAAATAACATCCTTTTGGATATTCTTACTCAGGTTACAAATTCATTACAGACTAACGGTGACCTCATGAGCTGTGACCTCACAGGATAGGAGGGACATGCTGGATTATTATCACTCTGGCTGAAAGGAGTGAGACATTTCATCTCTGAATTCCAAAAAAGCACTTTTGTTAAAATTAGGTAACAGCCAACTGGAACTTAGCTAAGCTAGAACTTTAAGTAATCAGGTGCTTTTTGTTCTGTAAAATTCCAATTTCGTTCAGACTATAAGTATTATTGTTATATGTTCTATGTTTTATATGTATTTACTATTTTTGTTTACTTTAGTAAACCCTTTTGATTGCCTTAATCCTGCTTGAGTCTTTCTTTTGAATGTGGAGGCCGAAACAGTATTGGGTAATTCTGACAAGAACTGTTAAGGGCCTAAATGTGTTACTATCTTGCTAAAGGTAAGCATATAGCTAGATCTCAAACTGAGTCAAATTTAAAGAGGGAGAAGATATGGATACCTTTTTAAATTCCTTTGGAAAAATATGTATTCAGGCAAATATTCCCAGAGAGTCCTGAAGTTTCCAGTTATCCCTTCTACTTACCAGGAAAGCTCATGATGTATTGGGTCAAATGGACAATGAGGACAGTAATAATTATAGTAAACTTAAAGCTGCACCATTAAATAAATATAATTTAACAGCAGAATCATACAGAGTTAAATTCTGTAAGCTCAGGAGAAGCCCTGACGTGAACTACGAGGAGCTAGCCACTAAACAACGTCACTTTTGGGTTCCCGCAGGAGGTTGTCACCAATTGAGGGGATTCCTGCATGTCGGACCTGATAAAATGTTTGTGTGAGAAGTGTGGGGCGGTGCAGAGACACACGACACCTTATCACTCACAAGCTAATGGGCTTGTGGAAAGATTCAATGGTACCCTTAAATCGATGCTCCAAGCATTTGCTGAACAGCATGGGAGGGACTGGGAGAAATACCTTCCCCACCTGTTGTTCGCATACAGGGAGGTGCCCCAAGAGTCAATAAGGTTTTCCCCCCTTCGAGCTCTTATATGGACGCAGGGTATGTGGGCCCCTAAACTTAATCCAGGAGGACTGGGAAGGCAAGCACGCCACCCAGAGAACTCCCATAGTGGATTATGTCCTTAAGTTTAGGGAAAAGCTGAAGGAGCTTATGGGGACAGCCCAGAGCAACCTGGAAGCTGCCCAACTAAAACAAAAGGTGCAGTATGACTGCAGAGCCAGAGCTTGCTCATTCACTGTGGGTCAGGAAGTCATGGTCCTAATCCTGGTCCAGAAAGATAAGCTGCAGGTCGAGTGGGCTGGACTGTACAAGGTAGTCAGGCAAGTGAATGATGAAAACTACATTACAGAACTACCTGACAGGAGACATACACAAAGAATGTAACATGTCAACATGATGAAGCCATATGCTAATAGGGCGGACATGGTGTTTGCAGTGTGTGGTCCTGGGGAAGGGACGGATGAAGGGGACCCCCTTCTGAACTTGCTGGAAGAAAGCAAGTGGGAGTCCTCTGTGGAAGCAATTAAAATGTCACCCAGTTGACCCTGGACCACATCCAGGAAGTAAGGGAGGTTTTAGCAGACTTTGCCCCATTGTTTAGAACCAAGCCTGGTCTAACCCCCTTAGCTAAACATGATGTGGAGACAGGGACGCAAGCGCTCATAGGGCGGATGGCATATCAGGTATCAGAGGCTGTCCAAAAGGACATTAGGAGGGAGGTGGAGGAAATGCTGGATTTAGGGCTAATCCAGAAATCCCACAGCCCCTGGGCCTCACCCGTAGTCCTTGTTCCAAAGCCAGATGGCTCTACTCATTTTTCTGTGGACTTTCATGGACTCAGTGCAGTCACGAAGTCAGACGCCCACCCAGTGCCATGAACGGATGAACTCCTGGACAAGTTGGGAGGGGCGACATACCTTACCACTATTGACCTGAAAAAAGGGTACTGGCAGGTAGAGTTACTGTAACTGCCAGAGCTAGGGATAGGTCAACCTTCATCACTCCGATAGGGTTATTTGAGTTTAAGGTAATGCCTTTCAGAATGAAGAATGCCCCTGCCACCTTCCAGAGGTTGGTGAATCAGGTGTTAAATGATGATGAAAAGTATGCCGTGGTGTACCTAGATGACATTGTCATCTTTCATGCCAGCTGGGAGGCACACCTGTCCCACCTTAGGGAAGTGCTGGGCAGGATGCAGAGGGCCGGACGCACTGTAAAAGCTGAGAAGTGCCAGGTGGCCATATCTGAGGTGGCATACCTCGGACATGTAGTAGGCCAGGGACAGCTCCATTCTAACCAAGCAAAAATGGAGGCAATCAAAGCATGGCCCAGACCTGAAACACAGAAGCAGGTTCGGCGTTCTCTAGGGACAGTAGGGTACTATAGGAAATTTGTACCAAACAGCAGTGCCCTCGCCACTCCCTCATCTTGCCTGTTAAAAAAAAGGATGCCTAAGAAAGTTATCTGGGAACCAGACTGTGGGCAAGCCTTTACATGGCTAAAGGAGGCACTGTGCAGTGCTCCTGTATTAGCAAGTCCAGACTATGGTAAACCCTTTGCAGTCCAGACTTAACGCCTCAGATGTGGGTATTGGGGCAGTGCTTAGTCAAACATCCAGCCAAGGAAAAGATTACCCAACAGCGTGCCTCAGTAAGAAGTTACTTCCCAGGAAGCAGGCTTACTCTACAGTGGAAAAAGAATGTCTTGCCATGGTGTGGGCACTAAAGAAGTTAGAGCCATCCCTTTACATCCAGCATTTTGAGGTACAAACCAGTCAGAACCCCTTGGTTTGGCTGGCACAGATGGGTAAGATAAATGATAGGCTGTTAAGATGGAGCCTTGCCTTGCAGGGTTATGACATGACTGTCTCACACAGGGCAGGGGCAGCAAATGAAAATGCAGATGGGTTATCGCGTCAGTTTGAGCGATGAATTGACTCTGGAGAACTCATCCCATGCAGGAATAGCTCCCCAAAACTCAGTCTAGGAGGGAGGACTGTGACTCTCTGCCATCTACTTGTCATTATGTTGTATAATATTTGTGATATAAAAATATGTTATGTGAATGTCTGCTTAGAGAATGGCAGCCAGCAGTTTGTAGGGGCCTGACCTTTGACCTCCACACACATTAACTACAGTAGCAGATGGCTAGTTTCCTTCTCTGTTGACACTTAGTGCTTCCTTCCGAATGCCAGGTTTTATCATATCATAAAATATTCCTACTTAGAGCTGCTGGGGACAAGGTATGCATTTTATAACCCCTGAGAAAAAGGAAATTTTAACAGATTCCTGTTAACTTATAAACTGGCAATCATTTTGTAGGCCAGGAAGCTGGTAGAGAGATCAAGGAGACTGTCATATTTTAATATTGCTATCTTGCAGAATTCCAGCCAGCAGAAAAATAACATCCTTGTGGATATTCTTACTCAGGTTACAAATTCATTACAGACTAACAGTGACCTCATGAGTTGTGACCTCACAGGATAGGAGGGACATGCTGGATTATTATCACTCTGGCTGAAAGGAGTGAGACATTTCATCTCTGAACTCCAAAGAGGCACTTCTGTTAAAAATAGGTAACAGCCAACTGGAACTTAGCAAAGCTAGAACTTTAAATAATCAGGCACTTTTTGTTCTGGAAAATTCCAATTTCATTTGGACTGTAAGTACTATTGTTATATGTTCTATATTTTGTATGTATTTACTTTTTTTAAAAAACTTTAGTAAACCCTTTTGGTTGTCTTAATCCTGCACGAGTCTTTCTGTTGCATGTGGAGGCTGAAACAGTACTGGGTAATTCTGACAAGAACTGTTAAGGGCTTAAATGTGTTACTATCTTGCTAAAGGTAAGAATATTCCTAGGTCTCAAATTGAGTCTTAAGGGTAGGCTTGTGACCCCTGACTGGTGCCCACTGGATGAAGTGTTGTACTGCATCCCCCGAAGAGAGTACATATCTGAGCCTGTTAACTGGGTATGCTAGCGGAAAGGTTCTCATTTGACCCCAGGACTCAAGGCTAGTAGGTGACTAGGACCCAAAACAGACAGGAGGGTTACCCTGTTTGTCTCCTGTTCACATAGTTCACTTCGAGGTTTGGCACTGGGGGAGCAGAGTGCCTGACCTGTGGGGTGCATAAGTGACATTCCCCACATCTTGGGCAGCCCAAAATGGCTTTATTTCCATGAAGTGATATTCTAGTGAGGTCAGAAATAATTTGACAAAGGTGAAACTTACTGTAAGATAGGTCAGTATCTATTTTTTGTGCCAAGTCAATCTATATTAAAGTCCCCAACCAGTAAAAACTCATTATTTTTAACTATGGGCCCAATAGTACCCAGGAAAGTTTGGAGTGCATAGCAGTTGCCAGTAGGGAGAAGATAGGTACAGTACAAAAAGATGTAAAATATTAATCCCACCAAGCAGGAGAACAGCATGACCAAGCTCAAAACCCTTATCAGAGGGGACATGGGTAAATGGAGCAGTGAGGCATAGGTGGGACTTAAAAGCACCATGGTCCCCCACCTCTGTTATGGCCAGAACAATCTTTTCTTACAAGATTACAGCCAGGTATAGCACAGAGTTGGTCAGGGATAGAAGGTTTGAGCTATGTCTCTGTGACCCCAGGTATGTCAGGGCTGAAGTATTTGACCCATACTATGAGGTCAGCATGATGTGGGATAAGGCTCCAGATACTCAAATGTGTGATTTTTATACCCTTGCAGCTTTGGCAAACATGCATATTGGTATTCTGAGGGGTAGTCCAAGATTGGGTTCAATATCCCCAGCAATGAGTAGAAGAGAGGGAGGCCAATATTACTAATGAATATGGCCTGGGGTGGGATGTTAAGGATATGTAAGTCCAGCGGGACCTTTTGAGAAAATGGGCAACTGGCACAGACACCAAGACATAAGCAAACATATATTATTCTCATTCTTATCACTACATCAGCAAATTATTGGACATATTAAAGTTTGATTCATCCTGGGATAGCACTAGTTGAGGATAGATTATAGGCACATGATCGACAGTAAGCAGCAGGCAAGTAAACAGGCAGGAACTAACACAGACCAGGTACAATTTGCCACTCATTACGGACACCCTAGGTAAATTAAACTAAAGTAGGTAGAGGCTGGGATAAGACTATACCAGTATACTGGCTATCCAGAAGGAGAAGGCCAGGACTACCCACTCAGTCAAACATCAGAGTACATTGGAATAAAGTGCATAATGGTCCATAACGTGGATATGTTCTTCAAACTTAGGGGTTAACACAGCACAGTTACCCTGACTATTACACATACTCTAGAGTAGGCAATAGATGCTTAGCAGATTCAAACTGTAAGCTAGTACTAAACACTGACAATATGCTGAAATGGATGCACAAAATATTCTACATGCTTCAGGGACCTAGCAGATGCTTGTTATATATTATGAATTTACTGATTTATCACAGATTATCGGAGCCTGACTCTGCTTGTTCCGTATGTTACTTATGGATTCTAGAACGTACGTGAAATGAAGATTCTTTTCTACCCATATGATTCAAACACGTTTCTGATGTGCTGTGTGCTTGGCATTGCACTGGAGCAGTTTCAGATGTCAAGGTTGCAGACTCTCACACTACAGGGAGTGTGGCCTCTTCCCAGTATAACTGGAAAAAAATCAAAGGCTTTCTTTCTATCCCTTTATCACATTAAACAGGAAAGGAGTTTCACTGTCTGCTTGCTTGCGACATTGCTGGACACAGCATGACACAGCTGGAAATGAGACAGAATATCTTAACATGGGCCAGAAGAAATCTGTTCTATATCCAAACAGACCCAGACAGGGAGTTTCCTGGGAGTTTTTCCAGACTCTGATTTCATCAATTTAGTGTGGATACTTCATGACCAGTTGTGTATTTAAATAAAATGCAGTTCCTACCAGCACTCATTTCAGCATATCTGCATGATATCCTGTCTTCCTAGAGGTCATCTCCTCCTTAGATCACCACACTGGTCTTGATTTTTCCTCCCACTGTGTCCCCCTCCCCCCCCAGTCCTCCCCCTACCGCCTCTCGCCAAACACCACCCCACCCCTCACCTACCCCCTCTTTCCCCTCAGACCACTCATGCCCCCTCTAGCTTTCCTCCCCATCCCTGCCCTCCCCACCACCACCACTCTTCTTTTCGACAAGACCTCCTTTGATGGCTGCTTCCATGTATCTACTGTACCTCCTCTACTTAGCTGTCCCTCTAGAACATAACTCTTGTTCTCCTCTCTCTATTGCTCTAAAGTACCATAGTACAGTTTTTCGTAAGTATTAACTATGTGTTTGTTTTATTTATGTCTAGCTGACCAATGCCCCAGCTGATATTGTTAACCAATTTGTTCTATGTTTTGTTTGCACAGACTTCTTTGTAACTGTTTCATGACATTGTTGTTTGAATCATCTGTATATGCCTATAGACATGGAATCCTTGTAAAAGAGTTATTGCTCAAAGGTTTTCCAAATACCTAAATAAATTAAAAAAAAATAAAACACTAAGGTTTAACAGATGGAGGTGCTAAGACACTGCAGGAACTAGAACTTGCTGGGGTCGGTGAAGCTGGCGCTCGCCTCCGGTGTACTGCGCCCTGCACACTCCGCATTATATATAGCATCACTCACTGGCCCTAACCACCTCAGTTCATTTTTTTCTGCCATCATATAGCACAGTGTACCTCATCAGAGACCAGAACTGAACATTTCTTTGAAAAAATTTAGATAAAATATCTTTGCCGTTTCTGCATATATTGTTCTGTCTTTTCTTACTGTCTAGTAATTTTCCCATTGTAATTTTTTTTCCTTGTCTTCTTTTTCAACATGTCACCTTCAGTGCTGCCACAGCCTACTTTGTTTTCCATTCCATAACTGTCATATCAGGAAAGGCAACTATTAGTGTAGCCCCTCACTTCTCCTCGATTATCTAGGGGTCAGGTGTTCCGGGGAAGGGGGTCCCAGATTCTAGAATTCCACCATGCACTTCTCTGGCAATAACAACACTGAAAGAGCTTTTCTTGCCTTGAGACATCTTCTAGTACACCATCTCAGTGCCTCATTGATATTTTGTTTACCCCAGCAGCAGGACCAGCGAGCAGACCGCGAGCAATTCCTCTCCGGGCTTCTTGGCTTCACACCCACCGGCCACCAGTCCCAGAGCAAGAGTAAAAACTGGAAGCTTCAAGACCCCAAGGAGACCATGGAACCCCTAAAAACTAAAGGACTGGGTTATTTCATTTAAATCCTTCATCAAATAGATCACTTTGGACTCTGGTTTCTCCCACAAACAAGTCAAGTTTATTCTCCTGCACTACTAAAGATTACAGGAGTTCAGAGTCTCGATTGCTTATGAGTTTTAAAAGATTTACACAGCTCCATGGGGCTAACTTTCTTACATGGAACTATTACCACAAGAGAGTGTGCAGGCTTTCTTAGGCTTAGGTTTTCTGTCTGAACAAAATCAGCAGCAAATCTTTTCAGGATAAGAGATTACTTTGCAACCACTTCCAGAAGCACAAAGCTCCCACTAGACCACTGACACTGGTAAGTACCTAAGAACTTGATTGCTTTCTCACATCTAATGGAGTTTCTCTCCAAACCAAACTCTTTTTCCAGACCTTCTACTGCTTCAGCCCAAAAACCTCTACCAGGGAAGCGATGTGCTCCTCTGACACCACCAAACTATTTCATTCTCAGGGCCAAAAACTGAACAGCCTGCTAGTTACACGACTGCCTCTTCTCAAACATAGCTCACTTTCCCAAAACGTAGCCCTTATCCTGGACCAGCCTGGTCCCTAGGGCTTCTCTCTCTCTCTCTCTGTGACTTCAGAACTCTTCCTGGAGCTGAACCTCCCAAGCAGTCACACTGGCTCCATCACTTTACTGTTTCTTTTCTTGAGCTGAGCCATGGCCTAAAAGGCCCCAGGGGTAAACATGGGAGTCTAACCCAAAGCCTGAGGACCTTCCCTGGAGCTCTAACCCAAGGCCTCGGGACCTGCCCCTCCACGAAGGCCCCATATGAGTAAAGGCCGCCACCCACTGACAAACTGCTAGCCCACAAGCTCAGGGAATGCTGCCACTGCCCCCTCGTCCCCCTGCAGAGGCTCTGCCACAACCTTCACAGCCCCGGTGGCTTGAGAAAATCACTCCAGAAACCGGGCCCAGCACCCCTGGGGGTCCTGGCAACCTGCCC
This sequence comes from Neoceratodus forsteri, assembly GCA_016271365.2. Taxonomy (NCBI): domain Eukaryota; kingdom Metazoa; phylum Chordata; order Ceratodontiformes; family Ceratodontidae; genus Neoceratodus; species Neoceratodus forsteri. The sequence continues at coordinate 325,267,946 of CM057454.1, read as the reverse complement.
TCCAAATACGCCCTGGATGCTCTCACCACCCAGTCCCAAAGGACCCAGGACCCAAATGACCGCAAACTGCCTTTCTGCTCACCTCCCTCAGATGCCCACCCAGGGACCTGGTGCATCACCGCTAAAGCTGCCGACCTGCCTAAGAGAAGGGGGTTAGGATCCCCCCTTCGAACTGCCCTGCTGCAGAACTGCTGCATCTCTCCCAACCTCTGATATGCCTCCCCTTTATATGGAAGCCCTGTCTGCTGTCCCTAAATGGCCACAAGCTGAAAATGCATCCCCCAGTGCTCCAAACTCCCTACACATGGGGGGGAGGCCGTAAAGGTGAGCAATAAGCCCTCCCAAATGAGGGGGAGATTACACTAGGCATGGGTGCAACCACAGCTAAAAGGTTGGGGGAACGTGGATCTACCAAGCCGTTCATGCAGCATTGGCCATATTGCAGGAGCTAAAAAGTTGAGGGGGACTAGATCCCCTCATCCCTCCTGCAGCTGCAAGTATCTGCATCAGGCAGCACTCCTGGCTGTGAACTGCTGGCTTCACCACAGATGTTCAACAGCAGATTATGAATGTTCCCTTTGATGGCACTTAATCTGTTTGGACAGCAGTTGGAGCAGTCCCTTAAAGAGTCTGATGAAACTAGAATGACTCTTAAGTCCTTTAGGCCAGCCCTGTGTAACCCACAGAGGGGCAGGGGATGTGGCTTTTTTCACAACATGCAGTCCTTTCATGGCAGGGGAGTCCAAAATAATAAAATCGAGCCTCACCAACCCCAAAAGAAAGTGCAGCCAAAGGCACAGATGTAGAAAGAGCTCTGTGCCACTGTCTGAAACTTCGGCCCAGTCCTGCCTCAACTGCCCAGGGTGGACCTCTCCACCCCAGTAAGGGGACTGCTAACCCATTTTCCCTCCCCAGCCCACCCAAGGATTCCTGCCATGGTTGTGAGGGCTGAAACACTTCTCCTGCAGCCCTCTCCACACCGAACTCCAGATTCAGCGGCTTCGCAGGTACAGACACAGACATTACCTGCTGCAGTACTTGTGGACTGGTGTGAGGCACCACTAGCACGGCACCGTGAAGCACTATCCCATCTACCCACCCTCCCGTCCATGTTCCCTATAGTCATTTTGTACTCTCAGCAGTTAAACTCAAGGACCTGCACCTGCCTCCTGTCCACGCTAGTTTAGAACCTAATTTCCCTCAGGTGGCATATTCATTGCCTTAAATCACTGATTGCTGATGGACTTAATTCACTTGGTCAGTCTTTGACCACACCTGATCCCCTACTGACACAGTTTACATTACCCTCGTTAGTGCTTCTCCACCCTGCATGCTAACAGGCCTCAACTGAGGCACAGTTTGCTGCCAGCTGGAGGGGACAGCTTACTCCTCACGTCTCCACTGTGCTATCCTGTAAGTCCCTATGCACTTAGCATTTAACCTTTCAAGGGCCATCCCCACCTGAAACTCTTTTGTCCCCCCCAAACCTCTACCCCTCCCCTGAAGCCCTCGGTTGCCCCTCCAGCCTCTACTCCTACTGTCCACCTCTACACCTCCCCTCCTGTTCCCTACCATTCTCCTACTTCCCCCTTTCCTCCTCATATCCCTATGCCTCCTTGTCCCCCCAGCTCCTCAATCTTCTCCCACATACATCAATTACTCCCCCTAGAGTTTGCCCACCTCTTCCTCCTCATCCTTCCTCCTTTTCCACACCTCTTCCCCACTGTACCACAACCTCCTCACCCCTCTCCTGCCATACCCTGGCCTCCTCTCCTTTCCTCCTTAATCTCAAACTCCTCTTCAGACTTTGTCTCTCCTCCTATCTCCTGCAAAGCTCAAACCCTCTTGCCACCCCTATATTCATAAAACTTCCTACTAACTTTTTCTTCTGCACCTCCTTCTACTCATGTCTGGAAATGTCCACCCCAAACCAGGCCCACAGCCCTGTTTACCCCCTCCCCAAAAGTCTGAAAATATGCCACCTCAAAGCCAGGAGTTTCCTCCCCAAACTCAGCCTCCTCAAAGTCAGGGTCTCCCAACGTTCCCCAGACCTCCTTTGTATTTCGGAAACATGGCTGTCCTCTAGAGTCCCTGATTCCTAGCTATCCCTGCCAGACTATCTCCTCTTCCAACAGGATCTCAACAAGCACAGCAGTGGCATAGTTATCTATGTAGCACCAAAATGTGTCTCTGCTTGAGAGTCTGTTCCCTCTGCTCATGAGTTCCTTCTTCTAAGCCTAACGTCCCTTCTTCCCTCCCTCCCTATCTGTGTTGCCATCCTCTATGTTTCCCCTTAAACCCCCACATCCTCCCTTTCTTAACACCATCTCCTCCTTTATCTCACTCTCCTCCCCAGGTGAACTAATCATACTCAGTGACTTCAAACTGAATTGGTCCTCCCTGTCCCACAAGCCCACCAACGGGCAAATCAAGTCCTTCAACCTCCATCAGCTTATCTATTAACCCACCAAGCCCAACATTATCTCTCTCAACCACTCACTCATTGACTGGGTGCTTACCTCTCATCCCTACCATACCTCCACTGCTGGCACTCTCCCGGATGCTTTCAGCAGTCACTACATGACCTACTGCATTGCTAAACTACATCAGCCTCCTCCCCCACCTACCAATGTTTTAGGTCACTACAGTTGCTAGATGAATGGCCTCCACGGGACCTTCTCCATCTTGGACTGGTCCCTTGTCTGTTCTGCTCCAGACATTGACTCCGCACTCTCCATCTTCTGCCACCTTCTGACCACTACCTGGAACACCCATGCCCCTCTCCGACACCACAGAGTCAAATGCTGCCATCACCCCTGCATCACTGCTGATGTTATCAAACTCTGCTTGGTCAGATTACAAGTCCTCCCTCTCCACCACAGACTACAATCACTATTGCTCGCTGAGGAATGCCTGTACCAAAGCCATACGATCTGCTAAAGCACTTTATTTCAAATCCTTCCTGCAGCGAAACTACGCCTCTCCCACTAACTTCTGGAAGACCATTAACTCCCTCTTTAATCCTCCCAACCAAGCCCTCCCCCCTCCTGAATCGTCAATGATAGGACTCATCTCCATCCCTATACTGTCACCATGATTCTCAACCTTCTTCACCATCTGTGTCCTCCCTACCAACCCCAAATTCCCACACATCCTCCAACTACCTCCTCTCTTCTGAGGGTTTTCATTTTCCATGGTCACTGCCCAAGAGGTCCTCAGCATGCTCCTGTCACTGAACCCTCATAAATCCAGCTCTGATGGCTTTGACCATCAACTACTCAGAATCTCTGCCTTTGCCATAGCCCTCCCCTTTCCCACTTGTTAAACTCTCTTTTCCCTAGGCACTGTCCCCAGGCCTGGAAGCTGCCAGAGTGATCCCTCTGCACAAAGGAGGTGACACGCACTTGCCTAGAAACTACCGCCCTATTTCTCTCCTTCCTCCCTGTCCAAGCTACAGGAATCCTTGTCCTCACTGGGCTCTCCAGCTTCCTTTCCTCCTCCAACTTCTTTCTCCCCTACCAATCTAGATAAAAAAACATTCCACAGTGACTTCTCTGCTACAAGTCACTGACACCATGCTGACAAGTATGGACCGTGGGCTCATCACTGCCGCCATTTTTATCGACCTTGTTAAAGCTTTCCACTCTGTCTGTCACCCTCTCCTCCTCTCCAGACTTAACTCTGCTAGTCTCTCCTTCCCTGCTGTGGGCTGATTTAACTCCTACCTCTCTGGACACACCCAACACATCCTCTCTGGGGATGTCCTCTCCCCCCCACCCTACGAGGAGTCCCCAAGGCTCTGTCCTTGGCCCCATCTTTTTCTCTGTCTTCTGAAATGACCTCCCCGCTGCCTGCACCTCCTCACATATACACCTTTAAGGTGATGATACCATCCTCTGCACCTCAGGCCCCTCTCATTCCATGGTTCAATCACAAATCCAGAGGAATTTCTCTCAGGTTCTAACCTGGTTCCTAGAGAACCAACTGAAAGTCAACACAAAAACAAACAGTATCCATGACCCTCAGCTCCACTCAAAAACTCTCAAAACTCCACCCTGTCCCCTCCTTTTCCACCCTCAAAGGCACTACCCTAGATTTGGTCCCCTCCTAGAAGTATCTGGGCATCTGACTTGCCAGCCACCTGGACTTCTCCACCCACCTAAGCAACATTCATTCCAAACTCCTCCCGAAGCTAGGAGCAATGTTCAGGAACAAGGATGCCCTCTCCCTCCCAGTCTGCCATGAGCTTCTCACAAAAACAATTCTCCCTGTATTCAACTACACTGACGTTGTGTACAGTTCTGCCCCTTCCTCAACCCTCTCTAGGCTTGACACCCTCTTCAATGCTTTCTGTCACTTTGCTTCAACTGCTCCCCCCAGTACCTATCACTGCACTCTCTACTCTTCCCTCTCTCTTCCTTCCCTCTCCTCACAGCACCAGCTTCACACCTCCACACTCATCTGAAAATACTGGTTTGGAACTCTCACCCCTTACCTCTCCAGCTTCCTCTCCCCCTCTCCTCTATCCTTGCACCAGCTCCGAATCAGAGATTCCTACTCTTTCTCCCTTCCATGCCCCCACTCTAATTCAGGGCTGATTGCCTTCTCTTAGTCTCCCTCACATCTGGAACTCACTGCCTATCTCCCGTCAGCTATCCCCTCTCTACCCACACTAAAACTTGCTCTTTTGCAATCCCTCCACACCTGTTGCACCTGTACTCTATCCTCCTGATACCTTATCTTTTTACTCTTCCTGCTTCGCCCCCTCCTCACCCTCCCTCTCATCTCCTCTTTTCCCATTTTATCTATACGCCTTCCTCCCCACCCTACCTACCTCCTCCCTCTACCTTCCACCTCCCAAATTTCCCCATTCCCCTCTTAGCTTACTCTCTCTACTTGTACTCTCCTTAAAATAGTCTTCCCCTTGTCCTACACCTCCCAGGTCCTGCATTGCACAGTTTTGAATACCTGCTGTGTCTCACAAACAATACCTACTTATGTACTGCCTCTACGACTGTATTTCTCCTTGACGTATGCATCTCTCCTTATGGTATTCAATTAGTGTCATTTTTCTTTGTATTTATTTACTTATTGCCTATATATTGTCATCCTCGATATGTTTTTGACAACATGTATGTAATTTTATGTACACAACACTCCTTTTTAATTATGTAATTACCAATGTTGATGTTTCGTCATTGTACCCTTTCCCCGGGCTGCACCTGGAAACGAGCCTTGGCTCAGTGTGCCTTTCCCGGTCACCAACTTTAAATAAAAAAATATTTGGACTACTGGCTAATCTCAAGCCCTATAAATCAGTAGACAGAGCAGGCAGTGGCCACTGCCTCTCACTTCCTAATGTCCATGAGAGTCCTGCTGAACCCAGTTAAGTCTCAGCTGGATTCCTTCCAGGAGTTAGTGTTCATAGGAGCTGTTGTGGACTTGACTCGAGCTCGGGACTTTCTCCCTGAAAGCAGACTACAAACAATCCTGCAGATGGCATGCTATATCATGGAATGCAAAACTGTGCATGCCCACTCCATGGAACACATGCTTGGCCTAATGGCCTCCTCAGTGTTTACAGTGCCACTGGTACAGCTACACATGAGGACAATCCAGTGGATGCTCAGTTCACAGTGGTCACAGGCATCACACCTCTTCAAAACTACCCCATTTAACTGACCTATCCCCTGGTGAAATTGCTGACATGGTGGTCGGTGGAGGACAGCCTCCTCAAAGGCTTCATCTTCTCCCCACCAGAACCAGATGTGGTTCTTGTCATGGTTGCCTTCCTGTTGGGGTTGGAAGCTCACTCCCAAGGCATCCAGACTCAAGAGGTCTGGGTTCCACCAGAGACTCAACATAAATGTGCTGTAGATACAGGCAGTCCTGTCTGGTCTAAAGGCCTTAGTGGATTTAGCCAAAAGACAGTTCTCCTCCAGAAGGTAACACGTCTGTCATGTATTATATCAACAAGCAAGGGGGAGTACACCCTTACCCTCTCTGCAGGGAGGCAGTGAGAGAATGGGAATGGTGCCTGGAACAGGGGAGCCTATTCCAAGCAATCTATCTGCTGGCAGTTCAGAATGCTCTGGCAGATGAGCCCAAGTGAACACAGGCCAACCTTGATGATTGATCTCTAGCACCAGAAGTCATGAGATTGCTATTCAACAAGGGGGCACCCCAGATGTGGACCTTCTTGCATCCTCACTCAATGCCAAACTGCCTTGATTCTGCTCCAGAAATCCAGGACATGGTGTTTTCTGTCAGGATGCGTTCATACTGCTGTGGCAAAATCTATGTATACATTTCTGCCAATACCTCTCATTCAGAGAGTGCTGTTCAAGTTGGAGGCACATGGGGGCTAGATAATCCTAGTGGCCCCCTGCTCACTTCAGCAGATATGGTTTCCTCTGTTGAGCAGATTTTCAATCAGCAAACCAAGGATATTGCCACTCAGGACAGACTTATTGACCCAGGGTCAGCTGGTCCATCCCAACCTGCGCTCCCTTCATCTGCAGGCCTGGCTCGTGAAGATATAGAAGTGAACAGGTACAAGGTATCGCAGAGGGTCTCTGAAATACTTTTGGCTGCTCCCACTCAGCCAAATTGAAAAGATTTTCCATTTGGTGCTCCAAAACCTCTGTTGACCCCTTCAGTTGTCCATCTGACAATATTTTGGAGTACTTACTAGGCCTTTCCGATGCCAGCCTGCAGTATTCCATGTTATGGAGGACAGGAAATAAACTTTGTCATTTGAATCACTAATTGTGCACTGTTATCATTTATAATAAAATCTGCATATTTTCCTCTTAAAAACAATCTTTTTTGTTACAGTGGAGCCCTGTTATAAGCACGCCCTAAATGCCAAGCAAAAATCTTCCTATAACTAGGATGCCTTATAAGAGGGCTTCTTTGAAAACAGTGAAAATTCCTGTCAAATCTATGGTTAGCATGATGAAACTGTGCTCGAACTTGTTATTAGAGAACTTATTATTAAAAATAGTATAGTATAGCTTTTTAAAAGAGCTCCTGCTCAAACAAGTATTCATTCAGTGTCTCATTTAAATGTGAAGGAATATGTGCTGCCTTCTTCGCAGGGCACGTTTCACACGTCCATTCACTATTTAAATGGCTGTTAATGAGGACACTGGATCATGATTCATCCCAGGCTTAGCACACTCATACATACATACGAACATATGAATCTGCCAGCAGAAATAGGCCTCATGGTCTATCAAGTCTGCTCGAGTATGCAGCTAGCACCCCTAGATTGCAGCTGCCCTCCCTTCACCTCCAGGAAGTTCTCAGCACTACTTAACCAGACTCTCCCCATGCCCTGTCCCATGCCCTTTCAAAACTACCCACTATCTTACATGAAATCACCCCTTCTGGTAGGGTGTTCCATTTTGACACCACCCTCTTTACGAAGTAATGTCTCCTCATCTCTCTCCTAAATCTGCCTCCCTCCAGTCTTAGCCCATGCCCTCTCATGTCCCTTCTCTTCCTCAGCTTAAATAACCCATCAGCGCTAGATTTGTTGATCCCCTTCAAGTACTTGAACATTTCAGTCATATCCTCCCTATCCCTACTCTCCTCCATGGTGTGCAAACTCAGATCCCTCAACCTGTCCTTGTCGGTTTTGCCTTCCATCCCCCAATATAATTTTTGTCGCCCTTCGCTGCACCCCCTCTAGCAGTCTAATATCCTTCTTCGGATATGGACGCCAGTACTGCACACAGTACTCCAAGTGTGGCCTGACCAAGTACCTGAAGAGGGGTAGGATCACTTTCCTATGCCTGGACGAGAATCCCTGTGCAATACACACCCCAGCATCCTAGTAGCCTTAGCTGCAGCTTTCCTGCATTGACAGAGTAGTTCAAGCTGTCTGTTACTATCACCCCTAAGTCCTTCTCTTCCTCTGTGACCCCCAGTCGCACACTCCCCAACCATTATTCCCTCCTTGGGTTCTTGGCCCCAATGTGCATAACCTTGCACTTCTTCGCATTGAAGCCCAGCTGCCACTCAGAGACGATAGTGACAATCTACCACTACCTTTGGGAAAAAAAAGTGTTCTTATAATCATCTGACTGTTCTTATAAATGGATTTACTGCCATTGAAATAATGGGCAAAAATCTGGACATTCCAAAAAATGTTTTTATAATCCAGATGTTCTTATATCCAATGTTCTTATAAGTGGGCTCCACTGTATTATTATTTTGAAAGGAGTAAATAATGTGAATTTGCGAATATGGCAGATACTGGAGATGATCAGTGTCTCTGTGTCCGTTCAGCTCATATCTGTGAGTGAGACAGTTTGAGCATGATCTCGTTTGAACATTTGCATCATCTGAAGTCCATGAGAAAAACTCACACTGTCAGGTGCTTCGTTGGGACATGAATCAATAGCTGCTCTTTTTATCCTAATAATTGCTAAATCTATAGCAGTACATCATTTCATTCTGTTGTAGTCAATCAGTAAAAAATCCAGCAAGCATATTAATGTCATTTTGTATTTATTAGCTATGAATTGATGGACAACTACACATTGTTATTATTTGTTTTGCAATCACTGAAACAACAATAAAAAATATATATATATGTTTGTAGTCGCATTGTATATGTTGTTTTCAATTTCCTGTGTATAAACTGTATATCATTTTCAATGCAGTCCATCAACATATGTAACCAGTAAACACAGGTAGCGCTGGCAAACAGCAGATGTATACACACAGTAATTATGTCTTTTAACCAAAGATCAAGATTTATATTTAAATGTGTTGAATGATACGATATGTTTGTGAATGACATAGTGGTCTGAATAACCTAAATAATGTTGTTTCACCGATCACTTTCTTTATTTCATTGAACTGAACTGCTTTCATGTTTGCACATCCTTCTATCTCAATACCTACAACTATTTTAACTATAGATACGTAGTTTGCTAGTCACTCACTCCCTACATTATTACATAGTAAAACTTTAGCCATCTGGATATGATCACCTCAATCAAAGACATCTTAACCTAGGGCCCTCAACCTTGTTTGTGCCTGTCATAGAGGCATAAGTCAGGAAGCATAGGCAAACCAGGAGACATTATAAAATTCTCAAGTAGCATTTTATAATTATTAATAACAATAAAATGCAAAATAAAATTGAGCAGGATAGCTCTTGAGGCAAGCAGTTCAAACAAACAGAAGTCCTTCATCTGAGGTCAACCAGTTAAAATATCCATCTCTCTCTATCTTTCACAAAACATTGCTCTCTTTTTATAACATGTTCTTCACTGGCAATTAAATTCTGCATCCTGTTCTTGTAAATTATACCACCTGTGTTCAACAAAATGTATTAAGACTTTGTGGATTTCTTTCATGTGACCAGCCTGAAGAGAACATTTGTCTTATTAACAGGTGCAACCAATTAAGACATCCTGTCTTAGAGCTGATTTCCTGTTGATAATTCTGCATACAAGCTTGTGGAGTTCAAAATGCCCTCAAGGTTAAATCCCTGTATTCCATATAAACCCAAATAGCTTTCTGCATTCATTTCAATAATATAATTATATACATTTGCAAACCAAGAGAATCTTGTTTCACATATTGATTCATATATATTGTTAACTGCAAGAGAAGAAAGAAAGAGAGAAAGAGAGAAAGGAATAGCAAGTGAAGGAAGGAGTAAAACAGGGAAATTGCAGTACCAGCAGAGTGGCCAATTCCTAGGTGCACAAGGAAAATTTTATAACATCAAGGCTTTTAAAATCAGACTTAAATAGTAGCTCATCCTAAAGAATGAATGCAACTGTATTTAACAGTTTTTTTTTCCATAGAGGTGTTTATGCTCCTTCAGCGGGACACTGCTGCCATTCACCACCCTAACGGTCTCTGGGGGTCATTCGGGGGCTTGTTACACTGTTTGTGCCCTGGTGATCCCGCAGGTGCTGGCCCGGAGGCATCATCCTGCAGCAGCCCCTGACTTTTTCCTGTTTTTTCCCCTGATTATCCCATGGCCCCGGACAGAGAAGTGCATGCGTGTGGAGGCACGCATGCACCCTCTTGCTCTGATGATGGCCCCATTCTCCCACCCCATTGGCCTAGTGCTCCTGGCTTCCCTCAGCTCCACTGCCCCTGGCCTCCACCATGAGGCAGTCAAGCACTGAGGGAGCTCAGGCTCTCTCCCCAGAAAGGAGATCTGCTCAATGGCAGCTCATCCTGCCCCGCACCCTCCCCCCGTTCCGACCTCCGATGGCCCACGCTTGCTCCTGAACACGGGTCATCAGCATGGTGCGAGGTAAGGAGTCCAGTGCCTCAGCCCTCTATACCACTGGGCTGGCCACTTTTATTTAAAGTTTAACTGTGTGTATTGTTTATTGTAATTATGCTTGTATATGATATTTATTGTTTTTTATTATCTGTAATTTTGTACTTGTGCAAACTGGCATTTTGCTCGTCAGCTAACAAAGTATAAAAAATAAAATGAAATAAAATTTGATTGTGCAGTCAGACAGCAAGAGATAGACAAGTGACTGAATAGGAGTGGACAGAAAAGATCCTTGCTTTTAACTCTCTCTGCATAACAAATGGGACAAGGTCTTATCCCAACCCTGTCACAGTGCCCACAAGGCAAGGTAAGTATCCTCTACATCCACAGTGACCTGGTTACATGTGATTATCAGCATGTGCACAAGCTTACCTCATTTATTAAGCTCACTGTGTAAACATCCATTAAATAAAATATATGTAAGGCATTTTCTAAATAATTAAATCTAACATTAATTAATGCAATGAATGGAAGTTGCTATTCGTGAAGTTTAATAATGATCTAATATGCAGTTACTTGCACAAAGTGAGTTTGTATTTAAAGAAGCATTGTAACTGCAAATTCGAAAGGACTAATCAAACACCAAAACAGGATTAGTAGATCTTTGTGTTACATGGGGAGCAAGTATAAAACATCCAATTTACTCTACCTGTAGCATTATATCTCTGTTCACATCAGTAGTTGATTAATCATAACCCTAACAAGACACAATGGGCTAGATTTTCAAAAAGCTCAAGACTGCTGCATGCCCCGGGTATGCCAAAGATATGGCCCACCGGGCTTGTGGAAATCTAAAGGGATTTTCTATCCCTCATGGCAATTGACACTTGCTAGACCATCATTTTGTGGTCTAGCTTGCATCAGTAATGGAGACTATTTTAGCAAAGCTTGCACCGGAGATTTGGCACAAGCTGCCGTAAAGCAGGTAAAATGTTGCAACTGCGCCCAATATTGTAAAATCAGGTGCAGCTGTAGTAATTAGGAAGCCGCAGCTGGGGGAATGAAAGGGTTTGATACAGGGCTTGACACAAGCCCTGGCGCCATCCTTTAAAAATCCGTCCCAGGATCTCATTTTATATGTTGTATTTCTTTGAATCTATGTAACATATTAGAGGACTGCAAAATAAGGTCATATGACTCACTAAGGATGATAAAGTAACCCAGTGGGTGTGATGGCATTCAGACTCATTGGTTGACTTTTTTGTAGATGATCTCTTTAATGGGTTGACCACAGTGCCCTTTATTTTGCGAATATCAGAAATATAAAAGAAACTGCTTGTACTAAGTATGCATTTGCCAAAACAGGTGGACTTGCATGCAATGCCTACCATTCCTTACTTTTTAATCACAGCGCAACCAGAAGAATATTACAATCATATGAAGATAAAACATATTACATAAAAAAAATAACTTATTTTCTCCAGAGAGTCAAACAAAATATGCAGAATTTGATTTTCATTTGGGTACTGTTTTGATATTTTATTACTGGGGTGACTGTAGCACTTAGTTGGTAAGCTACTGGTCCTCCCTCACATCAACCACCTAATTAGCAGATACATAATTAGAATCTGCAACAATAGTGGCAAACAACAGGCATGACACAAATAATATTTCTACGTGGTTAATTATGAAAAAGGGCAAACCAATCTACCCATGAAAGAACTGTTGTGAAGGAATAATATATTATATACTGCCACGTCAGCACGTATTAAGATGCAGATAGGGAGTTCTTTTTCAGTAAATGAGTGTACACATATGACATCATTGTTAATCCAACAGAAGTGTACTAAAAAGGAACTGCACTCTGACACATAAATAATGGGCATAACTTAACTATACCCTCAAAAATTGATTATTGAATCCGGAATGGGAGTAGATAAAAATGTAAATGAAACCGTCCTATAGTAAGCAGTGGGCATTGGCATCGACAACATCAGCTAACAGCTTCGAGCATCACGGTTTTCTGTGAGCATATCATAACTCAAATCTCAGGATAAAGAATAAATGTTTGCTTTTCCTGTGTGCACTTATCCTTTCTTTATTATACCTGAGTGCTCTTTTTTGAGTTAAGAAAGTTTTCAGTAAGCCATTATTCTAAATAATTAAAAGGCAAATAAATAGGGTAGTGTTCTTGCTCTTGTGCAGTCTGTAAAGCTGTTGTGTATCTACAGAACCACCCTAGGCACACCAGAGGTGAATCATGGACTGGGGGTGTCCACCATCTTAAAGGACAACAGGACAGATAATGTCGACATCTGATGTTGTGGGTGGCCCCTAGTAGACTGCTAGCAAAAAAGTTTCCATGTGGTCCTGGTGCCTGGCGGCTATAGTTCCATAGGTATGGCCTGATGAAAGAGATATCCTTGAAAAAGATTCTTTTGTAGCCTCCTTGTCCTCTTTTCCCCTCAATTTGGGCATCAACATTGTGTATGCAGGGGATCCCACTATCATTCTGTGCGGTAGAGCTGGAACAATATGTGAAGGTGAATAATACCCTTTAGTTCTTAGTCCATTCAAATCTAGTCTATATCATCAGGCAGTACACATCCTTTCTGGTACAAGTGTTGCCACAATCTCTCTCTAGCTGGACAAAATATGAAAAGAGTTTCACTTCTGCTTTCTGATTGTTGCATCTGAACCACCATAGCAGCTCCTCCCTGTCTCGGTGCTTCAAAACATACCTCTAAGAGCAGACAAATACACGTATGTGGTAGCATCTGTTTATCTAATTATTACCAACTGAATAGCATCCAGAGCATTCCCATAATCATGTTCCCTCATCTTCATCAGAGCATGGCCACCCTTAGACCATCTGGCAGCCTGCTGTACCCAGGTGATGCTGTCTTCTTGCCTGGCAGTAGTGGGTGTGATACCACAAAATGTTCAGAGCCTCCGGTAAAGGCTAGACTCATACTTTGGCTTCTGGACCTTCTGAGCCAAAGACCAAACAGTGATTACACTGAACTGGGGGAAGAGGCTAGGGCCCCAGTCTAGGACTGTAAGCCCTAGAAGTCCTGCACTGCTAAGATAAGTCAACAGTGTTGCTACATTCAGTCAAGAAACTTAAACTGTGATTGATGGAGTTGAATATCTTGCATCGGATTTTCACTCTTCAAGTCTTGGTTGATCACTCTATGATTTCCTCTATATGATGGTATCCATGTCTTCAGGGATCCCTCAGACTAAGTCAGCTTTGTTGGAGTCCACTACCTCTGTTTATTCATTTTACACCCGAACCATAATTCCTCGTTGTCTGGCACAGTTTTTTTTTTTATACTTTTCATTTTTTACTTGTTCACATTTTAAACATAAAATGTTCATTATACATAATTTATTTGCCACTGTCATAAAGATCACTCATGTAATAAAGAGAAGTATAATTACAAAAGGTAAAATACATCTTTGCTAAAGGATTTATGTACTGGTGGCTACCTTGTATGGGAGTCTTGTTTTAGCTGGGCTTGATAGCTGAAACAGTGTGTTTATTAAATCAAAGCAAAATCCTTTTTAGATTAGGTATGCTGTGAACAGATAAATAGGTGTTGCACTGTACTTGGAGAATATGGAAATGGATAAAGCAGAAACTATTGTGACTCTAGATGGAGAACTTGGGGTAAAATGCTTAATGTGTGGAATATATAAATGATTAAATAAAAATACAGACTTAAGTGCCCACACTTGTGATAAATGCAAGATAAATCAGGAGTTAATTCAGGAAATAAATCCCTTCCGTGGAGAATTGGATAGGTCTGAAGCAAGTGAAAGGGAAATGGTTTCAAGGATTAAGACTTTGAATAATAATCCTCAACCAGTCCAAAGTAGTACTAGCTCTAGTGAGGAAATCATTAAAGAAAAGTCAATAAACTGCTCTCCAGATGCAGTAAATCTATTACACACAAATCTTAAACAATCAAATAACGTGGATGTGTGTCTGCGCATGCCTTGTACTAGTAATATGCTTGCTAATCAGCACAGAAAAAGGTGTATGGAGGATGATGGGCATGAAGTTGAAGAACTGGATTGGGTTTTAGTGGAGCATAAACACAAATACAGTATAAGAAAGGACGAAAGGCACGGGTGTACCAGCTTCCAGTTAATAATATATTTCTCCCTTTATCAAATACAGCAGAAGTCACATGCCATTCTAATCCCATTACACCAGGAGAAAAAGAACCATCCACTCAAACAAATCCCAGTGCTGATAATCGTATAACACAAGGGGATACCAATTCAGTCCCCCAGACTATTATTCAACAGGTAGTTACCATGAACATATTCGAGGGATCATTAATGGGACATACTACCAGGCCCCCAAGTATTTCTGAACCTATAATAACATTAGCAAATGAGACCATGTTTGCATCCAGAGAGATTATGTCAGATAACATCCAGGTACAACAGAACACTACAGCTAACATAGTATCCCCATCTGATATCAGGATTTACATGGAGGAGGAGGAAATGGAGGGTATCAATGAAGGGTCAGAGAGTCCCCAAAGACAAATTTACATACTTGGGGACTCAACTGTAAAATACACGGTTAGATATGCAGCAAATAACAACAAAGAATTTCCTGGAGCTAAAGTTAAATATATCAAACTTATGGTACCAAATATAATAAAAGATAAAGAACACAGGCCATTTGTCATGTTGCATGTTGATACTAATAACATCAACAAACAGGAGGAGGTGGATATACAACAAGATTTCAAGAGTTTAAATGCCCTTTTACAAGAGATCAGTTGTGAGGTGATTTTGTTCAGAAATACTGCCTCTTCCAAGAGCCAGTTTAAAGATACACCATAAAATTAAAAAAATAACAATTGGTTAAGAAGGTGGCGCTTACAAGAGGGGATTACTTGTCTTACCCATTGGGAAGAATTTGAGGGTATGCATGGGCATTATTGTCAAGATGGTTTGCATCTCAACAAACGTGGTAGTCGTAAGCTTGGAAATAGGTTAAGAAATCACATTAATATATTTTTAAACTAAGTCATAAAAGGAGAGGTAACACATCAAACTTGGGCAAAAAGATACAGGAGAATGGAGCAACCAGTCATTTGCAAAAACCCAGGAAAATGCTCAAGGTTATTTCATTAAATGCCAGAAGGCTAAATTTAATAAAAATATTGGAATTACAATTAATCCTGCATAAAGAAAATATTGATATTTGTGCAGTATGTGAAACATGGTGGGATGAAAAACATGGCATGGAGCAGAAATATACCAGGGGGATGATTCCAAGTCGGTGTTCACTGGCGTAAGCCAAGATATGCCAAACCTCTTGGCGTATCTCGTGACTTAGGCCAAGCATTATGCCAGCCCCAATTACAAGAGGTGCCTTGTGCCATGGTGGCTGTGGGCTATGACAACCATGGGTTATGCCACCAACTATGCTGCAGCCCACAACGCCATGATGCAAGTGTGGGTTATGGCAGCAACTGCACCTTATTCCAACAGGGTGGCTGCCGTAACCCGCTGGCGTGATTCTGAAAGCCACACTAGCAGAGCTACATTAGAGCAGCTCAGAGCTGCTCTAAGGGGCATCCAATGGTGACAACCATTGGATGCCCTTTCTGCAGCATTGCAGCAATGGCTCTGATGTGCCCCCATGCCCCCAAAAGCACACCCCTGCCCCCACCCCTGAATGTCGGGGACCCCCAGGAGTGTGCCTCCCAGACTCCTGTGCCACCTGTCCTGCCCCATGCCCCCTGGTGTATGTTGTGGTGTTCAGGGGCAGGGGGACTTTGGGGGGGCTGCCGGTAGCAGGCTGCAACTTGCAAAATGCGGGGCTTCTACACCATGCCCATGTCGTTAGCCTCCGCATGGTGTATCCCACATGTTGCATGTGCCAGGACCCTGCCACTCTTGGAATGTGACATAGGGTCCCTGGCATAGCGATGAATGTCACAACTCGCATACATCAACAAGTTGTGATATTTAATTTGGAATCTGGCCCCAGGATACCAGTTGTTTCATAAAGACAGGTTGGACAGGAAAAGTGGGAGTGTAGCTTTTTTTGTTACAGATGATATTAAATGCTCAGTCTATGATCCATTGATTACATCAAGGTTGTCTTAGTCATTAGAAAATGGCAAGAAAGAATTCTCAGTCCTGATTGGCTGACACTGCCTCCAAGCTGGGCATTTATTTCTTAATAGGTGCCCAGCTAAAAATAAGTACCAGCCCATATGCCACCTCACCACGTAACCTTGTACAGGGGTGCCCAACCTGGTTTATCATTGGCTGAAATCACTTGATTCAGTTTGAAATCCCGCATGTTTTTCTCACGGTCCCCCACTTCAGCATTCACTTCCGTTAACTAAAAACCTTAAAAAAATAAAAAGCATACACTGCAGTTGTTGTACGTAAGGAAGATGGTCAAAATACTTTTTCTCTTACAGCCACACTCCCCTGACCGCATTCTCATAATGCCACGCTCAGTACAAAACAGAAAGCCGTTACTCCGAGCAGCTTCTCAATGAGAAGCAGAATTCTTACACTTCTAGTGTGCCTTCACAGACATAGAAGCTCCCTCACACCACAATGCCTGCACAGTTTAGCACAATGCCCGCACAGTTAACTCCGGATTAAAAATAATTTACCTCGGGGATGTCACTGTGCCAGACACACTTCTGGCCACCTTCTTCCGGGATCGCGCGCTTACCAGATGCACTTTCTAGCCGCAAACAAAAAAAAAACTTTTGCAGAAAGGGCAGATATTTTAAAAACAATGCCCAGAGACTGCTAGGGGGATTTTAAGCACACAAAAATGTTGTTGTTCCGGTGCATCTGTGTCTGCTGTCTAGCGGGCGGGGGGCAACAGGAGCTGGAACAGCCTTAAAGAAACATGGACTACTTTTTCCATACTTTTGTTTCTGCTAATTCTGTTCATTTTTTATAATCATTTCCTCTCTTCTTTTACCACTTGATTAAAATTTACTAACAATGCCATTTTCTAAGCACAATAATACCCTCCAGGGTGGGCATTATTGGGAAATACCGGACCTTCCAGGGGCTATAAGGCCCTCCGCCTGTGGCGTCAGGCCTCATTACGCCCCTGGCGGTCTGGTATTTCCCAATAATGCCCACCCTATTGGGTATTATTGCTTACTTATGGATCGGCTTGTATGGAAGGCACAGTAAGAAATTTAACTTGGCTGTGTACTACAGACCACCTAATTCATCTACTAGTACAGATATCAGTATAAAGGAAGAATTAAGGGAAATGGCAAGCAGAGGTGATAGATTCATTATGGGGGACTTTAACTTCCTTAGTATCGATTGGTTAAATATGGAATCAAAAAGAACAGGTGGAAAATGTTTTATAGACACATTGCTAGACTTGGGTCTGGAACAGTTGATCAGGGAACCCACTAGGGGTTTTAATACTCTAGACTTGGTTTTTACTAATGTCAGTAGCATAATAAAGGATCTGCATGTAAGGGAGACTTTGAGTAATGCAGACCACCATATGGTTGAGTATGCACTAGGTTACGGTATTAAAAACAACCAAGGTAAATCTACTATTAGAAATTATAATAAAGTGAATTTCCATAAAATGAAAGAAGAAATAAAGAGATGGGATTGGGGTAGTGAATTTGCCTCTAAGGGAATTGAGGAAATGTGGAATATCTTAAAAAATAAGTTACCAGATATAGAGAACAAACATATGCCCATTAGGCAGTTGTACAATAAAAAAGGAAAAATTCCACTGTGGTGCACAGCGAAAGTTTTGAAGAAAATTAAAAGGAAAAAATGAAAAAGAAAACAGATGGCTACAATGTCTATTGCTGTAAGGTAGAACTGAAAAAGCTAAACAACTTATAAAATCGAAAGGCACAAGTTGGAATTTAGGATTGTGCATGTCGAGGATAATAATGAAACATTTTACTCCTATATAATAAACAACTAGGTCAGTAGATAACTTGGTAGGTCCAGTCATTTCAGAGGGTGTAGAGATCAATGATCCACAAGAAATGACAAATATTTTAAATATTTCTGTGAAGTATTTAATAAAGAGTTCCATAATAACCAAATAGAATTGCATCACATTTATACAACAATTGACAATTCATTTACCACATCTGATGTATTGGAACTGTTAGCTGTGATGAAACCCAATAAATCCTTTGGCCCTGCTATGTTACACCCCAGAATGCTTCATGAACTAAAAACCCTAATAGCAGAGCCAATGACATGCATTTATAACACTTCACTTGCCTTGGGAGAATTACCATCTGATTGGAAGAAGGTAATTGTGATGCCATTATCTAAAACGGGGGACAGGAAAATACTGTCAAACTACAGACCAAATAGTCTGACAGCCATACTTTGTAAAGCTGGAGAAAGACTGATAAAAATAAAATAGAGGAGGATCTGTTGTTACTAGGAATGCATGACAAATCTCAGCATGGATTTAAAAAAAACAGGGCTAGTATAACCAATATGCTATGTTTTTACGAGAAAGTTCATAAATGCATTAATGATAGCATCCCTGTTGATGTTGTATTCCTTAACTTCCAAAAGGTTTTTGATAAAGTCTCCCACCCTGTATTAGTGCATAAAATGGAAAGTTGGGACATGACACACGCATTACGAAATGGGTATAAAGCTGGCTGAGTGGCAGGTCTCAAGTTGTTCATATCAAAGGTGTGTTGTCAGAAGATGGGGTAGTTACCAGCGGGGTCCCACATGGCTCAGTATTGGGCCCTGGTTTATTCTCACTGTTTATTAGTGACATGGATAAAAACATTGGCAGTTTCATAGTAAAGTATGCCGACGACGTCAAACTAGGGGGTTCAGTCAATACCACCGACGACAGGTACAGTCTAGCACATGACTCACTTAAAATTCAGGATTGGGCCCTAGAGAACAAAATATTTTCTGGTATTGAAAAATGTTCAGTGTTACATTTGGGTAAAAACAACTTAAACCAGGTATACTACCTAAGTGATAATCTTATTAAACAGGTAGACAGAAAATGATCTGGGAGATCTTCCTGGACCTAAGTCTCCACCACTCATTCACACTAGTGGGATTAGGGCCGGAGGCACTAGGACCCATCGAGAGCAAACTTTTTTGCTGGAGGGTCGGCGCGAGAGATGGCGCCGCGGAACACGGCGCCGTGAGCTGCTGGCTCGGCGTAACGATTTTCGGCGCCGACCCTCCAACCGCCTCAGTTCCTTTTTTCCCGCCACGAGTGCGCTTCAGTATCTGACGTCAGCTCGTCTGTCGGAGTCAAACTTCAAACTAGCGCTTAGTTTTCAGTTTGTTTTTGTAACATTATCACGATAGTAGTATCGCTAATTTTATTCTATTTCAAATTTTTTTCTAATATCTTAAATTTAACTTACTTGAAAGTCTCGGCCTACTTGACGGAGTCAACCATGAGCAGGTCAGGTGACGGTAGGGAGACTTCAGTGTAAGCTGTTCAGTCAGCGGGCTGGGTCCGGTCAACCTCCTTCTCAAGAAACTCAGCGGGGTTCCGACTAACGGTCAGTCCGATGCCGGGGGATGGGCGTCCCCGTCAGGCATAAAATAACCGGTCGCTTTTCACGGCACCGTTCGACCTCGACTCTTCTTGACCCACAGGTCAAAAAGAAGGCATCTCTCGAAATTACTTCCTCCCTGAACTATGTCTCTTGCGATCAACGATCGGTTATCATTGCTAAGTTGCCGGTCTCCTTCTTGAGTCGCCAACTTCTGGTAATCGTCGTCCTCGACATCGGAGCCCTCCCCTATAGGTAGGGCTCCAGATGAGCAGTTTCATCAGTGGGCGCTCTTATGGGCGATGGGCTCGGAGGTTGGTTCTTCTGCCTGGCTCGGTTGCCTCGGAGCCCTCGGGCCCTCCGGCGATCAGGTAGGCGGTTGGACCTTCCTATGCAGCAGCGGCGCGCCTCTCCGGTGCCTGCGACTCCCGTGCCCAAGTGTTCCCCTCACATGGCTGCGGCGCGAGGCCACACCGATTTTATCTCCTGGTTTTGTTTCCTCTCTTGCTTTCCAGGTTCCTGGGGCTTTTCCGGCGCCTTCTGCGGAGTCTGTTGGCTTGTCGGCGCCATTTTTGTGCCGGTGGGTCTTGCGGAGCGTCGCGGCGCTGTTGGATCTGGCGGCGCCGCCAGCTGAGCGCCGCTGGGTGGGCGGCGCCGTGTGCGGCGCCAGTCAGTTAGCGGCGCCCGTGTCTTGGTAACCGTCGCGCCGTCGGCTGCAGCGCCGTGTGTGGCGCCGTCCGGCTAATGGCGCCATCGGCTCCGGTGGCGCCGTGTGCGCGCCGTCGGCTTCAGCGGCGCCGATAATGCGCGCCGTCGGCCGGTGGTGCCGTATCGGCGCCGTTCAGCGGCGCGCCCTGGAAATTTCGCGGTGCGGCTAGCAGGGCAGCGTGCCTCTTGGCGCCGTGTGCCTCCCCAGTGCCGTCTTGACCCGCTTTGCCGTCTCGGCGCCGGGGGTCCTCGGGGACTCTCCTTGTTTTTCTGATATTTCCTCCTCTCCTAATTTTCATTCCTTTCCTGTCCAAACAGTCCTTTCTGGACCATCAGGAGATGATGTTGAGCCTGACCCAGACCTTCGGTTGGGTGATGAAGTGGAGGAAACAGGATCTTTCTTTGCTACAGAGCCTGTGGTCGAGGACCTGTCCTTTAAGTCTCTGTTGAAGAACCTGAGATCCACTCTTTCTCTCCAGACTACAGACATCGATCCTGGGAAGATATTAAGACTCCAGTACCTTCATGCTTCGGAGATCCCTACGGATTTGACTCCTCCGATCCAGCCTTCCTTCGAGACGCTGTCTCAAATGGTATGGAATAATCCTGCTCTTAATCATTCAGTGGCTAAATCCATTGATAAGAAGTATTCAGCTCCCAAGGATCGTCCTATTTTTGGCATCCCAAGCATTTGCGGATCCTATTGTAGTCCTGGCAGAGAATGACAAGGTCGTTCTTCCTCAACTACTTCAGCTCGACCTATTAACAAAAGTCTCGAAAGATTGATACATTAGGTAAGAGAGTCTTTGCTGCCTCCACTCTAATGTACGTGTTGCCAGTTATCAAGGCTATTTTCTCTGATATGAGTATATCCTGTGGCACTCTATGAAAAGAATGGTTGAAGCTCTTCCAGATTCGGACTCTAAGTCAGAGCTTCTATTGACCGTTACTAGAGGTATTGAATCCAATAACCAACAAGTCAAAGCCGCCATGGACGCTTCGACACTGCTTCTCGTTCAGCTGCTGCAGGTTTGTACTCGGCGCCATTCCTGGCTGCGTTCTTGGGCTTCACGAAGGATGCTCAGCAGCAGGTAATGGCGCTACACTGATGGCACCTATCTTTTCGGCCCTCAGGTGGAGCAAGCCTTAGAAGCCTCCTAAAGACTAGATCGGCCATTAAATTGGCTCAGAACCTCCGCCTGCCCTCTCGCGGGCATACAGACAGGCGATCGAGTTTCTTAGTCCAGTCCTTCGGAGGCAGAAGCAGGAAGCTTCCATAAAAGCCAACCTGCCCAACCTCAGAAGAAGCGCGGAAAGCGCGCAGGGGCCTAAAGCCCCAGCGCCACCTTATGAGTTGTTGGCCCAAGTTCCATCCACACTGCCGAGATGGAACTTTCCTCCAGTGGGAGGTCGTCTGATGTACTTCTACAGCAGTGGAAGTCCATAACTTCAGACAAATGGGTCCTTCGGATAATTAGCGAGGGTTACTCTCTCAATTCCCCCAAATTGTCCTCCCCAGGCGACAACCCAGGTTGTCGACTTCTCAGTCAGACCTCCTCACCACCGAGATCGAGGGCCTTCTGAACAACAGGGCAATAGAACTGGTGCCCCGCATTTTGAACACAGGTTCTACTCCCATTTCTTTCTGGTTCCAAAGAAAACTGGGGATGCGCCCATTCTAGACCTCAGAAGCTGAACAAATTCCTCCCCAGGAGAAATTCAAAATGATTTCCTATGTACCCTGTTACCCTTGCTGCATCAGGACGACTGGCTGGCTCTCTGGATATGCAGGATGCGTGCCAGCATATCCCGTCCACCGACCCACCGCAAGTTCCTCAGGTTTGTAGCTTTGGGTCAGCATTATCAGTTCAGAGTCCTGCCTTTTGGGCTATCCTCGGCGCCGCGAGTTTTTACAAAGTGTTGTGCAGTTCTCGCGGCGCATCTCAGGAAAGGCGGACTCCGAGTCTTTCCCTACCTGGACGATTGGCTTCTAGCAAGCCCGTCCAGCCAAGGGACTTTGGAAGCCGTGCAAACGACTTCTCGTCTTCTCACGTCCATGGGAGCTCTGCTGAATCTGAAAAAAATCCCAACTGCAGCCCTCCCAGAGGCTCCTTTTCTTAGGGCCTTCTAGTCACCTCTTCCATGAAGGCTTTCCTTCCAGAGGACAGAAGACTCGACATCCTTGGATGGCCGTTACATCAGGGAGAACCAATGCGTTACAGCTCTCTCGATGCAACACATGTTGGGTCTCATGGCGTCCTCGGTGTTCTCTGTACCCCTGGCCCGGTTGCACATGAGAACCACCCAATGGATGCTCTCCACTCAGTGGTCTCCGACCTCTCACCCCCAGTCTTATCCCATCAAGGTGACGCAACCCCTTCGAAGGTCTCTCACCTGGTGGTCTCAAGAGAGCAATCTCCTCAAAGGGTTCCCCTTTGCTCTTCCGGACCATCAGATCTCCATCACCACAGACGCATCGCTAATGGGATGGGGAGCTCACTGTCTCTCCCTCCACACTCAAGGTGTATGGACTCCGTTCAATCTCATCTCCACATAAATGTCTTGGAGGAGAGCGGTCCTCTATTCGATCAAGCTCTGAAGGATGTCCTTTGTCACAAGAACATTCTCCTTCAAACGGACAGCAAAGCTGTGATGTATTACATCAACAAGCAAGGCGGTGCTCACTCTTATCCCCTTTGCAGGGAAGCAATGAGGGTATGGGAGTGGTGCTTGGAGCACAAGTCCACTTCCCTTGCAAGTCAGTCTCTTGACCCAGGGTTTGTTGGTCCATCCCAACCTGAAATCACTTCACCTTCATGCTTGGCTCCTGAAGAGATAGAAGTGAATCGGTTCAACGTCTCCCGTAGAGTCTCGAGCATCCTTCTGGCTGCTCGGGAGCCAGCCACACGGAAAACATACGCATCCAAATGGAAGCGTTTTTCTCTCTGGTGTGCAAAGTCCTCTTGGAACCCCTTTTCCTGTCCTCCTGACAAGGTTCTGGAGTATCTTTTGGACCTATCTAACTCAGGTCTTCAGTACTCCACAGTTAAAGTTCACCTTAGTGCCATCTCAGCGTTCCATGAGCTGGTTTCATCCCTGACTCTGGCTCAGTTACCTATGGTGAAGAGATTTCTTAAGGGGATTCTTCATACCAGACCCCCTGTTAAGCGTCCAGTTGCAGCCTGGGACATTAACCTGGTGCTGGACATGCTCACTCAGAAGCCTTTCGAACCCCTAGCTACCTGTGAGCTAAAATTTCTTACCTGGAAGACTGCCTTCCTGGGGGCCATTACCTCACCCGCAGAGTCTCTGAGATACATGCCCTGGTTACAGACCCTCCGTATACTGTCTTCCATAAAGACAAAGTAGTTCTCCGTACTCATCAAAATTTCTTCCCAAGGTTGTGTCAGAATTCCATCTAAACCAACCTCTGGTACTTCGCTTACTTAGCTAATTCCAAAATGAAGGGAACGAGCTCTTCATTCCTTGGATGTTAAGAGAGCCTTCATGTTCTATTTGGACAGAACCCAGGATGTTCGCAAGACTCAACAACTCTTTGTTTCTTTCAGCGACACCCGGCTGGGTCAACCTGTCGCTATCAGATGCATCTCCTCATGGTTAGTGGCATGCCTTCGACATTGCTACTCCATGGCTCAGGTTAAATTAGAAGGTAGAGTGTACGCTCACTCTACTAGGGCGGTCGCGGCATCCCTGGCGAAATTGAATGTTCCAATTGCAGATATCTGCAACGCGCCACCTGGAGCTCAGTGCATACCTTAAGTACACTATGCACTGGACGCTCATGCCAGGCGACATTCCGCATTCGGCAGAACCATCCTTAATGGGCTTCTACCTTAGACATGTGAGCTCTGGCTCTCCTGCCGCCCTTTTGGGGGATTATCAGCTTGGTACTCTCCCACTAGTGTGAATGAGTGGTGGAGACTTAGGTCCAGGAAGATAGGAAAATTACGTACCTACCGTAATTCTTGATCTTCTTGGACGAGTCTCCACCACTCATTCACACGCCCACCCTCCATCCCCCGAGCTCACCGCTGTGTTGGTCTTCACTGCCTCAAATCTTTAGGCTGTGAGGACTTCTTTACTGACCCTTCTTACACGGGTCGTAGGGACTATCTTATGTCCGTGTTTTTAATGTTACAGTTACTCTTTACGTTAGTTGCGCTGCACCTCCTTGGTAAAAAAGGTACTGAGGCGGTTGGAGGGTCGGCGCCGAGAAGGTCGTTACCGCTCGAGCGCCATGCCGCCGATGTCTGTGAGCGCCATCTCTGCACACCCCTCCAGCAAAAGTTTGCTCCCGATGGGTCCTAGTGCCTCCGGCCCTAATCCCACTAGTGTGAATGAGTGGTGGAGACTCGTCCAAGAAGATCAAGAATTACGGTAGGTACGTAATTTTCCTTTATTACTGATAAGGATTCGAAGTTTAGCACTCACTGTGTTACATTGGTACACAGAACTAATTACCTAGTAAACTGTGTTAAAAAAGCTTTTGTAACAAGGAACAGGCAGTGTACCATACCTGTCTAACAAACTTTTATTAGACCTTATCTGGACTATTGCATGCAGTTATGGAGCCCATGTTTGAGGGGAGATGTTGATAGGGTGGAGAGGGTTCAGAGGCCAGCAATCAAGTTGGTCTCTGGTCTTCAGCATGTGTCATATGAGGACAGACTTAAAAACACTGGGTATGTACACATTAGAACATAGGCGTGTACGAGGAGACCTCCTGATGATGTACAAAATTTTGCATGATCAGGAACTGATCGATGAAATGGGGATAGAGATTCAAACAAAACCGAATGGCCTAAGATCACATAAAATGCAAATACTGCTAGAGCACACTAAAAGGAATGGCAGATTATATTCATTTGTTCAAAGAACAGTCAGAGTATGGAATTCATCACCTGAAGACCTACAGTTGTTCAAAGTATTACAGTAATAAGGTAATCTTTAAAAAGAGACTTGACAACCATCTACTAAGTATTGGGGTAAAATGAGATTACAATGTGAGTGGACAGACTAGATGGGCATCTTCACTTTTTTTCTGTCCAAAAACCTGGAGTGAACCCTAACCGTAGGCACAGGAAGTTACTGAATAGAACATGTAAATATATAATGTAATAATAAATATATCATTCACCTGTGTTTCTATGTAGGCCATTCGACAAAAAAGAATAGGAATACTATGATCAGAAAAGATTATATGGTGCATAGCACTGGCGAAGTTCAGAAGATAAAGGGAGAGAGAGTGATACAAATACAATAGCAATATTAACTTGAAAGCTAATTGCACAATGGGTGTACCTTTCTATTAGGCAACACAAAATCCTATACTTTTACCAGTAGAGCACTGCAAAAAAATGTAACCTTCACTTTAGCATGAATCAATAAGCATAGTCAGAAATGAAGGGCGAGGCTCCACATTTTTAGAACAAAGAAATTAAAAAATACTAATATTTGGTTATTGCATCACAGCTAAAATAAATACCCCCTCTAACTAAATAAAAAAAAATCAATACTTGTCCATATCAGACATTATGGCACTATTAAATCCATTATTTCCTTAATTTTTTTAGTGCTTAATATACGCTTTATAGTGATACAGAAAAAATTAAACAAAGATATTCTATTTATTCAGCCCCGATATCATTCTTTTGTAGCAGGTTTGAGAACTTGATTAGTCATTGTTTCCTTGATCTGGTGAAGGCCCTAAAACTGTTGTAGTAAAAACTGGAGCAGATGTTTTTAGTGCCAGCATTTGTGGCTTTTCAATATGGGTGACATCTTTTGAGACAGATACAGAGGAGGACTTTTTTACATTACTGAATGATGAGTTGTCAGAGTCCAACTCAGAAAGTTTAGATTCTCCCTTCAGATGCTCTTGCAGATAGATGGTGCTTAATGAAGGCTTTCAGATGTTCTTCAGCAAAAGAGAAGTTTAGTTGATTTCTGATTATAACTTTGGCTTTACAAGGATAAAGTACTTAAAACTTTCCCCGTAATTCCTCAGTTTCCTCCTTAATGTAAAAGTCTTCTCCTTCTCTGCTGATCAGCAAGCAAGCACTATGCAAAGCTATGTAGCAGGGTGGGCAACACAGATAGTATCAGGGATGTGATAGAAGACTTGAAGAAATTGGAAATATGGACCAGAATATGACAGTTGATATTCAGTTATCGCATTTCAACATTTTGCCATGTAAACTTCCTTAGGGGGCTTCTGATATCTTAATTTTTCTTATATAGTGTATGGTGGAATGTTGTTATGCATGGACATCCATGCTTAGAATAAGGTTGCTGTACTGCAGTAGTAACATCAATATGTTTCACTGCAGTAGTGATGCCTACTGCACAACAGCAACTTAGAATGCCACCACACAGCTGCTTTCCTCTCTAGCCAATCAAGCTGGAATCTGTTTTTTTTGTTTAACTTAAATTTACAGAAACAGCTGCAGTCACCAACCACATGTGAATCACTAACCTCAGCGAGCCACCGACCCTCAAATACCTCCTCCCTAATTGCCAGTTCACTGAAAGGAAGTGGAGTGTCTGAAATGGGCATAGCTGTCCATACATTATAAAAGATAATGTTTGAGTATCCAGTGTCTTGTCTCAAGCTTTTTAATGCAGCCAGGGAACCTCTTGAGCTTGCTGTCAATGTTCCTGGTTGCTATAGAAACTTTGTGATGCAGACACAGGCTTGTTGTGTATGGCTGCCCGTACATTATACTCTATGGGCTGCATTTACAAAGCTTTCTGAAGGTGCAAAACCTTCCCTAAGTCCCCAAAACTGCCGTAGCTATGGAAACAAAGGGGAATTTTCACTGAGTGCCATGCACAAAACCCTCTGCAGCTGCGGAAAAAAAACACTACGGAATGTGGAAAAAAGTGCAGCTGCAGAAGTCCCTGAGGGAAAAAAGATGTGAGATAAGTAAGGCACATCCCCTGAAAGGCTGTTCGCAACCAGTTTCTTTATGCAGTTGCTGAAAAAATGTTACACACAGTGGAATGAGGTGTAACTCTCCCTCAGCAAACTGCAGTAGTGCTCCAACAGTTGGAATCAATTAAGGTGGAGGTGAGGCACAGGTAATAGCATCCCAGTGACTATAGCAGTGGCTGATGTTACAGCAACAACAGCACACATTGCCATGATATGGGAACAAGTAACAACCATCAGACCCAGTGCAGCCCATGACAAAGCCCCACAGGCAGTAGAGCCTGACCAGCATGCAGTGAATGCTACCCCTGCAGGCAACAGGAACACCCCAGGGAGGGAGGGCCAGCAGTGGCAGTCAGCCACTGTGGTGTCATGGTATTGCTGGTACCTGGGGTGCTGCAGTGGTCCCAGTTGACGGACTGGTTGTTGGTCTCTTTGTGGGTGCTTTCAGTTTCATGCTATGGCAGCAATGTTAAAGTCTGCTGCTCCAGCTAATTAGGGTCACTGTTACTGTGCCTCCTAAGCTATTTCTGCAGCTGCAGATCCACAGTTGCGGATTTTCTGCACTTGCTCAATTTCCACAGCTGCTGAATTTCTGCAGCTGCGGGGATTTTACGGAATTCCGCATCTGCTCAAAATTTCTTTATGAATATCACACAACTGCATTTCTGCAGTGCTGCAGGCCTTTTTCCCGCAACTGCAGGATTTTTGGCTTTCTTTGTGAATCCTGCCCTATATCGTTAATATATGCAGTTTTGTCTTTTAATATTCAGCTGCCTGCATAGAGCTATAGTAGCTTGTTCCACTTTCTGGCAATATTTGTTTTGTCACAATTCTTTATCTCATATGCTTAACTTACCTTGTTTTTATCAAGTATAGACTTTTTAAGTTTTTGTATCTTTGTTGAGGGTATTCTTTCATGCATTTTCATGCATGCTTCTCCTCCTACTAGGATGAACTGGCAGCTAGTTCATCCTAGTAGGAGGAGAATCACGCATGTAAACACATAAAAGAATATGTATTATAAAGATACAAAATAGGAAGAGGTTGGAAACAGAACAGCAGAGGGCCACCAGGATGATCTGGGGACAAGGGTGGACATACAAAGCAAAGCTGAAAGACCTTCACAAGAGAAGCACACATTTATAAGTCAGTGGAGTAAGTAATGGGGACCAGTTCTCTAGAAACAAAAATGCAATCACTAGGGAGATTGGAGACAGATAGATGAGAGATTTAAAAATGATATCAGATCACTTTTCACAATGAGAACAGTGGATCTGTGGAATGTGCTGTTAAATGAGGCGAGGAAGGCTGAGTTGGACAACAGATTAAAGAGAAGGTGGGACAAATTCAAGGGTCTGGTGAGTTCAACAAAGAAGGTGGAAAGGGTTGTTAGATAGACCCTATCAAGTGGTAAGGCCCATCAGATAACAGGTAGCAGCTTGGGCAGACTGGATGGACTTCAAGTCTTTTTCTGACATCACTTTCTATGTTTCTGTGTTTCTATGTAACAGTGTGACTTCCTGCTGCCTTTGGATGCTAGAACTGCCCAACTTCACTAAGTAGTTCTCTTACCCTAAAAGTGCTTCATAATTTGCCAATGTGAGACACTATCCAACACCTATAAAACATAACATAACACAACTCCCCACAAGACAAGAGTCTTTTACCTGTTTTTTTAACTGATATACAACCAGTGACCACTAAACAAGTAGGCAAAGTGGCCATATGTCCACTGTATTTTGGGGTCTATTATGGCACATAATATGATCACCTTGACAGGACCAGACCTCTGGCTACCAATCATAAAGAGGGATTTCTTTATATCTTCATACAGATTCTGTAGTTCTTAGCCTTGGTTTAAAAGAAATACCTGGACTGCTCTTCACAGTTTTATCAGTTTTTGGATTGAGGTGCAGTGTGTGGTTCGAATTTCTCAAGTCATGTATTTTTTTTTTAACTTTGTATTTATTGTTTTGAATAAAACATATAAGATACATTCCAAGCAGTGACATATCACATGTAAATACATTTTAGACACTTTGAGGGCACCACTCCTCCTGAGTTAATATCAAATACGTATCCTACTGCTTTAAGATACATCCTGGGAGGTTACTTAACTATTACAATCCTAAATTAACACATTACAAAATTGCTGGGAATATAGCCCATGAGCCGCATGGAAAAAGACAATATCAGTTCCAATATATGATGTCCAGTAATTCTAGAGTCCCCTGTATTGGGCAGTGAAGAAGTCCATGCTTTAACTGTATTAGGAGCACAACAGACAGTGCTAAATTCTAAAAGGAAATTCCACTTTTGAAATTATTTTTAAACTGAAAGGCATCTGTATTTAGGAACACCTATACAAAAGAAAAGACACTATAACTACATAAGTTCCTTAAGGTAGGATAACCGGAAACCCAACTTTGTAAGTCATGGTCAGATATGACATCCAAATTTTATAACTGAAGTTCAGACAATGAGCACAAATTTAAAGAAGAGAAAAACAAAATGTCTAAGGGTTACAGTCCCAATTGAAACTTTGGTTCAGTACTCACTCACACCCCACTTAGAGGGAAGAAACATTTTATTTAGAAACACAGAATCTCTCTCTCCTAAATCAGGCAGGTAATAATCCAAACAGTATGTTCATGCCTCGTCGTCTTCTGAAGAGTTTTCAGCTTGATCCTCTGGATGTCTTCTTCTTGGAGCTTGTTTCTGAGCCCAACGATTGTCATCCTTCACATCTGAAAAAATGAAGACTTTTCCCTGGTACATTATTCGTAATCAAGCTGGGAAAATAATGCTGTGCTGGATCCTCGCCTCTCAGAGAAGCACTCTGGTACCTTCAAATTGCTTTCTCCTTTGCCTAGTGGCAAAGCTAATGTCCGGGTATAGTCGGACCATTTCCCCCTCACAAAGAAGTGTTTTATGTTGCCTTGCAAGTGCCAACAGATAGTCCCGTGTAGCTACTCTGTCTGTTATTGCCAAAACTGCCTGCGGAGCCTCAGGGTTATCTAGCCTACCGCTGGCTGCAATTCTGTAAGCCTATTGTACGCCCTTAAATACATGAACAAGCTTCTTCTCCAAACTGTTGAGTAAGCCATAAGCCAGTCGTGAAGGAAAAGAACCAAATGATCCCCCTCACAGCCTTCTGGAAGACCCAGAAAATGAATGCTTGCTGTCCTGGTATGATTTTCCAAATTTTCCAGTCACATTCTCAAATGCCCATTCTCCTTTACCACATTAGTAGTGGCGCCCATAGCAGCATACAGTCTTTTCTTGGCTTCTGCAGACTCAGCTGTAACTAAATCCGTATTGGTTTCCAGACTCATTACTCTGTTTGTGATGCTGCCTATTTTGTCTGCCAGCCCACTGACTGAAGAGATCAGCCTGTTAATTTTATGTCCAAGAGATTGCAAGGTTTCCTCTCCATCTCTCTGTGTATCTGCGGCCTGTTGGAGAGAAGTAGACTGCATGGCAGCAGGAGCGGGAGCATTTTTGGATTTTGCTCTGACATGAAGGCTCCGATCCTTCTGAGGATTTCCTATATTGTCTCTTAGATATGCTGATTGTGTTATTTATACAAAGTGCTGTCCTATCTAACCCCAAAATAACTTAGTTTAGCTCCCAAGTCCAGACGTTATGAAGAACTCTATTCAGAAGCAGCCATATTGCTCAGGCTCACCAGCGCCTCCTCTTCTCAAGTCATGTATTGATGCCATCTTTGTATTATATTGTACAGCACCCTGTGCCTTTGGTACAGGGCACTTGAATAAAATTTGCTTTGTCATGATTTGCCTTGAGCACCAGGGGCCCAATATTCAAATTCACGCAAAGTGGAGTACAAAAATTTGTACTGCACCTTGCAATTGTCTGGGTGCCCGAAGATGCTTTATTCAGTTAAATAAGGCATCAGTGCTATTCGACTGAATATAAGACCATGTTGGCCCAGTGCTAAGCCACTTAGCATTGCCCTGACAGGACTCCTGAAGTACACCACCAAGACAGATTGAGCTGGAGCACTATTTGCAGTATTCAAAGGGCCGCATGCAAATGAGCCCATTGGACTGGCACTCGGGACAATCAAGCAACTGAAGCAACAAGCAGCTCACCTGAGTAGCTGAGGAAGCCAAATCTCCAGCCTGATAACTTTCGAGGTAAAGAGAGCCTCTTCTCTTCGTCTGGACGCCTGCAGAGGGGTGCTAGCCCGATGGCGCTGCGCCCGTTACCCGCCCGCTCCAACCACCCTCCCACCCAGGGCGGCTGTCAATTTAGATCCACCCGTGACATCACATCCGGTGACATCACGTCCTGTTGCCCAGAACCTATCTCCCCACTTTCCCATTTGCAGGTTATACCTGCTGGCCACTAGAAGGACCTGTCTCCCTCACTACTTCTCTCCCTACCTGTACAGCACTACTTCCCTGGGATCTTGCTCACCACAAATGTGTTGGCCCTGCATCACGCTCTCCTGTGCCTATCCCCACTAGCAGTGCACTTACCCACTCACCCATCTGCTAGTCCACACTGTGCCCCTGGCACCTCCTCCTTGCTCCTGAACCTCCTCTCCTGCCCCTTGGGACCTCTGTGTGTCCCTGTCCTCCCTGCCCTCCCCTATAGCTTTCTCTTCACCTCAGGCACATCTGGGTGTCTTCTTTTCTTGCTTTCCCTCCTGTACCTCCCTGCCCACCTCCTCCCTTAGCCTCCCTCCCCTCATGTCAATCGTGGAAAACCTCTCACCATCTCCCAGCCAGGGTGTTAGTCATGCTACTACTCCTGTCAGGAACATTCATCAAACCCTGGCCCGGTTCCCAGGAGCTCCCCAACTCGCACCACAGGCCTTTGCATGGTCTCCATGAATATCTGTAGCCTCCTAAAAGTTTGACTCACTACAATGCCTGGTCACTTCAATTAACCCTGATGTCATCACCCTAGTTGAGACTTGGCTGTGAAATCCTCCCTGACTCCTAGTCTCCTTCCTGGTTTCACCCTTTTCCGGTCCGACCATGTTGGAGGCAGAGGTGGTGACTCTTTATTATGTCAAGAATCTCTCCGTACTAGCCCTGCCCGCTCCCATCCTTGACTCCAGGGCCCAGGCGCTACGCTGAAACTAACCCTGACCCTTTAAGGGACCCCTTTATCTGACTACTGCATACTGTGCCCCAGGGACCAAACGCAGGCCATTGCCTCTCTTACAGAATACCTTACCTCTCTACCTCCTTCCGCTGATCAAATTGTGGTGGGTGACTTAAATGTCAACTGGCTCAGCCCTCCTCCTCCTCTACCCGAGACTCCTTTTCTGCAATAGACCTAACGCAACTAGTTACCCACCCTACCAGGACTAACCCCAAGAGAGGCTCCAGTACCCTGCTTGATGTGGTACTCACCAACCGCCCTAATCGGATCCCCAATGTACAAGTCCTCCCAGACTATCTCAGTGATCACTCCCCCATTCTATTCCACTGGTCAACCTCAGTCCCCAAACCCATAGCACAGTCCACATGCCGGCGGCGTCTAATACCTGGTGGACTGATAAAACTTAAGGAACTTCTGTCCCAAATTGACTGGTCTCCTGTACTGGCAACTCCTGACATCGACACAGCTCTCTCCTTCTTTACCCAAACTTTTAATAATGCCTGTGATATCTTTGCCCCAGTGTTGACCTGCCGTTCTAAAAGGAAGAATGCCCCCTGGGTTACCCCAGCTTTGATCCACCAGCTCAAACATAGGGACAACCTATGGCACCGTGCCATTGAGACTGGCCGGCCCAATGACAGGCGGTTATATGCTGCTGCCCGAAACAAGTGCACTCGGGCCATCAGAAAGGCCAAGTCTGAGCACTATCGGTCCTCACTCACTGCCTCATGGGGGAATCCCAGAACCTTCTGGGATAACATTAAACAGTTTAAATGGGAGTGCACACTCCCCCACCCACCAGATCAACATTAATGGTGTGATCTCCTCAGACCCAGCCCTCCAGCCAACCACCTCAACACCTCATTCACTGACCTTAGCCCTATCCTCCCTACAAATTTTTGACCCTCCTCCCCAGCACCTGCCGTAAATCTTTCGCCCTTATTTTCTCCTCCGCGTGTTTCTGCCCAAGAACTTAGGCGCACCTTGTCACTGCCCTCAAGAGTAATAGTACAGGCAGTGACACCCTGGATCGTGTATCCTACGGCTGGTCTTAGACACAGTCCTTACCCGATCACATGCCTCATCAACCACTCTCTTTGCCTGGGGAAGGTTCCAACTGCCTGGAAAGTCGCCACTGTCACCCCTATCTTTAAAGGTGGTGATAGGACTGTGGATGAAACTATCGACCGATCTCCATTCTCTCTCTCTCTCCAAGGCCTTGGAAAAAGTGGTGGCCTCTCAAATCTCTGACTACCTCTCCACCTACAATGTCCTTTGTCCTGAGCAGCATGGCTTCTGAGCGGGCCACAGTACCAACACAGCCCTCCTAGAGTTCTCCAACTTTCTCCACTCCTCCTTAGACACTGGTTCTCTGGCTGGTGCTGTCTTCATTGACCTCTCAAAAGCTTTCGACACTGTCTCCCACCCCCTCCTTCTTGATGCCCTTAGTCTCTCTGGTTTTGCTGCTGGGCCTATCTCCTGGTGCACCAGTTATCTGTCTGACCGCTCACAGCGTGTAAAAATTAGTGGGACCTACTCAGACATCTGTCCCATCTTTTCTGGGGTTCCCCAGGGCTCCATTCTGGGCCTCCTATTCTCCCTTTACCTTAACACCCTTCCACGCTCTTGCTCGGGAACATTCTATTGTACGCTGATGATGCAGTCATCTTTGCCTCAAGTTGTAACCCTATTGCCCTCCAGGACTCGCTGCAGAAGTCCTTCACTGAAGCCGAGGGCTGGTTCAAGGAACATAGATTGGTGATAAATCTTAAAAAAACCAAAACCATGTTCTTCTCTCATCCCCAAAACAAGTCCTGCAACTTCAAACTCCTCATTCACTCTGGGTCCTCATTCCCACTCGAACAAGTTTGCTCCTATAAATACCTAGGGATCCATTTTGACCCCTCCTCTCCTTCCATGGAACATAGGCCCTAGCCACTGCCACTAATATCCGATTGGGCATCTTACGTCGGTATAAACACTGCCTCCCCTGAGCTCTTGAATAGCAGTCACCTCCTCTATCCTGTCCCTAGTGGACTATGGACTGCGGTGTATGGTGCTGCTGATCAGACCGCACTCCATAAAATTGCACTACTCTGAATAAGGCCTGCAGGTTAATTACTGGAGCACCTAGGATGACACACACCTGTCTACTGTATGCTAAAGCACTGGTACTTGATCTCGATGGCGCCTCAAATATCTTACCTGTACCCTTACAAAAGACCCTCCTTGGGCTTTCCCACCAGGATTGACCACCACCATACGCTCTGTCCCACTAGTTCATACTCGGACCTCTGGAAAACCTCTCTTGTTATCCCTAGAGCTAGGACCTCTCACGGCCAAAGAGCCTTCAGCTTTAGGGCCCCCTCCAGGTTCAACACACTGCCCCCCTCCATCTCCGGAGCTCCAACTATATCGTGCTTCAAAACTTCCTTACATAACCACCTTATTAACACCCGATGCTGTAACTGCCGCTAGTCAAAGCCGTACTCAATACTTATGACAAAGCTTATTACTAAGCTGCTAAGGACAAAATAACTCTGGTATTGTTTGCATCCATCCTACCTGTACCAGCTTGTTTGTATCTATGTCTTAATTTACTGTTATACCTATGTGTTGTACTGCTATACTGTGTATTTTGGTTTGTCTTACTGTGACAAGGTACCTTTGTAAATGAGCCTATGGCTCAAAGGTTTTCCAAACTGCTGTTTAAATAAAATAAAAAATAAAAATAAAAAAAAACATGCACGGTGCTAAGGGGTTATTTGCATGCCCATTATGGGCTGATTTGCATGGGTAGAGAGACAGGTTAGCACAGTGCCATCCCCCCATTGCCTGGTTCCAGATGTATAGGTATCCCTGGTGCTAGTGGTCCTCCCCCAATCGCCGGCCCGTACTGTACAAAAATGCATCCCTGCTGCTAATGGTTTGCCTCCCCCCACTGATTGCCAGTCTATACCGTACAAAATAACATCCCTGGTGCTAGTGACCCCACCCCCCCGCCAATCACCAGTCCCTACTATGCAAAATAACATCCCTGGTGCTAGTGGTCCCCACCCCGATCACCAGCCCATACTATGATAACATGAAATCCCTGGCGTTTAGTGGCCCCCACCACCTCGGCACCAAAAACCTACCCCCACAGTCACCTTCCCAGTCCAGTTGGTGCCATGGGTGCATACAATGACTGGCACAGCCTTCCTCATGCCTCCTTGGCTGGCCGCCATATATCCAGGCAGTGAGTGCACCTCTTATTTATAGGACAGGGTGACATGCCCTGTCCAATAAATTAGGGGCGCGCTCCATGCTTAGACATATGGCGGCCGGCTGAGGAGGTGTGAGGAGGGCTGCACTGGTCGCCATATGCGCCCGCCACACCTAGGGGTCTGGAAAGGTGACTGGGAGGGGTTTTGGTGCTGCAGTGGGGGGGCCACTTGATGCCAGGGATTTCATGTTATCCCAGTACGGGTCAGTGATCAGCAGTGGGGATCACTATCACCAAGGATATTTTTATATACAGTATGGGCTGGCGATTGGGAAGTCACTAAAAGGGATATACTGTATTTATATGCAATACGGGCTGGCAATCGGGGGGGCACTAGCACCAGAGTTGTAGTTATACAGCATGGGCCAGTGATTGGAGGGGGGAACCACTACCACTAAGGATATATTGTTGTAAAGTACAGGCCAGCGATTGGTGATAGGGGACCACTACCACCAGGGATACTGTTTTGTACAATATGGGTCAGCGATCGGGAGGAGGACTAGGGATATAATTTTCTAAAGTACGCTGCCAGCAATTGGCGGGGGGGGGGCACTAGCACCAGAGATATTTTTTTTTTAAAGTATGGGCTGGCGATCAGCAGAAGGGGGGCCCACTAGCACCAGTGAGTTTGATTTGTATATTAGGGGCTGGTAATCAGTGGGGGAGTGCTAGAGACCACAGCGGGCAGTTTTGCTCCCCCAGCAGCCAACTGGCTAGGTGGCTGCATTATCTCTGGCAGCTGCTAGGGTTGCCCAGAGTTAAGTCGGGGTATTGTTTGGTGCTATTTGCACTACACAAAAGGACTGCACTAAAGCCTTTTGCACAGTGCACAACCCTTTAATATGGGGTAGTGCAGATATTCATGACCACGCTCCTCCCTTGCCCGCACACATATATTTGTATTGAGGTGAGTGGTGTGGCACCGCACTTTCAGAGCAAATGGAACCATGCAGTGTCCGCCATGTTTGGGGGTCGCAGACTTTTAAAAAATAAAATAAAGTAAGTTACAGTGGACAAAAAAAATTGTTTTCAATCTGAAAAGTCTAATCGGGGGGGGTAAAGTTTTGGGGGGTGGGGAGTACAGATAAGGACAGCTTTCCTTTAAAAATGTAGTACCCACTCAATATGAAACAATTGTGTTTTATTATATCAATATATTTTTATATCAGTTGCTGTAGTACTATCTTATTGATATGTCTACTTAGCTGACTCCAAACTTTCATTTAAAAAAATTAAGTCTGTAGCCCTAAGGGTTCCAAAGTGATCGCATTTTAAAGAAATGATCTTATGAAAGGTCTAACTGTTGGGTCTAGAAACTTAATTAAAAAAGAAAAACAAAAGATTGGAGTCCAGACATTAAGAATTAGCTTGGATGATATTGTGTTGATACTATTCTATATTTATCAAGTAAGGATTAACCCACAAGAGAGCATGGGTTTACTTTAGAATTAATCCACACCTGGGGGTGGTTGGAGGCACTCGGACGCAGCTGTGACACAACCAAAAAATGGCAAATATATAGTGCTGATTCTATTTGCGTAGCAATTTACTGCATCAATACTGTTTTTCTGTATCAGTACATAATTGCATGACAGTTTACAAAAAAATAATAAAAAAGGTTTTTTTTAACTTTTTCAGAATTTTGGTATTACAGTATTACACAGTACACTTCAGGGTGGTGGATCCATGGAACAGACTCCCAGCAGAGACTGTAGGGTCATATTGATAGGAGAATTCAAAAACTCATGGGACAGACATAAAAGGAATTCTAGCAATAGGAAAGAGAGGGTAAACTGCAGATTATTTAGGATCTGTGGTATATGAAACAGGTAGGGAAAAATGGGCAGACTAGGTAGGCCAAGCAGTCCTAATCTGCCATCAAATTCTATGTTCAATGTTTCTATTATTTAATTAGTAACTGTGTAGTTTTCAATGTAATTTTCATTCATCTTATGACCTTGATTGCATTCTGAACATTTCAGTCCCCCCACCCCCCACCACGGTACCAAAGGCAGGTTTTGTAGTGTAAATTTCTTATGAACTGAAATGAGAGCTCTGTTTCACGTATCCATTGAGCCAGGATTCAAAATCATGTTCTTCAGCTCTGAAAGGCTCCCGGGAAAGGCTACTGTGTGTTATGCACTGCAAGTTACAGTAACTCCAGAGTTTTGCTTTTTGTCCCCAAAATACAGATGGACAGAGCATACAAGGAGAGACTTAGGGACCTTAGTTTGTATTCATTGCAATTCAGAAGAACCCATGGAGAAATGTGTCTTGTACATAGAGTGTTCCAAAACAAAGATGTATTGGAGTTCATCAGTCTACATTTAAGACCAGAAACCGTGTCAATCAGAGGTCATGACAAACTGCTTAAAGGAGAACTTTAAAAGAAAAACTAAGAGGGTCCTGGTTCTCACAGTGTGTTGCGTCAAAGTGGAATGCTCTTCTAGCATCAGTGGTTGATAGCAGTTAATACTGACCTCTTTAAGAAAGGATTGGATATAGTAATGGCAGACAAAGTCCATGGGGTAAAAGTTTGATAGTAATGCCCAGATCACTAATGGCTAATGCTAATGACCTGTAAATGATCTTATGAATCTAATAAGATGGTGCAAGCTGTATATTCGTTGATTGCAACTACAGTAGTGATAAAACACGATAGTTAATATCAAGTAATCTCATATTATATTTGCAAAAGTGGCTGATGACTATTACAGTATTAAGTCTTATTAAGGTGCTGCTGCATAGAACAAACACAGAAATGGAATCAGAAAGTTTATGAATGACAAATAAAAAGCATTAACACATGGCAGGTTTGTTTACACCACTGTGTTTTCAGTAACGAATCAGACCATCATGATTTAATCATAGTGAGAGCCATCATAGTATCTGCCATTGTGTTATACAAGCCTCACCACACACATCACTGTGTTTTTATGTACAGAATTTTTTTTTAATTGGTTACAGTTAGAGAGGAGATGTTCACTGTTAGCTGTTACAGTACTCTCTTATGGAAAGGGAATGATGGTGCGGCTTCACATAGTTTGCAGGAACTATTCCCAGCTGTTAATATTTATGTCTTGACAAAGTCTTTAACCCAACTGCTGTTCATGTTTCAAGGATGTGAACTTCTCAAGTACAGAGAACTGTATTTTTTTCACGGTTTCAACATTTTAATGTTCTTCCATCTAAAATATAGCTTAAGTGTTTGTTACACTCTTACTCTATTTGTACATTCTTTGCATAAAAGGTTTTTTGTATTTGTTACTGTGCCTATCCTAGTTGCCTGTGAAAATGGGCAGCTATTGGCTCATTGAACCTATCAAGTTAATAAATATATATATCAAGTAAAGATGATTTTTCAACTTAGGGCCTGATCCACAGATGGCCTGGTATACATGTACTGCTCTGCCAGTCAATGCCACTCTGTGAGCCAGGCTCACTGGTGGCATCCAAATCCACTGGCTGCCCATATCTGCTGCTGCGGAGCTCCTCATGGGAACGGGCAGTGGTAATGGGGTTAACTGTGCTGGATATATGCCTGGGTCAGACAGTGACTGGATCACCTGCTCTGCAAGAACAGAGCATTGTGGGATACAGCAGACTATCTGGACCAATGTTTCGCCCTTACATGGAGTGCTGTATTTTTTTTTGTGTTTCAAGCTAAAGTGCCAGTAAACTTGCCTCCCACCCTTTCATACTGGTTCAGAGAGTTGAGTGCAGTATCTAGAGGGTCCATTCTGGGACATAAGCAGGTCAATGCAGCAGGCATAGGAGGTGTGGAGGACCAACAGCTGCCCAAAAGACAGTGAGCTGTCAATGAATGAGCGTGTACTTATACAAGCATGCGCTCATTCATTAGCGCTCAATCAGGCTGCCAGCAGTGGAGGGGAGTGGAGGGCTGTGCCGATGGCCCACTCAGGGTGGACTGGAGGGGAATGGGGTGGTGTGGCACTGGTCTGGATGGGGTGAGGTGGGAGGGGGTTCCACCAGACACCATGGAGTGGGGAAATTAATTAAAAATATATATATTTTTACATGTGGGCTGTGGCCGACTGGCCAGCAATCAGTGAGGGGGGTTGGGGAGCGGGAGAGTAATTGTTGTAACTGTGTCTAGTGGGGAGGTCCACTAGACACCAGGGAATGGGGAATATAATTTAAAAAAATAATTACTATTTTTACATGTGGCCAACTGGCCGCGATCGGTGGATGTGTGCGGGGGGTGAGGGCAGGAGGGTGGTTGTTGTAACTGTGTTGGGTGGGAGTTCACTAGACACCAGGAATAGATTGGGGGTTGTGTTGGGGGATTTCCCATTTGTCACCTCTACCTGTTTTTGTTTTTTAAGTGCAGTTTGCACTTAAAACCACAAAAGCAAGACAAAGTCACAAATGGCAAATTTCGAGTAATTTTCAAAAATTGTGCGAAGTGCTCCATGGGGCAAATTTGCCAACTTCACAGCATATTCACCCGCAAATTAAAACTTTGCTACATCTCTACTAATAATACATAAAGTTGTTTTGGTTTTTAATCAGAGTGTGTTTTCATTAGGGTCTGGCCTGAAAGTCAACCTGGAGGTGCCCCTCAGTATAATTCCTATGGGGTGACAGTGGCAGAAGCAGAACTGGATATTCTGACTGGGGAACATCAGCTAAGCCAGGTCGACATACTTTTTGACTGCGGAGAAAGGTAAGTGATAAAATAATGCCATTTTATGTGCTCTTCCTCAAAGTTGGTGGCTAGTACAAACATCTAAGCAGTATTGTGAAAGACACCTTACTTAGTATTTACTTATTTCATATCAGTAAAAAATGTAAGGCTTCTCAAAGTGACAGTATCGAGAGGCACACTGCGTATTACATATACTAAAGCAACTAGAAGAAGCTTTAATATACTGTATAGTATCTTCATTACATCTTTTTTATTCCATGGTATCCCTGTTTTTCTTTTAATTCCATGGCTGGACTTCATGGACATCCCTATGCTATATACTGAGAAAAGGGTATGTTAATGTGGATTTACTTGGTTTGTATGCTTGACTCCTTAAAATCTGATGTGCCTGATGGGATACAACAGTTCCTCCAAAACACACACACATATGCGCACACACTTTGTAGTACTAAACAGTGGCGTTTTGTTGATTTTGTGAAAGCCAGAGCTGGTACAGATGTCAGTGAGAAAAAATGTTGTCCCTGTTTACAGAAATACTGATTTCCATTGCCAGTGTTTTCTCAGCACTCTGTGGAGCACTGGTACATCAGAACAGAAGAAATTCACCCTGAACTTGGCATGTGTGCCCACTGAAACCATCCTTTGCTTCTCAGTAGCATTACTTGTTTAGATCTGTCTCCCACATGTTTGTCTAAACTGGCTTTATTTATTTATTTGTCATGTTGGAGTTACACCTCTGAGCTAGGAACTCATTCACAAAGGTTCCACATCATGGTTAGGTACAAAAAAATTACAAGTAAGTACAGACGTTTAAGTACAGATATTGGTAGATGCAGACATTAGACACATACATTGCTAAGTACAAGGAGTAAGAAAAAATCATGAAAACAGTGCAATAAATACAAATGATAATGTACACAAAGAGATTGTAACTTAATTTGATGAACTAGGAACGCATAAGACACAAGGTAATTAGGAGGAGGAATGGGGGGTGCGGAATACAGCAGACAGGGATTGACACAGTTTCTCATCTCCCCCTTCTTAACACATTACAACAAATTGGGGTCTCTCATTGTCCACTTTCATGGTTCTCCAACTATCTTTCATCTAGAACCCAATGTGTTAAAATTAGTAATACCATATCTTCTATGCTGCCTGTGTGCTCAGGAGTTCCCCAGGAATCTATCCTGGGTCCCCTGCTATTCAGCATCTACCTCAACGCCCTGACTAAATCCTGCCCCAGCAACCTTCTCTATGCGGAAGACGCTGTTCTTTATGCTGCTATCAGCTTAAGGTTGAGGGAGTTGCTGCTGTGCTTGGATTTGCCAAGAGTGTGCTGGAGATATTTTTTGGCTTCTGAGTAGGAGATTTGCTTGAAATAAAATTGAGTTGTTCCAGTAAGGGGCAAATTATGGTCAGCTGGGGCATCTTCCTATTTTTTCTTATCAGTATTTAAGAAGTCTGGCGGAAGGATGTGACTGAGGTTGGAGAAGGCAATGTTAAAGGTGACTGCTATTGTTTTTGTGTCTTGAGTAATTTTCCCATTTACTAGGAGCATAGCGGGGAGAAGACTTGTTGTCCTGTCCTGTGAGATCTTTTATATTGCTCCAAATTTTTTTTGCCATCCCCCCATGTGTTACTTTGGCTGTCTTTAAAGTGATTTGCTTTAGCTAGCCTTATCTCACGGGTACAGGCATTTCTTGCTGCCCTATACCACTGGATGTCAGCCAACTTCACAGTGGCTTTAGCTTTGTGCCAGAGATGGTCCCTTGTCACCACACGATCTAGTAGAGTTTGAGTGATCCAGGTGTTAACACCCTTTATTTTACGTTTTCTTGCCGGTGCATAGATGTCATATACTGTACTGTATTAAAGGTGGTGATAAAGTGATCTAGGGCCTGGTCAACATCTTGGAAAGTGCAAAGGGTGGACCAATCAAGCTGACTAAGATGGGATTTAAATGAGTTTAATTGCCCTCTTTTAAAGACATGACTTGCAACTATGTTAGGGGAGGGTTTTTGGTTTTGTTGGTCCAGAGGCAGGTAACTCGGGGGTGTTCATTTGGTGAGTCAGTGAGGACTGAGGTGTCCAAGATTCTCTCTGAGCAATTAGTAAGTACCCAGTCGAGCAGGGTCATTGTACCAGTCCAGTAATTGATCCTAGTGGGGGTATCAGCCATTTGGGAGATGCCTAAGCTGTACAAGGTACCCTTGAAGGAGGCTGCTTCATTAGACATCCAATTAATATTGAAGTCCCCCTAGGATTAGAAGTTCCCAGTTATGGTGCTTGTCTTTTAGATAGTCAATTAGTTTGTTGAAACCATGTGTTTGTTCTCTAGGGGTATGTATATACCAATGTTATGGTAAGGGATTAACTGTAGTTGCCAAGAAATAACCTAATGACTAGAATTTGAATCTCCTTTCCAGAGTCAGTTGAGGAGGGCATCCCTGATGTAAATGAGACAGCCCCTGCCTTTTTTGCCAGTTCTATCTAACCTGAAGAGGATGTGCCCACTGAGTGATAGGGCCGAGTCTGAAATTTTAGGGGTGAGCCATGTTTCTACAATAGAGCGCATGTCCGGAATATGCTGGCAGACCCATACTTGGAGCTGGTCTAAATTTGGAAGTAGACTGCAGATATTAATGGAGGCCCGTTTTAATGCCCCATTGTTGTTCACCTTGATTTGTGTTAGCCCAGCAGGGCCAGGATTGGGATGTATGTTGCTAGAGAGCAACAGAAGCGTGAAGGCGTAGCACACTAGATCATTTTTTTATTGATTTGAGTTTCAGAGTATGTGAACACCTGGATTTTTTCCTGTCCATATGGAGTGTCAGTGTTAGGATGAGGCAAGACAGATTGAATGTTGGTAGTAAAGGGGTAATAGTGATTGGGTAGTCTGAGGTATTAGTGGACATGAAATTGTTTCTAGGGGTGCTACAATCTGTTGTTGACCTGTGGGTATAGAGGAGCATTGCTAGTGCAGTGGGTAGGTGGGTGGGTGATGCTTACATGTGTTTGTTTGTGCCTATAAATGTTGAAGTCATGAAAAGTAGGATTATGACAAGTCTGCTGTTAGTGAGAAGCATTTTTATGTTTGCCGCTAATGTACGCTACAGCTTTGTGTGTTCCCAGAAGGCAGGGAAGGTAACTAACAGTGAGCAGCTTTAAATCATGACAAGAGTGAGTTTTCAGAAAGCTGGAAGTGGCAGGATGATACTATTGTGTGGTGGGTGGGAGCAGGTTGGTGGAGGAATGTCTCTATGTGACCTCCAGTGGCAGGAAAAGGCACCTTGAGTAGAGGAGGATACGTCTGAGCAGTTGAAATTACACTAGGTGGTAGTATAGCAAGAGGGAAGGCCGTAGAAGATATTAAAGAAGTGTCTGCCTTAATACATGTTGGTGGGATAGCCTAGTGGATATGGCACCAGGTTATGAGAGAGACAGGGCGCTGGAGACCATGGTCTGAATCCCACGGCCTCTTAAGTGTAACCATGAGTCTGGGACAGGTGGGAGGAACCAACAGGGGTTGATAATATGCAAATTACATTTAAGCAGCGGAAGTAATTCCTGTGGGGTAGGGGGACCAAGGAAGGGTCCACTCTAAATTTCAGCAGGTGCAAAGTGGGCCGATTATTTCTGGCCGTACTTTTAAAGGCAGCAGTACCTCTGGGTGGGAGGGTGATTGGAGTGGGATGGGTGGGCAGGGACAATGCAATGTCGGGTGAATCACGGTGCATCAACATGGAGGAGGAAAAGGCCCTGAGCACCACTGAGTAGTAGAACTGAGA
Source organism: Neoceratodus forsteri (assembly GCA_016271365.2). Classification (NCBI taxonomy): domain Eukaryota; kingdom Metazoa; phylum Chordata; order Ceratodontiformes; family Ceratodontidae; genus Neoceratodus; species Neoceratodus forsteri. The sequence goes on along the minus strand of CM057454.1, from coordinate 325,223,610 downwards.
GGTGAGTAGGAGACCTGAGTACCTAGGTTGATGCAGTGGTGTTGCTGGCAGGCTCTGTTTGTGCCAGAAAGTCTGCTGCGGTGGATGGAAGGCACCGAGACCTTGGCACTCAACATCTGTGGAATACCGGAGCTGCCTGTTGGAGATAAAGGGAGAGGATTAAGGGGTCAGGTTCCAAGACAAAAAACAGGGGCAAAGTTTTGAAAAACCGGTTGGCTAGAGAGGCAGGGGAGGGGCCTTAGATAAGTAGCAGGCATAATACCCTTCTCAGAGGTGCTGCCTGTCTATGGCATGGGTGAAGCTAGGTTACTCCGCACCCTGGGATTCAATGAATGGTTGAAAAACTGATGCAGAGCACAGGGTTTTGGCTTCAGTGGGGACTGGAGGTCCACCTGGAAGGATACAGGCCTATACTGGCACGATGATCTGCATCTGTCCAGGAGGGGAACCAGGATCCTAGGTGATGGGTTTAAATGCTTCACTGGCAAGCTTTTAAACTAGCCACGGGGGGAGGCACTGAAAAGGAGCGGGGAATTCCCAGCCTCCCTCTACAAAATGGGGTAGTAAGCGAGGTTAATGCCAAGGTAGAGAGGTCAATATGGGACAGGGCAGGGGTAAATGAAGAAAAAGGCAAAGGCAGTAAGTACAGGGATGGGGCTAAAAGGAGTAAGGCCATCAAAATATGGAGGTGATGAGTACCAATGCCCATAGTCTGGGTAACAAGCTTCCTGAACTAGTGGCCTGGATGGAAGAGGGATGCCTGGATATTGTGGCAGTCACAGAAACATGGTATACACAGAACCATGACTGGGGTGACAATCTACAGGAGGAACAGGAAGGGTAAAAGAGGAGGTAGAGTAGGTCTTTACATAAGGGAAGGGATCAAAGCAACTAAAGTAAAGGGTAAACAGGGAGGAGAGGAGGCATTGTGTGTCACCTTGGAGACAGGAAATGGCACCACAATCTGCACGGTGGTTGTATACAAACCCCCGTCTCAGGGGGAGGAAATGGACAAGGAAATGATAGGAGGCATCCTTAGAATGGCAGAAAAAGAGGAGATATTGTTGATGGGGGACCTGAATATTCCAGATGTTAACTGGAGCACATTTGCTGCAGCCACATCCAAGGGCAGAGTCATTCTCAATGCTCTATAGGATCATGCCTCAGCCAGCTGGTGTTGGAACCCACTCGGGGGGAACAGTCTTAGACTTGGTACTCTCAAACGGGGATGGCAGGAGGAACTCTGATTTAGAAGTGGGTAGCTATCTGGGAAAAAGCAACCACCAGATAGTGTAGTTCATGATAAACACAGCCGTAGAGTCCAGCCATACAAAAGCAAGGGTACTGGACTTTCGGAGGGCTGGCTTTAGTAGAATGGGAGAGTGCCTAAGGAATGCACTAGCAAAAGGAGGGGTGGAGGAACAATGGGGAAAAATCAAAACTGCTATCACAGAGGCAGCAAGTGTTTGTGTGAAGCAAATAAACAAAACAAAATGAAGGAAAAAGCACTATGGTTCTCAAAAGAGGTGTCAGGGACTGTTAGGGAGAAAAAGATAGCATTCAGGAAGTATAAGGAAACACAGAAGGAGCAGGACAGAGAACTGTATCAGTTAAAGCAGAAGGAAGCAGGGAGATAATCAGGATAGCAAAGGCCCAAACCAAGGAAAAGATAGCCAACTCAGCTTAGAAGGGGGATAACATTTTTTATAGGTACATTAGGGAGCCAAGAAAGACCAAGGGAGGGATAGTGAGGTTTAATAAAGGGGAAGGGGTGGGCAGAGGGTGACAGTGAAAAGGCAGAGATACTGAACAAACACTTCTGTTCAGTATTCACAAAAGAAGAGGAGGGGGACATACCTAAATCAATCAATAGAAGTTCTCTGGATAGGGGGATCGATGCCAGTCCAGTCACAGAAGAAAGGGTCCTGAAAGAACTCCTAAAACTCAAGGTGAACAAGGCAATGAGGCCTGACGGGATTCACCCCAGAATTCTAAAAGAACTTAGGAGAGAATTAGTGACACCACTGACTATCCTTTTTAACAAATCATTGGAGGATGGTGTGGTACCTGAGGACTGGAGGAAGGCAGATGTGATTCCCCTACTAACAACAACAAAAATGGAAAGGGACCTGGGGGTAGTCATATCAGATGACTTAAAGGTGGACAAGCAATGGGAGAGGGCAGTAAGGAGGGCTTGGGGGATACTGGGATGCATAGGGAGAGGCATCACCAGTAGAAAACAGGAAGTTGTTATCCCTCTGTACAGACAGCTGGTGAGACCCCATCTGAGTACTGTGTGCAGTTCTGGAGACCCAATCTCCGCAAGGACATAGACAAGATGGAAGCTGTCCAGAGGAGGGACTAAAATGGTGCAGGGTCTGCACCGAAGACATATGAAGAGAGACTAAAGGAGCTTAATATGTATAGCCTCGAGGAAAGGAGGGAGAGGGGGGACATGATAGAAACTTTCAAGTACCTCAAGGGAATCAACAAAGTCCAAGAGGGTAGCATCTTTCAAAAAAAGAGGTGTGCAAGAACAAGGGGGCACAATTTGAAGATAGAGGGGGCGGCTCAAAGGTAATGTAAGGAAGTATTTTTTCACAGAGAGGGTTGTGGATGCATGGAACGGCCTTCCGGAGGAGGTTGTGGAGTCAAAAACAGTGACTGAATTCAAGCATGCATGGGACAGCCTTAAGGCAATTCTAGGGGGTGGGGGTAGAAAGAAGTAGGCTGCTGGTTAACTAGGATCTGCAGCTTATCCATTAGATAGGGAAATGGGCAGACTGGGTTGGCCAACCGGTCCTTATCTGCCGTCAAATTCTATGTTTCTATGTTTCCCCTTCACAAAAGTGGGAGCAAGGTAGAGGCAGAAAACTACAGACCTGTTAGTTTGACCTCAGTGGTAGGGAAAATGATGGAATCACTTCTGAAAGAAAGAACTGTTGAGTACCTAGAGGCTAGCGGGGCACAGGACCCAAGGCAGCAAGGATTCACAGTAGGAAGGTCCTGTCAGACGCATCTAATAGATTTCTTTGACTGGGTGACCAAAGTGGAAGACCAGGGAGGGGCTATGGACATGGTCTACCTAGACTTTAGCAAGGCATTTGACACAGTCCCACACAAAATATTAATAAACAAGTGAGCCAGCCTGGGAGTGGGTCCCAGGGTGGTAGCCTGGGTAAAAAAAATTGGCTGGACAAAAGGACGCAGACGGTAACAGTAAACAGAGTCCACTCCAAAGAAAGGGGGGTTACTAGCAGGGTACTGGAGGGTTCAGTACTGGGGTTGGTCCTCTTTAATGTCTTTATAAGTGACATTGCAGAGGGACTGGAAGGAAAAGTATGCCTCTTTGCAGATGACACAAAGATCTGCAACAGGGTTGATACACGGGGTGGAAAGGATGAGAAGGACTTGGCAAGGTTGGAGGAATGGTCAAAGTATGGCAGCTTAGATGCAGTGCAAAGAAGTCCAAAGTAATGCACCTGGGAAACAAAAACTCAGGGGAAGAATGCACAATGGGGGGGGAGTGCTAACAACAACAAAAATGGAAAGGGACCTAGGGTAGTCATGTCAGATGACCTAAAGGTAGGCAGGCAGTGTGAGAAGGCATTAAGGAGGGCAGGGGGATATGGGTTGCATAGGCAGAGGCATCACCAGCAGAAAACAGGAAGTTGTCATCCCTCTGTACAGACAGTTGGTGAGACCCCATCTGGAGTACTGTGTGCAGTTCTGGAGACCCCATCTTCACAAGGACGTAGATAGGATGGAGGCAGTCCAGAGGACAGCAACTCAAATGGTGCAGGGTCTGCACCAGAGGCCATACATAGAGAGACTAAAGGAGCTTAATATGTATACTCTTGAGGAAAGGGGGGAAGGGCATGCTAGAAATTTTCAGTTACATCAAGGCAATCAACAAAGTCCAAGAGGGTAGCATCTTTCAGAAAAAGAGATGTGCAAGAACAAGGGGCACAATTTGAAGATGGGTGGGGGCAGTTCAGGGGCAACACGGGGAAGTATTTTTTCATGAAGTGGGTGGTGGACACATGGAACAGCCTTCCTGAGGAGGTCGTGAGGTCAAAAACAGTGGGGGAATTCAAGAATACATGGGACAAACATAAAGCTATCATAGTGGGGGGCAGGAGGAAGTAGGCTGTTGGTTAACTAGAATCTGCAGCTTATCCAGTAGGTAGGGAAATGGGTAGACTGGGTGGGCCAAACGGTTATCTGCTGTCAAAGTCTATGTTTCAATGTTTCTAGCAGTAGAAGAGAGGAGATGCAGTCAAATTTAAACAGTCTCAGTGGCTCAGTAGATAGCACACTCACCTCTGAGGCCGGGAGATCAGAGGGCTCTGGGTTCAGTTCCCACATCTGGCACTTGGGTTAATATCCCAGTACTGACACTGTAGTGCAGCATGAGAGGGGTGCAGCACTTCTGAGGTGCCGTCCTTCGGATGAGACATTAAACCGAGGTCCCATCTGCCTGGGTTGGTGATAGTTCAGGTGGATGTTAAAGATCCCATGGCACTTATCGAAAAGAGTAGGGGAATTTTTTTATTGGACAAAGCTTCATAAACAAAACAAGGGAAATACAACAGAAAAATCATAAAATACAGGAATCAATATATAACATCAGAGTCCAGAAAACAAGTAACCATTCATACCCTTCAAAAGTCCGAAACACCAAAGACAAACCCAAAATTCCAAGAATAAAACCCACTCAGAAAAACCTATGATAACCAGAAGCAAAAAAACAGCTATCCCAACAGCCCTTCCCATCCCAATATATAATGGAAAACAAAAAACAGATCATAGAATCGCCCAGCGAGAATCCACTGGTCAATCAAAAACCCATAAAAAGGGGAGAGAACCCCAGCCTTCCACCAGTCCTGCATAAGAGCGCTAGAAAAGACATGTCTTTCTTTTTTAAATAACATTGTGATTTCAGACTCAATTTTATTTTGTAAGCCCAGCAAAGATAGCTGTTTTTGTTGCAACACAAATTGACATCTAGTTTGCCAAATTACCCATTTAGTGAGAGCAAAAATTACTTGAGTTGTCCCTAAATGGAATCCACTCCAAAGAATTTTATCATACTGACCACACACCAAGGTATTATAATTCATAGACCTTAGATGAGGGATATTCCATGAACAGGCCAACATAGGCCATAAACCAGAAATATATGGGCATTGTAAAAAAAAGATGTAACATTGTTTCAATCTCCAATCCACAACCCTCCCTTAGACAAGATCTTTCCTGAATAGATTTGTGAAAATGATTTCCTCTATTTAATCTAGAATGACAGCTAAACCATACAGAATCCCACACTTTAGGAGGGAGTCTGGTTTCTGTTATTTGGCGAAGGACATCAGCAAGGACTACAGGAATTTCCCCGGTGTGCTGGCCAAATTTCTCTCATTCACTAAAAAAATACAACCAACAGTGTAATCTGGTTTAAGGTCAGTTGGCATTCATCTGTATGCCCCTAACCCGGGTCGTGCCTGAAATTAGGCAGGATTTGTCTAGTGCACTTACCCGGTCAACAAAAACTAAATAAAATAAACAGATTAATCGGTCTCGACATGAATTAAAACAATAGCCCTAAGCACAGTTATATTCATTCCGATACCTAAGAATTAAATTATCAGGCTCTAACATGCATACAAGTGCACAGTAAAGTAACGAATAACAAATGGCTACAGAAGCTGGTTAAACATTAAAGTAACAGCTGCAAAGTGCATGCAGAGCCAGCAAAACTGCTGATGACTAATTCCATCAGCAGAGGTACACCAACACAAAAAGGCCCTGAGCACCGCTGAATAGTAGAGCCAAGAGGTGATTAGGAGACCGGAGTACTTGAGTTAATGCAGTGGTGTTGCTGGCATGTTCCATTTGTGCCGGAAAATCTGTTGCAGTCAGGAGAGGGTGCCGAGACCTTGGCCCTCAATGTCTGTGGGACACCGGAGCTGCCTGGGTTAATGTAGTGGTGTTGCTGGTAGGTTCTGTTTGCGCCAGAAAGGCTGTTGCGGTTGGGGGAGGACGCAGAGACCTTGGCCCTCAACATTTTTTGGGACACCGGAGCTGCCTGGGTTTCAGAGTTACATAGTAGTTGTCAGCAGAAAAGGACCTCCTGGTCCCTCTAGTCTGCCCTATTATGATTATTTATTTATTCAGTTTTGATAACTGGGTAGGCCTCCTGAGCCCCAAAGGTCCCTTTTTCAAGGGCGACCTAGATTAGCTCCTACTTCCTTAATATAGGTCCTGTTAGACCCATGTTTGTACCTCCCCACTGTCCCAGTCTGGGGGTCACCTCGAGGAGCAGGGAAGTGATTCTGCTGCTGTACAATGGTCTGGTTAGACCACACCTTGAGTACTGTGTGCAGTACTGGAGACCACATTTAAAGAGGAACATACTGCTCTTGGAGAGGGTCCAGAGGAGGACTCGGGGATCTGGTGTATGAGGAAAGGCTTGAGGAGCTTGGCCTATTTTCATTGGAGGGGAGGAGAGACAAAGGGGACATGATTGAGGTCTTCAAGTACCTTAAGGGAATAAATAGGATAAACACAGAAGGGGATATTTAGACTAAAGGAGGGAGGTATCACCCGAGGACATGTTTTGAAGTTAGAAGGTGGAAGGATGAGGGGGGATGAGGGTGGTGGAACCTTGGAACGCACTGCCTGGTGACCTGGTTCAGGCTTCTATGGTGGAGGGCTTCAAGAGAGGGTGGGACAGATACAGAAAGGGAAAGTTTCAGTGGAAGGCCTGGACCAGGGGGGCTAGGATGGATAATAGGGGTTCTGGAACACAAGGGGGGAGCCTCGGTACCCAACTAGTGACCTGAGGCTTGAGCAGACTCTATAGACCGTAAGGCCTAATCTGCTGGCAATTAGTATGTTAATCCTCTGTGACTATCCCATGCATGTTTAAATGCATTCACCATGTCTGCACCTACCACTTCCTCTGGTAGCATGTTACATGGTTCAACTACTCTTTCTGTTAAGAAGTACTTCCTCACGTTGCCTCTGAGCCTCCCCCCTTCCAGCCTCATTGCATGACCCCTCGTCCTAGAGCTCTTTCTTTTCTGCAAAAAGCTGCCCTCCCCTCCATTATTAATCCCTTTGACATATTTGAATGTCTCTATCATGTCCCCCCTCTCCCTTCTTACCTCCAGTGAGTACATGTTTAGCTCTCTGAGCCTGTCCTCATAGACTTTCTGATGCATGCTCTGAACCATTTGGTAGCCCTTCTCTGCACCACCTCCACTTGGTTGAAGTCCTTTCTGAGACAGGGCCTCCAAAACTGGACACAGTACTTGGGGTGGGGCCTCACCATTGATCTACAGAAGGCTAAGATTACCTCCCACTTTCTACTTGTTATGCTTCTCCCGATGCAGCCCAGCATTTATAGTGGTGATGCTGGCAGGTTCCATCTGCGCTGGAAAGACTGTTGCAGTGGAGGGAGGGAGCCGAGACCTTCGCCCTCAATGTCTGTGGGACACCAGAGCTGCCTCAAGCTGCAGAAGTTGGCACCTTTAAGCACCTGCATGCTCCCTATAAGTGCTCCCCCCCACCACCATCCTCTGTGTGTTAATGTATTTTCTGCAGTCCCTCCTAAACTGATCTTCCTGGATCTATAGGCTGTGTCCTCTTGTTATAATTTCTCCTCCTTTAAAGGGGACAGGAAATCTATGCTAACTGGCAGAAGTCTGTAAGGTACCAGTTCACAATAATGAAATTCATACCTCCAAATGATCCTCATTTAACTGTACCTGAATAAACACGTGTGTGAAGAACTGTGTTTTCAGTTGTTTTCTTTTTATGAGCGATATGCTGCACAGTTCTTTTCATGGAACCACCAGTAGTTTGGAGTTTTTGCCATGTCACAGTTTGTGTACAGAATGCTAATTATAAGCTGTTGATCTATCAGAACCTTATTCAGAACTCTGTGCACAAACCGTGACATAGCTAAAACACCAGGGGCCAAATTCACAAAAAAATTGCGAAGTGCAGCGCAAAGGTTCACGTTGTGCCTTGAGCTACGCCAGTTCAAAGTTAATAGTTCACAGTCAGATAGTGCACCACACTATCTGACTGTGAATAGCGCCAAGATGGGGCAGTGCTAATCCAGGAAACTTGCCGCTAACCCCACTAGCGCTGCCCTGACATCCAGCCAAGAAAATGGCCCCGCAATGAATAGCACAGGTGCGCTATTTCCTATTCACTGAAGCTCTCATGTAAATGAGCCCATTGGGCAAGCAAAGTGTTAGGCTGCCATTTGCATGCCCATTATGGGCCCATTTACATTGACTGTGGGTGGCTTACTGTGCCCACCCTCCAGCCCCTGCCTGAGGCAGCCGCAGTACCTGGTAGTGTAGTGGTCCCTCCCCTGTGCTCCGATCACCATCCCTGTATTTGAAAAATATGCCCTGGTAGACTAGTGGTTCTTCCCCTTTCCCCCATGCTCTAATCACTGTCCCTGTATATGAAAAATATGCGTCCCTCCCCCCTGCCCCATGCTCTGATCACCATCCTGTTATAGAAAATAAATTCCCTGGTAGTCCAGTGGTCCCTCCCCCTCCAATAATGTCCGATCATTGTCCCTGTAGTAAAATATAATTGCCCTGGTAGTCCAGTGGTCCCTCTCCCTTCCCCATGCTCCGATCACCGTCCATGTAGTAAAAAATAATGTTCTTGGTAGCCCAGTGGTCCCTCCACCCTCCTCTGATGTCCGATCACCATCCCTGTAGTAAAAAACAATGTCCCTGGTAGTCCAGTGGTCCCTCCCTCAATGTCCGATCGCTGTCCCCATAGTAAAAAATAATGTTCCTAGTTGCCCAGTTGTCCCTCCCCCGATGTCTGATCACTATCCCTGTAGTAAAAAATAGTGTCCCTGGTAGTCCAGTGGTCCATTCCCCCTTCCGTAATGTCCGATCACCGTCCCCATAGTAAAAAATAATTTCCCTGGTAGTCAAGTGGCCCTCCCTGCCCCGTGCTCCGATTGCTGTTCCTTTATATGAAGAGTAAGGTCCTGGTAGTCTAGTGGTCCCTCCCCCCTCTGCGATTGCCACCGGATATATAGAATGAATAATCCTTGGTGCTGTAGTGTTCTCCTCCCTCCCTGGTCGCCGGCCCCATACAAAATAATTATTTTCCCTGGTGGTGTAGTGGTCCCCTCCTTCACTGAGCGCTGCCCGATATAAAGACTGAACAATCCCTGGTGGTGTAGTGGATTCTCCCCCTGCCTGATCACCTGGCCAAAAGAATGCAGAATGTTCCCTGCTGTGAAGTGTAACCCCTCCATCCCAAGCCCCTGTATAGGCATGTAAAACAATTCCCTAGTGGTCAAATGGGGCCCCTCACCCATCCCCGATCCCCTATACATAGTATGGAACCCTGTCTGTGGTGGTCTCATGGACCCCCACCTCCCCAACCCAGCAGGTAGTGCCCCACCACCACGCTCACTCCCCCATCCTGTAACTGGGCCAGTGACTGGCACAGCCATCCACTCACCCCCACAGCCAGCCACGGACTGAGTTGTCCTGGAGTGCATACTGTATACAGTATGCACTCCAGGACAACTCAGTCTGTGGCTGACCACGGTGGTGAGAGGAGGACTATGCCAGTCGCCAGCCCTGTTTCAGAATTGGGGAGCAGGACCACTACCTGCTGGGGTGGGGGTGGGATCCACTAGAACACAATGGACAGGGTTCCATACAATGTTTACAAGGGATTGGGATGAATGGGGTCCACTAGATCACTAGGGAAATGTTTTACATGTCTATACAGGGGCTCAGGATGGGGAGGTTACACAGCTGGGGACATTCTGTATTCTTTTGGCCGTGTGATCAGGCGGGGGGAGGGACCGTGACCATTAGACTACCAGGGATTATTCAGTCTTTATATATTGGGTGGTGCTCTGCAAAGGAGGGGACCACTACACCCCACCAGGGAAAATAATTATTTTATATGGGGCCAGTAACCGGGGAGGTAGAGGAACACTAGGCCACCAGAGATAATTCTTTCTGTATATCCGGTGGCAATCGGGAGGGGGGAAGGACCACTAGACTACCAGGGTATTATTGTTCATATATATACGGACGACGATCGGAGCATGGGGGGGAGGAGGGGCAGTAGACTACCAGAGACATTACTTTTTACTACGTGGATGGCAAGTGGACATTGGGGGACGGGGAGGGACCACTAGACTACCAGGGGCACGGTGTTGTGGGTCAGGGGGGCCTTGCACTACCTCTGACAACCACTAGGGTTGCATGGAGTTAAGAGGAGGTTTTCCTTGGCAGTATTTTCTCCTTGCAAGGGAACCCCACAAAAGGCTCTTGCATGGAGAAAATGGTTAGTGAATGGGGCTGCGCCGATATGCAGGTCACCTCCCCTTCATTTGCATAGCAGCCCCCTCACAACTTTGCCCAGGTGTAAACTGGGCTTTTGTGAATACAACTTTGGGGCAAAACCCAGTTTGCATGGTGCAAACTGGGTTTACGCCCAGGCAAAGTTTTGTGAATCGGGCCCCAGAACACAGGTTCCAAGAAGATAACTGTGACAGAATGCTGCCCATAAAAACAAAACAATGCAAAATACAGTTTTTCATATCGATTTTTATTCAGGTAAATTTAAATATGGATAATTTAGGGGAATGAATATCATTTCTGACAATAAGAACCTTATTGTAGGCCAGGCGCTGTGTGCCAGTGGGCTACTACCCCTGCCTGTTGACTACCACATAGATTAAGGGGCCTGGGTTCTGTTGCAATGGTGTTTGGGGGCTTTGTCCTAGAATGGAAATAAAGTAGCACAGTGAGTGGTAGCAGGGAGGAGGCAGGGAACTACAGACCAGTAAATCTTACCTCAGTAGTGGGCAAGATTATGGAGGCACTCCTTAAGGAAAGGATAGTGCAACACCTGGAATCCATAGGGGCACAGGATCCAAGACAGCATGGGTTTACAAAAGGAAGGTCCTGTCAAACTAATCTCATAGATTTCTTTGACTGGGTAACCAGAGTGGTGGACCCAGGGGGAGCAGTTGATGTCGCCTACCTTGACTTCAGCAAAGCTTTCGACACTGTTCCACATAGAAGATTGATAAATGAGCTGGGTAGGCTCGGGGTGGGTCAGAAGTTGGTCTACTGGGTGGTAAGCTGGTTGACGGGCAGAAAACAGAGAGTGGTGGTAAATGGTATACAGTTAGAAGAGATGCAAGTCACAAGTGGGGTACCTCAAGGATCAGTCCTGGGGCCAGTCCTCTTCAATATCTTCATTAGTGACATTGCAGATGGACTAGAGGGTAAAGCTTGTCTGTTTGCAGATGACACCAAGATCTGCAACAGAGTAGATGATCCAGATGGGGTGGGCAGAATGAGAAGAAATCTGGATAAACTAGCAAAATGGTCAGAAGAGTGGCAACTGGGATTTAATGCAAAGAAGTGCAAGATCATGCACATCGGGAAGAGAAACCCGGAAGCCACCTATAGGCTGGGAGGGGAGTTGCTGGCAGTCACAAAGGAAGAAAGAGACTTGGGCATCATCATCACCGATGACCAGAAATCATCCAAGCAGACCTCTAAAGCAGTAAGTAAGGCTAGGGGGATGTTAGGGTGTATTAGTAGGGGTATCACAAGTCGTAAGAGGGAGGTAATAATCCCTCTTTTCAAGACACTGGTTAGGCCCCATCTATAGTACTGTATGCAGTATTGGAGGCCACACCTTCACAAGGACATTAACCAAATTGAGGCAGTCCAGAGAAGGGCAACCAAAATGGTGCAGGGACTGCATCAGAAGACATACGAGGACAGATTAATGGAGCTCAATATGTATACCCTAGAGCGAAGGAGGGAGAGAAGTGATATGATTGAAACATTCAAACACCTTAAGGGCATTAACAAGGTGAAAAAGTCTAACATGTTGCAATATAAGAAAAATAGCAGGACAAGAGGACACAGCATGAGATTAGAGGGAGGCCAATTAAGGAGAAATGTGAGGAAGTTCTTTTTCACAGAAAAGGTGGTGCATGCATGGAATGGCCTACCTCAGGAAGTGGTGGCTATGAATACAGTGCAGGGCTTCAAACAGGCATGAGGGAGCAATGCAGATGAGTATGAATAGATAGGCCACTGACAGAGCAAAGGCCGATGGCATATATATAAGGTAGAAAAAGAAATGGGCAGACTGGATGGGCCTTGCAGTCCTTATCTGCTGTCAACTTCTATGTTTCTATGTGTCTCCACCCAGAGTGAAGTAACAGTGGGTCAGATGTCTGAATGGTAAAACCCTCTGGGATGCTGTACCTATCCACCTCCCCTTTCAGTCACCCGACACACTGAATACCACGTTGTGCACCAATACTGTAAAACACGTATACTTAGCAGCTGATACCAATAAATTGCCTACAACACAGGAATTACAACAAACAAACAACAACTTTATTTTAGGGGGAAGGGTTAGGAAAGGGGATACCGGGAACAGGATTGCTGTTGAGAAGAAAAGTTGGTTGTTTGGGTTAACAAGGCCCATGGACCAAGAGACACACACAATGCCCACACCCTCTGGTACCAGTGCAAAGCCCCTATGTCTTGTCAGGACTAGCTAAGTACCCAGACTTAACGCGGGCCTGCTAGATGCCATAAGTTGGCCAGCATGGGGGCCCTTAAGGTAACTCTTCCTAGGATGCTAACCTCTTTACTTTTTTACTCCCGTTTTGACAGTGCAAGTCCTGGGTTACTTATGGTCCTGAAGTACTGGGATTCAGTTACTTGGCACGGTGGGTTCTGGCAGTTCAGGGGTCAGTCAGTCAATCACTCAGAGGGCAGCAAGCAAATGGGGCAGAAGAATGCTGATCAACCTTGGACTTGTTTGAAGACTCCTGCAGCTTGTCACCTTCAGCCTGCTTCACAGACCAGAGCACAGAACCCAAACACAAGGCCTACAAGGCCACAGGGAACCCAGACCCCGGAGTGACTCCATGGTCCAGCTCCCCTAATGGGTACGTGCCCATGGCCCCCTGCAGCCAAGTCTGCCTCATTCGGTAGGGGGTTTGCAGGTTCCCTTCCTGGCTCCAAGTCCAGCTGTGATGATTTTTCAGCTTTCCCCTTTCTCTGGGGCAGGAATGAACAGCTCTGGTGTGTAGCAAATGAGTTCTCTGAATTTCCTGCTTTCTAGCAGCTTTAGTCTAGTGACTTCCAGTCTTTGGATCACCTCTGCCTTTCCACAGCTGGCTTATGGCAAAAACAACAGGCTCTGAGTCGGCCTGGTGGTGCTGAGGGTTGTGGCACTGGACGCCTTACCTCGTGTCACACCGGCGACCCGTGTTCGGGAACGGACATGGGCCGCCAGGGGTTGGCAGGGAGGAGAAGGATTGAGTGTCCCCAGGACTGTTCTCCTTCTCCGGGAATGGGGGTTCATAGTGGCCGGCAATTGCCTCACCCCTAGCGGAGGCTGGGATGTGGCACGTCAGCACTAAGGCTGTGGGGAGAGATTGAGGCAGGTGCTTGGCAAGGGTGCACACGGATGCGTGCGTGCTACCGCCGCCAGTGCCATTGCACATCACAGCCTCTTGGGGAAGCAAAGAAAATGTGAAAAGGGAGTTCTTTGTGTGGATGGCAATTGTCCCCTCTGCGTTGGCCCGGGAAGGCAACTACTCGAACACTATATCTGGTCTGGTGGGTTGAGTCGCTCCCCAACCCCTGCCACGAAAGGTAAATCGAGGGGTTAAGGGAAGGGGGTTTCATACTCGGTGCCGGTGCAGGAGGGACATCAGATGTACAACAGAGGACTCCAGGGAAGAGAAACAAATAACTGTTAAAAAAAAAAAAAACAGGATCCTGCATACTGGATACCTGCAAACCTTTTTCCTTTCCAAGGTCCTCAGATTTAGGTACAGTGCAGCCTTTAGCTCTGGTACTCACAGTTCCAGTTTTCCCCTTCTACAGCTCAGGGTCAGTTGCAGTTCCAGATTTCCCTTTACACAGCTCAGGGTCTCTCCACACTGATGCAGGCTCACTGCAACACCAAATCTCCAAAACACCAGGAGCTTTCACCAAATTGCCTTAAATGTTCAGCTGCAATACACAGTTCCTTCAGACAGAGAAAACCCTTTACTCCAAGTCTCAGACAAGTCACCGTTTCACCAGTTGAGTCCTTTAAAAGGCATCCTACCTTTCTAACACAGCACTGAGCCCTTCTTGACTCAAGCTGAGCCCAGGACAGACTGCTCAAACTGCCGAAAGTTCCTGGGGTTTCAGATGAAAATCCCAGCTTCTGACTGGTTGATTCTCGCTGGCAATCACAAATATTAATAAACATAGCCCTTCTTCATTTATTAATTGGTAAAGGGTCTTTGGCACCTAGATTTAGCTCACACCTCTCCCATAAGTCATTTCTGCTTCAATGATTGGCTGGCACAGGGGAGTCATAGTATCAGAACATGGCTGCTTAGTGCACAGTTTTACTCAGTTTTAGCAGTAGTCCAAACTTCAGAGAGTTCGTGTAGCCAAACCAGGCAGTGTATATACAGTTTCCTAATCGTTTTACAGCAGCCTGTGCCCCCTATCACCCAGTTGCTAAATTACCCCTGGAAACATGAAAGTTTGCCTGTCGCTGCTCCTGTTATACTATCCCTCCAGGCAGCTCATTAATATTAATATTGCCCTAATGAATACTCAAATATCCCTGATCTCTTCAGCGCTAGTGGCGTTTTTAAAACAATATTTGCAGCCCCTTGTCAGGCACCTCCCTCAGGTGTCCGACACCCATTTAACTCATTATGAGGGTCACGATCACCGGGGAGGCAATTTGCCGACCGGTACAGCGGTCTGAAAACCATGGAGCACTTCCTTGCATGCTCAGATCCCACAGGCACTCTTAAGGTGCCAGAAGAGATGACAGTCCCCCAACTGCAACTCCCTAGCCCCCTTTTGGGATCTAAATATTGGGGTGGGCCAGATGAAGACCTTAAGGGCCATAAGTCCCAGAACTGCGGACAGGCAGTGGGGAAAACGGGAGCAAGAACGGTCTCCCGAAGAATTCCAGGTAAGCCCCACCCACGGGGGGGTACATTATAAACAGCTGCCAATTAGAAATTATTTCCTGTCCTCTTTAAATTCTAATCCTACAGGAAGCTCAGATGCATTTCATTTTCCTTTGATAGTCTATAGATTGTTATCAGGTCTCCTGTTCCCTTCTCCTTTTCAAACTGAACGTACCCACTTTCTCTGGTATATCCTTATGTCTTTCCTCGCAGCCCCCCTGTCATCTTAGTTGCCTTTCTTTAAATCACTTCAGCTTGCTCACTGTATTTTCTAGGATGAGCTATCCAGATATGATAGCTCTAATTCAACTGAGGCCTCACAAATGCCTAGTACAGTGGGGCAGCATCATTCTGCTTTCAAAATGTTTTTTAATACAGCCTAATATTTGATTTGTCTTGTTTATGGCCTCCTCACACTAGTATCCTTGTTTTGGCTTGTTGTTTATCATTACTTCCAAGTCCCTTTCCTCCACTTTTTCCGTCACTAGTTCTTCATTCAAATAATAACTAGTTTTCTGTCTCCTTTCTAGGTGCAAGACTGACCACTTTCTCCCACTGAATTTGATGTCCTACTTTATGGAGCAACTAGCTACCCTGTCTAGATACTTTTGGAATATTTTTTATTTTGTTTATTTATTGAAATGTTTCACCAGGAAAGGCACACTGAGCAACAAGATGCTCATCTCACGGTACGACCTGGGGGGCATTACAGATGGGGAGCAGTTACAAACAGTGAGACATGAAATTGTGGGTTACATTGTACAAGAATTGCAACAACATGTAGTAATTAGGTTACATATATTAGATTACTACCGACAATTTGGTACACATGTATTCGGTTTGAACAATACTGTGGTTAACAGCCATAGTACACTGTGGGTACAACACAATTGGTAGTCAGGACAAGGCTAGTAAGTGCAATTGAGTGCAAGTGCAGGTGTTGATAGTATATGCCAGCATTCATAGCGATAGCTAACGCCACTGGTCAGGCCGCATGGGGATGGGTGGGGTAGTAGGATGTAGTGCAGTGGGAAGGTATAGAGGGGAGAGGGGTGTGTATTCAAGGGTGGTGTGTGAGAGGTGTCAGAAACACGAGCAATTTACCGCATAAAAGTTAGACAAGGCAGAGGATAGAGAATGCCTAGAGGAGGAGTGGTGAATTTAGACTGGTAGGTCATTCCAGAGTTTAGGGAGGTGGTAGGAGAAGGTGGCTTGTCCTGCTGAGGACCGTCGGTGAGGGGTAGACAGCAGCTGGGAGTCGGTTGACCTGAGGGCATGAGAAGGGGTTGGTGGAGAGGTTAGAGAGGAGGCAAGGTAGTGTGAAAGGGAACCTAGCCAGAATTTTGAAGCAAATTTAGCACTATGGAGTAGTCGCCGGTTGTCAAGGGAGAGGAAGGCCAGTGAATGGTGGAGCTCACAGTGATGGGTGCGAGGGGGGGGCATTAAGGGCAAAGTGGCAGAAAGCATTGAAGAGAGGGTCCAGTCTTGAAAGGGTAGACTTGGGAATGGCACGTAGACTACTACATCTCAGTAGTTGAAAGTAGGTAAGACCATTTTCTGCACAATTTCACGTCTCGCAGGTAGCAGAAGGCTACTGCTGTTCCTGTAGAGGGCACCGAGCTTAGGGCACAGCTTTTTCAGGATAGCATCAACATGTGCAGAGAATGATAGGTGCTGGTCGAGCCATACTCCTAGGTACCTAAAGGTAGTAGCGTCCTCAAGGACTGTCCTGTCTAGGGGTCATGGAGACTGTCTTTTTGGCATTGAGGGAGAGTTGGTGGGAGCTAAACCAGAGCTGAACTTTGTTGAAATCAGCCTGAAGGCTGGTAGCCACCTCCTCAGGGGTCCAGCCAGAGGTAAATAGGACTGTGTCATCAGCATACATGTGGATGGATGAAGATGAGCAGATTGGTGGTAGGTCATTGAGAAGGATGGAATATATTTTCCTCATCATGATTATCCACTGTCACGCCTCTCAACTTTGTTGTTTGAATGTGTAGCCATGCATGGGGGTCCAGGTGCAGGTTGCAGGATCCTTCTTGTGTATCAGCCTCTGGGACAAGGTTTTACTGCAGGAAATCGTGAACCTCATCACCAAGAAAGTGTTGGAGTCACCCAGATGGTTGATTTCAGTGCCTGGATCAATATTGAACTCTTGCACTTTGGTTAAGATGTTATCCAGTTGATGGACTCACTGGGTCTAGCACTGATAGTTACCTCTACGACCCATCAACATGGCCATGCCTTGGACTTAGTCTTCTCGTTGGAGTTTGAGGTAAATAACGCAGTCAGCTGGTCAGATCATTGCACAGTGCAGTTTTTGTTCGGGGTTTCCCCTTGTAGTTCGCCCCCTATGGACATGGTTCACTACCTTCCTTTGAAGTGATTGAAGGGATTGTCCTCAGAGGGACTCTAGGCAGTATTTCCTCTCTCAAGCATGATAGCTGCTTGTACAGCTGGATTGGAGGAGGCGGTGATGGCCTATAACAGGGTCTTTTGTGGCCATCCTCGATGCAGTTGCACTGATCCTTATGTAGCCCTAGTCTTCATTCTTGAGATCCCTGTGGTTCAATGGAGAGCTCACAGAGCTGAAATCTGGAGGTTGGAGTTTGGAGTGTAGTTGGAGACCGTCAGGATCCAAGAGGGATAAACTGGTTTTGAAGACTCACTATGGAGAGTATTAAGGAGCGAATTCTCATAAGAAGGTGGCAGTCCTGTGTAGGGAAATCACTGCTGGGAGATACTGACCAGTTAAGTTCTTCTGGGCTGTGGAAAGACTACTCCATCCAGTCTGTCTGCAACCGGTATGAGCAAATGCATCCGCTCCTTGCAGAGTTTGCTCAGTTTTTCTCTGACATTGTCCTCTCTTCAGTCTGGGATCTCTCTGACTGGGCTTTTGCAGCCCAGCAGAGTTGAGCTCGATAGGGGTGTATGCCTTCCACCAGTCTGGAGTGAGTTTAGACCAGTTTTGATGGAAGAGGCTTGTGGGGTGATCTCTTGAGTTGTGGCCCACCTTCTGTGAACTGGATCCAGGACTGACTCACTTGTTGATTGGGTGTTTTGGGTTTCTGGGGACAGTGTTTGCTGAGCTGATCCAGTGTTCTCTTTCAGAGGGGGTCTTTCCAAGGGCATTGAAAGATGCTCTGGTAAGATCCCTCCTGAAAAAGCCGTCCTTAGACCCGGAATGCCTAGTGAATTATAGACCACTGTCTAACCTCCCCTTTCTAGGGAATGTTAAAGAGAAGATGATGGTGCTGCAGCTTAAGGAATACATCATAGCCTTGACATCTATGAACCACTCCAGTGTGGGTTTAGGTCTAGGCACAGCACCAAGACAGCATTGATCAGGGTGCATAATGACCTTCTCAGGGTGAGAGTTAGAGGAGAGCAGTCAGTTTTCATCCTTCTAGATCTCTCATCAGCCTCTGACATCGTTGACCTTGGATTGTTGTTGGACCACCTCAGGGGGTATTGTGGACTCACCGGCACAGTCATCTGCTGGTTTGAATCCTTCCTTAGAGATTGGATGCAGAGGGTGGTGATTGGGAGGTTCTCCTCACTGCCAATGCCCCTGCTGTGTGATGTGCCCCTGGGGTGGATCATCTCTACCATGTTGTTCACAGTGTACATTCTGCCGCCTGGGAGGAACAATTAGTTGATATGGTCTGTTTTTCACTGCTATTCTGATGACACCCCAGCTGTATCTGTCCTTTGCACCCAGGATGCCAGATGCTGTCGAGGTGCTAAATTTGTACCTGGCCAAGATTCAGGACTGTATGTCATAAAGCTGGTTGAGAATGAACCCGGACAAGACAGATGTTCTAGTGACTGAGCCTGATTGAAGGTGGGGTGTAGGGGCTGCTGATATGGGAACTGGCCTTCAGCTAGGTTCCTTGGGTTGGTGGCCTCTGCAAAGGCTTAGAATCTGGGGGTCATTCTGGATAAGAGGCTTACACTTTTGTCTCAGGTGTCAGCTGTAGTCTGGAATGGCTTTTACCATCTCAGAAACATCAACTGGATTAAGATCTTGATCCCGTCTGAAGACCTGCCTTCACTGGTACATGCATTTATCACTTCCAGGCTCAAGTACTGTAATGCTGTATACCTTGGGGTGATTGGAGGTGTCCTACAATGTCTGCAGGTGGTGCAGAACTCAGCAGCCCAGTTATTGACTGGCATTCGAGGTTGTGTCATATATCCCTGGTCCTGTGTGAACTGCATTGGCTGCCAGTGAAGTGGTGCATCATCTTCTAGGTCAAGCTACTGACCTGCAAGGACATATACCGACTGGGTCCTGGTTACCTGAGTGACCTCTTATCTCCTTACCAGACCTCTTGCCCCCTCCGTTGCTTTGAGGTGGACCTGCTAGCTGTACCCAGGATGAGAATAAAATAATCTAGCAATAGAAAGTTTGTACTTGCAGGCCCAGCCCTGTGGAACAGGCTTTCCAGGTCCATTAGGAACGCCCCCTCAGTGGAGGCCTTTAAGAGGGGCATGAAGTTCTTCCTCTTTCAGGAGGCTTTTGGCACTGGGTAATCCATTCTGGGTTTTGCAGCTGTGGTCTGCCTTGGTCTGCTAAACTGCACTGAGACATTTTTATATATATTATTATCTATTAATTTTATGATTTTATTTTTAAATATTGCAATGTTTACTGTGTTATGTTTGTTGTACAGCACCCAGAGCCCCTCAGGATGGGCGCTTTATAAAGTAAAACTACTACTAACTTTGTATCACCCACACATTTGATCACCTACTGTCCTATTCCATCACTGAGGTTGCTTACATACTGTAGGTGTTAAACAAACTAGGGCCCAGCACAAAACCCTGTTTTACCCCACTTATTACCCTTCCCTCACGTGAGGTAAACATGTTTCTGTTAATTCTTTGTTTACTGTACTGAACCTAACCAATAAACAATACAATTTATCACATTTTTTTTAGCCTAATAGTTTTCAATTTATAAATTAATCTAGACAGAAACTGTTGTGTACCACCAGGTTAAGGACTTTAGTAACATTATCAAACTGACTGATCTGTAATTCGACACTTCACTCTTTTTTTGCCTTTGGAAAAATGGTCTGGGCTGATGGAGGACAAATTGGCCTTGTGGTCACATTATAGTGACTATCAAGGGGCAATCACCTGAAGAAAGGTGGATTTTCTGTCTAGTGAGATTGCTACAGCAGGGAACAGACCGACTCAGCTCTTCTGTATGGTAGACAGGTTGTTGCACCCGGCTTGTCTCCATCCGGGGAAGCTAGTTCAAGCACTAGGTATAATGAGTTTAATCTGTTCTTTGCTGACAAAGTGTCCTATATCAGATCCAATATCTCCTCCAGGCCCACCCAATTGGCTTGTAGGGTCGAGCCAATAGCATGGGGGCATGCCTCTTGGGTGGAGTGAGTTTGACCCAGTTGAAGTGGATGAGGTGAGTGAGATAATTTCAAAGTTATGGCCTACCTATTGCGAACTAGACCCGGGTCCAACCCAACTTTTGATCAGCTGTATTGATCTGATTGGACCTGTGGTTGCTGAGATCGTCTGGTGTTCCATGAAGAGTAGGGTCTTCCCAGTAGCCTTGAAAGAGGCCCTGGTGAGATTACTTTTGAAGAAACCTTCATCGGACCCAGACTGTCTCACCAACTACAGCCCGGTCTCAAACCTCCCATTTTTAGGGAAGGTTTTGGAGAAAGTGGTGGCTGGTCATCTTAAGACCCGTCTCTCTTCCTCTGCCATTTTTGAGTCATTCCAGTCTGGATTTAGACCTGGGCGTAGCACGGAGACCACCCTGGTCAGGGTGTCTAATGATCTCCTTAGAGCAAGGGATAGAGGAGAATGATCTATTCTTGTTCTCCTCGATGTCTCTGTAGCATTTGACACCGTGGACCATGAGGTGTTGTTGGGACCTCCTGTGGAACTGGTGTGGACTGACCGGCAATGTCATCAGCTGGTTTAAGTCCTACCTCATGGACAGAGTGCTAAGAGTGGTGATGGGGTTATCCTCATCTAGCCCAATGTTTCTGTATTGTGGAATTCTGCAGGGTTCGGTCTTCTTGCCTCTTTTCTTCACACTGTACATGTGGCTCTTGAGAGGCGTTATCAGGCGGTATGGCTTGAGTTTTCATTGCTATGCTGATGATACCCAGCTATACCTGTCCTGTGCACCTGGAAACAAGATGGCAGTCTCTGTGTTTAACACTTGGCTGACCATGATCTAGGACTGGATGGATGACTCGAAACTGGTTGTGACTCAAACCAGACTGGGTGGCTTATCCCTGATCCCCTCCAAATGGGTTAGGGATCTGGGCATGGTACTTAACAACTGCCTGACACTTGATGCTCAAGTGTCAGCCATCATCCAAAGTGGCTTTTATCATCTAAGAAACATTGCCAGGATCTGTTCCCTGGTAGTGCCTGACGACCTTGCCACCCTAATACATGCCTTTGTCACGTCGAGGTTAGACTATTGCAATGCCTTATACTTAGGGTTTTCGGGAGGCAATCTCTGCCATCAGCAGCTGGTGCAGAACACGGCAGTCAGGCTATTGATAGATGTGCCCAGATTTGAACATATTGTGCTGGTTCTCTGTAGGCTACACTGGCTCCTGATAAGGTGGAGGATTGCCATCAAAGTCAGATTGCTGACCTATAAAGCCCTACATGGTTGTGGATCTGACTATCTGCAAGGCCTCCTGGTTCCTCACTGTCCGGCTCGCCCTCTTGGTTCCTCCAAGGGTGGCCTCCTGATGGTTCCCAGAACAAGACTGCAGCTGTCAAGAGATTGGGCTTTCTCTGTGGCCATGCCTGTCTTGTGGGGTTTGTTTCCAGTCTAACTTAGAGAGGCCTACTTGGTGGAAGCCTTTAACAGGAGGCTCAAGACATTCCTGTTTGAGCAAGTGTTTAGCTTGGTATAATATAAAACATTAAAGTTAGAGAGTGTCATTATTTTAGTAAAATTGTGATCTGAAATTGATGTATGTTTATGCTCTGTAATGTGCTTTATAATTGATTTTATATATGTTAAGTGTGTATTGTACAGCACTCTGTGCCCCGGGAAGGGGCACTTTATAAATAAAGTTTTGATTGATTGATTGACCAAAACCTCCATTCAGTCCCCTGGCTCCACACTTTTGTCAGTGGCTCTGCTAACTCCATTGCTAGTTATTTTAAACTTTTTGGATGCATTTTATCAGGACCTGCTGACATAGCTACATTTGTATGTCTTCAGTGTCTTCACTTATTGCAACACCTTTCCCTAACTAAATATCCTGTGAACAGTGTCCCTTCTTATTGGTTTTCCTCATTCCTCAGCCACTGGTCTCTGACATTTCTCTGATTTAGCAAACAGAGAGCAGAAATAATTGTTCAGTTCATCTTCTACATTTTTATTTTGTCCTCACTCATAACTCCATCCACTCATAAAGGGCCAG
This sequence comes from Neoceratodus forsteri, assembly GCA_016271365.2. Taxonomy (NCBI): domain Eukaryota; kingdom Metazoa; phylum Chordata; order Ceratodontiformes; family Ceratodontidae; genus Neoceratodus; species Neoceratodus forsteri. Next base: position 325,201,137 of record CM057454.1, on the reverse strand, counting down.
CTGTTCTATACACTTGTGGTTTACATACTGTACCTATAGAATCATTTAAAAAATTATTTTGATCTGCCAATCCCTTTTCCATTTTTCTCTTTTCTTGTTGAAAACCTATTTTCCACTTCTTAACTGACTCTCTTTCCCTGTCTCTTGTTTCTGTTCTGCCTTCAGCTTTTCGAATGGCTCCTGTTTTGCTTTAATTAATTTTCTCGCTTTTGTGTGATAGCCAGACAGGTTTTCTATATCTTCGGTTATATTTGGCTATCCTTACTATATATTTGGCCTTAAGACTCAACAATTTCCCCTTTAAGGTATTCCACTGTTTCTTTGTCCATTTACCTGCCATCTCTGTTTTCCAATTCCAATTCTTTAAGACTATTTTAGTTTATTATTTATTGAATTTTGTTGACCCGGTAAGCCCACTGGGCCTAGAAGTCCCTTTTTCAGGGGCAACCTTACTCTCCTGTAGTTGTAGTAAATTGTTTTTCCCTTTCTCTTACCAATTTTCTACTACCAGCTAATTTAACCATATTATGATCCCCACTATGATCTCTACTATAATATTTGCTAAGGGTGCTCGGATATCCATTTTTATAAAAACATAACTCTGATTAGGACCAAAATTTAAGATTTAGGATTTTCAGATATAGTTGCAGAAAATTCAAACTCCTAAATATAGGGATTCCATATCAGCTTCTGCTACCAAAGTCAGATATCTCATCTGGAGTATGAGATCTTCCTTTATAAAATTCCACCTCCCCCTGCCTGCAGTGCCCCTGGTCCTCTGCTGCATTAGACAAATCCCTACCCCATGCACTCTATAACACCCAAGTACCCTCTGAAGTTATTTTGTTTTTGTTTTCTTATTACAAGGCTGGTGCATTGAAATCTCTTAACCCCTACCAAATCACAAACCACCCACCTCTCCCCATCCTGGCAACTACCCTGATTCCTGAGCTTACATATAAACCCCACCCCATCATACACATTCTCTAGCACCCCACCTTCCTCCTCTCTCCCCAAAGCCCCAAAATGATATGGATAAATGCCTTCACCTTCATAGGGTCCTGTGGTTGAGTGATTGCTGTGCTCACCATAGTCACAGCAGTGCCCCCAGCTAGTATGAATAAATAATGACATTCTCCTATAGTAATACCTGATTGGCCACATGTCAGCCAATCAGGTGTTACTATAGGAGGATGTCATCATTTAGTCATACTAGTTGGGACACTGCTGTTACTTAGATGAGCATGAAAAGCAAAAGCATTTGTCTTTATAATTTCGGGATTTGGGGGTGAGGAGGGAGGTTCGGTGCTATAAGGTGTGTTGGGTGAGGTTTGTCATGTATACTCGGGGGTCAGGGTAGTTGCAAGGGTGGGAGGAGGTGGGTGGTTCATGATTTCACATTGGTGGGGGCTTGGGTAAGGATTTCGGTGCTGCCAGGATAGGGGGAAGTGAGTGGTTCATGATTTCACACTGGTAGGAGCTTGGAAAAAGATTTGAATGTTGCCAGGGTAGGGGGATGTGGGTGGTTCATGATTTCACATTGGTGGGGGCTTGGGAAAGGAGTTCAGTGCTGCCAGGATAGGGTGAGGTAGGTGGTTCATGATTTCACACTGGTGAGGGCTTAGGAAAGGATTTCAATGCTGCCAGGGTGGGGAATGTGGGTGCTTTATGATTTCACACTGGTGGGGGCTTAGGAAAGGATCTCAATCAACAGCCTTGTAATGACATATAAATAACTTCAGAGTGGGCTTGGGAGGAGGAGAGAGGTTGGGTTTTACAGGGTGTGTAGGCAGGGTATTACCTAATTGCAGTGTAGGGGGGAGGTGAGTGTATATACTGCCAGGAGTGAGGGACAATAACAATAAATTAAAAACCACATTTTGGATTTCTGACTAGGCATCCAAGGATGTCCAAAATGCATTTCTCAGATCAAATTTTGCGCTGTCCAATCACCCATAACCTCTTCAGCCTGGAGGTTCCATGATTTGACAATATTTTATGTCCTCTCCGATGTCACTAAAATTCAAGTCTAATAGTGGCCCTGCTTTGGTGTTTTCCTGCACATATTGATAAAAATTACAGTAATTCATTACTTCAAGAAATCACACCTATAGTGAGACCTGAAAATACCTCACAGTGGTGAAAAAGGTACAAGAGGGGAGTATTTTTCAGAGAAGGCACACGAGAACAAGAGAGCATGCAATGACGCTAGAAGGGGGAAATTTAGGAGGGATGTAAGGAAGTGCTTCTTCACTGAAAGAGTGATGGATACCCAGAACAGTCTTCCAACTGAAGTGGTGGGGGTGAAAACAGTGGTGGGCTTTAAACATGCATGGGATAGGCATAAAGGAATCTTGGAGAGTGTGGAGGAGTAGCTGGAGATCAGGTAGGATCTGCGGTTACAGTACAGTCAGGGAAAAATAGGCAGACTGGGTGGACAAAGCAGTCCTTATCTGCCGAGAAATTCTATGTTTCTATGTGCCTCCACCTTTCCCGATGCTGTACCTGTTTTCAAATATATATCTTTATGATTGAAATCTGTCATAATAGCCACTGCCCCATATTCCAATGACTTTTCTATGTCTGCTAATAATTTTATATCCCTACCAGAATCATTATGTGGCAGTCTGTAACACATGCTGGTTGTTCTAACATGAGTCCAATAGTGATGCTATACAAAAACTGCATCATTTCCAGCTGCAGATGTTGCCTTGGAGAATCTGTAACGGTGATGATTGAATCAGAACTCCATTCAAATGTTGCTGTGTGCTGAGGCTCCCAGTAGTGTTGCGCATTAGAGAAGAGTTGCCTTTGAGCACTGTACAACTCCATTGGCTACATCCTCTATGGCTTTATTATGTTAATAACATCTTACCTTTTTTAGTTATTCAATATTTTTCATTAATTAGAGAGGTTATTTTATTATCATTGATATATTTCAGCAGTCTTCTGCATTTCCTGTTTGGTTTCTGGAACTGAGGAAGAGTCTCTCATCATGGTTCCCGTTCTATTGCAGTAGCCCATATTTTCAATAAAAAAGTTTTGAATGAAATTGCAGGGCAAACTGAAACTTTATAATATTTCAGTTTTATAATTTCGATTTTATCTGCTGATACTGTGTTTTTTATACATTACTTTTTTGCTAGAGGGCAACAATCCCTGTTTCTCTTGTCTTTATTTTTTTCCCCCACCAGGTACCAAGTGGACATTTGGATTCTTGTCCTGATTTATCAAATCAGTATATGGGGGAGCTTTTATTCTGTGTACCTCTCATGACTAGGGAACTAAGCCCTTGCATTGTAACTGAGTTTGTGATATGTCATATGTGATACATTGGATCTTATGTATTTACTGTATCCTATGTGCAATCTGCTGAATAAAGCTGAGTTTTAAAAAAAGTTTTGAATTACCACTTATTTTAACTATTTTACTAAGCAGTTAGCATTTTTTTTTCACAAATTAGGGAACTGGTAATATCTTTTAAGCTCTTTCTCCCCCCCACATTCTTCAGTGATCCCCTCTGCCCGTTCCCGGTCCCAGACCCTCACCTTGATATCTCCCAGGGCAGGGTTTTCATGGGTTTCTTCCTTGTTTCCTTAGAGCTTTCCTCCCTGGCAGGGGCGATGGAGGTCTCCCTTACATTCCATCATGGGCTGGATCCATCTGGGGAAGGAACATACCCGAGTATCCAAGTGCAGGACCTGCGGACCGGGCAGCTTCACCATACCAATGGGGAGTGTTTTCCTGTTGCATTCCCAAGTTCCCTGGGATGTTGGCATCAAGGGTGTGCCAAGCACGTCCCCATGTGAGTGTGCGGCATGCAGGGCCTGCCTATGTCCCCCCACTAGCCATTCAAGCGGCACTGCCATCTGTTAGTACCCAGACGGCAGTAGAGCAGCGGAGCTGGCTGTCCTCCTTCCCCGGATAAGAAGAGCATCCATTGGGATGCTCAATCCATTTTCACCCCCTTGCCGACCCCCTGCATCCTGAATTCATTCCTGAACTCAGACTGCTGGCATTTATTTATTTAGCAAATTTTGGTAACCAGGTAGGCCCACTGAGACAATACAATCCCTTTTTCAGGAGTGACCTGGCACAAGACATGATACATATATGATACAAAGGAGAAGAAATACAATGACTAACAAGGCGAGTGCTAATATAGGTATAATCAACAGGGGTACAGGTTCAGTGTTACATCAGGATAAATACAGTATTACAACAGTGTAAGTAACATCAGGTCAGTTAAAGTGCAAAGCCTTGAATATAGCAATTCGGGCTACATGACAGTCATACATAGTGGAATTGGGGTTAATTCAAACAATGGGAGTGCTTCCATATGGGCAGGAATGCTATCAGCAGAAGCAGGTACAAGAAGAAGGGACAAGAATGTGACATGAGATGTGGTGTTTAAATTGTGGAAGAGAGGTGCAGGAGAGAATTGCATGCGGGAGGAAATTCCAGGTGGATGTGGCTGAAAAGTCAAGGGATCTCCTGCTGACTTTCAACTGAGGGCATAGGAGAGGTACAGTACTAAACACCTCAGCCCTCTCTGCCACTGGGCCAGCCTCACCTTTACAGTCGATTGGCATGACTGACAAATGTAAGAAAAGAACAAGGGATACAGGATTTAAAAACTACAAATCTGGTGAAAAGATCTTAGCAAAGGCAGACTAGCACAACCTTTGTTTTGTCTGCTTGAGCCCTGACCACAGTTATTTAAATTGTGAATTGTGTACTTTGTTGTGCCCCAAAAAACCTAAAAGAAAAGGGCAAAGCTCAGAGAGTCTCATTCTGACACAGAGTCGGCTAAAGGCTCTCCTAAAAGAACTACAGAAATGGAGGGAAGTACTTCAGATGGTGATAAGCACACACCCTCAGGTACCTCTCCTTAAAATAAACAAAAGGTGACAGAAAAGCAGCAGCCTCTGATCAGAGAGACAGATAAAGCTGCCAAGCCACCATCCAGCTCAGGGTAGGGGGAACGCTGGTGTGAGTATCGCAAAAAGAAAAAGGCTGCAGATGCTCTGGTGCCATCAACACCAGCCAAGAAACAAGAGAAAGAAAAGCATCTGACTCTGTCTCCCCCAGAAGGGGACCAGGAACCAGCATCAGAACAGAGAGCTATGTCCTCAGCTGAGGACATTACTAAAATGTGGTAGTTTTTCCAGGCCTTTCAAGCCATCATAGCCACTATTTCTGCCCCACCACAGCAGCAGGAATGTTTTGACCTGTGCTAGAGGAGGAGGAGGAGGAAAAGGATGAAGGGGAACTGAGAAGTGGAGACAACTGGAGGAGGAAGGGGAATGAAGGGGAACCAATAAAAGCAGAGAGAACTCTTGAACATGACTTTGGTTCACCACCCAGAGTCAATGAGGATTTTACCTCATACACATCTTTTGTGATACATATGGTGGAGACTCTGGATATCCCCTGTACTGAGACTGAGGAGGATATTGAGGAGGCAGAATTTATGAGTATGCTGGGACTGACCTCATCAAAAAGGTTCACTATAACCATCGACAAATCCCTCAAAAATACCACCAGCAAAATTCTGGAACACCCACATTTAGCTCAAGGCATTGATAAAAAAGTGGAAATGAAACACCAAGTAGAAAGGCAGTGGGTTGAACTCTTATTCTCATACCCTGACCATGATGGAACTGTGCAAGCAGCTGCACGTGAAAAATCAATTGTGTCATTGCCAGCAATGCCACCTGAAAAAGATGCTGGAAAACCTGACTATACATTCAGATATTGTGAAATGACTTATATTCTGGTTGGACCATAGGACATAGAGGGTCAACATACATGGCCATTGCTCTGAGTGGGGTTTGGTGACTAGCGGTGTGCCACAGGGTTCTGTGCTGAGACCATTACTGTTTAACATCTTCATCTCCACTATGCAGTCATCACCGTACTCATGGATCTGCAAATCTGCAGATGACATGAAGTTGGGTGGCATAGTGGATAATGCAGCATCTGTCCACAAATTGCAGGGTGATTTGTGAAAAATTGAAAACTGGGTAAAAGACCATAAATTAACATATAATGTAGGCAAGTGTAAGGTGATGCACTTTGGTAAAAGAAATGGAATGACAAAATACTGCTTAAATGGGGTTGAACTTGAGTCCACTGGCAAAAATGATTTGGGTATATACATTAATAATGTATCATTTGGAGAGCATACCAGAGAAGTGGTGAGGAGAAGTAACAGAATGCTTGGATGCATTCTGAAACACATCAAAGGCAGGGATAAAAATGTCATCCTATCTTTGTACAGTGCCCTTGTGACACCCCATCTGGAGTATTGTGCTCAGTTTTGGGCACCTAGTAACATGCTTGATATTGCACTTTTGGAGGGGGTGCAGAGAAGGGCAACCAAAAGGCCTGCCAGAGTATCAGACTTGCCATATGGGTAGTGGCTGAGGGAACTGGGCTTGTTCTCTCTTGAATACAAGAGACTAAGGGGTGATCTTTGCCTGGTTTACAGCACTTTTAAAAACTAAGACGTGTCGTGAATTTATAGATCTCAGTAGAAAAACACTAAGTAGAGAAACAAGAGCTCATAATTATCAACTCAGGGGTGACTTTTATAGAAGTTCTAGAAGTGGCTCCTGGATAAATCAGAGTGGTGGGCATATGTAACGGCTTGCCAGAGGAGGTGGTGACAAGTGAAACTATGGAGCTGTTCAAAACAGCTTTGGGTAACCTTTTTCATAAAAAGTATAGGTGGTATCCATTGTAAAATGGTGAGTCATACATGGCTAGCACTTCTGACTCATAGTGTTTCATACTGGAGAATAGGAAAGTCAAGAAGGCAGAGCCCACGTAAGCTTTCCCCACAATTCAGTGGCGGTAACACAAGTCACCAGCTTCATTAAGATACTTATCTACTCTGGTCTTGAAGACCTCAACATTCTCTGCATCCACAATGTCCTGTGGTAATCTGTTCCACATTCTGATTGCTCTACTTTTAAATCCATTATTTCTTATATCTGTCCTACACACTGTTTCCCTCAACTGTCTATTATGTCCTCTCAGCTGATATATTTGATCCTTAAATTCCATTCCCATCTCCATCCTCATACTTTCATCTTTTAAAATTTTAAATCCCCCCTAACTCTCCTATCTCTCAAGGTCCACATACCCAATCTCTTCAATCTACCCTTATAATTTAAACCATCACACCCGGAAATCAACCTTATATAGGACCGCTGTGGCCTTTCCACCATTTTAACATCCTTCACTAAGTAGGGACTCCATACAGTTGAACAATAATCCAATAGGGGCCTAACCAGAGTCCTAAACAGCAGCATCAGAACCTCTCCACTTCTAGAGCGGAACCCTCTTCTAATACTGTTTACTAAATACATAGCTTTATTAGATATATTTCTACAATGTATGCTATTTTTTAAGTCACTTTGGATGTAGATTCCCAGATCTTGCTCACATGTAGATACCTTTATTTTTATACCCTTCATATAATAATTCTGCTGAACATTTTTCCTTCCCAAATGCATTATAATACATTTATCATTATTAAAGTTCATTCCATTTTCTTCTGCCCATTCCAAGATTTGTAATACATCTCTTCCAAATGTTAACCTATCATCAAATGTATCTACTACCCCTTCTATTTTCACATCATCTGCAAATTTCACCAACTTATTTCCACTACCTATATCTAAATTACTTTTAAATAAGCTAAACAGTAATGGTCCCAACACCAACCCTTGGGGGTCACCACTCCCCACCCCTAGACGTTCTGACAGGAAACCCCAGATCCTAACCTGTTGTTTTTTAATATTTAGCCACTGTTCCACCCATTTTACAATACTGGAGTCAATTTCAAATTTAATCAGTTTCTGAATAATCTTATTATGTAGGGCAGTATCAAAAGTGCGACTAAAGTCCTGCAATACCACATCCACACTCTTTTCTTCATCTATCCATTTGTGTATATGTTCATAAAAGGTAATGAGATTTGTCTCACATGACCTGCCAGTAACAAATCCATGCTGAATCTGATCTATTTTCCCCTTATTTATCATAATGCCCTCAATAGCCTCACCAATAATACCCTCAATTATTTTCCCCACCACCGACGTCAGGCTCACCGGTCTATAATTCACCACCTGATCCCTTTTCCCCTTCTTATAAATTGGCACCACATATGCTCTCCTCCGGCACCACACCCTCAGCAAGTGACCTTCGTCCCAACAAGGTAATAGCAGTTACCAGCTCATATCTCAAGTCTTTTAACATATAGGGGTGGATCTCATCTGGTCCTGCAGCTTTGTCCCCATTTAGCCCCATAATCTTTTTCATCACTTTCTCTTCTGTTATTATTTCCTTTGGGTCAAGATTACCACAATTATCCACCCTGATTTCCAACCTAATACTCTGATCCTTATATACAGAGGCCTATGATTCCTATGGCTAGGAAAGTGTACAATTCAGCAACCCTGCAATTAGGGCTGCACAGTACCAAAAAATAACCTCTGGAGCATTGTCCAGGCTGTTAGTGAAAAGGTGGGCCGTGATATTGGCAATGACTAGGCAGAGACTGCTAAGGATGCATTCATTGGAAGCCACAAGATATAAGTTTTGTTATGGCTGTGGACTCAAATTACACAGCCTCCAGAGCATTTGCACATGCAGTACCTCTAAGCAGATTAACTTAAGAGCAATCATCCTTTCAGAAGACACAAAAAACCGAAGCTATTGATTTCCCATTTGAGGGGCCATTCCTCTAAGACAGAAGCCTGTATGAAAAAGATTGATGAACAGAAAACAACCTATAAAAACTGGACCCAGAAGACCATATAGAGGGGGAAGTAGGGGAAGGGGCCTACTATCAGAGAACCTATTCCTATTGGGGAGCCCCAAGAGACGGAGGCAGGAGAGGTACAAGGCAGACACAGGCACATGCTCCTGAGCCACAAGGAAAAGAGAATTCCTAACTCTGTGTCAGCTGCAATAGAACCCCCTGCCAGTAGGAGGCTATCTTACTCATTACTTTCAAGAATGGGAAACCATCACCACAGACAACTAGGTGCTGGAAGCAGAGAGTCAGGGTCTAGCGCTTCACTTCACAAGCTTCCCAAAATTAAAAGAGCCTGAAAATCATCTCCCCTATCTCAGGAAAATTCCTGCTAGAATTGAAGGTAAAGATGCTGTTAAGGATAAAAGCATTGCTCCCAGATTGATTTGCCATTTTCCATGTAACTCCAGGGCAATTTTCCTATGATTTCCTGTAGATTACATTATTTCCTATGCAAGACAACTTACTCAATTTTTCCATATTACCATATAACCAGTGCAAGTCAATGAGAACAGTTTTCCTGTAGATGGCTCTATTTTCCTGTAAAATACAGGAATCTCTGTAGATCTGGGAACCCTGTAAAAAGCCATTGAAAAGGTCCATCCCTCTCAGTAGAGAAGAGGCTTATTCTCACGGTACTTTCCACACAAAGAATGATAATGGAGATTGGAGACCCGTTTCCTATTGGCGGCAGTTAGGGCTTCATTATATTTATCAGTTCCTATCCCCTAATGGCATTATTCCATTTGATACTTTACAACAGGACTATGGGTTTTCTGATCGGGATCTTTTCTGATGTTTGCAAGTTAAACATGATATATTACGACAACATTCAGATGTCTTTAAACTACCTACTCCACTACCCACCCTCTTGTCCATGCTGAGGGATTTGGTGGCTGGCCATCCATGGGGTTACCCAATAGGTTTCCTATATAAAATCTTGAGAGAATACTTGGAAGACTCAACTCAAACTGTTCCGGAGGGTTGGAACAGGGACCTGGATCTCCCGATGTTTCATGTCTCCTGGGTGAAAATAACCATAGCAGCCTTAAAAATTACATCTGCCAATATATGGAGAGAATTTGCTTGGAAGTGTTGATATAGCTTCTTCCACTCCCCAGCAGTCCTTGCAAAATACCTCCCAGCCACTTATGGTGCTTGTTGGAGGGGAAGTACTGTAAATGTAGATTGGCAGATCTGGGCCATGTTTTTTGGTTATGCCCCATGTTAATACCCTTTTGGTGATCTTTACAGGAGGGGCTGCTTAGGTGAGCGGCTGGAACTCACAGCAGAAGTGGTACTGTTGTCGATCTTTCCAGAGCATCATCCATCATGGCATAAAACTATGTTGCCCCTAGATCTTTTTGCAGTTAAGAAAGCAATAATGCATAGATGGATGACCACCGTCATACCCACATTTTTGGAGTGGAGACAGATTGTCATGGATATATATATATATATATATAGGCTTAAAAACTTGACAGCAGGAATCCATGACAGGCTCACTCCTTTCAGGGTCAAATGGCAGAGATGGATATGGCACATGGCACAAATTGATGCTGGCTTTGTACCTAATTAACAGGGAGTAACAGGGTCTAGTGGTGTGCCTCCTCAGCCGTGGTAGAACTTTCAAGGCTCTAGATATACCTTTGATACATGCGATAGTGTGTATTGAGTCCTGTAGACTCAGAATTATTACTGGTTCTGTGAGAATGTATCTAGAACTTGAGAGTTTGTTTTTATATCTCAGGGATGTAGCTCTCTACAATACTGAAAGTCTGTGATCTTTTATATACATGAATATAAGCCCTAAATTTCTAAGGCTGGTAATACTGTTCTCTATACTGTGTATTGATTTTCTATGTTTATGTTCAAGAAGCTTCGTTTAATAACAAGCATTTGCAAATGCTGAATGTTGTCTTCCTGGTGTTGGCATTGGTAGTGCCAGAGTTGGAGTTGCATAATAGGAATGGCAGTGAAGTATGGAATCGGCGTCATACCCACCACCTGCAGAGATTGACAGGCATTGGGGTGTGCCTTTGGGTCATCGGCCATAACGCTCAGACCATTTCATCTCACCCTCACGCTGCAGGCACTGACAAGTGTTGAGGTGTGTCTTGGGGTGTTTGGGTTTTACACTCACCCCAATCCATAAGGAAATACGCTGAAAGGGGTGCAGTATAGGAGAATGGGGTGAATTTTGGGGCCAAAGAGTCCAAGGCACACCTTGATGCCTGTCACTGGCTGCAGGGTGGGGGTGGAATGGCATGAGCATTACTGTCGACAATCCCAAGTCACACCACTGACACCTGTCAGTCCCTACAGGGTAGGGCATTATGGTGGTAAAGCCTAATGTCCTGGGCATTTCTTGGTATTTTCACTCCCAAGTTTTCAACATGGGCTTTTTGTGACCCCACCACATGAACAGTGACACTATCAGTTCGTTAGTCGAAATGTGATTTTGCACAATGACTATACCATTTGGTATCACAGCTGCGAAAACACATTTCAAACAGGATGTGAAAAATGACAGCTGCACTGTTCATGAGGAGGTGTAAAAAAATGGTAATGTTGAAAATGTGGAGTGAAAATATAACAAAATTGGTGAAGTCATGAGCGTGCATAGAAACTGCGCAATGTACACCCGTAATGTAATTTTTGGGGGGATCTTTTACACCGGATTTCCAACATAGGCATTTTGGGACCTCCACTCATGAACAGTGGCATTGTGATTTTCTTAAACTGTCCAAAATGTTGATTTCACACAGCGACCACACCCATTGTGTGCCACAGGTGCGAAAACATGTTTCAGGCAGCATGTGAAAAATGGCAGCTTTACTGTTCATCAGGCGGTGTGCAAAAATGACAATACTAAGAATCTGGAGTAAAAATACAAAAAATTTGGGACGTTACGAGTGTGCGTGGGAACTGTGCTACGCATGCCCGAAACACAGTCATTTTGGGGAATTTTTTCACCAAATTTGCAACATAGGCTTTTTGGGATTCTACCTCATGAACTGTGACACTGTCATTTTGTGACGTGGTCCCGAAAGGTGATTCTGCGCAGTGACCGCGAAATCATCTTTTGGGACCCATTAGTGAAACGACAGTGACTGAGTTCATGAGGTGGGGTCCCAAGAACCTCATGTTGAAAATTTGGTGCCAAAATTCACAAAAATGGCCGAGATATACACCAAAGTTGAAAAAAAACCATTTATGCTATTATACAGCTTACTGGCATTTCTTCAGTTCACGGTCGGCTTTGAAGAGTGCAGACATGTTCCGGTCCACCGAAGATCATCCGCAGACTCGAGGTAAGTATAGGGTATGGGGGTGCAGGGAGGTGTGCACACAGAGGGTGGTGCGGGCTGAGAGAGGGGGCACCGGAGATAACGAGGGACCGTTTCTGTTTTACAGGTTTAAAAAAACAAAAAAAAACTTTGCAGGAAGGTTTTAATTTTTTTTCCCCACAGGTGTGTCTTGGCATACTGGGGTGAGCTCCCAGTGGGCCACCTGTGTTTCTTTACAAGGGAGACTGAAGCTGACAGGGATTGGGCCCCCCGTTGGCACACAAAACGTGTTTGTGTTTGGGGGGTGCATAATGCCGAGGGGGATTGGGCACCCCCTCAGCAGTTAAATTCAAACAGGGGCATATTATTCCAAGGGGGATTGGGCTCCCCGTTGGAAAACTGGGGAGAGGACATGCTGACAGGGGGATTGGGCACCCCCAATGTTGACTTTCAGGCTGCACTGTAATGCCGCCATGTTTATTGAAATGTTACACCAGGCGAGGCATGCCCTGCATTGGTGGGTCACTCCCTCATTGCAGCAGCAAAATTGTTTTAAGTTGGTGGCACACTTTTAAGCTGCTGTCATAGACAGCGTGGTATTTAATTCGTGCCACAGAGCCCAACCCAAAAAAGCAGTGGTGCCATTGGCTACAACACGACCGCACCTCCAAAACCTGCTGTTCTAAGCTACTCCAATATGACAACATAAAAACTATATTTAAAAAAAATGGCAACATTGGGGGCAATGATACCATTGCTACAACAAGGAAAGTGGCTGAGATCATTGGATCTGAAAGAAGCGTAATTTCAGATGCCTGTAATACCCTCACACAGAAAGTTTCTCAGCTTCAGACTAGGAAAAGAGAAATACCATTTCACAACACTGCCTTTTGACTGACATCAGCTCAGATGGTGTTTACAAAGTACCTAGAGGCAGTAGCTGAATTCCTGCAAAGAAAAAGGATATTAGTGTATCTCTACCTGGGTCCTGGATGACTGGCTAGTAACAGGGAGATCAAAAGTGGAGGCACTGAATTCTGGCACATGTAAGAAACATGCTAGAAAAGCTGGGTTTCCTCCTGTACATAGCAAAATCCCAGGCAGAACCCAGTCAAGTGCTGGTGTTCATAGGGGCAGAGCTAAATACCCCTCTTGGGGAAAGCATTTTTCCACAGTCAAGAGTGGAACGACTGCTGTGCTGTGCAAGGTCCTTCAAGTTAGGCAAACTGAAGCCAGCAAGGGACTTCTTGCAATTATTAGACTGCATGTCATCTGCAACAGCTGTGGTACCATAGGTTCATCTACAGATGAGAGTTGTACAGTACCACTTAAAAAGGCACTGGCATCAAAAGTCGAATTCACTAAGCCAGCCATTACCAGTCACAAACAGTATGATCAGGGATTTGGACTGGTGGGAAGAGGTGGACAACCTCAGAGATGGAATTCCTTTCCAACAATTTTCCATGACTGTCACTCTGACAACAGATGCCTTCCTGTTGGGATGGGGGTGCATCTAGAAGAACAGATAATAAGTGGTGTCTGGTCCCTGCAAGAGCAACAGGAGCACATAAACCTTCTAGAGCTCAGGGCAGTACTCCTGTCAATGCAGTCCTTCTCAGATCTGTTGCAAAACCAGTCAGTTCTAATAAGAACAGACAATACTGCCACAATGTACAGCATAAACAACAAGGGTGGTACAAGACCCTCAAAACTCTGCACCGAGGCAATGAGAATCTGGAATCTGGCTTACTCACTGAATGTAATCTAGATTTAGTGTTTGCCATATTGGTCCTTGTAAGAACAGATCCAGAAGCAAATGATTTGATACCTTTTAATGGACCAACATAGATGTAACAACAAGAATAGAGTGCTCTAGCTTTCGGACCAACCAGTTCTTCATCAGAAGCGTAATGACAGTTATTTAGGAAAAACAATACTTTTAACAACTAGATCATGCAGAAAAAAACAAAAAAATCCCCATTGGTTTGAAATATTCATTTAAAAAAACAGAAGATGATGTCAGAGAAGCTACACAATACCATGTTACCTTAAGTTGGGAGTGTCCCAGGGTTAAAGGTGCTTGGTGCAAAGCACATACAAAGAATTCCACTGCATATAAATTCAATTGACATGAGATAACATTACTTGGGCAGATGGCTCTTAAATCAAGCTATGAGTGTCACAATTTGTATAAGAATGCAGTTACTGTGGGGTCTTAATTCCTTGGTGGTCTTGACAAGAGTTTTTTTTTTTGTTTGACACTAATACTGTCAATTTATAGTTATATTATCATTTATAAAGTCCTATTACTACACCAGAGGGTTTTGAAGTTTATGGGGCATACTATCTAGCTGGAGAGTATAGCTGAGTAATGGGTCCAGCTTAGTTTTACACATCATACAGTGTGTACTGATCTTTTTAAAACAGCTTTACTGGTAATTTCTTGTCTGTAATACATACATTGAAACTTCTTGGAGTCCTAAGACAATCTTAGTATGTCTTTAATCCAGCTGGGAGTTGTTTTCCAGTAATTACATTCTTATACACATTATGACACGCATAGCTTGATTTAAGAGCCATCTGCCCAAGTAATGTTATCTCATGTAAATTGAATTTATATGCAGTGGAATTCTTTGTATGTGCTTTGCACCAAGCACCTTTGACCCTGGGACCCTCCCAGCTTAAGGTAACATGGTACAGTGTAGCTTCTCTGACATCATTTTCTGTTTTTTTAAATGAGTATTTTAAACCAAGGGGGAATTTTTCTGTTTATTTCTGCATGATCTAGTTGTTAAAAGTATTTTTTTTCTAAATAACTGTCATTACATTCCTGACAAAGGACTTGTTGGTCTGAAAGCTAGAGCACTCTGTTCTTGTTGTTATATCTATGTTAGTCCATTAAAAGGTGTCACTGAATGTAAAAATTGCAGCACTGCATCTGCCAAGGAAGGACAATGTACTTTCAGTCACCCTAAGCAGGATAAGCCAGGGAAACAACAAATTATCTCTAAACAAACAGGTAGTAAACATTCTTGTAAGGAGACAGGGAATATCTGTAGAGGTACATTTGTTCGCCTCAAGGGACAATCACAAACTACAACTGTTTTTTGCTGCAGGCCTACCTATGGATATACTTATACTCAACTGGAAGGGAAAGTTCCTGAATGTTGTCCCTCCATTCCCTCGGATACAGAGTACTGTGGAAACTGAGGAGGGAGTCATCCAAAATGATTCTGGTAGTGCCAAACTGGACAATATGTCCATGGTACGCTCTCCTGCTGTCTCGGTCATGCAAGAACCACATCTCACTATCCATGAGACACAACCTGACTCTGTCACAGGGCAGGGAGAAATTCCCCCAAACTTCAGAACACTGAGCTGAAGGTATGGTTCTTGTGGACCTAGAATATTCAGGTATGAATCTTTCAGATAAAGAGTTAAATATTCTGAATGGTTCAGGAAAACACTCCACAAGAAAGTCTTATTTCTCAAAATGGAAAACTTTTCCATATGGTATTCAGGAAAGGGTGCATCCTCCCCAGAAGCTAGTTTGGCTCTGGTTCTTGGCTACCTGGAGCACTTACATTCAAATAGACAGAAACTCACAACTGAAAGTCCACCTGGCAGCAGTATCAGCTTTCCTGCCAGCAGGAAAAACTAGAAGCTGGATTCTCAAAGTACTTTGAAGGTGCAAAAAATGTGCAAGTCCCCAAATATTGCAGGTGCAGAAAAAATTGCACTGCATGTACGCAGCTGCAGAAAAAAATACACCACAGATTGCAGAAAACATGTAGTTGCGGAAATTCTTGCACAAAAAAAAGCCACTGAAAAGAATGGCTTCACCCCTTAAAGGCTATTCTCAGCCACTGTTTTTCCACAGTTGCGGAAAAAATGTTGCGCACGTGCTGCACTAAAGAGAGTGAGGCATAACTCAACCTGAGCTAAAGGATGTATACTATCAAGTGAGAAACAATTATAGGAGGGGATGCAGGCACCATGCAACTACAGCAAACCAAGGAGCCTTATAGTAGTGTCAGATGTTAAACCACATATAACACACATTTCAGTTGAAATTCAACCAACCACAACCATATGACCATGTGCAGCCCATAAAGGATCCCCACAGGCAGTAGAGGCAGAGGTGGTAACAACCAGAAGTGTGTACTACAGAAGAAGGCAAAAGAAAAACCTCATAGAGAGAGACACACAACTAACAGTTACAAAATGCCACTGGGTGCATGGGCCTACTACATGGGGAGTGCAGGGCACAGGCAACACCAAGGAGTACCACAGCTGCCACACGTGTGCTGCTCTTGGCTGGCTGTAGTTTCCCAGTGTTGCATACTGTTGCATCTACTGCTGTTGTGCAAGGCCAGGCAGGCCAGGCCACTGCTGTGTTGCAAGGTCCTGCTGGTACAGGTGGTGCTGCTGTGGTCCCAGTTTTGGGACTGGCTGTTGGCCTTGCTGGGAGTACTGGTTCTGCTGCATCTTTTGCAAGACTGTCACAGTCCCCTGCTCTATTTACTATGGATAATCTGTTGTTCTGTCTGTTGGGCCTGTTATATTATTTCTGCAGCTGCAGATCCATATTAGCGCAAATTCTGCATGTGCGAAATTCTGCAACTCCCCATTTTTTTGCAATTTTCTGCATGTGCAGAACTTTTAACTGTGAATATGCCGCACGTGCATTTCCACAGTTTTGCTAGCCTTTTTTGTGGAATTTCCTGTCTCTTTGTGAATCCAGCCTCAGATCTCTAGTTTCACATCTTGGGCTAGATTCACTAACGGTTTTAGAACTAAGTCCCACACCACAATTCGAGTTGTGGACTGAAATCCCTGCAGCTGTGGAGATTGCTATGCACAGTGCTGCATTTGCAACAGATGTTATAGCTGGTCCCACTGGCCATAAAAGTTGTCCATAACTGCGGGGATATCCTTGAAAATGCCACCTGCAAGCTGCCATATATAATGGAGCTGTTTGTAATCCAGCTCCACCTTTGTGAATACTTGCAGCTGTGGGAAAACTGTGGCAACCTGCAGAACTGCAAGTGGCAACCCACTTGCGCTGGGTTTTTTTCTGCAGCTGTAGGAATTTCTGCCATTTTGTGAATCCTGACCCTTGTGTTCAAGAGATTCTTCAAAGGCCTGCTTCACCTGCAACCCCCATAACCCCCAGTCAGGGAACCTATACTCCCCTTGGACTTGAATATTTGCCTGGCACAGTTGGTACAGGTCCCCTTTTAACCAATATCCTAGGCACTGTTCACCAGAAATTTGTAACATGGAGAACTTCCTCATAGCCATGACCTCTGCTAGAAGAGTCCATGAGCATCAAGTCCTGTGCACAGAACCTAACTACATAATTATGCACAGTGGTAGGTTAGTACCCAAGACAACAGAAAATTCCTCCCAAAACTGGTGTCAGAATTTCATCTTAAGCATGCAGTTACTTTATCTGTACCATTCCCAGCACATTCTAGTCCAGAACAGAAATTACACTGGTTGGATGTCAAGAGACCCCATAACACTATCTTGGCAGAACAAAAGGCATCATGACAGACAGCAGTCAGCTGTTTGTCACTTATGGCGATGTTGGTAAGGGCAAACCTGCAGCAAGAAAGACCATTTCAAGGTGGCTGGTGTCCTGCATCCAGTTCTGCTATGAAAAAGCTGGTAGGCAGTAGGGGTGTGCAAGTAGCGAATATCATTTCCCGAATATCACAACTAATGCACTTTTCGTTATTTGGATCCGAACAACAAACAGTCACTATTCATGAGGTATTCATATTCAGGAAAGTGTTCCCCCTCCCCATGTGGCTAGGGCTAGTCTCCTGGCCACTTGTCATCTCCATTTTATGTTTACAAAGTCTCCCACCCACCTCACTCTCATCCCACGTCCCAAACAAACTGCCAGTTGGCAATGGCATATTGCTGCTGATTCCTGACACACTGCCAGGACCCAACACCATCATTGCATTTTAAAAGCTCCTATTCCCACAAACTGTCAGTCTCCTCCCCATGTGCCCAAACACTAGTGCCCAACTACATTTGGTTCTGGCACTCACCTCACTTGCCATGAGCCTTGATTGGGGGGGCTAAGAAAACTAAAACTGGCTAGCCAGTCAGATCCCCCTTCCACTGTAATGCATCCTACTGTAAGCTGTACTTGATGTGGAGCTTTCCAACTCAATGAATGGAGCATGAATTACATAGAAACATAGAAACTAAGAATTTGGCAGCAGATAAGGACAGTTTGGCCCACCTAGTCTGCTCATTTACCCTACCTGTTTCATATACCACAGATCCTAAATGATCTGTGGTTTACTAAACTGCATAATACATAGGGAATTTAGAAAGGTCTGAAACAAGACTGTATTGCTTTTAGGAATTTAAAATTATCTAAACTGCATGTTACATATGGAATGTAGAAAAATCTGAAACAAGACTGTATTATAAATAAATTTGTTGTCTGTGCAAGATTTGAATAATACTTTTGGGAATTTTGAATTGTCTAAACTGCATAGTACTTAGGGAATTTAGAAAGGTCTGATACAAGGCAAGATTCTTTCTTCCTTGGGGGAAGACAAAGGTGATCAAATGGAAGGACAATGAAGCTGGAGGGGATACCAGACAAGGGATCAGGCAGGTCTTGGGTATTGGTACTGAGTCATTAGGGTACAGGGTGGTATGGTGCAGTGGATGTGGGACGGCCATGGTGTTGGATATAGCATTGAGGCTAGGGGGCTGCATGGTGTGTTGGCAGCTTACACAGCTTAGGGAGGAGGTGGAGTGGTTGACATGGGCACTAAGCAGGGTGGGGGAGGGGCATGGATGAGGAAAGGTGGAGGGACAAGAGTGCACCAGATGGGCAAGGGAGCAAGAGAGAACATAGGTGGGGCCACGGGCTTAGCAACATGTGTAGAAAAGGAAAGGGGAAGAGGGGGGGGGGGATTGGAGGAGGTCCAAACAGGGCACCAGCAGAGTGAGAGGAGAAAATGGGAACATAGAAGAGGCCGGGGAATTAGAAATAAGCAGGGCAAGGGGCCAGGGTGAGTAGCAAGTTGTCAGGTCAAAAAGAGCAAATCAAGCACAGGCAGGATATGGGAAGGTAACAGGAGGGGGAGCAGCGGGCAGTAGGCTGCAAAACAAGTGTACAGTGCAGGAAAAATTATTTGAACCTTTGATGACACATGAAGAAAATGAGGGAAAGGAGAGCTGCTGAAAGGTGGCCACAGGGGATAAAGGTGGGGCTAAGGTAATAGAAGGTTTTGGAAGAAGGGGGATGGAGGATGCACCTTTAGGGGGGAACCTTGACGGAAGTCTCCAAATGGCATAAGGGGTAGAGGAGAACACAATCTTAAGGGAGACACAACCCACAGAAGAAATAGAGAGGGGGTCTATAATAAGTTCAGGAAGGGGAAAGATTGACAGAGGGGAGAAGGAGGGGGGTAGCCATTCACAGAGAGAATCAGACAGAAAGGGCACAGGACAAGCAAAAAAGGAGGGGGCAATACTCGAAAAAAAACTAGGCAAGGATGAGAAGGAACAATGGGGATACCAGAAAGGAGGGGCTGCAGTACAGGGGGGAGCAGAACCGGGGGAAGGAGTTGGACAGTGGGGAAAAGGAGAACAGGGAGGTCGACGGGAAGCCGGGAAAGGGGATTAAGCTGAAAAACAAAGAAGCTTCAAAGAATACAAGCAGATGGAAGGGAGTAACAGGGCCTTTCTCATAGGAGACTCTGTAATAAACGGAATAAGATGGGTGGAAAGGGTGACAGGAGAAGCACAATTTGGGTAGAATGCATGCCAGGGATGATGGCACTTGCGATAAGGCACAATATACCCTTATGGGGCAAACAGCAAGATGGTGGGATGCACTTGGTGATACACATGGGCACCAATGGCTTGGAGGGGAATAGTCTAAAGGAGGTGCAGGCAAGATTCAGGGAGCTTCCCAGGTTTTGTCGTAATACAGAGTTCCAGTCTATCTCTTTTTCGGAGGTGCTGCCAGTGCCAAGAGTAAGCACACCAAGTAAACAAAGAATTGAGGACTTCAACACATGGCTGGCAGGTTGGTGTAAGCAGATGGGGTTTGGGATAGTGGGGGACTGGGGATTAACGTGAGAAGATGAGAGCCTATTTGCCCTGGACAGAATGCACTTGAACAAGGAGGGTTCAGCAGTACTAAAGATCAAGTTAGTGGAGTTTATTGAAATAACCGGGGGGAGGGTTATGACAAAGTCAGCTCAAAGAGGCAGGAGAGATAGCAGTATCAGCTAGGAGCAGGTTGATCCCCATCCTACAGGCACTACTAGGTGCATTCATGCAACAGCTCTGGGTGATAACTTACTGGATGTGGTCCTGACGAACAGGGAAAGTGTGGAAGAGGTGATGGTGGGAGAAGGTCTAGGCACCAGTGATCACAGAACTGTAAGGTTCAGGGTGAAAACAGGGAGGGGGTGAAATTGGAGCAGCACAAGGGTTATTGAGTTCAGGAAGACTGACTTTACCAGAATGAGGAGGATATTTAGTGAAGAAATGGAGGGGGAGGAGAAGGGGAATTTAGGAGGAATGGAGGAGTTATGGGAAACTATCAAAGAGGGGGTACTGAAAGCCACATAAATTTGCATTAAGAAGGTAAGAAAGAACAAAAACAGAAGGAGACCACTCTGGTTTACAATGGAGGTGGCATGGGTGATCAGGGAAAGAAAAAAGGCCTTCAGGAACTACAAGACACAGAGGAAGAAGGATAGGGAGTCTTACAGTGAAAAGCTGAAGGTAGCAGAGTGGAAGATAAGGAGGGCCAAAGCTGACTCTGGGGAAAAAATTGCTAGGCAAGCCAAAAGGGGGGATAAAACTTTTTTAGGTATGTATGAAAAAGTAGGAAGGCGAGGCAGGGGATGGTTCAGTTGAGAGGAGAAGGGGGAATACAACTGGAAGGGAATTTTGGGAAAGCAGAAATGCTAAATAGCTACTAAATAGCTACTTCTGCTTGGTAATCATGGAGGAGGGAGGGAGGGAGTAGGGGACCCAAGCTGACAGGGAGAGGTAGGGAAGACAAAAAGGTAGATCCTAGCTCATTCAGTGAAGACAGGGTAAGGGAGGAACTAGGCAGGTTAAAAGTGGACAAGGCAATGGGGGCCAGACGGCTTGCACCTGAGGGTTCTCTGGGAACTGAGGGAGGAGCTGACAGTCCCACTGACAAGGCTGTATAACTTGTCCCTGGATACAGGATGTGTGCCAAGAGACTGGAGGGGGTGAATGTGGTGCCACTGCATAAGGGAGGCAGTAAGGAGGTGGCAGAGAATTATTGCCCAGTCAGCCTCACCTCAGTGGTGGGCAAGGTGATGGAGGGACTTATAAAAGAAAGGGTGGTTGACTACCTGGTGGACAGCGAACTACAGGACCATAGGCAGCATGACTTCACAAATGGGAGGTCATGTCAGATGAACCTATAGCTTGGCAGAAGACACCAGGAGAAAGGACTGCTGTGTGACTGAACTTCTCTGCTGGGACTAAAGTAGAATAACTTTTGTACTTGACCTTTAATTTAGGGTAAAAAAAAAACTAACATACAAAAAAAAAAAGTGTGTGTTTGGGTTAACTGAACTGAATGGGTATCTGAAGAGTTATCTAGGTGTAAATGTCAGGTGACTGAAAGGACTTAACTGCTGTGAGGTTTAAATTATTTGTAGAAAGATCTGTAAGTAGGGGGAGTGGCTTAGCTAGAAGGAAGCTACATTTAAAGACTGCCTTAGAAAGATTCTGCTAATAGTAGCAGAAGACACCAGGAGAAAGGACTGCTGTGTGACTGAACTTCTGCTGTGGATCTATATTGCCTCCTTCCTCCCCCCACAAAGCTAGTTCTATTTTTATAGGCACAGAATTTGACTGACAACAGGAACTTCCTGTTTAGGGCAGGAAGTGAGTGATCACAGAACCACCAAGGACCCACCATCCTAGAAGGGCAAGAGTAGCCTCCGGCCCCTCTAGCTGCTGGAGGTCTGCCTCTGAGCAAGTAAGTGGTCTACTGAGAAATATAGGATATTCTTGTCTCAGAACAGGACAATCAGGAGCTTAAAGGGCACACAGGCAGAAAGTAAGGAGAGAGAGAAAAAAACAGAGGAAAGAGTAAGGATTGCAAACAGTTAAGTGCCAGAAATAAGACATGATTGGAGTGGTGCAGTGCAGTGGCTGTGGAGCAGCAGTCTTCCGGAAATGTTCTGGAGGATGCAGTGTTGTCCCATCTGCAGGCACCTCTCTGGGCTGAGGGAGGAGGTTGCTCATCTCCAGGCTGAGTTGGCCAGGTTTGTGGGACCTCCTCTCCCATCCAGGGACCACCAGGGCCAATGCCGCTGCCTCAGAGGTTGCCAAGAAAGAGGAGCAGTTGGACCACAGTGGGCTCAGGGAGGGTGAGGGTGGTGGAACAGAGGCGCATCCCTCCAGTTGTACCTCTCACAATTCCTATGCCATTCTGGCAAAGTGTGGTTCCTCTATGGAGGCACCCACAGTGGAGACCAAGGAGGATGCTGGGAACCTCGACAAAGGAGACCCTTGGGAGGGTGGCAGAGGACCCTGCAGGGATGGAAACAACTCCTGGTGGGGACTCCTTTGTTAGAAAGGTAGAACTGGGGAGGAAGGGAGAGGGAAGGTGCCTCCCTGGCGCCCATGGCTTGAGGGACAGGGAGCGAATCCTCAGGATTGCCAGAGCAGCTGCACAGGGAGGAGCTGGATGTCATTGTCCACCTAGGGACAAATGACCTGGCTAAGAAAGGGATTAGAGAAGTGCAGGAAGAGTTTGTGGAATTGGGAGGGGCCTTGTCAAGTCAGCACGCAGGTAACCTTCTCGGAGGTGCTACCCATCTATGGCATAGAGAGGCTAGGTGTTCCGCACCATGGGATCTAATCAGTGGTTGAAAAACTGGGTGTGGAGCTCAGGGATTTGGCTTCATTGGGGACTGGGGGTCCACCTGGAGTGATGCAAGCCTATACTGGCATGATGGGCTGCATCTGTCCGGGAGGGGAACCAGGATCCCAGATGATAGGTTTAAATGCTTCATTGGCAAGCTTTTAAACTAGCCAAGGGGAGGCACTAGAATGGAGCAGGAAAATCCTAGTCCCCCCCCAAATAATCACGGTAGTAAGTGCGGCAAACACCAACATAGAGGTGTCGATAGGGAGAAGGGCTGGGGTAAATGGAGAAAGTGACAAAGGCAAGAAGGACAGGGATGGGGCAAAAGGGAGTAAGGCCATCAGGAAATGGAGGTAATGAGTACCAATGCCCGTAGTCTGGGCAACAAGCCCTGAGCTGGTGGCCTTGATGGAAGAGGGATGCCTGGATATCGTAGCAGTCATAGAAACATGGTACACAGAGAACCATGACTGGATGTTAACATACCAGGGTACATAACCTACAGGAGAGACAGGCAGGGGAGAAGAGGGGGAGGAGTAGCTCTCTATGTAAAGGAAGGGATAAAAGCAATTGAACAAAAGAGTAAACAGGGAGCAGAGGAGGCACTGTGGGTCACCTTGGAGACTGGAAAGGGCACCACAATCCGCACAGGGGTTGTGTACAGACCCCCATGTCAGGGGGAAGGAATGGACAAGGATATGATAGAAGGCATTCTTAGAATGGCAGAGAAAGGGGAGATACTGTTGATGGGAGACCTGAATATGCCAGATGTTAACTGGAGCACATTTGCTGCAGCCACATCCAAGAGCAGGGCCATTCTTGATGCCCTACAGGTGGCAGGCATTAGACAGCTAGTTTCGGGAACCCACTCATGAGGGAGCAATCTTAGACCTCATACTCTCAAATGGAGGCAGTGAGAGGATCTCAGATCTAGAAGTGGGTTGCCATCTGGGGACAAGTGACCATCAAACAGTGTGGTTCACGTTAAACTCAGCTACAGAGTCAAGCCTACAAAAGTGAGGGTACTGGACTTTAGGAGGGCTGACTTTGGTAAGATGGGAGAGTGCCTCAGAAAAGCACTAGCAAACAGGTTAGAAGGAGGGTGGAGCAACAATGGGGAATTATCAAACTGCCATCACAGAGGCAACAAGCCTTTGTGTGAAGCAAATAAATCAAAACGAAAAAGCCTCTATGGTTCTCAAAAGAGGTGGCTGTGAAAGTCAGGAAGAAAAAGATAGCATTCGAAGTATAAGAAACACAGAAGGAGCAGGACAGACAGCTGTACCAGTTAAGGCAGAAGGAAGCAGGGAGGGAAGTCAGAATAGCAAAGGCCCAAACTGAGGAAAGATAGCCAACCCAGTTAAGAAGGGATAAAACCATTTATAGGTACATCAGCGAGCTTAGAAAGACAAAGGGAGGATTAGTGAGGCTGAATAGAATGAACGTGGGTGGGCAGAGGGGACAGTGAAAAGCAGGAATACTGAACAATATTTCTGCTCAGTATTCACAAAGAGGAGGGGAAGTGCCTAATCCAATTAACAGAAGCAATCTTGATAGGGGGTCGATCCCAGTCCTTTCACAGAAGAAAGGGGTCTGCAAGAACTCCTAAAACTGAAGGTGGACAAAGCAATGGGTCCTGATGGAATTCACCCCAGAATTCTAAAAGAATTAAGGGAGGAACTAGTGAAACCACTGGCTACTCTTTTTAATAAATCATGGGAGGATGGTGTGGTACCCGAGGACTGGAGGAAGGCGGATGTGATTCCCCTTCACAAAAGTGACACCAAGACAGAGGCAGGAAACTACAGACCTGTCAGTCTGACCTCTGTGGTAGGGAAAGTGATGGAGTCACTTCTGAAGGAAAGAATAGTTGAGTATCTAGAAGCCAGTGGAGCACAGGACCTAAGGCAGCATGGGTTCACAGTGGGAAGGTCATGTCAGACGAATCTAATAGATTTCTTTGACTGGGTGACCAAAGTAGTAGACCAGGGAGGGGCTGTGGACATGGCCTACCTAGACTTTAGCAAGGCATTTGACACAGTCCCACACAAAAGATTAATAGTCAAATTAACCAGCCTGGGAGTGGGTCCCAGGGTGGTAGCCTGGTAAAACATTGGCTGGACAACAGGACACAGAAGGTAATTGTAAATGGAGTCCACTCTGAAGAAAGGGGGTTACTAGTGGGGTACCACAGGGTTCAGTATTGGGTCCAGTCCTTTAATGTCTTTATCAGTGACATTGCAGAGGGACTGGAAGGAAAAGTATGCCTTTTGCAGATGACACAAAGATCTGCAACAGGGTTGATACACAAGGAGGCGTGGAAAGGATGAGAAAGGATTTGGCAAGGTTGGAGGAATGGTCAGTATGACAGCTAGGATTCAATGCAAAGAAGTGCAAAATAATGCACCTGGGAAACAAGAACCCAGGGGAAGAATACACAATGGGTGGGAGGTAGTAACAACAACAAAAGGAAAGGGACCTGGGGGTAATCATATCAGATGACCTTAAGGTTAGCAAGCAATGTGAGAAGGCAGTAGGGAGGGCTGGGGGTATACTGGGATGTATAGGGAGAGGCATCAGCTGCAGAAAACAGGAAGTTGTTATCCCTCTGTACAGACAGTTGGTGAGACCCCATCTGGAGTACTGTGTCCAGTTCTGGAGACCCCATCTCCGCAAGGACATAGACTGGATAGAGGCAGTCCAGAGGAGGGCAACTAAAATGGTGCAGGGTCTGCAAGAGAAGCCGTATGAGGAGAGACTAAAGGAGCTTAATATGTATACCCTTGAGGAAAGAAGGGAGAGGGGGGACATGATAGAAACTTTTAAGTACCTCAGTGGAATCAACAAAGTCCAAGAGGGTAGCATCTTTCAGTAAAAGAGACGTGCAAGAACAAGGGGACACAATTTAAAGATAGAAGGAGGGCGGTTCGGGGGCAATGTGAGGAAGTATTATTTCACAGAGAGGGTAGTGGATGCATGGAACAGCCTTTCTGAGGAGGTTGTGGGGTCTAAAACTGTGGGAGAATTCAAGAATGCATGGGACAGACATAAGACAATTCTTGTGGGGGGTAGGAAGAAATAGGCTGTTGGTTAACTAGGATCTACGGCCTATCCTGTAGGTAGGGAAATGGGCAGACTAGATGGGCCTAGCGGTCCTTATCTGCCGTCAAAGTCTATGTTTCTATGTAACCTGATAGAGTTCTTCAATTGGGTGATGCAGGTGGTTGATCAGGGAGGGGCGGTGGACCTAGCCTATCTGGACTTCAGTAAGGCCTTTGACACCATCCCTCACAGAAAGCAAATAGATAAGCTGGAAAGCTTTGGGATGGGACAGAAAATAACTAGATAGGTGGAAAACTGGTTGACAGGTAAAAGCCAGAGGGTGGAGGTGAATGGAGTGCACTCCAGGGAGAGAGGGGTGACGAGTGGGGTACCCCAGGGGTCGGTACTGGGATCCCTCCTTTTTAATATCTACAGTATATCAGTAATGTAGCAGATGGGCTGGAGGGGAGGGTGTGCCTATTTGCTGATGATACAAAGATCTGCAATAGGGTGGACACCTCAGGTGGGGGGGGGTAGAAGCTATGAGACAGGACCTGAAGAGACTGGAAGGACCGTCGGAAACTTGGCAGCTGAATTTCAATACCAAAAATTGTACGGTGATGCATATGGGGCATAAAAACCCACAAGCCGCTTACACTCTAGGGGGAGAGGACATTAAGAAAACCGAGCAGGTAGGTAACCAATGCAGCAAAGCAGTAGGAAAGGCAAATGGAATGTTGGCGTGCATCAGGAGTGCCATAACCAGCAGAAGTAGGGAGGTAATCATACCTCTTTATAAAGCTTTGGTCAGGCCGCACCTGGAATACAGGGTCCAGTTCTGGAGATCACACCTAAGTAAGGACATATAAGGTGTAGAGAGGGTACAAAGAAGGACAACCAAGATGGTGCATGGCATGCAGGGGAAGTCATATGAGCAGAGGGCGAGGGAATTAGATCTGTACCCTTTGGAGATTAGAAGGGATAGGGGGAACATGATTGAAATGTTTAAGTTTGTAAAGGGGATAAACAAGGTGAAGGGGGGAGCTTATTCAAAAGGAAGGAAGGGGCTAAAACTAGAGGGCATAGTCTAAGGTTAGAAGGAGGAAGATATACAGGTAATATAAGGGGGCATTTCTTCATGGAGAGGGTGGTGGAGGTCTGGAATAAACTACAAGAGGAAGTGGTGGGGGCTGAAACAGTGGAGGGATTCAAGAGGGCATGGAACTGACACAAGTCTCTATCATATCCCCCTCTCTTTCTCCTCTCCTCCAGAGAATAAATATTGAGATCCTCCAGTTTCCCCTCGTACAATTTTTGGTATAGCCCCTGCACCATTTTTGTCACCCTATTCTGAACCACTTCTACTCTGTCTGTGACCTTCTGGAAATGCAATGATGGTTTTGGCTCCTGGTTGTGTGCCAGGACCAGGTGGCAAAATGGCATTGTAAATATGGCAGTTTGTTTGGGATGTGGGATAAGGGGGAGTGGGTGGGAGACCTCATAAACATAAAATGGGGAGGACAGGTGGCCAGGAATCTAGCCTGGCCATCTGGGGATGGAGAAAGGGTCCTGTTTTAGTGTATCGGCAAACCCAGCCAAATACATGAATAATGAATACTGAATACCTGAATATTCAGGCACTGAATACGAATATTCAGAATCAGGTATTCACACACCCCTGGTAGATAGCCCCCCCCCAGGTCTCAGAGCACACTCCACAAGGGGCACTGCAGCATCAGTGGTCACCTCAAAGGACATTCCTTTAACAGACATCTGCAAAACAGCTACTTGGAAAACTGTTCACTCATTTATAGAGAATTACTGTCTGGACATTCTTTCCAGAAGAAATGCAAAGTTTGGGACTGCAGTATTACAGAACCTTATCCCTAAATAGATTCCAGCCTTCCAAGGTACTGCTGTGTAGTCTGCAGTTTTTGTATGGCATCACTATCCTCCACCAAGATTGTGGCTCTGGCACTGCCCTTGGCCGGCTGCATCCTCCTCGTCAATCTGCCCGCTCCCCAGCTGTTGCTCAGCTCAAGCCTTGAGCAGGCTCCTCCGCCGAGATTGTGGCTATGGCACTGCCTTTGGCCGTCCGCATCCTCCTCACCAATCTCCCCGCTCCCGAGCTGCTGCTCAGGTACACTTTGCCAGCACTAGGACCCCTCGGCTTGTAATTTGATTGGTCCTTCTACAGCTGTTTCTAGTCTTCCTTTGGCTGCTACAGGCCCCTACTACGTCTCTATTGGACTCAGCTCTACCCTGTATTTGTAGCACTTGGCGCTTCTGCTGACCCTGTTTTCTGTATCTGCAGTGCCAGGCGCTCCTGTATAACTGAACTTGCAGTGTCAGGTGCTCATGTAATCGCTGTGCTTTTTTTTCTTTTCCCCATTAGCAAATTATACTGTACTGCCACTAGAGGGACACAATCTTTATCTAAAGCGATCCCTGCTTGTTGGTCATATAGATACCTTCCTAAACTACAGCTACCCCCAACATCTGACCAGCCCCCCTCCGCGCTCCCTGCTTATTAATTCCTTCTGTTCCTAAATCAGTTGTTCACCAATTTCTCTGCCTTTATGAACAATGCATCCCCTGCTCCCCTCTCTCCCCTCCCTTGTTCTGCTCATATCCCTCTCTTTACCACCTCCACTTGCTCACTACTCATCTGTTCCTAATAACTCTCCCAACCCATCAGTTTATTTATTTATTGAAATGTTTCACCAGGAAGGCACACTGAACAAGTTGGTCGTCTCCCTGTGCGACCTTGGGGGGTACATTGATGAAGAATTAGACATACAGTTTACCATTTAACATATCCAAGAAATTAAACATTCAATTACATTTGTAACAGGACATACAGTTAAACAATATCATAAATAATCATACAATTACATTTGTGACATAACATACTGTTAAATATATCTAAATATATCATACCTGTGGAATATGCATTTAATTACAAGTGGCATATCTGAGGAATGTAGTACAGAAATTTAATGTAAGCTTGGAGCCAACTCCTTACAGGAATGGATCGCAGTTAAGAATCAGATAATTTAGCAATTATGGAATGAACGAGGTGCAGTGAGGGGACATTAAGGAGGGTAGAGTGGTAGACAGGAGAAACCAGCTGGGGGAAGGAGAGGATAACAATGGGGGGAACATTACCAGAGCAAAGGGATCAAAAAATCAGTTGCAAGGGGCAAGTTAACACAGGGCTAGTGCAATCTGGGAGCACCTCAGACAGAACAAAAAGTGCAAGTTACTAGCTCAAATGAACTGATTCCTTTGTTTAAGGGCAGCGGGGTAGAGAGGAGGGCAGGAGGGAGGTGGGGGTAAGGGATAGGGTAGGAAAGGACAGGTCATACCTGGAACTGTCCCCTTTAGAGTGTGGAGATCGCTGCCAGGGGTGGAATGAGGTGAGGACTTAGAATAAGGGGCAGGAGTAGGCAAGGACAAGTTGGGTAGAGATAGTAGTGTGGATGCTAAAGGGAAGGAGGAAGAGGGGTGGGAGAAACTTGCTCAAGACTAGGCCTCTTTAGGATGCTGAGAACCCTGCCAAAGAGCAGAGTCAGGCGAGGACGAGTTGGGTAGAAAGGATGGAGGGGAAAGGGGAGGGAAGGAAGAGTCATTTCCCATTGCTGGAACCCCTCCAGGATGCTGAGAACCCTTCCAGGGGGCAGAACTAGGTGAAGACACATTGGGAAGAGAGAAAAGAAAGGATGAAGGGAAAGGAGGGAAGAAGAGGAGGGAAGGAAGAAGCTTGCCTAAGACTAGGCCACTCCAGGATTCTGAGAACCCTGCCAGAGCGCAGAATCAGGTGAGGACTAGTTGGGTAGAAAGGATAGAGGGGGAGTAGGAGTGAAGAGTAATTGCCCAGTGCTGGACCCCTCCAGGATGCAGAGAACACTGCCAGGGCATAGAATTAGGTGAGGTCAAGTTGGGCAGAGGGAAATAGGGGGATAGAAGAGGAAAGGAAAAAAAGGAGGGAGGGAAGAAACTTACCTGAGAGTAGACATTGCCAAGGTGCTAAGAATCCCAACAGAGGGCAGATTTAGGTGAGGACAAGTTGGGTAGAAAGGAGGGGGGAGGAGGAGGAGGAGGAGGCTTGCCCCATGCTAGATCCCTCCAAGATGCTGAGAATCCTGACAGAGGTCAAAAATAAGCAGGGGCAAGTTGGTAATGGAAGAATGTTACAGGTAGGAGTGAGGGGGTAAGTATTGAAGGGAGAGGACAGCATGCTGAGAAGCAGGTTCGGGGGGAAGGTTTAATAGGGGATATAAGTCATGTAGAGGAGCAGAGGTATAGGAGGATGGTTAAGGAGGGTTAAAGCAGGGGCAGTTAGATGAAAGAAAGTTGTGTAAGGCAAAGGCAAGGGAGTAGGAGGAGGAGAAGGAGTGATGTTTTGGGGGGGAGGGAGTTCCAGATTTGTGGGAAACAATGAGTGAAGCCTGACTGACCTATGAGAGTGGTTAGATGGGGGACCAACAAAGTGCAAATGTCAGAGGATCTGAGAGAGTGGGAGGGGGAAAAGAGAGAGAGAGAACATGAGAGGTAGGCGGGAAGTTCACCTAACCAAAATTTAGAAGTGAGTTACTATCTCCAATCCTCTACCCACATCCATGTATCACTCCCTCCCCCCATTTGAAATATGGTCTTACTCTACCACTATTCCTCATGTGATAACAGTGTCCTCTTTCACTGCAGTTCTCCACCTTCTTCTTCCTCACTCACCCACTCCCTTCTCTTCAAATCTCCCAACCTCCTCGCCAGCCCCTTCAACCTCCCCTAGGCTCCACTTTCTCATACTCGCTCTCCTCTTGCTCTCCGCTGGGGATATCCACCTTAACCCAGGCCCTATTTCCCCTAGCTCCTCTGATGCTTCCTCCTCTACTACCTCCCCCCGCTTTCTTCTCTCATCCCTCCCAAAGGGCTTAAAGATCCTACATCTAAACACCCGCAGCTTGTTACAAAAAATAGACCAGATTCAGACCATGGTGTGCACTCTAAAACCAGTATTTTAATCATCTCAGAAACTTGGCTAAAGAGTACTACCCCTGACCACTCGGTCTCCATTCCTGGCTAATCACTGCTAAGGCAAGACCGTGCTGGCAGGGGTGGTGGTGTGGCCATTTATGTCCTAGCATCCATCCAATAGTCCATCATCTACTCATCCCAAATCCTGAGATCCATGATGCCCTAGATATCCATGTGACCCTCCCCTTCACTCTCCCAATCTTCATAGTCAGCATTTACTGCCACCCAGATGTCCATCCTTCGGTCGCGCTAGACCTCCTAACCGCCATCACTTCCCTTGCTCGTTCTGGGAAATTATTCATCCTAGGCGACTTCAATATAAACTGGTTGTCACCTAAAACTACCAAAACTAAAAATGAAATTGGAGCCCTAAACCTCTCCCAACTGATCTCTGAACCCACCCACCCAAACCACAAGACACAACAGCATTCCCTACTAGACAGCCCTTACCTTCCACCCCCACCGCGTCATCCCCTCTGGCGTCCTCCCCGATGCTCTCAGTGACCATAACCCAATATTCATAGGAAAGTTCACAGAACTAAATCACCACACAAAACCATACAACTACGCTCTTTGAAGTCTTTTGACCTTGAACCTCTCCTGAGTAACCTTGTCACTTCTGACTGGTCCCCCCTAACCTTCTTTTCCTCGGTTGATAAGGCCCTTGCCTACTTCAAAAAAATCTTTCTTGTAAACTGGAACACCTTTGCCCCACTCAAACAAACCAGAGTCAGAGGTAACCACTTACCTTGGATAACCCCTGAACTTCTGGCCTGCCTCAGGGCTAGAGATTGAGCCTGGAAGCTTCATAAAGGTACCCAGCATCCTAGTGACCTCATGAACTACTGCATGCTCTGAAACACTTGCACCAGGGCTACAAGGTTAGCCAAGTCCGAATATTTCAAATCTGCCTTCATCACCAACATAAATTCCCCTTCAAAGTTCTGGAAAGTGGTCCATGCCCTATTTACCCCCTCATCTCGCCCCCCCCCAGTACTTAAAGTAAATAGCTCACTAGTGTCCGACCCATGAGCCATAGTTTCATTATGTAACTCCTACTATACCTCCTGTGCCACTGAGCTACTGAAATCCCTCCCCTCCTACCCATCACCCTCCCCACCCTCTACCAATGTGCTCCCTCCACCACCCTCTCACCTCCCCTTCTGTTTCTCTACTGTAACCCCAAATGATGCCCTAAGTGCCCTCCTCATCATCAACCCCTCTAAAGGTGCCTCTCCTGATGGCCTCGACCCAAAACTCCTCTCCCTCTCTGCTTTGACCATTGCCTACCCCCCCCCCCAATAATCCTAAATCTCTCATTCTCTGCTGCCTCAGTCCCTCTTCATGGAAACATGCAGTGGTCCTCCCTCTACCCAAAGGGGGTGACCCCTCAACACCTGCCAACTATTGCCCCATTTCTCTCCTCCCTACCCTTCCCAAGTTTCAAGAACACATTGTCCTCACCCAACTCACCTCTTTTCTGTCTGACACCTCCTTTTTCACCCCTTTCCAGTCTGGTTTCAGGAAAAAACACTCAACCACCACCTCTCTCCTATGGCTCACAGACTCCATCCTTACCGGGATGGACAATGGCCAAATTACCTCTGCCATTTTTGTCGACCTGGCCAAGGACTTCAACACCATCTCTCACTCCCTTCTCCTCACCTCACTCCCAGCAGCTGGCCTATCTCCCTCCACCACAAACTGGTTCAAGACCTACCTTATTGGCAGAACCCAATCAGTTAAGATTTTGGACATCACTTCCCCTCCCCTCCCGATTAGCACTGGTGTCTCCCAGGGCTCTGTATTAGGACCTCTCCTATTCACCATCTTCTTAAATGACCTTCCATCTGTCTGCTCCACCTCCTTCACTATACATATGTATGCTGATGATACAGTCCTGTATGCATCTGGCTCCTGTCCTGCTGAGGTTACAACCAGCCTACAGCAAGACTTTGACAAGGTTCAGCTCTGGTTTGCTAACCATCAACTTTGCCTCAACGCCAAGAAGACTGTCTCCATGACCTTTGGCACTAGGCAGAGACTCTCTAGGATTCCCTCCCTACCCATTTTCCACACCCTTGATGGGACTCTGCTTGAGGACACATTCTCCTTCAGGTACTTAGGTGTTTGATTGGACCAACACCTAAACTTCTCTGGATATATTGACGCCATCCAGAAAAAGCTGCACCCCAAGCTTGGTGCCCTGTTCAGGAACCGTAGTTGCATTCCTCCTACACAAGGCGTGAACTTGTTCAGAAGATGATACTGCCCATTTTTGACTACTACGACGTAGTCTATGGTGCTGCTCCTAAGTCCTCCCTGGCCAGACTGGACACCCTCTTCAATTCCTTCTCCCGCTTTTCCCTGGATGCCCCCCTTCACACCCATCACTCTGCGATCTTTATCATGCCCTATCCTTCCCCTCACTTACAAACAGGCAACTCTCACACTGTGCTGAATTCACCTCCAAGCACTGGTTGGGTGAGTTCCATTCCTACCTCACCTCCTCCTTTATAACAACCCCCCCATCCTCCCATTCCCTTAGATCAACCGACTCCTGCACCCTGGTAGTCCCCTGCAGAGCCACCCTAATCAGCCAATCCAGTTACTTTCACCGCCTCCCAAAAATTTGGAATTCCCTACCCCCTCAAATCCAGCACTCATCCTCCACCTACTCCATCATCTCTGCCCTCAATAATTACTTTGCACCCAGCTGCTCCTGCCATGTCCCTCCCTAATTCCCTCCTGTAAGCCCATGATAAACCCTACCCCTCTACCGTCACCTTCATTTTAGCCTGTGCACCCACCCCCCAAAATTTCTAATTCTCCTCCCTTTCCTCCAAATTGCTCCCCTTTACTGGCCTTCCTTGATCTCTCACAGAATGTAAAGGACCCCGAATGCTCCCCATGGGTCTATGCATTCTGATGGACTATTGATTAGGCCCCATCCCCTCCAAAGGTACGAATTCTCTCCCCCACAAGGATTCAATTCTCACTCTCTCCCTCTCCTATCACTCTCTTAATCCCTATCTACTGACCTTCTCCAACCCCGTGACACGATACCCCGCATCCTGAACAGTCCTCTCTTGAGTTAGGTCCTATTCCCCCGACTAGCATTTAAGTCACATCTCCTCCTTCTGTTTTTCCTCCCTCTTTAAATCCCTACAGCCTTATCCCCCTTTCTGTCTAGCCCCATACCCCCCTTGCGGGTTCCCCACATCATGAAGGGGTCTCTCTGGGACACTGCCTCTCCACTTCTCTCTGGCCCCCCCCCCAGTCCCCTTGCAGGGTTCCTCGCATCCTGAAAGGGTCTCGAGGTACACGACTGTACCCCCTCCCCCCACCTCACCCTTTCCTCTCCTTTTCCTCCTTTTGTTTCACGTAAGCACCTGTTTACTTATTAACCCAGCACTTATTATTGTCCACTCTTTCTACATATTATGTGCAACACCATTTTAACACTGTTTGTAACACCTGCTTTACAACTGTATGTTAATGTTGATCTTGTAACTTAAATGTAACATGAACACGACTCTTCCC
The DNA here is from genome assembly GCA_016271365.2 of Neoceratodus forsteri. Lineage (NCBI taxonomy): Eukaryota > Metazoa > Chordata > Ceratodontiformes > Ceratodontidae > Neoceratodus > Neoceratodus forsteri. The sequence continues at coordinate 325,166,486 of CM057454.1, read as the reverse complement.
CCTTCCCCACCTCACCCTTCTCTCTCCTTTCTCCCTTTTCTTTCATGTAAGCACTTCTTTACTTATTAACCTGCCACTTATTATTGTCCAATCTTTCTACCTGTTATGCGCAACACTGTTGTAACATGTAACACCTGCCTTACAACTGTATGTCAATGTTGATCTTGTAACTTGAATGTTTAATGTCTCACTCCTATTGTAGCCCTTCCCCCCAGGTCTCACCAGGAGACAAGCGATTTGTCGCTCAGTGTACCTTCCTGGTGAAACATTTCAATCAATAAGTAGATAAAACTAGTGGACTCATATTGTTAGTATAAAAAATTACTCACCATAGGAAAGATGTTTCTTGTAATGGGTCCAGTAGTGAGCCAATACAATCTTGTGCCTACCTCCCCTTCTAGAATCTAATCAGTAAAAAAGTTCACTATTTAATACAGTTTTCTCAAATAATCATTTTCTGCCTGAGCATTTGTAATATTTTTACACAGTTCATATCTGAATAATTATTTAAATGATTTGCTCTTTAAAACTGATGTCTGCTTTTTTGTTGAGTTAGCTTTTAGTTTAACGATAGTAGTTCAAACAAGTTAGCACTGCTCCCATCTGCTCCCCCCACCCTTACTTACCTATCGGGGTCCAACGCAGTAATCCTCTCTGGACCAGAGACACATCTTCACTCCAACGCCAGACCGGGAACTGAGGAAATCAGGTATGTAGTTCGATATATTTCAACATATTTTGAACTTATCCTCATAACTTCGTCATTTTTGAATGTTTTTTCCCAAAAAAATTTGTCATGGCCATTTTGGACCCCACCTCATGAGCAAGGGCAGTGAAATTATGCAAATCCATCCCAAAAGGTGATTTCACATTTGCTGCACAAAAATCATCTTTTGGGCAGGATATGAAAATTTTCTCCACCTTTATTCATGAGGTGGGGTCATAAAGGAGGCTATTTTGAAAATTTGGGGTAAAAATATTAGAAAACAACAAAGTTATTAGTATAAGTTAAATATTTCAACACATACTTGTAACTTTGGTAATTTTCCATACCCCAAATTTTTAATATAGCCATTTTTTCACACTGCCTCACGAATGTGACAGCTGCCATTTTCCAAATCCTAGCCAAAAATGTGTTTTTTGCACTTGTGGCAGTCCAGTAGAAACATAGAAGCTATCAGCAGATGAGGACCTCCTGGCCCACCCAGTCTGCCCTATTTTTCCTATCTATAGTGACACCACAGAGCCTAGTCAGTCTCCAGCACCCCCCCCCACCTTTTACATCTAAGATCCCTTTGTGTCTATCCCATGCATTCTTGAATCCTGTAACTGTTTCAGCCCCCACCACCTCCGCTGGGAGGCTGTTCCATGTGTCCACTACCATCTCCGTGAAGAAATATTTCATCACATTTCCTCTGAGCCTCCACTCTTCTAGCTTCATAGTATGACCCCTTGTCGTCAATCATCTTTTTCTTTAGAAAATGTTACCTTCTTGTACCTTGTTTTTACCTGTGAGGTATTTGAATATTTCTATCATAGCCACCCTTTCCCTCCTTTCCATCAGGGAGTACATATTTAATACCTTAAGCCTTTCCCTGTAATGCTTTTAATGCAGGCCAGGCACTATTTTGATTGCCCTTTTTTGTACCACCTCCACCCTGTCTATGTTCTTGCGTAGATGGGGTCTCCAGAACCGTACACAGTACTTGAGGTGTGGTCTCACCAGTGATCTATACAGGGGTATGATTACTTCCCTCTTTCTGCTGGTGATTCCCCTGCCTATGCATCCCAGCATCCTACCAGCCTTCCCCACTGCCATGTCGCACTCTTTAGCTGCCTTCAGGTCATCAGAAATGATTACCCCAGGTCCTTTTCCTGCTTTGTGACTGTTAATACCTTTCCTCCCAGTTGGTATGTTGCCCCTGGGTTTTTGTGATGCATGTGCATAATTTTGCACTTTTTATTGTTAAAACCCAGCTGCCAAACCCATGACCATTCTTCCAGGTATTTTTTAGATCGTCCCTCATTCTTTCCACCCCCTCAACCCCCCATGTGTCCACTCTGCTGCAGAGTTTTGTGTCATCTGTGAACAGGCATACCTTCCATTTCAGTCCTTCTGTAATGTCACTAATAAAGACATTGAAGAGGACCGGCCCTAGTTACTGATCCTTGTGCATCCTACTGGTCACTTTGCTGTCTCCAGAGTGGTTGCTGTTTACCACCACCCTCTGACTCCTATTGCCCAAACAACTTTCTACCCCTTTTAATACTTTAGGACCTACTCATAGGCTCCCTAGCTTCCTTCTTAGTCTTCTATGTGGAACGGTGTTGAAGGCCTTGCAGAAATCCAGATAGGCCACGTCCACCGCTCTTCCCTGATCCACTTCCACTGGTTACCCAGTCAAAGAACTCAATAAGGTTTGTCTGGAAATACCTCCCCCCTGTGAAACCATGTTGCTTCAGATCCTGGATCCTGTAGACTATTGGTAACCAGGTATTCCCCAGTCCTTTCCTTCAATAGTGATTCCATTACCTTGCCAACCACCGAAGTCAGGCTGACAGGCCTGTAGTTTCCTGCCTCCTTCCTATTTCCACTTTTGTATAGTGGGACTACATCTGCCCTCCTAAAGTCCCACGGTACCTCCACTGTTCCTAATGACAGGTTGAAAAGGGCTGTCAGCGGTGCAGCCAGCTCCTCTCTGAGTTCCCTCAGTGTCCTGGGGTGCACCCTGTCTGGTCCCATTGCCCTGTCTACTTTTAACGTTGTTAGTTTCTTAAACACTCTTTCCTCTGTAAAAGGACTTGTGTCCATCTCCCATCCCTTAATACCCTTGTCCTTTATCTTTGGCACATTTCCTACCCCCAATATGTCTGCTTTTTGCTAGTCCTCTTCCACACAACTCCCTCCTTCAGTTTTCAACCTTACTATCTCTCCCTTTGTCTTTCTCTTTTTGGTTATGTATCTAAAAATGTTTCATCCCCCTTTGTCACTGATTTGGCAATAATTTCCTCCGTTTGTGCTTTTGCACTCCTAACTGCCTTCCCTGCCTCCCTTTGTTTCTTTTGGGAAGTCTCCCTATCCCCCTCCTTCTGTGTTTTTTTATTTTGTACCTTCTAAATGCAATTTTTTTTTGCTCTTACTTTTTCCGCAACCTCCTTAGAGAATCACGATGGTCTCATTTTTCTCATGCCCTTGCTAACCTGCCTGACACAGAGATTTGTAGCTTTTTCAGTACCTCCTTTATTTTTGCCCAAGGTTCCTCCACTCCCCCATGTTTTCCTATCCCTGCATTCTCTCATTTTTTTGAAATCGGCCCTCCTCAAGTATAGGACCTTTTGATTCTGACCCAGTTCTCATATCAAACCGCACTGTATGGTGATCACTGGTCCCCAGGTGATCCCCCAAAGTGACGTAAGCCACACTCTTGATGTTTGTCAGTACTAGGTCCAGTATTGCTCCCTCTTGAGTGGGTTCCAAAACTAGCTGCCTGAGGAACACCCGTTGCAGGGTGTCCAGGATGCAACTGTAACCATGAAACAGTTTTATTCAGTTTCTTTCTGTCTTTAACCTGTGACTTTTTATACAGTAATCTCTATGGATTTTTCTCTATGGATGTACAATAGTTGTTCTGCCTTAAAGCCTCAGTGCAACGAAAATGGGCTAAAATTTAACCCCATCTTTTATTCTTCATAATCATTGCCCGATGTCTTCCAGTTTATTTTGATGGAAACATTTTCAGTTTTCGGTATCATTTAAAAATGTTATGGAAGTTTTAAAGTAATTATTTCTCAAGCAAAAAAGATGGCCACCTTGTTTTTACAAAGAAATAACTCTGGGTACCCCGAGGAGGGTAGGAATCCAGACAAAAATGCAAATGTACATTACACAGCACAGGAAGCATCCAGAAAACCCAGATCAGTAGTTTTGCCAATATTTTTCATAACCACAGCAGAAAATTAGCTTTTTGGAATAACTTTTTTCATTGCACTGCTGCTTTAAGTGTTTTGAGCCTGACTCAACTGCATTTCCTCTGGAACAGCTTATTGTACTTGTAATGTTTTTCATGACTTAAACAATAATGCACAACATGGCATTTGTTGTGGGATTGACACATGCCTTGTGTGGTGTGTCATGATGTGCAGCCAAGTGACTTTAACCACACAAGAAGTGTGTAAATCCCACTACTGCACATGCTCTGAAGTGCTTTATTGAGATTATAAAATGAATCTGTTATTACAAATTTAAAAAAAATGAATTAGGTTCAAAGCAAGTAAACATTTGATTACCGGGATTTTTACAGATTGTTGCAAGATTTACACATGGTCGTAGGACATGTTTTGACCAATGAGATTACAGGATTTTCAAGACCTATTTTATAATACTGTATGTATTTGACGTGCAACCTTTGTAAGTGAGCACTTTTGCTCAAAGATACTCTCCGAAGTTTTCCACAAATAAATAAATAAAAACTTTGGTAATTTTCAATATTTTGATTCCAAATTTTCAACATTTTTTCGTGCCACCTCATGAATATGACAGCTGCGATTTTCCACAGTCTAGCCAAAATGTATTTTCGCACTTGTGGCACAAAATCACCTTTCAAGAAAGATTTGCAAATTTTCTCCATCCTTGTTCATGAGATAGGGTCATAAGGAGGCTATGTCAAAAATTTGAGGTAAAAATATCAGAAAACAATAAAGTTATGAGCATACATTGACATTTGTTAACGCATGCTTGTAACTTTGCTAATTTTCAATATTTTTATCCCAAATTTTCAACATAGTCATTTTTTCAAACCACCTCATGAATATGACAGCTGCCATTTCTCAAATCCCGGCCATAATGTGTTTTCACACTTGGTTTCGGTCAATGTTTTATAAATCACACCTGTCGTGTTCAGATGAAGTGGTCATAAAAAGACTGTATTGAAAACTTGGCAGCAAAATGTGAAAAAACAACTACATTATGAAGAAATGTTGACGTGTTCCAACGTTTACTCATAATGTTTTTTTTTTTTTTTTCAGAGTTTGGCCTCTAATGTTCAACATATTCCTTGTGTTACCCCACCTCCTGATCATGACAGGTGTCATTTTTCAAATCCCCTCTGAAATTTGTATGCACAGTTGCACTGCAAAATCACAGGATGGGATTTAAAAAAATTCCACCTATCTTGATTATAATGTCAGGTCATAAAAAGACATGTTGAAAATTTGAGATCAAAATGTGGGAGCCCACTGAAAAATAGATATTGCCCCTCAGCTGGCCTATCCTGGATAAATACAATCTAAAACTGCATAAAAGGAGGACACCACTGAAAATGAGATACTGCATCTCATCTGGGGCCAGATTTTCAAAGGGCCTGACATGGCCCATAGACTAAGTCCCTGTGTGCAACTCCCTGGTGCAGGGAAAATCCTGCACCTGCAAAAATGCTATTTTCAGCAGTTTCCTTTTTCCCACAACTACGCAAAAAATGTTATACCTGGTAATAACAGCCATAGCATTTTTCCGCAGCAGCTGCACCAAAAAATATGTGCAAGCTGACATGAATTGTGGAAAAGGTTGCAAAAAGACAACCTTTTTTGAAAAATTGAACACATGTGGAAAAAATTGCGGTGCCACAAGAAAACCCTCCCTTGCACAACTTTTTTCCTCACGTGCACAATTTTTCCACTTTTGAAAATCTGACCCGTGGTCTATCCTGGGTAAATATACAGTAAAAATGCATGCAAACAAGACCCGGTACAATAGCTCCACAAGCAGCAAACATTCGGCATTGACAAATGCTTGTTTCTTAACTGCCCTTCCTCTCCTAAATTCTGCATTTATGCAGAGAGTCTCTGTATTTCTGTCTGATGAGCTTATTTCCTCATCTTTCCCTGTCTGTAGTGTTTTTCCCATGTAAACTGCAACCCCTCCTCCCCTGTTGCCTTTTCTATCCCTTCAAAAAAGGTTATAACCATCTGTTTACTTTCCCCACTCATTTAATTCAGTTCACCATGTTTCGATTTTTCCTATAATATCTGATTCTCCTTAATCATCATAGCCTCAAGTTCTTCTGTTTTATTATTGACTACATTTACAGCTTTAGTCACTGATATGTCTGGCTAATTCCTGAAATATTTGTAATGTCTCGAGAAAGTTCATGCCTGCCTTAAGTACCACTCTAGGGCCACCAGACATATCCTACATAAATATCACAGCATATCTGCAAATATCCTATCAGTGCACACTTCCAACTATAAATTCCCACTGTGGTAACTTCTGTCACCTTTTTGCCCTGTAGCCCTTTGCCTCTTATTTCCTTTTTTCTTCTGTGAGATTGTTTTGTTTTATTTTACAGCATGCATTAATTTGCACTGGCCACATACCCTTTGTAAATAATTGTTGCTTATCATGATGTACTGATTGTTTTTTTCAGCCTCTCATTAATTTTACTTTCCTATATCACTTTCTTTGTTCACCAATGATGTCTGTATATCCACATGGCTTGTACTCATTGTATAACTTGTCTACCTCTGTAACTACGGCCTGTGTGACCCGGGTCGTGCCTGAAAACAGTCCACTGGATCAGTGCACTTATCCGGTTACCAAAGTTAAATAAATAAAGGTGCCCTGTTATTTCATGGGTAGCTTTTATCACTATTTCCAGTGAAGACATTTAAGTGGCCTTAGCCATACTTGAGGTTGTATCTGTTGTATTAATAGTCATGCACTTTATAAAAACATTTTTATCATTCCTACAGTATGGGATAAATGAGTACAGAAAACAGCTTACGGCCACTATGAATCTGGATGCTTTTGCTCTGGGTAGCCCACCTGTAATGCTGCTAGGAACTTTTGAGCATGACCTAATGATTCTCCAAGATTGAATCTTCTCCATAGTTTCCCACTAATGGGTCTGTGCCAGAGGTGCTAGCACTCCGTGGGAGCCAGAACTTTTTCTGGCAGGCTGGCGGCATGAGTAGGTCCCATGCGCATGTTACTGCATTCACCTGCTAATGTATGGTGGCGTCAGCCTCCAACCACCTCTGTTCTTTTTCTTTTCGCTGTCAAGTGCTCAGCAGCAGCAGCACTGTTGCTCTCACATCAGGGCCAGAACTTCACTGTCGATACAATGACAGAGTTCAGTTATTCAGCCTAAGTTTAACACACAAAACACTACAGTTTTCACTCAGCCCTACCTCATGCTAATGGTCGAACACCATGGAAGAAGGTAGTAAGCCTGAAAAGGCAAATTGCTTCAGCAACAGGGCTGCCTTTGGCCACTACCTCTGTCTGGGTGAGTGTTCTGACAACAGGCAGTCCAGCACCTAGGAGAATGGACAGTCCTCTTGGAGTCCCAAAAACAAAAGGTCCAGATCCCACACATGCTATGGGTCTTTGCACTGTTTAACCTTGTCCTCTTCCTGCAAAAACTTAGAAGAAAGAAGCAGCACCAGTCAAGGTCATCCTCTGCTTGTTCTGCTGTGGGACACTCAACTTCTGTGGACCTGGGTACCTAATCATCATCACCAGTGACACCTCTTTAATAAAGCATTTTAGATAGTTTTAATTGATTTTAAATAGCTATTGAATTATTTATTGTATTGTTTGCTCTGTGCTGCTTATATCCCTGCTTTTTACCTGTAATGGCACCCAGAGCCTCTGGGATTGGGTGCCAAATACAAATAAAACTGTATTTACTTACTTACTTACTAGGGATGCCTTGGCCTATGAGGTCAAGGTCTCCATCCCAGAGCCCTTCTCTGTCCAACAGAGGAGATGCCAGTGGCAGTTTGGTGATTGGGCAGCTCTTATGGAGCAATGGGTGAAATAACTGAAGTGGCACCATTTTTGGTGCTGGCTCCTGACCTCTTGAGGGCAACTGAGCCAGCACCATCCTTGGTGTCACTTGACTTAGGTGCATGCTTGACTCAGTCTCAGGGCTTGGGCAGCTGTTGGCGTCATCAGTTCCTATCACACTTGTGATCTTATCTCTGATCTGTCTGGTTATGGGACAGCCACAGTGCCACTTCCAGTTTCTTTGGGGCCAGTGGGATTGTAGACACCACTAGCAGTGCTGCATCCGGTGTCAGGGCATGGTCCTTCAGGGCTTACCCTGGTGCTGGCACTGCCGACGGTGCCACATGGGCCTTCAGTGCTTGAATAGTTCCCTTCAGGGATGGTGTCAGAGCCATGCTTGGGGCTGGGTCCACTGTCACCAGTGTTGTCAAGGCCGGGGCCCGCACTGTAACCCTTTTGACTCCCTTTTCTTTACTACCCTCTGAATGTGGATGGAGTATAGGTAGATGAGTCAGATCCCGACCTCATTATCTTCGATGATGACGTTGATGATTCATACTATGGTCCAAAGTCCCCTGAACTGATTCCTGTCTCCGGAGCTCAGGAGGATCTCTCCTTTCAGGCTTTGCTCAGAAATATGCACACTGCACTGAACTGCAAGCCAGCAACCAGATCAGGCTACATGCTTCCAACTGGAGTTTTTAAATGTGCCTAATATCCCAGTTTCTCTATTTCCTCCCATGTAGATGGCCCCGGAGACACACTCTGAGGCAGCTTGGAGGAGGCCTGCTACTGTGGCAACTGTCCCCAAGCAAGCGGACAAGAAATATGCAGTGTCTAAATTTAAGCCCCTGTATTTCATTCAACCAGTAGCAGATGCCATTGTTATTCTAGCTGAAGATGACAAAGCCATAGTGCCCAAGGATGTCATTGCACCACCCCACTAACAAGGAGCTGCACAAGGTAGACATCATAGGCAAGAAGGTCTATGCCTCGGCTACCCTTAGTATGAGGATAGCTGGCTACCACAGACACTTCTCTAAGTACAGGTACATCCTCTGGTGGAAGCTTAAGTCCCTGGCAGAGGCCCTGACAGATACAGAAGCAAAATAAGAGATGCTGTGCATTGTTAAATGAGGCATTGAATGTAACAGTCACCAGCTTAAAGCCTCTATGGATACCTTTGATGCAGCAGCTCACTCTGTGGCTCCAGGTATTTGCATCAGGCAGCACTTCTGGTTGAAAACTAGTGGCTTCACCCCAGACATCCAGCAACAGATCATGAATGTGACACTTATCTGTTTGGATAGCAGGTGGAGCCGCCTCTTAAACAGTCCAACAAAATCAGAAAGACTCTTAAAGCTTCCAAGCCAGCTCCTTATAACCTTCAAAGGGTTAGAGAATTCATCTCCTATCACAACGAGCAGTACATTCAAGGTAGGGTCAGGGAAGCCCAATACAAGAAATCCCAGCTTTACCAGGCTCAGAAAAAAGCACAGCCAAAGGCACTGATACCAAAAGTACTCAGTGCCACCATCTGAAACTCAGGGCCTAGGTCCGCTTCCACTTCCACTGCCCAAGGAGAACAATTCCTCCCAAGTAGGAGATGCTTCACCCAGTTTTTCCATCCTTGAGAATCCATCTCGATGGACAAGTGGGTCCTAAAGATCATCTAAGAGGGGTACTCCATGGTACTGTTGGAAACTGCCTTGGACTATACTCCCAGAAGGCATCTCCTCTTGCCAGCTCACATGTCAGAGCTTCTGGCACAGGAGATTGCAGGCCTTTGAAGGAACAGGGCATTAGGAATAGTGCCAGAGTCGGAATGGAACACAGGATTCTACTCCCACTACTTCCTGGCAGCAAAGACCCCTGGGGACATATGTCCCACTCTCGATCTCAGAAACCTGAACAAATACATGAATCAAGAATAATTCAGAATGATTTCTCTGGGATCTTTGTTACCTTACTTGATAAATCAGGATTGACTGGCATCACTGGATATGCAGGACACATACCAGCATATACTGGTGCACCCCAACCACCACAAGTGCCTCCAGTACAGTGTAGAAGGGTAGCACTACCAGTTCGGAGTCCTACCCTTTGGGCTTTCCTCAGCAGTGCAAGTCTTTACAAACTGCTTTGCAATAATCACAATGTACGTCAGAAAACTAGGGCTCCAAATCTTCCTGTATCTGGATGAGTGGCTAATTTCAAGCCCATCCAGACAGGAGACAGAGCAGGTAGTGGCCACTGCCTTTCAATTTCCAGCATCATGGAGGTCCTGCTAAATCCCTTAAAGTCTTAGCTGGAGCCGTTCCAGGAATTGCTGTTCATAGGAGTTGTTCTGGACACAACCCAGGCTCTGGCCTTCCTGCCAGACAGCAGACTATGGCAGTCTTGCAGATGGCATGCTACATCATGGAACACAAGACTTTGCCTGTTCATTCCCTGCAATGCATGCTGTGCCCAATAGCCTCCTCAGTGTTCACAGTGATCTAGCAAAACTGCACATGAGGACAACTCAGTGAATCTCAGTACCCAGTGATCACAGGTATACCACCCTCGAAACTATCCCATTCAGGTGACCAAATCCCCTGGTCAGAACCCTCTCCAGGGATTCCCCTTCTCCCCACCAGAGCCAAAGGTGACTCTCACCATGGATGCCTCCCTGCTAGGTCTCCAGCAGCAAGGTATCTGGGACTCATCAGAAGCACATCTCTGAGCACCCTAGAAGACTTCATCAGTCTAAAAACAGTTCTGCTCCAGATGGACAAGTCTTGGCATGTACTATATCAATAAGAAAGGAGAAGAACACTCTTGTCCTCTCTGCAGGGAGGCTGTGAGAGTGTGGGAATGGTGTCTGGAGTAGAGGTGGTGAAGTGGCCAAAATCCCGAACAATTCACTTATTAAAAGCGGAATCCAGGAGTAATCCTAAAGTGAAGCGAGGCTCCGCTTCAATCATTATCAAAGTCCATTGGAAAGCACTGACTTCGCTTTACTCCGCCTTTCCCCAACCACTTCTACACCAATTTGAATGCGAAGTACATTGATTTCAATGTACTTTGGATTACTTTGCCTTGTTTGTGAGCTGTAAGGCAAATTTTGCAATGATTCATGGGATTGCAGGTCACATGGGCTTTAGATTGTTCTGCACAGCCTCAGTTCTGTGTAGCGTGTGTGTAGTAGTAGCTGGAGACAGTTTGCTCTCAGAGCTCTATGATTCAAACCCTCTAAAAATCGTTCAAAAAGTCTTTTTGAGACATTTTTTTTTTTTTGCTCAAAATTTAGTACATCGATTGTAGGAAACCCTCCTGTGCTCATATCATCGAGTGTTTATTGTGTTTGTGTGGATTTTGAATGTTAATTTAGAGCATTCAGTCTGTGTACTGACGGACACTGTTGACTTGTGCTTGGGGGGAGGGGTGTGTATGTGGTGGAGGTAGATTAACTGGGAGAAAGGCAGTCTTTCTAACTGTTTTGGTTGTATTTTTTTCTTGTATAACTGTGTTCATGTACACACAGTAATATTTTCAGTCATTTTTGACTTTTTTTGCTGATTTTTGTGGTGCAGTACATACTTTCAGTTTGTTTAAAAGATCTGGTTATATTACTGAAGTTTTCAATTTGCTGCGCATTACCTCTAGTGTGTGTGCGACGCATGCAATCAAGTCAAACACATTTTACACATTTTATTGTGCAGCACTGGGAACCTGTTATCTGTATGTGTTATTTTGTACTGCTTTGTGGTATCTTGGTAGTGGACTGTTGCTGCAGTGCCCCCCACCCAACCCATAAAAGTTATCATTTATTTTTCCAGTTTTGGATTTGTGTGACCACTGGTGGGTTAGGTGTTTTTACGCCTGTGCAGCTGCATTTCTTTATAGTGTGCAATCTGCGTTTGTGTGTTTGCATCTGTTTAGTGCACAATCTGCATCTGTAAGCCACAGTTGTTGTTTTTTGGCTTCCCACCCACCCCAAATTTGCGAAATCTCAATTTGTTGTGTAATCCCAAAAACTGCCTTCAAAGAGACGAGTATGCAATGATACTTCTAGCCATGGCACTACTGACAGTGGTAAGAGTGGCCGTGGGTGTGGTAGCATGCAGCAGAAGTGCCTAGTTGATACCAGTAAAGGGATTTCTCTGACTGTGTTTTTCACAGCGCAATCAGTAACTTCAGTCATGGTTGTAGATGCTGTTGTCCCCACTGGTGGTAGTAAAGTTGCTGATGGTATGAGTATTGCCCCAATTTCAACCCATGACAACAAATTAACTGGTTTCCCAAATATTGTGGAGTCTAAAGCTTAATATGTATAACCCCAAGGAAAGGGGTGGGCATGGTAGAAACTATCAAGTACCAAAAGGGGATCAACAACATACAAGAGGTTAGCATCTTTCAGAAAAAGAGATGTGCATGAACAAGGGGGCAAAATTTGAAGATGGGGGGGACAGATCAAGGGCAATGTCAGGAACTATTTTTTCATGGAGAGGGTAGTAGGTGCAAGGACAAACAAAAATTAATGATCAGTGTTGTGGTGTGAGAGCAGCAGTTGAAGCATGTCCATTATTTGGAGTTGGTGCACCTCTATGTGCTCCAACTGCTACTCCATGTTGTCAGTCCAGTGGTTCACATGGTCCAACTCACTCCACATCAGGCCCAAATCGACATGTGTGGCAGGTATTCGTGCAGAGTTGCCACCATCACCTGTAAGTTGTGGAGCAGCCACTTGCTCCATGGCCCACCCCTGCTTGACACTATGTGTAGGTGGAGGCCATACTGCCACCTGTTGCCCAACAGGGCCAGCAGGCGCATTCCTTCCCTGTTCAGCAAGCTTGGCCTGCCAATCTGCATGGTGGTGGTTGTATAGGTGGGTGCGCTGACCACTTGTGCCCAGATGACTTCCCTTGAGGCCACAGCGCAGCACCTCACCACACAGATTGCACTTCACTACACTGGTGTCTGCAGGCAGTGTAGTGAAGAACTCCCACACTAATGAGCTGTGTGGACGACCGGGCACAGGCGGGGGGGCCCAGATGTTGTTGCTGGCTATTGCTGGTGCTGGTGCTTAGTTGAGGCCAGGGGTGGGGAAATCTTCTGCAGCTGCTGCAGCTGTGACTTCTGCGGCTCCTCCCTCACTTCCTGCTGAGCCACATGGCAGGTGGTGGCACTGGTGGGGCGGGCCACTGGTAGGGTGCCACCGGAGGTGGTACTTCCATGGCACCACTACCACCTCCTCCTTCAGGGAGGGGACGACTAGCTCGGAAGGTGCTCCGGTTCAGACACATTGTTTATATTTTTTGCTATCTCTCTCTCTCTCCTCTCAAAGTGGGATTTATATTTTTTGTTAACTCTCTGTCTCTTCTCAAACACAGCTCTTTCTCCCACACTAGGTAAGGTGAAAGTGAAAGTCTTTCACTCTCTTGCATAATTAACTTCCTGCCTGAAGCATGTGACCTGCAGACTGTGAGCCATGTGATCTGTGGGCTGTTGCAAGACTCACTCACTCCACCTTTAAAAGAAAATGAAACAAAGTAACGCAAAGTCATTGGAATGCGAAGTCATTATGATGCGAAATGGCGCATTTCAGTGGGCACTTCGCATAGCTGTATGTTGAGGCAGAGTGGGCCACTTCACCTCTACTTCACTAGCGAACTTAAACTTCGCTGCATCTCTAGTCTGGAGCAGGGAATCTTGCTCCAGGCAAACTATTTTCCAGGGATCCAGAACATTCTGGTGGATGAATTAGGATGCAAAAGAAAATTGGTAGTAACAGAGCCCACTCACCTAATAAAAAATAATCTTTTATTTTATATTATAATAGCTTCTCATGTGATATTCTCTTCACAACAGTGCTGAAATACAATGTATGCTATCATACGTTTCGTACAAACATCCTACTTCAGTGAACATCACTGTATCTACATCAAAAAAATGAAATATCTGATCAGGCCATCAATTAATTATCAGTTACCCTAATCAATTATTACATAAACCTCTTATACAGGGATTTATTTACCTCTAAAAATTGATTAGCGTTTTGCTCATAAAAGTGCTAAATCTTTGTGAAAATGCATAGCTCTTGCCTCACTGTGTTTAACAAACACAGCACTTCTAGAAAATCTATATAAATACTTTCTGTATAGTTAGTATAATCCCAAGAAAAAAACTGCTAATCAATTATTTAAAACCCTGTTATATATGTATAACTCATGAGAGTGTGTCCACCTTGTCTGTGCAACACTTAAAGTGTAAGTTAGTAAAGCTAACAATACGAGTTAAAACGAGGATTTGCGACTAAGAGCAAACATTTATTGGAGAGATGAGAGATTATGAGAGAATGCCAGGTCATGGCCTTATGTTTATTTTTACAAATACACTAAAGGAACATAAAAGATTCATTAGAGAAGCAGGTATGAGGATTTATGGTGGTAACTGGTTCTTTATAGTTGCATTATTAGAGATAAATCGGAGTACAGAAATATTGATGTGGTACACACGTTTTGTCTCTTCTTAATATTTTAAATAGGGCGCTCTGGAGTTAACATATAATAAGAATCTAAGTAAGGATTCAACAAAGTGGATAGAAGGTATATTTCATACAGCCTAAATAAGATATGTGACTAAATGATTTGATACCTGTGGACTGTGGAAAATATTTGTTTGCGTTTTCTGTGTGATTTTTCTGTATTTGATATTATTAGAGTGTGACTACTGTTAAGTTACTGGCCAGGCTTGGATGGCAATTATTTAAATAGGGGATACATGATGGATAGGAGTGTGATATGTGAAATATTTTCATGAGTGATCAGTGACTGACCTGAGTGCCGAAGGCACGAGTGAGAGTATCCAGAGGTCACTGTTCACGAGTGAAGATATTTCACATATCACACGATCTGCACATCATGTTTGCGATTTATACAATAGGCCTTTCTAAAGTGGTTCTATGTTGCTTTCAAACTGTGTGCAAGACAGAAAAACTTCTTCTATATTCATTGGTTTTGTTTTCTTCTGTAAGGAGAATTTATTTATTCTTCCAGTACAGTTCAGCTGTATCAAAGTATGTTTGTTGCTTTGAGTCTGCATGGTTTGATGTATTTAGCAGTCAGTGCTCTTTCTTTTTTTTTTTCTTCTAGTAGCAACTTTAGAGATCTTCTCAGCATGTGAGTGTCTGTGAGACTGAATGCAGTAAACCTGTTGTTGGGGCTTCAGGTACTTGAAAGGCAGGTGGATTTCATTTGTTTTAATGAGCAGAAACAAAGTTGCAGCACTGAGGGAGAGTTAATGAGCTTGTCTGTGACATCACCACAGTGAGAATAAATGCTGGCGAGGTAAGCACAGTGGCCCAGATATTCAGACTGCGCCAGGCTGTGGCGCAAGCCTGGGCGCAGCGCAACTTGGCTGTGCAGGGGCGTTGACTGGGTGATATTCAACGGAGCTGCGCCATGGCACAGCATCGTTGAATATCGCACCCTGGCCACCCGCAGTGCACATGGCACAGTGGCACTGCGCCAGCGCAAGTGGCCAGAATGGAGCAGAGGATGCGCTAGTGCAGGCTCCGCTTGTGCTATGCTCAACAACCCGATATTCAAAAGTGCATGCAAATGGGGCCATAATGTATGCAAGGCACAAAAATGGGACCATTTGCATGTCGATAACCTCATTTGCATGCAGATGCACGATCCCGCCGACTTGCGCCTGGCGCCCTGCCAGGCAGCAGCCATCGGAGACCGGCGCCCCCTGGACAACGCGGCAACGTACCCCTCTGCCCGATCGGCGGGCATGTAGCTTTAAATAATCGTCCAATATCCCTGGAGGTCCAGTGGACTGCTTGCAGCCTGATCACGGCATATCTTAACTTACAAATGTCCAATATCCCTGGTGGTCCAGTGGACCGCTCGCAGCCCGATCGCAGGCTTCAGTATGAAATTATACCATCCTATATTCCTGGTGGTCCAGTGGACTGCTCGCAGCCTGATCGCTGGCTTCAGTATGAAATTATACCATCCTATAGCTGGTGATCCAGTGGACCACTCGCGCCCGATCCGCGGACTTCAGTAGAAAATAATACTTCCAATATCCCTGGTGGTCCAGTGGTACCCCCTCCCCACCAGCCCACTGAGCCCGCTGCCAGCTCCCCAGTCAGCGGCGGGCGGCAACACGCCACCGCCTGCCGCTCTGCCCGCCGGCTGACTGACACCGTATATGGTAGGGCTGTCGCCATTGGTCCACAGCGTGAGCCAATGGGCGTGCAGAGCTTACTACACTAGTCCAGATCTGTGAATGGATCCATTCACAGATCTGGACTATGTCTGTTCGAACCTCATTATATGGTGTCAGTCGGCGAGCGGCAGGCGGGTGGTGCCAGCCCGCCGCTGACCGGGGAGCAGGGCGTGGGTCCCAGTGGGTGGGTGGGGGAGGGGGCATCGCTGAGCACCAGGGATATTGGACGATGGTTTTGTACTGAAAGTTTCAAGTAGTGGTCCACTGACCACCAGGGATATTGACGCTTGTACTTTAACATATGCCCGCAATCGGCTGCGAGCGTCCACTGGACCACCAGGGATATTGAACGCTTGTAATTTAACATATGCCCATGATCGGGCTGCGAGTGGTCCACTGGACCACCAGGGATATTGGACGTTTGTAATTTAACATATGCCCGCGATCGGGCTGCAAACGGTCCACTGGACCACTAGGGATATAGGACTGCTTTTCTTTCAACAGATGTCCGCGATCGGGCATGGGGGGGTGCCGCCACGAAGGTGCAGCCGGGGCTCAGGTGGCCACCCACAAGTGGCCGCTGCCATGATGCGCCCTGCAATATGGCATCTCACCTGTGAGTGGCCAGCTGTTGTTCCTTTTTTTTTGGCTCACCTGTGTGCAGCGCAAGTAGGGGTTGTGCATGCATGGACTCAGCACATCCCGGGCTGAATATCGGGATGTGCGGAGTATGCATGGGCACGCCCCCCCACCTGCGCCGCATACATTACTGATGCACTCGTGCGATCGATTGTGCCAGGCACAATCCCCATTTGAATATCGCCAAGACACATTGTTGTGCATGGTGCAACACTGTTGCACCATGCACAACCCTTCTGAATATCCGGCCAGTATGTATAAACAGCATTTATCATCAGTGTGTTAGCCTGGGCTTGCATTTATCTCACTGTGGTAGTAATATATGCTTTTATCAGTGAAAAATATAGCTCACTCCTATTGTACAAATATATTTGTATTTTTATTTATTTATTTATTTATTTATTTTATTTATTTGTTCTAGGATTACAAATACCTTTACAAATATATTTGTACAATAGGGGTGCAGATAAACAGAGTGTGATAAATCAGTTTATCTGAGTAACTGTGTACATAAATTTCATTTATGTATACAGTGCTTATGTCATCAACCATTTATCCACACAGTGCTTATGTCATCAGCCATTTATCTATACAGTGCTTATGTCATTTAGAATGTTCAGCCTCAGTAGCAGTATTAACCATGTTCAAATGCGAATAACTTTAAAATGAAAAATGATAGCATGGTACTGTGAGCATGAAAGTTGTTCAGCACAGACATATCTACAAAATGAGTGGTGTTTCATTTATTGGTACCTTTTAGAGTTTTTGACAATCCGAAAAAAAACAGCAGAAAATAATTTTTTTCCCATTTTGTCAGCAAACAAATGCAAATAACTTTAAAATGAAAAAATGACAGCATGGTACTGTGAGCACAAAGTTTATTCAGCACAAAAATATGCAAAATGAGTGGTGTTTCATTTATAGATCCTTTTTCGTTTTTTTATAATTGGTGAAAAACAGCAGAAAATTCCATTTTTGTGCATTTTTTTATCAAACATGCGAGTAACTTAAACAAAAAAATGATAGTATGGTGCTTTTTAGCACAAAAGTTGTGCAGCATAAAAATATCAGTACAATGAGAGGTGTTTCATTTCTAGATTCCTTTTAGATTTTCTATAATCAGCAAAAAATGGCAGAAAATACAAATTTTATTCACTTTTTTGACTAACAAATGCCCCCTAAAGAAGCAAAAACGAAAGAATTGCATAAATGAAATATGCTGTGGAAAACTCATGTAATAAATTATTTGTCTGTACTCAAGCAGTTTGACCTCAGACACCTCACTCATGGCTTACACCTCTTGTGAGGTTACCTGACGTCAAACTGCTCTTGTGCAGATAAATCATTTATTACACTTCTTCCATTGCATATCCTACATATATATATATATATATATATATATATATATGAATAGAAGACAAAGGAATGTTTTACCTGTATAACAAAGGTTATCTTAGAGTTAGGAGAAATAGTGAGTGAGAATATTCGTGTGGATACACTCTCTTGAATTATACATATATAAGAGGTTTATATAATAATTGATTAGGGTTACTGATAATCAATTGGTGGCCTGATCAGATATTTAATTTTTTTGATGCAGATACGGTGATGTTCACTGAAGAAGAATGCTTGTCTTAAACATATGATAGCATACACTGTATTTCAGCACTGTTGTGAAGATAATATCATATGAGACGCTATTATAATATAAAAGATCATTTTTATTTATTGGGTGAGTGCGTTCTGTTACTACCAATTCAATTTTCTTTTGCTTGTTACATGCCTTAATTGGTAGAGAGCTACTCCCTCAATCAGTATCTTTTGATCACTAACACCAGACATACTCGAGATTGCAGTTCAATGAATGGGGCACGTCCGATGTGGACCTTTGTGCACCCCCACTCAATGCCAAACTGCCTCAATTCTGCTCCAGAAATCCAGGACATGGCTTTTTCTGTCAGGATATGTTCAGTCTGCCATTTCAAAATCTATTTCTGTATGCATTCTTGCCACTTCCTCTCATTCAGAGAGGGTTGTTCTAGTTGGAGACACATGGCGACAAGATAATCCTAGTGGCCCCCTGCTTACTTCAGCATGTATGATTTCTTCTGTTGAATCGACTTTCAGTCTGCAAACTGCTGCTCCAGATGGACTTATTGACCCATAATCAGCTAGTCCACTCCAACCAGGCCTGGTTTCCAAACAGATAGATGTGAACAGGTTTAAAGTACTTCAGAGGGTCTCTGAAATATTTCTGGCTATGCTAAACCTTCCACTAGGAAGACATACACAGCCAGATGGAAAAGATTTTCCATCTGGTGTTCAACTCCCATGTACCTTTCAGGTTTCCACCTAAAAGGTTTTGGAGTACTTGCTTGACCTTTTGATGATGGACTGCAGTATTCCACAGTTAAGGTCCTCCTATGTGCTATATCAGCATACCACAGATCTGTAGGTGCCCTCTCTTTGGTATGATTGCCACTGTTTAGAGGGTTGCTTAGGGTATTCTGCACAAGGCCTCAATCAGGGAAGCCAGTGGCTTCCTGGAATCCTTCTTAGCCGGCTATGCTGTCACTAGATGCCACTAGATACATCAGGAACTGAAAAGGCCGATAGCCCAAATGTAGTTCCTTAACACAAATCATAATACATCAATGTTTCCATTGTAGTATGTACTTATCCAAGTTGTTTTTGAATGCTTGTTTATTATTACTAATAATCATGTTCTCTGGTAATTTATTCCAGAAATTACTCACAATCCCTTTGAGCCTAATAAGACTTGTTACATGAAGTTTCTAGCTTGAAAAGCAGCATTTCTGGTAGCTGTCAGCTCTGCACACAAGTATCTGAAATCAGTGTTTTGGTCATAGATCATAATATACTGTTTTCCATAATTATACATCATAACATCCTTAGCCTATCCGACTGTTTATGTTTTAAACATTCCGAGTACTCTTATAACCTTAAGAAGGTGTTTCATGCATATAGTGGTAAATTCTGAAGTCCAAAATTCTGTTGGCACAGTAATTTCCAACAAAGGGGATTGTCTAATATTCTACAAAATAAAACAGTTTGATTTTAAATTAAAATTCAATTTTTTTTAAACAAAGGTGTCGAACGTGATTTACAAATATGTTTATATGTACATCCCCTGGGTCTCTTTATAGTTTATAAGAGTGTCTTCTCAAGTCCTTTGTGTGTCAGAACTGCTCAGCTGCACATAGCAGATCTCTCACCCAAAGAACTCGAGAATGCACTCTTATAACCACAAGAGACAATAACTGCACATCTAAACATATAATACAGAGCAGTTCTCCATATACACCCCAAATTTCCACTAAAAGTGGTGTCAGAGTTCCATCTCATCAGACCATAATCCTACCTACTTACTTTGCCAACTTCCAGAATAAGGAAGAAAGGATTCTCCACTCACTGGATGATATAGAGTCTTTAGATTTTACCTGGACAGGCTAAGGACTACAGAGAGTCAAAACAGCTCTTTGTCTCTTTTGACCCTAATCAAAACGGGCGACCTGTCACAATCAAATGCATTTCAGCCTGGATTATAAATTGGCTTCACCACTGCCGTTCCATTGCTCAGGTTAAGCTGGAGGCAAGATACAGGCCCACTCTAGTAGAGTAGTTGCCACTTCCCTGGCAGAAATACACCATGTGCCTACTGGAGAAATGTTCAGAGTTGCAACTTGGAGCACAGTGCATTCTTTTACCAAGCACTGTGCTCCGGATGTCCATGCCAGGGAGCATACTACCTTTGGCAGGACAGTTCTGAATGGATTACTGTCCTGGTGAGCCTAAACTTCTGCCTCCTTTCTCTGAGGCGGGGGCCTCTCTGAGCTTGGTACACTGACTCATTAGTGGGAATCTATGGAGAAGACTGATTCTTGGAAGATATGAAAGCTACATATTTACCATAACAGTTTATCTTCCTGAATGTTTTTCCACTAACTTATCATGCCATAGATTCAGTCCATTATTGATGAGTTGGCCTTCACCCCTTTATACTTGGTTTTGGCTGTGAAGACACTGTGTTGCTGCATTGGTGGCCCTTCTTATATAGGCCACCAGGGCTATTTATGCCTTTAGGTTAAGTGCATACATTACTTGTTAGGTTCATGCTGCTCACATCCTTGGTAAAAAAAGGTGCTGGTGGCTGGGGCTGTACAGCTCTATACCAGCAGGTGATACAGTGCAGGGCCTATTCATGACACCAGCCCTCCCGAAAGGTTCGGGCTTCCATGAGGTTCTAGCACCTAAGACACAGACCCATTAGTGGAAATCTGTGGAGAAACTGAGGAAGAGCAACAGTTACAGAAAGTACATGACTTTAATTTCTGTAATTATCTGGGTGAACTGTTTACTTAGACACTAGAGCTGAAGGAATAATATAGGGACAGTGGAAGCCTGGATGCTGGAAAGTGCTCAGCAGTGTATTCTGCCCAGAGAAAACTTCCACGCAATTTTTAGTTGAATCCTGCTGCAGTGTAAGTGTTCATTACCAAATTGCCCATCCTGTGTCATTGCATGGTGTCAGAATAAGTCTAAAAGAGATGGGCCAATTAAAGGACATTGAAATAGTTCTGGGACTGAAATGGACCAAAACTGGGGGTCTTGAAAAGATGATAATACTGGTACTGGAATGCTGGATCTAGTCAGAATGCAGCAATTATAATGATTCCAGACCTGGAATTCACTTCAAACCAGGGTTGTGGAACCCTAGTTTCAAATGCATCTGGTTCTGGAACCTTGTTTCTGGATGCATTCTGGGTCTGGAATCATAAGGGCTCTGGAACCATTCCACTGTTGCTGGTTTTGGGTCCAGACCCTCAGGTCAGAGTGCATGTTGGTTCCGTTGCATTTCGGTTCAAGAACCATTCTATTTTTTACCAGATTCCCAGTTCAAGCCTTCAGGAAATTTGAGCTTTGAAGAATTCAGCTGAAAACTGCAAAAAAAAAAAATGGAAGCAGGGTTTTCAAGTATGCGTCATAACAACCACAGCAGGAAAACAAAATGAAAGACTGCAAATTGAATTATTTCTTCATTGTAGCGAGAAGATTATCTAGAGGTAGTAATACTTTTCAATTCAAGCAAAGAAGCTGATAAAGAAAATGTAGATATTTTCATGCATATGTTTTGATACATCCTGTGAGACAACAAACAGTACATGTGAAACACACACATTTTTCACGCGAGCCCAGAAAGAGGGGTTTTGATAGGCCAGTAAGTCACTGATTTGAACTGGTGTCCAAGTCATGCGAATCTGGGGAGTTACCAAATCACCAATAAAAGACAGTGTTGCATGTGGCATAGCACTGGACCAATTGCTTGCCAGGATATTATTAGAGACAGCGGTAACTTTTGAGTGGATCTAGCTTAGGTGATAATACTGCATTCAAAAAAATTGCAGCAAAGACAATGCCACAACCAGAATAAAACAAATAAAAGGTAGGTGAAAACACCAACCAGCACAAATACCAAAACAACACACAAACTAATAGGAAAACTTCAAGAGTTTTTTGTTTTAATATAATCGGTTCTGAGGGTGTGGACCTCGGGATGGGGAGAAACTTGGGAGGGAAAATGTCTTTATTAATAAAACAAAGTCCAATACTGGGAGTCAAGGAACCAAACCCTAGTCCTAGGTCTCCTCCACTCCAGGTGCTAGTGCTTAGCCACTGCACCACAGGAACCAGGTACCACACCTACAACTACTTCATCCTTCCCCATCTGTACATACAGCGATAAGGGGTGGTGGTAATTCCAGAACACTATTATACCACCTTTGCTGTAAATGTTTTGAGATTTTGCCCAATATTATTGCAGTGATATCTAAGGGGATACGCTTTGAGTATGTCCTAGATATATGTAGAGCAAGTGAAATGGCAAACAAACAAATGGAATGATTGGAAGAGTAAGTCAGAATGCTTATATTTATTTATTCAGTCTCGGATTGCAATATAATAATAATAATAATACATTTTATTTCTAAAGCACCTTTCAAATTTCCAAGGTGCTGTACAAGCATAATAAAACACAGATAAAACTTCAGTCTCACAATAATACAACACAATCAATAATCCAAGAAGGCAGACTGATACAAATGGGTTTTTAAGTCCCTCTTAAACTCCCCCATGGAGGTGCACTGCCACAACCGACGGGGTAGAGAGTTCCAAAGAGTAGGAGCAGCATAGAAAAAAGCTCTGCAACCAGATGAATTTAGGCTCATTCTTGGAATCTCTAGCAACCCCTCGTTGGCCAAGCGGAGTAATCGGCCCGGGCAGTAAGGAACCAGAAAATCTTTCAGATAAGCTGAACCCTAATGATGTAGGGCTTTAAAAGTCAATAAACAGACTTTAAAGGTGATCCGCCACCTAACAGGAAGCCAGTGCAGATCACGCAGCACCGAGGAGATGTTGCAAGACCTGCTTGTCCCAGTCAAAACCCGGGCTGCTGCATTCTGCACTAGCTGGAGGTGGCGGATCTCAACCCCAGAAAGCCCAAAATACAGGGATACAATATATTGTGGGACAGTAGACTGTCAAGCCTGTGTAACAAGAGGAAAAGAAAAATAAGCAGGGTGAACTAAGTAAGCAATAACCCACAATAGCATGCATTTCTAAAGAATTAATACATGCCCCAGGTCAACTGGAAGGTGCAAGGCCAATGGTCGAGTGACATTCAAGGCACACAGGAAGTGCATTAATTCTAAAGAAACCCATGTCCTGCAGTAGGTTATTGCACTTGTAATACGGAGAAAAATTAAAATGGAAAAATGATTTTTTTCCCTTTAATTAGGTTGGTGCTAGGTAGAACTGGTGAGTTTGGTAACAAAGGTTGTGTGCCTTTTAATGAACCTGGGAACTACATTTGTTTTGTGTTTTCATTATAAAGAATCCTGTGCTCGTTGTGGGTTTGTTTGTGTTTAAAAGCAGAAACAAATGTTATTTTAATGGAGAAGGTTTTATTTTAATTTAGTTAGATTGTTGTTAATGGATTAAAGGTGACTTAGTTATGGACTGTACTCACAAGACACTTGTAGGTCAGCACCTCGTCACTGTCCATGTTAATAAAACTCCACACCAGATGTAGAGGATAAAAGCGCATTTAATCAAAGTAGGCAAGCCAGCTAACAAAGCAAGGTGGTGGTGCCCTCCCACAGAGCCGAGCGTTTTGGCGTCACAATTCCGCTTTTCAAGCCTTGAAAAGTGTAATTGTAACAGCAACTCTGAGGAAGGCACCATGTACCTTGCTTGACAACTGGCTACTGGATAAAAACTTTATCCTACATCTGGTAATGTTATGAACGTGGACCGTGACGAACGCTGACCAATGTCTCAATGATCTATTTTCTGGTTTTGGCCCTGCAATTGGCATTTTGTAGCCGCCTGTTTGTTTTTTTGTTGCTCATAGTTATGAACTGTGCAGATTTCAGATAGATAGTCAAAGGTCCAGTGCTGTGTTTTAACCAGTGAAGTTGTTTGATTTGGCCAGGTTTTTATACCCTATTTTATAAAAGCTCTTTAGATGTGGATAAATTCATGCTCTAGGAAAATGTCCTGCTGTTGGGCAGCAGTGCAGGAATTGTGGTAAGCCCAATAATTTTGCTACAATATGCAATGGCACTGACAGCAGCGGGAAAGGACAGAGCAGGAGAGTGTCTGTCTTAGAAAAGATTGAAGACTCATAAGAATGAATTATTCATAAGCATTCTGAGCTGTGATGCTGCAGTGGACAATGGAGTGTGTATACTGGTAAATGACAATGTAAGAATGAGTTTTAAGACTGACACCAGTACATGGCAAATGCTGTACTGTATCTGCTATACTGCACAATGATTTCAAGGCAGAACCACTTACTGTAGAAGCACTGCTATTAGACTGATAACCTATCGGGAGAGAAACTGCCTGTGCATTGCAAGTACAGCTTGGACTGTGAGTGGAAGGACAGAAAATAGACGCTGGTCTGTCAAACTGTGAAATCTGACTCACAAAAAATACTAAACCTTCTAGCAGTAGCAAGTCTAAATTTGGTACAATAAGTAAATGTGGTAAAGCAAGATTAATCCAGCACAGATATATTTACAAGCATCAGGATGTTCTTGAGGGAGTTGGCTGATTGCCTGGAAAATGTACTATATAAATGTGTTTCTGTGCCCTGTGGGATCATAAAGCTTAGTTTTCGTAATTTTGTATCTTCTTTTTATTAAATTATACTTACAGTACTTACATTTCCGCCTACTCCCTCTGCTTTGCTGATTCTGTCCTGTCTCTGTACACATGCAGGGCAGTATATCTCTTCTAAAAACTCTTTTGACTCTAGCATCTGCCTCTGTATCCACTCTATTTTTCTCCCCCCGCCTCCCACCCTGAAAGACCCACTTTAGTAACACTCTTCTTGGGCTTGCTTTTGCACCTGTTCTCCCCCTTCAACCCACTAGTTCTCTCTCTTCTTCACTCTTCTCCTTCCCCACCTCACCACTCTCATTCTTTTTTTTCCCTCTTGCTCACTATTCTTTTATCACTAGTATTTTTTCAGTCCTTTCATTTCTGCTACTCAAATCTATGTGGTGTTGTACTTCAGTTGTGATTTAATTTGTTTTTAACTGTTTCTGGTCTAGGCTGCAGGTCTTCCTTCTCCATCATTATTCCACAGTGTGCACTCCTGACCACTGGACACTTCTGTGCTGCTTTGTCATGCCTCTGTGTTTTGCACATTTACCGCATTTTGTATTTCTGTATGTTTCATTGCATTTTCTTACCCTCTTCCCCAGGATACCTCATGAAATGAGCCATCCACTGTTCAGTAGCCTTTCTTGGTTTAAACTTTCAAATTAATAAATTGAAGTTACTGGATAGATACCGGTCTCGTAATCAGCACTGGCTGACTGTGAAGTGATGTGTTGCCTTCAAGGTTGGTTTACCAGCCTATAAAAGCCCTACATGGGTTGGGCCCTGGCTACCTGCCAGATCTTCTGAATCCTCTCCGGTGTTTGTGTCCCCTTTGCTCCTCCAATAAGGGTCTCTTTTTGGTCCCAAGGGCCTGGCTTGAGTCCTCTGGGGATCGTACATTTGAGGTTGCCGGCCCATTGCTCTGGAATAGCTTGCCTAAGGAACTGAGGGAGGTTCCCTTGGTGGAAGCCTTCAAAAGAGGATTGAAGGCTTACCTGTTTAGACAGGTTTTTGGGGACTACAGTCTTGGTCCCCGTACTATTCACGATGCTCCTGCTGTTATTAATTTAGTTAATTTTAGTGACTGGTAACCCACGATATGGGTGAAGCAAATTGAGCGACTCAGTTTTTACACCCAAAGGAAGAGTGACCATGAGAGAATAGCTAGGGGAAGGAATAACGAGTGTGGAGGGACAGAATAGCAAAGGCGAATGACTGGGGAGTGGATAGTCATGTGGGCTAAATGGAGTCATGCAGCATGCTGCTGCTGCTGAGCTGGCTGCCTGGAGTGGTGGATACGGTCACCCCTTGAAAAGATCATGGTCCCGGGTTCGGGACATAAGAACATAAGAATTTGCCAGCAGAAAGGGACCTCTTGATCCATCTAGTCTGCCCAGAAGACTGTAGGTAGGTAATTGTTTTTTAAAACTGTTTTAGCTGTTACAATTTTTTTTTTTCTGTACCATGTCCTCCAGTTCAACTGACTGTGTTGCCCCAGCCATGGTATCCCCTGCATACTGTAGCCCCTGCCATGTATTCTCCTGTCCCCAATGTCCACCCCTGGAGTTGATTATTTAAATAAGTGCGGGGCATAGCCCCACATTACGTCCATGTACATCGTCCCCCTGTTGCACTATATAGTGCCATCACTGTCTTGCCGGTTGCTGTGTTGTTGATGGCCGATTATGTTTTTCGGTGAAATGTATGTGCTGTTGTGTTAGCCGCCGAAAAAGTTTTGCTCATATGACAAAGAAACTTAGTGACCAAAACCATTTATTTTTGTTATTATTTAATGTTGTTGATTTGTTTCTTATTTTGTTTTTACCTACCTCTCTTACCTGTACAGTCCGCTGAGCCACCAGGGAAGGGTGCCCTATAAACACATTTACTACGTCTGCTGCTACCTTTTATTGCACCGACATATACCTTGTACAAAGATATTATAGTACCGAAGAATTAAAGGCCACACAGGCCCTTTCATCAGGTGCACCTGATGAAGAAAACAGTATGCCCTGAATGCTTGCAGGTGTCATTTTAACAGTTGTTATTTATGTTTTGTTAATAATTTGTTTTGTAATGAAATATTTGTTTTGTTTATTTCTAATCTGAAATTGTATGCACTTTGAAGTTTGTGGAAGGCAAACTAAATGTTTGTCTTTCTACAGTATTTATTTCACAAAATGTGTTTGCCACTTACCACTGATGCAGTGGCATGGAGTTCACAGTGTGATATTCAACCTTCCTTGCTACCAATGTTATATCTGCCCAAAGACTCATATAAAGTGGGAAATCACACCAGAAAACAGTAAAGGCAGTCACTGTCTTTCATTTACTTGCTAATGCTGTAAATACTGCAGAGAAACATCCAGTACCAAAGAATGCCCACAGTAAAAAAAAATACCCACACACACCTTTAGGTACCAGGGTAAATCGCAGTCTATCATGCTTATCATTACCCTTCTGCTTCTGTGTTCTAGTAATATTGAGATAAACCTGGCCCCTTCCTTCATACTCTCCTTCTCTATCCTAAAGGGACTTGGCATCTATATTTCTAATTGCCTGCAGTTTGCTACCTGAACTTAACTGGCTTAGGCTGTGAGTGCTGCGGTACCTGACGGATGTCCTCATCATTACAGAATCCTGGCTGTCTGCTAGGGTCAGTGTATGCTGACAATGGATTCTGAGTTATGCAGTCTCCAGACAGGACTGTGGGAAGAAGGTAGGGGTGGTATGGCTACTTAAACTCTTCTCAGCCTCACAAGTGAAGTAGTGTACCAAGCTGTCATCCCCTCTTCCCATTAACCTCCTCCTAGGCAAACTCTCATTTCCTCCTCTCTCCCTGTTTGCATAGGCAGACTCTACCTTTCCCTACAGTCCTCCTGACTTATTCCTAATATTCTCCCCCATTTTGTCTTCCACCTTCTTGGGTGCTCTTGATTCTGAGTGATAGAAACATCATTTGGCATTCTCTTCTTCCAAATCACTTACACAGAAAATAGACCTTAAACCTCCCCAGCTCATCACTGAGCCCACTCACTCCTCACTCATTGTTCAGATTCTGTCTTCTCACCCTCACCACATCATCTCAGCTTGCACCGCCTGCATTCTTTAGTGATCACTACATGGTCTTTTATTTCTGCAAAATTCAGCATCCCAGTGTCACCCAAAAGTACATCTGGGCCAGGTCTTGGTCCTTCAATGTACTGCCCTCCTAGATGATCCAGATGAACTTTAGAATGTTGACTGGTCCCATGTTGCAAACATCCACAGATATAAATGATGCCTTCTCTCTTCCACTCTAAATTCTCTGCTGAATGGGACAGTCTCCTTAGAAAGTCTTATGTTCTTGGATCCCATCTTCTCTGTGTCTCACAAGAGTCAATTGCCCTCTTTAAGGAGTGTGACCCATGCTTGGCACCTCCATAAGTCCTCTGGCTCCCCTGGGGACCTGTGTAGATTCAAACTGCTCCACAATGCCACCCCCATATGCTTAGGAGTCCCCTATTTACAACCTGCCTGTTGTTCCCACTGCTTTTAACAACTTCGCTATCTGTGCTCTGTTCCTTGTCCTCCTTCTTGCCCCTACACCTCCCTCCACTTCCACCCTTCCCCACTCCACTCTTCCTTCAGTCCTCTACCCTCTCTGCCCTTCTTTCTCTGAATCATGCTTTGACCCAATTTTCTAAATCCTGCTTTGACACAAAACTTCTGTACTTCTCTGCTCCTGCTGTTGCTACTTCACCTTACTACCCTCCTCAAGCTTTCTTTCTAGTTCTGGTCTATTCCCCATACATGGAATCTGACTTAGCTCCTCCCCATCACGAAGGGTGACTCCTCCACAGAGACACATCAATTGCCCTGCCCAGTTCTGTCCACATCAACACTCCGCATCGCAATAGCTTCAACGTCATTCGGCTCCTACTGATAATTGCCCTGGACAATTAACTCCCACAACATATCTACTGTACTCAAAATAAAACTACAATACAACTTTCCCTTCTACTACCCTCAAGCATATTGTTTCATGTGGTAGGAACTGCACCCATCTGGAGTTTATTTATATGATTTATGTTTGGTGCAATTTGCTGGGGACAATTGTCATAGGAACCCAACTTGACACTGGAGCTAATGTGATGGAGCACATTGTCATGTGACAAACTCATCAGGTTGTGTAGCCTTCCTCCGCTCTTGATAACTACCATCCTATAGCTCTCCTCCTTATTCTGGTCAAGCTGTAAGAAAATGTGTCCTCTACCAGCTGGCATCTTTCTTGGACTCTTCCAATTTTCTGTCCCCGTCTAGTCTGGTTTCACAAGGTCTGCTGCACTGTCTCCTCCCTCTTCTGGGTCACTGTTTCCAACTTGAACAGGATGGACAAGGGTCCCTCATTCTCACTTTTAAAACCCTGAAAGAGGTCTTCCACTTCAAGTACCTTAGTGTGTGTCTTGATAGAAAACCGTATTTCTTCAAACATATTTTACCATCCATAAGAAACTACGCCTCAGACTCGGCGCCCTATACCATGACAAAGCTTGCTTACCCCTTCCAGTCCATCATGGAATCTTCTTCAGAATGGTCCTGCCAGTGTTTGACTATGCAGATGTGGTGCATGGCACCGCTCCATAGTCCTCTCTAGCTATGCTGGACTCTCTCTTTCATTCCTTCTGTTACTTACCTCCACCTCCCACCCCTTACCCACCACTACACCCTCTACCTTAAGGTTTCACTCCCCTCCACTGAGTTCCAATGGCTTTCCGTTGCTCCTCATTCTTCTCCAAGTACTGGTACTCTTACCTTCACCCTACTTCTCTCCTTCTCCTCCTTATCTGCCCTTCTTCCTATTTTTCTCTGGTCCACTGACTCGCACACTTCACATCAACTGCTGATGAACTTCATGAGTCAAACTGCATTTTCATTTGTCTCTACACTCTGGAATAACCGTCGTACTCACCTCTGCCTCTTGCCATCCTACCTCTCTTTAAGAGTTTTTGGGACCACATCACTCCTTTCTATGCTTGTACCTAACCTCCTGCCTGTTTCCCTGCCTCGCTGACATTTCTGCCTCTCTTGTTGTTTTCCAGGCCTCTGTCTCTTCTGCTCTCCCTTTTTGTGGCTTTCCACACTCCCCATTTAAAGCAGCCTAGTACTTGCTTCCTCATCATCTGGCATTCTCTGTCAGGTCCTCTTACACTAGTTCACCCCTTTTCTCCAGTTGCCTTCCCGTTTTGTCACCTGACCTTTTACCTTTGTAGCATGTTATATTTTATTCCATTTGCCTGTTACTTGCATTATGTATTTTTCCTTTTGCACTAGTGGCACTTTAGACTATGATTATTTACTTACCTATATTTTGTGCATTATTTTTTCTTAATTTTCCGTTGTATATATTGTAGTCTGGACTCCAGCATCTTGTCCCAATGTACTCCTTCCCCTTGGTTGCATCGGGAAAGCAGCCTTGACTCAGTGTGTCTTTCCCCATCACCAATTTATAAATAAGTAAAAAAAAACACACATAAACACATAGGTCTGTATTTAGCCTTGGTTTCAGTCGAGTCACAGAAATCTTCTTAGCTGATGCAGTCTGCCAATAATGATATATAATTATAATTATTGCAACATATTCAGGTAGATAAGATCTGCACCACATGCAGAAGACAGAGCAATCCCTTTCTGCACCCAAAGCTAGTTCTACTTTTATAGCCACAGGATTTGACTGACAACAGCAACTTCCTGTTTGGGAGCAGGAAGTGAGTGATCACAGAGCCACCAAAGACCCACCATCCTAGAAGGGTAAGAGTAGCTCTCTGGCCCCCTCTAGCTGCTCGAGGTCTGCCTCTGAGCAAGTAAGGGGTCTATTGAGAAATATAGGATCTTCTTGTCTCAGAACAGGACAATCAGGAGCTTAAAGGGCACAGAGGCAGAAAGTAAGTAGAGAGAGAAGGAAAAAAAACAAAACAGAGTAAAGAGTAAGGATTCCAAACAACAGTTAAGGGGCCAGAAATAAGACATGATGGGAGTGGTGCAGTGCAGTGGCTGTGGAGCAGCAGTCTTCCGGGAAGCGTTCTGGAGGATGCAGTGTTGTCCCATCTGCAGGCACCTCTCTGGGCTGAGGGAGGTGGTTGCTCATCTCCAGGCTGAGTTGGCCAGGATTTGTGGGACCTCCTCTTCCATCCAGGGACCACCAGTGCCACTGCTGTTGCCTCAGAGGTTGCCAAGAAAGAGAAGCAGTTGGACCACAGTGGGCTCAGGGAGGGTGAGGGTGGTGGAGCAGAAGTGCATCCCTCCAGGTGTACCTCTCCACAATTCCTGTGCCATTCTGGCAAAATGTGGTTCCTCTATGGAGGCACCCGCAGTGGAGACCAAGGAGGATGCTGGGAACCTCCTCAAATGAGACCCACAGGAGGGTGGCATGGGACCCCACAGGGGAAGGAAACAACTCCTGGTGGGGGACTCCAGTGTTAGGAAGGTAGAACTGGAGGAGAAAGGGGAGAGGCAGGTAAGGTGCCTGCCTGGCGTCATGGCTTGGATGGACAGGGAGCGAATCCTTAGGATTGCTGGAGCAACTGCACAGGGGAGGAAGCTGGATGTCATTGTCCACCTAGGGACAAATGACCTGGCTAAGAAATGGACTGGAGCAGTGCAGGAAGAGTTTGTGGAATTATGGAGGGGCCTTAGACAAGTAGCACGCATGGTAACCTTCTCAGAGGTGCTGCCCATCTATGGTGTAGGACAGGCTAGGGTGTTCCGCACCATGGGATTCAATCAGTGGTTGAAAAACTGGTGCAGAGCTCAGGGATTTGGATTCATTGGGGACTGGGGGTCCACCTGGAGTGATGCAAGCCTATACTGGCATGATGGGCTGCATCTGTCCAGGAGGGGAACCAGGATCCTAGGTGATAGGTTTAAATGATTCCTTGGCAAGCATTTAAACTAGACAAGGGGGGAGGCACTGGAAAGGAGCAGGGAAATCCTAGCCCCCCCAAAAAAAATCATGGTAGTAAGTGTGGTAAACACCAACATAGAGGTGTCGATAGGGAGAAGGGCAGGGGTAAATAGGGAAAGTGACAAAGGCAAGAAGGACAAGGATGGGTCAAAAAGGAGTAAGGCCATCAGGAAATGGAGGGTAATGAGTACCAATGCCCGTAGTCTGGGCAACAAGCTCCCTGAACTGGTGGCCTTGATGGAAGAGGGATGCTTGGATATCGTAGCAGTCACAGAAACATGGTACAGAGAACCATGACTGGGATGTTAACATACCAGGGTACATAACCTACAGGAGAGACCGGCAGGGAGAAGAGGGAGGAGAAGCTCTCATGTAAAGGAAGGGATAAAAGCAACTGAACAAAGAGGAAACAAGGAGGAGAGGAGGCACTGTGGGTCACCTTGGAGACTGGAAGTGGCACCACAATCTGCACAGGAGTTCTGTACAGACCCCATGTCAGGGAGGGAATGGACAAGGATATGATAGAAGGCATTCTTAGGATGGCAGAGAAAGGGGAGATACTGTTGGTGGAGACCTTAGTATGCCAGATGTTAACTGGAGCACATTTGCTGCAGCCACATCCAAACAGAGCCATTCTCGATGCCCTACAGGTGGTAGGCCTCAGACAGCTAGTTTCGAGAGCGCACTCGTGAGGGAGCAATCTTAGACCTCATACTCTCAAATGGGGGCAGTGAGAGGATCTCAGATCTAGAAGTGGGTTGCCATCTGGGAACAAGTGACCATCAAAATGTGGTTCACATTAAACTCAGCTACAGAGTCAAGCCATACAAAAGTGAGGGTACTGGACTTCAGGAGGGCTGACTTTGGCAAGATGGGAGAGTGCCTCCGAAAAGCAGTAGCAAACAGGCTAGAAGGAGGGGTGGAACAACAAAGGGGAATCATCAAAACTGCCATCACAGGGGCAACAAGCCTTTGTGTGAAGCAAATAAACAAATCAAAATGAAAGAAAAAGCCACTATGGTTCTCAAAAGAGATGGCTGGGAAAGCCAGGGAGAAAAAGATAGCATTCAGGAAGTATAAGGAAACACAGAAGGAGCAGGACAAAGAGCTGTACCAGTTAAGGCAGAAGGAAGCAGGAAGGGAAGTCAGAATAGCAAAGGCCCAAACTGAGGAAAAGATAGTCAACTCGGTTAAGAAGGGGGATAAAAATGTTATAGGCACATCAGAGAGCGTAGAAAGACAAAGGGAGGGATAGTGAGGCTAAATAGAATGAATGGTGGGTGGGCAGAGGGGGACAGTGAAAAAGCAGGGATACTGAACGAATATTTCTGCTCAGTATTCTCAAAAGAGGAGGGGGAAGTGCCTAATCCAATTAACAGAAGCACTCTTGATAGGGGGGTCGATCCCAGTCCTTTCACAGAAGAAAGGGTTCTGCAAGAACTCCTAAAACTGAAGGTGGACAAAGCAATGGGCCTGATGGAATTCACCCCAGAATTCTAAAAGAATTAAGGGGGGAACTAGTGAAACCACTGACTAGTCTTTTTAACAAATCTTGGGAGGATGGTGTGGTACCCGAGGACTGGAGAAAGGTGGATGTGATTCCCCTTCACAAAAGTGGGACCAAGACAGAGGCAGAAAACTATAGACCTGTCAGTTTGACCTCTGTGGTAGGGAAAGTGATGAAGTCACTTCTGAAGGAAAGAGTTGTCGAGTACCTAGAGGCCAGTGGGGCACAGAACCCAAGGCAGCATGGGTTCACAGCGGGAAGGTCATGTCAGACAATCTAATAGATTTCTTTGACTGGGTGACCAAAGTAGTAGACCAGGAGGGGCTGTGGACATGGCCTACCTAGACTTTAGCAAGGCATCTGACACAGTCCCACACAAAAGATTAATAGTCAAATTAACCAGCCTGGAGTGGGTCCCAGGGTGGTAGCCTGTAAAACATTGGCTGGACAACAGGACACAGAAAGTAATTGTAAATGGAGTCCACTCTGAAGAAAGAGGGTTACTAGTGGGGTACCGCAGGGTTCAGTACTGGGTCCAGTCCTTTTTAATGTCTTTATAAGTGACGTTGCAGAGGGACTGGAAGGAAAAGTATGCCTCTTTGCAGATGACACAAAGATCTGCAACAGGGTTGATACACAAGGAGGCGTGGAAAGGATGAGAAGGGACTTGGCAAGGTTGGAGGAATGGTCAGAAGTATGGTAGCTAGAATTCAATGCAAAGAAGTGCAGAATAATGCACCTGGGAAACAAGAACCCAGGGGAAGATGACACAATGCGGGAGAGGTAGTAACAACAACAAAAAAGGAAAGGGACCTGGGGGTAATCATAACAGATAACCTTAAAGTTAGCAAGCAATGTGAGAAGGCAGTAGGGAGGGCTGGGGTTATACTGGGATGCATAGGGAGAGGCATCACCAGCAGAAAACAGGAAGTTGATATCCCTCTGTACAGACAGTTGGTGAGACCCCATCTGGAATACTGCATCCAGTTCTGGAGACCCCATCTCCAAGGACATAGACAGGATAGAGGCAGTCCAGAGGAGGGCAACTAAAATGGTACAGGGTCTGCAAGAGAAGCCATACGAGGAGAGACTAAAGGAGCTTAATATGTTTACCATTGAGGAAAGGAGGAGAGGGGACATGATAGAAAC
This sequence comes from Neoceratodus forsteri, assembly GCA_016271365.2. Lineage (NCBI taxonomy): Eukaryota > Metazoa > Chordata > Ceratodontiformes > Ceratodontidae > Neoceratodus > Neoceratodus forsteri. Next base: position 325,132,052 of record CM057454.1, on the reverse strand, counting down.
TTTAAGTACCTCAGTGGAATCAACAAAGTCCAAGAGGGTAGCATCTTTCAGAAAAAGAGGCATGCAAGAACAAGGGACACAATTTAAAGATGGGGGGTGGTTCAGGGCAATGTGAGGAAGTATTTTTCACAGAGAGGGTAGTGGATGCATGGAACAGTCTTCCTGAGAAGGTTGTGGGGTCTAAAACTGTGGGAGAATTCAAGAATGCATGGGACAGACATAAGGCAATTCTTGTGGGGGGTAGGAAGAAATAGGCTGTTGGTTAACTAGGATCTGCGGCCTATCCTGTAGGTAGGGAAATGGGCAGACTAGGTGGGCCAAGCGGTCCTTATCTGCCATCAAAGTCTATGTTTCTATGTTTCTGCATGGTTTGTGTAGGACACTACAAAGCCTCCATTACTTGCATCCTGGTGTTGGTCTTATTGACTATTACTGTTGGCATTATTTATAATAATTGTACCTTTCCTCAGTATTGCTGTATACTGATGTCACTTAAAATTGGGTACATGCTAATGGGGTATAAAAGACACTTGGAAACAGTCTTACAAATGCCTGCAGTAGGTCTGCTGTAGTTCTGTGCATGTGGAATCAAGATACTGTAGACTTCCTGTGTTAATAAAAATCAAAATAAACTAGCCTTTACTCCAAGGAGTTACTTTTGACCGGAATTTGTACCAGTTATGTAACAGAGATATGCCATACATAGAGATTTTTTCCTTCATTTTATTTTTATTTAGATACTGAGAGACCACACTTGGAGGAAATTCTAAATGCATCTTGGAAAGAATTAGTTGTAAATGATACACTAGGGGAATTACTACTTTCAGGATGGAATCCCAGAGGAGACCAAGCTAGATCAGTTTCATTCAGATATTTGATTAGGGTTTAACTTCTTTATGTTTTAAATGCATAAACTGCTTGCCTGGATTTTGGAGTTCACATTGAATAAATAGCTGTGCTGAGAGAACGTATGAAGCTGCCCTCCACTTGGGCCCCACCATCTTGCTCTGCTGTGCTTTTCGAGGAAGAATGCCCTACGTTAGTCAATCAGAGCTGAGATTCTCATTTTTATGTTTGCTTGTGTGTGTAGCATGAAGGGAACTTTTGTTGCACGTCAGGAGAGTAGAGGCTGCATAAGTTTGTCACTGTAGCATCCAATGCAACTAAGGCTGCAGGAGGCTCACCACTGAGAGCCCAACCAGGAGCAGGCTGATGGTGTTCAGCCCAACTAATGTGCAGAAATGGGCGAAAGCACACATAGCAGCTTTATCCTTTATTCTACAGGATGCCCCCCCCCAGCAGCCAGCTGAGCGCTGTCATGCTCAGCCTGTTCCTTGTCGTCCCTTCACCTTTGTCCAGATTACCCCCTTCCCCTGCCAGCAGCAGCACATCTCTGTTATCCAGAAGTTACTTCTTTCAAATGTTGCTTCTCCCCTAATCCCTGCCATCTCTGCTGACCTGCTGCAGGTGGGGCCATGCTGGTGCTGTGTTTCAAGTTCAAGTTTCAAGTTAATTGCAGGAAAACTCCATTGAGCAAGCTCATTCACAAGGAGGTCCTGTGACATAAACACTTAAAAGTACAAACACAGATAGGTAATAACAGTATATACATGAAATGCACGTTACATGATACAGGCTGGATATACATACAAGGGTACCACATAGGGTGACCGCAGTTGGTAAACATTGATATGAGACAGGGAAGCGATTTACAGGTTGCAAACTGATAAATGAAACATGATGACTGGTGTGTGCAATAAATATATTTTGGCAGCTAGAACAAACAACAGTCTACAACTGATATGGGGGGAGGAGTGATTTGATAGAGTAGCAGTGGAGCTTAAGCATAGATAAAGCCAGGAGTAGAAGGCGAAGGAAAGCAGTTAATATGACAAATCAATTATACCTTACCAGTGGATAAATATGGCACACATGGGGAAGGAAGAGACTTAATGATAGTTACAGGTGTCTTTTATTTTGGCTGAACTTAGCGATTTGTAAGTTTATTGAAACTGTGCTAGTTAGTTTCAGTACAGTTTTGTAATTGGTTCCAAATGGAGGGAAGGGCATGCAATAGCACGCTTACCAAAGGAAGTCCGCTCTTTGTATGTCAAGCATAATAAAGTCAGATTTTCTTAACGAGTATGCACTATGTGAGATACTAATAAGGAAGAGATAGCTTAGCAATTTCTGTAGGAGCAGTTTAAGAGTCCATAGCCCAGCATGGAGCAGGCGTCTAGTAGTAAGGGATGTCCAACCAACAGCTGCATATAAGTCACAGTGGTGCGAACGGTAAGGGGAGTTGGTAGTGAACCGTAATGCACGGTGATAAAGGATGTCCAGTTTACTTAGATTTGCAAGAGTGGTGGAGGAATAGATTACATCGTCATAGTCGAGTAGGGGAGAAAAGTGGCCTGTACAAGCTTGTTTCATTTCAAGGGAAAGGCCTATTTCTGTAGAAGAAACCTAACCTTGCTTTTAACCTTCTAGAGACATCTTCGATGTGGTCATTGAAAGATAATTTATTGTCGATCCAGATACCTAGATATTTAAATTTGGTTACAACTTCCAGAGGCTCGTTTAGCGTGGTGACAATGAAGTCTTGGGCAAGGGTATTGGGGGGGCCTGTGACAGCACTGCAGGAGAATATCATCGCTTTAGTCTTCTTAGCATTGAGCAGAAGCTTTGCCTTTATTAGATTATGCTCAGTTGCTAAGTCCGCTTGAAGCACTCCTTGACTTCAGATAACGATGAGCTAGAAGTATATAACACAGTATCATCTGCAAAAAAGTGCAGATTGAACGTAGATATGTTAGCATCTAAGTCATTAATGTACAGAGAAAACAAGATAGGGCCTAAGATGGATCCTTGGGGACTCCTCTTGCAACTGGCAAGGCAGCAGAAAAAAAGCCTTCCGCTTTACTTTTGGAATCTTCCAGTTAGGTAGCTAGAGAACCACTGGGTGGTATGGTGTGGCACCCAACTTTGCAAGGCAATTGACTAATAGTTTGTGATCAACAGTATCAAAAGCTTTGCTGAGGTCCAAAAGACTGTACCAGTTACCTTCTTAGCATCTATAGCAGAGATCCAATGATTGGTTACTTTTGCTAGTGCAGTGATTGTGCTATGATTAGCCCGGAAGCCAGATTGAGCTGGTTAATGAGAGAAAGGTTTCCAAGTGAGATTTTAAGTGAATATGGATCAGTTTTTCGAGAACTTTAGAAAGGATAGGCAATATGGAGATAGGCCTATAGTTGTTTACATCGCATGGGTCCAGATTTAAATAGAGGGAGGATATGTGCTGATTTCCAGCAGGACAGCACAGTAGCAGATGTAATGGAAAGATTGAAGATGTGGAGAATTGGGGCAGTGAGATGGCGTAGCCTGACCTTAGAAAAAGGGTTCCAAGCCATGTCGCCCCTGCGCTTTTGGTGTCTAAGTTAAGAGAGAATCTTCTACTTCTTTATAAGTTATCTCGCAGTTGGAAGGGCTGGGTGCAGAACTAGATGTAGGGGAGGGGTATGCTGGCTCACCGCAGCACCAGCATAAGGTGACAAGTCAAAAGCTAATCCAGCTGTGGCAAAGTGGGAGTTAAATTCCTCCAGGATTAGGGACTTGTTTTCCACAATCTTGCCACTTGCAACTATCTTTGTTGGGACAGATATGATGCGAAAGAGTCTGGAATGCGAGGTCGCCGAGGTGAGATGACTCTGAGACAGGCTAAAGCTATCTTTCTGTCCTTTTAATTTTAAGTTTTGTATTCTCTAGATTGCCTCTCTGACTCTGCCCCTATAGCATGAAATGTATTGAATCAGATGGGGTCTACTCATGCTGCTTGTTGTTGCGGCGCTACCCCCCACCACTCCCCCTTGTGTATACATAAGTATGTCACCTGAAAATTTCCTGGTATCTGGCCTGGCCAGTCTGACCATGTCCAGCTACAGTACCTTCCTCCAACTGACTGGAAAAATCAGCCAGCCAATCTCACATTGGTTCCGGAACTCCCAGGCAGTAAAATGCAGTTTGTTTGGCCTCCTAAACAATACCTGTCAGTGTTACTAGCACTGGATCAGAACTCTTTATATGTTGTTTTGCGTTGTTATCTGTAGGGTGTTAATCTGTTGTGTATGCGTGCATGTGTAACACAACTGCTGTCCCCTCATACCCACATGGAAATAAATGACTGCATCTTATGAGGTTCGAAGGTGAGAAGTAATAAATGTGTGTACTGTATATGCTTGTGTGTGAGGCCCTGTGTGGAGGGCCTGTGTGTGCATGGTCTCTGTCTGCTGGAATGTCGCTCTGTTATTTGGTTAAAGTCAGGTCTGGGAGAAGGGGTTGATCTGAATGTCTGACAGTGATCAGTGAAGCGGTGTCAAGCATGCAGTGTGACCCTGTTCCCCTCCCAATAGCCCCTGAAACATGGCCACCTATAGGCTGAGGAAAAATTCTTCATCCAAGCATTGGAGGATGTCAGGGTCAGGGAGAAGTACAAAGGTACTGTGAACTGCAGCACACTTTTAAAGAGCACTCCTACATAGACAGCACTTGTGAGAAATGTTCAAACCAGCTGGACATGTGAGTCAGCCAGCAATCTGTAGTCTGTGATCTGGAGAGTGGGTGGATAGCTTATCAGGCTGGAGTTCCCGCTGCCCTGCTGCCAAACTACTTTATTGTTCAGTGAAGAAATGGGTTCCTCTGGGGTTGTCTTCATTTGTTTTTGGTATTTCAGAAGGGGTCCTCAATGTTGGCATGGAGAAACCATGCCCATAATTAGGCATAGAGGAGGGTGTCACTGTGTTGGTTATGTTAACGCAGGGACCAGGAAGGGAAAAAAAATAATATGGCAAATATGCCCTCTCCTTTTGTAAGCCACATACTGTAGGAAGAGGAGCCTTGTTAGTGAGGTATGCCATTTCGGCATCCTGTCCAGAGTTTTATGAAGGCACATTGCCTTCAGCCTGAAAATATTAATTACCAGACATCCAGAAATGGAATTTAAAGTGGGGTACTGGTGGAGGTTCTGAGGTATATTAGAAAAGCAGTACCCACCTTTGTTTTGAAATAGTCCCCTTGACCCTGACCCTATCCCACCCACCCATCATGTCAATTAATCTGTCTCAATGTTTACATTTCTGCAACAGCCTTAAAATCACCCTTTCTTGAGTAGTTTTTTTGGATGAGGGGTTCATAAGACCCCAATGCATTTCCACAGTGTTACATTCACTGTATTTTGCAGTAAGGGTACAGCAGTGTTTTGTTAATATTATACATTTCTACGTACTGCAGCACACTGCAGTAAGGGTGCTATGACACATTCAGTACTAAAGTGTGGTATAGTACTGGGGTATGGTTCCAGTGATGTTTTGGCACTAATACAGCTCTATTAACTGTGGTAGTGTACACTGGAAAAAAGGTTACCATGATGTTTGGGCACTAATACAGTCCTACTGCGCAGTGATACTGTATACTGAGCAAAGGGTACCATGATGTTAGGGCACTGATATAATCCTGTTGTACAGTGATACTGTATACCAGGCCAAAGGCACCATGATGTTAGGGCACTGATATAATCCTATTGTACAGTGATACTGTACAGAGCCAAAGGCACCATGATGTTAAGCACTGATATAATTCTGTTGTACAGTGATACTGTATACTGGGCCATGGGTACCATGACGTTAGGGCACTGATATAATCCTGTTGTACAGTGATACTGTATACTGGGCCATAGGTACCACGATGTTAGAGCACTGATATAATCCTATTGTTCAGTGATACTTTATTCAGGGTCATAGGTGCCACAATGTTAGGGCACTGATATAATCCTGTTGTACAGTGATACTGCATACTGGGCCAAAGGTACCATGATGTTAGGGCACTGATATAATCCTGTTGTACAGTGATACTGTAGGGTGCCATGATGCTAGGGCACTGATATAATCCTATTGTACAGTGATACTGTAGGGTGCCATGATGCTAGGGCACTGATATAGTCCTATTGTACAGTGATACTGTAGGGTGCCTGATGCTAGGGCACTGATATATAGTTCTGCTATACTGGTTAAGGGTACAGTGGTATTTAGTAATAATGCATTTCTGCTATACTGGAGAAAGGGTACTGTTGTTTTAATAATGCTATAGTGCTAATATATTGGGATACATGTACAGTGGTATTTTAGTAGTTATACAGTTCTACTATACTAGGGTAAGGGACCTGTGGTGTAGTAATAGAGTTCTAATGGTACAGTACTGCTTTGATTTAGTAATAATACAGTTCTACTATATAACCCAGTGTTAAGGATTAGGTGGTATTTTAGTAGTAATACAGTTCTACTACACTGGGTTAAGAGTATAGTGGTGATTTAGTAATAATGCAGTTCTACTGTACTGGGGTAAGGATACTGCATTATTTTACTCTAATACATTTCATCACATTTTCAACATGGCCTTTTTGGACCCCATGTCATGAACAAGGTAGGTGAAATTTTCCAAATTCGGGCCAAAAGGTGATTTTACAGTTGCTGCTCGAAATCACTTTTTGGGTGGGTTTTGAAAATTTTTACCTACCGGGTTCATGGGGTAGGGTCGTAAGGATGCTGTGTTGAAAATTTGGTGGAAAAAACATGGTAAAATGACCAAGTTGTGGGTAATGTTGAACTTTTTCAAATATTTTCAACATTCACTCATAACTTCACTATTTTCCAATATTTGTCCACCAAACTTTCAACAGGACCTTTTTGGGATGCAACCTCATGAACAAGGTAGGTGAAGTTTTTCAAATCTGTCTCAAAGGTCATTCCATAGTCACTCTCGAGATCACATTTCAGGCAAGATTAAAATATTTTACCTACCAAGTTTATAAAGTGGGTCATATAAAGACTAGGTTGAAAATTTGGGGTCAAAAGCTTAAAAAACACCAAAGCTATGAAGGTACGTTGAAAATCTTCAATGTTGACTTACGACTTTAGTAATTTTCCATATCTTGACCCCAGATTCTCAACATAGCCATTTATTCACACCACCTCATGAAATTGACAGGTGTAATTTTTCAAATCCTGTCTAAAATGTGTTTTCGCAGTTGTGGCACGAAATTACATTACAGTTAGTATTTAACAAATGACACCTGTCATATTTAGAAGAGGGAGCATAAAAAGACTATGTTAAAAAGTTGGGGTCAAAATGTAAAAAAAAAGGTATGAGGAAATGTTATGTGTAGGGCCAGCTGTTGGCCCAGTGGGTAGCTTGTTGTGCTCCCATGCCATTAACTCGAGTTCCAGGATGAGCTCGGGGAGCCCTCTGGGCAGCACTATTGCACACCACCACTCCGAGCCTGGAAAGGCATGGTGCACTGTTTTGTTGCACAGGCGACACCTTGTGATGGGCGAGGCCTTCCCTCACATGGGGTTGCCATGTATATCATGGCCTACTTTTGTAATTAATTACTCCTGTCATTAAACATGACCACCACTCACAGTTTCTAAAACTGTTCCCTTGAGCTTACCTGTTCAATGTACATGCTCGATTCATACTCCAGGGTTTTAAATAATTGATTAGTACTTTTTTTCTTGGGACAATACTAACTGTACAGAAAGCATTTATATAGGTTTTCTAGAAGTGTTATGTTTGTTAAACACAGTGAGGCAAGTGCTATGTATTTTCACATTTTAGAATTTTTATGAGCGAAAGGCTAATCAATTTTTAGTTTAAATAAAACCCTGTACTCTGGATGTAGCAGGATGATGTCACATACTTGTAATGGTAAATACCACAGTACTATACCAACATATTTCATTTTTACACAGCACCCATGGCAGGAGACTGGGAACTATTGCAACTTTCAGAATCCTGTCTCTTGTTTCAGAAATGAAAATACATAAGACAAACATTATTACTCACTGACTCCATTGCAAGCTCTGTACAACACAACCAAAAGCTACCTGACACACCATGCAAGCAAACGTTCGGCAATGATAAATACTTGTTTGTTCTAGTTAAAGAGTCTCATACAATGTACCTGGGCTACGTGGCCTAAAGCGATTGCTGATCTCATGCTGGATGACAGACTTTAACAGAGACAGAGTGGCCTGCAGCAATAACACTTTCTTAAGATAACGTTTCAGAACTTCCAGTGAAGTTTAAAGATTTGCAAAATCAGATTAATAAGCTCTGCAGGCAGATGATGAAATTTCAGCCATCTGTGTGCCTTGTGTTGAAGCTGGGTTTACCATTATTGGCTTGTAGACGTCATTTTAGACCTTCAAGGCTCTAATTAGAGAAGAAGACTATCCTATTCGAGATAGTTGTTAGATCCATGTCTGTAAGAGAACAAAGTATAAACCTGTCAGGGTGAACTGAAAAACTTTGGGACATTCGGAAGTGCTCTGACAGCTCAGCTTGTCTGCAAAAAGATTACAATTACAAAAAAGGGGTTAAAGTATAAGAGAACAGCTTCCTACCATTTGCAGTTTTTTTTAACATTGCCATAATGAATAAAAAAATTAATCAATATTTTAGGCTGTTTTATGGGAGGGCCCACTCTGGCATTACATTTCTTCCCTGACCTTGTAGACCAAGATTCGGGGGCCAAATGGCTAATATATTTTCCACACCAGTTAACTCCTAGGCCTCTTTTGTTCAAAGATGGTTACTTGAACTCACAACTGAATTACTAGGAGGACATTAGGGACATTTCAGAGCTATTTGTGTGTGTGTGGGGGGGGTTGCATTTTCACACATATTTTATTTTTTTGGTACAATTAAAAATAAGAAGAAAAGTTGCCAGCCAAAATGGATAGGTTAGCCATGAGGAGTGATCACATAGAGGCAGAGAAGACTTGTCCACTTATGGTTGTACTGCTGTATATCAGAATTTCATCCTTTCTGAACTCTTCCTTTTTTTTTCTTTTCGTTTCACACTGAGTCACTCAGTCACAGTATCTGTCATGCTGGGGGGAGGCTAAATGCTATGCTGCTTGGCCCGTTCCCATCATATCCCACACAGCATGGTAACCACTACCTTCTCATCCTCATCCAGTGGAAATGATGATGATGCTGAATTGCTGATAGCCGACGACTCTCTCTGAACCACAAAGTTGTTTTTTTTAACTTTAGATCATCATCAGTTGTTCACTTTCAAGCTGTGTATGGAGGACACAAACACCAGACATGGCAGTCAGCACCTGTCTGTGTCACTGCTGAAGCTTGCCTATAGGCCAAGGCCTGTGTGATTAGCGTCCTTGACAGGGTCAGTGAGGGAGGGTGGGGATCAATTGGTGCAAGACAGTGGACCAGAGTCAGAGACTGAGACCGGACCATCACTGGTCAGCAGTTTTAAACTGCCACAAAGGCATGATCCAGTCCAGACCGGGAGAGAGACCACCAGACCCATAAGAGGAGATCTCTAGTGAAAGCCACAGTGAAATAAGCCTTTTTCTTAAATTTCATGAGAAAGGGCTATGCTGGAAGGAAATGTACCTGGTGTGGTCTGTAGGGTGAGATAATGAGCAAGACAGTCAGAGAAAGAAATAGGGTCATAGGGAGAATAATGAAAATCAGATGGCACTGGGGAGACAGTGTGGGTAAAAGGCTATATAAAGCCACTTCATTTTCAATAAATATTTGTATTGTCTGTTTTAACATAGACACACATTAGAATACAGTTACATGATGTATAGCATCTAGGATGCATAGATAAATAGACTTAACTAAAGGAAATAATGAAAAGTGATGCAGAGTTGAGCAAAGTCGGGAAACTTGACTTCAGGAACTTCCTCACAGTTTCCCATACTGACTTTATGTACTGTAGCACTAAGTTGTGTTTTGCCTAATTATTCAGAAGGCGAAGTGCCTACTTCTCAGGTTTTATTCCACATATGGGATTTTGTGACATTCTGAGTCCCACTACTTTGTGTATCTCTTGCAGCTCCTCCTCAGTGGTGTTGCCACAGACAGTGGCGCAGATGTTTTTTTTTTTATTTTGTTAATGCCATACTCTGGAATAGTGCCTACAATGAGGTTTTTATTCTAGGGCTGACAACAGGAGACATTGACTTATTGGAATTCCCACAAGGCCGGTGACATCAGTAGAGATAAAGTTGTGCCTCTCTCCATACTGAATGTTCTGCTCCTTCTTCCAAATGATTCCCTCCTCATCCCCAACATTTCTAGTGTGGGGGATCACCCAGAAAGCCTGTAGTGTGAACACATGGTATTTTCCTCCAGTCAGAGTGCTACTACTGTGACAACCTTCTTGCCCTCAGGCCTACAGAGTGGTTTGGATTTACAACCCCTAACTTCAAACTCCCTGTTTCCCTGGTGCTCAGTTTACACCTTCTTGGGGTGGTTCACCTACCAAACACTCTGGCAGTTCTGGTCGTAGTTTTCTTTTCAACAGTTTATGGGTGGGTTGCCTGTTGTTTGTTTTAATGGTTGTATGTGAGTTCTCATGATTGTTATGTTTGTACTGATGAATTATTGCTGTGACTTTTTTCCTCAGAGGGGGAGTCCTAGATTGTCAGGAACTGATTTGTGTATTCAGTTATCTCCTTTACTTTATGTCCTTCATCTGTTCTTCTCAGTGAAGAGATGGGCTATTGAGTCTGTGGCCTGGGATAAATTTGAGAGCTCTGCCATGAAAATAACCTCTGCCACATTATGGCATAAGTTTGCACGGAAATGCCGTATGTGCTTTTCAGGGCCCCACACATCCAGGCAGACTATGTGGATCAAGTATGCTCACTGCTGGAGGCAGTGCTAGCAGGAGGATGTAGATCATGCCCATATATTCTGGAGTTGTGAAAAGTGCAACAGTATTGGCTGGATCTCAAGAACCACTTTCAAAAGTTATCACTTGACCCAGATTTAATATGATAAAGACCTTTAAATATATCACGGAGGTAAAAAAAGCACAGGAGAGGGAGTATTTTTCACAAGAAAGGGTGCTCAAGAATGAGGGGGCATGCTGTGAAGCTGGAGATGGGTAAATTCAGGAGAGATGTGAGGAAGTACTTCATCACAGAAAGAGTAGTGGATTCCTGGAACAGCCTTCCAACGGAGATGTTGTGGGTGAAAACAGTGGTGTGGTTCAAGAATGCATGGGATAGGCACAAGGAAATCATAGTGGAAAGGAAGGGGGGAAGGAGAAATAGCTGTAGATCAGGCACAGTCTGGTGTAATAGTGTAGGTAGGGAGAAATGGACAGACTGGATGGACCAAGCAGTCCTTTCTGCTGTCAAATTCTATGTTTCTGTGTTATATCACCGAGCATGATCCTTTTGACAATACCCCCAATAATTTCCTCCTCAGTCATCACCATTTAGCCCCACTGTTACTTTTGGCAGCTAAAAAGACTATTGGCAGACTATGGCTAGTCATGTCCTGCCATGGTGTCCCAGTGGCTAGTAATAGTCTCTCAAATCTACCCCATGGAAACTCACTGCTAATGGTCCTGACTTGGACTAAGGGTACTTATGGTAAAAGAACTCAATTGTAATTAAGCCTTGTTCAGAGTTGCACCGCATTGTATCATCCAGACATGTTATGATAATAGATACATCTGAGTCCTTGTTACCTACACCATGTGTACGCTGAATCAGCTGTAATGTTACTTATTTTCTTTTATTTCATAAAATCAATAAACTTCAAATTAAAAAATGGAGAGATAGAGGGCCAGGAAGAGGCGGGGTGACTGAGGAAGACTGTCTTTGGGGGTGGGTATTTCAGTCCTTTTCTCTTCCACCATATGCACATGGAAGATGGCTAATCAAGCTTACATAACGTTTGTTTTAAATGTGGATGTGCTTAATAGCCAATAAAATACTCTTAAGGTGCTGGCAACTATTAGAAAAGATAAGCCAGATTTAGCTTTAATGGGTAACAACTAGGGTTGTGCGAATACCTTTTCACGAATATTCAGTATTCAGGAGCCAAATATCAGGAACAACAGGTATTTGGGTACTCAGATCAATAAATAAAAAAGTAAAGAAACAGCCTCCACCTTCCTCCCTAGCTCAAATCCAGTTTAATGCAATCCTGTCCTCACCCTCGGACAGAGGTCCCATCCCACCCTCCTCCCAGTACCCATAATTTGTTTAAAACTGTTCCAAATTGTCCATCTTCATCTCATTCTCAAAATGCATCTCCCCACCACATTCAAAAACTGCCCATTCCCACCACATTCTGAAAATGAGTGTACCTGCCACAATCTGAAATTGCATGTCCCAGCGTATATGCTTTTCAATATGAGTGAGCGGTACAGAGCTGCACTGTAACCTGAGAAGGCACCATGCAGCACCCACCATGTTCCCTGATCGCAGAGTTTACAAACTTTAAATCACATAAGAAGCAATGCTTACATTTTTTTGACAAAAACCTAATTGGTGGGGGGCTGGAGGGTGGGCATTTGAGAAAAACACAGTTTTCCTTAAAGCCATATTTGCCACAGCATTCCACCTCCATTACATTCTTAAGTACCTTGCATATGCACATTATGGAATTCACACCTTCTGTGTACCCAGTGTCAGCTTTCCTTTTCAGCTGTGTACTACAACTGCAGTGCTGTGTAACAAGGAAGAAATAAGTCCTATAAGGTAGCTTGCAGGAGCAGGTAGGCTGTGAGTTCTGGTTATGACATCATCATCATCATCAGAATCTTCACTGAAACTGGCTTGTCTGAACAGGGAGTGAAATTAGGGTTACAAAATGACTTGTAACTTGTGGATGTGCTCCTCCAAATTGAATTTATTGATACGAGACATTTTGTCGGATTCCCTCTTTAAATCTTCAAATAGCAAGATTTAAAAGCTATACCCAGTGAGCCAATCTATAAATTGAATATACAATGGCCTGGCTCACAATAGTTTTATCATCACTTGATGAGGGGTCAGGACTTTAGTAACTCAGTCATGGCTCTGCCATTCTTGAGTTATGGTTCTGCCACCTCTCACTAAGATACATTGCATATTTTGTGTTAGACGATTGTATGTCCCAGAGACAGAGAGAGAGATAGATAGATAGATAGATAGATAGATAGATAGATAGATAGATCCATAGACAGAGACAGAAAGACAGACAGATACATAGACAGAAAGACACATAACTTATTTTCTAATAGTATATTGTGTACTTGCTTGAGATGAAGCATAGACATACACAGTTTATCAGCTAGGAATGTCAGCAGTAAAGGAACAGTCATACTTTCTTCAACCAATACAATTTGCATGAGACTTCTTGCGTGTGGTTGCTCTTGTGACTTCTGGGCACAACAAATGAGTAAAGACTGCCTACAGTGCTTACGTTCTGTGTACATATACACACGGTAACATTTACTAGCACTTATAAGTTGTAACATTTTATGATTTTCCCAAAAAGTAAAGCATCTCTGGTCCAATGAACTGCAGGTGTTTAAAACAAGGTTGGGGGATCTGTTTTATCCCATTTTCTAAATATTATAATTATGGTAGCAGCCAGTAATTTAATATTTGGAATTTTAGAAGCTGTCATTAATTTCTTAGAGTTTTCTTTCCTAGTCATTTTAAAACACAGTGGGCCCGATTCTCAAAACCCTGAATTTGACGCAAGATGCCTGTGTCAAACAGAATTGACCCAAGGGGCACCTTGCATCAAATATTGCAGTGTTCTGATTTTTAAAGTCTGGCTGTGGCAACCTGGGGACCACATGCACTAGACCAGCTATGCGCCAAGCCTCTGCCAAGGTCAGAGGTGCACCAGGGCATTATGGGGCTTGTGGCGAAGGCAAGCTGCACCATCCCCTTCAGTGGGATTCTGCAAGCCGAATGGACCCACCAGGACTTAGACCACCCAACATGTGGTCTAATGGCCCTTGCACCACCCCCACAGACAGTACTTGATGGGAGCATGGGCTGGTTTGGTGCCCAGACAAGTAGGCAGCCATAGGACATGCACGGCAGAGAACCGCAGATGTGCAGCCAGGTACAGACTGCACCAGGGACATTGCACCCAGTCCCTGACATGTGTCCCACCTGCCTACTGGACCTGCAGCAGGCACACCTATTGGCATCTCTGCAGGAGTCCTGGACATGGCACTGTACCCTCCATCTGTTACCTGTCTCCCCTCTGACAATGCAGCCTGTGCTAGCTCCCTGGGAATCCTGAATGTACTTCTGTGCACTGTTTGTGTGGTGCATGGGAGCAGCTAACGCAACCCATGAGTGTTTGGCGCCAGGTCCCCTCCCATATGGGGATTGGGTAAAGGGTCCCTGGCACACCAGCCATCAGTACAAGCTGCTGTTTGGCTGAGCTTGTGCCCATCTTTGAACCAGTTAGAGAATCAAGCCCAGTGAGTTTATAACGGTTAAAATGGTTTGGATGATCCTATTCAGTTAGGAGAAGACATCCAGGGGTTCTACATAAGGGAGTTTTGAACATGACTAAATGTACTACTTGTGTCAGGAGTTCAGGCAAAGGATAACTAGAAGCCAATAGTTGACTTCCCTCTCAGTGGCTACATCTTTTAAAGCTCAGCAGAGCCATTATTTCATGGACTCCCTCAGTAATAGGAATATTTTGATGTGGTATGGTAATGCTAAGTCTGTAATGTGCCTTTCTGTTGCTTTTTTCAGCTGTACACGTGTTGTATTTGCTCTCCTGTTACTTGTAACTACTTAAATGTTAACATCTGCTGGTGATGTCTGTACTACTGCAGTTTGCACCCTTGTAACATTGTGATACTGTTGTTTGATGTTGTACTTTTCCTGGGTCATGCCTGAAAATAGGTATTGTATTGTGTGGTATACTACCTAGTAAACAAAAAACTACTGTAAATAAGTAGTGCCACTGATTAATCACTGGGGTTGGCACACAGTTCTGACACATCATTGGAAGCTGATTGTTGGGTTTTAGCTAGTTTGCTTAGGTTTTTTTGTTTTGTTTTGTTTTGTTTTTTAAATTGGATTTGCCAGAAAAACCTTACAGTTGATATATAAGAGGGTAGCACAGTAACAATAAGCAATACACATTCACTTACAAAGGTGCACAATTCAGACGCCCCTCCATTTGATACAGCACAGAGGGACTTGATTATTAACTAGTATAAGTACAAAATAACTTGTCTATTCGCATACAATCCAGGGTTTTAAATAACTGCAAAAACTGATTAGCACTTTCATTGTAATCAATTGCGAGAAAGTAGGTATATGCATTTTCTAGCAGTTTATGTTGCTAAACAAATTGAGACACAAGCTGCGCATTATCCCAACTGATTAGCAGTTTTACTCGTGAAAATGCTAATCAATGTTGCAGTTATTTAAAACCCTGCAATCAGAGAAGATCACAAGAGAACATGCAGAGGAAGAGTACAATTTTCCTTGTTTACCATATGGACCTGCAGGTCTGTAGTTCCGCTTATTATAAAGTGTTAGCTTTAGCAATAACATTTTTCCTCAACCCCCCTGAAGGAGAACACCCCCAAATCTTCCCGAATAGGGCATAACTGACAGCATAACTGTAAGGCATAATAAGCACCATTTACACCTAGTTCTATAGGCATATGTGTCTACTAATAATAACTAAGCAACTGAGTGAACGTTTAAGAAAACATTGAAAAGGGCAGAATCAATGACTCTGATTTGTGCTTTCTGCACATGTGCAACAGCGTGACATGGTCGCTGTGCTTCCTGACCCTCTGCTGGCAAAGGGGTTGGGAAGAGATACCAACTGTGCCCAAGACCCAGTCTTGGCCCCTACATGGCAATCCTAAGACTGGTGTTGCGGACACTGCTGGCAACTCCAGCCATGAGGACTACAAGGGGAGCCCCGACTTGGATCCTGCCAGGGCTAACATAGAGACATAGAAACATAGAATTTGATGACAGATAAGGACCACTTGGCATTGGCTCCTGAACATTCAAACACCACTGCCCTGCCATCCTCCAGTGACAGTTTTGGGGATGGGAGGTGAATGCTAACAGAAGGTAAATGGAGGAGAGGACAGCCAGCATACAAGTAAGCCCCCAAATTTGGGGAGGGGGGGCTTGCACACTTCCCCTGCTGGACTCTTGCCACCTTCACCAAGTCCATGTCCATACTGTCCAGAAGTCCAAATGGCAGTGGCATAAGCATTCATCTAAACAATATATATACAGTTCTGGCTATTACATGATGCATAACTAATCAGTGCTTTTTTTCATATTTAACCCAGCGTATTTCTGACTAGACAACTGATGCCAATCTGTCCATAGCATTCAGTAAGCATACAATTATACTTCCAACCTTAACTTGTGTGCAGCACAATGGGGTGGGGGTATATCACAGGGGAAATATGCTTATGAACCACATGGATGAGGGTAATAGAGGAGGTGCCAGGGTGTCATAAGTGAGCTTGAAAATAGGTCTGAGCTCACTTACAGACTTTCTGTGTGGAGCCACAGCCCTCTGACCTCCCAGTGCACCCCCGTAAGTGACTGTGATGGGGCTTGCACCATGGTGGCCCCATTGTTATCCACAGCTGAAATTGTGGGACCTTGGCCCATAAACCCAATAGGATTGAGGTCCAGACCACCTTCTGCAACTCTCCAAGAATTGAGAATTCTGGGGTCCTGGATGCATGGGAAAGTCAGGACCACCAAGTAAATAAACAAGATGGTGACTGTGCCACTCAGCACATGCATGGCTGCCAGGCCTGAAAATTTAAAGGAGCCATTGCTCCATTTCTGGTCCCGGCCTTGCAGCTGGCAGAAAAATGTGCATCCTGGCTCCAGGGGCAACAAAGGAGCCGGGAAACATTAGCACTATTGACTGGAGAGGTTCCGGTCATGGGGAGTGTGTGGAAATATTAAGCCCCTATAAGGGCTTGGATGATAAACTGAAGGGCAAGATGCTTTCAGCCCCTTAACCAGACAAAATGGCAGTCCCCAATAGAACCACAAAATGGGGGCTGCTGGGTAAGATGAGAAGAGTCACTGAGTTTGCCTGGTAACCTATCAGCCAATCAAGAAGAGACTGTCAGGAAACTATAATGAGGCTGTTTTGGTGCCAAATGGGGGGGGAGTCATCGAGAGGACTACGTGTGTGTATGAGGAGACTGAAAGAGCTTAGTGCTCCATTTTCTACACATGTGCTGTAAATGATTTATTGCCAGCGACTTGCCAGAAAAGTAACTAAGTGAGTTGCAGAGGGAGAGAAACCCATGGGGTGCTTTAAGGGGAGTAAAGCAAAGCTGAACCTTAAGAGACTTTTAATTTGGTTCTTAGTGGAGCCTCAGTGGGGAACCATTTGCAACTGCCTAATTGGGTGAAGTCTCCCAAGAATCCACAGAGCTGTTACATAGAAACATAGACTTTGGCAGCAGACCAGGACCACTTGGCCCACCTAGTCTGCACATTTCCCTACCTGTTTGATAAGCTGCAGATCATAGTTAACCAGCAGCCTACCACTTCTAACACCCCGGCTGTGCCTCAGAATAGTGGGGTGAGTGTCATAAGAGAGTGGTATCTGGCAAAGGGAGCATCTGAGAGAGTGGTGAGAGGCCAATTCCTTGTTCAGGAGCTAGAACTGCTGAGAGAGAAGGCACCCCAAAATTGAGAGGGCTGTGGCTTAAGGACTGTGAGAAGATTAGCCATCCTGGTGTGTGCTAGGGCTAATACTGAGGAGCCTGGGGACTCTGCTGTCATTGTCCCTGGCTGAAGATGGTGAATCCGCCCTGTGGTGGAAGAACATCAACAGGCCTGCCTGTGTGAAGTCTCTCTATAAAGGCCCGATTGTGAAGTCAGCAAGGCTCGTTGGTGAAGATCATCACGCCTCAACTTTTGATCAGTTTCAAGACCACCAACTGGAGTCCTCCACGGTACTCAGGCAACCCAGCTGGATGCAAATCCTCTCGCTCCCACCCCATCCTGCGTGGAACTGCAGAATTGTGAGTACCCCAAGTTGCAGCTTGGGGAATTTATTAGATAGCTAGCTAGTTAGGTGTCAGGGGTCAACTCTGAAAAGAACTGTGTGTAACCTCAACTTCTGACAAAACAAAGAGTTAAAGGTTGAAGGTGTTTAAGTTATTTTGGCCCCGACACAAGAGCCTTTGCCTGCATCACCATCTTGGTGAGGTACCCACCATACAGGACATTCTGGGAGCACCCAATGGCACAAGGAGGGGTTACTATGGGGAAAAGTTATTTTATAACAAAAGTGTGGTGGTATTTGACATGATCCTTCTTGTTTTCCCTCCCCAAATAAATAAGTTCATTGTTTGCATTTTATCCACCATCACTGTGATTTATTGTAATAGAATTGCTGAGGTGGTGGATTGCTATTGTGTGGGAAAGTGTTAAGGGGGGGCAGCTTACTCATTTTCCTGGGGTGTTGTAGCATGTTCTTTGTCCACAGGTATGCCTTGCCGCTTGCACTAGGTGGAGGCACCGTGCCATATTTGCTGACAAAGGTGGAACCCAAGCCGGCTCCCTCAGAGGTGTACTCTGAGTTGACCTGAGGGCCCCGGAATAGCCTAGGTGAGTCAAAGGGCTGTTACACTGGATAACACTGCATCTTCCTCAGGAATGAGTTGCACATCTCCCCCTTACAACTCTGTGTCCAGCACAAGAGCATTGCCTGTAATTAGACGAATTATGTCAGTCTCTAGGATTTGTCCCTCCAAATCAAACTCCACATAGCTGTCCATAATTGGATTTTCAAGTTGCTCATTTGCCAATTCCTCCAACACAGAGGGTGCTGCATTTGGGTCCAGATTGTGAGAAAATTCATGGGCTGTGAAGTCCTCAGTTAGAGTTGTACCAATTGACGGCTCTGAATTTCTCTATTCTACTGGCTGAAACTGCACATTTTCAGGTAAGGTTGGTACTGTAGTTTAACATACAATATCATCATCACTGGTACCCAAACTGTTTTCCAATGGTTCTTGTATAGCTTCTGCATTAAGGACACTGCAGTCCTAGGCACCTCAGTTCTCTGTGGAGTAGCTTGACTCCAAGTTTTTGGTCTCTTAGCCATGTGACATTCCACTTGTAATGAAGGCTCAGGCACAATCTCCCCAATGGGTCAGAGGATTCTTATGTAGAGTCTTTTCTAGGCCTCCACCTTGTTCTTCACAAATTTTGTAGACTGGCAATTCAGGTATTTGCTCAACTATGATGCAGGATTCTGGCAGCCATCGGTCCTAAATTTGGGATTTTCCTTGTTGGTCCAATTTCTCAGGAGTACTTAAATTCCAACTTGCAGTACCTGTTGTTGAACTCACTTGCCACACCTGTTTTTGTTTGCAAGACTGTTTTTGGCTGCAGCCTCAGAGGCAAGTTGGTATGCTTTTTGTATCTGTTGATGCAATTGCCCGGTATATTCCAAATAGGTTTCTTCTGATGAACTATCAGCTGAGACTTCAAAACAGAAATCAACAGAGAGACAAGCTTCTCTTGCAAACATTAAGTAGAATGGGGACTTTTGGGTGGCATCATTACATGTGCAGTTGTGTACATTTGCTTGTGAACTTACTTACTGGCACCAGTTTGGTTTCTGAGCTGGGTGAAGGGTGCCCAACATGTCAAACAGGGTTCTATTACTGTGTTCAGGCTGAAATTCCACCTGTGGGTGGTGAGGAGTGGTTCTGGATTTTCTGATGCCATAAGCTGCCAGAAACTCTTTTACGAGTTGATGTTCAAAGTCCCTCTGTGGTAAGGTGCAGGTTTATGTGGGCAATCAGTTAGCATAACACAGTGACTGTCTTTTAAATAGTTCAAAATTTATTATAGAAATTCACATCTTCTTCCAAAGCAGGACATTTTCCATCAACAAGGCTCCTTGGAATTCACATCAATCCTCTGTGGGATGCATCTTATATTGTAGTTTAACATCACTCAAAGTACTCTCCAGACCCTCCTTTCTCATCTCTCTCCTAATCGCATCTAAAATCCCTAAAGACTATCCATTCTTTTATATCATTCAGTAATCAGGTGATGCATTAACTCCACCCACTGGAACATTTTAAATTTAATTTCTTCAAACACTGCATCATTATTTAATTTAATTAACATAAACACATTTCTATTACTCTAGCGATTTATATGTTATCAGCAAAATAAATTATAATAGTTTTAGATGTTTTTATATTCATTTTCTAGTGTGAAAAAGAACCACCCCTTTAACAAAAGTATATAGGCATTCAGGGAGCGGCCGAACTCCCAAAATAGCACTAAATGCCGAAGAGACCGGACATCAAGAACTCCCCGAAACGCCAACCACAAAATAAAGAAAACCATCCTCTTTCCCAAAAAGCAGGAAAACGTCTCATTTCAACTAAGGAGGGTATGCTAGCTTCTATCATCCTTACTTAAATATAGAGTTCATTTTCTAAAGTAAATTAAAGGGACTAAATACCCTCATAACAGAGCACAAATCAAATGGGACAGAGATTGATAGCATACGTTGTGAAACCAACGAAAACTGTCCGACTGAAAAATATTCCATTACAACACACCAGCCTTTGATAAACGGCTGGCTTATTAACGAGGCAAAGTCTCCAAATCCATGTCTAGAGTCGACAACCAGACCGAGGGTTTTCTGAATAAAAGCAAACCTTTTACTTAAGCGAAAGACAAACCCCGGTCATGTCCTGAAAATAAAGATTTATTTATTTTGTAGACCTCTCACACATTCTGGAGGTACAACTACAAAAGACACCAGAGAAAATCTCCCAGCGGAGAACAACACAACCTGGAAAAGCGGCGTGATTTCCCCAATGGAATTCCACCTGCATATTCGCGAGGTCGAATTAAATAAATAACTCGAACTGAAAATGTGTCTTCTATTCAACGGAACAGAAGACAATGTATCAAGTAATATAAGCTCACCTACTGCCCAAAATGCCCTTTAATCCTTTAAGTTAATCCTAGGAAAAATCCTTTGGGACAATCCAATCGGTCAATTTTATCATGAATATTGGCAAATATTAAGATTTGAACCAGGAATTACTGAATATTAAGTGGCAACAAACAGCGAGAGCTTTTAAAGATTAAAAATGACAAGTCTAAGCGAGTGATTTAAATCACTCGCCACTTTGAATTGCCGAGCGAGGGGGCGCGTTTGACTCAGGAGCTAACTTAAACAATTAAAGCAATACAGCCAAGAAAACAGTTACTCTCAAAGCGTGATATGTAGGTGGCCAGGCTACATACACGCAAGGAGGGCAGCTGCCCTCTTACCAGAAAAAAGACTAAACACAAAAGCAAGCTATTGCACAACCAAAATATAAAAGAATAAAGTATAACAACCCCACTACAACTGCAACCATCCCCTTATCCATTATCATTTTGTTTTCTATATTTAAACATAAACTCCCTTACTCAAACTTTTCCCCATGACTTCTCCCAACACAGGGCAAAAAGGAAAAATACCTAACACAAATTATAAAGCCCCTTTTCCATCACAGAAGCACTCTGTGACACCCTCCCTTTGTCAAAGTGAATTCTTCTGTGGGATGTCGTAATGGTGTACGTATTGCTGCAGTACTTTGACAAAAGTGGTGGCCTGTTTTTTTGTAAATTATATTTATTAATTTTGCAAGCAAAACTTTCAAGGCAAATATTACATAGGAGGATAACATAAGTGCATCATTTAGCCACACATTTGCTTAAAAAGAATCAGTGCAAGACACCTCTTCCTGAGTTACAACACGAGGAGGAACACCTTAAATAACCATTACTTAAACAGAGAATTCCTAATGCATGCAGCCAGGGAAGGACAAAGGGGGAATCAGAAATAGAGATATGGGAAATTGCTAAATTTCATTATGTGAAATATTTTGCGAAATTCGCATTTTTGCAAAATATTTTGCGGGTGCAAAATTTCACCCGTGGGAATATTCAGCCAAATATTCGGTATTCGGCCACCAAATATTTAGTATTTGGCTGCCAAATATTATATTCAGCACAGCCTAAAAGTAAAAAAAAAAAAAACACCCTCCTCTGCAGCACCCCAAAAACAAGTTCAGCCATGCAACAGCCATCCACCCACCCTCCAGCAGCAAACTCCCTTCCCTGAACCCACGGAAATTTGTTATAATAAAAAAATAAACCCTGATGGGCGACTGGCACAACTCCCACCTCCAGATCATGTGATCTGCTAGTTTTACTATGCTAACCCACAGTTTAATTCATTACAAGACACTTGGCCGTGGAGGAGGGAGGGTTGTGCCGGCGCTGGGCTCTCATTATTTTTGGAAGGGTAATTGGATGCTGAGTGGGGAGTAGGGTGCTGCCAGGGTGGAAGGTGTGGAGAGAGCATATTATGCATGAGGTTAAATAGACAAGAGGGCAGCTGGCTGTGGAGGTGGGCGGGTTGTGCCAGTCATCCATCAGATTTTCTTTATTTCTTATAACAAAATTTGCTGGTGCTGGGGGGAAGAGGGTATATTATGCATGAGATGAACCAGACAAGAGGGAGGCTGGCCGTGGAGGTGGATGGGTTGTGCCAGTCGCCCATCAAGGATTTTTTTTTTTATTATAACAAATTGCCGTAGGTGAAACTTTGCCATTTCGGGTGAAATTGAGCATTTCGCTGTGAGATTTTGCATTCCACAGGCAAAATTTCACAGCTTTCTGATTAACTGTAGAGTTCCCCAAAAGAAGCATAATTGGTATTTGAAACATTGGGACTTGGATACGAATAATAAAAGAAAAATAAGCAATTCCTTTCTTTTTTTTAATTTTGTATTTATTATACTTTTTTGCAGATGCCAGCCACCCAGTACCTCAGCCAGGTCACGGACTCTCGCTTCCACCTCCACATTAGACACGCCCCCCCTTGATACCCCCTGGCTTACCCCCCAAGGGTGGGGCCACGGCACCAACCCCCTACATGTTGCCATAAATGATGGGATAGGTCAAGGAGGCCATCCTGGAGGTTGATTGAAGCCTGGCTTCATCTAGGGTGGCTGGCAGCTAGGTTTTCTCCCCATAGGTGGGGGCAGGAACATGCAATGATGCCAGCATCCATCCTACCCCTCAAATCTTGTTGGTGCCAGTTGCTGTGATGGCCCTGGCTTCTGCCAGGGGGCCATCAAGCACTGGTCACATGCCGCACCCTCCCCCAGGAGAAGGAGAGCAGTCCATGGGACACTCGATCCTTCTCCCCCAGCCATCCCTTTGATGACCCAGGTCCGTTACAGAACCCAGGTTGCCGGCATCACAAGCGGAAATCCATCGCTCTGCCGACGGGCTGTCCAAGAAATTCTTTTCTGAGTGTCTGGGCATTTTTTGCTTGAGCTGGCCAAACAAACTTTTTGCTTGGACATTATTTTACTGAAACTAGGCCAGCTCCACTAATTAACACACTTAAGAAGATAAAGAAATCTGACTGGCGATTTCCCATTCTACAAGCAGCTTCGCACTCAGCAAAAACCTTTGCGGCATGGTAGAATTTTGCGAAATATTTTGCACTGTGAAATTGGTCATTTTGCTGCAATTTCGGTAGAATTTAATTCACAACATCTCTAATCAAAATAGGATTAAATGCAGAAGGCATTGAGCAGAGTTAAATTGAACAAAGTTAATGTAGGAAAAGCTCCTGTTCACCCTGCAGCATAACAGCAATGTACTAAAAGGAAAAAGAAAAGACAACAAGCAAGCTTGCAGGTATGACAGAACAACAAATAACAATGGAAAAACCTGATAGAATGGCTAACATCAGTCCATAATAGTCCAGGAATTAAGTCTGAGAACTATACCAAGCTTGCACTTTCCCAAAACAAAAGCCAAGCTCCCTGAGGCATAGTAGTCTGGCAGCTTGATCATGAGATAGTGCAACAGTTCTAATTAAAGGAATAAATAAAGAAGGAGGTGATAATGCCATCTTAATTCAGCCTGGTATGGGAATCAACCCCATTCATGGTACTTCTGCTGGCAAACCAAATGCAGTGCAAGTCCCAAAATGGGAAGTAGTTAAAGGGAAGCAATCAAAGTCAGACTCAAGCGCATAAAGAATAAGTGGTGAAATAATAAGCCCAGATCTTCAGCTCAAGTCCCACTTCCCAAACTTAATAGTTTAGCGTGCATTGTGATGCATCAGTCTCCATCTGTAGAGTTTCCTTCCTCCCTCTTCCATTTCCTGTTCTATACAATGGACCTGTTTTTCCACCTCTTTAGGGTCACTGAACAAGTACTGATGTCCGTTCCAAACCAGCCGGAGCTTGGTTTTTAGCAGAAGTTTATGTTATACTTTCAATTGGCATAGGTGGCTTCAGAGTCCATCAAATTCCTTATGCCATTGTTAGGTACTATACGAGAGGTCCAAAAAAACAGTAGAGTGTCATCTCCATGCTTCAGTGTTCTGCATCTCCTGACACTCATGAGTGCCTGATCTCAATCTTCAATCCCCATACATGCTACCATGAGGGTTCGTGGAGTGGTGGGGTCTGCAGGTGCTCATCCTGGAGTAATGCAGCATGCTTTTCTTAAGGACAGAGGCCGGTCATCCTCTGAAAGTCCCAAAATAGTAGGCAAAAATGATTTCACAAAATTCAGACAGTCCTCTCCCTCTGCTGCCTCCATCAGCCCCACCACTCTCAGGTGCTTTTCTCTAGCTTGGTTCTCCATGGTCTTGAGTCATTGCTTAAGGAGTGTGTTTTCTTTGACAAGCTTGGTCATCACATCTATGGTTTTAAACACTGAAGTTTCAGATTGCTAGACATTCTGCTCACACTAATCCATTCTTGTTTCCAAAGCTGTAACTCTTGGGGTCAGGGCATCAAACTTCTTGTTCGGATCTCGTACAGCTGTGACCAGCTGGTAAAGGGTGGTTTGGATCATGTTTAGGATGCCACCCAGGTTGTGAATCACTAGTCTGTGATTTCTTCATGTTGAGCAGGCCGCTTCTCACACTGCTGCTTTTCAGGAGCAAAGGGTCGGGCTGGAGGTGCATTTGCTCCACAAGATTTACCCATCTTGCTGACGCTGTCTAAACTAGCCCCAAATATAATGGCTTTCTTAATTTAGAAGTTAAATTTCCAAGTTTTAAGTATTTTAAATCAATTTCTCCTGGGAGCTCGACTTCTGCTACTTCCTTATCAGCTGCTGAGCAGTGCCCCCAGTGGTGGCCTTTTGATCTTTTGTCGGGTACACTTGAGCATATCAGGTGTAATGATCGGTTTGCACCATGATGTTGCCAATGTTCTTTCTATCTGGCTTCAAAGAGAGGAAGTCCATACAAACTGATTCAAGTGTCCCATTGGTTTTGATATTGACCAAAGTTGCTCTCTTTTGAGTTGTTCTTTTGATGCAGCTAAGATAGGTCTTGCAATGCTTCTCAATCTCTTTTGCCATTTTGGGTCAATAGAAATAGGTTTGCATCAAGTCCAGAGTGTGGTCAGTCCAAGTGACCCATGTCATCATGTAGGGATCAGATGACTTCTGTACGATACTTCCAGGGTAATAACAACTGGTGTCAAGGAAACTCAGGTTGTATACTATCATGAATAGTTCTTGTTAGCAGTCCATCTTTCAAGGACAGTTTGTTCCATTCTGTAAATAACAGGTGATATCTGGGTGAGTTATTTATACTTGACTTGCATCCTGCCCCTTCTCCAGGGCACATGCCACACCACATTAGTACACTGTCCTCCTGCTGGGGTTGTTTGTGTTCAGGACAACTAGGGTGAGGCAGAGACGAAAAGTCTAAACCAGAGAAATTGAGGTATGTAGTCAGAATAGCATCTGCAGAGGCCATGAGCATGCTCTGTGTGGATTGACAAGAGTTGCAGGATCTGTAGTTTCAAATTACAAGCACATTGCTTTTACTGGAATACTTGCAACTGTAGTACTGTGACTTGGCTGATCAAGGTGCAGACACCGGGATAAAATGGTGGCGTCAGTGTTGCTTCAGCCACTGCAGTATTTCAGACTGTAATTATAGGTGGATAAAGCTGAAAGTCACTGGAGTCCTGCTGCTTCCAGCTTGGCAATTGTATTTACATAGGTGAGAGGATTATTGTCTGTTACCACTGTGAACTGGACCCATATGAGTGTGCATGGTGTTTTTCAGTGACAGACCATTTTAGGGCTATAAATTCTAGTTTGTGCACTGGGTAGAGCTTTACAGACAGGTTCAAGATTGGACTGGCAAAAGCAATGGGACAAAGTCCCTCAGGGTGCTCTTGGTACATGACAACTCCTAAGCCACTTAAGCGGTGTTGGTATGCAGGATGTACTATTTGAACATCTGAGCGAGACACCCATGCTGGCATTCGCTGATTCTGCCAATGTTTTCTTTGAATGCCACTTCATAATGTTCAGGCAACCTGGCGCCAAATGTTTTTTTTCATTTTCCAGTACTCTGTGGGAGGACTGCCCCCCCCCCAAGTGGGCTTTCGGTGGGTAGGTGGGTACCCCTGGGTGAAGTCATTCAGAGGACAGACAACACTGAAATAATTTTTTGCAAACCTCCTGTAGTAGATGCAGAATCCAAGAAACATCTGTAGTGACTTTAGGTTGTGTGGGCTAGGCCAAGTGGTGAGTATCTCTACTTTTGCAGGGATGATCTATACTCCATTTGCCGAAATGATGTGCCCCACATATTTGATGGCTGACAAAACTGGCACTTGTTGATAGAGACTTTCCAACCAAACTCTTCTAGTCTGTCCAGCACTTTCATAAAGCAGAAACATTGTCTTTGTCAGCAGAAATGGACTGATAGGCCATCTAGTCTGCCCTTTTCCTGCCTATTCTGACACCTCTTACCTTGTTTGGTCTTGCATCCCTCCCTCCACCTCTTCCTGTTCTCAATTTGTCCTAGTGTCTATCCACACATGCTTGACGCCTCCCACAGTCTTTGCCCCCACTGCCTCCTCTCCTGGCTTTTCCAGTCGTCCACTGCCCTTTCTGTGAAGAAGTATTTCTCACATCTCTCCTAAACATCCCCCTTTACCTTCATTGCATGCCTCTGTGTTCTATTGCCTTCTTTTCACTGAAACAACCCCACCTGCACCATGCTCATGACTGTGAGGTACTTTTAAATCTTAAGCATGTCCTCTCTCCTCTCCTCTACTCTCTTCTCCTCTTCTCCAGGAGTACATGTTGTGTTCCTACAGCCTTTTCTCATATGGCTTTTCATGAAACCCTTGCACCATTTTTGTTGCCATCCTTTGTATGGCCTCTACCCTGTCAATATCCTTGAGATGGTGCAGCCTCCAGAACTGGACACAGTACTCCAGGTGGGGCCTCACTAGTGAGTGATATAATGGCAGCACAACCTCCCTCCTCCTGTTAGAAATCCCTCTCCCAGTGCACTCCAGCATCCTACTATCCTTCCCCACTGTCTTGTCACACTGAAAAGCTACCTTGTAGTCATCAGATGACCCCAAGGTCTCTTTCTTACTTGGTGAGTGCAAGTACGTCTCCTCATCTTATACACAGCTCATGGGTTTCCCTAACCCAGGTGCATAACCTTGTACTTTTTGGAATTGAAACCTAGCCATCACACCCTAAATCACTCCTCTAGCTTCCCCAGATCTCTGCATTCTCTCCACCTCTTCCAGAGTGTCCACCCTGTTGCTAATTTTGTATCATTCACAAGACACACCTTCCCTCAGCTCCTCAGCAATGTCACTTATAGAGACACTGAAGAGGACCAGTCCCAGCACTTATCCCTATGGCACCCCACTAGTCATTCTCCCATCCCTTGAATGTCTGCCATTTACCATAGCCTTTACTTCCTATCCTTCTACCAGTTAGATACCCTTCTTGCAACTTTCTCCCCTACCCCAGTATGCTTAGTTTCTTAACTAGCCTCTTGTGTGGCATAGTGTCAAAAGCCTTATTAAGAATAGATAGGCCATGCCTACTGCTCTCCCTTGATTCATCTACCTAGTAAACCAATCATGTGATAAGCTATTTTACTATGCAAGCCAGCACAGGAGTACCATTCACAAAAGGCAGCTGGCTGTGGAGGAAGGCAGGTTGTGATGGTCACCTTCTCACACCTCGGGCGCAACAGATGCTACTAATTTTATGAAATGTGGGTGTTGGGAGGGAAGAGAGTGGGACTTGAGTGCTGCTGTGTGGTGAGGGGATAATTTAACTTATTTAACTCAACTAATGGCAAGAGGAGATGACAGCCAGCCGTGGATACAGGTGGGTTGTGCCAGACACCCTTCATGGGAGTTTTATCTTGAAGTCATGGGTGCTTGGGGGAGGGGCGGAGTGGGCTCATTGCAGAGGGTGGGGGATGGGGATTGTTTTTAATGTGATTGGGCTTTGGAGAAGGGTGGAGGGATGTTTTTCCTTATTTTGTGTATTTCCTGAATACGAATAGGCACAAATAATGCCACTATTCATTATTCTGAATCACAACTAGTACATTATTTTGGTATTCAGGAAATACTATTGGTTACTCACACATGCCTGTGTCCCTTTTCTGCAGTACAGTGAATGTGTATGGCGATTTATTAGCAAAGTTAACTGCCAAATCCCAATGCAGATTGCTCCTAATTGTAATCCTATATATCTCGGGTGTTTTAAGTGTATTTTTCTTTTAAATATTGTGAAGAAAGTACATTGGGTTTAAAAGCATTTATGGATGCTCTGTACACATTTTACCATCCATGAGGTACTTTCTAGAGCAAACAAAGCATCTAACACACAAGAAACATACCCACTGTATATAAAACATAAAATGTAATTTATGGATAGTTACAGCTTTTGCAGAGTTCGTTGACCCTGTCATGAACTGTATATGTTCCAAATTACTGGTTATTATTTCAGACTACAGCTGCAGTGTTAATATCAGCAAATTGGGGTTACCATGACATGACCTTTCTTCAGCAGTGAATTTAGTGCTGCTAATGACTTCAGTAATATGTAATTCTTTACAAAGTCCTACAGTATGTAATGGATTATTAATAAATTTAGAACAATGAAAGATTATTCGTACAAAATTTGGCAGAGCTTGGTCTTGATAATTAAAACATACTTGCATACTAGTGCTGTTCAACTCTTGCATCATTGATCAGGTATCAGATAATCAGATCAAGTGATGTAGTTTCCTTTTTCATCCAAGTTTCTTGCAATAATAATATTGAAAATGTTTTCACCCATGCATGGCATTCTTTATCTATTAATTTCTCTTTCAGCCCTGCCACATTCCAGCTAAGCAGCTTTATAAGATCTTTCCCATTATTGTCCGTGTCCGGTCAGTTAGACACTTCCGGTAAACTTATAGTGCTCTTGCTACTAACAGAGCTCATTGAATTTACATTTTCCAATATATCACTCCCCTCTGTTTTCTCATCTAGCTCTAATATGTCCGAGCTATTAATCCTGCTCCCCAGTTGTCTCCATCCTCTTTTATTATTTACTTCTTTTTCATCACTTCCTATGTTATGCACTATCTCAGTTGGTCTCATATATGCTGTTATCCTTGGTTGTTTATAACCATTTGAGTCCTTATTTTTTCATATGTCCTCACATACTGTCCCTTTATTGATCTTGCTATCCTGTTTTGTCTGTATTTTTTAGATTTCTCTTATAGTAACGTCAAGTGAGACCCCTATTTCTGCAAATCTCACTTTATTTGCCAATATTTTTCTTCTTTTGTCCCCATCTGTAAGTACTACACAAATCCAACCTTTTGCCAGGCTGGCTTTATATGATAGGTAGACTTAAGATCTTGCCAATTCACTTTATGCCCCATTATGCCTTTAAGCATGTTATAAATTGCTAGCTTTACCGTATAATTATTTTCATTTCTTGATTTTGGCAACCTGTTCATATATACTGTAGGTAGTAAATCACCTTTGGCTATTAGACCATTCTTCTGCTCTTGTATTGACTCATCACTTTTAACTTGTTTTTCCTTTTTAATCCTTGCACTAAATCTTACCCTTTTCTCTACAAATGATTCAATCTCATTTTCCTTTGCCATCTTTTTCTTACCATCCTTCTTTTTACCACTCACATCATCCTGCCTTACTATTTTCCCTTTTGGCTGCCCTTTACTACCCATCATAGGTCTTACCCTTTCTTCCTCTTTTTCCTTCTGTAGTCCATTACTTTCCTTAATCTGTTTTTCCTTTAATTTAGGTCTTTTATTGAGATCTATTTCTTTCATTTCGTTTTCAGCAATTTCCTCAGTTATTGTCTTTATTGTCTTTTTATCACTTCCACTTACTGTAATTACCTCTTTCTTAACTCCCTAGATTGATTAGGGCTTTACTTACATCATCCTCCTCCTGAGTTAAACAGGTGTCATCAGTTACTTGTGTTTCTCCCCCCATTCACATTTATTTTTATTTTTACATAGAAGTCCAAGAATACACAAAAAGGGTAACCAATTCCAAGTTGAACATTGCTAAAATGTTGTTCTTTTTAAATCAAAGAATTCTATACACTGATTCGTTCCATTCACCACCTTCCAGCCTGTTATCACCAATATGGCTTGGAAAACCACATTCTTCCTCATCAATAATTTTATTTACTGATGAAGCGGCCTCATCTTCTGATTCTTTTTCCCATAAAGGTGGAATTCTCTTTCCTGTTTCATGAATTATTGAGGCATCAATTTTTAATCTCTAATCTAGGGTGTCAAAGATTCATATTTTTCTAGGTAAGTTCCTCTCTTACCACTCTGATTTTCTGTTCTATTAATTGGGCTTACTAAAACAATTGGCTCATTAGTCAAACTTTATTTCCCTGGAATTGGTTTTCCTTCATTAACTAACAAAATATCATTGGTTACCAAGTTAACATTAGCATCATCTTTCACTATTTTCCCATCCCTACTATCCAAATCAGAAATATGTAACTCAGGCCCAGTTACACTTGTTTTATTCTCCCCCTTGGTTACTTCCACCTTTTCTGCTTCTTCTTCCATACTCCTAATAAATTTCATTAGTGGATGGGTACATGAGTATACAACCTTATTTTGTGTTCTTACTGGGGATGACATCATTTTGGGATCACACTTCTTTCTTACTATTCTATTGTTCCCTCTTAACTCTGTATGTTCTTCCTGTCAATTTAAAAACTGTTATTTTCATAGAATCCCCCTTTTTTGGCATTTTGTTTTAACTCTTTCTTTTTACCTTCGCTTTTCTTGCTGTCCTTTTTCTGCATTGTTTGTGCCACAGCATTCATTCTTTAAACAGCTACCAGCCTTTTCTGCAGCACTCACCCACCGCTTGCTGCTCAGAGTGCAGGAAAAAACCTGCACTAAACCTTAATTTACAACTTCCTTAAGATTTCTTAAGAACTAGTAGTTCTAAATTGTTCTAAGTTGTAAAATTCTCTTTTCTGTTTTAACCCCAGTCAAAAGACAGCTTAAATTCTTCCTGCCCTCAGCAATTCACAGTTATCAGATAAAATTATTGCAGACTAAAAAGTCTTTAGGCCAACTACAATGTCTAAATTCTTAAGTCCTGAAGAGTTTAGCGCACGCTTCTTTCTAATAAGTCACTTCAAATCTTGTACAAATACACTCTCTGCTGCCACAAAATGATAGTCTTCTGCACCGAGCTCCTTAAATAAATCTTGTATGTGCAAATGTCCTCTTGGATCCTGCTGTAGTGTGCAATCTTGTTTGTATTTCCAAAATTTATTTCGGTCAAGCAACAACAAATCTTCCTTTTCTCCTCTACACAAGAAGAAAAAAGAATCAAGCTACAATACCAAGCAGCAATTACAATACAAAACCAAAGAAATAATACAATATAAATAGCCTAGACAGCAACTAAAAACTTCTCAGCATATAAAAAACAAATAATGAAGTCCATAGCACTTACTTGCAATGTGGATGTTCTCTCCACTACAAGATTTTAATATCCCGATTCTCCTTACTCAGCTGCCACAGTAAAACACTTTAAGTTTTCACTACACAGCTTTTTCCAGTTCGATGACACTTTTAGCCCTGTCAATTCCTCGTCGCAGTCACAAACGGCTCAGTTGTACCACAAAAATCTTGCTTTATACCACCCGAGCTAAAGTCCTGCGACTTGACAGGGTAATACTGACTTCTACCCATCTCAGCACCTGTCGTAATGATTACTTGCAACCCACTACATGCCTCTTACAATGCTCCACTGAATTCTGCTTCATTCTGCAAAACACAGCACACATGCACCCTTTAATCCTCTACCTGCAAGTTCATGTACATATGGCATGAACTTTAATTGAACCAGCACCTCACTCTACGTGCCTTTTTGTAATTGCTCTGATGTTCCCACTGGTGTTCCCACTAATTACAATTGCTAAGCTTAAAGTTACAGATTAAAACACAAATATTTTAAAATCCTTCAACACTTATCACTAAAAATGAGAACAAACAGTGACAATGGCAGTAAAAAAATATAATGACAGGCTTAGCAAGAATATTGAAACGCTAAAAAAAAAAAATATTTAAAAAGCATGGATCACAAAAACACTAAACCACGCTCATATATAAAAGTCTTTTGGCCTAGGATGGACCATATATTCCCTGCCTTCCACAGTTTTCAAAATGTCCATATAAATAAAATCATATATCCTTGTATTTAGAGAGAAAATACTGTCTTCTAACTGGTAGTGCTGTTCTAGCTCATTGATTCACTATTCTGAACAGCTTCTGTGATAGACATTCACACAGACTGTTTCCGATTATCTTTCAAATTATTGCAGTTTGTATGTCACCCTGTTAGAAGCCAACCAGAGTGTCCATAAACTATCCCAACTGAAAACTCGTCTCCTTGTCTTTCGTATTTTGGGCTAAATGCTTTGATGCTTTACTGCAGCACTCTAGGTGATGAGTTTCACTCAACACCGCACAGCTCAGTTCTTCACACTCAGCTTTCTCTAGGAAGCCCACCATTGGGCTAACCAGCCTTCTGCAAGAACACAGAAACAACAGGCAGAACATGCAGTAACAGAGGACCACAATAAGCTTGACTGGTAAGGGAAACAATTCCGTAACAGTGGTATACCTGTAACTTTTATTCCCCTGCTTCTGAGTCTTCCTCCACAAAACCACATACCATGCAGCAGTCATCTTTCTCTCTCTCGCTCCTCACTCCAAGTCAAAAGGCTTTACCGGTGGTCAGTATCACCACAAGGTCAAAAGGATCTGGACATCCAAAAGGTGGTCTATTGATCTTGGTAGCTATAATGCTGAAATGTGGAGCTGTAGAGGTTAGTGCTGCTTTTGAATATTTCATGTATATTGTCATATTAAATGAGGAACTTATGTGGGCACTTTGTAGTATCTATATACCCCCCAAATTAAAGTTACAAGAATATAAATCCATACCAAACTTGATAGGAAATAGTCTAGAGTCAGTTAAAGGAAGATATACAGGCATTAAGATAATAATAGCAGGGGACTTTAATGCACATGTGGGGAATATGATAAAAGAACAATTACATGATTGTGTCTTGATGATGCCATGAATATCCCGATAAGAAACTCCAAAGATAAGGTTGTATCTAACAAATGCAAGAGTTTAATACAATTTTGTGAGAGATTCAGCTTTAGACTACTAAATGGGAGAACCAAAGGTGATTGGATGGGAGAATACTCATTTCCGACAATAAATGGAGGGAGTGTTTTAGATCTATGTATGGTCGAAGCTACTTGATTACAATTTGGTTGAGATGTTTAAGATAATGAAACTTTGGGATAGTAATCATTTCCCACTTTTATGTAGTTTAAATTTAAATATAGGATTGAGGAAAAAGAATACAAGTGTAGAAAACCAGGCAGATGTGCATATGTGTATCTTGAATGGTAAAAGGATTAAATGGAATGGGTATACAAAACAGACAACAGACAATTTATTTAGTAACAGGCAATTAGAAAATGTAGTAAATAAAATTACAGCTGACAACTTAGGGATAGGAGAATGTAGGATTGAGATGTATGATGAGTTAATAACTAATATTGTTGAAGTTCTAAGAGACCAGAAAAGAGAAAAAAAAGTCACTGGATATAGGAGCAGAACATCCATGTTATGACAGGGATTGTCATATATTGAGAAATGAAATAAAAAAGTGGGAAAGATAAGAACAAAACAACCATCGGTAGATGTTATGAAGGCTTTCAAGCTGCTGAAAGCAGAATATAGATGTGTAATAAGGAAAGGAAGGTAAATTATAAAAATAGACTATGGGAAGAACTGCAAGCAAGTATAGTTAATAAAGATAAGAAGCCGTTTATCATTGGTTGCTAATGGGTACAATGAGGATAATGTGCAATATAATATTGTGGGTATGGTTCCTGAAGATCAATGGATTAAACATCTTACTAATATTTATGAGTTAGAGAATAAAGATTGTAATGAGGATAAGTTGGATAAAGAAAGTTTAAAGACTATGGCCAATAATAATATTTTTATTTTTGGGTCTGAGGAAGTTGAAAATGCAATTAATGCACAAAACAAGAATAAGGATGCTGGGGGAGATGGTGTCCCGGCGGAACTACTACAAAATAATATAGACCTGTGGGCCAGTATCCTTACACCAGTTGTTAATGATATAAATACCTCTGTCTTGTTACCTCAAGCTTGGAATAAGGGAATAATTGTACCCCTTTTTAAAAAAAGAGACAAACAGGATCCGAAATGTTACCGCCCAATGTCTTTGTTACCAGAAACACAGAAAATATATTCTAGATTGATTCTAGAAAGGTTGCTTAATTGGGTAGAGGAAAATGAGCATATATCAAAATTCCTATGTGGATTTAGAAGTGATTGTGAAACTATGGATTTGGTGTTCACATTTAATTACATTATTGATAATTATGTGAGGGACAAAAAAAGAGTTTTGTATGTTGGCTTCATAAATATTAAATCAGCTTTTGATCAAGTAAATAGATATAAATTGTGGGATATTCTGGAGAGATTGAAAATTGACCAACACTTGCTGGCTATTTTAAAAATACTGCATACAAATACTACAGCAAATATTAGGTATGGTCGAGATAAGGCACTAGCTAAAGAAATTAAAATCTCTCGGGGTGTGAAACAAGGTTGTCTGTTGGCACCACTTCTTTTTAATTTATATATAGAAACATTGCTCAATAATATTAAGCTGATCAATTCTTTTGCTCCTACGATAAATAATGTGTTAATTCAATTACTCCTATATGCAGATGATGCAATAGTGATTTCACAAATGCCTATAGGATTTCAAAGAGCAATATTAAATATTATGGAGTCATTAAAGTCCTAAGATTTGAAATTGAATGTGAGTAAATCAAAAGTCATGGTGATTAGACAAAAGAAGCAGAATGGTGGAAAAAATTGGGTAGTAGGAAATAATAAAATTGAGGAAGTAGCAGAGTATAGCTACTTGGGGGGGTCATCTTTGATAAGAAAGCAACCTGGTTACAGCACAAGTCCAATGCATGTAAATAATCTGGTGCAATTAGAAGCTTTGATTATAAATTCGCAAATAATTAATTTGCAGCTCTAAAGAAAGCATTTGATACTAAGTGTATGTGTCAGCTGCTATATGGGAGTGAAGTATGGGGGTTCTATATGGATAAACAGAATGTAGAGGTGATTCAGAACTCATTTTTGTGAACAACCTTGAATTTACCTAGAGATTGTCCTGTCAGTTGTATAAGAGCAGAAACTGGAACGTTACCCATTAAGACTAACATTTTGATCTGTGCCATAAAATGGCTTGGTA
The DNA here is from genome assembly GCA_016271365.2 of Neoceratodus forsteri. Classification (NCBI taxonomy): domain Eukaryota; kingdom Metazoa; phylum Chordata; order Ceratodontiformes; family Ceratodontidae; genus Neoceratodus; species Neoceratodus forsteri. Next base: position 325,096,425 of record CM057454.1, on the reverse strand, counting down.
AAATTCTAAAAATGAAGGATGATAGGCTTCCAAAGTTGTGCTGGAATGATTTTAAAAATAAACAAGCTAATGGGGCAAATACTGGTTGGTTTGTGAAATTAAATGATGTGTTGAAAAAGGCTGGCTCTGTGGAAATTTTGAACAGGAATGTGGCTAATAACATTGACTCATTTGTGAGTGAGGCAACCGTAAGGCTAAAAGATATTGCAGTGCAAGAAGATATGGATAGAATCCATGTGATTGACACACATGGGCTATACTCTAATATTAAAATAAATTGGGGGTATGGAGAAGTGTTTAATAAAATGTGAAAATTACAAGCATAGAAATCTGCTGTGTATGATAAGATTGGCCAGCCTGGGCAACACATTTTTCAACTTACATAGTAAACTATATGGTATAAGTATGGGAAAGTGCAAATGTGCTACCAAAAAGGATTCAGAAATTGTGTATGTACTAACTGAATGTATATCATGGCAAGATAAAAGAAAGAAATGTCTTATTCCATTAATTGATTGACAGGGAGATGATTTTATAAATATGTTAATTTTGAATGATACTAAGAATATGTATGGGTTAGCAAGATTTTTTTCACTAAAATATGAACTAGTTGTGATGAGATTTATATATTTAATGGCATATTGTTTGATATACAAGAAGTGTTTGCGGCTATTTATATTACGTTTTTATGGATGTAGCAAATGTATGTTTTATACATTTTTCTGTTTAATAAAAGAACCTGAATCTGAAGATCGGAGTAACACCTGCAGCTGGTACAATAGAAACTGCTGATTCAGCATGTCAGATATTGCAGACAGATCTAATTGTGCCAACAGAGTTACCTTAACCAGGCTTCATTTGTTGTCATTCAAGAGAGCATTAATGGCTCTAACCAGCACTAATGCAGTGTGATCAAGCCTGAGTCCTGACTTGAACCAATCAAACAGGTCACTGAAGATCTTGGAACCCTGCAGGGGCACTGTTACCATCTTCTTTGCCACCTTTGCCAAAAAGAGAAGGTTTGAGACCAACCGATAAACGATCAGGCATTGGGGCAGCCTCACAGCATTACTCTTCAAGGCTGCCAGCAGATGACCTTCCCAAAGACAGCCACAAAATAGGCTGGAAATCATTGACCTTAAACCTCCCAGAATGGTAGCAGTAACCTAGAGAGACATATAGTATGTCTGAGAAACATGTGGTTATGTTCATTATTGTCACCATTTCCTATAGGCATGCGTCAGAGAATTTGGAAAACTAAATGCACCGTGAAAAGTTATGTTTACCGCTACCTTGTCAAATTTCGGCTTAATCCCATGAAGTATAAAAGCAAGGTCTACTGGTATGTGGGTAAATTCCCTCATTTCAAATAGCAGCTAACGCCTCAAGGAAAACTTGGAAAAACAATATTAGGACATAATTCAGGTTGTATTTCACACAATCTTTGGATTTCTTATTATTCTTTATTATTGAAGTTATATGAAGAAAAACAGGATCTTTGTTCCTTTCTTATTGATTATTCCCCACCTGATGTCATAATACTCAGCTACTGAGATCATAGTTATTTCTATGCCAACAGACTGTGGCATCAGAAAAGTGGATTATGACTGCAAATGGAACTATGCTGTAGGGATGGATGTACTCTAGCTTTAAAGACCCAAAATTCTTGTAAATTTCATCAGTACTATATTACAGGAGAGAAGTCTATAGGAGGTATATGAAATACAAGCTGTATTGTGACTCAATATTAGGTTTCCCCACATTTTCTTCAAGATGTCGGCATCTTTTTAAAGAGATTGTGTCAAAGTTAGGGTTATGTCTTTACTGCTTAATGCAATTGTTCAAATATTATCCTACCAACTCCACACAACACACAGTCTCAAAGATTCAGAAGTATTGGTATTCAAATGTTACATTTCCCTCACTTTATGACTTTGTGTTGCCATGCTAACTCTTGCTTTATGTAGCTTTTTGCAATTCATTTTCATTCTTCTTTTAAAGGTTATTTATTAACATGTGCAAACTAATTTAAACTCAAGATCAGCATTGTCAGTGTGTCTGTTAAGTACTTTCTGATGTCTAGTGGCACCCATCCTTCTTCCAGCCTATTCAAATCCCCTTATGTCCAGAGAAACCCTATTCCATCAATTCCTGGTGTCTAGTGTACCATATGTCTGCCTTCTTCCATGTCAAGCCCTTCTGGTGTCCTGTGGCACCCTTTCATCTGCCTGTCCCATTCTAAATATTACTCAGTATCCAGGGTCCCTCCCTTTCTCTTCATTCTATTCTAAGCACTCTCTGGTATCCTGTAGCTCATCTCCCCCTTGCCAGTCCCATTCTGAACACCACTGGTGTCTAGTGGCACCCCCCATCTACTCATCTGTTTGCAAGCACACCTAATTTTGCCTTTTGTGAAGCACTTCCTGGCATCTGGTGGCATCTTCTCCCTCTTCCATCTCATTCTAAACACTTTCTCTTGTCCAGTGGCATTTCTTCCCTCTTCTGTTTCCATTCCTAGAGTTCTTGGTGTCCGTGATTCCCCATTTAATTTCCCTGTTCTATACCAAGCACTTACTGATATGTACTGGCACCTTCTCCTCTTCCTGTCCTTTTCAAAGTACTCCCTAGGGTTATATGAGTGCATTTTCTTCAATATTTGAGCCAGGTATTATAATTAGGGCCCAAAATATTTGGCAGTTTAGTATTTATTATCCAGTATGGGGCTTGCTGACATGTGGATGAAAAAAACATGAAAATAACTCTATGCCCCTACCTGACGGCCAGTGCTAATCTCTTAACCACTCCTGCAACCACATTCCAATCTTTTCCCACCTACCTCCTCTTTACCTAGTGCCGTGAGGCTGAATATAGTAAATTGTTGGCTCCTGGCACAATGCCAGGCATCAACGGCTTCTTTTCTACTGCATCCCCCAGCCTAACCAGGCTCCCCCATTCTTCTAAATATAAAATTCATATTTCAGCCCCACCTTGTCCCCTTAACTTGATTTGGAGAGGGGCTAGTGGCAGTCAATTCCCAGTTAGTCAGTTGGCCTGTACCAGCATTCCTTCATTCAGTCCACTCTACATCCTTCCTTTTGTTTAGGTATGTTCTATAGTTCTGTCTGACAGAGCGAGCAGGCATGTGATCAGGAGGGAAAGGAAGGGCAGTGGCATCATTAGTAATCATATTAAGCTTATCTGATCCATTGACAACCACATCTGGTTTGGTACACAGAATGTTGACATACAAATAATGGCTCGCATAAAGATAGGACAAAATACCTAAAATGTTGACATACAAATAATTTATATACAAATAGAACAATGTGCATAAAATGTTTATTTATGTTATGGTTCAGATGTACACCTTTAAGCTAGATACTCATTTGCAAAGGTTCCTCGTCAAACGGTACAGTTACAATACTTCTAAACATTTCACAACAACATAGATTTGGTTACACAACATCATGGCACAAATTTCAAGGTAATAACATAGGCACTTTAACTTAAATGACATCATGGTACAACGATCAAATAACACTTGAGTGGCTCTGTAGTTCACAGTAAAGCGTGCTGAAGTTTATGTAGCAACCCCACAGGGCATGTCTGTAGATAGATCGATTAGCTTTTTATAGCACAAGGTCAGAAGGGTAACAGGCAAGTGTGAGGTAAGGAGGGGAGTCAGTAGAGTAGCTGGTACATGAGAGGTTAGGGAGGGGAGTCAGTAGGGTAGCTGGTATGTGAGAGGTCAGAGAGGAGAAGTTTGGTGTTGGTGACATGTGTCCATGTGTGGCAGGGTCATTAGTGGGTGCTACATGTCTCAGGTGCCTTGGTAGGGATACATTAAGGTATATGCGGCAGAAGACAGTGGTTGCAGGGTCTTATTAGGGAATGTAGCCACAGCTGATACCAGGAAGGAGCACTTTTAATAGCTCCTGTTTCAAATGGCCCAGCTTAACAGGGGTCTTTCGTGAGACTGGGAGTTCGTTAAGTCATTTGGGTGCTCTGGTTGCAAAGGAGCACTTGGCTAGGCTCAATCTGTTGACATGCAAATAACAATTAATATAAAAACAGGACAAAATACATAAAACATTGACATGCAGATAATGATTTGCATAAAAATAGGACAAAATACATAAAACATTGACATACAAATAGTTCATATAAAAATAGGACAAAATACATAAAATGTTGACATGCAAATAACGATTCATATAAAAATAGGACAAAATACATAAAATGTTAACATGCAAATAACAAAAAATGGTGACATGCAAATAATTCATATAAAAATAGCACAAAATACATAAATGGTGACATACAAATAATAATTCATAAAAAATTTGACAAGATACTTAAAGTATTGACATATAAGTAATTCATATAAAATAGGACAAAATACGTAAAAAGACAGATTGATGTATTTATTTGTGATGAGATTGCACCACTTTAGGATGCTTGATTTTGTCATGGGCTGAACTGTTTCATGACTGAGTGTACAGAGTAGTCCAGTCAAGAAAAAACATATCTATAAATTGTCTTTCTTAGTCAGAGATGGAAAGCCTTGTCAGCCTGCCTCCATGCAAAGGTTTCATTTCATTGCATTGCATTTTTTCAGTGACCTGGTAAGCCTGGGAGCAAAAATCTGCCCATTTTCATGGGTAACCAGGAGTCCAAATAAGGCAATACACTACATCCAGTAAATGTCACATTCAGGCAAAACACCTAGCTTCAAGGAACTGTTGTTTCATTTACAAGCCTTTAAACTGTAATTAGCATATCTGTGATTCATTGCACTAGGGTAAAGCTTTAGTGTGCATGTGTGTGTGTTTTGGAGAAACAAGCACAAAGAGGACAATCTGGATCTTTGTTCTGTTCATGCATTCCTTTTGGATCCTACACATTGCTCTGCTTCCAAACTGCCTTTCCAGTATGATACCACTGAGTATACCAAGCCTTAAAGTAGGCCAGGTCTGCCAGATCTCAGACTTGTCAAAAAAAAATATTTTGGTTTGAGGAGGGTCTCACAGGGTCAAAAGCAGGCCCTTACTGAATGTTTGCTTCCCGTGCCATGATTTTAAGAGGGTAGTATAACCCTTAGGTCCTTTGTCCCTTAATTACATACAGTATGTTCATGTTCTGTGCCTTCTTTGTGACATATCATTGAAAAACCGGACAATAATTAAAAGGCAAATTCCACACTATGAAGAAAAAATAGCTTCCAGTAGTATTTCATCAATCTTCCTATAAGTATGACCCTCATAGACCAAAATTTTCCTGCATACTTTATGCACTGAGTGTACTAAATGCCTGATTATTACTTTAATAATTTAGATTTCTGTTTAAAACCATGCCAGTCTTATTCTGTTTAACTGAATGTGAATCAAAAGTCAGAAAAGTTTGAAAGATTTTTAAGTATAGATAGATAGATATAAATACAGTTTAAAATTAATGAAACATTTAAAATTTATGGTCATGGCTTTATCATGTCGAGCTGACACCAAACTTTAATAAAAAAAAAAAAGAAAAATGAAGTTTCTTTTCATATGGTTCCAACATTATCCCTAGTTTATAGAAAGAGCTAGCCCTGGGCCATCATGACTAGGAACTTCACTGTTCTTTTTAGTAGCAATAAAATTCAATTCAATTCACCCCCGTCAAGCTGCTCAAAAGATTCTGCCTATCATTTAAAGTTTTTGTACTTTCTTACTTGCATTCTTTCTTCAAGATTTTAAAAGGGGTTCTTCGTTTCATGTATCAGTGGAGAGGTAATGAAGCTTGATAACCAGTTACAAATTGACCCCTGTCATGGGTCAAGTACCTAAACATTTTCTTTTCCTATGCTCCTAGTATCCACTTTTAGAGTGCTCAAAAGAACCTGCCAGTCCATGCGGAGCAAGGGATTCTCTCTGGGCAAACCGTGTAGCCACAGATTGGGAAAGTGAAAATAAAACATTTATTTATAGCAAAAGGTACAGTTAGTTTTCCTTAAATCCCATTTTTACTGCTGCATTGCAGAGCTATGCTGACATATATGAAATGGAGGAGTAGAAAAAAGGGGTCTGAGGTGTACTGATTCCAAACACATAGCAGTTTGTGTGCTCTGCACTGTACCAAGAGTGGAGTTGAAGCACATCTGCATGAATCAGTGTGTCTGTTCCTCACCCACTCTGCAGCTGTTTGTCTGGGCTCTTCCTGTCTCTTGCGCGCTCTCTCTCTCTCTCTCCCTCCCTCCCTCTCTGTCTCTGTTAGTATTTTCCCCACCACCTCTGCAGCTATCCAACCGGGTGCTTCCTCTGTCTGTCTGTCTGTCTCTCTCTCTCTCTCACTCTCACTCACTCTGTTCCCTGCCCCTACACTTCTTTTCTTCTTCTTCAGTAGTTTCAACCCCTCTCGCCCACTATCAGACAGCAGTGCAAGCTTTTATCTGAAGCCATGGAGCGGCTGCCATTTTAACCTCCCCTCCAGCCCACTCTTATCTGCCTCTGTATCTGCACCCACTCCTGAGACTACCTCCCAGCCCAACAGTCATGGACACTTGGGTACCCACCCCTGGTGCCCTCAAATATCAAAGCTTACAACTGGGATGCCCAATCCCGGTGTTGGTAGTACCTGCAATAAAGAAAACCATCTCTCAACATATTTTTCTGTCTTTTGGTTGTTGTTTTTAAACCTAAAATAAAGCAAATGGTCCCGACCCCACTCAGCAACCTCCTCACCCATCCCCCACCCTATACTTACCAACTGGGGTCCAGCACCATAATCCTCTCTGGACTGGAGGCATTTCTTCACTCTTCAAAGCCAGACTGGAAACTAAGGAAATCAAGTAAGTGCAGTTAGTATATTCCAATGTTTTGAACTTTTACTCATAACTTGGTCATTTTTAATATTTGGTACTTCACGCATGAACAAGTAGGTGCAATTTTCAAATCCAGCCTGAAAGGTGATTTTGTATTTGCTCCATAAACTCACCTTTTCACTCCACCTCATAGATGTGACAGGTGTAAATGTTTCAAATCCTGGACAAAATGTGTTTTCATTCTTGTGGTGTGAAATGACATTTTGGCAGGATTTGAAATTTCCACATACCGGGTTCATAGGGTGAGGTCCATAAGAAGGCAATGCAATGTTGAAAACTTGGGGTCAAAATATTAAAAACAAAGTTATGAAAGAAAGTTGTAATTTTTCAATGCTTGTTCTTAAGTTTGGCGATTTTCACTATTTTGACAGCAAATTTTCAAACCATTTCATGAACACAACAGGTGTCATTTTCAAGTTCTGGCCAAAGTGTGTTTTGCACTAGTGGCATAAAATGCATTTGTCCAGTATTTTATAAATGACACGTGTCATATTCAGCAGGGGCAGGGTCATAAAATGGCTATATTGAAAATCTGGGGTCAAAATATGCCTCCCAAAAATGTAGGAATTGATGTTTGCAGGGATGGCCATTGCCCCAGTGGGGACCACATTGTCTTCCCATTACCAGTGACCTGAGGCTCGGGTGTGAGCTCAGTGAACTGGCTGAATGAGCCAAAACTGGGGGAAGGTGCTGTGGCATGCAGCACCAGCTGCAGCCTCAGGAGGAACAGAACAGTGTTCTGGTGCACAGATGACACTCTGTGGTGGGCTGAGGAGCCTTCCCTTACAAGTGGTTGATGTGCATATCGAGGCCTGATGGTTCCATGCACTGCGTCAGGTATCCCTTATCAGGTTAAAGCACTAGCAGCCTTTTTGGCTCTGACCAGAGTTTGTTGCAGTGTACTCCCAGGGTTTATGTTAATGTTCAAGTTAATCACCCTGGGTACATATGGCAGTGAGCTGTGACTCTGCTGCATTACACTCCCAGGGAGTGATTAACTAATACATTAGTTCTCAGACTTTGTCACAGTGGGCATCTCCCAAACCATGGAAAATATATTAATCCCCCCAAATATGGAAATAATCTTGGACTGCCCCATAGAAAAACATCTTAACTTTGCACAATGCACCAGGAATCATACGACATGCCATTGAATAGTTGACTCAGGTTTTTTTTCTCATTTTATTCACCCTATTGTTCTCCCCCCTCCCAGTAATCCCCACACCTCTGGTCATCCTACTCACTCATCTTTTCTGACTCTCAGGCCCTTGTTGCTCCTTATTGCAATACCTCCAGAAGTCAAGCTGGTTTCTTTTTTTACTTTCCCTCTATCTGGTACAACCTTCTGACCCACTTCTGCTCCCCCTCCGCTTCCCTTTCTCAGAGATCCATTTTGCTCCCTTGTGTTCTTGCTCCTAGTACCTGTATGTATAGCTCTTGTACTGGCATTGATCTTCCGGAATCAATCATCTCCATTGAGTCCCACTTATAGAAATGGGCTGGAGCAGGAGAAACCCGATGGAGCAAATCTTTGGCTTGAGGCCGACAACAACTACTAGCACAGCACCTGCATGCCCCAATGTTGCTGTGTGCCTGCCAGTAACCATTGCCAGATCCCTCAACAACCTCAGTTCTGTTCTCCCTTCCCATTAAGTGTGCACTTTGGGAGAAATCGCCTCAATTCACCTCGTCATCATTTCCTCTTCTGCATCACCACTCTCTTTCTAATAGGGTACCGTTCCTCCTTTCATTTTTTTTTCTTTACCAATAATGCCAAAATCCAAATCTTAAGTGGCGGTGGAAAAGAAGAAGCCACCCATCATGCTTCTGTGCCCCTGAGGGAACAAAATAGCTTTGATGGACCAGCATCAACTCTGTGCAGCCTGCCTTGGACCACAGCATGACATGAATGTCTGCAGCACTTAATTTTTGATGGACTGCTGGACTCTGGAGAAGTAAATATTGAAGAGAGATCTGCCAACCCCACCCCCATGATGGCAGGCATCAAACATGGGCCTTGAGCTAAGGTCACTAGGCCCTTCCTGTGGGCCTATTTCAGAGTTCTGGTTCTTCTAAAGTAGAAGATCCTCCTCAGCCTCACTATGCTGAAGCATTGGAGGGCCCTGATTGTTGGGTCTGAGGTAGAGCTGACTCCTTCTGGTCATTCAGCTGAGAACCCTTCTCTGTCTGTTAACCCTGAGCAACAGACATACCCAGTGGCAGTGTTGAGGCTATATGCCCTGTCCACACTGGTGGACATCTCAGTGTAATTTTCTAGTGTTACCCATGCTGTTGTCACCATTTGTGATGACAATGCAACAGGTGATGGCAGAGGAGGCACCCCCCAACACTGCTCATGGTATCGAGGGAAGGCCTGGCAGCAAGGCCGATGCTGGTGCTGGAGCCCTGTAGGAGTTTGTTCCAACCTGCTTTGTCACAAGTGACACCAGGGAGGGGGGATGACTCTGAGTCCAGAGACAGTGCCAGTGATGACCAAGGTGCCGGGCCTAGGTCCGGCACCGAGCATGCTGCCATCAAAGGTAATAGCCTGGCAGCACTGCCTGATTCCAGTGACTTCCGTAACATCGAGGAGGGAGATGGTGCCTGTGCCAGCATTGATGTTGACACCAAGCTCATTGTCAAGCATGATGCAGATTACAGTGACAAGGAGATTCCTGTCCCCGTGGATGTTGCCCATTCTGAGTATGGTGTTGAGGCAGCATTAGCTGTGAGTCAGATGATGACTCTGGCCAGGTTTCTTCCCAGAGCCGCCCATCAATGTCATCAGTGAGAACCGGAGTTGCTCCATGGAACCTGTACAGCTCTGGTATCCTCACCTGGGGATTTCTCCAAGAGCACCAATAAGTCACTTCTCAGATGTGGGTAGACTTAGATCAGGCCCTCTGGGTAACCCATCCATAGGGTGAGGCCCCACCAGAGTTCCATAGCCCACGCCAAGGCCCTCAAGACCAAGATCATCAACTTCCTGTAGAAAGGCCTTGGCATGTCTTGAGAGGTTGCCCTCATTCTTTGGCTCTATGGGATGGATAATGGGGTATGGCAATACTGGTGTGGGTTGGCACCATTGATGCATGGTGTAGGGTGTCAGATAGGGCTTACTTCTCTTTCTGGTGCCGATCATGCCACAATCCAGCACCTCCTCCCATCCATATCCCCTCAGAGGACTATCAATCATCAATCAACCTGGCATCGTCTACTGAGTATGCCCTGCACCAGTGATTGCTGGTGGAGCTACTCAGGCACATGAACTGCATGCTTCACAAGCTGTAATCTGGCAGCCTTGTCATTGGAACACCTCAGAGTTCCCAGTGTTGACACTGTGGTCATTCCTCCTTGGCCTAGAGCAATGGAGGAGGCATCTAGTGCCTTATGGAAGCAACCCTCTGCCACCCCTACTATCCACAGGGGCCTCCATATGTGGTATCACACATCAGCAGGGTCTTCAGGTGATGTAGCTCATCCCACCTCAGGCTTCAGGAATTACATACCCCATCTGGGCCACAGAGCCACAGGCACAACCAACGTCCAGTTGCAAATTCTGCTCACACAGACGTACTGGGTAGGAAGGTTTTTACCTCAGCATGCACCCTTATGTGCATTTCTGCACGCCAGACCATATGGAAACCTACAAGATCCACCTATAGCTGCAGCCGTACAATTTGTTAGCTGCAATGTCACAATGTGAGGCAGTCAGGTAGGCCATCAACTTTTCTGCCCAGGATCTGAAAGTAGTACAGTACCAGTCAAAGGCATCTTATGATGCCAGTGAATAGGCCTTCTGACTGGTCAGAACTGCAGTCTCTCAGATGGATGGCGTGACATCACCTCTCTAGACTGGCACCTTTGGCCTAGCACAATGTGCTAAACTCAGTTTACTGGGGGCTCATTTCTTTTATCCTAGGGTCATGCGGAAGCTTTTGGGGTCCCTTCTGCTTCTGTGCCACAAGAGCGCCTGCCTTGCCTTGACCAATCTCAGGTCTCCCCAGACCTGAGAGAGCAGTGCCCTAAGTTTTTTACCCCATGCTGAGGGCACATTGGTACTTTGAGGGTGAACCAACTCCTCTCTTATATTGGAAAAGCTTGGTTCTGACACTTAAGTGGGATTCGGTAAAGAAGATGGATTCAGGGAACACATAAGTTGAACCACAGTGAGCTCAGGGAGGGTAAGGGTGGTGGAACAGAGGAACACCCAGTCAATTGTACCTCTCCACAATCCATACACCATTCTGATGGAGCGTAGTTCCCCTATGGATGCATCCACAGAGGAGACTAAGGAGGTTGTGGACAACTGTCACAAGGGAGCCCCACAGGAAGGAGGCAGAGGACACCATAGGGAAAGAAAGCAGCTCCTGGTGGGGGACTCAATCATTAGGGGAATAGAACTGGGGGGAGCAGGGAAAACTGAAGTAAGGTGCCTGCCTGGTGCCATGGCTTGGAGGGACAGGAAGCGCATCCTCAGGATCACGAGAACAGCTGCACAGGAGACTGATCTGGATGTCATTGCCCACCTAGGAACAAATGACTTGACAACATGAGATTAGAGCAGTGCAGGAGGAGTTTGTGGAGTTGGGAGGCCTGAAGGCAAGTAGCACATGGTATCCTTCTCGGAGGTGCTGCCTGTCTATGGCAAGGGTGAGGTGAGGGTACTTCGATCATTCAATTCAATGGATGGTTAAAAATGGTGCAGAGCTCAGGAGTTTGGCTTCATTGGGGACTGGGGTTCCACCTGGAGGATACCAGCCTATACTGGCAGGATGATCTGCATCTGTCCAGGTAGGGAACTAATCTCTGGGCAGTCGGTTTAAATGCTTCATTGGCAAGCTTTTAAATAGACGAGGGGGCAGCACTGATAAGCAGCAGGAATGCCCAGCCTCCCCCTACAAAACAGGGTACTAAATGAGGAAAAGACCAAGGTACAAAGGTCAGTAGGAAGCAGGACAGGGGTGAATGGAGAAATCAAAGTCAATGAGGACAGGGATAGTGCTACAAGAGGTAAAGCCATCAAAAAATGGAGAGCAATGAGTACTAATGCCTGTAGTCTGGGTAACAAGCTTCCTGAATTAGTGGCCTTGATGGAAGAGGAACATCTGGATATTGTGGCAGTCACAGAAACATGGTACACACAGAACCATGACTGGGAAGTAAACATACCAGGATACACTATCTACAGGAGGGACAGGGAGGGTAAACGAGGAGGAGGAGGAGCCTCTCTACATAAGGGAAGGAATCAAAGCTACAGAACAAAAGGGTAAACAGGGAGGAGAGGAAGCACTGTGGGTCAATTTGGAGAAAGGCAATGGCACCACAGTCCGCACAGGGGTTGTATACAGACCCCCATCTCAGGGGAGAACATGGACATGGAAATAATAGGAAGTATCCTTAGAATGGCAGAAAAAGAGGAGATACTGCTGATGGGGGATCTGAATATGCCAGATGTTAATTGGAGTATATTTGCAGCAGCCACTTCTAAGAGTGGGGTCATTCTAGATGCCCTATGGGGGGCATGCCTTAGACAACTAGTATTGGAACCCACTTAAGAGGGAGCAGTCTTAGACCTGGTACTCTCAAATGGACATGGCGAGAGGATCACAGATTTAGAAGTGGGTGGCCATCTGGGAACTAGTGACCATCAAACAGTATGGTTCACAATAAATACAGCAGTAGAGTCAAGCCATACAAAGCAAAGGTACTGGACTTCAGGAGGGCTGACTGCGCCAAAATGGATGAGTGCCTAAGGAGTGCACTATCAAATAGGCAGGAAGGAGGGGTGGAAGAAAAATGGGGAATAATCAAAACTGCCATCACAGAGGCAACAAGCCTTTGTGTGAAGCAAATAAATAAAACAAAACAATGTAAGAAACCACTGTGGTTCTTAAAGGAGGTGGCATGGAAGGTTAGGGAGAAAAAGCATTCAGGAAGTACAAGGAATCATAGAAGGAGCAGGACAGGGAATTGTATCAGTTAAAGCAAAGGAAGCTGGGAAGGCAGTCAGAACAGCAAAGGCCCAAACTGAGGAAAAGATAGCCAACACAGTTAAGAAGGGGATAAAACGTTTTATAGGTACATCAGGGAGCGAAGGAAGACCAAGGAAGGGATAGTGAGGCTTAATAAAGGGGAGGGGGAGTGGGCAGAGGGTGACTGTGAAAAGGCAGAGATGCTAAACAAATATTTTTGCTCAGTATTCACAAATGAAGAGGGGAAGGTACCTAAACCAAACAATAGAAACACTCTGGATACAGAAGTTGATACCAGCCCATATACAGAAGAAAAGGTTCTGAAAGAACTTTTAAAACTGAAGGTGGACAAAGCAATGGGGCCTGATGGGATTCATCCCAGAATTCTAAAAGAATTAAGGGTAGAACTAGTGACACCACTGGCTACCCTCTTTAACAAATCATGGGAGGATGGGGTGGTAACTGAGGACTGGAGGAGGCATGTGATTCCACTTCACAAAGTGGGGGAGCAGGGCAGAAGCAGGCAACTACAGACCTGTTAGTTTAACCTCGGTGATAGGAAAATGATGGAATCACTTCTGAGAAAGAACTGTCAGTACCTAGAGGCCAGAGGGCTCAGAACCCAAGGCAGCATGGATTCACAGCGGAAGGTCATGTCAGGCAGAATCTAATCGATTTCTTTGACTGGGTGACCAAAGTAGTATATCAGGGAGGGCTGTGGACATGGCCTACCTAGACTTTAGCAAGGCATTTGACACGGTCCCACACAAAAGATTAATATACAAGTTAGCCATTCTGGGAGTGGGTCCCAAGATGGTAGCCTGGGTAAAGAATTGGCCGGAGAACAGGACACAGAGGGTAATAGTAAATGGAGTCCACTCTGAAGAAAGGGGGGTTACTAGTGGGGTACCGCAGGGTTCAGTACTTGGGCCGCTTCTTTTCTATGTCTTTATGAGTGACATTGCAGAGGGACTAAAAGGAAAAGTATGTCTCTTTGCAGGCGACACAAAGATCTGCAACAGAGTTGATACAGGTGGAATGGAAAGGATGAGAAGGGACTTGGTAAGGTTGGAGGAATGATCAAATGTATGGCAGCTTAGATTCAGTGCTAAGAAGTGCAAGGTAATGCTCCTGAAAAAAAACCCAGGGAAGAGTACACAACAGTGGGTGAGATACTAACAACAACAAAATGGAAAGGAACCTGGGGTAGTTATATTAGATGACCTAAAGGTGGACAAGCAATGTGAGAGGGCAGTAAGGAGGGCTGGGGGATACTGGGATGCGTAGGGAGACGCATCACCAGTAGAAAACAGGAAGTTGTTATCCCTCTATACAGACAGCTGGTGAGACCTCATCTGGAGTACTGCGTGCAGTTCTGGAGACCCATTCTCTGCAAAGACATAAACAGGATGGAGGCAGTCCAGAAGAGGCAACTAAAATGATGCAGGGTCTGCACCGAAGACACATAAAGAGAGACTTAAGGAGCTTAATATGTTAGCCTCGAGGAAAGGAGGAGAGGGGAACATGATAGAAACTTTGAAGTACCTCAAGGGAATCAACAAAGTCAAGAGGGTAGCATCTTTCAGAAAAGAGGTGTGCAAGAACAAGGGGACACAATTTGAAGATGGGGCGGCTCAGAGGTAATGTAAGTATTTTTTCACAGAGAGGGTTGTGGATGCATGGGCAGCCTTCCGGAGGAAGGTTGTGGTGTCAAAACAGTGGTGGAATTCAAGCATGCATGGGACATTCATAAGGCAATTCTAGGGGTGGGGTAGGAAGAAGTAGGCTGTTGGTTAACTAGGATCTGCAGCTTATCCATTAGGTAGGAAATGGGCAGACTAGATTGGCCAAGTGGTCATATCTGCCATCAAATTCTATGTTTCTGTGTATTTACTATAACTGTTAATCATCCCAAATATCTTGCCTATTGAATACCAAGCTTGCCCACAGTTCCCTCTCTAGCAGAGCCAGGGCCTCTGGGCAGCTCACCCTGCGCATACACCATGGGTGATGCCCTATTTGTGGGATGAAGAGCAAAAAAAAATAAAGTTTTTCTCTTCCCTTTCCTGCCCAGGATACATACCCTTATTTCAGGTATATCCTTATTTGTTGCTAAAGGCATGCACCCATTAGGTGCTATCCAGTTTAACTCCACCAGACAGTAGCCCTGTCTGTGGAAGTGTGTTAAGCACTAGATTGGATCCAGCTGAGTAGCTCTTAGCACATGGTACAGCCCTGTTTCTTGCAGGAAAAGGTTGGAGTGGCTTCTTGGTACTGTAGTTTTTTCTGGCTATGTCATGCAGCTTTCTCCCTATGCCTGCTTTGTATATATGCTTTCTCCTGAGACCATGTCTGGTCCTCATGTCCAGCAGGCTAAGGACAACTGGAGAGAGGGCATATTTCTATTCCTTCAAGTTGGGTAATCCTGCAATGTCATATGCACGGTTACCACTTGGGAGGCAGATTCACTGTTTAAAACAAAAAACATATATTGTACTGGTGATATGTTGATTGCTTACTCAGTGGTTACACGTAACTCTGCTGATTGCCATAATTTGTGCCATCTCATTTCCCTCTGAGTTGCTGGCCAGAACCCACAAGATGCAGGGCTACTGCCTTTGCCACATTATCCTTCTCAGTCTGTCCTTGCTGCCTGGCCAGTGGGTGACTCTTGAGGTTCTGGCTTAGTATCCCAGACCATCTTATCTCTGCCACTCTAGGTGTGTCCACCCCATCTTTCTTCTCTGAGAGGTGGTAGTCTGTTTTATTTATTTTTGTTTTCCTTATATCCTTTCCCTATCCTTTTGAGCTAGTTGTTTCTGAAGCCTCAGCTTATTTTTTCCTACCTTGCTTCTCTCCTGGTAAACAGAACTGAGTTTGGTGAGGGAGCTGGCAGCGGTTAATCCCAAGCACATGGCACCACATGGAGGGCATGCAGGCACGGTGCTCAGTAGCCATTGTTGGCCCCCTGGCCAGAGATTAGCTCCTGCAGTGTCTCAGTGCCTCTAGGCCAGACCCATAAGGGCACTCAATGGAGAAGATATTCAGGAAGCTTACAAGTTATGGTAAGTACATAAATTTTATTTCTGCTACCAGTCTAATTGGGCAATTGTTACCTCTCATATTCTGCACATTGATCCTACTTCTTCACACTGTTGTGCAGTTTGTTTTGCACGTGACCTCTCAACTGTATTCACTCTCCACATTCTTCCTCTGGGTCTTACCTAGAAATGGGCTTTAGCTCAGTCTACCTTTCCCATTCACCAGTTTGTACATAAATAATTGACAAATGGACATTGCCTGAGTGTGCCTTTCCTAGTAAACAATTTGTACTGTATATGAGTAAATACATTTCACCTGCCATTTTCCACTTTCAGTTTGCCTCGTCCCTTCACACAACACCACCAAAATGCACCATTTAAATATAATACATTTTCAGGCTTGCTTGAGCCTCCCCTGGAACAGGCTCTAGCCTCCCTGTTAGGATGGCTTCACCATTTGAGAAACACTGACCTAGAACATTAACATAATCCCTGATCATACCTTACTGCTTAATGAACATCTGTTTTGAGGTGTGTACTGTACATGCATATGTATTTAGGGGGAAAGAAGACTAGTGGCCCATCGAGTTCCTCCCTCCCACTAGCTCCATGGCAGTTTATTATTATTTCGGAAGACACCTTTGAGCCAAGGCTCTTTTACAAAGGTTCCAGTTCGGGGAAACAATACAGAACATAGTGAGGACAATAACAAGTACAGTAGTTTCAAGCAGCCATAGGCTTTGTCAAGTACATTAAAGCTTTTATATGGAATTACTGTAATATTTGCAATGATTCACAGTATGTATGTCAAGTTACAGGAATTTGTGTATGTTATTCATGAACATATGTACAATAAAAAAAGAGTTGTAATATGGTTCACTAGAATAAATTAGAAACTGCTAGGAGGGATGGTAGATACATGTAGAGGAAGCTATGGGCAGAGAATGTAGATAATAGTGGGGAATAAAAGGGAGGAGATAGGAGATCGTGGGGGGTAAAGGTGGGAGGGACTTAGAGGGGGGAAATTAGAGGGAAGGAGAGTAAGTTTTGTTAGTACTGTGTCATCCCAGATTCACAGTGTTAAGTGTAAGATAGCATCACACGAGTGACATCATTCATAACATGTGACATTTATTTTTTATTTCTTTATTCTTTGTTAGCCGGGTAAATCCCACTAGGCACAGGTGCCTGTTTTCAGGAGCGACCCGGGAGCACTGGGGAGGTTAAGTGACTTGCTCAGAGTCACACAGTATGCACATGGAGGTTGTGGGAATCAAACCCAGGTCTGTCTGTTGGATGTACCAAGCTCATTCACAGCTCATTACTCTAACCTTTAGACTATACTGCCAGCTCATTTGAGAGATACGGACATGGAGACATGGGAAAAACATATCTAGTAAAATAATAATTTGATAAAAAAAAGAGTATTAAGTGGGAAAAGGCCAGCATCCACAAGGAACCCAGAAAAGGAAAACTGAAATGAAGCTTTCACTGCCATGGCACTTTGGGATGCTTGTTACTGACTTGTGTCTTTAAACTGGGTTCATCATGCTTTATTTGAAACTCCAGGGTCACTCCCCTGCTGCTGAGGGTTGCTTTGTATTCATTACTGGCAGAATCAGTCATTAGGGTTACGCTTAACTGTGGTTTATAGGAGTCAGCCAAGGCTTCAAAGGGTCAGCCCTTCCTGTTGTAGGGGGGCTATTAGGAGGAAGTAGTTGGCTTTCAAAGATTTGAATATTATTGCCCAGCTTGTGGGGAAACCAGGGCAATGGGTCAGTGCACAGGTCTAATTCTAACTCCTTCCAAACTTTTTTAAGGGCTCATCATTTCCCAGTGATAGCTTTCAGTTGCACTGAGAAAGCTGCTTTTATAGGTTTTATAGCATTTACTATCTGCATCTGTTTTCCGTAAGCTATTTAATGACCCTTTGTCTCACGAGATTTGATTAAGCTCTTCCTTATTTTGTTAATAATTATGTTGTTAAAAAAGTGATTTACAAATTCTTCTTTTTCTTGAAATCGGATGCTGTGGATAGGTTCAAAAAGAGGGACTGTGCTGTCCACAGGAGTTTGCTGTTCCTAAATTTCTATATTGCAAGAACATTTCTGGGCTGCGATGGAAATGGCTGTAAGGAAGAGTGGGATAGATTATGTTGTGTGATACAATACTAATTAACTGATTCATAATCAGTAGGTTTTGAATTTCCTAAGAAAGGGATAACATGGCCTGCCGATGGCCCAGTGGGTCATGCTGCAAGGCCCTGTGTGAGTGACCTGTGTTTAGAAGGAAGCCTGGGAAGCTGGTCGGGCAACCCTGAGGGTGGTAGCGCTCCCAGCCAGGTCGGTATGGCATCATGTTCTGCTGCTCCTCTAGTGACCCCTGTGGTGGGCCATGGAGCTTGCATGTCCCGCAGGGGTGTGCTAGAGCACGTGAGGCCACATTAGGGCACTGCCTGACATCAGGAAGGAGGGAGGGATCAAGAATTAGAAAATAACCTGCAGCAAGTTGCAGGATGACTTCCTAGTCACCACAGCTCCTGCACCACCTACAGGGCCCTGGGGGATATCTGGATTGTGCTTCAGGGGTGAGGAGACAGCCGTCCCTCCTCTGACACCACCACTGGAGTATTTTCATGGGGGACCTCCCTCCAGGTAACTCCCCAGGATGGTGAGTTGTGGGGGACCAGGGAGGAAGAAGACGGCTGCATGAGAAGGAAAAAAGAGAGGGATAACACAAGTTAGTGGATCTAGTTGTAAAGAGAATAATTCACACCTTGGGTAGTTGTCGGCATGAGGGGTAGCCAAGTGCTACAACCACCTGAGAAGTGCATTATTCCCTTATGACTGTACATCCTGGAGTGTATTATTCCACTTACAAAATGGGCTTTATTTGTTAAGTTAATATGTCATTCAGGTGAGGTATGCAATTCTCTATTCCAGAGTGCAGGTGGGGGGGGGGGCGCAATAAATACACCGTGGACAGCACTTGTACCCCAAATTAGAAAAGCAGCTTTATTCTTATTTCAGAAGGCTCACAATCTTGACGTTTCACCTACAATAGTAGGCTTCTTTAGGAGATGCCTTTAATTTCTTATCATAGAATGGTATCAGATTCCCTATAGATATAATATAGCTCTACTTTCTACAATAACTATTGTTTGGATCTGTTAAAAAGATTTTTTTAACTCAACTTTGTGCAATTCAACATGGTACATACAGCATTTCCATAGGATGTTGAGAGGCTTCATAAATCCCTCTGAGAAATTCATGCATCAATACCCTAGAGATAAGTGTCCATCAAGCTAAGGGACCTTGTAGAGCTAAAGTCCATTCTTTTCTCTTTTATTTAATTCCTAACAAAAACTAAAACTGCTTTCAAGAGTTAAGTTGCTGCATTATAAATATCTGCTGTTCAAGTGTCCTTTCCAGGAGCTTATCTTATTATGGAAGCTACACAACAAATAACCTACTGGGATTAACACCTCCCAGCGAAACATTAACAAAAACTTTTAAACTTGCCAGCATGTGTCCTTCCCCAATGTATTTGTTACATGATTCAAGCAATATGATTGTTAAAAATATTTTTATAAATGCCTCATTCAAGGCTCTATGCCATAGTGAAACAGCCTGCAGCAGCTTTAAGCAAATTCAGATCCTTCAATGGCTATTCATCCTCTCAAGTGTTTGATCTCCACAAGGTATGCAGTTGTCAGAAAATAAAAAGCGTCAGCTCCGTGGTGCCAGGCGATGGGGATCACCTGGCACGCTGGTGACCAGGTTCGTGCCCCAGCCAGGGCATCAGGGCGGAGACCAGCAGAAAGGCTCAAGAGCATACCTTTGGGCGCTCTCCTCTGGGGGGGGGGGTTGTGGATTCACTGCCCTTCAGCGGTTGCTCATAGCTGGATTTGGCCTTGTGCCTTGCAGCGTGGATGACCACACACTGCATGCACAAGGCGATTACGTTGTGGCGTGCATCCTGCAGGAGGCGGGGAAACAGAATAAGGAAAATGGCCACCATGCTGGCTGGATGATGGCGGCCTGCCTCCCTAGTACAAATCTGGGAAGCTCCCAAGTTGCACCCGCTGCCCGTCCAGTATGCAAGAGGGTACCAGCGGTACCTCGATCTCCTCCTAGATTCCTCCTACAGGTACTAGGTGCCCCCGGTGAAGGATATGCCCAAACAATTGGGTGGGCAGGGCAATGGCCGGCAGAATGGGGAGCTGCAAAGGGTGAGACTTGGCCACCTGAAGGTGGGCAGCTGGGTTGGAAGAGGGCATAAACAGAATATGTAAAAAAGAAAACTGATAAACAATCATGTAATGTGTTTTGACCAAGCCCATTTGTAATAGCAAAAACTATTAAATGAATCCAGAGCATCAGTGGTCAACAGCTTGTTCTGCACCTGCATTTTTGGATTTGTCACTTTTTGCCTAAAAAGCGTATTTTTTGTTCACTTAATCCAGAAGTGTGGTGGTTTCTCCTGGAGTGCGGTTTCAGAGAACAGGTTCTGTCAGTATTCCAGGGAAATTATGTTATTTATTATAGGTGTCAGCTTGGCTCAGTTGGTAGCACATTGGCCTCTGGGTCATGGATTCAAGCCACGCACCAGTACTAAGCTAATACCCCAATGCTGGCAGTATGGGGTAGTGTGGAAGGTGCAGTACTGTAGGAGTGTGCTGCCTTACAAATGAGATGTAATGCTTTGGTCCTGTCTGTGCATCTCTAGTGCTGTCCTGTGGGGTGTTCAACATTCTCCTTCTCAGTAACACTGCTTCAGGAAATTATGCATGGCTGTGTGGCAGTGATGTTGAGCAGAATGGCTGCCACATGTTTACAGCCAAAGAACTGTCATTCTCTTATGTTGTTTGTAAAGTGCGTTTGGATACACTAGGTATAAAATGCATTTTGTAGATGTAAAGCTGTTTTTTTCTTCTCTGTTGAGGCTTAAGTGTGTGTGTGGGGGGGATGCTATGTATACCATTATTTTTATATTAGACTATTAGACTAGCTGTCTAGACAGAATACAATGTAGTTACAGTAGTTGGTCCACTGAAAATAAATTATACCGACTGCAGCTCTGAGAGCAAAACAAAAGCTGATATTTTTCAGTTGGAAGTCAAATAAACCACCACTTTATTCGGAAAGGATTTACTATGTTATTCTTTTGGAAAATCTTTCCATCATCATCTTGGGGGGGGGGGAGTGAAAACATTTTTTTTTTCATTGAATTAGGTTCTGAGTTCCCTAGATGCCTAAAATCCCAGTATTTACAAACTTTTAATAAAAAGATTATATGATCTGCATGTTATGATATAATGACATATGATGCCCTACAAATAGCTAACAGGCCAGTTTTATAGCATTAAGCAGAGAGGCATACATTCAGCATATTTGCCACTTAGGTTTGCATCATGAGCCCAAGGGGCAGGAGCTGAGACCAGCGGGAGGCGTGGGAGCATCCACATGGAGGCTGTCCTGAGTCCCGAGGGAGGGTACAGCAATGCACCACTTGATGAGTGATAACTGGTGGCGGAAAGGAGCTTTGGTTGGTGTGGGAAAACCACGAGCCAGCTGGCTTTGACCACAGGACACTGATGTGGTGCACGAGCCATTAGTTGATGGAGGGGAGGGACACAGAACAGGGAGATAGCATTCCCAGCTTGACAGAGCAGATGACCGACACGCCATCCCTCCTATTCTACCCGTCCACATAGTGCAGTGATGCTAATCATGCAGCAAATGTCCCTTGTCAAGTCAAAGTCGTTCCTCCTGTCTCCAGATATGTCCCCTCACAGGGGAGGGTGGGGGCCTTGACAGAGATAACCAGGAAGCTCCAAAGGATGTTGGAGACCCTGGGGAGCCAAGAGGCAGCAATCAGCAGTGGAGGATGCGTCTATTTATTTGATCACCAGGTTACTGCACTGGTGCAAGGGATCATTTTCAGGCATGACGTGGGCCAAAAAGATGGCACAAAATGGGTATGGCAGAAAGTATGTACATGACAAGAAGCATCTGATGTTATAATACAATTGATTACCGTGGTTTGAAAGTGAAAACCAAACAATAATTACAAAAAATGCATTCAATTTACCATAACTGCATCACGCAGCAATGCCACGCACTGGCAATCATAAACATGTGCGTTAACCACATTCCCAGAGTCTTGTGGGCAGCGATGGACAGATGAGCAGGCCCAAAGGAGTAGGCGTTCAAGGGGTGAAGGGAAGGAGCATAAAAATAAAAGGGGCTAATTGTTCATCTGCAGCAGACACGTTCTGTGCTATGTCTACATGATTGCATTGTTTGTAACCATGTAAACTAAAGTCCATTTATAATTTAATCTTTTTATTTTAATGTACCTGTATGTACACTGGATCCCCTTCCCCCTTCAGCTGCCACCAAGTTTCTACATTAAGGAGGGGCAGAACAATAATATTTGGGGGTGACTCCTGTGTCTAGGGCTACAGGATGTTACAGTCTCACCAAGAGCCACCTCCTGTGTTCTTTGACACATTCCCTGGCCTAGTACTTAGACTACACCCCTGGAGGCATGGCCTGAGTTGCACGGCTATAAAGTCCCTATGTGCCATTGTGGCTTGCTCGGCCATCATAACTGTGCCCCCTGCGGGTGCTGACCGCTCACCCTTTCTATTTGGCGGCCTCTGTGCTGCATGGACAGAGGAATCCTGTTCTTCTTCCTCCTCCTCCTCCATTTCTTCCTCATCATCATTGTTAATGAACCCCTTGGCCTCGAGGGACAATAAAAGCCAAGGTTGGTCAAAAATAGATATTGTTCTGCACTTTACACTGTGTACATTACTGTCCCTGTATGGCAACTCAAGGGACAGTCCCAGTTTATTTAAACTGTAAACCACTCCTTAAACATTGCAGAACCTCAGTAGCAGGGCTAGCTTAACCCTATAAGTGCACTTGAATTCATTGGCACATTATTTTATTTAATGGCTTTATAGTATAGCCTCAAACACTGACACTCGTTACATGGGTCCTGGTAACCTGCTGTGCCCACAGCTGGGTTACATGTATACATGCTTATAAACTAAATTTCTTGTTGATTTTACGCATTTGTAACAAATAACTTATTGTTTATAATTTTGTAAAGCACACATACTTAATGTAAAAAATTAATCTGAGCTACCAGTTTTTCTCATTTGGAGAGGCTCTTCTGCTCAAAAATCTCATAGAGGAAGGATGTCCTTCCTTCAGAACTGTTTCACACAAAGTCACTCGTACAAGCCGGTGATTACTGGGGGCCTGGAGGACTCTGAGACCCAGGCCTAAAAATTGAATATTGGCAAGATCGGCGGGCCAAAAAATCGGCAGACTGAATGGGGACTTGGTGATGGTTCTAGCGCCAGGCCTAGGGTTATGGTGGCTGTGGACTGCTGCCATTTTCCCAGGAGGAACTTCTCAATTTGTCTGCTGGAGCTAATGAGACTGTGTGGGCGGCTGTTGTTTTAGCTGCATTGAGTGCTGAGTTCCCCCCTCCTTCCGGGACTAGTCTATAAGTACATTTTATCAAAGTGAGTGGTAGTGAGAGTTCCACTCATTATACTTGCTTCCTGCTTGGATTGACATCAAACTGTGGTGTGAGCACCATCTAAAACCTTGAATTTGAACTGCACCTTCTTGCTCTGACAGTGGTAAGAGCACTGACTAGGGGGCTTCTTTGGTGACTCCCTTTTGAACTATCTGATTGAATTTCTCCTGGTTATCATCTCAAATACCTCTGGTCTCAAACTGATATAGGATTCTCCTTATTTATTCATTTTTTTTATTGTTTGTAAAATGTGGGATTTAGTTGTGGGAAGGTTGTGGGAGGAGGGGGATTAGGTAGTGTGTGATTGTATGGTAGTGAATGTGTGGTTAAATCTGATTGATTGTATTTATTGTATGAATGGTGACTGAATGATTAGTTAGGATTTTATAGTTAGTATTGCTATCGGTGCTGGGAGACAGCTGGGACAACTGTCCCAGGCCTGGTGGTTCAGGGGCCTGTTCTGCTGACCATCATCAGCAATTTTGGCAACTTTGACAACTTGGTTGTAACTTCGTCTTCAAGTTACCAAAGAAGTCATGACCACAAGCTTCAAAAGTTAAACCAAGTTACCATACTACCGCCAACAATTTAAATTGGAGTTGGATCGGGTATTTTAATTGTGCCTGCCCTACTTACTCCTAGAGCCAGCTAGAACTTTTCTTTTAAATTGAATTTGTGACAGTGATCACCAATGATGATAGTCATGGTCCGGACTCAGAGTCACAGAATCAGAGAGGTTGTTTATTGCTGGCTGTGTGACTGTGCCTCTGCAGTGCCTGCTCACTCCCCTCCCCCCATGCTAGTCTCCTAGGTAGGGTTATGGTATACAGCAAGTTATTCCTCACCTCAATCCACCAGTGTCCAGGCCGTCTGTCCATCATGGCTTGTCAGTTAAGTTGTCAACCGGCCAACTGCCCACACATCACCTGCTTGGTTACCTTACTGGACTCACGGACTGGACAGGGCTATGGGCTGGCAGGTGGCAGTGGCACCACTGTGGGCTGTGGCAGTACTGTGCTGGCAGTTGGACTTGGCAGTGGACTGAGGACTCTCTCTCACGGTGGATACTGCCTGGATGCTTTCTCACTCCCCACCCCCCGGCCGGACCCCCGATATTTATTTTCAGGCAGGCAGCAACAATGATTGTCGATTCTGTTGGACGGTCATGGGCCATGATGACAGCCAGCTGGGAGAGGAGACAGAGGAGGAGACAGACACGTGGCCCAACCCAAAAAAAAACCTTCCTGCTGGCTGCTGCACCTCATTGTATTGCTGCTCAGGTCAGGACTTTGGTGGTGGTATGGTACTGGTAATGGACGGTTCTGGGAGGAGGCTGTGTACCTTTATCATAGAATCATATCATAGAAGCTTGACAGCAGAAAACGACCATACTGGCCCATCTAGTCTGCCCTTTTTCTCCCCACACCTCCTCCTCCCTGCCAGCCCCACCCTCCCCTGACACTCAGCCCCATATACTTGTCCCATGCCCTCTTGAATTCTTCCACTGATTTAACCCCCACCACTCCATCTGTTAGTCTGTTCTTGGGCTCCACCACCCTCACATGAAGAAATGCCCTCTCACATTGCCCCTGTATCTTTTTCCTTGCAGTCTGAGGCTGTGCCCTCTAGTTCTGACCCCCTCCTTCCTCTTAAATAAACCCTCTTCTCCCACTTTATTGAGCCCCTTTACATACTTAAAAATTTCAATCATGTCCCCACTATCCATCTTGTCTTTAGCGTGTACAGATCCAGCTCCTTACACTTCTGCTCGTATGACTTTCCCTGCATACTCAACACCATCTTGGTTGCCCTTCTCTGAACCCTCTCCAGTGCATCTATATCCTTGCAGAGATGTGGCCTCCAGAACTGAACCCCATACTCCAGGTGTGGCCTCACTATGGCTTTGTAAAGGGGCATTATTACCTCCCTCCTTCTGCTAGTAATGCCCCTGCCTATGCATGCCAACATTCCATTGGACTTTCCTGCTGCCCTGCTAAATTGGATTCCTACCTTAAGATTTTGTTTTATTTATTTATTTTGGGTCAGTCTGCCAGGTGGGGTCGCAGACTCTAAGGCCAGCCAGAGTCTACTACACCCCTAAGTACATAGGGGAAAAATATTTTTTTCCTTTTATTGAAGATAAGAACACACTTGAGAGAGGCAGTATAGCGTAGTGGTTAAGGGCACTGAGCCGCAAATGACCTGGGTTTGAATCCCATCAGCCCCCACTTGCATACTGTGTGACCCTGAGCAAGTCACTTAACTTCCTTGTGTTCCCAGGTCACACCTGGAAACAAGCTCTGGCTTAGTGCACCTTTCCTGGTTAAACAATTCCCCCTTTCCCTTTGTTACATCTTCCCTACCCCTCGCGAAGATTTAACAAAAGTGTGTTCCTATCTTCAGTAAAAGCCCCAAAACTCACCACAGAGCATCTAAACCCACAAAGCTTCTGGGGACCTAGTGATCCCCAGACCCCCAGCCTTAGCTGGTTTGGGAGAGGGGGCCCACCTCAAATGACCTGTCCTGGGCCCTAAAATTCTTTTCTGTAGCCCTGATTGTTATATGGTTTATTTTTGTTTAGTTGGTCTAGCTTTAGATATGTGTAGGAGTCTTGGGCCCCTCCAAATTAGTTACCCGGCAGCCCTGCTTTGTGACCTCTGCCCGTTTTGTGATCTCTTCCTCCCAGCTGCTGCTATAAGGTGTTACAGGGAGGTGGGTATTTGTAGGGGACATGGGGGTCTGTGGCGGGGGGCCAGGGGCTTAACGGAGGTGAGAGGGATTGGGTTGGTAAGGAGCAGGAGGCACCCTAGAAGTAACAGAGCCTTGAGAGAGGCCCAGTGTGTTTGGTCTCCGTTCCTATGGTTCCCACCAGACTGCGTGGGCAGGCAGCTAGAGGGCCTACAGCCTTCACTGATCTCCAGGCAGTGTTATGCAATGCCAGGTCGATGAGAAACAAGACCGCAATTATGTCAGACTTGATTTCTTCGGTCAACCTGGCATGCTTCGCGGAGACCTGGTTGAGGGATGATGCCAGTCCAATTTTGGAGGCATCGGTCCCTGCTGGGTACTCTGTGGTGCACTGCCTGAGAAGGGATCACAGGGATGGGAGTGTAGCCATCTGTTTTAGATCCAGCATGAATTTCTCTGTACACCCAGTGGGTTCTGCCTTGTCGTTTGAATGTGTAGCAGTGCATGGCTGTCCAGGTGCGGGTTGCAGAATTCTCCTGGTTTACCACCCTCTGGGACAGGTTGGAGAATTCCTGCAGGAGGTTGCAGACTTCATCACTGATAGGATGTTGGATTCGTTCAGATGGCTTGGTCTGGGGGAATTCAGTGCTGAGTCAACACTGAATCCTCGCAACTTGGTTTTGATCTCCTCCAGCTGATGACTTTGCTGGGACTTGCACAGGAGTTGCCTCTGCGACCCACCATCACGGCCATATGTTGGACTTGGTATTCTCACTGGATCTTTAGGTCACTGACCTCAGGATTGATTGGGTTGCCTGGTTTGATCACTGTATTGTGAAATTCTCATTTGGGGCTCCCCCCAATAGTCCTTCCCTCGTTGAGATGATCAGCTATCCCCCTTTTAAGGGGATTGTCCCCAGGGGGACTGATGGTAGTAGTTGATTTTTCTGGTGTTAGTGCTGTCTGTGCGACTGGCTTAAGTGAAGTGGTAGCAGCCTATAATAAAGCTGTCTCCGAGGCGCTCGATGCCATCGCATCAATCCGTATACGATCCAGGTCCTCTTGTCTGAGACCCCCGTGGTATGATGGGGCTCTCAAGGTGATAAAGACCTTGGGTCAGAGGTTGGAGTGTTGCTGGTGTAGGACTCGATCAGTAGAGGATAGACTGGCTTTGAGGAATCACTATGCTGATTATCAAAGGGCAATCGAACATAAGAAGACAGAGCTCCTGTCAAGGGAGATTGCTGCAGGGAAGAACAGATCAGCTCAGCTCCTTCAGACTGTGGACAGGCTTCTTCATCCTGTCTGTCTATAGCTGAAAAGAGCTGTCCCAGTAGCATCTTGCAAAGAGTTTGCTTTGTCCTTCTCTGACAGGGTATCCTCTGTTTAGGCCTGGATCTCGCCACTGGGTCTAGATCAATCCCATAGGGTGGGGTCTGGGTGGAGCAGGGGCACTCCCATTGTCTGGGCAGAGTTTTGGCCAGTGGAGGTGGCCGAGGTCTCCAAGGTGATTTTGAAGCTGCGGCCCACTTGTTGTGAACTGTGAACTGGACCCTGGCCTGACGCGTCTTCTAGTGGGTTGCGTCGAGACTATTGGTCCAGTGTTCACCGAGATAGGCAGGTGTTCACTTTCGGGGGGGGAGGTCTTCCCTGATGCCTTGAAGGAGGTGTTGGTGAGGCCCCTTCTGCAAAAAACATCTCTCGACCCTGATGTCCTGGCGAATTATAGACCCATCTCCAACCAAGAAGACAGTGGCTCTGCAGCTCAAGGAACACATGGAGACTTTTGACATCTACGAGCCATTCCAGTCCAGGTTTAGGTTGAGGCACAGCACATAGATAGCACTAGTCCAGATGCATAATGACCTCCTCAGGGCAAGAGATCGAGGGGAGCAGTCAATTCTCATTCTCCTCGATCTATCAACATTTGATACCTGGACCACATTGTGTTATTGGATCACCTTAGAGAGTTTTATGGACTCACTGGTATTGTCATTAACTGGTTTGAGTCCTTTCTCTTGAGCAGGAGGCAGAGAGTAATGATGGGGAATTTCTCCTCCACCTCGATGCCCCTGACCTGTGGAGTTACTCAAGGTTCGAACCTTATCACTTATGCTGTTCACGGTAAACGTGCTGCCCTGGGAGGCTCATTAGACAGTATAGTCTGGGTTTCCACTGTTATACAGATGATACCCAGCTGTACATGTCTTTTGTACCAGGGACAAATGCTGCCATTGAAGTGCTGAATAAATGCCTAGCTCACATCCAGGACTGGATGTGAACTCTAACAGCCTGAGACTTAACCCAGACAAGACGGAGGTACTGGTGATTGAGCCGGGTCGCGGGCATGATGGGAATGCCTCCGGGACAGCAACAGGTTTGGTCCTGGGGTCGACCCCGTTGATAGCATCCTTTAGGGTGAGGAATTTGGGCGTTGTCCTCGATGACAAGCTGACATTTGAAGCTCAGGGTCAGCTGCCATCAAAAGTGGCTTTACCATCTTAGGAACATCACCGGTTAAACTCCTAATTACCGGACCACCTGCCATCACTGGGTATGCCTTTCTAACATCCAGACTCAACTACTGTAATGCTCTTTTCCTCGGGTCAGTGGTGGGGAACCCCTGCTGGCTGCAGCTAGTGTAGAATGCAACGGCCAGGCTGCTGATGGGGCTGTCAATATCCTACCATGTGACTGCAGTCTTATGAGGGTCTGCACTGGCTGCTGGTTAGGTGTAGATTCTCTTCAAGGTAGGCTTGCTCACCTATAAGGCCCTTATCGTATCGGGTCCTGGCTACCTGTCAGACCTCCTTACCTGCTACCCCAGCCCGCTCCCTTTGTTCCTCCACTGAGGGCCTCCTGGTGGTTCCAAAGACCAGGCTGAAAACCCTCGGGTGATTGTTCATTTGGGGTGGCCAGCCCGTCCTCTGGAACTTGCTGCCAAGACCTTTGAGGAGGTCCCTATGGTGGAAGCATTTAAGAGGGACCTAAAGACTCATATAATCTGAATACTTTACCACTCTGTCATATTTTTCTACTGTATGGTGCCCAGAGCCTCCAGTAGTGGGCGCCAAACAAATAAAAAATTCTAGGGACATGGATATGTTGTTCATCCACACTCATTGGCAGTATCCTTGCCGCTTTAAATCTTGCCGGAAGGTCTTCAAGCTTGCTCCTCCCACCCACCGGGTGGTATAACTCTCGGCTCCATGGCGCCAGATCTTCCTTACGCTTGGAGCTCAGGTTCCTCCTTAACGCTCTGCGTTTCGACTGGTTCCTATTTCTCCGCTTATGATTTAAAAATAATATTTTGCAAAAGACTTAGTCTTCGATCCCTCGCGCCGCGATGGACAAATCGACTCCTGGATTTCGGATGCCCATGCGGAAGAAGATGTCTCGACGGATCCACACTCCCGGTGTCTACTGCTTAGGCCTTGAGCATGACCCGCAGGCTTGCGACCTGTGCTCATCTTTCTCGGCCCTACGTCCTCGAAGACCGTGCTGCCCGGTGCAACTGGGCGCGTCCGAAGCGTTTCCCTCGGTGAAGTCCAAGGAGGCCCGGTTGGCGGGTGTCGCGGCGGCGTGGCTCGGCGGATCAGCTCGAGCGGATGGTCGCCTCAAGAGGAGGCGGCGCGGGGTCGAGCCTCCTGCCGCGCATTTATCCCGCTCTCTCTGGGTTCTTCCTACACGGCTTCCTTTAAGGAGCTTTGTCTGTCCCTCTCCACTAAAGGAGAAGGGCCTGCGTCTGCTGGACCTTTTCTCGGTCCAAAAAGAGGGACAAGGGTAAGTCCCTCCGTCGACGCTCTTGGGAGCGGGAAAGGTCCCTCTCCCCGGGCCGTCGACCGTCGGCTTCGGTCGACCGCTCGGCTTCGGCCACTGGCCTCACGGTGTCCCCGTCAGGTCAGTTGACCGAGACTCCCACTGATGAAGTCGAGATTTTTCTCGACCCATTGGACGGGCTGTCGCCTTTAGCAGCCGAGATTCCCCTCTCCCCGGTTCCCCCGGGAGGAGTTGAGGATCCCGTGGGCTCGCCTGTGCCTCCGGTTCCGGAGCCCTCGGATGGACCTTCCGAGCCGAAGGGAGTGCCGGTTCCGGCCGACACCTCCCTGCACCGACCCCGGAAATTCCGGGACACTCGGTCTCGGTCTCGGACCTCTTCCCGGTCCAGCTGCTCCCACCGTCATAAGGCGGCCCCGGCCCCGGCACCGCGGTAAGCGGCGTCATTGCCCTCGCCCCTCCTCCTCTCGGATGAGGGAGGCTTCGCGTGAATTACGCCGACAGTACGAGACCTTATGTTGCAACAGCTCCTCCTGGCCGGAATAAGCCGACCCGCGCCCCCGCCATTAAGTAACTGTCACGGGCAGCCGACACAACCCCTCGACTTGTCCGAGGAGCCTACACCCAGGCCGGTTGTTCGGCCAAAACCAGCTGCTCCACCGATTCCGGTGGAACCTCCGCCTC
This sequence comes from Neoceratodus forsteri, assembly GCA_016271365.2. NCBI lineage: Eukaryota > Metazoa > Chordata > Ceratodontiformes > Ceratodontidae > Neoceratodus > Neoceratodus forsteri. The sequence continues at coordinate 325,065,841 of CM057454.1, read as the reverse complement.
CACAGCCACCAATTGGGGCTCCGACCAAGGTTTCTCGGTCGGCTAAGGGTTTACCCCATCGGCTGTCAGTTACCCTCACTCCCGACCGACCTCGGCAGGTGAAGGGTGGCTCAGGCCAGAGGCAGCTCTTTGAGGACTCTTCCGAGTCCGAAGACGATTCCTCCTTCTTCTCCAAGCGACTGGACTTGGAGTCTTCAGGAGGTCAGCCAATGGACGATAGCCCGTCGTCCTTCCTAGGACTGCTTCGGCTCATCTCGGAGTCTACCGGGATGGAGCTCGAACCCGTTTCCAAACGGGCCAGGTATCCCCTCACGGAGATTCTGGACCGAGGGGATTCTCCGACGGAGGCCTTTCCGGTGGCCGAGGCCATAGTGGGTCCGGCACTGGAACTTTGGCGCCCGCTTCCTGCCCTGGCGCTCGGCCAGGATGGCCAGGAAGTATGCGTCCCTACGGTTCCTTGTCCGGTTTTGAACACCCTCTGCTGAGGGGTTGGTTACGACAGCGTTTTCCGGCCGGCACGCCAGGGATGTGGACAAACCTCCTGACAAGGAGTCCAAGAAATTGGACTATGTCGGGCGAAAAGTCTACGCTGCGTCCTCTCTCGGCCTTCGTCAGGCCAGTTCGGCCGTCCTCATGGCACATTTTTCTCATGCCCTGTTGGGCTCCCTGGATGAGGTCATCCCTCATCTTCCCGCCGATCTGCAGACTACGGTTAAGCAGGTGCGGGACCAGGGCAGGGCAGTGGCCAAACAGCAGCTCCAGACTGCTTTGGATGTAGGGGACTCGTGTGCCAGATCGGTGGCGGCCGCAGTGGCTATGCGTCGGCGGGCTTGGCTGAGGATATCCACCTTTACTTCGGATACCCAGCACAAGTTGGCGGATGTTCCCTTTTTGGGGACTGACCTCTTCGGCCCTGGGGTGGAAGGTCACCTGCAGAGGATCGAGAAGTCCAATGCCACCTTGACTCGGTCTCTTCGCTCAGAAGGACAAAGGCGCAAACCACAGCCTAAGCCCTTTCGTCCTTCTGTGCCCCCGGCGCGCCCGGCCCAGCACCGTCAGGGCCAGCAGGCTCGGCCTTGGCATCCCAAACCCAAGCCGCCGGCTTCCTCTAACAGGAGGCAGGGAGGTAGGGCCCAGGAGGTCCCTCGGCCGGTCCCTCCTCCAAGCCTGCCCAGTGACGGGCTGAGGGGTGTCGCCCATCCCGTCACCTATTCCCTGGGTCCCCGTGGGGACGGCTCGCACTCTCCGTCTCTTGGTCCGCTGTTACCACGGACAGGTGGGTCTTGGAGGTGGTGGAAGAGGCCTGCCTCTGAATCGAGCAGGCACCACCTTCAGAGCCGCCGCCTCGGGGGCTTCGGGATCCCCAGCCTCACTGGCGGCTCGTCGAGCCGACATCACTCTCCTCCTCCAGAAGGAGGTGGTAAGAGGTGGTGGACCCTCCTTCAGACCCAGGGTTTGTGTCCAGGTACTTCCTGTTCCAACGGACGGGGGTTGGCGCCCATTCTACCCACACGACCTAAACAAGTTCCTAAGGTCTCGAACCTTCAGGATGGTCACTCTGGCTCAGATTATACCATCCTTGGAACGCCGGGCGCAGGTTCTGCTTTCTGGACTTGCAGGACGCTTCCACGTCCCTATCCGTCTGCCTCACCAGAGATTCCTTCGCCTCCGAGCGGAAGGATCCCTTCGAGTTCCAAGCCATGCCCTTGGCTTGTCTCCAGCTCCCAGGGTCTTCACCAAATGCATGGCAGTGGTGACAGCATTCCTGCGGCGCCGAGGGTCCGGTGTACCCTTACCTGGACGACTGGCTGATAGCAGCTCCCTCCAGGAAGGAGGCGGAGTGGTCCAGAGATCTGGCCCTCCAGGTCTGCTCTCAACTGGGCCTCCTTATCAACTCGAGGCAGAACTGATTCGACGAAGCAGGTGATTTTATTCATCGGGCGCAGCTCGACTCTCTTCGAGCCAGAGCTGCTCCGCACGGACAGGGCCGAGGTTCTTTCCTCCTTGGCCCGATCATTTCTGGTTGGGCAATTGCGCCTGCCCGGACTTCCTGCCTCCTGTCTCATGGCGGCTTGTACCAGCGTGGTCCGTTGGGCCGCTGGAACATGCGTCCCCTTCAGTGGGGACTGGCCAGCCAGTGGTCACAACGCTGCGATCCCTTGGACCAGCTTGTGTCGGTGACACAGGGGATGTGGAATGCTCTCCAGTGGTGGACCATTCCAGATCATTTGCAGGAGGGCATCCTGTTCGACCCGCCCGAGCGACGGTCTCTCTGTCGACCGATGCCTCTCTGATGGGTTGGGGTGCCCATCTGGGGGAACACCGGGCTCATGGCCTCTGGTCCCCGCGGGAGTCCCGATGCCACATCAACCTGCTGGAGCTCCGAGCGGTCCGCCTAGCTCTCACCGCCTTTGCTCCGTTCCTCCGGGGTCAAGTGGTCCGAGTCCAGACGGACAATACCACGACCATGTACTATCTAAACCGCCAGGGCGGGACGCGCTCCATGCTTCTATGCAAGGAAGCTCTCCGCATTTGGTCACTGTGGCGCAGCCTGGAGGCGATCTCCTAGCTATTCACGGGCAGGAGCCTCCAACACCCTGGCCGATGCCCTGAGCCGGATAGGGGCTGCATCCCACGAGTGGTCTCTCCTGCCGGAGGTAGTACAGCATCTGTTCTCCCACTGGGGCACACCTCAGGTGGACCTGTTTGCCTCCATGGAGAGCGCTGGGTTGAGTCGGTTCCATGCCCGCCCTCAGCAGGGCTCGCTGCAGGGGATGCTTCTCGAGGCAATGGACCCGAGCCTCTTTTACGCCTTTCCCCCATTTCCCTTGATCCACAAGGTGCTTCTCAAGGCGAGGAGGGACAAGGCGCAGGTGATTCTGATAGCCCCAGACTGGCCTCGCCAGTTCTGGTACCCAGATCTCCTCAGTCTCCCTCCAGGACTGCGTGACAGCTTCCAGCTCGCCCGACCTGCTCTCAGTCAATCAGGGAAGGTGTTCCATCCGACCTTCAATCCCTGCACCTGACGGCCTGGTTCCTGAGCGTGCTAGAGTTCCAGGCTTTGGGTCTTTCCGACGAGGTCCTCAATGTAGTTGAGGCGCCCCGTAAGAGTCGACCAGAAAATGTTATGCCTTCAAATGGAAAAGGTTTTCCATTTGGTGTCAGGGCAAGGGCTTGACCCTTCCTCCTGTTCCTTGGCAAGCATCTTGGACTATTTATGGTCCCTTTCTAGTCAAGGGCTTAGGTCGGCGACCTAAGGGTGCACCTGGCAGCCATCTCTGCTTACCGGGCGGGCTGGGAAGCAGTCGGTGGCGCAGGAGAAGGTGGTCTGGCGCTTTTTCAAAGGCCTTGATCACATTTCCTCCAGTGCGGGAAACCCCACCTCCGTGGGATCTACTGCTGGTACTGGCAAAGCTCATGGGCAAGCCATTCGAACCTATGCACAGGTGTGCTCTCTCTCACCTGTCTGGAAGACCGCCTTCTTGGTGGCTATCACGTCAGCCAGAAGGATGGGAGAGCTCCAGGCGCCCATCGAGTCTCCTTACCTGACCTCCACAGGGACAGAGTTGTCCTGCGCCCCACCAAATTCCTTCCGAAGGTGGTGTCGGAGTTTCACCTTAACCAGGTGTTGACTCTGCCGGTGTTCTACCCCAATCACACCTCGGAGGTCGAATATAGGCTCCATACTCTGATCCTAGAAGGGCGCCGTTATTATAAGGAGCGCACGGTTGATATTCGGGAGAGGTTCGGCCAGCTGTTTGTCACTCACGCTGAAGCCGCATCTGGCAGACCTGCAGCCAAGCGGACGATAAGCAGGTGGGTAACCTCCTGCATAGATCTCTGCATAGTTAGCGGGCATGGAGCCTCCCAGAGGGATAAGAGCTCATTCTACCCGCCATACTGCTGCAACGGTGGCTGCTTCCAGGACATCCCTATCCAGGAAATCTGCAGGGCTGCTACCTGAAGTCAGCAAACACCTTCATTACCCACTACCACATCGACCTTGAGTCACGCCGGGATGCTGGTTTTGGGGCCCTCGGTTCTCCAATCTCTCTTTCCCAAGTAAGTATTGGGGGGTGTGCGCTTTGCCTCCCTCCTCCCGGACAACTGCTAGGAGTCTGCCAGAGAGTGTGGATGAACAACATATCCATGTCCCTAGAAATACAGGTTACTCACCTGTAACAGGAGTTGTAGGAATGGTATATGTTGTTCATCCACACGACCCACCCGGACCTCCGGCCCCGACGCACAACCTGAGCTCCAGCGGCCAGGATCTGGCGCCATGGGGCGGAGTCGAGAGTTATACCACCCGGGTGGGTGGGAGAGCAAGCTTGAAGACCTTCTGGCAAGATTTAAAGCGGCAAGGATACTGCCAATGAGTGTGGATGAACAACATATACCATTCCTAGAACTCCTTTACAGGTGAGTAACCTGTATTTACTTACTTACTACAAGAAGGATGACACACAGAAAATGGCAGAAGGAGTTGGAAAGAGAAAATAATTAGTAGGATAAGAAGGAATACTATGTAAAGGTACTCAGTATTCCCACCAGTCTTTTAACATGTTACCTCTTAAAAAATTACTTATGTCCTCAGACCAGGAGAAGTATCAATGCTGTCAGAGAACTAAGGGGCCTTCTTTAACATAGCATGGAATTATTTATTTATTGACTGAAATTGTGTCATCAGGTAAACATACAGAGATACAGCAAGAATCTCGTTTACAGATGTGATCGGGGAAGGGAAGAGAAGGGAAAAGGTGGGAACATAATAGCAACTGTCAAATGAAATTCAAATCAGTAATATAAATGGTTACATGCTGTACAGAAATTTACATATTTACATTTGGAAATACAGAAGCAGCATGAGGAAACTTTACAGTTCAGCAATAATGCACAACATGGTGTGTGTTGTGCTAGGATAACATCACACCTTAGGTGATTGTGTGATGGGCTGCTCGAGATGAACATGAGCAACCCAGGGTCCGAAAGAATTGCGGATAGGATAACTGCTATCCGGACAAGGAGAGGCAGGAGTCAACTTAGTATTTCGATGCCCGGAGGGCGTTTATTTGGTACCAAGGGGTAGACAGACACAGTCACAAGAAGGAGGAGGGGTTGCCCGATCAACAATAGGGCAAAGGAACAGGGAAATACTGAAATACTTTTTATCTACCACTTTTACGGTTACTACTACAAGCATAAACTCTAGCCCTACTGCCACTGTTATTCTGATACTAGGTTATACTGTACTTCTATACTCTGAATGAGAATCCAGTTACATAGGCTACTCAGCACTGCATTAGGGTGATCAGCATCACACATCCCCAAAAGAGTCCAGATTTTACAAGAGTCCAGAGATCCGGCGTCTTCGTGTACACCGTCGTTCTTCGTTGGTAGCTACAAGGGAAATAAAACAGAACTGTAGAACACTAATCTCAATTCCCAGCAAGGATCTAAATAAGGCCACTGGGGTGGTGAGAGGTCTGGTAAACAGACCATATATCTTCGGCAAAAGCCCACTCTCTCCGAGGCTGCCAGAATGTAGAACCAAAGCAACTGGTTCCTGAAATAACACACTGAAGCAAGAGGTTCCTCGGCCAAAACCCACTTCTAGGGTTGCCAAGGATGAAGAAAGACCAAGATCTGCGTGGCGATGAATCCAATGGAGGACTACCACGATCCAACTGATGCTGCAGCGCTCCAAGGGCCAGCTGGACTCAGAAGGAACTCTGACAGGACCAGGAACCATAAGAATATGAAGAGATGATGGTTGACTCTGCAATCCTTGGATCAGGAACTAACACAAAACAAAGAAATGGCGGACGCGTCCTGGCCTGGGCTTCGATGGACTCGACTTTCGGCGAACGACCTGGTGGGGTGCAGAACAGGTTCTCCAAGATGAGCTCTCTCTTCTGTAGAGGGCGACCAACTTCGGGACATCTGGAACAGGAACCATACGGAACGACACTGGCACGGCTGTCGTGATGCGCTTCGGCGGACGTGCTTTCAAGCCGTGAAAACAAGAAAACGGTGGGTACGACTTGTACAACTGACAATGGACTTGACTTCGGTGAACGACACAAACGGATGGGATGAGCTGATGGAAGATCTTCCCAGGAGTGAAGAATGCTGGAAGGATGTCTTCTTCTGAGTAGAGACTGATTCTGAGCACGTGGTGTTACAGACCACACTATGAGACTGCAGTGTGGTAGAAGATTGAGACTGTCTTCATACAGTAGTAAACATATAACTGAAGAATGCCCAAAGAACTGTGGAATGATACAATAATTTGCCGGGGGAGGGCAAATTATAACTTCAGGGGGAATTGTTACTGATAAGGGCCAATGTCCAGGTGCTTAGATCAATAGTTCAGGTACTTGGACCAATAGTTCAGGTACTTAGGACAGTAGTTCAGGTACTTAGGGCAATAGTTCAGGTACTTAGGGCAATAGTTCAGGTTATCAACAATAGTTCAGGTACTTAGGGCAATAGTTCAGGTACTCCGGACAATAGTTCAGGTACTTAGGGCAGTAGTTCAGGTACTTCGGACAATAGTTCAGGTACTTAGGGCAATAGTTCAGCATAAGCAGTACAGTAATCACAGTAGTTTCACAGTATAGGCAAATCAAACACTCTCAAATGAACCCCCTGTTTCTATAGGTAGGGTATTCTGGAATAGGATCCCTTACTGTATGTTGTGGCTAGGGAATCCTTTAGTACCACTATGCTGGTTTGCCCTATTCCGCTAAGCCGGGGCCTCCCTTTAGTACCACTAGGCTGCCTTGCCCTATTCCGCTAGGCCGGGGCCTCCCTATAGTACCACTAGCCTGGATTGCCCTATTCCGCTAGGCCGGGGCCTCCCTTTAGTACCACTAGGCTGGCTTGCCCTATTCCGCTAGGCCGGGGCCTCCCTTTAGTACCACTAGGCTGGCTTGCCCTATTCCGCTAGGCCGGGGCCTCCCTTTAGTACCACTAAGCTGGCTTACCCTATTCCGCTAGGCCGGGACCTCCCTTTAGTACCACTAGGCTGGCTTTCCCTATTCTGCTAGGCCGGGGTCTCCCTTTAGTACCACTAGGCTGGCTTGCCCTATTCGCTAGGCCGAGGCCTCCTTTAGTACCACTAGGCTGGCTTGCCCTATTTTGCTAGGCCGGGCCTCCCTATAGACCAGGCTTACCTCGGGCCTAATGCCCTACCTTTACCTCGGGCCTGATGCCCTACGTTAGCTTGGGCCTGGTGCCCCACTTCACAATGGGCCTGGTGCCCCTCGTTGCATTGGGCCTGGTGCCCTACTTTGTACTGGGCCTGGTGCCCCACATTGCTTTGGGCCTGATGCCCCACTTCACAATGGGCCTGGTGCCCTACTTTAAATCTGGGCCGGAATCGCCCTTTTAAATACATTGTCCCTTTAAATTCTGCAGGCTCCCAATGTCTGCTGTCATTTATCTTGCGAAACCTCTCCTCTAAATCCACCCCCGTATGAATATTCATAGGCCTTTAAAATGGCCTTAATACACTGGCCCCTCCCCATGGGCGTCGCTAGCCCCACCTCCCTTGTGAATATTAAAATCGCAGGTCCTAATCACCCGATGCCCCTGCGGCGCTCAGCCACCTTGTGCAAGCACCTAATGCGCTTTTAAAACAAATACAGTTCCCTTTTGGATACAGGCGGTCAGCACAATGTGTGCTGCCGCCGACTCACCGCTTTGCAGTCTCAGGAAGTCCGTGGCTGCACTGGGAGGCGGGAGCTGAGCTGCAGTGGGAGGGAAAATGGCAGGCAGTGAGAGGGACGGCTCCGTGGGGCCTCCGACGGCCAAGGAAGATGCAGCTTGCTTGCTGCCGACGTGGGACCAAAGATAAACTTTTTAAAACACAATCGGGGGCAAAACAAATAAATGGAGGGCTTTTAAGCCCATACAATGCGTCAGGAACGGCGTTGATTCTTCGTGGTGCCCGATGGCACCACCGACAACTGCACCCACACGGCAGGCTTCTTCAGGCAGTGGAGGCAGAGCAGGTACACAGCTAAGTCCTCAGGGCGGCTTCAACCACCAGATAAGCCCTTTCCTTGTCCCTTTGACTTACTGTGTCCTCTCTCCTCAACAGCTGCCCAGGAACTGACCAACTGACTAGATATGGAATTATTTTTAAAGTTAAACTGACTGGGTTCTAGAATGGCTGGATTGGAATGCTGTGCATGAGCCACTCAGCACAGCATTCCATCCAAGCCATTATGACATGGAATGCTTACAAAATCTGTCTTTTTACCAGCTATAAGTGCACAAGGCACTTTTTCTATTATTTACAGTGTTTTGTGTGTGTAGGGAGGTTGACTTTTTATTTCTAGGGGCCCCTTTGTACAGTACCCTGCTGCCTACCCCTGCAGCAGGTGCTCTAAGCACCTGTATATTCTGCGTTCATTTAATTATTTTATTTCTTTTCTGGAATGACCACCTTTGGGGCATTACAGATTGGGAACAAGGCCACAGGCCAAATGTGTCCAACACCTGAGAAGTGATGTTATCCCTGCACAACACACGCCCTGGAGTGCATTATTGCTATTATACAATGGCTCATTACTACAAAAAAAAAGAATAAATAAAACTTTTGAAACAGTTTTGTAGGTGTTTTGACCCTTGCCAACATATTTTCTTTAAAAAAAAAAAAAAAAAAAAATAAGTTTTCTGTTGCCCACTAGATGGTGCTGTTGTGCACTGGTTTTTCCTCTACTGTCACTCACTTGGTCATCTCCCCCAACCCCAGTGCTCTCTCTCTTGCCATACCCCCGCTGCCCATATACACAAATCCTCCTAGCCCCCCACTACCTGCCCTGGGTATACATCTCAGCTGCTATGAATTTGGCACAGCACTATGATTTTTACACTCAGATTTACCCTTGCTCCACAAAGGTTTACTGCTGTTCCTCATAATGTTACAGCTATGTCTAGATGCACAAACTGTTACAACAGTTCGCTAACTTGATTGAAACACTCCTTGACACTAAACATATGGGACACACTATTTTAGACATAGTATTCTTTAAAGTAAGAACATGCTGCACAGTCTGGCCCTTTGCTCTAAATTGTGAAGTCCATGCTATGAATTTTAATGCTGAGAGGTTTAGAGGTATGGCCCTGGGACCGGGAAAATTGCATTGCTTCTTTGCAAGCTTTCTCACATATTTTTGTGCCAGCTGATGGAGAACAGAGAGTCAAAGTTGACCATGTACCAGACAGGTAGCTCACACTACAGCTGGGGTTAAGCGGCATGGGGTCATAATGTCAAAGAGATCATGCCACATGCAAAATTGTGCTGCCAATACAGCGAGATTTCTTGCATGTGGCATCATTTTCCCACGCAGAGCTCTGCCTTGCCCATTACAGGGGCTGCACCCCTGAACCTCCCAATAAGGATTCTCAACCCGGGGAGGTCACCCAATTCGCACAAAGTGTGAAAAAAATAAAAGTTTCTGGGACCAGGAATCAAACCCGACCCAGACGTTAGCGCCTGGGTTCCTTGCTGCAGTGACTCAGTCCTCTGAGCCATGACAGCTGCTCAGCAGAACCCCATCCCAGCAGGGTCTTATCCTCTGCCTGGGATAGTGCAGTCATGTAATACCGCTACAGCAGTATTTATGGTATTGCACCACTTTCGTTGTCTTGTACAGCGCTATTCCGGTTAAGCGTAAATGCGCTATTACGCCGACCGGTAGGGTTTTTAACTAAAAGCTGTCTGCCTGGGAAAAGATTGTGTCATTATATTTTTCACCCTTGATGTACTGTATTTTTAGGAAGTTAACCAAGGAGCAGGACTGACAGAGACAGTAGCTGTGTTGGGACCAGTTGTAAACAGGATAGTAGGATTGGTGTGCGTGTGATACTACAGGATTGGACAGCAAACCTGTTAACTGTTCACATACTGGCTAACACACGCGAATATTATAGGATTGGACAGCAAACCTGTCAACTGTTCAAATACTTGATAACAGTTTAGGAGGTCCTTTCCTTAAGTTGAGGGCGGAAGCGGTCTCTAACACCATGGGTTGCTTAGGGTTTCAGACCTGGACAAAAAAGAATCATGACTTCTGTCTTATTGTGACCATGAAACGTACGATACAGAAATGGCATGTGCCAAACTCACTCTTACCCAGGGAATGACTGTGGGGGGTTTTCACTATGGATCCCCCTGCGGTACATTCAGGAGTGACTCTGACAAATTCATGCTAATATGGGCTCCAGTCCTGGAATCATTGGAAAAAGCACAGGTGATCTCATAGTGAGGGATCCATTTGAATTCTGCAGTGACTGAGATACTTCCAGGATGAGCATCACTTCTTGGGATATCTGATCCATAGGGTTGCTGAATGTAGTTTTTCCCATTTTGCACCAAGGGTCAGTGGATAGTTCTTAGTCTACTGCAAGGAGGGGGGTCCTTAATTCACATTTTTATGACCTTTCTGACTTTAACAACTAAAATACAACCTCCTTTGGCATGTCCCTTCCAGACAGAAACACTGCTTCTTGATTGCAGAATACTAATGTCTTCTTCAACGACATCTACATCCATAGAGTCACAGTTTTGGAACTGTAAGCTGTCGATGCACGACCACTCGAAAACATTTGCCTAGCTGGGGCCGCCCACGGTGACGTATCTTAGTGCGGCCTATATAACATGGGCGGCCCCAAACCTCCTTAATTTTTATGTCTTCCACTGTTGACTTCACATCAGACTGTAGAAACACCTTCATTAAATTACATCATTGAAGCTTTTCCTTCTTTTAGTAATGTTTTTCAGTCATATACAGCTTGCTTTCACCACTGTAATCAATGCAGCCATCACTGCTTGCTACTTTTTTACACAGCTCTTTTTGCTAACAAATGAAAAAAACTAAATGTAAAGATGCTGCAGCCCCCCTTCTGTGCCAGGCTCCCCTGTTGCTCTTCAGATCCAGCTTCTCCCCTTGTTGGTCTCCTTCCTCAGTAACAGCAGTGCTACCTCTGGGTTGTGCCATTCTTGTCCAACTGTGCTGTCATCTGACTGACAGTCTGTCTGCAGTTGGTACTGTTCTGAATCCAGGTTCTGCTAATACACCACTGAGTTCCTCTTGTGGGTAAGTACTGACTGTGATCTCGGCCTCAGTTGCCTCATTCAAAATGTCTGTGATGCCAGGACTGGTTGCTGACACTGGATTTGGATCCTTATGCTGGCCCGCATTACTCCTGTAATTATGACTTCATTGTCAGTTGCTGGATGTGTGCTTTGGTCTTTGTGTTGGTCCATAGCTCTCTGCTTGTTGGCTGTTGGCTGTCGGCTGGCTTTGCCTTGTTGACAATCCTACTATTGTTTTGGGCTCTGTAATACACCAGAGACTGATGCCTTCTTCCTATCCTTGTCATTGTCTCCAGCTATTGCAACTGTCATTATGACACTACAGTCGATTGCTGGCTCTGTGCATGGGTCACTATGCTACCTCATGGCTGTTTGCTTGCAGGTCGTTGCCTGGATCTGCCTCTCCGATGCTCTTGCTTCATTCTTTGTTCTCTGTTTTGCTTTGGGGACTGTTGTCTACTTTGCCATCGATAAGCTCATTGTCAGCTCTTGCCACTTCATGTCTTCTTGTTACACATAGTTGATTGTTTACTCTGTGCTTGGGCTCTTATGCTGTTCTGCAACTCTTGCTTGTCATCACCTGGCATTTTGCTACTGTTTTGGCTACTGTTCTTTGTTTTACCCAAGAGAATGTTGCCATTCACAGATCGACATCATTGTTGTCGAGTTAACTCTTTTGTACTACTGTGACCATCCCGATGATGTCCCAGTTGTTTGAAGGCTCTGATTTGGGTGATTATACTGCCTACAGTTCTCAGATTATCATCTGGCTTTGCTTAGCAGCCATTCCTGCTACTTTTTACTCATTTTTATGTTACTTCACAGATTGCACCTGACTTTTTTGTTGATGTTTATGTTATTGGCTCCTCACTTGTGCTGTTTCACAGCTCCTTTGATATCTGTAGTCCCTTGTTGGCTGATACTCCTGCCATATTACCATGAGGTTTCATAAATGGCAGCCTGCTCTGGCTGTCCTTGGGAAAACTCATGTCCTGATTGTTGTTTGGCTAAACAAGTCCAAATGCAGTGGTTTCTGGCCTCTTTCCCATCAGCACAGGAGTGGGCTTCATCCGCTGACCTTAGCCTTCAGTATTATTAGCATGATAAATACCACTTGGAGAAAGGGATGAGCTAGGCAAGCTGTAGCAGCAATAGAAGATGAGTGCCGAGACAGAAATAGCCTCCAAAGAGTAAACAGCACTGTGTGTTTATGAGTAAACTTTTACCACTGTTTCTGAGGAAGTGATGCCCAGCCACAAAACACTGGACGTGCTTAGAGTTGGCCTATACAATTCCTGGCCTTGGTTTAAACAAGGAGTAGAGCATTAAGTGTCCCCTTAATTGTTTGCATTCTGGCCCCTTCCTCTAGGTTGCATTTGCTTTTCAGCCCGCTGCTACCCTTTCTGTCATCGGTCTCGCCATCAGCGCTGCCCCTGTCATCACTGTTGCTGCCATGTTGGAGCTTCCTGGGCCTTCGGTCCTATGCAATTTATAGTAGTAGCACTAACACTGGCAGTTCATTCAGGTAACCAAACTGTCATTTGCTGGACATTCACCGGTTTCTGTTCAGGTACTTTTACAGGCCCACTGCCCATTATTTGGTTCTTCATCAATGTTAACATCGTCATTGCTATATTACTACTGGCACAGCTGAACTGTTCGCAGCCCTCATTCAAACAACATGAAGTCTTGCTATATTATGACAATTGCAGTTTGTCCCACCATTAGAACTGCCCGAGGTGAAATAGTTAACTCCATTCCAAGAATGGAACTTAGAGCACGAGCTCTACAGAGAAGCTCTGTCTGTGTAGTTTCAAACCTGAACTGTCAGATTCTTTACTCCGCCTCACTGAACAGTCGCTCCGGAGATTTCTCCACACTGCTCGGTTCATTTCTCGGTTTAAACAGTGTTTTCGGTTTAAATTCAACCGAGAATAGTTTTTATTTTAACCGCAAAACCGATCGGTTCAAGCTCTGTCTGTGGTATCGTAAGTAATTCATATTTTAATTCTGTGTGGAACTTGTAAGTTTTATCGGTTCGGTTTTGAACCGATCAGCTTGGTTTAAAACTTAAAATTTTAAAACTTGACATTTTAGAGTGCGGTTCCCGGTTCTTATCGGTTCTAAAAAAAACGGATTTCATTACGTTTTTTTCCAATACCCGTGACACGGTTAGGAACCGATAAGGGTGTCTTGCCTGGCACTGCCGTTCAAAGGGCAAGTTTTTCTGGTTAGGCTGGCATTATGTCTGAGAAACCCAAAAGAAAAACTGGGCCCACTGGGTTTCAACACTGTGATGTCTGTGGGGAAGTCTTTGCCAAGGCTGACCCACACACCACATGTGTTTATTGTCTGGGGTTTGACCACCTCCAGTCAGACTGCCAGGTTTGTAAGAATTTCCCTGCAGCCACCCTGGAAAAGAGATTGGGCAGGCTCAGGGAACGAGAGGCCAAAAAGTCCGCTGACCCGGATGTCCAGCCCGGTTCGGTGCCAACCGAATCGGAGGGAGTGCCCTCTGACCAGGGCGAGACTTCCTCGGGCCAACGAAAAGCTGGCTCGGATGAACCAGTTCCAGTAAAGAGAACAAGAAAGTCAGCAGGTTTGGAGCCCAAAATTCTTTCTCCAACTGCTGCAGAGATAGCAAGAGCTATTCAGATTGTCCAGTCACTTTCTTCGTCCTCCGAACCGCCACTAGCTGGTAAAAGGTCGGTTCGGTCGGTTCCATCGGTTCAGGAATATGATGTTGAGGAGTTTTATGAACCAGAGGAGGGGGAGGATGATTATGAACAGTATGAATGTGACTTGGAGGGTCTGGGTGTGCCCATTGAACCGGACATCTCCCCAGACGGACCTTTAGAATCTCCCCCTATGCTTTCTGAGTCCCCCTCTCATTTTATGTTTTACAAAAAAGTTGCTGAAACCCTCCAGCTTCCTTTGGAGGAAGCTGTGGATGAGCAAGAGGAGCCTGATTTTGTAGAAATGATGGATATACCAGAGTCTAAGAGATTGTCTATTCCTTTGCATAAGTCATTTAGGAAACAAACAATAAAAATCTTAAAACTCCTAATTCTGTGCCTCCTGTAGATAAAAAAAGATGGACAGAAGGTACACACTGTCAGGTCCTGATACAGAATTCCTTTCTCAGCAATGCAGTCATGTTAGTAGTTCAGGCTGCAGCCTGTGATAAAGCTAATATTCCCCTGGCTTCACATCCTCCTGACAAGGATTCCAGGAAGATTGATGCCATGGCAAAAAAACAGTACATGGCAGCGTCCTTGGGACTCAGGCAAGCAAATTATATGGCTTATGTAGCAAGGTATCAGAAATCTAGATGGGATACTGTTATGGAATTAGCTAAACAAGCCCCTGGCCAGCTTGCTAGTGAGCTGGAGCAGGTGGCTGCCGATGGCATTGAGGCTTCTAAGGTGCAGTTTCATGCTGCTGTGGATTTTAATGATGTTTCCTCTAGAGTCATGGCCACATCTGTAGCTTTTCGTAGGTTGGCCTGGCTCAGGTGTACTAGCCTGTCACAGGATACCCAGACTAAGGCTATGGATTTTCCTGTGGTGGGAAATTCTCTGTTTGGGGAGCAGACAGAGAATTATATGAAAAGATGGATGAATATAGGACTACCTATAAAAGTGCCCAAGCCAAGGGCGGCAAGCCACTCCCCAGAGGCACACCCAGGGGGTAGGGGTAGGCCTTTCCACAGGCCTTTTACCAAACCAGGCCTCCTCTGCTTATGCTCAGAGGGGTTCTTCAGAGGCAGAGGCAGACGGGCGTGGCAGGCCTGCCTCACCCTCAGCCTAAAGCACCTGCCAAGCAGGCACCCTGATGGGTGCCCAGGGCCGATTCTCCTTACCAGTAGGGGCAGGTTGGCTTACTTCAGTCAGAACTGGGTGTCTTTAACTTCAGACAAGTGGGTTCTGGAAGTAGTAAGCCAGGGTCTGGATTCTCAGCTTCAAAAGTTCCCAAAGATGAGAATCAGGCCTTTCTACCTGCAAGCTCTTTAGAGACCTTTGCTCTAGAAGCAGAGGTCTCAACCCTGTTAGCTCTCAGAGCGGTAGAAAGGGTTCCTCCCACACCAGGGCAAGGGTCTGTACTCAGATACTTCCTTACCCCAAAAGACAGGAAATGGCGGCCCATTTTAGACCTCAGATATCTGAACAAGCATCTTTTGAAACCAAAGTTCAGAATGGTAACTCTGGCAATGATTTTACCTTCTCTAAGGCCAGGGACTGGCTAGCTTCCCTGGACCTCAAGGATGCCTATTTTCACGTCCTAATCAGAAGCTCCCACCGAAGTACCTCAGATTCAAACTGCCCTCAGGTCATTACCAGTTCAGAGCAATGCCCTTGCCTTACCTCTGCCCCAAGGGTATTCACAAAATGTCTGGCAGTAGCAGTGGCTCACTTAAGGAGGCAAAGGATTGCTGTTTTCCCTATCTGGATGACTGGCTCATTGTAGGCCAGTCCCAGAACAGGTAAATCTCACCTGCAAGTCACCCAGCAGCTTCTCACCTCCCTGGGCTTCCTGCTAAATCTACCAAAGTCGGTTCTGGAACCAGTTCAGGTACTCACCTTCATAGGTGCAGAATTGGACACAAATCTGGCCAGAGCTTTTCTTCCCTTAGAAAGGGTAAGTAACTTGGTGGCTCTGGCCTCCTCCTTCACTCTGCAGGTCTCTCGACCAGCAAGACACTTTTTGCAGCTCCTGGGGCACATGGCTGCGTCCACAGCTGTAGTGCAGGGAGCAAGATTTCAGATAAGAGACATTCAGTTTCACTTGAGAGCCTATTGGTCTCAGAAAAGAGACCCCCTTTCCAAGTTGGTCCCAGTGACCCGAGCCTTGATCCAGGCCCTCCAGTGGTGGCAGGATCAGAGCAATTTAAGACTGGGAGTCCCCTTCATTCCCCTTTCTCACACTTTGACCCTCACTACGGATGCTTCCCTCCTGGGGTGGGGAGCCCACATGGGCGACCTCTCCACTCAGGGAGTGTGGTCCCCCAGGAATCTCTGCTCCACATCAATTTGCTGGAACTCAGAGCTGTCTTTTAGCACTTCAAGCGTTTCTGCTTCTGTCCAGAACAAAGTGGTACAAGTCAGAACAGACAATACCACAACAATGTGATACATCAACAAGCAGGGGGCACTCGGTCTTCGGCCTTGTGCACGGAGGCAATGAAGTTGTGGTCTCTGGCCTATTCCTGAACACTTCACTCATAGCAGTTCACCTTCCAGGAAAGGACAATGTCCTAGCAGATGCTCTCAGCAGGATTTCTCAGGGCCATCACGAATGGTCTCTGGATCCTCAAGTACTGGGGATAGTCTTTGCCAGATGGGGCACCCTCAGATAGATCTTTTGCAGCCCCAGACAATCACCAACTTCCACTGTTCTGTTGCAGGCCCCAGTGTTGGGCTCAGTCCCCTGGACGCCTTCTCCTGGATTGGGAAGGGAAGTTTCTTTATGCTTTTCCTTCCTCTCCTATTCAAGGTGTTAGTAAAAATCAGATCCCAGCCTTGCAGGGTGATTCTGATTGCTCCAGATTGGGCCAGGCAGCCCTGGTACCCACTCCTTCTGTCTCTGACAGTCCATCTCCCCTGTGTCTCCCAGGAATCACAACCTATTAACCTGTGCCCAGGGGAGAGTTTGGTATCCGAACCTCAAATCCCTCAACCTCAAGGCTTGGCTCTTGAGGAGTTAGAATTGCTGACCCACCTCTCTCAGGGTGTTCTTGAAATCCTAAAGGCTTCTAGGAAGCCTTCCACTCGAGGCTACTTATAATTCTAAGTGGAAAAGGTTCTCCATTTGGTGTTCTGGGAAGCATATTTCCCCAGAATCTGCTGATTTGCCCATTGTGTTAGATTACATGGTCCATCTTAATTCTTTGGGCCTGAGACCAGCTACCCTGAGAGTTCATTTGGCAGCTGTCTCTGCTTTTGTTTCAACAGGAAAGCCATCCTCTCTTCTGCTCACCCTGTGTTTCAAGTTTTTAAGGGATTACTCCATACTAATCCACCTTTTGAGGATCCGGCCCCTGCCTGGGACATTTAATGTTTGCATTGCCCAGTTAATGCAACCCCCTTTGAACCTCTGTTTTCTGCAGAGCTTAAGTATTCTAACTTGGAAAACTGTTTTCCTAGTGGCTATCACTTCTGCTAGACGACAAGTGAGTTGCAAGCCTTGTCAGTAGAAACTGACTTTATTTCTTTCCACAGGGATAAGGTAGTCCTCAGGACTAACAGGAAGTTTTGCCTAAGGTGGTTTCAGATTTCCATCTTAACCAATCTATGTCCTTCCAGTGTTTTCACTGAACACTCCTCTTCTGGTGAGAGGAGGTGCACAGTTTGGATGTTAAGAGGCCTTAGTTACTATATAGAATGTACCAAGGGTCACAGGTTCGAATCCACCAACTTTTTCTTACTTATGGTGAGGTTGGGAAAGGAAACCTGCCACTAAGAGATCAATTGCCAGGTGGATTGTCTCTTGTATCCAATTTTATCAGAAACTGGGCAGAGATCCCCCCCTGGCTTGAGGGCTCATTCTACCAGAGGTACAGCCGCGTCCCTAGCTGCTGCCAGAGACATCCCTATATTGGAGATATGCCAGGCTGCTACTTGGAAAGCAGTGCACACTTTCACCGAGCATTACTCCCTGGATGTCCAGGCTAGGAGAGATGCTCGGTTTGGCACAGCTGTGCTTCAGAGCCTATTTCCTGTTAGGTTCTGTCCTCCTCCATGGAGGTACTGCTGTGTAGTTTCACTGAAATATAATATAGCAAGACTTCATGTTGTTTGAAGAAAAATTACTCACCTTAGTAATGTTGTTTCTTCTAATGGAGTCTTACTATATTATGACCTCCCAACCTGCCCTCTCCAGAACTTCTACTTGGGTATGGGTGGGCAGCCTAGTGTGGGCACTATTTTATGCCCCTTTATGTGTTTTCACCCCTTCTTGGGTTTTGAGGTGTGTGTGTTTATTTTCTCTTATATTACTTCTCATATGGTTAAATTATACTATTAATTCTGGTCCCTGACTTGAGTCTTTTGTGTTGGGACCAGCAATGGGTGTTAATATTCAGGTAGCCAGTTGGCTAGTGTAGGTTACAGCTTCCACACAGACCTTAGTGAGTTTTGCTCGTAAAGATCTGACAGTTCAGGTTTGAAACTACACAGACAGAGCTTCTCTGTAGAGCTCGTGCTCTTAAGTTCCATTCTTGGAATGGAGTTAACTATTTCACCTCCGGAGCAGTTCTAATGGTGGGACAAACTGCAATTGTCATAATATAGCAAGACTCCATTAGAAGAAACAACATTACTAAGGTGAGTAATTTTTTCATACTGCAGTTTTCTGACTCCATTCTCTGCATAGACCCCTAGACTTTGGCCTTGCATGCTATACCATACATTCATCATTGAATCGGACTCCGTTGATCTCATCACTGTCCGGGGTTTTAGTCATTCTGTCCTCATTTGTTCTCTGTCTTCTTCTAATACAAAGGTTGGGATGGGGCTCCTACTCTTCCAGGGGTGGCATGCTGGATCTTATAGTTAAGTTTCCTATTACTCGGGGGTCTGATTCTTGTCCCACTGTTTTTGGTGGCATGAGGCAGAAGTGGTTTCTATGCCTCACTAGCCTCCTGCAGATGTCTCCGCTGGTGGTTGTTGTTTCCTGGGCTGCTTGGCACCACTTTAATTCTTTCAAGTCATTCTGAGGCTAGCAGATTTATAATATCATGCCTCTTCTGCCACTGTCCTAACGAACTGGCTCAGTAGCTGTCATGTGATAGGTCAATAGTGCTTCATATCTTGGGCACTCTGCCCCATATTGGGGCCTCTGGTGCCCTGCTGCTATTGAATTCCTGCCTTTTCACCTCTGCTGCCATAGGCTTACATACAGCAGTTTTTCCTGACTTCCATTGCAGTCATTCATGGTCACCAGTGGCAGTTTTTGTCTCCAGCTTCTCTTGTGGTCAGCTTGTCTGGTGGCCCTTCCATGTCTGTTACCTTGCATACATTTTGTTACCCATGGTTTGAACAATGATAGATATTTCCTATACCACTGCTGCTTGCCACACTGGATGCTTTTTGCTTTCCTCTAGTTTCTAGGTTCTGCTCACTTTTGCTTCTGGTTGGCCATCCCAGGTTTCACTGCCATGATCTGTCTTTGGTGCTGCCTTGCCCTTTCCAGCCTTATACTATCTGACCTGGAGTTAGTCTTCCCTTGGGAGTGGCTATTTTATGCCCCCTTCCTACCCTTATTACATGGTACTAACCTACAGGTGGGTACATTTGGTTTTAACATAGCGTGCATCCTCATTTCGTTTCTGAGCACTACTACAGGTTCCTCTTTTGGTAAGGCCCAGGTGGTTATAATCCTGGTATTTCCTGCTCCTGTAGAGGCTGTGGTCACAGGTTGCCCCAGTCCTTTGGGCATGGCATATGGTGGTTTTGCATGGTTGTTCCTTCCCCTGTTATCATGGGGGTTACCTGTTCACCCTGGTCCTAAAGGATATTGCTTCTTCTGGCCACTGACTTTGTTCCGTATTTTTTTAACAGGGCTGGGGTTGCCCCTGACATGGTCTGCTTTCCTTTTTAGGACTTCCTACTGGTGTTCGCTGCTGGTCTCCTAAGCTGTTTACCCTAGATGACATTTTGGTTCCTTTCCAGTGTCTCTGCATCTCTGTCCCACATCCATATCAATCCTGGTCCAGGTATTTTCCAACTTGTTCTTCAGCCTGGTGTTTTCTGGACTCAATTATTAGTTGCCCCTCTCCTGGCTGGATTCTTCATCCTCTGCTCCTGGTGGGTTTAATGCCATTTCAAGCAACACCAACTACCTTGAGCTGGTGATCCCCATCTGGTTCAGTCTGTTTTTATTGCCCCAACTGACAACCCCTTCCAGTCAGGCCTACTTCTTCCCTCCCTCCCCCTTTGGATGGATTTTTTTGTCTGCTGTATGCAGTATGTTGTATCTGGATCTTATATTCCTACAATGTCACAGTTTGTGCCTGCCACCATGGTTGTGTCCCATTCATGAATTTCCCCCACTGTCTCAAACATTCTCTTTGGGTTTGGCTGCCACCACGTCGGTACCAGTGTTTCCAGTTATGGACATGTTTCAGTATTTGGTGTACCCTACTCCCTGGACCATTCTACTGTCCAGTTAAGTGTGATTTGATCTACCTCTTGCCCCTCTCAGACTCTGGCCTCCTGTACTCTTTAGTGCAGATCCACTCTTTGGCTTTTTCTGCCCTGTCCATGGGCATGACTGTGAGCTCAGCTGGTAGTCTCAGGTTTCTTACTCTGATCCTGCTGTGGTATTCCCCAGTCCATAACCTGGTTCCAGAATCAGACCTTCATTTGGTTCTAGAGTTCATTACATAGGCTCCATTGTGAGCTGCTGTCATTTATGATATGCTTTCTTTGCCTGAACACACTATGTCTGATTGCCATCCCCTTTGACTTACTAGAATTCGGGGCTGCAAGCATTGATACCAGCTCCCCCATTACATTTTTTCTCCAAGACTGGATTTTCACTCTATACCCATCCTCTGTTCCTTCCAATTGTGCTACCTGCTTTTGCACTGCAGCAGGCTCTCCGCCTTCCTGTAATAATGTCCTTCTTTTCTGAATGCGGAAGTAGTTATCCTGCGTTCTCTGGATGCCCATAGAACTTTACACTTTAATTTGGCTCACATGATGGACTGTGTACAGTCTTCATGGCATTTTGTTTTGTTTACAACAGGGATGGTGGACACTCCAGTTGCTGAGTACTACCTTTCCAACATGATTGACCTACTGCATTTCATTTTGTTTCCAGAAGCATGTTTTCTGGTCCTATCTAGGAGTATGCTTCCTGCAGCATGGCTTCTTCTGTTGCTTGTATTAATTCCATTTTGGCAGCTACTACTCTGTGTGCTTTGCTGCAGAGTAGACTATAATCCAACCTTTCCCTAAATACTGAGGTTTGGGTCTAGTGTGATGTAGAAGAGCTGGCTTTGGTCTTACTGTCCTCCAAGGTCCACTGTCTGCTGTGGCTTTTTGTCCCTCTTGTCTGGCTTTCCCCCAATTTGCAGTCTGATACTGCTTGGAAATCATTTGAAAGGTGTGGCTCTATGGAGAGAGATGTCCTCGAATAAGATAGGCTACTTATTTACTAGTAGCAGTAGATCTTCAAGAGAACCTCCTCCATAGAGCCACTGCTCACTCTTCCACCTGCCCCCTTCTGTTTTTTTAGCAGGTATACTCTGGAAGATATGCTGCACACTTTGGGTCCGATTATCAAAAGAGCCCTTAGACAGCTAAGCTTAGGTCACTCAGAAGGCTGCAGCAAACTCCAGGTGTACCAAGGACCCTGCACCATTTTAGAAGAAGCAGGGTCCCAATGCCGAACTCCTTGGGTTTGCCGCAAGTCAACAGCTACACCAAACAGTTGGCACACCTGCAGGAATTGCCACAGGGATCCTGCCCCGCCAACCCAGTGCGACACTAGAGGGGTTGGGATGGTTGGGGGATGAAACTGCTGCCAGAGGGAACAGGGGCATGAAGGACACGGGAGGTGGCAGAGGGAGAGTGTCTGGGGGGTAGCTAGGACTGAATGTTCATGATGTAGCACCCAGTGGGTGCATGTACAGCTGTATAAATATTGTAAATGCCAGCATGTAATCATACTGTACTACATTGTACAGTATCTAGTACCCATACTGTATAATGGAGCCAGCCCTAAAGAAACACAACAAAGGAAGGACCAGTGATAAATCTGCAGAATATAGCATCATATTGCACTGTAACACAGCAGACCTCACAACTGTACAGTGATGGGGGATGTTGCTGCCCCTACCATGGCACAAGCCCACTTGCGACCTGGCACACCGGGTTGTTTGACGCAACACTGGTGCAGGGGAGCTTTGGCGTAGCTGCATCTGGATATGACACAGGCTACGATAGAAAATTGCATTTGAGGCAGGTTGTGACGCAAGTCACCTCCTGCATCAACTTCTTGTGACACAAGTCCCTTGTGTTGATTTAAGTTCTTTGAAAATCGAGCCTTTGTCTTTTCCTTTTCTACACCCATTCCACTGGACTTTTCCTTCTGTTGCTCTGCCTCTCCTGATGGCCTGGTCAGGGTTCTGGTTTTCCATTTCATTTCAGTATGGTACCATTCCAAGCATGTCTCTAGCAGGAAACAGAGAAGGTTTTGGGACCACCCATACTATATAGGCAGTGAAGATGTATGGCAACATGGACAGCACAGGAGAAATATTTCCAAATGGTCCTGATGCTGACAGCTTACAGTTCCAAAGGTGGGGCCCTGCAGAGGAGATTCTCTCGAAGACCTATTGTTATATGTAGATAACTAATCTGTACATTTCAAGTAATTTCACAGTGCATGCTTTTCTCTCTTACAATTGGTAGGCTCTTAAGATCAATGCTCCAGCAGCAACTCTATTAGGTGTGATGAGGTGCAATTACTTTGCATGTTTCTTGGTTTTCCTGTTTTATTGTAAAGGTACTAGACAGTTGTTGTATATATATATATATATATAGTAATACCAATACTTGAAATTACTTAGACACTGCACTTAGATATGCAGAATGCTGTTAACTGCAGTATCCAGAGATCCTCAGCTGTGGGAGCTTGTAATTGGCTGTAGAACAAATATCCTGAAACCTATGTCTGGTTATTATCCTCGACGCAATTCTTCTCTTATGTTTCTATGTGACTTTCAAATGTGAATTATACTTGTTGTTAGTCCCATGTTAAACTTGAATAAAGAGAATAATACAGAAAACAAGAAACCTGGCACCTTCTGATCCAGCGGGTAGTGTGTGGCATTCCCATGCCTGTCACAAGAGTTTTGGAGTGGGTGCTGGTGCAGACAACCAGGATGACCAGGGTGTTGCTGATGTACTGCAATGCTCTGACCTGGGGAGGGTGATATGAAGTTCAATCATCTCAAGGACCTTTGTGTAGGAGAAAACAGAAGAAAACTGTGTGCCAAGCCATCTGAATGATGGATTGTGGCACTCACGGGCCCTGCTCTGAGTGGATTCCTATCAGCTTAGGTGCTGGGGGGGGCAGTGGACTGGGGTAGGAGGTAACTGACACTAGGGCCTGACCAAGGGAGCAAGCAGTGTTTCACAGGCCAACAACTAGGTAAAATAAAGAATGCATCTATATTTTTAAAAAGTACATCTCAGATTCCTACTGTATCTATAAATCTCTTTCTCATAATGACCAGCAGAACTAAAAGTCTCTTTCTGTCAGTAAAACAGTCTTGACCAGCATGGCATAAGCAGAACTGAATTAAACAGTATTCCAGCCAAGTTGAATTTTAAGCCTTTCTGTTTTGATATTAACAAGAGTGCCGGTATGAATGCGGGATCTGTGTCCATTAGAGTCTGATGATAATTTCCTATCTGAAGTAAGTAAGTAATCCATAGCTTGTGGCATCACCATAATTTCCATAGCAACAGACTGTGAAGATATAAACAAGGCATTATGACTGCAGCTACAGAATGGTCGTCAGGGGAGGATGACCTCTAAAGAACAAAAATATACTGTTTTTATGCCAAAACCCTTAGGAATAAAGCAGGCAATGGCTTCAAAATAAAATGCTGAGGGAGGGCACGTTGCCACCACTCATTGTTCTAGATCAGAACCCAGTTTTAATGCTTAGTGTAATTTATCCTGTATACTGAAAAGTGAAGGGAATAGAAATAACAAAAACTGCTTTTCTAATCTGGCAAAGGAGGTGCTCGTGTTAGTGGCTTCAGCACCTGGAATAATGATTATCACTCAACCACCAACACCCTGGAGTCAGTGTTTGTGCTATGTATTCGCCACCTCATCATTTGGCTAAAACGTTAATTAATTTACTAAGTATCTGTCCATGTCCCACTGTTGGTGAGTGCTTTATGGCCTTTCAATGGCTCTGGGACCCTTGGGAGCGTGGCATTGCTTGAGCTGTGGGGTAGAGCCAGGTGGTTTGTTCGGAGGTAGCCACTGAATGTAAACTATAACCCCCCCCACTACTGCTTATTCCTGTCCTGTCCCTCCACCCATTTGAAGCTGCCAACAATCATTATATTAATAAATACCTTACCCACATAGTTCAGCCCCATCACCCTCCCCACCCAGTCATCATGGGCCCGAAGGTCACCCAAGACAGTAAAAGTAATGTTTTTGAACAAGTCAATGTTGTGTGACTACCCTCATCCTCTGCACCTCACCACCAGGACCGAGTGCCAGTATTCTCATTCCAGTAGTGTTTTGCACAAGAATAGTGTCATTCATGCCGGGCAGGAAAACACAGAAGATGAGGATCATCGTGCAGCATTGGACTTGCTGAAAAACATTAATTGTACCACACAGGGTGGCTTTGGGGCCCATGAGGACTGGGTGAAAACACTGGTGGGATGTAATGGGTGGAGGGGTTATTTATCAATGGAGGAGCATGACTGGAGGATGGGGAAACACATGGTTATTCTCCCAGAAGACTGTCATTACAGTTTTTGATCGGTGGTGGCACAGATGGTCACCTTTCCCCAGCAAAAAAAACATCCCAGGCTACACCCAAAGGTGGGACAAGGGGTACTCTTGGGTTTGTCCCTCTAAAGACAACTTTGTCAAGGTGAGGGGTTGGGGAACAAAATAGGGTGGCTGAGTATGTGGCTGACTGTGTGGTGAGGGATTGCGAGGTGCTGGGAGAGGGAGGGGTGCTTTGAATCCCACCACTGTCGCTCACTATGTGACCCTTATCAAGTAGCTGAAGGTCTGTTAATGGAGACAGTGTGCTGCATCCTAGCTCCTTTTGAGACAGCTCCAAGGGACATGTCTTCAGAAGGTGCGTCTCTGAGTCAGTGTATCCCACTTATAATGCTGAGTGTTCTGACTCCACAGATAGAAAGATACAGGTCCGAAGAGGATATCTTGGAAATCTTGTAAAGAGACTGTCTGAGCACTTCCAAAACATGACAAATTAGTTCCAATGACAAAGCCAATACACTACATACTTGCAACGCTCTTGGATCCCAGGTTTAGGCCTATACATCTTCCACAAACTAATAATGTAGACAGGAGGCAGTTGCCATCTAATGAAGAGGCTAGCCTGTGTATACTTTTTCAGCCCCTCCCCATGATGTGTAGGAAAACATTAATAACTGAAGTTTCAAACTGCTACTTTTTATATCTGAAACACTTTTTCTTTCGATAACTAGAATTTTTTTACCCCAAGGCTTACAAATCTAGTTTTGTTCTTTTTTTTTATAAAATTTGCCATGAAAATCTTGTAATCTCAATGATCAAAACACATCACTTGACCTTTGATTATTCTCTTGCAACTGCACACCTCACTTAAACACATATTTTTTAACAAGTAAAAGCACACTTTGGAAGTGGGATAACACACTCCAGGGTGCATGGTTATCAGGGAATAATGCACTTCTTAGGTGATTGTGGCACTTGGTTATGCCTCCTGCTCAACCACCACCCAGAGTATGCATTATTCCATTATACTGTCTCACAGTTCAGGGAAGGGCCAGCATACAAAGTGCTGAGAGTGCCTTTGATGAGGTGGACAGCACACATCACATTCACTGCATACTCTACTGAGCCCAGTGAGAAGAACCGGAGGAAAATGGAGGATGGTCTACTGGAAGCCCTGCCCGACTCTCTGATCTGCTGGAGGAGATATGGGATAGCCACAGTAGGTGGTGACAGGGCTGAGAAAGCCTCCTGATCCATCCCAAAGGAAAAACACTTCCATGGAAAAAACTTATAAAAATGGTTGCTGTGTATAGTGCATTGTCAACTCCACAGAGTTGGATAACTTGAATAGATATCTGTCCGATACTGCTTTACATTTTCTGTTCCATTTAAGCAGCTAATGGCTACTATCCCTTAATCCTTTTTACCTGTATGGTGCTATAGTCTGCTGTTCATGTCCCGGCATCCGTCCACCTCAGGCTGCCGTCCGGTCCTGCCCGGCCCCTAGTGAAGCCCCCATCACCATCTACCCCCATGGCTTGCCCCCCATGGCAGGGTGGCAGGGAGTCCCCCTTACTCCCCACTGACACAGGATCCAGTATTGGGCGATGGTGCCACCGAGGCCAGGCAGTTCCCTCGGACAGCCATCAAGCCGCCGCGACCGAGCACCATGTTTTTCCGCTTTTCCCTGACTGGTGTGGGCTGAGGCATGCAGTGACACCAATGGAGGGAGCGCGCACGCGTCTGCACGCACTCGCTCCCAGCACACCCCCTTCCATGCAGTGCCAGTGCACTGCCCCCAGCCTCTGCCAGAGATCGGTAGTGCGCCGATAACTGTTGGTCCCCCTCCCCCAGAGAGGGAGAGCAGTCCATGGATGCTCAATACCTGTCCTCCCCTGCTGACCCCTGGCGACCCGAGTCCGCTCCTGAACCCAGGTTGCCAGCATGGAGCAGGTGTGGCATCCAGCGCCTCAACCCTCAGTGCCACTGGGCCGTACCTGATCAACTTTTTGACTGGCTCACAGAAGCAGTGGACAGGGGCCAAGCAGTTGATGTATTGTACCTTGACCTTAAGTGCCTTTGATTCTGTACCCCACTAAGGCTAATAATCTGGGGGACCTGGGGATGGGGCAAGCTGACCAAGTGGATAGGAAACTTGGGGGAGTGGGCAGGACACAGAGACTGATAAGAAATTGGCCACACTGTAAGGCTAGGAAAATAACAAATGGGGTGATGTGGTATTGTTTCTGGGACTTATACTCTAATAGCTACATTTGCCATATTGGAGATAAATATAGGATAAGGTATGCCTCTCTACAGATGTCACTAAGATCTGCAGTAGAGAGGACACTGAGAAGGGAATAAGGGAGATGAAAAAGAATCTAGAAAAATTTGGAAAGAGAGATCCAGAGTATGGCAACTAAAGTTTAATGCAAACATATGCAAAGCCGTGCGCATTAGCTGAAAGAACCCCAAAATGGACTACTAGATGGGGAGACTATGGGAAGAGTAAGAGTGATACAGACAAATAGGAAGAGGGACCTCGGGGTCATCATTTGAGATGGTCTCAAATCTACTGCTCAGTGTAATAAAGCATATCAGAAAGCAAACAGGATTTATAGTTACTTATTTACTGTAAATATTTTTTTATTTATTTAAAATTTGGTAGCTGGGAAAGGCACACTTAGCCAAGGCTTGTTTCCAGGAGCAACACAGGGGAGCCGGGGAGGGGGGAAGAGGAGGTTCATACATAAGGAGCAATTATGAGGAAGTTCATACATAAGGAGCAATTATAAACGTTCAAAGTGCAGCAAACAAAAATACAAAATACAAAGGCAGCCAAAACCAAAATGTGAATTACTTGGCAGAGCAGTGTGTGGTAACATACATGGCTACAGTGAACTATGTGTCCTAGAGTTCATCAAAAATGATGCACCAACAGATTAAAGAGCAGGCTGAGACCCTTAAGCCTGGTGAGCCCAGTTAGGGGAGTAATAGGTGGGAAGAAGGAACAGGGAAGATGTGAAGAGAGAGTCAGAAGGCTCCAAGAGAGAGAGAGGATGCTAGAGTTTACTGGAAATGGATTTTATAGTAGTAGAAGGAAGTACATTGCTCCAGTGCAGGTCCTAGTGAAACCCCACCTACAGTAGTATGCATAATTTTGAAGCCTGCATCTTAAGAAGGATAAGGGCCATATAGAGACCATACAAAGGAGAGACACTAGGATGAACCAGGGGCAGCAAGGGAAGTTGTCATAGGGAACACTGCCAAATCTTAACATGAATACACTGGAAGCCAGGAGAGAAAGGAGGGATAAGATTGAAACATATAAGTTCTTGCGAGCAATCAACAGGGTAGCCAGTAAGAATTGGTTTATGAAGAACAAGGATACGGTTACTAGAGGGCATGGATGGAAACTGGTGGTGATGGGTGAATTTCAGAAAGGACGTGAATAAGTTCTTCATGGAGCAGGTGGTGGATGAAGGGCGTAGACTGCCCGGACAGGTAGTTGAAGCCAAGACTGCGTCAGGGTTTACATTTGGGTGGGGCAGATATAAAGTAATAGTGAGACTCAAAGGCAGAAGAGAAGATGGGGTACCTGGGGAAGGGTTTGAATCAAGCCCATCGTTAGACCGAATATAGAATCAGGCAGGGAACTGGGCAGATTGGATGAACCCCTAGTTTTTCTTCTGCTGACACATTCTGTGTATAGCCCTCTTCCCAGCCTAGGGCTGGCCAGCTGACTTGTTTCACAGGGAAGGAGCCCATGAAATAATAAATCCACTTACTCGACCTCCGGGGGCTACAGTGACCTCCTGGGTGCACGGACATCTTTTGGGCTGCTGAAGGCAGCAAATCAACTGGTTTGCAGACTAACACATTGTAACTAGTAACTGAATGTCCAAATCAAATGTAAAGTCCAACAGAATCCATTTAATGAATGTAGGAGCCCATGAGCATATTATTACAATGGGAGTCCCAGACAGGAGGAATTTGAGTATTTCATATCCCAAAGGGGAACTGTCTGTTATGAACTTCAGGGTTTCAGTTCAGGAGGCAATTCATCTGAGCACCGGCCCTTTAATCTGTATCTTCATAGCTTCCAGGGCCGCTCACAACCCTGGGACACTAGAACATTAACTTAAGCTGTGGGTTTCAGACCAAAAATGCTAGATAGGACTCAGCATGAGACAGACCTACTCAGATACCAGGCTGTGCTTTCAAAAGCACCAGCAATGAAATATAAATCGGATTAAGGGGCATTCTGTTCAGGAGGAATCCAGGGATTCCAGCCTTCCAACCGTCCCCTAGACCCAGTGCGACTTTGCCGCTGCCCCCCATGGGGAGGTCTCTGGTTGCCCGAAAGCTCCCAAATGTCTGTTCCCCAGTGGAATTACAACAGCCAATGTAGAAGCCCTGGAGTCTTCACAATCTTTGCCTGCTCCACGCTTTAGTCCCAGCTACTCCAGGACATGTGTGGCTTATCACACAACTCAGAATGGTTATAGAGGGCCCTACTCCGGGGGCTGCAGCTGCCAAGAGTCTTACCACCCAGGGTGCCAGATAAGATTTTTTGGCTGAGTATTTTCTTTCATTTTGAAAGTGAGTGAGTAAAACCAGATTAAGATGCGCACAAATGTTTGGATGGAGTGAAGTGAGAGTACATTTTTAAAAGCAATGTAGTTTTTTTCTAGATGAATTGATCAGGTGCTAACAATACACCAGAGAAAGTTGGCAGGTAGGAGTAATTTACTCACCAGTTTTAAAATATAGAGAGTGAAACAAAACGGGATGGGTTCGAGTGCTGTAAATCTGGAAAAAAATGCTCTTTTTGAATCACCAGTTATGTTATGAAGCACTATTCTTTAGCGTGAGGAGTATTTACAGATATTGGGTGAGTACTGGTACTCATCACAAAAATTTTCTGACGGATATTTCCTAAAATGAGGTGAGTAAAATAGGTTGGTACTCCCTTATCTCGAGCCCTGCTGCCACCTCACCCTCTACTCTGCCAGCCCCCAGAGAATGAAGTATCCCTGATCAGATGGTAGCACCACCCCGTTTCAAGGCTACCCCTGCTATTCAGCAGGGAGAGGAGTCACCTCTTTACCAAGTCCAGAACAATTACCTTTTTAGAACAGAGGCTGCACACACAGCTTTGTGAGCCAAAGAGCTTCCCCTGAGGATCTGCATATAGTGAGGTTTCACCCCACCCACCAGGGTCTCCATGGTAAAGGCTTCCACCATGATTGTAAGGCTTCCAGTTCCTCTCCTCAAACCGTGTAAACAACTACACTTGATGAATCACCAGTCACCAGGAGCTGGCACACCCCCTGAAAGCTCCCAGCCATTCCAGCCAGCATGGGGTCTCCAGGCTGGCTAGTGTTAACCCTTAGAGGTCATAAACCTACTGGAGGCCTAAGCCACCTGGGAGTTACATATGATTCTGTGTTGCTATGTTTCGACAAGCACAAAGCCCCTTATTAGCAACATCTGCCAAATATGCTGTTAAATGACACCAACTTAGTCAACCTGCTAGAGAGTGAATACAGGGTCAGCTTTGAGGTATGGAGTTCGGATCCAGAGGATTGCTAGGGCAGCAGGAAATGGGAGGGAGCTAGATGTCATTGTCCACCTGGTGACAAGTGACCTGGCCAGGGATAGGGTAGGGGGTAGTGCAGGGTAATTTCAGGGCACTGGGAGGGTCCGTAACCAGGCTGCATGCATGGTGGCATTTGCCAGTGTGTTACCTGTGTAAAGCCAGGGAGAGGAAAGAGCCTCCCCAGCAGGACTTTTAACAACTGGTTGAAGGCATGGTGCATGCAGGATGGCTTTGGCTACATTGGGAACTGTGGGCCAGCCTGGGAGGATATAGGGCTCTACAGAGGAGACAGCCTTCCAGGAGGGGACCACAGTCCTTGGTGGGAAGTTTAAATGCTACTTAGATGAGCATTTAAACTAGCCAGTGGAGCCTATACTACCAAGGGAGGCAAAAATTGCCCCCTGATGATTAAGCAACAAGGAAGAAGGGCCCGAGAATAGGAAGCTCCCCCAGGGCAGGGGTGCAAGAAGACAGGGACAAGACAGAGGACAAGGGGGGTATAAATCAGGAAAGCAAGAAGAAAGAAGGAAAGGAGACAGGTAGGAAAGGGTAACAAGAGAAGAGGAGATTCAGAAAGATCTTCATGTTATAACACAGGCAGGGGAGAAAGCAGGGAGGCAGATAAGAAGGGTGTAAGATATGGAGAGCCATGTGTGCCAATGCAAGGAGTCTGGGTAATAAAATTCTGAACTTTGAGGCCATCATGGAGAAGGCTAGCCTGGATTTGTCAGCCATAATGGAGACAGAGTGCACTGACAGCCATGACTGGGATATGACCATAGCAGGCTGCTCTCTCTTCATGAGAGACAGGGAAGGGTGGAGGGGAGACATGGTTGTATTATATGTGAGGGAGGGAATCAAGGCTATGGAAGTACAGGGGCATCTAGAGGAAAAGGAAGAACTGGAAGTGCTACAGGTCATCCTGGAGACAGGTACTGGGATAGCTATCCATACAGGAGTGGTATACATGCCTCCAGCACAGGGAGAGGAGTTGGATAACGCACTTGGGGAAGACATCATCATGATGGAAAATTAGGAGGTGCCACTAGTTGGTGACTTCAGACTGCCAGATGTGGATCGGAGCATTCCTGCTGCTGCTTGGCAAGGAGCAGGCCATCCTTGACTCCCTACAAGGGGCTTTTTCTCAGGCACTTAGTCAATGAACTCACTAGGACGGGTAGTGCTGGACCTGGTGCTTACAAACAGGGACAGCAGTGCAGGTGTCACATTGGGCAGTGCCCTAGATACCAGTGATCACCATTCAGCGTAGTTTAACATTAAGACAGGAGCAGAGGCAAGCCACACGAGGACGACAGTCCTGGACTTTTTAAGGGCAGATTTTAAAGAAATGGGAGCTTGCCTCAGGAACTGCCTAGTAGGGGGATTGCCAGGAAGGGATAGAGGAACAGTGGGGAAAAATAAAGCAGGGCATACTTAAAACCAGCCTGTGTGTGAAGGAAAGCGTAAAGCAAAAGGAAAACAAGAGTTGGGTAGAGCCAACAACAGCTGCCTTTGATTATTCTGATGTACAAAGTTGTAATTGCTGTGCAATTGATAAAGCACATCTATAGTTTTTATTGAGCGCAGCAGACTGTAAACTTTTCAAAACAGCTGTTTGGTCCTATACACCCTTTTTGTTTAGAATAGGTTAGAAACATAAGTTACTTGAGAAGCTGATACGTAATCAGCTAAAAGAATACCTTGAGTGTACAACATAATTACCCTCGTGCAATCAGACTTTCGGGCTAAACATAATACAACCTCCACATTAGTAAAGGGTTAAAATGATAGATCTACAGCCCTCGATCACAAGCTCACCAACCCGGCAGTATTTTTAGACCTCAGCAAGAGTTTTGACACGGTGGACCATATCATCGTACAGAATAAACTAACGAATGCTGGTGTAGGTCCAGCTGCTGTCACATGGTACAGATGCTACCTAACTGAAAGATAACAATGGTTGAAGGTTTGAGAGTCTGTCTTCCACCTACATACATATTGGTAAAGGAGTGCCGCAAGGCTCCATACTGGGACCCTTTCTATTTATGGTGTATATTAATGACCTAGGCCACAATATCGGTAATGCCAATCTGCACTTTTATGCAGATGACACCATTCTCTATACTGCAAGCCCAATTCCAGAGTTAGTCATACATTCCTTGCAGGAGGCATTCAGTCAACTTCAAGTCAACCTACATGCATCAAAGCTCCTGTTAAATACAGCAAAAACTAAGTATGTGATCCTGTCCTACAAACCTGTCAGTCCCCCCCCACCGCCTCAGACATCACCACTCTCTCTAATGAAACACTGGAATTGGTAGACTCATTCAGGTATTTGGGCATGTGGCTGGACAACAGACTGTTGTTCACAATACATGTAGAAAACCTCTGTAAAAAGCTTCAACAGAGGGTTGGGTTTTATTTCCAAAACAAATCTGGTTTTAAACTTGAAGCTAAGAAAATACTTGTCCAAACCACGTTTCTCCCTTTATTAGACTATGGAGACGTTATATACTGAAATGCCATTGCCCCTAATTTGGTCGGTCTAGATGTACTGTACCATAGAGCACTGCGCTTCATTACTGACCTTACTTTCGACACTCATCACTGTCTCCTTTACAAGAAAGTAGGATGGTCATCTCTTGATACTAGAAGGCTTAGGCACTTAATCACCTGGTCCTTTAAGGGCTGAGTAACTCCCTTCCTCAATATATTTCCACGCTTCTCTGCAGATCCCTAGGGCTATACAGTTTTAGAAAGCACATGATCCTCCTGCTCGATGTCCCCAGGTATTTTTCAGAATATGAAAAGATGGCCTTCAGCTGGGCTGCTTTCTCGGCCTGGAATGCCCTCCAAAAAACTCTCAAGTTGACTTTACTTGTCAGCCCTCAGTTCTTCCAAACACTGGTTGAGCAACATTGTGTAGACAAATGCACGTGCTACTAGCATTATACCCACCACCCACACTACGT
Source organism: Neoceratodus forsteri (assembly GCA_016271365.2). Taxonomy (NCBI): domain Eukaryota; kingdom Metazoa; phylum Chordata; order Ceratodontiformes; family Ceratodontidae; genus Neoceratodus; species Neoceratodus forsteri. The sequence continues at coordinate 325,032,666 of CM057454.1, read as the reverse complement.
GGTAATTCCTGATGCACTGTTACATTATTGTACTGCAGTTTAGCTATGTGAAAATGTAAATGTAACTTTGTCACTCTGTTATCATTTTATATGATACTTATGTAAAACTGTTCACTGTCTATCATTGTGTGTTATGCTAACCTATTTCTTATTGTTCAGTACCACAGTACCTGTTATAGATATATACACTGCCTTTTTGTTTCCTGTATGCTGTTTGAACTGTACTAGCTTGCTGTTATTCCTATTCTATTCAAACTGCTTATAATTTTGCTGTTATTCTTATCAAAGTGTTTACTGTATTGTATTCTGTTCTACCCATGACCTCCTTGTAAATGAACTTTGCTCAGTGGAGCTTTCTCCCGATAAAATAAATAAATACAAATAGAAAAATAGAATTTGTCGGCAGAAAAGGACTGTTTGGCCCACCCAGTCTGCTCAAGTGTTCCTTGCCTATTTTGCCTTCTACAGACCGTATCTTGTCTTTGGCGACCCTCCGTACTCCCTACTTTTTTCCAATATACCCATACATTTATCCCATGCGTTCTTGAAGGCTCCACTATTCTAGCCTCCAGCACTTCCACTGGCAGTCTGTTCCAAGTGTCTGTCACCCTTTCAGTTAAAAAAGATTTCCTTACATCTCTCTTGACACCCCCCCCCGGCTTCCAGCTTGTTTACATGCCCCCTGGTCCTAGTGCTCATTCTCATTTGAAAGAGACCCCAGACCTGCACACTGTACAGTCCTGTAATATACTTGCAGGTCTTGATCATGTCAGATTGACAAATACAGGCGTATTACTATTACGTTGACACTGCACTTTTATACTGGGTTGAAAGTATCAGCAATACTTGTCTAGTAGGGGGCACTGACACCTGTGCAGTAGGGGGACACTGGCCTTGCTGTGCAGTAGAGTGACACAGACGCACTTGTGCGGGGTGCACCAACACTTGTGCATAAGGGGCACTGACACTTGTATGGTGGGGGCACCAAAATTTGTCTAGTAGCGGGGCACAGACACTTGTCTAGTAGGTGGGGCACCAAAACGTGTCTAGGAGAGGGTAACAGGCACTTGTGTGGTTGGGAGCACTGATATTTGTGCGGTAGGAGGCACAGACACTTGTACAGTAGGGGGCACCTGATACGTGTGTGATTGAAGGCACTGAGACATGTTCAGTAGGGGGGCACTGACACATGGTGTGTGGAGCACTGACATTTGTGCACTGGGGAACACCAAAATTTTGCAGTGGGGGGCACCAACACTTGTCTAGTGGGGGGGGGCCCATGACCTTTGTAGTAGGGAACACAGACACTTGTCTAGTGGGGGGGGCACAGACACTTGTCTAGTAGGGGTGCACAGACACTTGTGTGCTGAGGGGGCACCAATACTTGTCTAGTAGGAGGACACCGACAGTTGTCTAGTTGAGGTCACAGTCACTTGTCTAATAGGGGCCAGTGACATTTGTTTATTAGGGGGACCCCGACAGTTGTCTAGTTGAGGGCACAGTCACTTGTCTAGTAGTGGCACACTGACACTTGTCTAGTGGAGGGCACAGTCACTTATTTAATAGGGGGGTAATGACACTTGTCTAAAAGGGGGCACAGAGACTTGTCTAGTAGGGGGCACAGACACTTGTGCAAGCCTTTTCTGAAACATCAGTAGCTCTTTAAAGGAGAACATTTTTTATTATAAAATCCCCCACTCTCCAAAGGAACCATGCTCGATTAGGCTTTCAAACCAGTCAAATAATTTTTTCTCACCCGACTACTGTTGTATTTAATTCCGTGTGTTCGCTCTAATGTAAACAATTCTGGAGCAGCACAGCACCATTTCGCACATAGAGTGCAGCCCTGTGATGCTCCACTTATCACTTTTACAGTGGAGCGGTGCGGAGCCGCACTGTGCAAGTGAAATGGTGCCACGCTGCTGCAGCATTGTTTAATAAAACAAACACATGGAATTAAATATAACGGCAGGCAGATCAGAAAACAATTATTTTTTGGTAGGGGTTTTACAATAAAAAGTGTTTCCCTCTAATTTAGTGAAGTAGGGTCAGGAAGGTGAGCAGATAGAGTTAGTGGGCTAAACCTTGGGTCTTGGATTTTATGTGTGACCCAGAAAGAGTCAGTATAACCTACTCCTTTATGTTCTGTCCTGCATTGCTGACTCCAGTCCCTCTCCTACCACACATACTGTAACATTACATTAAGCTTAATATAAACAGATTGAATGTGGTCAGCACTGCACAGGCAAAGTTGGCAGGAAAGCATTGTCTGACTGACGGTAAATGATGGTATCATTTGTGGCCAGGCAGAGCCAGAGTAAGTGAGATGTAAATTATGACTTATGTGTACTGTACATCTTTCATTTCGTTCCAGCATGTGAAACATTACTGGCTCTGTTTATGAAAATTAACCACATCTCATTTACGGCCTCATGCTCCTTATAATCCTCCATATTAAGAGTAATGCCCCATTCTGTCTATAACAAAATGTAAGTTGCTGCTGCCAAACAGTGCAAGGAGATGCAGCTTAGGTATGCAGTGGGCTGGCAAGGTGGCTAAAAATATTAGTGCTTAGTGAGCCTACCCTCTGCTACTACAAGAGCACACAGCTATATTTACTGAAACATGGATGATCTCTTCTTATGGGAAGTATTCTTCTACTGTCTGATACAGGGGCCTTGAGGCTGAATTCTGGTACATTGATCCATCAGTTGAATGCACTGGCCACAGAGCCAGGGGGTCAGGGAGGTCAACAGTCCGCTCACTTTTGCAGCTGAGGAGTCAGCCAAAGCATTTTTATCCCCACTTTCAATCAGCAGAGCAGCATTAAAATGAGGCTTATATGATTTTTCCAGTGGCAACAGGGAAGCTACCTTTAAACCTGTTGGTACTCACTATACATTGAAAATCCAAGCTGAGCTGGCCCACCGGCGCAGCAGTAGGGTTACTGCTTGTCACACCAGTAGCCCAGGTTTGGGAGCGAACTCGGGTTGCTGGAGGGCCAGCCGGGGTGGGGGGAGGATCGAGCACCCACAGGCTGCTCTCCTTCTCCAGGGAGGGTGGGGATGCCAGTCCCGCCACTATACTGCCACCTGGGTGACCATGGGTGGAGGCGCAGTGGGACAGCATGAAGAAGGGAGGGAGGATATCGACCGGGAGCCAGGACAACAGCGCATGGTTACATGCTGCGCCCCTTGGCTCTCCTAGTGCATTGGCATCCTAAGGTGGGGGCGGCAACAAAAAAGAGAGAAAAGCCCCGCGACAGATGCCTGGAGATGGGACCTTGGCTGCCCGAGAAAATCTATAACCAGGCTCGAGGAGGGGCCTAGACAGCATACCCAATGCACACTAATGGACTGGAGGGGACTAAAGGGGGGTCCCTCTCCTCCCCGGCTGGGGGGGGCAAACTGAGGCCAGATGGGGGCATTGCTGCCAAAGCCCTGAGAGGAGATACCTGGGGAGGACCTACGGGAGCACGCCAGCCTTGGGGATCCCTGAGGATAGGGTCCAATGCGGTGAGTAGGGGGCATAAAAACAGAGAATATAAAAAAAGAAAATCCAGGCCACAGAATTTATATTTCTGGAAAGAACCCTGTCGAATATTTTGTTTGATGATTGTGGCACAGTATAGTTATTTTGACCTTCTTTCTTCACTGAGATCTCTCCAACAGCTAAACTTTCTGACTCTGTTTGGTTTTGATAATCATGGATAACAAATATATTTTTGTTAATAAATCATTGACTACTCAAGAAAACATGTGGATTATTTAGGATTATAAAAAGTTAAATCTGTTGAACAAAGTATATTGAAGAAGGTAGTTGTTTTCCCAGTACCCTAGACTAAGGTGTTCTATGTAGTTCTGACAACCCACATTTCGGTATGCTCCTTTGCTGCTGCAAATGCATTAAAGCAGAGAAAGCTAGCAGGGTGGCATCCTATATCTCGCAACTGGCCTGGCCAGGATTTGAAATAACAGCAACATGTAGGCTTCCACTTGTGTACTTACTAAGTGCAAGTACAACGCTTGAGGAAAAGGCAAGAAAGAAATGACCGTCAGAGTATGGCAAATATGCACTGGTGCTTTAAAACCCATTATACCCATTAGCGCCATATGGTGTCAGAACCATCCATTGCTTAACCTGACCCAAAATGGTGGCATCAGATAGAATGAGTTAAGTACTAAGGCTGCCATATTGGAAGGTTAGCATCAGCGCCAACCTGGGTTTGCACCAACACTCCTGGTGGGGCAGTATTCAGATGTCCCGGAGCACTGCCCAAACCCGACAGTGCCAAGGTGCTACCTATACTGCTACACCTATGCAAATGAGGGGTCCCTCATGCATACCAGTGCAGTGGCATATTCAGAGGTTTCTGGCACTGATAAAACAGCCTCCAGAGTGGAACTGTTTATCCCTGATGAACACTAGATCTTATCTGGATGCTAAGCCCATGCCCCTACCTGTTAAAGACAGAGTAGCAGTACTGCAGCTGTCTACCCCATGTCAAGAGGCTGCCACAAACACCCATCCTTTATTTATTAGTAATATCCCTAGTGGGCGTAGCAGTCCCTCCTATCCCCCAATTGCCCATTCATCAACTAATAGTGATACTCCCCAGTGGTTCAGTGGTCCCCCCACCCCCAGTCACCCATCCTTCAACTAATAGTGATATCCTTGGTGGTCTAGCAGTCCCCTCCCACCCTATTCTCCCATCATTCAAATAATAGTGATATCCCTAGTGGTTTAGTGGTCCCCCACCCCTGATCATCTGTCCTTCAACTATTAGTGATATCCCTGGTGATTATGTGGTCCCCTCACCCCCTGATCACCCATCCTTCAACTAATAGTGATATCCCTGGTGATTTAGTGGTCCCCCAACCCCTGATCGCCCATCCTTCAAATAATAGTGATATCCCTGGTGATTTAGTGGTACCCACAACCCCTGATTGCCCATCCTTCAAATAATAGTGATATCCCTGATGGTGTAGCAGTACCCCCCACCACCCATCCTTCATGTAATAGTGATATCCTTGTGGTTTAGTGGTCTCTCCACCCCTGATCGCCCAGCCTTCAAATAGTGATATTCTTGGTGGTTTAGTGGTCCCCTCCCCATCATTTGCCTACCTTACAACTCACCCACTTGCTGAGGACCCCTGCCCCACACACCCTTCACCCTGATTACCACAGACTGGTAATGTGCTGGCCAGCTCAGCTCTTCTCTCACCACCTCGGCCAACTGTCATCTGACAGTCACAAACACTGTCACATATGGCTGGCCGAGGAGGTGACAGGAGGACTCTCCTGGCCACCGTGTTAATAACAGTAGAAATCAGGGTGATAAGGGTGTGGTACAGGGTTCTTAGGGGTGGCAACTACTAAACCCCCAGAGATATGATTATTATTTGAAGGATGGGTGATCAGGGTAGGGACAACTAAACCACCAGGGATATAACTTATTTGAAGGAGGGATATCATTATTAGTTGAAGGATGAGTGACTGAGATGGGAGACTGATACACCACCAGGGATATCACTATTAGTTGAAGAATGGGCGATTGGGGAGTGGGGGGACTGCTAGATGACTAAGAAACCACTGTTAGTGACACCATGGGCACTACAGGGCTGCTATACTGCATGCAAATGAGCCCATAATAGGCATGCAGATGGTCCCTTAGCACCTTGCATGCCCAATTAGCTCATTTGCATGCTTGGCATTGGGACATTTTGGGCAGCGCTATCTCCTGTAGGCCATTAAACTGACTCCCCCATCCTTCTAATCATATAGTTCAATTCATAGAATCCCTTAATCTTTCCAAGCTCATCAATAAACCTACCTGGTTCAACACCCACTCCGGTAAGCACTCCCTCCTTAACTGAGTATTGTCCACCTACCCCCATTGGATCATTGCTGCCTGCACTCTACCTGATTCATTCAGTGATCATTGCCTCACATACTGTGTCAGGAAAATCCATCTTCCCCAAGCCTCCTCTAAGTACATTTGGCAAAGGTCCATCAGATCCCTTGACATCGACACCCTACTCTGAGACTTTTTCACTGCTGATTGGCCTTCCATCAACGCCTCTCATGACATTGATGAGGCCATAGCCCTCTTCACTAGTATCTTTAACAGGGTCTGGGATGTGCACGGCCCACACAGAAATCTACGTGTCAAATGAATCCACCACCCATGGATCTCTCCCCACCTCACTGAGTTGTTCAAAGCCAGAGACCTAGCTTGGGTTACTTATAAGTCCTCTGCCAACCCAGTCGACATCTAGAACTACAAGACCATATAAAACACTTCATTATCATCATCATTTATTGGATAGCAAGTTGAGAGTAAACTCTCATTTACAATTGCATCTGAGTGGAAAGGACAACACAATAAGGCAAAGATTACATTACAAAATACATAAAGTTTACATAAAAGTTTCAATTATCAAATTACGCAATCAAAGTACCAGTCCACTCCCATTTATCCAAACTGCCTGGAGGACACAAAATATGTTCGGATAAACGGGAGTCTAGTTAGGCGAGTGACATTTAAAAAATCCATACCGCGCATACCCTAGTGCATTAGAAACAACACTAACAACAGTCAATACACTGTGGCCAAACTTTAATTAATGTAATGCAGGGATCACTTTAAAAAGTAAATTAGATGGCAGAATCAGTGAAAAAAGTCCTTCATTATTTTTTGTTTCCTACTGTCACATTGCTTTCGTGCGGCTCTCTGCCACATGCTGCAAAGTAGCATCACCTGCACAGGTCACAGTCCGTTTGTGACTCCAAGTAAAGCATACATTTTTCAAACATTTGGACAGCCTCACCATGAGATGGAATGGCAGGAGGGGGTTGTCCTTGTCTTCCTCTTCATACTCCATTGCAGGATTGGGATCAGGCTAAGTAACCAGGGCAACAATGGCTTCCTCCATGAGCAACTCATGACCCTGCTCGTCGTCATCACAGGTCACCCAATCACGGATCTCCTGTTCAGTCAGCTGTTCCAGGAGGGAGGATGCTAGAGATGACAGTTCGGCAGACAGTTCTTCAGTTTGCTCAAGTTCTGTTTGAGGGGCATTCTAATTGAAACCTGTGTCTCATCTTGTTTTTATACCTGATTTTGTCCAGGCTTTTATAATGCTATCAGGTCATACAGTCTCCCGAGCTTCTGAGGCCATGTAGCAAACATCTTTTATATTGATGGCTTTCAGAATGCTGCTCAAGGGGGTGCTCTCATTGTCCTCTTATAGGACAGTTTGCAAGAGTTTTTTTTCAATATGCACATTTAAAAATTTCAAGTACTCCTTGGTCGCATGGTTGGAGTTTGGAGGTTGTGTTTGCAGGAAGAAAAATCACCCTGATTGTGCCATCCCGGGTTGTGACTTCAACAACGTCTGAATGTGCAGGTGAGTTGTCCAACAGTAAAAGAGCTTTAATATGCAGTTCTTTGGAGCAATGGTATGATTTAACTTGAGGGACAAACTGCTCCTTGAACCACTGTGCAAAAATGTGGCAGTCCATCCATGCGTTTCTCTGCACCTTGTACTGGACTGCTAACGCTGCCTTATTCAGATGTTTAAAACATCTTGGTTCTCTGGACTTACTGATGAGCACAAGCTTTAATTTGTGCCCAGTAGCAAATACACAACAGAGGATGGTCACTCGGTCTTTCTGTTTCTTGTGGCCAGGGGCATCCACTTCAGAGCCATGTGCGAGAGTCTGGTCAGGAAGGCATCTCCAAAAGAGACCAGTCTCATCAGCATTGAAGATTTGTTCAGGTTCTAACCCCTCACTTTCAGTTGTGTCCAGCAGTGAGTCTATGAAGGGGTTGATGTCTTCCTCGGCTACACTCAGCTGCTCCCCGCACAGCTTTAACTGTTGTATGCTGTGCCTTTTTTTGAACCTGATCAACCACCCTTCACTGGCCACAAAAGCATCCTGGCTGCCCAGCCTCTGGTGAAATTGCAGGGCCTTTTCCTTAAGAAAGAGACCGACAGAACCACAAACAAATGGCAGAATGGCGCTGGTCATCGTAACAGGACCACATATTCTTTCTGTCATCAGCGCCAGCTGTGGTTTCCATTTTTACAGTGAACTCCCTCAGTTTTTCCTTAACACTTTTAATGTCACTAATTGTGCTTTTTCCAACACCGTATTCACCGGCAAAGGCCACAGCTCTCTCACCATTTTCTAGCCTGTCAAGGATTCGTAACTTTTCAGCAACAGTCCGCACCACTCGTTTGCATTTTGTGGCCATTTCAGTAACATGTTACAGACATACTGACTGATGGACATTAAGTAAGCAGGTGGGACCGGCACCTATTAACAGTGATTAACACCTGCCGCACAGTACTATACTGTAATCGCTTAACAATAAACAGGTGATTACTGATGAATGAAACAGGGGCACATTTGACTTGTTAATTACAGTGGAGCAGAGCATCGGGTGACAAGCTATTGGTTCGTTAGACAGGGAGGGTCGGATTACAGGGGGTTGGATAAACAGGAGTGGCATGTAGATAAAAACATTTATCCATAACTGTCACTATGGCTAAAGATCAATCTTGCAAAAGATGCATTAAAGTGAGAAAAGGGTGGTAGAATACTTAAATTGCATGTTTTCCCATGTTCATTGGACAGAGGCTGCCAGGGTAAGATCCCTAAATTTTGATCAGGATCTAGGTATGCTAAATAGAGAATAATGGATAGGTAAGTGTGTGTTATGGATTTGTTTTCCACATCTGAGGTGTGTGATGACCCACAAACCTCGAAAGCGAAGTGTACACACAGTTGCCTGTCTATTATTTTTATAATTACTGGTGCATGGAGTCTCAGTACTGCTTTAGGGAAGATAGAAAAAAAAATGTGTTTCGGTATGATGTTTTAGTTTTGTAACATGTTAGTTTAGGAACAGGAATATTCAGGTGTATGGAAAATCAGCTTTTGAATAGCAAAATGCAATAGCATTGTTTAAATTAGATTTTTTTATAATGTGAACTGTAACAGAAAACAAATGCCGTTTTTATTAGATCAGCAGTATGCTTGTAAGCATTTTGATATTCTGCTTACAGGAGAAAAATAAAAGATTCTAATTCAACTATGTATAGTGAACTTTGAAATTAATTTTAAACAGTTAACAGTTGAGACATACTAGTAATGTAGTCGTTTGGTGAGCCATGATCGGCAAGTGTTTTTCGGGTAACTGATGAGGTGCGCTCGTGGAGAGCTGTTGGGGAGGAAGAAGTGTCAGGGGATGTCCATTTTTAATGCTTTTTTTTTTTAAGATTTCTCTGGTAAAGTCTGACAGATGGAGTAATGTTCATTGGGTGACAGGAGTCGTATGGAGCTGTGGAGACTGAAAACTGTGAGTATGCACTCAAGCAGTCTCAAGTATGCATACCGCTCGAGGAAATTGTCCGCGAAGAGAACATTTGCAAACGTCATAATCAGTTTTTGGGTTATTACAGCGTTTGAGAGATACCCATAAACAGTGTGATAAAGGGGGTCCCCAGTAATTGTAAAATGATAATATGTCTATCCTAAGTCCATAATTTGTTTGGTTCCTAAGATATAAAGTGTTGAGGAGGAATGAGGGAAGAGCCTTAGTAATAGATTTATAAACATATAGATGCCAATGCATTTCTGTCCTCTCTAACAAAGAACACCACCCTACTGTGGCATATAATTGACAGTGGTGTGTTTTCCACAGTAGTCCTGCTATAAACCTGAGCTCATTATGATAAAGTGGATCAAGTGTATTTAATACTTTTAAAGCTGAATTTCAATAAACACAGTCACCATAATCCAAAACGGACAGAAACAGTGAATTAACTAGAAGTTTTCTAAGTGAATAATTAAAACATGTCTTATTCCTGTAAAAGAAAGCAAGCATTCTCTTCAATTTAGCAAAGAGTTTCTATAACATAGAAACATAGAAGTTGATGGCAGATACGGACTGCAAGGCCCATCCAGTCTGCCCATTTCTTTTTCTACCTTATAAATGTGCCATCGGCCTTTGCTCTGTCAGTGGCCTATCTATTCATACTCATCTGTATTGCTCCCTTATGCCTATCCCATGCCTGTTTGAAGCCCTTCACTGTATTCATAGCCACCACTTCCTAAGGTAGACCGTTCCATGCATCCACCACCCTTTCTGTGAACAAGAATTTCCTCACATTCCCCCTTAATCGGCCTCCCTCTAATCTCATGCTGTGTCCTCCTGTCCTGCTAGTTTTCTTATATTTAAACATGTTAGACTATTTTGCCTTGTTAATGCCCTTAAGGTGTTTGAATGTTTCGATCATATCACCTCTCTCCCTCCTTTGCTCAAGGGTATACATATTAAGCTCCGTTAATCTGTCCTCATATGTCTTCTGATGCAGTCCCTACAACATTTTGGTTGCCCTTCTCTGGACTGCCTCAATTTGGTTAATGTCCTTGTGAAGGTGTGGCCTCCAGTACTGCATGCAGTACTCCAGATGGGGCCTAACCAGTGTCTTGTAAAGAGAGATTATTACCTCCCTCTTACAACTTGTGATACCCCTACTAATACACCCTAACATCCCCCTAGCCTTACCTACTGCTTTAGAGGTCTGTAGAATGATTTCAGGTCATCGGTGATGATGATGCCCAAGTCTCTTTCTTCCTTTGTGACTGCCAGCAATTCCCCTCCCAGCCTATAGGTGGCCTCAGGGTTTCTCTTCCCTATGTGCATGATCTTGCACTTCTTTGCATTAAATTCCAGTTGCCACTCTTCTGACCATTTTGCTAGTTTATCCAGATCTCTTCTCATTCTGCCCACCCCATCTGGATCATCTACTCTGTTGCAGATCTTGGTGTCATCTGCAAACAGACAAGCCTTACCTCTAGTCCATCTGCTATGTCACTAATGAAGATATTGAAGAGGACTGGCCCCAGGACTGATCCCTGAGGTACCCCACTTGTGACTTGCATCTCTTCTGACTGTATACCATTTACCATCACTCTCTGTTTTCTGCCTGTCAACCAGTTTGCCACCCAGTTGACCAACTTCTAACCCACCATGAGCCTATTCAGTTTATTTATCAATCTTCTATGTGGAACAGTGTCGAAAGCTTTGCTGAAGTCAAGGTAGGCGACATCAACTGCTCTCCCTTGGTCCACCACTCTGGTTACCCAGTCAAAGAAATCTATGAGATTAGTTTGACAGAACCTTCCATTTGTAAACACATGCTGTCTTGGATCCTGAGCCCCTATGGATTCCAGGTGTTGCACTATCCTTTCCTTAAGGAGTGCCTCCATAATCTTGCCCACTACTGAGGTAAGACTAACTGGTCTGTAGTTCCATGCCTCCTCCCTGCTACCACTATTGTGGAGCGGGATCACATGAGCCCTTCTCCAGTCTTCTGGGACCTCTCCTGTGCTCAGAGACTCACTAAGCAGTTCTGCTAATGGCTCTGCTAGTTCACCCTTAGCTCCTTAAGTACCCTGGGATGTATGCCATCAGGTCCCATTGCCTTATCCACCTGAGCTTAGTGAGCTCTGTGGGACCCTTTCTTTTTTAGGGTGTAGTGCTCACCTCCCTCCCCCCTATGTCCATGGTGCTGAGCTGTGGGCCCTGCCCTACCTTCTCTTCAGTAAATACTGAGCAAAAGTATCAATTTAGGATAGATGCTTTTACAGGGTTCTCCTCCTCACACGCCCCCTTTTCTCCATTAAGCTTAGCAATACCCCCTCTGGACTTTCTCCTTTCACTAATGTATCTATAGAAAGTCTTGTCACCTTCTTTTACTGTTCGTGCTAGTGTTTCCTCAGTTTGGGACTTTGCCTGCCTTACTGCCTTACCTGCTTCCCTTAGGGCAGTTTGGTATGCCTCCCTATCTTCATCCCGCTGTGTTTCCTTATATTTCCTGAAGGCCAGCCTTTTGGCTCTGACCTTTTCTGCTACTGTATTTGAGAACCAAAGCGGTTTCCTTCTTCTTTTGCACTTCCTTTTCTGTCTAACACAATGGGATGTTGCTTTAAGTATTGCATCCTTAACGCTTGCCCACTTTGCCTGTACCTCTGCACCTGTGTTTCTTTTTGCCGGGGCTAGCTTAACTCTGTTGGCCATCTTATCAAAGTCAGCTCCTCTGTACATGGGGAATAAATGATAAATTGTCATCCAAAAGTAAGCCAAGATATTTATTGGTCCATTCTACTAAAGCCCTTTATTACCAGTCTCAATTTAACTGTGATTTACACTCCCTGTCCAACTTTTGGAAAGTCTTTCACTCCTTTCTAGACCCCCCGCCCAATCCTCCACTCCCTCTCTACTACTGAACTGCATGTTAGTCTCTGACCCTCCCTCCATTACTTCCCATTTTAATAGATTTTCACCACCTGCACTTTCCCCAAACAATCTTATCCTGTCCCCCCCTTCAACAATGTCACTATCCTCCGATGATGCATTCTCGTTCCCCCTGGCATCCCCACAGGAAATCTTTAGTGCATTATCCTCCCTTATCTCAACAGAGTTGAGCCCTGATGTGCTGGAGCCGGATGCTCAGACTCTCTGCCCCAGCCATAACCCTCCCCCTCACCTACATATTGAATCTATCCTTCTCTCTCTCTCAACAGTCCCCCAAGCCTGGAAAATGGCAAAAGTCTTACCCCTCCACGGGGGGGGGGGTGACCCTTCTTCTCCAGGGAACTACCAGCCTATCTCCCTACTCCCTGCCCTGGCAAAACTCCTGGAAGCAATCATACTTTTTAGGCTCACCTCCTTACTTGACAGCACCTCCTTCCACACCCCCTTTCTGTCAGGCTTCAGAAAGATCCACTCTACAGTATCCTCCTTCCTCCATGTAACATATTCCATTCTTATCGCAATGGACAGTGACCATCTCACCTCTGCCATCTTCTTAGACCTGGAAAAAGCCTTTGATTCAGTGTCCCACCATCTCCTCCTCAATAAACTGGCCTCCGCAGACCTCTCTTCCTCCACAGTGAAATGGTTCCAGTCCTATCTCTCTGACCACCAGCAGTCTGTACAAGTCACTGACATGCAGTCCTCTCCTCTCACTACCCAGCAGGCATCACAAAAGGCTCTATTTTGGAGCCAGTTCTTTTTTCTATCTTTATAAATGGTCTTCCCTCAGCATGTACCTTGGCAAACATTCGCATATATGCTAACAATGCGGTGCTCTACCTGTCAGGCCCCTCTAGAAGCACAATTGAGGCCCCTCTCTAGATCAACTTTCTCAGTGTTCTACAATTGTTTATCTCTAATCAGCTTACAATGAACATTAAAAAGACTGTATCAATGACCTTTGGCTCCTCCCAGAAGCTTGCTAAACTCCTTTTCCCCTCAACTTTCCACACCCTCAATGGCACCAAACTGGAAACTGTATCTGTTGTCAAATACCTGGGAGTGTGGTGCTACCCCAAGTTGGACTTCTCCCGCCACATTGACGCTTTACACACCAAACTCCACCCTAAATTAGAAGCTTTGTATTGTTCCAAAGACTGTCTCAACCTCCCAAAATGTCATGAGCTTGTCACAAAACTGATTCTTCCTTTGTTTGACAATGCAGATGTGGTATACAGCTCAGCCCCCTCCTCCTCTCTCACCAGGCTCAGCACCTTGTGCAACGCCTTCTGCCTTTTCACCTCCAATCTCCCTTCCCTTACTCACAACTGCTCATTATACTCTGCAATCTCTGTCCCTCCTCTCCCCCTCTGCTGCCAGCTTCACAGCACGTGCTTCATTGCTAAATATTGGTTTAACTCTCTCCCTACTCATCTCTCCTCCCTCCTCTTGCCTAACAGGACTTCTGACTATCCCCTGTGTTCCAGAGACATTCACTCCTTCTCAACCCCTCAGGTGCACTCCTGTGCCAGACAATCTGCCTTCTCCTACTGCCTCCCTCTACTCTGGAATCGGCTCCCCTCTCCCCTACAGCTGTCCCCCTCCCTGTCCTCCCTTAAATGCCAGCTAAAACTTTCTTTTCAGCCATCCTGCACTTGCCTCCCTGCCCAGGCCCCCAGCTGATACCCCTGTAATTCCTTTTCACCTAGCTGAAATCCCCCCCCCCAAGCTTGCCTTATTAACCCAAAGTCTATGAGTAAATGTACCCTATCTGCACAAGCTTTTCCTAGTTGTACAAATCCTAACTCCATTGTGTCCCCTCATCTATATGTTCACTAGGTTTATAGTCAGCTTATGAAATGTAAAACGTATTGTTTTCTCTTATTGTTTCATGCCATGTTGTTGTAAAATGGATTATTTGTTCATTGCAACTGTTTTTGGATTGTTAATACTTGTATATACTCCTTCCTTCCTTAACCCCAGGTCTTACCTGGAAACGAGCCCCAGCTCAGTGTACCTTTCCCGGTTACCAACTTTTCAATCAGTAAAAAATAAATATGCTGCCTGGTACATGTCGGCACAGTGCAGATCCACTTAGTGCTGCACCAGCATGGATCGATATTCAGTCAGCGAACACTAACTGGCTGAATATTGCTCAGAGCTGACCGTATGCTATCACAAGCACAGCACAAATGGCTGCACTGTGCTTGCACCCAGTTCTGAATATGGTGCCCTAAGTGTCAGAGCAGATTTTTCCTGATTGATTTCATTAGTTGCTACTCCAGTTGTCTCCTAATAAACAACATCATATTTTGAAGAGCAAAGTCATGTCTTCACAGCATGCTTCTGCAAAAATGTGCTATCACAAAAACTGAGTATCCACTGTCATGCATTCATAAACACACTGTGACTCATGACTGTGGAATTTTTTTTTTTTTTTTTAGTTTTTGTTGACCGGGTAAGTGCACGAGACAAATTCTGCCTATTTTCAGGCACGACCCGGGAGAGGGGGATACATAGAAACATAGAAACATAGAAGTTGACGGCAGATAAGGACCGCAAAGGCCCATCCAGTCTGCCCATTTCTTTTCTGCCTTATAAATGTGCCATCGGCCTTTGCTCTGTCAGTGACCTATCTATTCATAGTCATTTGTATTGCTCCCTTATGCCTATCCCATGCCTGTTTGAAGCCCCTGCACTGTATTCATAGCACCACTTCTTGTGGTAAGCCATTCCATGCATCTACCACCCTTTCTGTGAAAAAGAATTTCCTCACATTCCCCTTAATCGGCCTCCCTCTAATCTCATGCTGTGTCCTCTTGTCCTGCTATTTTTCTTATATTTAAACATGTTAGACTCTTTCACCTTGTTTATGCCCTTAAGGTGTTTAAATGTCTCTGATCACATCACCTCTCTCCTCCTTTGCTCAAGGGTATACATATTGAGCTCCGTTAATCTGTCCTCATATGTCTTCTGATGCAGTCCCTGCACCATTTTGGTAGCCCTTCTCTGGACTGCCTCAATTTGGTTAATGTCCTTGTGAAGGTATTGCCTCCAATACTGCACGCAGTACTCCAGATGGGGCCTAACCAATGTCTTGTACAGAGGGATTATTACCTCCCTCTTACTACTTGTGATACTCCTACTAATACACCCTAACACCCCTAGCCTTACCTACTGCTTTAGAGGTCTGTTTGATGATTTTAGGTCATCAGTGATGATGATGCCCAAGTCTCTTTCTTCCTTTGTGACTGCTAGCAACTCCTCTCCCAGCCTATAGGTGGCTTCAGGGTTTCTCTTCCCTATGTGCATGATTTTGCACTTCTTTGCATTAAATCCCAGTTGCCATTCTTCTGACCATTTTGCTAGTTTATCCAGATCTCTTCTCATTCTGCCCACCTCATCTGGATCATCTACTCTGTTGCAGATCTTGGTGTCATCTGCAAACAGACAAGCCTTACCCTCTAGTCCATCTGAGAGGTCACTATGAAGATGTTGAATAGGACTGGCCCCAGGACTGATCCCTGAGGTACCCCACTTGTGACTTGCATCTCTTCTGACTGTATACCATTTACCACCACTCTCTGTTTTCTGCCAGTCAACCAGTTTGCCACCCAGTTGACCAACTTCGACCCACCTCGAGCCTACCTAGCTTATTTATCAATCTTCTATGTGGAACAGTGTCAAAGCTTTGCTGAAGTCAAGGTAGGCGACATCAACTGCTCCCCTTGGTCCACCACTCTGGTTACCCAGTCAAAGAAATCTATGAGATTAGTTTGACAGGACCTTCCTTTTGTAAACCCATGCTGTCTTGGATCCTGTGCCCCTATGGATTCCAGGTGTTGCACTATCCTTTCCTTAAGGAGTGCCTCCATAATCTTGCCCACTACTGAGGTAAGACTGACTGGTCTGTAGTTCCCGCCTCCTCCCTGCTACCACTCTTGTGGAGTGGGATCACATGAGCCCTTCTCCAGTCTTCTGGGACCTCTCCTGTGCTCAGAGACTCACTAAACAATTCTGCTAATGGCTCTGCTAGTTCCTCCTTTAGCTCCTTAAGTACCCTGGGATGTATGCCATCAGGTCCCATTGCCTTATCCACCTGAGCTTAGAGCTCTTGTGGGACCCTTTCTTTTGTGAAGGAGTAGTGCTCACCTCCCTCCCCTGTGTCCATGATGCTGAGCTGCGGGCCCTGCCCTACTTCTCTTCAGTAAATACTGAGCAAAAGTATCTATTTAGGATAGATGCCTTTACAGGGTCCTCCTCCTCACATGCTCCCTTTTCTCCATTAAGCTTAGCAATACCCCTCTGGACTTTCTCCTTTCACTAATGTATCTATAGAAAGTCTTGTCACCTTCTTTACTGTTTGTGCTAGTGTTTCCTCAGTTTGGGACTTTGCCTGCCTTACTGCCTTACCTGCTTCCTTAGGGCAGTTTGGTATGCCTCCTATCTTCATCCCGCTGTGTTCCCTTATATTTCCTGAAGGCCAGCCTTTGGCTCTGACCTTTTCTGCTACTGTATTTGAGAACCAAAGTGGTTTCCTTCTTCTTTGCACTTCCTTTTCTGTCTAACACAATGGGATGTTGCTTCAAGTATTGTATCCTTAATGCTTGCCCACTTTGCCTGTACCTCCTCACCTGTGTTTCTTTTGCCAGGGCTAGCTTAACTCTGTTGGCCATCTTATCAAAGTCAGCTCCTCTGAAGTCCCATATTTTTGCCTTGGAATGGGATGATTTAGATGTAGTAGCCAAATTGAACCATACCATGTGATGGTCACTGGCCCCCAGGTGACCTTCTACCTGGAGATCTGTGATCCCTTCTTTGTTAGTCAGTACTAGATCTAGGATAGCCCTGTCTCTTGTGGGTTGCTGTACCAGTTGTTTGAGGCCCTCCCCTGCAGGAATCCACTATGAGTCTAGTTCTGGCAGATGTTCCTGCTGGTATTGACCAATCTGTATCTGGCATGTTGAAGTCTCCCATTATCAGAACCTCCCTTTAGCTGTCATGTTTTGTATATCTTCTAACAGTAATGTGTCTATGTCCTCCTCTGGTCTGGGGGCCTGTAGACAACCCCAGTTCTTATGGCTGTCCCATTTCCTGTTTCCAGGGTGACCCACAGTTCTTCTGGCTCCTTATGTGTATTCTGAATTTCTGTAGCTTTGATATTTTCATTAACATACAGGGCCACTCCTCCCCTTTTGCACCTCGGTCTCTTCTGAACAATACATAGCCAGGTACTGAAGTCTCCCAAGTGTGGTTACTGGTAAACCACGTCTCACTAATTGCTACTATGTCCAGTTTAGCCTCTGACATTATTGCCTGCAGGTCTGGGATCTTATTTCCCAGGCTGTGAGCATTTGTGTACATGATTTTCCATTGGCCAGATTTTGGTGTGTTAGTTGTTGGGTGAAGTTTGGCATTACCCTGTGCATCGTATGGGGAGACAAACCTTTTTCAGATACAGATGAATGCCAACTGACCTTGAACCAGATTAAGCTGTTGGTGGTATTTTTAGTGAATGAGGGAAATTTGGTCAGGACACCAGGGAAATTCCCCTACTCTGTGGTGGGGGAATCTTTGGTGGACGGACGCAAGATGGCCACTATGCCCAAACCTACAGAGTCGATGGATGTGTCAGAGCTGAGGGAGTGGGCTTCCTCTCCTGCACCAGAGGAGATATGTACTGAGAATATGCTGCAAGATGCATCTATGCCTGAAGAATTTTTCTCCCTTGAGAATGTGTCTCCTGGAGGTGCCTGCACAGTCTGACCACGCATTTGATCGGAAGACTATTCTGGGGTTTTTGTCACGAAAGGAGCGTTTGTTACAGGAGGTACTCGCTGATGTGGAAAGCTGCACCGAACGTAAAGCGAAGCTCTTACAAGAAATTGAAGCGTTGAGGTCTGATGCTCTAAGTTTGTCCACTGTAGCTCCCTGTACTTCCGGGGTCGCGAGTGGTTTGCGCGACGTCTAGTGAGGCGATGGAGTTGTCTACTACACCTCTTGCTCTGACTGCCGTGGAAACTGTTCAGGGTATGACTGCAGTAAGTGCTTCTCCTTCTGTCCTTTCTGCCTCTAAATCATTGCTCCGCACGGCTTTCACTAAAACTGTTAAAAGTACCGCTTTGCCAGACACCTTGCATCAGGTTAAGCGTTTTGGTATGTCTGCAACTATAATCAAACACGCTTCTGAGACTGTTTCTGCTCCTACTGGCACTATTCCTAACGGAGAAATTAGTAAGGGAGAGGACAGTGCTTCTCTAGTAATATTGAGAATTTTGGTGAACAGTCTGTTCCTCTTATATCCCTTGCTAAAGGCACAGTCTCTCCTGTACAATTTATGGGTCCTTCTTTAGACTCCTCAGTTTCTCACCCTTGGTCTCCTGAAAGAGCTATTTCTGAGGCAGGATGGTTACAATCTCCTACTGGAGAATGGGTGCCTGATCCCAATGATGTTACAGTACAGAAGTATAATAGCCTGAGCACCTCTTTGGATTTAGTACTTTACAACCTAACACTTCCAGACCTGTTATTCCTGTTATGGCCAGTGTTACAGCTCCAGCTTGTTACTGCTTGCTCTGTTAATCAAACTTTTCCCAAGTCCGGATTGCCCACCACTACTAACTTGAATTCTGAAGTACATGGAGATGTTCCTCTACTAACTTTAAACTTTCTGATTTATTTACTAACAAGGAGAACCTGCACCTCGTCGAAATGCTGTGAGGTTATTGTATAAAGGAGGTTTAGAGGACCTTCGGACAGGCTTTATATATCTAAAGTGTTATTAAAGGTTCAATGAAATTTCTGTCTTCAGATATTTATGCATTAATACATTTAGGAAATGCTAATTATGATATTAGCCTTAAAACTTCTGGGGGTTTGGAACGATTTTGGTCTGTATTTCAGATGGTTAAGAACTCCCCTCTTTGGACCCCCTTTTTTGCAGTCCCTCTTACCAAACTTTTAGTAAAATTAATTACTATTTTATTTCGTAATGAAGGAGTTCATATAGAAGATATCCTTTTTTGGTTGAGTAGGAGGTGTGAAATTTTAGACAAACCGGTTCCTATCCTGGATAGTGAACAAATTTGGAATGGGGGTTGGAAAATGAGAGTGAAATTATTTTCGTCTAATAATGGACCACAGCACCTTCCGAATAGTTTTTTTTTGGGAAGGGATAGAGGCAGTTTGTTTTATGTTGGTCAGCCTAAGGCCTGTTTTAAATGTGGTTCTAGAACCCATTTGAATACTGCTTGCGACACTCCACGTTGCTCCCACTGTTTTGAATTTGGCCATTTAGCTGCTAGCTGTTTGAATTTATTCAAATGCAATTTGTGTGAGCAGACCGGACATGGCTATGCCAAATGCCCGTGGGCTTCCCACAATAGAGATAATTGTCCCTCCCATGAAGAATTGATTACAGGTGCCCAGCATGCTAATTCCGTTTCAGCTAAGCCCTCTGGCGCTCTTCCTATACCTTCCCATACTCCCCACCACAAGCTGACTCTAGTCCAGTTAGAGCAACTGTTCCAGATAGTCCAGCTTTGATGGTTGTACAAAACAGTGCACCATCACTCCCTTTGGAAGTAGGTACCTCGGAAGCTTCCCAGTACCCTATTCGTGTTCTTGCTCCTTTGGATCAGGGTGAGACTTCTGATATGCCCTCCCTTTATCCCAAGACATCCCTTTAAAAAGTGACTGCCAAAAACGTCATAGGTCAGGAAAACTGGTTCCCTCTCAACAAGAGCCTAAGGCCCCTACGGTAGTGATACTTGAGTCTTGGAAAGTGGGTAATAGCTATGCAGTTTTGGGTTCAAAGGAAGAGTCAGAGGGTGATGAGTCTGATCGTTCTTCTAAGGCCTCATTGATTACTGATACCTTTTCGGAAGGGGAGGACGGTGATATAGGAAAGACTGAAAACTTTCCTAGGCGTTCTCAGAGAAGGCGAGTGTCTACAGTTTCTTGATGGGCCTAGTGTGAATGGGGTTTACAGGTGTATCTCTTTTTTTCCTTCATATAATGACCTCGTTGACAGTAACTACACTTAATGTTAATAGTATAAAAAGCCATAAAAAAATGGTAACAGCTTTGTCTTGTTTACAACATTTGCATACTGATATTATCTGTCTCCAGGATACAAGGTTGAAGACCAGTTATGAAGTTCAGCGAGCCGTAATCTTTGGTCATTAGGGATGCCCTTTGGTCTAATGGTGAAAATCTCTGTGAAGGGGTAGGGGTTTTGTTTACAAATTCGCCTTAAAGGTATCTAAAATGGCAGATATTTACCAGGGCGTGCGCTTTTATTGGATATCAATTTTGGAAGTGAAAGATTACGCTTGATTAATATATATGCCCCACAGACCAAAGCTTTGAGAGTTAGCCTCCTGAACGACATACACCCTTATTTGTGTACTTCCCGTTTAATTGTTTGGGCTGGTGATTTCAATTGTGTTCTTAATATCAGAGATAGAGGGATGAAGACGACTAAATTGTTTTTTGATTCTCAGAAATTGAATCAGATTCTAGACACGGCTCAACTTAAGGATGCTTATCGGAGCATTAACTCTGATGGGGGTAGGACATTTTTTAAAAATCAGTTATCAACACGTATAGACTTTATTTTTCTTTCTATTTCTTTACAAATAATTAAGACTACCCTGTGGGTCTGGGAATTTTCTGATCATAAATCTTTAACAGTACAAGTGTCCTGGGAAGGTGCTCCACGTTGTAAAAATAATATTTGGAGAATGAATGACTCCTTATTGTCTGATGAATCTGTGCAGAAAGCCTGGCGGTTAGAATTTAATGCTAGATTATCAGTCCTGGACGTCTATGATGATGTTGCCTCCTGGTGGGAAGACTCTAAACATGATTGGAAAGTTTTTTTTCAATCATTTTCCAAAAAGAAAATTAATTCACAATATTTGGAATATCTAAGATTGCGATCGCAATTACAAAAGCTAATATCTTTAACTGAAACTGAAGGTTTCAATTATAGTGCTCAAATTGGACATGTGAAACAACTCATGTTTCAATACAGATATGATAGGGCTAAATCTCTTGATTTTGAGCATAAGTTTGGTTTAAAATTGCATAAAGGTGCCTTAGATCCATTTAATGACTGTAAAAATAGGGTGGCGAATCGTGTCATTACGGAATTAACATCTGATTCTGGAGACCTAGTACGGACTCCAGCTGCTTTATTGGAGGTTGTGACTAATTACTTAGCTAACTTGTATAGTGTAGATGATCACATTCGACCGGAATTGTTAGACCTAGACGGCCTTCACTTGCCTCACTTAAATTCTGCAGAAAGTACCCGTCTGTTGAACAAGATTTCTGAATCGGAAGTGATAGACTCTATTTTTTCTTTGAACATGGACTCTGCTCCTGGTACAGATGGTTTTGGTGTAGCTTTTTATAAGACCTTCCATACTACTTTAGTCCCAATTTTGACATCTTTGTTTAACGAAATGTTGTCATCAGCTAGGTTGGCTCATTCCATGAATCAAGCATTAGTTATTTTACTTTATAAAAAGGGCTTGAAAACTGATTTACGAAATTGGAGGACAATAAGTTTATTGAACACTGATTTAAAAATTTTAGGTAAAATCTTATTACGTAGACTTACACCGATAGTGGATTCCTTGTTAAGTCCCTATCAAACCTGTTCTTTACCAGGCCGCTCCCAGAATGATAATTTATTACTTATCCGTGAACTTTTCTCAGCATCTCAAACAGGTTCAGTGCAAGGTTATTTACTTAGCCTGGATCAGGAAAAGGTATTTGATTGTGTTTCACACAAATTTCTGTTTTCGGTTTTAAAAGCATATGGTCTCCCAAAATATTCATTGTTGATAATGGTTATTGTATCACTCTGCTTCCTTGATACCTAATGTTAACGGTTGGTGTGGCCTCCAATAGCAGTTCAGAGAGGCGTTAGGCAAGGATGCCCGTTAAGCCCTTTACTATATGTTTTCTATATTGATATTTTATTACGTATGGTGTGTGCTCATAGTGATTTAGAAGGTGTGTGCGGCAGATAATGTTGCACCAATTAAAATTTTGGCATACGCAGATGATTTGGTGGTATGCTTGAACTCGCTACAAGAGGAACCTCAGTTTACTATGGTTTTGGGTTATTCTCTACAGTTCGGTTCAAAATTAATTATGGCAAGAGCAAAGGATTTCCTTTTGTCTCTCTCTATTCCTGAATCTGGCACCTTGCAGAATTCATATTTCAAAAGCTCCAATAACCATTTTAGGAATTGTGTTTGGTGAAATAGACATGATGCATATCAACTGGTCCCAGAAAATTAATATTGCTCAATCTGTACGTGGCTCGTTGGAAAGGGAAACAAGTAGCAAAGCGTAAAAGAGTTTTGCTAATTAAAACTCTAATATTGCCAATTTTTTTGTATTTAAGTTATGTGTTTCCTCCCCCATCATCTGTATTTACAACTTTATATAGTGTTTTTTTTCAGGCCTTCTGGGGGAGTAGATTGAACCCCATTAAAAGAGGATTTACATATAGACCTATTAGTCAGGGTGGAGTAGGTATGATACATCCAATAGCTTTTTTTCTTAGTATATTTTTGTCGTGTAATTTTTGTCCTCTGTTACGGCCTGGTTTAAAGCCTTGGTCCCCTTATGTAAATTTATGGTTTTTGAAAGGTTTACCATTCTGGAAAAATGCTAATTGGACTTCTTTGTTTAGAATCCCTAATTTTCCTACGTATGGTAAAGGAGTTTTTTGTTTGATAAAAAAGTGGAACTTAACTATACCTAATTTGGAGACATTGACCCGAAAGCAATTATACAATGCTATTGTTTCCTCTGATTTTTCGGAACCCTTAATCTTTCCAGATTGTACTCCCCGGTCTCAGGAAAGAATTTTAAAATTACTCTCCCATGGACGGATACCGGCCTTTATTTGGGATAGCGTTTGGTTGAGCTCTCATGGTAGATTGCCAGTGGGTAGTACCCATAAACACAAACAATTATGTGAACGATGGTGTACTCGTGAACTCTGTATTTCAGAATTGGAAACACAGAAACACCTTTTTTTGGATTGCTCGTATATTAAACCTTTCTGGGTCTGGTTAGCAAACAAATGGAAGGAACCTTTGTTTTCTTCCATTTCTTATACGACTTTAATGTACGGTTCAAATAAGGGTGAATGGTCTAGGTATCCTGCTGATACGTTACTTTTGGTTTTTTTCGTTATTCGATTTTACATTTGGCAATCGAGAACTTTTTGGTCTACTCAACAACGCACTGTTTTGTTTGATGAACTTTTTTACAATATATTGCATACTATTCATACAGTATATAACTATGATAAGAAAAAGTATGGTCAACGTACATGCTCTGCTTTATGGGTGAATTGTTATGATTGGTTGAATTGAAGTTTGTTTCTGTTTTTTGCTTTATGAATTGATTTGTATCTTGTCTGGAGTCCTCCATTTAATAAAAAATTCCCATACTCTTTTCGATAAGTGCCATGGGATCTTTAACATCCACCTGAACTACCACCAATCCAGGAAGATGGGACCTCGGTTTAACTTCTCATCCAAAAGACAGCACCTCAGAAGTGCAGCACCCCTCTCATGCTGCACTACAGTGTCAGTGCTGGGATATTAATCCAAGTGCCAGGTGTGGGAACTGAACCCATGGCCCTCTGATCTTCCGGCTTCAGAGGCGAGTGTGCTGTCTACTGAGCCACTGACACTGACATTAATGTACGATCACACAGGTTCACCCTTTCACTCATACAAGAACACTTCATCTCTCCTTTTTATTTCTTTTCCCTTCCTCATTGTTTCCACTTATCCTTTATCTCATTCTCTGTTTGATTGCTGTCACATTTCTCTGCATACAGGGAGGCAGCTTGGTTTTGTTGTTAAAGCACAGAGTGTAAATTTGGAATCCCAGGTTAGATTCCCACAACTGGCATGCACTTACCCACTGTGTGACCCTGAGTAAGGGCCCAATGCTCAAAGCCCTCCACCAGTGTGGAGTGCTGCAACAACCTGTGAAGTGCCCCATCACACATGCAGAGCACTGACACATTGGTACTAGACTGACATTGCCATTTTATACTACAGGGACATACCAACATGTAGAAGGGGACACAGAGACTGTTTACTGATAAACACACTTGGCAACGTTAGGACCCCAGCCCTTATATACAAACCAATACCCACCAGACATTGTGAGGACAGTCAGGGCTAATGGCTGGGCCATTAGGGGGAGGAGGGGAGGACAGCTTGACTGACTTAATTACTGCTTACCTCTGCCACTGCTGCTGCCCCCACCTGACCATGACTCCATCTTACACATACCTCTCAAGATCTCTCGAGAAAGTCCCTCGAGATCCCCACTTGTTCATTCATCTCACCGAGAGTCGCTCACTGTATTTGATGAGGCATCACTAATTATTCGTTACTGTCACCGATTACTCTAGATCTGTTGCTTCTAAATGGCATGGCAGGTGGCATGTGTCAAGGTGTCACTGATCTGGTCTGGGTATGGAAGGACAGACAAATGAGAACACTGTCAGCAATTTTGTGTGTTAGGGTGGCAAACAAAAGTGAAAGGCAGGATGGCACGCTATGTTAGAAGGTGCTACTTTTCCTGCAGATGAATCCATGTTGATACCATGGTTACTGTGAGATCATATCACAGTAATTGCGGTAGGAATATGGGTAAACCACCTTATACAGAGTTGGACAGAGTCATTGGGCCCAATTTCAAATGCCCTATGAATGCTGCAAGCCCCAGGTGCACCGAACATATGGCACAGGGTAGTGTTGCTCAGATGGATCTGGACAAATCCAGATCCACAGACACCTGCGCACTGCGGCAGGATAGTGGATCTGCTGGATACTTCCACTGTCTGCCTGTGGATCCAGCCGTCAGATCCTAACCAGAATCCATCACTATCTGGCACTGGATCCTAACTATCTGCCCTAGGATACCTGGATCCTAACCAGGATACCTGGATCCTAACTAGGATCCATCACTATCTGACCCAGGATCCTGCATCTGTCTTTGGCAGGATATCTGGTAGGATCCAAGTCAGGATACCAGCACTATCTGACAGATAGTAGTAGGATCCACAGAAGCACTATCCGAGCAACACTAGCGCAGGGGGTTTGCGGTATTCTCTCGGCGCTGATCGGAATTTTCAGTCCTGTGCAACAAATGCCACAAGTTAGACCAGCTCCTTCCTGGTCTAACTTGTGCCATTTGGGGAACCCTTTTTATGGGGCTTGCGACAAATATTTGTCGCAAGCTGCCGTAAAGCGTGGAAACTGTCACAACTGTGTCCAGTGTACTAAAATTGGGTGCAGTTGCATCAAAGGAATTTGGCACAGTTGCACCAAATGACAGGGTTGATGCAGGGCTTGATGCAAGCCCCGTGGCAACCTTTGAAAATTGGGCCCATTATAGTGGTCACGAAGAAGTCTGTCCTGACTATGTCAAGCAGCCTTACAAAGACTGCTGTGATACTCTAGGGAAGTGGCCATGGTGATGAAGGAGAAAAGGGTGGTATTCAAGGGTATGAAGGAAATGCAGGGGGAAGACAGGGAGTTGTACAAGGTAAAACAGAGGGAAGCAGGTGAAGCAGTTTTTTGGGGGCAAAAGTGCAGGCAGAGGAAAGGATAGCCAAAGGAGTAGCAAATGGGTATAAGACTTTCTTCAGATACATAAGTGAGAAGAGGAACAGAAGAGGAAGGATAGTGAGGATAAAGAGAGTGGCAGAGGGAGACTGTGCAGAAGGGGACCAAGAAAAAGCAGACATCCTAAACAGCTACTTATGCTCAGTCTTCACAGTGGATGGGGGGGAGGACGGACCACCAGGGAGCAGCAAGAGTAAAGGGGGTGAGGTGGACTGAATTTTATTTTCAGAGAAAAGCATGCCAAGGGGACTTGCAGCTCAGAAAGTGAACAAGGCTATGGGACCAGGCGGGATATACCTAAGGGTACTAAAAGAACTCAGGGAGGTGCTGACTGCCTCACTGATGGCCTTATTCAACAGCTCACTGAAATCATGCATGTTTCCAGAGGGCTGTAAGAGAGCAGATATTGTCCTCTAAACAGGAGCAGCAGCAGGGAAGAGGCTAGCAGCTATAAATTGGTGAGCATCGCCTCAGTGGGAGGGGAATTAATGGAAACAATGAAAAAGGGAAGCCTTGTAGAGTATCTTAAATCCAGTGGGCTGCAAGACCAAAGACAGCATGGATTCACAGGGGGGTGGAGTCATCCCAAATGAGGGTGATCAAGGAAATAGATCGGGGGAAGGGCAGTGGACGTGGCCTGTCTGGACTTTTATGATGCCTTTGACACTGTGCCACACAGGAGACTGATTAAGAAATTGAGCAGCCTATGGGTGGGATCCAAAGTAGTGAACTGGGTTAGAAACTGGTTAACGGATAGACGACAGAAGGTGGTGGGTAATGGCAATCACTCTAACAATGGAAGAGTGGCCAGTGGGTTTCACAGGTCTCGGTACTGGGACCGGTCCTCTTCAGTGTCTTCATAAGTGACATTAGAGATTACCTGGAAAAGAAAGTATGCCTTTTGCAGATGTCAAAATCAGTAAGAGGTTGGACAATCATGAGGGATGGAAAGAATGCACAGGAATCTTAGGAGACTTGAGGAATGGTCAAGATCATGGCAGTTGGGGTTCAATGGCAAAAGGTGAAAAATCATACACCAATGGCATAGGAAACCAAGAACCAAGGGTAGGATGGGAGGAGGTACTGCAGATCACAAAGCAGGAATGGGACCTTGTGGTTATCATATCTGATGACCTAAAAGTGGCAGGGCAGTGTGACAAAGCAGTGGGTAGGGCCAGTGCGATGCAGGGGTACATTAGGAGAGGTATCTCCAGCAGGAGGAGGGAGGTGTTTTGCCACTGTATCGCTCACTGGTGAGACCCCACTTTGAGTACTATGTCCAGTTCTGCAGGCTGCACCCCTAAAGAACATTGGGGGGAGGCAGTCCGGAAGAGGACAATTAAAATGGTTCAGGAGTTGCACCAAAAGCCCTATGAGGAGAGACTAAGGGACCAACATGTACACCCTGGAGGATAGGAGAGCAAGACGGACTTGATAGAGAGGAGTAGCTGGCTAGGAAGAAAAGAGGGCATGAAGAAGACAACAAACCTTTGTGTTCGGCTGGTAAGCAAAAGTAAAAGAAAGAGGTGACCACTAGGGGTTTCAGAGCAGGAGCAGAAAAGGTAAAGACTAGCATTTGCAAGGTACATGGAGATCCAAAGGGAGGTATATCAAGTAAAACACGAAGATGCAAGCAAAGCAGTAAGGAGAACAAAGGTGCAAAGTGAGGAAAGAATAGCGCAGGGGTTATCAAAAGGGGATAAGGCAGCCGGCCCGGTGGCGCTGAGGTTGAGGTGCTGGATGCGCACCTTGCACCCTTGGCGGACCCGGTTCGAGGAGCAGGCACAAGAGTAGCGAGGGTCAGCGGGAGGGAAGAGATCGGCGTCGGGAGGACTGCTCTCTTCCCAGGAGGGTGGGATACGCCGCCTGGCGGAGCGACTCTGGTGGTAGCTATGGTTCGCTGACTGGAGCATCGTGGCACATGCCAGGGGAAGGGGCGGAGCTAAGGCGCCACGCTGCATAGCCGGGCTCCGGGTGGGAACAAAAGCAAAATGCCTCCTATGTGCCGGTGAGATGATGGTGGCCCTGATGGACCCTCCCACATCCCAAATACTGGCCCAGACGCGCCAACAAACTGCCTCCAGAGGACCCGACGACGTTCGGGTGGACCCCCTCATACTTAGGAGCCACCGCTGAAGAGAGAGTGGAATCAGCCCCAGAGATGGTACCGGGGGTTGG
Source organism: Neoceratodus forsteri (assembly GCA_016271365.2). Taxonomy (NCBI): domain Eukaryota; kingdom Metazoa; phylum Chordata; order Ceratodontiformes; family Ceratodontidae; genus Neoceratodus; species Neoceratodus forsteri. Next base: position 325,004,475 of record CM057454.1, on the reverse strand, counting down.
GTCTGCCTGGGGTTGATCGGGGGAGGCAGTCGGGGAGATGCGGAGGGTTCAGGTTGGGAGTAGAGGAGGAGTTCCGTGTGGGCACTCCTGAAGGATGCCCGGTATGACAGGAATAAATAAAATAAAAAAAAAAAAAAAGGGGATAAGGCATTTTAGGTATGTCAGCAAAAAAGGAAGACAAGGGAGGATAGTATGGTTAAAGAGGGAGGGTGGGGGCTACACAGAGGATGATCAAGGAAAGGCAAACATCTTGAGCATTTACTTCTGCTCAGTTTTCACAGTGGGAGGGAAATGAGAGAGATCACAAAGGGGCACCAGAAGCTTTGAAGGGAGAGAAATTGACAGTAGTCCATTTTTTTTTAGTGAGGAGAGCCCAGAAAGCACTTGACAACCTGAAAGTTGACAAAGCTATGGGGCCAGATGGGTTACAACCCAGGGTGCTAAGGGAACTTACAGAGGTACTGACTGCACCTCTGACAGACCTTTTTAACAAGTGACTGGAAACTGGTATGGTCCCACATGACTGGAGAAGTGCAGATGTAGTCCCACTTCACAAAAGTGGTAGTAAGGAAGGGGTGAGCAATTATAGGCCTGTTAGCCTGCATTGGTGGTGGGTAAACTGATGCAAACACTGTTGAAGGAAAGGGTTGTGGAATTTATTGTATAGAGAAGATGCAGGACCCAAGGCAGCATGGTTTCATAGAAGGAAGACACAAAATAAATGTCCAGTATAAAATGCAGTTTAATAATACAGCAGTAAACAAATGGTGCAAACCTCGTAAATGCTGACAGCAAAGGCCGGAGAGCAAGGCAGGGCCCCACTGACTTCAAGTTAGTGGGGCCCTGCCTTGCTCTCCGACACTTTGCTATTAGCATTTATGAGGTTTGCACCATTGTTTACTGCTGTATTATTAAACTGCATTTTTATTGGACATTTATTTTGTGTCTTGGCCTGTTGTGGTGGTGGGTAGTGTTTGATTCTGAGTTGTTAACTTTGAGCTTTTCTGGCAGCACACCCTGCTGTGGGGCGGCTGTCTGTAGAGGGTTGGGTTTCACATGTCAAACAAATCTGATAGACTTTTTTGACTGGGTGACCAAGGAGCTAGATCAGGGAGGTGCTGTGGACGTGGCTTACCTGGATTTCAGCAAGGTAATAAGGTGTGAGCCTGGATAAGGAACTGGTTAGTGAAGAGGACACCAAGGGTAGTGATGAATGGAGTGTGCTCCAAGAGGGGAGGGTGACCAGTGGGGTACTGCAGGGATCAGTGTTGGGACCAGGCCTCTTCAGTATCTTTATAAGTGACCTAGCAGATGAACTGGAAGGGAAAGTCTGCCTTTTTGCAGATGACACCAACATGTAACAGAGTGGACACACCGGGGGTGGGGGGGCTAAAATGTGCAGGGATCTAAACAGACTGGAAGAGTAAGTGGTCAAGGGTATGGCAGCTGGCTTTTAATGCCAAAACAAGTGCAGAATAATTTATCTAGGCCATAGGAAGCCAGGAGTAGAGTACAAGATGGGTGGAATGATACTGACAAAGTACAATCAGGAAAGAGACCTGGGGTAATTAAAACAGATGACCTAAAGGTAGCCAGGCAGTGTGACAAAGCTGTCAGAAAAGCTAGTGGGATGCTGGGGTGCATAGGTAGGGGTATCTCAAGCAGGAAGGAGAGAGGTGATTCTTTCCCTGTATAAATCACTGGTAAGACCCCATCTTGAGTACTGTATACAGTTTTGGAGACCACATCTCAGAAAAGACATAGACATAGTTGAGGCGGTCCAGGGGAGGGCTAACAAAACTTGTGCAAGTTCTACAACAAAAGCCCATGAGGAAAGGCTCAAGGAGCTGAATATGTACACCCTGGAGGAGAGGAGGGACATGATAGAAACCTTTAAATACCTTGCAGGGGTTAATAAGGTACAGGAGGAGAGTATCTTTTGGAGAAAAATGTGCTGTATAACAAGAGGGCATAATATGAAGCTGGAGGGGAGTAAATTTAGGAGGGATGTGAGGAAGTACTTTTTCAAGAAAGGGTGGTGGATACCTGGAATAGTCTTCCAGAAGAGGTAGTGCAACCAGAAACAGTAACTTAATTCAGAAATGCCTGTGACTGGCACAAGAAATCATGGGGATTAGGGTAGAGGGGAGTAGGGATTAGGATGTGAATTAAGCAGGGTCTGGGAAACATAATGAACAAACAAGCATTTGTCAATGCCGAATGTTTGCTTGCTGGCATTGGCATTGGTAGTGAAGGAGTTACAGAGCTGCGTAATAGGAATGGCAGTGAAGTATTGAACTGAAGCCAGCCCCATCACTACCCTGCAGAGAGTGACAGGCATTGGGGTGTGCCTTTGGGTCGTCAGGCATAACTGCCATGCCATTTCACCACACCCTACCCTGCAGACACTGACAAGTGACACGGTGTGCCTTGGGGTCTTTGGCCCTTATGTTCACCCCATTCCATCAGGAAATACGGTGAGATTGGTGCGGTATAGGAGAATGGGGTGAACTTTGGGCGAAAATCCAAAAGGCACACCGATACCTCTCAGTGGCTGCAGGGTGTGGGTGGGGTGGAATGGTATGAGCTTGCAGTGACAATCCCAAGTCACAGCCCTGATGCCTGTCATTCTCTACAGGGTGTGGCGTTATGGTGGGAAACCCTAACGCCTCAGGCATTCGTTGGTATTTTCACTCCAAATTTTCAACATGGTTTTTTGCGACCCCCACCTCATGAACAGTGGTAATATCAGTTTGTTAGCTGAAACCTGCTTTTGCACAGTGACTACAGCATTTGTCACCACAGGTGCAAAAACACATTCCGAACAGGATATGAAAAATGACAGCTGTAATGTTCATGGGGAGGTGTAAAAAATGGCAATGTTGAAAATCTGCAGTGAAAATATAAAAAAAAACTGGTGAAGTCACAAGCATGCATAGAAACTGTGCAACGCACACCCGTAATGTAATTAGTTTGAGGAATTTTACAGCAGATTGTCAACACAGGCATTTTGGAACCTCAGGTCATGAACAGTGTCACTGTGATTTTCTTTATCTGTCCCGAACAATGATTTCCCACAGCGACCACGCATTTCTGTGCTGAAAGTGTGAAAACACATTTCGGCCATGTTGTGAAAAATTACAGCTGTACTGTTCATAAGGAAGTGTGGAAAAATGCCACTGGTGAAAATCTGGACTGAAAATATTACAAATTCATGAACTTACGAGGGTGTGTGGAAACTGTGCAATGCTCACTCGTAACACAGTCATTTTATGGACTTTTGTCACCAAATTTTCAGCATAGCTATTTTAAGACCTCTGCTCATGACCAGTGTCACTTGATTTTCTTAATCTGTCCCAAACTTTGCTTGCGCACACCGACTTCACCATTGTGCGCTACATGTGCAGAAACACATTTTGGGCAAGCTGTGAAAAATGGCAGCTGTACTGCTCATAAGGAAGTGTGGTAAAATGGCAATGCTGAAAATCTGGTGTGTAAATATTAAAAATTTGCAAACCTGCGAGCGTGCGTGAGAACTGCGCAACGGCACTCCTAAAACAGTCATTTTTTGAATTTTTCACCAAATTTTCAACATAACCATTTTAAGACCTCTGCTCATGAACAGTGTCATTGTGATTTTCTTAATGTGTCCCAAACATTGATTTCACACACCAACTGCGCCATTATGCGCCACATGCATAGAATCACATTTTAGGCGAGATATGAAAAATTACAGCTGTACTGCTCATAAGGAGGTGTGGTAAAATGGCAATGTTGAAAATCCGGACTGCAAATATTAAAAATTCACGAACTTACAAGGGTGCATAGGAACTGCGCAATGCACGCTCGTAAAGCAGTCATTTTTTAGGGATTTTTTCACGAAATTTGCAACATAGACTTTTTGAGAGCCCACCTTATGAACACTGGCACTGTCATTTTCTTAATCGGTCCCAAAAGGTGATTTTCAGTGACCGTGAAATCACCCTTCGGGCCTGATTAACACCATGATAGTTCAAGAATTCATGAGGAGGGGTCCCAAAAAGCCCATGTTGAAAATTTGGTGCTAAAATTAAAAAAAAATGCCTGAGATATGCATCAAAGTTGAAAGAACCCTATTTATTACATTATACAGCTTACCGGCATTTCCTTAGTTCACGGTCGGCTTTGAAGAGTGCAGACGTGTTCCCAGTCCACCGAAGATCATCACGCCGGACTCCAGAGGTAAGTATGGGGTGAGGGGAGTGTGGAGAGGCAGGGTGTGCAGTGGGTTGGTGCAGGTGGGGGCAGGGAGACTACGAGGGACTGTTTTCTTGTTTACAGGTTTTTTTCCAAGATGACGCGGGACGTTTGCCACGCTGGGGTGGGCTCCCAGCGTGACAGCTGGAAGGCTGTTTTGAGGGGGGACTGGAGCCGATGGGGGATTGGGCACCCCGTCGGCAATGACAGTTTTGCCACGCTGGGTGGGCTCCCAGTGTGGCAGCTGGAAACTGTTTTGTGGGGCCTGGAGCCGAGCGGAGGATCGGGCACCCCATCGGCAATAACAATTTTGCCATGCTGGGTGGGCTCCCAGCGTGGCAACTGAAACTTGTTTTTTGGGGGTCATGAAGCCGGCGGAGTTGGGCACACCGTCGGCCATACAGTGCGTGCGGAGTGCATGGACACAATATGCATGCGCAGCAGGAGTGTGAGTGTGTGTGGGGAGTGCTGCCACCCAAGCAGTGTTCTCCCTTTCAACTGTACAGCACTGCATTTTGATCGCGCACTGTGTTTCTTGCACATGTGTGCAAGCAAACATAAAAAATAAATTCACATTTGGGCAGACTGGGTGGGCCCAGCGCCCTTATCTGCCATCACATTCTATGTATCTGTGTACCTAACTCACGAGGGTGAACATGGTGCAGGAGTGGAGTATCTTTCGAATAAGAAGAGCACCAGGACCAAAGGGCATGCAATGAATCTGGAGAAGGGGGTTAAGAGGGATGTGATTTCACTGAAAGAGTAGTAGATGCATGGGATAAACAGCCAGCGAAAGTGGTGGAGATGAAAAAACTGGGGTGCTTCAAACATTCATATGATAGGCAAATATTAGTAAATAGGCATGGAGGAAGGTGTCACCAGAGGCCAGTTAGGGTCTGCGGAGACAGACTAGGCAGGGACCATCTGGCAGACAGGGTGGGGCAAGTGGTCCTTTTCTGCCAACAAATTCTGTTTCTGTGTTTCTGAGCAACACCTCTGAGATGTAAAACATGAGAGAGAAACGATCATTGTTTCTGAATTCTGGTCTCTGCATTGCAGTGTACCGTTCTGTTACCCGGCTGCAGCATCAGACCAGCTCTCGTGAAACTGTGAGTGCAGAAAGGGTTAAGTAAGTCTCACAAAGGTTTTCAGTTGGAGCTGATACTCCTGGTGATATTTCAAAGAGCAAGGTAGCACCTGGCTCACTTAATTAATTGACAGAGTTAACGAATAAGACCACCAAAAGCCCCAAACATTGGACTGTTGATGCTGACATTCTGCTGCCTGTTTACCTAACACTGATGAGTGACAATGCAGCTGTATTGATCAACATATACTGAATACTGACAACAGCTGCAGAGAGAAGCATATCAAAAAGGCCCCCACAGAGTGGGAAACTGTCAGAGGGCTTAACTCTTCAGCGCTGGCAATGGCAATATACTGTAAGTTAAAATGCCTCAGCTGTCTGAAGCTGCATATTTCAAATTTCACCTCCGGAGGAAATGCACAGTCCTCAGGAGACAATGGCAGGAGTCTGAAGACTTGAGGACATTTGTTTCTTGTCCTCTAATTAAAGGAAACCAAGAGATGGTACTGCGGAACTGAAAAATGATTCACTGCAGAGTGTTCATATAAGCACATTAAAAAATGATTGCCCCCCTCTCCAGAGCAGCAAGGCTTATTACTAGCAGACCTGCTGTGTGCTATTCCCATATGTCTGGGTATATAAACTGGAACTGTTACCTATCCAGGCAACAAAATAAGACTTAGAATAATTAGCCAGTGTTGGAATTTTGCTAACCAGTAACCGTGGTATAATGTAAATGTGCAGCATAAAGAAAACACGTAGAGCAGCAATTTAAGCCCAATAAGCAGTGTCAGTTCTGAACAAAAAAATGACATTAATCCAAGTTCTTGTCTCTTTTCCAGTGACAGACCAACGGAAAGAATATTTTGTAAAGTCTTTGGGAAAAAGAGTCTCAGGAATATAAGGAAAAAGTACGCTCAAGTGTACGTAATAAGGTGGAATGGCACTGAGGAGTCCTGAGGACATTTAAACCACGAGTACATGAGTCACTTATATTTGTCACCAGAACCTTAGGATGCCATTGCAGCCTTATTTGCACACTTTTGGTGTATATGGTTATAAAAACATATTTCAGTTATCATTTTGGCTGTGCACACTCCAGTGCAGCTGACAGTCTGTGGTGTTTACTTTCCCTTTTGGTGCTGGAGGCTGCAGTAGTGGCACTGGAACAATTACAACCACTGGAAAAGTCCAGGAAATTCTCTGTTACTCACACTGTGTTACAGGAGTGTGTGTAACACAGAATTGCCTCGATGTTGTGCACATTGCTGAGGGCAAGATACAATGGCTGCAGGCAAAATTAACTTTGGTTTTCAATCAGCGAGTGTAACAACTAATAATTATATGAAATAAAGTATGGACAACAGTACAGCTAATAATTATATGAAAAAAGGTATGGACAACAGTTGAAACTCTATTTTTCACTTACCCTCAGTGTGTGATATCTGAATAAACCACTCCACCTATGGTCTTGTGGTTTACGAGTTGTTATAAAATTGCATGAAAAATTCCAGAAGGCTTATTGGTCGAGAGATGTCATCTGACCTTACTTTAACTCCCTATAATACATGGATGGGAACTTTGCCCTATTGAAAAGGCCATCATTTATTTCCCTGTATACCTGTGACTGATCTATCAATTAAAGCTGTATGCCTGCACTAATCAATCAATTACAGCCATATACCTACACTAATCCATCAATTACGGCTCGATACCTATACTAATTAAAGTTGTATACCTACACTAATCAAACAATTAAGCAATATTGCATGACAGGGTGCACGTCGTGCATGGATAATGTCACGCCTTGGGTGGTTGGGCATGAGGTCGCAAGCTGAGTGCGTCCAACACCTGAGAAGTGACGTTATGCCAGCACGACACACACCCTGGAGTGCATTATTGCTATTATACTAACTGCCAGCAGATTAAGCCTATCTATCAAGTCTGCTCGAACCTCAGATCCCTAATTGGGTGCCGAGGCCCTCCCCCCCCCGTTGTGTTCCAGAAACCCCTATCATCCATCCCCACCCCCCCCGGGCAAGGCCATCATCTGATACATCCGCTTTCTGTGTCTGTCCCACCCTCTCTTGAAGCCCTCCACTGTGGATCTCTGAACCAGCTCGCCAGGCAGCGCATTCCAAGGGTCCATCACCCTCTCAGTGAAAAACCTCCTCCTCCTCTTTTCCCCCCTCACCCTTCCACCTTCAAACCATTCCCTCTGGTGATACCTCCCTGCTTTAGTCTAAAGATCCCCTCCATGTTTACCCTATTTATTCCCTTGAGGTACTTGAAGACCTCAGTCATGTCCCCCTGTCTCTCCTCTCCTCCAATGAAAACAGGCAGAGCTCCTCAAGTCTGTCCTCATACGTCAAATCCCCTAGTCCTCATGTCATCTTAGTTGCCCTCCTCTGTACCCTCTCCAGGAGCTGTATGTCCCTCTTCAAGTGTGGTCTACAGTACTCAAGGTGTGGTCTAACCAGTCCATTGTACAGTGGCAGAATCACTTCCCTGCTGCTAGAGGTGATCCACCTTACGATGCATCTCAACATCCTGTTTGCCATGCTAGCTGCTCTCCTGCACTGCTCAGAGTTATTCATACATGCATCCACCATGACCCCTAGGTCTTTTTCCCCTGTTGAGGCCTCCAGCGCCTCCCCTCCCAGGGTGTACCTGTGTTTAGGGTTTCCCCGCCCAAGATGTAACACCTTGCACTTGGTGATATTGAAATTTAATTTCCATGTGTGAGCCCAGCTTTCCAGGGTGTCCAGGTTCCCTTGCAGGGCCAACCTCCCCTCTTCCCCCTCAACTACTGCTCCCATCTTGGAGTCATCAACGAAGAGACTCATTTCACACCCTATACCCTCCCTGATGTCCGAAGTGTATGCATTAAACAGGATCGGACCCAGGACTAAGCCCTGCAGTACCCCACTACCGACCTCTCTAGGGTTCGAGAGCTCCCCACTAACCACTACTCTTTGGGTGCGTCCAGCTAGCCAGTTTTCAATCCATCTGACCATCATAGGGCCTACTCCCAACCCAATCAGTTTCTCCACCAGACCATTTTGGGGGACAGAGTCAAATGCCTTGCTGAAGTCCAAGAATAATACATCCACAGACTTTCCCCTGTCCAGTTCTGATGTTACCCATTCATAGAACTCCACAAGATTGGTTTGACATGATCTACCTGGCACAAACCCATGTTGCCGACTATCCAGACCTCCCACCTCCTCCAAGTACACTCCCAATCGTTCCTTTAATTCTCCCACCACCGAGGTCAAACTGATGGGTCTATAGTTACCTGGTACTTCCCTCGACCCCTCTTTATGGATTGGCACCACATGTGCCTCTCGCCATTCCCTAGGTACGCTCCCTGTCTCAAGCGACCTGTTGAAGAGCTCCACCAGGGGTGCAGCCAGTATGTCCGCTAATTCCCATAGTCTTCGGTTGAATGCCATCCGGCCCAGGAGATTTATCTTTCTTTAGGGCCTTGAGGGCTAACCACACCCTTTCAGTGGAGATAGCATCATCCGTCCCCTCCACCTTACTGGCCTTTTTATCCTTATCCTGATGTGACACCCCTGGAGTACCTCTCCGTCCCTCTTGCTCCATTTCTGTTGCTCCCCTGATCCCACTCTCTAATGCTTCTATCCCCATCATGCCTGCTTTGTAGATATCCCATCCCCCTCCCTAGTGAACACAGAGGCGAAGTACTCGTTTAATACCTCTGCCTGGTCCCTCACCTCTTCCACCCACCCTCTTTCTGATCTCAATCTGCCGAGATGGCCCTTAGTTTTTCTCCGCTCCCCAATGTACCAGAAGAACCCCTTTTCCCCTCCATGTATCCCCTGTGCCAGCCGCTGCTCTTTACTGGATTTTGCCCCCCTCACCATCCAGGTGACTTTTCTAGATGCAAGATGGTACATTTCCTTTTCCCTATCCCCTCTTGTTGTTTTATATTTTTTGTAGGCCGGCTTCTTTTTTCTGACCGCTACCTGAACCTCACTGGACCACCAGCATGGTTTATGTGACCTTGCTCCCTTACGTTTCACCTTAGCGCAGGTCCTGACTGCCTCATGAAGTCCACATTTTATGACCTCCCATTACTTTTCCACATTTGTCATTGATGTAATCCCCTTCAAGTGATCCTTGAGAATATTTCCCATGCCCACAAAGTCTTCCCCCCTGAAGTCCACTGCCAGTGTCCTAGATCTCTCCCACCCTCCACCCATGCTTATTTGAAACCAGACAGTATTGTGCTCACTCCCAGTCAGGGGATCCTCTACAACCATGTCCCTTACCAGATCCCCATCTACCAGAACCACGTCCAGGACATGCCCCTCCCTTCTGGGCTCCATCACATGCTGTGTTAAGAACACATCCTGGAAGCCATCCAGCAGCCTCTGCTCCTTGGCCACCTTAGAGGACATGGTTCCCCAGTTTGTACCTGGCATATTAAGGTCCCCCATCAACACCACTCCTTTCCCTTTTGGTCCACATTGGGCAATGATGTTGTCCAGCAAACCATCCTGCAGAACATCACCCATCCCGGAGGATTATAAACTACACCCAGCTTGACCTTACCTCCTGCTGGGGTTCATATACAATGGCTCTTTTATTAACAACAACAACAAAAAGATTTAAAAAATGTTTTAAATATATTTTTAAATCAGTGTTGTGATAGAAACTTAGAAACATAGACTTTGACGGCAGATATGGAACGCTTGGCCCACCCAGTCTGACCATTTCCCTACCTATTTGATAAGCTGCAGATCCTAGTTTACGAACAGCCTTCTTCCTAACCCCCACCAGAACTGCCTTATGTCTGTCCCGTGCATTCTTGAATTCCCCCACTGTTTTTGACCCCACAACCTCCTCAGGAAGGCAATTCCATGCATCCACCACCCTCTCCATAAAAAAATACTTCCTCACGTTACCTCTGAGCCGTCCCCCCTCTGTCTTCAAATTGTGCCCCCTTGTTCTTGCACATCCATCTCTTTTTCTGAAAGATGCTACCCTCTTGGACTTTGTTGATTCCCTTGAAGTACTTGAATGTTTGCAGCATGTCCTCCCCCCCTTTCCTTGAGGGTATGCATATTGAGCTCCTTTAGTCTTTCTTTGTATGGCTTCTGGTGCAGACCCTGCACCATTTTAGTTGCCCTCCTCTGGACTGCCTCCATCCTGTCTATGTTCTTGCGGAGATGGGGTCTCCAGAACTGCACACAGTACTCCAGATGGAGTCTCACCAACTGTCTGTACAGAGGGATAACAACTTCCTGTTTTCTACAAATGAGGAAGTATATGTTTAAAAAAAAAGTCCACAATTCCTTATTTGCCCAGTAGGTGCTGCTGCTCCTACATGCTGCTTGATCTGTAAGTTTGAGTCACTCTGTGTGGTCCCTACCTTCACGAGGCTGTCACTCTGTAAGGTTCTCTGGTGTCATGGTGTCTCTCCCCCAGAATTGGTTTATCGGATTCTCCTCCTGGTAAAGGGAGAGCAGCTTTTTTTGCCCAGGTTTAAAACATGTAGCTGTTTCGTGAGGAGCGCAGTCATTTTGGGTCAGTTAAGAGCCATTTCTGGCTGGCCTGGTGGCACAGAGGGTTGAGGCACTGGACGCCATACCTCGCACCACGCCGATGACCCAGGTTCGGGAACGAGCCCAGACCACTGGGGGTCGGTAGGGGAGGGAAGAGATTGAGCATCCAGATGGACTGCTCTCTCTTCCCATGGGAAGGCTTGGGGTGCGCTCGCTCTTGGAGCGACCTCTGGCGGCAGCTGGAGGATCGCCGATCATAGTGGTGTATGCCTGGGGACGGAGCCACGGCACTCCATTGCCTTCCTGGTCGGGCTCCGCGAGGGACAGTGTCAACAAAGTAAAAAATCCCCGGCTCGACAAGGAGATGACAAGGGCCCCAGGGATCTCCCTCTCATCTCCAGTGCCGGGCCAGGCCACACCGGAGATCAGCAGCCAACTTCCCAGAGGGATGGACCCTCTAATTCCAGATAGAGCCGGCGAAGGAGGGTGGGCCCTGTTCCGGGGGGGGGGGTGATCCGGAGCGCTGGAAAGTCCCTCGGGGAAGGGTGAGCCGGTGTGGATGGCCACGGAGGGGAGAAGAAGGGGTAGGATTGTGTGGGCACCTCTGAAGGATGCCTCAGAGAAAACCGGTGCATAAACAGAATAAAAAAAATAAATAACTAAGCCATTTCTGTTAGGTGAACAGCGCAGCTGTTTTTGCAGAGTTCAGCATTTCTGTTTTATTTTCTCCTTGTACAATTTTTTAGCGTTTCTGATTTGTACCAGGAGAAACCACAGGACAACAACACTGAAGGCATTCAGAGGGGCCGGTAAGTTGAGGCAGCTCAGGGGGAGAAGGATGTGCGGGCACGAGCCGCTCAGTGTAACGGTTTGGTTTCCAGCAACATTTTTGTTTATTGGATTTAACTTGCTGGAGATGCATGTTAATGTGGGCACTGTAAGTTCTTGTGGTGGGGGGGACTGTGAGCTTTTAGCAGTGGAAAGGCAGTATGTTTGTGTGTGTCTGTGTGTGTGTGGGGGGGGAGGGGCATGCTTCGTACCTGAAGCGGTTTACTGCGGTGGTTCCTGTGGAGCAGCTGGATGATTTCTGACTTGGTTATGCAGTCATGTGTGTGCTTGAACTTCATACAGTGATGTTATACTCAGATAACATCACTGTCTCAGGCACACACTGACCAGTCAGAGCCCAGGATTCTTTCTTGCCATTGTATAATTAAAAGTATATACTTGCATTAATAAAAAGTATATACCTGCACTCCATTTATTTATTTATTTCATTATTTATTTAAAAGTTTAACCAGGAAAGACATACTGAGCTGAGAACAGCTCGTTTCCAGATGTGTCCTGGGGGAAAGGGGAGAAGGAGATAGTTAAACAATAAACTGATGAAAATAAGAAGTCAATTGCAGCAATATAGTAATACATGAAGCACAAATCTAAATAATTAGAGGCAAATTAATAAATGAATCCAAATAGAAAATAAAACACACTCTTCTATGTATAGAGAAAGGGAATAAGAAGAGGAGAGGGTCATAGACAGTTGTGGGTAAGAGAACAAAAGTCATAAAGAAGAGACTTTAAGGAGGAAGGAGTAGAGGCAGAATGAATAGAAAGGTGAAGTGACGACCAGAGTTTAAAAAATCGGTAAGAAAAATTAGATTGTTCAACAGTAGACTTTCTAGTAGGAATAGAAAGAGAAGAGGAATTAGTGTTGTGGAGAGGACAGAAGGGATTTAAGATAGGAAGGAAGGGGGCTGAACCAGAATTTGGATATAAAAGATGCACAATGAGAAAGGTGCTTATCATCAAGAGAGGGGAGAGAAAGTGATGAGAAAAGAGAGCAATGGTGAGTACGAGGAGACCAATCTAAAGCAAAATGACACAAAGAATGGAAAAGGGGTCCAGTCTGGCAAGGGAAGATTTAGGGGCACCACTGTAGACTAAGTCACCGTAGTCAAAGATAGGGAGAATCATTTTTACTGCAATTTCTCGGTGGGCAGGAAGCAGAATACTCACTTTATTCCTGTACAATGCTCCAAGCTTAGGGTGCTGCTTATAGTGAATTGCATCAATGTGTATGGAGAAATCAAGATGCCGGTCAAGGCAGCCCCCGAGGTACTTAAAGAAGGAAATCTCTTCTATCCTAGTACCTTCAAGTACTCTATTAAACCCTATGAGACACCACTAATGATACAATTTCACATCATTAGGAAGATAGCCAAACCAGTTCACAAGCTGCAAAAGAACCTGGAAAAAGACACTTACACAAAACCCTCCCAGACCCAGAAATCCTCCAAACTCCTAGCTGTACTCACTACACATGAACATTCGAACATATGAAAATTGCCAGCAGCAAAAGGCCATCATGGTCTATCTAGGCTGCTCATGAATGCAGCTAGCTCCCTATTCAGCATCTTCCCACCCCTCCCTTACCTCCTTCTCCCTCCCTTGCCTGTCCCACCCCTTCTTAAAGCATGTCACTGTGGTACACGCCACCACTTCGGCTGGTAATACATTCCACTTTGCCACCACCCTTTCTGTAAAGAAATGCCTCCTCACCTCCCACCTGAATCTACCCCCCTCCAATCTCATGTCATGGCCCCTAATGTATCTCCCCACCCTCCTCCTGAATAGACCCTCTGTGTCCATTTTGATTATCCCTTTCATGTATTTGAAGGTCTCAGTCATATCCCCCCTGTTCCTCCTCTCCTCCAGTGTGCACGTTTAACTCTTTTAGTCTGACCTCATATGGCAATTCCCTCAGGCTCTGAATCATCTTCATTGCCCTATGCTGCACCCCCTCCAGCAGCCTAATGTCCCTTTGTAGGTATGGGTGCCAGTACTGCACGCAGTATTCCAGGTGGGGTCTAACCAATGATCTGTACAACAGTAGAATAACCTCCCTTCTTCTCAAGGTAATTCCCCTTGCAATGCATCCCAGCATTTTGTTGGCCGTTGCTGCTTCCTTTCTACATTGTGTGGAATTGTTCATTGCTCCCGTGATGAGCACCCCCAGATTCTTCTCCGCTTCTGTTACCTCCAGCTGCTTGGGTTTTTTGGTCCGAAGTGCAGCACCTTGCATTTTTTTGCATTGAACCCCAGCTGCCATCTGTCAGACCATGCCCCCAGCCTTGTCAGATCCTCTTGTAGCCCCCACAACCACCACCCCCGGTCATCCACCACTGCGCCCATCTTGGTGTCATCCACAAATCGGCTGATTTTGCTGCTGATGCCCTCCGAGATGTCTCCAATAAATATGCCAAACAGCACTGGGCCCAACACCGAGCCCTGTCGAACACCACTTGTCACAGGCTTAGGGGATGAGTATTCCCCACCTACCACCACCCTCTGCTGCCTATCTATTAGCCAGTTCTCCACCCACGCCACCAGTTTTTCTCCTGCCCCTGTGCCCTGAAGCTGGATTCCAAGTCTCCCATGTGGTACTGAATCAAAGGCCTTACTGAAGTCTTGGTACAGGACATCCACCGCATGGCCCCTGTCAGTTTGCCTAGTTACCTAGTCATAGTATTCCACCAGGTTGGTCTTGCATGACCTGTCCCATCCCGCACCCCTTTCACCTCTAGTAGGGCCACTAGCATATCCTTTAGGATGGTCTCCATTAGCTTCCCCACTATGGACGTTAGACTTACTGGCCTATGGTTCCCCGGTTTGTCCTTGGGTCCACTCCTGTGGAGGGGAACCACGTGAGCCAGTTTCCAGTCCTGCAGTATGCATCCTGTGTCTAAAGATGAATTAAAGTCATCACCCAAGGGTCCTGCCAGGACCTCTGCCAGCTCCTTCAGCACCCTCGGATGTACTGCATCTGGTCCTGGAGCCTTGTCTACCCTCAATGCCCTTAACCCCTCCAGCACCCTCCCCACTGTGATTTCTCCATCTGTCAGCCCCCCATCTGTTTCTATCTTCCCTCTTACTATGGGTAGCACCCCTTACTTTTCTTTCGTAAAGACTGAACAGAAGTAGTCATTGAGCACTTCTGCCTTTTCACCCCCTACTTCCATCCATCCCCCCTCCTTCTTAATTCTTACAATTTGGTCCTTACAGCTTCTTTTCTCCCTGATGTACCTAAAGAAGTCTTTCACCCCTTTTTTATGCCCTGTGCCAGCCTGAATTCCCTTGCTGCCTTGTCTGCCCTTAACCCCCTGGTCACTTTCTTCACTTCTTTCAGGTATTCCTCCCTATCGTCCTCCCTTCCCGATTTTCTTATCTCCTGTAAGATGCCCTTTTCTTCCTCACCTTGTCTAGCACCCTTTTACTTATCCAGCTGGGTTTCTTCCCCATAGCCTTCTTAGTCCATGCTCTGCTGCAAGTTTCTGTTGCCTCCACTATCCCCTGTCTTATCAGTTCCCACCTTTGCTATGTGTCCATACCTGGTTGAATTTTGCACAGGAACCCCTGTACCACTTCTCTCATCATCTTAAAGTTGGCATTCCTGAAATCCAGCACCCTTGTGCCAGATGCCATCCTCTCTTTAGCCATCTGTAACTGGAACCATATTGTCCAGTGGTCACTCCCACCCAGTGGTTCCTCTACCCTCACATCCCTCACCCACTCCCCATTCGTCATTACGAGGTCAAGGGTGTTCCTTTCTCTAGTTGGTTCTTTGACCAACTGTACTAGAAAACTTTCCTGGAAGGCGTCCAGTATTACCTGCTCCTTTCTGCTGTTTGTGGTAGGGGTGTCCCACTCCACCCCTGGCAGGTTGAAGTCCCCTACTAACACCACCACCCCCCCCCCTTCCTGCAGTTCCTCCTGATCTGTTCTGCCAGTACCCTGTCCATCCCTTCAGTCTGAGAGGGTGGTCTGTGCACCACCCCCAGTCTTAGTGATCTATTTTTGGGATCCTGTAGTTGCACCCACAGTGCTTCTGTATGTCTCTTGTCTTCCTTCTCCCTTACACATTTTAATCCCTCCTTTATGTACATCGCCACCCCCACTTCCCCTTTTCCCTATCCTTCTGGTGTAATCTGTACCCCGAAACCATCATGTCCCAGTCGTGGATTTGCGTGTCCTGTGTCTCGGTTATAGTTGCCAAGTCCACGCTCCCCCTCCTCCAAGAGAGCCTGTAGGTCTGCCCCCTTATTCCCCAGACTCCTAGCATTTAGAGTTACCACCCTCCAACCCTTGTCTCTACCCCCCCCGCCTCTCTCCCCTTATGTCTGCTCCCTTAGTAGTTGCCTTCCTCCTTACCTTGCTATCACGGGAGTAAGCCCATTTGGTTTCACATCACTAGGCCTCTGAACACCACTATCCATCCTGCTACCCCCCTCTCCTAGTTTTAATGCTCCTCGATGTGCTTCCCTGTTCCTTGCCTTCAGTACATTTTTTCCTTCCTCATTTAGGTGCAGTCTATCTTTTGCATACAGACTGCTGTTCTCCCAGAACCCCCCCCCCCTCCTACCAGCCCATACCCCTTTTCCCAACACCAGGCCCCCAGCCATTTATTAAACTCTTGAATTCTCCCTTTTTTTGCCATGCTTGCCCTGGGAATGGGAAATACCTCCAAGAAGGTGACAGATCTGCTCGCTCCCTCACACAGAGGTCCCAGCTCCTCAAACTTCCTCTTAACCTCCCCTACTGTCCCATTAGCTAGGTCATTCATCCCCAGGTGCATTGTTAGGTGAGGCCTTTCCCTTCCCCTGCTTGCATACCTTAGCATGGATTGCCCCACCCTTTCTGCCTTCATTCCGGCATGGCTTCCACCCAAATTCTACTGTGCCTCTCCCTTTTGCTTCCCCACCTGACCCCTCTTAGTATCGAGTCCCCCAAGACCAAGACACCTCCCTTCTTCCCCTCCCATCCTTCCCTTCTCCTCTCCTCTCCTCCTTCCTCCTGCACAATGTCCCCTCCTATTGTCTGTGTTTCTCCCATTATGTTCTCTGTTGTACTCAACCCTTTTTGCCCCAATTCACCTATTTCTCCATCTCCCTCCTCAGTCATTTTGTTCTTTGTACCCATGGACTGTGCTTCCCCTTCCTCCCCTCCTTTGACTCCTCTGTTAGAGGTCTGCCCCATCTGAGCTCCCAGCGTTACCAACTCCCTGTACTCCTTCTTCTTGCACGTTTGTCTCCCGTACCTGTGTCACCCCCACTGCCCCCTTGTCCTGACCATCCCCCGTCCCTCTTATTCCTTGGTTTACTTGGTTTCACAGGACAAAAGTAGGCCAGTGGTCCATCGAGATTGTCCCCCACCACTTTAGTGGGAAAATGATTAAACCCCAGAGGTATGAGGCTCCATCCACTGGTCCAGGCTTTTTTAAAGAAACCAGTGGTTGGACTATCCACTAAATATTGTGGAAGAATGTTCCACAGTCTTGGGGTTCTTACTGTGAAGTAATTTAATCTTTTGTTAGTATTTGATTTTCTCACTTCAATCTATTTATTATTGAGCCATGTGGAGTTCCTTCTGTTTGAAAATTTTAAGCCACACTGGTCCATTTGATCCTGTGAATTAAGAATTCTGTATAATAAAAGCAAGTCGCCTCTAGTTCGTCTGCTTTGCAGAGAATGTAACCCAGTTTCCCTTAGTCTTATTTGATAACTACTGTTAGCCAAACGTGGTACTAGTTTAGTTTCCCTCCTCTGGATTCTCTCAATTCTATCAATATTATGTTTCAGAGAAGGGTTCCAAAAAAGGGACCCATAATCAGAATGGGGCCTAACATGAGTCCTAAAAAGGGGGATAATACATTCCTGTGTCCTGGAAACAAATGTTCTTTTAATATGAGTAAATAAAGCATTTGAGGTTTTACCTACCTTGGTGCATTGAGCAGTGGAAGACAACTTATTGGTAATAAGGACTCCAAGATCTCTCTCAGATGTGGAAGCTTTAAGGGGACAGTTGTTTAAGATGTAACATTGTTTGGCGTTGTTCTTTCCGTAATGTAACACAGTACATTTATCAATGTTGAGAAACATCCCATTGTCAACTACCCATAATGCTATAGTTTTAAGATGTTGCTCATAATAGTTCTGTTTGCAGCAGTTGACACTGCCCCCCAAGTTTAGTGTCATCGGCAAATTTAGAGAAAAGATTTTCAGCACTGACCTGCATGTCACTAATGTACACATTAAACTAGGTGGGTCCAAGGACCTACCCCTTGGGGACCCCACTGGTGACATGACCTATGTCTGATAAGGAACCATTTATTCTAACTTGCTGTTGTCTATTTGATAGCCAGCTAGCAACCCATCTTACTAAGTCCTGAGAAAACCCCAGATTTGACATTTTCTCAATAAGCTTGCCATGTGGCACCTAGTCAAAAGCTCTGCTATAGTCAAGCAGTATAACATCCATGGGAGTCCCACTATCAAGTCCCGAGCTTATATAATTATAGAAGAAAACTAGATTTGTGGTGCAAGAGTACCCAGGCCAGAAGCCATGCTGAGCTGGGTCAATTATGTCATTTAAGATTGATTCCCTTTCCAATAATTTTTTTAATGATTTTCTCCATAACTTTACCTATTACAGATGTTAGACTTAGAAGGCGATAATTTTATGGGTTTGAATTATTGCCTTTCTTGAAGATGAGTGTCTGTGGCATTTGCCCAGTTGTGGGTATTAAGCCTTCTCGAAGAGATTTATTAAAAATAAGCGTTAGAGATTTGGCAGTGATCTCTACAGTTTCTAACAGAAATCTTGTGCTAATATTATCTGGGCCTGAACTAGATGTCTTTTTCCGGGATTGCAGAGCTTCCAATGTATCTTTTTCTAAGCTACAATATTCTGTAGATATATTAATTGAACACTGATTAATTTTGGGGTTATCTTTTGTGGAAAAAAACTAACAGAACTGCATGTTAAAAGCATCAGCAATTTCTTTATCTATAGATATTAAAGAATTATTTACCAATAGGGGGCCAGTTTACCTATTATTCCCTTTTTTATTATTAAGGTATAAAAATAAAGATTTGTAACCATCTTTGGAGTGAGCCAGATGGAACTCCAATTTTTTTTTGGACTGTAGGATTGATTGTTTCAGGTGTTTCAAAGCATTTTTATATTGTAATTATAGATGTTCTTTATTAACACCCTCACTATTTTTTAAAAGAGAAAATAACCTCTTTTTATTTCTGATTTATTTCTTAATGATTTTATAGAACCATAATAGCATTTTTCCCTTTTTGTTATATTTCTTTTTTATGGGGACAAAAAGTTTTTCTAGCTCATAAATCCTAGATTTCAAGTATTCCCAGGCCATTTCCAATGATAGGGGGGATAAGGATTCCTCCCATGAGATTCTATTTAATTGTTCATTAATAATTTTAAAGTCAACATTATCATAATTTTTAAATTGTGAATGGCTTAGATACTGTGCAGTATTAAAGGTAAATGATAATATTATAGAATGATGGTCACTGGAACCAAGGGGGTCACTAATACATACATTGGAAATAGTATTCCCTATGTAGGATATAACTAGATCCAGTATATTATCCCCCGTGTTGGCTCTGTGATAAACTGTTCCAGACCTAAATCTACAATAAGTGAAATCAAATCCTTCTCGCAGTGATTTTGTCCAGATAAAGAAGTCCAATTGATAGTGGGCATATTGAAGTCACCTAAAACTAGAATATTGCTTTTATTTGCCATATCAGATATTTCCTTGTGAAGCATAGAGGTATACTCGGCATTGGCTGAAGGAGGTCTATAACAAGTACTGACCAGTATCTGGGGTTGGCCCCTGACTCGAACATTAACCCATATGGTTTCAATATCATTAGTCTGAGGGAGTTGAAAGAAGGTTATATCCTCTCTGATGTATAGACAAACCCCTCCTCCAGATTTGTTTAAGCGATCTTTATGATAAAGCTTATAACCAGATCATTTTGTTGCCCATATAGAGTCAGGGTCCCACCATGTTTCAGTTACCGATATAAGTCCGTAATTAGCCATGGTACGTTTAGCTTCGAGTTCTGCCATTTTTACCTGATTTAATGATCTTGCATTCAAGGAAATAACTTTATAGGTATTATTATTGACTGAATTTTCAAGAGAACAGGAAAAGGACATGCTCTCCCCCCAGCTTCTAGTTTAAAAGTTTATTGATGGCAGATAGGACACTCTTGCCCAACAGAGAACTTCCCCTTCTACTGAGGTGCAGTCCATCCCAGCTGTACAAGGGGTTATTTTGGTAAAATTGTTCCCAGTGTGTAAGGCATAAAATGCCCTGCTGGAGGCACCATTTTCTTAACCAGTCATTGAATGCTCTTATTTTATTTGATATATCATTTGTTGTCCTTGGCACAGGCAAAATTTCTGAAAAGCAGACAAGGCTGACTCTGTCCAATAGTATATTATTGAGTGCAGTGATGTCCTGTTTTAGATCATCCAAACTGGCTCTATTAATATTGTTAGTGCCTGCGTGTATAATAAACACTGGGTTATCACCCGTCCCCACTAGTACTTCTTTGACCACTGTAGCGACATCAGTAATATTGCCCCTCTTAGGCTAGTACATGTCTGATTGTATTTGTCTACATTGCAGACTGGACATTCTATGTGCTTGATTATAGAATCACCAATTACATAGATTTGTCTATCTTTGGTCAGGAGGTCAGTCTTGGTATGTGCCAGAGTCGACTTGTCCTCTGTGACCGCAGTAGATGTAGCCTCCAATTTAGGTTTAGACACTATTTGTTTGGTGGTTTTCACTTTATTTTTGGACACAGGACATTTAAGTGGTGGGCAGGATGCAATCATAGTTCCTGAAGGGTTGTGTGTAGTCTCTGTTTGGGGGAACTGAACAGTTTCTGTAGTAAGGACTTCATAGCTGTTAGACAAAGGTAATAGGGGTGCACTATGATATATTTGCCCTCCCCTGCATTTAGTTTTATGTTTAGTGACCATTTACCAGTTTTCCGTTTCATCAGCAGGTGAGAGTGATGGATCTTGATTATTGGGAGGGTCACATACTGAATCAGAGATTTCATTTGGGACTTTTGAGACCTCCCATCTTTTTTCTTTTCCTGGATGTCTTTTTTGCTTCCCACACACCATTCCCTCCTTGCTGCAAGAGACCTTACAATAACCATCCTAATGTATAATGATTAAAACCCCCCACAAGATTTAACCCTAGGACTGGTTCTAGCTCCCTCTTGGACCTTATACTCACCACACAGCTGGATAGAATTACAAGTACACTGGTTCTTCCTGATTCACTGAGTGATCACTCCCCTGTATTGTGTTTTTGGATGAATAAGGCCCACAAACCACCAGCTAAAACTGTTTGTCATCGGGTCCTCAAAAAAGGAAATCTTACCTACTTTAAAACCTGCCTTGCTCAGTGTGACTGGTCCCCCCTCAGTAGTTTCAATAATGTGGATGATGCTCTTTTCTACTGTATCTCCCAGTTCAACAAAGCCTGTGATCTTTGCCCCATTCCTTAAAAAAAGTTCAAGGGCCCATCCAACCCCTGGATCTCCACCTTCTTAATAAACCTAATGAAACAGAGAGATAATCTATGGCATCGGGTGAAGGCTACTGGGAAAATAGTGATATGCAGCTCTATAGCACTGCCAGAAATCTTTGCACCCATGAAATCCACGGGGGAAAAAAAGAATACTTCAATGGGGAGTTCACAAACTCATGGGGTAACAGCTGTTACTTCTGGGAAAAGCTTAAAGACCTCACAGGCAAGCCTAATAAAGCTTTCCCCTCCCTGCTCCAGGTAAATGATGTTAACGCACAAGACCACAAACTTATAGTGAATGCTTTTAATGATGCACTCACTGATCTAAGTGGTATACTCTTGCCTGACTTCTTCAGTTCTCCCAGATCTGCCCAAGTAGTCACCTCTGCCACCTCCTCTCCAAATATCCCTCCCTTCTACATGTAACACTGTCCGAGTCCAAAAATACATACAGAGGTTCCTTGGTAAGTCCAGGTTCAGTGGTGACACCTTGGGTCTTAAACTTCTACACCTCTCTTTATGCTGTCATTGTTCCTCTCACCAGTCTCCTTAATTTAGCTCTCTCCCTTAGGCAAGTCCCCAGCCTTTGGAAAGTTGCTATAGTCACACCGGTCCATAAAAGTGGTGACAAGATGCTAAGTAATAATTATCGTCCCATATCCATCCTTCCCCCCCCACTCTAAAGCCCTTGAGTGCATTGTTGCCGGCCAGCTTACAGAGTACCTTGCCAAGTATAACCTACAGTGCCCACAACAGCATGGCTTTAGAAAGCCACACAGCACCACCACTGCCCTGCTTGCTTACACCAATTACACACATAAGGCCTTGGACAATGGCCACCTAGTTAGATCAGTCTACATTGACCTAACTAAGGCATTTGATACAATTTATTTATTTATTCATTCAGGAGATTTACCAGGCAGGCATACTGAGCAGGGGACCACTCGTTTCCAGATGTGACCTGGGGAGATACAGAGAAATACAACCAGGACAAGTACATACAGGCAGTGGCAGAGCTAGAGGGGGGGCTGTGGGGGCAGTTGTCCCTCCTGGCTGCCCCAGTGTGGGTAGTGGTGCCTGCCACCATCTTTATTCACTGTTTAGTGCCCATTGTGGAGCCCGTGATTGACTTGAATGACCCCCCCGGCTCCCAAACACTCCCAAACCTGGCTCTGCCACTGCATACAGGGATAAAACAAAGTACGAGTAGTTACAAAGCTGGACTCTTATTTGATTCAACAGCTGTTACAAGGTTTAGTCCTAGATACAGAGTATAGACTGGCAGAAATCATACAGGTACACAGTCATTTTGCTGGGAGTTTATAATGGCAGGGTACATTTGGATGCACCTTGGTTGTAGATCTGGGTTGCTGGTAGCAGTTGCACATGTCAGAGAAATGGTCATGGAGAAGCGGGTTAAGGAGTCTTGGGGTGGAGGTAAGCCTGATACCAGCAGGAAGATCATTCCAACATTTGGTCAAACGATATTTGAAGGCAGATTGGCCCGTTGATGTGTGCATGAATGGGACTTGGTGGAGCCTGGAAGGGTGGATCATCTGAGAGAGTAGGCCGGGGTGGGTTGTGCCGATAAGGCAGAGCTGATGTAGGGAATTTGTCCAGAATTTAGCTATGACATTTGCTCAGTGTATCTGTCAATGGGACTCAAGCAAGTGTAGTGCTAGGGAGCTGTATAGGTCGCAGTGATGGGTTGTGGGGGGGGGGGGCATTCCAGGATGAAGTGACAGAAGGAGTGAAAGAGGGTGTCTAGGCTGGTCAAGGTGAATGAGGGTGCTGAGCCGTAAACCACGTCGCCGTAGTCAAAGATAGAGAGAATCGTTTTATGCACTATTTCCCTCCAGACCGTGGTGGGCAAGCACCCTTTATTGCGATAAAGTGCGCCCAATTTGGGGTGCAGTTTTTTGTGCAGCGAGTCAATGTGAGTGGAGAAACCATTCCCTCCTGCTCCACACACTCCCTTTTCTCTGGCTCTCCTCAGAGGGTACTAGCTGGTTCAAAAGCTACCTTGGTGTATGTACCCAGCAAGTTAAGATCTGCAACACTGTCTCAAACAGTCTTCCTGTATGGTCTGGAGTCCTGCAAGGCTCCATCCTCAGACCCCTACTCTTTAGCTTGTTCATCAATAATCTCCCTACTGCCTGTAACAGCAGCATGGTCCTTTATGTGGATGATGCCGTCCTCTTTCCTCACAGCCCTGACCCATTTTTGCCAATTGGTGACCTACAATCAAACTCAAGTTGTTGGAGACCTGGTTTGAGCAACACAAACTGCTCATGAATTACAAAAAGACCAAGGCCATGCTCTTCTCTAACTCTCACAATGCGCACAGAGCTGCTAGCCTAATTATTTGCAACAACTAAAACCAACCCCTTGAGCAAGTTCAAGGGTTTAAATACTTTGGTTTAACACTTGATACTGCTCTCTCATGCAGTCTCTGTATTAGCCAAACTGCTAAGGTCATCAACTCTGGGATTGGGATCCTATATCATTATCGCCACTATATGACCACTGAGGCTCTGAGACTGGCGGTAACCAGCTCGATCCTTTCACTTGTTGATTATGGTTTAGTTATCTACGGTGCTGCCTCTGACACCTCCCTAAAGAGAATTACACTTGCGCTGAACAAGTCCTGCAGACTAGTCTCTGGCTCTGATAAGAGGACCCATACCTGTGAACTCTATGAAAGAACCAACTGGCTTCCTCTCAAGGTTAGGGTCTCCTACCACACGTGCCTACTTGCAAAAAAGATTAGTCTTGGCCTCATTCCCCCTTCACTGAAACCCTAATCTTGCCAGCACCTAAAACCCAGTGTACATGGAGCACCTCTAAGTTATCCTACCTCGTCCCCTTTTTCAGGACCTTCCTGGCTCAGTGGACTTTTGCTTTTAGAGCATCCACTCTTATTAACTGTCTCCCCTCTGTCACTGAACCAAAACTAAGTGCTTTCAAACTCAAGCTTTGTCAACACCTCCTCACTCTAAGTCACTGTGATTGCTTTGCCTAGTTTCGGCTTCCTTGCCCTGCCCTTCCACCCTTTTTTTCTCCAACTACTCTCTTACCCCCTCCCTCACTACACTCCCATACCCCTTCCTTTCCTTCTACCCCTCCTCTTCCTCCCTCTTCTATCCCACCACCACTCTGTGAATTCCTGCTTGCTGCACATCCCATGTCCTGCACGCTCCCTCCCACCCTTCTCTCCTCCCCGTCCTCTCCTCACACCCCTTGACTTCTCATCCCCCATTTTCTGTCTCTCTCCTCTCCTCTCCTCTCTCCCTGTGTCTACCACTAGTCAACTGGAAGCCACATACCCTCTTTTCTGCTGTTCCTCCCCTTCTCTCCCTCTTTCCCCCTTCTCTCACCTCTCCTTGCCTGCACTTTCAGCCCCACACCAGCACTTACTGTACTTGATTAGGCCATGCTCTGACTGCTTTACTGTACCTGCAGTTTTGTCTCATGCTTGTAACATTGTGATCATGTGATAGTAACCACCTTGTTTGTACCCAAATTTGTTGTATCCTCCATGCTCAACGCGAAATCTTTGTAAAAGAACCTCTGGTTCAAAGGTTATTGTAATCCTAGTATTCAATAAATAAATAATATTCAACAAACAGTAATTAAGGGTGGCATACAAGGATATATAAATACAAAATCTCACATGCCCCCACAATGCAAAGCATCATGGGCTGCATATGCAAATCACCACAGAATATTATGCTGGTTCAACTTTAAGCAGAAATGCATGGTGCCGAAAGGCCCTCGCTGGAGTTGCAGAGGTGCCAACAGAACATGAACCACGTGTTTCTTTCTACCAGGACTCATCAGTATGCCTCGTCTGTTTGACACCCCAGTGGAATGAACCAGCTACCCTAAGATGGTCTGCCTGGGTTATGTTGTGGTGAACCTAATTAAAACAAAAAACAATTTAAAAGACAAAGAACCTCTGTGTTCAACCAGCATAATATTCTGTGGTGATTTGCATATGCAGCCTATGATGCTTTGCATTGTGGGGGCACGTGTGATTTTGTATTTCTTTGAAACTTGGCTTCCCGGCCAAATGCCCTTTGGGGTAACCATTGCCTCAGTGCTTACACACAGAGGTTCTTTGTCTTTTAAATACAAGGATATATACCCATAGAGGGGGGCTAATTAGGGTAATCCTTGTATCCCACCCTTACCTATTATTTATTCTATATATAAATGCATGTTCAGGTGCTGAATCTTATTTTCCTCCCCCAGAAAAACCTATTTACTGGCCAATATCACTGCACTTCCAAACAGAAAGTAAAAAAGCCAGTAGCTGCCATATTGAAAATACTAGCTTTCACTATCTCAGTATTTGTAAGTAATTTCTTGTAAACCAGCCACAACTGTTTATCAAAAAACTACAGTGCCAGCAACAGGACCTTAAAGAACATTTCCATACTAGGTAATGAAAGCATTGTAACTCTCTGGACCTAAACAGAGCTCTGTGGCCTCTGACAAAAAAGCTGTTTTCACTCATTCACCTGCTAAGCACATCAGTACTATAGCAAACACTTTTGGGGACTCACTTTCAAAAAGTCATCACACACTCCTCAGTACTCTGGGGATGGGATGGCATCAGGAAATAAAAACTTGTACACACTTACAACTTTTCCCAAGCTGCCATATGTACCACAGAGCAATGCACTGTCTTGTCAGGAGCCTGGCACCTTCAACTAAGTGCTTGTTCTTCAGCACCGTGAGTGCACATCGGCACAACATAGATTGGGGAGTCAGATCCAAATAGAGTGGGCATACTGCACTACAGTTTAAGAAATATAGATCATTCTCAAGTGCAGCAAGTTGGGGGTCAACTGCACTGGGCAGGACGAAATGAGACAGACTGCAAGTCTACAAACATTACAAAAAAGTGAGATATCTGCCATTTCCATTGCTTTCCAATACCAGTAATAGGCTCCCGTGCCTCGACTCCACTCCTGATATTGAACGGGAGGTGGGGATGGCACTGCCTAATCGAGCATTATACAAGCAATCAGCTTCCATACCTCAGCTCCGCTCCTGCTGTTCAAGGGTGGTGGTGGGGGGGGGGGTTGGCACTGCCTGACCAAGTACTAACAATCTTAAAACTCAAGCAGATCATTAAACATGCTCACAGTGTCACAGCGCTACCTGCTGGCATAATGCAATAGAGAAACAACATGAAAGGAACTATTTAATTAAAACCAGTTTTTATTTGCATACATATTACAAACAGATTTTTTTTTTTTACTAGGGGGACTTTAAATTTTTTTGAAGTACTTATTGAAAGTAAAGAGCCTTTTTATAAGTGTGATAAACCACTCCAGGGTGTGCATTAAAGGATTTTAATGCACTGTCTAGTGACATAAGGACACTCGGCCTTAGGCCTTGTGCCTCACCATGCCCCTGGGGCATGCATAATCAGAACTGTCTGATAATAAGAAATGGTGAAGGACTGCACCAATAACAGCTACAGATGCTTGCAGTTTAGATGGAGATTAACATTAAAAGAAATTATAATAATGTTAATAGAGTCAAACTTTACTATGTTTCTTCATCGACCGAAATCACTATTAGGAGGGGGCAGAAATGTTCAGTATCCACCCATAGAGACATCAGAGGCCTACTTTTGGTAGTTTTTGGTCTCTCACAATATTTCAGAATGTTCATAGAGATCTGTTCCAGAAAAAAAAAATACATACATTTGCTTGAAACTGAGACACATGATTCCTTGGGGGGAAGGTTTCCCAGTTCTGTAGTGCCCCCCCAGCCAGAAATAGAGCAGCATGAAACAAAAGAATACTTGTTTCTAACAAATTGCTATTTCATCATTCACATTCTTTTTTTCTAACTGTGTTTTATGTTTTGTACAATCAATTATGTCGACACAGTTGTTAATAGTCGACACATTTTTCAGGCTTGATGCAAAGATGTGGTGACATGTTTTACAAGCTGTTGGAAAGGTGTCAGCAAAAAGAATCTTGACACTTTGTGTTGACATGTCATTGCAAAAACATGCATCAACATGGTTTTATGTGTACTGACGTAAAATGTTCACAGACGTTTTAAAATCATTTTTTAGAAGACATTTTGTATACCTTTGATGAGTTTTCAGCATACTTTGTGTCCTGTGTAATTTTCAACATAGTACAGTAGCTTCTGATGCCTCTGGTCTTGTAAAACACACTTCCTATTGTTCTCAACTCTTTCTTGCTTTTCAGACGTTGACTAAAATGACAGATAGGCAGCTGTGCATCACAAGGCTGTAATTCTACCAAGTGGTTATGGTGCTGCCATAAGTGCACTAGAGCAAAGCTTCACGCCAAGGCAGTGTGTGTAATAAATAATAATTCCTGAATACCATGCGTAATAGGCTATTCTTTATTTGCATCCAACATATGAATTTAAAGCCTGGTATGTGTTATTCAGTTGCTACATATAGAGCCTTTTAGATCCAGATCCTCTTTGAACCCTACTTGGGCACACTCAGTGACGGATCCAGGAATTGACAGAAGGGGGAGTGCATTTGGATACGAAAACCAAACCTCACTAGGGGGGTCTGGGGGTATGCCCCCCCATGAAATTTTGAAAATATACGTGTGAAATGGTGCATTTTAGGCCCAGTTTCAGCCACAAAGTGTTGACTAACCCATCAGAAAATCTCTTAGTTCCCTTTCAATCACAAAGCAGCTGTAAACACTAATGGCTGCCTCACAGGGCTATATCAATTCTGAGGGAGATGTCTGGTTGTTCTGCTAGAACAACCAGGCATGTCCATCATCTTCCTTCCCATGCCTTATAAGAGCAGCTACACAACCATGATCTGGAGAGCCATTAATAAGGGCCGTTAGTGTTAATCACCATCGCATTTTAGTTCATATTGATTGAAATTATAGATTGTCAGCAATGCCAAGGGACCTGCCAGCTCATAAACTTCATTGGCATTTTTTAATTTCACCTCAGTAAGAGCTGGCACTTTGCTTTGTAATTCTGATGTGCACAGGACATGTAGGAAATAAAGTAATATGTAACTATATACTGGGCAGTAAAGCATACATCCCACAGAAAATTGGTGTGGTCTTCAACAGGATGCACAGGTTTGCCCTTGCTGTGACAGCCGCTTTCACCCCTGCCATCTATATTCAAGCATTTGACTACTATCCCTGGACACTTACTGCAAACTTAATTAGGTCTTGGTACCGTAAAAGTATTTAACGTTTCTAGTATGACTACATTTGCATCCCTCTCACTAAAACTTTTAGTGAGGGGGCTGCACAAGTAGTTAGATTAGAAATTTTAAACTTTTGTGCAGTACTAAGAACTAATTACAGTGCTAATTCACCAGCTTACGTATGCCACAGGTCAAACATATACTGGGGGTCCCCAGAACCTTTAAAACACATAGGTAGAAAAGCATTTGCTGCTGGTGCTGCCCCAGTCAGCTCTGACTCAGTCAGCTCTGACTCATATCCTGACAACATACCTGTAAGCCTTTTGTCACTGAAATGAGGGACAGTGACGGACACGGACTCTCATAATGAAGGACACATCTGTAAACATGGAGATACAAATGCAGAACACTGTGGAAACCATTACCTTTATTTGTACAAAGTTTCTTTTTATTTATGTATGTATAGATTAGTATTAATTTCTGCATTACAGTCTGAATTTACAGCACATTCTTCGAGTGTGCAGCCACTTTTTCCATGAAGGATGAATGAGGGCCAGGGCAAATGCAAGTGTCCCTCATTATGAGGGACAGCCATCATTTTACCCCTCAAAAATTTTGACTGGTAAAATGAGGGATGTCCCTCACAATGAGGGACATCCATCATTTTACCCCTCAAAAATGTTGACTGGTAAAATGAGGGATGTCCCTCACAATGAGGGACACTTGACAGGTATGACTAACAGTGCTAGTTGAGAGATTTGCTGATCTTCAATCAAATGGGCCACGTGTTCTCCCATCTCCAGGAACATTATTATTGTCACACATCCATCCTCACTTTACCTCTTGAACCTCTCCACACTTTTAACACTACAGCACCCCCCATTGTATTGCACTACAGTGTCAGTTATAAGAACTAAGCCAAGTATCTGGTGTGGGGCTAGAACACACAGCCTTCCAATCTGCTGGCACCAGAGGCATGCTAACTACTGAGCCAGTGACACTGGAATGACTGCATTTTACTACCCAGATTTTTCTGGTCTCTTAGCAGTCTCTAGCACTGTACCAAAATTCAGCTCACCAACTTCACTTAGAGGGGCTTATTTTGTATCAGGGATCCTGTACTGTACTTCCTTATAGATGAACAATCAGGTCAAGAATTAACAAAAAGAATTAAAGCAGTCCCAGATTAAATAATTATTTTGTAACAATACAAATTTATTTAGTGGTAGCATAGCCTAGAGGTTAGAGCAGCGAGCTGCAAATGAGCTTGGTAAATCCAGCAGACCTGAGTTTGATTCCTACAACCTCCACTTGCATACTGCACAACTCCGAGCAAGTCACTTAACCTACCCAGTGCTCATAGATAACCCCCTGAAAACAGGCACTGATTAGTGGACTTTACCCTGCTACCAAAGAATCTCCCCAAAAAAGCGTAATGAATGCAAAACACCAAAATGACAGTATTCTGTGAACACTTTTAAAGC
Source organism: Neoceratodus forsteri (assembly GCA_016271365.2). Lineage (NCBI taxonomy): Eukaryota > Metazoa > Chordata > Ceratodontiformes > Ceratodontidae > Neoceratodus > Neoceratodus forsteri. Next base: position 324,974,516 of record CM057454.1, on the reverse strand, counting down.
CAGTAACAGTCATATACTTGCAAGTAGAACATTCAAAGGGTCATCCTCTGGCAAACAATAACAGCCGGCTGTATAAATCCAAATTAAGTAAACTAATTACGTTAAGCAAGGAGATGGTTACAGCAACAATGTATTATTACTCTGAGACTATTTTATTATACAGCTTTATAGCTGTGCTGCTGTATCAGTGTGCTTGCTTAGCCTACTTAGTTTACTTAATTTAATACAATATTAGCTGCTTCTAAATTGACATGGCAAGCCCTAGCTGCAGGAAGAGAACCAACATCAGAGTTAGTGCTTACTAGAAACCGTCCTTGACAGATGACAAGCTGACTAGAGAAACGTAGTGCAATTAGTTCCAAGAAAACCCTATTAACTTTAGAGTAGTCCCTTGCTTACTTATTTATTGAAATGTTTCACCAGGAGGGCACAGTGAACAACAAGTTGCCCATCTCACACAGTGCACCGTAACAGTTTTAAACCAGGAACACTACTTTCAAACATTAAAGTGTATAATCTGCTGCTTTCAGTCAATCAATCAATCAAAGTCTTTATTTAACCAGATGATCACCGTTTATCAAGCTAATTTTCGAGGTGGACCTGGGTTTGTTAAAAAGGGACAATATACACTGAATGCAACACACAAGAAAATAGTAATAATGCAAATAAAGTGAGATACAATAATACAGTATATACAAAGTATCAGCAGGTAGCATTGACAGTACTATATGTTTGGAACAGAAGATACAATTAGTTTTGGGTTGGACACATTTTTTCATAAAAGTAAAGAAATATACATATCAGGTGCACCGAACACAAATAAAACCTAATATAAAAAGATGTATAGTGATATGGTATGGAGAATTTAGAGCTGCAACCAGGGTCAAAGGAATGTGGAAGGGACATATATGGGGGTAGAAAAAGGGGAGAGGGAAAAGTCGATTATAGATGTGATCAGTCTTTTAACAGTAGTAATTAGAGTGTGCTTGGACTTATAGGAGTCACTATTTAGGGTAGATAAGCACAGGACTCCTTATTATGATGTAGATATAGAGATTTAAAAGCTGCTAGGCTGATGGGGTGAGTTAATTTCAGCTTGTTCCACAGTTGAGGGAGCACAAAGCTGATGGCTGCTCTGTCAATGCGAGATTTTGCTTTGTAAACATAAAGGTAGATATATGAGGTGCTTCTCAGGGCATACTTGCCCAGAGTGCACAAAGGTAAACAGACAGAGATATACTGGGGCAGTTTATTTGAGATAGCTTTGTATATCCAAACTGCAGCATTTTTTTACCATCTGTAAGCAAAGGATGACCATCCCACTGCCATGTGCAATGAACAGTAGTGGGCTGAGTATGGAAGACACGTGATAAATCTTACGGCTCTGTGATAAAGCATATCCAGTTTGGCTAGGGTACCTGCAGGTCCCTGACTATATAGAAAGTCTGCATAATCCAATAGGGAAAGAAAGGTAGTTTGAACCAGTTTCAGTGTAGCGTCTCTTGTGAGGAGATTATTAATCCTAAAGAACAGATCAAGTCTTTGTCTAAATTTCTTTGCCAGTTCTTCTAAGTGATCTGTGAAAGTAAGTCTATGGTCTAACTTTGGTACGTAGTCCAACGGCTCACCTAGAATGGTAGTGATCTGCGGGAGTGTCCCAGCAATTGCAGGATTTATTGCATTTTGAAGGGGCAAGAGGAACATTGCTTTGTTTTTTTTGGTTTAACTTACCTACCCACACATGTAACTTGTAGGCAGCATATAATGGGAAAACAGCAGACTGGCAAGCAGGGAAACAAACGGGTCATTGGGAGATGGCACTTAACGGACGAGTCACCAGGCAGTGACACTTAACAGAGGAGTGCAATGGGGGGAAACAGCAGCAGGCAGGGAAATGAAAAGGGGCACAGGGTAGTGGAATGGGGAACCGGGTCACTGGGCAGCAGCACTTACGAGCAAAATGGCAGCTAACAAGGCAGCAGACAATATCTTTGAGCAGTCCCTGAGGCAATTATTTTATACCTCAGGGGGACTGCTAGCATGCCAGCAGGAAAAGAAAAAGAATGTAACATTCCAGAAAAGCCTCTGAGAGGCTGGATCAGTTATTCCTATTGGTCTGTGCATGGGAGACTCTCCACAGACTGATACGAATACACAGGAGGATAGTAAATGTTGGGCTGTCCGAGAGCCGAGTGAGAATATCACTGGTGGCACCAACCACTGCTAGTACCCCCTCTAGGCCCTTGAAGTTTTATTACTTTACAACACTAGAGCATGCCATGCTCTGTGAGTTGGTATGTGTCTTCCCCCGCGTGTCTGTTGCTTATCCTAGAATTGAATTACATGAGGGAACAGAAGACACATACCAGTGTAGCTGCTTCATTTTGTTAACTAATCAGGGCGAGTGCCCCTGCTCATCAAAGGAGGTGGCACGCACGCATGTGCCAAAGCATGCATCCACCTCTGGCACTATTTCAAAATGCTTTCCCCCTCCCTAGGTGCCCAGGGATAGTCCCAGTGCCAGATAGTTTTATATTACGATTAGTGTCAATGCCTTAATAGGTGGCATACTCGCTTCTGAGGCTGGAAGAGTTTGAGGCTGTGTGTTCTAGCCCCTCAGCAGGAACTTGGGTTAAAATCCCAATAGTGACATAGAAGTGCTGCATGAGGGGAATGCTACACTCCTGAGGTGCCATCTTTTGGATGAGACATTAAACCGAGGTCCTGTCTGCCTGCTTTGGTGGTTGTTCAGGTGGATGTTAAAGAGCCAATGGCACTTCTCAGAAAGAATAGAGATGGAAGAAAACATATAAACAGTTACAAACAATCAGCCACCAGGTGCATAAAACAATACTGGGTTAAACACACAAAAAAATCACCCCCCCAATAATCCTAAATAAAGTAATACCAAATGGCAAAACAGAACTAATTAGCACTGTCCAGGGCCACCTTTCAGATCCATAGTGCCAGAAGCACAAAAGTACATGAAAGATATAGAAATAAAAAATACATTGTAATTATAACCATGAAACATTCTGCCACAAAACCTGCCACTGAGGCCTTGATAATTTATCATGTTCCCAATTGTACACTATTCTTATACCAATAACACTTATTGGGGGGGTGCAGTTTTTGCTGAAATAGATTTAAGCATCTTGTTTGCCATATTCACCACTTGATGCAACCCATAGCACAGAAGTTGCTGTAGTCCCAGCAAAACCAATCCTTCAAAAAAGAACAATACATCGAGTTGGCATAGGTGGTGGATGCAAGAAGTTCCTCTTCCCAACATGTAACCAAAATCACCCAAAAATCTTCAGTATAGGACACAGGAAAAATAGATGTTCCATTGATTCTACCTCTTGGACACAAATGTCCCAAAGACATTGTCTTTCATTCATACTCTTGTGCATATGATTCCCCCTAACTTGGAGCTTTCTGTGCATACACATCCATATGAAGTCCTTCATTTTGGGAGAGATTCTGGCGATAGTGGATATTATCAGACCAGAGCTGTGCTAGTAGCATAAAACTTTTGTGAATACAGCGCATGCTTGTGCTTACTGTTGATGTTTGTTTTGTCAGTTTGTTTGAGTGGGGGGCACCCCCCCTTGTTTTTTTGTTTTTTTACAGGTGTGTTGGAGGTGAAGCTCACCAACTCAGATAAACTACTAAAAAATAACCCAAAGACTGATTTAAAAAAATAGCATAACTTGATCCCACGCTAATAGCGTAGGTCCGTTGGTGGTCCAATAATGTTCACTATCTCCAAGATTCTTTTATCAATAAGTTGTTTGGTAATCCTAGAAGGTAAGACCCCCCACATACACACACACACACACACACACACACACACACCTGTAATGAAAATGGGTTTGGTCAGATAATGTACCACATGACAGAGATATAATTTGCAGAAAAGAAAGGTTCTACTGCTTCAATTTACTTAGACATGAACCCCAAAAAACAGGGAGATGCTTCAAGATGCAGGCACCCAAGTCAGTACCACTTTCTTTCCACATGTTTGAAAGGGGCAGACACCAGGCCCTCCCAAAAGGAACTCAAAGAGCCTGTGACTTCATCAACACAGGTTTAAGAAAATGTGCAATGGGCATGTAATAGACAAAGACCATTGGATTGATCACCTCAAGTCCTCCTTTTTTAAGGGGTCTATTCATATGTACCTATTCAATCAAGTTAGGCCGGCTGGCCCATAACAGACGGAAAAACATGCTATACAGTTTGGGTGAGGCAAAAGTAAGACACGAAAGAAATGGGAACCAAAAACATCTTTACCATACAGACTCTTTTTACTACGGTCATAGACTATTTGTTCCAGGCATTTACCTTGTGTTCTACAGCCACTAATTTGGCTTCCCAGTTCAGTGATGCAATATTACCTGGACTGAAATGTATTCCCAGAATCATAAGTGGTGTCTCAGCCACTGATTCCCCTGAGACAATAGTCAGGCAATGGTCTTTCAAAGCATCCAAAGCCATCTCCTTGCTCTTCTGCAAATTTACCCTGGTGCCTGCTGCAAGATAGAAATCTTCCAGAGTAGTAAACATTCCTAGTGTGGCGTCTGAGTATTGGGTCAGTAAACATATGCCATTCATGTATGCCAAAACAGGAGAAAAATTCAAGTCATTCTGAGTTGTAATACACTGAAGCGCATGTAGCTTACTAATTTTCCTAATTAAAGAATCTAAAGAATAAACATACAGCAACAGGCTAAGGGGGTAACCCTGTCTCACACCTCTTGAGATAGAGACAGGGGCCCCCACCCACCCATTTAAAGTGGGAGCCACACGAGCAGAAGTGTACAACAGTCGAATCCATGCCACAAAAATTTCTGGAATACAAATGCCACAGAACTTGAAAAAGATAAGTATGCGATATGCAGTCATTGTCCTCCTGGGCAAAGAACAAGAGAAGGCCTGAGATCTCCCCTCGATTTCTCCAATCCACTGCTTCCCAGAGCACATGGATGTTATCCTGAATCCTGTGATCCGGTATTCCACAGCCCTGAAAGATGTCCATCAAAGAGTGGGGCCACACGGGTCAATCTGGAAGTCAAAATCTTGGTGAATATCTTTAAATCTGAATTAAGGAGACTGCTAGGTCTCCAATTGGAAATATCTGGCTTCACCCCCTTTTTATACAAGTGCAATAAACCAAAAGTCCTTTTGACAAGCTATGACTCATAGTTTCTGATCCAAGAGTATAACTGAAAACTATAGCCAATTTAGTCTGGCATGCATCTGTAATAAGTTTGTGTAATTCTCCTGGAAGGCCATCCAAGCCTGGGACTGATCCTGTCAAAAGAGAATGTATTGTCATTAAAACCTCCCCAGGGGTAATATCCAATGTAACATGTCCACGCTGTCATTAGGAATACATGGAACCTGAACATGAGATAAAAACTCAGCAACAGGGATTACTGACTACAGGGGGTACCAAAACTCACCTAAACATGTCTACCAGTAAAGGCTAGCTGCTCCTTAGTATCTGACAGAAGATTCCCGGCCTCATCTGACAACCGAGCAAAGTCATCAAACAGTCCATGATTTTACCTCAAAATGTTCCTCTGTCCCTCATAAAATTCATGTTTTTGTGACTGAACAGTGAGGATTGTAAGCACAAAATAATGTCAAACAGTAAAGACTTGCTCTTCTTCAGAAAATGGCTCTCATACTAATCCCCTTATTCTATCAGCTTTCTGAGTCAATACTACCAATTTTTAAGATGTGTCCCTGATTTGTGGCTTGCATCCCTAATTTTTTAAAGCCTTATCCCTGATTTATGAGGCAAGAGGTTGACAGGTATTGTGGAACTTCCTCCCCTTAGTATTATATTTCTGTTCCATTATTAAATAAGTGAGTCTCTAATATTGGAAAGTGACTATATATTTTCTTCAATGCAGCCAACTGAGGAGAAAAAGCATGCTCTGTGGTGACCAGTAAAGACAACAACCTCTGGAGGTGTTCATCATTAGCTAGTTTTTTCCTTGGGAGAAAAAATAATTTTGATTCTGATTTTACTTCCACCCACCGGTCAACTGGGGAACCATAAGAATTAAAGTTGATTTTTTTGGCACAACTAAATAATGTAGCTTGCTGACCACCCGTTCTTACTTCAGAAGTGCCAAGGTTGATCTCCAGTGCCAGGACCATACGTCCAGTGGGTATCATAACCAAAGTGAACTTGTACTAGCCTGTGGTTAAAATGGCAAATGGCCTAGTCTGTGGTTGTACTTTACCCAACCAAGGAGAACTGAAAATGTAATCAGTTCTGGAAGAGAATTTACCTTGAAAAAAGGATTATGTCCTTGACTTCCAGACTGGCATGCAGCATCTACTAATCCAGCTTTCTTAATAACCAACCCCCTGTGAACAATGCAAACGTATGTCACAATAAATGTTATGTTGTCATTATTTGCGTTGCAAGGGATGAGTCCACAATTAAAATCACCACCCCAAATTACCCTGTTAGTAGTATACATATATTGTTGTACTAGCTTAAAAAGCTCTACCCTGTTTGCCTTTAATTGAGAAGCATAAATGTATGGCTCAGACAGAGCAGTAACTCCCTGAACTTAACACCAAGGAGTAGAGGTCTCCAATGGACCAAATCCACCAGACAAATAAACGGTACATTTCTACAATTAAATAAAATTCCTACCCCAGAACACCTGTCCTCCCTCATGGACCAAAATGATGAGTCATGAAACCATAAGTTTTTAGCTTTGTGAACCTCCTCACAGGTATGTAATCTGGAATCCTGAAGGAATATAATATCACACTGCATTTCCTGTAGCATCCCAACAGATGATGTAAACCTCTTTTTATTCATTAAGAAATTGACGTTTACTTTCCCGGCAATAAAATTATGGAGTACCCCCCCCCCCCATAGACCCTAGGTGTAAAAGAGAGAGAGATACTAAGCCAACATCACTTATTTTCTCTCCCCCCACTGTCCTTCTAGTCTTCCTTTTCTTTGTTCCTTGGACATCCAGAGGACTTTCTCAGCTTCAGAGAGGGTCTTGCTGTGAGGAGTAAATGGAGGGGCAATTGGACTCTTCTTCCATATCTCTCCAGTCTTTCTTTTTTCTTAGGATCTCAGATTTGTTCCACAGGGGCATGTCTTCTCTCCTAGTTTCTTTTATTTTAGGTTGCCCTCTCATCCTCCATCATTTTGTGACAACTTGTAGGGAGTCCATGACAGGAGTAGAAGGTGGAGGCATGTCAATGGTTTGGTTTGCTGGCCAAGGCACCTAGCTTCACCTGAGCTCTTTCCTTCTAAGACTGCTTGAAAGGCAGAGTAGAGAAACTTACCAGAGCAAGGGAGAAGGATTAAGACTTAGTTTGGCTAAGCAGATTTACTGTGTGGTGGTGTTTTTATTTTTTACTCACAGGGATTGCTACTGTTTGTTGCTAACATTTCATTGCTTATTTTTTCTCTGATTCAAATTGTTGTTGCTGGTATACCTTCTTCTGCATTATTACAAGGTGTGCCTACAGGTGTGGCTAACAGATTACTGTTGTAATCTTCTGATTCAAATTGTCTTTTGCAAGGTATATCTTCTGTTACTGCTTTATTTTTCTCTGGAGCAAAGTGTTTCTTACAGGTATATCTTCTCTGAAATTATTACAGGTGGTGCTTTACAGGTTTTACAGTTTTATCTAACATTAGGATAAGCTTTCAGGTTTACTGCATTTGTTGTTGACTGTTTCTGCTCTTACCTCCTTGTTCTTTCGTCCGTGGTTCTTCTTTTTAGGCAGGGGAAGGGCCCAGCCACCCAGCCCAACCCCATCCCCAACCACCCCACGCTACACTCCTTTTATAGGGTACCACAGTTGTGACATTTCCTGTGGCAGAGCAGGAAGGGGCGGATCAGTGGGGCCTCCACAAGGTGATCTCATTTACAGGGCACTAGTAATTTAACTTGTTATAACAAGTTAAACAAAGCACAATTAAACCATTACTTGCATTTTTTGTCCTTCTAATTACTCTGACTAGGTTACAAACCCAGCAACTTATTTGGAATGGATTTCATTAACTGCAGGTACTGTGGAACAATTTTCAGAAGGACAGTCTTACAGGATTTAGGACACTGTCCTACATGCTGGGCCTTTGGATATCTTAGGTCTCAGCTCCGGGCAGCATGGGCAGAGATTGCACGCCTCAAATTTCATATTGAAGAGGAAATACATTATAAGAACCACCGCCATTTCCCCAGCATCCAACAGAAAAACCTGCGACGCCCAGAGGGGTAGTTGGTCCAGGAGGTTGGCAGGTGGTTAGGAGGAAACAAATCAGGTGCCCCATCACTCTCTGCTCTCCAACACATTACCTCCAAAACCATATAAACACTACAAACAGGTATCTGCCTCTATCTCTGAAATCAAATAAAGAGGCAGAAGACACTGCAGAGCAGGACACTCTTGCACAGGAGCTAACACAACAATACTCACCAAATCAGGAACCAAAACTAAACAAGCACAAAGAAATCCAAAACTACTGATCATAGGAGACTTCATGATTCAGGGAGTTGATACCATCTCCAGCCAGGGGTGATGGTCAGATGTCTCAGGTACATCAGCATGGAGAGACACTGACCGCGATTACTAAAATTGTTCACAAGCAGGAGAAAACATTGATGTCCTAGTACACATAGGGACTAATGATCTCGCCAGCCGGTCAGTTGTGGAGACCAAGGAACACCTGACTAGGCTGGGTGACAAACTATCATCTATTTAGTCCGGCATCTCCTTCTCTGAGATCCTGCCAGTCTGGGAAAGGAGCAGATGGACGGAAGGTCAGAGAAGGGAGATAGGGAGCTAAACATGTGGCTCAAGGACTGGTGCCAGGAAAAGGACACGGATTTGTAGGGAACTGGCAACAGTTCTGGGAGCGAAAGTTCTTTAAATTTGATGGACTGCATCTGACTAAAGAGGGAGTCAGTGCATTGGGGCAGAAGTTTGACGTCTTTGCAGAATATTTAAACTAGCAAATGGGGAGAGGGGTGCAGCACCCCATACGTCGAATGGGAAGAACACCCCTCCCCCCTCAGCTAGTGGTCAAACAGGAATTCAGCGTGTTTGCTGTTCATTTGCATCACCAGGTAAGAAAAAAGGTTTGTCTCCCCATACGATGCACAGGGGTAATGCCAAACTTCACCCAACAACTAACACACCAAAATCTGGCCAATGGAAAATCATGTACACAAATGCTCACAGCCTGGGAAATAAGATCCCAGACCTGCAGGCAATAATGTCAGAGGCTAAACTGGACATAGTAGCAATTAGTGAGACGTGGTTTACCAGTAATCACACTTGGGAGACTTCAGTACCTGGCTATGTATTGTTCAGAAGAGACCGAGGTGCAAAAAGGGGGGGAGGAGTAGCCCTGTATGTTAATGAAAATATCAAAACTACAGAAATTCAGAATACACATAAGGAGCCAGAAGAACGGTGGGTCACCCTGGAAACAGGAAATGGAACAGCCATAAGAACTGGGGTTGTCTACAGGCCCCAGACCAGAGGAGGACATAGACACATTACTGTTAGAAGATATACAAAACATGACAGCTAAAGGGAGGTTCTGATAATGGGAGACTCAACATGCCAGATACAGATTGGTCAATACCAGCAGGAACATCTGCCAGAACTAGACTCATAGTGGATTCCCTGCAGGGGAGGGCCTCAAACAACTGGTACAGCAACCCACAAGAGACAGGGCTATCCTAGATCTAGTACTGACTAACAAAGAAGGGATCACAGATCTCCAGGTAGAAGGTCACCTGGGGCCAGTGACCATCACATGGTATGGTTCAATTTGGCTACTACATCTAAATCATCCCATTCCAAGGCAAAAATATGGGACTTCAGAGGAGCTGACTTTGATAAGATGGCCAACAGAGTTAAGCTAGCCCTGGCAAAAAGAAACACAGGTGAGGAGGTACAGGCAAAGTGGGCAAGCATTAAGGATACAATACTTGAAGCAACATCCGTGTGTTAGACAGAAAGGAAGTGCAAGAAGAAGGAAACCACTTTGGTTCTCAAATACAGTAGCAGAAAGGTCAGAGCCAAAAGGCTGGCCTTCAGAAATATAAAGGAACACAGCGGGATGAAGATAGGGAGGCAACCAAACTGCCCTAAGGGAAGCAGGTAAGGCAGTAAGGCAGGCAAAGTCCCAAACTGAGAAACACTAGCACAAACAGTAAAGAAGGTGACAAGACTTTCAATGATACATTAGTGAAAGGAGAAAGTCCAGAGGGGTATTGCTAAGCTTAATGGAGAAAAGGGAGCATGTGAGGAGGAGGACCCTGTAAAGGCATCTATCCTAAATAGATACTTTTGCTCAGTATTTACTGAAGAGAAGGTAGGGCAGGGCCCACAGCTCAGCATCATGGACACAGGGGAGGGAGGTGAGCACTACTCCCTCTACAAAAAAAGGGTTCTACAAGAGCTTGCTAAGCTCAGGGTGGATAAGGCAATGGGACCTGATGGCATACATCCCAGGGTACTTAAGGAGCTAAAGGAGGAACTAGCAGAGCCATTAGCAGAATTGTTTAGTGAGTCTCTGAGCACAGGAGAGGTCCCAGAAGACTGGAGAAGGCTCATGTGATCCCACTCCACAGAGTGGTAGCAGGGAGGAGGCGGGAACTACAGACGGTCAGTCTTACCTCAGTAGTGGGCAAGATTATGGAGGCACTCCTTAAGGAAAGGATAGTGCAACACCTGGAATCCATAGGGGCACAGGATCCAAGACAGCATGGGTTTACAAAAGGAAGGTCCTGTCAAACTAATCTCATAGATTTCTTTGACTGGGTAACCAGAGTGGTGGACCAAGGGGGAGGTTGATGTCGCCTACCTTGACTTCAGCAAAGCTTTTGACACTGTTCCACATAGAAGATTGATAAATAAGCTAGGTAGGCTCGGGGTGGGTCAGAAGTTGGTCAACTGGGTGGCAAACTGGTTGACTGGCAGAAAACAGAGAGTGGTGGTAAATGGTATACAGTCAGAAGAGATGCAAGTCACAAGTGGGGTACCTCAGGGATCAGTCCTGGGGACAGTCCTATTCAACATCTTCATTAGTGACCTGCAGATGGACTAGAGGTAAGGCTAATCTGTTTGCAGATGACACCAAGATCTGCAACAGAGTAGATGATCCAGATGGGGTGGGCAGAATGAGAAGAGATCTGGATAAACTAGCAGAATGATCAGAAGAGTGGCAACTGGGATTTAATGCAAAGAAGTGCAAAATCATGCACATAGGGAAGAGAAACCCTGAAGCCACTTATAGGCTGGGAGGGGAGTTGCTAGCAGTCACAAAGGAAGAAAGAGACTTGGCATCATCATCACTGATGACCTAAAATCATCCAAGCAGACCTCTAAAGCAGTAGGTAAGGCTAGGGGGGGTGTTAGGGTGTATTAGTAGGGGTATCACAAGTCGTAAGAGGGAGGTAATAATCCCTCTGTACAAGACATTGGTTAGGCCCCATCTGGAGTACTGCGTGCAGTATTGGAGGCCACACCTTCACAAGGACATTAACCAAATTGAGGCAGTCCAGAGAAGGGCAACCAAAATGGTGCAGGGACTGCATCAGAAGACATATGAGGACAGATTAACGGGACTCAATATGTATACCCTGGAGCAAAGGAGGGAGAGAGGTGATATGATTGAGACATTTAAACACCTTAAGGGCATAAACAAGGTGAAAGAGTCTAACATGTTTAAATATAAGAAAAATAGCAGGACAAGAGGACACAGCATGAGATTAGAGGGAGGCCGATTAAGGGGGATGTGGAGGAAATTCTTTTTCACAGAAAGGGTGGTAGATGCATGGAATGGCTTACCACAAGAAGTGGTGGCTATGAATACAGTGCAGGGCTTCAAACAGGCATGGGATAGGCATAAGGGAGCAATACAAATGACTATGAATAGATAGGTCACTGACAGAGCAAAGGCCGATGGCACATTTATAAGGTAGAAAAAGAAATGGGCAGACTGGATGGGCCTTGCGGTCCTTATCTGCCGTCAACTTCTATGTTTCTATGTTTCTATGAGTCACAACCAAGTCTCCTGGAGAAGAGTCTAGTACAGTCATCAGCCCCTTGGTAGTACTAGTAGAGGGTGACTCTGGGATTCTGGACACTGCTGATTCTGAGAATTTTGTAGCTGTATCCAAGTTATCCACTAGTAAGTCCCTGGTGCTATGTTCTTTAAGACACAGATCCTGTGGGGGGGATCCTGCTAGAGGTAATGATGGTGACTCCGCATCAACTTGTAGGAGAAGAAGCATTTTCTAGTGTTGCAAAATCTACCTCCATCTCTGATTCTAGAAGGTAAATCAGCATCACCTCCTGCAGGTTCTTGGGGGGCTGAGGGTTTCTGACATCACTTCTCATCCTTTTACAGCCCATTACATTGCACATGATTGATGCAAAAGTCATGTTCTGCCTGGTCCATTGGACCTCTTTTATTATGTGCCACCCAAGGGCAAGTTCTATAGAGGTGGCCCAACTTACCGCACAAATTGCACTTCATGGGACTTGTGCATTGGGAGCTCTGATAACCAAGTTAAATACATAAGGACACATCTGATTTTATCACATACACTGCTCAGATGAGACTTTGAACTGCATCTGTAGCATGCTTTGGGTTGCCCCTGGTAGGAAAGAACTGCCCCCATCCCTCCCCAGAAAAAAGCAGTTGGGCAGATGGGTGATGCCAGAGTTGGAGTGCAACAAACAGACATTTATTCACCGCCCCTCATTCCAGATAAACTCAAAATCTATATTGGGGTCTTGGTTCCCTAGTATTGTACACCACTGTTTAAGCCAGTCCAAAATGTCCACAATACTGACCCCTTCATTTTTTAAATAGAATTTTTATTGTTTTAACAGCTGGCTTAGTTAATGGCATCGTAAAAAATGGAGCCCAAGCTAGGTTGTCTTTGAGCACCGTATACTTCTTCCAAAAGTGTTCAAGACTGGTTGGGGTCTTAAAGTTTCACATCATAATAGTTATCCCTCACAGAGTGAATTGGGGCAAATATTTCTGAAGCAAAGAAGCCCATCTCTGCTTTTAATAGGGTCTTAGCAAGGAACACTCTACTAGGAGCTTCCTTCAAACCACCATAGTTATGGATACAAACTGCATTTCTCCTGCAGGCACGTTTTGCTGATGACTTTTAAAAATCAGAGTATTTCTTCTCTGGGGGGGGAGGGGGCGGTGACCTGAATCTAACCTAGAAGTTCCTGGTTTAGATAAATCAGGCTTGCGGGGTTCCTCTTCCCACCACAAAACAAGAGTTTCTTAGCATAGCACTTAGTTGTTGTTGTGAAATTGTTCTTTGACCTGTGTCAGAGAGCGAACCTGCCTTCTTCACCAGGTTCTTCACCATGATATTGGTAGAGGCTGCTAAGTCAGTTTTGGAACTATGCCTCCTTAACTTCTGGTATACCTCTCACCTATGTTTCCTACCAACTAGGCAGTAATGTAGTGGCAGTTGTAACCAGTGTTACTGTGCCCAACCACAAGGCCCTCCATAACAGGCTGTACCTTATGTCCAGGTTTGAACCTGCATACTAACCAATCACTTTCGGTCTAGCTGCTGCCAGCACCCAGGTACAGCATTTAAAAAGAGACTATACAGGTCTAGATCCAGTTTAACTACTGGAACATATATCAACTCTTTTTCTTATCAGCTGATGCTCCATTAAAAAGTTCCAGAACTAAATAAAATATGTGTCTTATTTAGGCAAAGGGAATTTGGAGGCCACCAGCTATGAATTGCCCCCAGTTAAATTTGGCATAGTCACCTAGAGAAGGAATTCAGCTATATTTCTTCCTGGGCCAAATATGAGCGGGTATCCCAAAATCCTAAAAAAGCTTAAAAATCCAGAACCTGACCCCTAAGACAATATAGCCCACATGTGAATTATTATAATTCAAGCCACATTGGGCCCAATGATAGGGCTTTTAGACTTCTAAAAGTGAAATGACATGGTTCATACATATCAAATAGTTAGCTTCTAAAACAAAACACAGACGCATACACAGCACTTACATAACATAAAAAGGTATATAAAAAAACAATATTAAACCATATATAAATGCATGTCGAATCACAACAAACCCACTTCTCTCTGTTTTAAGCCCACAGTATTGAGTTGTATAGGTCATGACACATGCCCAACCTTTTGAAAGTTCATTACTGGGATTACAGAATAACATAATAAAAAAATCGGATCCAGTCAGTCAAGAGCCATTAAAAGAGTTTGTAACATGGCATAAAAAAGAAAAATGAAATGAAGCACTCAGATAGGTGCAAACACACCTTGTGGTATAGTAGAAACCATGGTCTAATACCATAGTAGATCATGGTTTGTGATGTAATACCTTGGTAATCCACTACAGGCAAGAAGCAGTATACACATGAAAAAATATACAAATAGTTTGCAGTGTGTAGTTGTCCCAGGTTGTATTTGCTAAGGATTTTCCTGGCACAGGGTTTTTGACATTTTCAAGATTGTTCTATGTTGTAACTACAACAGAATTTCATGAGTTACTAAAGATTGTACATTTAAACTCCACATATACTGTTAATTATGCTGCAGCAATATTTCTGTAGAAGTGAACAGTTGCATACTGTTACCATCCCTTCTGATCTACTGCTTTCTAAGCAAGTGTGGGTGCAATGCATTGTGGATGCCTGAATAACATTATCTGGCCTAGCCTTTTCTTGGTGAATACACAGTGGTAAAGATGAGCATGCAGCTTCTATAACCGAAAGCAAAAATAACAGACACTGAGATAAACAAAGCAAAATTAAAGAAAGAGGATACTTCTATGGGTGAAAAGAAAAACAAATTGAGAGAAACAAAAAAGAAATCAAATAAACAGACTAACAATAGTAGTCAAAACAAGTATTTGAAAGGTGAAAGCAGTAAACGTTATGATGTTCTATGTCCTGCTGAGTTAGATAGTTTAGAGGGAAAAAGAGTGAAAATAATATTCCGTAAAATAGTAGTTCAATAAAGTGTTTTTCAGATTGGCTTAATTCAGTACATTTGGAGAAATGGTGCTTGTGCTATTAGGATTGTTTGACAGCCACCTATTGGTCTGCAAAGGAACTGGAGGAAGAAAACTAAAATGTACCATAGCACACTCCCATCATGCAGTGCAGCCCATCTCTTCTAATACACAGAGAGGAAAATCAAAGCACCTAGAATAGAAAGTGAATTGCAAGTTTTTGAAAAGTTGTAAAATATGTTTTGATGTTAGAAAGCTTAAAGCTTGTAATTAAAGTTATTTTAACAAAAGTGAAATAGCAGCCATGATATTTCCAATAGGTGTGTTCCAATTGTTTACAAGTATATGTACATCATGTTTAACAGCTCAACATACAGTATTCTGAAAGTAAATCAGTGTGATTGTACTAATTTATTCAAAGACTATTAGTCATACACTCATTACCATGTTACAAGCGGTTTAAGCCACTCAAAAGGATGGGTCTACAGTGGAATTAATCCATGGTTGGTTGGTTGGACCCACTCGGTTTTCGGCCTCGTAGTCCAATTCCCCCCCAACCATGGATTAATTCCACAGTAGACCCATGCTTTCTCATGGCTTAATCCTTACTTATGTACCCACAACAGCAAAATTCAGGGCACCAAATTATAAAAAAGCTTTATCCAATGGAAATATAGACAGGTTGAATTCTTGAGTTTTTCGCCATGCCAGCCAGTAAGTCTGAGATCAGCTTTCTTGATGCCAGACACAATTCAAATAGGCCTAATTAGAGGGTCTAGATACCAGAGTTCAGAGTCATTGCCTTAATTAACCCTATGTGCCCAGAAGTTCTTGTATTAATTCCAATCCAAACTTCAATGGCAATATTTAAGTCTCTCCCAAAATTTGTCTTCACTCTCTCCAGCTCCTTATATTAGGCTGAAAATCCATGGGACCTATAGAATGGAAGGAGAGATTGCTCAATCGGAGCACAGTAAATATTTTCAAATTAGAATTCAGTCCCCAACACCCCTAGGCAATGTTGGCATACCTTTAGGTTTTCTAATACTTGCACTCTTCGGTGCAACACATACTCACTGACTTCCAGGGCTTTCAATTTTGTTGCCGCATTCCACTCTATTAGAGCTCCAACTTCAACAGTTCACTTCTAGCAAAACCATTTCACTTAACACTTGAACCTTAAAAATTTATATCTGGAAAGATTGGGGCTCAAGCTTTGAGTAACCTGCTTTGTCTTCACTCCAGTAAAATGTCCAGCAGTATAATATAGCTTAGTTAAAATAAGGGACCATTAGCTAAGCTGAGTTTGTAACTTGGGGAAACTCACATCACCTCAAATTGCTATGTTGGTTCACCGGCAGGAAGAATTTCCAATGTAAGCTCTGCTCTTAACAACAGACTCCAGTCTCAGGTTTTTTCAACTTCTTAAAAAAATATTTGACCGTTTCTGCTAGCTTAAAGCAGACCAGTAACAAGTCTCAGCATGCTATTCAGTATTCAGTTCAAGATATCACATGGAACAGGACCACAGGACCACAAAAGTATTATCGGAGGGAACACAACCTACTCAGGTTCACTGCCGCATCATTGCCTGAACGCTCACCTGGGCTCCCAAGTACGAAGACCCTCTGTCCCAGTTCATTGTTCACTTATTTTAAGTTTTAAAAAACGGAGTTAGATTAAACTCTTTTTTTTGTAAATTATTTTTATTCAGAGAGATATCTTCATTTCCATCAGCAAGCAAAATAAACATAATAATAATTCATCTCGAAGTTTTAAACTTAAGTATTTCTAAAAGCATAAATTGTATTCTTATTTTCGAGGTGTAAAAAGTAATAACCATAAGTAAATTTTTTTTTTATAGAAATTCATATAAATTAATCTCAAAGTGTCGCATGCTGAAAGCTTTTACATCCTTTTATAAATTTACTTAATAAACGGTTATTCTTTAAACCAAAACACCTTTAAATTAAAATGTAAGTTAATAATGTGCAATGGTATTTAAACTATAGAAGAACTGTCCAGTCCAGTCTTCTTGATTTAGTCACAAAGCCACTGGCATATACTGGGTCTTGTCTGCCTCCTCTTCCAGATCACAGCCAAAGTTCACAGGGACAGCAACATTCTTTTCATAAAATTCCCTTGCCTTGTCAACATTGATGAAAAAATTACCTTTTCCCTGGAAAGTTATCTTTAGTTTAGCAGGTGCTTGTAGTACATCAGCTATCCCAGCCTCAATTAAACCCTTAAGGCTACAGTATAATACGGCACATGGTTCCCTTAAAATGAACAGCAGGTTAACAAAAAAAAAAAAAAAGGTGACGAGCTTCCAAGCAAACTTGCTAGCAAAAGCTTACAAACAGAGCAGAGCCACAGAACATGACAGCAGCATGGCCATCTTGCTGCTCCGCCCCCCACCCCATGCTAAGTTTTTGAATTAACTTATGGGTTTCGGAACTTATTTAGCCAGTCAAGAAGCAGGAAATTTCCAACCCACATTTATAATGGTTTGTGAATGTATGTACTGTGGAACACGTAGCAGCTTTACAAATTTTTGCCAGTGGCACATTCCTTCTTGCTGCCACTAATGCTACTTTACTTCTAGTGGAGTGTGAGTGTGTGTGTGTTTGCTTTGGCCATCTAGGGGTACTGTGTAGCAAAGACCATCCACTTTAACATGGTTTGTTTAGAGACTAGTTGTCCTGGTGACACCTTGCCTTACTGTACATATGTTACAGTTGTTTGCTGTCATTTCTAATATTCTCTGTTCTAAACTTGTAGAAATTGAGGACCCTTCCACCATTCAAAGGATGGAGTTTTTTCTCCCCATTATTGGCGCAGCTCTCTGAAATACAATAACATGGTAATAGTCTGATTCAAATGAAATTCTTGCACCACCTTAACAGAGGAATTGCACCATTTCTTCCCCATGGAAAATCATATATGGACATTTAGGATACAGCAATCAGTCTCCTGGCAAATGCACCGACTACCAGAGGGTATATAGGCTAATAACCATAAGTTTATGTGTGGATCTTCAAAACAAGGTTGCTGACTTCCCCTTTGAAAGCAAATCTCTCTCTGGAGATCAGACAGAGAGCTACATGAATAAGGTGGATAAAAATCTTACTGCTTTTAAAAATCATATAGAAAAAGTACAGAGGGTACTGCAGACCCCATGGCAGGGAAAGCATGGGAAGGGGGTACCGTCGCAAGCAGTACCACCATCAACCATGTGGTGTACCCAGAGGCGTAAAAGGAGGTAGAGGTGGAAGGGGTAAAAAGCAGGCACCAGCCCCAGTTTCACCGCACAAAAAAATTAAGCCCATGAGTCACAGGTCACCACATCCCAAATCCCAGTGGGCGTGCCTCTCTCGCCATTTCCAGCACTGACAGACTGTCACAATAAATAATGGGTTCTTATCCTCTTCTCTAGCTTGATGCAATAAATCTGTAGTATATGGTTGGCCTTTGTTCTGTATAAACATCTGCCTGCTCAAAAACCTTGTTGTGCACATTCCAAACTGTTGTGCGCATTCTAAGGTGCTGTAGTATGCATTCCGAACAGTTGTTCAGCACAGTTCAAAGGTCATAAAATTTAAAAATCCTCATTCATCTAGTTGATTACTAACCACTCAGTGCCCCAATTTGTACATTTTAACTTGTAAAAGTCTATAAATTTAATTTCAGCCATAAAACAGAACAAAGAAATGGAAGTTGTTTTTTTTGTTTGTTTTCTTTTGGTTTTATTTAGGGAGGTAACATTTCTGTGATTTATGTGTACAAAACCACATATTATTTAAAATAAAATATGGGCAACCACACACAACTCGGCATGTGTTTCCATCTTGGGGTTGAGATGGCAGCATGGACCTCTTGAGCTTTGCTCTCGAGGTCCATATGCTGTCATCTCAACCCCTTGATGGACACAAAGCCTTGTTGTGTATGGTTTCCATACATCATTCTGTATTTTGTGCGGTATCTGAACTTCTCCATAGCCTGCCTACTTTTTGAGAAAAGCAGTATTCTAACTACAAGAATAAAATAGCCTAATAGAACTTATGCATCATATAGTTCCAGGGCACCATATTCTCCAGCGATAATGCACAAGTTTTACTGAGCTATTCTAATTATAGCTTAATGCACTAAAATATTTTGTGCTTTATTTAGCATTGTGTAGAATGTTTGGTATGATACTGGAGCTTGGATCCAATGCTTTGAAATTTCAATCTTTCCATTTGATTCTACCTCATTCTCGAGCATTGACTTTTTGCCACTAATATGTGGAGAACGTTTCCAAACTCCGTGATTCAGGCTTAATCAGTGCTGACATTGAAGACCATCCTGGGTTAGTTCATGACCGACTACAAAATTTCCAGGTACACCTGTTGGGTTGGCAGGTGTTTGTACCTGACGGTCCACTTGCCCCGTAGTCATACCAAATGTTTGCATATACATAACAGGGAAGAAGATTATAGGAGCGCCTAAGATACGAAGTCCACCCTCCCTACATATCCCATGAGGTTCATCTTGGAACCCTGCCTGTCTCAGAGGCTTGGCTCTTCCACATATGGCCTCTTATTATACTGATTATTTTATTTTCACTGACCACATGTACTAGCAATAAAAAAAAAAGTATTATCAGTTGAACATTTGTTACGACCCCACTGCCGAGTGCATGATGTCTTCGTAGTCTAAGAGTGTACCATATAGCTCTGTAACTGCTGGGAAGAATCCATGATTGAAAAAGAAAAAACTTTATTTTAATGTTGTTTATACTCATGAAGTGTCTGTTTTAGTTTTGGGAAATGTACTGATTTATGAAATGTTTGTAGGTATGGTTGAGTGTCTTACTGAATAATGATGGTATCCGGTGCTGTTTGAGCTGACTGACTGACTGGATCAGCTTGGCTTTGCTGTCCTTTAGCCTAAACAGCATAAGATAACATCATTATTCAGTAAGAGACGCACTCAGCTATACGTATAAACAAAAAAGTGTTTTTCATGTGCTTTTTCTCTGTGATGCTCATTTCTCGATCTCTCAGGCCTACGATTCTATGATGATTTTCTTTAGTCCTTAGCCTTTAAAAATCTCTACCCCAGTCCTTTCAGAAAATCTTTTCTTAAAAGAAAAAAATAATAATAAGTAAGATATATATAACAGGTACTACCTCCAGTCTCCTTACCCACCATTAACCATACCGCGATTCTCAAAGGGGTGGGGCAGGTCATAGCCCTGGGGCAACTCACATGTGTAGAGGTGTCAGGATTGTGATGTTTTGCCAGGAGCCACCCCATGTAAACAGCCTCTGTTCTGACTGCTGGTGTGTCACCTGTATATATCCCTGTTCCACCCTGGTGAAACCACTCTCATTTCCTCTTCACTCTGGGGAAGACCCACCGGCTTTCCCAGCTGCCTCACCTCTTCTACCTGCAGGGGCTTCCAGTTCCATTACCTTCCTCTTTCCTCTTGACTGGGGCCCAAATAATAACACAGGCTCCACAGGGCCACCCTTTTTGGTCACAAATTAGATTTATTTACACCAACACTATACAAAGATTCCAGAAAAGCAACTTGAGTGAACGGTAATATCTTTTAGCTTGGCATCAACTTCATTTCTGAGTACTTGGGTTCATTTCAAACTCTGTCCCTCCTTTTTTATTCCCATATAGATTTTTCTCCTGACTGGCAGCTCATCCTACAGGGATATACCCTGGTCGCAAGGATATACCTTCATAAGGCCAAGGGGTCTCCAGCCATCATATAGACAGCTACTGTTTTTTTGCGCTCATGTTTTTCTCCTTCCCCTCCCTCCCTCCCTTCCCATGATGTGGGTGATGCTCCGTTGACCCTGCATATACACACAGCTTCCCTGGCAGAGCAAGCTCTTCTGGCCAAGCTGCAGGGCTCGCTATGGTGGCAGAACCTGCCACCAACCCTCCCCAGCTGAGACGCACTGTTGAGCGGCAGCTGTCTCTGCTTGGCCTGCTTCTTGATGCAACACTTAGGGTTTGCTCCTGATCCAAGGTCATCTGCATGGTAGACCAAGTTGCTGCTTCTGGGGCATTGGGGTGGCCACTTTGTCCCCTTTTCCATATTCACAGTCACAACACAGGACATAGGCACCACACTAGAGGCATAACTTGCTTGCAAAACCAGCAATTTATTTACTCAGCACTGCACAATACCAGTGCTAGCTGGATATTTCACAGTCAGAGCCCCTACTAACACCCTTGCCAAGGGCCCAGATGAATAAGCCTGTAAGCAATGGGGAACACAGCTAGCAGTATTTTTTCCGATTTACAATTCATACTGTCTCCAACACATCCGCAGGGGAACCACGATTAACACGGGATATGCCAGTATTCCAGACAGCCCAGTTATTCACAGAACTTGGCCTCTCTGACAACAGGATGGAGGTATCCCCTTCTAGCTAGCATAGCATGGTACTTAAGCATGGGCATCCAGAAGAATGAGGTAGAAACAAGGCTCACTGAATCTTACCCTGCTTTGGGTCGCAATGTCTCGGCATCACTCTGGCAACAGACTGAGGTTTAACTAGGCCCACTGCAGCTTATCCCTTCCTTGGGTTTCAGTGTCTCATCAGCACTTCCTTTGTCTTCTGCATTCAGCTCAGGCTATGTATGCTCCCCTCTTAAGAGCCAGGTCAATACAGGAAAGCTGCAGGTTACATTTCTGATTGCCAGGACATTGGTCACAATAGCCATAAGGTAACCCACCTCAAGGGTAGACTGCAAACAGGCCCTCCCTCTCCCAGTCTGAGACCCTGGCCAGGGTGCAAGCCTCTGGAGACCCAACCAAAGGGAGCCAGCATCACACCAGACCCAAGACCTTGCCACCATCCTGAGACCACAGGCCCATTTCAGCAGGTAGCAGCTGGACCATGCATCATGTGTGTGATCGAGACCATCAGACCCTAGGACCCTCAAAAACTGAACTGTTTGCAGGACTGGGGCACCATACTTGTACCCCAGTGAGCAAGAAAAAAACTGGGAGCATACAGGAGCCAACTAGTACAGGATGTACTAAATCATTGACAGCTGCCTGTTGCTGGGACCAAGAAAGCAATAAACAGGAAACATGTAGTTACATTTCTGAACTTGGGCCAAACCATTAACCCTTAGTGCACATACAAGCAAATGATCTAGACTGCTTAGTAACCTCTATCCTTATTAAGGGGTTACATATTCATGAATAGTGGCCGAATTCATTTTTATATGCCAAGCATTTATTTGGCCTGTTTTTAGCAGGAAGAAAACTGTCCTTAGATTAAAATGACAGCATACTATTTCCAATGGAATGTTGTAGCTTTGAAAGCTCAGCGCAGAGATAACAGCACCAAAATAATATTTTGTTATAAATACTACCCAACAGGTAAATTAACACAAAGTACTTTTTATATTTCCACTGATCATTAACATCCTTTATGATAAGCCAGGAACCTGGAGGCCCCACCATGGGGGACGGGTTAAGTGAAAGTGTTTAGGCCAGCAGTGGGAGCAGGGGGCTCACCATGGTAACGGAGGTAAGAAAATAAGTTCAGAAACTCCCTACTTCTGATCCAGTAATGGCATCCTAATGCTGTGTCTTTATGTGCCAACACCACCCCATAAAAAAGCCTCGGTACCAGCCTGCCATTTACTGCCATTGCCAGCCTGTTACCGAAAGTATTCATGTGCTCCAAGCACAATCTTAATTTCTGCAGTAGTTGAAATTTTTTTTTCTCCGCCTCGAGCCAGGCTGTCAGATGTGGAATGAGTGAGATGTATAGAAAGGGAGAGCGCAAGCACAAGTGAGCCAGGGAGGAAATGGATGAGACTCAGTGGGGAAGTGAGAGCGAGACAGCAAGCGTGAAACAGATGAGACTCAGCAGGGGAGAGGATGCACATGAAAGCAATATCCATTAGCCTGCCAGCTGCCAAATCACCTGCCCCCTCGCTACCAGCACAGTTCTGCAGCACCACTGAGTGAAATCCTCTAAATAAGCCATCCCAGCAGAGAACAAGAGGACTGTTTTCCGTATTAAAACATGTAAACATATATATATATGTATATATATTTAATTTATCTCTCTTTGTTTCCAATTTTCTATGTGCAATGGGACATTCCAGGGTTGGAGGTATTCTGCTATACCCACACTTCCAGGAAAGGTCCTATGCCCCTTCTAGGTATGTGGGTGAAGCCCAACACCACCCACCTTGTCATGTATTATTGCTTATTTCAGTGAGGGTCAGGAGAGCTCTGTACATGACAATGAATTGATGTGAGAGGGAATGACCTGTTGTTGCTCCAGGGAGACAAAACTGAGGTCCAGATAGAAATTTATAAGAAAAACATACATGAATGTAATTTAAACTTAAAGAACAAATTAATCTATTACTAATACATTATCTAGGAGTTAGATTTTGTTTTTCACTATCTTTAGCTTTCCCCATTCAGAAAATGTATCGATCGTCACTATATTTAAAGCGCTGTGGTTCACATTGGCATCAGCCAGTTGTTTCTCCTCAGCGTTCACCTTAAGGCCTTAAACAGTGCCTTGGAGACATACTGTAAGCACAGAGCCTTGTGAAAGATTGCTGATGGCTTCAGCTCTAATGAGGATGTTTCTTTAGTTTGAGAAGTGCGTTTCCAATGGAGTATAGTCATTTCTGACAACCCTTCCCCTCGCACAAGACACCTCATCCATCAGTAGAATACAGCAGCTGCTGTGGAGGCAGGCATATGAATGTACTGAACAGATTATGTCCCACTGTCTGGCTTCGGATACTGGCAGAATAAATGTCTTCGAAGCTGGAATGGCCTTGACTAGGGATTTTGAACTTGAAATAACAGATTTAAACCCGCGTTTGTTTTAAAGTTCTCATTTTCTCCGCTGTTCTAACCATTGACCTTCTGCATTTATAAAGTACATGAATACCAACACTCATGGGGAGGAGGCACATCCTGGATTTTGGTCAATGGTTATATTATCACTAGAATAATATAAAAGAAACCGCAATAAAAACTCAGGCTGAAACAGCTGTTGTTGGCTGGCTCAGTGCCTATCTGGCACTACTCTGCCACATTGCTGTATCTGCTGAGGAACACATTTTGCACACAGTTTGTGTGAATGTTATCCAGAAGTGGGGCTATGACATTAATGTGAATGATGTGGGTCAGCACATCAGTCCCAAGATGTTTCTCCATCCCTCTTTTTGGTGGCTTGGAAGGGAGCCACTTTGCATGGAGGACCCATCCACACAACTATTCTGAAATCTGGAGACCGGCTCAGGAGCTGTAATTTCTAATTATGTTATAACTAGTGGGACTTGAACTCTGAATTGCAGTGTGGGGATTCAGTCTGAAAAAGTAAAATGTAAGCCCCTATCCATGCCCTCAAACAATTCTTTCTGATAACAAGTTAAATTAAATTTCAGTTTACTCCAATTCAGATTATAAACCATTAAATGACATTCCAAGATAGTATGGGCTACCCACCACTGTTTGTGATCCCTGTGGCACCCCACCCCACCCCGTGCGTGCAGTCATCTGGACTTCACTTTGACATGAAATGTTCATATTGCGATCATGGATTTATGATTTCCGGGTATCTTAGATTAGAAAAGTGTTTTTATTTTCTCGGCAGGGTGAACTGTTGCTGCAGCTTGATTCATGTTCCATGGAATATATAAAACTGTACAGTACAGCACAGCACCAAGATTTGCAACTCTTTATAGACAGTAGAGACCTCAGATGCATTTGCACTAAACATTTAACAGTATTTGGAGGGATAAAAAAGGCTTGCTCCATTGCAGACTCAACTGCGTGCACACCCCTAGAGCAAAATCCTTCTACAGTCTGAGCTACTTGTGTGGTGGTGAAGCCAAAACACTGTAGACATTTTTAAGCTTGGTATAAACTACTGAACCTCCGGAAGTTCAACCTCGCAAGCTTTAGCCGTCAAACTGTGAAAGGTCTGCCAAAGTTCTTTATGGCGAACTAGTTTACGCTAGTTTGACCATTGAAAAGCATTAGGGAATGGGATAATGCATAAGGTGATGCACCGTGCTGATGAAGCACCCAAAAAAACAGCAGGATGATCCAGTTGGCACATTGAGGGCTACTGATTCCAAAATTGGGTTCCAGTTATGCCATGGCTAAGTGTTGTACGCATTGGTTTCATGGGCAATGTTACCGAAAATATTATTCATTTGGCTTGTGCAAAATTGGCAAAAATTGAGCAATCCTTAATCCAAACAAGCAATGAGTGAAGACAACAGTCTAGCATCCCATAGTGTGGGCTACTGAGGTTCCACAAATTGATTGCCCATTGGAACAGTGCCACACATGGACACGGCTACTGGTTATGCCATGGTTAAGTGAGGTACACACTGGTTTTATGAGCAGCATTGCCCCAAAAATGATTAATTCAGCCTGTGCAGGCCTGGCAAAAATTGAGCAAACATTACGTAAGTGAAGACAACAGTGCAGCATCCCACAGTGTAGGCTTCTGGGGTTCCAAAAATGGAGTGCCCATTGGGTCAGTTGAATGGAATGCCACCAAGATGCCCAGTACCAGGAGCTAGGCACTGACTTGCACATGCCACTGCAGCAGCACAGCTCAGGACGATGCACACACAGGCTGATTCAGGACTCAGGAACCACTGCAACTTGAGGGAATGTGAAGACTAAGAGTTTCTATTTGAAAACTGCCACAAAAGGAAAAAAATATTTATTTTGTTATGGGATGCCACCAAGATGACAACTATCAGGGTCTGGGCACTGGCACACTGGCAGCTGGCACACACTTGCTGCCCACTGCCCAGGTCACACTGCAACAGCACAGCTCAGGACGACACACACAGACTGCTTCAGGACTCCGGAGGAAGGAACTGCTGCAACTTGTGAGAACATGAAGAACATCAAGTTTCCATTTGAAAACTGCCACAAAAAGAAAAAAACATTTTTTTTACGGGCTGTCATGAAGTTTCCAACTACCAGTGGCCAGGAATTGTCCTCATGCCAGCTGGCATACACTTTACTTGAATAATACGCCCACCAAAAAAAGAAAATTACATCAGGCTTTTGCCAGCGGTTTAAAGCACTTTTCTTTTTCTGAAATGCCCTTAAAATGGGTGCTGTATTACTCAGATTAATATATTTTGGCAAGTTATGTGGGCACTGGCACACTGCCATGTTATGCCCCATCGGCCCACTGCCCAGACCCAAGCATAGTCACTCCTCCAGTCCCCCAGAGAGTGCAATCTTCTCCCCCTTCACTCTCAGGCAGGTCCCTGGTCCCATAGGCCTGCTGCAGGCCTGCACACTGCTGGTGCTTAGCCAGCCTTGTATTTTTTTTTCTTCCTATTCCTCTCCCCTTTTTCCTTTTCTTCTCCCCTTCAGCAGCCCTGGTCATTGTAAATTAGATTTTAGCAGTTTTTGTAAGAATTTCCTAGCTAATCAAACTAATCTCAGAAGTAAATCTCATAGCACTAACTCTGCTGCCTAACAGCCTGATGATAAGTGTGCAAGGGAGCTTCCTTTATCAGTCATGTGATTCACACTCAGCTTAGTCAGGCAGCTCCAAAATGAGACTGGAGCATGGCATCATCACTGACTGAAATCAGAACCCTGACAGGCTGACCCTCTTATGCGGGCAGTGTGAACTATGGTTCGTGGTTCAACTAGTTTGCGTGGTCCACACAATTTGGACCTGGGCAAAGCAGTCAAACCCAAAATCTATTGATTTCAGCAGAAAGTTCACCATGGTCCACATGAATCAAACACTCAAAGTTTGAGGTGTTTGATTCTTGTACAGAACTGAACTCGAGACACTTAGTATAGACACTCCATACCACCTGCAGCATTTCCTGCTACACACTCTCACCACATCACATTGGCCAGCCCAGCATTGTCTTTCAGAAGTGGTGTACTACAGCAAGTCTAAGTCTGGAAACACATCAGGATGGCGGGGCACTACCAGGGAAGCTGAAACCACTGGCAATGATTGGTGAGTATAAACACACCTTCTAATGCTCCTATCCTTGGGCAGTAATGATAATTAACACCCTCTTAGAGTGTCTCAAGGCTGTTGACTGAGTTACAGTTTCTACTGCCCTTCTTAAACTCTCCTGAGTTCACTCACCCTAGCTACTTTCTCTAACATGCTTATATTTGACCAAAATATTACAAAGTTTGCATGCAACAATGGCTCAGGAGTAGACACTGTATAGAATAATGTGTGAGCAACCATACACACCATGCAGTGTTTCCATTAAGGGTTGTGATGACATCATAGGAACCTCAAGAGCAAAGCTCAAGAAATCCTTTGTGTCATCCCAATCCCCAAGATGGAAACACGGGTCAAGTTTTAAGGTTGACCAAATATTATTTTATTAACTATATGGTCCTTCATGCTGGTCTTGAAAGCTGTCCTTAGTTACATATTGGTGCCGCTCAATGGAGTTAACGGGCTGCATGAACTGATGCTGTCCTCCGTGTTGTTTCACTTTCATTTCAAACATGCACACCAATAGTTTGGAATGTGCTCAACAAGGATTATGAACTGGCTGATTTTGATATACAGCAACATGTAACAGTATACTATAAATTCATGATCACTGACCTTCACAAAATAACAAAGTTGCCAGATGTATCTCCGTGGAGGCCAGCCTCCGTATGTGCTGCTTCCTAACAGCCTCTTAGGAGGCAACATGTAGGTTGTGCTTGCCTCACTCTGAGATGTTTCTGGCATCTTTGTTATTTTGTAAAGTCAGTAATAAAGTATTTAATGATTACTCTGTAGTTGTGTGCTAACTGTTTTACGTATTGGGCTGCAGTTGCACTATATCAGAAAGTAGTTGGCGGCACCTTCAAGTTGCGAGTGCACTTTTTTGTACTTTACTCATGTATCTTATTGAACTGCTGCAGGTTTGCCATCCTGGACTAGCCACCTTTGCTAGAGTCCAGCTCAGCACTGCCTCTCAGGTCCAGGGGTGCATTACAGTAAGTGTGGATGTACCTGAAAACACATCTGGATAGCGTGGCACTACTGGGGGAGCTGAAACTACCCACAATGGTTGGTGAGATGTAAACATGCCTCCTGAGGGGGGCGCTGTGGAGCCCGAGCTGTGTGGCAGCAAATTCGTTCAGCTCTGTACCAGATATTTAAAATGATCAAAAATTACTCCTGTAGGGTCGATATTCGGCAAAATAAATATTACAGTTCAACGAGGGAGGCAGACAAACCTAACATGGGCAACCCACGAAAAGATAAAGGTGGGGGATCTGGCAGCAAAGCATCTGGGACTTCTCAGGCGGCTCGGCCTGGTCTGGAAAAGCAAACCTCAATACTCCAGGCACCCGAGGAGACCATGACTTCAATTGGTCATAAACTGCAAAGGTTAATTACCTCTGTTGCTGATCTAAGTAATAAAATGGATGCATTAAGCTACTAGAGTAGCGACTGTTGAGAGGACCGTGGAGGAGATGCAAACGGAGTTTGTTGATGTTAAACGGCAAAGCGATTCATCGGCGGCGGCAACCTCCTTGCTCATTAAGGAAAATGTGCACATGAGAGCCAGGTTGGAAACACTTGAGAATCAGGCCTGGTCAGCGCATATCAGGATTTTGGGCCTGCCGGAGAGAATTGAAGGAGACCACCCCATTATGTTTCTGAGAGACTGGCTTGAATCTAAATTACTACCAGAAGGACAGGATCTGGTGTTTAACTTGCAGAAAGCCTAGCGAATCACCCCCCGTGGGCACAGAGAAGACCCAGAGAATCCTCGTACCTTATTGCTGGTTACGGATGGTGTTGGTACCAGGGATAAGATCCTGCGTTTGGCCAGACAAGCAGCACCATTGATGCAGGATGATCGAGCTGTATTTTTGTTCCCCGATCTCAGCTACGCACCTCGATTGCGTCGGAAAAAGTTCAGTGAAGTTCTGAAACAGCTAAAGGAGGCATCGGTGATCAACTCGATCATTTTCCCAGCCAGACTGAGGGTGGTACACGATGGGAAGGTTTGGCTCTTTTCGGATCCCTCGGAGGCAGGAAAATGGGCCTCTCGATATGTGAGCAGTCGACAGTCCCAATTGAGAGAAGCAAGAGAGGCGGCTTTAGACGCAGAGGAGGAGGGAGAGGAATGAACTCGTTTTGAAGTACTCTTTTATTTTTACTTTCGTTATAACACTCACACAGTTCTGATAATCGAGGGAACTAATGTTTATGAGTTCTCATCCCTGGACAGTCCTTCTCTCGACAGCTGCTCTAGGGCTAAGATCTTAATACATTTGGACTTTAATTGACCTGAAGAGTCATATTGTAATAACCCTATGTTGTAGTTTTTCTGTCTTATACTTGGTCTTACTTACAAGACCCTTATAGGTTTATTGCTTATTTTAAGTAGATATTCAGTATAAATCTACTGCATTCATTTTTCTGAGTGTACAGAACATTTGCTGCCTTAAGGTTTAGTGAGAATATTAATCTCTTTTCAGGCAGATAGTATGACGCCTTTGGCTCCCTTGGGGCAAGGTTCTTTAGGTATGTTTATTGCTTATGTAGCAATGTAATCAGTCATACTGCTCTAGGGCTCAGTAGTAACACAGCAATTTTTGTTTTATATACTTACTAGAGACTATTTTAGTAATCCCACCCAATGTGGTATCAATATGCCTAGGATGCACTCCTCCTAGGATTAAGGAGACTATCTCTATGTGGATTTTATATTGCCCTGTATGGTCTGTCTTAGACATGGAATCTGTATCTGTATGATTACAATTACACTCATAAAAATAAAGTTTAAAAAAAAAATGCCTCCTGAGGCTCATATACTGGATCCCACCCCACTTAGAGTAGCTGGAGTGAGGTGAGGATGTGTTGGCTGGGGATGTTGCCATAGTTCACGCTCAGCGACTGCTGAGAATTTCTATTTTTTTTTAATACAGAATATATGTATATAGACCATGACAGCTAGTGGGCAAGGGGCTGATGAGTCAGGCAAAGGCAAGGACAGGAGCAGGGCAGGCAGCATTCTTGAGTGCCAGCTATCATCACCATCGATAGAGCAGAAGATGGAGAGAGGGAGACAAAGAGACTGACAGACAGAGTGAGAGGTGGCAGAACGAGGAAAGGGCAGTTGGAGTAGTGCATGCAGTGCCAGGTGGCACAAGAATGTGTTGATTTCCGACAGCTACTCTATGTGGAAATCCATAAACAGCAAACCATACACAACAACATATTTAGCCTTTGCCCATATACACAAGAACATTTTACTCGTACACTACAGGGATAGTGGCCCTTTATGCATGAAGCCTGTGTGCTGCATATACGTAGCGTATAAGCTTCAGTACAATGGCATTCACTAAAGGGGTGCATACCCTTTGTGCACTTGATCCCATCTATCTGCAGCTCTGCATGTGCGGATGGGCCAGGGGAATACCTGGGAGGCAGCACTACACACCGCGGCATGCACTAAAACACTGAGTGCCAGAAGAGAGAGTACAGATTAAATGGGAAGGGACCCTGCTGTGTCTGCTACATACCAGCTCAGTTCTGTCATGGCTGGCAAGCAACCCCCTCCCCCAACCAAGCCTCTGCAGCCCACCAGTCCTGCAGTTAGGGTGGGGTCAACAGTTGGGGCATTTGACTGGAATCATGTCGCTTTAAGGGACTTTTAAGGGACTTCAGCACCCACCATGTCTCACAATCCTCTGCTCTGCGCAGAGCAGGGGATCCAGTCTGGTGGCAGGGCAGGCATCTGATCGGATGCCCACCGGTGTCCACCATCCTGTCTGTACTCTGCCCCCTCTCCCTGCTGCACTTCTACGCACCAGCAAGACTACAGACAGGGGACCAGCTATTGTGAATGGCAAGTCATGTGCGCGTGTCCAGGTGTGTGCAGGTGGGTGCAGGTCAGGTACGTGCCTGTCATGTGTACTCAACCTGCTATAGTGCATAGGCCTCATTAGGAGTATTGATTTCCATGCACAATTAGGTCAAACTATGCTCTGTTACCCCCATTTCATGTAATTTACTCTGACACTGTTTTCCTCGCTGCACACCCTTTGGCTTTTCAAATTGCATACTTTCTGGTGCATAAAGTGTTTGATTTACTACTTGATTTGAATTATTGTTTTTTACTCTCACTTCATGTTTTGGCATTTACTATTTAGCCTTTATCATATTCAGGATGGTATCACCTCCCCGATGTATTCCTTAGAGTATTGTACATGCATGTGTGTTGCACCTCTATAGTTTTTAGGATTACCTGTATTTTTTGCTTTATTGCTTTATTTTCTGTATTGCCTAACCATACCTTATTTTTAAATGAATATTCCTTTACTGACCACTTTTTCTGTACTTACTGGGCATTTCAGGGCTGCTACCTGTGTGCTTTCCCTGTCACTGTTCCTCCCTAGCCTATCCAGTATAATTATCTTCCACCCCATACCAGTTGTTTAGGCTCCCTCCAAACCTGACCCACAAATCAAGCTGCTCTCATTTTTCCTCTCCCTTATTCCCTCCTTCCTTCCCGCACCTGCTTAATGTTTCTCTCTGTCTGTCCCTGTCCCATTGTTCTAACACCTTTTGCCTTCCTTTGGCATTCCTTCTTTCACATTCTAACACACATTCTGTCATTCACCTCCCACATGTTCTCAACTTGCTCTTTCTACACTAACAATTGCCTCCGCTGGCTTTGCACTCCTCAGGAAGCTGCTCATTTACCGTAGATGTTCAAACTACCTTCCTTTGCAGATTTCCAAGCATCCTACTAGTTTCCGGATGCTGAAGGCTGGCACTGTGATTACAAGAGATGAGGGGCACCAGTGCCCGCACACCCAGTGGTTGGGCTGTTGAGTGGTCCATCAGCCTCTGTACTGGGGTCCTCAGAGGGCAGCTTGTTTACACTGAGGAGGCTGGCCTGGGTTCTTTAACAAGTCTCATAGTACAGGGAAAAACAAAATATGTTTAGCATGGTGCCTTCACCTGAGAAATATTATGGTGACTACCCCAGGATGCTCAAGCACTGAACCTACTGGGCAAGGAAGAAATAATTCTCAATGTTACTTAGGCCTGGTGTACATGGGTTACTTGGGAGGGGATTCAGGCTGTGACACAGGGAAAAGCTTTCAAGTCAATTAACATCAAGAATTTGGATACTTGTTAACACTCTCTGGTCTCTTTCCCCCAACAGTAACTTGATGCTGCAAGGCTCTATGCTTAAAATAGAAGTTGCCAAACAATTTATTGGCACTGACGTACACAGTCACTAGTTGAGCAGAGGATTTACGCCAATGGCATTCCAAGTTAAGTAACCCTCCTAATCGGGTCCCATATGCTATTTAATCTTCCGTGCCCAGAGGCAGCAAGATCCTTAATGCCACTACATGCCCAGAGACTCTAAACTAAGAGACATACCCTCCCATTCTAACATCTAGTGGATTAGCAGTACCTAATAGGATACCAGGATCAAGGAGGATCTGGAGCGCACTGCATCTTACCCTCCCCTTGGGTCTCGATATCTCAGTGATGGCACCATCCTTTTACGTCAGTAACTTTGTTAGCTGAGCCACCAGAAGGGCTCTCCATCACCATGCTCTGGCACCCTAGGGATCATGATGCCCCACCCTTCTCTTGGGGAGAAAATCTCAGTCAGAACCTCTAGAGTGGAGAACCCGACACTGCAGACCTTCCCCTGGAATCTCGTATTCCAGCAGGATATCACAGCCAGCTCAGCCCCATCCTTTTACATCAGTAGAATAGCAGTACCCATTCAGAGTACAAAACATGAGGTACACATGATGCCCACTACATCTTACCAAACCCTGGGGTCTCAGTATTGCAGAAATGGCCCCATCCTCAATTTAATGGCCCCATTCACTCCATTTTTTGGAGCCAGGTACATGGAGGAATCTGCCATCTGTTTTCCAGACCACGACGATTTACTGGAGATCACATTAGGCCATGCAGGCCCTTATCATCCCAGCTTTGGATCCCAGAAAGTATTCAGCCACAGGAGATTGACCCAGGAGAGGACAAGTACCACCTCAGATGTGGGACCCTGTCACCACCCCAATCCTGGCAAGCCCTCTCCAGCCAGTTGCAACCAGAGCTTTGACAGAGAGAAACCCCATCTCTTCTGAATGGAGTCATCTACTGCATTCTGACTCCAACCTCTGACTCACTGACAGTTGCCTGGATACCTGTATTTATACACCTGAGAGCAGGCAACTGGCAAAGCCTTGAAAAGTGCACAGAATGTACTCAGGAAATTAAAGGGGAACAGTTAACTGGATTGTTGGTCCCTCTTTCATCCCGGACCTAAGTACAGAGGATTGTACTTACCCTGGAAGAATAGCAGAATCATAAAAACATCTGATCTGATTACAAAATCTCTAACATACTGCAGACTGTTGAATTTCCCACTGCTGCAGCTCTGCTCTAATATAGGCTGCAGGGGATTCTGGGATTTCTGGTTATAGCAAATTTCAGCTTGGAAGTCAACAGAATCAGCCTGATACAATCTACTATACTGCAGTAAACACTAAATAAGATGAAATGCTTTTGCACACAAAGTGCAAATAAGTACCAGTCCCCACACTTGGGTTTGGAGCTCTTAGTGCTAAGTTGTTCCCCCTTTAACCAGCTCCTGGGACACAGAGGTATTTGCAAAACAGGAAACATTTAGGCACATCTTTCTTTCTTTCTTTCTTTCTTTCTTTCCCTCCCTACTCACCCCCTTCTTCCTCCTGCTCCCACCGACTGACAATCCTGACAAGGCCCTTGACTGCTACCTTTATCCCTTACCCTCTCTTCTTCTCCTCCTCCTCCCTATCACCCCTTCACAAATCCTTATTACCCTTTTAAGTAACTTGACAAAGCCCCTGGCTGCTACCCTTCTCCCTTTATCCTAAAATCATACTGCCACTGCTTCTCCCTTCCACTGTCCTCCACTCTCCTTCTCGTATTTTGTATCACTGTTCATCGTTGATGTATTATACACATTCTATGTATGTTAGAAATTAAACTTGTTAAGTTCCCCCTTTGTATGTATGTATCTCTTGCCACTGATGTGGAACCTTTGTAAATCAGCTGCTTTGTGCTCAAAGGTACTTTGTAATCTGAGAGTGAATAAATAAAAAAAAATTTTCTCTCTCTCACTCTCCCTCTCTCCCTCCGTCTACTGGGGCAGTTCTGGACTGGCATAGTCCTACCTGAAAGAGTAAACCTCCAAATGCTGGCATGAGTGGGGTTATGTTTCCTACACAGATGCTAACATAGAAACGTAGAATTTAATGGCAGATAAGGACTGCTTGGCCCACCCAGTCTGCCCATTTTTTCCCTGCCTGTATTTTCACCACAAACCCTACTTGGTCTCTGGCATGTTTCTCACCAAGATCCCATTATCCCATGCATGCTTGAAACCCACCACTGTTTTCACCCCTACCACCTCCTCTGGAAGACTGTTCAAGGCATCCACCACTGTTTCTATGAAGAAGTACTTCCTCACATCTCTCTTGAATTTACCCCTTTCCAGCTTCATTGCATATGTCCTTGGTTCGCCTGCATCTTTTGCACTCATGTACTCACCCTTTCAGCCACCATTTTCCTCTTTCTACCTTTGCCTCTTTCTCCTTCCTACCTCTCCTCCCTCTTTCCTTTCACTGGTATACAGTCCCCCTCCCTCAATCCAATCACCCAATTTATTTATTTAAGTTTTGACAATCTGGTTGGAGCACTAGGCAAAAGCTTACATTCAGGCTCGACCCACACAGTACATAACTTACAATGGATTGCCACTTTACATGAGTTCACCACATCTCTCTTTATACATTCACACTCAGTCGCATGTATCGTGATAGCTGTTCTCAGCTGGAGTACCAGTGGGCTTCTTTATCAATGCTTTTTGATGCCCTTATCATTGTACATGACCTTGGCATCTTCTGACTCATTCTTCATGGCTTTCTCCCTCCAACCTCTACTCTCTCTCTCTCTCTGAAGTGCCCCCTGGACACTCTTCTGACCATAGATATAGTATGCCATCAGCTCTAGCTCTAACTTTTAAATTCTTCTCTCTCCTCCCTAGCTTTGTCTTCTTTTGAACATATCACTGTCCACCTCCTACTCCGACTAACTTCAAACTTTCTGATATCTATCAGTCCACAAAACTAAACTCAGTCATTCTCTTTGACTTCTCTGGCCATTTCTCTCCATGGTTGGCCTTTCCTCTTCCAACACAATCATCACAGTGATAACTATCCATGTCGATGACCCCTCTCAGCCAACTCTTCTGCAGTTGTTTATCTCTTCTTAATTGTCTCCGCCTCTCTGAGCCAGTCAGCTCCCCTATACATACCCGTGGTGATATTTTTTGTTTTTTTCATTAGCTTCCATCTGTTACCTCCAAGCAACTTCCCAGCCCCAACACCACCTTATCCTGTGTCCACAACCTAAACAGCTTCTCTACAGCCTTCAAGTCAGCACACTCCTCAGGCAGTCATATCCTGTGACTGCCCAGACGGTTGAGTGGTGTCAAAGGGTACCTATGACCATACAAAACTACGAACATTCCAGCAGATAAAGGCTTTACAGTCTATCTAGTCTGCTCAGTTGTGCAGCTCCCTATGTATTTACAAAGGGAACTTCCCCGTCCCCATTTCCCTTCTGACCTCACTCAAATTCCCCCTCCCCACCACTCGACCCCCACTACCCGCAACTTTTCCCCTCACCTTGTCCCACCCCCCTTGAAGCTGTCCGCCATTTTTAGGGACACCACCTCCTCTGGCAACTCAATTTACTTGGCCACCACCCTCATATTGAAAAAGTGTCTCCTCATCTCCCTCTTAAGCCTTCCACCCACCAGCTTTGGGCTGTGCACCCTAGTAGTCTTGCTTCTGCTAAGGTTGAATAGGCCCTAAGTGCTAACTCTGTTAATACCCTTAAGGTAACGTGAAGGTCTTAATCATCTCAGATGGCAATGACAAGCAACGGCTTCATAAGGTAAGGTGCAAAAAGGCTTTAAGGTGCAATACAAAACTGGCAAGCAGCTCAGGCTAGGGTCCTCAGCCAGTTTCGCACAGCTGCTGCATCATCAGGAGGAAGCTTAATCTTCTCACTACTCTCCCTTCTTTCCTCCACGGAGTACATCTTGAGCTCCCTGAACCTCTCCTCATAGATGTTGCCTTGCTGGCCCTTGCTCATCTTGGTTGTCCTTCACTAGACTGTCTCCAGCAAGTTGATATCCTTCTTAAGATATGGGCATCAAAATTGCACACTGTACTCCAGGTGTGGTCTTACCTGGCTGTTTATCCTGCCAGGCTGATTCCATTTTCTATGCTTGTTTCTTCCAGTTCCACTGGACATTAATTGGCAACCACAAAATATGCATGCAAGGCATGCTGATGCAGAGCATGTTAGCACCCTCTCCCTCTTAAAGCTGAATGACCACCACCTGTGATCACCCAGGTGCTGGTAACACAGTGAGGCCTAGAACCTTTCTTCCTTGATGTGGTGAGCATCCCATGGTATGCTCATTCCCAAACCCTCTACTATGCTAAAAATGCAGTTATTGCATTGTCCTTACTCCTCCGTGTATTTTATATCACTCAGATAAAATACTCCACTCCTTTCTTATTTATTTACTTATGGCATTTTGGTAACCGGGTGAGTCCACTGAGACCAGGGGTCCCTTTTTCAGGGGCAACCCGGAATTAGTTGCACACAGTGCTTTTCAGGCAGATTAAGTCATAGAAAGTCATAGAGATACAGAACAAAAGACATTGGTGATTGCATAACCTGCATACAGGCACATAAGAGTATTAGTTACCAACAATAAGTTACCATTTCACAGATAGAACAATACAGAGAAATATAATCTGTGATTAATAAATTTGTAGGTTCACAGATAGTCAAGAAATACACAAGCTGATGCAAACAGTATACTATACTTCAATTACATGGGGTATGGGGACACCGGTGTATAAGGAAGGTTCAGCGATAGCAGCTGCATCTGCAACGTTCCAATATATAAACTTTAAGCCCAGCCTTGAACCCTTCTATAGAAGTGGCATTCATTAGGTTTTCAGCAAGAGAGCTCCAGTAATAAGGGACATAGTATGTGAGGGATCTTTTTCCAAGGTTGGTCCATACCCTGGGGATCTCAAGTAGATTGGAGTTTGTGGAATGGAGGGTACACCTCAGAGGCTTCGGGGTCAATAGTCCCATTAGGTTGGGGATATAGACCTTATTGAGTTTAAAGGTGAGGCAAAGGAGAGGACAAGAGAGTCTGTGTTTCAGAGTGGGCCAGTTTAACTCAGAAAGTACCTCACAGTGGTGCCTCCTTGGTGGCGAACCAGATGCAACGTGGCTAATGTTGTTGTACAAGACATTCAGTTTGTGGGCTTCTGCTGCCCTGAGGAATTGCAATACTGGGGCACCATAGACCAATGTGGGAAGCAAGGTACTCCTTGTTATGGCAGTCTTTGAGTCTGCAGCCTTTCTGCTAAAGTTAGTCTCCTGCCTCTCCTTGTGGTGAGTATGACCTCTGCATCTTTACTATCAGAAAAAACACCTTACTTCACAGAACCAACACCATCCAGGTTTCTGTCCACTGTACTGGCAAATGTCAGTCACAGTGTGATGGATGGGCATGGTCCCAGACCACTTCTGATTGGCTAGAAAGGGTTGCCCAGTGTCCCAATGGTAGCATGTTTTGCTACAGTGTGAGTGACCTTAGGTTGGAAGGAAGCATGTCCCAGGGAGGGGGAGTACTGCAACCCTGCATCAGTAGCGACCCCTATGGTTAGCAGGGAATCTTTTTTTTTCTTCTTTTTAAACTTTCCTTATACTCCCTTCTCTCTGGCACTCAGAATCTCTCAAGGGGGACAGCCGACTCGGCCTTATCCTACCCACCTGAAGTCCCCAGCCTTACCATACCAATGGGGGGGGATCTCTGATCTGCTCACCCAGTCCACCAACCCCCTGGATCTAAACCCCCGGGGTGGGACTGCCTATTTCTCTTGGCGACCTTTCTGGAATTTAATGGGTCGACCAGTGTTGCAGGGATGTGAGTATAAAGATAACACTGAACACAGTTATAGGGTACAACACACCCACAGTGTGTTTTATTTGATACAAAGATAGAAAAAAATATATATAAATAAAACAGTTCAAACAGAACAAGAAAATAAATAACAGCTCAAGGCTATTTCACCTTACAGCAGGTATCTCAAAACAATTCATCAGCTTTCCTGCAGTTAGAGATAAATTCCTGTTTAGGCACAGGTCCTTCTGCTTACCTTACTCCAGGTAAGTGAGACTGGCTATGCAGCTAATCTGACTCTTGGTGTTTGAGGAGGGCTTATATAGACCTCCCACTTATGGGAAGTCCCTCCCATAACACCCAATTAGTTCTAGAATGGTCCCTAAATAGGGAAACGCCTCCTCTATTACATAATGAGGTTTTTACTTACAGAGTATAAATATCCACCAAATGTATCATGTACTTATGATGCCTTGCAATATTTGTTCTTTATTTGTATGTATCATCTTGTACTTTTTTCCCTGACGTGGAACCTATGTAAAGAGCTTTTAGCTCAAAGGTATCAATCCAAGAATTTAATAAATAAATAAAAATAGCCCTCTAGGGGCTGCTGTCCCCTATAGGAAATCCCCTCCCTAAGGTCTTGCTAACAGGTCAACACCTATTTTATTTGCAAACAGTGAAAACATTTATTTCATTTATACATATGCTATATTGTTATAGTATGGACACTAGCCCTTTATCCCAAGCTATGTCACTCAGAATCACCCCTGATCCCTCAAGGGCCCACCTTATCATCACTGTGACCTACATTCCCCCACGGAACCAAACTCCTGCTCTTCTCTCCCTCTCCGAATACCTCACCAACCTTCCCCATAAGGTTGAGCAGATTCTACTGGGCAACATCAATATAAACTGGCTCGCCAGTTCTGCTGCTTCAGCCAAGGATACCCTTGCAGCCTTAGACATCTCTCAAGTAGTAACACAGCCAACCAGCTACAACCCGTCTAAAGTCACGCACACCCTGCTGGACATCGTCCTCTCCAACCACCCCCATAAAATCATGGGCATCTCTGTCCTACCAAACACCCTCAGTGACCACTCCCCAGTGATCTTCTCGTGGTCCTGTAGGTTACCTAAACCTGTACCTAGAGTCACAGTTCGATGGCACCTCTGTCCTGGTAACCCTACTAAATTCAGACAGCATCTTTCTCACTGGGATTGGTCCTCTATATACCTTGCCACTAGCACTGATGCTGCACTTGATTACTTTTCCAGCTCCTTCAACATGGCCTGTGACATCTTTGTCCCCCTCACTAAGGTCCACTCTAAACAACACAATGCACCCTGGGTCACCCCATCCCTCCTCAAACAACTGAAGCATAGAGATAATCTGTGGCACAGAGTCACTGACTCAGGCAAGCTGGCTGATAATGGGCTATTCATAAGGCCAAAGCAGAGTACTACAGGTCAACCCTAGCCACCTCCTGGGGGTCAGCCCGTAAGTTTTGGGATAATATAAAAATACTCAATGATAAATCCCAGGCCCCCCCCTTCTCAGCTCACTATCAATGGTACCATCTCCACCGACCCAAATTGCATCGCTGACAGCCTCAGTACTACCTTTACCAGCCTTAGCACGGTGCTCCCCAGCAATTTCTTTGACCCGAAAACTATCTCCCAACCACCCACCCTCTGTCACCCCCCCCTTCTACCTTCGGACAATCACTCCTCAAGAAGCCAAGCCTTACCTTGCCAAAGCCCTCAAAGGCTCCAGCCCTAGTAATGACCCTTTAAACATAAGGCTCCTCCACCTGGCCCTAGATGTACTGCTCCTCCCAGTCACTGACCTGATCAACCATTCCCTCTGCCTTGGGTAGTTTCCCAATGTCTGGAAGACTGCAGATAACACCCATACACAAAGATGGAGACAGTTCATCTCTTGGGAACTGTCGACCAATATCCATCCTCCCCCCCCTCCAAAGCCCTGGAAAAGGTAGTGGCGGACCAACTTGCTGACTACCTTGCAACCCACAACCTGCTCTGCAAGGAGCAGCATGGCTTGGGCTTAGGCCCCAGTACCATCATAGCACTCCTCGAATTCTCTATTTCCTCAACACTGCCCTTGACAAGGGTCATCTAGCAGGAGCCGTTTTCATCGACCTCAGCAAGGCCTTTGATAAGGTCAGTCAGCCCCTTCTGTTGGACTCCCTCCTGCAAGTGGGCTTTTCCCAAAGCCCCCTAGCTTGGTTCATGAGCTATCTATCCTCATGGGCACAATGTGTCAAAATCAATATGACCCTCTCCAGTACCCGCCCTGTCTGCTCGGGAGTCCCGCAGGGTTCCATCCTGGGACCACTTCTTTTCAGTCTGTTCCTCAATGCCCTACCCAGTCCTTGTGCTGACGAGGTTCTCCTGTATGCCAATGATGCCATCCTCTGTGCCTCCCATCCTAACCCCAACAGTCTCCAGACTACCCTCCAGCACTCCTTCAGTCAGACCAAACACTGGTTCTTGGACCATAGACTGATCACTAACCTGAAAAAAAACCAAGACCATGTTATTTGTCCACCACCAAAGTAAACTCAAAGACTCCCCCCTGTGGATACTCTCCAGCTCCCTCCATCCCCTTGAACAGGTCTCATTCTATAAATACCTGGCCATAACCTTTGATTCAGCCCTCACCTTCCACGCCCATATAAATGCTCTCTCATCTGCGACCAATGCGTGTATCGGCCTCCTATACTGCCACAAGTACTGCCTGCCACCTGAAGCTCTCCATCTGGCCATCACCTCATCAGTCCTATCATTAATTGACTGTGGCCCGTTGAGCTATGCAGCCGCAGATGCCACCGCCATCTGCAAGATAAAAATGTCTATTAATAAAGCATGCTTGCTCCTGTCTGGTACTGATTGACTAATACACACCTGCACACTCTATTCCCTCACTCAAGTGCTCAACTTTGAGGAAAGGCTCCAATACCAGTCTTGCCTCATGGCCAAAAAAATTCTCCCCGGACTAACGCCCCTTGGTGTTGCGTCATCTCTCTATCTCTCTATCTCTCAGCCCCCTCAGTCTCCACTCACAGCACCCCCAAATCCTCTCTCATGGTCCTGAGGGTGAGGACCTCCCTAGCTCAGAGGACCTTCTCCTACAGTGCCCTATCCTAGTTCAACTCCCTCCCCTCAATGGTCACCAGTCTGCCAAGAATTGGTGTATTCAAAGTAGCCCTCAGGAAACACATTCTCACAACCCGTTGCTGTAGGTGCCCCCAGCGGTGAGCCAAGAGCCACTGGCCTACCCATCCACCTACAATGAACTGTGACCAGATCATCACCTATGACAAAGTCTTGCATTTAGACTGCCTCTGTAAACTGTTCTTCTAGTCATGTGTCTGTAGCAATATGAATAACTGTATAGGCTACTGTATAGACTCACTGCCTCACCTGAAGACAATATTATTGCCCTGTATTTAATGTGCACCAGGCTATATTAATGTACTTGATGAACTGAACTGCTTTCATGCTTCTCGTTTCAAAATTGATTGTATATTTGTTGTATGTATCTGTTCTTACTATGTAATATGATGCAGAGCCTTTGGAAATGAGTCCCTGACTCAAAGGAGTGTAATTCTGATCTCTGATAATAAATAAAACAATAAATAAAATCTCTCAGGGTTATATATGTTGTATATATAATGGGGCTCCTTTAGAGACCTGCAGTGTCTCTTTATTCTTTAATTTGTATAATTTCTTTATTCTGTTTAGTTTATCTTGTAGCCCTCTCCTTATTCTGAGGGCTACTTCAACTGTATAGCATTTTCTCATACATAGGGGCATTCCTGTCCCTTTAAATCATTTGTTTTCTATGTTGTAGCAGAGCAGCATGCTGTTAGACAATCATTATCTAGCCACTCTGCTTTGGGGCTCTGAATAGCTTGGTAAGTCCCTTTTATATTCATTTTTATGGTGGTTTGTAGCTTTTCAGTCTAGGGACAGCCTAGTCCCTTTTATTTTCCAAGCATTCGCTTTTCAGAATGCACAGATTCATTTAGGGAAGTGGGGTGAGTGAAAGTAAATGCCACCCTGCTTTGAACTGTGACACAGCAGTTCCATGAGAGAGAGAGAGTGAGGAGCGAGCACGCTCGTCCTTTCAACAATATTACTGCTCTTTCTCTCCTCTTAGACCCCCCTCAGAGTCTTTTCTCTATTTAATACCTTTCTTAGGCCATTAAAGTGGAGCCACAGAGTGGCGGAAAGGTAAAAAGTGAAAGTTTGCTGCTCTGTGGAAGCCTGCCTCTCTCGCAGCCTGGACTGGCTGCAGACATGCCATGGACTCCTCCATGGCTAGCTGGCACAATTCTACAGCATATTTTATACAAAGCCAGCAGTGGGGAGTCCTAATAATAACAGGGGCATCAGTAATTATTTACACAGATACCGAGCATTAGCAAAAGAAAAAGTTTGCTGCTCTGTTCAAACAGTTCCTGCTTCAATTGCAGGATTTCTTTGGTATAACAGTCTACATAACAACGGAGCGGCAGCAAAATAATTCAAACAACATAAGCATAATGTCGCTCTGTTTGTTTCCATAATCCGCCTATTTAAGTGGACATTATTTTGTATTTAACTGCCATTTTAAATATTTCTAAACATTCCTGCACCATTTACACAAAAATGGCATAAGCATTGACTT
This sequence comes from Neoceratodus forsteri, assembly GCA_016271365.2. Lineage (NCBI taxonomy): Eukaryota > Metazoa > Chordata > Ceratodontiformes > Ceratodontidae > Neoceratodus > Neoceratodus forsteri. The sequence continues at coordinate 324,931,725 of CM057454.1, read as the reverse complement.
AATTAAGCACTGCAGCATTTTAAACCCATAATATGGCACAAAATGCACTCTATGCACTTTATTTCAAAAAAATGCACTTTATTCAGCCAGCACCTTATGTACTTAAAGGCACTTTATATCTTTCGGCATTAAATGCCATAAATGCACCTTATTTCATTCCTGCCAACTGGCCTTAGCCTGGTGCATTATTTTGGGGAGTTCTTGGTGAAGGATGGATATATAGAAACTAGAAATGAAGGCAGTAGGAAAAATATTTAGTAGGAAATAAAAAACTCTGACATAGGTAGCCAGCCTATGCCAAGGGCGGAAAAAGGTAAAATATGGCATAGGGAGGTACGGTTGTGCAACAGATTACAGTAGGAAAAAGAAGAAGATAGGAAAGGCATCCCTCAACCAGGGCTATCAGACTGGCAGAACACAGTTCTGCCACAACCAGGTAGCGTATGGAGCACGGAGGCAGGCCGGAAGACCCAACACTGGGCGTGGGGGCCGGCCACTCAACCCGTCTTTGCCTATTGAGGCCAGGGCAATTTTCCTTGTTCTGTTCTGCCCCCCCAAAGGCTGAGACATGCAGTGCACCCAGTGCATGTATGTGCGCTCCTGCACACGCACACAGGATCGACACTGCAGCCAACCCCCTCAGCACAAGATCCATAGGCTGCTGTACCCCACAGTCTCCACCGGGAGTCACCAAACCTGGGGTCATGGATCCCCCTGCCTCCCTCCCATGACAGGAGAGCAGTCCTCCAGATACTCAATCCTGTTCTCCCCCGCCGACCCAAGCTCGTTCCTGAACCTGGGTCACCTGCGTGGCACGAAGTGTGGCATCCAGCACCTCACCCTTCAGTGCCACCGGGCCAGCCATGAGCAGGGGATCTTATCTCCATGCACAGGGGATGATGCTAAGTTCTGGTAAGGCCAACAAAGTGTCACGTCTGTGATGTCTCCTGACCCAGTACTTTTGGGTCCAGTTCTGAATCTGTTTTTCCTTCAGTGTAGTGTTTATCCACCAGTCACCCTCTACTGGCCCTTTCAGTACCCCAGCTCAGCATCCCCAGGATTTACCCTTATAGTTTCCCCATGAGTTGACTTACCCCTCCTGGCAGGGCCAGGAGGGCTGGACAAGCACCTCCGGAGCAGGATCCCATTTGCATGGCGCCTGGTTGGTGGTGCAAGCCTATGGGGGACCACCTCTCATTCTGTTGCAGCCAAGGAGTTTTTCTATATTTTCCACCCATTGGGACAACCGGTGTGCAGTGATGCAACATGTCTGCCAGCATCCGTCCCTCGCTGGAGCTTTCCAACTTCCGCAGCTCCCAGCCTCCTCTAGGTCAGGGTCAACCTTAAGGATAGGCAGACGGGGCCTGGTTGCCATTTCATAAAACAAAACAAAAAAAAAATGTTTCTTTTCAGTGCATGAAAACATAATGTAACCAGTAGCAGCACAGCCTGGATCGGTGGCGTGGTATCTCAATCTGCACCCCCCCCCATCGATTTTGGTACCAAGAAGAAGCAAGCCCATAGAGTATAGCTCCAAAGAGACAAGCAGTAGTGTAGGCAAACCAAGAGTAAGGATGAGGTTGCCTATGGGAATAGTGGTTTGTAAGGTAAAACCGGGGCAAACCAGAAAGAATACCTCACACTCTTCCAGTGCCTTAGGAAAAAGATCAGACCCACAGAGCAAAAAATGGAAGCATAAGAATATTTTATTTTACGCACAGTTAACAACTGTTGAGGTGCTGGACTTACAGCCAAAGGTGCGTACCAACAATGTGCCACAAACTATCCAACAGCGTTTTATACATCTATTGTTTGCCAACTCTATAAGATGTACAGCGTATCTGTAAAATGGCTACATTTATGTTGTGAATAAGTTCTACAGTGCCATCAAATTTTATGCTTCTATATAGCTGGAAACAAAAAATCCTCCATCTGTTGGGTAGGGATGTGATAAAGAGGGGATAAAAATGGGTAAAAACAACAGTCAAATATACTACAGTGCTAAGCACTGTACAACAAAATGCAGTACACAGAACTCTTGGTCCACTTCCCCCTGGTTGGGAAATTTTAAGCTGGCTCTTCTTCCAACCAGCAGTTCCTTCCCAAAAGGATAAGTACAGGACAGTATATAAAGAGATGAGTAGTGAGTATCTGGTGAAATATGGTGACCATTCCAGAAACATGGGATCCAGGGCTTTTAGATATGCTGATAGAGAACCTGGCCCACTTCGTAAGTAGGGAAGAGTAGAAATGAAAAGTAAATCAAAGCTGGCCTGTCTGCACAGCAGTAGCATTATGGCCCACAATGCTGGTGACCCAGGTTCAAATTCAAGCCTGGATTGTTGGGGGCTGATAGTCGAGCTCCTGGATGACGCTCCTGTCCTCCGGGAGGGTGGGTATCAGATTCTCACTGCGCACTGCTACACTGCCCCTGGATGACTACAGAGGGAGGTGTGGTGGGAACTGCTAGGGAGGAAGGAAGTCTCTGGCATTGCCAGGTGTGCACACGTGTGCTCATGCCATGACACCCTAGAAAGAGACGTTCTTGTGGGATTGGGAACAAAGTGAAAGGAAAAACCTTAAGCCATGCAGAATTATGGATCTACCATGCACACATACCCCATGTCCACTAACCTGGGCTCTCTCCTGACAAACAAGGTTGTTTCTCCCAAAGCACCTAACCCACCCTAAGGGTTCCATCATGGGGGAAGCCATGAAGGCAATTCAGGAGTAAGATAAGTCCCAAGAGAAGGTGGGTTGTGGTCCAGCCGGTACCAGAGAGGGGTCAAGGGTTAGTTGAGTGAAAAGAAGCATAACGAGATAAAGAAAGTAAACTAAGAAAACAAATAAATACATATTAAATTGTGTAGGGGTACAGTACCGCACAGGACAGGAAAGGAAGGGAAGGGAAAGGAAAGGAAAGGAAAGAAAACTCAGCTGAAGTGGGTACCTTAGAATGATGAGGGTGGGGAGCAAATGGCTGTAACATAAGCCATGTAACATAATTATGTTCAATACTATGATACAGTAGATTTATTTAAAATGTATGTAAAAGTCTAGAATTCATACAAGTGAATTAGACAGCATGGTCAGATTACAGTGAGAAAAGGCAGTGAACTATAGGAAGGAATGATTTACGTAATAAACATTGAGTCTCTCTGCACAAAAGACGGATGCATTTGGCCTAGCAAATCATTTCTTTTAAACCAAGCAACCTACACCACAGACCGGTGATTAATCAGCTGCCAAATGCAGGTACACACAAATGATCCCTTTGTCTTGTTACATCTAGTCCTGGCTGGGTACGGTAAATTTACATTAATTGCCACTATTCCTGCTGTTAGGGTAAGATGTTGTTAATCAGTCATCGTGCCTGGAAGTATATTTCTTGAAGGGGGACAGCCTGTTTCAGATCACAGAGAAACCTTGATATAATCATATCTGTAGTGTTTAAACTTGTATGACAGGGCCTATTCATAAAAAGAAGAAGTTGAAAAAGAGTTAAGTTGTCAGCAGTCAGAAATGTTTGGTTGTAAGAACATGAGTTTCAATTGCTAACCTCACTTTATGAATGTTATAAATGTAATGGCCAAGATGTCTATGATCCATAAGTACTGCAGGTCTGAACACAGTGGCATGCAGGTTCCATAGTACTGTAGTAATAGAACAGTATCTGGTATGATCACAAGATCACAAGCATGCCCTGATTTGATGGTGTAACCAGACTTTAAGTATTCATTTTTACAGTTTCCTCTCAGTAGCATCCTGTCACCAAAAGACTTCATTGTAATATTTAAATTCCTGAATAGTGGTTTATAGTGTATAGTACAGTGTTATAGTGTATGGTTACTGTGCTTTGTGTATGAAAATCCATATAGTCAAAAACTCCATTGTACCATAGTTGTGACATCAGAACTATGGTACAGTGACGTTCTGAAGTTATTGTACTGTACTTCTGACATCACAACAGTGGCACAATGAAAAAAAGCAGCCAAGTCATTTGTCATGCAGCATATTCAAGCCTCAAAACTGCATTTTATCAGCTGCTTTCAATACAGTTAAAGGAGTACTACAGTCAGAATTTGCAAAAACAGAAGTTATGCAGAGTGTTTTGATTTGTGTGTGTAGTCCTGTTGTGTCCTTCCCTTCCCTTTCCTTGCTAATAGGAGTTTTTTTTTCGTAAATTTGCCTTCTAGTTTTATGGACCCTGGGGATCTCCAAGTTAGCATAGTTTATTGCTTTTCTTTTTCCTACAATGCCTCGTGTCTCATGTGACAGTGATGCATCCGAGACCACTGATTCAGCAGGTATTAGAGATACCCTGATGTTCTTCCCTCAACTAAATAACTCTAATTCACTATTTTTGTTTTCTATATGTGTTTCTAGGTCTAGCCAGTAGGAGTAAATGTTTTGCTTTTAAAGTTTTCATTTCATCAAACTACACACAGTCATAAAAGGCACACAGATCACCACAGATCATCAGTGTTATAATTAGTACAGACTGTAGCTGTTTTCTTACAGAATAACCCACTAAATTAGCCAAATGTTTATTAAACTGTAACTGTAGCCTTCAGTGCTCACTGGATAAGGGAAGTTACTTAAAATCACAGGTCTACTGCTGTAAAATTGACTCTAAGCCAGTGTTTGCTGCATCTATGCTCCTGGATACACCACTCTCACGTGGGACAGGAGGCATAGGAGTCATAAACAATGCTAACATGGAGATCCCAAGGGGCCATAAAACTAGTAGGCTAATTTAGAAACAAAACTATTAAAGGGAAACAGTGGAAAAGACAAAGCTTTCCCCGGACACTGCAGAAACTCTCAATTAGTGCTTTCAGACAGTAACAACTTTATTTAATGATTTAGAACAGCTACCCACAACTTCCACTTCCTGTTGCTGGCAGCAGCCATTTCATGAGCAGCAGTGAGCTTCCTGAGCTCACTGTATGCTAATATGCCTGTTTGACCTCAGCTATTGGTTGGCAGGACATATTAGCATAAAGTGAGCTCAGGAAGCTCTCTGCTACTCATGAAATGGTGGCTGCCAGCAATAGAAAGTGAAAGTTGAAGGCCACTGTTTAAATCACTAAAAAATTAATTACAGTAATTTGTTAAAAAATTTTACTGTCTGAAAGCACTAATCAGGCATTTTTGTAGTGCCTGGGTAAAGCTATGCCTTTTCCACTGTTTCCCGTTAATAGCAAACAAAGGGAAGGACACACTAAGACTACAGACACAATCAAATCACTTTGCATAACATATATTTTTGTAAATTCTGACTGTAGTGTACTCCTTTAAGTGACTGATGCAACTTTCATTTAAACCACACACTCTATAAAATAGGATATGGGCAACCAAACACACCTTGGCATGTGCTTCCCTTTGTAACATGGACATTAATAGAGGTATAAATCGTTGATTTGTATTGGCACAAACACAACATGTGACAGTACAGTAGCGGTGATTAATTCCCAAGTAATGCTCACTGCTGTAGTACCACTAACCACCACAGATGGTCGCATTGTCAATTTCCGAGCATCACATAGAAATCTAGAGTTTCCCACCCACATACCCAGTGAACAGTTGATATCGTACCATAAATGTGGCCCAAGTTGTTAGCTGTGCAAGCAGGGAAGTAAAAAAACACCCGTAATGCCAACCTGCAAAGTGAAATGACAGGATTCCTTGTTTCACCGCTCTTTGTAATATTAGCAAGTTCAGTGTCCATTGTTGAAAGATCAGAGTGTAAAAACCGTAGTGAAATGTGCGTAATATACATGTAGATGCCACTCGGCAGACAAATAGCGCGATCACTTGCAGGCACAGAGTGGAGAGCAAGTGGGGATAGGTGACCGTTATCAGTCGTATTCCTATTACAGCAAGACTATGCAGTTCCGAAAGGAAATTTCAGTTAGTTACTTTGCAGGTTGTTAGTTGGCTACCACAGAACAGATTCATTAATTAGCTATGCCCTGTGTGGCTGCATGTAGGACAGCGGTTAGTGTTTCCATCGCTAATATGTAAATGACGATGTTAACAAGTAAAGAAATCCTATAGTCCTTAGCTACATCATCGTAGTGATGTACATTTACGATGTCAGCAGAAAAATGCAGTAAGTGAGAGGGACACAGAAAAGATGGTATGTCATTCTCCGATATGTAGCGAACATTTTAAGCACAATAAGGAAGCAGTAGTCTCCACAATGTAAGAAGATGCCATTTTGATGAAAAGATAGGGTTCTGACAATATGCAAATGAATAACAGTTCTATTTTAAAAATTACCTAAAACGTCACTTTAAAATGTTGAAAGTGTTATTAAAAGTGTTAACAGACATGCAGTGAGTAAAAAAAAGTGAAGAATGTGATAATGTTTCGAACATGTTACTTGTGATTCTGCATAACAGCACATGCAGAAAAATTGCAAACTACCATATAAATATTGCAAATTCACGAAGTTACGAGCGTGCATAGCAACTACGCAATGCACTTGTGAAACAGTCGTTTGTTGATTCCTCACAATTTGCAACATAGGCTTTTTGAGAGCCCACTCATGAACACTGGCATCAGTCAAGCTGCTAACGGGGCCTCGCCATGGTGATTCCGCTGCAGTGAGCACGAAACCACCTTTGGGGCCGATTAATGACATGCCAGTTCAAGAATTCATGAGGAAGGGTCCCAAAAACCCCATGTTGAAAATTTGGTGCAAAAATTCCCAAAAATGGCAGAAATCTGCACTAAAGTTGAAAAAACCCTATTCATTACATTATACAGCTTACTGGCATTTCCTCAGTTCGCGGTCGGCTTTGAAGAGTGCAGACAAAAACAAAAGCAGGTAATACAAAAGGAAGAAATAACCATTGAGAGCAGGGGGTGTCATTAAGGAAAAGGTTGGTAAGTGAGAAAGAGGGGAGCAAGCCATGAAATTAGATTATATGAGTGTATGTAAATGTAAGGGAGATGCCTGCAGTGCAAGATTGTATATGGGCAGGGAAAGGTTGCCGGGACAGGCTGAGGCAGTAATAGGGTTATGTAGAGGTGAGGAAATACTATTGTATGGCCAGACACATCAGTCATTAGGTAGGGTGAAAGCAGGAACAGGTATCAGCAATCAGCAGATTCGAGCGCAGTTTTCTGTTAAAGCATGTGTGGGAGCTAGAAAGTCTAATGTTGAGGGGAAGGGAATTCCACAGCTGTGGAGCCTCATGTTCAAATGCAACAGTTCCTTTCCTCGTGCGGCACCTCGGCAAATTCAGAAAGGATTTGTCAGCTGATCGTAGACCATGGAGTGTGTCCTGAGGAACAAGCATAACTGCAAGACACCTAGGGGTTTGATTTCGAATTATCGAATCAATAAGAGAGCCAAAGTAGTATTTCCTACTAGCTAACGGAGACAGCCAACCAAGATCATTATAAAGCTGACAGTGGTGTTTAAGCCGAGGAGCAGAAGAGGCATAGCGACAAATGTTGTTATACGTAATATCCCATCTGAGTAGGTCAGTTTTATGAGCAGCCCCAAATAAGGAAGCCCCATAGGTTAGGGTGGGGAGCAGAATCCCCCTCGCAATGGCCATTTTAGCCGATGGCATGAGCATATAACTAGTCTTATATGCAACACCCAGTTTGGAGTTGACAGCTCTGCAAACAGACTGTACATGAAGATTAAGATCAATAGATTGATCTAGCAGGATGCCCAGGTACTTGAAAGAGGTCACACATTCCAGTAATTGACCTTCTAAGTCCTGCACCGTCAGTGCTGTTGTGCAAGCCCGGAGCTTTGGGGACGATCTAAGCAGCATGGCTTTAGTTTTGCTAGTGTTGACAGCCAGTTTGTGGTCATATAGCCAGTTTTGGATATTGTTAAAGTCAGAGGAAAGGGTTGTGTTGATAGTGTCTATATCAGTAGAACTTGTATAGGTGACAAGATCATCAGCATATAGAATAGCAGAGCAGGATTTTAGAGCAGCTCCAATGTTATTTTTATAAAGAGAGAATAGGAGGGGCCCTAGGATGGAGCCCTGAGGTACACCAATGTTAATGGTGGTACTGTTCGATAGAGAACAAACTATAAGCCCCTGAAGAGTTGTATTTGGGTTTAGAAAGAAAGAATGCATCCTGCAAAACAATGAGAACAACCTAAAAATAAAGCAAAAAAAATGTTGCTTCAGAATCAAGACTAGTGCATTTTTTTGTTTGTTTCATCTAGCTTTTTATCCACTTCCACCATCTGCCCAGTCCTCTGGCAGGCTGGCATAACTCTGGTGGAGTCTGCCCCAGCACTGTCTTCCTCTAACCCCCACCTATGTAGATTACCATGGGGGATCCATAGTGTGGGAGCCGAGGCTGTTGCCAGCCTTCATCATGGCAGTGGCTTGGTTTTTACCTCCATCCCAACTCCTGGACATCAGGCCATGCCTACTGTTGGCCTTGCACGTCGCAGCACACTTGTCCACAAGTGCCATTCTTCATGAGGGAGCAGGCTCCCTGGCCCACTGTGAGGGTCCATTGCAGTGTCAGAAACAGGTCATCTCACTTCCCTGGCTAGCTCACGCTGCAGTCTGCAGCACTTTCTCTCCCTCCAGCCCTGGTCACCACGCCCCGGCTCCCAAAGTATACGCTTGAATCTGGGTTGCTCTTGTGTCAGCAGAACATGCTTCCTATGGGGCACAGGGCAGCCCAAGAATAGCCAAATCTAACAAAATTGGTGCAGCCCACATTAGAAAATAAGATTGTAGACTTGAACAATAAATTGTCTCAAAGCCCAACGGATACATAATTGTATCGAAGGGGTTCTCATGCTTTAAGATAGATATCACAGATGTTGAAATGTTAGCAGCACATCATGCTTGCACATTGTGTGTGTTCTTGGAGGTTTTAGGAAATTCTTCCTTCAGCATAATTCTAACATGCACTTTTACATATGAACATACGAAACTGCCAACAGATACAGGCTTGCTTTATTTATTTATTGAAGAGAATCGGAATTACAATCCTTTGAGTCATAGACTCCTTTGCAAAGGCTCCACATCAGTACAGAAAGAACAAACATAACATTTACTGGTAATATACATAGGTACAGTATATACATTGCACCAAGGATCCTAAAGTGGATTTTTGGTCTTAGCTGTGACCAAAGGTAGATTACAGATTCAGGGGGTCCTATTAGAGCCCTGAGTCAGATTTTATATTCATTGTGATTGTGGGACCCGAGGATGTTGTCAGGGGTAAGGTTGGGCATGTTTATCTCTGTCATTACGAATGTTCCACATTCACTGATGCTAGATAGATGGCTAGCAATGAGCTTCCTTTTGTGTATTGGAGATGGTGGAGGCATAACGGTTGCAGTCGGAGACAGCTGATACAAGGAGGAGGTCCTTGAGGCCAGATTTAAATTGGCCAAGACTAGGGGCAAGGGAGATACAGAAACATAGAAACATAGACTTTGACGGCAGATAAGGACCGCTAGGCCTATCTAGTCTGCCCATTTCCCTACCTACAGGATAGGCCGCAGATCCTAGTTAACCAACAGCCTTTATCTTCCTGCCCCCCACAAGAATTGCCTTATGTCTGTCTCCCACAGTTTTAGACCCCACAACTTCCTCAGGAAGGCTGTTCCATGCATCCACTACCCTCTCTGTGAAATAATACTTCCTCACATTGCCCCTGAACCGCCCTCCTTCTATCTTTAAATTGTGTCCCCTTGTTCTTGCAAGTCTCTTTTTCTGAAAGATGCTACCCTCTTGGACTTTGTTGATTCCCTTGAGGTACTTGAAAGTTTCTATCATGTCCCCCCTCTCCCTTCTTTCCTCAAGGGTATACATATTATGCTCCTTTAGTCTCTCCTCATATGGTTTCTCTTGCAGACCCTGCACCATTTTAGTTGCCCTCCTCTGGACTGCCTCTATCCTGTCTATGTCCTTGTGGAGATGGGGTCTCCAGAACTGGACACAGTATTCCAGATGGGGTCTCACCAACTGTCTGTACAGAGGGATAACAACTTCCTGTTTTCTGCTGCTGATGCCTCTCCCTATACATCCCAGTATACCCCCGGCCCTCCCTACTGCCTTCTCACATTGCTTGCTAACCTTAAGGTCATCTGATATGATTACCCCCAGGTCCCTTTCCTGTTTTGTTGTTGTTACTAGCTCCCCACCCATTGTGTATTCTTCCCCTGGGTTCTTGTTTCCCAGGTGCATTATTTTGCACTTTTTTGCATTGAATCCTAGCTGCCATACGTCTGACCATTCCTCCAACCTTGCTAAGTCCCTTTTCATCCTTTCCACGCCTCCTTGTGTATCAACCCTGTTGCAGATCTTTGTGTCATCTGCAAAAAGGCATACTTTTCCTTCCAGTCCCTCTGCAATGTCACTGATGAAGACATTAAAAGGACTGGACCCAATACTGAACCTCAGTGTACCCCACTAGTAACCGCCTCTTTCTTCAGAGTGGACTCCATTTACAATTACCTTCTGTGTCCTGTTGTCCAGCCAATGTTTTACCAGGCTACCACCCTGGGACCCACTCCCAGGCTGGTTAATTTGACTATCAATCTTTTGTGTGGACTGTGTCAAATGCCTTGCTAAAGTCTAGGTAGGCCATGTCCACAGCCCTCCCTGGTCTACTACTTTGGTCACCCAGTCAAAGAAATCTATTAGATTCGTCTGACATGACCTTCCGCTGTAAACCCATGCTGCCTTGGATCCTGTGCTCCACTGACCTCTAGGTGCTCAACTATTCTTTCCTTCAGAAGTGACTCCATCACTTTCCCTACCACAGAGGTCAGACTGACAGGTCTGTAGTTTCCTGCCTCTGTCTTGGTCCCACTTTTGTGAAGGGGAATCACATCCACCTTCCTCCAGTCCTCGGGTATCACACCATCCTCCCATGATTTATTAAAAGAGTAGCCAGTGGTTTCACTAGTTCCTTCCTTAATTCTTTTTAGAATTCTGGGTGAATTCCATCAGGACCCATTGCTTTGTCCACCTTCAGTTTTAGGAGTTCTTGCAGAACCCTTTCTTCTGTGAAAGGACTGGGATCACTCCCTATCAAGAGTGCTTCTGTTAATTGATTAGGCACTTCCCTCCTCTTTTAGTGAATACTGAGCAGAAATATCTGCTTAGTATTCCTGCTTTTTCATTGTCCCCTCTGCCCACCCACCGTTCATTCTGTTCAGCCTCACTATCCCTCCCTTTGTCTTTCTACGCCGCTGATGTACCTATAAAAGGTTTTATCCCTTCTTAACTGAGTTGGCTATCTTTCCCCAGTTTGGGCCTTTGCTATTCTGACTTCCTCCCTGCTTCTTTCTGCCTTAACTGGTACAGCTCTCTGTCCTGCTCCTTCTGTGTTTCTTATACTTCCGGAATGCTATCTTTTCTTCCTGACTTTCACAGCCACCTCTCTTGAGAACCATAGTGGCTTTTTCTTTCGTTTTGATTTGTTTATTTGCTTCACACAAAGGCTTGTTGCGTCTGTGATGGCAGTTTGATAATTCCCCATTGTTGCTCCACACCTCCTTCTAGCCTGTTTGCTAGTGCTTTTCTGAGGCACTCTCCCATCTTGCCAAAGTCAGCCTCCTAAAGTCCAGTACCTCACTTTTGTATGGCTTGACTCTGTAGCTGAGTTTAACGTGAACCACACTGTTTGATGGTCACTTGTCCCCAGATGGCAACCTACTTCTAGATCTGAGATCCTCTCACTGCCCCGCTTTGAGAGTACGAGGTCTAAGATTGCTCCCTCACGAGTGGGTTCCAAACTAGCTGTCTAATGCCTGCCACCTGTAGGGCATCAAGAATGGCCCTGTTTTGGATGTGGCTGCAGCAAATGTGCTCCAGTTAACATCTGGCATATTCAGGTCTCCCATCAACAGTATCTCCCTTTCTGCCATTCTAAGAATGCCTTCAATCATATCCTTGTCCATTCCTTCCCCTGACATGGGGTCTGTACACAACCCTGTGTGGATTGTGGTGCCCTTTCCAGTCTCCAAGGTGACCCACAGTGCCTCCTCTCCTCCCTGTTTACTCTTTTGTTCAGTTGCTTTTATCCCTTGCTTTACATAGAGAGAGCTACTCCTCCCCCTCTTCTCCCCTGCCTGTCTCTCCTGTAGGTTATGTACCCTGGTATGTTAACATCCCAGTTATGGTTCTCTGTGTACCATGTTTCTGTGACTGCCTACGATATCCAGGCATCCCTCTTCCATTAAGGCCACCAGCTCAGGGAGCTTGTTGCCCAGACTACGAGCATTGGTACTCATTACCCTCCATTTCCTGATGGCCTTACCCCTTTGCCCCATCTCTGTCCTTCTTGCCTTTGTCACTTTCTCCATTTACCCTGCCCTTCTCCTATCGACACCTCCATGTTGGTGTTTACACACTTACTACCGTGATTGTTTGGGGGCTAGGATTTTCCTGCTCTTTCCAGTGCTTCCCTTGGCTAGTTTAAAAGCTTGCCAATGAAGCATTTAAACCTATCACCTAGGATCCTGGTTCCCTCCCGGACAGATGCAGCCCATCATGCCAGTATAGGCTTGCATCACTCCAGGTGGACCCCAGTCCCCAATGAAGCTAAATCCCTGAGCTCCACACCAGTTTTTCAACCACTGATTGAATCCCATGGCACGGAACATCCTAGCCTCTCCTATGCCATAGATGGGTAGCACCTCCGAGAAGGTTACCGCATGACTACTTGACTAAGACCCTCCCCAATTCCACAAACTCTTCCTGCACTTCTCTAATCCCTTTCTAGCCAGGTCATTTGTCCCTAGGTGGACAATGACATCCAGCTCCTCCCTGTGCAGCTGCTCTGGCAATCCTGAGGATTCGCTCCCTGTCCCTCCAAGCCATGGCGCCAGGCAGGCACCTTACCTCCCTCTCCCCTTCCTTGCCCAGTTCTACCTTCCTAACAATGGAGTCCCCCACCAGGAGTTGTTTCCTTCCCCCCTGCAGGGTCCCCTGCCACCCTCCTGTGGGTCTCCTTTGTGGAGGTTCCCAGCATCCTCCTTGGTCTCCACTGTAGGTGCCTCCATAGAGGAACCACACTTTGCCAGAATGGCATAGGAATTGTGAAGAGGTACAACTGGAGGGATGTGCCTCTGTTCCACCACCCTCACCCTCCCTGAGCCCACTGTGGTCCAACCGCTCCTCTTTCTTGGCAACCTCTGAGGCAACGGCAGTGGCACTGGTGGTCCTTGGATGGAAGAGGAGGTCCCACAAATCCTGGCCAACTCAGCCGGGAGATGAGCAACCTCCTCCCTCAGCCCAGAGAGGTGCCTGCAGATGGGACAACACCGCATCCTCCAGAACATCTCCCGGAAGACTGCTGCTCCACAGCCACTGCACTGCACCACTCCAATCATGTCTTATTTCTGACCCTTAACTGTTTGCAATCCTTACTCTTTCGTCTGTTTTTTTCTCTCTCTCTCTCCTTACTTTCTGCCTGTGTGCCCTTTAAGCTCCTGATTGTCCTGTTCTGAGACAAGAATATCCTATATTTCTCAGTAGATCACTTATTTGTTCAGAGGCAGACCTCCAGCAGCTAGAGGGGGCCGGAGAGCTACTCTTGCCCTTCTAGGATGGTGGGTCCTTGGTGGTTCTGTGATCACTCACTTCCTGCCCTAAACAGGAAGTTCCTGTTGTCAGTCAAATCCTGTGCCTATAAAAATAGAACTAGCTTTGGGTGGGGGGGTGGAGAGAAGGGAAGCAGGGCAATATAGTCCCAGCAGAGAAGTTCAGTCACACAGCAGTCCTTTCTCTTGGTGTCTTCTGCCAAGCTATTAGCAGAATCTTTCTAAGGCAGTCTTTAAATGTAGCTTCCTTCTAGCTAAGCCACTCCCTACTTACCAGATCTTTCTACAAGTAATTTAAACCTCACAGCAGTTAAGTCCTTTCAGTCACCTGAGATTTACACCTAGATGACTTTTCAGTTACCCATTCAGTTCAGTTAACCCAAACACACACTTTTTTTTGTTTTTGTTTTGTATGTTAGTTTTTTACCCTAAATTAAAGGTCCAAATGCAAAAGTTCTTCTACTTTAGTCCCAGCAGAGAAGTTCAGTCACACAGCAGTCCTTTCTCTTGGTGTCTTCTGCCAAGCTATTAGATAGAGGCTGGTATGCTGTTTAGCCATAGGAGAGTCCAGTATTGGAAAGACCTTTGTCCTAGGGTGGTCCTGCAGTGGGGGACTAGGGGAGATGTGCCAGTGGTGCGTCTCGGGGCCCTTCTGTGTGGGATAGTCTGGATGAGGGGGTGGAGGACTTTGGGTGCTAGATTCATGAGAAATTTTTTTCTTGGAGGGTGGTGTGGTATTTAAGCCTATCATCGAAGGTGAGCCAGCTAGCACGTTTGTAAAGCTCACATGTGTGGGTGTCTCTATCACTCCCAGTGACCAGTCTGCAGGCTTTATTGAGAGCAATGATGATGCTACGTAGGGCCATTTGGTTGGCAGAACCATAAATCATAATGCCATAGTCGACCAAAGATAGGACAGAGGAAGTTACAGCAAGGTGTAGGGCCTGAGGGGGTAGGCAATGCTTATGTCTGTATAGGATCCCCAATCTGGTGTTTACAGCAGAGGAAAGGTGTTGGATGTATGTGTGTGGTAGGTAAGGGAGGTGTCCAGAGTGACACTCAGGTATTTAAAAACTAGACCTTATGGTTTATCTAATCTGCTCGAGTGTGCAGCACATCAGTCCATTAGACTGCAGCTGCCCCCCCACCTTCAGTTTCCTTCCTCCCTCCCCCTCCCTTCCTCCCCTCCTGATTTATACTCTCCCTCTGAATCAGTCCTGCCCCCTCTTGAAGCTCCCCACTGTCTACAGTGTTACGACTTCTTCTGGCAGCACGTTCTACCCTGCCACCACCCTTTTGGTGAAGTAGTGTCTCCTCATTTCCCTCCTGAATCTACCCCCCTCCAATTTCAGAGAGTGCCCTCTGATTTCCCTTCCACTCGTAAGAGTGAACAGACCTCTGTTACCCACTCTGTTCATCCCTTTCAGCTACTTGAAGGTCTCAATCATATCCCCCCCCTCTCTATTCTGTCTTCCAGGGTATACATATTGAGCTAAGTCTTTCCTCGTAGGGCCTGTCCCCCAACTCCATGATCATCTTTGTTGCTCTGCGCTGCACCGCCTCCAGCAGTTTGATGTCCTTTTTTAAGTATGGGCGCCATAACTGCATGCAGTACTCCAAGTGAGGTCTCACCAGGGACCTGTATAGGGGCAATATGACTTCACTACTTCTGGATGTAATCCCCCTAGCAATGCACCCTAGCATCCTGTTTGCCTTTGCCGCTGCATTCCTGCACTGTGCCAAGTGGTTCATCTCCCCAGTCACAAGCACCCCCAGGTCATTTTCCTCTTTGGATGTGGATAATTGGACAACCCCCCCCCAACCAGTAACTGTAATCTGGGTTCCTGCCTCCCAAATTAATCACTTTGCACTTCTTGGCATTGAACCCAAGCTGCCAGGTGTGCGACCATTCCTTCAGTTTTGCCAAATCCCCCTGAAGCACTTTGCCCCCCTCAACCCCATCCACCTATGAACTGATCTTGGTGTTGTCTGCGAAGAGACTGATCTTATTTTTGATCCCTACTGCTATGTCTGTGTTGAAAATGTTAAACAGGGCTGGTCCTAATACCGAGTCCTGTGGGATACCACTTATCACTGCTCTGGGTTCAGATGCCTCACCTCCCACCACTACCTTCTGCTGTCTATCCCACAGCCAGTTTTCAACCCATCTGACTAGTTTCCTCCCTGCTCCCAGACTCTTCAACTTGCAAGTCAACCTACTCTGTTGCATTGAATCAAAGACCTTACTGAAATCCAGGTAGATTACATCCACCGCAAGGCCCCCGTCCAGTGCCCTCATGACCCAGTCATAAAAGTCAACCAAGTTTGTCTGACAGGATCTGCCAGAGACACCCTTGGTGCTGCCTGTCATCCTGTAGATCATTATCCTCAAGAAATTGCACCAGCTTTTCTTTGAGGATTGTCTCCATCACTTTTCCTACAATTGCGGTAAGGCTCACCAGTCTGTAGTACCCTGGCTCATGCTTGGGCCCACTCTTATGGAGAGGCACCACGTGCACCTCCCTCCAATCCCTGGGCACACACCCTGTATTTAGAGAAGTGTTGAACAGGTCCACCGTCGGCCCTTCCAGGACCTCTGCCAGCTCCCTCAGCACCCTGGGATGTACTCCAACTGGCCCCGGTGCCTTGTCGACCCTCAGGGATCTAAGTCCCTCCAGCACCCTTTCCACCATGATTTCCCATCTGTGGCTGCCTCACCCCTCGCCCCTTCCCTTCAGGTATGAGCTGATCTCTCTCCCTTGTGAAAACTGAACAGAAGTGCTCACAGTGTACTTCTGCCATCTCAGCCCCCTTATCTACCCACCCACTGCCTTTTCTGATCTTAACAATTTGATCCTTGCTCTTCTTCTTTTCCCTGATATATTGGAAGAAATCCTTTTCCCCTTCTTTTATCCCCTGCACTGATCTCCTTTCCCTAACCAACTTTGCAGCTATTACTGTGCTGCTCACTCCCCTGGATTTCCTCACACAATCATCTCAGCCATATCCATGTCAGACTTGTTTGGCTCTCCCTATGCAGGCTCCCGACCCACACCCAGCATGGCCCCTGGGAGACTATATCCGGACTGCAGCCTCAGTGCTAGCTGTCGACCACCCTCCTGCCCATCCCACACACTACGGCCCAAATGCTCCCGACCACCTATTAGAGCATTACCTGTTCCTGCGATGTTCACCTCAGTTAAGTGTCCCCCACAGTGAATTCTCCTGAAACCCCACCAAACAGCACTTCCCTGTATGTGCTCCTGCTGAAGGATTACTGTAGGTCCGAACAGAATCACTGTACTTACTTTCTACTGCAGAGGAGCAACTAAAAAGATGAAAAAGCAAATCATTTAGAACCTGCAATAAACGCCATACCATTTATAGAAAAATTAATGATAGCAGTCCTTTTAGCTGTGGTGTGTTGTTCCATGTGGCTCTGCTGCAGTTCCACAGTACACTGAGCCTTTGCCATCATGCAACATTGCTGGTTTACGTGTAAATATGTATATCCCAGCTGTTGAAACAAAGGTTACCCAGACTCATCTAATGTTTAAAATAACGAAGTGTTTCTTTGGTTGGGCTAACTATATAGCCCATGAATAAAAATAATGTTCTTTTGTGTTATTGGACTAGTGGGTTAATCCTAGACCTGAGTTTCAAGGTTCTGACTGCTGACGAGGTGCTTCCTGTTTATTGCAAATGTTCTGCTTGGTGACAGAATGTCTTACCTGCCATCATGAACATCAGTTGCCTATTGGATGGGAGGCTTCCCTGGCAATATTTCTCACTAGCCCAATAAAAGCAGTTCTAGGTCAGTACTCAAGCCAAGAGCGACTGTGTGTGTGTGTACAGATTCAGGTTAGCACTTCTGGGTGCGCTACTCCGGCTGCAATCATCTGGAAGGGGCCTGCAGGTCCAGGAATGGTGGTACAGATTCTAGTTCTGGGTGGCACTGCCTTCCTCAGTGCAGGTCTCAAGAGGCTCAGGCCCTGAGCATGGTCTGGGATTGGGAACAGTAGGGGCTTGTTGGAGGTCCACCTTCAAAGAGGACATCCTGATGGGAGAGAGAGCATGCCCTGGCGCAGCCTTACTACCTCCTACCATGGTCAGCTGGGTCCAAGAGTCAGAGGCACAAATCCATGGTCTCCCAGGTGAAAGGGGGCAGGCACCTTAACCACTAGGCCACTGGTGCTGCCAGTGGCATCTTCCCTTGTTTTCAGTCAGGTTTATAACATGCTGGCAACATGGAAACTGCCCTCCTGAGGGCATCCAATTGATCTGCTTATAATTATCGATAATGGTGCTCTTGCTATCTTACCAATGTAACCCCTGGGTGGCGCTATCCCAAAGGCTACTACCCCTGCCTGTTTGACTACAGACAGGTTGAGGGGCCTAGGTCCTATGGCGGGTGCCTCCACCCAGAGCCCTCTGGGACACTGAGACCCCTTTTATTCCCTTTAGTGGCTCACACAGTACACCGGAGTTACAGCCCCAATACCCCACGTATACACACTGTTCACTCATATAGATACCACTCACCCTCAAGACTGATTCTGCAGCACGTCTCTGAGGACCCCCCTGTAAAATAAGGTTAAACAACATACACAGCAAAACACAATACTGTTTCCATAAGTACCAACACCACAGACAGTATATAGTATAACAACAACAAATCTGATTTATTTACGGGGCAGTAACAAGGGAGGGGGAAATCAGGTTAATTGGTGGCATTAAATCACAGTACTGTACACACATACAGGGCTGAAAAGTCACACTCTGGGTACCCAGGTTGGGGGGGGC
Organism: Neoceratodus forsteri; assembly: GCA_016271365.2. Classification (NCBI taxonomy): domain Eukaryota; kingdom Metazoa; phylum Chordata; order Ceratodontiformes; family Ceratodontidae; genus Neoceratodus; species Neoceratodus forsteri. The sequence goes on along the minus strand of CM057454.1, from coordinate 324,913,361 downwards.
TAGCCAGGTCCATTGCCTGGGGTTGGCCAGCAGGGGCAGATGGATAGGGCCCTGTAGAAGAAAATATATGCACAACACCCAATTGTAATCCGGAGCCGGATGGCTCAGTCCATGAAGCAGTGAAACAACAAGAATTAGATGACACACTTGTGATTGAAAACAGGCTGCAGGGAAATACCCTGATTTGTACTCACAATACCCAAGCTGAGGACCAGATGGTGGATGTTCTTCTGGATTGCCAGAACAACAGGGCATGGAGACAAGGTCCTTGTGACTGGACCCCACTGCAGTTGATAGCAACCGGATTTAGTCCAAGACAAGCTGGGGTTTGCTTCCAGCTTCAACACACAGCACACAGCACTGGGGATTGAAAAGAGCGATTCCCCACAAGCACTACGCACATTCATATGTAAAAGGAAAGTACTATACCAGGCAGACTGCTCCTCGATCCTGATCGCAAATTACTGCAAAATACCCGGGAGCACACACAGCAGCTTCAGTTCCTGACATACTGAAAGCGATTCAGCAATTTCTCCAGTCTTCTACAGGGTGAGCCTGGTTTCCACACTTCTAGTGCTTCTTTCTCCTCACAACTCGGATTCAGTCCAAACTGGCACTCACAAAGGCTGCAGATCAAAACCCAGGGCCTCACACGCGCTTCCCGTGCGAAACTATATACCACAGAAGCACAGAGCTCCTTCTCTCTTCACAGTCACAACTGATCTACTCTTTCCAGTCACAGAGCATGGCATTTTCTTTAGCTCCACACCATTCTGTTGGCTGGTTCTGCTGTCACTCACAATAAGACTCCCTATGTTGGTGGAAAAAGAGGCGCCAAGGTTAAAACTACAGTTCCCAGAGTCACTGCCCATACAATCCCCTTGTGGCTGGCTCAAAATTGAGAGTTCAAGTTCTGATTCGTCCACAGGCTCCATTTTAGGGTCTCCCTATCATCCTGATTGGTCCAAGTCAGCAATTCAGGACCAAAATGAAAGAGTTACACTGAAACAGTTCGTGATGAAATGAAGACAGGTTAGACAAGCTACATTTTCTCAGTCACTCTAAATGATTTCTGGTAAACAGTTATATCTTTCAACAAGGCTCCCTCTGCACATGTAGCAACGGCAGAAACTGAGTGAATTGACAGCAGCCCAGGCGGGATTCGGGCATTAGAACACACAGTCCCCCCCATACAAACTACTTAAGTCTGCAAGTAGACAGCTCTTAAAGAGACAGTACATGGAGGCTCAAATAACACTCATTTGGAACCACATTTAAACAGCTCAGACGCCGAACACCGCCCAGACTTGGAGCATTCAGGCAAGCTCCTGGAAGACTTTTGGGAACCCCAATTTGCAGGGGGTTACACCAATGCAAGATATTTCTTCTGCCTTCAACACCATTAATTACGACTTACTGTTTAACTAACTCCATGCCCTTTTTAGGCAGCAAACATAGCTTGCAGCACCTCTTGGAGTCATATGTACTCTTACTCAGATTTCAAAAAATTATTGTTCAGTGTGTAAGAGTCAGCTATGGTGAGGCCTCATTAGTGACATGGCAAGCAAGAGTAGTGCCAGTTGAGAGATTTCCTATGTAACCCCCCCTCCACACACACACACACACACACACACACACACACACACACACACAAAGGATATGCATATCCATGATGATTTGCACTGGATTTTATGCTTTAGAATGAATGCATATGCCTTGTAGAGATTTAAAAAAAAACAAACACATTGGAAATTATCTGTCTTCTTGTGTTCTTTATGCATCCTAAGTACTGCCATTGTTGTAAACTGCCTTTGTGTTGGGCTGCATGTCCTCCAGTGCATATCATGTCAACTGCCATGGGTGTCACATACATTGATCTGGAAGTTTATAGCTAGAGTATGTGCACTATAAAATTCTGTCTTGGTCCTCTGTGGCAGGCACTGATTACACAAGCTGATTTTTCACTGTTCTTTATAGCTGATCCAGTAAACTAACACTTGGTATGGTCCTTCAGTCATGGAATGGAAAAATAACTAGCATTTGTCAATGCCAAATGTTTGCTTGCTTGTTGGCATTGGCATTGGTAGTGTAGGAGTTAGAGAGATGTATAATAGGAATGGCAGTGAAGTATTTAACTGAAGCCAACCCCACCACCACCCTGCAGAGACTGACAGGCATTGGGGTGTGCCTTTGGGTCGTCAGGCATAACGACCACACAATTTCACCACACTCTACCCTGCAGACACCAGCAAGTGACATTGTGTGCCTTTGGGTCTTTGGGCCTTATGCTCCCCCATTCCATAAGGAAATATGGTGAGATGGATGCAGTATAGGAGAATGGGGTGAACTTTGGGGCTGAAGGGTCCAAGGCACACCTCGATGCCTGTCACTGGCTGCAGGGTGTGGGTGGGGGTGGAATGGCATGAGCATTACAGGCGACAATCCCAAGTCACACCCCTGATGCCTGTTAGTCTCTACAGCGTGGGGCGTTATGGTCGGAAACCCTAATGCCCCAGGCGTTCATTGGTATTTTTACTCCAAATTTACAACATGTTTTTTTTGTGACCCCTGCCTCATGAACAGTTGCAATATAAGATTGTTAGCCAAAAGCTGATTTTGCACAGCGACTGTGCCATTTGGCACCACAGGTGCAAAAACAGTTTGAAAACAACGTGAAAAATGACAGCTGTACTGTTCATGGGGAGGTGTAAAAAATGGCAATGTTGAAAATCTGGAGTGAAAATATAAAAAAAACTGGTGGCCATGAGCATGCATAGAAACTGCGCAACGCACACTCGTCATGTAATTCGTTTGGGGATTTTTTACAGCAGATTCTCAACACAGGCATTTTGGGACCTCCGCTTATGAACAGTGTCACTGTGCTTTTCTTAATCTGTCCCGAACACTGATTTCCCACAGCAACCACGCATTTCTGCGCCAGAAGTGCGAAGACACATTTCGGCCAGGGTATGAAAAATGACAGCTGTACAGAGTTGTGGAATAATGCCAGTGTTGAAAATCTGGACTGAAAATATTACAAATTCATGAACTTATGAGGGTGTGTGGAAACTGTTCAATGCACGCTCATAACACAGTCATTTCTTTAACTTTTGTCATCAACTTTTCAACATAGGCATTTTAAGACCTCTGCTCATGAACAGCATCACTGTGATTTTCTTAATCTGTCCCGAACATTGATTTTGCACACCAACTGCGCCATTGTGTGCTACATGTGAGAAAACACATTTTGGGTGAGATGTGAAAAATGACAGCTGTACTGCTCATAAGGAGGTGTGGTAAAATGGCAATGTTTAAAATCTGGAGTGAAAATATTAAAAATTCGCAAAGTTACGAGCATGCGTAGGAACTGCACAATGCACACTTGTACAACAGTCATTTTGGGATTTTCACCAAATTTTCAACATAGGCTTTTGGGGACCTACCTCATGAACTGTGACACTGTTGTTTTGTTACTCAGTCCTGAAAGGTGGTTCCGCGCAGTGACCGCGAAATCACCTTTCGAGACAGAATAATAAAATGACACTGACTGAGTTCATGAGGTGGGGCCCCAAGAACCCCATGTTGAAAATTTGGTGAAACAATCCCCAGAATGGTCGAGATATGCAACAAAGTTGAAAAAAAACCATTTATGCCATTATACAGCTTACCGGCATTTCTTCAGTTCGCGGTCGGCTTTGAAGAGTGCAGACATGTTCCCGGTCCACCAAGATTGTTGTGCTGGGCCCGGAGGTAAGTATGGGGTCGGGGTGGGTGGGTGGGTGCGGTTGGGGAGGGGCAAGACAGTCAATGAGGGACTTTTTTTTTTTTTTTTTCAGGTTTTGTTTTCTTATTCGGGAAGAAGATGCAGGACTTTTGCCACACTGGGTGGGCTCCCAGCATGGTAGCTGGAAGGTTATTTTTGGGGGCAGTGGGCTGACAGGGTATTGGGCACCTTGGCCATATACGACTTTTGCCATGCTGGGGTGGGCTCCCAGCATGGCACCTAGAAGTCTGTGTTTCTTTTGGGGGACAGTGGAGCCAGTGGGATTAGGCATCCCGTCGGCCATAAGGACTCTTTGCCACGCTTGGGGTGGGCTCCAGCGGCACCTAGAAGTCTCTTTTGGGGGCAGTGGAGCCAACGGGGATTGGGCACCCCCGTCAGTCATACAGTGTGTGGGGGTTGAGAGGAACACATGAGCACACTGGGCTGGGCTCTCAGCATGCTACGCAGGTGTTCATGGGGGGGGACGAACTGTCTATGACAGTTCAGATGTAGTGCTGACGTATGTGTAAGCAATTTGCATACTGCCGACAGCAGTATGCAAATTGTCACACATTACCACCACTGATTGTGGCTGTGTTTTCCTCAGACAGTACGCACAGCATCTGAGCAGCTGTCGCAGGCAGCTAGACATTCATTAGCGCTGGTGCAGCGTGCCTGCAAAAGGAGCAGGGCATTGGAAGTGGAGAGGACACCTACTTAAAACTGTGATAGGAGCAAGAGGTTTCTTGCACATGCGCAGTAAGTAAACATAAAAATGAAAGACAGCTAAAGAGACAGCAGAATCTAAGGCAAAATGAAATAGCTTGCTTTGGCATCTCTCTGCACCTGTAGTTCTTTGATTAATGGAAGAGCACAGATTATAGAATAGCATAGAATTGATATTTATGTGAGACACTTCAAATTCTGGCTGCACCTCCACACACATGCACAACAATTTGCATCACATGATCCTATGCAGTGGGTTTTACACATTAGAATGAGATAGTAACAAAAACCAAAGCAGCTGGAAATTATCTGTCATCAGTATTGTTTATACATTCAACTGCATATACTACCCTTGTTGCAAACTGCCTCTGTGTCAGGCTGCATCTCATACATTCCATGCCAGCTGTCATGGGTGTCTAATGAACTGGGCTTAAGTTTTATTATATTTCATTCATTTTTTACCGAAAGGTGGACTGGGGCAAGGTCTTTTTTTCTGCCATAACCGATATAGAATACATACGATACAAAATTACAAATGTACAGATGATCAAAACAGTTAAAAATCTGTGAAATGTATGGGTTCCCTTGCCCCCAACGCTGAGTCAGAGGAATTGGGAACACTGTGACACTTTCCTTTTGGGGATATAGTGCTATACTTTTTTGTAATGGTTCCACCATCAGAATGCGCCCACGGTCTGGCGCCAGGCAATTAGGGTGCCAATCGGCAATGTTGCTGATCACGTTCCCTTGTGGGTGTGCCTCCCACTGATAGATTCCTACTTGGGGTGGTGGGCCTCGGGGGGGGGCACATCCCACATTTGGCATCCTGATTGCCCAGCACCATAATGCCAGTGCTCTAAGTGACAAGGATTTTGTAATACTCTTTGCTACCGATGTACATGTATTTGGTGACTTGGATGTGCCACTTTTTAATACAAATATATTTACAGAAAAAATGTGTGAAACATCAAAGCATGTGCAGAATGCGTGCATTGTAGAATCCTGTCTTGCTCCTCTGTGGCCGACATGGATTACACGAGATGATTTCTCACTGTTGTCCCATGTAACTGATCAAGCAAATTAGCACTCAGTCTTGTCGTACAATCAAGGAAACGAAAATGAAAAATATGAAAAGAGTGTCTAGGAGATAGCAGAATTTAAGGCAAACCAAGAACGATTGCTTTGGTATCTCTCAGCACCTTTGATACATTTATTAATGGTAGTGCATGGACTATAGAATAGTTCCATCAACTTTTAAAGAGCCACCGACACCTCAAGAAGATATCTTGGTACAAAGCAGCTTACAATTTTCATCAGTATTTCATTAATATTTCATGTTCCCATTAAATGCATGAAAACAGGATAGTTGTTCCGTGAGGGTTCATCAGCTCTTATTGCTTCTTCCCAACCTGATGTCATAATACTCTGCTTGTGACATCACAGTTATTCCCATGGCAACAGACTGTGATATCACAATAGAGCATTATAATTTCAAGTAGGGAATAAGGTATAGAGATAAATTAACTCTAAGGGATAAAAAGTCATGTTTTAAAGACACGCCTTCAGTAATATGTAATGGAGAGGAGAAATCTCTATAAGATATATGAAATACAAGCTGAATTGTGTCTAAATATTATATTTTCCAAAGTTTTCCCAAAGGCGTCAGCTGCTCCTTAAGTTCCATCTCAAGGGCAACAACTCAGGGATGAGATGGTTGTAGATTGTTATGACATCACTTGTGAACTCTTGCTGCTGTAGTGGACACTGCAACAACAGTAACACTTTGTGGCCAAGAGCCCAGATCGGCCACCAGTGGGTGCTGAGGCTCTGAGTGGAAGACACTTCCAGAGAGAGCGAGCGAATGAGTAAAGTCCGTTTAGAGTGAGCATACAAGTGTGTGTGTGTGTGTGCGTGCGTGTGTGTGTTTCATGCTATGACCACACCCCTACCAGTACAGAGTGGAAGAAATGTGCATACCTATTATCTCTCAAATGCAAGAAGACGCCAACATGTAAGAAAAGGAGGCAATATGTAGTCCTCATTATCAAGTCTTGGAGAAACAATCTCAGATTACGGGAAACTGTGTGTTTTTACGTTCACAGTGTTTGCTGTTAATGGAACAACATATTGTAGTTTCAGATGAATTTTTGATTTTGAACCTCAGTTAAGATTGTGGGATAGCATTCTTCCCATGTGGAACAGAGGGCTTCTGAGTACAACCATGAGTGTCAGTGCCTTTTAAAATGCAGCAAAGTTGAATGGTATAGTACCAAGATAAGGTGTAGACCTTGCACTACTGAAGCAATTGGGTTGTTTTTTTGTATCATATACATTTAATGCATGTGTGAACACTGGGTGCTGTAGATTATGGTGTGCACACACACCTCTGCCTTAAGACCCCAGTGCGCACCCCGATTCCAGTTGGCGGGGGTGGGCTGGAAGGGTGCAAAGGGGGTTTCAACCCTAATATCGAATTTCCTCGCTTTTGTCGCTGTGGAACAACCCTAACTGATGCATTAAATGGAGTTTTTTGCCTCTAATTTCCCTTCTTTTTGAGAATGATAATGAGAAATAGCGAATGTAATGCGGTGGCGGGAGCGCGGGGCCCGCCACGTGATGTCTTGTCACATAGTAACATTGTGCCCGCAAATGCAAATCGTAATGCACATGGTGAAGCAAAGTGAAACAGAAAGAGAAACAGTACCGTAGACAGAAATGTTAAAAACAACACAAATGCAACCGCAAATGAAAACGCAAAGGGTAATGCACATAGTGACGTAAACGTGAAAAGTAAGTGAAACGGGTACGGAATCGCAAGCAGAAACGGTAATGGTAACAGTAATGTAAGCGCACAGGCTGGTTTTCCCTAAAAGCTGTATAGAGAAAGACAGTGAGTAGAAAGAATGTATGCAAAATAATGACTCTCGGAACACAAAAATGAGGACTTGGAATAGTAAATTGCTTATATCTCAGTAACCGTATTACATAGAAAAGAAATTTAAAAGTCATATGTACTATCACTCTCCTAGCTAGTTTTATACTTAGCCCCCGTGTTGGAGCTAAGAATTCTTTTGACAAAAAGTCCGTATCTCGCACCGTTTTCGAGATACGGGCCCTGAAAGGCGCGGTGAACGCCATAATGTTATCCTATGGGGAAAAAACAGAAGTTCGGACTGCCATAACTTTGCCTCCCTGTAATATTTTTTTCACCAAACCACTGAAAGGCACATCGGTGGGATGTTGGCTGTGTTCCCTGCAAATTTCAGCCCAAAAGACCAAACTGTTATTTTGCAGCAGGCGCCAAACAATTGCTGCAATGCGTCAGACGCGTAATGTTATCCTATGGGAAAACCGCAAATTTGAGTACCGTAATTTGTCAGTGTAATATTTTTTCAGCAAAACACTGAAAGGCACATCTGTGAGATGTCGGTAGCGTTCCCTCCAAATTTAAGCCCAAAACTCCAAACCGTTCTTTTGCAGCAGGCAGCCAAAGAATTACTGTTATTTTGGGCATAGTGTCGCAAAGTAGTGTCGTGATTTGCGAAAGCTTTCACAAAAATTTGTGACACTTTCGTGAGTGCGACACTACTTTGTGAAAGTACTTTTTCCAGAAATCTGAAAAACATATTTCTGGGGTGTTTTACCCCAAAACAAAGACATGGCTAGCCTCCTCAGGGCCTGACTAGGTGAATACAAAAAGAATTAGGTTACTAGAGGGTCTCAATTTTAAATGCCAAGCATTTTTCTGATCACTAACTGAAAACAAAATGGCAGATTTGCGACAGCAAAAGGGCCATTTGCGACAGTAAAAAGTGCATTTGCGAAAGTGTTGAACTTTTTGTTAACTTTTCCCATTGACTTATAATGGGAACTTGTTTTTTGAATAACTTTTGAACTGTTTAATATATTTTCACAAAATCTTCGAAAGGTACATTGGGGACCCCGGCTGCACGTTCTGAGATTCGGACCGGTCAGCATAAACGTGTGACCTGTAAGCGTGACAAGTAGAATTAAAAAAAAAAAGCATAAAGCGCGCAGATCACGCTTTAATAACTCCAGCCGTATATCCGACCGGTATGAAACTTGGCAGATCCCAAGGTGTATGGGTCTTGATTCTGTATGCCAAATCTCAGGCAAATCCATTGAACAGTTGCAAAGTTATTAAGGTGCAAAATTTGGGGTTTAACATGTAAATGGCTCCTCAACCCTAACTATGGTAGCACTACCGTGCTACCATAATATACACATATATAGATATATATTACATGATGCCTACTTTATTATTAGTCGTAGTTTTCTGTGAAGTTAAAATCCTTGTTATTCATGGGTATGTTATGATATCCATGAATAGGGCCAACAGCCTTGCTAGCGTTCCAAAACCACGAAACACAGTAAACACCACAAACCTTGTAGAATAAAGAATAAAACATAGGTGCATGCAGCCAGCTAAAACATAATTTCATCCTGTGAAGTAGGGGTCATATAAACCACTCAGCCTTACACTTTGTAGCTTAGGCCCCCAGCTTCATGGGATAAAATTACCTCCTTATTTGTCGTAGGCACCTATGCATTATCCTCTTTATAATTACAATATACTGAATGAAGGTTTTTAAATCAGTCCTATTTATTATAAGAAACCAGTGCTGAACATACTTAGACGGTGTCAAATATACAAGAACTATATGCGAACATAATTGGACCTATATAGTTCATCTTCATATTAAAAAGAAATGTTTTAGACAGAAGTACTTTACACAGTTGGGCTTCTCTTTTAGCAGCTGTGAATAGTTGAAACACATATTTGGCATGGTGACATCTCTAAGCAAGTCTCAGACCTCTACTTCCCAGGTTTTCCCAACATTCATCTTCAAGAGAGTTCCCCTTGAAACCTACACAATTTCTGTGTACCCAGATGTTTTGAGGGGTAGGTTTTAGGAAAAGTAATTAAAAATATTTGAACGTGTTAAAAAAATTAAAATGTGATTCTAAAAATCTCCCATCAGCGGCTAGCCTGAATGCCTAATGGCAGCCTACACACATCATGCAGCACCTCAGGGCTTGATTCTGGAGCCCATGATTCTAACTGGGGCCCATAGAAATTGAGCATCATCTCCTGGGGATTTACACCACCACCTTGGGTAAAGGTTTGCAGCACTTGCCACTGCACAGTTACCCCTTGGAGCAAATTACTTCCCATAGCTCATCAACTGCATTTTTTCAGGTTTTTTTTTTATATATAGCCATCCACCAAGTCCTCAGGCTATTTGTCTGGGGACCTTCCAGAGCTGGTTACCATGTCCCCACAAGGTCAGACCTGCAGGGGTCCATGTGGAGTGGGCCTCAGAGTGCCAGTGGCTGTCAGTTTTCTCACTCTGTTTCCTCTCCCTTCACAGAGATGATGGCATTACCTGCCTTATGGGGCCCTCATGCTTTGGCTTCACCTTTGGGAGGCACGCTCCCTGGCCCACAATAGGGATCACTGAGACACTCAATGTAGCATCATTCCCTCCCCAGGTGGAGAAGCACTGCCGCTGGCAGCACTGTCTCCCAGTCTGACCACCCACTCAGTTTATCCCAAATGCACTCCTGAACTTGGGTCATCAATGCAGCAGCACAACATGCTGCCGATGGACCAATGAGTGGCCCTAGAACATTGTTTTCAGGGATGCAACCTACTGCACAGTTTATTTAACAAAAAGACACAGGAGCCACATTTTGGATTTGGGTCTTTTTTTTCCACCTACCTGAGTGTCAACCCAGCAACATTTGCTTACACAGCATGTCAGAACACAGTCTAGAAAATCTGCCAAGAATCTCACTGCCTTGGGCTCACCACTCCAGAAACTCCTAGGTGGCCCAACAAGCCACCACTTACTTTGGCCATCCAGGAGCTCATCATGGAGGTGGGAAGTGCAAAGTGACAGGAACCTGAAAGCCCTGTTGAGTGTGGGAAGAGTGGTGACATCATCTGTCATGGACCCGGTTATTCACTTTTTTTCCCTCCTGTGGAGGCACCAGAGACAAAGTCATGCCATCCTGCTGGATATGCTCCTCCCAGTATCTCTTCTGCCCATTTAACATGGACATATACTCTCTGAACCTTCTATCTCAAGTGCTAGTGGGCATGGCAAGCAAGTGACGTGGCTACCAACCCTCCCTCTTCAAAAGTGGAATGTGTTCCACTAGAGGCTTCTTCCACTTTCAGCTGGAAGCCTGTATCGCTCCTGGGAACCTGAGCTGCCAGCATAGCAAGTGACACCACTACCAAGCATTATCAGGCCAGCCTACCCAGGAGAAATCATGTGCAGAATCATACAGGAGTTTTAAAGAGTCTGTCTTAATGGCCTGCTAGACAATATAAATTGTGAAAAATGGATAGACTAAAAATCTGAGTATTCAGTTAAAGTTAAATCATTTTGAGTAGATTTTTGTGGTTAAATTTGTGTGTGTGTGTGTGTGTAACCAGACATGCGACTACTTTAAACAATAAGGATGCCATTACCCAACTAAAAAGGAGCAATTTATGTAATATGGCATGTACTTGAATGCTGTTTTCATTTCACATACCATTGTAAATATGTAATACAGAGCTCAAAGTAGATGGAGGTCTAGGTAATGCAGGTTGCAGCTAATTCTATCCCATTATGTCTGAAAAGCAGAAAACTATAAATTGGGTCAAATAGGTACAATAGGAATACAACCTGTCCTGCAGTATTTAAAATTTCAAGAGTACAAACTAAAACGAAACATGGAATTTACATACAACTAGCAATGCTCAGAATTGGCTGATTCTGATTCAGTTTTGGGTTTAGGATTTTAGGAACTTTAGAATCCTAATCCGGTTTCATTTCAGATCCTAAAAGCACCTAAAAATCAGACTTAGGATATGGATTTGAAATTCTAAATCCTAAATACCTATGTATAAATAGGTTTTATTTGTAGTCTGAAAATCACAGATAAACTGAATCCTATTCAGTTTAAGATTTGTGATTTTCAGACTACAAATCTGAAAATCCAATATCTGAAAATCAGATCAAGTCTGAGTAATTTGATTTCATTTGGTGGATTCCGAAAAACTCTATGTACAACACTAGGGTTGAAAGCCATATTCCTCTCTTTACATACTATTCAAAAACTCTGTGTAGCAGATGCCATGGCAGTCTGATATTTAGGCATTTAAGAGGATGCGGTAGAATGATAGTTTACTCACCTGGTAAAGGTGATTATGGCAGCACCTTTTTACAGCACACCAAGCCATAACTTCTGGGTCTCAGAGGTGTCCTCTCATAGACTGATGCACAAAAATTCAGATCTCAATCCAGTCTGACTCTGCCCCTTCCTGTTGACTCATTCCACAGTAAAAAAACTTTCCAAGCTCTCTTATCTGGAATTGAAACTGGTTACATGCAACACAGCACTGAAAGAAATAAGGCATGATGATCGGAAAGTAAAGGGAGAGGATGGAAGTGGAATGGATCCAATGGGCTTAAATCAACACTTGAAAAAAGGAAAACCTAAATGTAAACAGCACTATGCATAGACACACATTCTCTACAAATCAGACAGCTAGCACTATACACAAGACTGCAGAATTAAGCAATGGTGATGTGTCTCTCCTCGTCGGGTAGGATGCAGAGTGCTGTAAAAAGGTGCTCCCATATTCACCCTTACCAGGTGAGTAAACTATCATTATCCCTCACAGCTTTATGCAGCACTCCAAGCCATAACCAGTGGGTGATTGAGAAGGAGTGTCAGAAGTCAACAAGGTGTGACGAAAAGGAAGAGGGCTAAACATGGACTGTAAAACCAAATGACCAAAAGTTGATTTGCCTGGAGTCCAGGTGTCGAACCTGTAATGCTTAGAGAAGGTGTGGACCGAAGACCAGGTAACTGCTGTACAGATCTTGACAGTGGATGCAAAATTAATTGTGCTCTGCCCATGAGGTGGCCACCACCCTGGTTAGGTGAGCCTTTACCCGAGTCAAGCAAGGGAGAGATGGAGCCCTATAGGCCTTGGAAATGGTGGTTCTTAGCCATCACGCTATGGTGGATTTGGAGACTGCTAGAACTCACTTGGGCCCAAAGGTGAGTATAAACATCCTTTCAGATTTTATGAATGAGGCTGTTCTGTCCAGATAGATCCTAAGGGAATGGGTGGGATCAAGAAAACAGAGTGTCTCCCTTTGGAGATCGCCTAGATCTAGTTTGAAGGTGAGCAAGGAAATTTCTTGGGTGACTTGGAAGGCTAATGCCACCTTAGGGAGAAAGGAGGGAACCATCTTGAGTACCACTCTGTTTGCTTGGAAGGAGAGGAACGGCTCCATACAGGATAGGGCTTGAAATTCATTAGTTGTGGGGACTGAGCATATGGCCACTAGGAACACTGTCTTCACAGTCAAGAAATGTAGGGACATGGAGTCTAAGGGTTCAAAGGGGGATCTAGTCAGAGCATCTCACACCATGGTCATATGCCAGGGGGTATTTGTGGTTTAAAGTTTGGGCTTAATGTTCATGGTGGTTTTTAGGAATGTCTGCACAAGCGGGTGCACCCCTGGTTGGCACCATCCTTCTGCCCTCTGATGACTTCGATGGCAGCCACCTGTACCCTTAGTGAGGTGGTGGAAAGACCTTTCTCAAAACCCTCCTGTATAAAGTTCAGGATCTGTGTAACAGTGCAGGTAGTGGTGTTGGGCTTTTTTGACCTGCACCATTCACAGAAGGTGAACCAATGTTTGTCATATATGTGGCTGGTGGAAGTTCTCTTGCTCGCGTCAGTTGTCTGCCACCCTGTGTGACACTCCCAAACTTAACAGTCTACCATTCTGAGTAGCCACGTCATCAGCTGGAGTGAGTGGGAGTCCTGGTGATGGATTGGCCCATGTAGCAGACAGTCTGGTTGGGGAGGTAGGATCAGTGGTTGGTCTATGAACATCTGCATGATAGATACGTACCATGTCCTTCTCAGCCAATTTGGTACCATAAGTACCACTGTGCTGCTGGTGTCTGGTATTTTTCATATGGCTTCCCTATCATGGAGATGGGTGGGAATGCATAGGCTCTGTTGAACAGCCAAGGTGTCAACAGAGCGTCTCCTCCTGCCAACCCGTTCTCCTTGTACATGGAAAAGAATGTCCCCACTTGTTTGTTCTGGGCCAATGCCATCAGATCTATCTGAAAAGGCCCCCATCATTCATGAATCATCTGAAAGATCCACAGGTTTAGTTACTACTCCCCCAGCTGCAGAGTGTGCCAACTGCTCCAGTCTGCCTATGTGTTTAGATGTCCCAGTAAGTGCACTGTTGAGAGGCTGTGAGGTGTTTTTTTCTGCCCAAGATAGCAGAATGGATGCCCCGTGGCCATTGCCTTGCTTTTTGTTCCCCCTTCTTTGTTTATGTTAGCCATGGTGACTGCATTGTCCAGCCACACTGTCATGTGCTGGTAGTGCACTAGGCCCTTAAAGTGTTTGAGGGCCAGCTGGATCACTCTCATCTCCAAGACATTGATGGGAAGGCAGGATTCTGCTGGAGACCATTTCCCTTGAACTACTCTGAATCCCATGACTGCACTCCAGACTGATAGAATCACATCTGTCTCCAGGGTTCTGTTGATTCTTTTGTCAGTGGTGGCTCCCTCTATCAGGTTGTCTATGCTTCTCTACCACCATAAGGATGTCTTTATGGCTGTTAGAATGGAGAGTATTGTGTTGTATTTTTGTGGTGTGATTCCAATTGTCCAAGAGGAACTATTGCAGAGGTCTCATATGGAGTCTTGCCCAGTCATGAAGGTCTATGCATGCCACTGTTGGGTCCAGAAGCTGCATTAAGTCCCAAACTGTCAATCACCTGCCAGCCAGCATCTGATTGCCGTGAGATCACAGGTTGTTGATGCCTGAGTCTGAGAGAGTGACTGTCCCTTGTATGGTGTCATAGACCACCACCAGATGTTCCAGTGTTGTTGCCAGTAAGAGATAGTTCTTGGCTATGTTGACAATCCACCCATGACTGGTCAGTAAGTCCCATGCATTTTTTGTTGCACTTTCTGATGTGGCCCTGATCCTGGCTCTGATTAGCCAGTCGTTTAGGTATGGGATTACATGGATACCTTCCACTCTCAACCTTGCTGCCAGAGTTGCCATGATCTTGGTGGAGACTCTGGGTGCTGATGCCAGGCTGAATGGGAGGTACTTGTACTGAAAATGGTGGTCTAGGACACAGAACTTCAAGAACCTGTAGTGGCATGGTCGAATTGGTATGTGTCCTTCAGGTCTATTGATGTGAGGAGGTCATCATTCCGAATCACTGCAATGGTGAATTGTAAGGTTTCCATCTTGAACCTCCTAAACTCACAAAGCAGTTTACAAACTTTAGGTCTAGAATAGATCGTAGCTCTACTATCTTTTTGGGAACCAAAAAGAAGGTAGAATAAATAAATTCCTGATATTTTTCTCTTCTTCTGACACTGGAGTTATGGCACCCTGTTGTAAGAATTGGGTCAGAAGAGCTCTGACCTCATGGATTGGGATTTTGTTTGTTGAGATATGTCATTGCAGTATTTGCAGGAATTTGGATTTTCTTGGTATCGCGTTGAATTCTATTGCATACCCATTGGTTATTACCTCCAGCACCCATTTGTCTGTGATGGTTTTGGCCCAGGTGTCGACAAACTGTTGGAGTCTGCCTTCCACTGCCAGATCCAAGTCCTGGACCTGCATGCCCTCTTGCTTGACAATTCCCATGTCCAGCATTGCTTCTGTAGCTGCCCTTGCCTCTGGATTGGATGCTTTGTCCTCTGTTGTTTTGATAGTTGCTTCTGCTGTTAAAGTAGATAGATAGATAGATAGATAGATAGATAGATAGATAGATAGATAGATAGATACATTATTTATAAAGCACCCTTTTCCAGAGACTCGGAGCGCTGTATATTTAAAACAAGCATACACATACATTGTAACAACAATAATAATATTTAACAGGGAGTCAGCATTAATTAGGCAAGGCAAGGCAACATTTATTTAAAAGACACCCAATCCCGGAGGCTCTGAACGCCATACAGACAAGTGAACACATATTTCAAAACAAATCACTAAAACAAAAAAAGGAAAAAAAAGATAAATATGAACATATAAATAACTCCTCATGAAAACAGTTCCCATAAATGGTAAACTAAACATCAGATTGCCAACTACTATAACCAAATCTATGAATTTACAGCTTAATCCAAAAAGGCCTGGGTGAATAGGAGGGCCTTAAGGTGGGCCTTGAATACCTCCAAGGTGGGGGCCACCTTAACCCCAAGGGGCAGCGAATTCCACAGGACGGGAGCGGCGACACTGAAGGCCCTGTCGCCAACTGATTTCTACCTCGTCCTGAAAATTGCCAGGGGGCCTCCACAGGAGGAACGGAGGGGGTGAACCAAAAGAGCAGGTACAAGAATGTCTAACAGACAACCAGGGCCCTGACCATGTAGGACCTTATAGGTGAGAAGACCCACCTGAAAGAGGATCCTCAACCTGACCGGCGGCCAGTGTAGCTCGCACAACACCGGTGTAATGTGGCAAAATTTTGGCTGCCCTGTAAGTAACCGGGCAGCTGCATTCTGCACTAGCTGCAGTCTGCGGAGAGATGCTCCTATGACCCCGAGGTAGAGCGCATTACAGTAGTCAAGCCTTGTTGTAACTAAGGCATGCATCAAAGTGGGGAGATCCATAGGTGGAACAAGGGGCTTTATTCTGGCGACATTTCTGAGATGGAAAAAACAGGAGCAGACGGTGGAAGAATTCTGCACCTCCATCGACAAACTCCTATCCAGAATGACACCAAGATTTCACACCCTAGAGGAGACCTTCAATGGAACAGATCCCAGAACAAGTAGAGTCTCTGATCCAGAGGCCATCCTATCACGCACTCTATTCAACTCCACCACCAATACCTCTGTCTTATCGGGGTTCAGTCGCAACCAGCTAGAGGCCATCCAGTTGTTGATCTCAGCAGACAGCTGTTTAGAACATCTACCGTGTTGGATGTTCCTGGAGCAAAGGATAAGTATAGCTGGGTATCATCATCACAGCAATGAAAACATAAGCCATACTTCCTAATGATCCCTCCCAGGGGTAGCATGTACACTGTGAACAACATTGGGGCAAGCACCGGCCCCTGAGGTACTCAGCAAGATAGGGGGCTGGGGTGGAGGAAAAATTCCCCATCACAACCCGTTGCCTTCTATTGGTTAAAAAGGACTCAAACCAGGAGATGACAGTGCTGGTGAGTCCGCAGAGTTCCTGGAGGTGGTCAAGTAACACACAATTAAAACTGTCTATTCATATTAGTACAGCATAAAACCAATTTCAACATTAAAAGCCTGCTAAAAGGCCAGACCAGAGGCACTGAGGGTTGAGGCGCTGGATGCCACACCTCGCACCATGCCGGCAACCTGGGTTCGGAGCGGACTTGGGTCGTCGGGGGTCAGCAGGCAAAGGGAGAGGATCGAGCATCCCAAGAAAGCTCTCCTCTCTCTGGGGTGGGCATGGGGCTCATGTCACTGTGTAGCGGCATCTGGCAGCTGTCGAGTGCACACACAGTTGCGGCGCACAGAAAAGGGTTGGAGCTCAGCAGACGTCGGCACACAAGTGCGCTGTACATCATTGCACGCCGGCCCCAGGGAGAACACTGAGGTGGAAAAATAGCGGGGCGGTCACAGCGGCTGATGGCTGTGCACTGCGCCCCTGGACCTGAGAGGTGTGCCCCCAGGTATTGGCTCCAGGTCCCCGAGTGGGGGGGGGATACTGTGTGTGTGCCAAGCCTGTGGAGGAGAGCATGTCGCTGGCCAGACCGGGTCTGGGGGTGCAGGTGCCAGTTACCAGATGACCGGCCATGCCCGCACTGCAGGAGGAGAGAAACAATGTTATGATAAAAAAAATAAAAGCCTGCTGAAACAAAAAAGTCTTGAGATCCTTTTTAAAGGCTTCTATCGAGGGAATAATTCTGCTTCAAGTCAAATGTAACCACTAGGTGGTGCTATCCCAAGGGCTACTACCCCTGCCTGCTGGGCTAGTAGCAGGTTAAGGGGCCTGAGTTCTGAAATGGGTGCCTCTACCCAGAGGTCAGAGTTGGTAGTGGTCAAGCTAACCTGGGGACAGCCCTCCGGGACACTGTAATCCCCCTCTTTCTCCTCTAGTGGCCTGAACACTGTACAATAATCACTTTCACAATACCCCTGGTACACCACACAAGTACCCACACTGTTTGCACTTACCAGCAGGGCTGATTCCTTTGGTTCAACCCTGGGGACCCCCTGTAAAACAAGGTTATGCACAGCATATAGCAACAGTACAGTACTTTGCGCACAAACTGGCACCACAGTCAGATTACTTGCAGAAAAAGTTAGATCTGATTTATTCAGGAGGCTTGAACAAGGGAGGGGGGGGAAATCAGGTTAATTAGCTTAAAGGTTATATCAATCAAACAGTTATGCATGCGCTTTGAGTCCCCCCACACAGTCACACCTCTGGGTACCCAGGTGGAGAAGAGATGGGCTAGCCAGGACCGTTGACCGGGGTTGGCTGGTGTCGCAGCTGGTTGGGGCCCTGTGATGGAAAACACAACATGCACAGTACACACTATTTGTAATCCGGTGCCAGTGGGCTCAGTTCATAAAGGAAATGAAATAACAAGACAATCAGATGACACACTCAGATTAAACTGTTGTTGTAGGGAGCTACCCTGGTATTTACTCACGATACCCAAGACTGGACACACGCTGGACGAAAATTGAGACTGCAGGTGGTTGATCTGAAATGCCAGGAGAAGCAGGGCCCACACAAGTTGCCGAGGTATTGTTCCTGTTCAAGTGTGGAGCATGGGGCTGATCCCCAGGCAGGTCTCTCGTCGATGGCTTCTCTGTGCAGCAGGGGCCCAGACCACATGGAGACAAATTCGAATGCAGTCCATTTTGGGCTGGATACAGCTTCCAGCAAGCAGAACACAGTTCACACAGTGGGGAACTAACTCACGACCCACTAGCAGCTCCCAGCACATTTACATGCAAGGGAATTCTACTGTACCAGGCAAAGCACTCCCCGGTCACAATCGCAAAGTCTCTGCGCACACCGGGAGCTTAAGGGTAGCTGGAACTCCTGATAGGCCAATCGCATTCAGCAAAATCTTCAGTCTTCTTCAGGTTGAGCCTGGCCCACTTCAGTAGCTTACTTTAGTCACACAACTTGGATTCAGTACAAAAACGATTCTCTTTCCCCTCTCAGGGCAGCAGGCAGACATGCAGGCCAAAATTCAGGCTTTTCCACAGAGACTGTCTCAAGCATCTTGCTTCTTCAGCTCCCAGCTTAGATCTGCCTTAAATAGCAGGCAGCTTGGGGAATTCTCTCAGATCCAAAAGATTCGGTTGGCTGATTCGGCTGTCAGTCAAAGCAAGAGCTCCCCCTTCAATTGCAAAAAAGGCGCAAAAAGCCCAAAACTACAATTCCTACAGATTTTGACTTCAGACAGCTCCTGTAGTCTGGCTACATTTTAGGTCCCACCAGAATTAATTGGTCCAATTCACAGTCCCGGGCCAAATGGTAGAAATAAACAAGATGGTCCTTGCTGCAAAGAAGGCATGTTAGACAAACTACATTATCATTAACACTCTAAATGATTTTCAGCAAATAGTTACATCTTTCAACAGAGCTCCATCTCAGATTACTTATAACTGCAATCCAGGCAGCTCTTGAAGAGACAGTGCACAGAGGCTATACAGGCACTCTCTGGCAATAACGATTAACTGCTAAACACAGGACACCAGCCTGGCAGTGAGCATTTAGGCAAGCTCAAGGAAGACTTTTCAGGAACCCCCATTTGTACAGGGGTTACACCCTTCCCTGCCGGGGAAAACTTGGCACCAGCATCAAGTCTGTACCATCATAACATTGAAAATGCAACATATACAAGTCATTTATACCATTAGCATGCTATACAAGTACTATCTGATTCATCAATTGGCATAACTTGTCACTTTACTATACATTTCAATGTACTCCACTATATCATTTCCATTCTGACAATACATTATGCATATTTCACACAGGTAAATTGAACATTACTCTACAGAATCATGTAATAACTTCTTGTACTCTAAACAATGCAAGAGGGGGCCCTTCCCTATCAGCTAGCTTGGGGCTGGATTGAGCAGGGGTATCATGGTGAGAGGGCAGAACAAGTAACCTGGAATTGGTACTTAGGCTCAGTTTGGGCAGTGAACTCTGAGAAACATGAACTCCTTTGTGGACCACATTGAGAGGCAAATCCACTGGTCTCCCGGGAGAATCATAAGCGGACTACTGGCTTGACAGCTCAGCCAGTCCTTTTGGGGCAAACAACCACAGTCCCTGTACTCTCAATACTGGTCCTGGAACTTTCATCACTTGTGAGGGGTGTCTCTGCCTGGGTAGGAATGTCCAAACTTGGAGCACTGTCAGCCCCTTGCTCTGTAGTCTCTGTTTCTACAACACTTGGCTCATTTTGAAGATACTCTGGCACCGAAAGGGGGTTGTCAGCACTCTCATAGTGTTCCTCAGGTTCTGGAATGTCACCAGAAAGACTCATACCATCAGACTCTCCTTCAGGCAAATCATACAGTTCCACAATACATAAAGACTCAGCATCCTCAGACGTGATACTTTGCACTTCACTTTCAGGGAGCACTGGTTCCAAGGATGATGCCGGGGGGTTAGGCAGCCCAGAAGGCCCGGCTTCATCCCCATAATTCAATATAGGATTTCCACGAAACAACCGACTCAATTCATATGGGGGTAATAGGCATTATCACACTCACTGTCATCCGAGTTAGACTGGCAGTCTCTATCATTCTGGGCCTGCTGTGGGGGAAGTCTTAAATCAGCAACCATGGAGGCAGGCTGACTCTGTTTCTTTCTTGCAGCAGCATGACTCACTGGTCCAGGGGAACCAATCTTGGTGGGTTCAGCCTCAATTATAACTTGACCAGTAGGTAGCAAGTGGTTACGGTGCATGGTCTTGACAGCTTTGGAGCTATTCTCTGGGCGCACTTTGTACACTGGCAAATCATCCAACTTTCCAACTACGACATGGGGACGATGATGCCATTGATCAGCAATTTTGTGTTTACCATGCAATCCTAAATTTCGGAACAACACACGGTCTCCAGGCCTAAGCTTTTGAGCCTTCACTTTTCTATCATGTCTCTCTTTGTTGGCTAGATTTCTTTTAGCGGCCATTGTCTGTGCCAGTTGATAGGCATGGTTCAATTGAGCTTTCAGTTTTTTGTACATATTGCAGGTAATCTTCGGCTTGGACCCCATCGGGAGAAACCCCAAAACAGACATCAACAGGCAGCTGGGCCTCTCTCCCGAACATGAGGCGGTGGGAACTATCCTCATGGTATTGATACATTACAGCTCCTAGACCCTGCAGACTGGCGTCAGTATGCAGCACATAGGGTTTGGTGGGATCAGCATAAGCGAGGATGGGGGCATGGGTGAGCTGGTATAAGACTTCGTGAAAAGCTGCTTCACAGTCAAGCATCCAATGGGGCCCAAAAAGTTCACCTAGGTGAAAATATGCTTTGTCTGGTTCTTTGACGGCCCCTTTTTTTTGTATTTCCAATTGGTAGGAGGGTAACCCTGGGTAAACTTCAAGAGTGGCTGAATCACTTTGGAATAGTCCTTTATGAACCAGCAGTATAGTAGCCACAGAATCCCAGGAAACATTGTAGTTCTTTCAAATTGTGGGGCTGGGGCCAAGTAGTCAAGGCTTCAACTTCACTAGGATCAGTCTCTATCCCCTCTGTAGACAGTATGTGCCCCACATACTTCACAGAGGTTTGGAAAAACTGGCACTTGTCGATGGACAGCTTGAGGCCAGAACCTTCCAGTTGGTCTAGTACTTTGAACAGTCGACTCTCATGCTCCCCTAGGGAGCTCCCGAATGCAGTGACATCGTCCAAGTACACCAGGCATTCCAGCAAATTCATGTCTCCCACCACTCGTTCAATCAGTCACTGGAAGGTGGCTAGGGCTCCCGATATCCCCTGTGGCATTCTCAGAAATTCATAGAACCCCAAAGGACAGATGAAGACTGTCTCTCATGGTCCTCTGGAGCCAGTACATGGGGCATGGTGTATTGATCGGGGATGGTCCGGCGATTCAGAGTTCGATAATCAACACGCGTTCTCACAGATCCATTCTTCTTATGCACAACCACAATGGGAGAAGCATATGGGCTCCTGGATTCTTATATCACACCAGCCGCTAGCATTTCCTGCAAGTGTCTTCTCACATCGTCTGTGTCTGCAGGGGCTAGGCGTTGAGACCTCTTTCGAAATGGTCGTTCATTGTACAGGGGTATGTGATGCTCTGCACCCTGGACACATCCCACGTCCCATTCCTTCAATGAAAACACTTGATCTCTCTGGGCAAGTTTCTGGCTAATTCTAGTCTTCCATTCAGCTGGCAACGGGGAGCCACAAAAATCAAACAAGTCAGGAGTCACTCTATATGTCTTGCCAGGGTGCTTGTTGCTGGGCAACACTGCAGTGTCTGTGCAGTGTACCGTAGCTAAGGTGCATCTTCTGTTCACCGGGATCTCCCGATCTGACACATTATGAATCTGGACCATCACTCGTTGTGCATAGGCATGAGCAAGAGCTGGCAAGATGCTGGGCTTAACCAATAATCCTTCCAGCAATTTTCCATGGCTTGGAGTGTCCAATATCAGTATTTTGTTCTTGACATCCTTGCGGAGGCAGACCTCCCCTTGAACGGTACACTGGTCGTTAGGGTCCAGTACCACTGAATCAGGATCCTTCTTCCACATAACCCCTACCAGTTCATCCTGGTCCACTCCCTTGGGGTTCTGTTGCAAATCATAGGCCTTCTTGATCAGAGCGGGAATTCTTGGGGCCCTCCCTGTCCGTCGCCCTTGTTTCTCGTGACAGAGTTGTGCCAGTCTCCCAAACATATGTGCGTTGGTCCCAATTAACAGGGGAACCACATCATACAGTCCAGTAGGGAGACATACTAAGGCCAGTGTCTCGACTTGCTCCTCTACACCAGTTACAGCTGCAGAAAATGACAACCAGAGGCGGACATATCCTAAGTAGGGATAAGACTTGTCGCTCAGCCCCCACACATGTAGGCCTTCCAGGAATTGTAAGGGCGCAGCAGATAAGTGTTTGTCATATCAGTCCTGAAATACAGTGGTCACTTGTGACCCACTGTCTAGCACAGCCCATGTAGGAATACCATTCACAGCTACGGTAGTCTCAATTGAAGGGCCCACTATTTTGGACCAGTCTGGAGGGACAGCAGCAGGGGCCTGGATGGATGATTTAGCCACAAAGGGGTTTGAGTTAGGATGTCCAAAGCCTTCACTGCAGTCATTTTGTGCACCCCTTAACCACTGATTCATTTTCCAAAGCTCTTCTTGAAGCCGGTTCACCACTTTCCCTAAGTCTTTCTGAAACTGGCATTCCCTCTTAATATGGCCATCCTTTCCACAGTTGTGACAAATGATAGACTCCTGGGTCATCCTTGGAGAGAACATTGCATGAGGAACTGAAGTAATAGAAAGGGATCGGGGTCCAATATCTGCTTGCAGCGATGAGAGGGGTGCAGTGTGTCTCAATAGTTCCTTTAGGATGGCAGTCAATTCTTTGATTTCAGCCTGGGAGCTACCCTCAGCAGAGGATGCCTCAGGGTGCACCCCCAACCCCATGGCAGTCACGTCCTGAGAGGAACCAGAATCTTGTTCCATGGGGGGAACCCTTGCAGAGGCACCCACCTTCAACTCTCGGACTTCCTTTAATAGCTCGACTTTCAAAAACTGGGCCCAGGGCAGGAAGTCCTTTGCATTCTCAAAGTGCTTGTTAGGTGCCGACTTTTGGCCCTGAACTCCACTTGGATGATTACTCTCTGTCACTTGCATAGTAGCAGCAGATATTGGTGAAATTCCCCCCCCCCCCGGGGTTGCCTTTGCTCAGTCCCCCGAATTTCTTTCATTAGCTCGTCATAAGAGGGGGGCAATTCCAGTCGGTTGGTGATGCGCAACTGAAGCAGTAACAATTCTGAAAACAGAGCAGACTTAAGGATCCAGTACAGCCTAGTTCGATCTAATCCATTTGATGGCAAACTACCCTTTCTGAGGCACTTTTGTAGCGGCTTTTCAAGCCGAGGTACATACACAGACAGTGGCTCCCCTAAGTACTGCTGAGAGTTTCTTACTCTCCACCGTAGGTCCTCATCTGAATCTGGGCTCCCATACACATTCTCCAATGCATCAAGGTAGTCCTTCTTCAGGTTGAGCCTGGCCCACTTCAGTAGCTTACTTTAGTCACACAAACTTGGATTCAGTCCGAAAACAATTCTCTTTCCCCTCTCAGTGCAGTAGGCAGACATGCAGGCCAAAATTCAGGCCTTTCCACAGAGACTGTCTCAAGCATCTTGCTCCTTCAGCTCCCAACTTAGATCTGCCTTATACAGCAGGCCCCTTGGGGAATTCCCTCAGATCCAAAAGGTTCAGTTGGCTGATTTGGCTGTCAGTCAAAGCAACAGCTCCCCCTCCAGTTTCAAAAAAAGGCACAAAAAGCCCCAAACTACAATTCCTACAGATTTTGACTTCAGTCAGCTCCTATAGTTCGGCTGCATTTTAAGTCCCACCAGAACTAATTGGTCCAATTCGCAGTCCCGGGCCAAATGGTGGGGATAAACAAGACGGTCCTTGCTGCAAAGAAGGCAGGTTAGGCAAACTACATTATCATTAACACTCTGAATGATTTTCAGCAAATAGTTACATCTTTCAACAGAGCTGGGAGGGGAGTTGTTGCCAGTCACAAGGGAGAAAAAAGAGACTTGGCCATCATCATCACAGATGACCTGAAATCATCCAAGCAGACCGCTAAAGCAGTAGGTAAGATTAGGGGGATGTTGGGGTGTATTAGTAGGAGTACCACAAGTCGTAAGAGGAAGGTAATAATCAATCTTTACAAGACACTGGTTAGGCCCCATCTGGAGTACTGTGTGCAGTATTGGAGGCCACACCTGCACAAGGACATTAACAAAATGAAGGTAGTCCAGAGAAGGGCAACCAGAATGGTGTAGGGACTGCATCAGAAAACATATGAGGACAGATTAACAGAGCTCAGTATGTGTACCCTAGAGCAAAGAAGGGAGAGAGGTGATATGATCGAAACATTCAAACACCTTAAGGGCATTAACAAGGTGAAAGAGTCTAAAATGTTTTAATATAAGAAAAATAGCAGGACAAGAGGACACAGCATGAGATTAGAGGGAGGTTGATTAAGGGGTAATGTGTGGAAGCTCTTTTTCATAGAAAGGGTGGTGGATGCATGGAACAGCCTTCCTCAGGAAGTGGTGGATATGAATACAGTGCAGGGCTTCAAACAGGCATGTGATAGGCATAAGGGAGCAATACAGATGAGTATGAATAGATAGGCCATTGACAGAGTAAAGGCCGATGGCACATTCATAAGGTAGAAAAAGAAATGGGCAGACTGGATGGGCCTTGCGGTCCTTATCTGCCGTCACCTTCTATGTTTCACTTTTGGTAGGGCAGACCAGGTTATCTGTTTTTCCTCTGGAATTGGGTATATCCTCTCAAAGGTGGCTTTTATCTCTCATTTTCGCTGGCTCTCAGGAGTCCCATTCCTTTGCTGGGATGTCCTCCATTGCCTTGCACATGTGGAATACATTATGAGACTTTTTTGTTTCTCTAGCCAACGGATCCTGAGCCAGCAGGAAGGGGCAGAATCGGATTGGATTTTAGATTTGAATTTTTGTGCAGCAGCCTATGAGTGGACACCTCTAAGACCTAGTAGTTTTGGCTTGGAGTGCTGTAAAACGGTGCAAGGGATACTATAACACTTATGCATCAAGATAATTCAGGAATAAGCTGTTTCATGAACAACTGATTTTGTGGGTAATCACATGGCCTATTCACAGGCTATAGATGGATTTTGGAGCCAAAATGGTAATACATCTCAAAAGCTTTTTCACAGTTTGTTTTTGACTGCAGGAGATGATCTAGGCTAAAACACAATATCATTATGGGACGCAGTCCTGTGTGAATAAAAAATATATTTTTACTGTGAAACATGTACAGTGTACAGAAGTTCCTACTTTACAGTGGTAACATTGTGTAGCAATCAGTGACTTTTGAGAAGCCATGTATTTTATTGCCACAATATCAGATTGCCTATGGTGCTCAATGAATGACTAATAAATGTCTCAGATCTATTGCTGGGAAAATAGTATTCTTTCCCCGCTCCTCGCACCATTAACATTTGGCACTGTAATGTGTAAATTCAAGGCTGCCAACTCAAATACATTACTCATGGCCTGTTGAGATTTTTTCAAACCATCATAAAGCACCTGAAAAATTAGAGGACCCCCCTTTTGTGTTATAAGATTATATGAAAACAGAATTTATTGACCAGTTTTTGCTCGGAGGGTTAGTTAGTTAAGTTTGAATCTACTTTAATATAAAACAGATACACAGAAAATGTCACTGAAATTTGCCAGCTGGCATCAGAGCCATTAACTGTCTGTGTTCTGACTTTGTTCATGTAGCTAGTCCCCTGCATGTTGGTTATTTATGGGCCTCTCCTAGTGAAGTGGGGAGCCGTTCAGGGTTCTAGATGTTTCCATGCACTGAGCCTGAAAGCTGGTCCTGTAAAGCTGCTACTGACCACAATAACTCTGTAGACCAGAATGAAGGCTCTTTTCCACCTGGGGGAAGTAGAGTCAAACACAGCAAACATTTATAGGCCACATACAGAAAAGCGGTCTCCCAAGGGGTATACAAATGTTTATAGGGACATTAAACCCATAGGGCTTACTGACGAAGCACACATGCATGAAACTGGTCAGGCCTTGTAGGAACCAGGGCTCCCTAATTTTTAGCACCCTGCACCTTTGGAGTACGTCAGACCTTATGACTACTGCACCCAGAGAAAGGCACTGTGCTCTATTCTGGCTGTGACCCACACTCTGGTGCACTTGGGGTTATGGTATTGTCTTCCCTGGGAGGCCTTTTGTTAACTGGATAACTCTCCTCAGGCTTTCCTGCTACCTAGTCTCAGTTCCAATTTACTGTGGAGAAAACATTCTTGAACCTCCCTGGGCACAGACACACACCTTGATGGGCCACACTTGGCACCATGTGTGACCACCATAGTCAGAGTAATCTCGATGGCGATTGTGGAGGATTTCTTTTTGACTCTCCCCCATGGCTCCAAATGTGTGGCCCAGGCTGCCATCTTACATCACTTCAAAACAGAGGTATGCGCGGAGTCAGTGAACAAGGAGGACCAGAATCCCTACAAAGCAAGAGGGGTCTTGGGACATATATAATTATAATTTAGTTGGAGAATGATTTTTAACAGGGGGGTCCGGGGCCAAGGTAACCCCCCCCACACATGCCTATGCTTCAAAACCCAGAGAGGCTTCTCACAAACCTCCAGGGGACTCTCTTGTGTTGAGACCCCCCAATTTTCCATTTTATTTTCTTGCTGTGAGACCACAGGGCTTTATGGCTCTCAGTTCTGTTTGTTCAGTTCTCTCATCCCACTCTTCTCAACCTGTTGCTCCAGTTCTCTGCTGTCTTTTTATGTTTGCTTGCACGCATGTGCAAGAAACATAGTGCCATCATCCGAGTTTTCGGAGGTGTGGCACCCATCTTCCAATTCAATCAGTGTGTTTGCAGGCGCAGCCGCAGTTCTCCAATGAACGCTGCAGCTGCCTATGACAGCAGTTGAAAATGCAGTGCCGTACAGTTGAAAGGGAGAGCTATGCTTCAGTGAGCAGCGCTCCCCAACATACCGCATATTGCGTGCTCATCATCGCCCCACACACTGTATGGCCAACAGACAGGTGCCTAATCCCCGCCGGCTCCACGCCCTCCAAAAAAGCTTTCCAGGCACCACGCTGGGAGCCCAGCCCAGTGTGGCAAAAATTGTTATGGCCGACAGGGGTACCCAATCCCCCATTGGCTCCAGGCCCTCCCAAACATCCTTCCAGCTGCCACGCTGGGAGCCCACCCCAGCGTGGCAAACATCCACAGCCTTCCAACTGCCATGCTGGGCGCCCACCCCAGCATGCAAACGTCCCGCATCGTCTTCCAAAAAAAAAAAAAACTGTAAACAAAAAAAGTTCCCTCAGCGGTCTCCCTGCCCACCCACTGTGCACCCTGCCTCCCCACACATCCCTCACCCCATACTTACCTCCGGAGCTCAGCGTAACGATCTTAGGTTGACCGGGAACACGTCTGCACTCTTCAAAGCCGACCATGAACTCAGGAAATGCCGGTAAGCTGTATAATGCAATAAATAGGGTTTTTTCAACTTGAATGCATATCTCAGGCATTTTTTGGAATTTTGGCACCAAATTTTCAACATGTGGTTTTTGGGACCCCTCCTCATGAATTCTTGAACTGTCATGGCGTTAATCGGGCCCGAAGGGTGATTTCGCAGTCACTGCGCAAAATCACCTTTCAGGATCAGTTAACGAAACGACAGTGCCAGTGTTCATAAGGTGGACTCTCAAAAAGCCTATGTTGCAAATTTGGTGAAAAAATTCTTCAAAACGACTGTTTTACGAGTGTGCGTTGCACACTTCCTACGCACACGCGTAAGTTTGCGAATTTTTAATATTTGCACTCTGGATTTTCAACATTGCCATTTTACCACACCTCCTTATGAGCAGTACAGCTGTAATTTTTCACACATCGCCCAAAATGTGTTTCCCTGCATGTAGTGCACAATGGAGCAGTCGGTGTGCGCAATCAATATTTGGGACAGATTAAGAAAATCACAGTGACACTGTTCTTGATCAGAGGTCTTAAAATGGCTATGTTGAAAACTTGGTGAAAAAATTCCTAAAAAATGACTGTTTTAGGAGCGCACGTTGTGCAGTTCCTATGCATGCTCGCAAGTTTGCAAATTTTTAATATTTACACGCCAGATTTTCAACATTGCCTTGTTTTTTTTTAAATTTCTGTTTATTCGCCTTCCTGCCTGCCATCCCCGACCCTTCAGGAGCCTCAAGGTAGACATTCCTCTACCTTCCACCCTGCCCGTTTGTCCCTCTGGAACCCTATGGAGCTTCGGTTTACCCCCCGAGCGGGGATGGGGCAGGGCCCCCTTACCCCATCAATTAACTTTCGTCGGTCCAAGGGCCATCGGGCGGGCGAAGGCACATCGAGAGCATGTCTCTGGAGGCTCCATCTTCCCGGCGATGGCAGGCATTTTTCCACTTTTTCTCCCACCCCTTACAGTGTAGGAGCCCTGACGTCAAGGCGCAAGGCGCCGACGTCAAGCTGTATCGTGGCAGCCCTCCCCCCTAACATTAGGGGCTTGCAGTACTCCGAGCCTCCGCTCGGAGTCGAACAAGATTTTCGGGCTTGTTGCCTTAACCCTCGAGTGGCGAGCTGTCGTGGGGACGCTCCAGCTAACTTCCCAGACGGCACTGAGCGGCCGAGTCCGCTCCCGAACCCGGAGTCGCGGTGTGAGCGAGATGTGGCATCCAGTGCCTCAACCCTCAGCGCCACCGGGCCGGCTAACATTGCCATTTTATTACACTCCCTTATGAGCAGTACAGCTGTCATTTTTCCCATCTTGCCCAAAATGAGTTTCCGCACATGGAGCGCACAATGGTGCGGTCTGTGTGCGAAAGCAATGTTTGGGACAGATTAAGAAGATCACAGTGACACAGTTCATGAGCAGAGGTCTTAAAATGGCTATGTTCAAAATTTGGTGACAAAAGTCCATAAAATGACTGTGTTATGAGAGAGCATTGCACAGTTTCTACGCACCCTCATGAGTTCATGAATTTGTAATATTTTCAGTCCAGATTTTCACCAGTGGCATTTTTCCACATTTCCTTATGAACAGTACAGCTGTCATTTTTCACAACATGGCCAAAATGTGTTTTCACAGTTTCAGTGCAGAATTGCGTGGTCGCTGTGGGAAATCATTGTTCGGGACAGATAAAATCACAGCGACACTGTTCATGATCGGAGGTCCCAAAATGCCTGTGTCGACAATCTGCTGTAAAAAATCCCCAAACTAATTACATTATGGGTGTGCATTGCACAGTTTCTACGCACGCTCGTGACTTCACCAGTTTTTTTTTTATATTTTCACTGCAGATTTCCAACATTGCCATTTTTTACACCTCCCCATGAACAGTACAGCTGTCATTTTTCACATCCTGATCGGAATGTGTTTTTGCACCTGTGGTGCTAAATGCCGTAGTTACTATGCAAAAGCAGCTTTCAGCTAACAAACTGATATTGCCACTGTTCATGAAGTGGGGGTCACAAAAAAACCATGTTGAAAATTAGAAGTGAAAATACCAATGAATGCCTGAGGCATTAGGGTTTCCTACCATAACGTCCCACCCTGTAGAGAGTGACAGGCATCAGGGGTGTGACTTGGGATTCTCGCCTGTAATGCTCATACCATTCCACACCCTGCAGCCAGTGAGAGGCATCGAGGTGTGCCTTGGACTCTTTGGCCCCAAAGTTCACCCCATTCTCCTATACTGCATCCATCTCACCGTATTTCCTGATGGAATGGGGTGCGCATAAGGACCAAAGACCCCAAGGCACACCGTGACACCTGTCGGTGTCTGCAAGGTAGGGTGTGGTGAAATGGCATGGCCGTTATGCCTGACGACCCAAAGGCACACCCCAATGCCTGTCAGTCTCTGTAGGGTGGTGGGATTGGCTTCAGTTCAATACTTCACTGTCATTCCTATTATGCAGCTCTGTAACTCCTACACTACCAATGCCAATGCCAGCAAGCAAGCATTCGGCATTGACAAATGCTTGTTTTTTCTCTCTCTTGCATCCTTCTTTGATTTTCATTTTTCCCCTGGCAAGAAGCACCCCTACCGCCTTTGAGTGGAGGGGAGGGGAGGGCTGATGAAACTCTCTGCTTCTTTCTCTTTCTCCAGGCCTGTCTGTCTGCACTTTTCTGAGCTGAGAACTCAGACTTCAGCAAAGGCAAGACTGAACTAGTGCACACCCTCTCTCCTTTCATTAGGAATGGGAGGGTCAGGCAGCATTCAACAGCATATCAGCTACCGAGCATGAACAGGGCATGCACAATGACTCAGCAGACAAGCACTGAACTCAGGGCCTCTTCATATATTTATTGTTAAGTAACTGGACACAAGCAGACATGTGGAGAGCCTTGTAAAACTTGATTTAGATATATGCTCTTTTTTTCCTTCCTTAAATTATAATACATTGCAGTGTGAATGCTGCAGGTTTATTGGCAGCTACCTCTGAGCATTATTAAATGTATTTACTCGGGACAGCCCACATGTAACTAGGTTTGGGCATCATCAATCCCTGTTGTCTTTTGGGGTTCTGCTCATGAAAGTGGGACCCAGCCAGAACCAGTGTACCACATTAGCTTTTAAATTGTATCTAGTTATCTATCTAGCTATCTATATATCTACATTTTTATTAGTTTATTTAATAACTGCCCTATTAAAACTACAGTAAGGGGTATCATTCATCTGTGCATGACCTTCTGAAGTGACATCATAATTGTCACAGACTCTCCTGTTTTGCAGTTCTGTGCCCTTATCACTAGACCATGCTATTCACTGTGGCTTTAATGAAGATGACAACAGAGTAAATGTTGAATCGTGCCCTTGGAGAAAGGTAGAGATCTACTACAGGTGCCAGTCTACAGATCAAAAATGTCAACTGTTTTACAGTAGCTCACCTGACAAGATCAGTGTTCTCAGAAACAATAGTTTATACCCCTTCCTAATTCCAAAACAGTCACCTATAGCCTCAGATCTCAGTTTTGATTCATAGGTTATCTTTGAGCATAGGTAGGCAATTTGCTTTTTGCTGTTCATTTTGCTCAGTGGTTATAACCCCTCTTACCAATATCTAGCCAATATTTATCCAGTTTAGTCTTGAACTCCTCCATATTCCCACTTCCTATAATTTCCAGAGGAAGGGCATTCCAAACTCTCACCACTCTCTATGAGGAAAACATTCCCCTCTTTTTTGTGTTGTTGATTTCACTATGCAGTTTTAGGCGGTGCGATCTAGTTACAAACTCCCCATCCTTCATCTCCACACCAGTACAGTTCCATAAGTCATCATTTTCAAATGGCCTGTACACCAATTGTAAATCTCACCTCAACCTCCTGCATTCCGAGTAAAGTCACAAATTATTCATTCTGTCCTCATAGCTCAATGTTTTATTCCAGATATTCTCCTTGTAGCTCTTCTCTGTACCTCTTCTACCCCCCTATCCCCAACTTTGTATAACGTGCCCAAAACTGACTACAGTACTCCAAATGCAATCTCACCAATGATGTACACAACGGCATCAAACATTCCTATCCCTGCTATGTATGTGTCTTAAAATGCATCCCAGTAAGTTATAACATTTCTTTGATATATCTCTGCACTGTCTTTTAAAGGAGAAATCATCCGTTATTACTTTGCCCAAATCCCTTTCTTCACTTGTTTCCGCAAGCTCTTTTCCATTTAGTACAT
This sequence comes from Neoceratodus forsteri, assembly GCA_016271365.2. Classification (NCBI taxonomy): domain Eukaryota; kingdom Metazoa; phylum Chordata; order Ceratodontiformes; family Ceratodontidae; genus Neoceratodus; species Neoceratodus forsteri. Next base: position 324,881,300 of record CM057454.1, on the reverse strand, counting down.
ATTTTGCTTTAATATTGGTTCTGCCCAAGTGCATAACTTTGCACTTTTTTGTGTTGCATTCCAACCCATGTTTCTTTGCCCATTCCTCCAATCTATGTAATTCCCTCCTTAAGTTTTCTATCTTTCCTCATTTCTGACTAACAACCCCAATTTGGAGTGATCTGTGAATTTATTTAGCCATACTGTGCCATCACAGCTCGTTGAAGACACATACATCTTGAACAAACATGGACCCAGCACTGATCCCTGCGGTACACCACTCGTCACCTCCATTAAGTTAGATGGCTCACCCCTCAGTGAGACCCTTTGTATTCTTCCAGTCAGCCATGAGTCAATCCACTTAACCAGCCATCCATTTACTCTCATGTTCTCCAATTTACCTATCAATTCAGAGTGATCAACTGTATCAAAGGCCTTTCTGTAATCCAAGAAAACCACATCCACTGGAATCCCTGTTTAGTGATCTACTGACCTTATCGTAAAAGCTCAGCAGATTTGTTAAACAAGACCTTCCCCTTGTGAAACCATACTGTGTTCCATCCTGCAATGAGTTTGTACGTACAAATTCCTCCAATTCCTCTTTCACTATCTTCTCCAACTCCTTGCCCAGGGCAGAAGTCAAGCTCACTGGTCTGTAATTACTACACTGTCCTTTGCTCCCTTTTTTATAAGTCAATATACAACTGCTTCCCTCCAACTGGGTATAGCCTCCCTGCTGTCCAGTGAGGTTTGAAATATTCTAGTCACCAGAGCTTCCAACTCTTCCGCCAATTAGACCAGTATACGTGGATGCAGATCATCAGGTCCTGGCGCCTTATTAGATTTAATACTTCTTAATCTTGCTCTTGTATTGCCTTCCTTAATTAATATTCTCTCATGACTAGTACACTCTCTGCTCTGCACTATCCTATTTCTTAGTTTAAATACTGTAGTAAAATATTAACATAAAACTTCACCCCAGCAGTGTGATTCATCATGGTCAGATCCAGCTTAGGGATAAAACTTGTATTTATCCACTTGCATCATTCTGTAAGGTGCAGCCTAGCTAATTATCTTTCAGTTCTTGGTAAAGAATTTGGTTAAATGTTCACATTGGTGCTTTTATTGTATTCCCTAAAAAGTTTGCCTCCAGTATGGGCTGCGCCTCTGTGAAAAGGCATGTTTATTTATTTAACATGTTATTCCAGGAAGCATACTTGGTTGAGAAATAACACATTGATTTGACTGTGGAGCCCTGGGAATCACAAGAATAGCAGGACCATAAGTGGCACAGTTGTTCATTACACAGAACATTACATACGATAAAAATATATCCATTGGTTAAATAGATTAAAATCACATCAGCACAGTGCTGCTTACATCTTATCATCTGATCTCTGAAACGGTGCAGTTATGGGCAAATTGCTGGGCCCCTCACTCCCCCATATAAAGGTACTTTGACACGTATTTGTTTTATACAGATAAAAAAACAGACGGGCCTGTAAAGCCCAGACTGTTGGTTAATTTGATGCATTGTTCACCCGTTCAGTCACTAACAACCCCTTTCCTCACATAATTGAGCTAAAAACAAAATACCACAAATGCTCCTTGGCCCAAATATTCAGACTGAGCCAGGCTGTGGCGCAAGCCTGGGTGCAGCGCAACTTGGCTGCGCAGGGGTGTTGACTGGGTGATATTCAACAGAGCTGCACCATGGCACAGCATCGTTGAATATCGCACTCTAGCCACCTACGGTGCACATGGCGCAGTGGCACTGCCACCAGCACAAGTGGCCAGGTGGAGCAGGGGATGCGCTAGCGCGAAGTTCCTAGCTTCTGCGCAGCATAATTCGTGCGCACATGCAAATGGGGCTAAGGCACAGATGGGGCCATTTTGCATGTCATTATGGCCCCATTTGCATGCAGGTGCGCCTGATCCCGGCAATTTGCGCCTGGCACCCTGCCAGGCAGCAGCCTTCAGGGACCAATGCACCCTGCACAGCGTGGCAATGCGCCCCTCTGCCCAATCGCGGGCACGTGTAGAGTTAAATAACATACTATATCCTGGTGGTCCAGTGGATCGCTGTCAGCCTGATCACGGGCTAAGGTATAAAAAATTCCACGTCCTATATCCCTGGTGGTCCAATGGACCGCTTCGCAGCCTGATCACGGACATTATATTAAAAAATGAGTCCTATGTCCCTGGTGGTCAGTGGATCGCTCACATGTCAGCAGGACATTTGTATTAAAATATTAAGTCAATATCCCTGGTGGTCCAGTGGTGCCCCCTCCCCACCCACCCACTGAGCCTCACACGCCCCTCCACCCCGTCAGCAGCGGGTGGCAGCACCCACCCACCTGCTGCCTGCCGACTGACACTGTAGGTGGGGCTGTCGCCCATTGGTCCTCATGTGAGCCAATGGGCATGCAGCCTATCCGTACTACACATTTCAGATGTGAATGGATCCATTCACATATCTGGACTGTGTAGTATGGTATGGGCTGCACGCCCATTGGCTCACGCTGAGGACCAATGGGCATACAGCCCTACCTATGGTGTCAGTCAGCGGGCGGCAAGGCGGCAGGCGGGTGGGGTGATGCCGCCCACCGCTGACCGGGGAGGGGAGCAGGGCAGTGGGGCTCAGTGAGCGGGTGGAGAGGGGGGTACCACTGGACCACCAGGGATATTGGACTTAATATTTTTAATACAAATGCCTGCGATTGGGCTGTGAGTGATCCATTGGACCACCAGGGTATAGGACTTAATTTTTTTAATACAAATGCCCGCGATCGGGCTGCGAGCAGTCCACTGGACCACCAGGGATATAGGACTTAATCTTTTTTAATACAAATGCCCGTGATCAGGCTGCAAGTGGTCCACTGGACCACCAGGGATATAGGACGTGAATTGTTTTATACCTAAGCCCGCGATCGGGCTGACAGTGGTCCACTGGACTACCAGGGATATAGGACATGAGTATTTTTATACTTAAGCCCACGATCAGGCTGACAGCGGTCCACTGGGCCACCAGGGATATAAGACATTGTTTATTTCGACAGATGCCCGCGATCGGGCATGGGGGGGTGCCACCACGGAGGTGCAGCCGGAGCTCTGGTGGCCACCCACAGGTGACAGCTGCCGTGTTGCACTCTGCAATATGGCAGCTCACCTGTGGGTGGCCAGCCGTTGCTCCTTTTTTTTTTTGGCTCATCTGTGTGCAGCGCAAGTAGGTGTTGCGCATGCATGGACTCAGCACATCCGGGCTGAATATCGGGATGTGTGGCATATGCATGGGCACGCCCCACCCGCGCCAAGATACATTACCGATGCGCTCCAGCGATTGTGACGCAGCCAGGTACAATCTCCATTTGAATATCACTGGGCACATCAGTGGGTTGCACATGGTGTAACACTGTTGCGCCATGCGCAACCCTTTTGAATATCCGAGCCCTTGTGTATTGTTTTCTGAGTCAGAAAAATACCCCTTGCCAGTTAAAACAGCGAATATCATTGAATAGAAGATAAAAGAGGGGGCTAAATGTGCTTCCAATCATTTTTCCAGCAGGATTTAGGACGTAAATATTCTCCATGTACATTATATCCCAATGTGAATTTTTGTTTTAGTTTCTAAACTCTCTTAGAGCTTAGCAGTGGAGTTATTGCTCATACTGTATTTGGTTTCCATTAGGTATCCAAGAATTGGTAATCTGAAGTTCAGGGTATCAAGTTGCTTATTGGGCTAGATTTTGGCTCCTGAGCTGTGGAAACCAAAACCATGGAGTAAAGTAGCGTAACCAAAGCTTGTACATAGTTGTCCTTTGGTGTTCAAGAAACAGTGACCCAGGCTGCCCTATGGTCCAACAGAAGCATCCATGTAGATTACCCCGTTTCAATAGTGGATCCAGGAAGTTGATTAGAAACAGGGGGGGCTGGGGAAGTGCCCAATTCTGGTGCTGTAGGAAACCCTCGTAGTGGGCCAAGGCAGCTTGTCTCCCTCACAGAATTTTGCTATGTGCATTTGAGGTGGCATGCATGGGAACACATGCCCTGCATCGGGGACGGGGGAGGAAACGAGGAAAAAAAAACCAACATGAGCACCAGAGGCCATGAATGATGGCACCAGCTCCCTCGGGTCCCATCCTGTGTGGATCCTGTCCAAGGGAAGGCAGTGGGGAGTGGCGGTTGGGGCTAGGGGCAATGAAAAGATGCCTGAAACAGGTAGAGGTGGCCCTAGTGACCAAAAAGCTGTATGAAAAAAAACAAGAACCAGTGACCCAAAACACTGAACATAAAATTGTATACTCCTTGCCTATTTCCCTTTCAAACTAGTATTGGAATCTTTGGAAAAAGTGCAAACAAAATAGAATGAGATCCTGATTTGGCTCAGGTTCACAATCTCTTAGACTAGGCACTGCGGCTCATACTCTTGTCCCTGTCGGGGGCTGAGAATTGGTGGCCCGTAGTAGAGAGCTGAATACTGAGTCCAATAGCTTTGCTGGCTTCTAATCCACTAGAGCCAGGTGGCTAGCTGAATTGTGAGAACTGAAGAATGAAGTTTGGGATCCAAGCGAAGTCCTAGATTTGAGCATCAAGATTAACTAGGGGCAGAAAGCCCTGGATAAAGAGTGGAGGATCACAGAAGGAGACATTCCTACCCAGTCCTACCTCTTGTAAAAAGACCAAAAGTGAATATTTTAAAATAAGTGTAGACTTCAATTTGATGATCAGAACTCAGACAAATGAAACCGTCTTCATAATCGTGTGCAGCAGCTATACTCCTGTTACAAGCCTAAATTATTTGACTATAAAGACTAGCTCAGAAGAGAAACCAGAATACAGCATTGAGTGACACATTGTTACATAAGCAGGTGAAGAAATTAAAGAGCTTTCAAATACTCACTGTAGAGAGTCAATAATAATATCTAAACCAGAGATAATGGAAGTGGATCGAACTAGTCCAGCAGGAAAAGGATTGGATGGTTGGTGAGAGTCAGAAGTAAGGCAAAGGGCAGGGGTAAGGAACACATTTGTCTGAAATGTGAATATTTTGAAGGTCTGCACATGTATGGAAAACAGGTAATTCAGATATTTTATATTGCATTTTACAGTACCTTACTTATAAGGGTGCTTCTAACTAAAATGCATGAATACAAAAAGACATGAAACATCCAAACATAGCATAAAACCAGCAAAGCCAGTGGTGTCCCTCTCATGATACTGCCTAGCACACTAAACCCCATTGAGCAGGTTTCCTCCTACAAGTATCTGGGCATTACCTGATTCGGCACTCTCTGTCCATTCCCATATCAATGCCCTTTCTGCTGCCACCAATGTCAGGATTGGACTGTTATACCACCATAGGGACTGCCTACCACAAGAGGCCCTTAGATTGGCAATCACCTCCTCTGTCCTGTCGCTAATCTACTGTGGGCTGCCCATCTATGCTGCAGCCAACAACACTGCACTTGCAAGAATCCAGCTCTCTATAAACAAGGCCTGCAGGCTAATGCTGGGAGCCCCTTGGTATACCCATACGTGCATGCTGTACTCCACCACCAACTTGCTCAACCTTGAAGAAAGACTCCGCTTCCAAACCTGCCTTCTTGTAAAAAAGACCCTGCTAGTGCTCTCCCCCCCTGGGGTCGCCAACTCCCTGCAGCATGCCTCCCCCTCAAGTCTCCACCCACAGCACTGTCAAAACCTCCCTTATTGTCCCCAGGGTAAGGACCTCTATGGTCCAGAGATCTTTTTGCTATTGGGTTCCCTCCTGGTTCAATTCCCTCCCAGCCAACATAGCTGACTCCACTAAGCTTGGTCCTTTCAAGGTCTCCCTCAGAAGCCATCTGACAAGCACTCACTGCTGCAACTGTACATAATCCCCCACCTGCCCCTTACCCCTAGGCTGGATCTGCCCTGTCTACTTTTGCTGTATATACCTGGGGTCTCAGGTAACATCTGCTGACTAATGTAATAAAATATCTCTGGTTGCTACCTGACATGGTACTCGTGTACCTATATTATGACTACTGTGATCTACCTATTACCATGCGTGTGCCACCAGTGAATGCCTGTAACACTGGTTGCTTTTTTAATCTAAGCGTTATATACTGTACTGTTTTGTTTGCTGTGCTGTATTGCTTTCTTGACGAGATGCCTTTGTAAATGAGTCTTTGACTCAAAGGTCTGCAAACCGATGATCTAATAAATAAAATTAAAAAAAAAATTATCATTTCCCAAAACAGCATTCCTAATTCTTACATCATACCAAAAGTCTGTATGAATAAATAAGTTTATTTTAATTTTAAAAAAGTTGGTAATAAGGTGGTCTAATGGATCTCCCAGGGTAGTGTGTTCCATAGGACAGGAATTGGGACCATAAAGGACCAGTCACCAGCGGATTTCAGACAAGAGGGTAAAACACAAAAAAGTCCTTCACTAATGGAATGTGTGGGTCTGCTGGGAAAGCAGAAAACCAGAAGGTGGCAAAGGCTGGCAAAGAAAGCTTCTACTGCTAGCAGTAGTGCTGGAATGTGGGGCTACATGAATGAATCCAGATTGTTAAAAATATGGCCATAGCGCAGACACACCTCTCTGGAAATGGTGGATGAGATTTCCTCCCAAGGATTTTAAACTCAGTAGAGAATCAGGGCGCTATGCCTCCTGTACACCACACCAACCACTCAAGAATGTGGAGGGGGGCTTTGCCCCCCACACCATCTACAAAATTTGTGGTCAGCAGTACTATTACTAATCTTCAAAAAAACAATAGTTTAGAATTATTTGAAAGAAATCTCATATGCCATTGCTGGAGCTGTGACATGTTGGTGACATTCAGTGCAATGCAAATCTCAGAGAAGCACATTGTGCACTAAGCTGGCTTCTTACATTGTTCATAAAATGCTTTCTAAGGGTGTGTGAATACCTTCAGGTGACTATTCGCTGAGTATTCATATTCATGACTGCTGAATATTTATTATTCAAATGCATTATTCAGCCCAAACTGTGTTGTGCAACAAATCTGCTGTACAGCAGTTTGTAGCCCCCCAGATGTCCAGGACTAGTTCAGGTATGGGGGAGGTGAGAAGTCTGCCTAGCATTGAACTGTAATAGAGGATTGGATAGGCACTGATTACCAGATTACATCAATGAGCACTAATCCACTCATCTATTACAGACTGCCTAGTTTCACTTAGTGATGCTATGTAGTTGCCCCCCACCCGGTGCCTCAGAAGCTGTCAGAGCTGGTGTTACGGAGATCTGCAATCTGGCTGAGCTGCCAGGATATCAGCTTTCCTTTACCTCCCCCCATCATGGATGAGGAATGGAGGTGAAGACTACTGCAACTTGGCTTTTGGCCTATAATATATGGGGCAGGAAGGTCAGTATAGGGAGGTAGGGGCTTACAAAATGCAAACTATACTTAACATACCAAGTATGCCTTGTAGACATTTAATGGACCCCCCAATCATGGGTAGGGGTTGAAGACATTAAAGGGGTAAGTAGATTTAAAATGGTGGCATCAGGTGAAAGTAGAGACTGGCAGGACACTAGATATTATTAGAAGGTATGGAAGGATCAAAGAGATGGAGGGTGTGAGAGTTGTGAGATGAATGCATATTGAGAAGGAAGCCATAGCACTAGCTCTGGCTACCTGGGGGAGGCTTGATTTTGTTTATTTTGTTTTATAACTTTTTTATAAGGGATATGATCTAAATGTGATTATAAAATGGGTAGAATGAGTCTAGAAAGATGATTGGCTAAAATACTTCCCCAGCTAAAGCTGACATTTATTACTGAAATCTGAATAAGAGACATCCTCTCATTCTTTGTAGTCAGAAATATTCTTTACTCACAGCCCAAATGTTTACTACACTGCATAAGTTACAATGCAAAATACATGTGCACCCAACTTGGTTGGCCTGATAGAACATATTGTGCTTTCATGCAGGAAACCTATGTTTTTTCAGCAGAACCCATCTCAAGCTCTGGATAGCTGGCAGCTTTGATGCCATGGTTGTCCAAGGAGTATCAGCCCAACCCCCACTCCAGGCCATTACTCTGAGCAGACCAACATGACTGCATCATGGGAGATGGGAGGCAGGTAGTAACAAGTGGAAAATCCCCAATGAATGGAATGATGGCTAGCCTTCCGCTTCCACATCAGCAGTGCAAGCACCATCTGCTCCTCCCTCTTTTTTTTTTTAATTTATGTTTTATTCTCATGGCAGTTGCTTCACACCCAGCTCACCCATCTGACACTGGAACACATTCCACTGCAGGGCATCAACCCCATGAGATTACCCCCTCACAGTGGGGTCATCCCAAAGGGATGGTAGTACCACTGCTCCCCTTCAGCAGCCATGCCTAGGGCCAGCAACCAATCCAGGAGGTCCTAGGGCATGGGGGCTTTTGCTTGTAAGTAAGTTTCCCCCGGAGGGATGCGGCATGCAATGATGCCATGATGCCACCCCAGGTGCCTCCAGGGAGATGTCAGTGCCTGCACGCCCCTCTACTCCGATCATGACAGGCTGTGGTGATCCCTCCCACAGCTCACTGCTAGGGGTCAGACATGCACCGAACACTGTAAGCCTCCCTCCTAAAGAAGGAGGGCAGTCCCTTGGACACTCATCCTCCTCCCCACCCACCTCCACCCCCCCTGGCCAGCCCTCCAGTGGCCTGAGTTCACTTCTGAACCTGGGTCACTGGTGTTGCAAGCGGTTGTACAACCACTGAGCCAACAGGCTGGCTCACCTCTCTCTGATTCTTGACACAGAAAGATGTTGATTCATGTGCCAATTAGGTTGGGCTGGTCTGAGCTCCACTGTAAGGGGCTAAGCATGCGGAGTCTCTGCCAGGCAACTGGGTTTTGGACTTGAAGATAGCAGGAAGAGACAGTGGATGGATGACCAGTAGCGAGTGCAGAGGTGACTTGATAGCAGGAGGCAGGAGGTACATGCCTGGGTCTACATTTATTGTTCCATGAACTGAAGCTGTAACAGGAGCTTCCATTGCATTACTAATTGTTCAGTCAGGTAGTATTCTCAGAAAAGGTCTTAGAAATATAGTCCAAAATGATGCCGAACAAGAGATTTCACTTTGTTTTGCACTTGCACAGATATTTATCAGTTGTAACAAAATAAAGTTTTCTTATTACTTAAAAATCCTTTGCATATTCTGATTTACCATAAACATTATCACATTTTTCAATAGCAGGCCCTCCCATCATATAATTATAATACTAATGGTAATGTGGTGGCTCTTTTTTCTTGTACTTTATCTTTTTATTAAGAAGATTTAAGTAGATATACATACAAGCAAAACAAATATTTGAAGTATCCTCCGTATGCGATATAAAACAAAATATATAAAGCAGCATACATGCAATAAAAAATGAAGAACACATTGTTTAGACTGGATATAGGCTACAACCAGGAGAGAGCAAAAAGTGTTGTAAGACAGTAATGTAAGAAAAAATATACACAATATATAAAAGTTTGTATATAATAAAAATATTCATTATACAGTATATAAAAGATGATGCTCATCAATAATTAAGGTTGAGCCTAATTATGTTTGCGAAAAAACAGTACAAAAGGAATTACAGTTGATTATCATAGTAGGAGGATATAAGATAAAGAAAAGGGGTGTATAGAAAAGAAGAGGTAAGTAATAGAAAGAGAAAAGAGGGAAGAGTAAGAGTAAGACAAGAGAAAGGAGCTAAAGGAAGAAGATATCTGTGCATGAATACTTTATGTCTCCTAAACTACTAGAAAGGCTGAATAGTCTTGTTTTAGGGTTTATAAGTATTGGAAGAATCAATATATGTGAAATAGTCCTGCCACCATCTATCATATACAGGGAGCCGGTCGTGAGTAAGATGGGAAAGTCGATCTAGTGATGCGTACTGAGATAGGTTTTCGAGAATATCCGAAAGGGAAGGAACATGGATAGATCTCCAATTCATAAGAATCAGACATTTAATAATAAGAAAAAGTATGTTAAACCATCTGAAATGTGCACGTGAAAGGGTAACATTGTTTGAGGCAAATATACCTAGCAGGAAGAATTTAGGGTCTAGAGGGATTTTTTGATTAATAACTCTGGAGGCAAATAAGTGAACCTTGTACCAAAGTTTACTGATAGTGGTACATGACCATAGGATGTGAAAAATGTCACCATTAGGCATGTTGCATCGCCAGCAATGGTTGTTGTTTAATAACCCCATATGATGTAATACAGAAGGGGTTCTATACCAAGAATGTAAAATTTTAATTTGTATTAAGGAGCTACATGCGTCTAGAAAGGTGTTGTAAGAAAAACACCAGCAGTTACGCCATTGTGTATCGGTGATATTATAATTAAGAAGGGTGCTCCATTTATTTTTAGCAGAGATGGTTTGATCAGGTAAACCATCTATAATATCTTTGTAAATGGAGCTATTCCATTTTGCAGATAAGCTAATCCAGTGTGAAATGTGGTGGTCCTGTAATATAAGCCTATGAACATAATAGGAAAAAGAATTATAAGCAGTTTGAATCTGGAGATACTTCCAGAAGTCTTCCAGAAGTCTTGTTTGGGGAGATTCCAAATATTCTGAAGGTCTGAGAAGGTTTTAAGAGTTAGAGAGTTTTGGTCTAAGATATCCCCTAAGAATAAGATACCTTTACTTCTCCAAGAGCGACAGAAAATTGCTTGGTTCTGTTTGCTTGGTTCTGTACACCAAATAAAGGGTTACCCCAAAGAGGGGTGTAGAACCAATGTGTAGGGTTAGGTTTTAAGAATTTATGGATTAGTTTCCAATAGAAAATGGAGGAAGAAATAGTAGGATGTGATTTCAGTTTGGGAGGAGGGGGATTAAAAATAAAAGAGGTGGGAACTCCACCAGGACAAGAAGCCGATTCCATTATAACCCAAAGCGATGTTTGAAGGGATGGCTTATGAAACCACTTGATGGTTTGGGCAGCCTGAAAGGCCCAGAAATAAGCAGAGAGCCAGGGGAGTCCAAATCCTCCCTTTTTCCAATGAGTAAGGAGTTTAGCTCGACTAAACCTCGGAGGTTTACATCCCATATAAAACTGCCAAACAGTTTATCAGTTTTGACTAAGAAACTAACAGGCAAGGTTAAAGGGGTATTGGCAAATAGATAAAGAATCTTAGGAGAGAGAGAGACATGTTAATTGCATCAATTTTCCCCATAAAAGAGAGACTTAGAAGTTTCCATCTGTCTAGGGTAGTACGAATGCTGTCAATTAACAGATTAAAATTAACATCCAACGAAAGCCAAGAGGTAGAGTCATAAAAGGTTTGCAAAAGTCATTAAGAGGTAAAACTTCTGATTTACCATAGTTTAAATAAAGGCCTGAAATACAAGTGAAGTTATTAAGTAACTTGACTAACAAGGGGCCAGCTTCATTTAAATGTTCTAATAAAATTAAGAGGTAATCTGCGTAAGAAAGAGAAATGTATCTAGAGCTGCCAATAGAAATGCCTTTGATATCAACAGAATGACGTAGGCTGGCAGACAGGGGTTCCAAAGCTAATATAAACAGAAAAGGTGACAGAGGGCAGCCTTGTCTGGTTCCTCTTTCCAGTTGAAAGGAAGGGGAAAGAATGGAGTTAGTGAGTACTCTTGCAGTAGGTGAAGTATATAATAATTTACTCTAGGAACAAAATGTGTGAAAGAAACCAAAACAAGTTAAAACTTGAAAAAGGTAGTTCCAATTTAAGGAGTCAAAAGCCTTTTCAAAATCAAAAGCTATGGCCGCTGCAGGAGATTTAAGAGATTTGGCTTTATGGATTAAGTTGAAAAGAGAGCGTAAATGGTCTGCACCTGATCTATTCTTAATAAACCCAGCTTGTGAACAGTGGAATAGTTTGGGAATCAGAGGTTCAAGGCAAGATGATAGCAATTTAGCAAATCTCTTACTGTCAGTGTTTAATAAAGAAATTGGCCTGTAGCTAGCAGAAAGTGTGGGATCTTTGTCTTTCTTGGGGATTAAGGTTATAATTGCTTCAGTACAGGTTGAGGGGAGTTTGTCTATATCAAGTGGCTTCTTGAAAGACTTTAAAAAGGATTGGGCAAAGAGTGTCAGAAAGTGATTTATAAAAATCTACGGAAAAGCCATCTCCCCCAAGGGATTTACCAGACTTCAGGGAAGATAAAGCATGCTGGATTTCTACCAAAGAGAAAGGTTCATCTAGGGCATTAATATCAGAAGTAGAAAGATGGGGTAAATGTAGGCTATTTAGAAACTACTGTATAAGTGAAATAGGAGCGGGGTTTTGATTGGAATATAGTGACTGATAGAAAGATTCCATAATATGATTCATAGAAGAGCTGTTTTTATGTAATGTATCTTGATGGTCTCTAAGACTTGAAATATGTTGTTCCATCTGTTGAACTTTAAGTTGATAAGAAAGAAGTTTCCCATTTTTGTCTCCTTGCTCCCAATATCTGTGTTTCGGCTTAAATAGAGCTAGCTCGGTCTTGCGTGAGATTAGTTCATTTATTTTCATTCTTAATTGAAGGATTTCGAGATGGAGTTTAGAGGTAGGGTTGTGCAGATTAGAATTAAAATACTGAAATTCTTTAGATTTAAGGGACTTTTCAAGATCTGCTAGTTGTTGTTCTCTTAATTTTTTCCTGTGGTAAGCGTAGCGGATTATTTTCCCACGAATCATGGCCTTAAGTGCTTCCCATACAGTACTCATTGAAGTGTCAGATGGGTTATTATGGGAAAGAAATTCTTTAATCTGGGATTTAACCATTGGAATAAAATCAGGATCTTTAAGGAGGAGGGGATCAAGACGCCAAAAAGGAGATTTTGATTGTGGGGGGTGCCCCATAAGAGCTATAACTTAGCTGGGGAATGGTCCGAGATTACAATGGGCAAAATAGATGTATCAATAATTTTCTCAACTATGGCATGATAAGCTAACCAATAGTCGATTTGACTGTATGTCTTATGTAGTGAGGAATAAAAGGTAAAATCTTGGTCCTGAGGATGAAAGAGCCGCCAAACATTGGAAAGACCCAAATTTTTCATAAGTAAAGAAAGGGCTTTGATACTTCTAGGGTGGGAATCTATAGAGGAGTTACTTCTGTCCATATTAGGTTCTAATGCCAGATTAAGATTCCCCCCCAGGATTATTGGGGAGTTGTCTGTATTGTTGGACAATATCTTTTGTGCTAGGTTATAGAAGAACTCTGGGGAGTCAACGTTAGGTGCATAGGCATTAACAGGCATAAGGGGACCAGAAGGGGTATTTAGTTTAACGATTACCCATCAGCCTTCTATGTCAGAGATGGAGTTTATGACAGACCATTTAAGATTTTTGTGAATAAGGATAGCAACGCCTCTTTTTTTTTGAGGTAAAGGATGCGTCATAAATTTGACCAACCCAGTCTTTTTTAAGTCTAGTTACATCCTCTGCAAGCAATTTAGTTTCCTGAAGGAAAGCAATATTAGCTTTCTGTTTTTTAAGATAAGAAAGTATTTGCTTTCGCTTACAGGGAGAGTTGAGTCCCTTCACATTCCAAGTATATAATAGTAAATCATTCATAGTATTGTTACTAAGAAAAAGGGACAAATATTGGAATAGTGAGGGATGTAGTAATAAAGTAGAGGATGAGTGAAGAAATAAAAAAAGAACAATTGTGTATATAAAAAGAGAGGCAGGCTTGTTCATGTTGACAAAATATAGTATAAAGAATATAGTTAGCACATATATCTTTATGCAAAGGAAGTAAGTAGAGAAATAAGGGAAACACATTATAGAACAAGCACAACAATTAACACCCTTATACACTAATCAAACTAATAATATGTCTAAAGGAGCAGCAAGATAAGAGTCAGCTAACCAGCTGGAGGACTCTCTTACCACACACCGGGGCATTGAAAAGTTGGAGATGACCTGAAAGGACCAACAAGTTGGTCAAATATTAAGGTCGAAACCTATTAATACTACAGGAACAATAATATTGAACAAGCTAGATCAGAAATTAGCTGTACCCAATTAAGCAGGGAGCTGTAATATCCTCAGGTTCATATAGAAGCTAATATAGTATAGAAAAAGTAAAAAAGAAACAATATACCAGAACATTAATATTGAGACAAGTAACAACAATGTTAATGAAGGTGCCAGCTTCTTATAGCAAGAAGTCTGGAATCGCTCGAAGAAAAACCAGTGTTAACTTACCGGATTAGTTCAGGGGAACCGGATGCTTAATGGTACAGCTTGTATGTTGGAAAGAAAAAAAATAAAACTACACTTGGCAAGCTATTAAAATAAGTTCAGACTAAAATGCCATAATTTAGCAAGGAGGGGTCAATATTTAGAAATCCAATTAAAGAGAGTAAAATACCACGTTCCCACACCTAAGGCCAGATAAGGAACTAGTAGTATAGAGAATAGGTCCGGCTTCGGAGCTAACTGACGTCAAAGGAAAATCTATAAGTGTATTATAATACCTTTTACTCAAAATTGCCCAACAAATAGGTATATGAGGTAACTGAGCCTGATAAATAGATCCAGTAAGCCCCATAAATGGAGCGGAGGGCATAACAAGAGACCCCTTTGAGTAGTAGGGCTTGAGTAAAAATAAGGTGTAAAAAAAAAAAATATATATATATATATATATATAAGTATCTTTGCCACAGTGCCCCGAAAATAGCCAGCGTGTATAATGATATTGTGAATATAGTGTGGAACAAAAAAAAAAAGGAAGAAGGACATTAGGATAATATAGCGTAAGAGAGATATAATAATCAAGGGGAATGCTGCATCGTTTCATTGTATAGAATTCAGAGGGTACAGTAATAGGGTACTTAACAGTATATGTTGCCAGAATATAGTATGAGAATTTAATATTAGAGCAAATAAGATTTTGCAGGAGAACAAAAAAGAAAATGAGTACAGCCTGGAGCTGTAATCAAAGCATCTATCAAGAATGTAACATAGAATGAGAGAACAAATCAAAAAACTTGCCAAATGTAGTAATATAAATTCAGTATTATGGAGAAGTAAAAAGATATGGGAAAATTTGCTAAAGTACCATGGTTCCAATGAAATAAAGGCAAGGAGCACATTTATGTCAAGAATAACATTATTAGGGCCAACCGCGATGAACAGCCTTTCATATTCACAACCGGCTGGAAGTGAATGCTAAACTGTATAAAAGCTGTGCAACACGTGGCTAAGCATCGTCAAAACTGGTTCTCGTGCACTTAGTCTCCTGGACAAAATAAACCAAGAGAAAATGGAACAATCCTGAGTTAGACAATGATTAAAGTCGTTACCATAGCATTAAGTCATTTATTGGAGCTGATAGGGTATTTCTTTTTAGATCTCACCTTGCGTTTCTTTTTCGGAGGTTCGAGTGATCTAAGAGGAGAGTTTACAGTTGTTTCAGCCCAGGAAGAATCAGCACAAGTATTGTCTTGTAGCAAGGTACCTGAATTAGGAGGGGAATCCTCTGATGACTGGTGCGATAAAGCCTCTTGCGAGGAATGCAAATCTACTGCCAGAAGAGCATGTTTATTATTCAAAGGAATGGGGGAGTTCATTTGCCGGTGGGAAGATGGTACTTGAGGAGGACTGGGAGGATCTTCTGAGGAACAACGAACGGTATCAGTTGTGCTGGGGTCAGCTAGAAGACTCCCCTGCAGTCTGCTCGATTGTCTGGGATATTGAACAGGAGGAGCATTATTGTTTTGGAGTGCTGGCTTGATGAGAATTCCTTTTCGGTCGTGCACGGCGGTGATTTCCCTCCGGGTGGATTCCAAAATACAGATCGGGTACTCTCCTTCGATTGAGCTCCTCAAGGTAATAGAGTTCAGATCAACATCGAGATAGTTTGCTAAAGCTTCCGGGGAGTTAAACTCTTTGAATGAGGACCTGAAGAAGAGGCGCATTACAGAAAGGTAACACAAAGCAAACTTAATGCCTCTTTGGTGCAGAATTAGTTTCCGAGGGTTGTACTCTTTACTTTTGGCAGAGAGTTCTTTTGGAAAATCTCTATATATGCAAATTTTATCATCTTGCCAATATAATGCCCCCAATTCCCTGGCATGTTTCAATATCAGCTCAGTATGTGTATAGTTTAGGAAACAAGCAATTATAGGTCTAGGCTATTGATTGTACTGTGATCTGGGAGCTAAAATGTGGTGAGATCTCTCAATGATCAAAGTTAGATCGGGAGATCATTTTAACATAGCCGGTAGAACGTGTAGCAGAAGTGCGGTTTTATCTCCCACCTCAGCACCCTCTGGAAAGCCGAAAAAACAAAGGTTTTTCTCCTGTTGCGATTTTCTATGTCATCAATTTTGGATAGCAGGGATTTGATTGTATGATCCTGAATTCGAATCGTGGCTCGTAGTTCTTGAATAGAGGTTGAGTTTTGAGCAGTTCATTTCTCAGTAGCGATATTCTTTGGCCGACAGATTCTAATGTTGTCATATTTTGATGAGTGGCTTCTTTTAAATCATTAATGTCTGCCAGTAGCTTGGAAAACATCATCTCCACTTTGGCAAGAGAGTTAGATTGTGGAGGTAGATCAGCCATAGTATTAGAAGAAAAGGTCTAATGTTTAACAGCAATAATATGACCAAATAAAAGTAGTAAGGCTTAAAATAGCTTACAGAGCTTATGGAGTAAGAAGAAAAAAGGATGGTCTTAGGAGCTGGCACCGGATAAAGGTCTGGTTGAGGATGGATGAGGATAGATTACAACTTCCCTTGCAGAAAGATTAGATTAAGCTGCCATCTTCTGTCTAGCCAGGCCACGCCCCCCCCCCGGTGGCTCTTTTTTCCTGATTTTAAAAAGAGTTCCCGTGTGTAAGAATAGGATCACACACATGGGAGCACACAGTTATAATTACATGCCATACACTTGTCAATTACTCCATCATAAATCTGAGTGAGCACTTAAAATTAGCACCTGGAGGAAAAAATAATTATTTGGGGTATTACCTTTTACTCGACCTTATAACATAAGCATGGCACTAATTAGTGCCACATTTTCAAAAGGCAATTTTAAAGGACATAAATTCTGCAGAAAAAATATAGTTCAAGGCTACTAGATGTCTAACTTTTTGAAGCACATGTGAGAAGATGAAAAAGATATATGCAGTGAATTCAAGAATTTGGCTTATGTTGTATCTTTAATATCGCAATTGTGTATTGTAGGATTTTATTTACTGTATGGTAAATTCTTTGTAAATATCAGCCTCATAACCTTTATCTTATTTCTGTGAAACCCATCATCCAGACCATACCCTCATTTTGCATAAACGGTGAGGTTATAGCTCTGTTTAGTTTTGTTGTTTTCCCACCTCACACTTCAGAACAGGGTTTGCCTGGTACCTGACTATGAGGGGGTTCTCCTTTTTCTCCATTCCCCTTTCTCACCGTATTTTCTCACCTCTTTCAGTTGCTATCTTTGTCCACCATTCCTTTGAGAATAGGTGGTCAAGCTTCCTCTGAGTTTGACACTGAGTTCGGCTCATAAATTGGTCAACATAGGGAGCTATTCATCAACAGCACTGTGTGGGTCCATACCCATGGGAAATGAAAGCACCATCTCAATTATGCTTCTACCAAGGGGGGATGGTTGACAAGCAGTCTGAAGTTAAAAAACTGGCTATTTTGTCAATGTACACACAGTGGTCACTGCACGTAGAGGGTTTGTGCAGGAGTGAGCTGTATCACCATCACCACCTCTCAGTTGTCATTAATCTTCTGCCCCTCAAGGGTAATCTTCATTGTTTCATTATTGACCTTTTTTCCCTCCTTCATTCTGTTGTTCCCCTATTGTGTATAGGTCTTCAGCATCCACAGTGATCAGCTGATGGATATAAAACTCGAGGTGCAAGTTTGTAAGAAAAAAAACCCTCGTCTTACAGATCTGTTGGTGTTGTGCTCCATCTGGAACTGCATAGTACTTTCAGGCAGTCAACTGTCACAGACTGTGGGTTAGCACATTCCCACCATTCCGATGTTCTGAGTGCTTGCTGGAAGTCTCAAAGCCCGACGAAATCCAAGGCCTGCTTTCACAAACACAGCTCCAGGAGCTGGCTCCTTTCTCCTCAAAGCCAAATTGCATTCTGAATCTCTGTGGGGCTGATTAGATGCGCCCAGATATGAACTCAGTTCTCCACTTACTGTTTGGTATAGCCTTCTTAGGTGATTGATAGAAACATAGAAGTTGACGGCAGATAAGGACCACAAGGCCCATCCAGTCTGCTCATTTTTCTACCTTATGAATATGCCATAGGCCTGTACTCTGTCAATGGCCTATCTATTCATAGTCATTTTTATTGCTCGTTTATGCCTATCCCATGCCTCTTTGAAGCCCTGCACTGTATTCATATCCACCACTTCCTGAGGTAGGCTATTCCATGCATCCATCACCCTTTCTGAAAAAAAGAACTTCCTCACATTACCCCTTAATCGGCCTCCCTCTAATCTCATGTTGTGTCCTCTTGTCCTGCTATTTTTCATATATTGAAACATGTTAGACTCTTTAACCTTGTTAATGCCCTTAAGGTGTTTGAATGTTTCAATCATATCACCTCTCTCCCTCCTTTGTTCTAGGGTATACATATTGTCCCTCCTTTGTTCTAGGGTATACATATTGAGCTCCATTAATCTGTCCTCATGGGTTTTTCTGATGCAGTCCCTGCACCATTTTGGTTGCCTTTCTCTGGACTAATTCTATTTTGTTAATGTCCTTGTACAGGTGTGGCCTCCAGTACTACACACAGTACTCCTGATGGGGCCTAACTAGTGTCTTGTAAAGAGGGGATTATTATTATTATTAGCTTTTGGTAACCGGGTAAGTGCGCTAGGCAACAGACCTGCCTATTTTCAGGCACGACCCAGGAGAGCACAGGACACTGGTTACAATATGCAGAAATGCACAGACATAATATAGGTGTACAGGAGCAAAACAAGATATACATTGGGTAGCACAGTAATAGTTACATAAGGGTACATTTTAGGCATAGATCATAATAAGGATGTAAAATAAAACAATTAGGGTAACCATAAGACAGCTGAGGACAGTAAAGACATCAAGGTTCATAGCCACCTGAGACAAGCGTATTGCATGGGAGAACATTAGTGTAGTACTCAGGGTCAGACCCGACAGCCTGCAGTGGGACAAAGCAAATTAAGAGCATTTGCATTGGCCAGAGGCTAGGAGGTGGGTGAACAGCGAGTTTTTGAATTCTCGATGGGAGGCTGCAGTTTTCACCATAAGGGGGAGTGAGTTCCAGAATTTGGGAGCAAAATGGGCAAATGCCTGTTCACCCATTTTTGTCATGCAAGGTCTAGTGGAGAGCATGGGGACAGAGGAAGACCTGAGGGTACGGGTGTGTGAGGCAGGAGTCAGGAGGTTGGCAAGATAGACAGGGCAGGGAGGTATTACCTCCCTCTTCCGACTTGTGATATCCCTGCTAATACACCCCAACATCCCTCTAGCCTTACCTACTGCTTTGGTCTGTTTGGATGATTTCAGGTCATCTGTGATGATGATGATGGCCAACTCTCTTTCTTCTCTTGTGATTGCCTGCAACTCCCCTCCCAACCTACAGGGGGCTTCAGGGTTTCTCTTCCCTATGTGAATGATCTTGCACGTCTTTGAGTTAAACCCCATTTGCCACTGTTCCGACCATTTTGCCAGTTTATCCAGATCTCTTCTCATTCTGTCCACCCTATCTATTTCATCTACTCTGTTGCAGATCTTGGTGTCATCTGCAAACAGACAAACCTTATCCTCTAGTCCACCTGCAAAGTCACTGATGAAGATATTGAAGAGGGCTGGCCTCAGGACTGATCCGTGAGGTACCCCACTTGTGACTTGCATCTCTTCTGACTGTATACCATTTACCACCACTCTCTGTTTTCTGTCTGTCAACCAGTTTACCACCCAATTGACCAACTTCTGACCCACCCCGAGCCTACCCAACTTATTAATCAATCTTCTTTGTGGAACAGTATCGAAAGCTTTGCTGAAGTCAAAGTAGGCGACATCAACTGCTCCCCCTTGGTCCACCACTCTGGTTACCCAGTAAAAGAAATCTATGAGATTAGTTTGACAGGACCTTCCTGTTGTAAACCTATGCTGTCTTGGATCCTGTGCTCTTATGGATTCCAGGTGTTGCACTATCTTTTCCTTAAGGAGTGCCTCCATAATCTTGCCCACTACTGAGGTAAGACTGACTGGTCTATAGTTCCCTGCCTCTTCCCTGCTTCCACTCTTATGGAGAGGGGTTAACAGGAACCCTTCTCCAGTCTTCTGTGACCTCTCCTGTGCTCAGAGACTCACTAAACAGTTCTGATAATGGCTCTGCCAGTTCCATCCTTAGCTCCTTTAGTACCCTGGGATGTATGCCATCTGGTCCCATTGCCTTGTCCACCCTTGATAGTTTGTTATCTAGTTGTGAGAATATAATTCAGTTGTGAGAATATAATCTAGAAAGTTGGCACTGTTGAAATTGCAAGACAAATTTTTACAAAGTATATGGTGTAAGTATGCCTTTGTAGTTGTGTAGTTTTGCATTTTGTTAATGCTTATTTTTCTATTTTTATTAAGTACTTTGAGCTTTAGAAAGGCGTTATCTATCTATCTATCTATCTATCTATCTATCTATCTATCTATCTATCCATCCATCCACTGGACCAGTCACAGAAGGGGTACAGCAGTATCACATCTCGGTTCTGAATGGCTGTGGCTCTCATGCCACTTTCTCTACTAGTATTTCTCAGGTTTCTTCAAGTGCCTGCAGTACTGTAACTCTTGGCACATTCTCAACTGTTTGTCTGGCAGTTGTGCCATCTGAACTCCTGTAGTGCTTCATGGGTCAGATATGGTCAGGACAGGGGCTTTGTTTACATGGGCTGGCAGTATAGCCTAGAGGTTAGAGGAACGAGGTGTGAACGAGCTTGGTACATCCAGCAGACCAGACCTGAGTTTGATTCTCACAACCTTAACTTGCATACTGTGTGACTCTGAGCAAGTCACTTAACTGCCCAGTGCTCCCAGGTCGCCCCTGAAAACAGGAACTTGTGCCTAGTGGGCCTTACCCAGTACCAAAGACTAAAATAAAAAAAAAATTAAAAAAATTCTGCACAATGACTGTCATTCAGTGGAGGCTGCTCAGAACACTTTCCAAGCCCCTGTGGTCTACAATTCTGCACTCCGGTCTTTCTAAGTTAACAGTCAAGTCGTCAGCCCTGCAGCTTAACAAGTGAGTTTATGTTCTCATTCACTGTATTTGTAAAGTTACAAGTACTTAAAGGTGCAATAGAAAGTGCCACAAAATTGTAGAATGTTACAGGTGCACCTGTGCACTAGGAACTTATGGGTACAGATCAATGTTTGAACAATGTGTATTTTTTGTTTGTTTTTTCCCAAAACTTTGATGTATACGCATGTTAATAAACCCAGGAGGTGCCCGATGATCCAGTGGGTTGCTCACAGTACTCTCACACTGGTAACCTGGGATTGGGAATGGACTCAGGAAGCTGAATTAGGCTGTTGGGGGGCTGGGATGGAGCTGCTGCAAGACAGTACATCCAGTCAGGGAGAGAAAGTGTCAGGTGTCACAGCCTCAGCAACCCTTATGGTGGGCAAAGGAGCTTGTCTCCTCCTCAGGCAGTCATTGCATGCTTATGAGGCCCATCAGGATAGCACCTGTTGCCTAGGATGTAGAGGGTTTACTGCTGGACAGAGAAGAAAACCAGAAAATCCCTATGTTCCCTCAAGCTACCAATATGATGACTGCCAGCACTCTCGAATTCTGCTCTGTGTTGGTCTCAACTGGCCCAGACAGTAGGTGGGAAAGGCTTAAAGAACTGGGAGATCACTGGTTCTGTGATGGTGGTTCGGGGGTAAACAGCTATATGAAAAAAACAAACCACATATAATATTATGAAATGAAGTATTTGTATTCTTTAGAAATGTTGTATCTTTTTAACCTTTTTAATTCGTTATGAAATTTTTACAACATAACTGTCATCTTTAACCATTGCATTAAGGGTGAAAGACCATATTTTGTTGTTTCCATACTGTTTTTCATTACCACTTTTCTACCTATACTGAACTTGGTAGCTGTATAGCTTACATGATTTCACTTACATTGTTATGAAACCACAGGACTGACATTTTTTACGTTTATGTTGTAGTACAGTGTGTAATTGCTATCTGCAGGACTATGGGTGAAATGCGGATCTATATGAATTACTTTTGGTGACACCCAAGAGTTGTGGATGGCATGGAAGGACTGTAATATATATGGACTGACATCTATTAATTTTATGTCTTTCATTTACCAGGTAGTATCCCATTACGTTCAAGGTCTCTTTTGCATGGGCAGCCTTAATACATATTTTCAACAGTACAGCGTTCACCTACTATACAGTACATTACACAAATTATCATAGTACTTACAATATAATACATATACACCAGATACTATAAGGTGCAATTTGATTGAACCTTGGGCACAATGAGTTTGACTATCTCTCTATAGCTATGAAATAACTATAGTCGACACCTGCACAAAAGTTAGCATTAAATACTGATGGTATGTATGTAACTAGGTGATGTATCTCCATACCAGCTTTCATGTTGGTAAAATGACAAGTTGTGTTTTATCTGGTTATTAGCAAAATTAATGAGACAACTATATTAAACTAGGATTAAGATGAACCTATAAGCTTGTCTCTTTTTTATATGTTCCTTTGTCTTACTCTAGGTAATGAATGCCTATTTTCAGGTATGACCTGAAATAAAACAGAGTATATTACAAAGAATCAAACCTATAATCAGGTGGACCCAAAAACATGTACATTTATGGGTGCTTACTAAATATGTCTTAACATTAACTCTAAAATATTGGTGGCCAGTAGCATATTTCATATCATCCTCTATTGCGTTTCAAAACCGAGGAAGATATGTAAAAGACTTTGTGCCCATCTGACTAATCATTATAATTTTTTGTGTTGAGCCAGTCCAAATTAATTCATGGGCATTTGCATATGCTTCCCATGATGCTTTGCATTATCAGGGCATGTACAATTTCTGTTTTCTTTCAAATTTGACTGTATGGCCAGTATCCTCCAGGATAACCCATGCCCCAGTGCATTTGCTCTGGGGTTCTTTTGTAGCTCTCTTCCCTCTCTACTTTGGGCTGCCCATGACCCAAACAAAAAAGATCCCCTATAAGGTGGCTGTCTCCCTCTCCCTGGGCTAAGATACAGATATGGCACACTGAAGAGTCCAAATGAGGATGAAACACATGTCTGTGTCTGCTGTTCTTAGCCTTTGTTGATTGTATTGTGAGGCCTTCTGGCACCATGCAATTCTGCTTAAAGTTGAGCCAGTTCAAATTAATTCATGGGCATTTGCATATGCTTCCCATGATGCCTTATATTATTGGAGCATGTGCAATTTGTGTTTTCATTATAATTTTTTAACAAGAATTTATTATTCCATAAATTATGAGTACTAATATCGTATTTGTCCAATTCATATAAAGGAACAGGAGTTCAGGTTTGAAAATGTTATCAATTAAACATCCCAGCATGAAAAATTGCTTATCTCCCTGACTTAACCAACTTAATTTTTAGTCCAGAATACCATGATAGGTCAAATGGCCAGCAGACAGTGCAAAACAGTTTAATGTGGTTCAGTCCCAGTTGGTTAGTATCTTCCCCCCAAACAAGGCTGAAAATAAGCAGTTATTTTCTAGCCCTCATTTCCCAGTCAACAAAACCAAATTAAACAAATAAATAAATTGATGTATTGTTTTATAAAACACCATTGGTGATGTATTTTCCTGATAAATAGGGGGCATTCCATAGGGCATGCAGAAGTACGCTTTTTATTCACTCTGGAATGTTGCCAACAATGCTGCCTAGCAGTGAGAGGTAGAGCAAAGCAGATCCCTGAGTTCTAGGTCAGAACTGTTTGAAATGTTCCAGAGTAAATAAAAAGCTTATTTCTGGCTGCCTTAAGGAATGTCCTGTTTATACCATGGAACATGCCAGCCCGGTGGCGCTGAGGGTTGAGGTGCTGGACGCCACACCACGCACCAAGTCGGTGACTCGGGTTCAGGAATGATCCCTGGGGAGCCGGGGGGTCGGCAGGGGAGGGAAGAGATTGAGCATCTGGAGGACTGCTGTCTCTTCCTGGGAAGGGTTAGGGTAACGTTCACTTGAGGAGCGACCTCTGACAGTGGCTGGAGGTAGCCAAACGCAGCATCATGGCGGATGCCTGGGGGTGGAGCCACGGCAGTATGTTGCTTTGACAGCCAGGCTCCACAGGGGATCCACTTAAGTAAAATACCTCCCTTCTCCCACCGATAGGTGATGGCACCTCCCACCCAAGGACCACACTCCCAGAAATCGGGCACGGCTGTCTCCTTGTCCTGTCTCCTCCCTGGCCTGGTTTCAACCCTTTAAGAAAGAGCGCCCTGGGCGGGGGGCAGCCCTTCCCTGGAGAGTAGACCCAGGGGATTCCCAGAGCCATGGGGGAGAGGAGATAAATTGGGGTCACACAGGGAGGTAGAGTCCAGGACTGGGCGGTCTCCTGAGAGAGTTCAGCGGGGCTCAAGAGGGAAGGAAAAAAGAGAGTTGGGGGAAAAAAAAAATACCATGGAACACTGCATGCCATTGTGATGAAACTACAGGGAAAGTAACATAGGCTGCATGGACAATAACGTTTCTAGGGACATGGATATGTTGTTCATCCACACTTATTGGCAGGTTCCTTGCCGCTTTAAATCTTGCCGGAAGGTCTTCAAGCTAGCTCCTCCCACCCAACCGGGTGGTAAAACTCTCGGCTCCGCCCCATGACGCCAGATCTTCCTTACCGCTTGGAAGCTCAGGTTCCCTTCTTAACGCTCTGCAATTAAGTTTTGGGCCTAAAATCCTTCGGTTTAAAAAAGAGAGAAAAACTTTTATAACTTTCTCGGTCTTCTTCCTTCGCGGCTGCGATGGACAAATCGACTCCCGGATTTCGGAGATGTCCCTGTGGGCAGAAGATGTCTCGGACGGACCCGCACTCCACGTGCGTTTATTGCCTTGGCCAGAGCCACGACCCGCAGGCTTGCGACCTGTGTCCTCCTTCTCGGTTCACGCCCGAGGACCGCTGGCCACCACATCTGGGGCGCCCCGAAGAAGATTTCCTCCGGTCAAACCAAAGAGGCCCGACTGGCGGTTTCGCGGCCGCGGATCCGCCGAACAACTAGAGAGTTGGTCACCTTCAAGAGCAGGCGCGCTCAGGCCGCCTTTCCTCTTTGCGGCCTTTGTCCCTCTATCGCTCGGGACCTCATATTCAGCTTCCTTTAAGGAGCTTTGCTTGACCTCTCAACTAAAGGCGGGGTCCTAC
Source organism: Neoceratodus forsteri (assembly GCA_016271365.2). Taxonomy (NCBI): domain Eukaryota; kingdom Metazoa; phylum Chordata; order Ceratodontiformes; family Ceratodontidae; genus Neoceratodus; species Neoceratodus forsteri. Next base: position 324,855,926 of record CM057454.1, on the reverse strand, counting down.
TTCTTCAGTCCGTTTCATCGGTCGAAGAAGTCTAAATAAGTCTCATCGTCGGCGCTCTTGGGAGCGGGAAAGATCCCCTCCCTCGCAGCAATCAACTCGGTCGAATTCTCGGCTTCGGCCACTGGCTTCACGGTGCCCCCGTCAGGCCAGGTGACTGAGACTCCCGCCGACGAGGTCGAGATTTTTCTCGACCCGTTAGACGGGTTGTCGGCTGGAGAAGCCGAGATTCCCTCCTCCCCGGTTCCCCCGGTGAGGGCTGAGGATATCGTCGGCTCTTCCGTTCCGGTGAATCAGGAGCCATCGGTTTTGCCATCGAACCGAGGGGATCGCCGATCCTCGGCTCCCCGCCTCACCGACCTCGGCCTAGCCGAGATTCTCGGTCTCGGACATCTTCGCGGTCCAGCCGTTCCCGTCGACATAGACGGTCTCGGTCTCGGCACCGCGGCAAGCGGCGTCGCCGCTCTTCCTCTTCTTCCTCCTCGGTCTGGGAGGGAAGGCTTCGCGCGAGCTCGCCACAAATCACGGGACCTCATGTGGCAACAATTTTTTCTGGCCAATAAGCCGGCTCAGGCCTCTTCTCCGGCCATTAAGTGGTTGCCACCGGACCAGGTAGTGGTCGAGGAGCCTGTTTCCAGGCCAGTTGTCCGACCTATTCCAGCTGCCCCACCAATTGTGGTGGAACCGCCTCCACCTCAGCCGACAGCTGGGGCTCTGACGAAAGAGTCGCGGTTGGCCCAAGGCCTTCCCCGTAGGCTGTTGGTCACTCTCACGCCTGACAAGCCTCGGCAAGTGGAGGGTGGCTCAGGCTCCAGGCAGCTATTCGACAACTCGTCGGAGTCAGATGACTCCTCCCTGTTCTCCAAGCGTTTTGACTTGGAGTCCTCTGGGGGGCAGTCAGTGGACGATAGCCCTTCGTCCTTCCTAGGACTTCTTAGGCTCATCTCAGAATCCACTGGGATGAAGCTTGAACCCGTATCCAAACGGGCCAGATATCCCCTCACCGAGATTCTGGACCGAGGGGATTCTCCCACGGAGGCCTTTCCAGTGGCCGAAGCCATTGTCGGGCCGGCCCTGGAACTTTGGCAGCGTCCGGCTTCCTGTCCTGCGCCTTCGGCCAGGATGGCCAGGAAGTATGCGGTCCCTACTGGCTCTCTGTCCGGGTTTTCTGAACACCCCTCGGCTGAAGGGCTGGTCACGGACAGTGTTTTCCGGCGTGCCGGTAATGCCAGGGACGTGGACAAACCGCCCGACAAAGAGTCCAAGAAATTGGACTACTCGGGGCGGAAAGTGTATGCTGCCTCTTCTCTCGGCCTTCGTCAGGCCAGTTCGGCCGTCCTCATGGCACATTTCTCCCATGCCCTGTTGGGTTCCCTGGATGAGGCGGTCCCTCATCTTCCCGCTGACCTGCAGACTACGGTCAAGCAGGTGCGGGATCAGGGCAGGGCAGTAGCCAAACAACAGCTCCAGACTGCTCTGGATATAGGAGACTCATGTGCCCGGTCAGTGGCGGCCGCTGTGGCCATGCGTCGGCGGGCGTGGCTGCGAATATCCACCTTTACCGCGGATACCCAGCACAAGCTTGCGGACGTTCCTTTCCTGGGAACAGACCTGTTCGGCCCTGGAGTGGAAGGCCACCTCCAGAGGATCGAAAAATCCAATGCCACCTTGGATTCGGTCTCGTCCGCGCAGAGGGACAAGGGTCATAAGCCCCAGCCTAAGCCCTTCGTCCTCTACTCCGCTTCGCCTTGACCCAACAACAGCGTCAGGGCCAGCAGGCTAACCTGGTATTCCAAGCCCAAGCCATCGGCTTCCTCTAATAGGAAGCAAGGAGGAAAAGGCCCTGGTGGTCCCCAGGCCGGTCCTTCCTCCAAGCCTGCTAAGTGGACGGGCTGAGGGGTGTCACCCCATCCCGTCACCTCGCCCCTGGTTCCCCGTGGGGGCAGCTCCAGACACTTCCTTTCCGCCTGGTCGCTGTTACCATGGACAGGTGGGTTTTGGAGGTGGTGGGAAGAGGCCTGCCTCTGGAATTGAGCAGGCTCCACCCTTCAGAGCCGCCGCTCCGGGGGGCTTTGGGGTCCCCAGAATCTCTACAGGCTCGTCGAGCCGACATCGCCCTCCTCCTTCAGAAAAGGGTGATAAAAGAGATAGAGGACCCTTCACCAGAACCAGGGTTCATGTCCAGGTACTTCCTGGTCCCGAAACGGACGGGGGGCTGGCGCCCCATCTTAGACCTACACGACCTGAACAAGTTCCTAAGGTCTCGAACCTTCAGAATGGTCACTCTGGCTCAGATAATACCATCTCTGGAACACGGCGTGTGGTTCTGTTCTCTGGACTTCCAGGGCCGCGTTCTTTCACGTCCCTATCCGTCCGTCTCATCAGAGATTCCTCCGCTTCAGGCGGAGGGATCCCTCTTCAGTTCCAGGCCATGCCCTTCGGCCTTCTTCAGCTCCCAGGGTCTTCACCAAATGCATTGCAGCGGTGACAGCTTTCCTCTTGGCCGAGGGTCGGGTGTACCCTTACCTGGGCGATTGGCTGATAGCAGCCCCTCCAGGTTGGAGGTGGAGCGGTCCAGAAATCTGGCCCTCCGGGTTTGCTCTCAACTGGGCCTCCTGGTCAACGAGGCCAAGTCAGAACTCGAGCCGAAGCAGGTGATATCCTTCATCGGGGCAGAGCTCGACTCTCTTTGAGCCAGAGCACGGCTCCCGGCGGACAGGGCCGAGGTTCTTACCTCCTTTGCCCAATCATTTCTGGTTGGGCAATCGCGCCCTGCCCGGGACTTCCTGCGACTCCTGGGTCTTATGGCAGCCTGTACCAGCGTAGTCCGTTGGGCACGCTGGCACATGCGCCCCCTCCAGTGGGGTCTGGCCAGCCAGTGGTCACAGCGTTGCGACCCTCTGGACCAGCGCGTGTGGATGACCCAGGAGATGTGGAACGCTCTCCAGTGGTGGACCGTTCCGTCCCATCTGCAGGAGAGTATCCCGTTTGTCCGCCCCGAGCCGACGGTCTCTCTATCGACCGACGCCTCTTTGATAGGTTGGGGTGCCCATCTGGGGGAACACCGAGCACATGGCCTCTGGTTCCCGGCGGAGTCCCGATGCCATATCAACCTGCTGGAGCTCCGTGCGGTCCGCCTAGCTCTCACCGCCTTTGCTCCGTTTCTCCGGGGTCAAGTGGTCCGAGTCCAGACGGACAATACCACGACCATGTACTATCTAAACCACCAGGGCGGGGCGCTCCTTGCCTCTATGCAAGAAGCTCTCCGCATCTGGTCACTAGTCGCGCCAGCCTGGGCGGATCTCTGGCCATTCATGTGGCAGAGCCTCCAACACCCTGGCCGATGCCCTGAGCCGGATAGGGGCTGCATCGCACGAGTGGTCTCTCCTGCCGGAGATAGTACAAGACCTGTTCTCCCGCTGGGGCACACCTCTGGTGGATCTGTTTGCCTCCAGGGAGAACGCGAAGCTGAGGCTGTTTCATGCCCGCCCCCCTCAGCAGGGCTCGCTGCAGGGGGATGCCTTCTCGAGGCCGTGGACCCCGGGCCTCTTTTACGCCTTTCCCCCCATTCCCCTGATTCACAGGGTCCTGCTGAAAGCGAGGAGGGACAAGGCGCAGGTGATTCTGATAGCCCCAGACTGGCCTCGCCAGTTCTGGTACCCAGATCTCCTCAGTCTCAGCTCCAGGACTCCGCGGCAGCTTCCAGCTCGCCCGGACCTGCTCTCAGTCAATCAGGGGAAGGTGTTCCATCCGGACCTTCAATCCCTGCACCTGACGGCCTGGTTCCTGAGCAGCTAGAGTTCCAGGCCTTGGGTCTTTCCAACGAGGTCCTCAGCGTCGTTGAGGCGTCCCGTAAGGAGTCGACCAGAAAATGCTATGCCTTCAAATGGAAGAGGTTCTCCATTTGGTGTCAGGAAAAAGGGTTGGACCCTTTCTCGTGTCCTATGGCGAGCATTTTGGACTATCTATGGTCCCTATCTAGTCAAGGGCTTAGGTCGACGACCCTTAAGGTGCACCTGGCAGCCATTTCTGCTTACCGGGCGTGGGCCGGTCAGCAGTCAGTGGCGCAGGAAAAAGTGGTCAGGCGCTTTTTCAAAGGCCTTGATCACATTTCCCCTCCAGTGCAGGAACCCCCACCTCCGTGGGATTTACTGCTGGTACTGGCAAAGCTCATGGGCAAGCCATTCGAACCAATGCACAGGTGTGGTCTCCCCCACCTGTCGTGGAAAACCGCCTTCTTGGTGGCTATCACGTCAGCCAGAAGGATGGGAGAACTCCAGGTGCTGAGCATCGAGTCTCCTTACCTGGTCTTCCACAGGGACAAAGTTGTCCTACACCCCCACCCGAAATTCCTTCCGAAGGTGGTGTCGGAGTTTCACCTTAATCAGGTGTTGACTCTGCCGGTGTTCTACCCCAATCACACCTCGGAGGCCGAATATAGGCTCCATACTCTGGACCCTAGAAGGGCGCTCGCTTATTATAAGGAGCGCACGGCTGAAATTCGGGGAGAGGTTCGCCAGCTGTTTGTCACCTACGCTGAAGCCGCACCTGGCAGACCTGCAGCCAAGCGGACGATAGGCAGATGGGTCACCTCCTGCATAAATCTCTGCTATGAGTTGGCGGGCATGGAGCCTCCCAGAGGGATAAGAGCTCATTCTACCCGCCATACTGCTGCATCGGTGGCTGCTTCCAGGGATGTCCCTATCCAGGAAATCTGCAGGGCTGCTACCTGGAAGTCAGCACACACCTTTATTACCCATTACCACATCGACCTTGAGTCACGTCGGGATGCTGGTTTTGGGGCCTCGGTTCTCCAATCTCTGTTCCCCAAGTAAGTATGTAGGGTGTGTGCGCCTTGCCTCCCTCCTCCCGGAGAACTGCTAGGAGTCTGCCAATAAGTGTGGATGAACAACATATCCATGTCCCTAGAAATACAGGTTACTCACCTGTAACAGGAGTTCTAGGAATGGTATATGTTGTTCATCCACACGACCCCACCCGACCTCCCCGGCTTCGACGCACAACCTGAGCTTCCAGCGGGCCAGATCTGGCGTCATGGGGCAGAGCCGAGAGTTTTACCACCCGGGTGGGTGGGAGGAGCTAGCTTGAAGACCTTCCGGCAAGATTTAAAGCGGCAAGGAACCTGCCAATAAGTGTGGATGAACAACATATACCATTCCTAGAACTCCTGTTACAGGTGAGTAACCTGTATTTATCACCCCAGAGGTGAATAACTGGGCTAAATAACCACTTTTAATCAACCCAGTTATTCATCCCTCCCATAGTATAAATATGGCATAATTCTATCTAATATCTAGATAAACATTTATCTAGAGGTTAGAGGCTGTATGTCAAAATGATTATCTTATCCTGAAAACCCATTAGAGAGTGGATTTCACAGTGTTGATGTCATCTCAATAGCCTTGGCCTGCCCAGAAGCCAAGTGCAGAAGTCAAAGAAAAACAGCTGTCTCTTCACACAAAAGCTGATTTAAAAGGTATAACTTATAAACTGATGTTGTCTAACTTGAATACACAATGGCTTGACTCGAAATACACAATTTATCTCCACCTGTGGGTGGCTGAGACCTTCATTACTTAACTTGCGGCTTTACCACTTGTAAGTTGTGGTCTTCTTGGGCCCTCCTACTTGGAGATAAATTGCCAATGTTGATTCAGGCCATTGTGCATTTCCTGCATAGAAAGCACCCTAGCGTGACAGAATATTTAAAGAAGCACCATAGTTGGCCGAAACACCTTAGTCCAGTTTGGGTGATAAAATGCTGAACTTCTGAGCAATAGCCAAGGTGAAATTTTCCAGAAGATTTCACCTAGCTCTTGAGGCCAGCCCTAATTTTGAGATAACTGATTTTCTAGAAGCTGAAATATGATATAATTTATTTTATTTATCTATTTGTTTATTTATATCTTTGGTAACCGGGTAGATGCACTGGTCCAGTGGACCATTTTCTGGCATGACCCTGGCCAGCGAAGTGGCAGCAACATGGAAAAGAACAGAGGTACATACAGAGCATTAGTACACACCCATAAACATCGGGTGGTAAGGAAAAAAAAAAGGTACAGCAGATAAGTCACTATATACAATAACAATAGAGTTGGGTTCCAGTGTGACAGATAGTGCAAAGTTTTATATACATACAATGCAGGTTATATAAACAATAGTAAGGCTAACTTAAGAATCGAAAACTATAAAACTAGCGAGAGGGATTTTTAGGTAAAAAGGAGAGTGATAGAGGAGTGAACTGGAGAGGCAGAGGAAATGAGTGGTAAAAACCCATTAAGGAGAAAGTAGGCTACAAGGCCCTTGGTTATTTCTGGGTGCAACGACAGCTTGCAGTAGTCAGGAGCCAGGTATGTAGGTTCTGTTTGAAAACTAGGTGGGAGGAAGACAAGCGGACTGACAGTGGGAGCTTGTTCCATAGGGACGGAGCTGAGATGGAGAAAGCTCTAATACCCATGGCAGTGGAGGCACGGGGCATTTCTAGTAGGAGACAGAGGATGCCTAAGAGGCCTCAAAATCACTCTTTCCATCAGAAGTTGTGCATAGGAGGACTGATCTAGTTTCCTGAGTGAATTGTCCTCAAGGCAGCCTGTAGCATAGTCGAAACACCCCTGTAGAGGGAGCCATCCTAGGGACTGGTAGAGAGAGCAGTGGTGGGTCTGGTAAGAGGCTGAAGGACGAATTGACAGATAAAGTTGTAGGTCGAGGTTAGCTGTGAGCACAAGGTAGAGGATAAGAGGGAGCAGACAGGGAGCAGTAGTCTAGGAGGGGCAGTAGATTACCACGTGCAATGGCAAGGTGCACTTTGGCAGATAGATTTTTTAAACGGAAAGCAGCACCTAATTTGTGGTGGATTCTCTGCACGGTAATGTTGAAGTGTTTGGTGAAAAAGAGGGAGGGGTCAAGGGTGACTCCTAGATATTTGAAGGACTGAACATTCTCAAGGGGAGGGCCTGCTGGGGTGAGCACTAGGATGGTGGAGTTGTGATTGGCAGCCTTGGTGAGAAAACGTTTAGAGCCAAAGAGCATGGATTTGGTCTCTTTTTCATTTCAGGAGTTTGTGGGAGAGGAACCATTGGTGGGCAGAGCTTTAGTTTTGTGTGAGGTTGGAGGAGATGGACTCAACTGAGCTATCACTATGATAAACCAGATCATCTGGATATAGAAGCACTTTACAACTGAGGCTATCCCTGGGGAGGGCATTAATGAATATGGAGAAAAGCAGGGGTCCGAGAATGGATCCCTGGTGGACATCAGTGCATACAGGGAGGACAGCTGAGGATGTTTTACCAATAATAATGGACTGAGACCTGTTGGATAGGTAGCTGTGGAACTATGCAGCAGTACCAGCAGAGCAGCCAGAAAGGAGCATGGTTGAGTGAAGGAAGTGATGGTCAGCCAGGTTGAATGCCTTGTATAGGTCCACAAAGACAGCACCTGTGGCTCTGCCTTGTTCCATATTCCTTAGAACATGATCAGAAAAAAGGCCAGAGCAGAGGAGGTGCCGTGGCCACTTGTGGAAACCATGCTGGAGGAAGCATAGGAGATTACATTTTTCTAGATGCTCTGATAACTGGTAGCAAATGATTTTTTCAAGCAGTTTACTTAGATGAGGAGGAGGGACATGGGCCTGTTGTTGGGGGTGGGTCACAACTTTGAAGATAGGTAACACATTTGCATATTTCCAGAAGTTGGGAACTGTGGTTGTAGTAAGGGCAAGATTGAAAATGAAAGTAAGGGGTTTGACAATTGCGGGGAAGATGAGTTTTAGGAAACCAGGGTATAGGCCATCACTGCCAATGCTTCCTATGGCTGGGAGAGACTTCAACAGTTTGGTGGTGACGTTATGCCTAAAGACCCTGAAATGGAAGGGTGGGGTCAGGGTGGTGGTTGAGGTGGGGGGGGGGGATGACTGGCTGGGGATTTAGGGTTGGAGAGGTCAGAGGGGGGAGTTTATTCAGATTGGGGGATAAATCTGTGAACTTAGCATTAAAGGTACTGGCAATCTCGACAGGGTCGGAAATAGGGCCAGAGGGGGATGAAAGCTGAGATATCTGCCTGTTGGATTTGGGGTTGAGGAGAGACCCAATGGAAGCCCAGAAATTATGTGGCTTGCCAAGATTGTTACATTGTTGATTGATGTAGTATTTGCATTTCAGCGATTTTTACGATCTGTTTGCAGGTATTGCATAGTTGTCGATAGGCATTCCAGAGTTGGGGGGAGGGTGATGCGTTGTATGCTTTCCCTATCTTGTCCCTGTCTTTCATTAGTGTCAGTGGGTCCCTGGACAGCCAGCGGGTGTAGCCCCCTCTTACCCTTCTGGTTGTGATGGGAAAGTGGGTGTCCTGTAGTCGGGAGAGGGTAGAGGTAAAAAAGTGACCGCATCAGAGATGTTATTAAGATGGTAGAGTGCAGACCAATTTATTGCCCAAACATCCTTTAGGATGGACTTGGGATCTGTGCAATTAAAATTTCTAAAAGACAGGAGTTTGGGGGGGGGGGAGCTTGACTAGGTGGACAGTATAGAATAGGTTGGGGAAGTGGTCGATGATAGCATCAGACATAGTGCCTGCCTGGAGGATCAGGTCTGCCTAAATAATCAAGATGAGAATCAAGCAAAATTCCTGAATATTTTAAATCATGAAGGTTATAACCATGTTTTGTATCAGTTCTGTACAACGAGATTCTGGAATTCAGCACCTGATGAAGAGTCACCTGTGACTTTGAAAACATGTGTAATGACTCCTTATTAGTCACATAAATGGTATTACCACCTACAATACAGTACTTTTTAACATCAGTTCTACTCTCTAACACAATATGCCTCCTCAATGGGAAACAATATTGCAATTTTTATATTGTGAAACTTGTAATTCATGCAGTGCTGTAATGATTCAGCCTATACATTAGTAAAGTATAAAAAAGTGAGGTAAACTTTGGTACATGCCATCCAGATCAATGCAGCCACAAATTCAGAATGAGAGCTGTTATTATATAAAATGTCTGATTCTGATTTTATATTTGCTCCTATCTACACAACACACACCAAACAGCACCTTTGTGGGTAGCAGAGGTAGAATGAATTAGGAAGGGAAGGGATCAGTCATAGAGGTACTTGAGTTGATAAACTGCATGAGTTCAGACTGTTTGAGTATCCAAAAAGCAAATAAAAGTGGGAGACCCTGCATTTGTGTGCCAGTAATGGCAAATCCTGCATTATTTAACTACAGTATGTCTGCTGTGCGTGCATGTCTGTCTGGTGGGTGAGACAAGTAAGCAATAAGACGTGATGGTGTGCATTATGGTGAAATAATTACACGTCTCAGGTACATTGTTAGGCATGAGGCACAGCTGAATGCCATTAAATGCACCTGAGAAGTGCGATTATTTCATCATAATGGCATGTCCCAGAGTGTCTTATTGCTCTTATAAAATGTCATTTAAATATATGACTGTAATGAATGGAAATAAAAAGGAAGTATTTTAAAAAGATACAAATTGGGCCTTTCATTGAAATATGCTAAAGGAATAATGCCTGACAGGGTGGGTGTTATGCTGGGATAACATCCCACCTCGGGTGGTTGGGCCCGAGGCCACCGGCCGAGGGCGTCCAAACCCGAGAAGGGATGTTATCCCAGCATAACACCCACCCTGGAGGGCATTATTCCTATTATACAATGGCTTGCTGTTATATATAAAATAAAAAAATAATTTTAAAGAATGTTTTATTAGTGTGGAAAAATATTTTTGTTTCTTAAGAGGAGATACAAAAAAAGAATAATCTGCCACAATAGCCATAATGATGCCTGTAGACCTGTGAACAGCAGGGATGTTATGCCAGGATAACATCCCTGCTGTGATGGCCAACTGACCAATCAGAGCCCAGGATTCTTTCTTGCCATTGTATAATTCCATCTTAACTCTGAATACAAAAAATTGTCCCTATTCTGGTAACTGTGGGGTTAGCTAAAAACATAAAACATAATGAAAACTGTGTGTGGCCCATGTTTTTGTAAGGAAAAAATGTTACCATGCATTTAAATCAATACAGGTACTGTTTCTTAATGGAAATGTATTAGAAACTTTAAACCTGTCAGGTTGCCTTTTTTTTGGTGGGGGGGGGGGATAGATTTCACCTGAAAATACCCATGTATGACTCAAATGTATGTTCTTTTATAAAATGCAGGAGTGTATTTCTGCAGTTTGGATCTACCTTACCTATAATATGTAACTGTGTTTTCCCACTTTTGCTATTTGTTTATGAAATATTATTGCCTACTTTCTTCATCCTGTTTTTTTTTACTCCTGTCTTTCCCCACATTCAAGATATGGAATGTTTACCATGGAATACATGGATTCAAAATTCTGCTCAGTTCCAATGGCAGAATGTTCCTCTCTCAGCATACTGTACACACACACACACACACACACACAACAGAGGCCTTTTCTAGAGCCACAGACTCAATTATCTCACTGTCAGGGAAAGCAGAGGAGATTTCTCTGATGAGCAGTTAAAGACAGGAGGATTTTTCATTGTCTGCAAAGAAACAGTTGTAATGAAAACTATGAACAATACTTAATGTTTCTGATTTGTTTATGTGTGTAAGTAGTGTGTGATGATCAGGGAAACATCATTTAATTCATTTGTTTTATTTTTTATTTTAGGTAGTTTTATTTTTAGGGCCCAGTAGAAGTTTTTTTTACACTGCAAAGGTAGCAACCATTTGTGATGGAAGATCAATTCTGGTTGTAGGGGGTCTGATGGGAGATAGTTCTGGTTGTAGGAGGACTGATTTGCTCATTGTGTGATGTGGTTTAGGACCAAGATGACTATGCAATATGCTGTAATAATGAACGGTCACATGACTGGGTTTAACCAATTAAAGTTCTTTGATTTTTAGACCCATTTTATAAAAAAGATATAAACCTCTTTATTTTCTTTTCCTTGCAGTCTTAACCCTGATATTGATGTTGGACAAGTGGAAGGTAGTTTCATCATGGGACTGGGCTACTGGTTCACTGAAAAGGTGATCTATGACCCTAATACTGGGGCGCTGCTGACCAATAATACCTGGGAATACAGTCCTCCTTCCAGCAAGGTACTGTACAGTAAAATATAGCACATATTTATTCTGTCATAAAAGTATGCACTTAATATATGAAATAATTAACTCATATAAAGTAGGAAACTGAGGTAGTATTATCACTGCCATGAGATACAGTACTAGTGTTACAAACAGAATAGCAGGAAATCATCAATAACAAGGTTGTCTTTATGACTTACTGATGTCAGAATGACGGTATTCTGAGTTTTTCTTGTCATTGATTCCCTATGGAGAAAATGACCACCCATACAGTGTAGTGTATTATATTATAATAATATATAGAGAAGGAGAATTATGTGATTTTAAACCTCCTCAGATTCCTTCTTGAACTCTAGAAGCTCTTCTCCATGATCTCATGACCCATAACTGCAACTGACACCTCCTAGTATCTTTACCTCCATTCGTCTCCATAATTAAGCAATACGGCACAACTGGGTGTGCATTGTGCTGGGATAATGGCATGTCTTACACGGTTTGAAGCACAAGGCCAAAAGCCAAGTGCTTCCACCATCCAAGAAGTGGCATTATCTCAGAACAGTGCACACCCTGGAGTACCTTATTGCGATTATCAAATTAGTCATTAAAATGAGAGATAAAATATATTTTAACACAAATGCGCTTTTTATCATTTAAATTTGTTAAAAAAATAAACAATAGTCCCATTTGTTATGTTTTGCTATCAGCACTTGGTCAGTAGGTTGTGCTAGTGCTGCATGCAAATAGTTGTGTTTTGGCATCGGATTCACGGTGTGGTAAGTGGCAGCTTCAGCATGTTGTCATCAGCAGTTAGGAGAAGAAAACTATTTACTGACAAGTGAACTGTTTAGAATGGGGAAGCCCACCCAGTCCTGTTTAAAAATTTGTGTTCAGCAATTGGAGCAGTGGTTTCTGGTGCAGCTTTTGGCATTTGGACGGGAGCCAAAGCACATGAGGAGCCAATGTTGGTGGCAGGGGAGATTGTGCGGTGCCACAGTGGCGGCATCTGTAAGATGTAGGAGCCAGATTAGTTGGGCAGTGGGAGCTGCAGTCTGTGGCATAGTGGAAGATTTTTTTTTTGTTAATGTTAGCAATACAAAATAGGACCAAGGCCATTTGAAGACTCTCTGTCAGGAAAGTTTAAAGGAGAAAGCAATCAGGCAGTTGGCAGCAAAGGGGAATCTTTTTTTTTTTTTCTTCTCTCATAGTCAAGGCTGTTTGAACAGTCTTGGTACATACGGAAGAGAGTTTTGGGTTTTTGTTCTTTTTATCTGACGATATCACAGCCAACAAGCATTTGTCAATGCCAAATGTTTGCTTGCTGGCATTGGCAGTGGTAGTGTAGAAGTTACAGAGCTGCGTAATAGGAATGGCAGTGAAGTATTGAACTGAAGCCAACCCCACCACCACCCTGCAGAGAGTGACAGGCATTGGGGTGTGCCTTTGGGTCGTCAGGCATAACGGCCACGCCATTTCACCACACCCCCCCCTGCAGACACTGACAAGTGTCACAGTGTGCCTTGGGGTCTTTGGCCCTTATGCGCACCCCATTCCATCAGGAAATATGGTGAGATGGGTGCGGTATAGGAGAATGGGGTGAACTTTGGGGCCGAAGAGTCCAAGGCATACCTCGGTGCCTCTCACTGGCTGCAGGGTGTGGAATGGTATGAGCATTACAGGCAAGAATCCCAAGTCACACCCCTGATGCCTGTCATTCTCTACAGGGTTGGGCGTTATGGTTGGAAACCCTAATACCTCAGGCATTCGTTGGTATTTTCACTCCAAATTTTCAACATGGTTTTTTTGTGACCCCACCTCATGAACAGTGGCAATATCAGTTTGTTAGCAAAGCTGCTTATGCACAGCGACTACAGCATTTAGCACCACAGGTGCAAAACATTCGAACAGGATGTAAAAATGACAGCTGTACTGTTCATGGGAGGTGTACAAAATGGCAATGTTGCAAATCTGCAGCAAAATATTAAAAACTGGTGAAGTCAAAGGCACATAGAAACTGTGCAACGCACACCCGTAATGTAATTAGTTTGGGGAATTTTTACATCAGATTGTCAACACAGGCATTTTGGGACCTCCGATCATGAACAGTATCACTGTGATTTTCTTTATCTGTCCTGAACAATGATTTCCCACAGCGACCACGCATCTCTGCACTAAAAGTGTGAAAACACATTTCAGCCATGTTGTGAAAAATGACAGCTGTACTGTTCATAAGGAAGTGTGGAAAAATGCCACTGGTGAAAATCTGGACTGAAAATATTACAAAGTCATGAACTTACGAGGGTGCGTGGAAACTGCGCAATGTTCACTTGTAACACAGTCATTTTATGGACTTTTGTCACCAAATTTTCAACATAGCCATTTTAAGATCTCTGATCATGAACAGTGTAACTGTGATTTTCTTAATCTGTCCCAAACATTGATTTCACACACCGACCATGCCATTGTGCGCTACATGTGTGAAAACACATTTTGGGTGAGATGTGAATAATGACAGCTGTACTGCTCATAAGGAGTTGTGGTAAAAGGGCAATGTTGAAAATCTGGAGTGAAAATATTAAAAATTTGCGAAGTTATGAGCATGCATAGGAACCTCTTGATGCATCACTAAATAAAAACAGTCATTTGAAATTTTTCACCAAATTTTCAACATAGAGTTTGGGGCCTACTCCTCATGTGACACTGTCATTTTGTTACTCAGTCTCGAAAAGGTGGTTCCGCGCAGTGACCACGAAATCACCTTTTGGGACCGACTAACAAAATGACAGTGATGGAGTTCATGAGGTGGGGTCCCAATAACCCCATGTTGAAAATTAAGTGAAAAAATTCCCAAAAATGGCCGAGATATGAACCACAGTTGAAAAAAAAAAAACATTTATGTCATTATACAGCTTACCGGCATTTCTTCAGTTCGCAGTCGGCTTTGAAGAGTGCAGACGTGTTCCTGGTCCACCGAAGATAGTCGCACCGGGTTCCGGAGGTAAGTATGGGGTGAGGGGAGGTGTGGGGAGGTGGGTGCACAGAGGGTGGTGGCAGATTGGGGGAGAGGTGAGACAGTCAACGAGGGACTGTTTTATCTTACAGGCTTTTTTTTCTTTTTCAGGAAGACAACGCTGGACTTTTGCCACACTGGGGTGGGCTCCCAGTGTGGCATCTGGAAGGTTTTTTGGGGGGCCAGCGGAGCCAATGGGGGATTGGGCACCCCCTTTGGCTATATGGACATCAGACTGTTGCCACGCTGGGTTGGGTTCCCAGCGTGGCAGTTGGAAGGTTGTTTGGGGGGCCAGTGGAGCTGACGGGGGATTGGGCACCCTCCGTTGGCCATACAGATGACGGACTGTTGCCATGCTGGGGTGAGCTCCCAGCATGGCACCTGGAAGTCTATTATGGGGGGGGCAGTGGAGCCGACAGGGGATTGAGCACCCCCATCAGCCATACGGTGTGCGGGTGGGGGGAGTGCATGAGCACGCTGGGGTGGGCTCCCAGCATGCTAGTAAGTGTTCGAGTCGGGGGAGGAAGAACTATCTATGACAGACAGTTCAGATGCAGTGTGACAAGCAGGCAATTTGCATACTGCCAACAGCAGTATGCAAATTGCCTACATGTTACCACCGCTGATTGCAGTAGTTTTTCACTTTCAGGTGTATGCCACTGCATCTGAACTGCTGTCATAGACTGCTCAGACATGTATTGGTGCATTGAAACAGCGCCTGCAAAAGGGAGCAGGGCATTGGAAGCTGAGTGGCACACCTATGAAAAGTCATATGGTGGCACTATGTTTCTTGCACATGCATGCAAGCAAACATAAAAAGCAAAGAGTTTGCTTCTAACAGAGCATTCAGTTTCAATAATGTTAACTCTTGGGCCGGCCCCGTGGTGCTGAGGGTTGAGGCGCTGGATGCCACACCTTCATGTCATGCCAGCGACCCTGGTTCGGGAACGAGCCCGGGTCCGCCGGGGGTCAGCAGGGGAGAGAGAGGATCGAGCATCCGGAGGACTGCTGTCCTCTCTCGGGGAGGGATCCTGGGGTAGCCTGGCACAGCAGTGGCCTCTGGTGGAGGCTGGAGGCACTGCAGCATGCAAGGGCTCACAACTAGGGTAGATGCTGGGCGCCTGTCTTCCAGGACGTGGGTGGGAGCACTCACGTTGCGGGCTGTACAGCAGTGCACGTCCCACATCTGGGGTGTAACTAAGGAAACAACCCCACCTCGTGGATAGACAATAGCACCTCCAGTCTCCCGACCACACTCCATCGCCGGTTGCACTCCCCTCCTGGGCTAAGCCCAGCCCAAATTCTAGATAGAGCACCCTGGGCGGATAAGGTGGCCTTACCTCGGGGGGCTCAGAGCTGGGGGGATAGCTGGGTTGGTGCCAAGAATTAGGAGGCCTCTCATGCACAGAGGTAGAGTTGGGGGCATTGGAGGATGCCTGAGAGAGTTCCACGAGATGGAGGTATAAACAGAGTTAAAAAAAGAAAAAAGAAAAAAATATAATGTTAACTCTTTTATATGTTTTATAATTAAACCTTTTTTCCTTTGTCATAGGACATTCCAATAAATTTCAATATTGAACTCCTTAAAGATGCTCCAAACCCAGTAGGAGTTCTACGGTCTAAGGCAAGTGGGGAACCACCATTGTGCATGTCCTGTGCTGCTCTTTTTGCTGTGAAACGTGCCATTGAGTCGGCACGTGCGGAGATTGGAGAAAAAAGACTACTTCCCATTGCGTAAGTAGAAATGTGGTATAGTTTTTCTAATTAGATGTTTGGCATGTGGTCATCAATAGATTGCTGTGTGCTTCTCCTGGCTCTATTAGTGAACTACAGAAAGGGCTAAACAAAGATCCTGTCATCCGTGTCCAAGTCCATTGGACTATTCTGTGAAACTGGCTATGATAAACTGCTGTCCTGGTACTAGTCTAGCCCTTCCTGCCTTGGAAACAGTGAGCTAATGAACCAGATATTTAAATACAAAGAGCCTTTTACTGCTGAGGAAAAGTCGGAAGCAGGACATCACAGTAGATGAGCAATCCTAACTGCATACAAGCTAGACTTAGTGTTTCAAACCATATTTAAAAGAAATCTAGATGTAATCTAGCTACTTTATGCTACTGCTGTCTTTAAAACCTTTACTACATCTGCACTGCAGGTTGGCTTTTTTATATTAAAGATGCAGTTTTGTAAAATTATTTCCATCCTCTCCATTCCCACCCCCCAATAATTTGGCCTTCCACAACCACACAAATCTGCTGACTGATAGTGCAGTGAGTGGTTGCCTTCATAGCCAGTGCTACTAACGCTGCTCCTGCTTAGCCTTCAGGGGATGCATGAAGGCAGGGCAGTCCACATACTCCTTCGCTCCCTGTGAACCAAGCTGTACCCTCCATACCCAACTTGTCCGCAGTGTGAGATTCTGGAGCCCACACACAAACACCCATTCCCCTCTCACTGCTGCTACATTTGGCCTCCTTGTGGGATTCTGGGGTCCACTCACAAACCCCCATGTCCCTACAACTTCTGCTTTTAACACAATAGTCAGCCCCGTGTGGAATTCTGGGGCCCACACACAAACCCCCATCTCCCCCATATAACTGCTGTTATACAACAGTTAACACCAGAGTGTGATTCTGGGGTTCACACACAAACTCCTGTCTTTCTCCCACTGCTGCTGTTACACAAGAGTTAGACTCAGTTTGGGATTCTTGGACCTACACAGAACCTCCATCTCTCCTTTCACTGCTGGTACTACACAACAGTTGGCCCCTGTATGGGATTCTGGGGCACCCCCCACCGCTGCTGCTACGAACCGTCGGCTCTCATGTGGGATTCTGGGGCCCACACACAAACTCATTTGCTCTCTGACTGTGGCTGTTACACAACAGTTGGTCCCTGTGTGGGATTCTGGGGTACACACAGATTCCTATCTCTCCTCCCATTTTCACTGTTACACAACAGTCGACCTCAATATGGAATTCTAGGACCCACACACAGCCTCATTTCCCCTTCCACTGCTGCTATTATGCAACAGTTAGCCTTAGTGTGAGATTCTGGGGCCCACACACAGCCCCCATCTCCACTTCCATTTCAGCTGTTACATAACAGTTAAACCCAGTGTGAGATTCTGGGACTCACATATAACTCTTGTCTGTCCTCCCTCTGCTACTATTACACAACTGTTAAACCCAGTGTGGGATTCTGGGGCTCACACACAAGTCTTATCTATCCTCCTACTGCTGCTGTTACACAACAGTTAACCCAGTGTTAAAGTTACCAACTTTCTGAGGTCTAAAACTGGGACAGTTCATCCTGACCATGACCCCCCCCCCACCATGTCACTCCCATGGGCACCGCTACAGACAATGCTATGCACAATCAGTTAAATTTTGCCACTTGCCCTGTCCATGCTGCCCCACGATAACACCAGTAGCAAACATTCTGATTAAAACATACATCATTCTGCTGCAGCAAGTTCCAAACCATGATATACAGAAAGTTCATTAGAAGCAAACCTGCGTTAAATTGTGATCAGACATTCGAGTTGCATGTATTGCTCCTCCTGACAGTCCCATCCAACCCATTTACACTCACCTCATTTGCTGAGCAAGCTTCACTTCAGTGACTCCCACCCCCACACCAGATTGTTTTCACACACTTCCCTACAGCTGATCAGGTTTCGTTACCTTAGTTCCCTGCTGCCAGTTTCTTTTCTGTCTGGAGTCCCTCTCAGCTGCTGGCAGGCAGACGTCCACATGTGCTTGTTTGCACTACTACCCATTCTAATCTAACAGGAAGGAACATGCTTTACTGTGCTCCCACTGACATGCTTGCAGTGCAATACAGGCAGAAGGGGTTGAAGTTACAAACTGCTGTCCAGCCCGAGCAGCATCACAGTGTTGCTGAAATAACTGTCAATCATGGATTAGCAGTCAGCAAAAAAAGGGACAAAACTGGGACAAGTAAGCAAAAACTGGGACAAAAGTGACATTTTGCAAAACTTGTGGGGACACTGGGACAAGCTGCCTAAAATAGGGATTGTCCTGGGAAAATAGGGACTGTTAGTAGCTTTACCCAGTGTGGGATTCTAGGGCCCACGCACAATCCATGCCTGTCTTCCCACTACTGTTGTTACACAACAATTAACCCCAGTGTGGGATTCTGGGGCTCACACACAATCCCTGCCTGCCCTCCCACTGCTGTTGTTACACAACAGTCAGCCTTAGTGTGAAATTATGGGTCCTACACACACAAACCCCCATCTCCCCACCCATTTCTGCTGTTACACAACAGTTCACCACAGTGTGAGATTCTGGGTCTCACACACAGTCCCTGCCTTTCCTCCCACTGCTGCTATTTCACAACAGTCAGCATTAGTGTGGGATTCTGGGGCCCACACACAAACCCCAATCCCCCCTCCCATTTCTGCTGTTACACAATGGTTAACCCCAGTGTGAGATTCTAAGGCTCACACACAAGCTTTGTCTATCCTCCCACTGCTGTTTTACACAACAGTTAGCCCCAGTGTGGAATTTTGAGTTCCACACACAATCCCTACCTGTCCTCCCACTGCTGCTGTTACACAACGGTCAACCTTAATGTGGGATTCTGAGGTAGGATAACCAGATGTCAGGCTCCTACTGGACACACCATAAATACTAGTAAATCAGAGGCCCTGACCGTGCAATCCTCCCTCTCATCGGACTTTACTCAGAAATTCCCATTTAATTGGGATAAAGCATACCTAACATACTTAGGAATCAAAATCCCCCCAAAACTAAGAGAACTCTACAACCTGAATTACTCCTTCACCCTCTCTCGAATAAACTCGGATCTCCAAAGGTGGATCCCTCTGTCACTGTCTCTGATAGCCAGGGTGCAGTCTATTCAAATGAACTCTCTCCTGAAGGTCTTACACTTACTACAAAATATTCCTTTATCCCTCTCACAGAGGGACATACAATTCTGGAATAAATCCATTAGTAAATTCTTATGGGGGAATCAACAGCCTAGAATAGCTTTGGCTAAGATGCAATGCCCTAAAGAGAGAGGAGGACTGTCCCTACCTAATATCTTCCTCTACTCGATGGCCTCACTACTTACCCACATAACTACCTGGCTGTTACCTCAGACGCAGGCCCCAACTTGGGTATCAATAGAGCAGAATATGGCTTCATGATCCCTGTCCTCTTCATGGATATTCCAACCAAATAATAGCACTCGTATGCAGGAGGCCTCTCGATTTACCAAAGAGATGCTTCATGCCTGGACTCGGTTCCTGGCTCATCCATCCCGTGGATTTCTCGCTTCCTGGTTAGGGATCCCAGCCGAGGACCCTTCTTGGACCCCAGCAGGGTTAGACTCCACTTTTCATTTCTGGGCTAGAAAAGGACTCCGATTTACTCACCAATTCTACACTAATGCAATATTCAAAACATTTGATCAACTTAAGCAGGAGTTCTCTTTACAGTGGTGTGACTTTTTCAGATACTTACAAATCCATCACTTCTTAAATTCAAAGATCGGACTTTATGTCTCCGATCAGATTATCCCACCCCTCTGCAACCTCATGACTCAGTTGGAAGGGGGAAGTCTCTGTAATCATTTGATCTCTCAGTTTCATAAAGCCCTACAAGGAGCTCCATCTCAGGTTATGGACCTGGTGCAATTTCACTGGGAGGCCGAACTTCAGACAGACCAGACTCAAGAAGACTGGCTCTGGATATGGAGAAGACAGCACAAAACCTCTAGTTCATACACATGAAGAGAATATTCATGGAAAATAGTCTCCAGATATTTTCGCACACCACAGATCACAGCTAAATTCTTGGCAGGTGGGGACTCATGTTGGAGGAATTGCAAATGCGAGGTAGCCACCCTCACATGCATTCTATGGTCATGCCCAGTATTAGCTACGTATTGGGCTACTATAAGAGACAGAATAACATACCTCTTCCCGACACTGACCAAGTTATCTCCAGCGACGAGTCTACTGCTCCATTATCTCCGTTCCTTTAGAAACCTACACCAGATATACCTCCTCAACATCCTATTGGGAGCAGCCAAGAAATGTATAACTAGACTCTGGCACCAGCAAGAGTCTCCCACCATTACAGCCTGGGAAAACACAATATATGACATATACAAACTTGAACATATGACCGCAAGGATTCATAATAAGGTTCCCGAGCTGATGAACAGGTGGAATCCTTGGTTCCTCTCGACTAATCAGTTCAGATCGGACCAGATATCTTAAACTAAGAGTTTGGTCAGAGAGCTGGGGAAGGATCTGATTGATGGGGTCTGGCCAGTCCCAGACACAGTTCTCCCCTTAAGGGTCCTTTTAGTAATAATAGGGGACAGGGTACCTGCCTGCCACTGTCTCCTGGGGGAACCTCCCTTTGGTGCCGGGGCCTCCCCCCCTTGTTCGTTTATTTGAATATGTACCTACCTAATTACCTAGTCCAGGAGATATTTCACAAAGTATAACCTAGCCCAGAATACCTGCAGATGTAAGTTCATCTCTAAGCAAGAAAGGTCTTGAATGATCTTTTGGTATTAATCAATAAGGTAAATATTAATTCTCAACTCATTCTTATTAATATTGAGTTATATGTTATCTATAGAGTCTGCACAATTTATGGCTGGATACTTTATTAGTGAAGCTCGCAGTCTTGTCATGTACAGTACAATATACTCCTGTACGATTACAATGTGGTCCTAAACTTGTTAAAAATGAAATAAAAATAAAGTTTTAAAAAAAGGATTACCAGATGTCCACTTTTACCAGGACATGTCCTCTTTTCCAGCTGAGAATTTTCACCTGGTGGATTTTCATTGCAGTGCTCTTCTGTCCAAGTTTTGGGCTGGTCGGCTGCTTGACACTCACTGACAGAGTCATTGTTGTTTGCAAATGAGCTGCGAAGGCAGTGGAGGCTTTAAACCTAATTACTCAGGGTCAGGCACAAGGGCTCATCAGGCGAGGGACTTAGTGCCCTCTTACTGGCATCCCAAAATCTAGTCACCCTATTCTGGGACCCACACACAAACCCCTATCTCCCCTTCCATTTCTGCTGTTACACACAAGTTAAACCCAGTGTGAGATTCTGGGGCTCACACACAACCCTTGTCTGTTCTCCCACTGCTGTTTTACACAACAAGTAACCCCAGTGTGGGATTCTGGGTCTCACACACAATCCCTACATGTCTTTCACTGCTGCTGCTACACAACAGTCAGCCTTAGCGTGGAATTCTGGGGCTCACATACAAGCCCCCATCACCCTTTCCATTTCTGCTGTTACACAACAGTTAACCCCATTGTGGGATCCTGGGGCTCACACAAAATCCCTGCCTGTCCACCTACTGCTGCTGCTGCTGTTACACAACAGTCAGCCTTAGTGTGGGATTATGGGGCTCACACACAAACCCCCATCCCACCTCCCATTTCTGCTGTTACACAGTAGTTAACCCCAGTGTGAGATTCTAGGGCTCACACACAAGCCCTGTCTATCCTCCCACTGCTGTTGTTACATAACAGTTAACCCCAGTGGGGGATTCTGGGGCTCACACACAGTCCCTGCCTATCCTTCCACTGCTGCTGCTGTTACACAACAGTCAGCCTTAGTGTGGGATTCTGAGGCTCACAGACAAAGCCCCATCCCACCTCCTACTTCTGCTACACAGCAGTTAACTCCAGTGTGAGATTCTGGGGCTCAAACACAATCCCTGCCTGTCCTCCCACTGCTGCTGTAATTAGCCCTGTGTCTCCTGTTGCTGCTGTTAAAAAAACAGTCAGCCTGAGTGTGGGATTCTGGGGATCACACACAAGCCTTGTCTATCTTCCCACTGCTGTTGTTGTATATAGCAGTTAACCCAGTGTGGATTCTCGGGCCTGTACACAATCCCTGCCTGTCCTCTTACTGCTGCTGTTACACAACAGTCAACCCCAGGGTGAAATTCAGAGGCCCTACATCTCTCCTACCACTGCTAAATGCAGAAAAAAGGAGCATACACCAACACCCCCAAAGGTGCCACACCTTTAGCCAGCACTTGCTGGTTTAAGTTCCATTCATGATTTTCCTGACTGATTCTGCTTAAGGAGTCCGACAGCACATTGTCATTACCTGGCAGATGTACTGCAGATATCTTTGTGACCAGGGAAGAAATCAGATCCCAGATCCTCATAGCTTCTGTGCACAGCTGTTTAGAAGATCTTATTGCTCCCTGCTTGATTATGTACTACATTGTTGTAGCATTGTCTGTCCAAATTTGGACAGACAGACCCTGTAGCTGGAAGGGAAAGGACTGCATTGCCAGCTATACTGCCCTAAGTGTGAGAAGATGTATGTACTCTAGATGCCACTTATTGTGAGATTCTCCAGGTGGGTGCCCCACCCTAAGAGTGAAGCATCTTCTGTGAGAATTCTTGTTGGGGATTGCTGGAGGAAGGCAATGCCCTCTCTGACATCGCTTTCTTCCTTCCTTCTACCACTCTAGAACTTGCACAGAAGCCTTTGTGACTGGCACCAGCTTGGACAGTAACTCTGACATTTGGGTCCCAGTGATCTCATAGATGTACTGAATGTCGCTCATCTGAAATCTGGGCCATGACACCACAGCTGTGGATGAGGCCATTTGGACCCGTAGCTGCAGTAAATCCCTTGCAGGGCTTGGGCAGCCCAGTGTGAAAGATTATGCACTGGCAATCAGGTCTGAAACCACTTTCTGTTGAAGGAAAACCTTCCCCGGCAGGGTAGATAGCTGTGGTACTATGAAGTCCACACCTGCACTTGTTCTGTCTGAAACTTCTGCAGATTTATTAGGAATCACAGGCTCTCTAGGGTGCTCTTCATGTTCTGCATGGAGCTCCTTACCACTTAATCTGTTTTCCCTGAGACTAGCCAGTTGTCGCGATAGGGAAAACCCCCAGACCTTGTTTTCTTAGGTGAGCTGCAATCACCTCCAAGTACTTTGTGAATATGTGAATATCCTTGATGGCAAGGTAAGACCAAAGGGGAGGGCTGCAAGCTGATACTGGCAGTTTCCCAGCCTGAACCCAAAATATTTTCTGTTGCTGGGACTGACTGGGATGTGGAAATATGCATCCTTCAGATCCAGTAACTCCAACTATTTGACTGCAGGAATGGTATCACTGTGCCCCGTGCAACCATCTTGAGATTTTCTCTTTAGATATATCTGTTCGGATATCTTAAGTCTAAAATGGGTTGGCACTCCCCATTTTTCTCATGGGTCTGGAAGTACCTTGAAAACAGGCCTTTGCCCCACTGTGGGGTAGGAACCTTTTCTACTGCTTTTGCCTGCAGTAGTTTCTTTACTTCCAGTTCAAGCAGAATTCTTTATGTTGGTAATTGAGCTGGACATTTTTTTGGCCTGTGCAGTTTTGGAAACATTTTTGTGTTGCAGGGACAATCCTTGACTCACTTGTCTGTGGTAATTTTTACCCATTCCTGAAAGTAGTGGATCAGCTGCCCCCACCCCTACCGGCAGTGGTTGACCTGTGACCTGGGCAGAATTGTCATAGGTTTAGTGTTTGCTGTGACTTGGTGGCTGGTGCTGAAGCATGTATGGAGCCCCTCCTACCTCTGCCTCTGTAATAACCTCTTTGAGGCTGGTACTCACAGGCAGTGTAGGGTATTAGATTGTAACTAATGCCCCACCTCTCCCTTCCATAAGGCCCATAGGAAGTGGAAGCCTTTTCTTTCTCAGTGTTACCTTTAAAAATGGACTTGTATTCATCTATTTTTTTCATGTATGCCTCTGTTTTGTCACCCAATAGGGAATTTCCCTCAAAGGGGAAATCAATAGCTTTAGCCTGAGTGTCCTGGGTAAGGATAGCAGGTACTGCAGCCCTTAGCCAGGCAGACCTTCACAGTGCCACTGCAGGAGTCAAGACTCATGAAGCACAGTCTTAGAGTCTACAGCAATGTGGAACTGGTATTTAGTGGCAGCCAGATCCTGCACCACTTCACCATCCACCTTATCACTTACTACCAGCACTGCATTCAACAGTTCTTTCTGGTACTGGGCTGTGTATGCCAAATAAGTAGCCTGCCTAAGGAGCAGGGAAGCTGTTGTGAATACTTTTCTGGCCATAGTATCCAGTTTCCAGGAATCCTTTTCAGGAGGCTGTGTGGAGGGATGCACCTTGGCCTTCTCACAAGGAGATGCCTATACCACTTCTTCATGATCAGCGTGGGCATACAGTTATTCCATACCCTGTTTGTCCACCTGATACTTTTTTCCTTTTCCATATTACTTTTTTCCATTTTTCTCCCCATACACCCCTTCCCCTTGTGGCATGAACATACGTGTGTGGAGGCACGCGCATGTCACGTCTCCATGCTTCTGTGTCTCCTGACCTCTGACACTGCCCTCCAGCCTCCACTAGGGGGCAGCCAAGGAGCGGGAAGACAACCCTTCCCGGGAGAGGAGAGCAGTCCATCGGACGCTCGATCCTCTCCCTCCCCTGCTGACCCCCTGCAACCTGAGGTCGCTTCCTACCCCGGGTTGCCAGCATGGCACGAGGTATGACATCCAGCACCTCAACCCTCAGTGCCACCGGGCCAGCCACCTGATACTTTTTTCTTTAATTAATGCCAGTAGCTGAATTGGGTGCTGACATGATTTTCGATGTAGCCTTTTGGAGTGACTTGTAGGGGGGACTAGTAGTCTCCTTGTGAGGGCTAGCCATATCTTATCCATCAACCTCCTCATCCTCTTCTGTTTCATGAGAAAGAATGTTGAGGGTGTTCACTATCTGTTTGATGGATGTGGAGTAGGAGGTATAATGCTCTGTGGGTCTAGGAGGGGAATCAAACTCTTGGTCAGGTGAGCCATCAGATTATATGGGTTCACTTGCCTCCTCCTCTTCATAATGTACATCCACCTCCTCTAAAGGCAAGGGGTCTGGAACTGGAGCTTGGTGGGGGGGGACAGGCAAATTAAACACATCTCCTGTAGTCTGGAAGGCTTGGAAAAACTGCCATACCTTAGTCATGTCCTCTGTTGAGAGCATCTGTTTCTGATCCACTGCCAGCTCTTTTTCCTTAGCAGGAGGTGTGGCATGGACATGCATTTCTTTTCTTTTTTTTCTTTTTCATGTCAGGCACTATTTCCAGTATTTGCTCTGAGGCTTTTCTATTTGTATTTTTGCCATCACTGGAATTAGGGGTCCTCTTTTTGGACACCCGGTAACTGTATCTTTACCTTGCTTAGTTTAGTTTAGTTTATTGTTCTAGGAATTAATACCTTTGAGCCAAGGCTCTTTTACAAAGGTTCCACGTCATTAAGTACAAAAACATAGTAGACAGTGTTACAAACAATCAGTAAGCCGTTTAACAAGGCCACAACTTAAACAGTAACATTTATGTACAGAAAAGAAAAAGGAACTCAGAGGCAGTGTCAAGGGCAAGGAATAAGGACTGGAGAGCTTGAGAGGGAAGAGAAGGAGAAATAAGAAGTTTAGGAGCAGACAGAACCAGGTTAGTGGTACTCAGGTTGTCTTTGTCAAAGAGGAGACCATGGTGGTTGAGTGAAACAAATGTAAGTGCACTCAGTGGGATGAGACTTTAGTCAAAGCAGTCACAGGAGCTGGAGGCTGTGAGGTGAGCGTAAGTATGGATTTGAAAGCTCCCAATGTCGTGGAGGATAGGGAGGGCAGGTTAAGGGCATTGTACCAGGTAGGGGCACGGTATGTAAAAGATCTTTGTCCCTGAGCAGTCCAGCATCTAGGGACAAGGAAAGATTGGTGGTCAGATCTTCTGGTGGTACAAGTGACATTGTTCAGGCAGAGCAGATCCCGGATACATGGAGGAGTGAGTCCCAAGATTTATTTTTTTGCCATCACGCAGATGAGATACATGAGGCGATTGGAAAGATGCAACCAACCGGTTTCCATGTAGAGGTCACAAATGTGGGTCCATCTCTGTGCTCCAGTGAGGAGCTGACAGGTTTTGTTTAGTGCTGTTGAGATGCACTTTAGTGCAGTGATAGTAGCTGAGCCATAGACAATTAGACCATAGTCTATGATTGAGATGATGGAGCTTTGAACAGCAATCCTCAAGGCAGCTTGGTTGAAAAAGTGACGGTTCCGATACAAAATTCCAATGCGTTGGTGCACTGTTTTTGCAGTGTTATCGATATGGGCATAAAGTAAGACATTAGTCAAAAGTGATACCAAGGTATTTGAAGGTGTTCACTTGTTCTAGTGTATTTCCAAGAGAAGTTTTTATGACGAGTGGAGTATGCCTATTTCTGTTTTGATGACTGGCGAAAAGCATGACTTTTGTTTTTTTTTTTTATTTAGGACCAGTTTGTGCTCAAGGAACCACTTTTCAACACATGAGAAAGCAAGCTGCAAGCTCTGTCGTAGTGGATTTGGATCCTTATGGGAGGAGAGACTGAGCATCTCCACCTTTTTTGTCTGTCCCATCTGACAGGGACTGCTTATGAGGGAAAAAAAACCCTCTGGTGTGTGCTTTCCACCATCATTAGGATCTCCCTCTGAGCCTTTGTTGTGCTCTGTGACATAAAAGTAGACCGAGAAGTCTGTCGTTGACGCACAGGTCAGAAAGCATAGGAAAAACCAGGAGCAATTGTAAAATTTGCAAAAAAATATTTATTTACACTAGAAGTAACATAAAAAAATAAACTTGTTCAGAATAACTATTTACAAAGGAAGAATAAACAGCAGATTCATCAGAGTTTTCCTTCAATCTGTGTGTGTGTCCATCTCTGCAAGCAATTGCAGCTCTGACTTATAAGTCCTTCCAACCCCCCATTCTTAACAAGCATCTTCCAAAGTGTTCTTGTATATTTCAGGCAGGTGCTGGCAGGAACACAGTGTGCCTGAGCTGAGGCCCCTTTTCCACAGCTCTTCTGCAAAAGGTTTCACAATTGCACTCTGGTAACCCCTTGAGTTCCCAATAGCTTTTTGCAATCATCTCAAACTATAGTTATATACAGTACATTTCAACAGTAACACTATATAATTTCTAAACAAAAGGATCCAAATATCAGTTACCTTTCCACATAATGATTTGCATATATTTTTATACCAGCAGATATGCAAGGGAGGAAAAAACAGAACAGCAATGGAAGAATGAGAGATTGTGAGAGACAAATAATTGCAAGACTGTCGGGATAATCAAATCCTAGGTCTCACAGGAAAATTTGGTTGCACAACCAGACAGACAGACAGGAAAGGAAAGAATAGAATAGATCCCTGCATTCAAACTCTTTCCATAACAACTGGGGCAGGGTCTTATTCAACCCTGTTACATGCACCTCCCCCAAAGAGGGAACCTGTTTTATTAAACAGGTTTCCAAAAGTTTCTATTAATTCTCTAATAGTATTAGCTTTTATCAGAAATTAAATACATGTGCATTATCCATTTTTTTCTAAAACAGTACAGCAAACAGTAAAGTTTAAACTCATACATTTGTTTTTCAACCTTCAGAACCCTCAATTCCTGATCCATATCTTGACAGAAATCAGCATTGCTATTCTATTTACCAGATTTGTGTATCACCTTGAATTTAAATGGCTGTAGTGCCAGGTACCACCTTGTGATTCTGGAATTTTTATCTTTCATCTGGTTAAGCCAACAGAGAGGACTGTGATCTGTTATAAGTACAAAGTCAGTTCCTAGCAAATAAAACTTGAGGGATTCCATGACCCACTTTGCTGCTAACCATTCTATTTCAATGGTGGAGTACCTTTTCTCTCTGCATGCAACTTCCTATTTATGTACAGAATAGGATGTTCCATCCCATCTATATTTTGACTCAGGATTACACCTGGGCCTACCTCTGATGCATCTGTTTGTAACAAGAATGGTTTCTCAGAGTCTGGGCTCCTTAAAACAGGGGCAGAACATAATGCAGCCTTAATGGCTTGAAAAGCTTCATCACACTCTGGGGTCCATTTCACATTATTTGGGAACCGTTTCTTTATGAGTTCAGTGAGGGGAGTAGCTAACTCAGCAAAGTTGGGAACAAATCTATAATAACCAGCCAGCCCTAAAAATTACCTGACATGTTTCTTTGTTTTAGGGACAGAGCTGTTAGCTACACTTCTATTTTAGAAATCTCTGGCTTAATTTCTCCATTTCCCAACACATAGCCCAAATATCCGGTTTCCTGCATGCCCAATGCACATTTGGTAGGATTAATAGTCAGACCTGCATTTTTGATAGCTTGGACAACTGCTGGTAGGTTTTCCAGGTGGCTTTTCCAGTCTGGACTGTACTCCATGACATCATCCAGGTATGCAGCACAATAACCAGTGTGAAGTGATAAAATTACATCCATGTACTGCTGGAATGTAGCTGGCGTACCATGTAAACCAAATGACATGGTGGTGAACTGATAGAATCCAACAGGCGTGGCAAATGCAGTTTTGTCTCTGGATTCTTTAGCTAAAGGAATTTGCCAGTAACCCTTGGTGGGATCGAAGGTACTGATAGACTTTGCACTCCCCAGTCTGTCCACCAAATCATGTATTCTGGGCATAGGATAACTGTCAAATTCTGACACTTGATTAAGTTTCCTAAAATCAAGGCAAATTCTAACACCCCCTTCTTTTTTGTTTACAATTACCATTGGAGATGACCAAACACTCCTTGACTCCTCTATGATACTCAGTTCTTTCATTTTTTGTATTTCCTTAACCACGTCCGCTCTTAACCACTCTGGTAACCTGTGTGTCTTTTGCCTAATAGGGCAAGCATTCCTTGGCACTATTACATGCTCGACCCCTTTTGTTCAGCCTGGTACTGTGGTAAAAGTACTATTAAATGTCTTTAGCACATTATGAATCTCTGCAGTTTGTTCTGAGGTTAAGGAAATATTCACCTTTACAGCATCAGCATTTACAGTTTGTTCCAGTCTATCATAAGCTACATCAATATCTTCTTGATCAGTTTCTGGTAAAACCAGCAAAGTAGCTTTTGTAATTTTTTCAACCCATTTCTTGAGGAGGTTAGCATGGTATATCTTAGTAGGATTTTTCCTGTCGGGGATCTCAGTCTCGTAGTTAACAGTGCCAGTACGTCTAAGCGTACGTCTTTCGGATGAGACGTTAAACCGAGGTCCCATCTGCCTGGATTGGTGATAGTTCAGGTGGATGTTAAAGATCGCATGGCACTTATCGAAAAGAATAGGGGAATTTCCCGTGTCCTGGCAATTTCTCTCATTCACTAAAAATACCACCAACAGCTTAATCTGGTTCAAGGTCAGTTGGCATTCATCTGTATCCCCCTCCCCCGGGTCGTGCCTGAAAATAGGCAGGATTTGTCTAGTGCACTTACCCGGTCAACAAAAACTAAATAAATAAATAAAATAAAAAAATAAATAAATAAAATAAGCACTCTATAAGGCCCTTGCCACTTCATTAACAGTTTCTTTTCTGCTGTGGGTAACAGTAGCAAAACCTTTTCACCTGGCTTGAAAACTTTTTCTTTTACCCCATGGTCATAATATGCCTTCTGCTGGTTAGGGGCCTCTTCCTGATTACTATGGGCAATTTCAACATATTTTGCCAGCTTTCTTTCTTAGGGCACACATACAAGACATTATAGATTATTTCTGAGTGGGGTTATCGTCCCACGTTTCTTTTATCACATCCAGTGGCCCTCTTGGCTGTCTACCATACAGCATTTCAAATGGTGAAAACCCTATTGATGCCTGTGGCACTTCTCTGTATGCAAAAAAGTAGGTAAGGAAAGTACTGGTCCCAATCTTTCCCTTCCCCTTTTACAAACCTTTTAAACATGCGTTTTAAGGTTTGGTTAAAACGCTCAACAAGACTGTCTGTCTGAGGGTGACAGGTTCTTATGGCAGTGATACCTAGTAGTCTATACAGCTCCTTAAGTAATGCAGCACCAAAATTACTACCCTGATCAGTAATAATTTCTTTAGGTATGTCCACTCTGCTGAAAGTTTTTGCAAGCTCTGCTGCCACTTTTGAAGCTGTGACAGTACACATTGGAACTGCTTCTGGGTATCGAGTAGCATAGTTGCATACTACCAGGATAAATCTATTACCCTTTTTGCTTTTGTGTAAAGGACCAACCACATCCATTGCAATTCTCTCAAAAAGCACATCTATCAAGGGTAGGGGCACCAGGGGCACTTTGTCCTTTCTAGTGACGGGGGCTACTTTCTGACAGTCAACACATTAATTACAATAGGTAGCAACATCTTCATGAATTCCAGGCCAGTAAAATCTATACAGCAATCTGGCAAGGGTGTGATCCCTCCCTGAGTGACCAGCCATAGGACATGTGCTATCTGTAACAGCTCTGTTCTATACTTCTGTGGTATAACCAGTTGTTCTGTCTGTTCCTGTGTTTGAGGTTTAATCCAAACCCTGTACAGTAACCCTTTAAATTTTTTTTTTAAACATTGGTCTACACTGCTTTGGTTTCACCCTCAGATGCTTAAAATAACCATGGAGAGAAACATCATTAGCTTGCTCTGAAAGACGCGATGTAAATCGATTGGAGGGGGTACAACGGAGAATAACCAAAAGGTTTTATCTATGTGCAATAAAAGTTACGACAAAAGATTAGAGGAATTGGGTATGTATTCTCAGGAGCAAAGAAGAAAACGAGGTGACTTGTTGTTTATGCACAACATTTATACTGATGAGGAGTTACTAACCCAGTTGGATATGTCCTACAATAGATGCAATTGTAATCTTTGAAGTCATAAACATCAGTTAACATTAACTTACCCTAGAACAAACAAAAGGAGATTCTTTTTTACCCAAGGAATAATCCCCCTATGGAATTCTCTCCCAAGTTCATTATTGGAAACTACAGACCATGTAAAATTCAAGCATCACCTAGATATTTTAATGTTATAATAATTTGATGTACCAGCCTGGTTGGAGACATGCTCATACGGGCTTCTGCCTTCTGTATGTCTATACTTTCTTAGTATATGTCTTAGTGAAGAAAATCACAATCAGTTATCAGCTTAGTTTCAGCATTTTCATATGTTAACCCCTTATGTCCATCAGTGATTTGTTGCCACAGTTTCTTCAGGCATCGTCTTTCTTTCCTGGATTTCAGGATCTTGCAGTTGTGCTCAAACAAGACCGAATCAAAATCACTGAAAGGAAGTGTCCCCACAGTCTGAAATTTGCTTTGCCTGAGCTCTTGTCACCATAGCTGCTGACACATCAGGATTTACTCCTTCTTTAATTAACTCAGAAAATCCTGGAAAGTCATTTCCAATAATCACAGGTATAGATAACTTGGGTACTACCCCCACTTTCATTTGTTGCAACACACCCTTAATGGTCAGAGTCACTTGGGTGGTGGGATAGTATCAAGCGTCCCTGTGGATGCAGATGACACCAGTACCTGGTCCTTTTGCACAGTGTTTTCCCACTACTTCAGCATACGAACATATGAAATTTGCCAGCAGATAAAGGCCTAGAGGTCTATCAAGTCTGCTCGAATGTGCAGCTAGCACCCCTTATTCTGCAGCTGCCTCTCCCTTCCACCCTTCCCCTACATTGACCCTCCCCCTTGTCCTGTCCCATCCCCTTTTGAAGCAGTCCACTGTTCTACTGGATACCACTTCTGCAGGTAACGCATTCCACCCAGCTACTACCCTCTCTGTAAAAAAGTGTCTCCTCCTCTCCCTCCTAAACCTGCCTCCCTCCAGTCTCATATCATGGCCCCTGGTGTCTCTCCCCTCCCTTACTTTGAACATCCCCTCTGTACCCATCTTGTTTATTCCTTTAATGTACTTAAAGGTTTCAGTCATGTTCCCTCTGTCCGTCCTCTCCTCCAGCGAGTACATGTTCAATTCCCTGAGCCTCCTTTCGTATGATAAGTCCCCCAGCCCCTTGATCATTTTTGTCACCCTGCGCTGCAACCCATCCAGTAACTTAATGTCCTTCTTCAGATATGGGCGTCGGTACTGCATGTAGTACTCCAGGTGCGGTCTAACCAATGACCTATACAGTGTCAGAATCACCTCCTCCCTCCTCAAGGATATACCCCTTGCAATGCAACCCAGCATTTTGTTGGCCTTTGCAGCTGCCTTCCTACATTATGCCGAGTTGTTCATTGACCCTGTAATAAGCACCCCCAGATCCTTCTCCTCCTCTGTCTAGGCTAGCTGCACTCCCCCCAGCTGGTAGCTCCTCCTTGGGTTCTTCATCCCAAAATGCAGCACCTTGCACTTTTTGGCATTAAACCCAGGTTGCCAGGTGTCTGACCAGGTTTCAAGCTTTGCCAGATCATCCTGCAACCCCGGCCATCCCCGTAGGTAGTCCACCACTGCTCCTACCTTGGTATCATCAGCAAACAGGCTGATCTTGCTCTTGATGTCCAATGAAATGTCAGCAATCAATATCCCAAACAACACTGGTCCCAACACCGAGCCCTGTGGAACACCGCTCGTCACTACTCCTTGGGTGTGAGCTGCCCCACCCACCACCACCTCTGTTGCCTTCCTGAAGCCAGTTCCTACCCATCTCACTAGCTTTGCACCTGCCCCTGTGCCTTCTAACTTCCCAGCCTTCCATCGGCACCGTCTAGATGCCTTACTGAAGTCCAGATACAGGACATCCACTGCATGGCCCCCGTCCAGTTGCCTAGTTACCCAGTCATAGAACTCCACCAGGTTGGTTTGGCAGGATCTGCCACGTATGAAGCCATGCTGTCTGCTGTCCTGTAGTCCTTTGGCCTCTAGGAGGGCCACCAGCCTCTCCTTCAGGATAGTCTAGATTAGCTTACCCACGATGAATGTGAGGCTTACCGGTCTGTAGTTCCCCGGTTCATCCTTGGGCCCACTCTTGTGGAGGTGCACTACATGAGCCATCCTCCAGTCCTCAGGTACACACCCCAAGTGTAGTGACGCATTAAATAGGTGTGCCAAAGGTCCCGCAAGGACCTCTGCCAGCTCCTTCAGTACCCTGGGGTGGATGCCATCTGGGCCTGGTGCCTTGTCCACCCTCAGTGCCTTCAAACCCTCCCGAACTCTGCCCTCCATGATTTCCCCATCTGTCACCCCCTTCCCCCCTGTTTCTGCCATTCCTCCCCCCTTGGGTGTCATCCCCTCTTCTCCTTAGTAAATACTGAGCAGAAGTAATCATTTAGTGCTTCTGCCTTATCGCACCCTGCTTCCACCCAACCCCCCTTAATCCTTACTATGTGGTCCTTATAGCCCTTTTCTCCCTGATGTACCTAAAGAAGTCCTTCTCCCTTCTAATGCCTTGTGCCAGCTCGAGCCAGAGATGCCTTGGCCCCTTACTGCCCAAGTCACCTCCTTCGATTCCATCATGTACTCCTCCCTGTCCCCTCCTGTTTTCTTGTACCTTCTAAAGGCAGCTCTTTTCCTCCTTACCTTCCATGACCTCCTTGCTCAACCAGCTCTGTTTCTAGCCCTAGCCTTCTTGCTCTGGGCCTTGCACAGGTTTTGTTCCCCACTATCCCCAGCTTTACGAGTTCCCACCTCTGGTTACTGTCCATACTAGGTTGAGTTCTGGCCAGGTACCCTTTTACCACTTCCCCCATCCTCACAAAGTCGGCCCTGCTGAAGTCCAGCACTCTTGTGCCAGATTCCACTCCTTCCTTGCCCATATCCAGTGTGAGCCATACTGAGTGGTGGTCACTCCCTGACAGTGGTTCTTCCACCATAACTTCTCTCACAAAGTCCCCATTTGCCAGCACAAGGTCAAGGGTATTCCCTAACCTGGTTGGTTCACTGACCATTTGCAGCAGGAAGCTGTCCTGGAAGGTATCCAGCAGTACCTGCTCCCTTCTCTTCCTGGTTGTTGTGGTACTCCAGTCCACTCCAGGCATGTTGAAGTCCCCCACAATCACCACACTACCCTTCTCACAGGTCCTCCTGATCTGTCCCACTAGTTCCCTGTCTGACTCCTCCATCTGAGATGGTGACCTGTACACCACTCCCATTCTGAGAATCCTATTCTTGGAATCCTGGATTTGCATCCAAAGTGACTCCATACTACCCTCCTCTCCTTCCTCCCTTACACACTTCAGTCCTTCCTTCACATGTAATGCCACCCCCCTCTTCCCAATCACCCTGTCCCTATGAAATAACCTGTACCCTGGTGCAGACAGGTCCAAGTCATTGTATTGGGTGGCCCATGTTTCTGTGATGGCTGCAATGTCCACCTCTCCCTCTGCCATGAGCATCTGTAACTCTGCAGTTTTCCTCCCAAGGCTCCTAGCATTAAGGGTAACCACCTTCCACCCTTCCCCCATCCTGCCCTCCTTTCCTAGCATCACCAATAGTACTTGCCATTTGTCCTTTGTCACTGTTATGGGGGGTAAGCTCATATGGTTTCCCAACTTGTGGTCTTTGCATGTCTCTTGCCCACTTGTCACCCCCCCCCGCTCCTAGTTTAAATTCCTAACTTCCTCTATGTACTCCTCCATCCTCTGTTTCAACACTTTCTTTCCCTCCTCACTCAAGTGTAGTCTCATCCTGGCATAGAGACTACTGTCCTCCCAGGTCCCTCCCCACCCCCAACAGCCCATACCCTTTAGCATAACACCAGGTTCTTAGCCATCCACTAGGGTCTGTCTGCTTCCCGAATCAATGAGTCCCTTTACAGTCTTATCCCCCACCTTCACATCTGTTAAGTACTTGCCCCAATTTGCCAAGGACAAATCTGCTACAGTGCCACTCTCCTTATTATGGCAGTTTCTTGCCATATGACCTGGCTTATTACAGTTATAGCAAATAGTGTCTTTGGGCACAGATTTGTTACCCACACCAGAGTTCTTATCAGGCTTGGAGTTTAAATTGGAAAAAGAGTGTCTTACCGGTGCTTGGCTGTTACCTCACTGCTGTGGCGTTTGTCTGGCCATTTGGTAGTCCTCGGCCAAAGAAACAGCCTTTTCCTCACTTTCTGGTCGATTTTCCTTTACCCAAAGCTGCACATCTGTTGGTAGGATGTTAATGAATTGCTCCATGGAAAATGTGTCGATCTGTGGGACTGTTTTGCCCTCTGATTAGAGCCATTTTACCAGAAGTTCTCTGAGTCGGGCGAAGGCATCTTGAGGATTGTCAGCTGAGTTGTACTTCAGAGATCGAAATCTCTGCTTGTAGGTCTCTCTTGAGATGTCATACCTTTTCAGGATTTCGTTTTTCACCAAATCATAGTTTTCTGACTGTGCAGTGTCCATATTGCTGTAGGCAAGTTGGGCTTTCCCAGTCAGGTAGGGTACCAGTCTGATTGTCCATTGCTGCTTTGGCCACTGGCAGGCCATGGCAACTCTTTCAAAAGTTGTCAAGTATGCCTCAATATCATCCAGGGGACACAACTTCATAAGTTTAATGGTTTCTAAGCTGCTTGTGTTTTGTTGCTTGTCTGGATCTGTGCCAAATCCTGTGCCTTTGATAGCTTGCAAGGCATCCAGCCATCGCTGCTCCTGTCGCTGCATCTCTTTTCTCCTCTGTGCTTCTAAACATTGAATCTCTTTTTCTCTCTGCTTCTCCATCTCTTTTTGTTGTATAGCCCACCATTTGAAAAAGTCCATCAGGCTTTCCGGTTCTGTCACTGCCTGTTCTTTTTCCATAACTTGTGCTGGCTATACAATCTCAGCTTGGACTTCTGTTTCTGCTAGTTTGGCTGCCATTCTCCTGGTAACCACTCCTGGACTTGCTGCTGCAGAATACGTACCTTTCTCTGTGCTTTCCTGGTACTAGGTCCGGTACCCACTCACAAAACTGCTGGCTTAGAATATGCACGGCATGAATCCCACTAATACCATCTGTCATCGAGGCAAAGGTCAGGAAACATAGGAAAAACCAGGAACAGTTGTAAAATTCACAAAAAATATTTATTTACAGTAGCAGTAACATGAAAAAATAAACTTGTTCAGAATAACTATTTACAAAGGAAGAATACACAGCAGATTTATCAGAGTTTTCCTTCAATCTCTGTGTGTCCATCTCTGCAAGCAATTGCAGCTGTCTTATAAGTCATTCCAACCCTCCATTCTTAACAAGCATCTTCCAAAGTGTTCTTGTATATTTCAGGCAGGTACTGGCAGGAACACAGTGTGCCTGAGCTGAGGCCCCTTTTCCACAGCTCTTCTGCAAAAGGCTTAAAAATTGCACTTAGGTAATCCCAAGTTTCCAATAGCTTTTTGTAATCATCTCAAACTATAGGTAAATACGTTTTAACAGTAAGACTATGTAATCCCTAGGTGGCACTATCCCAAGGGCTACTACCCCTGCCTGCTTGGTTAGGAGCAGGTTAAGGGGCCTGAGTTCTGAAATGGGTGCCTCCACCCGGAGGTCAGGGTTGGTAGTGGTCAAGCTAACCTGGGCACAGCCCTCCGGGACACTGTAACCCCCCTCTTTCCTTACTAGTGGCCAGAACAATACACGATAATCACTTTCACAATACCCCTGATACACCACACAAGTACCCACACTGTTTGCACTTACCACCAGGGCTTTCCTCTGGCTCAACCCTGGGGGCCCCCTGCAAAACAAGGTTATATAAAGCAAATAACAGCAGTACAGTACTTCTGCACAAACTGAAACCACAGTCAGGGTAAATGCAAAAAGAGTTAGATCTGATTTATTTAAGGGACTTGAACAAGGGAGGGGCGTAATCAGGCTAATTTGCTTAAAGGCTGTATCAATCAAACAGTTATGCATGCACTTCAGGGTCCATAAACAGTCACATACTCTGGGTACCCAGGTGAAGAAGAGGTGGGCTAGCCAGGATCATTGCCCAGGGTAGGCTGGCATCGCAGCTGATTGGAGCCCTGTGATGGAAGAAAACAACATGCATCACACACACTAGCTGTAATCTGGAGCCGGAGGGCTCAGTTCGTGAAAGAAAAGAAAAGAAACAACAAGACAATCAGATGACACACTTAGATTAAGCTGTTGTTGCAGGGAGCTACCCTGATGGTTACTCGCGATACCCAAGACTGGACACAGGCTGGACGAAAATAGAGGCAGCAGGTGGTTGATCTGGAGTGCCAGGAGAAGCAGGGCCCACACGATTCGCCGAGGCATCGTTCCTGTTCATGCACGGAGCGGGGAACTGCTCCCCAGGCAGGTTGCTCATTGATGGCTTTCTCTGTGCAGTGGGGTAGTCTGGCAGGGCCAGTGTGGCAAGGCCCAGGCCATTTGGAGATGAACGTGGATTCAGTCTGGTTGAGCTGGATATAGCTTCCAGCAAGCAGAACACACTTAACACAGTGGGGAACCAAATCACGACCCACTATAAATACACAGCACATTTACATGTAAGGGATTCTACCATACCAGGCAAACCGCTCTCCGGTCACAGTCGCAAAGTCTCTGCACACACCAGGAGTTTAGAGGTAGCTGGAATTCCTGACATGCCGATGCATTCAGCAAATCTTTGGTGGTCTTCAGGTTGATCCTGGTCACAACTCAGTGGCTTACTTCGTTCTCACAAACTCGGATTGCCCGAACTGATTCTCTTCTCCCTCTCAGGGGCAGCAGACAGGCATGCAGGCCAAAACTCAGGCCTTTCCACAGAGACTGTCTCGAGCTGTTGCTTCTTCAGCTCCCAACTTAGATCTGACTCAACTGCCAGCAAGCCTGGGAATTTCCCCAAGATCCAAAAGGTTCGGTTGGCTGATTCATCTGTGAATCACAACAGGAGCTCCTCTTTCAGGTGCAAAAAGGCGCCAAAAGCCCCAAACTACAATTCCTACAGATTCTGACTCGAGACAGCTCCTGTAGTCCGGCTCCATTTTAGGTCCCACCGGTACTGATTGGTCCAATTCGGCAGTCCCGGGCCAAAGTGGTGGGGATAAACAAAACAGTCCTTGCTGCAAAGAAGGTAGGTTAGACAAACTACATTATCATTATCACTCTAAATGATTTTCAGCAAATTGCTACATCTTTCAACAGAGCTCCCTCTCAGATTACTTATGACTGCAATCCAGGCCGCTCTTAAAGAAACAGTACACAGATGCTTTACAGGCACTCTCTGGCTATCACATTTAAACTACTAAAACGCAGGACACCAGCCTGGCAGTGAGCATTTAGGCAAGCTCAAGGAAGACTTTTCAGGAACCATTTGTAGGGGGCTTACACCCTTCCCTGCCTGGAGAAAACTTGGCGTCTGCGTCAAGTCCACACCATCACAACATTGCAAATGCAAACTGTACGAGACATTTATACCATTAGCATGTTATGCAATTGACATCTGATGCATCAGTCAACGTAAAATTTTACCTTTACTACACATATTCTCTACACTTCACAATACTATATCCATTCTGACAATACATCATGCATAGTTCACACAGGTAATTTACACATTACTATGCGG
The DNA here is from genome assembly GCA_016271365.2 of Neoceratodus forsteri. Taxonomy (NCBI): domain Eukaryota; kingdom Metazoa; phylum Chordata; order Ceratodontiformes; family Ceratodontidae; genus Neoceratodus; species Neoceratodus forsteri. The sequence goes on along the minus strand of CM057454.1, from coordinate 324,817,473 downwards.
AATCATCTAATAATTTCTTGTACATTGAACAATGTAAGAGGGGGGCCCTTCCCTATCAGCTAACTTTGGGCTAGATGGGGCAGGGGCACCATACCTAGAAGGCAGAACAATCAACCTGGAATTGGCACTTAGGCTCAGTTTAGGCAGTGAACTCTGAGAAACAAACCCCTTTGTGGACCACATTGAGAGGCAAATCCACTGGCCTCCTGGGAGAATCATAACTGAAGCATACTACTGGCTTGACACTCAGCCAGTCTTTCTGAGGGGGACAACTACAGTCTCTGCACTCTCAGCACTGGTCTGGGGACTCTCGACACTTGTGAGGGGTGCCTCTGCCTGGATGGGAACATCCAAACTTGGGGCACTGCCAGCTCCTTGCTCTGCAGGCTCTGTTTCTACAACACTTGACTCATTTTGTGAAGGCTCAGGCACAATCAAGCTTTGAGGCATGGAAGGTGGGGTGGTCAGCACTCTCATAGTGTTCTTCAAGTTCTGGTATGTCACCAGAAAGACTCAAACCCTCAGCTCCTTCTTCAGGCAAATCATACAGTTCCACAATACACAGAGACTCAACATCTTCAGATCTGATACATTGCATTTCACTTTCTGGAAGCATTGGCTCCAAGGATGAAGCTGGGGGGTAAGGCAGTCCAGAAGGCCCAGTTTCATCCCCACAATTAGTCATAGGCTGACCTTGAAACAGCTGACTCAACTCATAGGAGGAGTAATAGGCATTGTCACACTCACTTTCATCCGAGGTGGACTGACAGTCACTATCATTCTGAACCTGCTGTGGGGAGAAACCTTGAACTTTAACCACTGAGGTAGGTCAACTCTGTCTCTTTTTTGCAGCAGCATGAGTCACCAGCCCAGAGAAACAAATCTCTGAGGGTTCAGCCTCAATTATGACTTGGCTGATAGGTAGCAAGTGGTTACATTGCATGGTCTTGACAGCTTTGGAGTTATTGTCCGGGAGCACCTTGTATACGGGTAAATCATCCAACTTTCCAACTACTACATGGGGAAGATGGTGCCACTGATCAGCAATTTTGTGTTTGCCATGCAGTCCCAAATTGCGTAACAATACACGGTCTCCAGATCGAAACTCTTGAGCCTTTACTTTTTTATCATGCCTCTCTATGTTGGCTAGATTTCTCTTGGCAGCCATTGTCTGGGCCAGTTGATAGGCATGGTTCACTTGAGTTTTCAGTTTTTGTACATATTGCAGGTAGTTTTCATCTCTGACCCCATCTGGAGAGACCCCAAAGCAGACATCAACTGGCAGCCAGGCCTCTCTCCTGAACATGAGGCTGTAGGGAGAGAACCCGGTAGCATCATTTTTCGTGCAATTGTATGCGTGTACCAAGGTGCTAATCTGCTGGCTCCATTTATGCTTGTCTTTTGGGTGGAGGGTACCCAGCATGTCTAGCAGGGTGCGGTTAAATTGTTCTGGTTGTGGATCTCCTTGCAGGTGATAGGGGGTGGTTCTTGACTTCCGCACTCCCCATAGAGAGAGCATTTCTTTGATTAGTCGACTCTCAAAGTCTCTGCCCTGGTCAGAGTGGATCCGCTGGGGGGCACCATAGTTGATGAAGAAATTTTCCACTAGCACCTTGGCCACGGTAGATGCCTTTTGATCTTTGGTGGGAAAAGCTTGTGCATACCATGTGAAATGATCCATAACCACTAACACATTGCCATTGTTCCACTGATCAAGTTCTAAACACAAGAAGTCTATGCAGACTAGTTCCATGGGAGTGCTGGTAGTAATATTAACAAGGGGGTCAGCCCTCTGAGGCAAGGCTTTTCTTTGCAGGCAGTGACTACAAGTCTTTACATGGTGCTCAACATCAGCCCCCATTTTGGGCCAGTAGAAGCTAGATTGTACCAGGTCAAGGGTTCTGTCAATACCAAGGTGCTCCATGTGATTGTGGAGGGACCTCAGTACCAAATCTTTAAAGGCCATTCACAGGACCAATTGTTGCTTGTCTACTTTGCCACTACAATTTACTGTCTCTCTATACAACAACTGATTAAGCAACTTCAATCGGGGGCCTTCTTTAAACAATAAAGCAGTTCACAAGTCAGTGGAATGTAACTTAGACACATCTTTCCCCGCACACAAGGCATCAAGTGCTGGCTGAATCATAGGATCTTGTGATTGAGCCCACTGAATGCTGTCATTGTCAAATTGAGGTAGTGCACTAATATCTAGAGCAGAGAAGTGGCAATAAGCAGCCGGTATGCAGGTGTCAGAAGGGCCCAAGCAATTTACTAAACAGTCCACTGTGTCCACAGACATCTGTTCATCTCTATCAAACGTTTGGCACAATGCTCGGATGTCAGGTTTGGACAGCCTGACCCAATCACTCTTGGAAGTGGGCCTTCGTGATAGGGCGTCAGCATCAGTATGGTTCAGGCCCGGTCTGTATTCAACAGCATAATCATAGGTTGATAATGCAGAAAGCCACCGGTGCCCAGTGGCATCTAACTTAGCTGAAGTCTGTACATAGGTCAATGGGTTATTGTCAGTCTTCACCAATATCTTTGCTCCACAGAGGTATTCATTAAACTGGTCAACGATGGCCCGTTTTAGGCAAGAAACTCCAACTTATGTACAGGGTAGTTTCGCTCTGATGGGGTCAAGCTCCTGCTGGCGAAAGCCACTGGTCTCAAACCATCCTCATGGTCTTGATACAGCACAGCTCCTAGACCCTGCAGACTAGTGTCAGTATGCAGCACATAGGGTTTGGTGGGGTCAGCATAGGCGAGGATGGGGGCATGGGTGAGCTGGTATATGATTTCGTGGAAGGCTGTTCACAGTCAGGCATCCAGAGGGGCCTGAAGAGTTCACCTGGGCAGAAGTATACTTTTTCTGGTTCTTTGGCGGTCCCTTTCTTGTATTTACGATTGGTAGGAGGGTAACCATGGGTAAGATTCAGTAGTGGGCGAATCACCTTGGAATAGTCCTTTATGAACCTGCGGTAGTAGCCACAGAACTCCAGGAAACGTTGTAGTTCTTTCAAATTATGGGGCCGGGGCCAAGTAGTTAGGGCTTCAACCTTACTGGGATCAGTCTCTATCCCTTCTGTAGATACTATGTGCCCCACATACTTCACAGAGGTTTGGAAAAACTGGCACTTATCAACGGACAGCTTTAGGCTGAAGTCTTCCAGTCGGTCTAGAACTTTAAACAGTCAGTTCTCATATTCCTCTAGGGTGCTCTCAAACACAATGACATCATCCAAGTACACCAGGCATTCCAGCAAATTCATATCTCCCACCGCACGTTCCATCATAGAAACATAGACTTTGACGGCAGATAAGGACCGCTTGGCCCATCTAGTCTGCCCATTTCCCTACCTACAGGATAGGCCGCAGATCCTAGTTAACCAACAGCCTATTTCTTTCTACCCCCCCGCCAGAATTGCCTTATATCTGTCCCATGCATTCTTGAATTCTCCCATAGTTTTAGACCCCTCAACCTTCTCAGGAAGGCTGTTCCATGCATCCATTACCCTCTCTGTGAAAATAATACTTCCTCACATTGCCCCTGAACTGCCCTCCTTCTATCTTTAAATTGTGTCCCTTGTTCTTTCGCGTCTCTTTTCTGAAATATGCTACCCTCTTGGACTTTGTTGATTCCACTGAGGTACTTAAAAGTTTCTATCATGTCCCCTCTCCCTTCTTTCCTCAAGGGTATACATATTAAGCTCCTTTAGTCTCTCCTCATACGGCTTCTCTTGCAGACCCTGCACCATTTTAGTTGTCCTCCTCTGGCTCCACCTCTATCCATCAGTCACCAGCGGGGGCTGGGGCACCCGATATCTCCTGTGGCATTCTCAGAAATTCGTAGAACCCCAAAGGACAGATGAAGGCTGTTTTCTCATGGTCCTCTGGGGCCATTGGAATCTGGTAATATCCGCTGCGAAGATCCAACACCGAGAACCATTTGCTCCCATTCAAGCAGTCCAGATCATCCTGTATACGAGGCATAGTGTACTAGTCTGGGAGGGGTCTGACGGTTCAGGGTCCGATAATCAACACATATCCTCACAGATCCATTCTTTTTACACACAGCGACAACGGGAGCGGCATATGGGCTCCTGGATTCTTGTATCACACCAGCAGCGAGCATTTCCTGCAGGTGTCTTCTCACATCATCTATGTCTGCTGGGGCTAGGTGTCGGGATCTCTCTCGAAATGGCCGTTCATCGTGCAGGCGTATGTGATGCTCCGCACCCTGTACACATCCCACGTCCCATTCCTTCAATGAAAATACTTGGTCTCTCTGGGCAAGTCTCTTGCTAATTCTAACCTTCCATTCAGCTGTCACCAGGGAGTCGCCAAAGTCAAACAAGTCCGGGGTCACTCCCTCCTTCTCACCAGGGTGCTTGCTGCCGGGCAATACTGCAGTGTCTGCGCGGTGTACCGTAGCTAAGGTGCACCCTCCATTCACCCAGATCTCTCGATCTGATGCATTGTGAATCTGGACCATCACTCATGGTGCATAGGCATGGGCACGAGTAGGCAAGATGCTGGGCTTGACCAATAATCCTTATGGCAGTTTTCCATCACCTCACGCATCCAACATCAGTATTTTGTTCTTGGCATCTTTCTGGAGGCGGACCTTCCCTTGAATGGTACACTGGGCGTTAGGGGCCAGTACCATTGAATCAGGATCCTTCTTCCACACGATCCCCAACGGTTCATCCTGGTCTACTTCCTCACGTTTGAGTTGCAAATCATAGGCCCTCTTGATCACAGATGGAATTCTCAGGGCCCGTGCAGTCAGCTGCCCCTGTTTCTCATGGCAGAGTTGTGCTAGTCTCCCAAACATGTGGGCGTTTGTTCCAATTGACAGGGGAACACCATCATACAGTCTGGTGGGAGGACACACTAGGGCCAATGTCTCTGCTTGCTCCTCTACGTCAGTGACAGTTGCAGGAAAAGACAACCAGAGGCGGGCATATCCTAGATATGGATAAGACTTGTCGCTCAGCCCCCATACATGTAGGCCTTCCAGGGATTGTAAGGGCACATCAGATAAGTGTTTGTCATACTAGTCCTGAAACACAATGGTCACTTGCGACCCACTGTCAAGCACAGCCCGAGTAGGAATACCATTCACAGCCATATTAGTATCCATTGAAGGGCCCAATATCTTGGACCAGTCTAGAGGGACAACAGCAGGGGCCTGGACAGATGATTTAGCCACAGAGGGGTTTGAGCTAGGATGGCCAAAGCCTTTACTGCGGTCATTAAGTGCACCCCTTGAACACTGACTCATTGAAGCTAGTTCACCACTTTCTCTAAGTCCTTCTGAAACTGGGATTCCCTCTTCATATGGCCATCCTTGCAGCAATTGTGACAAATGGCACGCTCTCGGGGCATCCTTGGGGAAAACATAACAGGGGATGCTGGAGCATCGACGGGAGATTGTGATCTGACTTCTGCGGGTAGTGTACCATGTCTCAAAAGTTCCTTTAGGGTGGCAGTCAATTCTTGAGCTCAGCCGAGAAGCCACTTGTAGAGGACGCCTGAGGGTGCAACCCCACCCCATAACAGGCATCGGCCCACAGGACCAGGTCTCTGTCAGTTAGGATACCTCAGCTTAATGCACCCCGTAGTATTTCTTTTCGACTTCTTTCAGCAACTCCTCCCCCCCATCGTTTAGCCCACAGCGGGACACTCTTAGTGGTCCCCATTTCAGAAGGGCCTTCCGGTGCCAAGATCACTTGGGCTGCACTCACCCCATAATTACAATCTCCCTCTTCACCTTCTACCTCCCGGAGTTCTTTTATCAAGTCACAGTAGTCAGGTGGGTTACCTCTCCTATCCTGGAGCCTTAACTGGATGATCTGCAGTTTAGAATGCTTGGTATGTTGCAGTATGTGCCCCGATCTCACATGGTTCAAATCATTAGCGGTTACCCCACCTTTTCAGTAAGCTTTCTGCAGAGCTCTTTCTAGGCGAGTAACATACGCAGACAAACTTTCCCCCTTCCATTGTTTGGTACTTTGGAATTTCCACATCAAAGTCTTCCTGACTCAATGCTCCCAAAATTGCCTTCAGTACAGATAGGTACTTCTGAGTAGATGTATCAGGGGTTGAGGACCAAAATTCAATGGCTTCATGGTGGGGCCCTCAAACTTTCTATGATTTTTTCCTACTCTCAGCCTCCACACACTGCCACTTCGGGTACCAAGGTGGCAACATAGTCGATCCAGGTCTCCTGTCATCTCCCTGTGTGGGAGGTGTCTGAGAAGATTCTCAGCCTTGTTGGGGAGTCGTGACTAATGACGGGTACAGATATAGGGGCCAGGTATTGGCATGGGCACAGAAGGCGGGGCAGTAACAGCTGTTGGAGTGGGAGGTGTTGGAAAGAACACCCCTCAGGTGGCAGGAACAGTTTTCAAAGTCCTCTATGGTTTTCCTTCCTCCAGCAACAACTTGTGCTCCCTCCTCAAAAGTCTCAGATAATGGTGTGGCTCATCCTCCCAGGGTCTGTACTGTCTTTTTGTTATCACTCTGCGGCTGGGACCCTTCTGAGGCAACAATCTGTGGTACTTTAGAGCTGTCCACAAGGTCACTACACTCTCCGAAGGCTATGAAAGTGTAGGCGATCAAATCAGCCTGTCGACCCACCACCACAGGGTGTTTTAAACATTCAACTTTGGAGAGTGCTCCCTCTACAGTGTCCTTACTGGTACCCAGGAGAATATCCAATATAAGCAGAGCATTTGGGGGGTCGATCTCCTGCCCAGTACATCACCCCACTAACTGGTGTACAGCCATTTCTACTGGGGTAGCCATTAATCTTTGACAATAATTCATAATTTTTGGCTATCATCGTCAAATCTTTATTTATTCAGGGTAACATCATTGAGCAGGCTCATTTACAAGATGGACCTGATAAGGTCAAGGTTCAACAGTTGATACACAACAGATACATCATACACTTATATAAAACAGTTATACATACAGGGGAAACACGTTTATAAAGACAGTGATGTACAGTAACATTCACATGATAAAAATTGGTTACAGGAAAGTTAAGCTAATATTTACAGTATATACATATCCCAGTGGAGGCCATGGCAAACACACAGCATATGTAATACTAGGATGGTGAAGGTATTACTGGGTGCCATAAGATGGGGTGTCTGCCTGGAAGGATTTATGCCATATATGGTTAATTTTTGAGAGGAGTTGTGAGATGACAAAGCTAGCTCTAGCGGTAGCAACTGCATTTCTGTGAAAGACTGTACAATGCTGTTTAAAGGATGCAAATGGAATAATATTGGACAGTTTTAGGATTTTTGTAGGGTGTTCCATACTATAGCTGAAGAATAGCTGATTGCTGCCCTCCTAGCCTGGTGTTGAATTTGGCAATTTGAGCGGGATGATGTTGTTGCTTCTTAGGGCATAGGAGCTAGGAATGGTCTGGGTGAAGCAGTCCAGAATATAGTTTGGAAGTTTTGATAAGCTCTGTAAATCCATGGGCTGCATTTCTGTTCCTTCTGGTGAAGGAAACCATCAACTGCAGCATAAAGAGAGCAATGATGGGTATTAGATGGCAGATCTGTAATGAATCATTGCTCTATGGTATAAGGTATCCAACTTGTGTAGGTAGGAGATGGGGCAGTGACTATAAAGGAAGTCTGCATAGTCAGCAACTGATAGAAAATGGCCTGGACTAACCTCATCTTTGAATCTCTGTTTAGGAAGGGTTTTAATGTATAGAGAAGGCCAAGCCTGTGTGTAAGCTTTTTAGCAGTTCTTCTAAATGATGAGTGAAGTCGAGTCTGTTGTCAATCCACACACCTAGGTATTTGAAGTTTCTACATATTCCAGATTTTCTCCAAGTATAGTGTATAGTGGGGAGGATGATTGAAGAGGAGGTGCTGGTGGAGCTTTGATTTGTGAACATCATTGCTTTTAGTTTTCTTGCATTTAACAGAAGCTTTTTCTCACGTTAGCTGATATTGTAACAAGGAGAATTCTGTTTGTAGGATTTCATGAGCAGCTGCAGGTGAAGAGTTGCTGACATACAAAACAGTGTCATCTAGCAAAGAGGTGTACAGAGGAATTGGTGAGGTTGAATCAATATTATTTATATAAATGGCAAAAGGATAGGACCCAGGATAGAACCTTGGGGACCTCTTAACAGTGGTTTTAATGGGGATAGATCACCTTCAGCTTTACCTGCTGTGACCTACCGTGAGATAACATCTGAAACTATTTACAGGAGGGTGATTTATGCCAAGGAGTGCAGGGATGATAGTAGAAGCTCGTGGTCCACAGTATCGAATGCTTTGCTCAGATCCAGAAATACTGCACAGACATTATTCTTTTATCTAATTCGGTTTGCCAGTCATTTGTGACCTTGGCTAGTGCAGTGATAGTGCTATGCTTGGCCCTGAATCCAGACTGAGCTGGATTCAAGAGGTTAGCATTGTCAAGATACTCCCTTAACTGGTTACTCACTAATTTCTCCAGCATCTTGGATAGCACTGGTAGAATGGAAATGGGCCTGTAATTATTAAGTTCCATAGGGTCCCCCTGATTTTAGAAGGGGAACCACTTGGGCTGTCTTCCACAGTGTGGGAATAGAACCAGGGTTTAGAGATAGGTTAAAGAGATGTGTTAGGGGGACTGCAAGTACATGGGACGCAATCTTTAGAAAGTGGGGGTCCAGAGAGTCTGCCCCTGCACTTTTTTTGGTATCTAGCTGCCATAATAGGTCCTCTACTTGCTTCAACAGTATAGATTTGAAGCTGAAGGAAGAGTCAGCTCTCTGAACACCAGTGTAATGGGAGCTTAATTGTTCCCTCAGCAGGTTAGCTGGAGAGGTATCAAAGGCAAGGCCAGCCGTTGTGAAGTGGTTATTGAAGGCATCCAGAATTTCCATTTTGCCAGTGATAGGGCCATAACTGTTGTGTAATTGAGTTGGAAGGGAGGTGCTAGCATCCTGCCCCACCATACCCTTGATGGTACCCCAAAACCTAGCAGGATTATGATAGGAGGAGTCGAGCTCAGCCAAGTAGAAGGCAGCCTTTGCATCCCTAAATTTCTTGGTGCATCTATTCCTGGCTTTCCTAAAGATCATCCAGTCATTTGCATTCTTGGTTTTCTTGCCATTTTCAGAGTTTGTCTCTCTCCAGCGTGCAGCTTTGAGGTCAACTGAAAACCAACGACAGGATTTGTTATTTATTCGGATACTAGAGATTGGGGCATGGGTGTTGAGGCATTTATTATAATGCTATTTAGCACCTGCTGAGATTTTTCAACAGAATGGGTAAAATAAAACTCTTGCCAGTGTGGAGTGAGCTAGATCATGCAAATATCCTTCAATATTGACGTTTTCTTGGATCTCCTCATGAGAATTTTGCAGGGGTTGTTGTTTTGCTGGTGGATCTTACCCCTGCGATGGGGCAATGATCACTTATGTCACAGAGAAGCACTCAGCGTGTGTGAATACATGTGGTTTATTCACTAGCATGATATCAAGTAGTGTGCTATTATTACTATTCCTTGCATTAAGTCTTGTTGGCTCATTAATTAGTTGTGTGTGAACCCCATATGTATCACAGAATGATACCAGAGGTGCAGCTGCCTGGGTAAGCTAGTGTGAAATTCAGGTCACCTAGAATAATGACTTCTTCAGTGCTGGGCTTGAGCAGATTCCCCAGGTGGGATAACAGCTTGTGTTCAGCAGAGGGGGTCTGTAGCATCCAACTAGCTGAAAAGCTGCTGTATTGGGGAGAGAGACTTTTAGGGATAGGCATTCAAATTCCTTGGGCATAGAGGTTGCAGCAATACAGGATACAGGTATACCGGATTTTGCATATATAGCTACTCCACCTCCCCTTGTTTGGCGATCCGCTCTGAATAGCTGATAGTTGGGTAGGTTAACATCCCTGTCTGCTGTGGTGGGTTTGAGCCATGTCTCAGATACCATGAGAAAGTCTGGCAGTATGGGCAACCCAGGCTTGTATCAGTGTATTTTTCAATAGACTGCATACATTAATATGCAGAAAACTGAGGCCTTTAATTGAGGTTAGGTCTGATGGAGAGGTGATACATTCAGGGGGTCCAGGGTTGATTTCCACGTTACCAATACAGAGCAATAGAAAGAGCAGGAGTTTCGTGAGGGCTGCCAGTGATAGGGAGAGGGGGCTGTCTTTGGTTCTCCTTCTCTTATTCTGTTGCCATTCTTTTGGGGTGCTCCACGTGGGGTTAAGGAATTGTGTTGAGACACCAAGTAGCAGTTTGGTGGTTAGGTATGTGTCTCCTTTTGGGGGTCACACCACTGTAATCGATGCAGCAGTGGTAGGGCATATGTGAGGGTTTGAGCGTCAACCAAAGGGGATGGTTCAGAGAGACTGGGCGGATGGATCACCCTAGTTTGTGTGACAAGGACATCTTCTTTGTAGAACCCCATGGCTGTCAGTGAAAGAAGTATCAAGTAAACTCCCATTGTGAGAGAGATATTGTTAGTTGGCTATCGGGAGTAGTGACTCATTTTGTGAAGGCTCAGGCACAATCAAGCTTTGAGGCATGGAAGGTGGGGTGGTCAGCACTCTCATAGTGTTCTTCAAGTTCAGTATGTCACCAGAAAGACTCAAACCCTCAGCTCCTTCTTCAGGCAATCATACAGTTCCCTGACACACAGAACTCATCTTCAGATCTGATACATTGCATTTCACTTTCTGAAGCATTGGCTCCAAGGATGAAGCTGGAGAGTAAGGCAGTCCAGAAGGCCCAGTTTCATCCCCACAATTAGTCATAGGCTGACCTTGAAACAACTGACTCAACTCATAGGAGGAGTAATAGGCATTGTCACTCACTTTCATCCGAGGTGGACTGACAGTCACTATCATTCTGAACCTGCAGGAAAACAGCGAACTTTAACCACTGAGTAGGTCAACTCTGTCTCTTTGCAGCAGCATAAGTCACCAGCAGAAACAATCTCTGAGGTCCAGCCTCAATATGACAGCTGATGGGTAGCAAGTTTATTGCATAGTTGACACTTTGGATGTGTCCGGGGCACATGTATGGGTCGTCATCAACTTTCAACTACCATGGGAAGATGGTGCCACTGATCAACAATTTGTGTTTGCCATGCAGTCCCAAATTAAGTAACAACGATCTCAGATCGAAACTCTTAAGCCTTTACTTTTTATCGCCTCTCTATGTTGGCTAGATTTCTTGGCAGCCATTGTCTGGGCAGTTGATAGGCATGATTCACTTGAATTTTCAGTTTTTACATATTGCAGGTGGTTTCATCTCTGACCCCATCTGGAAGACCCCAAAGCAGACATCAACTGGCATGTGAGGCCTCTCTCCTGAACATGGCCCAGTGGGGAAAGACAGTAGCATCATTTTAGATGCAATTGTATCGTGTACCAGGTGCTAATCTGCAACTCCATTTATGCTTGTCTTTTGGTGGGAAGGTACCCAGCATGTGCAAGTGTGATTAAATTGTTCTGGTTGTAGATCTTGCAGGTGATAGGGGTGGTTCTTGACACACTCCCCATAGAAACATTTCTTTGATTGATGGGCTCTCAAAGTCTCTGCCCTGGTCAGAGTGGATCAGCTGGGGGCACCATAGTTGATGAAAATTTTCCACTAACACCTTGCACAGGAGATGCCTTTTGATCTTTAATGGGAAAAACATTATACCATGTGAATGATCCAAACCACTAACACATGCCATTGTTCCCTGTCAATTAAACACAAAAGTCTGTACAGACTAGTTCCATGGGGTGCTGGTAGATAACATCAAGGGGTCAGCCCTCAGAGGCAAGCTTTCTTTGCAGCAGGACTACAGTCTTACATGGTGCTCAACATCAGCCCATTTTGGAAGTAAACGATTGTACCAGGTCGAGTTCTTAAACAAGTGCTCCAGCCATTGTGGAGGGACAGTACCATCTTCAAAAGCCATTCAGGACAATTGTTGCTTGTCAACTTTGCCACCACAATTTACTGTCTCTCTATACAACAACTGATTAGCAACTAATGAGGCCTTCTTTAAACAATAAAGCAGTTCACAAGTCAGTGGAATGTAACAGACACATCTTTCCCCGCACCAGGCATAAGTGCTGGCGATCATAGGATCTTATGATTGAGCCCACAGATACTGTCATTGTCAAATGGTGGTACACTAATATCTAGAGCGAAGTAGCAATAAGCAGCGATACGGTATCAAGAGGGCCCAAGCAATTGCTAAACAGTCCCTGTGTCCCACAGACATCTGTTCATCTCTATCAAACGTTTGGCACAATGCTTCGATGTCAGGTTTGGACAGCCTGACCCAATCACTCTTGGAAGAGACGCCGTGATAGGGCGTCAGCATCAGTATGGTTCAGGCCGGGTCTGTATTCAACAGCATAATCATAGGTTGATAATGCAGAAAGCCACTGTTTGGTGGCATCTAACTTAGCTGAAGTCTGTACATAGGTCAATGGGTTGTGTCCGGTCTTCCGCAATATCTTTGCTCCACAGAGGTATTCATTAAACTGGTCAGCGATAGGCCCGTTTTGGCAAGAACTCCAACTTAATGTACAGGGTAGTTTCGGCTCTGATGAGAATCAAGCTCCTGCTAGCGAAAGCCACTGGTACTCAAACCATCCTCATGGTCTTGATACAGCACAGCTCCTAGACCCCGCAGACTAGTGTCAGTATGCAGCACATAGGGTTTGGTGGGGTCAGCATGAGAGGGATGGGGGCATGGGTGAGCTGGTATATGACATTTCGTGGGCTGTTCACAGATCGGGCATCCAGCGGGGCCTGAAGAGTTCAACCTGGGCAGAAGTATACTTTTTCTGGTTCTTTGGAGGTCCCTTTCCTTGTATTCTGATTGGTAGGAGGGTAACCATGGGTAAGATTCAGTAGTGGGCGAATCACCTTGGAATAGTCCTTTATGAACCTGCAGTGGCGCCACAGAACTCAGGAAGCGTTGTGGATTTCTTTCAAATTATGGGGCGAGGGGCCAAGTAGTTTAGGGCTTCAACCTTACTGGGATCCGGTCTCTATCCCTTCTGTAGATACTATGTCCCCACATACTTCAGAGGTTTGGAAAACTGGCACTTATCAGCGGACAGCTTTAGGCTGAAGTCTTCAGTCGGTCTAGAACTTTAAACAGTCAGCTCATATTCCTCTAGGGTGCTCTCAAACACAATGACATCATCCAAGTACACCACGGCATTCCAGCAAATTCATATCTCCCACGCACGATTCCATCATAGAAACATAGACTTTGATCGCAGATAGTGACCGGCTTGGCCCATCTAGTCTGCCCATTTCCTACCTACAGATAGGCCGCAGATCCTAGTTAACCAACAGCCTATTTCTTTTTTCTACCCCCACCAGAATTGCCTTATATCTGTCCCATGCATTCTGAATTCTCCACAGTTTTAGACCCCTGACCTTCTCAGGAAGGCTGTTCCATACATCCATTACCCTCTCTGTGAAAATAATACTTCCTCACATTGCCCCTGAACTGCCCTCCTTCTATCTTTAAATTGTGTCCCTTGTTCTTGCAGCCTCTCTTTTCTGAAATATACTACCCTCTTGGACTTTGTTGATTCCACTGAGGTGCTTAAAGTTTCTATCATGTCCCCTCTCCCTTCTTTCCTCAAAAGACATACATATTAAAGCTCCTTTAGTCTCTCCTCATGACGCTTCTCTTGCAGACCCTGCACCATTTAGTTGCCCTCTCTGGATCTACCTCTATCCTCAGTCACTGAAAGGTGGCTGGGGCACCCGATATCTCTGTGGCATTCTAAGTCGTAGAACCCCAAAGGACAGATGAAGGCTGTTTTCATGGTCCTCTGGGGCCATTTGGAATCTGACCAATATCCATGCGAAGATCCAACACGAGAACCATTTGCTCCCATTCAAGCAGTCCAGATCATCCTGTATCCCGAGGCATAGTGTACTAGTCTGGGAGGAGGGTCTGACGGTTCAGGGTCCGATAATCAACACATATCCTCACAGATCCATTCTTTTTACACACAGCGACAACGGGAGGCGGCATATAAGGACTCCTAGATTCTTGTATCACACCAGCAGCGAGCATTTCTCCCAGGTGTCTTCACATCATCTATGTCTGCTGGGGCTAGAGTGTCGGGATCTCTCTCGAAATAGCCGTTCATCGTGCAGGCGTATGTGATGCTCCGCACCTGCACACATCCCGCGTCCCATTCCTTCAATGAAAATACTTGGTCTCTCTGGGCAAGTCTCTTGCCTAATTCTAACCTTCCATTCCAGCTGTCACCGAGAGTCGCAAAGTCAAACAAGTCCGGGGTCACTCCCTCCTTCTCACCAGGTGCTTGCTGCAGGCAATACTGCAGTGTCTGCAGCGATTACCGTAGCCTAAGGTGCACTCCATTCACCCAGATCTCTCGGATCTGATGCATTGTGAATCTGGACCATCACTCATGGTGCAAGGCATGAGGCACAGTAGGCAAGATGCTGGGCTTGACCAATAATCCTTATGGCAGTTTTCCATCACCTCACGCATCAACATCAGTATTTTGTTCTTGGCATCTTTCTGGAAGTGGACCTTCCCTTGAATGGTACTAGGGTAGGGGCCAGTACCATTGAATGAGATCCTTCTTCCACCACAGTCCACGGTTCATCCTGGTCTACTTCCTCACGTTTGGGTTGCAAATCATGAGCCCTCTTGATCACAGATGGAATTCTCAGGGCCCGTGCAGTCAACTGCCCCTGTTTCTCATAGCAGGGGTGTGCTAGTCTCCCAAACATGTGGGCGTTTGTTCCAATTGACAGGGGAACACCATAACCTACAGTCTGGTGGGAGGACACACTGGGGCCAATGTCTCCTGCTTGCTCCTCCAGTCAGTGACAGTTGCAGGAAAAGACAACCAGGCGGGCATATCCTAGATATGGATAAGACTTGTAACTCAGCCCCCCATACATGTAGCCTTCCAGGGATTGTAGGGCACATCAGATAGTGTTTGTCATACTAGTCCTGAAACACAATGGTCATGACCCACTGTCAGCACAGCCAGTAGGAATACCATTCACAGCCATATTAGTATCCATTGAAGGCCCAATATCTTGGACCAGTCTAGAGGGACAACAGCAGGGGCCTGGACAGATGATTTAGCCACAGAGGGTTTTGAGCTAGGATGGCCAAAGCCTCTACACGGGTCATTAATTGACCCTTGAACACTGACTCATTGAAGCTAGTTCACCACTTTCTCTAAGTCCTTCTGAAACTGCGGATTCCCTCTTGATGGCCATCCTTGCAGCAATTGTGACAAATGCCACGCTCTCGAGAACATCCTTAGGGGAAAACTTATAACAGGGGATGCTGGAGCATCGGCAGAGTTGTAATCTGACTTCTGGGTAGTGTACCATGTCTCAAAAAGTTCCTTTGGGGTGGCAGTCAATTCCTTGAGCTCAGCGAAGCCACCCTCAGTGAGGGCGCCTGAGGGTGCAACCCCACCCCCATAACAGGCACGTCCACAGGGACCAGGGTCTCTGTCAGCAGGGGATACCTCAGCGAATGCACCCGGTAGTACTTTTCTGACTTCTCTCAGCAACTCCTCCCCCCCACCGTTTAGCCCACAGGGACACTCTTAGTGGTCCCCATTTCAGAAGGGCCTTCGGTGCCAAGATCCATGTGCACTCACCCCATAATTACAACTCCTCTTCACTTCTACCTCCCGAGTTCTTTTATCAAGTCACAGTAGTCAGGTGGGTTACTCTCCTATCCTGGAGCCTTAACTGGATGATCTGCAGTTTAGAATGCTTGGTATGTTGCAGTATGTGCCCCGATCTCACATGGTTCAAATCATTAGCGGTTACCCCACCTTTTCAGTAAGCTTTCTGCAGAGCTCTTTCTAGGCGAGTAACATACGCAGACAAACTTTCCCCCTTCCATTGTTTGGTACTTTGGAATTTCCACATCAAAGTCTTCCCTGACTCAATGCTCCCAAAATTGCCTTCAAGTACAGATAGGTACTTCTGAGCAGATGTATCAGGGTTCGAGGACCACAAAATTCAATGGCTTCAAGGCGGGCCCCTCAAACTTTCTATAGTTTTTCATACTCAGCCTCCACACACTGCCACTTTCGGGTGCCAAGGTGGCAACATAGTCGATCAGGTCTCCCGTCAAGCCCTCCCTGGGTGGGGAGGTGTCTGAGAAGATTCTCAGCCTTGTTAGGAGTCGTGACTAATAGCGGGTACAGATATAGGGGCCAGTATTGGCATGGGCACAGAAAGGCGGGCAGTAACAGCTGTTGGAGTGGGAGGGTGTGGGAAAGAACACCCCCAGGTGGCAGGAACAGTTTCTTAAAGTCCTCTATGGTTTTCCCTTCCTCCAGCAACAACTTAGCAAATTTCTCCTCAAAAGTCTCAGATAATGGTGGGAGCTCATCCTCCCCAGGGTCTGTACTGTCTTTTGTTATCACTCTACAAGGGGCTGGGACCCCTTCTGAGGCAATAATCTGTGGTACTTTAGAGCTGTCCACAAGGTCACTACACTCTACGAAGGCTATGAAAGTGTAGGCGATCAAATCAGCCTGTCGACCCACCACCACAGGGTTTTTTAAACATTCAACTTTGGAGAGTGCTCCCTCTACAGTGTCCTTACTGGTACCCAGGAGAATATCCAATATAAGCAGAGCATTTGGGGGGTCGATCTCCTGCCCAGTACATCACCCCACTAACTGGTGTACAGCCATTTCTACTGGGGTAGCCATTAATCTTTGACAATAATTCATAATTTTTGGCTATCATCATCAAATCTTTATTTATTCAGGCGAACATCATTGAGCAAGGCTCATTTACAAGATGGACCTGATAAGGTCAAGGTTCAACAGTTGATACACAACAGATACATCATACACTTATATAAAACAGTTATACATACAGAAACACGTTTATAAAGACAGTGATGTACAGTAACATTCACATGATAAAATTGTTACAGGAAAGTTAAGCTAATATTTACAGTATATACATATCCAGTGGAGGGCCATGTAAAACACACAGCATAATGTAATACTAGGATGGTGAAGGTATTACTGGGTGCCATAAGATGGAGTGTCTGCCTGGAAGGATTTATACCATATTGGTTAATTTTGAGAGAGGGTTGTGAGATGACAAAGCTAGCTCTAGCGGTAGCAACTACATTTCTCTGTGAAGGACTGTACAATGCTGTTTAAAGGATGCAAATGGAATAATATTGGACAGTTTGGGATTTTTGTAGGGTGTTCCATGCTATAGCTAGAGAATAGCTGATTGCTGCCTCCTAGCCTGGTGTTGAATTTGGGCAATTTGAGCAGGATGATGTTGTTGCTTCTTAGGGCATAGGAGCTAGGAATGGTCTGGGTGAAGCAGTCAGAATATAGTTTGGAAGTTTTTGATACGCTCTGTAAATCCATGGGCTGCATTTCTGTTCCTTCTGAGGTGAAGGAAACCCATCAACTGCAGCATAAAGAGAGCAATGATGGGTATTAGATGGCAGATCTGTAATGAATCGTATTGCTCTATGGTATAAGGTATCCAACTTGTGTAGGTAGGAGATGGGGCAGTGACTATAAAGGAAGTCTGCATAGTCAACAACTGATAGAAAAATGGCCTGGACTAACCTCATCTTTGAATCTCTGTTTAGGAAGGGTTTTAATGTATAGAGAAGGCCAAGCCTGTGGCGAAGCTTTTTAGCAGTTCTTCTAAATGATGAGTGAAGTCGAGTCTGTTGTCAATCCACACACCTAGGTATTTGAAGTTTTCTACATATTCCAGATTTTCTCCAAGTATAGTGCATAGCTGGGGGAGGATGATTGAAGAGGAGGTGCTGGTGGAGCTTTGATTTGTGAACATCATTGCTTTAGTTTTCTTTGCATTTAACAGAAGCTTTTTCTCACGTAGCTGATATTGTAACAAGGAGAATTCTGTTTGTAGGATTTCATGAGCAGCTGCAGGCGAAGAGTTGCTGACATACAAAACAGTGTCATCAGCAAAGAGGTGTACAGAGGAATTGGTGAGGGTTGAATCAATATTATTTATATAAATGGCAAAAAGGATAGGACCCAGGATAGAACCTTGGGGGACTCCTCTTAACAGTGGTTTTAATGGGATAGATCACCTTCAGCTTTTACCTGCTGTGACCTACCGGTGAGATAACATCTGAACCATTTAAGGAAGGTGATTGTAGCCAAGGAGTGCAGGGATGATAGTAGAAGCTCGTGGTCCACAGTATCGAATGCTTTGCTCAGATCCAGAAATACTGCACAGACATTATTCTTTTTATTTAATTCGGTTTGCCAGTCATTTGTGACCTTGGCTAGTGCAGTGATAGTGCTATGCTTGGCCCTGAATCCAGACTGAGCTGGATTCAAGAGGTTAGCATTGTCAAGATACTCCCTTAACTGGTTACTCACTAATTTCTCCAGCATCTTGGATAGCACTGGTAGAATGGAAATGGGCCTGTAATTATTAAGTTCCATAGGGTCCCCTGATTTTAGAAGGGAACCACTTGAGCTGTCTTCCACAGTGTGGGAATAGAACCAGGGTTTAGAGATAGGTTAAAGAGATGTGTTAGGGGACTGCAAGTACATGGGACTAATCTTTAGAAAGTGGGGGTCAGAGAGTCTGCCCTGCACTTTTTGGTATCTAGCTAGCCATAATAGGTCCTCTACTTGCTTCAACAGTATAGATTTGAAGCTGAAGGAAGAGTCAGCTCTCTGAACACCAGTGTAATGGGAGCTTAATTGTTCCCTCAGCAGGTTAGCTGGAGAGGTATCAAAGGCAAGGCCAGCCGTTGTGAAGTGGTTATTGAAGGCGTCCAGAATTTCCATTTTGCCAGTGATAGGGCCATAACTGTTGTGTAATTGAGTTGGAAGGGAGGTGCTAGCATCCTGCCCCACCATACCCTTGATGGTACCCCAAAACCTAGCAGGATTATGATAGGAGGAGTTGAGCTCGGCCAAGTAGAAGGCAGCCTTTGCATCCCTAACTTTCTTGGTGCATCTATTCCTGGCTTTCCTAAAGATCATCCAGTCATTTGCATTCTTGGTTTTTCTTGCCATTTTCCAGAGTTTGTCTCTCTCCAGCAGTGCAGCTTTGAGGTCAACTGAAAACCAACGACAGGATTTGTTATTTATTCGGATACTAGAGATTGGGGCATGGGTGTTGAGGGCATTTATTATAATGCTATTTAGCACCTGCTGAGATTTTTCAACAGAATGGGTAAAATAAAACTCTTGCCAGTGTGGAGAGTGAGCTAGATCATGCAAATATCCTTCAATATTGACGTTTTTTCTTGGATCTCCTCATGAGGAATTTTGCAGGGGTTGTTGTTTTGCTGGTGGATCTTACCCCTGCGATGGGGCAATGATCACTTATGTCACAGAGAAGCACTCCAGCGTGTGTGAATACATGTGGTTTATTCACTAGCATGATATCAAGTAGTGTGCTATTTACTATTCCTTGCATTAAGTCTTGTTGGCTCATTAATTAGTTGTGTGAACCCATATGTATCACAGAATGATACCAGAGGTGCAGCTGCCTGGGTAAGCCAGTTGAAATTCAGGTCACCTAGAATAATGACTTCTTCAGTGCTGGGCTTGGCAGATTCCCCAGGTGGGATAACAAGCTTGTGTTCAGCAGAGGGGTCTGTAGCATCCAACTAGCTGAAAAGCTGCTGTATTGAGGAGAGAGACTTTTAGGGATAGGCATTCAAATTCCTTGGGCATAGAGGTTGCAGCAATACAGGATACAGGTATACGGATTTTGCATATATAGCTTCTCCACCTCCCTTGTTTGGCGATCCGCTCTGAATAGCTGATAGTTGGGTAGGTTAACATCCCTGTCTGCTGTGGTGGGTTTGAGCCATGTCTCAGATACCATGAGAAAGTCTGGGAAGTATGGGCAACCCAGGCTTGTATCAGTGTAAGTTTTTCAATAGACTGCATACATTAATATGCAGAAAACTGAGGCCTTTAATTGAGGTTAGGTCTGATGGAGAGGTGATACATTCAGGGGTCAGGGTTGATTTCCGTTACCAATACAGAGCAATAGAAAGAGCAGGAGTTTCGTGAGGGCTGCCAGTGATAGGGAGAGGGCTGTCTTTGGTTCTCCTTCTCTTATTCTGTTGCCATTCTTTTGGGGTGCTCCACGTGGGTTAAGGAGTGTGTTGAGAACACCAAGTAGCAGTTTGGTGGTTAGGTATGTGTCTCCTTTTGAGGTCACATGCCACTGTGTCGATGCAGCAGTGGTAGGGCATATGTGAGGTTTGGCGTCAACCAAAGGGGATGGTTCAGAGACTGGCGGATGGATCACCTAGTTTGTGTGACAAGGACATCTTCTTTGTAGAACCCCATGGCTGTCAGTGAAGAAGTATCAGAAGTAAACTCCCATTGTGAGAGAGATATTGTTAGTTGGCTATCGGAGAGTAGTGAAGTTGCTGATTGGTTGGATCAGCAAGCCGCTGTGACAGTTTATTGGTTTAGGGTAATGCTGAGGCGGGGAAGAGATTTGACGGAAAGATGCCTATAAAGTAACACACAAGAGGGGAAGGGCGGGTGGGCAATTTTGCAGCTTTCAGTCCTCCTCGCTGTCCCTCGACCTCGTGGTTCCGAGTTGGCTAAGGTGCCGCCGACCGCCCGCTGGCGGAGCGAAGCCCCGGCGCTCAGCTGGGTGCTGTGGGGCAGGGATGGCAGGCGATTGGCTGTGGCTTTCCCGAGTCCTCCCTCACTGTCCCTCCTGGCCTTGTGGTTCCCTGAGTCGGCTAAGGTGCCGCTGACCGCCCGCTGGCGGAGCGAAGCCCCGGTGCTCAGCTGGGTGCTGTTGGGCAGGGATGACAGGCGATTGGCTGCGGCTTTCCTTAGTCCTCCCTCGCTATCAGAAGGCACAAAATCACAGTGGTGAGCCTCCAAAATGTAACCCCTAGGTGGCGCTATCCCAAGGGCTACTACCCCTGCCTGCTTGGCTAGGAGCAGGTTAAGGGGCCTGAGGTCTAAAAATGGGTGCCTCCACCCAGAGGTCAGGGTTGGTAGTGGTCAAGCTAACCAGGGCACAGCCCTCCAGGACACTGTAACCCCTCCTCTTTCCTCACTAGTGGCTGGAACAATACACAATAATCACTTTCACAATACCCCTGATACACCACACAAGTACCCACACTGTTTGCACTTACCACCAGGGCTTTCCTCTGGCTTGATCTTGGGAACCCCCTGCAAAATGAGGCTATACACAGCAAATAACAGCAGTACAGTACTCTAGCACAAACTGGAACCACTGTCAGGGTAAATGCAAAAAGAGTTAGATCTGATTTATTTAAGGGACTTAAACAAGGGAGGGGCGTAAACAGGTTAATTTGCTTAAAGGCTGTATCAGTCAAAGAGTTATGCATGCACTGCAGGGTCCATAAACAGTCAACACTCTAGGTACCCAGGTGAAGAAGAGGTGGGCTAGCCAGGATGATTGCCTGGGGTAGGCCAGTGTCGCAGCTGGTTGGGGCCCAGTGATGGAAGAAAACAACATGCACCACACACACTACTTGTAATCCGGAGCCGGAGGGCTCAGTTTGTGAAAGAAAAGAAACATCAAGACAATCAGATGACACACTTAGATTAAGCTATTGTTGCAGGGAGCTACCCTGATGGTTACTCACGATACCCAAGACTGGACACAGGCTGAACGAAAATTGAGGCTGCAGATTGTTGATTTGGAGTGCCAGGAGAAGCAGGGCCCACACGATTTGCCGAGGGCATCATTCCTGTTCAAGCGTGGAGCAGGGGGCTGATCCCCAGGCAGGTCTCTCGTCGATGGCTTTCTCTGTGCTGTGGGGTAGTCTGGCAGGGCCAGTGTGGCAAGGCCCAGGCTGTATGGAGATGAATGTGGATTCAGTCTGGTCGAGCTGGATACAGCTTCCAGCAAGCAGAACACAGTTCACACAGTGGGGAACCAAATCATGACCCACTCTAAACACACAGCACATTTACATGTAAGGAATTTTACCATACCAGGCAAACTGCTCTCCGGTCACAATCCCAAAGTCTGTGCACACACCAGGAGTTTAGAGGTAGCTGGAAATCCTGACAGGCCGATGCATTCAGCAAATCTTCGGTCTTCTTCAGGTTGATCCTGGTCACAACTCAGTGGCTTACTTTGTTCTCACAAACTTAGATTCAGCCCAAACTGATTCTCCTCTCCCTCTCAGGGGCAGCAGGCAGGCATGCAGGCCAAAACTCAGACCTTTCCACAGAGACTGTCTCGAGCTGTTGCTTCTTCAGCTCCCAACTTAGATCTGACTCAACTGTCAGCAAGCCTGGGTATTTCCCCAAGATCCAAAAGGTTCAGTTGGCTGATTCATCTATCAGTCACAACGGAAGCTCCCCCTTCAGGTGCAAAAAGGTGCCAATAGCCCCAAACTACAATTTCTCCAGATTCTGACTCCAGACAGCTCCTGTAGTCTGGCTTCATTTTAGGTCCCACCAGTACTGATTGGTCCAATTCGGCAGTCCTGGGCCAAAGTGGTGGGGATAAACAAAACAGCCCTTGCTGCAAAAAAGGCAGGTTAGACAAACTACATTATCATTATCACTCTAAATGATTTTCAGCAAATAGTTGCATCTTTCAACAGAGCTCCCTCTCAGATTACTTATGACTGCAATCCAGGCAGCTCTTAAAGAGACTGTACACAGAGGCTATACAGACACTCTCTGGCAGTCACATTTAAACTGCTAAAACGCAGGACACCAGCCTGGCAGTGAGCATTTCGGCAAGCTCAAGGACGAGTTTTCTGGAACTCCCATTTGTAGGGGGGTTACAGCTATATAATTTCTAAACAAAAGGATCCCAATATCAGTTACATTTCCACATAATGATTTGCATATATTTTTATACCAGCAGATATGCAAGGGAGGAAAAAAGCAGAACAACAATGGAAGACTGAGAGATAGCGAGAGGCAAATAATTGCGAGACTGTCGGGGTGATCAAATCCTAGGTCTCACAGGAAAATCTGGTTGCGCAACCAGACAGACAAATAGACAGGAAAGGAGAGAACAGAACAGATCCATTCAAACTCTTTCCATAACTACTGAGACAGGGTCCTATTCAACCCTGTCACAAAGCCAAAAACATTTTCTCTTTTTAAAGCCCTTTTCTTTTGTGTTTTAGGGCAAACATTTTATAAAGTTCACAATTAATAAAATTGTGATCTGGATCCAGGCACTTCAGACAAAGCCTGTGGCTTGTGAGTGTAAGCCAGAGTCCAAATAGGGTCTCTAGTGGCACTATAGGTAGGGAATTGTGGGCAGACTAGGTGGGCCAGGCGGTCCTTATCTGCCATCAACTTCTGTGTTTCAGTCTGCCTTTGCCAGGAAATGAAAGCAGTTTATACAGTTTCTGAAACATGTGGATTCTGTTCTCTTTTTAGGTCTATCAGACGTGCAAAACACTAAAACCTATAAAATATTCACTTTCAATTCATAATGCAGACTAAATGACACCTAACTATACATTAACATAACAAACGTAGAATAAAAATATAAAATAGAGAAGAACGGAAGACTGGAGCTGACTTCGGAAAGGACTGCGCTCTTCAGTGGAGAAATAAATCTTTTTTTTTTGGCCCCCTTACTCACCGCCTCAGACTCCTATCTTCGGGGAATCCCAATGCCATGTGCACTCCCATAGGTCCGCCCCAGGTACCTTCCTCTGGGTGCTGGTGAGCCTGCCCCCATCCTGCCTTGGTTTACCTCCCAGGCGGGGAGGAGAGAGACCCCCACTAGTCTCCTCCAGTCCTTAAGTGTGTGTCGGGAGGCCTCATCAACCCCTTCTATGGAGCCTGGTTCTGGATTTTCTCTGGACGGCCAGGTCCCATCTTCAGGTGCCTGATGCGGGTTTTTTTCCGCTTTTCTGGTCCCGGCCCTCAGGACATTGGCATGCTAGGGAAGCCTAAGAGCTGGGCACATCATGATGTGCCAGCTCTCCAGATCCCAGACAATGTCCTCCCACCCCACTGCAAGCTGTCTCACTGCACCTCCACCTGTGGTCACCCAGGTGGTGGTAAAGCGGCAGGACTTGCGATCCACCCCTCCCCAGAGGAGGAGAGCAGCCTCTAGATGCACAATTCTACCTCCCCCCAGCCGGCCCTCCAGCCTCCCGAGTCCGTTCCCGAAACTGGGTTGCTGGCGCTGTGAGCGGTAGCCCTACCGCTGCACCGGCGGGCCAGCTCTAGTGGAGAAACAAATCTGATGTGAGAAGAGGGGAGCATGACCGCAGTGCAGATTTTGAACTTTGATTCTAAATCTTTTAATTAGCATATCGTTCTCACTCTGGAGCAGCACACTCCTGCGGACTGATGCAATTTATAAGCCATCTCATTGATGGATTCCTGTTATTTGACCACGAGTAGAAAAAAAACCCTCAGTGTTTGCCAAAACTAGGAATGGGCTTCCTGTGTTGATGCTAATGTGCCTAACTTTGTGGCAGGATCTGATGAACCTGAAATTTTCAGGTTTTAAATTTTTGTTGTTTTTCTATTTTTCTTCCCCCCAGAAAGCATCTTAAATTGGATTTTTTAAATATTTTTGACACACTGTAAGTTTACAACTACCTGACAAATTCTTATCAGATCTGTAGGGCTTAGCAATCTTGCAACAGAAGGTGTGCATGAAAATTTTCCAGTTCCTAGGCCTAAAGACAGCTGAGTATCAAGCAGCCAAATACTGGCATTTGACATCAATGTGCTTACTCAACCCATGCTACTGTGCCAGTAAATTAAGCTAAAAAAGGCTGGTATTATGTATTTTCTTAAAATGTACAGTCATCACACATTGACAGAGACTTCAAAATGCATGTAAATCTTAAGGAAATCTTGCTGTTTGATGGGGGGGGATGGAGGGCAAGGAGTGGCACACTGTACTAGTATGCCATCCTGAAAGCAGTGTGAATGTGAATGGCAGAAGCCTTGGAACATGGTACAGTATGTGATCTGCAGACGCTGGTGACAGAAGCCCCGACTGGAACTGACAGCCGTGACAGAAACCTGGGCAATGCAACACCTTGACTGGGACCTACCAATCTTAGGCTGCACCCTTCACAGGCAGGACAGGGCAATAGGTGTTGGGGAAGGGGGTGGCTATCAGGGAAGGCATCAAAGCCACTGAGGACAGTGACCTGATAGGGAACATCACCATAAAGACATTGTGGGTGCAGATGGAAGCTATAAAAAGGAGGAAGTACTTTTTGGAGAGAATTGTGGAAAAGAGGAAGACTGCCCAACAACATAGTCTATGCAACAATGTTGGTAGGATAGACACATGGGGGCTAGTGGGGGGAGAGGAAAAAGAGGGAAGGGGGGACAAGTGACCATTAGGAGGCTCAGTCCCAGTGATTAGGTTAGAGTAAAGGGCAGACTGCCCAATCTGGCCATCTGCTGGCAATTTTCTAAGTCTGATAAAAATAGATAGATTTGTCTTTCTAAAAACCAAAGCGCTGTACAAAAGAGAAAAAATATACGTCATAGACAAATGCAAAATAAAAACTAACAAATATAAGCAGATAAAACATAGTGTTATTAATATCATAATTTGTAGCCTAGAACGTAAGTATAAAACATACAATGCAGAAGATGGTTTTCAGTTCCCTGCTAAAAAGCTTGTATGAAAAACCAAGTTTTCAATCTACTTTTAAAAGTGGCCACAGAGGGGGCAGTCTGAATATCCATAGGAAGGTTGTTCCAAAGCAGGGGAGCAGTTACTGGAAATGCATTTCAAGTAGTACTGTATTGAAAAACAAGATGCATTCCCTAACATATGATACACTATTGGGAAATGTGTTCTTGCATACAGAGATTTAAAGGAAAAACACTTTAAGAGCGAAGTTCAATAGCCTTTTGCAATTTTACACAGTATTAGATCCAGTTAGTGCTCTTCTGCTGTGAAATGCCAGGTCATGTTATTAAATACCAGTGTATTTTGTACCAACTCCAAGAACAGGAAAGATTATAAATTTACCAGCAGGGTTTCTGCATGGCTTGATATTTTGAGCCAGTATCCCACCATGAAGTAAGTTTAAACCATACGGATACAGTGAGGGAAAAGCTGAGCTTATAAAAAGTTTCCCTTTTTTTCCAGCTTAAATATTTATTGCTTTGGTTTTCTACACAGATGGACCTTCTGGAATTGATGCTATCCAAACAAACTGCCTGGTCGGCTACAAACAATTCTCCCTCTAAGGACTCCGTTGATCATGGTCGATTGAACACTGTCTCAGATAAAACATAGGATGCCTTTCAACTGTGGACGCTGAATAAAAAAGAAAGTGAACTGAGAAAAAAAAATCATTACCCACAGAGGGATACACGATTCATCACTAAAGTGACAGTCTGTAATCTTAGTTGACAATAAACATAAGTTTGATGTTGCTCAAAAAAACTAAGGAAATATAGTACAGTCCTGGGCAAAGTAATATCATAATTACATGTATGTATCATTTTATTTACACAAGAAATATTAATCCTTTTTAAACGAATTTGTGATATACCAGGTACTAAACTGATAACAGTCCTATTCAGTTTACAATCAAGTTCTTTATCAAATATGTGCCAGATACAATATGACTTCAAAAATCACATTCCTTATATCTGAAAATAATAACTAATGAATCTTTAGGTTGTAAGTTTGATCATTGAGATAATGTTTGTTGAAACAATAAACTGACAGCAAGAGAAAGTGAAGTGTTTCATTTGATATC
Source organism: Neoceratodus forsteri (assembly GCA_016271365.2). Lineage (NCBI taxonomy): Eukaryota > Metazoa > Chordata > Ceratodontiformes > Ceratodontidae > Neoceratodus > Neoceratodus forsteri. Next base: position 324,790,727 of record CM057454.1, on the reverse strand, counting down.
ATGCTTGCTAATGTATACTCTCATGGAAGTGTGTTAAAGTTAAAGTAGCAGTGCATGATACTGGTGAAAATTTTGACCGATACTTTTTTATTCTGTTTTATTGTATCTCCTGTCTTCTATGATACTTTTCCCCCTCCATTTTGAGTCTGCTGTAGCACTTTTTTAGTTGAAACAATAAAAGAAGCACTCCTTCTGATATGGCTTGGACTAGGTTGTTGTTAGTATTCTCAGTTGTATTTGAACAGCCGGCCATTAACATCACTTTTTTTGTGGCTGAAATGAACTAACATGCAGCAGACTGTGCCCCCTGACCTTATGGAACAATAGGTATACAGAAACAGCCGAGACTACAGATGAAAACCTGGTCCAAACCATATTAAAATGAGCGTTTATTTTATTATTTCAAATGTAAAAACACAACTGCCTGGCTGTCCCAGTGGCATAGAGGACAGAGGCATTGGGCTTCGCACCTCTGGCCATGCCAGTGAGCTGGGTTTGGAAACAGACATGGGTTGCTTGGGGGAGGGAGGGAGGATCGAGTCTCCCCAGGGCAGCTGTCCATCCTTGGAGAGGGGGATAACATGCCTCTGCTCATCTGCCTCCTGTAGGAATCTGGGTGGCAGCACAGTGGGGTCATACAGGGAGAGGTACTCCAAAAGCAGGATGCTGGGGGTGCCTTTATGGAGGCAGAGTACAAAACTGCCAAAGCAGGTTCAAAATGGGGTACAAAAGTTGTCATACAAGAAAGGAGATAAGGAGCAATCCAAAATGGAATAAAATGTAGAAGTCAGAATGTTCACCGTAACATGCACTGCTTCTCTGAATAGCAGACTTGAAGTTTATTAATAGTGTAGTAAATTTTTAATTTCCATCCATTAAAATACGGATCTGCAACAGAATAAAACCATCAAAACCTGGAGAGACATGGTGCACAGAAAGAGACGCACGTTCTTCATACAGAGAACAGGCTTTAATATTTGCTTTCTTTCTAGTGACTCATAAAATGTTGGCTTAAAGTGCCTTTGAGAAACACAAAATCTGCACTTAGAAATGCTTTTGACACAGTGTGGAAGTCTGATTGGAATGATCTTGATGTTCTAACTGAAAAAGTGTGATCTTGTAGTGTATGTACACCTCTAGTGTTAGTTTAAACAGTAGTGGCACTATGTACATGCTTTTTCAAATTCCAACTATACTTCTCATTTTTAGAGGACAAAGCATAAATGTTTAAAACCTTACAGAGATTGGTATAGGCCCCCTGATGGCCCAGTGGTACGTGTTCCTTTACCATGTCAATAAGCTGGACTCATGTCTTAAAGAACTACTGCACTGTCTGAAATTAGAAATTAGTAGTTAACTATTATGTTTTCTATTTGAGGTATGTTTTCTTGTCACATTTGCTAGTTAGAAGATTTTCTACCAGCCAGTACCAGGTGTGATGTGTGTGAAAGCACTCTGCCTGGAGGCTGGCATATCTAGTTCTGTTCCTTTCGCACCTCATCAGCATTGTGACCTCAAGGTGTGTAACATCCAGCTGCTGAGAATAGGTGTGTAACATCCAGCTGCTGAGAATGAACTGCTCACCTGCTGCCAGCTTGGTCCAGGCTGTCATGAAATGGGTGGCAAGGCCATGCTGAACATCCACTTCAGACTGCCCCTAGGTGGCCATGAGGAGGAGGGAGTCACGCAGACAGGAATCTGTGGTCCTAAGTTTGAAGAGAAATCTGGTCACTGACGAGACTCTATGGTGATACATGTTGCAGTTGTGTATTGCATCCAGTCCTGTGTTAATAGGTATCAGAGTGTGGTGGGTGGGCCTCCTCACAGCCCCAGTTCTTGTTGGTTGGCAGTTCTTATGGTTGGGCCGTGTCTCATGGGGTAGTATGGAAGACAGAAAAGTTACTGTAACAAAAGCTTTTCTTCTAATGGATAAGAACAGCCAGTCAAACTTGTGCATCGTCTTCACGAGGAATATGGAACTTAGAATCTTTTTTCTTGTTGTTTAGATGCTCCCTCTCTCTCTCTCTCTCTCTCACTGTGCTGGTCTGGAGCCTCCCTGCATTTCAATGATAGGTATTTGAGCTGAACATGCCAGGAGATACAAGACCTAATGTGAAAAATATTCCAACTGCAGCTCCTGGACTAGATGTACTGTGGTCCAAGAACCCACTCGCGTGCAGCTGCTGTCATTTCTCTCAGTTGAGGGCTGACACCAAATGATAACCCTCTCTTGGTGTGGGGGGGGAGGGCAGGCATAGCCCAGAGATACCCTCTGAGTCTAGGGGTAAGATGTATCGACTCTCCAGAGGGTTTCCTGCAACATCGATACCCCAAATATTTGCATATTTACACACAACCTTATTTACACTCCATGTACTTTACTATGGTTTCCTTTTCTGTCAGAACTAAAGTAAATCACACTGGCCAAAGGATTAGTTGTCAGGTTTACCAACTTATTTACAATTACACATATGGGAACAGTCCATGAACCCGCTCTCCTTGTCAGCACTTTAAGACAGGTTTGATCCTGACCCTGGACATAAGTCAGGAGCATAGGGTCCCTTGGTTAACATTTTACCCTCTACACATTCCCAGGAGCCCCATAACTCCTCTTGTTCCTCGCAGTTCATGAGAGGGCGAGTTTATACCTCGGGACAGAGCCTTTGTACGCCATCTCTGAATTTACCAGCTCTCCCACATTGCTATACTCTTCACAGCATCAATGCAGCTGGTGTGCAGCAGGCAGCACTGCTGTAGGGACTTTTACTCATGCTCTCCTGGCTGATGCCCAACCCGGTTGTGGATTCCTCACATCAACCAGTTCCATACTCTCACCAGATGGTGTACTGAGCACCAGCACATACCTCATTCTGACTTTTGGCAGCACCTGCCAATCTCCCCATTTTGCCAGATGCAGCATCTCCAATGTCCATCCCAGCTTGGGATTCTCCACACAGATAGTTGGCCCATCTCATAGCTCTATAAGTAGCTCCATCTCTGTCACCAGACCTCTCACCGTCTTTAGCACAGCTAGCAGCATCTCTCAGGAATAGGACCAAAATTGCCACCCAGAAGTTGAAACCTGCTTTGGTGACATCCTGTGTGTGTGAAAAGTCCACTGGGAAGTTCCTTTGAGGGTCATCCCCTTATGATATGCACATCCTCCCAGTGTCTCTCTTATTCTCCAACCGGAATTAAGGGTGATCTACACTAAATGGACCTCAGACCCCAAATACTCGGTCATCGCTGCTGTCCTGGTATCTGTCCCTGCAGGCTACTGAAGGACTAGACAATGGGAATCCAGCAGCTGTTTCAGGTCTGAGCCCTTGCCTTCTCAGGTAGCCTGGCAAGTGACTAGAGGCAAGGATGTCCCGAAGACACACCTGTACCTCCTATCGCTCTTCCTTCTTTTGTTTCCAGTTCTCTTTTTCCTCACCTATGCTGCTGGCCAAGACCTCCATCGGTTGTCTCCTAGTATCTGATCCTGCCTGACTGAGATCTTCCCTTGCTGGAAGCGCAGTCCATCAGCATCTCATCTGCTTGGGGCAACCCATCAGCTTGTGTCCACCAAGGCAGGGCTGCCTTCAGTGCCTCACAACTCCTGTACATATATCTACTTTCCCCTGCAGGCGAATATGAAGGCCAAAGGGATGGTGGCATCCAGAAGGGTGGGATTCAGTGATGGGTGCTGTGGCAATGAAGCAACTTCACCTGCCTAGACAGTGGGGTTTTTCCCTTCTTGTGTATAGTTCCCCCTGATGGGAGCGGACATGCAATGGCATCATGGGACGCCATGCATACTCCCATGTATAATGCAATGACTCCTGCTGCACCCTACCAATCCCAGTATTCACCAGGGTTCTAGGCTCAGTACCTCCAGGCGCCACCAGGAGATACACTATTACCAGAGCCCTGTATCTGCCCACCCTGGAGGAGGTGAGCTGTCCATCAGACGTAGAGATGCAGCGAATTTAAAATTCGCTTCATGGGCACTTCGCGTTGCCACTCCACTACGCAGAGTGGGCGATACAAAGTGCTCAGTTCACCTTGTCATTACCACTTCGCGTTGGCATAATGAGAATGCGAAGTAAGGCGAAGTCATTGTTTTTAATGGACTTTGCGTTCCTCATTATGATTCTAAGTGATCCACTTGGTGTTTCAGACTTGGCAGCCCCACCACAGATCACATGGCTTACAGTACTGTAAGTCACATGCTCTCTAGCCAGGCAGGAAGGAATGGAGTCACACAGACAGTTTCACTTTCTCCTGTGCAGACTGAGAGAGAGGAGTGTGTGTGCACTAGAGAGAGGAGTGTTTTTTTGATTGCAGAGAGAGTTAAAATTTGATACTTAACCCAACAGCTTTTTTAAAAGCTACATTTTTTTGTCTTTTCTGTACTGTTTTTTACTTAATTTGTTGTTTCTGTAAATTTTATTTTTCTCACCTACTTAGTTGTTTGTCTGTGTGTGTGTTGTGCTTGTGTCGTGAGATGGAGCAGGGTGAGGGAATGTCTGGGGCGGAGGCAGCTCTAGGAGAGTGTGGTAGTTCACGTTGTCGTACCGTGTGCATGCGTGGCGGGCATGGGCACCCATTTGTGTTGGACCACTCTAAATTTATGAGTGTCCAACCCCCGGAAGCAGGACCAGCACTGCCTCCTGACTCTGAGGCAGTTCAACAACCACCACCACCACCACCAAGTCCAGCACAAGGTCCTTTGGAGCAGGATGTGCCTGTTCCCCCCCAGGCCCAGGTGTGGATCCCACCATCAGAACTGTTGAACAGTGTGAGCAGCCTACTGCCAGTTCATCTGGCCCTCCCCTGCCTGTTCCTGGTCCTCCCCGCACCTCCGTTGTTTGGCAGTTTTTTTACTGTGTCGGGGGGGACAGCAGTGTGGTTAAGTGTTGCCTATGTGCAGTGGAGGTGCGCCGTGGCCCCCGGGGGAGTCACCTGGGGACTAGGGGCCAGCACACCCATATGCTTAATCACCACCAGTTGGAGTGGCAGGCTGCCACAGAATGGACCATATCTGCACCTGCTGGCCATTCCGTGGCAGAGGGGTGCCACTGTGCATAGCGGGCACGGCATCCCTAAGAAGAGGAGGGCCACAGTAGCACCTGTTGCTCCACCAGCACCACCACCACCACCACCACCACCACCAGGTCAGCCTGTTGAAGGAGTGGACGCCAGAGAAGTGCGTGTAACACTGTCTGACTTGGCAGTTCTCTGGAGTGCTGTTGAGATCAGCGAGAGGATGAGTGCTGTGGAGCAGCGGCTGGATGACATAGGGGGACATTAGCTTCAAATCATGTCCATGCTGGAACTGCTGCTGGATCACCATAGGATCTCACATTAGTTTTGTTTCCTCACACCATGTTCCCCCCCCCCCTTCCTTGCTGTGCCATAAAATGTATTCCTCCACCATCCCTGACCCTTGTACTTAATTATGCCTTTTTTTTGTTGTCTTCAGTATGCGTTACACTTTGTATTCTGGGGTCCCTTCCTTCTGTTAAGTGTCTGTGTGTTTTGTTTATGTGCGCTGTTTTGGTGCCTCATTTTTCTGCATCTGCAAAAGGCATCTGTCTTGTGTCCAGAAAATTGATAAGTGGTAACGCAGTGAAATGAGACTGTTTCAGCACATACAAAGTCCCCCAGAATTTATGGTGCAGTCAGTCATGTGCACAACAGTGGCACAGAGTCCCCAGATTTTTTCTGCAGGCCCAGAATGCATCCTCCATGTGTCCAGAAAATTGACAAGTGGTAACCTTTCACACTCAGTCATGCGCACAGCAGTGGCACAGAGTCCCCAGATTTTTTCTGCAGGCCCAGAATGCATCCTCCTTGTGTGCAGAGAAGTGAAAAGTGATCATCTCAACTGGATTGAAAGGTGCCCTTTGGATGTACAGTAATAGTAGCCTTGGTGAGTAGATATATATATATATATATAGTTGTGTATTTTGTACGTGATGATGAGGGGGGTTGAACTTGACATGGACATGTATTCATGCTATTGTTCGGCATCACACACAGGTGGCTCCGTCTCTGAACTATTGCTGTGCATCGTCCAGTGCTCAATGAGAATTTTTTGCACTTAAATGGAACTGGATATCTCTCAAGCACATGAAGGTAAGTATTTCTTTTTTTTTGGGGGGGGGAGATCATATTTTCAGTTTTGTCTGTAATGGTTTGTTATTATTTTATTTCTTCACAGATTTCATCAGCATTCTTTTGGAGTCCGGTTCTTAATGATGGTCATGGTCATAGAATGAAACGACTTCTACGTGTTGCATGTGTGCCCAAGCTCGGGTCGGGGAGGGGTGTGCCTGATCATGTTGATGAACTTCTTTGGATAAGGCCACTTTGACAGAACAACAAAGTATCACGGATTTTCCTAAAAAAAAGAAATGAATGACTTCTTAAAAGTCACAACTTCATTGTTATGTGTCCCTCCCTGGTTCTCAGATCTCAATCCCTATTGTCAACTAAGTTACATTTCAGAGATACATCTGGTCAAGTACTAAGACAACCTGTTGTTTGCAATATTTGCAGCAGTCTTTACAAAGCAATGAAACGAATGAAATAAAATCTTCATACTTACCAGAATGGATTTCACATGGACATTACATTGCTTCCTCTCTGTCTGTATGGTATAGCTACAGCATCTTTCCCAACGAGTAATATTACCGATGCAGCCTGTTTTTGTTCTCCTGTAAAAGAAACAAAATAAGTGTACTGTATGTGTTTTGCCACTGTGGCTCTGAAAAGCTACAGAAAACAAAACAGACAACTTAAGGAAGTGAGGCAGCATAACAAACATGAGTGCACATACTCACTTTATAGTTTAAATATTAAGAAGCTGGAGGTGGTGGTGGTGCACTGGTAGACTGGTGGTCCATGGTGGGCAGACAGACTCATGGTGGCAGCAGACTTGGATAACATCAGTCCCGGTGGTGGTGGTGGTGGTCCATGGGGGGCAGACAGACTCATGGTGGCAGCAGACTTGGATAACATCAGTCCTGGTGTTGGTGGTCCAGGGTGGACAGACAGACTCATGGTGGCAGCAAACTTGGATAACATCAGTCCCAGTGGTGGTGGTCCGGGGTGGGCAGACAGACTCATGGTGGCAGCAGACTTGGATAACATCAGTCCCGGTGGTGGTGGTAGTCCATGGGGGGCAGACAGACTCATGGTGGCAGCAGACTTGGATAACATCAGTCCCAGTGGTTGTGGTCTGGGGTGGGGCACACCGCCTTTTAAATACTGCAGTTAAAACCTGCCAACATAACCACATCATCATCCTCATCAAAGAAAACTGCCTCACAGTCATCGATGTCTGAAGTCTGACCACTGGGAAATTCTTTCTCCATTGTGTCATCATCTACATCAGTGGTGGGCCGTTTCAGGCAGCCACTGCCAGTGCCACCAGGATGCTCCATTTCCACATCAGCAAGACCACCATGACTAGGCCGGGGTACGAATATACCGAGGTTGCAATCTGTGCTGGTATGTGCCTCTCATACATTTTAATGAATGTTAGCAAACTGACACTTGCAGGAGACAGGTTTGTCTGACGATCCCTGACTATTGCACCTGCTGAGCTGAATACCCTCTCAACACTTACACTGGAGGGTGGGCATGTGAGGTACTTCAGTGCCACTGCAGTCAGCTCTGGCCATTCACTGACCTTTCCACTCCAGTACAAAAGAGGATCTTCACTTATTGTCAGATGCCTGTTTTCAGACAAATATGACTCAACCATTCTCTGTGCCGCACTAAGTCCAATTGTTGATGCCTCAACCTGTTCCCCGGAATCATTGATGTCACAAATACACACTTGGGACAAAGCCTCCCAAAGCGGGTTGATGCCAGCCACTTTGGATGACAGACTACCGGTAACTACAGTCCCCTTACCCTTGCATGATATGCTTGCTGGTCCTCTAGCTACACCTTCAGCTGGATTATGCTGTTGAGGTTTACAAACCTTGACACGTGACTTCTGTGCTCCATGAACCAAGCGAACCAGTTGACCACTGATATTTTTTACCTGTTCAGGCCCTCCCTCCAGTACTGATGCAATTCCACATCTGTATCGTGGGTCCAGCATTGTTGCCATGGCAAAGTTGTCACTACGCTGAATGCTCACAATGTGACGATTCTGGTCAAATACTGTCAGCATGTGTTGCAGCAACATACTGCTACCACTGTCTCTGGCAACATCAAGGCTATGCTGTACATTCACCAATGTCTGCCTCATCACCCGTAGCAGTGGAATTGATCAGCTAATGGAGGCAGACTCGCCACTCACTGCCTGTGTGGCATGTTCAAAAGGCCACAAAATTGTTATTACAGAGTCCATGAGGCGCCACTGTTCAGTCGTCATAGACATGGAGGCCCCAGAACTGTCACGGCTAGTGTGCATAACAAGATATTCTGTGATGGCTTTGTAATGGAGTTCCATCGGGTGACAACTTCCAGCTTCAAGCGGTGCTGAGGCAGGCTGTTTTGTATCTGCAACTGCCACAGTTGGTCACAGGCCTTTCCAGATCTTGAAATGTGACAGCAGATATGTCGTGCAATGGTCAGCATTTCCTTTATGTCAGGGTGCTGCAAAAACTCCTGAACCACAAGATTTAAACAGTGGGCCATGCATGGAACATGAAAAAAAAACACCATTCATGATGCATTTCACCACATTTGACCCATTGTCACTTGCTATGAACCCAGCTCTCAGGGACACAGGGTTTAGCCATCTGTCAATTTCAGTCAGTACCATGTCCAACATGCTCTCACCAGTGTGTGAACAGGTCACACTGCGCATAGCAATTGTTGCATGCTGGCAAATTCCAGGAAGATTGCTACCGTGACAATCCACCTTCCTGCACTGATTATTCACACTACCAGCATCACAAACAACCCCTGGCACCTGCGCCCAGTGTGCAGTTATACACAGATATGAACTCCCCGCTGTTTTGCCACTTGTCTACATATCCATACTTAAATGGAGGAATGGAGAGGAGGAATGTTGAAGGGCACGTCTTACTGAGTCTGAGACAGTGCGGAACAACTCAGGAACAGCACGGGTAGAAAAGTATGTCCTGGATGGGACTTTCCATTTTGGACAGGCACGGGCAGCAAACTGCCGGAACCCAGAATTCTCCACAAAGGAGAAGGGCAAATGATCAATTGCCAGCATTTCCGCTACAGCAGCATTATGTTCACGTGACACTGTATGATTGGGGGGGTACTTCAGCTTATGCGCAAAAACACTCTGTAACGTGGGCTGACTTAAACGTTTTACAGGGTGTGTGTTGGTCACAAATGGTTGTGCTCTGTGGTGAATGGCATTGGCAGGGGGTGGAGTGTGGACATTTGATGAAGACAGTTGCACAGGTGATGATGACAAACCCAGAAATGATGTTATTTTTTCGGATTTGCCAACCGGGGTTGATGTACCACTTGCACTAGACATACTGCATTCACCACCACCACCACAAAAACTGCTACTCTCACCAGCATTGGACAACATTTCAAAGTCATTATGGTCCTCCACCTCATCATGCCTGTAGTAATCCTCTGCTCTTATTGCCGCACTACTGCACACGTTTAATTTCCTACTGGGCTTAACAGTCATGGAAGGGGATAACATGCTGGCTATGGTTGCCGCCGGTGATACGGGTGAACACCCAAGTCTGGTATTAGCTGTCAGCTTGTGCTGGGTCCACAGAGCCAAGTGCCTATTCTTAAGATGCGTATGCTGTCCTCCTGTCCCAAGATGGCTCCCCTTTTTACCTCGACTCACACACATGGCAAACCTGGCAGATTGCAACTGAATCATCATTTGCATCTTGAACAAAAAAATCCCAAACAAGGGACTGTGATGCTCTGCTTTTAACATGTCCATGATGATGTGGCTTATTTAAGTCTGTTATTTTAAGCACTAAAGTGGGGGGGGCACGTGATGTTTCTGGCACTACACACCTGGACTGCAACTGACCACCACGACTACCTATCATATTGAGTACTGGGTCGTCATCATCATCATCATCCACTAAAACGGTACATCACAAGTTTATACGGGTGGGGGGATTACTGCAAACAGATTAAGAAATTTCAGACACAGCCACTTTTAATTTCTTTTTCTCCGGTTCCCAGCTGGGGTCAATTAAATCATCATCATATTCATCAACGTCACTGTCACACACATCCACATCCACATCTTCTGCTTGGATGCTAACATGTGGATGTGAATGTTGCAACAACAGCAACATCATCATCATCAGCATCTACACTACCATCACCTAATATTTTTTCACCACACTGTGAATCACTGTTGCATGGAAAATGAGTGACGTTAAGTGCCACGGTGGATGGAATATCACATTGTATGCTATTGTTTACATGATCATCAGAATCAGGTTCAGTTAATGGGATGTTACTGGGAAGTATGACATCATCTACGCTGTCACTAACTTGCACTGCTTCACACTCAATATGTTTGGATACGGTACACTGGTCGGAATTAGAACTTGACGCAACAATGCTAATACTACCTCCACCACCACTAACACTAGTAACACTAACACTACCGGCTAGGAAAATATCATCTCCTCCAACTATCAGTGAAGCTACTGATTGGGCTGTAAAAAACATTGCAGGAGAAATATCTTTCCTCACATCACCAATGCACTTCTCCATCCGCGTACTACTACCACGCCCACAGACCCTCTTACTGCCAACATTGCCATGGCCAGAAACAGCTTTACTTGCACACCTCTTTGCAGGCATTTTGGGGGATCAACCACAATATTATTACCAAATTCAGATTTTGATACATTCACTTTCTGACTGGAGGGTCGCTACTATCGCTAGCTGGATGTGAAGCAAAATAAACAACTGTGGCTTCAGCAACAGATAAGGGGACTACTGTGTTGTGACACTGTCACGGAATTAAAACAACTTCAGTAACCAGTGGTGCTGATGGGGTCAGAAAAACAATCCAGTCAGGTAAAAAATATCTTTTCAACATGGGGGGGCACTGAATACAGACAGTGCTGATTTTTACAACACTACAAGCAGCAACACTAAGAACAGAGAACACGATCGCGGTACAAAATCAGGCAGCTACAGTGGATAGCAGGTTCAAACTGCTATGCTTAGTTGCTCTTACACTGATCTGTGTCACAAATTTTAAAAGGTGTATTATATTTGATGCACGCAACACTGCACACACAACACAGAACACTTTGTGTACAATGCTGAATGAGGAATGTGATGCAAATGCAAAAGTTCAGTGTACTCCGTGCCACGTAATGTAAATTTGTAATTTAAACAACCTGACCTTATGAAATGCTGCACCACATTCACACAATAAGCAGCAAGAAAATTTGTATTATCATTGATAATTTTACTATGTGTACAGTAACACAGTCAGTTATATAACAAAAATATTGCCAAAACACAAATAAATCACTAGTTCTCCAACTTAAATCTACCTACACACAGATACGCCCCTCCCCTACACAGCACACTTCACTGTCTTTCACCACACACACTCAATGTTGTAAATTTACATTCAAAATCCACACACAAACAAAAATGCTCTATGATGTGAGCACAGGAGGGTTTCCTACAATCGATGAACTACAGTTGGATCTCCCCCAAAAAAGCAAAAATGCTTTTTGAACAGCTTTTAAAAGATTCCTACAGACAGCTATCAGAGCACACTGTCTCCTACTCCTTCCTACTCATACTACCTCGAACTGAAGCTATGCAGATTAATATAGAGCCCATGTGACCTGAACTCCCATGAATCCCTGCAAAATCCTCCTTCGGAGCTCAAAAACAAGGCAAAGTGAGGTGAAGTGAACTGCCACCAATGTACTTCACCTTAAAAATTGAAAGAGAAGTGACCAGTGGAGGCGGAGTAACATGAAGTAGCTGTTTTCAATGCACTTCGCGTTCCTCACTATAACGCGAAGTACTCCGCTTCACATTGCGGAGCACTCCGCAAATCCGCCTTTGCTCTTCGAATCACTTCGCGAAGCGGATTGAGCCCACTTCGCCCACCACTAATCAGACACTCAAGCATCCTCCCCACGGCTGGCTCTCCTATGCTCCGTGCTTGTTCCCAAACCCAGGTCATTGGCATTGTAAGCGGCAGCACTACTGCTGCTCTGGCCACTCTTCTATCTTTAGCAATACATTTTTTTATTGTCATAAAAAATAATGACAAAAATTACTCACCATAATAATAATAATGTTTCCTCTAAGGGGTCTAATAATGATTCAAAGAAGTCTCCATCAACTCGCACCTCAGATGCTGCCCCAGAGACAAAGCTGGAATTTGGAACCCTTTTCAAACTTGGCACTTCATTCACACTCCCTCTAGTGTTCTAACATCAGATTTGTTGCTGAAGAACAAAGGGAGCAGTGACCACCTATGTAAACTATCGTGATATACTTATATCCCTTAATGAATTAAGAATAATAGTGTCACTCTTTTAAAATTTGAGAAAATTGTAAAGTTTGTAACAATAAATGATCAAGCCATTTTAAAACACAACTGATGCTGGCCCGGTTGTGCTGAGGGTTGAGGCGCTGGACGCCTTACCTCGTGCCACACTGGCGATCTGGATTTGAGAATGACCTTGGGGTTATCAGAGAGCCGGCATGGGGGGAGGGAGCAGGACTGAGCAGCCAAAAGGCAGTTCTCCTCTCCCAAGGTGGTCATTACCCCCCCAGTTCCACTCCCACTGGGTGGAGGTCTGGTGGGTAGCATAGTTGGGGGGCAGCAGTGTAGTGGAGGGCACCCCAGGGTGTGGCATGCCTCCACACACGCACACGTGCATGGGGGCGGGGAAAAAGCCGATATGAATCTATATAGAAAAAAAACAACTGATAACTTGCAGAACCCTATATACTAAGGTTCTAGAAGGGAAGGTACAGTATATGCAGGCAAATAATACAGTAATGCACACCCCACACAGTTATTGTGCTCAGATATCCAGGTTCCCATCCCACCCCCTCAATGGATCGATGGGAAATGTTTTTTGGCTCATGGCCAATCAGCTCCACCTGTAGTGAGTCCTGAGACAAGAGGGACTCAGTAGTGAGTAGCTGGAAGCCAGTGGCAACTCCTCCAGCTGGTGTGGGTACACAGGCTTGTGAATGGATAAAAGGTGAGTGTGGTTAACCTACAGAAGGAGAAGGGTGAAAATAGTAGGTAATAAAAAATCCTGCTACGCCACTATAGTTAGGGTTGAGTAGGCTGTTTAATATTAAACCCCTAATGTTGCCACCTTAATAGCTTTGACCCTGTTCAATGGAATTGCATAAAATGTTGCATGCACAGTCTCAGGGGTGAGGTCTCTTGATTTGGCAAGTCTTCTGGTTGTATGTGTAGATTCCGACATATCAATTGCGAATTTTTATGAAAAATCTGGGGTTTTTTGGTTGGTTGTTATCGTCTATAGCCCAGACAGTTTGGAATTTTGTTCTGAAATATATAGAGTAGAAAGGACTTGCCCCAGAATGGGGCCTTTTGTTGGTTTGGTGAAAAAATATTACTCCATTCTCAAGTTATAAGAATGAAATTTGGGTTCTGGGCATGCTCAGTAGGGTCTTTTGGATAGACGTCACTACAAAAGAAGAATTTGGCCATACAAAAGAGGATTTCTTTTTTGTGAGAGCAAATTCTTGTTTCGTACGCCCATCGTTTCCGTTTTTCAAAAATATATTTTTTGAAAACCCATAACAATAATGCCCTGCAAAGACACCAACACTTGGATGTAGCTAAACATAGCCCAGTTAGCTGAATTCTGGACTTAGTTTTTTTAAATGACCCTAAATGTGTTTTTGGAACATTTTAAAACTCTTCTTTTGTGAGACGATTATCTTCTTTTGTATGGCTCACAAAAGATGACTAGGGTCACACAAGAAAATAATTCAGCCTCACAAAAGATGATTTTGGACTTCGTTTTTTTTCTGAATCTTCTTTTGTGAGCTCATGAAAATCTCACCAAAGAAGATCCATTCTCACAAAAAAATGTGGACTTCATTTCTTTTGCATTCTCCTTTCGTGAGAACCAATCCTTCATTTCATGAGCTCAGGAAAATCTCAAGAAAGAAGATGATTTCTCATGAAAGAAGATTTTAGACTTTTTTTTTCCACATTGGAACTTTAAAAAGCCATAACTCCGTTAATCTTTGGAGTTAAGGGACAATCTATATATCAAAAGAAAGGTTTCAATGTGTATTACAAGAGTAATACATAACGCCTCCCCCCACACACACATGGACACACACACAAATTCATGGGTATGCACAGCATGCCAAAATTACCTCTCAAATTCAACATGGTGCCAAATCCACAATGAAAGCCCGATAATCTTTGAAAAATGCATTAAATGTGTACTTCCTCATGGACTACAAATATACCAAGTTGCAGCCCAAACTAACAAAAACTGACCGAGTTATACGTAAAAACAAACACATTTGTGCCTGTATACAATAAAGTGCCGGAAGTTAAGAGGAACACTCAATATATATTTTTAATCGAGCCCAACAAAAGAAAATTAGACTGATGCAGATAAATCCCTTTCCACATTGCCCAAAACCCAAGGAAGACCCCACCTTTGATTTGTCAAGACTCAGGACAGCAAAAAACATAATTTGTTTTCCCTTTTGCTGCTTGGGGATGGGGGAATTAGGGCTGGAAACCCTAACAGGATATTTCCATATTTTTGTCACTTTAATCTGAACCCTAGTTAGCATAGTTTTTACCATGAAGATATATATTCTTTGCAAAAGAAATAAAGAACTGCATTAATGCACCAGTGAGGGTTCAAATTAATGCAATAAAAAGTAGGGAAATGTGGTGTTAGAGTTTCCAATCTTCCCCACCAAAAGCAGCAAAACACACAGGCAACCACAGACAGCCCTCATCAGGCAAGGCAAACATACAACTGTTTCCAGAGGATACAATGCAGCAGCAGCACTGATGTATTAACTTTGTGGATTTGTATCTCTGGCATGCACACCACAAGACATACACACTCACTTGTTGCTGCACATACAAATCCATGATACTCAAATCACAACACTGCTTCTACATGCAGAACACAGGCCCCTATAGCCATAGATAGAAATATGCAATACCTAAATTGTAACAGTTGTCTGCAGAAGTGCACACCCCTATGGTGGCAGCACTTCTGTAGCCTCAAGTACTCATGCATATTGTAAGACATACACACACTTGATGGGCCTGAGCTTCTGCAGCCACAGGTGTAAGACAAACACACTGACCTCTGACTGCAGAACCATAGGTGCCACAAAATCCAAGATATTAAAATTGCAATACTAGTTCTGTCTGCAGTGCACAGGCCTCTGAGGGCTTGTGCCTCTTCAGCCACAGGTGTAAGACATACACACCGACCTCTGGCTTCAGAAGGGCAGGCTTCTATGGGGCCTACAGTTATTCACATGGAAGTACGGTAGCAGTGTGGGTATACTGTTTTGAGCAGTGGATCGAGACATTGTTCAAGGATGTAGCAGTTTCTCAGTTATGCAGATGCATATAGGAAAGCATTCAGTAACAGATCATGTAATCTAGCTTGGTACCTTGTACAAGGTTCATGAGTACAGTGGAGACAGCCCTGCAGTAAACACTATTTTACAAAATACTGCAGTAAGAAAGGGCTTAATTGCCATTAAATTACGGTGTTCCTTGCAGCATACTGCCTTATTTTTGTGATATACTGCAGCATTACTGTGTTGCATTGTGGCTGGTGCTGCTGTACTTCTGGCTGCAGAGGCGCAGGACCCATGGGGTCTTTGTGTACAGAAGAGCAGGCCCCCATGGGGCCTGTGCTTCTGCAGCCGCACATACTCACGCATGCAGTATGACATACACACAAAGGTGTGGTTACATTAGCACAGGCCCCTGCGAGGCCAGTGCTTATGCACCCACATATACAAATCCACGAAAGTAGCACATCAGTGGTACTGCATTTGTGTCATCTGGAAACTGTTGTATATTGTTTGTCTTACCTAATTATGGCTGTCTGTGGTAGCTTGTATGGTATTGTCCTTTTGTTGCTTTGGGGAGGTGGGGAGTTGGGGTTGGAAACCCTAACGCCACATTTCCCTACTTTTGTTGCATTAAGTTCAGCCCTAACTAGTGCATTAATGCAGTTTTTTTGCAAAGAATTTCCTTTCTTTTTGAAATAATTGAACCATATCCTTGTTCACACAGGTCCCAAACAGATACATCCACCTACTGAAGCATAGGACCCACTGGACCCTGTGCTTCCATGAGGATATTTATGCAGGCAGATAGGGACCCCCAGGCCCTGCATCAAATGAGGAGCCTGTCTGACTGCAGAATTGGCCCTACACTTCCATGTAGCTACAGATGCAGGTGGACACTGTGCCATTCAGTCATAAATTGGTAATTTTACACCAAAGTTTCAACATTGCCTTCTTATAGCACCAGTTCATGAACCTGGTAGGGGACAATTTTCAAATTCCCACTGAAACGTAATTTCATGCCACATATTTTGGTCAGGATTTGAACAATGACAGCTTACCCACAGTAGCAGGTACAGGCCACTTTCCCTGCTAAATCAAGATGAAAAAATATTTGCGAAAATAATAGCAAACCATCTGAAGGGGGTAGTCTCGAAGCTAGCACACCCAGACCAGACTGGGTTCATTCCAGGGAGACACCTCCATGACAATATTAGGAGGTTGCTGCTGGTGATGTTGGATGCTCATAAAAGGATGGACTGGGGGGGGGCAAAGGTTGGTTGTAGCCTTAGATGCAGAAAAGGCCTTAAACTGCCCAAACTGGGTCTTTCTTGACACTGCCCTATAAAAATTCTAATTAGGAGAGACGTTCAGGGCATGGGTCTGAGCCCTTTACTCGAACCCCACAGCTGAAGTTAAGGCAAATGGCAAAATCTCCAGCTCCTTCCCGATCCAAAGAGGGACATGGCAGGGCTGCCCTATCACCCTTCCTTTTTGCTGTGAGCCTAGAACCACTAGCTGCCAAGATGAGAACCCAAGAGAACATCAGGGGCATAAGGATGGGGGGAAGATAATAAAATCACATTATATGTGGATGATACGTCTCTCTACCTTCAGGACTCCATAGAATAACTGCCCCAAGTATTGGATACAATAAGGGACTACAGGTTCCTGTCAGGGTTTAAGAGAAACAAAGATAAATTCAAGATAATGTTGATAGGGATCCACTTAACACCAGAGCTGAAAGGGGTATGCAGGATCAAATGGGCACATAGAAGTTTTCGCTATCTCGGAGTTCACATAACAGCTGACCTTAGTAATTAGTTCAAGCGAACTACCAAAAA
This sequence comes from Neoceratodus forsteri, assembly GCA_016271365.2. Classification (NCBI taxonomy): domain Eukaryota; kingdom Metazoa; phylum Chordata; order Ceratodontiformes; family Ceratodontidae; genus Neoceratodus; species Neoceratodus forsteri. The sequence continues at coordinate 324,773,361 of CM057454.1, read as the reverse complement.
TTAAAAACACAGATCCAATCAGACTGCCACAAATGGGCAGCTTTTCCTCTGTCCCTGGTAGGAAGAGCTGAGACAATTGAGATGAATATTCTCCCCAGGCACTTATTCCTATTTGACACACTTCCCATAATGATCCCAAAAGCTTTGCAAGCTATGGTCTCTAAAGTTCTATTTCTGGGGAAAAAGCTTAGGCTAAAATGGAATCTGGTAATGTGGGATAAATAGAAAGGAGGTTTGGGCATACATCATCTTAAAACATATCACCAATCTGCACAGCTTCGGTACTTACTTTTCCATTTAAAGAGGAGTCCTGAAATCAGATGGGAGGATATGGAACAGGCAGGGCTGCAGGGTGCAGTACTTCAGTCTGTTATCTTCAACCCATTAAACCCCAAACGTGTTAGAAGTCTTTCCAATCCAAGAGCCGGAACAGTACTGTCTGCATGTCTGGAGGTACTCAAACTTTTAAAGACTACCACCCCCTCCCCACAGGACTGACCTGGTCTTTGCCAGATGGGAACGATGAGGCTTACAGAGGGTGGAATAAGTTCCGGAGGGTGGATTGATGAGGTCCTCTGGAGACCTACAGCAGCAATACTGGATACCACAAAAATAATTCTATGGCTACATGCAGCTAAGGCAATTCCTGATGTCTGAGCCCAGATGGACCCTGCTGAAAGAAGAAAGGAAACACCCCTCATGCAGTCATGCAAGGAAAGCATGAAGAGGGTGGCAGGAACAGCAATAATCTCCAAACTGTACAAGGTGTGCAGACTGCACCACCAGTTACCTGTAAAGAGTATTTGAGGTAGATGGGAAACAGAGCTAGAACACAACATAGATGACAAGTGTTGGGAACAAGTACGGGGCCAAGCCAACTGAACTACGGCTTTCCTGCCATGGAGAGCATTCAGGTGGAAACTAGTTACCTGGTTCTTAAAACCCCATTAATCACCCAGCACTATGGGTCCCACACATCTAGCCTCTGTTGGAGAAACTGTGGGCTGGTGGGCAACCACATACACATTTTTTTGAGCAGCCCCAATCTCTGCCTTTTCTGGGATACAATGTGTAGGTCAATGACAAAGATGCTGGATACCCCAGTACCGAACACCTGTGAGTGCTTTATTATTTGAAAATTCCCTAATTGCCTTAGAGGCAGAACAAAGTATTACTTGACATTCTGATAGCAGCTGCAGCCAAGGCCATTACTCAAAGATGGCTGAAAGCAGATCCTCCAGATGAGGCGCAGTGGCCTACCATTTGCTTGCAAATAAAAGAAATGGAATGTATGACTGCACTCCTTAAGTTACAAAAGGACAAATATACAGCAAGATGGCTTCCTTTCATTGAATTTATGTGTGAGAAGGATGGCAAATCAGTGCTAGAGAGGTTTGCTGATGAACCCTAATGTTCGACTAGCTATCTGACACTTGAGCACCCACAGATGACCAGATATGATGAACACAACATAGTGTGGCCCCTTGGTGTGAGTATCGAGTCTCCTGTATTGGACATAAGAGGGCATCCATTTCACTCCATCTAAACAATAGGCACCGTTATGTATTCTGTTCTTTCACTGACATCTCCTTTATACCTTATATTTTTTTGTTTAATTCTGTTTGTAGCTGTCAATTAGGATGTCAGCTCTTGGGTAGTTGGATAGGTTGCTGGTTTTACCAATGAATTATGGTTACAGGGTTAAACTGTAATTTGTCAGACAATGGTATACTCAAGTGGTGTGTAACCTACCATCTAAAAGGTCTTGTACATAATGATCAACTGCCTTGTTGTGTCTATACTTTTTGTTACTGTTATGTGTTAAAACAAATTGTTTTCTGAATAAAAACTAGAATTTAAAAAAATGACAATGACAGCTGTCACATTCATGAGGTGGTGTACAAACATGGCTATGTTGAAAATTTGAGGTAAAAATATTGAAAACTACCTAACTTATGAGCAAATGTAAAAAAATTCCAACAGATACTCATAACTTTGTTTTAAATATCTGACCCCATATTTCAACACAACCATGTATTCACCTCATGAGCTCCTATTGAGTGAAATTCGGTCAACTGAAGTGTCATTGTTTCGTATGAAGTGAGTAAACACGTTTTGGGCAAGATTTGAGAAATGACAGGTGTCATGTTCATGAGGTAGTGTGAAAAATGGCTATGTTGAAAATTTGGGTCAAAATGTTGAAAATTTCCAAAGTTATGACTGTGTCTTGAAAAAGTTCAATGTACACTCATAACTTTATCATTTAATATTTTTATCCCAAATTTTCAACATAGCCATCTTATGACCCTATCTCCTGAACAAGGGAAGATAAAATGTTCAAATCCTGCCTGAAAGGTGATTTCACGTAGCAACCATGATCTCTCATTCCAGGAGACATTTGTATAATTTCATTGTCCTTGTTCATGGGGAAGGGGGGTCCCAAAAAGGCTATGTTGAAAATTTGGTGTAAAAGTGTTCGACAATGACAACTGCACTAACCTTATGTTCTCATACTGCAGTTGCCGGTTCCAGCAGAAAGATGTGCCTTCGATCAGAGAGTGGATCTACGCCATGGGACTTCTTTAGGTGAGTGATGGGGTGAGTGGGGTGGTGGGTGCTGAGTGGGGGGGGTCAGGTCGAGATAGGGGGTGCTGGAGGGTGATACTGCCAATGGACCATTTTTTTTCTTTCAGGTTACAAAAATAAAACAACAAGGGACAGTTTTCTTTATTGTAGTGGACAAAAGCCAGCATGGCACCCCAGGGTTGGGATGATCTTTGGTGGCATTAGGGGTGGGCAATCTGGTGCCACCACCTATTTCCTTGGGGGGGGACAACCTGGAGGGAAGGGGGATGGAAAGAAGTGGTGCCTGGGGAGGGCACCCCAATCTGCTATTATTTTATTATAATGAGAAGGGTGAGCAGGTGACCTAAAGGGGAGGAAGGCAAGAGAAGCAGTACCAGGGTGGGTATACCAGTCTGCTTACTAGTTAAAAACAAATTGGGGGTGGATGACTTGGGGGGGGGGAGAAGCAGTACCGAGGGGTGGGCACCCCAATCCAGTAAAGAAAAAGAAGAGATAGATAGACAGACACATAGTAGTGGACAGAAGCTGACACTGGTGATGGGAGCACCCCAGTGTCAGGATGATCTTTGGCAGCACCAGGGGTTGGCACAGCAGTGCTGCCACATATACTGAAGGAAGGGGGAGGGTGACCTACAGGGGAGGAAGGGCAAGAGATGTAGTACAGGGGGTGGGCACCCCGGTTTTCTTAACAACAAAATAACAGGCTAGCTATATAGACATACAGACACACAGAGCGGGAGAGAGAGCGAGAAAGATCAGGGAATCGATGTCTCACTGCTGTAATTGAAGCCATTAGCACAACTCCAGCTGCGGCTTAACATTTGTGAGACATGATCAGGTGAGTGAAGGTGTATGGGGGGGTGCCGAGTGAGGGGTCAGGTGGGAGTGCTGGTGGGCAGATCACCGATAGACTGTTTTCTTTTTGCAGGTATTTTAAAAAAAAGATCAATGAAGGAGGTTTTTTTTTTATTGTAGGGGGACAGAAACTGGCATGAGAGATTGGCCACCCCAGTGACAGTATGATCTTTGGCAGCACTGGGGGTAGGTGCACTAGTGCCACCACCTATTTCTTGGGAGGGCACAACCTGGACGGGAGGGGGTGGAAAGGAGTGGTACTGAGAATGGGCACCCAGGTCTGCTATTATTTTATTATAATAAGAAGGGGGAGTGGGCAACCTGGAGGGGCATGGGGGCAAGAGAAGCAGTACTGGGGGTTGGCACTCTGGTCTGCTTACTAGTTTAAAAAAAAAAACACACACATTGGCCAGCCCAGTAGCATTGAGAGTTGAGGGGCTGGACACATCTCGCATCACGCTGGCTACCTGGGTTCAGACACGAGCCTGGGTTGTCAGGGGTTAATAGGGGAGGATAGGATTCAGCATCTGGAGGACTGCTCTCCTATCCTGGGGAGGGATGTGGGTTTCTGCCGCTCTGCAGCGGCCCCTGGGGATGGTTGGAGACACTGCTAGAGTTGGTGCAATGGAGGGAGGAGTGCAGCGGACATCAGCACGTTAGTGCTAGATATCATGGCACATCTACACTCCTGGGGAATAATCAGAGGAAAACAGCAGCATCACTCATGGCAGCTTGATGGCCGTTGCGTCCTGAGCCCAGCGGTGGCCCAGGGGTGACCTGACACACCGGTATTGGATCCTGGCCTGGTGCAGGCACCAAGGGGGGGGTCCCTCTCATAGGTACAGCAGCACATGCCAGCTGGTTGTGTGGGGTGCCCCGGGGGGTCATCGGGGAAAGCAAAGCAGTGGCTGGATGTAGGGCAGAGTGGTGGCTGCACAGGAGGATACCTAAAGTGGAGACAAAAAAAAAAACAACACATTGGCGGAGTGTGCGACCTGGAGTGGAGAGGGAGAAAGAAGTGGTACAGGGGTGGGCACCCTGGTCCGCTAAAGGTAAAAAAAAAGATAAGACACACACACAGACAGATAGAAATGGGACAGAAGCTGACATTGGGGATTGGGCACCCCAGTGTCGGGATGATCTTTAGTGGCACTGGAGGCGGTGGGAACACCCAGGTGCCACCATGTATACTGAAGGAAGGGGGGATGTGACCTGCGGGGGGCGGGCAAGAAAAGCGGTACCAAAGGTGAGCACTCCAGCTCGCTTAACAAACATTCAAAAAAGCTAGATAGGTAGACAGACACACAGATGCTGTAGATACAGTGGGACCGATCAGGTGATCAGCAGCTCACTGCTGTAATTAAAAGCCAGCATCATGACTCCAGTTGCGGCTTCACATTTCAAGAAAGTCCCACTGTTCTCATATTGAGAATGCAGATGAAGGCATTTTGGGACACAATCAGGTGAGTGAAGGTATGAGGGTATGCGTGGGGTGGGGTGGCATGCTGGGCGCTGAGGCGGCACAATGTTGGTAGACCATTTTCTTTTTTTCAAGTATTAACAAAAAAAAAAGATCGAGGGAGGGTTTTCTTTATTGTAGGGGAACAGAAGCCGACACTGAGGATTAGGCACCCCGGTGTCTGGATGATGTTTGGCCCCACCGCTACCTATATTATCTGGAGGAGAGAAAGAAGCTATACTGGGGATGGGGACCTCGGTCTGCTTAAGAAAAAATAAAAAACTGACATTGTTGGTTAGATAGATAGACACCAGGCAGTTATTTTATGAACATATGAAGCTACCAGCAGAAACAGGCCATAATGGTCTCTCCAGTCTGCTGAAGTGTGCAGCTCTATTTAGTTCTCTAGAGCTGCCCCCCCAACTCCTCCTGTAGACAACTATCCCTCTCCTAGTATCCTCCCTCTTCCCCATCCCAGGAACACCCACCCTAATTTTCTTCTTCACTCTATCCCACCCCCCTTGAAACTGGCCGCTCATTCCACCCCACCACCCTTTCACTGAAAAAGTGCCTCATTTTCTTCTTAAATCTACCACCCATTAGCTTCAGGCTGTGCCCCCTTGTAGTACCCTCCTTCCTTAAGGTAAAGATGCCCTCCAATCTTACCCTGTTTATTCTCTTAAGGTACTTGATGGTTTCTATCATGTCCCCCCCCTCTCTCTCCTGTCCTCCAGGGAGTACATGTTTAGTTCTCTCAGCCTTACCTCATATGTTTTGACCCCCATATCCTGAATCATGCTGGTCACCCTCCTCTGGACTCCCTCCAGTAATTTAATATCCTTCTTCAGATATGTACACCAGAACTGCACACAGTATTCCAGGTGTGGCCTCACCAGTGACCTGTACAGTGGCAGGATGACTTCCTCCCTCCTAGAGGTTATTCCCTTGGCAATGCAGCATAGCATTTTATTTGCTTAATCTGCTGCCTTGAGGCACTGTGCCAAGTGTTTCATGTCACCTCTGACCATCACTCCAAGATCCTTTTCCTCCTCTGAGACTGCCACCTGTACTCCCTCAAGTCAGTGGCTGGCCCCTGGGTTCCTGGCACCCAGGTGCATGACCTTACATTTCTTGGCATTGAAACTCAACTGCCAGATAACCGACCATTTCTCCAGCCTAGCTACATCCTCCCTTAACTCCTATCTCCCCTCCATGGAGTCCACCCTCCCATAGAGCTTGGTATCATCCACAAAGAGGCATATCTTACTTTTGACCCCCCTCTGCTATGTCACCAATAAAGATGTTGAACAGCACAGGTCCAAGTTCTGAGCCCTGTGGGACCCCACTGGTCACAGGCCGAGGTTTGGATAGTCCCCCCTCCCCACTCCCTGATTCCTATCCTGCAGCCAGTTCTTGACCCACCCCAGAAGTTTGTTCCCAATTCCCAGGACCCTCAGCTTGCTGATCAGCCTGTCATGTGGCACTGAATCGAATGCCTTGCTGAAGTCCAGGTACAGGATGTCCACCATGTGTCCCCTGTCCAACGACCTCATAACCCAGTCAAAGAAGTCAATCATGTTGGTTTGACAAGATTTCCCCCTGACAAACCCTTGCTGACTGTCATCCTGGAAACCATTTTCTCAAGGAAGGATACCAGTCTTTCCTTTAGAATGGTCTCCATTTTCTTCCCCACTATGGAGATCAGGCTAACCGGCTTGTAGTTACTCGGCTCGCCCCTGGGACCACTCTTGTGGAGTGGAACCACATGAGCTGTTCTCCAGTCCTGTGGCACACACCCCTCCTCCAGTGAGGTGTTAAACAGGTCCATCAGTGGGTCTGCTAGTACCCCTGCCAGCTCCCTCAGGACCCTTGGGTATAGACCGTCCGGTCCCAGTGCTTTGTTCACCTGCAGTTCACTTAGCCCCCTTAAGACCCTGTCCACCCCAATCTCCCCTTCATAATCCACCTACCCTTCCTGGGCTCCCCCCATTCCTGCCCTGTGGTATCGACCCTATCACTTCCGTAGTGAAGACAGAGCAAAAGTATTAATTTAAAGCCTCCGCTGGATCTTCCCTCTTTTTTGCCCATTCTCCTTCCCTCTTTAACCTTACAATCCCATCCCTTCTGCTTCTTTTCTCCCTAATGTATCAGAAGAAATCCTTCTCACCTTCCTTAATCCACTGCTTCCTTGCCCCCCAAGATTTCTCTGCATAAGCCTCCCTGTTCTCCTCCTTCAGGGTACACTTGTACTTCATGAAGGCCTCCCTCTTTGCTTTCACCTTCTCAGCCACCCTCCTGCTATACTAGCTAGGTCTCTGACATCTGGAGTTCTTTTTACGTATCTTTGTGCAGATGTCGGTGGCCTCTATTAATCCCTTCTTGATGATGGCCCACTTCTGCTCTGCATCCATCCACGGAGCCCGATCGCGGGCATTGGTAAAATAAAATAAGAATCCTATATCCCTGGTGGTCCAGTGGACCGCTGTCAGCCCGATCGCGGGCATTAGTAAAGAAATAAAAGACTCTTATATCCCTGGTGGTCCAGTGGACCGCTGTTTGCCCAATCATGGGCTTAAATAAAGAATAAAGACTCCTATATCCTGGTGGTCCAGTGACCCCCTCCCACCGCCCACCTGTCCCCACCGCCCCGCTCCCCCAGGTCAGTGGCGGGTGGCGCACCCATCTGCCTTCTGCCCTGCAGCCCGCCGACTGGCACCATCGGTGGGGCTGTCGCCCGATGGTCCTGGCGTGAGCCAATGTGACTAAAACTGCACACTGAAAAGCACAGGGCTCTTCCTTCACTGCCAAAGCTCAACTGAACTCCAACTGACGAAACCGGGCACTTCCTTTGAGTTCTTCCCAGTTCTTGACTGGATTGGCTGTCACTCACAATAGACTGCTGCTGTTGGTCCAAAAAGGCACTGAAGTCTAAACTACATCTCCCAGAGTCACTGCCCATACAATCCTCTTGTGGCTGGCTCAGATTATGAGTCCAAGGCATCATTTTAGAGCTATACTCCCACACTGATTGGTCCAGTTCAGCAGTTCAAAACTAGAATGGGGAACTAGCAGACACAGTTCTGACTGCAAAGAAAGCAGGTTAGACAAACTGTAATTTCATTATTACTCTAAATAATTTCTGGCAAACAGTTACATCTTTCAGATAGGTTCCTTTGCACTCCTAGTGACTGCAAAATGAAGTGAATTAGCAGCAGCTCGAGTGGTACTCAGAAAGCACACAGTCCCCCATACAAACTAATTATGTACGCAAGCAGACAGCTCTTAAAGAGACAGTACCAGAGGCTCTAAAACACTCACTGATAAATGGCTTAAATGCCAAACACCATTCAGGCTTGGAGCATTCAAGCAAGCTCCTGAAGTCTTTTTGGGAACCCCATTGCAGGGGGTTACATATAAATATAAAACAGTTAAAAGCCAACAAGGGGACCTATTCAAAGCCTTGTTCAAATGAATAACTCTTCAAGGATGCCTTGAATGACTCTGTGGACAGGCACGCTTGAATCTGATGAGGTGGAGAATTCCACAGGGTTGGTGCCACAAGAAAATGTTCTGGCCGAGATGACTGAAGACGAACCCTGGGAATCTTCTAGCAATCCCTCACTGGCGGAGCGGAGAGGGCGGTAAGGTTGAAGGAGATCTTGCAAGTAGCCCGGTCCCTGACCATGAGGTCTTACAGGTCAGCAACGTGACCTTGAAGGTGATTCTCCACCGCACTGGCAGCTAGTGCAGTTTGCACAGCACAGGTGATGTGGCAAGTTCTTGGCAACCCAGTCAACAACCTGTCCGCAGCATTCTGCACCAGCTGCAGGCGACAGAGATCCACTCCCGGCAACCCTAGATGTAGAGCATTACAATAGTCAAGACGCGAAGAAACAAAGGTGTGAACCAGTACCAGAAGGTCATCGTGTGGAACAAGGTGTTTTATCCGGCTATATTCCTCAGATGGTAAAAGGAAGACTTGACAACGGCTGACACCTGTACCTTCAGCGTCAGTTCGCTGTCAAGCATTTCGCCCAGATTCTGCACCAGTTCAGAAGGACTCAACTGGGTACCCCCTAACATAAGGCCAGAAGAGAACACAGGAGTCAACTTCTCTGCACGGTGACCCAGATCCACCTCCAGCACCTCAGTCTTGTCCAGATTCAGTCTTAACCATTTAGCACTCATCTAGTCCTGAATCTCAGTGAGGCAGTTGTTAAAGACCAATAAAGCGTCATTCTTTTCGGGTACAAGGGACATATAGAGCCGATATCATCTGCATAGCAGTGAAAACTCAGCCCATAACACCTTATAATGTCTCCCAATGGCAGCATATACACCGTATGAACAACATGGGGAAAGCACAGAACCCTCGGTCCACAGGGCAGAGCAAAGGGAGCAGAGGAAAAATTCTGATACTACCCTCTGGGTACTGCCTGTGAGGAAAGAATGGAACCATCTCAGAACTGTTCCCGACAGTCCACAGAGCAGCTGCAGGCATTCTAGCAACATCCGATGGTTCACGGTGTCGAATGCTGCAGAGAGATCAAGGAGAACCAAGATCGAATGACACCTACAATCTCTCGCTATTAGGAGATCATTCAGTAACCGAACCAATGCCGTCTCAGTACTATCCCTCTTCCTGAAACCGGACTGAAGAGGATCATAGACTTCATGGCTGGTAAGAAAGTCCTCGAGCTGCAACACAACTACTTTCTCAATAACCTTGCCCAAAAGGGCAGGTTAGAGATTGGTCTGTAGTTAGCGAGACAGTCTGGGTCAAGGGAAAATTTCTTCAAAAGGGGTGTTATGATAGCCTCTTTTAAAGACTCCGGAAACACTCCTTAGTCCAAAGAGCACCAGACTACCTCAGCAAGGACTGGTCTGATCGCATCAATTGTGACTGTATAGCAATCTGCCTGGTATAGTGGAATTTCTTACATGTAAATGTGCTGTGTGTTGTTAGTGGGTCGTGATTTGGTTCCCACTGTGTTGAACTGTGTTCTGCTCGCTGCAGGCTGCATTCAGCTCCAACGGACTAAATCCAAATTCATTGCCATTTTGCTTGGGCCTTGCCACACTGGCCCAGCCAGACTACCCATTGCACGGAAAAAGCCATCGACGAGAGACCTACCTGGGGATCAGCCCCCTGCTCAACACTGGAACAGGAACGATGCCTCGGTGATTCGTGTGGGCCCTGCTTCTCCTGGCACTCTAGCTCAACAACCTGCAGTCTTAATTTCATCCTGCCTGTGTCCTGTATTGGGTTTCATGAGTAAACATCAGGGTAGCTCCCTGCAACAACAGCTAAATCTAAAGTGTTGCCATCTGATTGTCTTGTTGCTTTTTCTTTCATGAATTGAGCCCTCCGGCTCTGGATTACAAGTAGTGTGTGCTGTGCATGTTGCTTTCTTCCATCACAGGGCCCCAACCAGCTGCAACATTCCTGGTTAGCCCACCATTTTCCTACCTGGGTACCCAGAGTGTGTGACAGTGTGGGGACTTAAAGCGCATGTATAACTGTTTGATTAATATAGCCTTTAAGCTAATCAACCTGATTATGCCCCTTCCTTGTTCAAGTCCCCTGAATAAATCAGATCTGACATTTTGCTGCATTTAACCTGACTGTGGTTCCACTTTGTGCCAAGGGTACTGCTGTTGCTATTTACTGTGCATAACCTTGTTTTGCAGGAGGTCCCCAGGTCGAGCCAGAGGAACCAGCCCTGGTGGTAAGTGCAAACAGTGTGGGTACTGGTATGGTGTACAAGGGTACTGTAAAGTGATTATCGTATATTGCTCAGGCCACTAGAAGGAAAGGGGGGGGGGTTACAGTGTCCCGGAAGGCTATGCCCAGGTTTGTTTGACCACTGCCAACCCTGACCTCCAGGTGGAGGCACCCATTTCAGAACTCAGGCTGCTTAACCTGATACTAGCCATGCAGGCAGGGGTAGTAGCCCTTGGGATAGTGCCACTTAGGGGTTGCACAGGGATTCCCCATTACCTGACCAAACCGGACTGTAGGTCAACCACATACAAACAGCAAATGAGACTTTGGACTGAGTGCCGTTCTGACTGCAGAGGCAGCCACCATCTTTGCTGCTCCTGACTCACAGGATCCATGCAACAGGGTCAGGGGTCAGCACAATGGCCAATTGGGCTTCACATCCTGCAAAGGAAGCCACAAGGGCTCATGGACCTGAGGAGGACTTAAGTAATACAAGTGTAACTTTTATGGCCAATCCTTATTCAACCGATAGTCCTCCAGCACTGCCTACAGCAACTGATAGGTCCATGGCAAAACCCAGTGCAGTATTTCCCCAGTGAACAGCAGTAGCTATTCCTGAAAGTTTTCAGTTTGTGTATGGCTGCTACTGAAGTCAGACTGGAGAGCTGAAGCTGAACGTGAAGGAGGCAGACTATATGTCTGCAGAGCTAAGAAGAATTTTTGCAAATGGAAAAGGAGGCAATCATGTGCTTGTACAGCGCAGACCACAGGAAAAAAAAAGCCAGGAGAATTGTTTGCAAGGGTAAGTCACCCAGCAATCACTCTTCAATCACTTGGAGAGACTTTTCTGCACTGCAGCAGTAATCCTATGACATGTGTCTGGGGGGCCACCAGGGACTTGTGGCATTCCTGGGGACTTTGAAAATCCAGCCCCAATCTACCCCCACGCAAACAGTTTTTAAAGATAAACTGAAAAGATCCATGATGAGCTAATTGGCACAACCTGCCCATCTCTACAGCTGGCCACAATCTCAGCACTCATTCAGAGTAAATTAATAAGCAATTTCCCCACCCCCAAACCTTGCAGCACTCTCCAACACCCCCCCACCACCCCAAGCACTCAATTCTGAAATACTGGAGACTGGCCATTTCTGAATGACAAGAAGGCAATGGTTACAAACCCGTCCTCCTCCCTGGCCAGCTGCCTTCAGCAGAATGAAACTGCTGTCGTGCATGCTTGCTTTGCACAGTGAAACCAGCTGATCACGTGATCAAATGCTTTTTGTGAGACACCAAAACTGGTGCACTGAAACACCTTCCTTCTGAGAAGGAAGACTGGTTTTGCAACAAACTGGTTTTACAAACACAGACAGCAGATTCACTTGAATAAACTTCCAGTGACCTTTTTTTTCTTAATTTATTGACTCAGGATAGCTCCACTGCGATGCAACATTTAATTTACTGTGGGGTCTTGTTTCTATGAAATTGTTCAGCTGGGATGACTGAAGCACCAAGAGGTTAAGTAGTTTTTCCATGGTCAGACAGTGAGTCAGTGGTTAAGCTAGGGATTCAATCCAAGACCCTCTAATTTGTAGTACTTTGTTTTTAAAACCAGTCAACCACACTGCCTCCCACATAGTTTGTCACTGCAGTATTTAAAGTTAAAAATGATGCAGCCATTTCTGAAGCATTACTCTCTAGTAATGTGGAGACTCTATATAACCCTGCAGTTCACTGTGAAAGGCACAAGCCATCTCCGACAGAGCTGATGCTGTAACACTCCTTGCTGAATCTGGAATCCCCAATCGCTGCCCCATCCAAACCGGACACATAAACACACCTGCACAGGACTGTTTAAGGGTGGGAAACACTGTTAAACAGCAGAACTGATGATTACACCTGGTGCCGCAGACACGGGGGTTGTGGGCACCGGTGTCTAAATGCCTGGTGGTGTCACTTCCAGGCGGTCCGTCAGCAGACGTATGGGGGGCACTCAGGAACAGCATGGCTCTTTACACTGAGGAGGCCAGCTTGAGTTCTTTAACAGTTCTTGGGGTACAGGGAAAATCATAAAAAGTAATTAGCATGGTGCCTCCATCTGGTGAATATTATGGAGAGTGCCCCGGATGCTCAATCAGTGAGCCCACTGGGCAAAGGAGCAGTAACTGTAGAGGGTACTCAAGTCTGACATAGATGGATCCCTGGGGAAAACTGAGCAGTGGCATGGGGACAGGGTTCAATTTAATTAACAATACAGTTTCACTACTTCTTAAACACTCTCTGTTCCTTCTCCCTCAAACAATAACTCTGGGAGAGGGCACTACATGTTACACAGAGGTTGCTTTAACACCAACAATTTATTTATTCATGACTTGTTCACAGTCACATACAGTATTTAGCTAAGGAATTTCACAGTCAGTTTCCCAACTGATACCCTCACTAGGGGCCCAAATGCCTCAGAATTTACAGGCCCCAAGCCAGTAAGCAGCAGGAGTGCAATAAATCAGCAGCAACATGGTTCACATTTTATACTATCCCCCTTGAAGCCACAAGGAAACCGAGGGTTACTGAAGAATCTACCTGTGCCCAACCAGAAAAACACATTAACAGAGACGGTATTGTAAGTTACATAACTCTCCCATTTGGGTCTCAGATACTTTTTAATGCTACATACCCATAGAAACAAGATAATTAGTGGTACTAAATATCCAGAGCAACAGCAACAAGGTAGGAATGGAGCTCACTGCACCTTACCCTATCCACAGGTCTCAATGTCTCAGTGACAGCCCTGCCTTTTTACAATGGTTGCACAGTGGTACCTGATTAGGATACAAAACATGAGGTACACATGGAACTCACTGCCTCTTACCCAGGAGGCAGTATAGCGCAGTGGTTTAAGGCTCTGAACTACAAATCTGGAGACCTGGGTTTGAATCTCATGGCCTCCACTTGCAGACTGTGTCACCATGACCAGTTTGTGACACAAACAGCCAGCTGAGTGCTGTATCATTTCTTTTTAATATAAAATGTATTAACATAGAAACATAAGTTGATGGCAGATAAGGGACGCCAAGGCCCATCCAGTCTGCCCATTTCTTTTCTACCTTATAAAATGTGCCATTGACCTTGCTCTGTCAGTGGCCTATCTATTCATACTCATCTGTATTGCCCCTTTATGCCTATCCCATGCCTGTTTGAAGCCCTGCACTGTATTCATAGCCACCACTTCCTGAGGTAGGCCATTCCATGCATCCACCACCCTTTCTGTGAAAATAATTTCATCACATTCCCCTTAATCAGCCTCCTCTAGTCTCATGCCATCGCCCTCTTGTCCTGCTATTTTTCTTATAGTTAAACATGTTAGACTCTTTCACCTTGTTAATGCCCTTAAGGTGTTTGAATGTTTCAATTATATTACCTCTCTCCCTCCTTTGCTCAAGGGTATATATATTGAGCTCCGTTAATCTGTCCTCATATGTCTTCTGATGCAGTCCCTGCACCATTTTGGTTGTCCTTCTCTGGACTGCCTCAATTTAGTTAATGTCCTTGTGAAGGTGTGGCCTCCAGTACTGCATGCAGTACTCCAGATGGGGCCTAACCAGTGTCTTGTAAAGACGGATTATTACCTCCTCTCCGACATGGATACCCCTACTAATACACCCTAACATCCCCCTAGCCTTACCTACTGCTTTAGAGGTCTGCTTGAATGATTTCAGGTCATCGGTGATGACGATGCCCAAGTCTCTTTCTTCCTTTGTGACTGCCTGCAACTCCCTTCCCAGCCTATAGGTGGCTTCAATGTTTCTCTTCCCTATGCATGATCTTGCACTTCTTTGCATTAAATCCCAGTTTCCACCCTTCCGACCATTTGCTAGTTTATCCAGATCTCTTCTCATTCTGCCCACCCATCTGGATCATCTACTCTGTTGCAGATCTTGGTGTCATCTGCAAACAGACAAACCTTACCCTCTAGTCCATCTGCAATGTCACTAATGAAGATATTGAAGAGGACTGGCCCCAGGACTGATCCTAGCGTACCCCACTTGTGACTTGCATCTCTTCTGACTGTACACCATTTACCACCATCTCTGTTTTCTGCCGTCAACCAGTTTGCCACCCAGTTGACCAACTTCTGACCCACCCGAGCCTACCCAGCTTATTTATCAATCTTTTATGTGGAACAGTGTCGAAAATTTTGCTGAAGTCAAGGTAGGCAACATCAACTGCTCCCCCCTTTGTCCACCACTCTGGTTACTCAGTCAAAGAAATCTATAAGATTAGTTTGACAGAACCTTCCTTTTGTAAACCCATGCTGTCTTGCATCCTGTGCCCCCATGGATTCCAGGTGTTGTACTATGCTTTCCTTAAGGAGTGCCTCCATAATCTTGCCCACTACTGAGGTAAGACTGACTGGTCTATAGTTCCCTGCCTCCTCCCTGCTACCATTCTTGTGAAGCGGGATCACAAGAGCCCTTCTCAGTCTTCTGGGACCTCTCCTGTGCTCAGAGACTCACTAAACAGTTCTGCTAATGTCTCTGCTAGTTCCACCCTTAGCTTCTTAAGTACCCTGGGATGTATGCCATCAGGTCCCATTGCCTTGTCCACCCTGAGCTTAGCGAGTTCTTGTAGGACCCTTTCTTTTGTGAAGGAATAGTGCTCACCTCCCTCCCCTGTGTCCATGTTGCTGAGCTGTGGGCCCTGCCCTACATTCTCTTCAGTAAATACTGAGTAAAAGTATCTATTTAGGATAGATGCTTTTACGGGTCCCTCCTCCTCACGTGCCCCTTTTCGCTTTGAGCTTAGCAATACCCCTCTGGACTTTCTCCTTTCACTAATGTGTCTATAGAAAGTCTTGTCACCTTCTTTTACTGCTCGTGCTAGTGTTTCCTCAGTTTGGGACTTTGCCTGCCTTACTGCCTTCCTGCTTCCCTTAGGGCAGTTTGGTGATCTTCCCTATCTTCATCTCGCTGTGTTCCTTATATTTCCTGAAGGCCAGCCTTTTGGCTCTGACCTTTCTGCTACCGTATTTGAGAACCATAGTGGTTTCCTTCTTCTTTGCACTTCCTTTTCTGTCTAACACAATGGGATGTTGCTTCAAGTATTGTATCCTTAATGCTTGCCCACTTGGCCTGTACCCCCTTCCCTGTGTTTCTTTTTGCCAGGGCTAGCTTAACTCTGTTGGCCATCTTATCAAAGTCAGCTCCTCTGAAGTCCCATATTTTTGCCTTGGAATGGGATGATTTAGATGTAGTGGCCAAATTGAACCATACCATGTGATGGTCACTGGCCCCCAGGTGACCTTCTACCTGGAGATCTGTGATCCCTTCCCTGTTAGTCAGTACTAGATCTAGGATAGCCCTGTCTCTTGGGTTGTTGTATCAGTTGTTTGAGGCCCTCCCCTGCAGGAATCCACCATGTGTTTAGTTCTGGCAGATGTTCCTGCTGGTGATTAACCAATCTGTATCCATCATGTTGAAGTCTCCATTACCAGAACCTCCTTTAGCTGTCATGTTTTGTATATCTTTAACAGTAATGTGTCTATGTCCTCCCCTGGTCTGGGGGCCCGCATAACCACCCCAGTTCTTATGGCTGCCCCACTTCCTGTTTCCAGGGTGACCCACAGTTCTTCAGCTCCTTATGTGTATTCTGAATTTCTGTAGCTTTGATATTTTCATTGACATACATGGCCACTCCACCCCCCTTTTTGGACCTCAGTCTCTTCTGAACAGTACAGAGCCAGGTACTGAAGTTTCCCAAGTGTGATTACTGTTAAACCACGTCTCACTAATTGCTACTATGTCCAGTTTAGCCTCTGACATTATTGCCTGCAGGTCTAGGATCTTATTTACCAGGCTATGAGCATTACTGAATGTCTCCTGTTGAAAATCAAATGCTCTAGGGTGACCTCACTCATTCCCCCAGATTTCAGCTGAGAGATGGAAGCCATGAGGAAATGCTGACAGCATGTCAGTTCACACACCTCAGTTTTTAGAGACAATGTGTTACATGGAAGTCTTTAATCAAGGATTCTGTTTCTCTGAGTTATTAAAGACTTGTTTAAGTTAATTTTGTTAAGAGAGAAATCATAAAGAAGGTTTATGGCGTTGGAGAGAACCTAGGTTGTTACAAGGGGTGCAAGGTTGTAAATGTCCCTGTGAAGCCCGTGTGAGGGAGGATACAGCATGGGATCAAATGAAATGTCATTTGAAGGACAGAATTATGCTGAAGTTGAGAATGTAATACTTTTATATAAGATATATATTTTCATATATCCTGACAGGGAGGAGCTAGGTGACCTCCTGAAAAAGGTGGGGTAAAAGCCAGCTTTTAATTTAGTCTGTTTTACTTCACAGAGACACATTTTTACCTAGAATCTGACAAGGACACATCTTGGGTAGACTTTAAGCAAGTATTTAGAGAATAAGTACTAGGTAGAAATTTGCTGTATTAAACCTTGTTTCTTTTTAAAAGATGTGTATGTCTTGTGAAGTAAGAGTTCTGTATTTTGTGTTTCATATTTTTAACTAAATTTTTTTAGAACTTAATTGGTCTGACTTTAACTTCTTTTTTAGTTGTAAGAAAAGTATATAGTTAGTGCTGATACTAAACATAAGCTTGAATGGCGGTACCAAACTGAAAGAGAAGCATTTTAAATCTGAGATCTTTATTAAAGTTTTAAGGGTTCAGATCTGTATACCTGGTTAGGTGCACGTAGGAAAGATATCTGGCCCCGAAGACAGAAATATCTGAGCCTGTGCATTGAGTACGCATAGCAAAAGGTTCACAGTTTGAATCCTCCAGAACTTGGAGACCAAAGGTTGATCCGAACTCACAAAAACAGACAAGAGGGTTACTTTGTCTGTTACACTGTTCACAAGACTGCACTCAGAGGTTGGCACTTTGGGATAAAGGCCTGACCTGCTGAGTGGGTTTGTGACAGATTAGGTTGGTAGCAGTGGCATCATTTGGTATCACAAGCTTGTATTGTCCTGTATCAGCTGAGACTGTAAGCTCTCTTACAGAGAAAGAAAAAGGCAGAGTTTTATTAAAAGAAACAAAACTATATATCACTTGGCGTACGGTTCAGTTCTACCATTTTATTTTATTTTTTCTCTAAAGTGCAAATCAGAGTAGCCAGAGTCAGGGAAGAAGAAGATGGCTTCTGACACAGCAGGCACACTGTAGATTACCTGAAGCTGTGGGGTGGGGACAGGGAGTCCTGCTCGAGGTGACAGCTAAAAGCAGAACATCATAGAGGCCCTGATGGTAGCAGATACCAGAGCAGTGAGAGTCACTGACTGTGACTGAAAAGGACAGCAGGGCCACTGTCAGTGAAGGGCCACAGCAGCAGGAAAAGGTCACCAGTATCCTGGATCCAAAGTACTCAGGCTACAAATTGAGTTCGCAGGATGGAACTGAGCCAGAGTGACAGGCGCCAAAGGAAGAGTGAGAACAGAGAGAGGCAGAGGCAGAGCGAGCAGAGGAGGCAGAGCGTGAGAGCATGAGCACCCAGCGAGCTGCATGAGAGAAGAGCAAAATGCAGAGGCAGAGGAGAGGAGAGAGGAGTGCCAGTAGCAAAACGAACTGGATAAGCTCTGACTCCGACCAGCGGCACCAGAGCAGGTAAGTGGCTTGGGTTTAACTGGGACTGCAGGACTGGGTTACAAATTGAATTCCAAATTAATAGCTGAGTTTAAGGAAGGGGAGGATATGGACGCCTTTTTAAATTCTTTTGAAAAAGTTTGTATTCAGGCTAAAATTCCTAGAGTCCTGGAGCTTCCAGCTATCCCGCTACTTACCGGAAACCTCGGGATGCATTGAGTCAAATGAACAATGAGGACAGAGATGATTATAACAAGTTAAAAGCTGCTATAAAAAGTTTGAATTAACTGCTGGATCATACACAGAGCTAATTCCGTAAGCTAGGAGAAGTCCTGATATGAGCTCGAGGAGCTAGCTATGAAACAACGCCAGTTTTAAAATGTTGGTGGGAAGGAATTGAGGCAAACTCTGTTGACAAAATTTAAAATGTGATTTTTTATTAGAACAGTTTTTGGCTTGCCAGCCAAGCTAAAAACCTGGCTAAGAGGAGGATCCAAAAACAGTGCAAGAAGCTGCTGAACTCTCGGATGCTATGCCAAGAGCAGACCTGCTCTGAGAGTGAATGGGCGGTGTGGCAGTGTAGAAAGGAAAGGCGTGCCTTGAGGCAGCTAAAACCTCACTGCCTCCACCGAAAAACAGTTAGCCCCAGGTTTCAAAGAAAATATTTCTCTGAAGTAAGAAAATGCCTGTTGGTTGTGTAAAGAGACTGGGCATATTGCAGACAGTGTCCCAGAAAGCGAGCAATACTGGGTGCTAGAAAAGGTGGTTGTTTGTATATCCTGGAAGCATGCAGTAGACATGAGGAACACATGCCCAATCATTAACAATAGATCTGAACACAGGGGTTGGGGCATGAGGCATCACAACTGAGTGAGGATCTGGTACAACTTACTTCACCATAAATTTTCAGGGTGCAGATGTACAAAACATTGCCTATTCTATTGATGAATGAAACATGAGAACTGTGCAACAGATGGCTGTAGCCAAAACATTAGCATGGATGTGATCCTGGGTAACAATCTCCAACAGGATTGTGGAGTCACCAGTAGCAGCGGCAAGGAAAAAATAACTCCTGAACCCCACAAAACCAGTGTGAAACCACTGAGAGGCTGGTTCCAACCTGTGTCCAGGAGAGACGATAGAAAGGGGTAGAAATTTCCTGACAACAAGTGAATGAAAGTTACTCTAAGGAGGTAGAGTTAGGATGACAGTCTAAGGGCCCTAAAGCTGGTGCTAGGGACCTAGTTTACGATGGAAGGAACTGTCTGCCTTGGGACTGTGTGAAGAGATTGCAGCTGCTCGAGGGTGACCTAGTTTGAAAGCTGAGGCTTGGGCAGACTAGGAGGCCACACAGGGCGAGAGACATAAGTTTATTGGAAGATGAATTATATACCAGTTGAACAGGAGGGTACTGGGACAGCTTAGCGTTCCCAGCCATAACAGTGAGCAGTTGCTCAGGTGCCTGTTCCTGATCAGGTCTCCAAAGTCTCAAACTATGCAGTGGTTGGCCTGAATTTCTACTGGCCTAACTTCACCCAACAGGTGAAGGAGTATTGCAGGTCTTGTCACTGGTGCCAAGAATAGGGAAGGTGGGCAAGAAAACCCAAGCTGCCATGATTCCATTGCCCATAGTGGAGGGCCATTCCAGAGGGTGGGAATGGATATTGTGGGGCCTTTAAATACCCCCAGCTCCTCAGGAAGAGATCCATCCTGACTGTGGTGGATTATGCCACCGGTACCCAGAGGCAGTCGCCCTATCCTCTCTGAGAACAGACAAGTGGCAGATGTTATAGAGATTTTCTCCCATGTTGGGTTTCCACAGGAGGTAATCACCGATCAAGGGGGTTCCTTCATGTTGGACCTGATGAAATGTTTATGGGAGAAATGTGGGGTGGTGCAGAGATGCACGACACCATATTGCCCACAAGACAATGGACTTGTGGAACGATTCAATGGTACCCTAAAGTCAATGCTCTGGGCATTTGCTTAACAGCATGGGAGGGACTGCGAGAAATACCTTCCCCACCTGTTGTTTGCATAGAGAGAGGTGCCCCAAGAGTGGGAAGTTTTCTCCTTTGAACTCTTGCATGGGCGCTGGATGCAGTGGGCCCCTAGACTTGATCCGATAGGACTGGGAAAGCAAGCCACCCAGGCAACTCCCATTGTGGATTATATTCTTAGGTTTAGGAAAGGCTGAAGGAGCTTATGGGACAGCTCAGAGCAACCTGGCAGCTGCCCAACAGAAACAAAAGGTGTGGTACAACCACAGAGCCAGAGCTCGCTCGTACATGGTGGGTCAGGAAGTCATGGTCCTTATTCCGTTCCAGAAAGACAAGCTGCAAGCTGAGTGGGCAGGGCCATACAAAGTGGTTAGGAAGGTAAATGACGTGAACTACATTGTGGAGCTACCTGACAGAAGACAGACTGAAAGGATGTACCATGTCAACATGATGAAGCCATATGCAAATAGGGCTGACATGATGTTTGCAGTGTGTAGTCACGTGGAGGGGATGGACGAAGGAGACCCCCTTCTGGACTTACTGGAAGAGAGTAAGCGGGAGTCCTCTGTGGAGGCAGTAAAATTGTCTCCCCAGCTGAACCCGGACCAGATCCAGAAAGTAAGGGTGGTTTTAGCAGACTTTGCCCCTTTGTTTAGAGCCAAGCCTGGACTAACCCCTTAGCGACAACGATATGGAGACAGGGACACAGATGCCCATACGGCAAATAGCATATCGGGTGTCAGAGGCTGTCTAAAGGACATTAGGAGTGAAGTGGAGGAGATGCTGGATTTAGGGGTAATCCAGAGATCCCACAGCCCCTGGGCCTCACCCGTAGTCCTTGTGCCCAAGCCAGATGGCTCAACTCATTTCTGTGTGGACTGAATGCAGTCACAAAGTCTGATCACCACCCGATGCCCTGGACGAACGAACTCCTGGACAAGTTGGGAGGGGCGACCTACCTTACGACTATTGACTTGACCAAGGGGTATTGGCAGGTAGAATTGACAGAAAGAGCTAGGGAGAGGTCAGCCTTCATCACTCCGATAAGGCTTAATTGAGTTTAAGGTAATGCCTTCGAATGGAAGAATGCCCTGCCACTTTCCAAAGGTTGTGAACCAGGTGTTAAATGGTGCTGAGGAGTACGCCGTTGCGTACCTGGATGACATTGCCATCTTTAGTACCAGCTGGGAGGAACACCTATCCCACTTTAGGGAAGTGCTGGGCAGGATACAGAGGACCGGGCTCACTGTCAAAGCTGAGAAGTGCCAGGTGGCCATGGGGGAAGTGGCATACCTCAGGCATGTGGTAGGCCGGGGACAGCTCCCTCCTAACCAAATAAAGATAGAGATGATCCAGGCGTGGCCCAGACCAGAAACCCAGAAGCAGGTCAGGAGCTTTCTAGGGACAGCAGGGTACTACAAGAAATTTGTACCCAGTTACAATGTCCTGGCTGTCCCCCTATCTGACCTAACAAAGAAAAAGATGCCAAAAGAAACTTACCTGGGGCCCAGCCTGTCAGGAAGCCTTTACCAGACTAAAGGAGGCACTGTGCAGTGCTCCTGTTTTGATAAGCCCTGACTATAGCAAAACCTTTATAGTTCAGACGGATGCCTCAGACGTGGGTATTGGGGCACTACTGAGCCAGACGTCCAGCCAAGGGACAGATCACCCAGTAGTGTACCTGAGCAGAAAGCTGCTTCCCAGGGAGCAAGCGTACTCCACGGTGGAAAAGGAGTGTCTTGCCATAGTATGGGCCCTAAAGAAATTAGAGCCATACTTCTATGGGCAGCATTTTGTGGTGCAGACTGACCACAACCCCGTGGTTTGGCTGACGCAGATGGGAAAGAACAATGGCAGACTACTAAGATGGAGTCTTGCTTTACAAGGGTATGATCTAAAAATCGTACACAGGGCTGGAGCAAAGAATTAGAACTCAGATGGGCTGTCTAGGGTCTTTGAGGAGTGAACTGATTTGGGAAGCCCATCCCATGTAGGGGATAGATCCCCCAAATTCAGTCTAGGTGGGGAGGGGTGTGATGCAGACAGCCAGCTCTGAGTGCTGTATCGTTTCTTTTTAATATAAAATGTATTACTGAATGTCTCCTGCTGAAAATCAAATGCTCTAGGAGTGACCTCACTTATCCCCCTCCCCCCCCCAGATTTCAGCTGAGAGATGGAAGCCATAAGGAAATGCTGACAGCATGTCAGTTCACACACATTCAGTTTTTAGAGACAATGTGTTACATGGAAGACTTTAATCAAGGATCCTGTTTCTCTAAGTTAATTACAGACTTGTTTAAGTTAATTTTGTTAAGAGAGAAATCATAAAGAAGGTTTTATGACGTTGGAGAGGAACCTAGGTTGTTACACGGGGTGCAAGGTTGTAAATGTCCCTGTGAAGCCTGTGTGAGGGAGGATACAGCATGGGATAAAACAAAGTGTCATTTGAAGGACAGGAATTATGCTGAAGTTGCAAAATGTAATACTTTTATATAAGATATATATTTTCATATATCCTGACAGGGAGGAGCTAGGTGACCTCCTGAAAAGGGGTGGGGTAAAAGCCAGCTTTTAATTTAGTCTGTTTTACTTCACAGAGACACATTTTTACCTAGACTCTGACAAGGACACATCTTGGGAGAACTTTAAGCAAGTATTTAGAGACTAAATACTGAAGTAGAATTACACTATTTAAACCTTGTTTCTTTCAAAAGATTTGTATGTCTTGTGGTATAAGAGTTCTGTATTTTGTGTTTTACATATTTTTAACTATGTTAGTAAAATTCTTTTTAGAAATTACTTAGTCTGTCTTTGACTTCTTTTTTTTAGTTGTAAGAAACGCATATGGTTATTGCAGATACTAAACATAAGCTTGAATGGTGGTACCAAACTGGAAAGAGAAGCATTTTAAATCTGAGGTCTTTATTAAAGTTTTTAAGGGTTCATCTCTGTACAGCTGGTTAGGCGCCCGTAGGCAAAGATATCTGGCCCCCTGAAGACAGATATATCTGAGCCTGTGCATTGGTACGCTAGCAAGAGGTTCACAGTTTGAATCCCTCCAGAACTTGGAGACCAAAGGTCGATCTGAACTCACAAAAACAGACAAGAGGGTTACCTTGTCTGTTACACTGTTCACAAGACTGCGCTCAGAGGTTGGCACTTTAGGAGTAGAGGGCCTGACCTTCTGAGTGGGTTTGTGACACAAGTCACATAACTTCCTTGTGCTCCCAGGTCACACCTGGAAACAAGCTTATGTTTAGTGTACCTTTCCTGGTTAAACAACTTCCCCTTTCCTTACCCAACCCTTGGGTCTTGATGTCTCAGTGAAGGCCCCCTCCTCAAGCTAATGGTGATTGCTCATTCCCCTTTTCAGAGCCTGGTACATGGGGAATCTTCAAATTATCTTCTGGAATCCAAGGATTTACTGCCAGTAGCCATCAAGCCATGCCCCTTGTGAAGGAGCTGTTTATAGACCCATGCCATCCTGACTTCAGATACTGGTCAGAATCTAGCCCTTGGAGACTCAGCACAGACAGGACATGTACCACCCAAGACTCTGGACCCCGTCACTACCCAAAGCTTAGCATGCTCTCTGTGACCAGTTGCAGCCGGAGTTTTGAAGTGGGGAACCCCATCTTTTCTGTATGGAATCCTTTTCTGCATTCTGACACCAACCTCTAAGTGACGTCTGTCAGGATACCCATATTTATACACCTGAGAATAGGCAATCCAGATAGCCTAGAGCCTTGCAGCTACTAAGTGGACACTGGATGTACTCAGGAAATTAATCAGCTCCAAGAACACAGAGGTCTTTGCAAAACGGTAAACCGAAAGCATTCAAATACAATTTTCTCGCTGCTCAATTGCCCAATGGTAGTGCTACATGCTCCGTGCCAGTGACCTGAATTTGGAAGTGAGCTCAGGAAGCTGACTGTGTGGCCCTAGTGCCCCAATCTGGGTCAAACTACCAGAGGAGAAAGCCTCAAGGACTTGTGCACTTGCAGTGGACATAACTAATTCTGGTACCTTTGTGGTAACCAATCCGCAGTGAAAGTGTAGGCCTCTAGACCTGCTCAACATGACTGACAGCTTTAAACAGTCAGTCTGAGCTGCAGTTGCCCAGTGAACAGCAGGGGCTATTCAGTGCCAATTCAGATCTGAGAGTCTGATGAGAGAGGTGCCTGTGTGTTGTTGAAAGAAACAGCTGAGGCTGTGATGCTGCAGAGACAGACAATGTATCTGCCAGGGACAGAGTGAAAGCAAACGGGAAGCTGAACTGCTGCTGAGAAATGGAGATAACTGTGTGCTAGCTCAGTGCAAGCCACAGCTAAAGGCTGCAGCAAAATCGTGTCTGACCCTATTTCTAGATTACAATAATCTGGGGACAAAGCATTCCGTGTTGTGGCACCTACTTTGTGGAATGCTTTGTCACAATATATTAGATCTGCCCGCATGGTAGGGGCCTTTAAGACTAATTTAAAAACTTATCTCTGGTGAAGCTTTTTCCTGACTTTTTAAAATGACTGCTGATATTTATGTTTCAATTGCACACTGGCTGTTATATAAATTGTTATAAATTCTTTATTGCATCTATTGTAAAATGCCCAGAGCCTTGGGCAAGGTCACTATGTAAACAAATTGCCTTGCCTTTGGACAGACTTTTGCTGTGTTACAGCCCAGTAGCTGAAATGTGATCACAGCTAATCTGGAAAGCCAACCTGCCAGTACAACAGCCCTATGCTGGTTATTACTGTGACACTTGGACAGCTGGTTCTGATTAATCTATGCTTTTTGTAATATAAAAATGTGTTTTGCATGTCTCTCATGAGATGCTGACAGCCTGTGGAATGACAACTCCCCTCCCAGATTTCAGCTACATGTTACCTAGAAGGCCAAGAGATAATTACAGGCTAGAAGAGGCCTAAATTAAGCATCTCCTGTTTATCTAGTTTATTTGTGGCTTGCCAGCTGCTAAGATGGAAAATCATAAACTTTTATAATGTTTAGAGGAAGAAGAGCAGGTTATGACGCCTTAGTGCAAAGTCATAAATGTTTTTCCGATGTCTGTGAAGAACAGGAAGACACTCTACATCAAAGGGTCATATGAAAAAATGAGTTGTACTGAGGTCACAGAATTTAATACTTTGACAAGACATCCTGTTTTGCAGAGATATATTTTTTTATATTCTGACAGGGAGGAGCTAAGTGACCTCACGCAAAGAGGTTGGCAAAGCTAGTTTTTAAACAGTATTCTGTTTTCCATTTAAACTAAAATGTTTTGACTCTGAAAAAGCAACATCAGGCACTGTTAGAAGAATGTACCTTAGAAGAGACAATTCTAAGAGTACTGTGGTAGGAGATTTAGTCTGCACTTTTAAACCTATTTTTTAAGTGATTTGTATGTTTTGTGATATGTGGTTCTGTATTTACATTTTTTTTTTATCTATTTTTAAGTAAACCTCTACTTTAGAAACTACTTGGTGTGCCTTTGAAATTCTTTTTCTTGACAAGGGAAGCATACATGGTTAAAGCTGACACTGTACAAAGCTTACTGGTTTTACCAAACTGGGAAAAGGTAAGAATTTATTCTGAGGTCTTTAATAGAGTTTTAAGGGTTCATTTGTATGCCTGGTTAGGTGCCCATAGACGAAAGATAATATCTAGCAGAGGAGAATTATCTGAGCCTGTACATTGGCTATGCTAACAAGAGGTTCACAGTTTGAATCCCTCCAAGACTTGAGAACAAAGATTGATTGAACCCACAAAACAGACAGGAGGGTTACCCTGTTTCTGTTTCCTGTTCACAAGACTGCATTCAGAAGTTGGCACTGTGGGGCAGAGGGCCTGACCTGCTGAGTGGGTTTGTGACAATCGCCACACACTAGGGACTGGATGCTAGCTAGGACATGGTGTGTTGGGGAGGAAGGACTAGGTTTTCCTAGTCTAAGCTGTCTTGTGTGCATCAAAGAATTGTCTGCTGAATGCAGAGGCCAAGAGAGGCCTGATTGGAATCAGGTAACAGCCGCTTTGCATCAACCAACGCCAGAGGACTCAGAAGGAGGAGAGTGTGTGTAATCATCCGGAGAGCGTCTTGCTGCATGCTGCGCCATCACCCATTGCATCAAAGGAAAACTGTGAGTAAACTCAGAATCTGCCCTGCAACAACATCTTTTTTCTATCATAGTTGGGAAAACACTATCTAGACAAGATTTATAAATACCGGTACCCTTTGTAGGCCGGTGATCATTTGGGGTTTAGGCTTCAGCTGCAAAGCATTTCTATATTTAAGAGCACCACAGGTGGTGTACCATGTGCAACATCATTGTGTCTGATATGTTTCCACAACTGGCACCCAGTGAAGCACTGGGAACTCACTAATGGTGTTAACACACTGGAACTGGTGGGGAGAGGGTAGCACCCTCCAATACAGGTGGGCAGGAAAAGCAACAGTAATGCACATATATGGAGTGGAAGCAGGTAATGTTATCAGTACTGTACTGTTATTCTGCTCAGCCCAGCAAGACACTTGAAGCACAGCCTGGGTTTGCGAATACTTTTTGGCTGTGCCTAGATGAGGGGGTGAAGAGTAGCCCTGTGATGGTAGGCTGGGCTTGAACAGGCACGAAGAACTATCCAGAACTATACTGATTGCATCATAAGGCATAACTACCTTTTTTCCACCTTTAAGGCCTTGCAATGACTCTAAAGTCACTGTTATGTTGTTTACAATTAATGTCTCTGTACATATTATTTAAAAGTACAAATGAAATGCTCTGTGGGGACTGTCATAGCACTGAGTTGGTTCATGAGTGGGTTGATCCTGTGGGGAGGTGGGGAGGTACTACATCCCAGGGGTGGTACTATAATTACACTGGACTCACTTAAACCTTTCTGGGTGGAGGAACCATGTATGTTATTCTAACTCTGGATACAAGCCCCAATCAGGAGTTTAATAGATCCAGGCCCCTTAACCATGCTGTCCACAAAACAGGGTTAGCTACCACAACATAGCAGTAACCCAGTAGTATAATCTAAAACCAAACACTATATGGGACGAGCACCTTCTTGTGAATACTTGTAGAGTATTTGTACTTGGAACCAAAAATTATTTGTTTTTTAACAGTCATTATTTAGACAAAAAGGGACAAAAATAAAAACCTGTATAAAAGCCTCCCTCTTTCCCCAAGCAGTCAGGGCTACATACTTAGCCATTCTTTCAGTCAGTTCCCACCCCCTTCCCTTTCCCTAGTCCTCCAATATATTGACACATAATCTGACATCCTGCTAGCTCCTTCTCTCACCAGACACCATTTTCTAAACCCATCCATTCCTTAAGCTGCCCCCTCCCCCCCAGCTCAATGGAACTGATAAGGAAATATACAGTATCTTTGAGGACAAGAGTACTATCAATATTTATTAGGCTTAACTTTTTGGGCATCATTTAGTGAGTGCACCTACTGTGTCACATGCTGTACTTCTATGTTTATTTTCTAAACAGATTACTTCACACACAGAGAACTACGTAATTAGCCATTTGGTTAAACATTTGGGGGTGTTTGGTGTGGCATCACTCAGATGTATATTCATTGCAAAAAACTTTGTTAATGCATCAGTTAGGGTTAAAGCAATAAAATGTAGGAAAGCGAGGTGTTAGGGTTTCCAATCTAACCCAACCCTTCACCCCACCCCCAACCCCATGTACCAACAGACGTCAGGGTGTGCCTTAGGGTCATTGGCTCTTTACCCATTCCATGTGGAAGGAAGCTGAGATGGTACAGAATAGGAGAATGGGGTGAGAGTTGGGCCCGGCGACCACAAGGCACACCTCAGCATGTTGGTGTGTGGAGGGTGGGGTGGGGTGGGTGGTAGGGTTGGAGGGGTGTTAGGTAGGCCTAGAAACATTCCAAGTAACCCTTGTGCTGCAAATGATGCAATATCTCAGTAATGTGGAACATTGGAAAAAATTCCACTGCAGTTGCAATCATGGGCTGGCAGCGTGCATTGTTGTTAGTACACCTGATAACCTAAAGGTGTACTAAGTCGCGTTTAGTGAAAAATCCGTATCTCGAACCGTTTTTGAGTTATAGGTGCCGAAAGATACTGTGACCGCCACAATGTTATCATATGGGACATTTCTAAATCTTGTAAGTATGGAAGCGATGCAAATGTTATCACACAACCAGCAAAAGTCACATCTGTGGGGCAAGCCCTTTCTACCCTGCAAATTTCAGCCTGAAAGTCCTAACCATTTCTTTACAGAGAAGTGACAAAGAAACTGTCAACTTTAAATATCCTTTTTCGTGAGGTGTCAAAACCCTTTTTCATGATGCGAAAAAAGATTACAACACCTCACTAAAGAGGAATTTGTCTGATAAAAAAGTATTAAGGGCAGGGACATCTGGTCCCAAAAGTCCTAATCCTTTTTCACAATCTGAAAAAGTTTTGAAACCTCCACGAAAGGGATTGGAGTTATCAGATCAGATGGCCCTGCCAGTAATCCCTTTTATGAGACGCACCCTTTTCATGAGGTGTCAAAACCTTTTGCATTGTGAAAGGGACTGAAACGCAGTCATGAAAAATGATTTTAAAAATTAAAATAAGCATTCTGAGGCCACAGAAAAGTAAAGGAAAGGCACAGAACTGTAAAGGATATCCACGTGAACAAAATACATACTTGGATGTCTCAGAAGACATCCTAAACAAAAGTTATGTTTTGCTTGGGTTGAAAAATAGAAAACAAGATGGCAGCTCATGTAGAAATTTGTTCTCACAAAAAGGATTCTATAGATCTCTTTTGTGAGCTGTCAAAATCCCTTTTCGTGAGGCCTAAATCCCTTTTCGCACTGTGCAGCTATCCAAAAGACTGAGAAACCAGAAACCAAAATTTCTACATTTAAGAACTTTGGAATGGATTAATATTTTTTCTCCAAACCAATGCTGATTTGTTCTTTGGTGCAAGCTCTTTCTACCCTGAAATTTTCAGATCAAAGTTCCAAACAGTGTGGCCACAGCGCGATGAGGACAAATCAGCCAAGCAAAGCAAATTTTACTGTTTTTTCTCTGTTTGCAGCATGAAATCCACACATCTTATCAAAACAAAACTTAGTAGGTCAAGAGATCTACCCCATGGGACAGCGCATACCAAATGTTGTGCAAATCCGTTGGACGGTTGCAAAGTTATTAAAGTGCAATATTTGAGGTTTAACATTAAGCTGCCTACTCAATCCCAACTATAGAGGCGCGACCGTGCCTCTATAATATATAACAATACAATTTTGTTAAAGAGATGATTTGAGTGCACACTGGTGGGGAGCATTTTATGTGCTTGTAGCAAAAAGGCTAAGAGAAAGTTAAAAGTGAACATAGTGAGTATTGCAAAAGACAATTCTGTGTATACTAGCGTATAAATCAACCTCGCATGTAAGTCGATTTCCCCTTTCTGTTCATTATTTTATGTGCTTACCTTCTCGGCTGGAGTGGTCCTTTGGTTCCCCTATCAGATCCGCTCGCAGCTCCTGCATCGAGTGCCGTGCCTGAGTCTCAGCCTCCTCCCATTTCCCTCTCTAAGGCCATGTCACAGACCCCATCGCGGAAGGCAAAGGGGTCAGGGCCAGTGGGAGCTCCTGGAGTGTGTGGTGCAGTGCCGCAGGCAGATCCTCACATGTGCTGGAGGATTCAGCTAAGTATTTCCCCTGTTTATCCCTCATGGTGCTGGCAAGCATGGGACGCCAAGGATGTTGCAGTGCGTGCTTGCATGTGCAGCACGTTGGATGTCTGTCCATGCCATCCCCCTCATTGCTCCACTACCAGCACCACCAACCACTGCCAGGAGCCAGCACCTTCACAGGAGTCCCTCCCCACCCTCCCCAGAGAAGGAGAGCATTTCAGAGATGCTCATTCCTTCTCCCCGTGGCCGACCCCCAATGACCTGAATCTACTCCTGAACCCAGGTTGCCGGCGTGGCACGAGGTGTGGCATCCAGTGTCTCAACCCTCAGCACCACCAGGCCAGCCGATCCCCCCCTTTTCCATGAATTTTAGTAGATTTAAAGATAGGCCTCATGTATAGGTCAACCCCTCCCCCTTGTTAGTGCAATTACCAGTAGAAACAGCTTCAAGTTGTTTTTTTGTTTCAGCGCCATCTCAGCACCACCTCTGATTCTTTTGAACTGCTCTATGCTAATGTATTCAGCAGGTATCTACTTATTTTAATTAGTAATTTAAACTGAGTTGTGCTCATTGATTAATAAACTGTGTTTTAATATCTGTTGTTTATTCTACAGTCTGTTGTTCTGTCTGTACTGTGCCCCTAGAGTTGAATGTGAAGACATGCATTTTTTGGTTTGATCTCCGATGCACTGTGAAGCCTGAGTCATCACCCATATTGTTGTGGTAAATTTCAAGTCTTCCCAGTGTCTCTGAACATCACTCCTTATCCCCAATTGCACGTATTTGTAAATTTCAGCTCTTCCTGAGTCTAGTGGACCCCTCTCCCTATCCTCGATAGCCCATATTTGTAAATTTCAATTCTTCCCTAGTGTCTAGCAGCCCCAACCCCAGCAGGTAGCACCCTACCACCCTGCTCCCCTCTTCCCATCCACGAGCTAGTAACTGGTACAGCCCTCTTCTCTTCACCATGGCCGGCCACCGACTGAACTCTCAATGAACGCCTACTATATAATCAGTTGTTACACTGTGTGCCCATTGAGAGCTTAGTTCATGGCCGGCTGTGGTGGAGAGCAGAGGGCTGTGCTGATTGCTGGCCCAGGGATGGGAAGGGGGTTGGGTAGTGGAGTGCAACCTGCTGGGCTGGGGGTTGGGGTTGGTCTGCTAGATACCAGGGAAGAGTTGAAATTTAACAATATGGGCAATTGGGGATGGAGAAGGTGGGATTCCACTAGACACCAGGGAAGAGTTGAAATTTACAGATACAGGTGGTTGAGGATACGGCAGAGAGTCCACCAGGCACCAGGGAAGAGCTGAAATTTAACAATATGGGTTATTTCTCAGGCTTCGCAGCGCATCAGAGATAAAAAAAAATGCATGTCTTCGCATTCAACTCGGGGTACAGTACAGACAGGACAACAGACTGCAGAATAAACAACACAAACAACAAGTAATAAAACACAATGTATGGATCAATTAGCAAAATTGAATTTAAAGGGACACTGTCAACCCCCTTAGGTCTGAAAGTGTCCCTAGTTTAAAAAACACATTTTATGATTGCCTACATTCTGTAAAGATTGCTGATGTAGCTGGTAGTTTGATTCTGACTCTTTTTATCTTTAAAAAAGTGAAAAACAGACTGCCCATCATACAGGTGTTACCACACAAATACAAGTTTGTTTACATTCCTTGATCAGCTCCAGCTGCATCTTTCCTGGACTTGGGAACACCCACAACACAGTCTAGCTCCTCATGATGCAGTGGGAGTTTAGGATGCTACTGTCTCATGAGTGACTGCACTTTTGAGGGTGTTTCTAATGCTCAGGAAGTATGCAGTAAGAACAGATCCATGACTGTAAACAAAACAAGGTTATTTATGTACATTAGCATGCATTTCAGTTCTGCTAAACAAGGAGACAGACAAAACATACAGCAACATCAATAAATGTTAGAGAAGGTAAGCAATCCAGGGACCACCCAGTCCAATGCAACTGCCTCAAAGGATGCCGAGAACGAGGAGCACTTGGATGACAGTGGGCTCAGGGAGGGTTAGAGCAGTCAGGCAGAGGCACATCCCAGATCCTATTCCACTCAAGAACTCATATGCCACACTGGCAAATGAGGACAACCAAATAGAGGTACCCAAAGAAGTGGAAGGAAAGGATGTGGAGGTTAGCCAAGGAGGTGACCTCAGCGGGGAAAGCAGTGGACCCCAGAGGAGGAGGAAGCGAATCCTGGTGGGGGACTCCATCATAAGAGGGATCCAGCTAGGAACACAGGAGGGGGAGGACAGGGAGGTGAGGTGCCTACAAGGTGCCACGGCATGGAGAGATGGAAGGAAGATCCTGGGGCTCACTGGGAAGGCAAGGCGGGAGGGTGAGCTGGATGTCTTTATCCACCTAAGGTACTAATGACCTGGCAAATGGGGAGCCAAAGGAAGTTCAGGAAGAGTTTAGGAAACTGGGAGGGGTCTCAAGCAAAGTAGCTACTTCTGTCACTTTCTCAGAAGTACTACCTGTGAGAGCAAGGAGAAACATAGGAGTGCATGCACCAGGAACTTTAACTCATGGTTGAAGAACTGGTGCTGTGAGGAAGGGTTTGGATTCATTGAGACTGAGGACCCACCTGAGTGGATGGAGGTTTGTTCAAGCCTGACGGCCTGCATCCATCCTGGAGGGGAATCCAAGCACTCAATGATAAGTTTAAATGCTACATTGACAAGCATTTAAACTAGCAAAGGGGGGTGGCAGGCCAGCAAGGAGGGTACCTACTTGCTCACCCCCCACAGCTAGCAGTGGAACCAGTGAACCAGAGGAGTGGCTATCTCTGCAAAGCAGTGTGCAGAAGATGGAGATTAGTGCCCAAGAGGTGGATAAGCAGAAAAGGGGCAAAATTCAGCAGAAGGGCAGACAGCAAGGAGAACCAGGGATAAATGACAACCAAGGAAGGGGCTGGAGTAGAACAGTGAAACAGTCTAGGGAGGTCAAATCATGGAAAGCCATGTGTGCAAATGCCAGGAGCCTTAGCAACAAGATGGAAGATCTGGAGGCTGTCATGGTACAGTCAGACCTGGACATTGTGGCCATCACTGAAACCTGGTGTAATGATAACCACGACTGGGAGATGGCCATACCTGGCTACAACATATTCAGAAGAGACAGAGCAGGCAGAAAGGGAGGAGGAGTGGCACTGTATGTGAAAAATGACATAAGGGCCACAGAGATCCAGGAGGAACAAAACAGGGGAGAGATACTGTGGGTTAAGCTGGAAAGGAAAATGGGGACAGCCATCCGCACAGGTGTGGTCTATAGACCACCAGCCCAGGAGGAAGAAACAGTAGAGTTGATGCTAGCCATCCAAAGGATGGCAGACAAGGGTGAGGTAGTACTGGTTGGAGACTTCAATATTCCAGACGTGGACTGGAGCATCCCAGCAGCAGCATCAACTAGGAGCAGATTTATCCTGGACTCCCTTCAGGGTGCCTTCCTCAAGCAACTGGTCATGGAACCAACTCGGCAGAAGGCAATACTGGACCTTGTGCTCACAAACAGGGACAGTGTGATGGGGGTAACAGTGGGGAGCACCTGGGAAACAGTGACCAGTCATTGTGGTTTGAAATCACAGAAAGAGCAGAACCAAACCACACAAAACACGTATCCTGGATTTTAGGGGGCAGACTTTGGGGAAATGGGAAGATACTTGAAAGAGGCATTAAGGATGGGACAGGAATCAGGGGTTGAGAACAGTGGGCAGTATCTAAAATGGGATTACAAGAACAACAGAATTATGCATTAAGCAGGTTAGCAAGAGGAAAAGGAAGAGGAGACCATTATGGTTTTCCAAAGAGGTAGCAAAGAAAGTGAAAGCCAAAAGATTGCATTCAGGCAATACAAAAGACACAGGCAGAAGGGGATGGGAGAAGTACCAGGAGAAGCAAAGGGAGGCAGGGAGGTCAGTAAGGAAGCCAAAGCTCAGACAGAAGAACACATTGCAAAATCAGTGGGCAGAGGGACAAACCTTTACAGGTACATAAGTGAAAAAAGAAAGACAAAGGAAGGGATAGTGAGACTGAAGGGGAGGATGGGGGCTCGTGGAGGATGACAACAGTAAAGCTGACATATTGAACAGGTATTTCTGCTCAGTCTTTACTGAAGAGGAGGAGGGTAATGGGTCTGAAGGGAGTACAAGGGTGAGAATGGTGCAGAAATGGACACAAGTACCTTTACACGTGAAAGGGTCCTGAAGTAACAGGAAGTAAGAGTTTATAAAGCAATGGGGCCAGATGGGGTGCACCTCAGGGTCCTTAAAGAACTAAGAGAGGTGGTGGCTGAACCTCTGGCTATCCTGTTTAGCCGATCACTGGAAACAGGGGAGGTACCCAAAGACTGGAGGACAGCAGATGTAGTCCCCTTATACAAAAGTGGGAACAAAGAGGAAGCAGGGAACTACAGACCAGTCAGTCTCACCTCGGTAGTGGGGAAGATCATGGAAGCACTACTGAAGGAGAGATTGGTGGAACATCTGGTTGTCAATGGACTACAGGACCCAAGGCAGCATGGTTTCACCAGGGGAGGTCATGTCAGACCAACCTCGTTGAATTTTTTGACTGGGTGACTAGGGAGGTGGATCGGGGAGGGCAGTGGACATGGCCTATCTGGACTTCAGCAAGGCCTTTGACACTGTGCCACATAGAAGACTATTACACAAACTGGGGAATATGGGTGTGGGCAGGACAGTAGTGAGGTGGGTAGGTAACTGGATGGGTGGCAGGACACAGAGGGTGGTGGTAAATGGCTGTCACCCACAGAGGGAAGAGTGACCAGTGGGGTACCACAGGGATCAGTGCTGGGACCAGTCCTATTCAACATCTTCATCAGTGACATTGCGCAGGACCTAGAAGGCAGAATTTCACTGTTCGCTGATGACACAAAGCTCTGTAACAGAGTAGACACACCAGAGGGTGTAGACAGAATGAGAAGCGACCTGCAGAAACTTGAAGAATGGTCAGGGGTTTGGCAGTTGAAATTCAATGCAAAGAAGTGCAAGATAATGCATATGGGGCACAAAAACCCTGGCACAATATATCAGTTGGGGGGTGAGGATATAGCATGCACCAAGCAGGAAAGGGATCTTGGGGTTGTCATCTCTGATGACCTCAAAGTCGAAACAGTGTGACAAGGCAGCAGGTAAAGCAAATGGGATGCTGGGATGTATAGGCAGGGCATCACCAGCAGGAAAGGGAGGTCATAATTCCGCTATACAAGACACTAGTGAGGTCCCACCTGGAGTACAGTGTACAGTTCTGGAGACCATACCTACGTAAGGACATAGACAGGGTAGAGAAGGTTCAGAGGAGGGCAACAAAGATGGTGCATGGATTGCATCACAAGTCCTATGAAGACAGGTTGAAGGAACTGAACATGTACTCCCTGGAGAAGAGGAGGAGAGGGGATATGACAGAGACATAGTATCTTACAGGAGGAACAGAAGTAGGAAAACACTATTTTAAGCAAAAAAGATGTTCCAGGACTAGAGGGCATGGGATGAAGTTGGAGGGAGGACGATTCAGAGGAAACATGAGAAAGAATTTCTTCACAGAACGGGTGGTGGACAAGTGGAACACCCTGCCAGAGGAAGTGGTGGGGGCTGAAACAATCACGGGATTTAAGAATGCATGGGATAGACATAAAGGAATTCTGGAGGTCAGGGGTAAGGGGCAACAGACTTCTAGGAAAACAAACTGAACTTACAAGCTCAAATGGGCAGACTGGGTGGGCCATATGCCCTTATCTGCTGACACTGTCTATGTATCTATGTATCTATGTATAAAATGTAGGTTTTTAACTAGCAGTTATATGATGGAAACAGTGTCCCTTTAAGCTACCGGTACTAATGAAAACAAGTAGATAGCTGCTCTTTGAGCTCTCGGACAGCAATGGAGACTCCACATTATTAGTCAACCTCGTATATAAGTCAAGCCCCCTTTCTTCAGTGCCTATTTTTGCCACTAAAAACTCCACATATATATGAATATATATGGTATACAATTTGCATTTTTTTAAAAATATGCTGTATATGATTTTAGCTGGGTGTTTTAGCTGTCACTTACCATTTAAATTGATACAGGTGTGTGAGAGTGCACACAAACAAAAGTTATGTGCCACTGTAATGAACAGCACTATCTAGTGGTTATGATGGTGTGGTTTTGAATTTTGGTTTTTATATATAGAATTTTAGGAATAATAAGTACTGAATAAATATGAAAAATCACTTACTATAGTAATACTGTTTCTTCCAAGGGATCCCTCAGTATGCTTTTAGATCAGCTGAGTTCAGCTGCCCGAGAGTGAAGTTTATGCTAATGATGCCAAAGAATTAGCCTATCAGACTGTAGTAAGAGAGTGCTGCCTGTAGGTGCTGCTGTAAGCCAGTCAGATTCATTTCATAGCCTGAGGGCAAAAGGCCCCAAACCCTAAATCTAACCTAGTACTATAGAAAGAGAGAAAAAAATTGCCTGTAGGAGAAATATACCCCATACTTCACTATGGAACATTACACATGTTAAAGCTCTCCAGTAAGAAATTTGGACTTTAGCATGGACTGCAGAACTATTTTCAGCAAGGTTATGTAAGGGAGGATAGGGTGGAAGGGTAGCATACTGAGGATCCCCGGAAGAAGCAGTATTACTATGGTAAGTATTTTTGTTCTTGCCCCAGTAATCCCTCATTATGCTTGACTATAGCAGACTACAAAGCAGTGTAGTTGGGAGGAGGGAACAGAACCTACTTTGGGAACAGGTTCTGCAGGACTGCAGTGCCAAATTTGGCATCTGATCTGGACTGTACATCCAAATAGTGCTTTGTGAATGTTTGTACAGGTAGCTACTTTGCAGATGTCAAGCAAGGGAATGTCCTTGCTGCTGCCACTGAGGCTGTGGTGCCCCTAGTGGAGTGGGCCCTGAGGCATTGAGGTGGCTGTCTGCCAGCCTTACTGTAACAAACTGGAAGCAGAGACTATCCAATGAGATATAGTCCTCTTAGAGGCTGGCCTGCCTTTACCCATCTCACCATAGGTGAGGAATAGTTTGGAGTGAGAGAATCTGAGCTGGCTGTTGTAACCCCCCTGTAAATGGGGGTTCCCAAAAAGTCTTCCTTGAGCTTGCCTAAATGCTCACTGCCAGGCTGGTGTCCTGCATTTTGGCAGTTTAAATGTGATTGCCAGAGCCTGTATAGCTTCTGTGTGCTGTCTCTTTGGGAGCTGCCTGATTGTAGCCTGGGTAATCTGAGAGGAAGCTCTGTTGAAAGATGTAACTATTTGCTGAAAATCATTTAGAGTGATAATGATAATGTAGTTTGTCTAATCTGCCTTCTTTATAGCAAGAACTGAATTATTTGCCTCCACTACCTTGGTCCTGGATTGCAGATTGGACCAATTAGTTCTGGTGGGACCTAAAATGTAGCCGGACTACAGGAGCTGTCTGAAGTCAAAATCTGTAGGAACTGTAGTTTTGAACTTTTGTGCCTTTTCAGCACTGAAGGGGAGCTCTTGTTTTGACTGACAGCCAAATCAGTCAACAAATCTTTTGGATCTTGGGGAAGTCGGGCTGCTGGCAGTTTTCAGTTAGTTCTGAGCTGGGAAGTGAAATGAGAAGAGCTCAAGTGTATTTTGGGCAGCAATCCTGAGTGGATTTGCATGGGAAAACTGTGACAGGGCTGAGTTTTTGGCTTGCATGTTTGCTGCTGCTCCTGAGAGAGAGAGAAGAGAATTATTTACACTAAATCCAAGTTTGTGTGACTAAAGTAAGTTACTAAGTGGTCCAGGCACAACCTGAAGAAGACCAAAGATTTTGCTGAATGCGATCAGCCTGTCAGGAGTTCCAGCTAGCCCTAAGCTCCTGGTGTGTGCAGAGACTTTGTGATTGTGACTGGGCAGCGCTTTGGTACAGTAGAATTCCCATACATGTAAATGTGCTATGAGCTGCTAGTGGGTTGTGAGTTAGTTCCCCTCTGGGTGAACGGTGTTCTGCTTGCTGGAAGCTATATCCAGCCCAAAACAGACTGCATCCGAATTTGTCTCCATGAAGTCTCGGCCTTGTCAAACTGGCCCAGCCAGACTACCCACTGCACAGAGAAGCCATCAATGAGAGATCTGCCTGGGGATCAGCTCCCTGCTCCACGCTTGAACAGGAACAACGCCTCTGCAACTCGCGTGGGCCCTGCTTCTCCTGGCATTACAGATCAACCACCTGCAGTCTCGATTTTCGTCCAGCCTATGTTCAGTCTTGGGTATCATGAGTAAATACCAGGGTAGCTCCCTGCAACAACAGCTTAATCTGAGTGTGTCATCTGATTGTCTTGTTGTTTCGTTTCCTTTACAGATTGAGCTTTCTGGCACTGGATTACAAATATTGTGTACTGTGCATGTTGTGTTTTCCATCACAGGGCCCCAACCAGCTGCAACCCCGGGCAACAGTCCTGGCTAGCCCATCTCTTCTCCATCTGGGTACCCAGAGGTGTGACTGTGTGGGGGGACTCAAAGCACATACATAACTGCTTGATTGATATAACCTTTAAGCTAATTAACCTGATTTTGCCCGTTCCTTGTTCAAGTCCCCTGACTAAATCAGATCTAACTTTTTCTGCATATAATCTGACTGTGGTTCCAGTTTGTGCTCAAAGTACTGTACTGTTGCGATTTGCTGTGCATAACCTTGTTTTACAGGGGGTCCCCAGGTTGAGCCAGAGGAACCAGCCTTGGTGGTAAATACAAACAGTGTGGGTACTTGTGTGGTGTACCAGGGGTACTGTGAAAGTGATTATTAGCCACTGTGTTCAGGCCACTAGAGGGAAAGAAGGGGTTACAGTGTCCTGGGCTGTGCCCAGGTTACCTCGGCTCACCACACAACTCCTGACCTCCGAGTGGAGGCACCTTTTAGAACTCAGGCCCCTTAACCTGCTACTAGCCAAGCAGGCAGGGTAGTAGCCCTTAGGATAGCACCACCTAGGGGTTACACTGGTATGCTCCAGGTTGTAGGTCAGTGCCCTTTTTACATCCAGGCTGCGAAGCCTATACTCACCAGGAGTGAGTGGATTTGTCTATGAAAAAGACAGTAAGTATTATAGATTGATTCAAGTGAAATTCAGACACCACCTTGGGAAGAAATTTCATGTTTGTCCTGAGAACTACATTATCCCTGTGGGAAATAATGTAGTTTGGTTCAATGCATAGAACTTGCAGCTCTGAAATCCTTCTGGCTGAACTGATTGCCACTAGGAAAATGTTTTTCCACGTGACAAATTTTAAGTCTGCAGTAGCCATGGGCTCAAATGGAGATTCCATCAACTTAGCTATACACAGGTTCAAGTCCCAGGATGGGAACAGGTTTCCTAAGTGAGGTTGAAGGTGCAACAGGCCTTTAGAATTTCTTGAAAATGGGATGAGAAATTACATATTTATCTTTGCCAGCTGAATAGTAGGCGTAAATGGCTGCCAGGTGGACCTTCAGTGATGAGGCTCTAAGGCCTGATGCTTGCAGGTGTACCAAATAGTCTAGTATGGAAGACAGGCTAGCTTACAGTGGGTTAATATGCCTATCTTTACACCAGAAAGAGAATTTCTTCCATTTGAAGTATAACTCTTTTTGGTACTTGGCTTTTGGCTAGTCGAGAATTCTTAGGACTTATTCTGAATACTGAGAGTCTAGGAACTCTAACTTCAAGTACCAAGCTTTGAGGTGAAGAGACTCTATGTTGAGGTATGCTATCCCCATCTGAGGCAGGGACAGGAGACTATGGGTCGATGGCAGACAAATGAGCCATTTGACTGAGAGGGCAAGGAGCAGGGAGTACCAAGGTTGCATTGCCCAGTCTGGAGCAACCAGAATCATAGTTGCTGACCGGCTTTAAATTTGAGAAGTCCCCTG
Source organism: Neoceratodus forsteri (assembly GCA_016271365.2). Taxonomy (NCBI): domain Eukaryota; kingdom Metazoa; phylum Chordata; order Ceratodontiformes; family Ceratodontidae; genus Neoceratodus; species Neoceratodus forsteri. Next base: position 324,733,547 of record CM057454.1, on the reverse strand, counting down.
AGAATCAGGGAAACAGAGGGAAGGCATACAGGAACCTTCCTGTCCAGTCCAGGGATGGAGCATCCACTGACACTGAATCCAAAGATGGAGGCCTGCTGCAGTACAGGGGAATCGGATGATTGAGGTTGGAGGTGAAGACATCTACCTCTGGAGTGCCCCACTTCCTGAAGACTGTGGCCAGCACTTGTTTGTTTAGGGTCCACTCATGGTGACCCTGACTGATGCAGCTCAGGGAGTCTGCCAGCACATTGTCCCTGACTGGCAGATGAATGGCAGTGAGCTGTATGTCTAGGGAGTAGGCCAGAGACCAGATCTTCATGGCCTCTGTGCAGAGCTTTATGTATCGTGTGCCCCCCCTACTTGTTGATGCAGAACATACTGTAGCAGTGGTGTTGTCTGTCCTGATTTGGACAGATTGACCCTTAGCTGAAGAGTAAAGGCTTTGATAGCCAGGTAAACGGCTCTGAGCTTGAGGAGATTTATGTGACACCTGGCTGGCACGGGTCAGAACACTGAAGTAAACAACAGTGCAGTTGAATACCATGCACACATAACAGAGAAGTAAAAACAAGGTGGTGAATGACAACGACCTAAAAACACGAACTACCACGTCACATTAACATTCAAAAAATAGCTATTTGCAGGGGACTCTGACCATATCCGAGCCTCCCCAACTTAAAATAAGTACCTCAGGAAGGAGGCAACTTGGGGATGGGAGAAACTTCAGTGGGAGGGAAGAACTGCTCAGGAATAACACAAACAGCAAAAATTAAACAACAAGTATTCCAGGACCAGGAATCAAACCCCAGACTGCTGTGGGTCTACCCGCTGAGCCACAGCAGCTGCCTGCCGGAGTGCCTGCCCAGCAGAGCCTTTATCCCTGCTTCCTCTACCTCTATGTGCTATTATTACAGTGCAACTATAGTTACAGGGATAGTGCTAATGATACCCCCACAGTATCCCTGTAGCTATTTTCTCACCACACTATTTTTACAGCACGGTTATTCTCTGCTACTCTTCCTGCATCATACTGACCCAGTACCCACCAGAATCCCTGGGAGACCACACCCACTTGTGGACTGGTCTTCCTAATGTGCACCCACCCTAGGAGGGACGCTTCCATAGTGAGAACTCTGGAGGGCTCCTTTTGCTGGAAAAGGATTCCTTCTATGAGGTTTTCCTTGTCCTTCCACTAGTCCAGGGCTTGTAGAAGGGCCCTTGTGACTGGAATGAGCTTTGACAGAGAGTCTCTTTTATGAGACCAACGAGCCCTCAAATGGTATTGAATGTCTCTCATCTGAAACCTGGCGGCTGGAACTACAGCTGTATTAAAGGCCATGTGGCCTAGGAGACTGAGGAAGTGCCGGCTGGCATTGGTTGGCCCAGGACAAATGAATGTGCAAGGGTTTGGTGATTCTGCACTCTAATGGGAGCAGGTCTTTCCCTTGCTGGGTATCCAGCTCTACCCCAATGAACTCCAGGAGTTGGACTGGCTCAAAGTGGGGCTTCTATGTGCTGATCAGGAAGCCCAGGGACTCCAGGGTGTATTGTGTGAGGCTAAGAGAGTTTCTGACCTTTTGGGGATACTTGTCCACTATCAGCCAGTTGTCCAGACGGGGAAGACAGAGACCTCCTGTTTTCTGAGATGAGCTGCCACCACTACCAGGCACTTTGTGAAAACTCTAGGAGTTGAAGGAAGGCTGAATGGCAGAGCTGCAAACTGGTAATGGCTAGAGAACAGTCTGAACCTGAGGTACTTTCTGTGAGAGGGCCTGACTGGAATGTGAAAACAGGTGTCTCTGAGATCCAGGAGGCTAGCCTGTCTCCCTGTTGCAAAGAGGATCACCACTGACAGGGTGATCATCTTGAATTAGGATTGAACAGGTGCTGGTTTGGGTGCCTGAGATCTAGAATGGGTCATCAGTAGGACTCATGAACCTCTACAAGTTCTAACTCATAAACTTTATGAGTAGAACTCAAAAGGATTCTACCAGGTAGAGACCGAGGTAAAACTAGGGTCTACCTTAGCTCCTGAGTAGAACCAGATAGGATTAGGTTCTACCAGGTAAAACAAGGTTCTACTAGCTATAACCAGGTTCTACCAAGTAAAACCATGTTTCTACTGGGTAAACCAGATTCTACAATATATAACTAAGTTCTACCTGGTTCTAGTTAGGCAATCCACAAAAGTAAATATAATTTTTGCAAAAGAAATCAACTGAGGTGCTAAGGCCAGAAAAACTGTATAAGAACTTGAGAAAATGCAGAAAAGTACTGAAAGAGAGAGAGAGAGTTTGTGAACTGTTAAATCTTGGACTTTGGTGCAAAGTTCTATTTTCAAAGAAAGCAAACTTTAAAAACATTATCCCCTTGTCTAAGTGCTTGTCAAGTAATGGATTGAGAAATAGTAAAATGAACCTGTGCTTGAGAACATCAGTTGAAATGCAAAGATCCAGACAGAGTCAAAAAATGTTTAACTGAGTGTGATGCAAAGTTACAGTCGCTATGTTGGGGTATAGCCAGCTATGTAAACAAAGCAGCACCATTTTAGAACAGAGTTTTCAAAACCAAAACAAAGCTTAAAATGGTTTCTTGCTAAGTATGGAATACAACTGCAGCAGCCAGGCAGCCTGTTTGTGAACTTTTTCCATTGTGTTAAAACCAAATCTCAGAGTGCTTGCAAACAATAGTAATTTTGGGACTTGTGTTTTTGACTTTCAGTACATGGCACAGCAAACACCTCGCTACCCGCTGCATGCTAGGGTGTGGGTAGCCCTACAAGAACAAGAACTAGCCCAATCTGAGCAATTGTATGACTGATCAACAGCACCTTCTGAGGTGGCTTTACCAAACTATCCGTGTATTGTGTGCTTAGTATGCCTAAAACCAGGAAGAGGTGTTCTGCCCATTCCCCTCTGCACAGACTGTAGAACGCCAATTTGGGATAAGCATGGCAGGTGGCACAAGGAAGCTAAAGCCAAAAGCGCATCCATTTAGCTCCAACTGAACACAGACAGAGGACCCTGTAGAATCTGAACAACAGTGACAGGCTGGTTGCAGTAAAAGTGACCCCATGGAGTTTTAAAGGAGTTTCTGGACATTGTCTGCGCCAATGCTTTGCAAGGCCCAGAGGAAGTGAAGTGTTCCACACCGCAGAGGGTGGAACTGGATGCTACCAGTGCAGGGTCAGTAGATTCATGGGTGGAAGGCCCACGTCCAAGCCTCATGGGAGAGTCCAAGGTCGAAGAAGCATGTCGTTGGAAGGACAGTGCCTCTAACAACAGTAGAGAATGGACAATTGCGGGGGTTGGCACAATCACCAGCTCCTGGGCAGAATGCGTGGAAGAAGAGAAAGCAGCAATGGTTTCAGTGGGCCTTTGTGAGTCGGCATTGGCCTGGGCTTCCATGGATCCTCCCAATGTACGTGAGGAGGAAGGCTCAAGAAGTGTGCCCTTGAGTGCAGAGGTGGACTGCTCTTGCTCTGCACTAAGTGTTCGTGACTGGCTCAACCAGGTCTGGCCACCCCTAAGCCATTCTTCTGGACATGAGTTAGTGAAAAGCAGCAACGAAAAGAGAATTGTGAGTAGACGAGCTGAGGCCAAGTGTGGACAGTCATACCCTTTCTACTCTAGAAACATATGGGAAGACATAAAGAAAGACAGGCATGCCTCGTTGTGGGAGGAAGCTTGTGCCAACCTGCACCCTAGAGTAAACAGGTGGGTTCAAATTAAGGTGTGTAATGAAAGACTGCAATTCTGGATGCATGGGAGGACTTTGCTGATCAACTCTGTAAGAAATAGCGGACAAACTGGCAAAGACATCCCATTATGTTCGCATGGTTCATCCAGATGGGGTGACAGTCTATGCCCCAGATCCAGAATGGTACTACCCCAGAAATTGGTGCCATTCTTGAAAAATGTGCCCGCCTGCCAAAGGTGAATTCAGCAATTGCCAACTCAGCCATCTGCCACCAAAGAGTCAGCAATCCAGGATGGAGGTGCCTTTCTTCTGGTGATCCAGGTTCATCTGCAGCAGCATATAGGTTCGTTTGTGGTGACATCCAGGTTCGGCTCCAGCAGCATCCAAGTTCATCTGTAGTAACATCCAGGTTCATCAGCCCAGCAGGTTCGGAGAAGATGTCCAGTCTGGGTCCAATAGGAGGTCATGGAAGCATCTGATCTGAAGATTTTGTCTACCCAGCAGCCGAAGATCATCAAGCCACAGCTCCAGAGAGGTGATGTCGACATCCTTTTGTCATCAGGAACTGGTAAGAGACCTTTTTCATTTTTAAGTTAACTGTTTCCTGCAAGTCTGAAGACTCTCTGGAATATTAATCTCCAATAGACTTGCCATCTAGACTGCAGTGCTTGCAGGCTTTGTGCCTGTTCAGGACTGTGCTTCAGTAGGCTCCTAGGAGAGACTCTTGTTGTAGTGTTGGCACTCTGGGCTCCTCCTTAGATTGGGACTTTGCAGGGGTCCCTCCCCCAAATGTTTTCCAAATGTCTTTATGTTTTCTATTTTTTGTACTTTTGTTGAAAATCCTTTCTAAAAATGCTTTTTGGGCTTGTGCAATATCCTGTGGGAGGGTTTTGGTCACTGTTTCTGGCTTTACAGGTTGTAGTTGTGTGCAGAAATGTGTTTTTTATAGTGTTTTCTTTTGCAGGTGTTCTTGGAAGAAGAAAAAATGACCTGAAGTGGATTGGTGGGACTCATCAAAGTCTTTTCTTTGTGTAGATTTGTTAGGCTTGTGTAACTGTAGAGTACAATGTCTAACCTTTTTCATTTTACAGGTGTGAGGTGTAAACATTTTGGGGGGATTTTTGGGGATTTGGGCACGTGGTAGGTAGTATAGGTTAGACAGTTTTTCCCTAGAGGGTTAGAGGGAAGGCAGGTTGACGGTCCTGATTCATGATAAGGGTCACCAATGCTCTCTGGTAGGATGTGCTTCAGGCAGTTTCTTGGAACCACTGAGGATCCATAGATAGTACAGTAGTAGGACAGGAACTGAAGTTTCTTCAGTGGGCCTCTATCCTTTGGTATCACCTGCATATGCCTGGCACATGCTGGGGGAGGACTTAATCAACCCTCCCCATAGGGGGGCATCAGAGGTAGGATGGCTTGGTGCCGGGTGAAAGAATGACTGCGAAAAGTCATTTATCTGGCAAGGGGCGAGTGTAACCACTCAGTCCCTGGGGTTACTAGACTCCTATCAGTATTATTGTTAGGAAGGAAGCAGGCAGCTGGTAGGGAGCTTATTAGGGGCTCCTTACATAATGACATCATCGTTTACTCAGCTGGCCTGAGGGGAGAATGATTAGGTCATTTAGAACTATCGCAGCAGCATAAGTCACACTCAGTGGATAGCTGCTCTGGGGAGCTTAGAATGCTCAGTTTGGTTCGGTGAGAGTGGCTGAAGGACTGCCAGTGGGCTCTGGGGAGAGGACCTAGGATTTCTCACTCTAGTGGAATGTCATTTCCAGCTTCCAGTTGAAGTGGTGGAAACAAGGCTACAGCAGGATTTCCTGATTTCTACTCCCTGTGAACTGGAAGGATCTGTTTGTGCTCTGTGGAATCAAGGAGCAATCCCCTGAATGTTCTATGGTGTTTTCAGCTGCCTTGGATAGGACCTGATATAGACTGTTTGGACTAGCTACCCAGGAGTGCCTTTTCCTTTTCATTGTTCCATGCCCTGTGGATGGAACAACTCCTGTGAGCACTGTCTAGGAGACTAGATCTCCACAAGTTCTTAGGGATTGGATAGTCTGGTGCATGTACCCATAGATAAAGCTGGATTGCACCTGTCAGTGCCGTAGTCTCACCAGTTTGAGGAAGTTAAGTTAAATTATGTACCCCAGTGAGTGCAGTTCATTCTCTGGTTATTCCAGTTTGTGACAAGTTAGTGTGTGGGACCTCTAGCATTTCAGTGGGGAATGGGGGTTTCAATGGTGTAACTCTGAAGAATGGAAGAGACTGTCGCTTGGGGCAAAGGGTGGGAGGAATGCCATCTAAGTGCTTACAAGGCAGGGTTTCCTGGTTCATAAAGGGCACCAGTATGTTTACCTGAGTGAGGCCCAAGCTGCAGGTTAAGGTGTGTGGGTGAGTTTCACAAATAGCACCTATGTCCAAGAAGAGTTCTGTGTGTGTGGCTTAGACTCATTAAATAACACTTATGGGAAAAGAAAGATGTTCATGTGCGTGGCCTGGTATCCACAAATGCATCTTTGGGAATTTGGGAAGAAGATGTTTCTGTTGTCATTCATGAACTGTACTGCATGCAACGAGAGTTCTTGAATCGGTACCTGTCCAGCCTGGACCAACCCTTGGGGGTCCACTTCAGCTTTTACTTTCCATCTGTTGAATAAAGCCATACTGCACAATTCCAGTCACTGTAATTGACATTCTGATTATTGCTTCTGGTTGTGCGGATTTACTGGGGCCCCCCTCAGCAGGTTAGATCAAGCATATACACTAGCTTCCTTCACCCAGGACCTGGGTTGTGTTATTTACACAAGGTTCAAGTTGTTTGTTTCTGTACCCCCACCCCTCTCTTACTCTAGAAAATGAGCCAGGCATGCATTCTAATGCCAAGGGTGGTACCTACCTTTACCAGTAAATTGGCATGCCAGTATATGGCACCAGTGTTTCTCCAGATATTTATCTGGGATAAGCGTTACAAAAATGGGGTGTGTGCACGCTAGTTAAAGAAGTGATCTGGGGTTACACTAAGAAAGTAAGCAGGATATGTTTTGCAAAGTTTTGGTGCATAAGATCCTGTCTCAGTGCAGCAAAACTTACCATTCTTAGAATCTTAGTACTACATGTACTTTCCCAAACATGCAAAATATGTGGATTTTTTACTCAAGTAGAACCAGGCAGAACTTTGCTATATATTATATTGCAGAACCATATCCAGTCACAGTAGATGTTATAAAATAGTGTTGAAATAGATTTAGAAAGTGATATAGGTCAAGGAAGATTTATGACTTGTATATCATCCTGAGTTCTAGTTCTTTTAAATCTAGTTATTACAGCCCAAAGGTTAACCCCGAGCTACTCCTGTTACAATAATTTTTTTGTGTGTGTGTGTGATGTTTTATTTCCCTACATGCCCCAATGTTCTCCACTCCTTTGGGCTGCCATGTTCACCGTACTCTGCCTGCATCTCCGCTGAGCCACTCCACAGTCCCACATCGCAGCAACCCCTAAGTATCCTGGAGTAACCCTGCTCCAGGTGGGTCCCTCTCCAAGGGGAAGGCACAGGGGAGGGCATACCAACGCACTCTTAGTAGGTTAAGGGTACTGCTGAGACCAAGAAAGGGCTCCTGGAGGACTTCGTGGTAGCGGAGAATGGCAGCCGTCATCCAGCTGCCCATTGGAGATGTTTCAGTTTTCTGGTTTGTCCCTCCTGCGCGCTTCTTGTAGTGCCCCAGTCTCCACCGGGCCTACAGAGTGAGGCTTGCCACTCAATCCACCCCAGGAGAGAAAGCAGTCCTCTGGATGCTCAAGCCTCTCCTTCCCTGCCAGCCCCCGCACCCAGAGTCTGTTCCTGAACCCAGGTTGCTGGTGTGGCGTCCAGTGCCTTAACCCTCTGTGCCACTGGGATGGCTGTTACAATAATTTAATTAAATTCTTCCCCTTTGTCCAAACAAGGTACAGATAGCCCCAATGACTGTGGCCATGGGCCATAAAAAATGCATGGAATTGGATGGCTAGCATCCACTATCAGTTCTGGGTTTTCTGTTATTTTGAGTAAATAATAAATATTACAATTACCTTCCTGTTCTCTCCTGTCATTCTAGTACACTCTCCTGCACTGTTCCCCATATGTTACTTAAGTTAACCATTACCCCATTTGACCCACCCTCCCTAACACCCTCCCCCTCTCTCTCTCTCTCTCTCTCTCTCTCTCTCTCTCTCTCTCTCTCTCTAACAGAACATCTCAGCTTATATCGTATAGTATAGTAGTGACAATCAGTAAGAGCTACTTCTATATATGAGACAGAGAAGAGAAGCAGTTTCTGACAGACTGGTCAGGTAGCGCAACCAAGAAAGGAGGGAGAGTGTCCAGTAAAGTGGAAGGAGGAATTCAACGGATGGAGGAGGAAAAAGGGAACTAACCTGATGTTTAACTTTTTTGGTAGCATTCATTGAACGTGAAGAAGGGTTATATATATGGCAAGATAGGTCTATATCCTTTATTAATGTTCCTGTGTACTGTATGTGCTGTAATGTAATTCAAAGTTAAGACACCGTCTCTTTAAAAGGCCAGAAAGAGCTGAACAAAATAACAAGAATTTATGTTAATGCCTGCTTAGGCCTGGCACTTATCTAGATAAGAAACAGATAGGTTTATGACCATAAAAGTCATAACTCTTAGATAAATCTGGGCATTTAGTTTCCAATAACAGGAAGAGGTCAGGAGGATGGCCTAGGGTCAGGGGCTCAAGCCAAATGTATAGACCAGATGTTACAGGGGTTTGATGTGGAACCACAGTGACACCTGCAGGATAAGGGTAAACTGTTGCACCCCAACCTCTGTATAGTTAGAGTATATACCCCATCACAAAAGTGATGGGTGGGGCTTGAAAATGACCAGACTTTATCTAATAGACCCATCTTAATACTAGTGCATTCTCATGAAGGTTTTCAGAAGAGAATGTACATTCGCTTGAAGTTAAAACCCTGAGAAGGACTTTCTTTCCTTGAGCAGCTCAAAGCTGGTAGAACTTAAGCTGTTTTATATACTTGTGTTGCAGTATATAATAGGTCCTGGACTACCTTTAGAACATGACCTGTGTTTTGTGGAAAGCAGATTTTTCACGTATTAAACAAAAATTCTGATTTTAGTTCAAAATTTGGGAACAAGGATTTCACCCTGCAAGCTAAACCCCGAGTTTTGAAAAAGGACACTCAGAGACTGATTTTTAATTCCAACAAATTCTTTGTTTTCCAAAGAACATTTCTTTACCCACAAAGAGAGAAAGTTATTCTCAAAAAAGGACACTTTTCTGGACTTTGAAACCTCAGAATAAGGTATAGTTTAGAACAATAGTATAAAGTGTTTTCTGTAAACCATCCAGTGCTATGTATTGTATTGTCTGCTTTCCAAATCTTCCAACCTGTATAATTTACTGTGTTGTTTTGGTTTAAGTAAACTTAGTTTACTTCTTATCAACTCTGCCTGGGGTCTGATTGTGTGACCTAACATTTTAAAGAAAAGGGGTTTATAAGAATTGTACGCCTTGTTAAAGATAGTATCCAGTGGCTATCCTACAAACCAAACAGGCAAGAGGCTGCCAGGGTCCGTGTTGGGATTCTAACTGGAGAGTGTAGTGAAGAGTCAGGGGGCTTGAAGAAAAAATTACTCACCTTAGTAATGTTGTTTCTTCTAATGGAGTCTTGCTGTATTCTGACTATGTGCAGTGATCTCCAACCTTTGAACTGCCCCGGAGAGGAAAGAGTTAACTTTCTATGCAAGGCATGGAACGCTGAGCTCAAGCTCGGTTGAGCCTCTGTCTGTTGTTGTTTGAACCCAAACCACCAGATCTTTCACGAGCTACATTCACTAGGCGTCCTGTGTGGAAACTGTAAACTCACACTAGCCAACTGGCAACTAAATTTAATAAAAGGTGTTTTGGTTCCAAAGCAAAGACTCAAGTCAGGAAACCAAAAACAAAACACAACACACACCCAAAAATTAAAGAGGGTGAGAAAAGGGGCACCTCTAGGGTGCCAACACTGCTCCTGCCCACCCACATCCCAGAACCCAGGTTCTAAGAGGAGGTGGGGGAGGAGTCAGAATACAGCAAGACTCCATTAGAAGAAACAACATTACTAAGGTGAGTAATTCTTTCTTCAAACAACATGAAGTCTTGCTGTATTCTGACTATGTGCAGACTACCAAGCAGTACCTCCATGGAGAAGGGACAGAACCTACTTTGGGAACAAGCTCTGAAGCACTGCTGTGCCAAACCGAGCATCACTCCTAGCCTGGATATCCAGAAAGTAATGCTTGGTAAAAGTATGGACTGTTTTCCAGGTGGCTGCTTGACAAATCTCTAAGATAGGAATATCCCTGGCAGCAGCCAGGGAAGCAGCTGCACCTCTAGTAGAGTGAGCCCTCAGGCCTGAGGGTGGAATTCTACCCAATTTTTCATAGCAGAATTGTATACAAGAGACAATCCACCCGGCAATAGATCTTTTAGTGGCAGGTTTTCCCTTACCAGCCTCACCATAAGTGAGGAACAATTGGAGGGAGTCAACCCTGTGACCCTTGGTGCACTCTGTGTAGTAGCTAAGGGCCCTTTTCACATCCAAGCTGTGCAGCCTCCTCTCCCCAGAGGAGGAATGGTCAGTGAAGAAAACAGGAAGAGACATAGGCTGATTAAGGTGAAAATCTGAAACCACCTTAGGCAAAAACTTCCTATTAGTCCTGAGGACCACCTTATCTCTATGGAAAGAGATAAAATCAGACTCCACTGACAGGGCCTGTAACTCACTGATCGTCTGGCAGAAGTAATGGCTACCAGGAACACAGTTTTCCAAGTCAAGTACTTAAGCTCTGTTGAGGACAAAGGCTCAAAAGGGGGTTGCATAAGCTGAGCAATGCAAACATTAAGGTCCCAAGCAGGAGCAGGGTCCCTGAAGGGAGGATTGTGTGCAGCAATCCCTTGAAGAATTTACAGAATACAGGATGAGCTGAAAGGAAGAGGGCTTGCCTACTGACAAGAAGGCATTAACAGCTGCCAGATGCACTTTAAGTGTAGCTGGTCTGAGTCCCAAGCCATTGAGATGAACCATATAGTCCAGGACTGTAGGCAACCCAGCAGACTCTGGAGAAATATGTTTACCAGAGCACCAAATAGTGAACCTTTTCCATTTGGAGTTGTAAGTCTTTCTGGTGGAAGGCTTTCGAGAAGCCTTTAGAATGTCCGGAACACCTTGGGAGAGATGCAAATCAGCAAATTCTAACTCTTCAAGAGCCAGGCCTTGAGATAGAAAGATTTGAGATTCGGATACAAACACTCCCTGAGAGCATGTTAACAGGTTGTAATTCCTGGGAAGAGACAGGGAAGGTGGAATGCTAAGGACAGCAAGAGAGGGTACCAGGGCTGTCTGGCCCAGTCTGAAGCAATCCGAATCACTTTGCAGGGTTGAGACCTGATTTTGACTAGTACCTTGAACAGGGAGAGGAAGGGGAAACATCAGAAACTTCCCTTCCCAATAGAGAACTAGAGCATCCAGGGGGACTGAGCCCAACACTGGGGGTCTGCAGCAAAAAGAGAAGTTGGTGATTGTCTGGGGCTGCAAAAGATCTATCTGTGGAGTGTCCCATCTGGAGAAGATCACCTTCAAAATTAGGGGATCTAGGGACCATTCGTGATGGCCCCTGAGATATCCTGCTGAGTATCTGCCAGGACATTGTCCTTCCTGGGAGGTGCACTGCTATCAGAGAGGTGTTCAGGGAATAAGCCAGAGACCACAACTTCATCGCTTCTGTGTACAAGGCCGTAGACCGAGTGCCCCCTTGCTTGTTGATGTACCACATTGTGGTGGTATTGTCTGTTTTGATCTGAACCACTTTGTTCTGAACAGACTTGGAAAAAACTTGCAGTGCCAGAAACACTGCCCTGAGTTCCAAGAGATTGATGTGAAGCAGAGATTCTTGAGATGACCACAACCCTTGGGTGGTCAGATCCCCCAAGTGGGCTCCCCAGCCCAAGAGGGAGGCATCAGTGGTAAGGATTAGAGAATGAGATTGAGTGTCAAAGGGAACTCCTTGCCTTAGATTGTCCTGATCCAGCCACCACTGCAAAGCCTGGATCAGGGTTCGAGTCACTGGGATTAGTTTGGTCAGAGAATCCTTTCTCTGGGACCAGAAGGCTCTTAAGTGGAACTGAATGTCCCTCATCTGAAATCTTGCTCCCTGGACCACCGCCGTAGAGGCAGCCATGTGGCCCAGGAGCTGCAGAAAGTGCCTTGCTGGGCGAGACACCTGAAGGGTGAATGAAGAGGCCAGGTTCACAAGGGTCCTTGCCCTGTCCAGGGAAGGAAGGCTCTTGCTCTTATTGTGTCCAGTTCCGCTTCCTATAAAGGTGGAGGAGCTGTACTGGCTCCAGAACTGACTTTGAAAGATTTAGGAGGAATCCTAAAGAAGTGAGCAGTTGCTGGGTTATCTGGAGATGTGACTTGACTTGGTCTGGAGACTGACCTACTTGAGCCAGTCGTCCAGGTATGGAAAGATGGAGATATTTTTCTCCTTAGGAAAGCAACCACTACTGCCAGGCATTTGTGAACACCCTTGGAGCTGATGTTAGGCCAAAGGGCATAGCTCTGAATTGATAGTGGCCTGAGGGCAACTTGAACCTGAGGTACTTTCTGTGGGAGCATCTGATGGGAATGTGGAAATAGGCATCCTTGAGATCAGGGAGACTAGCCAGTCCCTGGCCTTAGAGAGGTAGAATTATTCCCAGAGTCACCATTTTGAATTTTGGCTTAAAAGGTGCTTGTTTAAATATCTTAGATCCAGGATGGTACGCCATTCTCCTGTCTTTTTGGGGTTAGGAAGTACCTGGAGTACAATCCTTTTCCCCTGTGTAGGGATGGAACCCTTTCTATGGCTCTGAGAGCCAAGAGGGAAGAGACCTCTGACTCTAGGGCAAGGGCCTCTGAAGGATTTGCAGGTGGAAAGGATCTGGTTCTCATCTTGGGAAATTTTTTGAAGCTGAGAACCAGTCCCTGGCTTACTACTTCCAGGACCCATTTGTCTGAAGTTACAGACTTCCAGTCCTGGACAAAGTAAGCCAGCCTGCCCCTACAGGTAGTGGAGAATTGGCCCGGGCCAACCCATCAGGGTGCCTGCTTGGCAGGGGCTTTAGGCTGAGGGGTGGTAGCAGGCCTGCTTATACTACGTCTACCTCTCCCTCTGAAGAACCCCCTCTGAGCAAAGGCAGAAGAGGAGGCCTGGGCTTGGTAGAAAGGCCTATGAAAAGGCCTGCCCCTGCCCCTGGAATGCTGCCTCTGGGGAGTAGCTGCCTTTCTTTGGCCTAGAGCACTCCTATAGGTGGTCCTGTACTCATCCATTTTCTTCATGTAGTTCTCTGTTTGCTCCCCAAACAGAGAATTACCAATGACAGGAAAATCCATGGCCTTAGTCTGGGTATCCTGTGATAGGCTAGTACATCTGAGCCAAGCCATCCTACGAAGGGCCACAGATGTAGCCATGACTCTAGATGAAACATCACTGGAGTCCACTGCAGCATGAAATTGCAGCTTGGATGCCTCAATACCATCTGCAGCCACCCGCTTCAGCTCCTTGGCCAGCTGGTCAGGGACTTGTTTAGCTAGAGCCATCACAGTATCCCATCTAGACTACTGGTATCTAGCTGTGTAGGCCATATAATTAGCCTGTCTGAGTCCCAAAGATGCTGCCATGTACTGTTTCTTTGCCATGACATCAGTCCTCCTGTAGTCCTTATCTGGGGGGTGTGAAGCCAAGGGTATATTTGCCTTATCACAGGCAGCAGCCTGCACTACCCCAACATGGCTGCATTGTTGGGAAAGGAACTCCATATCTGAGCCTGAAAGAGTATATCTCTTGTCCATTCTTCTGTCCACAGGAGGTATGGAATTAGGAGTTTTTAAAATTTTAAATGTCTGCTTCCCAAAAGACTTTTGGAGGGGAATAGACAATCTCCTGGACTCTGGGATGTCCATCATCTCAACGTAATCAGGCTCCTCCTGATCCTCTACTGCTTCCTCCATAGGAAGCTGGAGAGTTTCAGCCACTTTTTTGGAAAACATAAAGTGGGAAGGGGACTTAGAAAGCCTAGGAGGAGAAACACCTGAAGGTCTGTCTGGGGAGATGTCCGGGTCAATGGGCACATCCAGACTTTCATAATCACCATCACTATCTTCATACTCTCCCTCCCTCCTCCTCCGGGTTCATAAAAATCTTCTAAATTATAATCCAGAACCGGGTGAACTGACCGAACCGAGACCCTAACTGATGGTGCCGGTTCGGTTGGAACCGGAGTGAGCGACTGAACAATCTTTATCGCTTTGGCTATTTCATCAGTGGTCGGAGAAAGAACTTGTGGATCCGAACCGACTGACTTATCCCTTCTTTTTCTTTTAACCGGAACTGACTCCTCAGAGTCGGTTCTCCTTTTGGCCGAAGAAGTTTCGCCGTGGTCAGAGGGCACTCCTTCTGGTTTGGTTGGAACCGAACCGGGCTGGCCATCCGGGTTAGCGGACTTCTTGGCCTCTCTTTCCCTCAGTCTACCTAATCTCTTTTCCAGGGTAGCTGAGGGAAAACTTTTGCAAATCTGGCAGTCTGAATCGAGGTGGCCTAACCCCAGACAATAAACACAGGTGGTGTGGGGGTCAGCCATAGCAAAGGCTTCCCCACACACATTACAGTGTTAAACCCAGTGGGCCCGTTTTTTCCTTGGGTTTCTCAGACATGGCCAGTCCTAACCAAACTTACCCTTTTTGGCAATCCGCCAGCAAGACAACCCTATCAGTTCCTGTGACTGTGTTACAGGTCTTAGAAAAAACGTAATGAAATCCGTTTTTTTTATAACCCGTCTGGACGGTCACCACACTCTAAAACAGAAAAACTTGTTTTCACAAACCTGATCGGTTCAAACCGAACCGATCTGATGTTTACAAGTTCCACACAGAAAACTAATAATAAACTTATCTAGTACTCACGGTACCACAGATAGAGACTGAACCGACAGGTTAGATTGTAGAAGTCGGTTGAAATCGGGAGAAAAAACTGACACTTTAAGCGACTAAATTGAACCGGTAAAGAGGAGAAATCTCCGGGCGACTACTGTTCGATGAGGCGGAGAAAGAATCTGGCGGTTTGGGTTCAAACAACAACAGACAGAGGCTCAACCGAGCTCGAGCTCAGCGTTCCATGCCTTGCATGGAAAGTTAACTCTTTCCTCTCCGGGGCAGTTCAAAGGTTGGAGATCACTGCACATAGTCAGAATACAGCAAGACTTCATGTTGTTTGACACTGCAGTTTCCAACCTCCCACTGGGAAATGGAAGGTTGGTGATACATCCTGAACCCTACAACCGCTCATGAGTTATGTAAAATGGGGGACCCTCCCTGCAAACAGGAGGTTCTGCTATGCCCCCACCGAGGTTGGACTCGTGACAGATTTGTTGCCAGCTAGAGGGATTTTGAATGGTCTTACAAAACCATCACACAATCAAGGGCAGAATTAGGAAAGTGGAAATAGAAACTTGTTTGCAGACAATAGACCCTATCCTGTTTGAAATTTTTTTTTGAGCAGAGTAGTGTATTATAGAAACATAGACTTTGACAGCAGATAAGGACCATTTGGCCCACCTAGTCTGCCCATTTCCCCTACCTATTGGGTAAGCTGCAGATTCTAGTTAACCAACAGCCTACTTCCTTCTACCCCCACTATAATTGTCTTATGTCTGTCCCATGCATTTCTAGATTCCCCCACTGTTTTGACCCCATGACCACCTCAGAAGGTGGTTCCATGCGTCTACCACCCTCTCTGTGAAAAAAATACTTCCTCATGTTGCCCCTGAGCCGTCCCCCCTCTATCTTTAAATTGTGCCCCCTTGTTCTTGCACATCTCTTTTTCTGAAAGATGCTCCCGTCTTGGACTTTGTTTATTTCCTTGAGGTACTTACAAGTTTCTATCATGTCCCCACTCTCCCTCCTTTCCTCAAGGGTATGAATATTAAGCTCTTTTAGTCTCTCTTCATATGGCTTCGTTGCAGACTCTGCACCATTTTGTTGCCCTCCTCTGGATTGCCTCCATCCGATGTCCTTGTGGAGATGGGTCTCCAGAATTGCATGCAGTACTCCTGATGGGGTCTCACCAACTGTCTGTACAGAGGGATAACAACTTCCTGTTGTCTACTGGTGATGCCTCTCTCTATGCATCCCAGTATCCCCAACCCTCCTTACTGCCTTCTCATAGCATGCCTACCTTAAGGTCATCTGATATAACTACCCCCAGGTCCCTTTTCATTTCTGTTGTTGTTAGTACCCCCTCCCCCATTGTGTACTCTTCCCTGGGTTTTGTTTCCCAGGTGCATTACTTTGCACTTCTTTGCACTGAATCTAAGCTGCCATATTGTTGACCATTCTTCCAACCTTGCCAAGTCCCTTCTCATCCTTTCCAACCCCCGCCTTGTGTATCAACCCTGTTGCAGACCTTTGTGTTGTCTGCAAGAGGCATACTTTTCCTTCCAGCCACTTCGCAATGTCTGCTGTAAAGACATTAAGAGGACCGATCCCAGTACTGAACTCTGCGGTACCCCACTAGTAACCACCTTTTCTTCAAGTGTACTCCATTTACTATTACCCTCTGCGTCCTGTTGTCCTGCCAATTTGTTACCCAAGCTACTACTCTAGGACCCACTCCCAAGCTGGCTAACTTGTTTATTAATCTTTTGTATGTGACTGTGTCAAATTCCCTGCTAAGGTCTAGGTAGAAGAATGTCGTCCTAGTACAGCACTATGAATCTGGAACAGCTGAGGAAGACCTATGTGGAAAAGGGCATTCCTAGTGAGAACAAAAATAAAAAGCAACTCACAGAGTCTCCTATGGCAGCTGAGACTGAGAACACCCCACGCTGCATAGAGCCACAGGTGGTGACTTGGAGGCCAGAGCCCAGAGGAGAAGGAGCCATCCACAGACAAGGAGCTGAGGCCTGTGGATGCAGCAGAAACAGCTTGACAAAAAGCAAAAGGTTTGAAATGGAATTCCAGGAAAGGTAGTAACAGAGAGAGACTGAGAGGGAGTTCAAGCTGGAAAAGCTGAAACTTTAACAGACAGCAACCCCAACAACACCCAAGCAGGTAAGTGGTGGGGGTGGGTCTGAAACTCCAGGACTGGGGGGTAGAAGTAAAATTAATGGCTGAGTTTAAAGAGGACTTCAGGGACTCCAGGATTCACAAGGAGCTGTAAGAGGTAAAGCCTCTCCTTCCAGCTTACTTCCGAAGGTGTTAGCCTGTCGGCTCTACCTTTATTCGCAGATACTGGTCACGTGACATGTCACATGACCACACCTTCTGTTTCTAGGTGTCCACTTTCCCATTTGCAGCTTATATTTTCTGACCACTAGGAGTTGCTGCAGTGCCCTTCCTGGCACCACTCTGTTCACTCTCCAAATCTCCCCCTCCACTTCCTATTTGCAGCTAATATTTTCTGACCACTAGAGTCACTGCGTGTGCCCTTCCCAGCCTGTTTTGCCTTTCTCACACCACTCTGTTTACCAAACTCACAAAAGTCAGCAGCTCTACCACTAAGCCAACAGGTCAGGCTAATTTCTTTCATTTTTTTAAAGCTCATAAATCTTTCAGCTCCCCCCCAAACTACCTTGTGCTCATTATGACACTGCTTTCTACTACCAGCCCTGCCATGTGGCTTATACTGCTAACACTAGCCACCTCATTTTGCTAGGGGATGCTCCACATGTCTCCCAACATGGTGAGCCAGAACCACCTCTTACCTGGCTTCTCACCTTAGCCCCCCACCTCTACCAGTGTACTACCCCAGTCACTCTACCAATGGACCAAGCTCCCCACCCACATCTCCCTATTAGCACTGCCATGGTATGGCAGTGGACGCTACTCTGCCTGCCTCTCCCTCACTATGGGACCTACCCATCCCCATCTCCATATGCTGCTGTTCCCCCTCCCAACTGGTGCCTAAGCTGATGAAGAAGTGACTAAAAATGGCATCCTTGTGCATCCTCCTGCTCCTACTCCTCCTCTCAGGAGACATCCACCCCAATCCAGGACCCCCCCCCCAAAGTTACTGCTCCTGAGGATCTAATAGTTGCCTCCCTTAACATATATAGCCTCCTCAAGAAATTTGATTCTTTTCAGGGCTGGGTTGCCCAGAATCACCCTGATGTCATCTTGGTAGTTGAAACTTGGCTCAACAAACACATCCCAGACTCCACAGGCTCACTTTCCAGTATTGCTCTACACCATGCTGACAGAACCTCTAAAAAAGGGTGTGGATGTGCACTGTATGTCCAGGACTCATTATAGTGTCTTGCCCTCCCACCCCCAACCCTCGAACATGGGGCCCAGGCTCTCACTCTGAAGATCACTCTTGCCCCAAAACAGAGCCCCACTGTTCCTCTCCACCATATACATTCCTCCCCAAAATCAGAAGACTGCTTTCCACTCTGTCCAGACTCTCCCTGACAGTGCTGACATCATTGCCCTCGGGGACTTTAATACAAACTGGCTTGCTGACACATCAGCCCCCATTAGGGATGCTGCAGCCTCTCAAAACCTGTCCCAATTTGTGATCACTGCCACTAGAATCAACCAGAAGACTGGTACTGCCACCCTCCTTGATCTAGTGCTCACCAATGCACGACACAAAACTACCCAGATCAGGGTACTACCTAATGCCCTGAGTGACTACTCCCCAGTGCTCTGTCACTGGTCACATAGTGTTAATAAGCCCCCCCCCCAAACTATCCTACAACGCCGCCTCAGACCCGGCAAACTTTGGTTCCTTAGACAGTGCATCCTAGCTAGTGACTGGTCCCCCATCAAAACAACACTGAACATTGACTCTGCCCTCGACCATTTCATTGATACATTAAACACTGCCTGCAACAATGCACCCCTGAGCAAACAAAGAGTTAAAGGGGTTGACACACCTTGGATATCACAGGCCCTGCTGGACCAGATGTGCGAACGTGACAATCTATGGCACATTGCACTGGATACTGGTAAACCTACTGATAGGCAGCACTACCAAGAAGTGAGCAATAAATGGACTTGGAGTATTTGTAAGGCAAAGGCTAAATACTACCAGATCTTGTTCGCTGACACATGGGGCTCAGCCCGCAAGTTCTGGGACTCCCTCAAAGAGCTCAGTGGCAAAGCCTCCACTGCACCTCCCTTCCAACTCATGGCCAATGGGTCTATCACCACAGACCCTGCCCTGATTGCAAATACATTTAATGCTTCCTTCTCTGACCTTACTGGTGTTCTCCCCCCCCACCCAGGACCACCTTGCTCCCTATCCACCCCCCCATTCCACTTTATATCTCAGAGCTGAAGCTGCCCCTCTTCTACTCAAGGCCCTCAGCAAATCACGTTTCAGCAGTGACACGCTAGATCTTAAACTGCTTAGGCTCACCTTTAACAAAGTTGTCCCCCCTCTCACCATGCTTCTGAACTGCTGCCTATCACTGGGCCAGTTTCCCTCTACATGGAAATCTGCCCTCATCACACCTATCCTTAAAAGCGGTGACTGCACCCTGCCTGGGAACTACCACCCCATCTCAATCCTGCCTCCTCTCTCCAAAACCTTGGAAAAGATTGTGGCCACCAAGCTTATGGACTACTTCTCCAAATATAGCCTCCTGTGTCCTGAGCAGCATGGCTTCCACCATAACCACAGTACCACCACAGCTCTCTTGGAATTTACAAATGCCCTCCACACATCTCTGGACACTGGCCACACTGCTAGTGTTGTTTTTATAGACCTTTCCAAGATGTTTGATATAGTGCACACACTACTCCTGGATTCCCTCACACAAATAGGCCTGTCCCCAGAGACCACTGGCTGGTTTGCCAACTATCTGTCTGAGAGGACCCTGACAGTCAGGATTGTCCATACCCTGTCCTCCCCCCTCCAAGTCAGGTCAGGAGTCCCACAGGGCTCTATTCTTGGCCTCCTTTTCTCCCTGTTCCTCAACTCCTTGCCCAAGGTTTGTTCCAGGAAACTACTCCTATATGCAGATGATGCTGTCCTCTATAGCTCCCACACTGATCCCACAGCCCTTCGCTTGGCACTCCAAAACTCTTTCATGGAGCTGAATCCTGGTTCATTCAACACAGGCTAGTCTTAAATTAACAAAAACAAAATCCATGATGTTTACACACCCCAAAACAAGAACATAGGTCAACTCTCTGCTCAGTGTTGAACTCCCTAAATGACCCCCTTGAGCAGGTTTTCTGGTTTCAAATACTAGTATCACCCTAGACTCTTGGCTTACTCTACCCATGCACCTACATCCGAATACTGAGCACCGCTGTCAATGCGTATTGGCCTACTTCACGGTACAAGCACTGCCTCCCACTGAGAAGCTCTCCACCTAGCTGTCTCTGCATCAATACTATCACTCATAGACTATGGAATCATCATCTGTGGGGCTGCCAACAACATGTACCTAAACAAAATTAGACTGGCCCTTAATAAGGCCTGTGGACTTGCTACAGCTACGCCAGACTCACACATACCTGCACCCTTTGTGCCTCAACCAACTGGCTAAACTTTGACAGGAGGCTCAAATATCAGACCTGCCTCTTTGCTAAAAAAATAGCAGCAGGGTTACTCTCACCTGCTCTCTCCCCCCTACTCCAGGCACCATTGTCCACCTGCCTCTTGCCATCGGCAACAACCCACTTCAGGGTACCTCGCTGCAAGACCACTTTGGGTCAAAGAACTTTTAGGTACCTGGCCCCTAGCTGGCTTAACTCTCTCCCAAACTCTCCTCACAAAACCCAAACTTGGTCAGTTCAAGTCCCAACTAAGAGACCTAATCACTCATGACTCAGTCTGTGACTGCCCTTAATTTAGCCCAACCAACTCCCCCCCTCTCCACGACTATGGCCTTAACTCTGGTCCAGCCACCCCTGAGCATGCCTATATTTTGACAATGGACACCTCAGTCCAGCCTAGGCCTGCAAATAACCACCAGGGCACGGCTAGTGCCACCGCACTACAGTGTATGTTTTGTTACCTGCTACCATCTGCACTATGTACCAATGTTTGGCAGCACTCTGTAACTCTGTATAGCCAGCTGCTTTACTGTGTTTTTCCAATTGTTTAACCAAGTGAGAGACACTAAGCTGAAAGCTTGTTTACAGGTGCAACCTGGGAGCACAGGGAAGTTAAGTGACTTGCTTAGGGTCACATAGTATGCAGGTCATACAAGTAGGGTAAGTAGGGTCATACAGTGTTATCTGTAACCATTTTGTAACCATTTCTGTAACTATTGTGTCTAGTTGTTGCTATTGTCCCTGATGTCTCTGTTTTCAATGACTTGGAACCTTTGTAAAGGAGTCTTTGACTCAAAGGTGTGTTATCTGATATCATCAATAAATAAATATGGACATGTTTTTGAATTCATTTGAAAAGGTCTGTATCCAGGCCAATGCCAATCTGCCCAAAGAGACCTGGAGTTTTCAACTGTTTTCACTACTTACTGACAAGGGGAGGAAAGCATTGGGGTAGATGGGTAATGTTGACAGTAAAGATTTTGATAAGTTAAAAACTGCTTTATTAAAAAAATATGATCTAAAACCTGATGCATAAAGAGCAAAGTTCCGAAACTCTGAAAGGAGCTGGAAATGAGCCCTGAGGTAGTAGCCATTAAACAGTATCAATATTTAAAATGTTGGTGAGAGGGGGTAAAAGGAGATTCTGTTGAAGCTATTGAAGGGGTGGTATTGCTTGAACAGTTTTATTGGATTTGCTCAACTGACATAGAGCTTTGATTAGAGGACCGAGATCTAAAGACTGCCAAAGAGGCTATAGAGCTGGTGGATCGCTATGATCGAAGCAGAGCTGCTCCCAAGGGTAATTCAGGGGTGAAAGGGAAAAGTGGGCATTTTGTACAACCAAAAACCACAGGGCCCTTGCAAAAAGAAGGGAATCTCTAGGTCCCCAAAAGGAAGTTTGGGGACAAGAAAAACTGTGAATGCTGGTATCGTAAACAGCCAGACCATCTTTCTAGACAGTGTCCTAAGAAGGTCCAGAAGGTAAAAGGGCCTGTGCAAACTGAGACAATTACCCACTGTATCTCTGATGCTATCCCTGACAATATGAGGGAGCACATTCACCAGGTCAAGGTGAATGGAGTACAGAATAGAAGGCTAAGGGATACAGGAGCATCTCTTACCCTGGAGAAAGGGGATTTGGTGGGGGCTGAACAAATACTGCCAAATCAGTTTGTCTCTGTGAGGGATTACACAGGGAAAAGAAACTTACCCATTAGCCAATGTTACCCTGGATTGGGGATATGCAGGTAAGCGGGTAAAGAAGGTGGCAGTGGCTGACAAACTCATAAATGTTATTGTGGGGAATGATGTTCCACAGAGAGTGGCTTGTGTTGTGACCCAGAGCCAAAAAAACAGGTGCTTCTGTAACCTTCAGGACCCCACAGAAGTTGAGACAGGAGAGGTTGGGAGACAGGCCAGCCAGCCTGTGGCTCTTGTAAAAGAGGGTGATAACAGGAGGATGGAATTTCCCCTAGTGGCAGTTAACCCAACTGCTACTGAAGGTTGCTCTCAGGAGGAAGGAAGCGAAACATAGCCGGGGGAGGGGAAGGTTGTGATACTGAGTCCCTACTGCCACAGCTATGGACCTCAGGCAGGGGAACTGATGGGAACATGCCCATACTCTGGGTAAGTGGGAAGATTTAGCAGCAGCATAACGGACAGACCCTAGCTTAGAGAAACGAGGGCCTGTGCAGAGTCTGATGGGACACAGGGAGGTGATGGAAAGCACAGAGTATATTGGGACAACGGACTGTTATACACACAGGACATCAGGACAGAGAGACTGGTGATAAGCAGGCAGCCCTATTTTCCCCAGGAGTATCGTGGGTTATTGCTCAAGGTAGCTCATGATATGCCCATGTTCGGACATTTGGGCATTGCTCATACTACACAGCGCTTAGCCCACAATTTCTATTGGCCCAATATTACCAAGCAGGTGAAGAAATACTGCAAATCCTGTTACTTGTGTCAGGAGATAGGGAAAGCCGGATGCAAAGCCAAGGCCTGATTCCCTTACCAATTGCAGAGGAGCCATTTCAGAAGGCTGGAATGGATATTGCGGGTCCTTTGATTACCCCAAGTTCCTCAGGAAAAAGGTATATATTGAAAGTCGTCAATTATGCTACCCGCTACCCGAAGCCATCACGCTGTCCTCCACAAGGTGACAGATGCTTTGTTGGGGATTTTCTCCCTTGTTTGGTTTCCACAGGAGGTTATCTCTGATAGAGGGGTAACGTCATGTCGGACCTAATGACATGTTCGTGGGAGAGGTGTGGTGTTGTACAGAGGTGCACGCCTTGTAACAAGCTATACATGGCATCTGCAGAACAGCATGGGTGGACCTGCCCCACCTGCTGTTGCCTACAGGGAAGTGCCATAGGAGTTGACTGGTTTCACCCTTCATGCTCTTGTATCAGTGCAGGGTGAGGGGGCCCCTAGATTTAATACGAGAAGACTAGGAAGGTAAGCATGCCACCCAGGGGACTCCCATAGTGGAGTATTTGTTAAAGTTCAGGGAGATGATGAAGGGGCTTATGGGCGTGGCCTAGAGCTGCCTGGTAGTTGCCCAGAAAAAACAAAAGACCTGGTACGATTGTGAAGCCAGAGCTCACTTGTATGGAGTAGGTCAGGAGGTAATGGTTCTGATCCTGGTCTGGAAGGACAAGCTGCAAACTGAGTGGGCTGGGCCATACAAGGTAGTCCGTCAGGTAAACGATGTTAATTGCTTTGTAGAGTTACCTGACTGAAAACACACTCACAGGATGTATCATGTGAACATGTGAACATGATGAAGCCATATTTTAATAGGACTCACACAGTACTTGCGGTTTGTAGTCCGGGGAGGAGCTAGGTGGGGAAGACGCCCTTCTCGACTTGTGAGCCGAGAGCAAGTAGGCGTCATCTGTGGAGACCATCATGCTGTCACCCCAGTTGACACCTGGAGGGCACTAGAAATGAGGACTGTTTCTGAGCCTTGCCCTTTATTTACAGCAAAGCCTGGATGGACACCGCTGGCGGTGCATGACGTAGACAAGGGGACCCAAACACCCAAATGCAGGACAGCTTACCGCATTACAGAGATGGACCTCAAAGACATTAGGAGGGAGGTGCAGAAGATGCTGGATCTAGGGGTGATTCAGAAATCCCACAGCCCCTGGGCCTCACCTGTAGTCCTTGTACCAAAACTGGGTGGGACTACATGGTTCTGCATAGATTATCGTGGGCTTAACCCTGTTCACAGAGTCACTCAACACAGGCATGGTTCCACAGGACTGGAGGAGGGCACATGTAGTCCCACTGCAAAGAAGTGGCAGTAGAGTGCAAGCAGGGAACTACAGGCCAGTCAGCCTCACCTCAGTGGTGGGGAAGATCATGGAGAGACTACTGAAAGAAAGGATAGTGGCACACCTGGAATCCACTGGTGCCCAGGATCTTTGGCAGCACAGATTCACATCAGGAAGGTCTTGTCAAATGAATCTGATAGATTTTTTTGATTGGGTGACTAAGGAAGTGAATCAGGGAGGGGCCATAGATGTTGCCTACCTGGATTTCAGAAAAGCATTCGATACTGTCCCACACAGAAGGCTGGTTAACAAGATGAGTAGTCTGGGCATGGGGCATAAGGTGATACAGTGGGTTAGAAACTGGCTGACGGACAGAAGGCAGAGGGTGGTGGTAAATGGGATCCAATCTGGGGAGAGAGGGATGATCAGCAGAGTGCCACAAGGATCAGTACTGGGACCAGTCCTGTTCAATGTCTTCATTAGTGACATTGCAGAGGGCCTGGAAGGAAAGGTCTGCCTATTTGCAGATGACACTAAGATCTGCACCAGGTTGGATACTCAGAAGGGTGCAAAAATGACGAGGGACCTGGAGAAGCTTGAAAGATGGTCAGAGGTGTGGCAACTGAGGTTCAATGTGAAAAGTGTAAGATAATGCCTTGGGTAGGGGAACCCGGGAGAGCCACAGGATGGGGGAGGTGCTGACCATCACCAAGAGGAGCGGGACCTAGAGGTTATCATATCTGATGACCTTAAAGTATCAAATCAGTGTGCAAAGACTGCAGGGAGGGCAAGTAGCATGCTGGGGTGCATAGGCAGAGGTATTACTAGTAGGAGGTGGGAAGTAGTTATGCCATTGTATAAACACTGGTAAAGTCTCACTTGGAGTACTGCATGCAGTGCTGGAGACCACACATGCATAAGGACATAAACAAGGTGGAGGCTGTCCAGAGAAGGGAGCAGCAAAGATGGTGCATTGGTTGCACTACAAAACGTATGAGGAGGGACAAAGAGACCTCAATATGTACTCACTGGAGGAGAGGAGAGAAAGGGGTGACATGATAGAAACTTTTAAGTACCCCAAGGGCATAAACAAAGGTGCAGGTGGAGATCTTTTCCAATGTAGAAAAGATACCAGAACAAGAGGGCACAATATGAAATTGGAAGTAGAGGTAACATGAGGAAGTTTTTCTACACAGAGAGAGTGGCAAATGCTTGGAATAGTCTGCCACAAGAGGTGGTAGGGGCAAGCATGGTGGAGGGGTTTAAACATGCCTGTGACAAGCACAGGGGAACCTTGGGCAGGAAGGGAGTGATGAAAAGCCATTGACCACTTAGGGTGAGTGGATGAATACATGTATAGGACCTATGGGCAGACTGGATGGGCTTAGCAGTCCTTATCTGCTGACAATTTCTATGTTTCTATGTTAAACACCATCATGAAATCTGACGCTCACCCAATGCCATGCACAGAGCAGGCTGCTTGACAAACTGGAAGAGTGACATACTTGGCTACAGTAGACCTGACAAAGGGTACTGGCAGGTGGAACTGACCAACAGGGCTGGGAAAGATCAGCATTCATCTCCCAATCGGCCTGTTTGAGTTCAAGATCATGCCATTTGGGATGAAGAATGCCACTGTTACCTTCCAGCAGTTAGTAAATCAGATGTTACAGGGTACAGAGGACTTTTGCAGTCACCTACAGTACCTGGATGATATTGTTATCTTCAGCAATAGCTGGGAGAAACACCTGATACACCTAAGGGAGGTGTTTGGCTGAATGCAGGCCACAGGTCTGACTATTAAGCCAGAAAAGTGCCAGGTGGCCATGGCAGAGGTCGCTTATTTTGGACATGTGGTGGGGCGAGGCCAACTCTGCCCAAACTAAGCAAAAATAGAAGCGATTGCATCATGGCCCACACCTGAAACCTAGAAACAAGTCAGGAGCTTTCTTGGGGCACCAGGGTATTATAGAACATTTGTTCCCAACTACTGCTCCCTGGCCGCACCTTTATCTGGGTCACTGACAAAAGAATAAGCCTAGGAGGGTACAATGGGATGCAAACTGTGAGCAGGCCTTCACACAGCTGAAAACCTTGCTGTGTAGGGCCCCAGTGCTGGCTAGCCCAGACTACAACAGGCCATTTGTGGTACAGACGGACACCTCAGATGTGGAAATAGGGGCAGTCCTCAGCCAAGTATCCAATCAGGGGAAAGAGCACCCCATTGTATACTTAAGCAAGAAGATGCTTTCACGTGGGCAAGCCTACGTGACATTCGGGTTCTCGGTGATGCACCGCCCGAGGTTGGATCGTAGGGGCGGTGGTGTAGCCATCTTTTTTAGAATGGAGCTGGGTTTTGTGGATGTACCAATGGGTGTCACAAGATCCTTTGAGTGTATCCTGGGAGCAGGTGCAGGGTTCAAGATTATCCTTATCTACCGACCACCCGGTGATGGTGGAGAATTCCTGAAGGAGTTTGCGGACTTCATTGTTGATGTAGCGCTGGAGTCACCCAGGTGGTTAATATTGGGCGACTTCAACACTTGGGTCGACGATGAACTCTCGCCTTTTGGGAAAAATCGACTCCAACTTATGAAAATGTTGGGCCTTACGCAGGTGGTTACCTCTGCTACCCATGTAGGGGTCACTCATTGGACCTAGTGTTCCTACTGGAGTTGGAGGTCGCACATTTTGGGGTGGAACCAAATGTGTGAACTGACCATCATACCATAAGATTTAGCTTCTGGGCACCCCTAAATAGGCCTGCTCCTAGGAGATGGTACAATATGCCCTTTAAGGGAGTTACCCAGAAGGCCTTTCAGATTTTTGGACCTATCGAGTATTTTGAGTGGTGCATGGATTCGGGGATCTGGTTCTTGCTAAAATAAGGCTGTGGGTGATGCCCTGGATCAAACTGCACCTGTTGCATATAGCCACTCAATCAGCGCCAGATCTTCATGGTTTGATGGTTCTTTGAAGGAGCTGAGGGGAGTGGGGCCTTGAGCTAGAAACTTGGCGAGAAGTCCAGGATGTTGACAGACTTAGATTGATGGACCACTTTAGGATCTAGCAATCAGCAATCATCTGAAGGCAGAATTCTGTCAGGGATTGCTGCGCCGAAAGGTCGACCAATAAACTCTTTCAGACTGTTGACAGATTGTACAATCCACTCTGTCTGCAGTCTGGAAGAAATTCTTCCAGATAAGACTACTAGCATCAGATCAGGCATCTGTCCTGCTCTCTCTCTTTAGGGAGTTGTGGTGGTTGGCGAGAGGAAGCAATCCCTTGTGTCTCCTGGTCTGACTTTAGTAGGCTGGCATTCACGGATGTTGTGAGGATTATCCAGGCTGTACGACCAACCAGCTGTAGTTTGGATCCAGGCCCTACACCACTGTTACTAAGTTGTGTAGATATTATCTGCCCGATCCTTGCTGAAATTGTCTGGAAATCTTTGGAGCAAGAGGTTTTCCCCACCCCCTTAAAGGAGGCGGTCGTTCGACCACTCCTTAAAAAACCTTCACTGAATCCAGACATCCCAGCTAACTACAGACCTATCTCTAACCTGCCCTTTGTGGGTAAGGTTATTGAAAAGGTGGTTGTGATACAGTTGGATGACCATCTTATGAATCTCAACATCTATGAAGCTGTCCAGTCAGGGTTTAGGAAAAGACACAGCACTGAGACTGCCCTTGTCTGGGTAATAAATGATCTCTAATTGTGAGAGATCAAAAGGCTCGTACTATTCTAGTCCTTCTTGATCTCTGCAGCATTTGATACTGTGGATCATGGTGTGCTGTTGGGCCCTGTGCTTCCTTTGTGGACTGTCTGGTACAGTTCTACATTGGTTTCAATGTTTCCTCACGGGGCGGATTCAGAGGATTACTATGGGGATTTACTCCTCTGATACCATCTCTCCGTCCTGTGGGGTACCACAGGGCTCCATCTTGGCACTCATGTTGTTCGTAGTCTATATGCTGCCATTAGGAGATATCATTAGGCGTTACAGTCTGGGTTTTCACTACTATGCAGATGATACTCAGCTGTATTTGTCCTTTACTCCCGGTCAGGATGATGCAATCCCTCTGCTTAACAGCTGTCTAGCCGATATCAATAACTGGATAAGCGCCAGCTGGCTGAGGTTAAACCCGATCGACGAGGTGTTGGTTGTGGACCCAGGTTGACTTGAGGTGGGTCACAGGGCTGAAGTACCATCAGGCCTTTGGCTGGTGGTGTCCAGCTCTTGACCTCAGGCCAGGTGCATAACCTGGGCATTATTGTTGACAGCGGTTTGATCCTGAAATCACAGGTGTCAGCCGTTGTCAGAATCCTCTTTTTCTATCTGAGGAAAATTGCCTGGGTGAAACACCTGGTTCCTCCGCTGACCTTCCTACTCTGGGCCACGCCTTTGTGACCACTCGTCTTGATTATTGCAATTCCCTTTACCTGGGGCTACAGGGGTTGAAATTCACTACCTGCAGCTAGTGCAGAATGCAGCAGCCAGGCTTTGGACTGGAACATCTAGGTATCATCACATTACGCCTGTTCTGTGTGGGTTGCACTGGCTGCCGGTACAATGACGAATCACCTTCAAGGTCGGGTTACTGATCTATAAAGCCCTACATGAACAGGGACCGCAGTATCTGAAAGATCTCCTTACTCCCTACTGCCCCTCTCGCTTACTCCGATCTGCTGATGAGGGATTGCTAGAGAT
The DNA here is from genome assembly GCA_016271365.2 of Neoceratodus forsteri. NCBI lineage: Eukaryota > Metazoa > Chordata > Ceratodontiformes > Ceratodontidae > Neoceratodus > Neoceratodus forsteri. The sequence continues at coordinate 324,704,732 of CM057454.1, read as the reverse complement.
TCCCAGGGTTCATTTGAAACATCTGGAGCTCGTGTGTTTTCTTATGCAGCTCCTGCCCTGTGGCATTCTCTACCTCGTTGGATACGTGGCTGCCTGACTGTCGAGAGTTTCAAAACAGAGTTGAAAACTTTTTATTTGTAAAAGCTTATGGCCTATGATTTTATATTGTTAATATTATATTTTTATTATTATTTGTAAAGCACTTTGACCTTTGGAAAATGTTTTTTAAATACATTTTATAACTTACTTACAGTAGAAAAGGAATGTCTCGCCTAGTTTGAGCATTAAAAAACTGGACCCATACCTTTATGGGAGGCATTTTAAGGTCCAAATGGATCACAGCCTGTTAGAGGGGTTGGGCCAAGTGGTGAAACAATTATAAATGGGAATGCAGATGGCCTATCTGCATAGTGGATCTATAAAAGAACTGGGAAGAACTGCCTCCAATGAGATGACCCCCCTGGTTCTTTTTTGGAGGAGGATGTAGCAAGGTAGAGCCTATATAATTTATTAATGTTCCTATGTATGTGCTGTAATGTAATTCAAAGTTAAGACACTGTCTCTTTAAAAAGGCCAGAAAGAGCTGAACAAAATAACAAGAATTTCTGTTAATGCCTGGTTAGGCCTGGCATTTATCTGCCATGATCCATCCCACACCTGCCAGCAGCCAATAACGTGGTGTGTCTGCATGAGAGACACAGACAACAGCCAATCACCCTATTCATTCCTGGCGGGACTTGTAAAGTGGATGGGGTCTGGCTACTTGGGCTGCAGGGAGAGAGAGAGAGAGAGAGAGAGAGAGAGACACACACGAGGGACACTCCCTGGATTTGCGAACATCTACCTTAAATCTATGAACCTCGGTTCATGCCTACTCACTGCATCATGTCCCATTATGCAGTGCAGGGGCGAGGCGGGTGAACCAAAGTTAGCAGATTTCAGGGAGATGTTTGTGCATCTGCAGCCTGGTGTGAACACCAAGGGTTCGACCATTTCAGGAGAATGATCGAACTGAACCTGCAGCCCTAGTCACCAGTCCCTGTTTTTCTTTTGGGTGAGAAAGCACCTGGAACAGAGGCCTTTCTCTCATTGGGAGAAAGGAACTCTTTCCACTGCATTTGTTGAAAGGAGAGACTTCTTCTCTAACTTCAGCAGAACATATTTTTTTGTGGGAGTTAAGAGGTTTTAAACTCCTGTGGCCCTACTGAGTGGGACATTTTTTGAAATGCAGGGTAAGTCCTCGACCCAACACCTCTAGTACCCGCTTGTCTGTGTAATGCGCTGCCATTGATAGAGATACTGAGTCAGCTGGCCTCCTACTGTTAGAGGGAATGTGACCTAGGCCTTCCAGTCAGGGGTTTTGTTTAGTTTGAGTTTTTATTAAAGGGGTGGGATCAGCATGTTTCTGAGCCCTTCTACCTCTTCTCCTAAAGAATCCTCTCATCTTAGAGTAATCCAAGGGCATGGGCACTGACATAGAGTGAAAGGCCCTGGAATAGTAACCTACCTCTGCCCCTCTACCTTGGGGCTTGTAGGAAGTACAGGCTTTCTCTTTAGCTGCATTACTCTGATAGGTGGTTTTGTATTCCCCACCTTTTCATGTATGTCTTTGTTTAGTCCTAAAGAGAACTGTTCTCATGGGAAATCCATAGCTTTAGTCTGAGTGTCCTGGGAAGATTGGTAGTTCTCAACCAGGCAAACCTCCTGAGAGAAATGGCCTGAGCCATAGCCATGGAGGCAGTGCCATTGGCATCTACAGCCATATGAAACTAACATTTTGTGACTTCCAGGGTGGTTTAAAGTTTTTGCCAGGTCCTGAGCCACTTATTCTGGGGGGCTTGCTGGCTGATAGCCAGGACAGAGTTCCTCGGAGCCTTCTGATACTGAGTTGTGTATGCTATGTAAGTAGAGGTGGGCAGCAGAGATGCTGTGGTGTAAGACTTCTTACCCACGGTATCCAGTTTCCTAGATTCTTTTCTGGAGGCTGGGCAAAGGGCACCTTAGCTTTGTGACAGGCCGCAGCCTGCACCACTTCTTCATGGTCTGGTGGATGTAAAGGTACTCAGCATTAGATTTTTCTAGCTGGTACTTTTTCTCTATTTTCTCATCCACCCCTGGGATGGAGGTTGGGATTCTGAAGTAACTTGTCAGTAACCCTGCGAAGGGACTTATGAATTAGAATGAGTAGCTTTTTAGGAGGAGGGAGACCCATAATATCCAAAAGTCTGCTTCCTCATCTTCTTCAGTGCTCTCCTTAATAGAGAGGTCAAGAGTGTCCACCGTGTGTTGGACAAAGGTATGATGACAGGAAAAATCCTCCTGGCCATGGGAAGGAGAGCCAAATTCCTGGGCAGGGGATACATCAGGCTCTAAGGGTTCACCCTCCTCTTCATCACCACCCCCTCAAAGGAAATGCCCTGGCTGAGGCCAGGGTCAGAGGGAGTATGTGTGTGGGGACCAACTGGGGCACCAAGGAGACTGCCCACAGCCTGAAAAGTTTGATATGTAACCCCCCCAAATGGTGGGCTTACCTTGATCACCTCCTTGACCTTTGCAGTGTTCCTCTGCAGAAAGAGGGTCCCAGCTGGTGCTCTGTATCTGAGAGCCTGGCTAAGTCCAGCACTGTAAATATAGTCCAGTTTAGTGTATTGCTGTATTCCCAGTTCCTGCGTGAGTGTGTGAGGTGATGCCATTGCGCTGTCACTTTAAGATGATTAGTCCTGTCATTGCAGCGTATTGCTTGTGCTGAGTCCGGGAAGAAATGAGCATGTGACTGGCCGGGCAGCACTCCGATAAGTTTCATTGTACAGTCACTTACTGATACTTATCCAGCCCTATTGAATGCTGTAACAGTTTATTGCTAAAACCAGACTGTGGTGTTTAAAATTTACTTTGATGTTTAGATTGTTTAGGTTTTCAGCAGCCAGTTGCCATGTTTAATACTTTGATCCTGTTTGGGCCAATCAGAACTGCAGGGGTCCTTCTGGGTCCTCAAACTGTGACTGCTGGGAGAAACTGTGAACAACTTGGCACACATTTGCCCAATCAGGATGGAAGGTTGTGACTGACGGCCGAGGTGGCTAGATGGATTACCTTTTCTGTTTTCCGTCAGCCGAAAGAAACGGCCAAAGATCTGTCTGGCTTGAGCTTCTGTACTGAAAGGAGACTTTGAATTCTACTCAGGAAGTTTTGAGGAGAGGCCTGCCTTGCCTCTTCTTGGCCTAAAGATCTAGGTGGATTGTTTGAACTGTCGAGCTGCAGACCGATTCCAAATACGAAAGAAGTGTTTCCTCCTCGGAGTAAACATCTAGACTGAAAGAGGCCAGCATCTTAAAATACTCTCAAGCCGTGTGTGGAGCAAAACCTGGTTTCACCAGAGTGAGTGGCCTAAAGCTGAAAGTTGGGGTCACCGGACTTATCTCCGAATCTGCTGCAAATAAAGGGAGACCTGAATGTTTGTATGGCCGTCTTACACATCTAGGATTGCAGTGTGCAAGCGGGTAAGCTGGGCAGCCTATCTGAGACTGTACCAGAACTCTTACTGGTGATGCCAAAAGTGTTGCTGAAAGACTGTTGCTGATCCTGAGAGACAAGCTGCTAGAGAACCAGAGTGGGAGTCAGCTCCTGCAGAAAAGATCACTGCGGTTGCGGCCACCCTTGGGAGGCGAAGCCAGGAAGTGGGGTGAGTTGTGCAAGCCCTGGTCCCTATATCCTGGTCCGTATCCTGAAAGAAGAGACCTTCAGCCTGCAGCCATCGGCCTGAGAGCCAATCCTCGAGAAAGACCAGCCTGGAGATCAGCCCAGCATCCGAGGTCCTGGTGCAGTGAGTACAACAGGGCTCTATCCCTGCAACTTCTAATAAAAGTGTTTGTTATCTGATCTGTTTTCCAAGTTCTTGTTGTGTGTTAAACTGTTTTAGAGGCCATTGGGCCTGCGGATTACAATTTTCTTTCGGTTAAAGAGCCGGTGAATGTGGCCACAGCCAAAAGTAAGTAAAAGAATCATTAATCAGTAATTTGTTTAAGGGCCCCAACCAGCTGCAACACTGGCCACCCCACAGTAATGCTCAGGCTTGCCACACCTTAGATCTTGGGTATCCAGATTTTAGTGACTGAATCAAGTCAGGGGTGTAAATGTACGTGATTATCAATTTAATATCAAGGCCTATTGTTTTTTTCACAGCAACTATTGATCTCTATGCCCGTCCCTGTTAACCTCCTCAAATAAATCAGTTTGTTGTTTGAATGTTCAAACTGTCTCCTGAGTATATCATTATTGAGGGTAGAGGTTACTGTGTCTGGTATAAGGGTGTCCTGCTGTGGTAACCAGTCCTTCTTTTGCAGGAACACAGGGTGTATCCAGAGAGTCCAGACCCTGTTGGTAGGCAGGTTAACTGAGAGCATACTATTAGCACTCACCCCAAATTGTAAAGTTGAATGTTAAGTAAAGTGTTTAGCAAAACTCCATGTGTGGAACCACTGGCTGGGGCTGTGGGTAGGTACAACTTCCCAGAGGGTTTTCTAGCATATTATCTAACCCACTTAAACATTACTCTGGGTGGAGGCACCGTGTGTGTAGTTCCATTAGTGGTATTGAACCCCTTATAACTTCTGAATCTAAACTCAGGCCCCTCAACCTGCATTAATGAAGGCAGGCAGGGGTAGTAGCCAATTAGGAAGTGGCACCTAGGTTACAGATATAATTGCCAAGCCTTTGCCATTTCCTCCGCAGAGGATATATCTTGTTGTGATACTGGCATCTCCTTTTGCTTTTCAGTGGGAGGGCAGTGATATATTTTTATGTTGTCTTGCGCAGGCGCAAGCAACATCTTGTGATAGTATCAGCACAGTGAGAGGTCTGTCAGTGTTGGCGAATGCAGGTCACACTTTAGTAGGTGCATCCCTCATTCCCCATTTAGCCAGTATGCTAGCTGATGCAAGAGTATGTAAAGTGCCACCAACTTGAAAGAAATGTGCGCGCCAATCAGAGACAAGCTCATCATGCCACAGCACAGATGACATACCTCCCATGTGCCATTTCTGGTGAAACATTTCAATCAACATGGCGGCGGCCGCCACCTAATCTCAAAGAAACTCACCCTCTCACAAGTGCTTCAAATACAAATCAGACAACTTCCTCCCCACTTGCACCGCTCCTAGCCACTCACAGGCCCAGCCTCCAGTGTTGGAATTACAGGGGCTTGCTAGGGCTCAGCCCCGGTAGCTCTGAAGTGAGCCTCGGTAGCTCACACATCACTGCCATTGACTTATAATGGGAAGGAGAACTCAACTTAAAGATGGAATCCTTATGGGCCCCCCCCAGCTCCCAAAGCTCACTGAGTGTAATTCCAACACTGCCAGCCTCACACACCACATGTTTTTTGTGGCTAGTAATCTAATCCTCAGAATTCATAGAATCATAGAATCCTGCCAGCAGAAAAAAAAATCCAGCCCATCTAGTCTGCCTGAAAAAGATAGCCCACCCCCTCCTGCCCTCCTATCTCCCACCTCTCTGCCCTCTTTCTCTCCTCCTCTGCCTAGTCCCATGCTCTTTTGAATTGATCCACTATATCCACCCCCTCGACCCATTCTGGCAACCTGTTCCATGGACCCACAACCCTCTTGAGAAGTAACACCCGCCACGTCCCCAACGTAAATTCACACCTTCCAGCATGTAGATACTATTTGTATTGTACAATGCTTCACTGTATAATTTATGCAACTGTATATTTATCTCATGTATCTATTATGTATTTTCTGCATTATATTCTTTCCCCTTCCCGGGTCACACTGAAATGAGCCTCGGCTCAGTGTGCCTTTCGGTTATCAAATGTTTTAATAAAATAAATAAAATTACCTTTCTTAGGGTGGCAGGTGTACCAGTGTGAAAGGCATGCTTCTCACCCAGGAATACCTCAGTATGCTTGAAAAAATGTTGTAGGTGTCCATTTGGTCCTTTTAGAACAGATCCAGGAACAAATGATTTGATACCTTTTATTGGACCAGCATGGATGTTACAGAAAGAACAAAGTGCTCTAGCTTTCGAACCTACCGGTCCTTCTTCAGAAGCTTTATGGCAGTTATTTTGAAAATCCCATACTATTAACAGCAGATTATGTTGAAAAACACAAATAATTCTCATTGGTTTAACATATACATTTAAAACATAACAGAAGATTACGTCAGAGAAGCTAATTAACACCAGCCTGCTTTTAACTGAGGAGCCTCAGAAGGGCAAAGGTTATCAAGAATTCTAAGAATTGTTAAAAGCAGTTAGCCGGCCGGTGATGCTGAGGGCTGAGCGCTGGCACCTTACCTTATGCTACACCGCCATCCATGTTCGGGAACGCAGCACAGGCCATTGGGGTCAGCAGGGAGGAGAGGATTGAGCTCCGATGGACTGCTCTCCTCTCTCCAGGAGGGGATCCTGGTGTCGGCACTTGTTTGCCCTCGGCGAAGGCTGGAAGACAGGCCATACCACAAGTAGGGAGGAGTCGGCCAGACATCTGGAGGAGCAGGCGCCCCTCCGCTGACATCATTACATGGTCCAGACTCCTGGGAGAACAAGAGAAAAGAACACTGCCATGCAGGATGGCAGAGGCGCCTCCAGAGCTCCGCCCCCAGCTAGCCACAGTGCTGTCGACTAAATCCGGTCCCTCGGTGGGGGAGTCCGGACAGGTCAGCGTCGGCTGGTGGACGCGGACACGGCTGGGGACATCCTCCTGACAAGATCGGCAGTAGGGAGAAAAATGATGAAAAAAAGTTAAAAGCAGGTGGCAGCCTGAGAGGCCAAGGGAGCCACAGAGCTTGAAGCAGGCTGAGAGGGCACACAGTGGTGACCTGGGAGCCTCAAGCGCGAGACACTGGGCATGTCAGCGTGTAAGTGAGTGGGAGGTGTGTGTGTGTGTGTGCACGAACGGGAGTGAGACAGGCAGGACAACCCATAGCGGTATCCGTGACACCCAGCATAGGAGAAGCAGCACAGGTGCGTGGAGAGGTGGGAGGCGGAGGCCACATACAGCAGGCCAGGCAGCCCCGAACAGGGGTGCACATGGTGCAGGGGCACAGACAGCAACCAACAGCCGGGGGGCCAGGGGAGAGGGTTGCCCAGGGGGAGGACGCACAGCCCAGGCCATGGCTAGTGCAACATTCTAGATGGAGGCAGTAATGAGGGGAGTGAGGAGGCAGCATGCAGACCAGCATGGCCATGGAAGGGCCTGTCGGCGGTATGCCCGGAACAGGTGGTACCGTGCCCACATCACCTTTGAACAGTACAGTGACACAGAGATCATGGGCCAGTACCACCTGAACCGGGCCATTCTGAGGCGGCTGTGTGAGCTGTGCAGTGAGGAGATGCAGGCATCCACAAGACGGAGCCACGCCCTGTCTGTGGAGACAAAGGTCACGGCTGTCATGTGCCTACTCACCACGGGCACCTTCCGGAGACCAATGGGGACACACAGGCGCCTACCCCAGTTGGCGCATCACGTCTCCTCACACAATTCCTCAGCGCACTGCTGCCACATGCTGTGGAGTACATCTATTTCTCAACACACAGGCAGAGCATACAGCAAACATGCAGGAGTTCCACAGGTGGCATGGTTGCCTGGCGTGCTAGGGCCATCGACTGCACCCATGTTGGCATCCGCACCAATCAGACTCGGGGGGGGGGGGTGGCCTACATAAACAGGAAGGGCTACCCCAGTGTCAACTGCCAGGTGGTGTGCGATGCCAGGGGGCGCATAATCAATATATGTGCCACACACCCTGGGGGAGCACATGATGCCTTCATCTGGCACCAGTTGGCACTGTGCCAGAGGTTCGAGGGTAGGGACATTCCCACTGGCCACCTAGTCAGTGAGTATGCTGTGTATGCCATATGCCAGGAACAGCAGGGCAGGGTGTGTGGGATGCCAGGGCATGGGTGCCAGGGAACGTGGCCGGGATGGTGGGGGGGGTGCACTGACACAGGCCACCAAGCTAACCAGACATCTCTCCACACAGGTGACATGGCTACCCACTCTGACCTTGGCTGCTCACCCCATACTAGTGCCTGTCAACTCCAGAACAGCAGCAATACAATGAGGCACACACCAGCACACGGAACATCATCGAGTGGGTGTTCGGACTGCCGAAGGCCCGGTTCCGTTGCCTGGACAGGTCTGGTGGTGCCCTACAGTACAGCCCCTCAAAAGCCTGCAGCCTATTCATGGCCTGCTGTGTACTCCACAACATGGCCACCGACTGTGGGATAGCTGTCGAGGTCGAAGAGGGGGACAATGAGGCCGCTGGGCCTGCGGGTGGGTAGCCCCCCCCCGGCGATGGGATCCCCAGCTGATACGGATGGTACAGTAGCACAGAGACACAATCGCTGAGGAGCATTATGGACACGTAGATAGGTGTACACGGCCACATGCAGGGGCCAGGGCCCAGGGCACAGTGGACAGGCAGGCATGGGTGTCCCCTGTGCCAGGGTTGGAGGAGGGGGGCCTGGACAGGGGTGGGGCACAGGCACCGAAACAGAATGCAGCACAGGCCTGCACACCAGGCACACACACACACACACACACACATATATACCCACACACCCACATGCACATAGGACCCATGATGCCCATGGCCAGAGGCGGGTTCCGGGCGTGTGTCAGGCACTGAGTGGCGCTGCACAGTGTCAGTCAGCGCTGTCTCAGCATCATCATGCTCATGCCACAGTGTCCAGCAGCCGGGTGGGTGAGCACATGGGCCATGTGCAGGGTTGACCACGGTGTCCACAGCCATGGGATGCACCGGCGCACCAATGTGTACACAGGGCAGCAGCAAACAGTTGCGTGGAGGTGGGCGGTTCAGGAACACCGCGCGGTAGCACTGCCACCGTGGGCAAATGGACAGCCGCCGGGGAATGCACAGCAGTTGCTGCCTGTGTGTCAGCCACAGGGGTGTCACAGATGGTCCCCAGGGGTGACACTGCGGGACCGCAACCGTGTCCGCAAAGGTGTCTGCGGGCTCTACACCATGCCCGCACTGGGTGTGTTGGGAATGCCCACAGCAGACCCTGGTGGCATTCACTGAGGGGTCGCACGCCACCAGGCCTGAGGGGGTGGAGGATGCACTTTGCAGTGTGGTGGTGGATGGCCATGCACCAGGGTGGCCAGAGGTGCCAGTCCGGCTGTGACCGCGGCGGTCAGCCGATCCATGGCTGTGGCCGTGTCCACCCACATTTGCCAGTTCTCTGCCAGGAGCAGGGCAAAGTCCATATCCCGCCACTTTGCCACCTGGCGCAGCTCCTCATGGAGTGCACGCACCCCTGTTGTGAGCTGCACCTGCTGCTGGACAGAGGCATGACGCAGACGGGTGTGCTCGTCCAAGGGGTCAGCACCCTGAGCACAGGGTCACTGTACTGACTCAAGTGTGTATCCCAACCCTGCGGCCCAGCACCCCATGATGGTGGGCGCTGTACAGTGGGTCTCTCCTGGGGTTGGGTGCCATGCGCAGCACTGGTGGTGGGCACTGCCCCAGGCTCCCCCTCAATGCCATCTGGCCGCTGCTTCTGCCCTTCCGGACGCTGTGTGCAGGGTAACACCACTGTGGCTGCACTGCCACAGCCACCACCACCGCCATCACAGCCATCCATTGCTGCACCTGTGGCAGCCTCAGCAATGCCTGCTGCAGTGGCCGGTGTACAGGCAACCACCACTGGGCCACCAGCTGTGCCTGTGGTATGGGTGTCTCCCCTGCAGCCACAAAAGCGCTATCTGTGATGTGGTTGTTGTTGTTGTCATTGGATCCAGACCCCGCCACAACCTGCATCTCAGCACACAGGACACCATGCCTGGTGTCCTGCTGGAATGCAGCCAGGGCCTCGTCCGCTTCTGCGCTGACAGCATCAGGATGGACAGCGGTACTGATCTGCAGTTGATCCAGGACACAGTGCCTACTGGAGGTGCTTGAACGGTCCCCCGGGGCCAGGACTGCCCCCACAGCGGACACCCCCACCACTGACACTGCATGCAGGTGCTCAGGAGCTGGAAGGGAACAAAGTGGCATTAGTGTTGCTGTCACCCACCATGCCCCAACCCTGCCCTGCCATGCCTACCATGCAGTGATGTGCTTCCACTTGTCTGGAACCCTCCGCCGGGCATGCCCTCAACGTACTCGCCGCGCATGGTACCTGCCATCAACTCCTCTTGCGGCGTAGGGTGGGCATGGCTGGCTGACCCCCGCCTGTGGCGGCACGTGCTGCCCAGAAGGCTGCCACTTCTCCTTGATCTGCCTCCGGTCCTTGCCGACCTTCTTTTGCATTTCTGCACAGACCATTGGTGGCTGCCCTGCTGGTTCATGGCACGGGCCACCCTCCCATGCTGTTGCCGGGCCTGTGGGTGCCTGTGGAGCTGCTTAGGAGCAGCTCCTGGTCCAAACACACCTGGAATAGGGCATCTGACTCCACCCTGGTGAGTTGGGCCTGCGCTTGCATGTAGGCCCATGCTCCTCAATTTCCTCATGGACGGTCATGCTTCTTCCTGTGGAGGGTGACATGTGTTAGCATGTGCTGCTAGGTCCCCATCCACCCTCCCATTCCACCATCCCGCAGCATGTACCTCACCTCTAAGGTATGCAACCGTTCCTATCCTGTGCATTCCCCATGGCGCCTTTATAGCGCATCACATGCAAATGAGGGCTTGCGCAACTGTAATGACATGCAAATGCAGCCGATGCGCTGTGGACATTGTAATCAGCTGATTTGCATACATTTGCTGAATATCGTGTAGTTGCGCATTGTGCAATGGAGTTGCGCATGCACAAGTCATGGCGCAACAATGTGACATGCGCAACTGCCTGTGCCATGTGCAAGCGCATGCGGACATCACGTACACCAGTGGCGTGTCATTACGCCAGCGTGTGCGATAGGCAGTACAGTGCCCTATGCTGCTATTGCACATATAAACTCATCGCTGTTTGGCCTGAAGCTATCGCCACCAGCTGATAGCGCTCAGGCACCATGCCTTGATGGTGCCCTCGCCGCATGGGTACTATGGTGCCCGTGCGCCAGTAGGATGGTAATAGTATGGCAGCCACATGTCCCTACCGTGCAGTGCCTGCCAGCCCAATAGTGTTGTGGGCGCGGGAGTGCGCATCCGCGACCGTTGACCCCAAGGGTGCCCTTTGCCCTTGTAGGTGCACTGTGACATGTGGCAGCGCTGCATTATCAGGATCGTGCATGTCCGTGACTGCGCGATTGGCAGTGGCAGCACATCACGGTGCTAGCTGCACATCCCCAGCAAGTGTGGCACAAGTGCTGCCAGGCGCCATTTTGGATTGCCTGTTGTACTGATAGCATGTCGCGCAGGACAGCAGCAAGGGTGCAGAACTGGACTCAAGTTGAGCTGGTTAACCTGGTGGCTCTTAGTGGTGCCACATGTCGAGCTCACTGTGTGGCCAGGTGCCTCTCAACAGGTCTAGGTCTGAGGTGTGGCAGGGGTGGCAGATGCCCTGGAGGAGGCCACAGGTGCGTGGTGCACTGGGGGCAGTGCAGGCACGATGCGGGGACCTGAGCGTGAGGACCCAGACCGTCTAGACACTACAGGCACACGTCTGGGCGCCATGCCGCACAGGTAAGTGCTCAGCGCCTGTGCCCATTCTCATCCTGTGTTCAGGGGGCACCATTGGCTCACCTTGCTGGGGGGTGGGGCTGGGGTTGCATGCCCTGTTGGGTGTGGTGGTACACTGTGGCTGCCCTGTGCCACTGTGCCACTTCCACATTGTGCAGCATGTCACACTGTGCTGGGGGGGTGCCCTGTGGTTTCTGTTGGTGCTGATGTTTCCTTCTCCATTCATTCGGAGGTGGGCTCGCCTCGCTGGCACTGCGGCTGGGCCAGGTCGGGCCGCTGCAGGGGATGCTGCACTGGTCGCAGGTCATGCTGGCATGGTGGCTGGACAGCCACAGGGTGTGCCTCAGCATGCAGGTATGATCATGTACTTGTCTCCATGTTATGTCGGGTGGGCAGTAGTGGTTGGGGTGGGACATGGCCCTCTGTACGCATGGCATGGTCCAGCTGTGCACTGCCTGTGGTGCCCGTTGCATCACACCGTGGCTTTCGTATATGTGGGTGGCTGCTGCATGTGGGCTGTGGCTGCACTTGGTACCTGGCTGTGTCACCGCCAACTGCCTGCATGGCCACGTCACCTGCCCACCATGGCGGTGGTGAGCTGCACATGGGCGGTGTTAGTGTGCGGTGTTATGCATGGCTGTGGTTCCCCAGGTAGGCGGCTCATGTGGGCGCTCTCACTGCGGGTGGCAGTTTGCCAGCCTAGGGGCGCATGACACCGATGCTCGCTGCGCATGGTGGGTGGGCTGCCGCGTTCTGGACACGCACTCATACGGTGTTCCCGCCTTTGTCCTAGGTGTCGGGCCCAGTGATGTACATACACAGCTCCTGAGGTGGATCCTCCATGTCACAACAACCACACTATAGGTGGTGCAGTGGCTGGCGCAGACACCACATGGCCAGAGGTGCCAATGCTGGCGATGCCCGATGGTGGGGCGGGATGCCCATAGTGCCGCTTGTACAGGACTGTTTCCCTTCCTGTGTACCCTTCCTGTCTCCTTCTCTTGCCTTTGCCCCTGCATCCTGCCTCCCTCCCTTCCTGACCTCCTCCTGTGTGTGGTGGTCCTCCTTCCCTATCCATTGTATATGGTCCTCCTTCCCTATCCATTGTATATATCTGTACATAGCTTTATTTTGAATGTTACATTATATTATTGCTGGTTAACTGTCTGTGTCCGTGTCTGTTTTGGTAGCTGACATGAGGAGCCATGCTGCAGTGGTGCCATGGCTGATGTGTTCCATCTGGGGTGGATGGGGTATGTACCTGGTGGTGTTCTGTCTTGGTATGGGCGGGGTGGCTGTGTCCTGTCCTGTCAGGCCATATGGTGTGTGTCTTGTGTGCTGGATGCCTGTGTGTTGCTCCTTGGCTTACTCCCCTGCGCATCCCTTGGTGCGCTATTGCACTGCACATGCTCCCTGGTGCATCCCTGGTTGCGCATTGGTGCATCCGTGTGATATTCAGCCATGCTGCGCAGGCGCATCCTGTCATAAGCATCCTTTGAATATCATGCCCGTTGTGCCATGGCACACTGTACTTGCGTTGAGCACCTCTTGCTCTTCCCTCTGGCGCATGTGTGCAGAGGTATAACTACTCAGGCCAAGATGGTCATAAAGATGGCAGCTGCAATTTGTTCTGCAAGATTTTTCTCCCTCAATCACCCTCCTCCCCATGGTATGGGAAATGCTTCTGTCGGCCTTGGGACACACAGCTTGCCCCTGCAGCAGAAGTAAGCTCCATGGGCCCACCTGCAGGGCTTCCTGTGGCACTAGAAACTGCACCAGCCCTCCCCATCCAAGGCACACTGCCACTGACCTTTTTTTTAATTAATTATAACACGTTCAGCTCTGTGATTTATTTTGGATATTCCTTTCTCTAATTTTTGGCTATATATATACTTGGATTTCACTTGGGTTATATATTTGATCAAGCTGTACTGAAGTACAAGGGTTGTACGTATACTCAATCTCCACCCTCCGTTTTGCCTTTTGAGTTCCTGATCCATTATAAATTGATTGCCTTTGTGGCAGAGCTTTACCAAATGTGATGAAACTGTTGCAATTATGAGGAACTTCAACATTCATACAGCATAAATGTGTGTGGGAGTGTTAACTATACGCATTATGGTAATGGGTATTTAAATGTATATGATGCACTGCCATTGGCTGCCCACCCGATCATGTGTGTCACCTTTGACATAAGTGCAGTTGAACTACTCTCTAAAATTGATAGCTCCCTAAGGAAGAGTAGGGTCCTGAGGCACAGGACTGTTCGCTCTGTTGGTACTTTTTGTCAATGGAAGGAGTCACAAAAGCTTTGGACAACTGAGTTAACAGGACAAGTGAAGAATATACAAGACCAAAACATCCCCAGACTGAGGTCAGTATATTTCTAATTTTGGTGGTATGTATTGTACTATGTTTAACAAGACTTTGAAATTAGGGCCCAGGGTGAATTTTCAAGGATTTCTTTTTCTAGGATAGAATACAAGCTAATCATTAGTCATGCATCTTAGAAGAATACAAGCGTAAGTGGATTTACTACTCTATAAACACAACCATATCAGCAGTGTTAGTGGCTCAGTAGGTGGTATGCTCACCTCTGGGACCGCATGATCAGAAGGTTGTGGGCTCTAGCCCCACACCAGGTATTTAGGGTAATGCCCACAACTGACACTGTACTGCAGTAGTGGGTGGGGGGAGGAGGTGCTGTTCACTTGAGGTGCCCTCCTTCATATGAAAAGTTGATCAGAGGTCCCTTCTGCTCGTCTCTGGTCACTGTCCAGGTGAAAGTCAATGATCCCATGACACTCATCAATGAAGAGTAGGGGTGTTTTGTTATTAATAAAAAGTATATGTAAAAAACAGACCATAAAGTAAGGACAATGTAACTTACAAATGAAAAACTCAAAAGCAAAGTCAAACAAAATCCAGCAGAAAAGGAGCCATTACCACTACCTAAATAATGACTGAGGGAGTTTCCTTAGTTTCATGGCCAACATTCTCCCAGCAATAAAAGAGGTCCATGTAGCCCACCTCCCAGGATGCACCTGGAAACAAGTTGTCACAGCTTAGCGTATCTTTTCTGGTCAAAAATTGCAAACAAATAAAATAATCAATAAATCAGTGCACTAACCCATGTCAGGATGGGCAATGAGAAACTGCACACATTCAAATGTCTGCAGGCACTCTGCAGTGCCACACACCTCACAACACACCCAGGCATGCATCAGTCCCCCACAGTGCCCACCCTGGCATGGCTTATTGCATTCTGCACACCATCTTACGGTTTCAAAACATTCTGACACGGACTTTTCATTTCAACTTACCAAACAGTTCAGCTCACTGCCGATGCTGCCACCAGTAGGGCCAGAATTTGGACTGCACAAAGTGGTCGTTGGCTTGATGGAAACATAATCGATGGGAATTCCAAGAACATAGGCACATACCTGGGCAACCTAAAAAAAAGAGTAAAATCCCAAAGTACATTCAATCAGGTATCATATTTAGACTGTGAAGCAAATCAAGAAAGAGATTATACAGCATTTCAAATGATCCAACAAATGCAGCCTTCTGATTGCTGGAACCTGCAAGTACTACCACACGGTATCCATATGGGTCATGTGCTGCACAAGTATTTTCCTTCTAAATTTAAAATATGACCACAAATGCCTTACTGTATGTTACATCAGGGGAAAGCCCAGGTTACCAACTGTTATAAAATGGATACAGTATTTCCTGCATCCTGATTGGCCAAGAAGATTCAGAAGCCATGTGCTTCAGGAAGGGAACCCCATAGTTTTGCACTTCTGGCAACTATCTTTTGAAACATTTTTCTGTCTGCCATCATGGTGAAGTAAAAAAAAATCTAGCCCCTGTCAACATCCATATCTTCTACGGTTCTTGAGATCCACTGCTACTGTATCCTGCATGAGTAGCAATTACAAATAACATTGGCTAATCCTGCTCCCTTGCAAACTGTCACACAGATCTGTTGAACCAGCCATCTAAAACATTTCAGTGCAAATCCTTTCAACGAGCAGACTAGCTTGGTGAACCATAAATTAATATATTTTAAATACCGCTGTCTCAATGGAGACTGCTCATGTGCCCTGAACCAGCTATTTTAAATATTTCAGTGTAAAAAGTGCCATTCACCAGAATGAAGCATTTAGCACAGCAGTTAAATGTTACAAATTCCTGCTTGACAAACAGAAGTAAGAACCTTAGAATTACATATATAGCTCTGGCTGAAACTGTGATATTGTCCTTCAATCTGGCAGGTGGCAATACAAGAACATTGAACAAACCAGCGATTTTAAACATTTCAATCCTGCTCCCTCAGAGGGGATCATCAAGATCCACTGCACTGCACCGTTTGTATATTCACAAACTTACCAAAACCTAAGTAGAAGAAAACTTTAGACTGTAAAAAAATACAGCCACATGAACACAGCACCATCTAATAGTACACAGGTGAGGCATCACCTAGTTCTACACACTAAAAAAGAGAACTACTTTTTAAAAAATTCTAAATGTATTTTTGAGTGTGTATTAAAAATATTAAAAATGTTTCAGAGTTGTTATTTTGTTTTCACAAGGCACCCATTTTGTAAGTGTAAGTAGACACTCCAAAGTGTTGCTTTCTATGCTTGAACTGCACTTCCAGGTAGTTGAAGGTACTTGGAGAAAGCACCTCAAAGCTCAGAACTCAGAGGGGAGAGGGAGGTGTGCACTAGTCCCTTCACAAAAGAAAGGGCCCTACAAGAGCTCAATAAGCTCAGGGTGGACAATGCAATGGGACTTGATGGCATACATCACAGGGTACTAAAGGAGCTAAGAGGTGGAACTAGCAGAGCCATTATCAGAACTGTTTAGCAAGTCTCTGAGCACAGGAGAGTTCCCAGAAGACTGGAGAAGGGCTCATGTGATTCTGCTCCACAAAAGTGGTAGCAGGGAGGAGGCAGGGAACTACAGACCAGTCAGTCTTACCTCAGTAGTGGGCAAGATTATGGAGGCACTCCTTAAGGAAAAGATAGTGCAACACCTGGAATCCATAGACGCACAGGATCCAAGACAGCATGGGTTTACAAAAGGAAGGTCCTGTAAAACTAATCTCATAGATTTCTTTGACTGGGTAACCAGAGTGGTGGACCAAGGGGGAACAGATGATGTTGCCTACCTTGACTTCAGCAAAGCTTTCAATACTGTTCCACATAGAAGACTGATTAATAAGCTGGGTAGGCTCAGTTGGTCAACTGGTTGACAAACTGGTTGATGGGCAGAAAATAGAGAGTGGTGGTAAATGGTATACAGTCAGAAGAGATGCAAGTCACAAGTGGGGTAGCTCAGGGATCAGTCCTGGGGCCAGTCATCTTCAATATCTTCATCAGTGACATTGCAGATGGACTGGAGGGTAAAGTTTGTCTGTTTGCAGATGACACCAATATCTGCAACACAGTAGACGATCCAGATGGGGTGGGCAGAATGAGAAGAGATCTGGATAAACTGGCAAAATGGGCAGAAGAGTGGCAACTGGGGTTTAACACAAAGAAGTGCAAGATCATGCACATAGGGAAGAGAAACCCTGAAGTCACCTATAGGTTGGGAGGGAGTTGCTGGCAGTCACAAGCGAAGAAAGAGACTTGGGCATCATCATCATCACAGATGACCTAAAATCATCCAAGCAGACCACTAAAGCAGTAGGTAAAGCTAGGGGGACGTTGGGGTGTATTAGTAGGGGTATCGCTAATCGGAAGAGGGTGGTAATAATCCCTCTTTACAAGACACTGGTTAGGCCCCATCTGGAGTACTGCGTGCAGTACTGGAGGCCGCACCTTCACAAGGACATTAACCAAATTGAGGCAGTCCAGAGAAGGGCAACCAAAATGGTGCAGGGACTGATTCAGAAAACATATGAGGACAGATTAACGGAGCTCAATATGTATACCCTAGAGCAAAGGAGGGAGAGAAGTGATATGATCGAAACATTCAAACACCTTAAGGACCTTAACAAGGTGAAAGAGTCTAACATGTTTCAATATAAGAAAACTAGCAGGACAAGAGTACACAGCATGAGATTAGAGGAAGGCTGATTAAGGGGTAATGTGAGAAAGTTCTTTTTCACAGAAAGGGTGGTGGATGCATGGAATGGCCTACCTCAGGAAGTGATGGATATGAATACAGTGCAGGGCTTCAAACAGTCATGGGATAAGCATAAGGGAGCAATACAGATGAATATGAACAGATAGGCCATTGACAGAGCAACGCACGATGGCACATTCATAAGGCAGAAAAGAAATGGGCAGACTGGATGGGCCTTCGGTCCTTATCTGCCATCAACTTCTATGTTTCTATGTTACCTGGTCATACAGTTTGTGAATATAAACTCTGCCATGTCTTACTGTTTACATAATTAACTTCTAATGCAAACAGCACTCAGCGTCACCTCATACTGCTTGTAACACAGAAAGTTTAATTATTTAACCAATATCCATACGGTGTGGGTTATCAGGTTCCTCCAGCCGTGGTAATCCCCGATACACCCACATCCGAAAGTGGCTTATTGCGTATTATACCAACGTAAATTTTTTTTTACAATAATAAAATACATCTTTTAAAGAAGTTTCTTTATGTTTTTATTTTTACTCTATTTATTCCTGGGCTGCAAATCTGGATATGGATGAGCACCAGCATTACCTCCTCATCAGCCAGTGATTATCAGAGGATTTACACCGGTCCATTGGCTGTTCACTTATGTCCATGGTATAATGTGTGGCAATCACCCCCGCCACACAATATGCTTAATTGCTTAATCAGCCCTCCCCCAAGCACTTAAAAACCTACAATAGATATTTATTGCAATAACAGATCTTTTGCTGAAATACATGCAACCCCATACAGTACATTGATTAAGGAATAATCCGGACAGAAAAAACTTCTACCTCTAACATAAGAAAGGCAAGGTTCTTACATGTGCAGTACTCCTTTGAAATTCTATTTTAATTATACCTTTTACAGATCTTCGTAATTTACAGACAAACTGTGCTGCATAAAAAATGTTCAAAGCTAACAGGTGTTGGGACATTCCACTCTTTCATCTTGTTACTGAAAATAACAAAAACAGGCATTTATGTCCAGCACTGCAAATCACTAGTGCTAGTTATGCTTTTGAGGAAATGGTGTTAAGACACTTACACAAGGCAATCAGGCGTCCAGCAGCAGTGTTAGTTACCTCAAGAGCCTGTCAATCAGTGGCTCAACATTCACTTGCAGACAGGACCACCCTGAGGTTAAATCCTGTGCAAGGGAAGATGCCTCTGAACACCAGGGCCTTTTTTTCCAAGCAATCCTGTCATAGTAAATGGTCCATGCTTCACTCTAACTGTGCTCAGCAGACCACATGCTCCCACCAGCAAAAAACTACATGAATACCCTTCAACACTCATGCAAGCGTATTCACATTTCATTATACTGTATATAATATTTTTCTCAGTTTTACAGTTTGATACCTGCCCCATATCATGTTTATTTGCACTGGTACTGACTGATGCCCATGCAGGGTTTGGCCTGTCTGATTATTGCTCCTTGCTCCTTCCACCCGAGTCACACTTGGAAATGAGTCTTGACTCTGTGTCCCTTTCCGGTCACCAATTTCTAAATAAATAATCCTTCAGACACAGGTTACTTGATAAAAGGGCAACATCACCTTTAGCCAAAGTGGTATGTTGTTACCCCATATCCAGCATTACTACTGGACTGCACAGCTGTCATTTACAACTGCAAGAGGGGGGACCCTCTCAACCCCAGTGGAAACAAACAGAGGAGACTGAACTGAACTGGGAGGTACACCTTTATTGAAGATGATCCATTCCTTGGGGCTAAATGGGGCTGCATGCACAAGCATCCAAAATCCCCTTCACTAGAACAACTGCTCAAATCTCGAATCGCAAATTCATCTAATACCCCAAGGGTCTAGCCCCTATAGATAAGCTAACTAGTGTATTTTTTTAATAGAGATTTTTCTAGGCTTTTTCTGGTAGGTTTTCTCCCTGTGTCCTCCTGCCCCGGTGCCCTGGCACATGGCCGTACGTGTGTATGGAGGCATGCACCTCCTGCCCCGTGCTGGCACCCTGATGACCCGAGGTCTTTCCCGAACCCGGGTCACGGTGCAGTGAGGTAAGGCGTCCAGTGCCTCAACCCTCAAGCGCCACTGGGCGGCTGCTAACTAGTGTATTTAAGGAGTAAACTTGATACATGGTGTTTGTACAGTGGTGGCCCCAGGATGAAGAAACCAATTCTGCAGCATTGTGAAGCACCCTGCAGAATGCTGAAACAGATCTACTGCATAAAGCAATGTAATTTCAATGCGGGTCATAATGTTGCAAGACATTATACTGCATCTAAAAATCTCACTGCCAATGCAGCATGATTTTTGCATGCTGCATAATTTTTTTTCTATGGGGCTCTCCCCCCTGCATATCCCATTATGGGGGTTGCACTCAACCCTCCCAATAAGGATTCTCAACTCTGAGGGGGAGGGGTTCAACACGAAATCGCACTAAGTGCAAAAGGAAAAATTACTCACCTTAGTAATTGCTTTTCTTCTCATGGAGTCTTGCTATATTATAACATTAGCAGTCAGCCACTGCAGCTGAACTGCCCCGGAGAGGAAGGAGTTAACTCCAGAGGATCTGAGTTCTACAGCGCAAGGCGCTGTGCTAAAGCTCTATCTGGCAGTTTCAAATGAAACTGTCAGATCTTCTAAGCTAACATCAAAGAACAGAAAGTCTGTGTGGAAAAACTACACTAGCCCATGGCTACCTACTAGTAGTAGTAACAACAATATAAACAACAAAGAAACACCCAGAACCATAATAACAAAATTGATGGTATTATGGTTCGTTTTCACCCTTGACAAGCACATTATAGAACCCCCTTCCACCAAGACTCAAGTCCAGGAAGGGGCAATATAAATAACCTAAATAAAGCAACCAGATCCCTAACCCAAAGGAAAGAGGGTAAAGGATAACTACAATGGCATGACACAGTGCTTGCACAATTGCCACCCCTACCCAAGTAGAGGTTCTGAGAGGGGCAGGAGGAGGTGGTTATAATATGCAAGACTCCATGAGAAGAAAAGCAATTACTAAGGTGAGTAATTTTTCTTCAAACACCATGAAGTCTTGCTATATTATAACATTAGCAGATTACACAGCAGTACCTCCATGGAGGAGGGTCAGAACCTACTTAGGAAATAGGCTCTGAAGCACAGCTGTGCAAACCGAGCATCTCTCCTGGACTGGACATCCAGGGAATAATGCTTGGAAAGGTGTGAACTGTCTTCCAGGTAGCAGCTTGACAAATCTCCAGAATGGGAATGTCCCAGCAGCCGCTAGAGCGCAGCTGTACCCCTGGTGGAGTGGGCCCTCAATCCTGAGGGGGTACTCTACCAGCTTCTGATAACAGAATTGGATACAAGAAACAATCCACCTTGCAATTCTTCTCTTAGTGGCAGGTTTTCCTTTACCAACCTCGCCATAAGGTAAGAAACAGTTGGAGGGATTCGAACCTATGACCTCGGTGCGCTCTAAATAGTAGCTTAAGGCTCTTTTGACATCCAAGCTGTGCAGTCTCCTCTCACCTGAGGAAGAATGCTCAGTGAAAAATACTGGGAGAGAGATAGATTGATTCAGTGAAATCAGAAACCACCTTAGGCAAAACTTTCTATTAGTCCTAAGGACTACCTTATCTCTGTGGAAAGAGATAAAATCTTCTTCCACTGACAGGGCCTGTAACTCACTTATGCGTCTGGCAGAGGTGATAGCTACTAGAAAATGGTTTTCCAAGTTAAATACTTGAGCTCTGCTGAAGACAGAGGCTCAAGGGGTTACATTAACTGAGCAATGCAAATATTCAGGTCCCAGAGGGAGCTGGTTCCCGAAAAAGGAGGTTAGTATGAGTAACCCTTTAAAAACTGGAGAACACAGGGTGAGAAGAAAGGGAGGCAGGCTTCCTGCTGACACAAAAAGCAGAGACAGCTGCCAGATGAACCTTCAGGGTAGCTGGTCTAAGGCCTAGGGAATTCAGATGGACCAAATATTCCAGAAGAATGGGAAGATCAGCAGATTCTGGGATAATCTGCCTCTCAGAGCACCAGATGGAAAACCTCTTCCACTTAGAATTATAAGTGGCCCTAGTGGAAGAGCTTCTAGAAGCCTTTAAAATATCCATGACACCTTGAGAAAGGTGTAAGTCAGCAAATTCTAGCTCCTCAAGAGCCAAGCCTTGAGGTGGAGGATTGAGGTCCGGATACCACACTCTCCTCTGTGCACAGGCCAGTAAGTCGTGGACTCTGGGTAGGCTCAGGGCAGGGTGGACTGCCAAGGACAGAAGCAGAGGTACCAGGGCTGTCTGGCCCAATCTGGGGCAATCAGAATCACTCTGCAAGGTTGAGATCTGATTTTACTAGTACCCTGAAAGAAGAGAAAGGAGGAAAGGCATACAGGAACTTCCCTTTCCAGTCCAACAGAAAGGCGTACAGAGGACTGAGCCCAGTACTGGAGGCCTGCAACAGAAAAGAGGAAGTTGATGGTTGTCTGGGGCTGCGAAAGATCTATCTGAGAGTGCCCCATCTGGCAAAACCGGACCCCAGCACTTGTGGATTCAGAGCCCATTCGTGATGGCCCTGAGAAATTCTGCTGAGGCGTCCGCCAGGACATTTGTCCTTCCCTGGGAGGTGAACCGCTATCAGGAGGTGTTCAGGAGTAGGCCAGAGACCACAACTTCATTGCTTGTGCACAAGGCTGAAGACCGAGTGCCCCTGCTTGTTGATGTACCACATTGTGGTGGTATTGTCTGTCTGACTTGAACCACTTTGTTCTGGACAGAATCTGAAAACACCGAAGAGCTAAAAGACAGCTCTGAGTTCCAACAGATTGATGTGGAGCAGAGATTCCTGAGGAGACACACCCCTGGGTGCTAAGATCGCCAGGTGAGCCCCCACCCTAAGAGGAGGCATCCGTGGTGAGGGTGAGGGTGAGAAATGGGAATGAAGGAACCCCTGTCTTAAATTGCTCTGGACCTGCTGCCAGTGGAGGGCTAGGATCAGAGTTTGAGTAACTGGAACCAGCTTGGTAGGGGTCCTTCCTTTGAGACCAATAGGCCCTCAAATGGAACTGAATGTCCCTCATCTGGAATCTTGCTCCCTGCACGACAGCTGTGGAAGAGCCATGTACCAAGGAGTTGCAGAAAATGCCTTGCTGGTGAGAGACCCATGGGGTAAAGGAGGATGCCAGGGCGATGAGTCTGTCCACCCTTTCCGAGGGAAGAAAAGCCCTGGCTAACCTTGTGTTCAATTCTCGCCTATGAAAGTTAGGACCTGAACCGGTTCCAGAACTGACTTTGGTAAGTTTGTAGGAATCCCAGGGAAGTGAGAAGCTGCTGGGTGACTTGCAAATGGAGTTTCCACCTGACCTGGAGACTGACCCACAATGAGCCAGTCGTCCAGGTAGGGAAACACAGCAACCTGCCTTCTTAAGTGAGCCACTACTACAGCGAGACATTTTGTGAATACCCTTGGCGCAGAGGTCAGGCTGAAGGGCATTGCCCTGAACTGGTAGTGGCCTGAGGGCAGTTCGAACCTGAGGTACTTTCGGTGAGAAGGCCTGATCAGAACATGAAATAGGCATCCTTGAGGTCCAGGAAGCTAGCCAGTCCCTGGCCTTAGGAAAAGCAATATCATTGCCAGAGTCAACATTTTGAACTTTGGTTTCAAAAGATGCTTGTTCAGGTACCTTAAATCTAGAATGGGCCTCCATTCTCCTGTCTTTGGGGTAAGAAAGTATCTTGAATAAAGCCCTTGCCCTGATGGCAAGGAGGAACCCTTCCACTGCTTTGCAGTCCAGAAGAAGAAACCTCTGCTTCCAAAGCAAGGGCTTCTGAAGGATTTGCAGGTGGAAAATGTCTGGCTCTCATCTTTGGAAAGTGTTTGAAGCTGAGAACCAGACCCTGGCCTATTACCTCAGAACCCATCTGTCCGTGAATTAGGGACAGCCAGTTCTGGCTGAAATAAACCAACCTGCCACTGGTACAGGAGAATCGGCCCTGGGCACCCCATCAGGGTGCCTGTAGCAGCAGCCTTAGGCTGAGGGGAGGGGGATGGTCTACTTGTGCCTCGTCTACCCCTGCCTCTGAAGAAACCCCTCTGCGAGACAGCAGAGGAGGCTTGAAATTGGTAAAAAGGCCTGGAAAAGGCCTGCCCCTACCTCTGGGAGCATGCCTTTGTGGCATGGCATGCTTCTCCTTAGCCTGGGCACTTTTGTAGGTAGTTCTGTATTCATCCATCTTTTTCATATAGTTTTCTGTTTGCTCCCCAAACAGAGAATTTCCCACTACAGGAAAATCCATAGCCTTTGACTGGGTATCTTGGGACAGATTAGTGCATCTGAGCCATGCCAACCTCGAGAAAGCTACAGAAGTGGCCATGACCCTAGAGGAAACATCATTAACATCAACAGCAGTATGAAATTGAACTTTAGAGCTTCAATGCCATCAGCAGCCACCTGTTCCAACTCACTAGCCAGCTGGCCATGGGCCTGCTTGGCTAACTGCAATACTGTGTCCCACCTAGATTTCTGATATCTAGCCACATAAGCCATATAATTTGCCTGCCTGAGTCCCAAAGAAGCTGCCATATACTGTTTCTTCGCCATGGCATCAATCTTCCTGGAATCCTTATCAGGAGGATGTGAGGCCAGAGGAATATTAGCCTTGTCACAGGCTGCAGCTTGAACCACACCTACATGACTACACTGTTCAGTAAGGAAGTCTGTATCCGAGCCTGACAAAGTATACCTTCTGTCCATTTTTTTATCTACAGGAGGGACAGAATGAGGATTTTTTAAAATCTTTGTTGTTTGCTTCCTAAATGACTTATGCAAAGGAATAGACAACCTCCTAGATTCTGGAATATCCATCATTTCCACATAATCAGGCTCCTCTTGCTCATCCACAGCCTCCTCTAAAGGAAGCTGGAGGGTTTCTGCAACCTTTTTGTAAAAATAAAGAAAGAAGGGGACTCAGACAGAATAGGAGGAGATTCTAAAGGTCTGTCTGGAGAAATGTCCGGTTCAATGGGCACGTCCAGACCCCCCCAGCCACACATATATTGATCAAATTCCTCCTCCCCCTCCTGTGGTTCATAAAAATCCTCAACTTCAAAATTCTGAACTACTGGGACTGAACGAACCAACCTTTTACCAACTGTTGGTGGTTCTACAGATCCCTGAGACAGTGACTGGACAATCTGAATGGCTTTAGCTATCTCTGCAGCAGTTGGAGACACAATTTTGGACCCCAAACCTACTGATTTCCTTGTCTTTTTACTCGGGACTGGTTCCCTGAACCAGCCTTCCTTTTGCCCGAGGAAGTCTCGCCCTGGTCAGAGGGCACTCCCTCTGGTCCAGTGAGTACTGGACCGGGCTGGCCATCCGGGTCAGCAGACTTTTTGGCCTCTCGTTCCCTGGGCAGCCCAAACTCTTTTCCAGGGTGGCTGCAGGAAATTTTACACACCTGGCAGTCTGACAGGAGGTGGTCAGCCCCAGACAATAAACACAAGTGGTGTGTGGGTCAGCCTTGCAAAGCCTCCCCCACAGACATCACAGTGTTGAAACCCAGTGGGCCGGTTTTTCTTTTGGGTTTCTCAGACATAATGCCAGCCTAACCAAAACTTGCCTTTTGATGGCAGTGCCAGGCAAGACACCCTTATCGGTTCCTAACCGTGTCACGGTATTTGAAAAACGTTATAATTCTGGTTTTTAGAACCCGATAAGAACCGGAACTGCACTCTAAAACCCACTGTACACTTTTAAAATGTAGAAATAACAAACCGATCGGTTCAAAACCAAACCGATAATTAATTTTCCACACAGACTTAAAATTTAGTACTTACAGTTACCAGATAGAGCTTTAAAACGAAATGTGGTAAAATAATGACTTTTGCGGTTCAAATGACCGAAAAATACTCGCTTGAACCCGAGAATGAACCGAGCTGAAGGCTGATCTCCGGAGCGACTGTTCAGTGAAGCGGAGTAAAGAATCTGACAGTTTCATTTGAAACTGCCAGATAGAGCTTTGGGCACAGCGCCCTCGCGCTGTAGAACTCCAGATCCTCTGGAGTTAACTCCTTCCTCTCTGGGGCAGTTCAGCTGCAGTGGCTGACTGCTAATGTTATAATATAGCAAGACTTCATGGTGTTTGAAAAAAAAGTTTCTGGGACCAGGAATCAAACCCGATCTCAGATGCAGCACCTGGGTTCCTTGCTGTAGTGGCTCAGTCCATTGAGCCATGGCAGCTGCTTAGCAGAATCCCATCCCAACAGAGGTCTTATCCTCTGCCTGTAACCTACAGTGCTGTTCCGGGTTAGTCATAATGTCATACGCTATTAAGCGTACAACATTATGACCTGGTAGGTATAATTTCAATGGCAATTAGTCCCTTTTGTCATTCAGGAAAATGTGACACTGCCAGGATGAAGTGAATGCCAAAGTTTCCTGCATGACAAAAGGGACTAATTGCCATTGAAATTACATTGCTTTATTCAGTAGGTCTGCTGCAGCATACTGCAGAGTACTTTAAAAGTGGGTTTCACCCTGGGGGACACCACTGTATATCAGGGGCTGCTACAATGGGAGAAGAAAAGGCCTTAACTTAATTGGAGAATAATATGAAGGTAGGGATAATGTGCTCTTTGGCAGCACTGAAGCTCTGAGATGACCTTCAGACCTCATCATTTTTTGTGTATCTATGTGTTAGGGGCCTAATGGATAAACAATGCAGGGCTATCAGCCTACCAATCCTCTCTCCAACAAAGAATGTTATGGTAGCCCCAGAACCTGGGATCAGACCTGTCAGCCTTCTATAAAATGCTTAGAGGCAGCACTCCAGAAGCCACAGAGGACTACAGAAGGGCCTAAAGCTCAGATATTTTCCTGAACTATAGAGGATAGCCGCCCAGCACACAATGAACTGTGCCAAGTCAAATAAGCAGGTCCAGTATAACTATATTGTATGCCTACTACTCCCCACAAAGGTTACATAGATTTCAGACTGCAGCTGACCAAATCTGAGGCAAGTGTAGTGTGACTGTGGGTACATGATTCCACATGGTTTGAGCTCCACCTTAATGCAGAGATATTGGGATGAAATGCATAGGCTCATGGAAAACATTACACAGAACATGACATAGTATTTGACAGCAGATAAGGATCACTTAGCCCATCCAGTCTGCCCATTTCTCCCAATCTATAGTAAACTATTACTGCACACTATGCCCAATCTACAGCTTTTCTCCGCCCCTTCCTTTCACTATGATTCCCTTGTACTTATCCATGCATTCTTGAACCCCACCACTGTTTTCGCACCCACCCTCCACTGGAAGGCTGTTCCAGGAACCCACCATCCTTTCTGTGAAGAAACACTTCATCACATCTCTCTCCTGAATTTACCCCTCCAGGTTCATAGCATGCCCTTGTTCTTGAGTACATTTTCTTCTCAAACATACTTCCTCCTGTACATTATTTTCCCCATGAGGTATTCAAAGATCTCTGTCATATCCCCCCTCTTCATCCTCTGATTCCAGGGTGTGCATACTGAGGTCCTTTAGTCTTTCCTCATAGGGCTTTTGATGCAGTCCCTGCACCATTTTAGTTGCCCTACTCTGAACTGCCTCAATTCTATGTCCTTCTGGAGATGTGGTCTCCAGAACTGAATAAAGTTTTCTTGGTGGGGTCTTACCAGCAACCTACACAGAGGCAACACCACCTCCCTCTTTCTGCTGGTGATACCCTTCCCTGTGCACCGCAGCATCTCACTAGCTCTCCCTACTGCCTTATCATACTGGCTAGCACCTTAAGGTCATCCAATATGATTACCCCCAGGTCTCTTTCCTGCTTGGTGGTCATCAATACCACCCCACCCATTTTGTACTCCAATCCTGGGTTTCTGTGACCTAACTGTATTATTTTGTACTTTTTCACATTGAAACCCAGCTGCCATACCCTTGACCACTCTTCTAGTTTTCTCAAGTCTGTGCTCATCCTTTCCACCCTACTGCAGATTTTGGTGTCATCCACAAAGAGGCAGACCTCCCCTCCCAGTTCCTCTGCAATGTCACTTATAAAGACATTGAAGAGGACCAGTCCCAGCACTGATCCCTGAGGTAGCCTGCTGTTCACCATCCTTTCTTTTGAGTGGACTCCATTTACCACCACCCTCTGTCACCTAGCAAATTTCTTATCCAGTTTATCACCTTTGGACCCACTCCAACGCTACCCAGCTTGTTTACTAGTCTTCTATGTGGAACACTGTTGAAAGCCTTACTTAAATCTAGGCAGGCCATGTCTGTTGTTCCACCCTGATCTAAATCCTTTTGTGACCCAGTCAAAACAATCTATTAGATTCATTTGACATGACCTCCCCCTATGAAACCATGCTACCTTGGGTCTAGATTCAAGAAACTCCATAATCCTTTCATTCTGCAGTTATTCCATTGACTTTTCCACCACTGATGTCAGGCTGACTGTCCTATAATTTCCAACCTCCTCCCACGTTTGTGTGTAGTGGGACTACATCCACCCTCCTCCAGTCCTCCAGAACCAATCCTGTTTCCAGTGAGCTGTTAAACAAGAACTAACAGATGTGCTGCCAGTATTTCCCTGAGCTCCTTCAATACCCTTGGATGTCCCTATCTGGCACCATTGCTTTGTCCACCTTCAGATTAGCAAGTCCCTTCAGTACTCTTGCCTCTGAAAAGAACTAGTGTCCACCTCCCAGGCCCTCTCCTTCTTCTTCCTCTGTGAACATATGAAAATACGAAGAAGCCAGCAGAAGAAGGCCATTTGTTCTATCTAGTCTGCTTGTATTGCAGCGTCTACAGCTTGAGCTACTGACACTAACCCTGCCCCCCACTCCTCCCATCCTCTATACCCATAATCCTTACTTTCCCCCTATGCCTATCCCAGCCTCTCTTGAAGCTGCCCAATGTCTTCAATAAGACCATCTCGTTGGGCAGTGCATTCCAAGTGACCACCACCATCTCTGTGAAGAAGTACTTCCTGACCTCCCTCCTAACCCTCCCCAGCTTAAGACTGTGCCCTCTCATGTTATGGTTGCCACTCAGTTTAAAGAGACCCTCCTAATTCACCTTATTTACCCCTGTCAAGTACTTAAAGGTCCCAATCATGCTCCCCTTTCTCTCTCCTTTCCTTCAGGGAGTACATGTTCATTGCCCTCTGTGACGTTGGCCAGCTGGTTATGATTGTTCTATGATATTTTAATATAGAATGTAGTGTGTGATTGTCTCCATAAAACGGAGCTGTGCCATGGCTCCCCTCCACCCCAGGTTTCAGAGAAGCTGCAGGATATATTAAACCAGGAGATCTCTGTAATGTGATTAACTTCCTTGAGACATTGCATTTTATGGCCTTTTTTTTTTTATGACCTATTGCTTCTTCAAAGTGGAAACAAAATGGGACTTTATGAGTCTGCCAGAGGATGGAGATCTTAAACTTGTATGACGTCTTAACAGGAAAAACATTTAATATCAACTGGTGTTAAAAAGCTATAAAACTTCTTTGATGTGCCCTGGGAAGAGGAACTTCTTGAGATCAAAGTGGGGATGTTAATTAAGGAGACATATTGGGAAATTAGTTTTTGCTGAAGTCACAGTATTTAAAATATATCCTGACAGGAAGATCATTGTTTGTATAATTTTTTATATTCTTAAAGGAGGTGCTAGATGACCTCATGGAAGGGGTGGAGACACAGTGTTTTAAACTGTATTCTGTGTTTCAACTGAGTGATATTTCTTTTTGGGCTCTTAAGAAACAAGATCTAACTTAAGCACTATAAACAGGTAATACATTAGATAGACAAAGTCTAACTGTATGTTGGTAGGAGTATGTCTGTAGTTTTCTTTGTTTTCTTTTAAGTGATTGTATGCTTTGTGATATAGTGTTCTGTGTTTACATTTTACATATTTTTATCCATTTTTAAGTAAACCTTTCATTTGAGATACTGCCCGGGTCTTCCAAGTTCTTTCTTTTGCATGTGACGTATGGAGGTTAAGACTGACAAAACTGTTCATACGCTTGACGGTGTTACCAAACTGGGGAAAGCTAAGAATATACCTAAGGTCTTTTATAGAGTTTTAAGGGTTCATTTTTGGATACCTGGTTAGGTGCCCTTAGGCGAAATATATCTGGCATCCCCCCAAAGAGCAGATTATCTGAGCCTGTACATTTAGGTACACTAGCATAAGGTTCACAGTTTGAATCCCCCCAGAACCTGAGACTAAAGGTGATTCAGACCCACAAGCAGACAGGAGGGTTATCCTGTCTGTTACCTGTGCACAACGCTGCTGCTCGAGCTCCGGCACTGTGGGAGCAGAGGACCTGACCTGTTGAGTGCAGTTGTAACACCCACAACCTCTCCTCATATACCTTACCCTGCTGACCCGCTATCATCTTTGTGGCCCTCCTCTGGACCTTCTCCAACAGGTTAATGTCCATTCTGAGGTGTGGGCACCAGCACTGAACTCCATATTCTAGATGTGGCCTCACCAGTGACCTGTACAAGGGTAGTATAACCTGTCTCCTACTACTGATCCCCCCTAGCTATGCATAGTATTTGCTCATGATGTATGCCTTTTCCTGGTCCCCCTCTGCACAGTCACCCCTTTCACTTTTTACCCTTACAATCCCACTCCTGGTCTTCCTCTTTTCACTTACATATTTAAAAAATATTGTGTCCCCTTTCATTACCTCCTGGGCTATTCTCTCTTCAGTTTGTGCCTTTGCACTTCTTACTGCTTTCCCTGCATTCTAGACATCACTCTGCCCAGGTCACCATCCATACTGGAGTAGGCAGAAATGGGAATAAACAAGTTGCTCAACTTTGAAAACAGGCCTTAGCCAATGAGAAGAACAATGAAAATTACGTACTCACTATAATTGTTGCTCTCCCAGAATATCTCCCACCATTCATTCACATATATGGGTCTAAGCCAGAGGTGCCAGGACTCAGTGGGAGCAAAGTCTTTTGCAGCCAATGGGGCCAGGGTCAGTGCCCACGCCACCCATAAGGCAGACATAGTGCCATCGTGCTCGTGGGTTGGCCAGTAACTGATGCTGGCCCCTTCCTTTCCTGAGTCCTGTTTAGCAGGAGAGAAACTAGAGGCAGAGGAAAAAGGAGAGAATGCTATAGAGTCCTAGCCCAAAATGATAGGAAAAGGATATAGGATATAAATTTTTAAAAATAATGAAACGCGACTACCAACTTAGAGAAACAAGGATGGGCCTAAGTGGCACAAGGGTAGCAGGTGAAGAGCCAGAGCCTACTAACCACCTGAACAGGAAGGTGGAGGGAGGACAGTAGCCCTGGCATATAGCTCTGGCTGGTCTAGAGAGAGATTTGCAGGAATCTCGAGGATAGGATGGCAGACATTAATTATGGGAGAGGTCTTGTGCTCACAGAAGACAAGAACATAGGATTAAAGCAAAAATCCATAAGATAGCAGAGAGGATGGAAAACACCAAGAGCACTGCAATCATCCTCTTGCCACTCCAGAGAGTGAAGAGAAAGAAGATTGGAAAGAAAAGACCCAACATCTAGGTGAGGGGCAGAAAGCAGCTAGACAGGCTGACAATTTAGAAAAATAATGCCCAAAACTCCTTAGCATCTTCCCCTCCTCAACATTAGAGATGAAGTGTGTGCCTTGCATCAAGGCTATGTTACAGTGGTTAGCAGAGGCTGGAGGTATCTATAAGGTGGAGACTGAGGTACCACAGCTTTAGTGAGCACCAATTAACCTCCTTGGAAGGGAAGAGAGTGGGAGACACAAAAATACATACAAATATTAAGGTTTTTATTCATTATTGTTTTAAACTTTCTTTCTTTTTTTTTGGGGGGGGGGGCCCTTATCCCTGATTTTTTTTTGTTAACAAGTCAAAACCAGGACAGTGAAAAGGGGGTAGGAGAGCCCAGTTCCAGAAGGGATAGATGCCATGTTCCCATAATAACAGGGTGCACAGCCCAGTGGCCCTGACTCTTACATGAGCACAGGATGGTGGGTGGGCATGTGAATGAATGAATGGTGAAGATATTCTGGTAGATCGGTAATTATGGAGAGCATGATTCAGTGGTATCCACAGACGCCTGCCATACGTTGCCTGGCTTGCTGGGCCTTGGAATAGCACTGCAATCCCTGCCAGAGTTTCTACCACATCTGGACAAGGAGTAAGCTACAGGCCCTGTGCCCTACCTCCTCTCCTCACCAGTACTGACCTTGTCCCCCTGGTCAAGCCCAGATTCTAGGTTCACGGTCCCTGCAAGAGTCAGCCCCAGATCCGATACTGCTAGAAGCATCGTCCCTGTCCCCAGGACACAGAAAAGCACTACAGCCCAAACTGGGGCTGCAGATGGCACCAGAAAGGGTACCATCCTGTACCCTGCTCCAGCCTGACGGCAACTGCAGAAGTGGCTCCCAGCCCTGAGACAGGCTTGAAACCAGGCCTAGGAAGGTCTCCATCCTTGTCAGCCCCATCTGCAGGCCTAAGGTTGGGGCCATCAACCTTCGGGTCATCTGACCGCTCGGGGAAGAAATAACAATAACCCCTTGGTCTGTGGTGGAGAGGACTCCAGAACCCTTCCCTATTCCAGCACCACAAATGATTCCAGAAGGAGGCCTGGCCTTGTGGCCAGCTTTGTCCCACTCACCAGTACTGACCTTAGTACCATGAGCACAAGCCACACCACGCTGCAATATCGAGGTGCCCACTAGTGTAAGCCAAGCATGTAGCTTCAGCCTCACTACTTGGGGTGTCCACTGCCCTGAAGGGCCAACAGTCTGGTTGGGGTGCTCAGTTGACCCCTCTGAGGAGGCCGACTGTTCCACCTGACCCCTCCCTCAGGGCCTCTGATGTCTTGGTGAGGTGATCACGAGGAGTACCCTGAACTTCCTTAGTACATATAGTATTAAGAAGGGGCTCAGAAGAAGAGCCCAGGGGCCTTACTAAGGCATCCCTATAGTGATGCCACCATCCAAAGGTGAGTGGCTTATGACCCCACTGGAGAAGCAGGAGTCACACCTATCCATATCATGGTCAGTGCCAACACAGGCCCAACAGTCATCATGGGGAATAAATGGTGAAGATTGATTCTTGGAATATCTATAGCCCTATACTGGATTTGCGGAACCCCCATGATCAGTCATTTGGTAAACAATTTACTCAGCTGCGGATGCTACAAAAGCTCAGTACTTGGCCAACAGGAAGGTATGAAATTTCATAGCATCTGAGACCCATTCATGGAAGCGATTGATAAGGGTATTATAGTGTGGTGAATAGTGATTTGTGGGGGTAATACAGTGTTTTGAATAGTGATTTGAATAAGCATACCCTAGGATACATGTCTTGTACATATATTTGTAAGGATTCTCATCAATTATATATTTCTTTGAATGGTGTTAAGTAGCCATTTACATAAGCAGATGAGATACCATTTTGATAGTATGTGAACTTATAGCTGTACTGAGCCTTATCCTGCTTCAAAAACTATATGTATAACAGCTCTGCTGAGAAACTTCTAAACTGTTGTAATGTATAATTAATTTTTCCTCAGCACCTGTACTTTGGAAAACTTAAAGTTTTCAAAAAAACAAAAGAGCAACATGTATCTACAGAGGGTACAATGCCCAAAATAACAATATGACTCATGTTATAATAATATATTAGTACTTTTCACATCTCTTACTGAAAAACATAACAACAGGAATAATACTAATTACGCTCTATGAAGCTTTCTCTGGTCAAACTAGCTCTGGGCTGCTCACTGCACGTGTTGCTTGTTATAATCACTCCTCACCATGATAAGGTTTATGTTTCACCAGTCACTAACTCATTCTCACATGTATAGTTTTAATTTAAAAGAAAATACAGGAGGAAGATGCTGATTAACTGAGAGCCTGGATATGCAACAACAACAAAAAAACAGACAAATATGCAGCGTGGAGATTAGAGGGAATGTTTTCAAAGCAGAATGCTGATAGGCATTCCAAATAGGATCCAAATATTGGAATGAATATTAAGTGCAACTGGCAGTCTTGTATATAGAACCACAGTAAAGCTATTAGCAACAATATTCTGTTATGGAACTAGTATGATCTAGATTACCAAAAGAGCTGGTGTATATTGCTTATGACAAACACTGGGAATATTCTAATATAACAGTAATACTGGCAACATGTGCATACACATATGAATAATGAAATTACTCAATTGTTTATTTTTTATATTATGACCAGTATTTGTAGTCACTAGGTCTTCCATTCACTGCCCCCCCCCCATGATATCTCTGTTATTCTCATTTTTTTGAATATGTGACTCTTTAAGAAGCAGTATAAATAGGACATGTTGTTATGGTGGCCCTGCTGTAGCCTATACAGCAGCAACAGTATATTTTCTTTGTTTAGTAAAAATAACACCAGCACCATGAAGTTTCAGTACTAGACATGGGTCCTCCTGAGTAAGCGCTTCTGCCCACAGGGCAGAGTGTACTGTAGGGTGGCAACAGTTCTGGCCATGTGAGATGTACAGGTGGGATTCCCACAGGCGGAATTCCCACAGCATTTAAACAGGAGGACCAGAGAGGTGCTATACAGCCTTGTACTCAGGGATTGCAGTAGAAAACATCTGGGCCCCATTTTCAGTGCTAAAAAGAAACGCTGAAATGGATTTAAAAAAATAAGTACACGCTTGAATGCTTCAAACAAGGCAATCTATGTATCTCAAAACTAAAAAGTTTTTTAGGAGGCAAAGTTAAGAAAATGTAACATACAGAAAGCTCATTTGAGCCCAAATCTTTGTGTCTCTAGGTCACAGCATTGATTACAGCATTTTAAACTGTTTGAAATACTCCTAAAAACAGAATCTAATGATGCCATTGCAAACTATGCTTTTAAGGTTAAACAGTGGTGCAGGTTTTACAACAGCATTCACCATAAGCAGTGCTAAACTGTCACGGTGTTCGGTGGTTGGAGAAGGATATATTTAATATGGTAACCACAGGACAGCTGAAAATCTCACTAGTATGTCCACAGGTGGTTAAGTGAACTAGAAGCATGTGTTAATGAATTGTGAAAAGAATCGTCAGTTTAGCAGTAAATAAAATACAGAGATATATGTTAATTTGTTAATATTGACATATGAGAAGATTAATATGAGTTTTAAACTTGTTTTGAAACAGATTAAGCCCTGTGAACAAGATCTTACAGAGCGAAACGTAGGGGAAGTAATAAATGGAATTTTGAACCGAGACTGGGATCAGAATCTTTGTTTGTCAAGACACTGAGCCTCCCTTCCTTGTGGAATATTTTTGTGATTTTAGCAGTTGAGACCATTATGCAGTAGCCAAGCAGGGATTTTTCCCCCTATTTTGGACCCTCCCATCCACCCCAGTGACATGAGTGGGTGCATGCGAGACTGCCGGCATGGGGTCATAATGTCGCAGACAATAATAGCATGGCAATCAATGCCGCAAGCAAAATATCATGTGCCAAAATAAGGTCGGGAAAAAAAAGCCAACCTGACAAAAAAAGTGCACACCCATTGAAAACAATCGTACTTCTTTGTTTTTGCAGGAGGCTTCACCCCCACACACACCCCAGGACTTAAAATAATCAACTCCAGGGGCTGTGGACTTTGAGGATAGGGAGAAAATTGGGAGGGGGAGACTCCTTTTAAAAAAAAAAAAGTAGCAACACCAGGAGACCTGGAGGGAACTGAACCATGGTCCCAGGTTTCCAATCCCGCCATATGCTGGTGGCTAGCCACTCCACCATGGGAGCGACTCAACCAGGCACCACACGCACAGCAACTTCATCCATTCAAACTAACAGTGCACAGTGAGAGGCATAGAGGTAATTCCTCAACCACTATTATACCCTGTTGCTCTATATGCTTTTGTGCTTTGCACCCACAGTTTTAGTGCTCTTCTTGAACTGCTATACTGACCCAGTGCCAAGACTGCACTGGGGGGGGGGCTAGGCAGCATATGCGCACCATGCTAATAATGGTACCTCCATAGGGATCCCCCCCATGTGTTGCCATATGTCTGATGCTGCTTGGATTCCTACCTCAGGAGGAGAGCATCTATGTGGACACTTGGAGCCCTCCATGCAAGCCTCTACTCCTGTCATCCATAGAAACATAGAACTTGATGGCAGAAAAGTACCACTTAGCCCATCCAGTCTGCCTATTTCTCCCTACCTACACTATTACATCAGATCGTGCCCAATCTACAGCTCTTGCTCCCTCCCACCTTCCTTTGCACTATGATTCCCTTGTGCTTATCCCATGCATTCTGGAACCCCACTTTGCCTCCATCACCTCCACTGGAAGGCTGTTCCAGGAATCCCAGGATTAGGGTGCAAACCCAGGTTGCCAGTGTGCTAGAAAAGTCCTCCACTGCTTGGCATGATAGAGCTGGCCTTCACGTCAATAATTCTGTCCAGAACTCTTTAGTATCTGGGAAATGCAAACACTCCCCTGAGTACTGCATGATCTGCATGTGATAACCAAATCTGCTTCTTTGGAACTCTCAGTCTTCAATCTGAAGAACTTACAGCTTTGCCCATTCACTGTGTTACTGCAAGATACCAGTGTTCATTGTAATAGACTCTGGCCAGAGCTGATAGGCTGCAGCTGAAGGTGAGGTGAGAAATGTGGGCTAAAATATTGACAAATTGTTTTTATATTTTACACCAAATGTTCAACATAGTCTTGTTATGACCCTGCCTCATGAGGAAGGGCAGAGAAAATAAGGCAACTCAGGGCTAAAGTGATTTCTTAGGGGACTGCAAAATCAACTTTCAGGACACTGAACACATTTTGGCAGGAGTTGAAAAATGACAGCTGTCACATTCATGAGGTGCTATAAAGTAATGGCTATTTTGAAAAGTTGGGGTAAAAATATTGAATACTGTATTACCAAAGTTATGAGCTGGCATTGCGAAATTCAGCATAGCCATATCATTTTTTTTTAAACACGTTTACACCAAATTTAAAACATAGCCTTCTTATGACCTCGCCTCATGAATAAGGTCAGAGAAAATGTTTAACTCCTGTCCAAGAGGTGATTTTGTGCAGGGACTGCGAAATCACCTTTTGGGATGTAAAAAAAAAACTGGGGAGCAAGATTTGAAAAATGACTGCTGCTACATTCATGAGGTGCTGTAAAGATATGGCTATGTTGTAAATTTGTGTTAAAAATATTGAGAAATACCAAAGTTATGAGTCTTCGTTCACAAAAGTCAATGTAGGCTCATAACTGTACTGTTTTTTAATATTTTTACACCATGTTTTCAACACAGTCTTCTAATGACCCCACCTCATGAACGAGGGCAAAGAACATTTTCAACATCTGCCCAAAAGAAGATTTTGTGCAAGGAATGTGAAATCACCTTTCAGGATGTGAAAAAAACATTTTGGCCAGGATTTGAAAAATGACAGCTATCACATTCATGAGGTGCTGTGAAGATATGGCTATGTTGTAAATCTGAGGTAAAAATATTGAAAATGACCAAAGTTATGAGCCTGCATTTGCAAAATTTAATGTAGGCTCATAACGTTATTATTATTTAATATTTGTACAAATTTTCAACATAGCCTTCATGATGATCTCACCTCATGAACAATGGCAGAGAAATTTTTCAACTCCTGCCCGAAAGTTGATTTCATGCAGGGGCCACAAAATCACCTTTTAGGATGTAAAAAAAAAAAAAAAAAACATTTTGGCCAGGATCTGAAAAATAACAGCTGATGCACCCAAGAGGTGCTGTAAAGATATAGCTATGTTGTGAATTTGGGGGAAAAATATTGAAAATTACCAAAGTTACGAGCCTGAATTCGCAGAATTCAATGTAGGCTCATAACTTTTTTTTTTTTTAATATACATATTTTTACTCCAAATTTTCAGCATAGCCTTCTTATGATCCCATGACATGAACAAGGGCAGAGAACATTTTCAACTTCTGGACAAAAGGTGATTTCACGTAGGGACCGCAAAATCACCTTTCAGGACAGAGCTACCTAATGACAGTACAAGTGTTCATCAGGTAGGGTCCCAAAGAAGGAATGTTGAAGGTTTGAGCCAAAAATATGCAAAAATGCTCAAACTATGCCACTAAGTTCAAAACCCCCATTGAAATAAATTAAAGTAAATATCTGTTTCTTCAGTTCACGGTCCAGCTTTGAAGAATGAAGATGTGTCTGTGGTCCACAGAGGATTACAGTGTTGGA
Organism: Neoceratodus forsteri; assembly: GCA_016271365.2. Classification (NCBI taxonomy): domain Eukaryota; kingdom Metazoa; phylum Chordata; order Ceratodontiformes; family Ceratodontidae; genus Neoceratodus; species Neoceratodus forsteri. The sequence goes on along the minus strand of CM057454.1, from coordinate 324,666,779 downwards.
TCCCCAGTGGGTAAGTAAGGTCTTGGGGAGGTTGCAGGGTGGCGGGTGCTGAGTGGGAGGGTTGGATTGGGGGCAGTTACAGCCGCAAAAGACACTGATGGACAGTTTTCTTTTTGCAGGGTTGTAAAAAAATAACACAGCATGGAGTATTTCTCATTGTGACACTGGGATTAGGCACCCCAGTGTCACTCTTATAGTGCTGAGGGGTGGGGGTGGGGGTGGGGTGGTGGCTACTGAGATGGAGGGGTTGGTGGGGGATCAATAAATATATAAAAAACACAAGACATAACCATGTATGTACAGTAGTGAGTAGCTAAAAAAGGGTGAGTCCTATTCATGACACTGGAGGATTAGGCACCCCAATGTCCTCTTGTGTTTGTGGGGAGGGTGCTGAGAGGGAGGGTCAGGTGGGGGAATAACTCTATTTTAAAGAATAAAGACACAGCAGTCACTGCACACTCTGTCATGCAAGATAGCCACCAAACTCTACTGCACATGTGCAACTACAGCGCATGTGCAGTAGGTGTGAGTGTCTATCTTCCAAAGCTGGAGTGTGCCATGTCTGCCATTTCTTTTCGCTAAAAGTTATTCTCCCCATGACCCTCTCAACACCCCACAAACACAAGAGTGACATTGGGGGTGCTCAATCCCCCAGTGTCACAATCATGACAGCCCCAATATTCAATGATTTTTCTGAAGTAAAAAATAGTGCAGTGTGGGCGGAGTGCTCTAAGCGGAGGCGACTATGGGGCAACTCCATCATGTTGTTTGTTCGTCATGAATGCGTGGAATGCAAAGTCCTTTTCTCAAAGCCAGTGGTCTGCAGGGCTCCACCCACTGCAGCCCTAAAAAGAAACAGATTTCTTGGGTAGCAGTTTCCTTAACATAACTAAACAGTTGTAGACTGATGGAGTGCCACTTTAAAAAGTTCCTGACACAGCTGAGACAACTTTGAAAATTTTTTTATATTTGGGCATAAATGTAGCTTATATTTCGTATTTTATTCTGTAATTCTCACCTTTGTTATTAAGAGTATTTGCATGAATACAGTATCTCTACCCCTTTAGCTTTGGCTGCCTGCTTACACCTGTCATCATAATTCTGTTTATGACATCAAAATGTGTTGCTGTGGAGAAAATTATGATGTCATAAACAGGGGACTATGATGTCAGGTGTAGACAAGAAGCCATAGTAGATATAGTCTAGGGGACAGTGATATTGTTTTCATGCAACTCTCTTCAGTAATAAAGAAAATGAGGAATTAATAACTGAAAATATATGAAGCAATAAATAATACAGGATGGAGTTAGCGCGCATCTCCCAGATGTTTGATACTGATTCAGGTGAGCTCGCTACACACCCTTCAGCCATTAGAAATATTCTGGCCAATTATTATAAAGTTCTCTACTGTAAGTAACATGAACCCCCCCCCCCAGCAAGTGCTGGACTACCTGCGACTGCTTTCATTATCAAAACTCGATGAGGACGGGGTGCAATGTTTAATGACACCCATTTCAGTGGAAGAAATACACCAAGCAATCCATGATACTAAAATGTGGAAGTCGCCAGGCCTCAACGGTTACCTTGCCGAATTTTACAAAAAATTTAGAATCAGACTCATCGCTTTACTTTTGCTGGTCTTCCAAGCCATTTAAGGTGTGCCCCACCCCCGCCCACCTGGCACCATGCAGTTGTTTCTGCTCTGCCGAAACCAAATAAAGACCCTAGACATGCCCCTTCTTACAGACCCCTTTCTTTTTCAAACTTTATCAAATATATATGACCACAATGGCCCATAGACTAGAAACCCTTGTACCATCTCTGATAGACCCAGACAGGTGGGATTTATTCGTGACTGGCAAGCTCACAACAGTGTAAGAAGAATCTTCTTACTACTGATTATGCCTCGACTCATCTCTTGCACTGTTAAGCCTAGATGCGGAAAAGTTGTTCGACAGAGTGGCCTGGACATTTTTGTGCCACTGTGTCAGAGTTTGGCCTCACAGAAGCATTTATCACCATTCTCAAAAATGTATATGCCACCTCACAAGCCTACATAAAACTCAATGGCTCCTTGTCGGACCCCATCCCTCTGGAGAGAGGGACCAGACGGGGGTGTCTCCTGTTACCCATACTGTTTGCACTATATCTGGAACTCTTAGCCATTCATGTGAGACAGAACACCCAGATTATGGGTATCCCACTTGAAGAATGAGAATCCAAGGTATCCTTATTCGCAGATGATTTACTACTTACAGTAATGGCTCTTGAAATTTCGATACCCAAACTGTGGGAGACTTTCCAACATTTGCGGAAGTGTCGAAGCTACAAACTCAACATGTCCAAGACTGAGGAATTCTCTACAACTACTCCTCTTCTGCACAACTCAAATCTACAGAGTGTTCCCATTCAAATGGCAGAATGGCATAATCCGCTCAGCGATACCCTGGGAATTAAGATCACCTGGAACTTCTCAACTTTGAACCCTTAACCCATCAAACCACTGAAGACCTCTCCTGTTGGTCCAAACCATTTTCAGGCTTCTTTCAAAGAATCAATGGTATAGTCAAAATATCCTCCCTTATACAGCATTTTATATTATTTACAAACCCTACCCTTAATGCCAAACAAGTGATACTTCAGCACCTGGGATAAGCTCATTTCCCGATTTATCTGGAATGGCAAAATCCCTAGAATTAGACCTGCAATTCTTTAACTCCCAAGGAACCGCGGAGGGCTAAATATCCCAAATCTAGCAAACTATGCTAGGGCAACACACCTGTGAACAATCTGGATCTGGTTCGCTCCCGCCCTTCAACTGTATTGGAAACAAATCGAATTTGTCTTGAATGACCTGTATGACTATGACCCATATCTGCTAGGCAACCCACCAAAATGCACCCCCCCTCCAAGTTCTATCAATATACAGACACAACCTATAATCAATGGATGCAGCTTTACAAACTACTCCCACCAGCGCAGGCCTTCTTCCTTCAGGCTATAGCTCACGATGTGGACTATAGGCCAAACCACATGGAGGAAAGTGATAAGGCACTGGGCCAGAATGGGCCTTAGTTACTTCTTTCAAATCATGGACTCCCATGGGGTTACCCCTTTTTAGTAATTTACAAAAGTCATTCCACCTCTGACCATCGGATCACTATAGATACCTCCAGATTTGATCCTATGTGAGGAATCTCCCGATGTGCTCTCTCTGCTTGCCCAACTTTTTATGGCTTATTTACAAGGCAACACCCTAACTCACCTCATTGGGCCAGCGTACAGAGCAATTCAGGAGACCTCCTCCAATACCACTTTATCTATACTACAACAATGGAACTGCAAATTAAATACAACATATACTTTACATGAGTGGTTCAAATTTGCTCCAAGGTATGCACTTTCCACACCAGCCACGTACTGGAGAGAATTCTCTTGGAAATGCCACTCCAGGTTTCAGAACACCCTGATATAGTGGCCAAGTATGTAGGAAACGATTGGTCATGTGCTGAAAGGGCTGTGAATCTCCATCAGCAAACACAACACACATCTTTTGGAAATGTCCAGCAGTTCAACCTTTCTGGCAATCAGTAACCCAGGAACTTGAGGCAATCTTTAATTGCCCCGGGAGTTGTCACTCCTTCATTACTCTTGCTGGCGATCCCACCAGCAGAGATGGGCTTGGATCAAACAACTCTTCACCTACTTTTGATTTCTACCACAGCAGTGAAAAAAAAACATTATAAGGCTTTGGCACACTTCTAAAATCCCTACTCTTGAAAGTTGGTGCTCCATTATGGTGGAAATCTATAACATTGAATGCATGACCTATAGACACCTGAATAAACTCCCTCAATTTGAGATGTGATAGAGGAGGTGGGTACTCTACCAAATGGACCATATCCCAGAGTTTATTCCATGGGGAGGCATACTGTACCAGTATAATCCACCTTAAAAACCTTTTTATTTTTTATCTGACCTTGTCTGTTTCTTGGTTGTCATCTTTCTCTTTAAGTTTCTTCCCTACACTATATCTTTATCCTTTTCAGTATGCAGTACATGAAATAAATCTCAACCACGATGCCTCATTTTCAAAAGACTGAACAAAGCTTCTACACCTCCGCCATCATTACAAGTAACCGTTCCTTGACTGTGGGTTTGCGGATCAATAACCATTGTTCATTTCTTTAGAGATGCAATAACGACAACCACTCACAGACCTGGAACTGGGAAACTTACCAGGCCATGACTTGAGGCAAAGTAGTGCAACAGGAAACCATCTATGTAACTTCTACAAATGCAAATCAGCGTGTTAATTGTTACTCTTGTAAGCATGTAAATGGTACTGTATACAACTGTAAATAATCTCTCTTTCTCATAATAAATAAACATGAAGTCAAAAAAATAAATAAAATGAACTACTGTACAACAAAATCAGGGCCAACTCCTAAAGTGAGGAGCTGCAGTTATATTTCAAAAAGTACTATAGTGTATAGTAGAGCACTGTTCTATATAGAAATCCACCCTTTTCAAAATGCTGTGAATGTGATTGTACCTTTCTGTGGGAAGTAGCATTCTAGAACCTCTTGAGACTGCAAAGTCAGTTTCATTGGGAAGAAAAAAACACAATGCACATTTCACATAATACTATACACTATAAAACATACAGGATGAGCAACTTTATGAACAACCAGTGTGTGTTCTGCCACCACATGGGTTCTGATTCCCATGGGCCTCTCGAGCTTTGCTCTTGAGGTCGGAGGAAATCAGAACCCCTCTGTTGTAGAAAAACCTGTCTATGCATAGTTGCCCATCCAGTATTCTCTATGTGCCGAGGACAGTTTTGAAAGCCAATTATGGTTGCACAAACTTGCAAATTTCTTAATTCTGTACCATGCAGTATCCCTTTAAGAGCCGCCGGCCCCTCAAGATGAACTTTAAAAAACATAATATTTGGCCACAAGGCAGCTTACAGTTCTCACTAGCTCTGCATTTCTTACCCACATTATTATGTATAAAACCAGAACAGGTGTCCCTAGAAGGTTCATCAGCTCCTATTGCTTTGTCCCAACTTGATGTCATAATACTCTGTGACACCACAGTTATTCCCATGGCAAGAGACTGTGATGTCACAACACAGCATTATAATTTCAAGTAGGGAATAAGCTATAGAGGCAGGTGAACTCTAAGGAATAACGATCTTGTTTTTGTGGGAATTTTTCAGTAATAAAAGTGGAAAGAAGAAATCTATAGCAGATCTATGAAATATAGACAGAACTGTGTCTAAATATTATGTTTTCCAAAGGCATCAGTGGCTCTTTATGGCTTACTCAAGCAAAACATTTACTAGGTTTCCTCATGATTTCCACACTTTACAAGGTAGCTTGAAACTCTGAGGTTGTGATAGCTATGGTAGAGGATGCAAAAGAAAAAAAACATGCAGCAAGCTACAGAGGCATCACTAGGGTAACAAAGGTTATTCTGCAGTCTCTTTCTCTCCATTTACACCACTGCCACTCCTTCATGGGCTATACTCTTTCTTTAACACCTTTTTTGATGCTGCTCAGATAGTATCTTGCCAGGTTGGATACCGTCAGATACTATCACTTTGGCCGGATTTTGGATGGCTCTGATGGTATAGGCATCCAACTACAGATCTGCCGCCTCAGAACTAAACTAAGGATCTGAGGATGCTTGTGGATCTGACCAGGATGCAATGGAGCCAACCATCAGATCCAGGTATTCAAGGTTCGATCAAATGAGTCCAACCATGGATAACTGTATCTGCACTCAGATACACAACAATCTGACTCTGGATCAGAAATCCAAATTTGGTCACATTACTGTAGGAAACTGCAATGGATACCAGCACTATGCAATGGAGGGTGGTTAGAGCTACAAAGCACTACCCCAGCAACACTGCTCCTTACCTCAAATAATTTCTTGTCATTCCTTTCTTTATCCCTGGCAATGCTTTGCCTCCCACTTTGCCTGGTGCTGTCTGATGGCTTCTCCCTCATTACTCTTAAAGACTATTGTTTTGCTCTTACATTGTGCCCTCACTGCCGTCTCATCCGAGTTGACCTCCTTTTGGTTCTCTTAGTCTTGTTCACTAGAGGGACACATTCTCTCACTGCCTTTGCTATTACTGATTTTAGCCTAGTTCTCGTCTCCCCACCCCTTCTCTTCATACTGACAGTCTTAGTTCTATTCCAACTATTTCTCTCATTTTGCAAAAGTTGGCCCTGCTGAAATTCAATGTCTATGTAACCATTTTATATCTCCTTCCAAGTCTATTAATTTAAAGAGGGAGTTCAGCCAAAATTTCTGGCATCACTAAATTCAGAATTTGGATCAGCATATCCTCAATCAGCCTTGTGCCAAAAATGAGATCTCTTAAGTTACTTTATTTAAAAGTTAGAAGTAATTTTGTAACCCTGAATTCACTGCCTGTTCAAAGCAGCCAGTTTCAGTGAAGAGCTACTGACGATGTCACAACCAGAACTTGCAGCCTAGTCCTTCCTGCAAGCTACCTTGTATGACTTATTTCTCCCATATTACAGAAAACTGCAGTGGTAGTAAACATCTAAAAAAGGGAAGCTGACACTAGGATGGGACACAGTGTGCATTTCCATAAGATGCAGATGCAAGGTACAGTAATTAAGAATGTGACGAGGGGTACTGAAATGCAATGGCAAAGATGACTTTAGAATGACAAACTTGTGTGCATTTTTTAGAATACTGCAGTGATCAGATTTCAAAATGCCACCAGGCTGCAACTGTGGAATGCAGTAATGACACAATCTCAGAAAGTAGCTGGGCTGCTCAATTTTAGAATGTGGCCGTGATGCACAATTTCAGAAAGTGGCAGTGGTGCACAATTTCAGAATATGATGATGATGCGCAGTTTAGGAATGTGGCGGTGACGTAGAGTTTTGGAATGTGACAGTGATGTAGTCTTGGAATGTGGCAATGATACAGTTTCGGGATGTGGTGATGACACGCATTTTCAGATTGTGGCAGTGGCACACAGTTTTGTAATGTGGTGATGACATAATTTCTGAATGTAGCATTGAAACACAACTTCAGAATGTGGTGGTATTGTGCAGTTTTAGAATGTGGCTGGGATGCAAAATGTTGCAATGTGGTGGTGAAGTGATGCACAATTTTGAAATGTGGTGGGGGCGTACAATTCTGGAATGTGGCAGCGACAAGCAATTGACAATGTGCATCCCCACTATATTCTGAAATTGCCAGTCCCCACCAAATTCCTCAATGTGTGTCCCTGTCACATTCTAAGATTGAGTGTCTGACCACATTTTGAGATGGTGCATCCCTGCCACATTCTGAGATTGAATGTCCTCCAATATTCAAATGTAACCCCTTCACGGGCTTATCTTACCTCTTTGGGGCTCCCACTAGTTGTTTTAGTCCTAAATGGGCTGCAGGGGTCTCACCAGTGGGACTGGTGACCTCAGAGCATGTTTCCATGAGGATCACTGGTCCACGTGTGCAGTAGCACTGCAGCCTGCTCCATTTTGGTGGCTGTTTTGCAGCCATTTTTCCACTTCCCCTGTGATCCTGATCCCCTTGCCCACCTATCCGGGGGTTGGACACCTGGGGGAGGTGGTTCAGGAGCAGCAACAAAGGTTTAAAACAACACTATGAAGCACTGCAGAATCAGGGAAAAATACTAATATCCATAAACTTGTCAATATTAATGAGCCGCATTGCAGCTCTTGGGGACTCTAATAAACAGAGCCTGCGACAGGTTTTTGGGGGGGTTTCTGTAAATAATTGTGTAGTCATTTAACAGGGGACAGAGGCCCTCATCACATGCTGGGACAGTTATAAGATGAGTACAAATACTCAGGCTGCAGTGCACGTGTGAAGTTGGGGATTACACAGAACTGCATGGGACTAAATGGGGACCACCATGCTGCTGATACTCTGACCGCTTACTAGCAGCCAATGCAGAGTCAAGGCACCCAAAGTTGTGATAGAGGACTTCTAGGAGATGGAGTGAACTTTATTCAGGCATCAAGAGACACCACCAGAGTTTTCAGAGGGAAGTTAAATGTGACTCATATGCTGGGCAGCCAGTGAGGGGGCAGGACTTTGGGGAGAAATCCCAGAGAATTTGGAGGCTTGGGTCAGTCTGCACTGGGTTCTTATTGAGTCAGAAATGACCTGCACTGGGAGAGTTGGACTTCCTTAGACCTTGTACAAGACTCAAGTTTGGAGTTCGTCTTGATGAGAGTGTGAAGAGAATCCTGTTGAGAGGAACTGTGCTGTTGTGAAAATGCCAAGATATTTTGTACTGTGCTGTTTGGAGGAGATCCTCTGCTGCAGAAATCCTGCACTGTTTTCTGAGACTGTGAGAGACTGCTTGTGACCTGAAAGTTTGCTGGAATTGCGTGCTAGCCATTATAGATTGGAAGTTGTGAAAGCTGGGAGAATTTAAAAGTGCTGCGAACCAGCCCAGTGGAAAGAGAAAGTGGATCTGAAGCTAAGAGACTGTGAGGGAAAAGGTGACCAGGTGTTCTATGTCTAAGGACCCTGTGGTTTGCCACCCTAACTCAAGAAAGAAGAGCTTTATGAGTTGGACTGTAGCCTTGTTGCCAAATGGCACTGGAGATTGGAGGAGCTACGTCTTTGTTCTGGCTGCACCTTGGTGACACTTTCCTGCTGACAGTGGTGGAGAAGTTCCCAGCTGTTTATCAGAGCCAGGAGGGGAACACGTTAACCCCCTATCAAGTGGGGTCCGCTAGCCTCAGGGGGTCATCAGTGTGTACTGGTGTGCTAGGGCACCTGCAACTTGTTTGGAGGAGCCGGGCTGTGGAACCACTCCCGGGTCTGGGTCCTCTGGGGTTTGGTGGGCCTTGAGCCAGTGCTCTGCAGTGGGCTAGAAGAGGCTGAAGGTGATAAGCGGCCAGATCTTCAATCTCAAGGGGACAAGCTGCTAAATCTCCAATCAAGATCAAGGCTTCAAGATATTTTTTCTGCTGCCCTATGCTCTGCCCTCTGTATACCTAGACTCACTGCTCCCAGACTTGTGGAGGCCCCCTTCTAAGACTTACCTGAACCTTCAAAACTATGAGTACCCAGGGCTTGCCATAGAATTCAACGGGAGTGTACAGTGTGAAGTTAATTATAGTTTGCAAGTACTTAGGGCCCCAACAGCCAGCCAATCCATGGCAACGTCCAGGCCTGCAACTAGTGGGTAACCAGACAGACTTTGGGAAACAACACTGGTACCAGTGGGTGCATAGCTCGGTGGTTTGACCTCACGGGCCCATGTTGTCATTACTTTGCTATTCTCTACTAATAACCCTTTTTCCTTCCACAGCTATCCTTTGTCCTGGTATACCCATCCTAGCCCTTACCCTGTGTCTGTCAATTACCAAGTGTTCATGGTTTATGGTATTAAGGAACTGTTAGGTATCCAGTGTGTGGGTGGTTGGTAGGGAGGAGTGGTAGGTACAGCATCCAAGGGGCTGTACTAGCCAGTCACCTGACCCACTTGTAACTCTCTCTGGGTGGAGGCACCATACCATTTACTGTAACTTTGGGACAGAACCCCGAACATCACTGTAGCAGGACCCAGGCCCCTTAACCTGTTTGAGGGTCAACAGGCAGGGGTAGTAGCACATGGGGACACAGTACCTGGGCCACACTAAAATTGTGCACCACCTTGAAATTCTATACCTTGGTGCAGTGATGCATTCCAAAACCAGTTCCTGACACATTCCAAAGTACAGTATCATGCCTCTGGACATTCTGGAAATGCAAGCACTGCAGCCAATCCTATGCCAGTTTTTTTTGTAATGATTGCTACAGCTACAGTTTCTTAAACATTGGAGAAATAGATCCTATAATGCTGCTGACAGGGAGGATGGCTATGAATTCTGCTTATGACGTCATCAGTGGTTCTTCACTGAAACTATTTTTACGACTGCGTGGGCGGAGCCCTGTAGTCATTTTGGGATCACATCACTGTAGGAGAAAAGCGGAACCAATGTCTGTGTTTTCCTACAGTGATGCAGTTTCCTGTCCACAGAGCTAAAGTCACTTGTGGTCTGCGGTGTCTCTTCTTCCCTGGTCCTCCACGGGCATAGCTCCCCTCCACGGTGCTCAGTCCGACATTACTTTTCATAACTGTGGAAGTGACAGCCCCGATGCAAACTGCACATGCACAAGTATTGCGCATGCACAGATCTGTCGGAGCCACCATCTTACAAACGGCAGGCTCTTGTGCGCGGTTCCAGTCCGGCGACAGCTCCGACTATGGTTTTACTCGACGATGCCAAACAAAAGCACCACAGTTGCTCTGGGCAGCCATATCGGCTCTGACCAGTGTTTAGTTTTGAACAGTGAGTGAAATCAGGGTTACTAAATAGCTCATAACTTTAAAATGAAGTAATGTAGAAAGCTAATTTTTGGTATGAAATTTATTGGAAGTATGCTGATACTAATTCTGCAATGTAGTACTTTTGGCTAGACTCCCTCTTTAAAATCTAATCATATAGTGCTTGCTGATTCTCGGTTTTCTCCAGCTTACACCTCAGAAACTAGTTACACCTCAGAAACTAACTCATCACTGTTACTCAGCAGCACATCTACTATAGCTTCCTTTCTTTTCCCCTTGCTCGCTAATTTCACAATAACATTTAATGTGTCCAAAAAAAAACCTTCACTCATAATGGCCCAGCCTATATTCTGTTCGATTGCTGGGACATGCAAGTCCCCCAGACAACAAGACACACTTTATTGTTATGCTTTTCATTTTCCAGCAAAAAACCCTGACTAACAGGCCCCTGGTCAGGAAAATTGTAGCAGACCCCTTAAAGCAACCATTTGCTGCCTGCAGTCAGATCCCACAATACTCTAATCTGCCCTCATGTTGTCTAATGGCCTACAAGATCCCTCTATAACTTCCAGCTGGAAGGGGTATGTTTTGCTTCTTCCTGGGGGACATCCCGAAACACTCTACTCCTTCAGCTCCATAAGCTCGCTGCCCTCTGGACTCACCAGTAGATGCTGCTTGCAATCTACTAGCTTCCAGTGGTTCCCAATTACTTTCTTGTACTAGAGTATGCCTTCTCAAGGGTGCCTACACTGGGTACAGTTGAGAAGCACCTGGATCTGGAAGAACTGTTAGCAGGAGTGTTCTTGTGGTGTGCCAAGGGGACTGGTGACATGGTGGGACAGAGGGCTCCTACCTGGTGTTACTGGCTGAATGTTATTTTTTTCCCTTGTTCTTGTCCTCTTCCCACCACCCAGGTGGGCATGCCCATGTTGATATCCTAAGGGGTTTGGCAGTTGGTGCATAGTAATCCATGCCAGATAAGGCACCCCCACTATGTCACCACCAGGAACTGCTCTAAGAGGAGTGCTAAAGCACAAAACTGCACACTCATGGCTTGCAGCGGGTGCGCACTACATTGCAGTCCAATACAAAACACAGACTAGTCATACTCACTCTTGTTAATTGGTGTTAAAAGATTAACTATGCACAACAGAAACTGGCAGCTCAGGACTACACGACGGAGCTGTAGTGAATAACGGACATCAACCAAATGAAGCAAACTTGGCTGCCCATCAAGGACTAAACGCAACTCCATTGTTAGGACACGATAAAAAATATACTTTATTAACAGAGGTAGCACCTCCCCCCCCCACACACACACGTCAATGTTTTGTATCACACTGATATTTTGTCACGACAAAGTGTCAGTGTGACGCGAAACATTGACATGTGTATGGGGAGTGCTACCTCTGTTGATAATAGTATATTTTTTATTGTGTCCTAACAGTGGAGTTGCGTTTGGTTCTTGACAGGCAGCCATGTTACAAGCTTAAACAGCAGGCATATTTTGTAGTAGCATGTAGACTTTAATTAAATCTCAAAAGATATAGACAGATGGTGCTGCACTGGAATCACTAGCGCTTCACCTCTCTACCATGAGGCTCCATCAGGGGAAGTTCGCCAATCCTCCCTCTCCCTGAAGGACAGCATATCTGCTGATGCTCTGTCACTCTCCCTACTTGCCTCTACTTCCCTCATATTGGGCTCGGAGTGTGACTCCAAGTTGCTAGCCTTTCAAGCAGATACCTCCACACTGTATGCCATGGAGCCAGCCCAGGATGCTTCTTTAAGTTTGTTTTTAACCAGCAATCCAGCGAAAGTAAATAGTTTGAACTATATAGGTTTATATCCCCCTCCTGAAGGCTGTGTCCCCTTCCTCAGGGGTTCTGATGACCTCCCAGCCCTGTACCCATAGGTCCTTGTAGTACCTTTCTAACTGGTGCGGGCAGGAGAGTACCAAGCTACCACCATTTAACAGGCCTTTTTGTGTTTTCTCCATTTTCTTTCTGCACCCTCCCACCTCTGGCTGCTGACACCAAATAACATCTTGTGACTTTGCAGGTGCAGTGACTCCCCTGTAAAGAAGGGCAAACCTTCCACGGCCCACTGCAGTGATCCATGTGGTAGTTGAGTCGTGGTGTCACCCACCTGGTCAGGGAAGTGCAGACATCTGCAGCACTCCTAAACAGTTGCTGGTGACTAGGCTCGATCCTGAACCTCGATCACCCATATCAGAGCATGATGTAATGCTACAAGCAAATCTGCAAAATATTAAATGCATCTACTGTCATTATATGGAAACGTTTTATGGCAGCAGTATTAGACAGCTAACAGAATAATTATACCTCATTAGACAGCAATGTGTTCTTGACACACACAGATTCTTTTTTTGCACCCGTGATCCCCTGGGTACATGACCTCTTTGGACCCACCAATGCCTGTTCATTTTGTGTTAATTCTCTTGGTCATGCTTCTACTCAGTGTGATCAGGCACTCCTGCTGCCTTTCCCTCTACCTCTGGAGCATCCAAAACATTTCTCTAGGCATCACTGCTGGCCTACTCTCATTCCCTAAGTTTACACCCCTCCACTGGAGTGGACTGCCTTCCCAAAGCTGCATGAGTATGGGTCCAGTTAGGGACGAGCTGGGGCACCCAAAGTCAGTACAGTCTCCCTGTGCAGGGGAAGTTCGGCAGCATCATGCACATGATCCACACCCTGTCCCGCCTTATATGCACTTACCCACCAGTATTTTCAAAACAGTGTTTACTGTCAGTGTTGTGGCTAAGATGGCAACCTCCTGCACTTTTTAGCGGAGCATGGTTTATGAGCAAAGGCACAGAAAAACCCTCTACTGAGCTGCTTAGAGCAATCACAGTGGGTGTTTCTTTGTGGGTGCGTGACACGCAGACTGACCTGTCTGTTTGCTCATGAGGCTGTTTCAGCGCTTTTATTAATTTTACCAGCAACAAAGCAACAATAAACCCACAGAAATAATGATTAATGATTTCGCTGCTTGTTGGACTTCTTGTTTGGGTGGGTGTGCTGTCCTTGTGTGTTTTTTTATACGTCTGGAGAGTGGAACGGGCACAGCAGCATTTAAAAATTATAGAGAGCCATACTTCATCACTAGAATAGAAAAACAAATCAGGAAAAGATTACTGGCTATATCTAGGCAATATAAGAGTAAGGGCAGACTTCACGGATCTTCTGTCTTCTTCTGCCCTCAAATCCTGTTTCAATGCCAAAGCTTCTGTTTGTGCCAGCTAGATTATTTTGGAACATATTCAAAACCCCTTCCTTTAAATCCTTTACTTTTGTTCTGTTTAAAATATGTATTTCAAGTGTCCTAATAAATGCACTGTATTTAATCCCCACAGTCTCTGTATTTTCGATACAAATGTTACAGTTGGGAGTACTGTCTGAGACTACAGTTCCCATAGGGAAACACCAGAACTAAAACGATTAAGAAATTAGAAACAGGCAGAATAACTTGAAAATATATAGCATCCTTGAGAAAGGAGAGGTTGATAAAAGGATTACTACACTTTTAATATGATTTTCCAGAGCCTTTTGAAGCTAACTCATGGCACAATTCTCCCTTTAGTAGAAACTGCTACCATACCTGGGCTGTGTCAGCAAAGCCAGATGATGGCCTCAATCAATATCTTTGCCTTATATACTTCAATTATTACATTCTGGCAATTAAGAGATAACATTATTCAAATGGCAAAGAAGAGAAACAAGCTCCTGTGGAATCTGAGGCGATGTCTCATCTTCCAAGCCTTCTCAGCAGGGCTATATTAAGTACTTTGGGAACTATGTGCAATCTTAAATCTAGGGGTCCTCTTGGATGTCTCAAGAAAACTTAGGTCCAGGGGCTGCCTAGGAATCGGAACTTGGATAAATATTGATGCATTAAATGGAAACACGGTACCGCCCGTTGGTGCAGCAAAAGTGCTACCATTTGCGATGTTAGTGACCTGAGTTCAGGAACAAGCGCAGTTGTCAGGGCCAGCTGAGGGGAGGAGAATCAGGTGTCCCATGGGACACTATCCTCTTCTGGGGGGAAGGTGCCATTCCCCCACCGCAACACTGCCACCTGAGTGATCCCAAGTGGCAACCAATGTGGCTGGTAGGGCCGGAGGGAGGGTAGAGATGCAGCTGATGCCAGCAGGCAGATGCATAAATGGTGTGGGTGGACCCGCCTTGACATTGTTGTATGATGAATCTCCAGGGGATGGGAGAAACCCAGAAACTTGGGCCCCAGCACCTCCCCGATGAAAGCCACAGCAGCTCCTGGGCCTCCAAGTCCCTAGCACGGCACAGCCTGACAAATTGCACAAGTTTGGGGAGTATTCCTCACCCCTCAATCCTGCCTGGAGGGGCACAAGCCAGAGCTCAATGGAGGTGAGAGACCATGGCTGAGGGATGCTTGGGAGGTGGCTGGAAGACCTGAGGGCTAGGAGATGGCTGGAAACATAGGGCATAAAAACAGGTTACTCACCTGTAACAGTAGTTCTAGGAGTGATATATGTTGTCCATCCACACTTGTTGGCAGTGTCCTTTCCCTTAAGAGTTGCTGGAAAGTCTTCAAGGTGGCTCCTCCCACCCACGTAGGTGGTATATCCCTCGGCTCTACCCCATAATGCCAGATCTTTCCCGCTGGAAAGCAGAGCGTGAGCACTGAAGCCGGGGAGGTTGAGTGGGTTCGTGTGGATGAACAACAAATACCACTCCTAGAAAGTGCGGTTACATAAGAACTTACCATAACAGTAGATTTTCGAGGAATGTCTCTTGCAGTAGGTCATTACTTCTGGGAGGTTCCAGCACAGGGTATTGTCACAAGGCAGATTCTTCAACAGTCTTTTTACCAGGGACCACCCACCCATGACATCATCTCCTTACTCCCTGTATAAGTGTGGGCGGTCCTTGGTATCCTCTGTTCCCGCCCAGATTCAGCTCGCAAAAGTGAGGACCGAGGGAAACCGAGGTACCAGTGAGTCCCAACCCTAAGTCCTTAGATCAGGATTTCCCTGTTAGAGAAGGCAGGGGGATGGAGGGTGGGATCGAACCTACTGCAAGAGACATTCCTTGAAGATCTACTATTACGTTAAGTTCTTATGTAACCACACTATCTTCTACAGAATGGTCTCCTGTAGCAGGTCATTACTTCTGAGAGAGTTCCCAGCAGTTATGTCCATGAAGGAGGACTATTATGAAAGGATGTCCTGTAGGATGGCTCGGCCGAAGGCCATTCTGCGTCACAAGGCAACATCCAGATTGTAATGCCTGGTAACAAAATGTAATGCAATGGGCTAGCCAGCAAGAGAGGGTGCGTTTTGCAACCAGAAGGCCCTCATGACCTGGGGCAAAGGTGACAAACAGTTGTGAGGTTTTGCGAAAGGACTTACGTCCGATCAGTATAGTAAAGCAGGATCGATGGATATCCATCGTATGCAAAAAATGTTCACCCAGATTGGAGTACCCAAGGTAAAAGACCGGTAACTCCAAGGACTGATTCAAGGTTTGTTCAGAAACCACCTTAGGCACAAAGGAAGGGTTAGTGCAAAGCACAACTCTATCCCTATGAAAGATAAGATAAGGTTCTCTGCACATAAAGGCATGAAGCTTGGAAATTCATCGAGCAGAAGTGATGGCCACCAGGAATAGCGTTTTCCAGGAGAGAAAATGCAGGTTACAAGTGGCAGCCGGTTCAAAGAGGTCCACTGTTAATTTTTCAATCATGAAATTAAAATCCCATGGAGGAATGGGATGCCGAATAGGAGGCTTCAGGTGTAATATGCCTTTCAAAAACATCTTGGCTAAATGGTGTTGACACAAAAGCCGACCATTCAACGGTTCGTGGAAGGCAGAGATGCCAGCCAAGTGGATTTTTATAGAAGAATAGCTAAGGCCTTCTGAGTATAAGGAGGCCAAGTTGCCCAAGACCTTCGTAAGAGGGCAAGAATCAGGGTCCGGGTGATTGAGAAGTGGACCAAATGGAGAAATGTTTCCATTTAGAATTGTAAGCATCCCGGGTAGCCTGCTTCCGGGCGGCTAGCAAAACATCAGCTACCTGAGAAGAGACTTGTAGTCTGTTTATGAAGACATCTTCAGGAGACAAGCATGAAAACAGAGGGTCTTCCGATTGGGATGCAGTAGGGAGCCTTGACAGTGCGTCAAGAGGTCCGGCCTGAACGGCAATGGAACAGGTTCCGCAATCGATAGCTGTTGCAGAGGTGAGAACCATGCTTGTCGAGGCCACATGGGAGCTATGAGAAGCATCGTGGCAGATTTCATCTGTAGTTTCGGTAAAGTGCGGGGAAGGAGAGGGAGTAGGGGAAAGGCATATCAGAAGAGTCCTGTCCAAGGTTGGAATAGGGCATCTATAGAGCTTCCCCCTTGTGTTTGGGATAATGGAGAAGTACTTGGGGAGCCTGTGGTTTTCTGGGGATGCAAACAGATCTATTTGTGGAGTGCCCCAGAGATGAAAGGACTGAGCCGAGCAGCGTCCACTTGTGCGCTGAGGACTGGTGACTCAAGAGGTCCTCTAACTGGTTGTGATGGCCCAGGAGATGAACAGCCGTGAGTGTCAGTTGTCCCATCACTTTGCCACACCCTGATTGCTTCCAGGCAAAGGGACCGAGAGTGTGTCCCTCATTGTTTGTTGAGGTAACAGACTACAGTCATGTTGTCCGACTGAACCAGTAGGTGGCCTGGGGTCAAATGAGGACTGAAGGTGTGCAGTGCCAGAAGAACTGCCCTCATTTCCAGAAGAATGACATGGTGACGACTGTGACCTAAAGGCCATGTGCCCTGAGTCTGGTATGGACCGAGATGGGTACCCCAGCCTTCTGGTGAGGCATCTGTTGTTAGAACTTGGTGAGGAGGGGAGGCATGAAAGGGCATGCCCTGACTGAGATTGGAGTGGAGCATCCACCATGTAAGTAGAGACTTGATGGCTGGAGTCACCCTGATGGGGTCTTCAAATTGCCCTGTTTTCTGCACCACTGCTCTTGTACAACCATGGATAGGATGCATCTGAAGGCGAACTGCACAGTTAGGATGGCCATGGCCATGTGCCTGAGGAGGCGCAACATGAGAGATGGGCAGTAACTATCTTCGTCACTGAATCTGTGAGGTCAGCCAATCAGGTAGCCTGACGAGCAGGGGGTAGATAGGCCTTGGTGACAGTCGTGTCCAGTATAGCCCCTATATACTGGAGCGATTGGATCGGATGAAGACTGGACCTGGGCCAGTTTACTGTAATCCCAAGATCATGGAACAACTGGAGAATCTCAGAGGAGGAGGATAGCAGATGTTCCTTGGTGTCTTGCTTTATTAGCCAATCTTCCAAATAGGGAAGATGAAGTGACCCTTTTTCTCAATGCCCTGCAAGCGCTGCTAGGCATTTGGTAAAAAACCCATGGGGCTGACGAAGGCCGAAGAGCAGAGCCCAAAATTGGTAATTTTGGCCCAGCAAGTGGAAGCGTGAGGTATTACTGATGTGCTGGATGAATGAGGATATGAAGATATGCGTTGTTCATATCCAAAGCGCACATCCAGTCTCCTTGTTGCAGGAGAGGCATGATGGATGTCAAGGTAACCATTTGAAAATGTTTGCACTGGATGTACTGATTTAGGTTTCTCAAATCTAGTATTGGTCTGAGGTCTCCATATTTCCTGGGTGCCAGAAAGAAATGGGAATAAAAACCCTGTTGTCTGACCAGACTGACCTGCTGCCTGCCACAACTCCAGATGCTCACACGCTCTCAGTCCAGTCCTCCGCTGCTAGCCTCCAACCGTCCCAGATCCGCTGTTGTTCTCAGTGGCAGTGCCGTGCCGACCTGGCCATGCCAACCTCTCTCCCAGGTGGCTGGCCCCCCGCCCTTCCCAACACACAGTGGATTGTGATGTCTAGCTTCTCCTCTCATGACATCTACCGCAACTACTGGCAACTTGTTCGATGCTCGTTCTTTCAGAGCCAAATAATGCACTTGTCAGTCTGACCTCTGTTGTAGGGAAAGTGATGGAGTCACTTCTGAAGGAAAAAATAGTTGAGTACCTAGAGGCCAGTGGAGCACAGGACCCAAGGCAGCATGGGTTCACAGCGGGAAGGTCATGTCAGACGAATCTAATAGATTTCTTTGACTGGGTGATCAAAGTAGTAGACCAGGGAGGGGCTGTGGACATGGCCTACCTAGACTTTAGCAAGGCATTTGACACAGTCCCACACAAAAGATTAATAGTCAAATTAACCAGCCTGGGAGTGGGCCCCAGGGTGGTAGCCTGGGTAAAACATTGGCTGGACAACAGGACACAGAAGGTAACTGTAAATGGAGTCCACTCTGAAGAAAGAGGGGTTACTAGTGGGGTACCGCAGGGTTCAGTATTGGGTCCAGTCCTTTTTAATGTCTTCATCAGTGACATTGCATAGGGACTGGAAGGAAAAGTATGCCTTTTTGCAGATGACACAAAGATCTGCAACAGGGTTGATACACAAGGAGGCATGGAAAGGATGAAAAGGGACTTGGCAAGATTGGAGGAATGGTCGGAAGTATGGCAGCTAGGATTCAATGCAAAGAAGTGCAAAATAATGCACCTGGGAAACAAGAACCCAGGGGAAGAATACACAATGGGTGGGGAGGTAGTAACAACAACAAAAAAGGAAAGGGACCTGGGGGCAATCATATCAGATGACCTTAAGGTTAGCAAGCAATGTGAGAAGGCAGTAAGGAGGGCTGGAGGTATACTGGGATGTATAGGGAGAGGCATCAGCAGCAGAAAACAGGAAGTTGTTATCCTCTGTACAGACAGTTGGTGAGACCCCATCTGGAGTACTGTGTCCAGTTCTGGAGACCCCATCTCAGCAAGGACATAGACAGAATAGAGGTAGTCCAGAGGAGGGCAACTAAAATGGTGCAGGGTCTGCAAGAGAAGCCGTATGAGGAGAGACTAAAGGAGCTTAATATGTATACCCTTGAGGAAAGAAGGGAGAGGGGGGACATGATAGAAACTTTTAAGTACCTCAGTGGAATCAACAAAGTCCAAGAGGGTAGCATCTTTCAGAAAAAGAGACTTGCAAGAACAAGGGTACACAATTTAAAGATAGAAGGAGGGCGGTTCTGGGGCAATGTGAGGAAGTATTATTTCACAGAGAGGGTAGTGGATGCATGGAACAGCCTTCCTGAGGAGGTTGTGGGGTCTAAAACTGTGGGAGAATTCAAGAATGCATGGGACAGACATAAGGCAATTCTTGTGGGGGGTAGGAAGAAATAGGCTGTTGGTTAACTAGGATCTGTGGCCTATCCTGTAGGTAGGGAAATGGGCAGACTAGATGGGCCAAGCTGTCCTTATCTGCCGTCAAAGTCTATGTTTCTATGTTTCACTCCATCATGCCACCGCACCGAGACTCCCGCCTTCTCAAACAGTTAACTGACACAGGGCAGCTTATCCCCAGGCTAGCCCAGCCCCTCCACCATAGTAGTTTCCAGCCATTGGTTGCCTGCACTCACATCCCACCCCATGGTTGCAAAACACTCTCTAGTTGGATTGGGGACCTGCCGGTCAAACAGGGTTAGCAGCATTGATTTTACGGGCCCAGGAATTTAAATGTGTAGACAGTTTTTTCACACAGTGCCAGTGGCCCGCCATGGCATCAGCAGGTCTGGAGTCACAGCACTGATTTTGTACCACCAGTAAAGTTAGCCCTTTTTTTAGCCCTGCCTGGGCCCTTCTCTGGTGTCATGGCCCCAGGCAATTGCACAGGTGGCCCGGGTGCTGATGCCTGGCCTAGAAAGATGAGCCGGCGTCTGGGCAGGAGACTGGCTATATCCCATGGATTGCAATGCTGTGTGTACAATGTGTTCAATATTGGGCACCTGCGACAGTGGGATATCCACAGTCCTAGGCTGGCTATTTGTAATAATAGGTGTCAGAGAGGGTATAGGTCGGTGGGAGGTATCTGGACGAGCACTCGAAAAATATAGCCCTGGGTCTCTCTATAGGTCAGTCGCACTCCTATAGGAAGGCACCTGAGAAGGTGTGTGGGGAAGGGGGGTATTAAGCATGGCAAAAGATGCTGGTTTGCTTTTAGGAACTCCTGTTGGCAATGACGAGGCAGGAGAAAAATGAGCACTGTATGGGAGGAAGGAAGTAGACGGGAAAGGGGCTCCCTTCGACGGAGCATCTGTTTGCTTGGCTGCATGACATACAGTGGTCGTCAACGAAGAAAAGGAAGCCTTTGTCGATGGTGGAACAGTGGTACACACTGTTCTAAGTGCCTGTGCAAACTTTGTTGATGAGAGAAGAGCTCCCATCGATGAGGAAGGCAGAAATGAATGCTCCGTCGACAGAAGTGCTCTCGTCAATGAGGAATGCTTCGGCGATGGTGGACATGTAGCTGAAGTCACCGTTGATGTGCGTCATGGCAGGGAGTGAGAGGAGGGGTTCTCCTTCTCCCTAGTATGCCTAGATTGAGACCCTGCAGCTGGGGAGCCCTTGGAACGAGCCCCGCGTCTTTCCAACAAGGAAACCTGTCTACTCCAGCACGCTTTTGATTTCTATAGCAACCGCTCATGACGTAGTTGCTTGGTTAAATTCCTTTAAAAGTGCAGGAGGTGGTGTTGTGTTGGGTCCCAGAGACCTAACATAATATAAATGATTATCAAGTTTGAAAATCTTCCTGCCACAAAAGCAGGAACAAAATAAAGCTTGCTTGCTTGTAGATGCTTTCTTAGACATTCATTTCATTCAAGTCTTGTCGATGACTGCTACACAGAAGATTGAGCTAGCTGCTGTGCGAGCTACAGATGGCTGGAAAATGAACAGAGGATACCAGGGACCGCCCACACTTATATAGAGAGCAAAGAGATGATGTCATGGGTGGGAGATCCCTGGTAAAAGACTGCTGAAGAAGCTGCAGTGTGACAGCGCCCTCTGCTGGAACCTCCCCAAAGTAATGATCTACTGCAAGAGACCATTCCGTAGACGATCTACTGTTACAGGTGAATAACCTGTTTTTCTTGGGACGTGGATATGTTGTTCTATCCACACTTGTTGGCAGACTCCTAGCAGTTCTTTGAGAGGAGGGAGGCAAGGCACACACCCCCTAATTCGGGAACAAAGATTGGAGAACTGATGTCCCAAAACCAGCATCTCGGCGTGACTCTAACTTAATGTGGCAATGGGAAATAAAGGTGTGTGCTGACTTCCAGGTAGCAGCCTTGCAGATTTCCTGGATAGGGACGTTCTTAGAAGCAGCCACCGACGCTGTGGTATGGTGGGTGGAATGAGCCCTTAGCCCTACAGGAGGCTAACTACCTGCCAACCTATAGCAGAGACCAATGCAGGATGTGATCCACCTTCCAACTGTCTGCTTGGCTGCAAGTCTGCAAGGTGTGGCTTCAGCGTAGGTGACAAACAGCTGGCAAACCTCTCCCCGAACTCCGGCTGTGTGCTCCTTATAGTAGGCGAGCACTCGCCTCAGCTCTAAAGTATGGAGCCTGTATTCAGCATCCAGAAGAGTCATCACTTGATTCAGGTGAAACTCTGACACAACCTTCGGGAGGAACTTCGGGTTGGGGCACAGAACAATCTTGTCCCTGGGAAGACCAGGTAAGAAGATTCAACTGAGAGCACCTGGAGCTCCCCATTCCTTCTGGCTGATGTAATAGCCACCAAGAAGGTGGTTTTCCATGACAAATGTGACATCTCACACTTGTGCATTGGTTCGAATGGTTTGCCCATGAACTTTGCCAGTACCAGCAATAGATCCCATGAAGATGGAGGTTTACGCACCAGAGGAGATATGTGATCTAAACCTTTGAAAAAGCGCCAGACCACTGCCTCCTGCACCATCGATGGCTGACCGGCACATGCCCAGTAAGCAGAGATGGCTGCCAGGTGCACCTTAAGGGTCGTCGACTGAAGTCCCCCTTTGGAGAGAGACCACGGATAGTCCAAAATGCTGGCCACTGGACAGGTCAAGGGGTCCAGCCCCTTGCCCTGACACCAAATGGAGAATCTCTTCCATTTGAAGGCATAGCATTTTCTGGTCGACTCCTTCTGAGAGGCCTCCACGACAGTGAAGACATCTTCAGAGAGCCCCAAAGCCTGGAACTCTAGCCGCTCAGAAACCAGGCTGTCAGGTGCAGGGATTGAAGGTCCAGGTGGAGTACCTTCCCCTAATTGATAGAAAGCAAGTTCAGGCATGCTGTAAGACACCTCAGGAGCATATTGCTGAGGCTGAGGAGATCTGGGTACCAAAACTGGAGGGTTCAGTCCGGAGACACTAGGATCGCCTGTGCCTTGTGCCTCCTGACCTTGAGCAGCACTTTGTGGATCAAGGAAGTGGAGGGAAGGCATAGAAGAGCCTGGGTTCCAGGGCCTCAAGAAGGCATCCTCTGCAGAGAGTCTTGCTTAGGGGGGCAGGCACAATACAGGCTCAGTTTTGCATTCTCCCTGGAGGCAAACAGGTCCACCTGAAGGATGCCCCACAGGGAGAACAGACTATAAACTACCTCTAGATGGAGTGACCATTTGTGAGACACCTTGCCCGCCTGGCTGAGAGTGTCCGCCAACTGATTGGAGGCTCCTGCCACATGGATGGCTAGGAGATCTGCCTCCAGGCTGTGCACTAGGGTCCAAGTATGGAGAGCTTCCTTGCACAAAAGCAGGGAATGCGTCCCTCCCTGCTTGTTGAGGTAGTACATGGTCATGGTATTGTCCGCCTGGACTTGAACCACTTGACCCTGAACAAATGGAGCGAATGCAGTCAGCCGCCAGCTGAACTGCTCAGAACTCCAGCAGGCTGATGTGGCATTGGGACTTCTCAGAGGTCCAGAGTCCATGGACTCTGTGTTCCCCTAGATGGGCACCCCAGCCCATGAAAGAGGCGTCGGTCGTCCGGATGGCCATCGGATCGGGGGCAGACAAATGGGATCCCTTCCTGCAGATGGTAAGGAAAATTTCCAAGCATAAGGCTGCCCCTCCACACATCCTCCTGACTAGGTCCTACAAATCCCTTGATCTCCCCTCTCCTCTCCATGACCTGGCCACTGCTGACTGATCCCCCATCCACCTGACCACCTCCTTGGACTCCACACTAGAATGCTTCAAAACTAGGTTTCTAGCTGTCTGGGACCTCTACGCCCCTCTCAGATGGTCAAGGCTGAGAGGTGCCCACTTCCCCTGGATTACAGCAGACATCATTGCAAACCTCAGAGTATGGGACCTAGCATGGAAATCTTTCAAGGTCTCCGGCTCTCCCCTTGACCACCTAAAGTACCGTGTACTTCGTAAGGCATGCACAAAGTTAATCCACCAGGCTAAAGCCAAGTTCTTCAAAATAGCCCAGCACACAAATATAAGTCACCCTGCTAAATTCTGGAAGTTGGTCAAATCACTTTTCTCCCCACCTTCCCTGCCCCCAACACCTGCCTTAAACATAGGTGGTTCCACTGTCACAGACTCTCCTGCTGTGGCCTCTGCATTCAACACATTTTTCACCAATTGCACCTCGACACTACTGGCCTCTCTCCCAGCGTTCACCTCCTCCCCCTTCACCTTTCCTCCTCACATCACCACCCAAGCCCCTCTACCCACCTCCTCCTCCTTCTCCTTCCGCTCAGTCACCCTGCTAAAGGTACTAAATGCCCTGCTGGCACTAAACCCATCAAAGGGTAAATGCCCCTCTGGCCTGGATGCCAAAATGTTGTACTTATTGGCTCCAGCCATCGCCACCCCACTGGCTGCTCTTTTCAATCTATCTTTCTCTCTAGCCTCCATCCCATCTGAGTGGAAGCATGCCACTGTCATCCCACTCCCTAAAGGCAGTGATCTCTCTGCCCCTGGCAACCTCCGCCCTATTTCTCGCCTCCCTATACTGGCTAAGCTCCAGGAACACCTTGTCCTCTCTCAGCTCTCATCCTACCTCGACTCCTCTTCCTTCTTCACACCTTACCAGTCTAGCTTCAGGAAGTCCCACTCCACCACCACCTCCCTGCTAAGGCTCACCGTCAGCATTCTCTCCGCCATGGGCAAAGGCCATATCACCTCAGCAATTTTGTTGACTCAGAAGGCGTTTGACACTGTCGTGTCACCCTCCTTCTGACCAACCTCCACAACGCAGGACTTTCTGGCCCAGCAACAGAACAGTTCTGCGCCTATCTGGGAGGCGGTCACAATCAGTCAGAATTGGTAGCTCAACCTCTTCCCCTCTCCCCATCACATCAGGAGTGCCACAGGGCTCGGTATTGGGGCCACTCCTGTTCTCTGTCTTCCTCAATGACCTGCCCTCTGCCTGCCCACACACATACAGTCACATGTATGCTGATGACACGATGCTGTATACATCCAGTCCCTCAACCACTGATGTGGCAAACAGGCTCCAGTGGGGCTTCAACAATGTCCAGCTCTGGTTTCACTCAAATCAGCTCCACCTCAATGCCAAGAAAACCATCTCCATGACCTTCAGCACAAGGCAGAGACTTTTGAGGCTCCCATCCACCCCTACTTTCCACACCCTCGATGGGACAACTCTGGAGGACAGCTCCTCCTTTAGGTATCTCAGAATCTGGCTTATCCAGCACCTAGACTTTTCTGTGCATATTGATGCCATCCACAAAAAACTACACCCCAGACTGGATGCATCATACTGCTGGCTCACCGAGCTATGGTACAGAAAATCATCCGCCAGATCATCGACTATGGGGATGCAGTCTATAGTGCCGCCCTAAGTCCACCCTGGCCAGACTGGACTCCTCTTCCATGCCTTCTGTCATTTCGCCTTTGACTGTCCCTACTCCACCCATCATTGTATCCTTTTTCAGTCATTGGGCTTCCCCTCGCTGCAGGACCACCGCCTAACACACTGCGCTCATTTCACAGTCAGGTTCTGGTCTCAGTCCCTGTCCCCCTACCTCTACTCTGCACTTTCAGCCTCTCCCCTGCCAGCTTATTCACTCAGGCACAATGATACCAGACTCTTATCTACTCCACATATGTCCACCACCGCAGACCAGTCAGCCTTCAAATATCGCATGCCTAAGCTGTGGAACTCCATCCCAGTGGACATAAGGCATGCCCTACTACCTGATATCTCTACGCTCACCTCACAGATCACTTTTCCTCCAACTGCACATGTGTCTAATCTAAACGCTGCTCCTCTGATTGGAATAATGTGCAGTACTATCACTCACTGTATTGCATGGTACACATGCATTGTTCTTATGTACCTTGTTGCACCCTGTTTGTCTTGTTCTGCTCAAGACGTAATTTGTTTAAGTGCTGATTATTGTTGTCTAACACAAACTGTTCCATTGCACTGTATTTTTGTATTGTGTTCTCCCCTCCCCTCTCCCCAGGACACAACTGAAATTAAGCAGTGCTCTGCTCAGTGTGCCTTCCTGGTGAAAGTCTTAAATAAATAAATGGATGCTCTGGGATGGTCCACCATTGGAAAGCATCCCACATCCTCTGAGCCACCGTGACCATCTGATCAAAGTGACCTTGGCGCTGGGACCACTGAGGGGCCAGCTCCCACTGCAAGGAACACATATGCCGCCAGGCCCAATGGACCACAGTGGTGCAGGCACGCCATGTAACCCAGTAGGCGCAGGAAGTCCAAGGCAGGGTGCATGTGCCCAACCAGAAATGATCGGGCATAGGAGGAGAGAACCTCCGCCCTGTCCACTGGGAGTCTGGCTCTGGCTCAGCAGAAGTTGAGCTCTGCCCTGATACAACTGATCACCTGTGTGGTGTGAGTTTCAACTTGGCCTCATTGGTAAGGAGGCCCAGGTTGATGCAGGTCTGAAGGGCCAGATCCCTGGACTGCTCCACCTCCTGCTTGGAGGGACCTGCAATCAACCAGTTATCCAGGTAGGGGTACACCCGGACCACTCAACGCCTTAGGTGGGCCGCCACCACTGCTATGCATTTGGTGGAGACCCTGGGGGCTGAGGAGAGGCCGAATGGCATGGCCTGGAACTTATATAGAGCTCCCTCTTCCCAGAAGCAGAGGAAACTTCAGTGGGACGGACGATTGGGACATGAAAAAATGCATCCTGAAGATCCAGAGAGTAGAACCACATGTCCTGCTCAACAGATGGTATGATCTGGGACAGAGTTACCATCCTGAAAGTGCGGGACCTGAGGGACCTGTTCAGGTCATGCAGATCTAGAATAGGGCACCAGCCCCCATCTGTTTGGCACCAGGAAGTACCTGGAGACAAACCCTGGTATGCCAGTGGATTCACTACTCTGACCACCACCTCCTTGCGAAGAAGTAGGGCTATGTCATCTCATACAGCCGACTGAGTGTCTGCAGATACCAAGCCCTCGCATGGGGCACGGGTTTGGCTTGGAGGGTACTGCTCAACCTCCAGAGGCAGACCCAACCAACCACTTCCAGAACCCACCTGTCCATGGTAACAGCAGACCAGGCGGAAAGGAAGTGGTGGAGCCAGCCCCCCACAGGAGGACTCAGGGTGGTGTGATGGGTATGGGATGGCCACGCATCCTGTCACTGGGCAGGCTTGGCGGAGGAGGAGGAGGACCTGGTCAAGGAACCGCTGGGACGTTTACCTCCGGGCTTTTGGGGCACTGAAACCACTGACTTGGGCTGGGGCACCAAGACTGAACCCGCTGCCCAGACTGATACTGGGCTGGTTTGGCACTGGGGTGGAAGGCCGAAAGAGCTTGCACTTCTGCTGCCTGGAACCCTTAGAGTCCTTCTGGACGGACTGGATAGAATCCAAGGTGGTATTAGACTTCTCTATGCAATGGAGGTGACCGTGGACTCTGGTACCAAACAAGTCAGTGCCCAGAAAGGGTACGTCTGCCAATTTATGTTGAGTATCTGCCATAAAGGTTGAGATCCTCAACCAAGCCCTGCGGCACATGACGATTGTGACTGCCACCAAGCAGGCACAAGAATCCCCAATGTCCAGATCTGTCTGGAGCTGCTGCTTGGCTACAGCACCACCCTGATCCTGGACCTGTTTGACCATGGTCTGGACATCAGCAGGGAGATAAGTAAGCACCTCATCCAGGGAGCCTAAGAGGACATGGGAGAAATGTGCCATAATGACGGTCGGGCTCGCCTGGTGGAGACTGAGTGAGGAGGCAGTGTAAACCTTCTTTGCTGAGTAGTCCAATTTCTTGGACTCCTTGTCCAGAGGTTTATTGATGTCCTTATGACCCGAGCGCCGAAATACAGAATCGGTAACTATCCCCTCGGCTGAGGGGTGTTCTGTGAATCCCAAAGGGGAAGCGATGGGCGCTGCATATTTGCGGGCTATATTTGCTGATGGCGCGGGGCAGGAATCAGGGTGCTGCCAAAGCTCCAGGGCCAGACTGACAATAGCTTCGGCCACTGGGAAGGCCCCCATCAGTGAATCCCCCTTATCCAGAATATCGGTAAGGGGGTAATGGGCCCACTTCTGAACAGGCTCCATCAGCATCCCGTGGACTTGGAGGTGAGATGGAGGATGCCCAAGAAGGACAAAGGGCCTCCTCTATCAAGAGATCCCCACCAACTGGACGGGAGTGGAGGAGTCATTGTTGGACTCGAAGATCCCTGTACAGCGGCTGACCACCTGTGTCACCTTGACCCGCCGTGGGACGGTAAGGCATGAGTGACTGACAGCCAATGGGGAAGCCCCTTAGCTGGCTGAGACTTCTTGGATGG
This sequence comes from Neoceratodus forsteri, assembly GCA_016271365.2. Taxonomy (NCBI): domain Eukaryota; kingdom Metazoa; phylum Chordata; order Ceratodontiformes; family Ceratodontidae; genus Neoceratodus; species Neoceratodus forsteri. Next base: position 324,638,719 of record CM057454.1, on the reverse strand, counting down.
GGCCCCAGATGGTGGCTGTCAAGGGGGCAGCTCCACCATGATCAGTGGAGAGGCCAGTTTAGGTTGAGTCAGAATGGGCTTCACCGGCTCCATGGGAGGAGGGGTGGTGTTTACCGGCTCCGGAAACTCTGGAGGTGTAGGCAATGACCTAGACGGTGACAGCTAGGTGATTGCCGAGGGAGGAGCCAGGATCAGCTTCTGTCTGGCTGGCACAAACTGTTGTCACATAAGGTCCTCGTAGAGCCGACGCAACCTGCATCAATGGCTCCCCTCAGCCGAGGAGAGTGAGGAAGATGAATAGCGGTGGTGTCACTTCCTGTGACACTAAGAATGGTGATGGTGGGATCTGTTCAACCCACTAGAGGAATATGACCAAGACCGGGAACGAGGCCATCGGGGGGACTGACAGGGTCACTTGTAGGGAGCCGGGGAGAGCCGTGGCTCCTCCTGCTCTTCTAGAGCTTTACTGTCTGGCCCAATGGGCTGGATTGGCTCGTTAGTCAGTAGGACCAGAGTCCTAAATAGAGAATTTTCAGCCTCATCGAGAGATAGCGGGTCGATTGGGTCAAAAACAATCTTGGCCGGATCATCGACCCATGTCTCGGCAGGCTGGCCTGATGGGGGCACCGTGAAGCCAGTGGCTAAGGCCACAGTTATAACTGTGGTTAAAACCAATGTTTCCTGAGACTAAGACTGCTCTTGGTCACAATAACAGTGATGGTGAGTCTTCTCCTTGTCTCGACTTGTTCTTCTTGTTGCAGGAGGCGAGCTGTGCGAGACTGAAGGGCCCTCTCCTTGGTTGGGAGAGACTGGTACAATGCGTGACTTTGTTAGGCTCCACATACCCATAATAGGAGGAATGTCCCTTATTTCATGCCAAGGAACACCTCTGGATACCTCTCAACTGTCCCACTTAAGGAAGGACATCCCTCATGTCATGCCAAGGAACACCTCTGGATACCTTTCAGCTATTCCACATTAAGAAGGACATCCCTCATGTCATGCCAAAGAACACCTCTGGATACCTCTCCTCTATCCCACATTAGGAAGGATTTCCCCTTGTAAAATATTGGTTAACACACACACACCCATGGTGCAACTCACCATCCACCCACCTACCCCCACCTTGTCAATGTCCCAGACCACTGAATGAATTAGGTAACCCCCAATCTACCTACCATCAAATAAACTGTAAATAAATCCCATCAACCCCACCTGTGCCAAATCATAAACTACCCCCACCCAGTCAACTATCCAGCCCCATTGAGTTCAACTGACAACCCCCACCTTACTCACCCTCTAGTACCCAACCTCCTTCCCCGAAAGTCCCAGAATTATAAGGGATATCATAAGCTGGTGCACCTAGGGTCTTGCAGTGGAGCAATCATTGGGCTTGTCTTCAATCAGTATCCAAGTGTGAATGAATGAATAATGATGACATCCTCTTCCCATAGTAACACCTGACTGGCTGACAAGAGGCCAATCAGGTGTTACTATAGGAGGATGTCATCATTCATACTAGTTGGGGCACTGACTGAAGACAAGCCCAATTGCTCCACCATATGACCCTAGATGTGCCAGATGTGCCAGCTAATAATATCCTTATACTGGCCTTTTTGTAGACAGGTACCTGTCAGAAACTTCCCCTGCAGTGAGCAATAAATAAAAAAAGTCTTGCTATATGGACAAACAGGTTGCATGCAGTAATTTTAAGAGCATTGACTCAATGCTGTCAGAGACAGCACTTTTGTTTCTGAGTACACATTTTTACAACTTGTAGATTTCTATGGGACTAACTACCTTCAGGTAAAATATGGGCAATCCAGGATGCATGGAAACCGTTCACTGAGTAGTTTCAGTGTTCAGGGTATACAGAGTAGCAGCTTATGGAGGAGGGCACTGGGAGCTGGTGAGGGCAGATAGGTCAGAGAAGTAAGTACTGAAGACATTAGCAATTGTAAGATATTCTGCAGAAAACAGCACTCCCCTAATAAAATGATGGTACCATGATTATTTATCCTGTTTGGTGCAGTTTTGATTCATATGTGTAAAAACCTTAATACAGTACATTTCCAGAAGTTTTGGGGTCACCAGCTGAGAAGAAGAGTAAGCTCAAACACAATGTGCTTTTATAGTAGTGTGATATAATATATACATATATATATATTATTTATTTATTTGAGTTTTGGTGACCGGGTGAGTCCACTGAGACAATACAGTCCCTTTTTCAGGGGTGACTGGTATGGATTACATACAGTTACAGTGCAAATTAAACAGAGTGGTAAAACATTGGACATACAGTAACAGTGCAAATTAACAGAGATTGTAAAACATTCGACAATATAGAAGAGCAATAAAACACAGTGAGGATTAAATACTTAAGCAAGGATTGTCAGGTAAGAGATAAGTGAAAAAGACAGGGTTAAGCACTGGCACAGGATAAGAACTTCAACAAGGCATTAAATAGAGGACACATGATGGGCAGGGGTGTGATGTGGAAAATATTCTCACTCCTGTAGAGTGAGCTCTGGATACTCACGAGTGCCAAAGGCACGAGTGAGAACATCCAGAGCTCACTCTGCAGGAGTGAGAATATTTTCCATAGCACACGATCTGCACATCATGTGTGCTATTTATAAAATGGGTGGGAGCTTTTGAAATTTTTTTTCTGTGTGCTTTCTGCTCTTTCTGTGTATGGTGTGAGTGTGTATGAGTTTTTCTGAATGGGCTGGGAGTCTCAGAAACACCATGGCACACAGGTGAGTTTCCTTTGCAGTGGTAATTGAGTAACTTGCAGGCCTCAGTGAGAAAAAGAAACTGAAGTAGTTTCATGTAGAATGTAGGCTGTAGTGAAGCTATCAGCACATTAATACAGGGATTTATTTAACTCCAAAAACTGATTAGCGTTTTCCTCATAAAAGTGCTAAAACATTGTGAAAATGCATACAACTTGCCTCACTGTGTTTAACAAACATAACACTTCTAGAAAACCTATATAAATACTTTCTGCACAGTTAGCATTGTCCCAAGAAAAAAAAACTGCTAATCAATTATTTAAAACCCTGTTAATGGGCTGGGAGTCTCAGAAACAATACAGCACACAGGTGAGTGTACTTCACAATGCTAACTGAGTAACTTGAGGACTCAGTGAGAAAGAGAAACTGAAGCAGTTTCATTTAGAATGCAAGTTGTAGTGAGTGAGTGGTGACATCAGCACAGTATGGATAAACTGCATTTATCATCACAGTACTGATGCCATCATCATTTATCACACTCCAGTGAGGATATCTCCATTTATCACACTCTAGAAGCTCCCACCCCTACCGTATATAAATATATATATATACACACACAGTGTGTGTGTGTGTATACATATATATATATATTTTGCACAGATTCCTGTTTTCTGTATTTCTCCCATCTGAGTTAAGGGTGGATACCTAGAATCATGGCCAGCATTTATCCTGACTTGAAATAAAGACAGAATTTAGCCATTTAGTGACTGTACCTCTGATTCTCCTTTTGAAGAGCGATACATGCGTACCCCGATCTTCAGCGACCTTGGTAGTAAAGTAAGACAGAGTATTATTTAGATCTGTTTTGTTCCAGAGATATGGCCAGTCAATTTGATTTATATCATTTAGGAAGGTGTGAGGTAGGAGCTTAAAGTAGTCCCTAAACAGAATAATTCTTGGTGGGAGGGTGGACTCTTACAGACTGGGCTCTCCAGACACAGTCGATGGGAAAGTGATCACTTATAGTATCAGGGAGGACACCTGTGCAGATAATTATTTCTATTCTGTTTGCTACTCATCTAATCCATTAGGGTGGACAGGTTGCCATTATTATTATTAGGAGGCAGTAAAGCGCAGTGGGTTAAGGCTCTGAGCTGCAGATCTGGAGCACTGGGTTTGAATCCCACAGCCGCCTAGGTGCATACTGTCTGATCCTGAGCAAGTCACTTAACTTCCTTGTGCTCCCAGGTCGCATCTGGAAACAAGCTTCAGCTTAGTGTGCTAATCCTAAACAATGTTCCCTTTCCCGTTCCCATTAGATAATCTGGTAGGTTCAGTTATTGATTGTGTTAGACTTCATTTACTTAATAACAACTTACACTTCTTTACTTTACCACATATCTAGAGTACATTTACATCCCCTGGGATGATGAATTCAGTATTCTTCGTGGATGTCACCAAAATGTTCCGTACAGTACTAAGACCAGCTTGTCCTTCCACAGGGGAATAGTATATGCAAACCAAGTGGAGCTTTTTACTTTGCTCACAAATTACAAAGAATTATATTATTCAGAAGGCAAGCCAGGAGTTGAAGATTGCCCTTATTCCCTTTGTGAGTGGAAAGGGTAGACCCTGCAAATTTTCATCCCTTACAACGTCTTTAGTGCTCTGTGGTGTGACTCCTGGTTAAAAAGCCAGCTCACTAAATAGTCCCACTATTGATCACAATATTGATTAAACTGTTCCTTCTGTCCACCACCCACTAAATCAATCAACTTCATGTGATATGAACAGTCTCTCATGAACTCATGAATGTTTGCTCTCATCTGCAAGCCTGTTTTACTGTATGAATTCAACTATCTGTTTTGTTATTATTGTTTCCAGTAGCTTAACCACTACTGATGTAAAATTCCCAGGTCTGTAATTTTCTGGGTTCTCCCTATCCCCACCTGTGTGCATGGGGACCATGTTCCCCACCCTCCTGTCAAATGGCACTTTTCCTATTGCCAATGACTCATTGACTGGGTCTGCCAAAGGTGCTGCCTGGGCCTGTTTCATCTCCTTACGCTCTCTTGGGTGCAGACCTAAATTTATATATGTATATATCTATATCTATATATATCTATGCTATGCAAAAAAACTGCAATAATGCATCATTTAGGGTTAAAACACAAAAAGTCAGGAAATGAAAAATCTTTAGGGTTCCCATTCCCCAGGACCCACCCATCATCCAAAGATTGAAAGCTGACAGGGTGTGTCATTGGATTGTGAGCCTAAAATGCCACCCCATTCCATCTGAAATTACATTCACAAGCCACAGTAAATAAGAATGGGGTAACATTTAGACCTCACAACCCCAATGACACACCCCGTCAGCTGTCAATCTTGAGATGATGGGCGGGTCTGGGGAGAGCAACCCAAAGATTTTTCATTTCCTGACTTTTGTGTTTTAACCTAAATGATGCATTAACGCAGTTTTTGCATAGAATTTTTACTTTTTTGAGAAAGAATAAAACTAAGAACTCGCGCAAGTTGGTGGCAGCATGGGCCCTTCGGTCCCTGCGCCCCCACCAACTTGCGGAACTTGGTGAGAGTACGGCCCTTTGGGCCCTTGTTCCCCACTAATTCCACGAGTTGGTGGGAGCGCGTCTTTGGGCCCTGTGCTCCCACCAACCTGCGGAAGGCGGTGGCAGCGTGGGTCCTTTGGGCCTTGCACTCCCACCAACTTGTAAATGTAACATCATAATTCACATCTATGGGACATACCGAGAGCACCCTCCAAATTTCAATGCAAAAGACCAAACCATGTCTGAGATATAACATGTTAAAGTTTTAAATTTTAATTTGTCAGAGTTGCAGAATTCCACACCTGTTAACCTTTTACAGGCACAACGACTGACTACTACATCCATGACACTGCAGCTGGGTACCCTATCAATTTCAAGCCACCAGCACAATGCAAAACACTGTCCGTAACACGTAAATTGCATCATGCAATATCTCTGCAAAAAAAAAAAAAAATTCTCTGACATGTAAACACTGTCATTCATATCTGCAGGACATGCTGAGAACATCCTCCAAATTTCAAGTAAAAAGACCAAACCATTTCTGAGATATTTAAACTTAAAGATTGGTGAAATTGCCCTATCTAATGCATTATAAAATCTGGCCATCTTGTCCCTATCTCGCGATAAAAGATGGTGATCAAAGAATCTCATGATCAAAGAATTTGCAGGCTCATGAACAAAGAATAAAAAATGCTGTAAATAAAAAATTTGAAGGAATTCCGGGAAACAACTGCCATGGTTCAACAGAACGAAGCCCCCTGAGCAAAACCCACCCTCATTTGTCTTCCTAGGGCACCCCTGGGCTGAGAAATATTTTTTTTTAATTCAGCCATCTTGTCCCTCGCTCATGATGCACGATCGTGATCAAAGAATCTCACGATCAAAGAATTTGCAGGCTCACGATCAAAGAATACAAAATGCTGTAATTAAAAAATTAGAAGGAATTGAGGTAAACCACTGCCATGGTTCAACAGAATTAAGCCCCTGAGCAAAACCCATCCTGACTTGATTCCTAGAGCACACCTGGGCTGAGAAAATAGATTTTTCATTTGGTCATCTCATCCTTCCTCACCGAAGCATGATCACGATCAAAGAATCTCATGATCGCCACCAAAGAATAAAAATGGTGAAATGCAAGTTTTTGAGCGATTTGAATGAAACCAGCGCCATGCCTCGATAGAACGAAGCCTCATGAGCAAAACCCACCCTCATTTGTGTCCCTAGCCCACCCCTGAGCTGAGATAATTGTGTTTTTAGATCGTGATTCGATAATTTTAAGGACATTGTAGGGAATGACTTTTAAGATACTGTACCATGCCCCTTCTTCATGATATTTAACAAAATGAAACTTGTTTTGCACATATTATTCAAATGCCTATTAAGATCAAAGAATAAATTCTACTTGAATTTATATTAAGAAGAAAAGACATGAATGAAACGTTTTCATGGCCAGTGCAGGAATATCTCACCTGTCACTGGCACCTATTGAAGAACACCAGTGGTCTAGCTGAGTCTTCAAACATTGGTGTGCCATTCTGTAACATCATTGGTTAGCATGTCTTTTCCCTAATTGCTGTGTAATGGAGTTTGGGAAGAAGAACGTGGCATTTCAGAAGTAAAACCGCATCATGATAAAATGGAGTAAAGTGATACATCAGAGATGCAGACAGCACTGGCACCCACCAAACTGGCATCTGCATCAGCAATCCACATAAACCAGCTATGGCACAGACAGGCATCTGTACACTGCCCACACGTCAAATGAGCATTTGAAGCTCCACTCCTGATTCTGTTAGTGCAGGTTATCTGCTATGTTAGATGTATGCCTGAAGAGGCCGTTGGTCTTTGTCTACACTCCTGACACTGTCTATTACTTTTCATTTCTTTATTAAATAAAACAGTAGGATGGCTGTTAGCTGTTGTCTCACACATTTGTCAGGTCCTGATACTAGCACCCAGGAGGATCAAAGTAGTAGGCAATAAAGAGCAGTTTCAGATAGTAGTGCAGAGATTAATGGAACCATAGTTTTTGAAGAATTTCTGTTTTGTCAATGTTTCCACAGGCTGCACGTCATTTCAAATGTGTTTCACTCTGTCTAAGGAGGTTATTACCTTGCCCAATATGTACTATCATTAAAAAACAGACACTCTGCTAATGAATTTATAAATAATCACCCTATATGACCATAGTACTTTGATTTACAGGTCAGGCTTCAGGATAAAACCACCCAGAGTGCAATACAATACCATATGCAAACCAAAAAACAAACAATAAAATTGTAGCAATGTCACACCCACTCCACAATATTTGGTGTGCGGTACCATCTTGGACATGTTTCAGCAGGTGTGACTGACCTCATGGTCCCCTCAAGTGTTGGCAGGCAGGGCTGATAGATTTTATTTTATTTTTATTTATTTAGTTTTTGTTGACCGGGTAAGTGCACTAGACAAATCCTGTCTGTTTTCAGGCATGACTGGGGTGAGATACAGTTGAATGCTAACTGACCTTGAACCACATGAAACTGTTGGTGGTATTTTAGTGAAAGAGGAAATTGCAGGACACGGGAAATTCCTACTGGCTGCTGCGTGGCCAGTATGCAGGAGTCATTGCCGGAGTTGGATATCGGGAGTGCAGGGGAGCGGGCCTCCTCCCCTGTGCTTCAACCTTCAGGAGCTGTGGAAGAAGAATGCGTGGTGGCTGAGATTGCGATGGCGACAATTATTGCAGCAGAGGACCGAGTCGATAATGATCGGTCTGGGCAACAAGAAGTGGATGTAATTCTCCAACACAGTACCTTACAAGCCTCTTTGCAGTTGAAACGGTCCACTTTATTGCAGGAACTTTCCTATTTAGGCACGGAGCTTGCAGCGCTCCCGCAGGCATCTTCAGGGCTTCCCAACGTTGGAGCAGTGAGGTCTGTTAAGCCTCTGTCGATGCAGAGGGTTCTGCATCATTTTCTATCGACTGCTCTGTCGAAATGTTGTGCTGGGGCTGGCAGTTTACCGAGTGCTCCCTCGGTGTGCCCACAGCCCCAGTGTGCTTCTCTTGATCCCCCTGCGAGGCAGGCAACCAAACAACGTCTGGGATATGGGTCAGTTCGGGGCAAGCCTACTGAAAATCGGCAAGAGATGTCTACATCTGGGACTTTGGAGCCTGAGGTATTTTTCTTTCCCCCTTCTAAAATGCCAGGCTGGAGTAAAGGACAAGGGACTTTAATGCCTGGGGGGCTTTTTTCTGGGAAAGGCCTTTCTACTACACCCAAGGATTGTGGTCAGGGGGCACCTTGGTCCCCTGAGAAAGCCTTAAGGAACGCTGGTTGGGAACAGGGAGATGGTGGTACTTGGACTCCGGACTCCCAGGACCCAACTTATTTGGCTATGCTGCAAAAGGCAGCAGCTTCTGTGGCCACCAACACTGTTCTGAGCGCCAGCATCCCAGGGGTAATTTCTGAAGGGTTTTGACCGAAGAAACTGTAGTGAGTGTGTTACCTAATGTTTTGCAAGCTCAGGTTTCTGCTGTTTCTGATGCTATGATTTCTGACCAAAATGTTGTTTGTTCTCCTGTTCCTGTTATTTCTGTGCCCCTTGAACCTGAGGTTCCTCTCAGGATGGGGCCTGCCCTCCCTTGCTAGATGCCCTAGAGGAGGATCCTGTTCAGCCAGTTGGTTTTAAGCTGATTTATTTTCATCCAAGGGAGAACCGCCCCTGACCTAAATGCTGTTTGTTTGTTATATAAGGGAGGGCTTGTGGATCCCCAATAGGCTTTATGTGGCTAAAACGTTACTTAAAGGATCAATGAAATTTTTCTTCGAGATTTTGCCCTTATTAGTTTGGGAAATCATAATTCTGACATTAGTTTTAAACAGGTTTCCAGTTTAGATAGATTTTGGGCACAGTATGCGGCCTGCCAGGCCTCTCCTACTTGGTCTCCCTTTCAAGCTATTCCTTTGACTAAACCTGCTGTTAGAAATATTACTATCATGTTTAAAAACGAAGGAGTTAACGTAGAGGATATTTTATTTTGGTTAAGACAACGGTGTGAGGTACTTAACAAACCTACCCCCACATTGGATTGTGAGCAAATCTGGGATGGGGATGGCGAGTTAGAGTAAAATTGTAGTCTACAAATGCTGGGCCTAGTCATTTACCTAGTGTTTTTTTTATCTGGGGAAGGATAAAGGTCTCATTTTCTATGCGGGGCAGCCTAAATCTTGTTTTAAATGTGGCTCTCGTGTTCACTTTAGTTCAGCCTGCGATACTGTGAAATGTAGCCATTGTTTTGAATTTGGACAAAACTCTAGTGCCTGTCTGAATCTCTTTAAATGTAATCTTTGTGAACGTACTGGTCATGCCTATGGTTGTTGCCCTTGGGCATCCCATAATAGGAAAGACTGTCCTTCACATGAAGGTCTGATTTCAATGGCACAGCAGGCACAGGCTAAAATTATTGCAGCCCGGGGACTTGAAAATCAGCATGCTTTCCTCAGCATCGGAGGGGTTAACTAAAGGGACTGATGAGATTATTCTTCAGGATACTTTGGTCATCCCTCTTCCTTTGCCAATAGATCAGCCTGTGGTTAGTATTTCATCCCCAGTCTCTGAGGTTCCTGTTGTGGCGGAAGGGTCAGTGGTGGTTGTTGGTGACATGCCCCCTCCCCCCCCCGCAGTCTGCTTCTGGTGTAGAGGTTTCTGGTTTTGTTCAAATCCCACATAAATGGACTAGGAAAGGTTTGGCTATGGCTGGTCGGGGTAAGGAGGCCAGAGTCTGTACTTGGCAGTCTGGCAACAAATTTGCAGTCTTGGCTACTGACCTATCTGATAAATATTCTGGGGGGGAAGATACGGATACTTCATCTATCCAATCTAATATGGATACTGAGGGTGGCGATGACTTGTGGATCCTATTGCTAAACGAACCCGACAAAGTTGTAGGAGTAAGTCACCCATAGGCACTTAAATGGCTTCGTTATCTGTTTGTACTTTAAGTGTCAACAGCATCAAACGTTATAGAAAGCTGGGGAGTGTGTTCTTAACTTTACAAGACTTTAAATGTGATATTGTTTGTCTAGTGGATACTAGACTGAAATCACATCAGGAACTGCAACAAGCTTCCCAGGCATGGACCCATGGTCCGTCTTTTTGGTCATCAGGTACCAATAAGTGTGATGGTATTGGGATTCTATTTTCTAACTCTGCTTTTCATGTGTCTTGGTTTGGTGGATATTCAACCTGGTAGGGCATTATTGTTGGATTTTACTTATTCTTTTGAGAGATTTAGGATAATTGTTGTTTATGCCCCACGAGACAAAAGCACAGCGGGTGTCTCTTTTTCATTTAATTAGGCCTTTCTGCATACTTCTAGGTTACTCTTGTGGGTAGGTGATTTTAATTGTGGTTTACACCAGAGGGATAGGGGGTTACAAACCCCCAAATTATTTTGTGATTCTGTTGCATTGAAGGATGTTATCACCACTGCCCATCTAGTAGATGCTTACTGGTTTTGTCATGAGTCTGGGGGGTTTACTTTTTTTACGGGACCTTTAAGAACTCGTATTGATTTTGCTTTTTTGTCTAAAGTTTTGATGATTCTTTCATGTCAGACTGTGGGTGTTGAGTTCTCAGATCATGCGGCCCTTCAAGTGTCCTTTTTGTGGCACAAAACACCAAGGTATAAAAAAAATAGATGGAAGCTTAATGATTCCCTTTAGGAGGATCCTCACCTTCTGAAGTTATGGAGGAGGGAATGGGCAGCCAGGCTCTCGGTGGCCGACTTCTATGAGGAACCATGTGAATGGTGGGAAGATTCTAAAATCAGATGGAGGCAGATTTTTCAGGGGAAAGCAGTAGCAAATCAGACAACTCAATACTTAAAATATTTAGCATTAAGGCAACAATTGCAGCATCTGATTTCCTTATCTGATACTACTAATAATGATTATAGTGACCAGATTGCAGTGGTTTGTACACAAATGAAAACCTTGCAATATGATCTGGCTAGTTCTTTGGGACAGGAGGCTAGATTTGGGACCCGGGTGACCAAAGGAGGGTTGGACCCATTTAACGCCTGTAAAGGACGAGTGGAGTCTAAGTTTATTCAGACTTTACGGTCGCCCTCTGTTGACTTGGTTACAGAGCCGGAGGCATTCGTTCAGGTTGTGGAACAACATGTCCTCTCCATGTTAGGTAGTCTACCTGTTTGTGAGTCGGCTGACTCCTTTTTGGACTCATTGCACCTCCCTTTGCTCTCTTCAGCTGATCAGGGTATGTTGTCGGGAGATATTGTAGCCTCGGAAGTGGCACAGGCCATAGGTAGTTTAAATTCAATTTCAGCACCAGGATCAGATGGCCTTACTGCCCATTTTTATAAAACCTTCAAGGAGGATTTAGTTCCTTCTTTAACTTTGTTATTTAATGACATGTTGACTACAGCCTCTTTACAAAGTCCATTAAGGAAGCCATTTGGTCCTAATTTTTAAAAGGGGATAGGGCTGATTTGCATAATTGGAGACCACCGAGCTTATTGAATACAGATTATAAAATCCTGGCTAAAATTTTGTTGGCTAGATTACTTAAAATTGCAGACTGCTCTAAGTCCTGCTCAGACTTGTGGCATTCCAGGTAGAAGCCAACATGATAATTTGATTCTGCTGAGAGAATTATTTGCCCTTGGTGAAAAAGGGGCAGTTACGGGTTGGGTCTTGGGTTTGGACAAGAGAAGGCCTTTGATAGAGTCTCCCAAGACTTCCTATTTTCGGTGTTGCGGGCCTTTGGGATTCCTGTTCTGTTTCTCTTTTGGCTTAAGGCTCTCTATGATGGGGCTACCATCATTCCTAATGTGAATGGTCTGACAAACGTGCCCCTTAAGCCCTCTTCTTTACAATTTTTATATTGATATTTTGATTAGGGCAATTTCTCTTTGTCCTTGTATTTTGGGGCTGGGGGGTTCCTCCATCGGATCCCACCAAAATTTTAGCTTATGCTGATGATTTGGTCTTGACTGTGGACATCTTTACGGAGGAGGCTGCGTTGGTACAGGTCCTCCATTCAGTATTCTCAGTTTTGGGATCTTGTGTTAATTTTAGGAAAATGTTGGGGTACCTGCAGGTCACCTTGCTCTTCCACAGACTGGTACTTATGCAGGGATACCGATCCCTACAGCTCCCTTTAAGTGTTTGGGTATTTTTTTTGGAACGGGGATATGCACTCTTATAATTGGCAGATTGCTTTGGGGAGGGCCGAAGGTCTTGTTTCAGGCTGGAAACAGTACCAGATTGGTAAAAAAAAAAAAGGGTTGTGTTGCTGAAGACTTTGGTGATCCCCATTTTTTTGTATCTTTGTTATGTATTTCCCCAGCCTCTGGCTTTTTTTACCAGACTATATGGGATTTTTTTCCAAGGGTTTTGGGGGTCCCGTTTGAACCCAGTGAAGCGTAGTCTAACTTATAGACCACTCAAGGAGGGTGGGGTTGGGATGATCCACCCTGTTGCTTTTTTTATAGTTTATTTTTAATTATAATTTTGGGAAAGCATTAAAACCGGGAGGTGGTTTGAAACCTTTTTGTTGAAATGGTTGTTACCCTGCCTTCCAACTTGGGAATTGGGGAAAAAGGGTTGGGTTTTCAGAAATTCCCTGTATGGGAAAGAAGCTCTTAAGGTGGCCCTGTCCTCACGTTTTTTCCCACAGGATTTTTGTGTTTTGTCTCGACCGATGCATTATATATATATATATATATATATATATATATATATATATACTGTATATATACACACAGTATATAATATTCATTGCAAAAACTCAGTTAATGCATCAGTTAGAGTTGATTTCCACAAACAAAAAGTGTGGAAATTTACATGATGGGGTTTCAAACCCTACTATCATCATACCACCACCACACCAACAGGCGTTGGGGTGTGTGTTGGGGTCATTGCCTAACTCTCACCCCATTCTTCTACACTGTGCCAGCTCAGCTTGTTTACAGATGGAATGGGGTGAGAGTTAGTCCGAAATTCATACACACACCCCGTTACCAATGTTGGTGTGGTGGTGGGGGCATGGGGTAGTAGGGCTGGAAACCCTAATGTCAGATTTCACCACTTTTGTTGGCGTGGAAATCAACCCCAACTGATGCATTAACATAGTTTTTGCAATGAATTTCCCTTCTTTTTGAAAAAGTGAAATGTAGTCATATGGAATGTATAGGTGGGAGTGCGGGCCTTCCAGGCCCTGTGCTCCCACCCATCCATAACTGTCTCCTCAGGTTTGCAAAATGGAATCCTCACGTGGGATCGCAGGCCTTCTGACCCTGCACTCCCACCCACCCATAAGTATGTCCTCAGGTTTGCATAATGGTCTCCATAGATGGGAGCGTGGGCCTTCTGGGCCCTGCTGTCACCCACCCATGAGTGTAGTGCTCCCAGTTTAGCATAAATTGCATGCACAGGTGGGAGCGTGGGCCCTCTGGGCCCTGCGCTCCTGCCTACACATAAGTGCAGACACATAACAGAGGCCTAGATGCATTCCAAGCAACCCTTTTAATGCTTATTTTCCAATATCTCAGTAACCTTAGTAAGTGTGGAAAAAAATATTTTGCAGTTGTGTTCATGACCAAGCCATTTCCATGCATGCTTAGTGCACTTTTATTGGAAATTAACACTAACTGATGCATTAATGGAGTTTTTGCAATGAATTGCCTTCCTTTTTGAGAAAGTAAAATGTTATTCATGTGGAATGCACTTTTGTGCACCTAAAGGTGCACTGAGCTGTGTATAGTGAAAAATCTGTATCTCAAATCGTTTTCGACATACAGGCACTGAAAGGCACTGCAGCCACCACAATGTAATCCTATGGGAAAATGTGCAACTTAGGAGGGCTTTAACTCTGGAACTGGTGTAATCTTTTTCAGCAAACCAGCAAAAGGCATATCTATGGTGTAAGGGCTAGCCACCCTGCAAATATCAGCCCAAAAGTCCAAACCATGTAGTGGCAGTGAGGTGGCAAAGAAAAGTTTGTGATAGATGCAGGACAGGCAGTGTGAACTGTATTTTGCAAATACAGTGCGAACGGTAATTTGAAAAACCATTCGCACAGTATTTTGAAAATACAGTTTGAATATTTTTTCTAATTACCGTTCGCACTGCATTTTCAAAATACAGTGCAAATGTTTTTTCTAATTACCATTCACACTGTATTTATGAAATACAGTTCGCACTGCTTGTTCTGCATCTATCACAAAACTTCCCACAGTTACCACATGCCTACACCACTATTTACAAGCCTTATGTACAGCAAGAAAACATTTTAAACTGAAAGGTAATTAAAATATAATTTGAACTGTATTTGCAAAACACAATTTGAATGTTTTTCTAATTACCATTAGCACAGTATTTACAAAATACCGCTCGCACTGCCTGTCCTGCATCTATCAAAAATGTCCCCAAGTTACCACATGTCTACACTACTAATTACAAGAGTTACGCATCACAGAGAGACATTTTAAACTGAAAGGTAATTAAAAATACAGTTCAAACTGTATTTGCAAAATACAGTTTGAATGGTTTTCTAATTACCATTAACCATATTTTCAAAATACAGTGCAAATACTTTTTCCTACTACTGTTCGCACTGTATTTTCAAAATACAGTTCACACTGCCTGTCCTGCATCTATCACAAAACTTCCCAACATTACCACAGCTCTACACTACTAATTACAAGCCTTATGTACAGCAGGAGAACATTTTAAACTGAAAGGTAATTAAAAATGCTGTTTGAGCTGTATTTTCAAAATATAGCGTGAATGGGTTTTTATTTATTGTTCACACTGTATTTTCAAAACACAGTGCAAATGTTTTTTCTGATTACCGTTCGCACTGAATTTTCAAAATACAATGCCAATGGTTTTTCTAATTACAGTTCACACTGTATTTTCAAAATACAGTGCTAATGGTTTTCCTAATTGTCATTTGCACTGTGTTTACAAAATACAGTTCACACTGCCTGTCCTGCATCTATCACAAAAATCATTATTATTCAAAAATGGTAATATATTTTTTCACCAAACTATCCAAAGGCACACCCTTGGCATACACCCCATCATCCCTGAAAATATCAGAGGCAAACTTAATTATGTGTGTGCTGTACATGACAGCAAAAACAACATGTTATCCTATGGGGAAAAAAATGTTCTTTTTTGCATTTTTGACCACTTTATATCTCCAAAACTGTAAAAGCTGCTGTCATGAAACTTTCCACATCTTGTGACACTGACAACATGACAGCACATACCAATTTCTGTGTTATTTGTCTGTAAAATGACAAAGTTATGAAGGTGCAAAAAGTGAGATGTAACATTGAAAGGCTGTACCAACCCTAATTATAAGTGCGCTACTGCGCCCTTATTATAGGTTTTCATGCCAATAGACAACTCCTTTCCTGTAGCTATTAGGGTTATATGTGTTAGCTTTAGTTTGTTTTCACTGCTTATGGAAGCCCCCTGTGACTGCCCTGGGGGTCTTCATTTCATGGTTGTTAAAATCTCATTGTCCATGAGAACTGCATTAGCATATGAGAACATGATGTCAGATCAACCATTTATATCATGTACCTCTATGCTGAAAGAACAAATACATTGCAAAAACTCTCTGGAAACACATAAACTGAATGAAGTTTAAAGGAAATGTCTAAGATTTCGGTAATGGCATTTTAAATACAGTAGTTCATTATCTTCTGGGGATAGCCATTTCAGCACAGAAAGGAATGTTTTCCTAAAGTCAACTATGGGAAGGAAGTGATCAAAAATTGTGCTGAACACATGGCCAGGCAACCCCTTCAGTTGCTGACCTGCTGGCCCCACCCCCATGCTCAGGTAGTCTGTGATGTCTAACCAGGTAGAACAGAGGAGTGTGCCACATAAAAGTCAATGCAGGAAAGTTTGGGAACAGTTTTATGTATGTTGTTAAAGCATTAGCAACTTTTGTTATAAATAAAAGTCATTGCTCAACTAATAGAGCACCTGTTAGTTGGGCAGTGACTTTCATTTATATCAAAGGTTACTTTAGTATATACAGCATTAAACAGTTTAGAAAATGTCCCCCTTTGACTTTTATGTGGCGCAACCCTTCCCTCTGCCTGGTTAGACATCACAAAACATCAGAGTGAGAGGGTGGGCTGGCTGACCAGGAAGTGGAAGAGTTCAACTGGCTATCTGCTCAGCACAATTTTCAATCTCTTCCCCTTCTGTAGTGGACTCAATGAAATAAATTCCTTTCTGGGCTCAAATGAGTATCGCTAGCATAAGGTAATGGACAAATGTATTTTAAAAGCCATTACTAAAATCTTAGATTTTCTCTTTAAATGGAAAAACCTTGCATTACAACTCAGATAGTTCGCAAAGCTTACTGAAGGTAAAACTGGTATTTCATATCTTCTTCCAGCTCGTTTCTTTAAAGACTAATTAAGCAGACAGGCATACATGGGAGTTTAAAGGCTGAATACGTAGCATGTTCTCATATGCTAATACAGCTCTCAGGAACAATGAGATTTCAACAATCACCAAATGGAGCCTCCCAGGACAGTTAAAGGGCCTAGTATGAAGTGTGAAAACAGACTAAGGCAGTTGCATGCATCTGTAATAGCTACATGAAAAGAGTTGTCTGTTGACATGAAAACAAAATTTAGAAGATATGAGGGTGTAGTTTTCCTTTAAATCTCAATATTTTCACCTTAATAACTTTGGCATTTCTTGACAAAATAGCCCAAAATTTGGCATGCGCAGTCATTCTGCCAGTGTACCAAGATCTGGAAAGTTTCATGGCATCTTGTATGGTTTAGAGACATAAAGTGGTGAAAACAGTAAAATGATGTTTTTCCCATAGATTAACATGCAATTTTGCCATCGCTCTACAGCCCACATGGAATGGAAAACTGCTCTGTATTTTATATGGATGATGGGGTGTGTACAAAGGGTGTGCTTTTGGATGGTTTGGTGAAAAAATAAATTATCATTTTTGAATTATAACGATTTTTGTGATGGCCTTAAGACAGGGAGGTAAATGAAAACAGTTTGAACAGTAAATAACAGTTCAAATGGTTAATTTACTGTTTGATTCTCAGACAAATACTGTTCAAGATGTCAGCCATCTTGTTTTTCTAACAATTTTCAAAATAGTCTTGTACACAATCACTGCATGTTAAAGGACTGTGTAACACCTGTATTTAGTTCTCAGTGATATGCTTTGTCCCATGTTTGTCTTTAAATTAGTATCGCCATGACAAATATGTGTTTTTTCACAGAAAATCATGCCCCCTGTCCCTCGCTAAATAATTCTGTTCAATTTATTTACCGTTCAAACTTTACTATTCAATTGGTAAATAACCATTCGCAGTCATTGATCATTTGAACTTTACTGTTCCAACAGTAAAATTTTGATTTCTGGTAGTCCCAAGTAAATTGAAGAAGAAGGATTTTTAACAGAAGCAAACAACTATGACAGGGCTGAACTCCTTAATATAGAAATAAATGCTGACACTATAAATATTACAGTTTTTAACTGTATGGCAATGTACTCTTCCAATGCCTTGGAGGTGGCTAGTATTGGTAAGAAACATTAGAATGTCTTAGCAAGTGACCAGAGACTAAGAGACACTGCTGCAGTTTCACCCCACATGCCCTACAGATGCACACCGACTTTCAAAACTTTCCTGGTGCATAGCCATTACATTGCCCCTCAGTCATACACATGGCTGAATAAGAGTGAAGGTTATTTGCAAAAATTGTATCAGGCATGCATAGGCTGTGTTCTGTATCTTAATATACATATGAACATATGAAGAAGCCAGCAGAAGAAGGCCATTTGGTATATCAAGTCTGCTCGTATTGCAGGGTCCACAGCTTGAGCTACTGCCCCTGCCCACCCCCTCCACTCCTCCCATTCTCCCTACCCATGATCCTTACTTTCCCCGTATGCATATCCCAGCCTGTCTTAAAGCTGCCCACTGTCTTCAATGAGGTGACCTCTTCTAGCAACACATTCCAAGTGTCCACCACCCTCTCTGTGAAGAAGTGCTAATATGAGAAGTAATATAGATTTTTACATAACTAATATTTGTTTTACTTTAGCTGCTGTGTCCAGTTCTAATAGTTGATGTGTGCCCAGCTTTCCAGTATTGTACAGTACATTACCGGTCAAAAGTTTTAGAACACCCCCATTTTTCCAGTTTTTATTGAAATTTACACAGGTTAATGTCTCAATGTACTCTGAAATTAAAGCATAGAACAAATAAACAATTGGAGATAAAAAAATCATAGAATCATTTTGTTTAACAAAATTTAATCTAAATTTTTGACTCATCAAAGTAGCCACCTTTTGCAGATATACTGTAACCGCCGAACACACTCGTGGCATTCTTCCTACAATGGACATCAAATATTGTTCGGGAAGTTCTTCCCAACACTGTTGCAGAAGTTCCCACAAATGTGTTGCACTTGTAGGTTGCTTTGCTTTCACCCTTCTGTCCAGTTCATCCCAAACCAGCTCGATGGGGTTTAAGTCTGAGACTGTGCTGGCCATTCCATGATTTGAAGCCTACCATCTTGTTCTTTTCCTCAAGGTAGTTCTGACGTAGCCTGGAGGTATGTTTTGGGTCATTATCTTGCTGTAGGATGAACCCATGACCAACTAGGCGAGACCAGAGGGTATTGCATGGCGCTGCAAAATGCTGTGGTAGCCCTTTGGTTCAGGGTGCCAGTCACTCTGTGCTGTTGTCCTGTGAGCCGCCTATCACGCAAGCTGTTGACTCTCAGAAACTTGTCTTCTGATTCTGTTGTGGCTTTGGGTCTGCCAGACCTCTTCCTGTCAGAGTTTCCTCCAGTTTACAAGTGCTTTTGATGGTGTAGGAAACTGTACTCACTGACACCTTGGCTTTCTTTGCATTCTCTACAGCAGTTTTTGCTAACCTAAACTTTTTTTTTAACCTCTAGCAGTTTACCGCTTACCTTTGTACCATTTCAGGTTATTTACTGGACTTGAATTGCTTAAATTTCAATAAAAACTGGAAAAATGGGGGTGTTCTAAAACTTTTGACCGGTAGTGTATGTAACTAAATGTGTAGTGGCAGCCATATCGCAAATCATTGGTAGTCCAGTGGCCTCTCCCCCCTCCCCGTTCTCTGATAACCACCCCCAATGTTATAAACATTGACCTGGTAGTCCAGTGTTCCTCCCCTCCCCATTCTCTGATTGCCATCCCCAATGTAAAGATCAGCCCTGGTACTCTAGTGGTCCCTCCCCCCCCTTCTCCGTTCTCTGATCGCCATCCCAAAGTGTTAAATAATTTTCCCTGGTAGTCCAGTGGTCCCTCCCCCTTCCCCATGCACCGACTGCCGACACTGTACTTTACGATTTTCCCTGGTAGTCCAGTGGTCCCTCTCCCCTCCGCTGATGTCCAATCACCATTTCCTAACACACAAACATTGCCCTGGCAGTCTGGTGATCCCTTCCCCATTCTTCGATCGCTATCCCAATGTTCCGTTTATGTCCCCCCCCCCCATGGCTGTCAATTCCTGAAAAAACAGAAAACTTTTCCTTGATGATTTTATTTTTTTGCCTGCAAAAAAAAAAAAGTCCCTTGCCGATCAGCCCCCACCCCTACCTCCCACTCAATACCCACCACCCGTACTCCGCAGTACACCCACACAACCTCACTCACCTGAACAGGTCCCAGGTTTGTGATTCACTCTCCCTAATGAAGACACGTCTTTCTGCTGGAACCGGCGACTGCAGTATGAGAAACTAAGGTAAATAAGGTTCAATGTATTTCAATGGGGGTTTCAACTTTAATGCATAACTCAGCCATTTTTTGACATTTTAACCCCAAATTTTTAACACAGCCTTTTGGGGACCCCACCGCATTACCAATATGATTGTTATTATGCAACTCTCACCCAAAAGGTGATGTCGCTATTGGTTGGCAAAATCCCCTTTTCAGCAGGATTTGAAAATTTTTCCTGATCGTGTTCATGAGGTGGGGTCATAAGAAGGCTATGCTGAAAATTTGGGGTCAAAATACGTAAAAATGGCAGAGTTATGACCATTTGTTGCAATTTCGCAATGTACTTTCGTAACTTCAGAAATATACAATATTTTGACCCCATATTTTCAACATAGACTTCTTATTACCCCACCTCATGTATGAGACAGCTGTAATTTTTTAAATTCTGCCCAAAATGTATTTTTTTTACCTCTTTCATGAATGGTGTTGCAGTTGTGCAGAATTACGCTTAAGGGATTTGAAAATTTTCTGTACTGGGTACATGAGTTGGGGTAATAAGATGTTTATGCTGACAATTTGGTCACTGTTGCCCTATAAAGGGAAGTGCAGGGCCCTACCACAGCTACATAAATATATGCATTTATGGAGGGATGGGAGCACAGGGCCCAAAGAGCGCTGCGCGCCCTCAGTCAAACAAGGATATGATTACTCTATCTCAAAAACTATACATGGGTAGGAGAGCAGGGCCCACAGGTGAATAAGGCTATGATTACACTTTCTCAAAAGTAAGGAAATTCATTGCATAAAACTGTGTTAATGCATCAATTAGGACTGGTATTAAAGCATGAAAGCTGAGAATTGACATTAGGGTTTCCAACCCTAACTCCCCATCCCCATCCCCCAAGCAGCGAAGGACAAGACCACACAAGCAACCGGACAGCACCATCAGGTAAGACAAAAAACATACAACAGTTGTCGTGCAGCAGATAGAAATCCACAATACTCCATAGGAGAGGGACTGACAGCCATCTTCAGGTAAGACAAATAACATACAACTGTTTCCAGATGACACAAATGCAGTAGTACTCATGTGCTGCCTTCATGGATTTGTATCTGCAGCATGCAAACTGCAAATCATACACACTCACTTGTCGCTGCAGATAGGAATCCACAGTACTGCTGGATGCCTGTAACATCTTCCCAGCGTAGGTGGTGGGGGCAAAAATGATAATAGGATAGAAGAATACATGGGGTAGGCATAAGGGAACCTTCGTGGTAAGGAAGGTTGGGGGGAACCAGAGATTAAGCAGGGTCTGAGGTGTTACAGTAGATGGAAAACATGTCAGACTAGTTGGGCAAAATGGTCCTTTCAGCCTTTCTGTAGTCTCATGTAGCCATGGACACTATAAAACATACATACAATTGATGGGCCTGCATTTCTGCAGCTGCAGGTGTAACACATATACACCAACCTCTAGGTGCAGAAGTGCATATACCACAAAATCGATGAAACGAAAAGAGCAGTAGGACTTCTGTCTGCAGAAGTAAAGTCCCCTGAGGGTCCTGTGTCCCTTCAGAGGTTTTCTGTATGCAAGAGGCCCACCTAGTCTGCCACTACTACAGTAACACCACAAACCCTACTTGATCTCAGGCTCTCCCCCCTTCCTTACCACCAAGGTTCCCTTATGCCTACCACATGCATTCTTGAATCCTGTTACCGTTTTTGCCACCACCACCTATGCTGGGAGAATGTTCCAGGCATCCACCAGTATCGCGGATTCCTATCTGCAGCAACAAGGACGTAAGTGTGTATATTTTGCAGTTTGCATCTAGATACAAATACACAAAGGTATCGCGCCAAGCTGCATTTGTGTCATCTGGAAACAGTTGTATGTTTTTGTCTTGCCTGATGATGGCTGTCTGTGGTTGCTTTTGTGTTCTTGCCCTTTGCTGCTTGGGGGGAGTTAGGTTGGAAACCCTAACGCTGAATTTCCCTGCTTTTAATGCTTTTAATACCAACCCTAACGGATGCATTTATATATATATATATATATATATATATATACAGTATATATATTCTATTTTTAATGTGTGGCAATCTGTACCCATTATTTTCCTGTCAACTGTCCCACATTAGGAAAGATGTCCCTCATTTTAGCTCTTAGATACCCCCTGCATACCATTCAACTGTCTCATATCTACAGTAGGATGGATAGTCCTCGTTTTTTGACTCAGAATGACTCGACATACTGTACCTCTCAACTGCCCCATGTTAGGAGGGATGTCTCTGCTTACATCACTCAGAACTCTTTTCATGCGGCCCAGTGGCGCGCTGAGAGCTAAGGCATCTGCCTTACCTCACGCCATGCCAGTGACCGGTTCAGAAGTGAGCCTGGGGAGCTGGGGGTTGAATGGTAGGAGAGGATCGAGCGTCCAACAGACTGCTCTCCTCAGCTGGGAGGAAGGGGGAGTTCAAGCCCCATGATGCCAGTGGCACCCAGTGGAGACTGAGTGCGCTGTACCTGGGGGAGGAAAAATGGGGACAGCATCAGGCGGCCTTCCTGCGGGCATGGGTGGGAATGCACACATCACACGCAGGACGGCACTGCACGTCCTGCGCCGGTGGGGACAGGAGAACAAGAAATACCCCAGCTGCTGGGTGAGGTGACAGTAGAGCTTCAGTGGCTGAGCCCAGTGCCAGCCCGACCCGACTTGACTCTCCGTGGTCCCGCCTCCTCCTGTGAGGGCCGGGGGATGGGACTCAGCACCTGATTCCTCGGGTTGGGAGGGGTTCAGGCGGGCAGTGAAGGTGAGGTCAAGTAAGCCAGCCTGAGAGATGCCCCTGTAAGTTGGAGCAGAAAAAGAATTGGAAAAAAAAAAAAGAACTCCTTTAGAAACATAGAAACATAGACTTTGACGGCAGATAAGGACCGCTTGGCCCACCTAGTCTGCCCATTTCCCTACCTACAGAATAGGCCGCAGATCCTAGTTAACCAACAGCCTATTTCTTCCTACCCCCACAAGAATTGTCTTATGTCTGTCCCATGCATTCTTGAATTCTCCCATAGTTTTAGACCCCACAACCTCCTCAGGAAGGCTGTTCCATGCATCCACTACCCTCTCTGTGAAAAAATACTTCTCACATTGCCCCGAACCACCCCCATCTTTAAATTGTGTCCCCTTGTTTTGCATCGCCTCTTTTTCTGAAAGATGCTATACTCTTGGACTTTGTTGATTCCACTGAGGTACTTAAAAGTTTCTATCATGTCCCCATCTCCTTCTTTCCTCAAGGGTATACATGTTAAGCTCCTTTAGTCTCTCCTCGTACAGCTTCTCTTGCAGACCCTGCACCATTTTAGTTGCCCTCCTCTGGACTGCCTCTATCCTGTCTATGTCCTGCTGAAATGGGGTCTCAGAACTGGACACAGTACTCCAGATGAGGTCTCACCAACTGTCTGTACAGAGGGATAACAACTTCCTGTTTTCTGCTGCTGATGCCTCTCCCTATGCATCCCAGTATAACCCCAGCCCTCCCTACTGCCTTCTCACATTGCTTGCTAACCTTAAGGTCATCTGATATGATTACCCCCAGGTCCCTTTCCTTTTTTGTTGTTGTTATTACTACCCTGCCCCCATTGTGTAATCTTCCCCTGGGTTCTTTTTCCCAGGTGCATTATTTTGCACTTCTTTGCATTGAATCCTAGCTGCCATACTTCTGACCATTCCTCCAACCTTGCCAAGTCCCTTCTCATCCTTTCCACACCTCCTTGTGTATCAACCCTGTTGCAGATCTTTGTGTCATCTGCAAAGAGGCATACTTTTCCTTCCAGTCCCTCTGCAATGTCACTTATAAAGACATTAAAAAGGACTGGACCCAGTACTGAACCCTGTGGTACCCCACTAGTAACCCTCTTTCTTCAGAGTGGACTCCATTTACAATTACCTTCTGTGTCCTGTTGTCCAGCCAATGTTTTACCCAGGCTACCACCCTGGGACCCACTCCCAGGCTGGTTAATTTGACTATTAATCTTTTGTGTGTGACTGTGTCAGATGCCTTGCTAAAGTCTAGGTAAGCCATGTCCACACCCCCTCCCTGGTCTACTACTTTGGTCACCCAGTCAAAGAAATCAATTAGATTCGTCTGACATGACCTTCCTGCTGTGAACCCATGCTGCCTTGGGTCCTGTGCCCCACTGGCCTCTAGGTACTCAACAATTCTTTCCTTCAGAAGTGACTCAATCACTTTCCCTACCACAGAGGTCAAACTCACAGGTCTGTAGTTTCCTGCCTCTGTCTTGGTCCCACTTTTGTGAAGGGGTATCACATCCGCCTTCCTCCAGTCCTCGGGTACCACACCATTCTCCCATGATTTATTAAAAAGGGTAGTCAGTGGTTTCACTAGTTCCCCCCTTAATTATTTTAGAATTCTGGGTTGAATTCCATCAGGCCCCATTGCTTTGTCCACCTTCAGTTTTAGGAGTTCTTGCAGAACCCTTTCTTTAGTAAAAGGGCTGGGATCGACCCCCCTATCAAGAGTGCTTCTGTTAAATGGATTAGGCACTTCTCCCTCCTCTTTTGTGAATACTGAGCAGAAATACTCATTCAGTATCCCTGCGTTTTCACTGTCCCCCTCTGCCCAACCACCATTTATTCTGTTCAGCCTCACTATCCCTCCCTTTGTCTTTTCTCGGTCTCTCTGATGTACCTATAAAGGTTTATCCCCTTCTTAACGAGTTGGCTATCTTTTCCTCAGTTTGGGCTTTGCTATTCTGACTTCCTCCCTACTTCCTTCTGCCTTAACTGGTACAGCTCTCTGTCCAGCTCCTTCTGTGTTTCCTTATACTTCCTGAATGCTATCTTTTTCTCCCTGACTTTCCCAGCCACCTCTTTTGAGAACCATAGTGGCTTTTTCTTTCATTTTAATTTATTTGCTTCACACAAAGGCTTGTTGCCTCTTTGATGGCAGTTTTGATGACTTCCCATTGTTGCTTCACCCCTCCTTCTAGCCTGTTTGCTAGTGCTTTTCTGAGGCACTCTCCCATCTTACCAAAGTCAGCCCTCCTGAAATCCAGTACCCTCACTTTTGTATGGCTTGAATCTGTAGCTGAGTTTAGCGTGAACCACATTGTTTGATGGTCACTTGTTCCCAGATGGCAACCCACTTCTAGATCTGAGATCCTCTCACTGCCCCCATTTGAGAGTACGAGGTCTAAGACTGCTCCCTCACGAGTGAGTTCCGAAACTAGCTGTCTGAGGCATGCCACCTGTAGGGCATCAAGAATGGCCCTGCTCTTGGATATGGCTGCAGCAAATGTGCTCCAGTTAACATCTAGCATATTCAGGTCTCCCATCAACAGTATCTCCCCTTTCTCTGCCATCTTAATAATGCCTTCTATCATATCCCTGTCCATTCCTCCCTGACATGGGGTCTGTACACAACCCTGTGCGGGATTGTGGTGCCCTTTCCAGTCTCCAAGGTGACCCACAGTGCCTCCTCTCCTCCCTGTTTACTCTTTTGTTCAGTTGCTTTTATCCCTTCCTTTACATAGAGAGCTACTCCTCCCTCTTCTTCCCTGCTTGTCTCTCTCTCTGTAGGTTATGTACCCTGGGTATGTTAACATCCCAGTCATGGTTCTCTGTGTACCATGTTTCTGTGACTGCTATGATATCCAGGCATCCCTCTTCCATCAAGGTCACCAGCTCAGGAGTTTGTTGCCCAGACTATGGGCATTGGTACTCATACCCTCCATTTCCTGATGGCCTTACTCCTTTTTGCCCCATCCTTGTCCTTCTTGCCTTTGTCACTTTCCCCATTTACCCTTGCCCTTCTCCCTATCACCACATCTATGTTGGTGTTTACCACACTTACTACAGTGATTTTTTTTGGGGGGGCTAGGATTTCCCTGCTCCTTTCCAGTGCCTCCCCCCTTGGCTAGTTTAAATGCTTGCCAATGAAGCCTTTAAACCTATCACCTCCTGGTTCCCCTCCTGGACAGATGCAGCCCATCATGCCAATATAGGCTTTCATCACTCCAGGTGGACCCCCAGTCCCCAGTGAAGCCAATTCCCTGAGCTCTGCACCAGTTTTTCAACCACTGATTGAATCCCATACATGCATCTTAAATGCCCACATTAGGATTAACATCCCTGGTGTTACAGCTCAGAATCCTGCACATTTGTCAACTATCCTACATGAAAAAGTCATTTATTAAAAAAGTTCTTTATACTTGCAGTCATAATCTATAAACAGGACAATGACAGACACATCTCAAGGATCCCATCTTCCTATATGCAGGCACAGATATCATTACGACCTCTGAATCTGGGTTTATTTTCTCCCCAGCATATAAAAACAAAACAATGGTGTCATTAAAAATTAAGACTCATAGGATCATTATTTTTTTTTTTCATTATAACTTAGTATAGAGAAGATTTGACTTGCTGCCATTGGATTGTGCCACACTGGTAGGCATTAGAAGACATGAAGAAGTCCTGCTGACTAGAGAATTGTCTTTTGGGGCTGGAGGGCATTCTGATAGGGCTACTGATGTGCTGCCAATATTGGGACACTACAGAGAGGTGTGTCGTAGACATATCATGGTCAGTGCAGCAGTGGTGGGCCGCTTCCTCACTACTGTACTAAACAATCCCATAATTGATCAATGATCACTGCTGGGATGATAAGAAATGATGAGTCATTGGTACACACAATGTAAACTGGGATGGGCTCTTCTTTGAGTTGAGCCCACCCCACAGAAGGACAAAGAAGAGGTCGGTGAAATATGTGGATACCACATCTGTGAAATTTCAGCTACAATCTGCAAGTTTTATAAAAATTTATGAAAATCCAGTTCAGGCACATCTTTTAAATTGCAATTAGTGGTAGCTCATTATTCTGCCGTCCTTTATGCAAGAGACTTGCATACTAAAAAGCACACCACTTCTTGTAGGGTGTACAACTCTACCAAAAAGTATAGCAATCGCTTAAGCAGTTTTAAAGTTACAGGAGCTCAAAATCTTCTAGTTTATTTACTGCAGTCACAAAATGTTGCTGCTTATAACCTGGCTGCCCTTAGAACTGGAGAGCTGAACATTGGCATGCATACCTTCCGTGTAAGGGTAAAATAATATTAAAAATTTGCTGACTTTCAGTTGAGCACATATAAAGTTAAGAGGGACTGCAAACTTGCATTTTGCTTATTTGCAAAATTTTATGAAATGTTTCTCCCCAAATATTTAGCTGCAATAACTTTGCTGCACTCAGAGTTAGAGCCCTAATAATAAGCATGCATACCACGGAAGGGTCTTGGAAATGTGTTAAATGTAGATACAGTAATTTTATGTAAGTAGTTTTAATACTACTAGGAAAATCCAAATAATCACCTTAGTATTTGTGAAACTTTCTAAACGTTTCGTGAAATTTCATGGAATTGCACTCTAATTCTAACAAAACTCTGCTAATGGAATTTTTAGCTTGCACAGCACTAGCAAAGAGTCACACGTGACATTCCCTACAGTCAAAGTACCATCTATTATTGTTGGTAATCCTAAATGGGCCCTTCAAACCCAAGGCCATAGGCAACTGTTCCCGCTTGCCCAATTCTTAATGTGGACCTGCTTCTCCGTGTAACAGGTGAGATTCCTACAGCTGTGCTGCAACTTGCTGGGTGCCAGTACCACGTCTTCATGTTGCTTCAATTGTGGTTATAAGTTCTCCTAAAAGGGTCAGTATGTTCTCTGACTTCTCACCAGGAACCGCAGGTGGTGATCTGAAAAGCGTGTTCTCAGTTGTGTCTCCCTGAGAATGCAGGAGTCACCTATTTATACAGATGGTGCATAAGTACAGTTAACTACAGATGGCTTGCTCCACATTTTCACGCTGAAGCAGACGCAGTACTAATCAGAATCTGAAAATCCAAATGTTGAGCTTAATACAAAACTTTGGAGAGCATTCTTTCTTGGAGGGGGTTGGGAGTGTTAACTCACCTCTCCTCATACGTAGAGGTGTTCTATGGTACTGATGTGTTTTGATATTGGAACAGTCTCTAAGTGCATTACTAGTACCCTTCACCTCTGTGATTTTTAATTTATGTTTTCAACAGCAGACTTCCATGTGTTCTAGTGTCGGGTTATAGTATCAATTTAGAGCTCCCTCAGTTTGGGGCCAATAAGTAGTACTCTAACATGATTAGGGAATTTAGGCGAAGGATCATACAGGGCTTGACTATATTAAGGTACTGACATCTTACCCAGAGTTTCTGCAATGTGTTATATTTTTTATGGAACTGATTATGTAACTGTTTTTCACACGGGAACACATGGTGTGATTTCTTTTTATATGACTGATGTTTTCAGTATTTGGCATGTTTTATTGAAAGCATTTTATGTTGTAAGAGGACACTGAGCTCCAAAAGTGACCATTATTTATTTGCAGCGTTCATGTATGAAAGTGTCAGAGGAGTCATTTCCCTTTGTGGACAGATTGTAGTTGCCATTTGGCACCTTACAGTCTTCTTTAGATACACCAGCCAGCTAAACCTCCTTCACTGTGGTACTTCACATATGTTACTCATGATGCAGCAGCATAGCACTAGTGATGCATATATTTTTGCACTTTTTGAAATTAGACTTTTCTGCATATGGGCAATAAGCCTATCCATAGTCCCAGAGCTTTTGTATTGAGGTTTTCCAAGACATACTGCTGTGAGCAGGGCGAGCTAGCAGACGAGTAACAAAGAGGAAAAATCCAGCATGCTGGCGGAGGTGGGAGGCAGGGGGACACAGAGGGTGTGAGAGTATGGTATCACCATCTGCTTGAGAGTACGGTATCATCATCTGCTCAAGCTTCACCTCATTTTATATTCCCTCCCTTGATCCCTCCTATAGCGTACCTGGCATCACATTCTTCCTGGGTTCTGTCTTCTGGAAAACAATGTTTATATTTTACTGGATGTAGCAAAATCCCCCTCCCCCCAATGTGAATGGCAAACACTGTTTCAACAACAGCAGTGTTTAGTTATTTTTTTAATTTTTGAACCAAGTGCGGAGATAACAGATTGAAGCAAGTAAAAGACAATAGCATAAGCAATGAAAATTAGATTTTGCTGGCAGAAAATGACTGCTTGGCTCATGCAGTCTGCCCAGATGTTTCCTGACTAACCCACCTCCACAGACCCTGTCTGGTTTCTGGCGACCCTCCTAACCCCCTGCCTCTTTCCTAATGTTTTCTAATACACCACCACTATGTTTGTTGCATGCAAGCTTGAAGACCTCCTATGTTTCAGCCTCACCACTGTTGCTGGTAGTTTACACCCTTTCAGTGAAGAAGTATTTCCTCACATCTTCCTTAAACTTCCCCCTTCAACTTTGCATGCCTCCTGGTCCTGGTACTCTTCATCTTTTAAAACAGACCCCCCCCCACCCCGTTCACCCTGTGAGGTATTTGTAAGTCTCTATCATATCACCTCTGTCTCCTCTCTTCCCGGGTGCACACGTTGAGATCCCTTAGTCTCTCCTCATAGGGCTTCCCGTGCAATCCCTCCTCCTCCTCCTCCTGCTGGCGATTCCCTCCCCATGTACCCCACATCCTACTAGCCTTACCCACTCCTTGTCACACCTTGAGATCTTTCTTTGGATATAATCCTAATGTCCCTTTACTGTCTAGTGACTGTCCATGCCCGTCCTACAATCAACGCCTGGTTCCTACTCCACAGGTGCAGTATTTTCACTTTTTGGCATATGTTTGGAGCTGTCTCAGTTTCATTACCATTACCAAAAGTGGAATACTGAAACCTCATTGCCTTGTTTATCTCCATAATCTGGGTCTTTTTCATGTTATTCTGCATATTATTCTGGTTACTGGACCATGGTTTCCTACCATCTGTTACTCCTTCACCCTTAGACCTCTGGGGGCCGTTCTACACTGGTAGCAGTCACTCACCCTGCCATGGGCTGGTGATGTCCAACTAGAATGCTAGTCCACTTTTGAAATGCCTGAGGTGGCAGTGCCCAACTCAGGATGTGAACCCAGGTATCTTACATAGCAAGCGCATGTACTTACTAGTAAGCTACCTGATCCCTGCCATTTTTTAGCTACTGTATCTGTAGATTTGCAAGACTCTCAGAAAGGTGATTGAATACTAGACAGGACAACTCATTGGTCATAAAATTAGCACATGTTCGTGGAGTCCCTGTGGAACAGGGATATTTTCATCGAAGTAATTCAGGTACACCATGCATTAGAGAGTATGGAACATTTGAACAAAATATGGCTAATGGTTGCACTGAATAGTGACCAAAGCATACTGGTAGAGGTCAAATAGAGTTAGTCTAGTCTGCATATGGGGACATTTCTGGATTGCCTCATTTCCAGGTTTTACTATTCATCCTTTTCCGTTCCATCTTTTTTTTTTTTTTGGCACACAGCCTCTGACAGGAAGTAGTGCCTCAAGAGGTTAGATACCTTTGACCAGAATTAAAATTTGCCTGTGAAATTTGCTAGTAACTGCTGTTGCTGGTTGTGGTAAGCATGGTTGTGTGGGCATTGCAGACTGCTGAATTGTCACAATAACATAGGAAGGAAACAGTGCAGTTTTAGTTTTAAGCCAGGCTAGTTAATAACACTAAAGTTAATGGAGAAGTCTGGTGACTACTTTTAAATGTGTTGATTTGAACATTATATAATATTGCATAATTCAGAACTGTTATGCACTTTAGCAATGGGGCCTTTTGGTGTAAAGAGCCTATTAGAGGTCATATTAGGCAAAGCATTAGTAGAGTTTGGTTTTGATGAAAACTGTTGTGAGCTGTGTTCAGATTAGAGAGTGAGAGGTTGTTGCTACTGAACTACTCAGGTACAGTACTTTGCACAGGTCAGCTAATTGGGGACTTCAAATCTGACATGAATTAGCTTGTGGAGCCACTGGCTGATCTGTTCAGTTGTTCACTGGAGGCGGACTTGGTACTGCAGGGCTGGAGAATAGCACATGTGGTGCCCCTCCACAACAGCGGTCCCAGGGCACCCAGGGATTACAGACCAGTCAGACTCACTTGATTGTATGCAAGCTTATGGAAACCATACTGAAAGAAAGATGGATAGAGCATTAGAGGAATATGGCCTTGGGATGTAAGGCAGCATGGTTTTATGGGAAGGAGATTTTGTCAGACTAACCTAATCGACTTCTTTGGTTGGGTAACAAAACAGTGGACAGAGGCCAAGCAGTGGACATCCTCTATCTGGATTCAGCAAGGCCTCTGACTCTGTATCACACAAGAGGCTGAACAGGAAATTGGAGGACCTCAGAGTAGGAGAGAAGTTGGTTAGATGGGTATAAAATTGGCTAGGGAGCAGGTCCCAAAGGTGATCATTGGAGGAGTTGTCTAGTACCAGGGTGGTCAAGTGGGGTCCCACAGGGCCTCAGTGCTAGGGCCAGTGCTGTTAAATGTTTCCATTAATGATATTGGGGATGATATCAAGGGCAAAATGCATCTGTTCGCTGATGACAGCAAGCTCTGTGGGAGGGTGGACTCAACAGAGGGATACAGGACCTTAAGAAGGACCTATGAAAACTTGAAAGGTGGTCAGGGATCTGTCAACTAGGCTTCAGCACCAAGAAGTGCAAGGTCATGCATGTTGGAGCCAAACCCCCCAGGATGAAGTACTATCTGGGAGGGGTCTGGGTAACCCTCACAGTGAAAGAGAAGGATCTGGGAGTGATGATATCTAGTGACTTCAAGTACTCCGTGCAGTGCAAGAAGGCGGTGGCATGAGCAAACAGGATATTGGGCTATATAGCCAGGGGCTCATCAGTAGGGAGACAGGAGGAGGTTCTGCCCTTGTATAGGTCACTGGTGAGGCCACATCTGGAGTATGTTGTACAGTTCTGGAGCCCTCACCTTAAAAAAGATATCAACCTCATGGAGATGGTCCAGAGGAGGGCTACAAAGATGATTGTGGGACAGCAGGGTAGATCGTATGAGAGACTGGGTGCCCTGAACATATACTCCCTGGAGGACAAAAGGGAGAGGGGAGATATGATTGAATCCTTCAAGTACAAGAAAGGATTCAGTAGGGTAAACAAGGATGGTCTATTCAGGGAATGCTGCATCACAACTACAAGGGGCACAGCCTGCATCACAACTACAAGGGGCACAGCCTTAAGTTGGGTGTGTGTGTGTGTGTATTTAGGAAGGAGGTTAGGAGACACTTCTTCATGAAAATGGTGGTGACCAAGTGGAAAGCACTGCCAGAAGAGGTGATCTCAGTGAGGATGGTGGGTAGTTTCAAGAGGGACTGGGACAGATATAGGGAGAGGATTAAGATCATGGGGGAAGGGATGTAATAGGGAGGAGGAAGTGGGACATCAGCCTGAGCTGAGCTGATATTCCACACAACGAGCAGATGTGATAGTCCAGAAGGCCAAATTCTGCTGGCTACTTGGTATGTTCGTATAAATGCCCCTACTCAAACTGCAGAGGAACATGAACTGGGTATACAGTTAATTAAGAAGTAATGGAAATGACCCGTGCTGAAATGCTACCACATTTTTGAAGCTCTACTTGCAAGAGGGTTACTGAACAGAAGGAAGTATCTGTATTATTTCATGTCACATGCTATACATAGGTGAAACCTACATAGACCTCTGTGCCAGGCTGCTACTGTAATCACTAAACCTCATTGTCACTTTGCTGCCTAGTTAACAGCTCAGCACTAGGCTTTGGCAAACTACAGTAGTACTGTGAATACTGATGATGGTGCTCTTGTATATAACATACTGTATATTATGTATTGATTTGCACTGTATATTATGTACCACTTTTTACCTATATATTGTGTCTTATTTTGCACTATACCATCCCTGTTTGGTATTTGCCCTTAAACCAGGTGGCACTTGGAAATGAGCATAAGCTCAGTGTGCTTTTATGGTCCAAGTTACAAATAACTAAATATCTGTGTCGGCACAGGTGTGGTCTCAGAGGCGCATCATCACATCCACACGGAATGACATCTGACATGGCTGCCTTTACGTCATATGATTATTAGTCAGTTGTCATTTCTGATTATTTTGCCAGTCCTCTCTGTCCCTAAAACATGTAAACTTGCTGCAGTTCTAAATAAAAGATGGACCAGGGCAACATGTGAGAAAACTTTATTTGGATATATAGCTATTGTATGAAATGTTGAATTACAGGAAAATGTCCTCTTTTTCATTTTATGGGATTGTGTGAAGGTGCGTCCTTTCTGGACCACCATCCAGGCGCACCTCAATCTCATGTCGGGGCTCGAAAACTTGTTCACCACCTCAATTTGTTTGGTGGGTGGATATCATGATGCAGTGTTTGGCCTCAGGAAAGACTATATGGCTCTGATAGCCATTACTGCTAAAGTGGTTATTTTGTAGCACTGGCTTGATGATAGTACCCCATCCTTTAAAGAATGGGATCAGGAAATCCTTCAAGCACTGCTTATAGAAAAACAGATTGCCACTCTTAAGGGTAGATATGACTTGTTTCAGATCAGATGGTGACTCCTACATACCCTTTTGACTGCTACTTAGCAGCAAGTTGATATTTAATTCATTGTTGTACTTCTTTTTTTTATTCTGGTGGTATCTGAAGCTCCTTGTTTTGAGTTTCTCCAGTGGGGTGCTCCAGGAAGAGGGGAACAGGTGGAGAGTTTTTCTGTTTTTTGTTTCTGTTTTATATGTTTTGTCAATTGTTGTTGTCGATTGACTTTGTTCTTTATTGTTGTCTTGTTTATGTTTTGGTACTAGTTTGGAATTCAATAAAGTATATTAAATACAAAAAGTCCTCTCTTTTGAAATTTCTTTTGTAGTGTATTTTTGTGTTTGTAAAGGTGTCACAATGGAGCCACTGTTTAAAATCCTATGAATGATATGTTAAATACTTTGAATCTTATATGCTGATTAACTCACTATAGAATATCACTGTGTAGACCTTACTGTACCTACCTGGTTCTTATTCTCTGTAATGTTACCTGTTGCATTCTTCTATTATATTACCCTTTTGTATTCTCTGTAATGTTACCCTGTAACCTCCCGGGTCGTGCCTGAAAATAGTCATTCCTATGGCTAGCGCACCCACCTGGTCAACAAAAACTAAATAAATAAATAAATCAAGGTCACATCTGTGTCTCTAGTGACTACTAGGTGCAAGGTTTATTCCATGGCACTCTTTGGAAACGTATGGGATATTCTGAGTGTCCAGGCCAACATTACCACTCTCAATACCACAGAACAGCTGGTTCAGATACTACTAGGTCACCAATGGCAGTAGGGGTTATCTGTGGGGTCTCAACAAGAGGCGCTTGCCACATGGTCCCCTTCCACCAATGTGGTTCTTTTTTTATTACTGCTTATCCTCAGAACTCCGCTAAGCTTCTTTCAGCCTGTCCCTCAGTCACATCACCTGCCAGCCCTGGGACTTGCCAGATCTTCTAAAGCCCCATGGTTCCAACCCATAATGGGGCCACTAGGGTCAATGAAGCCCTGAAGGAGACTAAATCCAGCATGAAGGAGAGCCCAGTTAGCAGTATGGAACCTGCAGAGATGGCTGGAATCTCACTGTATCAGTGGCCATTTATTTCTCTCAGTTTCTGTTCCTCTCAGAGATGACAGTGCAACATGCATTGAGAGAATGTAGAGAGACTATCCTGAACTTCTTGTACTCTATGTACAAGTCAGGGGCTCTCAAATCTAGAACAGGCCTTAGATCTCCTGTCCACTTGGAGACTAGGAAGTATCTGGAATAGAAATCTCTGTTCCTTTGCCTGAGAGGGACTGGTTCTATGGCCTTTTTCTGTAGTAAGGCCTGCATGTCTTCTTTCAACAGGGACAGATGTCTCGACGCATAAGTTGAAGTCTGTGGCAGATGATCTGGAGAGGTATCAAACAGCTCCAAAGCACGCCCCCTTTGCAGTGATATCCATAACCCATTCATCTGTAGTACT
This sequence comes from Neoceratodus forsteri, assembly GCA_016271365.2. Taxonomy (NCBI): domain Eukaryota; kingdom Metazoa; phylum Chordata; order Ceratodontiformes; family Ceratodontidae; genus Neoceratodus; species Neoceratodus forsteri. The sequence goes on along the minus strand of CM057454.1, from coordinate 324,603,683 downwards.
CTCCCTGTATTGGTTCAGATGAAGGGATAGACAACACCCTCCCCCACTATCACCCCTGGGAGTAATGGTGGTTGTGGACTGCAGTTCTGCAAGTCATGCTGAACCATGGGGGCAACACCACCAAATCCATCTCCTCCAGGTGCTGGAATGGGCACCTGGGGGAAGTTGGTTAGTAGGGCTCCAGCGCCTTTTCCTCTATCTGGATGCCTGTAGGCCTGTCTACCAACTCTTGCAGTTGAGGGATGAAACTGACTCCTACCCTTACCCCTGCCTGGTGTAGGGTAAAAGGATTTGACTGACCTTAAGGTCATCCTAGATGACTGAAGGCCTCTTAGTGCCTCTTCCACATCATAGCCAAATAGTTTAGTGCCCCTAAATGGTGCATTTAATACTGCCTGTTGCACATCACTGGCAAACTCAGCCGCTCTGAGCCATGAGTACCACCTCATGCAAATGCTAGAGGCACCTGCCCTGACAGAGGCATCTGAGACATCATAGGCTGAGTGGATTAAATGCTTACCCAGTTCAGCCCCTGCAGTTAGTGTCTTCATTAACTCTGTTTTGGCAGCATCTTCAGTAAGGCCTGTGCTGCAGTCTTGGCACTTCTCCAGAGAGTGTTCTGATATCTGATCATATGGTCCTAGCAGGCCCAAAGAAGCAGATACATAAGTCCCTTTGCCCATGACAGCTAACCTCCTGGATTCCTTATTAGGAGAGAGGGAGCTCACGTGTTTAGGCATCCTGGACCTGTCATGGGCAGCTGTGATCATCACTGAATCCATTTCAGGCTGGTTGGCATAATAAGGGCTTGTTGGATGGTGCAGGGTATATCTTGTCAGCCTTTTTAGGAACAGATATTATAGCATTAGGCTTCTACCATGCTGCATAGGTGGCATCCTCTAAAGCTGGGCATAGTGGAAGAATGACTATAAAGAGTGACTCTGGCATCTCTAGAAACTCCAAGTCAGCACCTAGAATACACCATTGTATATTGTATGCTACTGTAGGGCGGACATCCCTAGTAACAAGGAGACTAAAAAAACTATACATATGGGCTTACAAAGTATGAACTAAAAATTTACCATAGTACATTTCAGATCTCGTAAACAGGTCTCATAGTAGCTCTACATTAAGGAAAAGTAATTATATTCTCTTAGACACTCCGAGGTATGCTACCCAGTACAGTAAAACAGCAATCAGCAGTGTCATCCCCACAGTTTGAAATAACTTGCAAAATTCCCTTAAACTCACCAGCATAGTTAGCCTTGGTGTTTTTAAATCGCTTAAAGAAAATTTATGCAATGAGTTGTATATCTGTAACACCCTAAATGTATTTATGCAACAGGTTTCAGGATAAATACTGCTGCATAAACCATATTTGTAAGCCGTGGCTGAAATCCTGTGCATGCGCATTAATGGCATGCTTTTATGCATGTGTGAGATATTTTGTTCATGGATATTGTAGACATTGTAGACATACTGTAGACATGCGCGGGATTTCGGCTGTGGCGTACAAATAATGCCACTTCTAGTGCTCGCTCTGTGACAGCAGAGAGCTGCAACCTTGTAAAATAACACAAAGGACAGGGGCAATATGACTCTAAAGGCTGTTTCTGAAAAAAATGTACATCGGGACCACGCTTGTGGCAGATGCGTGGTCCTGACCAGGATGTGCTTCCGGTTTGAGGGGGCTTAGCGTCAGGGTGACTGAAACTAAATTTATGTAAAAAATGGGAAAAGCAGGTAAAATCCTAATCTTTTAAATCTATTGGGGTGTTCTGAGTACAAAACTGAGTGATGTGTGACCAATAGGAACACTGCTTGCTTCTGCCAAAAAACAAAGAGGCAAAGCTGACAGTGGCCCTTAAACTATTAGGAACTTGTCTACTTATGACCTATTTGCAAATGCCTTGTTTCAGTATTTGTTGTCTACTACATCTTGTGTGCTTTGATTGATTCTTCTGAACTTGCAGCAGAGTAACTGATTAATTGTCATTAAACTCATTCATGATTCAGTCTAATTATATGCACTTGTATTGGATTCTTTTTAAAAGAATTGTTTTGTTTTTTTTTGACAGAAAAATTTTGTGTTTTTCCGAAACTGTATTTTTTATTGTATTTCATATGTAATTTGTATTTGTATGTATTTGTTGGGTCACACCTGTAAAAGGATTTTATTTCCAGTTGTGCTAACCCATTAAACAAATAAACAACAACAAACGACAGTTGTCAGCATAAATACTGCTGCATAAACACGTTTATCTGAGTCACTGTGTGGATAAATGGGTGATGACGTAATCGCTATCAGAATAACGTCAAGTTATTCCCATAGTGATTACGTCATCCCCCATTTATCCACACAGTGACTACGTTACTGCCCCTCCCACTGCCTACTGGCAGTACTTTACCATTTCAATCTTGTATTTTCACTTTCAAACAAATGCGGAAAGAAAACACATATCTCCCTCCATACACACACTGCTCATTCACCGAATAGCTTGCTACTTGCCTGCATGTACTGCTCAGCTCACCTATCCTAATACTGTACAATATAAAAAAATAAATCCTATTTGTTTGTTTTCTTTTTAAATACCTCCAATGAGACAAGCTACAGCTTTTCACACTGCAGCCACGATCTCAGACTGCTCCTGCACATTGAACCGGCAACTGCTCCTTGACACCAATCCTGCTGGCAAAAACTAAATGACATGAAAACAAATTTGAAAAAGAAAGACTTCTGCCAAAAGCAAATGTTGTGCTGTCTCTATAAGACGAACTCGCCCTCTCTCACTAAACGAAACCGCCATGCTTTTCCATTCCATGTTCTTCAACCAGGCTGCGCTTTAACCAATCCACTGTTGCCTCGTCACCACATAGTCAATCCCGCAACACTGAAACCATGCCTACCACCCAGTAACAACCAATAAAAACCCACACATGGAATCCTAGTTATAAAAATAACCCTGCCGCATAAGTTTAAAACCACGGAGCAAATGGCACACTTTAAAAATAAAACAAACACCATCTCAGTTTTAAAAAACAACAATACCAACCAAAGAACAACCTGTTGCATAAATTTAATAGCGGGGGGTGCCTGTGGGATAAAGAAGTTATTTGTGCAGTAGTCTGTGACCTCTCGTAAACCTCACTCGTAGCTTCACCACTCATGAGGTTACTCAAGGTGTCAGGCTACTGTACAAATTAATTCTTTATCCCACAGGCACCCCCCCGCATATCCCTTATTTATGCAATGGGGGAAGTGAACAAAAATTGGGAAATAAACTCATTTATTTGTAGTGATGATGTGCCTGGAGTGTAAATAATTATTTATTTACACTCCAGGCACATCATCAGCATTTATTTCCATTGTCAGCCGCGCCACCAACATCATTGAGACCAGCAAGAGTTTTCCATTTGCCACTGATTCCTGAGTCATTGTTCAAATTGTGTTTTTTTTTCCTCAGAGTCAACCTGGGCATGGAACAATGCTGTATGCCCATTCAGATATTTGCGCATTGCATAAATGAACTATGCCACGGGCAGTGTGAAAATAAATGATTTATTTTTTGCGTCAGGGTTTGACCTCTGTAGACCTCACTTGTGGCTTTGCCACTCATGAGGTCAATATAGGTCAAAACCTGATGCAAAAAAGAAACTGTTTATTTTCACTCTGCCCGTGGCATATCCCCCATGACCACCACTGCATTCTGCATTTATTTGGTACTCTGTAAGTTATAAATTCCTCCTGAAATGCACATATGTATATCGTGTACCTAAATCAGTAACTACTTTCTATACAATTGGTACTCCATAGCGAAACTGTATAATTTGTAATAAGATATGCATTATTATGCATTTTATTCGTAATATTCTATTCACTGATCTGTACTGCAGTGTTTATCTTCTCCACTGGTTTCCTGTGCTATGTTCATAGCTTCCTTACTATTGTATATTGCTGTGTCTAGTCTTATTGTATGCTGTCCTACCCAGAACCTCCTTGTAAATGAGCTTGCTCAACGAAGCCTTTTCCTGGTGGAATAAATAAACTAAAACTACATTAAACTCTTGTAGAGAACCTCATGGCAGCATGCATTTTCTGCATCACTGCCTGGAAAGAAAGAGTCGCTCGTGGTGATCCTGGAGTATACAGCATTGATTCCTTACTGCAGGAGGATAAAGTGGAGTTAGTACCAGGTAAATACTGGTCCTCAGCATAACCCTTCTCTACTTCATAATTTTTTCCATTATGAGGTTTGGGTTATACACCACCTCATCATCATCCTCCTCGATGACGGGAATAGAGGACCTCGCCAGCAATGCTGGTGGTGGCTGAGTAGGTCCATTAGGTATAGTGCTGGAAGGCTGCATCAATGGGTGCTGGGAAGTGGCAGGTCTCATTGGCGTAAGTACAGGATGATCAGGTAACCCCAGCAACAGACATCATATCATTTCCAAAAATTATACCAGCACTGTTTGTGTGTCAATGATGCCCACAGTAGGGGTCATGACTGTAGTGGTTGTCGGCGGGTGAAGACCTAGTGACAACAGCATTGTACTGCCTGCTGTAGGTCAGTAGTGCCTAAGCCAAGCCCTGATCTTGATGTCTGGTCCACAGTTGGGGCACTGTGGTCATCACCTCCATAACGAACAAAGGCGCAGTCAAAGGCGTATCTTCTGGCTGCAGTGGTGACCTAAAGTGCATCACGGAGGTCTTATCTTTATCCTTTATTTAAGGTTGGCAGTGTAGCCTAGAAGTTAGGTAACAAGCTATGAATGAGCTTGGAACATGCAGCAGACAGACCTGGGTTTGATTCCCACAACCTCAACTTGCATACTGTGTGACTCTAAGCAAGTCACTGAACCTCCAGTGCTCCGGTCACCTCAGAAAACAGGCACCTGTGCCTAGCGGGTCTTACCTGGTTAACAAAGAGTTAATAAAATCCTTGTCTCAATGCTTATACTTATGGCTGCCCGACAATGATTTTCCTTGAATTTTGATGACTGTAATTCAATAGATGGAGCAGGGGCAATGCAATTTCTTCTGCATCTGTTTTTCATTACTGCCAAAGTTTTCTTTAATAAGGAATTTTTCCAGTGCCCCTTTTCTGCGTCACCTGGTAGTAGAGTTGCAGCCCTGACCAGTCTCATAGGTTTGGACATTGTGAGAGAAGCCTAAGCAACAGACAGACACTTCATATGTATCATCCTTATAAATCTTCTCTCTGCACTTGCAATACTGAAATAAGTTCACAGGCTTCTTCGGCAACATACACAAGACACAAAAATCACTAAAGTAGGGATTCTTAGCTGCCATCATTATTTTTCTAAATAGTTAACTGTCAAAAGGTCCATGTGTAGGTCCAAGAAGTATGATTGACAGCAGGGAAAAGAACTGAGCAGAGGTGGGGCCACCCATGGCGTCGTTGTGGGTGGTCCCTGGCTTCTAAAAGTCTCCGTATGGTCCTAGCGCTGATGTGGGTGTGGTTCCAAAGGTGTGACCTAATGAAAGAGATATCCTCAAAGAAGATCATGTGTTTCATGCTATTTTGGTTTTCTTATTGTCTAATCAGTCAGTGTAAGGTACTGGTGAGAGGTATTTACTCTAGGAGGTAGGTGAGTAGGTGCAGCTTCTGAGAAGGTTGTTCTGTCAGCTAACTCACTATCAGGTATTCTGGGTGGAGGCACTGAACATATACAGTACTGTGAAAACAAAACCTCCTTCACTGCTAGTGAACCCCGGAACTCAGAAGCCACTGCAACATCTTCGGCAACCCGGTGGCGGTGTAAAGCAGGGCTTGGCCCCAACACTACACCCTTACAAAATGATTTTCTTGGGTCCTGTTCTGTGATAGCCCATCTGCCTCCCTTCTCTCCTGTAATCACCTCACTTCTGTAGTCTCTCATTCTTCCTCTTTTTGGCCTCCTCACTCAGTTTCCACCCTCATGGCCAGGGCCACCGGAAAATTGCAGAAAAGTTACCCAAAATTGCGGAGCTTTTTGCAAAATTATGGGAAATTATGGAGTTCTACTATAGACCCTGAGTGCTTCACAATAAATCTTTTAATGTTTTCTGCAGCACGCATTAGTCAGCATAAACTGCTAAATGAATACACTGCCACTTGAATATGTTTATAACATAAAGAAAAGTTTATGTTCCTAAAATCAATACCAAGTTGATAGGCTATCGTAAGCGTTGCCTATCTTTCAAAATTTAAAAGCATCTGCCTCATTCAGTGCTAAATAGATTTTATAAAGTGAACCACTGCAAATCAATATTGAATAAATCCAGAAGAAATATTTTTTGTTGTTTCTGGATGTAGAATAATGAAGCCTAATCAACAGCTGTTTACAGTGCTCTGCCAGCTATTCACCCACTTTGGTACAAGAAAAAATAAGCAGATAGAGTGGTGAATAATTGAGTTTTAGTAAAATGTTGTTTAAGTGTTTAATGTTCATAATTTGCACTGCAGGTACTGTACACTATTTTTGAAATCACATATTTAAACATTAAATCTGAGGGTTATTGGGGCTGGCAGTATAGACTAGAAGTTAAATTAACAAACTGTGAATGAGCTGAGGACATCTAGCAGACCTGGGTTTGATTCCCACAACCTCCACTTGCATACTGTGTGATTCTGAGCAAGTCACTTAACCTCCTCAGTGCTCCTGGGTTGCCCCTGAAAACAGACACTTGTGCCTAGTGGGCCTTACCCAGGTACCCTGTAATTTACCTTTGTTTTACTCTGGCTGCAATGGTTTTGTTTAGTTAAAGATAAATGTTCAGACACATTTTATGTGTTTTATAAGCTTGCTTTTAGACTTTAGTCAGATTTTATTATAGTCTTTGCATGTGAGCATCTAGGTGGTAGATTGCTAAGAGTGAGATCACTGTTAGCAACTAGCTTATTCAAGTTTAAAATCAGCAGGGTCATCAAAATATCCTCAACTGTTTGAATCAGAACTAGTCTGAATGAAAGTATGCTCACAAGGAAAAATGTGCCCTACCACTTACAAAAACGTTTCATAGTTAGCACCCCATTTAAGTAAATGGGATCATTTGCACTTTTCTCCCATCTTTTGCTTGATCTATGTGGCAACAAAACGATTTCTGATAGACTGCTTCAACACAAAACAAATGTTAATGTTTAACTGTACTTATGCTTGGCCAGTGGATTTTGAAACCAAACAAGACAAGGATTCAAAAGAAAACAGTGTCACATAAACCCTTGCCCTAACTTGTACTGCGTTGTTTTTGCCAAACCCACGTCTGCATGCAAAACTGTCAATATACTGGAGAGCATTTTATTAAATATTTTAATATTTTTTACACTGTTCACTGTAAAAACTCAAAAGTGTAAGAAGTTGGGGAACGTGTCAGTTTTTGTGGAGAATGGTGAAAATTGGGGATTCTGCAAATAAATTGTGGGTGCAATTTTCCAGAGGCCCTGCTCATGGTTAGCTGAAACCTGTAACCCCTCCCCCATTTCTCTCTATCTTGATAATCTCTACCCTCCCCTCTCCTTCACTGTTAGTCCTCCCCCTTAGTCCGTTCCTCCCTCATAGCTATTAGTACCTTTTACAACCCCCCTTTCTACTCCGTTTTATCAGTCCTCTTTCCCTCTTGTTTTTTTTCCACTTGCACTTTACTTCCCTGCTCCTGCTTACTCTACCTCCACGCGCTCCCTTATTTATTTATTTTTTTAAACTCAATTTTATTGTTTTTTTTTCAGGATTCTGTCAATACACTCATACAGTTGCATACATTGAGAATAGGTGTATGTAACCCCCCTATAAATAGGAGTGCCTTCCTGGGCTGCTTAATGCCAACTGTCAGGATGGTGTCCTGTGTCTAGTAATCCTAATCGTCTGCATGGGAGTGCTCTAGTAAGCCTCCGTGCCTGTCTCTTTATGAAGGCTACTATTCTGTGTGAGAAAATTAGTCTGGACTGGGTCCGAGTGATTATTTATTTATTTATTTGCCTTTGTTAACCGGGTAAGTCACGCTAGACAGCCAAGTGCCTATTTTCAGGTGAGACCCGGGAGGGTTACAAACTAGGTTACAGAAGAAACAGTGGGGAAGTTGAGTTTACATACAATCAGGTAATGAACGAGGTTCACATCTAGATACAGGACGAGCATAACAGGGTACGGAAAGTTGAGTTTACAAACAGTCAAGTAATAACCGAGGTTTACATCAAGATACATGACAAGCTTAACAGGGCTAGAGTAGGTAGCTAACAACAATTGATACAATTTAGCATAGGATAAGTACAGTGCTAACAACAGAAGATACGATTTACCATAGGGTAGGTACACCAGAAGATACGATTTACCACAGGGTAAGTACAGTGCATAGAGATAGGTATTCCTTTTTGACAACAGAAGTAAGTGCCAGCAGGTAGGATGAGCCAGTCGGGGGGGCACCAAGGGCCTGTCCAGGTGAACTAGTAAGGCTCGTGACCAGCCAGACAGTCCGTATTTCTGTTCCATTCCGCAGTTGCTATTTAAGAGCGGGCTCTGTTATGGAAAGTGAATATTTACTGTTTACCTGCTATAATAATAATGATGGAGGGTTTGTCTAACCTGCTTTGAATTGCAACTTGAACTTCTGAGCCACCATTTTGGTTCTGGACTGCTAGTGTTGGACCAATCAAACTTCAGGGGGCCTAAAATGGAGATTGTCCCCAGAGGTCTTGTGGGATTTAAATTCTGTAGCAATTGTAGTTTTAACTCATTGTACTCAATAGCTCTGTATGAAGTCCGAACCATCCACTGATTTTCCTGATACAAAATGGCCACTCAGGGTATAATGAGTTAAGGGTTTGGCACCTAAATGGACCTGGAGGGGGAGCCCTTTCTGTGATACACAGTTCCCTTAGCCGACTGAACCCTTTGGAGCTCAGAGGATATACCGAGAACTGCCTAAAGCAGAGTGTCAGTCGAAAGTTGAAGTTTGGAGAGAAAACAGCTCGAGTCATTGAGCAGCTGCTCCCGGTAGGAGCACAGGAGAATCATCAGGAAGGCTCTGCTGGCCTACCTGTCACATCTCCAGTTGGGAGTATTGCCTTGTGTGTGAAATTTGGACTTTCTCTGATTGCTGATCGAGACCTGCCTTGGGAGAGAGAGAGAGTGTGTTATTGCTACTTGATAGTGGACCGAAGACTTGCTCCAGAAGCGATCAGCCCACCTGATGACTGAAGTGAGCCTCAAATCGAAGGTCTGTGCAGAAAAGCTACGATTAGCAAACGGACTTTATCTGAACTATAGCTAAATGAGCCAAGTGTTATAGATGTGTTGAGCGTGTTTGTGATTTGGTTCCCCACGTGAGTTCTGTCACGCCAGCTCGAGGCTTTTCAATGCTTTATCACAGACTTTATGCAAACTGTTCTTCTTGCCTGGGCTCTGCCATCTCGGCCTAGGTTGCTGCTCTTGATTAACAGACATTCTCAATGAAAGAGCAGCTCAGGGATTTGGCCCCCCTGCTCAACACCACCGAACAGGTAGCGACCACCAGGAGGTGATTTGTGTAGGCCCTGCTTCCCCTGGCAGATACCCAACCACCTTTTGAGCCTAGCCAGGTCCTCCCTGAGTTCCTTTCTCCATTCTTCCATGTCCTCTCTCCCACAGAGCTTGGAGTCATCTGCAAAAAAGCAGATTATACCTTTTATCCCATCCGATATGTCGCTAATAAAGATATTAAACAACAGCTGGCCAAGCACTGAGCCCTGCGGAACCCCACTGGTTACAGGTCTAGGCTTTGAGTGTTTGCTCCCAGCTCCCGCTCTCTGACTTCTACTATAAAGCCAGTCCCTGACCCACCCTACCAGCTTCATCCCCACTCCTATACCCTCCAGCTTACTGAGCAGCCTTTTTTGTGGCTCTAAGTCAAATGCTTTGCCCGAAACTCAGGTACAGGATATCAACTGCCTAACATCTGTCCACAGTTTTGGTGACCCAGTCGAAAAATTCTATGAGGTTTGTCTGACAGGATCTTCCCAACACAAGACACAACCCATGTTGTCTACCACAGACCTCTTACCCCAGAAAGTACACCAGCCTGTCCTTTAGTATGATCTCCATCAGTTTACCTATAATGGAGGTGAGGCTGACTGGTCTGTAGTTACCTGTTTCATCTCTGAATCCACGCTTGTGGAGAGGCACCATGTGTGCCATTCCAGTCCCCTGGGCATGTACCGTGTCTTGAGGAGACATTAAAATAGGTCTGCCAAGGGGCTAGCCAGAATTTCTGCTAGCTCCCTCAAGACTCTTGGATGCTCACCATCTGGCCCTGATGCTTTATCCATCCAAAGGGCTCTGAGGCCTTTTAAAACCCTGTCCTCTGGGATAGACTCCTCCATTTCTCCCGAACCCCTTTCCACACACCAATTTTCCTCTGTGGCACTGGTCTGTCCTTTTCTCTCATGAAGACTGAGCTGAAGTATTCATTTAGCACTTTTGCTTGCTCCACACTACTCTCAGATGATTCCCCCCTCGCTTTAATTTAACTATGCAATTCTACCTATCCCCTTCTTTTTTTTATTTATATTTTTGATTCCGGCATCCCCTAACCCCGTGAATGGGCCCACCATGCTTTCTCGAGGATGCCCCCCTAGAGTGGGGCCGGGCGGTGGAACTAACGTGGCCAGAGGGAGGCACTGGAGTTGACTCATCAGCAGAGGCTGGCATTTTCTTGTTGTAGTTCTCAAGGGGGATGTGCAATGACAGCCATGTCCTCCCGCCCCTGTGTGTGCTGGCACCAAACACTTGTGGTACCCCTGGCCTCCGCTGGGGTCCATAATGCATCGGACACTCTCCCCACCTCCCCAGAGTAGGAGAGCAGTCCAGTGGATGCTCCATCCTGCTCCCCCTGGCCAGCCCTCCGACTTCCGGATCCATTCTCGAACCCGGGTCGTCGGCGTTGCAGACGGCAGCCATGCCTCTGCGCCAGCAGGCAGGCTTTCCTATTATTTTTTTCCCTTACAAATCTAAAGAAGTCCTTTTCCCCTGCCCTTAAACCCCTCGGCCAGTTGTAATTCTTTGCTTACTTTTGCTTTTGCCACCCTGACAACTCTACCTGCTTCCCTTGACTTCCCCAAGTAAGCCTCCCTGTCTGCATCCTTCAGGGTACTTTTATACTTGTGACAGGCTGCTCTCTTTTCCCTCACTCTAGCTGCCACCTCCCTGCTGAACCAGCTAGGTTTTTTAAGCCAGGTTTTCTTGCTTTGGATCTTGGTACATATTTTAGTGGCCTCAATGAGACCCATCCTAATAGTGGACTACTTCTGCTCCACCCCCATCTCTGGCCTGATCATGGCAAGATGCTCCTTCAGGATATCATCTATCCTCCCAAAGTCAGCCCTCCTGAAGTCCACCACCTTAGTTTTTGTCCTTTTTATTTCCTGTCCCAGATCTAAATAGTACCACACTGCTCTGTGGTCATTGCCCACTAGAAGGTCTTCTACCTTTACTTCCTGGACATGGTCTCCATTGGTCAGTACCAGATCCAGTATAGCACCATCTCCAGTGGGATCACTGACCCCATGCACCAGGAAACCATCCTGAAAGGCTTCAGGATAGTCTGTTCTCTGAAGCAGGAGGTCACTGGGATCCTCCAGTTAACTCAGGAAGACTGATATCCCAGTGATGACTACCTTACCCTACTTGCCCTGTGACCTAATCTGCTCCCCTAGTTCACCGTCTATTGCTTCTCCTGGGAAGGTGGTCTGTATACCACTCCCATTCTAACCTTTGTCACCTTGGCTGACTCAAGCTGATCCCACAGTGCTTCGGTTTACTGTCAACCACTAGCTCCCTGCTACATGTAATTGCCTAGCTCACATATAAAGCCATTCCCCCTTCCCTCCCCGACTCCTTGTCCTTTCTGTAGATCTTATATTCTGGAATCACAAGGTCCCATTCATGATGATTGGTGTCCCATGTCAACCAACAGTACCTGCAGGTCCACCATCTTGTTTGCCAAGCTTCTTGCATTTAAGAATACTACCCGCCGTCTTGCCTTCTGTACCCTACTGCTACTGCCTGATCCACTCTGTCCCCCCTCATTCCTCCCCCCTCCCTCCTGCCTGTTTCCACATGCTCCCTTCCATTTCCTGCTTTGGGGCGTTCAGCCTCCCATTTTAGGTGTCTACTGATGCAGCACCCCGTCCCCAGCTTTAGTTTAAATTTAGCTTTGTTGCCATGAAGTCATCCAGCTTTTTCTTTAAGACCGTGGTTCCCTCCCTGTTTAAATGTAGCCTGTCTGGTGCAAGGTCCTTGTTGTGCCATGTTCTACCCCAGCCCACTATCAGCCTGTATCCACTTGATTCCACCACCCCTCATCCAATTGTTAAATTCCTCTATCCTCTGCATTCTTGCAGTACTGACCCTGGGGTACCTCCGAAAAAGCTACGGTCACTGCAGATCTTCCCTAACTCCTTAATCTCCCCTTTACAATTTCTACCTCACACTCTGCAAGGTCATTTGTACCTAGGAGAGCTATGATGTGAGTTTTTATTTGCCTTGCCAATGCATTCTGCTACATGAGGCCGACCTTCCGGTTGTCATGCCTGGCATACATGCCACCCTTCGACTAGCCCTGGCTCTGTTACTTCCCATTTCATCCCCTCAACACTGAATTACCCAAGATAAGAACCTTCCTGTACTCTGTGTCCCTCCCTTATTCCTGCCTACCGCCCCAAATCCTCTGTCACCTTAATTTCATCCTCAGGCCCCCCTTCTCTCCCTTACCAGCTTTCCTCTTTGCCTACATCTCACAGTAGCTGACACTCTCTTTGGCCTGCTTTCCAACCCCCAGTTCCCCACCCAAGCTCCCCCCCCCCCACAGGCCCCCTTCTCCGATACCATCCACCCCTTTCCTGCTTCTTGCCCTCATGTGTCGCCTCTCCTCCAGGACCCTCTTCCTCCATCTTCCTCACCATCCCTATCACCTGCCCCCATGAGGCCTTCCCTCATCTCCCCTTTGCACCTCCTCTTCATCCGTTCCCTCCTCCCTGGCCTCCTCTTCCCCAAGACCCTGCATTTGATCCCTGTGCCCTCCCCTTCTCCACCCACCCCTCCTACCTCTTTAACATCCTGATCTGCCAGAACTGCATATTTTTTTGAAGAGAGTCCCCCTTTAACAGGGTATACCTCTGTTTCCCCACTCTGGTCTGGTCCTCTCCCACCTTGCGCCTGATCTTTAACCCGGCTACCCCTCCCCACCACCACTTGCCAATCATCCCTTTCCGATTTAGAATGAGACGTCCTTAGTCTCCTTCCCGCTGACCTTCCATGCCTGTCTTCTATGATGCCCGGAGTCACCCTTCCCTGTTGCACTATCTTTTGTCTATCCCACCGGTCTCCCCTTCCCTCACCTGCTACCTGCTATATTAGCCACATAATCTCCTCCCTAATTTGCCAAATGCTTCTGCAAACTGGACCACCCCTGCTCTCCAGATTACTACCAGACATACTGCTGCTTGGCATCCATTGCAGCTAATTACTTTCCCCTTATCCCCTTGCCCCCAATATTCCCCCCCCCCTTCAAGTCTCCCAGCTGCCCTGCTGTCTCTGTCAGCTCCTAGGTTCCCGCTTTTTTTTTGGTAGCTTACCTGCTCTGCCAGGAATCTGAAGAACCTCCCCCCACAGTCTTTCTGTCTGAAACTCTCCCACTCAGTAAACAAATAAATCAGCTTTTATCCTTCCAAATGGAACACAGTCCAGCGGACAAGAATTTCATCTTTTGCCCATGACCATTGCACCATACATTAGCCCATCTCACACAATTCATGTGACTTTATGCCCATAAAACAGCCATCTTCACAGAAAAAATGAATATTTTTGAAAACTCCACTTATCTGACTTGATGTTCAGCCCTGCATTTTTGCTCCCACAGGTACTCCTCCTGATCTCCACTTTAGCTGCCCTGCCTTTTGACGTCAGTCTCCGGAGAACTTACTCGCCTATAGGGTGGGTGGGGAGTGGGAGGGAGGACCAAAAGACACTGTTCCAGCATCTGAGCTGTGGCTCCTGCGGCTCACTGCTCCATGGTGCAGGGGGAGGACAAGCAAGACACAAAGAAACTATCAGTGTCTGCCCTCCGACCCTGGATGCTGGCCACGGCTCTCTGAAAGGGTTTAACTGATCCCCAGTATTTAAGGCGCCTGTGACAGTTCAAATTTAGCACCTAAAACTCAGCCCTTGCTAATTGGCTGGATTTAGTTGTACGGATTAATTTTGTACACTGATTTTTTTTTTTTGTCTAAACTTTATCCAGTCCTGTTCTGCTTTAGAAGATCTGGCTTTGGCCCATAATAGAACCCTGTCCTTCAGTGCTTGTTTAATTTCCCTAGTGAACCAGGAGGAGTTTGTTTTCCTGGTTCTATGTGTTATATGAGGGGCAAGCTGGTTTATAACTCCTGTGACCTGCTGAATGAAGAATTCATTTTTTATTAACTAGGTAAGTACACCAGACAATTCAGGGTCCCAATTAACTTTAGCAATCACCAATCAGCAGGACTAGTGACTGGGAAAATCCACTGGGCCCACGGGATTTTCTGCTACCTATGCTCACTAAAATGCTACCTTTTCCAATACATGCTAGGGCTAGTAAAGGAAAATATCTACTAGCCTGATACAAAATCTACAAGCATTTGGCTAATGGTTCAGTGCCAGATTTGACCCTGCAACTATATGCCCATTTTCAGGTATGACCAGAGACAGTACAATAGAAGGCACAATAAGATAGTGAACAGTACAGATACAATGCAATCGCAACTGGAAGACAGAATCACAAGGTAGAACAACTACCATTAAAGCAGAAAGCAGTTCAATAAGGTTAACAGTAGCTGTAAGATAGTAAAGCGATGGAGACAGAACAGTTTAAGCTTACATATAACTACAAAGAGCTGCAGGAGGATGCACCTAAGTGGCCATCAGGACTAGAGAGGAGGAGACGAGGAGACCTAAACTGTCCCTGGGAGGGACACAAGTTGCCCACTGGGGAGCAGCAAGTTAAACAAGGAGGTCAGGTGACTTGCTCAAGGTTATACAGCACACAAGTGGTGTTTGTGGGATTCAAAACCTGGCCTTCTGGGTCTCACGGTTCACATCTCTATGCTTTAACCAATTGGCTATACTGTCTCCTCATTACATATGGTATACTGTGAGTCAGACTCTTTCATATCCCGCACGTATAGTACTGTGCTTGTTCCCACATGTTAGTCATTATGGAAATGTATCTCATAAATATTAGGATAAAAGTCTTGGACACTACTGTGCTTTTTTATCAGGAACAAATGTACAATTCTGTGCAGGCTGAAGACAATAGTGGGAGCACTGACTTGACCATAGGCAGCACTCTAGAGGGGCAGTAATTGTTCTTGTTTTCACTGTAATCTTATTTACAGTGCAGGACAAATACATATAAGAGCATATGCCTTACTTACAAACAGCAGACCCTGTATCAAAATCCGGAGCCCAAAACCAAATCTGCATTGAGCTTAGCAAAGTTAAACTAAAGCTCCTCGAGTGTTGCATGACTCTAATGTGCTGTCTCTCTGTTATAAGGGGGTGTTACTGGACATCACTACTTTGTTTCCCCCAGCAGTTGGTTCAAGGGAAATAATTGGCATTGGTTTCTATGGGGACCCACTCATGGAAGAGGGGCAGTCTCAGCAAAGCACCCCCCCCCCAAAAAAAAAAAGCAAAGGTGCGCAATGTAGGGATGTTTTTTAGGGAAAACAATTGAGGATAAAAAATAAAAGAGTGGTAACACGTTTGAAAAGCACAATCCTAATGATGCAGGCTATAAAAAGGATCAGCGAAGGCAAGATGAAAACAATTAAGCCAGCCCGCACTGCTTCTTGGGGGACGACGTTTGACATAACAGCAGTTGAGAAGTTGCAGAAAATATTAATGTACCCTTTGAACTTTGTTTCTGAGGACAGAGGTCACAGTCATACAGTTTCACCATGTGTTTGTTTATGCATAACCACCTAAGGCATATATGAAATTTGAAAGTAATCAAGTTAGAAAATGCTGGAAATTATTAATCTTTTGACCCGTGATTCCAAGGTCAGGCGCTGCAATCACTCAGTGTCACCATCTATTACCTAGATGTAGCTGAAATACAGGTTTGTCTGTCTGTCTATCGCTTTTTAGGAAGGTCAGGTCTAGGACCTAAATGCAGACAGGCATATGTAATGATACAAAACATCCTCCACCTGGTTTTAAAGGTAAGGGGGAAAAAAACAAGGAGTTGCGATGTTTCAAATTTACTATATATTGAAACAAAACAACCATGGTAACAAACACCAACCATATTATTCTGCAGCCAGAACTACATACCCTACATCTGCACAATTGTTAAGTAAATTGGTGCCTAGCGTAATGCAATGTAATTTTTGCAGTCTTTCTGTTTACAGAAAAGGAACCGGTCTTGAGCGAAAAGAACAGGCAATTTTGTTTCCAGCTTTACTGTGTCACAGAGGGCATCATTTCCAAGCTGAGGTCTGTAGCCTACGCTCGAGAAAACGAAGGCAACAAAACTGTGGAGCACTTATAAATCAAGCCTGTGATTGTCACAGCACTGCTCAGTATGACGCTGCAGGCCAACATGGTCTATTAGGCAGGTATAACTGATATTAGGGCCTGAAGTAAGGGGGACTGGATAGTGGAAAACCTGACACAACTACTGAATTTGACATTTCAGATGATATTTGGATATCCTAGTCCAAAATCCAAAATTCTGTTCTAATGTTAAACAATATGCAGACTAAGATGAGCCTGACAACTGCTCCTCCATGGGACCCTACTGTGGCAAAGAATGTATACTTATAATTTGGGGGCATTGGATGTGGAGGGAGGTTGGGTGCTACAAGGGGTGTAGGCAGGGGGTTATCATATTAACTTAGGGGTCGGAGTAGTTGACAGGATTGGGGGAGGTGGGTTCTTCATGATTTTGCATGTGTTGAGCAGCCTTATAATTAAAACAATAAACTTCAAAGGGGGCTGGGGGCATGGTTCCACAGAATGTGCAGGGTGGGGACTATCATGCAAAGTTGGGGGTGGTAGTTGACAGTGTGAGGGGTGAATGGTTCATAATTTGGCAAAGGGGGTTGAGATTTATTTATAATGCAGCAGCCTTAAAATTAAAACAACAATTGCAGAGGGGCTTGGGGTAGTGGTTGAGTGATACAGGGTGGATAGGGTGCTGGTTTATCAAATGCTACAACAGTCGGGGGCACTGATAGATAGGGAGATGGAATTTTAAACAGGAGATCTGAATTTCGGACTGGATGTCAGATTTTAGTATCCAAATCCAATATGGAATCCTAATAATAAGGATTTAGGATTTTCTCGACTATATCCAAAATCCTAAATTTGGGCCGAATCTGAGATATCTACTTATAAAACAGGTATCCAAGCACTCCTAGTCTGAAGTACTTTCTCAGCCATAGGACCAGTTTTATTTTCTTGATCTACTTTAATCTTAGTTTTATAGATTGTAAATATGGCCAGAGGAATAATAAAAACAATAGCACGAGGCTTTGAGGCTTACCCCTATATCAGTAGAGATGGAACAGGGGAGTGTTCATGCAGGGTTGTTCATAATCAGGGATCCTGGTTTTCCATTTTTACCAGTAACACCAGTAAAAAAATCACAGAATCCTGCTTGGTTTGTAGATTTTGAATTCTCCTACCGGTGCCTCACGGAAATTGCACAGAATCCCCAAGACTTCAGCATCTTTTCTTTTTTTTTTATTTTCTCTTTCTATGCCCCCTTCCCACCACATCAGCCTCCACTTTTCAGAGAGCCCTAGGCTGATTATCCCCTAGCTTCACCCCAGGCAATGCCTGGGAGCTCCCGTGGGCCTGCCCCCATCCTGCCTCGGTTGTACCCCCTGGGTGGGGAGAGAGGTATCCCCAGGTCATCCCCTCTGCAGTCTCTTAGTACACATGAGGCAGTCCAGTCGGTACCCCATGGAGCCTGGTTATGAAGTCTGAGGCAGCCAGGACCCTTCTACCGGTGGCTGACACAGTGCGGTTTTTCCTGGTTTTCTGGTCCCTGCCCCTGAGAGCACCGGCATTCAAGGGGATCCAAGGAGGTGGGGCACATGGAGATATGCCACCATTTCAGATCCTGGCCAGCATCCTCCCCTCCGCTCATTCTGCAGCCCACTGCATCACCACCTGCGCGGTCACCCAGGTGGCAATAAAGTAAGCGGGACCCACAACCCACCCTCCTGGAAGAGGAGAGCAGCCCCTGGGTGCCTCGATTCTCCTTCCAGCCAGCCCTCCAGCAACCAGAGTTCACTCCGATCCCAGGTCACTATTGTCGCAAGGGGTAGCACTACTGCTTTGCGGCGGGTGGGCACAGATTTTCTGCATCTTAAAATAAATGCTGCTCTGGAACCTTAAATATGTACAGTATATTTACAGGGAGCCAGACAGACAGACAGACAGGGATACTAACACATGAATAGAAATTACCCGTCACACAAAAAATCTGTCATGTACAGTCAAGCCCTTCAGTATCATCGCATATCTGTTCAAATAAGGAAGACAGAGATACACATTTGGCTGTGTTGAAAAACACCTTTATGGAGCAGGGACACTCTTCCAGAGAAATTGACAGAGCAGTAGAATGTGCAACACAGGCACCTAGAGAGCAACTTCTTCAGTATAAGGAAAGGACCACTACCAACAGAATACCCTTAATAGTCACATATCATCCTGACCTTGAACTTCTATGTTAAATTATTAAGGACCTCCACCCTATATTCAGTGAGGATGAGACCCTAAATTTCATTTTTCAAGAACTGGCACTGCTATCTTTTAAACAACCACCTAATCTAGCCAGCCTGATTGTTAGGAGTAAACCTGCACCAGAACAGGGTCCCATGACATTAAATGGTACACGACCCTGTAATCAACCCAGATGTAGGACTTGTGAGCTCATTTCCACTTTGGATTGTGTGGATACATCATAAAACAGACTATTCAGGATACAAGGGAATTATCCATCCTAGTCCCCTTACTCTTCAGCATCTTTGTAAACAACCTTCCTGCTGCCTGCCATGACTGCATTCTACTGTATGCAGATGATGCTGTCATTTTCTCGAGCCACTCCATTCCCCATCTCCCACAGAAGCAACTACAGCGGGTTTCTCGAAGTTGAAACCCTGGTTCGGTCACACAAGCTCTTCCTAAACTACTCTAAAACAAAAACAATGCTGTTTCATGGAACTCACAACAAACACAAACTCTGACAACTACAAATCTACAAAAGCGGGGGCGCGTCACTCGAACAGGTTTAACAGTTCAATTTCCTGGAGATGACCCTTGACTGCCCTCTATCATACTCCATGGCATGCATATGCATAACATTGCTAAAGCAGTTAACACTCGCATAGGTCTGCTCTATAGACACAGACACTGCTTGACTTCTGATGCCGTAAAACTTGCTAGCCAAAGCTCAATTACCTCATTAATTGACTATGGTCTTGTAGTTTATGGATCAGCTACTGACACTGCCTTCCAGCGAATAGCCCTTGCCCTAAACAAGGCTTGCCGGCTCCTCTCCTCAGCAGATCAACTCACTCACACTTGTAAAATCTATGAGCATGCAAACTGACTACAGCTTCAGGGCAGACTAAAGTACCAGACCTGCATACTTGCCAAGAAGTCTTTGCTAGGCCTCCTTCTCCCTGGGGTTCAGTCTATACTCTTCCCTCACTGTGCCACTTGCCCCACCAGGAGTTCTGAAACTCTAGCCTTCTCTGTTCCACGCTGCCATACCTCACAAGGACAGCACTCCTACAAAGTTAGAGCTTCTAAGTGGTTCAACATGCTCCCTGTGGATATCACCAACACAGCGAATATCAGCTCCTTTAAGCACAAATTACGACAGCATTTGGTGGCTGGTGCCCTCTGTGACTGCTTCACTTAAATTCCCTGCCTGCATTCTGATCTCCCTTTACTGATGCACTCCCCCACACCCCTCTCCCTTCGTGTATCTTCTTCCAGTTTCTCCTGCCAGCCTCCTTAGCCTCCGTCTTATTTCTCTCTCTCCCCTTGTCCTCTTTACTCCCTCCTCTTTCACCTGCCCCCACCCTTTCTATTTACCTCCTCACATTCTCACCCTACCCCTCTCCCCTCCTCTCACTTTCCACCTACCTCTCTTACCCCACCCCCCAATGATCCTGCCTGTCCCCTGTTACTGTGTCACCTCCCTTAGCTTCCTCTTCTTACCTCATACAATTGTTATTAACATTTATTTTCATATGTAATCCGACCCAGACACTCCTTGTATACTGTCTGGTGTATTGTATAAGTGCTTGCCTACTTTTTGATCCTGTTAATAGGGTTTTCGGTAACTCATGTGCTGATGTCAATGTAAATGCCTTACCTGATATTAATATGACCGTCCTGTCCAAACAAAGCCTTTGGCAGCTTATGTATTTGTGCATAACTGTAACTGTTAAATGTCAGTAATTTGCTTGTTTTGTCCCAACTTGTGCATTGTCCATGACGTGGAACCTTTGTAAAAGAGCACTTTGTGCTCAAAAGTGTTATCCAAAATCTTAATAAATAAATAAAAATAAATAAATACCTGTACATCATGTAATGTTTATTTCATTCAATGCAAGACATGTCCACAAACAGGGTATGTTGGAGAGACAAGCCAACCTCTCTGCACTAGAATGAACACACACAGCCATACCATTAATATGAAGATGACTGACAAACCAGTGGGGGAGTCACTTCTTTCAGAATGACCACTCTATCTCAGATATGTCAGTAATGCTCTTAGAAGGACATTTAAAAAATACCCGGAGATGGGTTTTTGAGATTACGCTTATTTTACTTCTCAATATGGTAGCAGATGGCATGCGTACTGATTTGGGTTTCATGACACATTACCCCACTTAAACTTACACAGACTTTTACTTCATAGGACGGACATTTCATAGGATTTCATTGTGTAGTTATAGTTTTAATTTTCATGGAGTCCTTTTTAACTGGTTATCAACACGTTAGTTTCTCACCAAATATGCATGTGTGTGTGAGGGGGAGGTTGGGTTGTCTTAGGTGAGTGTGTATGGGGGAGTTTAGTGTGTGTGTGGGGGAGTAACTTGTGTGTGTTTTGGGGGGTTGGAGGATGGTGTTTTTGTGGGGAGGGGGCTGTGTGTGAGGGAAGGGTTTGCTAACATATTTAGGTAGGCTTACATTCAGGTACATGTCATAATTATGCTACAGGGTGTTAGGACTCTTGGCTCACATACATAGGGAATATACACTTTTGCCAATAATTCCAGTCAGAGATTTTTCAGTCATAGATCTTTTGCCTACCGTGCCCCTACCTGGTACAATGCCCTGAACCTGCCCTCTCTATCCTCCACGACATTGGGAGCTTTCAAATCCATACTATACGCTCACCTCACAGGCTCCAGCTCCTGTGACTGCTTTGACTAAAGTCTCATTCCCTCTTAGTGCACTTACTTTTTGTTTCACTCATCCACCATGGTCTCCTCCTTGACAAAGACAACCCGAGTACCACTAACCTGGTTCTGTTTGCTTCTAAACCTCTTATTTCTCCTCTCTTCCCCTCAAGCTCTCAATCCTTGTTCCTTGCCCTTGACACTGCCTCTGGGTTCCTTTTTCTTTTCGATATAAATGTTACTGTTTAAGTTGTGGCCTTGTTAAATGACTACTGATTGTTTGTAACACTGTCTACTATGTTTTTGTACTTAATGACGAGGAACCTTTGTAAAAGAGCCTTGGCTCAAAGGTATTAATTCCTAGAACAATAAACTAAACTAAACACTTCTTTTCTGGTTATCTTTTCTGGGGGGGAAGGAGTTTAATTCCATTGGGGTTTTATTCAGATTCTTAAGACTGCTTCTGTTCATATAGTTAATTTATTATATACTGACTCAATACTGAACTCTCAACATTTTAATATGCATGAAGAAAAAATTACTCACCTTAGTAATGTTGTTTCTTCTAATGGAGTCTTGCTATATTATAGACATTAGCAGTTTGATCCAGCTCTAGAACTGCCCGGAGTGAAATGGTTAAAACCATTCCAAAATAGAATTTTGGCGAGAGCAGCTCTATCTGTGTCATTTCAAACTTGAACTGTCAGATCTTTACAGAGCCAAACTCACTAAGGTCTGTGTGGAAGCTGTAACCTACACTAGCCAAATGGCTACCTAAATAATAACAACCATTGATGGTCCCAACACCCAAGACTCAAGTCAGGGGACCAGAAATACTAACACCATTCTAATAATATGAAAATGGAACATAAGTATAATAAAACACACACTGCAGCGTGCACATACACACCCCAAAGTCCCAAAGGGACAAAATGCTAAAAGAACATAAAGTAGTGCCCACACTAAGTTGCCCGCACCCCACCAAGTAGAGGTTCTGAGAGGGGCAGGTTGGGGGGGAGGTCTATAATATAGCAAGACTCCATTAGAAGAAACAACATTACTAAGGTGAGTAATTTTTTCTTCAAACAACATGAAGTCTTGCTATATTATAGACATTAGCAGAATACACAGCAGTACCTCCATGGAGGAGGGGCAGAACCTACTTAGGGAATAGGCTCTGAAGAACAGCTGTTCCAAACCGAGCATCTCTCCTGGCCTGGACATCCAGGGAGTAATGCTTGGTAAAAGTGTGTACCGTTTTCCAAGTAGCAGCCTGGCAAATCTCTAATAAAGGGATATCTCTGGCAGCAGCTAGAGACACAGCTGTACCCCTGGTAGAATGAGCCCTCAAACCGGGGGGGGGCTCTGCCCACTTTCTGATAACAAAATTGGATACAAGAGACAATCCACCTGGCTATTGATCTCTTAGTGGCAGGTTTGCCTTTCCCAACTTCACCATAGGTAAGGAAAAGTTGGAGGGATTCGAACCTGTGACCTTTGGACGCTCTATATAATAACTAAGAGCTCTCTTAACATCCAGGTCTGTGCAACCTCCTCTCACCGAAGAGGAGTGATCAGTGAAAATACTGGAAGGAGATAGATTGATTAAGATGGAAATCTGAAACCACCTTAGGCAAAACTTCCTATTAGTCCTAAGGACTACCTTTCCCTGTGGAAAGAAATAAAGTCAGTCTCCACTGACAAGGCTTGCAATTCACTTATCGTCTGGCAGAAGTGATAGCCACTAGAAACAGTTTTCCAAGTTAGGTACTTAAGCTCTGCAGAAGACAGAGGTTCAAAGGGGGTTGCATTAACTGGGCAAAGCAAACATTAAGGTCCAAGCAGGGCCGGTTCCTGAAAGGAGGATTAGTATGGGTAATCCCTTAAAAACTTGGAAAACACAGGATGAGAGGAAAGAGGGGATGACTTTCCTGCTGACACAAAAGCAGACACAGCTGCCAAATGAACTCTCAGGGTAGCTGGTCTGAGACCCAAAATTAAGATGTACCATGTAATCTAACAAAATGGGCAATTCAGCAGATTCTGGGGAAATATTTTTCCAAACACCAAATGGAAAACCTTTCCATTTAGAACTATAAGTAGTCCTAGTGGAAGGCTTTCTGGAAGCCTTTAGGATCTCAAGAACACCCTGAGAGAGGTGTAAATCAGCAAACTCTAACTCCTCAAGAGCCAGGCCTTGAGGTTGAGGGATTTGAGGTCCGGATACCAAACCCTTCCTGGGCACAAGTCAACAGATTGTGATTCCTGGGAGGCACAGGGGAAGATGGACTGTCAGAGACAGAAGGAGTGGGTACCAGGGCTGCCTGGCCTAATCCGGAGCAATCAGAATCACCCTGCAAGGCTGAGATCTGATTTGACTAGTACTTTGAATAGGAGAGGAAGGGGGAAGCATAGAGGAACTTCCCTCCCAATCCAGAAGAAGGGCATCCAGGGAACTGAGCCCAGCACTGGAGGCCTGCAACAGAACAGAGGAAGTTTGTGATTGTCTGGGGCTGCAAAAGATCTATCTGAGGATGCCCACCTGGCAAAAACTATCCCCAGCACTGAGGATCCAGGGACCATTCGTGTGGCCCTGGGAAATCCTGCTGAGGGCATCCGCTAGGACATTGTCCTTCCTGGAAGATGAACTGCTATGAGGGAAGTGTTCAGGGAATAGGCCAGAGACCACAACTTCATTGCCTCGTGCACAAGGTCAAGACCGAGTGGCCCCCCTGTTTGTTGATGTACCACATTGTTGTGGTGTTGTCTGTTCTGACTTGTATCACCTTGTCGTGGACAGATGCAGAAAAGCTTGAAGAGCTAAAAGACAGCTCTGAGTTCCAGCAAATTGATGTGGAGCAGAGATTCCTGGGGACCAAACTCCTGAGTGGAAAGGTCGCCATGGGCTCCCCAACCCAGAAGGAAGCATCTGTAGAGAGTCAAGTCGGAGAAGGGAAATGAAGGGACCCCGCTCTTAAATTGCTCTGATCCTGCCACCACTGGAGAGCTAGGATCAAGGTCGAGTCACTGGGACCAACTTGGAAGGGGTCTCTTCTCTGAGACAAAAGGTTCTCAAGTGAAACTGAATGTCTCTCATCTGAAATCTGGCTCCTGCACAACAGCTGTGGATGCAGCCATGTGCCCCAGGAGCTGCAGAAAGTGTCTTGCTGGTGAGAGACCTGCAGAGTGAAGGAAGAGGCCAGAGCCACTAAATTCCTTACCCTTTCTGGGGAAGAAAGGCTCTGGCTAGCTTGTGTCAATCTGCCCTATAAAGGTGAGTACCTGGACTGGTTCCAGAACCGACTTTGGTAGGTTTAGCAGAAAACCCAGGAGGTGAGAAGCTGCTGGGTGACCTGCAGGTGAGATTTACCTGTTCTGGGACTGGCCTACAATGAGCCAGTCGTCTAGATAGGGAAAAACAGCAATCCTCTGCCTCCTTAAGTGGGCCACTGCTAGACACTTTGTGAATACCCTTGGAGCAGAGGTAAGCGAAGGGCATTGCTCTGAACTGGTAATGACCTGAGGGCAGTTGAATCTGAGGTACTTTCGATGGGATCTTCTGATTAGGACATGGAAATAGGCATCCTTGAGGTCCAGGGAGGCTAGCCAGTCCCTGGCCTTAGGAAAGGTAAAATCATTGCCAGAGTTACCATTTTGAACTTTGGTTTCAAAAGATGCTTGTTCAGATATCTGAGATCTAAGATGGGCCGCCATTCTCCTGTCTTTTGGGGTAAGGAAGTATCTGGAATACAGACCCCTGCCCTGATACAGGGGAAGGACCCTTTCTACTGCTCTGAGAGCTAACAGGGATGAGACCTCTGTTTCCAGAGCGAGGGTCTCTGAAGCACTTGCAGGTAGAAAAATCTGCTTCTCAACTTGGGAAACTTTTGAAGCTGAGAACCAGACCCTGGCTTACTACTTCCAGAACCCACTTGTCTGAGGTTAAAGACCCAATTCTGACTGAAGTAAGCCAGCCTGCCCCCACTGGTACAGGAGAATGGCCCTGGGCACCCCATCAGGGTGCCTGTTTCCTAGGAGCTTTAGGCTGGGGGTGGGGCAGATCTGCCCACCCTCATCTGCCCTGCCTCTGAAAAAGCCCCTCTGAGCATAGGCAGAGGAGGCCTGAGTCTGGTAGAAAGGCCTGTGAAAGGCCTACCCCTACCCCTGGGGCATGCCTTTGAGGGTGGCGTGCGCTCCTTAACCTGGGCACTCTTGTAAGTAGTCCTATATTCATCCATCTTCTTCATGTAATTCTCTGTCTGCTCTCCAAACAGAGAATTTCCCACCACAGGAAAATCCATAGCCTTAGTCTGTGATCCTGTGACAAACTAGTACACCTGAGCCAGGCCAACCTACTAAAAGCTACAGATGGGCCATGACCCTAGAGGAAACATCATTAACATCCACAGCAGCATGAAACTGAACCTTAGAGGCTTCAATGCCATCAGCAGCCACCTGTTCTAGTTCACTAGCCAGCTGGCCATGGGCCTGCTTGCCAATGCATAACAGTATCCCATCTAGATTTCTGATACCTAGCTACATAAGCCATATAATTTGCTTGCCTGAGTACCAGAGAGGCTGCCATATACTGTTTTTTGCCATGGCATCAATCTTCCTGGAATCCTTGTCAGAGGATGGAAGCCAAGGGAATATTAGCTTTATCACAGGCAGCAGCCTGAACTACCCCAACATGACTGCATTGCTGAGAAAGGAATTCTGTATCAGGGCCTGACAATGTATACCTTCTGTCCATCTTTTATCTACAGGAGGCACAGAATTAGGAGCTTTTAAAATTTTAATTGTTTGTTTCCTAAAAGACTTATGTAAAGGAATAGACAATCTCTAGACTCTGGAATATCTATCATTTCTACAAAATCAGGCTCCTCTTGCTCATCCAGCCTCTTCTAAAGGAAGCTGGAGGGTTTCAGCAACTTTTATAAAACATAAAATGAGATGGGGACTCAGACAGCATAGGGGGAGATTCTAAAGGTCTGTCTGGGGAGATGTCCGGTTCAATGGGCACACCCAGACCTTCCCAGCCACATTCATACTGTTCATAATCCTCCTCACCCTCCTCTGGTTCATAAAATTCCTCAATATCATAATCCTGAACCACTGGGACCGGATGAACCGACCTTTACCAGATAGTGGTGGTTGGACGGACCCTGAGACAGTGACTGGACAATTTGTATGGCTTTTGCTATCTCTGCAGCAGTTGGAGAAGATTTTGGACTCCAGACCTGCTGATTTTCTTGTTTTCTTTACTGGAATTGGTTCCTCAGAACCAGCTTTTCTTTTGCCTGAGGAAGTCTGGCCCTGGTCGAAGCACTCCTCTGGTTGGTTGGCACGAACGGGCTGGCCATCGGGTCAAGCGGACTTTTTGGCCTCGTTCCCTGAGCCTGCCCAATCTTTTTCCAGGGTGGCTGCAGGGAAATTTACATACCTGGCAGTCTGACTGGAGGTGGTCAAACCCCAGACAATAAGCACATGTGGTGTGTGGCAGCCTTGGCAAGACTTCCCACAAACATCACAGTGTTGAAACCCAGTGGGCCGGTTTTTCTTTTGGGTTTCTCCAGACATAATGCCAGCTAACCAAAAACTTGCCCTTTTAACGGCAATGCCAGACTGAACACCCTTATCGGTTCCTAACGTGTCCGGGTATTGAAAAAAACTTAATAAATCCGTTTTTTTAGAACCGATAAGAACCGGAACCGCACTCTAAAATAGTAACTTTAGTTTTAAATGAGTTTTAACCCACTGATCGGTTCAAACCGAACGATAACTTACAAGTTCCACACAGACAAAACCTTCATTTACTTACGGTTACCACAGATAGAGCTTGAACCGAACGGTTTTGCGGTTAAATAAAACTATTCTCGTTAAATCCAACCGAGAAAACACTTTTAAACCGAGAAATGAACCGAGCAGAAGGAGAAATCTCCGGAGCGACTGTTCACTGAGGCGGAGTAAAGAATCTGACAGTTCAAGTTTGAAATGACACAGATAGAGCTGCTCGTGCCAAAATTCTATTTTGGGATGGTTTTAACCATTTCACTCCGGGGCAGTTCTAGAGCTGGATCAAACTGCTAATGTCTATAATATAGCAAGACTTCATGTTGTTTGAACTCATTTTCTCAGTGGTCCCTGAGAGATTCATTTTTTTATTTGGTAATAATACTGACAATTGATAATATCATGTAAAACATATTCTTACAGCACTGTAGGTTTTAATGTTTATGGAGTGTGTTAACTGGTTGAGAGTATAGTTTAGAAAATATCTCCAGACAGGTTTAATTCTGTACGAATGTTTTAAACAGTTGTTCATGCAAAGTACATATTTTTTTATTTTATTCACTCTTATTTTTAAACATAAATTTCTATTGTACATTTTTTTTATCATACAATACTATCAAGTTTTAACTTGGACATTTGTGGTATTACATCTAAATGTCTTGCTTTTAATTTTGAATTTATTCTCATAACACACTCGTTCATTAATAATTTCAGTCAGAGATTTTGTCAACTTGAGTGTTCAGGTTATCTGCTGTGGATGTCATTTGACCCTGAAAAGATTCTCAGTAGCAACAACTTAATGGAATGCTGTTCATTCTATTTAAATATGTGATTTTTTTGAAATAGGTACTTTAAACCAATCAGAATTTTGTTTCTGTTTTTTCTGTATTTTTTCTGTACGATCTGGGTGTTAATAGAATGCGACTCTCTGAACAACTGTCATAAGTCTCCAAGGAAGGATTTGGTTGTTCCAAAAGCTTAACATTGTTTTCGTTCTGTAACATCTATGCTGATCCAATGAAAGGTATCAAACTATTTGCTTTTGGATATGCTGCTCTATGCATTCTTTCTGCTTTGCCACTTATAGAATCAGTAAGAACGAACCCCACACTGCTTTGTTGTAACCAGCTATGCTTCAGTTTAACCACCCATGCTTCCCTCCAACCTTTCCATCATATCAGGACTGCTCTCCATCCTGAAAGCAGTTTTCATTTATATTACACTGAATGATACAAAAATACAAGTATCAGCACACATGGACAGGGTCACTGGAAAACTGTGGAAAAGTAACTCAAAATTGCAGAGATTTTTGCAAAGATTGCTGGGAAATTGCAGGAGTTATACTGAAGACCTGAGTGCTTTACAATAAATATTTTACTGTTTTCTGCAGCATATTTAGTCTGTGTAAACTGCTAAATGAATACACTGCCACTTGAATGTGTTTTAAACTTGAAGAAAACTTCCATTCCTAAAATGAATGCGAAAAGGATAAGCTGTGTTGCCTCTTCTAAAATTTAAAAACATCTGCCTCATACACTGCTAAATAAACAGATTCTGTTTAGTGAAACACAGAAAATCAATATTAAATAAATCAAAAATAAACAAATGTTATCTTCTTTCTGGATATAGAATAATGAAGCCTGATCAAAATCTATTTAAAGTGTTCTGCCAACTATTCACCCACTTTGGTACAAGAAAATAACAAGCAGATGTAGTGGTGAATAATTCAGTTTCAGTAAAATGTTGTAAAGTGTTTGATGTTCATAATTTATACTGTAGGTACTGTACACTATTATTGGAATCACATATTAAAACATTATATCTGTTTTTTTTTTTTTTTTTTGTGGCAGGCAGTATAGCCTAGAGCAGTGGTTCTCAAATGGTGAAGACAGTCTACCAAGAGAGGCTCAAAACCGTTACAGGGAGGTCCAGTCAAGTCTGAGAATGTACAGTATTTAAATTTTAAGTTTTGAATGTTTTGTGTGAAAGGAAGAAGCAAACCAAATATGGATAATGGCAGGTGAATTTCTTTACTTATGTACAAACTGGTGACCAGGAAAGTCCCTGAGCCAAAGCTTGTTTATACTGTAGGTGTGTATTTACATATAAATTGGTGACTAAGAAGGCACACTGAGTCGAGGCTTGTTTCTACAGTAGGCATTTATATGTAAATTAGTGACTGGGAAAGGCACACTGAATCAAGGCTTGTTTCAACAGTAGGCATCGTTTATGTGCAAATTAGTGACTAGGAATGGTACACTGAGTTGAGGCTTGTTTCTACAGTAGGTATTTATATGTAAATTGGTATCTGGGAAAGGCACACTGAGCCAATGCATGTTTCAGGTATGACCTCGGTAAGGGTACAAGAAGTTGCTTAACAGGTTAAGAGGGGGGAGATATGATGTGGCTAGGTTAGTTGTTCCAGATAGAGAGGAATCAGAGTAATAAGGGTCCAAGAGTCAGAATAGTTGAGTGACAAGTATAACCTGGGGTGTGGGGCTGTGGGTGGAGAACAATAAGTCAAATAAAAAGAGAATATACTCCGTCAACATTATTAGTCCTGCTTGATTCCTAGTGTACTGTGCAAAAGTAAGGTTTGTTTTTTTTCTATGGAGGCCCAAGATTTTCCAAATTTGAGGGAAGCTTGAATCTGTTCCATGGCTTGGGGGAGGCTCACTATCACAAAGTGTGAGAACTAATGGCCTACAGTTAGAGTAACAAAAAATGAATGAACTGGGTACATCCATCAGACTTGGGTTTGATTCCCACAGCCTCCACTTGCATACTGTGTGACTCTGAGCAAGTCAGTTAACCTCCCCAGAGCTCCTGGGTCATCCCTGAAAACAGGCATTTCTGCATAGAGGGTCTTACCTGGTTTACAAAGAATATAAAAAAATACCAATATATGTTTACTGCAGCATATAGTAGTCAGCGTACCTTGTAATTTACCTGAGTTTTACTTGCGCTGCAATGATTTTGTTTAGGTACAGATAAATGTTCAGATACATTTTATAAGCTTGTTTTTATATTGTTGTCAGGTTTTTATTCTATTCTTTGAGTGTGATCATCTAGTTTATAGATTGCTAAGCACAGGATCACTGTTACCAACTAGCTTATTCAAGTTTATGATCAGCGGGGCCATCCAAAATCCTGTTGTTTGAATGAAAACTAGTCTGAATGAAAGTATGTTCACAAGGGAGAAACTGCCTTACCATAGAAACATAGAAACATAGACTTTGATGGCAGATAAGGACCGCTTGGCCCACCTAGTCTGCCCATTTCCCTACCTAGAGGATAAGCTGCAGATCCTATTTAACCAACAGCCTATTTTCCTACACCCAACAAAAATTGCCTTATGTCTGTCCTATACATTCCTGAATTCTCCACAGTTTTAGACCCCACAACCTCCTCAGGAAGGCTGTTCCATGCATCCACCACCCTCTCTATGAAAAAATACTTCCTCACATTGTCCCTGAGCCGTCCCCCCTCTATCTTCAAATTGTGTCCCCTTGTTCTTGCACATCTCTTTTTCTGAAAGATGCTACCCACTTGGATTTTGTTGATTCCACTAAGGTACTTAAACGTTTCTATCATGTCCCCCCTCTCCCTCCTTTCCTCAAGAGTATACGTATTAAGCTCTACTTACAAAAAAAGGCTTTGTAGTTAGCACCCCATTTAGGTGAATGGGGCAATTTGCACCTTTTCTCCCACCTGCTGTTTCAGTCTCTGTGGCAATAAAAAGTTTTCTGATAGACTACTTCAACACAAATCAAATGTTAAGTGTTTAAGCTGTACTTATGCTTGGCCAGTGGATTTTGAAACAAACCAGATAAGGATTCAGAAGGAAGCAGGATAACATAAAACCCTTCCCCACCTTGCACTCGTGCCGGTCATAATGTCATACACTTAATAGTGTATGGCATTGTCTACGAACCGGACCATAAGCTCCTCCGTGGGGGTCAGTGCAGGTCCCCCATAATGGGGGGTGGGGTCAGAAACTCCACAGCACAAAATAAATGAAGAAATCGCGCCAATGCGATTAAGTCATATGGCATTCTGCCGTGTGACATTTTGACCCGTGTCCCTTGCACTGCATTGTTTCAACTAAACCAAGTCTGCATGCAAAACTTGTCAATATTTTTGAGGTATTGTATTGAAAATGTTAACATTTTTACACAGTTCAAAGTAAAACTTGTGGATACAGTTGCAGTTAATTAGAAATGACCACACCAAGGGTATCAGTGCCACAGACAATTAAAATAGTAAAGCAAAGTAAACAAGGGTGTCCAGCACCTGGTAAGGCTGTAGTGTACAAAAGTACTTGTCTACACAAATGAAAGGTCCAGGATGTGAGATACAAGTGCTCATCTCTTTATTCTGTGTAAATAGCTGCAATAAATACAGGTTAAAAGCGTTGAGTCCATTCCAAAATATTCAGCAGGCTTCACACACAACAAACATTTTGGGCCCACTCCCAATGACGTCAGCATGTCCTGGTCACCTGATGAGTTCTCACGTATGCTTTCTCAAATGATACAGTTTTTCAGTGGCACTGCACGTGGAGAATTGGACTAGGTAGCGGGGTGGCAGTGTCAGGTGTTCAGTTTAACTGCTCTTGCATCTAACCCTTCATTCCCTCAGCTGATGTGAATGCTTGCCAACCTGAAAGTAATGTTTTATGTAGAAAGCATATGTCTAAACAATTTTTCACACTAGATGATTTAAAAACAGCAACATAAAAAGCTAAGTCTAGTTGGGCTGGGCAGTATGGGCAGGAGTGTCAGGTTTAAAGTTTAACTGCTGTGCATCTATCCCTTTGATCAGCTGATGCAACTGCTCTCATTGCATGATTAAAACCCCCAAAACCTTAGTATCAGCACACTTGGAGAATCAGGCAGGGGGTGGGGAAGTGTTCAGTTGAGTATACGAACATATGAAAATGCCAGCAGAAGCAGGCCTTAGTCTATTGAGTCTGCTCGATTGTGCAGCTAGCCCCTCAGCTTGCAGCTGCCCCACCCACCCCTCTTCATCATAACCCCCCTACCATGTCCCAACCCCTCTTAAAGCCACCCACCATTCTACAGGACACCACCCCCTCAGGCAGAACATTCCACCTGTCCACCACCCTTTCCATGAAAAAAAGCCTCCTGATTTCCCTCCTGAATCTTCCCCTCCAACCTCAACTGATGCCCTCAGATCCCTCCCTCTTCTAAACTGGAATATCCCTTCTGTATTAACCTTATTTATCCCCTTGGGGTATTTAAATGTCTCAATCCTATCCCTCCTCTACTCCAGAAAATACATGTTCAGCTCTGCTAATCTCTCCTCATAGGACTTCCCCTCAAATCCCTGGATCATCTTTGTCACCCTATGCTGCACCCCCTCCAACAACTTGATGTCCTTCTTCAGGAATGGGCACCAGTACTGCATGAAGTACTCCAGGTGAGGCCTGACCAGAGACCTGTACAGGGGAAGGGATCACCTCCCTATTCCTGGAGGAGATTCCTCTCGTTATACACCCTAGCATTCTATTGGCCTTTGCTGCCACCTTCCTGCACTGAGCTGAGTTTTTCTTGCTGCCCATTATAGTCACTTCCAGATCCTTTTCTTCTTCGTTACTTTCCAGCTGTACCCCTCCCAGCTGATAGCTCCTCCCCTGGTTCCTAGCTCTGAAGTGCAGTACCTTGCACTTTTTGGCATTGAACCCCAACTGCCACGTTACCGACCACTCCTGTAGTTTGTTCAGATCCTCCTGCAGCCCCTTCCAGACTTTGATGTCATATATCACAGCTCCCATCGTCATATCGTCCATGAACAGACTGATCCTACTTTCACCATGTGAGATATCAGCTATGAATGTCCCAAAAACACTGGTCCCAACACTGATCCCTGTGGCACCCCGCTCGTTACTTCCCTTGGTGATGAGAGCTCCCCCCACCACCACCCTCTGATGCCTTCCATTCAGTCAGCTGACGATCCAATTTACCATCTTTATTCCCACCCCTATGTATTCCAGCTTCCCCTCTAGCCTCCCATGCAGAATGGAATCAAAGGTCTTGCTGAAGTCCAAATACAGGACATCCACCGCATGGCCACTGTCCAGTTCCCTGGTCACCCAGACATAATACTCAATTAGATTTATCTGGCAGGATCTGCTGGAGACAAACACATGTTGATGATCATCCTGGAGACCATTGTCCTCCAAGAAGGTCATCAGCTGCTCCTTTAGGAATGTCTCCATGAGTTTCTCCACAATCGATGTCAGCTCAGTGACCTGTAGTTGCCCAACTCATCCCTGGGGCCAGTTTGTGAATGGGCACCATGGGCCATCCTCCAGTCCTGTGGTACCCATCCTGTGTCCAGACAGGTATTGAACAGGTCAGTCAGTGGCCCTGCCAGAATCTCTGCCAGCTCCCTGAGTAACCCTAAGGTGGATGCCATCTGGTCCCGGTGCCTTGTCCACCCTTAATGCCCTCAAATCCTTCTAGAACCCTGTCCTCCATAATCCCTATGTCCTTAACTGCATTTTTTTAAATGTATGTATCAGGGAAGTTGAACTGTTAGTCCTTGCTGACCTAGGAGTCTCAAGGGATGCTTGCTGATCTGGGTGTCTTTGTGTGGGATCAACCAGTCTGGATGGGGCTTACAACACTGTGTATTCTCCCACATTATTAATGCAGCCCCCACAACCTGCTGAACAATGCCTTTCTCAGGTCAGCAAGCAGGGCCTCTGCATCACATTCTAAACCCCACCAGCCCAGGGCAGGGGAGTCTGGATCAGCTCAGCTCACAAACCCAGATCTTCCATTTGTCAGTGTTGCAATCCACAAGCCTGTGGCACTATTTTGTTTTTAATTTTGGGAGTGTTCTTTTTTAGCTGGGCGGATGAGATGAACTGATGATTGTGTAACAGCTGGCAGGTCTCCATGTTGTTGTTGTTAGTTGTGTGCCCTAGTGAGAGGGCAGCTTTTAGTACCCTGAGTTGCTGCATAACTGGGTGTCGTTGTTACCCTACCTGCCACAGCACTATGCCAGTGTGGGAGGGTGGGGTGCTGCAACAGCACCCAAGCCAGACTGTACACTCAGAGGAGCAGAGCAGGTAAGGTGCCAGATACTGTGCGATGCCCGTGGGTAGTGTGGGGCTGCTGATGTTTAATTTTTGTTTTCCCTAAATTAGCTGAGGGTCTTAGCATCTGTACGATTTTGAATTTGCTATATGGCCCAATTGCTGTTGACACTCTACCTGCCACTGTATAATGCTACTGGGGGTGAGTGGATTGCTGCAACCACACCTAAGCCAGAAAGCACACTTAAGGACACACAGAAGTTAAGACCCTAGGGGCTGTATGATGCTGGTGAGTATAGTGGTGCTCAATTCACATCTGAGCTCATACATGAAAACTGAGAGAGAGACACCCTTTTCATGGAGATCAAGTAAAAACAAAGGCATCCACATGTTTGGGAGGTGCATGATTTTCCATTAGAAGGTCCTTCACTAATCACTTGTGGATTTTTTAGGTGAAGACACTTTATTTCAATGGAGCAAATGCAGGCAGTTAAATGACAGAATGGAAAAAAACAACGGTGGTCCACCTTGGTGGTGGTGGTTCAGATTAATTAACATCTGAGTTCTGACAAGCAAAGAGACCCAGTAATTTGTAACTTGGGCATGTGGGGTGTGGGTGTTGAAGGAAGGGGATTATACTTTTGTCACTACTGCTATCACCCCTGAGGGTGCTTCTGCTGCTGCCATCACCGCTGAGGGATGGGGCCATAAGTGAGAGACATGGTGCTACTGCTTTCACATATGAGGGCTGATCAACTCGAGATGCCAAACATACAAATCACATGCAGGAGGGAATTCCAAGTGGATGTGGCTGGAAAGGCAAAGGACAGCCTTCCAACTGCCAACTGAGGGTTGGAAGTTACAAGTATAGGGAAGGGAGGCAGACGGTAGTGTATGCTGGGAATGCCTAAGTTTGATATAGACACCCAGGCAATGGAGGTTAGGAAGGTGGACCAGCTTATATATTAGGCACATAGTAATGTACTGAAACTTAGACTCAGGAGGTGATCAGCCCAGTAATGAGTGGACTTTACAATGGTGATGACTGGGGTTGATCGCTAGTGCAAAATGTCCTATCCTAAGATAAAGCTGATTGAAGTGAGAGAGGATGGTGGCCTGGGCTGGGAGGAGTAGCAGGGCGCCATAGGAGGGGAGTGGGAGGAGTGTGGAAATCACTGTTTGTTTGCATGAGTCAGATGATAGGAGAGGACGGAGGCAATACAAGAGACCTAGCCTCTGGTTGATGTACATGCTGAACTTATCACAGAGTTTATTATTTTGAATAACTATGAGGACTGATGCACAATACTAAACAACAAAACTATTAAAATACATGGTAGCTTAAAAAAAAAAATTGTTAAACAAAGCTTACAAAACAAACACAGGTAAAAATGGATTTTAGCTTTGCAGACACCGGTAACAATACCAGTTCTTCCATTTAGCAAAATGGATTTCATCCTTTTTCAACCATGGTAAACCAGTGTCCCTGTTAATAATAGTGTTCAGAAGGGGAAGGATGGGAAGGGCACATACTGGAGGGTAGTCTCCTTGAATGCAAGAAGCCTGGGGAACAAAACAGTCTAGTTGCAGGCTCTGATGGCAGAATAGGAGGTGGACATAGCTGCCATCACTGAAACATGGGTCACTCAATACCAGGACTGGGACCTGGTGATCCTGGGGTACAGGCTATATCACAGGGATAGGGAAAGAGGGTGGGGTGGCAATCTATGTGTGAGATGGGATAAGGTGTGACGGAGAGGAGGGTAGAACAGAGGCTTTTTGGATACAATTCCAGGATTTCGAGAAACAGGACACTTAGGATGGGGGTGGTGTATAGACCACCATCTCAGGCAGAGGACTTGGACAGAGAACTAGCAGAGTAGATAAGGAGGGTTAGCGGTAAGGGTAACACCGTGATCGTGGCGGGACTTCAATCTGCCAGGGGTAGATTGGAGCACCCCTGCCACCTTGGGTGCAAAGGAGCAGGTCCTCCTTGAGGCACTCCAGGACAGCTTCTTGGTACAAATGGTAAACGAGCCAACCAGGTTAGGCAACACTCTGGACATCGTACTGTCCAGTGGGGAGTTTGTCAGAGAGCTGGGGGCGGAAGATCCACTGGCAGGGAGTGACCACCACACAATGTGTTTCTTACTCAACATGGGCAGGGAGGCTACAGGAACAGCGACAAGGTTTTTAGACTTCAGACAAGCTGACTTTGGTAGGATGGGGGAAATACTGGCCAGGCACCTAGCAGCATCCACCCACACATGGATGCTAACCAGAAATGGGAAGTTATCGAGCTACGGTTCATGGAGGCCATGAGCTCCCATACTAAGACACAAAGCAAAAAGACTTGGTCCAAACAACCAAGTTGGTTAAGCGGGGAGGTATTGGAAAAGGGGAGGGAAAAAAGGGCAGCTTTCAGAAGATTCAAGAAATCCAGTCAGAGAGAAGATAGGGAGGAGTACCTGAAGAAATCAAGAGAGGCGACCAGAGCAGTCAGAGCAGCCAAGGCTTCCAGAGAGCTTAGGCTGGCACAGGGTATCAAGGAAGGGGAGAAGGACTTCTTCAGGTACATAAGGGAGAGCAGGATCTGCAAGGATCAAATAGTAAAGATTAAGAAGGATGGTGGATGGGCAGAGAAAGGGCAGAGCAGGCAGAAGCACTAAATGAATACTTCTGTATTTACTAAGAAGAGGATGGGTCACAATCTCGGGGGGTTGGGAGGGTAGGAACAGTGGGGGAGGGGATGACTGATGGGGACATCTCAGCGGACAGGGTACTAGAAGATTTAACGGCACTGCGGGTGGATAAGGCACCAAGCCCAGAAGATGTACACCCCTGGGTACTGAAGGAATTGGCAGTGGTCCTGGCAGAGCCATCAGCAAACTTGTTTAATACAAAGATACATAGACAAGGTCGGCAGATAAGGGCCTATGGCCCACCCAGTCTGCCCATTTGAGCTTGTAAGTTCAGTTTGTTTTCCTAGAAGTCTGTTGCACCTTACCCCTGACCTCCAGAATTCCTTTATGTCTATCCCATGCATTCTTAAATCCCGTGATTGTTTCAGCCCCCACCACTTCCTCTGGCAGGGTGTTCCACTTGTCCACCACCCGTTCTGTGAAGAAATTCTTTCTCATGTTTCCTCTGAATCATCCTTCCTCCAACTTCATCCCATGCCCTCTAGTCCTGGAACATCTTTTTCGCATAAAAATAGTGTTTTCCTGCACCCTGTTCCTCCCTGTAAGATACTTGTATGTCTCTATCATATCCACTCTCTCCTCCTCTCCTCCAGCAGTACATGTTCAGTTCCTTCAACCTGTCTTCCACAGGACTTGTGATGCAATCCATGCACCGTCTTTGTTGCCCTCCTCTGAACCTTCTCTACCCTGTCTATGTCCTTACGTAGGTATGGCCTCCAGAACTGTACACTGTACTCCAGGTGGGGCCTCACTAGTGTCTTGTATAGAGGAATTATTACCTCCCTTTTCCTGCTGGTAATGCCCCTGCCTATACATCCCAGCATCCTATTTAATACCTCTCTGCAAATAGAGTGCATACCCCAGGACTGGAGAATGGCTCATGTGGTGCCCCTTTACAAAAGCGGACCCAAGGATGAATCAGACAACTATAGACCAGTAAGCCTTATATCCATTGTAGGTAAGTTAATGGAGACAATCCTTTTTTTTTTTGGTAAATTTTATTTTTTGATAGCGCATATACAGTAGTAATAGGTGACATAAGTAGACAGGACAATCACATATCCAAGAAAAACAATTTCAGTGACATCTCATACAATACCTTACCATTTCCATGCAATCTTGGTCAATGTCAAGAGTCTAAAAAAAAACAGATGTCTTATGACCAATCACCCACATCTTCTAGCAGTAAAAACCAAAGCTTAAGTCATTTTATAGCTTGAAAACAATGTAGGCTTCCATTAGGCTGTACAGAGGAAGGCCACTCGAAATTAATGACTATGTGGAGCTTAATTTCTCTGTGGTGTATAATTTCTTGGAAGAGCTTGAGTGGACCACTCCTGATATAGTTACTCTGACCAAAGTAATCCATCAAAGGTAACCTAGCCCGAGAAATAACTAATACGTCTCAGTCTCCAACAACATGGTCAGGATAAGGGTGGAAGCCATTCTCCCCCCATTAAAATACAGGGAACCAGTCAGCTTGAATGGCAGTCTCCACAAGCCCCCAGAGCTCCTCATATCTCCCCATCCGGTCCCTAACCTTATATTGTTTTTTTTTTTCAGTGTCATATTTTCTATCAGGTTTCTTATCCAGGCAGCCACTGTAGGGGGTTCCAAAAGTCTTCAGTACAGTGCCACCTGTCTAAAGCCAATCACTACTCCCAGGCACCAAAGCTTGAAATGAGGAGGAGGGGACCCACATCCCCCCAGTGGGAGCCCTAGCAAGACCTCCACCGAGTCCCTTCTTTATGGCCAACCAACTATTTGAGATAGGATTTCCAGAATGCCCTCCCAGAATCCTCCGATCCTGTCACACTCCCAAATCATATGAAAGAATGTGCCTTCATGGATTCTACATTTTGGGCAGAGGTTGGAGCAGTCTGGATCTATTCTATGGGCCAGGGACGAGGTAAAATAGGATCTCATCAGGACATTATATTGTATGGCTCAAAGCCTATTATTGATAGAGCACTGTAAAACATTCTTGAAAACAAATTTCCAGTCCCCCCCCCGTTACAGAGTCAGGATGCAGATCCTCCTCCCGCTTCTCTCTCATGTCCACCAGGGTGTCCCGGACAGCACCCACCAGATGTTTATAACAGGCCCTGAGAGGTTTAAGGTGATGAGCCAAGACCTCCAACAAAGGTTTCTAATGGGGTGCCCAGGCCTCTTCCTGTTCCCTCAAGCCTAATATCAATGCACATTTTCAGTTTCAAGTAAGTGAAGAAGTGACTGGTGTCAAGCCCATATTTCCACACTAACTCCGAGAAAGGTAAGACCTGCCCTTTCTCTAATATATGACATAACAGAAATAGTTTTTTGTAGTGCCATCCCTCCAATTCTGTGCCAAGATGTCTCACCCCCTTCCCCAGTGCTATTAAGGGAGTGTCAGGTGACAATCCTGAGTTATGTTCCAGTAAGTCGTGAGCGGATCTCCAAACCTTGCACAGGGCTCTAGCACACGGATTCCTAATACTGGTCATTGGGAGATCTCCCAGGGATTCCACCAAAGGGCTATAGTATAAGGAGAACAGAGGTGGATGCTCCATCCTCACCCAGGTCGAGCAAGCACTTCCCTCCTGCAATGAGTCTCGAATGTGGGCTAAGTGGGCAGCCAATAGTAAAGTTTAACATTTGGAGACCCTAGCCCCCACTGCCTTACCGCAGCCACAAAATCGCTTTTGATCCTGGCGCCCCGAGCAGTTGGGTAATGGCTCCTCCAATGTTTTAATGTACTTATTGGGTATATTAATAGGGATGGTTGGAAAATGATATAGGAACTGAGGTAATATACTCATTTTTATAAGCTTTATGTTCCCCAAGAGTGTTAAGGTTGGACCCTCCAACTGTAACAATCCTCCTTCACCATACGTACTACCCGACTCACATTAATATCTGCCATAGTGGATAATTTGGAGGGCAAATAAATACCTAAATATTTAATGCTAGTGGAAGGAAGGATAACACAACCTGATATTCGAACAGCACATTTCTCCCTCCCCAAGGGTAACCATTCGCATTTTTCCCAGCTAATCTTATGCCCTGATAAGGGGCTGTAAATTTCAAATATTTGTGTTAAGGCTTATAGTGCCTGACCAGATCTTCTCAAAAATAGGAGAATATCATCTGCAAACAGAGATATTACATGCTCTGACCCATGAACCCTGAGGCTTTTAATATCAGGGTGCACCTTAATGGTAGCTACGAGAACTTCAATGGTAAGAACATACAGCAAGGGGGAGAGCGGGCAACCCTGTTTCATTCCTCTAGCTAGGTGAAAAGGTACAGAGGTTGTGTTGTTTGTCAAGATTTGAGCTTGTGGGCTTTTGTAAAGAGTCTGAATCCATCTACTTATTCCCCCCCCGGCCATATTTCTCTAATACAGCGTACATGAAGGGCCACTCAACCTGGTCGAAGGCTTTTTCTGCATCCAAGGCCTGCAACCCCCTTCTTCTCCCCGACCCCTAGGCCATTTATACATAATATTCAGAGTTCTCCTAATATTGTGCTTAGTTTGCCTTCCTTTAATGAAGCCCCCTTGATCGGGATGCATCAGATGGGGAAGAACTCTCTCCAACCTGCTGGCTATTAGTCTGGCTATGATTTTATAGTCAGAATTGAGAAGCAAAAGATTGGACGATATGAGGAGCTCTTGATGGGATCTTTCCCCGGTTTGAGGAGGACTGTAATGGTAGCTAGGTACAACGACGGAGGCAGGGAACCATTGTCTAAGGCATCACTTAGCATTTGCAGCATAAAGGGACCCAGCGACTCCCATGCAATTTTATATAGTTCTGCCAGGATACTGTCAGGGCTGGGTGTCTTCCCCCTCCTGGTCTTCCAAACTATCTGCCTAAGCTCTTCTAATTGGATAGGGGATTCCAGCGCCTGCCTATCCTCCTTACTAACCGCAGGGAGCCCCAAGTTCTGCAAAAGAGTCCTTGGATTGACTTTCCCAGTATATTCAGATGCATAAAGTTCAGAGTAAAATGCTTTAAATATGCCATTAATGCCCTTCTGATTATATGTAATGTTACCCGCCGCATCCTCCATTCTTAATATGGTTCTCTCCACCCGCGTCCCTTTTATCAGGCCCGCTATCCACTTCCCCGCCTTATCCCCATCAAAATGATTTGTTGATTTAGTAAGCAGGAAACTTCTTTCAAGGGTCCTATTTGTAATTTGATGGAATTTGCCCTTAAGGGTTTTTAACTCAAGTAACTTTTGGGGGGACATTGTGTTCATCATTTCACCCTCCAATTTAATTATCTTAGCTTCCAATGCTTCTTCTTCTTTACAGAGGCACTTTTTATGTTTGCTTGCATGCATGTGCAAGAAACATAGTGCCATCATCCGAGTTTTCGGAGGTGTGGCAGCCCTCTTCCAATTCAGTCAGTGTGTTTGCAGGCGCGGCCGCAGTTCTCCAATGGCTGCTAGAGCTGTCTATGACAGTAGTCGAAAATGCAGTGGAGTACAGTTGAAAGGAAGCTACACTTCAGTGAGCAGCAATAAGATATCGCCTGCTCATGCACACTCCCTCTACACACACACACACGCACGTACGCATGCTCCGTGCTCGCTAACGCACACACTGTATAGCCAGCAGGCGCCCAATCCCCGTCGGCTGTGTTGCACTCCAAAGAGTTCACATGCCACGCTGGTGCCACCCCAAGCGTGGCTTCCTGTCGTATAGCTGGCCAGGGGTGCCCAACTCCGCCGGCTTCACTGTCCCCTCAGAGAGTACAGGGTGCCACGCTGGGGTTCCAACCGCGTGGCAACAGATGCTATCGCCGACAGGGTGCCCAATCCCCTGTCGGCTCCATGCTCCCCCAAACAGCTGTCCTTGTGCCACGCTGGGAGCCCACCCCAGCGTGGCAAACATCCCGTGTCGTTGTCCTTTTTTTAAAAAAAAAAAAACCCTGAAAGACAAAACGGTCCCTCGCTGTTTCTGCCCCTACTCACGTCCACCCACTGCACACCCTGCCTCCCCACACCTCCCTTCACCCCATACTTACCTCTGGACTCCGGCGCGACGATCTTCGGTGGACCGAGAACACGTCTGCACTCTTCAAAGCCAACCACGAATTGAGGAAATGCCAGTAAGCTGTATAATGGGATAGATAGGGTTTTTTCAACTTTGCTGCATATCTCAGGCATTTTTTGGAATTTTTGCATCAAATTTTCAACATGGGGTTTTTGAGACCCCTTCTCATGAATGCTCTCACTTTCATGGCGTTAATCGGGCCTGAAGGGTGATTTCACAGTCACTGTGCGAAATCACTTTTCGGGACTGAGTAACGAAATGATACTGCCACTGTTCATAAGGTAGGCTTCAAAAAGCCTATGTTGAAAATTTGGTGGAAAGATTCCTAAAAATGACTGTTTTACGAGCGTGAGTTACGCAGTTCCTACGCATGCTCGTTAGTTCGTGAATTTTCCAGATTTTCACTCCAGATTTTCAACATTGCCATTTTACCACACCTCCTTATAAGCAGTACAGCTGTCATTTTTCACATCTTGCCCAAAATGTGTTTCCGCCCATATAGCACACAATGGCACAGTCGTTGTGCAAAATCAATGTATGGGATGCATTAAGAAAATCACAGTGACACTGTTAATGAGCAGAGGTTTTAAAATGGCTATGTTGAAAATTTGGTGAAAAAATTCCTAAAAATGACTGTTTTACGAGCGTGCGTTGCGCAGTTTCTATGCACTCTCGTAAGTTCGAATTTTAATATTTTCACTCCAGATTTTCAACATTGCCATTTTATTACACTTCCTTATGAACAGTACAGCTGCCATTTTTCACGTCGCCCAAAATGTGTTTCTGCACATGTAGTGCACAATGGTGCAGTCGGTGTGCGAAAGCAATATTTAGGACAGATTAAGAAAATCACAGTTACACTGTTCATGAGCAGAGGTCTTAAAATGGCTATGTTGAAAATTTGGTGACAAAAGTCCATAAAATGACTGTGTTGCAAGTGAGCATTGCGTAGTTTCCACGCACCCTCGGAAGTTCATGACTTTGTAATATTTTCAGTCCAGATTTTCACCAGTGGCATTTTTCCACACTTCCTTATGAACAGTACAGCTGTCATTTTTCACAACATGGCGAAATGTGTTTTCTCACTTTCAGCGCAGAGATGCGTGGTCGCTGTGGGAAATCATTGTTCAGGACAGATAAAGAAAATCACTGACACTGTTCATGATCGAGGTCCCCAAAATGCCTGTGTTGACAATCTGCTGTAAAAATCCCCAAACTAATTACATTACGGGTGTGCGTTGCACAGTTTCTATGCACGCTCGTGACTTCACCAGTTTTTTTAATATTTTTACTGCAGATTTGCAACACTGCCATTTTTTACACCTTCCCATGAACAGTACAGCTGTCATTTTTCACATCCTGTTCGGAATGTGTTTTTGCACCTGTGGTGCCATCACGTAATCTATTAACTGTGAAGAAAGCACTTACCACCCTTGCCACTAATGAAATAAGAAAGGTACAATCAAAAAGAGAAGCTGATGCTCTATGAGATTTTCTCAAAAAAATAACTTTCAGAACAATACCCTGATTTCCCCCAACATCACCCTCCCCCTGTAACTCCCTCAACATTAGAACATTTTGAATAAACTTTTTAAATAACTTTTGCCTGAGACCAGACGTGGTGGTAAAACTTATGACAAGATCTGGGGAGTCAAACAAACCCGCCTCCCTCCCCCTTGATGAAACCATCTTATTACACCTGGAAACAAGAAAGAAACAACACTTGCTCTGTATCACCCACCTCAACATAAAAGTGAGCAACATGGCTGTTAGGTATACTAAACACCCCTTCCCTCCCGAAAAAGCCATCTCATCTGTATCCTCTCCTTTTCGTGGATTGAGCATTTGATCCTCCATATAAACTCAAAATATAACATGGAAGTGCTCTCCATCTGTGTTATAAAAAGAG
Organism: Neoceratodus forsteri; assembly: GCA_016271365.2. NCBI lineage: Eukaryota > Metazoa > Chordata > Ceratodontiformes > Ceratodontidae > Neoceratodus > Neoceratodus forsteri. The sequence goes on along the minus strand of CM057454.1, from coordinate 324,559,726 downwards.
TTTGTCCCTTAAGGAGGAGCCCCAGGCGCTGCCTTCCCATGATATAAAAAGAGATGGAGATTCACCCCCCACCCCGATCCGGGCTTCAAAAGACACGCTTAGCATGGTCCCCAGGAGCAATTCTCTTCCCAAACCGAAGGTGGCAGGAAGAAGCCTCCTAAGACAAAAAAAAAAAAACAAATGCATCAAACAGATTAATCCTTGCTCCTACGGCCATGTACTATGTAGTAGGACCACCAGCATATCCCCCAGGACTTGGGGCCAGGCCACAACCCCCCTCTCCAGTAAACCAGCTGGAATGAGAGAGGCAATTGAGACCCCTCCCCACCCATCCTTATAGCACTGTCAAGCACCAGAATTATATGCTAATCACGATTCCCCAAAAGGCAAAATGCTCCCCAAACTGAAAGGGACAGGGAACAATGCCTCCTTAAAATGCGTGGTGCAGATTAACTTTAGTGCTCATATGACCCAGAGTTTGAAATAGGAGAACATTAGCAAACTCTACACAGTGTTGGTGGGTCAGATCCTGACCCCCTTCCCCGGCATTGAAATAGGTTCTACATCTCTTAATCAAAACTATAGAAAACAGCTATCAGCATTGCAGTAGTATATATCATGGCAATTAGCTGTGGCACTAACAGCTTAGTCAGGTAGTTAACTTTACAGCAGAAACTGAGTTAAACAGTTAAAGTTGGCTGATGCCTGCTGTAAGATTCATCACACCATGTCACCAGCTAAAGCAAGAATGAGTGCCTGCAGTTCGGCAGTTCTATGTCAAATGGCAGCGGCCAAATGTCCGAAAATAAAGGGCTGCCGAAGGGATCTAATAGCGGCTTCAGTCAATGAGCACCCCTGCAGTGAATGAGGGGTGGAAGGGGGAACGCACACACACCACCCCCTGTTAGGCCACCCTCTGGGTGTTGCAGTTGGGGGAATATGCTCCCCCCCCCCCACCTCTACCCAGCTCATGAAAGCCTCTGAGAAAACAGCACCTGCCACTCCAGGGTGAAAAACAAGAGTGAGTCCTTTAAGCTTTATTCATTCGGAGATTCTCGTTGACACTTCTCCAACTCTAGCACAAATTCTGAAGTGACCACTGGGTTTGCAAATGACTTCTGGCTGCTGCCCTGCATCGAATAATCAAATGAGCTGGGTAAACTAATGAGAAGGGACACTCCAAGGCATGGAGCTGCTTACTGACATCTGTGAAGGCTCTTCTCTGCAGCTGCAGTTGCTAGGAGTAGTCCGGGAATATGCTCACTTGGCTCTGCTGCACGATTATACGCTCCTGTTTCCTTGCTGCCTCTAGGACGCACTGCCGATCCATATATTGGAGAAATTTAATTATAATATGCCTGGGCCTTTGATCGGGCGATGGTTTAGCCCCTGGAGACCTATGAGCTCTCTGGATCTCCAGAGATATGTCCTGAGGTATTTGTAAAGTTTGCCGTAAGCAGCTGCAGATGAATGTGGCACAGTCTCAGCCTTCCTGGTCCTTGGGCATCCCCTCGAGGTGGACATTGGATCTTCTTTCCCTGTTCTCATGGTCGTCTATGGCCTGCTTCAAGTATTCAATTTCCTTTAATGCCTTTTGGAGATCCAAGGTTGTGTGTTGCATAGAGTCCTCCTGAGCCCCCAGCCTAATCTCCAGCTCTCTCAGCCTACTTTCATGAGAGTCGACCATCTCCGAGATAATAATGACGGTCTGCTGAAGGTGCTGGAGTTGAGATGTCATATTCTCAAAACCCAACTCTATTTTAGTACTGAGGTCGTATTTTAGGTCCTTAAGCAAATGCTCCAAGGTCTGCTACCCTTTAGCCATTTTAACACCGGGTGCCACATTCTGCTGAAGTGTACTAGCGCTAGAGGTTTATGCCAGACTCCAGTGTCATGAAGCACCTCCTGAATCTGCTCAGCTGGGAATGTCCAGGTGAGGTAGGCCTTGATCAACTCTCAATTCTCCCGGCTCCTTGAAATGCAGTTTCGCCTGCCTCTTACTTAATTTTGCAGAAGGCGGCATCGGTAAACAATTCGCCACCAATTCAAACAAGTTGTAGCTGAATAAAGTAGCAGATGGAGAGGACATGTAGATGATCTTGTAGGAGCTCCTCAGTTAAGCTGCCATCATGCTCCCCCGCTAGGCCACGCCCCAATGGAGACAATCCTTAAGGAGAGGTTGGTAACCTTTCTAGAAGGTAACAGTTTCCAGGACAGAAAGCAACATGGGTTTGTCTCAGGTAGATCTTGCCAGACCAACCTGGTTGACTATTATGACTGGGTGACTAGGGCACTTGACAAGGGCCATGAAGTCGATGTCCTGTATCTGGATTTCAGCAAGGCATTTGATTCAGCGCCACATGGGAGGCTGATTAGCAAGTTGGGATACCAGGAAGCAGGGGCAAAGATGGTGAATTGGATAAAGAACTGGCTTCAAGGGAGACAACAGAGGGTAGTGGTGGGAGGGGAACTCTCATCTCCTAGGGCTGTAATGAGCAGGGTACTGCAGGACTCGGTACTGGGTCCAGTGTTGTTCAGTATTTTCATTGCTGACATCTCATATGGCATTAAGAACATGATTAGTCTTTTTGCGGATGACACAAAGATTGGTGTGGTGGTGTATGACAAAGTAGGGTGGCAGGGGCTGCAGGATGATCTGGCTAAACTTGAGTGCTGGTCAGACACATGGCAGCTGGGGTTCAATGCTAAGAAGTGTAAAGTCATGCACTTGGGGCAAGGAACCCAAGGAGGTGTTATCAGTTGGGAGGGGTACAGATAGCCACTATGGAGGAGGAGAAGGATCTTGGGGTGAAACTAACAGGTCAAATGAACCACTCAGCACAGTGCAGGAAAGTGCAGCTAAAGCCAATAAGATGTTTGGGTGTACTGCTAGAGGAATCAACTCCAGGAGAGGGGAGGTGATCCTGCCACTGTACAGGTTGTTGGTGAGGCTGCACTTGGAGTACTGCATGCAGTACTGGCGCCCACACTTAAAGAAGGATATTAAGTTACTGGAGGGGGTTCACAGCAAAGCAACAAGGTTGATCCTGGGATTAGCGGACAAACCCTATGAGGAGAGGGCTGAGGGAGCTTAACATGTATTCCCTGGAGGACAGGAAGGATAGAGGGGATACGATAGAGACCATTAAACATATGAAGGGTATAAACAAGACTGGTACAGAGGGTATTTTTAAATTAAGGGGAGGAAGGAACATGAGGGGGCATGGTCCGAGACTGAAGGGTGGAAGATTCAAGAGGGAAATGAGGAGGCACTTCTTCACGGAGAAGGTGGTGTCTATGTAGAATGCACTGCCCCAGAAGGTGGTATCCTTTAAGTCGGTGGGCGGTTTTAAAAGGGGATGGGACAAAGTGAGGATGAGGGTCACTGATATGGGGGTAGGGGACAGAGGGGTAGCTGCAGTGTAATAATTGCTAGCTGCACACTCGCGCAGACTTGTTAGACCATATGGCCTGTATCTGCTGGCAAGTTCGTATGTTCATACAAAATATTTAGCACCCTGGATACAACATTGCAAAACAACTGTTGTTTCAAATAAAGTACATTATAAAAAACAAGGGTGTCACTTTTACAGTGCAAAATGGTCTAAACTTTAAACCCTGCGATACAATAATGGTTGACCATAGCAGCTGAATTTTCCATAACAAAAGGAAAGCCAAGTGCCAGGACCAATCAGTGAGGTAACTAAAGAGCCCCTCAGGCTCAGGTTTGCTAAAGATAGCATGGGGGTGGGGGAATTTTTGAGAAAGGGAGGATGTAAATGGTGGACTGGCTTGAAACTCATCTATCACTTATGGTCCTTAAGTCCTATCCATGCACAGTGGTTATACAGTTACAACCTGTGTTAAAAGAGTCAGCAATCTCTAAGGAAATTCCCAAATAGTACAATGTACAAATAGCACCACAGTTCTGCTACAAATTAGACTTTCCTTTTTTCTTGGGGTATAGAAAATTCCACTGTGGAAATGAGAGTTCTTTTCACTTGCACTGAATTTTTTTTCTGCATTTCGTGGCAGTAGTAGGTGGTATTAATGTTGGCCAGTATTAGAAGATTAAACATTAACAGCTGTACCTATTGAAATAACTGGATATAGTTTATCTACTAACACTTCAGCGTGCGGTCCAGCAGACACTGTGCTGTCATGAAAATGGGAAACCTGTCAGGGCTGTGACTGTGAGGCCTTAGATTTGGATACATTTCAAGCTCAGCTTTTCGGAGCCATATCTCAACTTCTGAAACTTCAGTCTGAAATAATGGTACTTCTAGGATTTGGGTGGCTCAACGCTACCCTATGTTACGTGTTGTATTGTATTCAATCAATCAATCAATCAATCAATCAAGTCTTTATTTATCCAGGCGAACACCATTGAGCAGGCTCATTTACAAGGTGGACCTGCGTTACACAAGGTCAAGAATAACACTTTTATGTACGGATAATAAATAGGCATAATTATACAGAAATAGAAAAAAAATACACAGAGCAATAACAAGTATTTCAGGTATAGGGTTAACAAGGTTGGGGAAAATGGTATGTCAAGGGGAATTAAAACATTCTGAAACAGCCAGCATATTAAAACATTTTCAAACAGCATGGCATAACATTGGTCAGGACATATACAAACTTAAGGGGCAGATATGGAGGGGAAGGGTACAGGACTGCAGCTGTTCTAGCAGGGGTGCTACAGTAGATGGGCTGGAGACATATATGTTAGGAGTCTGAGGGTAAGAAAGGTAGTGGATTAGCAGAAAAAAGTAGGGGTATAGGTGGGGACAATCAAGGTGCCGGGTTAGGTGGAGATGTAGTGGGCAGGTAAGTAGTAGGCACGCTAAGCGCACTGAAAACAGCTGCATAGCTCCTTAACAGCCTTGGCATACAAGGTGGGAAGACCAACAGAGAGACTCAGTTTCATAGATCTCCGTAGTTTGTTCCAGAGTGAGGGCAACACAATGCCTATGGCCGCTTTCCCAAAGCATGTATTGGCCCTAGGTACCTTCAGTAGAAGCAGAGAATAGCTTCTCAGTGCGTAGTTGCCTATCATGTATAACGGCAAACAGTCAGAAATGTATTGGGATAATTTGTTGGTAATAGCTCTGTAAGTCCAGAGAGCCACATTTCTATTCCTTCTGTACTGAAGGGAGGTCCACCCCACAGCTGCAAATAAGGAGCAGTGGTGGGTGGTGATAGGTAGGCCAGTTATGAATCTCAAGGCTCTGTGGTATAAGGTGTCCAGTTTAGTAAGACAGGAGGCATTACACTGACTATAAATGAAATCAGCATAATCAATTAGGGATAGAAACGTGGATTGAACTAACTGCATCTTGGCATCTTTGGTCAGGAGGCGGTTTATTCTAAAGAAGAGACCAAGCCTCTGCCTCAACTTTTTCAGCAGATCCTCGACGTGCTCCACGAAGGAGAGTCTGTGGTCTAGCCAGACCCCTAGGTACTTGAATTTCGTAACAAATTCCAACCTCTCTCCTAGTAAAGTGTTTATGGGAGGTAAGGAGCCAGAGATTGCAGGGTTTGCTGAATAAGCAGCTTTTGTATTGTTGGCATTAAGAGTTTTTTATTCGGGAGCTGATTCTGCAACAAGTTGAATTCTGTTTGTAAATCTCCACAGGCGGCTTCCAGAGAAGGGGGGCTTAGGTACAATACCGTATCATCAGCGAAAAGGTGAATATTGTCCTCCTTGATGCTAACATCAATATTGTTTACATAAATGGCAAGCAATAGAGGCCCCAGGATGGATCCCTGTGGAACGCCTCTTTTTAATGGTTTGAGTGAAGACAGCACCCCTTCGGCCTTGACCAGCTGAAGCCTATCTGTAAGGTAATTATTGAACCAGCACAAAGAGGTCGGGTCCAGACCTATCACTTTTTGGGTGGAAAGAAGCAGGCAGTGGTCGACAGTGTCGAAGGCCTTGCTAAGGTCCAGGAACAAGGCACATACAAATGTTTTGTAGTCCAGCTCTCGTTGCCAGTCATCAGTCACTTTGGCCTGAGTCGTAATGGTACTGTCCTTGGCTCTGAAGCCAGACTAAATAGAATTTAGAAGGTTCTTGTTATCTAGGTAGGTTCTCAACTGAGCATTCACAATTTTTTCCAGCAGTTTAGACAATACTGGTAGGAGAGATAACGGCCTATAATTATTTAGGTCGCAAGGATCCCTGATTTAAACAGAGGAATGACATGGGCAATTTTCCATAGGTGTGGAAGAGTCCCCTGGGACAAGGCCAAGTTAAATAGGTGTGTGATTGGTACAGCTAGGACATGGTATGCAATCTTTAAGAAGTAGGGGTCAAGAGAGTCAGCACCAGTGCTTTTCTTGGTGTCCAACTGTAGAAGGAGGTCTTCGACCTCTTTCAACGAAGCAGGAAGGAATGAGAAGACTGCATTAGTGGTGCTAGGTTCAGGAATCTGTGCACTAACCTAAGTACGTAACTCAGATGCTGGTGAATTGTCAAATGCTAGGCCTGCCATAGCAAAGTGGTTGTTGAAGGCCTGGAGAATCTCCTTGCCATCGTTGATAGTAACATTGTCAGAGATGATTTTCGAGGGAAGTACATTTCCAGCGGTATGATCAGACAGCTCTTTGATTGTGGGTCAAAGTTTAGCTGGGCACCTTAAGGCAGAGTTAAGCTCAGAATGGTAGAAGTTGGCCTTAGCCTCTCTAACCAGTTTGGTGCAGGAGATCCTAGCCTTCCTGAAGTGGCACCAGTCCTCGGCAGTTTTTGATTTGCGGGCTTTTTTCCAGAATTTATCTCTCGCTAGTAACGCAGCCTTGAGTTCAGCATAGAACCAACGACAAGTTCTGGTCTTTACATGGACTTTTACCAAGGGAGCGTGTTTATTTATGGCACAAGACACTATTTCATGAAAAATGTCATATGCCATACTGACCGATTTGGCTAGATAAAAGTTCTTCCAGTGTACCGACGATTTTAACTCGTCGATATAGGCAAATGGGTCAAAGTTTAGTCTGGACCTTCTGGTGGAGAACTTAGATGTGGAGGGGGGGAATGGAGTCGGATCTTACACCGGCGATGAAGCAGTGATTGCTGACATCCAAGAAAAATATTCTAGCGTAGGAAAAGGACGGTGGCTTGCTTGTAAGAAAGACATCCAATAGGGTGTTATTCCTAGGTTTTTTCTTGTTAGGACACGTAGGTTCTTCAGTGAGTTGTGAGAGCCCAAGAGAGTCACAGAAGGATTTGAAGGGTAAGGAAGCCTGGAATAACCAGTCGTAATTGAGATCCCCTAGAATAATAGTTTTGAGGGTCTCATGTCCCATAATAGTCAATAGATGAGACAGGAGCTGGGACCCAGCAGATGGAGGCCTTTAACATCCTATAACCCTGATAGCCATTGAGCGGGATGTTTCAACCTTAAGGGACAGACATTCGAAGCCATTTGTGATAAGAGGAGGAGGAGTCAATGGTAGTGACCGTATATTTGTCCTTGACATAAATGGCTGCCTCACCACCCCTAGTCTGCCTGTCAGTTCTGAACAGCCAATAGTTAGGGATGTTACCCCCCCTGTCAGGGGTAGAAGATCTGAGACTACCAGCACATCTGGTTCGGTATGAATGACCCAGGTCTGGATTGATGTAAGCTTTTTTAAGAGACTGCAAACATTAACGTGCATAAAGCTCATTCCTCTAAGCCTTGTAGGGTCAGATGGAGATGACAAGGCATCTGTGGGATCAGGGTTAAGTTCATCATTGCCTGAACACAATAGGAGGAGAAACACAATTTTCTTTAGGGCGGTCAGAGATAATTTGAAAGTTCTAATTCTTCCACGGCTGCTTAGAATGTCAGAACAAGAGTGCTGGGCCCTCCTATTTATGCAGTGCTGTCCTAAGGATGCAGCTACTAAAACCCTTGCCACATGGCACCAAGTGGGAATATTACTGGGGATATAGGGAGGCATACCCTGTATGGGTAGGGAGGTGCAGGTCCCACCCCCAGAAGCTACCTCAGACTGATGCAAGTATGGGAGTGCAGGGCTGCAACAAAAGCTATGAGATGAGTTGCTGTACAAATAGTACTGTGAGAGAGGGTCCGACTCCCCATGTGAGTTATTTCAGCCCGGGTGATACACTACATAAGGCACCAGCCATAGGAAGATGAAGAGAGGGAGCCAGGTATCAGCCCTCAAGTTGACGCCTTGTAGTGAAAAATAGTAAGCTATGACTACGACAAAGTGTTTTTATCTGTAGACCGCATAGCCGGATTACAGACTCCTGGAGAATCAGCAGACAGAACAAGACAAGTCGGTGTGTGCAGGTATTTGGGGACTTCACAGGGCTGAGCAAGATAGCAGATGGCACCAAGCCTATATGATCACTGAAGATGTGCGGCCTCCCTTGGTAGCTGGTACTTTAAAAGGAGGTAGGATGCTGCTGAAGTAGGCTGCACCAATGTGGTCTTACATCGCTGTATGAGATGGTAATGTGTGTGGTAAAGTAGACTACACCAATATGGTCTTACACCGCTATATGAAATGGTAATGTGCAGTGCTGTTAGCCTATGGAGAGTGTCGATGTGGAGGCGTTTAGATAGACGAAAAGGAGTAGACCAAAGAATGGGAGGGGTATAGGAGGCTGTCTATATAATAATGAGCCTAGAGGGGGATGGGAGGGTGGGTGAAAAATGCGGCTTGCCATACCTCTTTGCTGGAAGAGTCCGTGCTTGTGGTCTCAGGCGGCAGCTAAGGAAGTGCCATCCGCCAGTGGCACGTGTCCCACGGCAGATGAGCTAGAGCCCTGGAGGGATAAGTCTACTGATAGGTAATGAGAGCAGGGTAGATGAGAACTGGGCGGTACCCTTTGGGGATTTAATAGAGGTCGGGGATGTGGTGGGTGGGCGTGGCTGGCAGTAGCCTGTAGGAGTGGCCAGAAAGCCGGACGGGTTTAAGTGTATTTAATCAGTGTGAAGGATGACATAACATCATAAACTGCACTATAAAACATGAAAGAATAAAGACATGGCAGTAATGATGATGAGGATAAGCTATCAAAACACCTGGAATCAGGCAACCTTAACTGCATTAGCTCCATGCAAAGTGGAAAAAAAACCCCTGAAATTCTAATTGCACATACCACAGTGGTGAAACTCACTTAGTAAAATTCCTGCAATTGTGCAAATTTTAATATGCAAATTACCACACTACACTGACACTATGCACCGTGTGGTGAATTTTTCTATGCGAATGGACAAATTCATTGTCAAAAATTCACTGCAAAGTGTGAATTGCATCAGTTCATGTAATAAAATTCAGTGCAAGTGCAGCAAATTGTGTAATGTGCGTACACGAATGCTACGCATAGAGCATAGCGGCCAAATTCGCAGCATTTCACAGGAGAATTTTTAATTCCTGGTGCACCTAAACTGCATCTGTATGAGAGCTGCTGCAGACTGCTTATTAGAGATCTAAAACAAGGCCCACATTTTTTATTTATTTATTTGTGTCTAGGATTACAAAGCACCTTTGAGCCAAGGCTCTTTTACAAAGGTTCCACGTCATGCTGGTTACAGGGTAACAGACACTAAAACATAAAACAGTTACAGGTACATGGTTTTAGACAGTAACTTTGCTTGCCAAAATCAGACTGAGTGATGAGTAACTCAAGAAACAATAGGAGGAAGAGGGCAAGAAGAGGAGAGGGCTGAGGGTAGGGGAAGGCATAGGCATAGAGGGTCAGGGTGAGGCAGCCGAGGGGCCGTGTCAGGACAGACACAAATAGAAGTTGCATTGGACAGGTAAGTGCAAGAAGAGAGGGCAGAAACTGACACCTATAAGGTCAGAAGCAGCGTAGGGAATGAAGATGTTATAGGGTGCAAGCACAGTTGGAGGTGCCATGTTTGTATGTACTAATAGCTTCAAATGATGCATGCATCTTTCAGCTAATAGATTAACCAAATTTCACTGCAATGATGTCCAACTTTCACAAGGGTAACTCAGATTTAAAGGACTGTCAAAACAATAGAGATTCCTGTATTTTACAAAAATGTGAAGAAGTCTATAGGGGAACCGTTAACTCACACTTGCATTGCTTACAGGTTTATAGTAAAAGGGTACAGCTGAGCTTCCCTAGGATATAATGTAAATTACAAGAAGATAAAGTACAATAAAACTACTTTGCAGTTCCAGGAAGCATTTCAATCTAACCTCATAGTACTAGGCGACTTCAACATAAATTGGCTATCGCTGGAGGACAGAAACTACAAGGATGCTGTTATGTCACAGAACCTCACCCAGCTTGTTACCATCCCCTACCAGATGCAACTATAGGACAGGGTCGCATACACTTCTGGACTGGATCCTTACTAATCACTTGAACGAATCTCAAAAGTCAGTGCTCTCTGATGGGATCAGTGACCACCACCGTCACATGTACCTGGACAAACAAATTCATTAAGCCCCCTAATAAAATAATCCACAACAGAGTGTTAAAGCAGGGGTACCTTGAGCTACTAAAGAAACACCTAAGCCACCTGGACTGGACACCAATCGACTCTGCCATTGATGTAAACCAAGCCCTAGACCTTTTCATCAGCCACTTCACTGCAGCCTGCAATATCTTTGCACATCTCAAAAAGCTGAAGGTCAGGGGCAGAGCTAACCATTGGATAACCTCCGATCTAATCACTTTACTCAAACATAGGGATCGTCTCTGGCACTGTGCCTGTGCAACATCCAAACCTGGGGATATTCATAAACATAAAGCTGCCAGAAATGAGTGCACGTGGGCAGTTAGGGGTGCCAAATGCAAATACTTCAAGGAAGCTCTCACCAACTCCTGGGGTGATGGAAAAAAAATTTGGAGTAACTTGAAAGACCTTACAGGCAAGGACCCTAAGTCACCATCCACCATGCGCAACATACATGGAACACCAACATCTGACCTGTACACAATCACCAACACCTTTAACAATGCGTTCTCCAACTTGGATAGTGTCCTCCCTTCTAATTTCTTTGATGTCCCCTCTGGTAGTAACCCTCCTGCAACTACTCCTCTCCTACACCTTGCCCCACAATTCTACTTCAAGGAGATTCCAGTGCATGAAGCCAGAACCTATATTCGGAAGGCCATTCACAACTCAGGCTACAGCCAGACCTCCTGACCTGAAGTTGTTAGCACTTGTCCTTGAAGAAGTCCTTGAACCCCTGACAAAGGTCCTCAACCAATCACTAAGGATGTCCTAGTTCCCATCTCACTGGAAACAGGCGACCATCACACTGGTACACAAAAGTGGAGACAAATCACTGCACTCCAGCTACAGACCTATCTCCATCCTCCCTCCATTGTCTAAGGCTCTGGAGCGCATCACCTCAGACCAACTAGTCAAGTACCTGGAAAAATTCGACATCCAGTGTCCTGAGCAACATGGTTTCGAAAGGGCACAGTACCACTACTGCACTATTAGAATTCACTGGCTTCATCCATACACGCTCGATCAAGGAAACTGTGTAGTGGCAGTATTCACTGACCTTACAAAAGCCTTTGATACTGTGAACCACCACTCCTACTCAAGCAATCATCAAACATTGGGCTCTCAATGAAGCACTGCTCTGGTTTTCAAGCTACCTTGGGCGAGAGTCCAGCGGGTTAGGATTGCGGTGTCACCTCGGAAGAAAAGCCAGTCCGTTCAGGGGTCCATCCTGGGGCCACTACTCTTCAGCCTCTTCCTCAATGACCTTCCCAATGTCCGCCACCAGAAATTACTGCTCTCTTGATGATGCAGTCATGTTCACTAACCACCAAAATGTAGAGCTTCTCGAGAAACAATTACAGCTTGAATTCATGTGCATCGAAGAATGGTTCAAGTCACACAAACTGGTCATGAACCACAGCAAAACAAAGGTTATGACCTTCTACAATGCCAGGAGCAAGTACAAATCCCGTTACCTCACCATCCTAAACCAAACAGGGACCTTACTTGAACACGTTCTTGATTTTAAATACGTAGGTGTCACATTGGACAGATCACTCACCTACCATCGGCACATAGATTCTGTCGCTAAAGCCACCAACATCCGTATAGGCCTGCTCCACAGGCACAAACACTGCATGACTCCTGACACTCTCCTGTTGGCTATCAACAGCTCTGTCACCTCCATCATCGATTATGGGCTAGCAATTTATGGCTCTGCCTCCGCCTCTGCCCTCTGCAGAATTACAGTTGCACTCAACAAAGCATGCAGGCTGCTAACTGGGGCTGACTGACTTATACACACTTGTGACCTGTACACTCAGGCAGGATGGCTTCCTCTCATCAGCCAGATACAGTATCAAACCTGTTTCTTAGCCAAAAAAGTCCTCCTCGGGGTCATGCCCTCGGGCATTGAAAAGCTCCTTATTGACCACCACAGCACCCAGCAAACTAGAAGTTCACAACAACTAACCTTCCTTGTCCCCAGATGCCGGACTACCATGGGCCAGAGGGTCTTTTCCCACAGAGCATTACAGTGGTACAATACTCTCAACAAAGAAACTCTTACTGCTGCTGCTCTTGGCCCTTTTAAGAGACAACTCCGACTTCATCTCATTTCAACTAGTTGTTGTGACAGCCTCGCCTAATCAGGGGCCCACTGCTCACTGCCCTCCACTTCAGTCTTGACAGCTACCTCTCCTCGCCTTGCCCCCTACCTGCCTCACCTGCCCACCCCTTGCCCTCTCCCTTTCCTCTCTCCTGGGCATTTTCTGACTTTTATCCCTCCTTCCTCCTTTAGAGCTCTTACTCTCACCCTCTACCCTCCGACAATGGCCTTCCTGCCTGCATCTCCCCTCACCTGCAGTGCTTATTTCTAAGATTGCCTTGGCTGGTATGTCATGCTGCCTAACTTTTGGCACACTTTGAATTACTGGAATTTCCTAAGCCTCAGTCTCTTGCTTCTTTTTCTTGTGCAACTATGTATTATTATGTCAACCTTTGTATGTATGTATACCCCCCATTCCTTCGACGTGGAACCTTTGTAAATAAACAGTTCCTGCTCAAAGGTATTTGTAATCCTAGATTTCAATAAAATAAAAAAATTAAAAATCTGGGAGCCCTACATTTTTTTTTTCAGAGTTTTTTTTTCTCCATGACCAAGCTTGCCATTCAGGGATATACCCTGTTTTAGTGTATATACCCTGTTTAGGCCTGTGTCCTTCAACCTCCACCCCACAGCCTCATTAACCCACTGGTTACCTCACTGCTTCTCTCTAATGCAGAAACTTCAAGAGCAGGGCCATCCTCCACAGCCCTCCGCCCCACCATGAGGTGTGGACCACCCAGTACCAGCATACACTAGGAACCAGGGGAATCTCAGGGGCCCTGACCATTACACAGAGGGACATGGGTTTTGTCTGCCCTCTAGGTCCCTCCCACCTCCCCCAAAATGAACACAGCCTTCTTGGTTGCATCATATGCAGGGAGCACATCCATGCAGCAGGAGCATGCTCCCTGGCCCAGCTACAGAGTTCACTGTGGTGACAGAGCTCACCGTCAACCCTCCCTGACTGAGGCACACTTTCACATGGCAGATGACTCGGCCTGATCCGCCTCCTAACGCAGTGACTCCAGTTTGCTCCTGAAACCTGGTTGTCTGCAGGGCATCGAACTGCAGCCACTGGCCACTGGGCAGCCATTCTTGGAATTTGTTATCAGTAATGTGCAAACTTTATAATGAAACTCTGCAGTTTCAAGCAAAGTTTACCCAGCTAAAATTCTCACACATTTCTATTAATGTTTTCACACAATTTCTGCAAATATAGTGTAAGCTCCCCTCCCGATCGGGGGCTTACCTTTAATGCTGTCTTCTGACTCTGGTCCCCCAGACTGCTGTAATAGGACTGGAGGGCTGTATTCAGTGGCCCTGGAAAGGAGTCAGGCCATGGCACCTCCCATATCTTTGCAGCAGCCGCCATCATATTCCTTGAGTTTCTCGGCCCATGTTGAGATAGGGGCTGAGGTCCGCTGTTGGTTTGTGCCTCCGAGTGCTTCTGGAGGCACTTGCTTGGTCTGGCGGCAGCCTCAGAAATGGACTGAGCATGTAAACAAAGATGACCAGCATGTGGGTGTCAACACATGCGAGGCTGGAGCCTTAAGGGAGCCACGGTTTCAAAGAGAATATCTGGACATGTGGCCATAACTTTAGAGGTTTTCTGGCTCCAATGCAGGCAGAGGAGCTGGAAATCATGTAGCAGATGTCTCTGGGTGTGAAATTAGTGGCATCTGCCCTAAAGGGCCTGAATTAAAGGATATAGGCTGCATTTGTATGGCAGCAAAATGTAAATAAACATGGTGGCTCCATGAGTTTCCATGCAAGGGTGAAGGGCACCAACAGAGCCCAGGAATGGAGTAGCCAATGAGAATAGGGCTCTGCAACGCTATAAATGTTAAACTTCTCTTCTTGCCACTGAAGTACAAACCCCTATACCACAATATGGTGCCCAGACACTAACAGTTAAACTTAGTCTGGGTACTAAGACCCTCCACATCACTGCAGCCTGTATCCCCGAGCAACCAAAAGCTTCGCATTTGACTCTATCCTCACAGTATAGCACATACCCAACACCAGTGAAGTTATCATTATGGGAGATTTTAATGTCAATCGGCTATCCCTGCCTCATCTAGCTTCAAAGACACTGCCCTGTCTTACGATCTTACCCAACTCGTCACCTCTCCCACCAGAAGGGACAATAGAACAGGGACATCCACCCTTTTAGACCTCATCTTCACCAACAGGCCACGGAACATCTCCAAAGCACTGTGCTCCCAGATGCTATCAGTGACCACTCCCCAGTGACCTGCTGGTGGTTAGGAAAATTATCCCATGCCCCCCCCATAATCACCTGGCAGAGGCGACTGATAAGAAGAGGCTTAGAGAAGCTCAAAACCCACCTAGCTACCAGCAATTGGCTCCCCATCTACACCGCACCGGTCTGTAGATCTGGCTCTCTCCACTTTATAACCACTTTCAACACGGCCTCGACATTTCGGCTCCCTCTCTAAAGCAAGTAGTGAAAACCAGAACCACACCTGGATCCACCTCACTGCCAGCTCAACATGGGGATAACCTATGGCTTGGAGCACTTGACTCCCAAAAGCGGAGGATGGAGCAACTCTACATTGAGACCCAACAAATGTACCTGGGCCTAAGACAGGCGAAAGCCACTTACTACCAACATACTCTCACCATCTCTTGGGGAGACGGTAAAAAATGTTGGAACAAAATAAAGGAACTCAATGGTAAATCCCATTCACCCGCACCCACCCAGCTTACAATAAATGGGGAGATCACCCGGTATCCTTCCTCTATCGCCGAAGCCCTCAACTCTGCCTTCTCAGACCTCTCCCATATTTACCCCCCTAACTATTTCCACACTATCCCCCCACCCTCTCCCACTGATACCTCGAGTAACAACAATATTATACCCTTTTGGCTAAGATTTATTTCCTGCCTCGAGGCAAAACACTACATTTCTAATGCTATTGCCAATACAGCACAGCAATGATTCCCTAGATCTAAAACTCATTAGGCTGACCCTGGATGTCACACTACCCCATCTCACTAAAATTCTCAACCTCTCTTTATGCCTAGGTCAGTTCCCCACAACCTGGAAAAGAGCCATAATCACTCCCATTCTGAAGAGTGGCGACTCCACCAACACAACCAACTATAGACCAATTTCGTTACTTCCTCCTCTCTCCAAGGCCCTGGAGAAAATAGTGTTGGACCAACTATCAGAACACCTGACTAAACACAACCTTCTCTGCCGAACAGCGCAGTTCCGGTCCGGCCCAATGACTGTCACAGCTCTTACTGAGCTCACCTCATTCATCAATGAGGCCCTTGACCAAGGCTCTATAGCAGGGGCAATCTATGTGGATCTGACCAAGGCATTTGACCGCGGTCAGTCATGAGCTATTGCTTTATGTCAGCCTACACAACTTAATGTGGTCCCAGAGGCTACTGCCTGGTTCGGGACTACCTAACAAACCGGTCACAGCAAGTCAGGATAAATACCACCATCTCCTCCTATAAAACAGTTTCCTCAGGTGTCCCACAAGGGTCTATTCTTGGCCCTCTACTATTCACCCTCTTTTAAACTCTCTCCCCAAGTCATGTGGCGGTAACCTGCTACTCACGCTGATGATGTGGTGATGTTTTGAAACTGCCCACAGCCGGCGCTTCCTCAATGAGCTCTTCAGGGTTCTTCAGGGAGCTAGAAACCTGGTTCACTGAACACCGCCTGATCATCAACTATCAAAACAAAATCCATGATCTTTGCACCGACAAAGTCCACACAGCCAGTCTGTTCTCCTAATCAAAAACAAACATATGTCACTTGAACATGTTACATGTTTTAAATACCTGGGAATTACATTAGACACCTCCCTCTCCAACTATCATCACATACAGCTTCTCTCCTCCACTGTTAACACTAGAGTGGGTATCCTTTACAGACTTAAACACTGCTTACCCACTCAGGCCATGCAACTTGCGGTCACCTCCTCTATCCTCTCCCTAATAGACTATGGGATAGTGATATATGGCTCTGCGGACCCTACAGCCCTTCATAGCATCAACACTGCTTTGAATAAAGCTTGCCGCCTAGTCACGGGTGTGACAGATTAACACATACCTGTGAGCTCTCGCTCTGGCTGGTTGGCTAAACTTCCAAGGAAGACTTAGGTACTACTCCTGCGTTCTGGGGAAAAGATCCATCTCCAGCTGGTGCCCTGACCTTCTCCCAATAGTCAGCGTAGCCCCACCCAGGCGTAACACTAGACTTGCAGCATCCTCCTCATTCCTGGTCCCCCATTGTAGAACATCCCTTGGGCAAAGATCATTCTGCTACCGTGCCCCTCTTTGGCTAAACACTCTACCCCCCCCCATCTCTCAGACTCTTAGCCTCTCCCAATTCAAATCAGCCCTCAGAGTACAACTCCTGGAGTCAGAAAAATGTGACTGTGGCTAACTTCCTGCCCTCCTCTAGTATTTCATACCCCCAATAAAATGACACAGGGTCTCGATAGATTCCAAGAGTCAGCATCATTTACCTCTCTGACAAGGGTTATCCTGTATCAATGCCTACTACTACCACCAGTTAACTAAGATTATGCCTGGACTGCACTTGCAGTACTGTTTACAATTTCTACCTGTTTACTGTGCATTCTCTGTATTTGTCTACCCTCCACCCTCTGTAACCGACGTGGAGCCTTTGCAAAAGAGTCTGTGACTCAAAGGATTGTAATTCCGATTGTATCCAATTAAAAAAAAAAAGTCTGTTTTTTTTTTGAGAAAGGTTAGGCGATTCCCCGAGAGTCCAGATGGGGAGATAGACTGCCAGGGACTGCACCAGCCTAAAGGCTTGCCTGGGTGTACAGAGGCCCCTCTGAGCCCTCAAAGATATTTTGGCAGCGTGCCTACAACATAATGTGGCAGCATGGGACAAAGTGATCTGCTGATTTTGCATTCCCTGTGTGAGAACCGAACCTGCACTGTGCTGTCTAGTATGCAGCCTGAACCATGCAGAGACTGTTTCAGCTGCTTATAGCTGGAAGAAAAGTTAGTTATGCTGGGCTCGAGACCGTTTAAGAGCCCAGCTGTGTTTCAGTGCCAGTGAAGCTGTGTGTCAGTTGAACATCCAGGGTGACTCCAAACCTGCTCAGACACCCAGGACCGATGAAAGGCCAGAATGGATTAAGATGGCGTGGGGCTGGAAGAGCGAAGATGATGAAAGGCCAGAAGGGCAAATATCTAAGCTTTGCTGCCAGTTCACAGCTGCTGATATACTGCCCGGAGACTGCTTGCTGAGATCAGAGTGGTACCGTTAACCTGTGATCTGACCACCTCCATGAAGACTTCAGGGACTGTAAGTACCTCTGGGCAGCAGGCCCTGAGGAGTTCTTCTGCCAACTAGTTAGTCAGTTAGCTAGGTAAATTAGAGGGTAGAAGTCCTGGGCAGGACTTTGTAATCTGCAGGATAAGCCCAGGCAGCAGAGTGGAAGGAACACTGTTGTTGTGTGAAACACTATTGGGGCCCCAGTATCAAAGTTCTTCAATTCAAGTTTAGAACTGTTTCACTGTAGTCCAAAGTCCTCGGTGCACAGATTCTCGTCCACTAATCGACCAGCAACTCAGTGAGGTATCTACCACAACAGGCTGTTAACATTAGTATGGCTGTTTGGGAGGAAAGCGGTGCACCTGAATGGTGGTACTGGGACTGTGTGTGGGTACAACTGTTGCACAAAGTTGTTTGGTTTATGCCATTTATTCCCTTTACCCTTCCCCGTAATAAAGTGGTGATGAGTTTATTTTATAATACTGGCTCATGGTTGTTGCTTGGTGTGTATTATTACTGTGTGGGGAAAAGTCACTGTGTGTGGGAGGGAACAAATATTTATTCCTCGGGGGTGGTAACCTTGTGTTTTATCTACCAGGTATCCCATACCACTACCCTAGGTGGAGCCACTGCACCATTCTGTTCCAGTATAGCCTACCCATTAGTGAACCCAGGCCGGCTCCTTGGGAGCTGTGTATAGTGTAGACCCTGAGGGTCCTGGAACAGCCAAGCAGTAAGCTAAGACTGTTATAGTACTTTTATTTTTTAATGCTATTTTCATATATTAGAGAACTCTCAGCAGTTAACCCAGCTCTAACGTGCATCTAACAATTGGAGGTTCAGCTGTATCTGATTTATAAGAACAGCCACTCATCGCTTAAACAGTGCTTGGACATGAATTCAAAGAGTTTGCCCTATCACCTTTGCTGGGATGGGATGTGGCACTGAGCTTCCCACCTGCTTCACAGATGTCAGCAATCCCATATGGTGTTGCTTTGGGAGGAGCAAGGGGTTTAGCACTGGTGCCCTGATCAAATTCCCACCAAAATGTCATGTCCTGACTTTCAGAATGAATTCAGAGTGTCTTGGCAAACAACCACACATGCTCAATGACCTAGCTATTGTAAATGGCTTCAAAAACGACACAGTGGACACCATCTTCAAGGCAGCTCGTGGAAGTCGAGATCTTTTTATTTTTATTCATTTACTGAGGAAAGTCCAGCTAAGATGCAGTCTTGTTTTTAGTCATTTCTGGCTTTTGTCCATTTTTACAGCTGTGTAAACTTATGCACCAAGAAGTGACTTGTGCAGAGTCACCCAATATGGCTGTGGTGGCCTTTGAACCTCTGTCTCCTAGTTCCCGAATACAGTATGTGCTTCAGTCACTAGATCGTGTTGCCTGAGCATAAGGAAATTAAATGTACGTTTGTGTAGAGAGTCAATATATGCCACAGGTTTATAGCTGGATGCCTTAAATTAAAGGTTTGCTGAAGAACTGCATGATCTATGTTATTAATTCACATAACATATATTGTATGACTGAAACTGATCTATTGCCAATACTATGAAGAAATAAAAGAACATATGAATCATCACACACTGAACAATAAAATTAGTAACGTTGCACTTTACAGACCCCACTAACTAGTTCTGAATTCACTCCATAAGGTATAAGATCACACACACACACACACACACTCTGTGTAACATGTCTTAGAATTCTAAAGTATGATAATATGCTAATATTTCCTTATTAGAGGCTCTGGATATTCATTGCCTTGTATTCACCTCCCCGGAGGAACTAACTTTAAACATCATACACCATTTATTAAAAACAGGCATATACACTCTGCTCAATAATAATTATATTAAATGGGCTAAAAGGAAACAGCTATTCAGAACAACCTACAGACTGTTCAACGTTTGGCTTTTTTCCTAACTTACTAACTGGAAACGATCACCTATTCAGCGGTGGACTTATGATAATGGGGAGAGACTGTGGCTCACTTAGTTTTATGAGGTTTTCATCCTGTTTGCTATTAAGCACTCCATGAGACATATGTGGTCTTTCAAACACAAGTCCTCCCTAGGTAGAGCAAGATGGATTGAGAACTGGAAATAATATGTCAGAGTTAACAAGATAGGACTGGTAGCTGTTAAGCCATACCATTATCTGTTTCTAATAATCAATTTCATGTGACTTCTGTCACATAGCTTTTAAAATTAATTTACTATAAGGTAAGGAAAATATAATGGTGTGATGTGTATTGCACTGTTTATATTAGGTCTCCTCCAAAAGCAACTCTGTACTCCTGCATGTACTCTCATAAATGTGATGTTTCAGCTGCAACAATTTATTAGGGAACACTTTTTTTTTAATTTTAAGATTTCCTTTCCAGGGTTTCTAACACATTTTTGATAGTCCATCCAAACAGCCTCTGTAAAATCCATTGGCCTATCCCCTATTGACTTATCAGTATCTTTGTTTATGACATCATAATGCTCACCATGACAACAGACTAATGTCACAAACAGCAATTTCTGAGGTCAGCTGGAAACAGATGCTATTTGAAAGAATCCGTGATGTATACACTGCATTATCTGAAATATTTAGTAGACCAAGGGCAAAAGAATGTAAAAGAAAACACTAAAATTAAACATAATTGTCGGAAATCTAATAGAATTAGGTATTTTATTGTAGTGGAGAGCTTTTCTTTGAGATGCAGTCTGATGTGTTCTATAGAATATCAAATATTCTTTACAGTAATTTGAGTTCATTTTAAGGACAGATCAACATGCAGACAAATCTCAACAGTGAGCAATAACGTAAGATGTGGTATACTTAATTCTTCTTTTCCTTCCCCATCTTATTGTTTTCTGACCAAACATGAATCATTTTTTGTGACCATCTTCCTCAGCACACGACACAAAGGGTATGCATCTCTTAACGATTCCTACTATGTGCTAATTTATGAAGTCACACAATACAACCACAACTTTGAGAGCAACGGATTCTGATTTGGTTAGTCAATCTGGAGTCAGAGCATGGCTGAAGGCAGATGACATCTGTTGGCTCTCCACCATGAAGCTGTTAGCCCAAAAAATCATTATCATGGTCAACAGTCTTTCTGTCACTTCACCTTGGATTCTACCTCTCTCATTCATCACTGTAAAATCCATCGCTCTCTTGCCTTCCCTTCTCCTGAAAACAGGTGACTCTCCTATGGCACCAAATTTGCCTCTAAATTCTGGTTTGGCATTCCCCTCCACCTCTCTTCAGCCCTTCACCCCACCACACTATCTCCATTCAGTTGACTCCGCACCCTGATTGTCTCTGTTTGCAAGACCACTACAGGGCAATCAGTGTTTTCTCACCATTTCCCAACACTCTGGAGCTCGCTCCTACCACAAATCCCACTCCTTATCCACTGCATCCAACTCATCTATTAAACTTCTTGTCTCCAAACTGCACCTGCTCCTAATTTCCACACTCCCAGTTATCCCTCAACAATGCTGTCCTCTTCCCACCTAATTATTTTCCTACCTTATTTGCAGTTTTTTGTCCGTTCCAAGCCTTAAGGTGACCCCCATCCCAGTGGCTCAAGCTGCACATTCTGCTGCCTACCCCGATCTCACTCCCGATCAAACTGCTAACACCACTACTGATTTTCCTGCTGCCCACTGGCTCTCCCCAATTATCCCTCCCCCTAGTTTACATTCAGCTAGCACATATGTCACATTCTGGATCTGCACTTACAATTCATAATCCGTACTGCACAATGTTATGCCTATATGTTTATGATGCGCTGTTTGCTGACTAATTACAATTTTTATACATTGTATAAACTGTATTTTCATTCGTATCTGCGGCCTCCATTGGCCAAATGTCTCTATGTGTTCATTTTGCAGCTCATACTATTTTATACATTGTATAACTATATCATGTTCATATTTATGGCCTTCTTCTGGCAAATATACAATTTGTTTATGTTTCTGTTCCTCCTGTACCCCTTCCCCCAGGACACACAGGGAGACCAGCAATCTCAATTGCTCAGTGTGCTTTCCTGATGAAACTTTACAGTAGATAAATAAATAAAAAATATGTATAACTTTTCCTTCCAGTGACAATAATGAAGGACATTAAGGCTGGCAGAAGAGAGACATTAACCATACTCTACGCAGATGTACCATTTTTCAGAGGACATTGCAGACAGAGCGATGGTGTCAAATAATCTACAAAACATCTTGATTGCAGACATTAACAAATGTCACCAGAATCTATAGGTATATACTATATAACAATCAAGTTGACTTACACACTTCACATCTCCGTGCAATTTCAGTTTGGAGACACAAAAGGATAAAAGCTACAAACACAATTTTGTAGAGCAAACGCATGCACAGGAAAAGTGCTAAACCTCTGAGGGCTGGATATTCAAAAGTCTCAGTTTGCAAACTGCACAGTCCATCCATATCTTAAGCACAAACTTGCACTAGGCCTAAATGTGCTATATTTAAACATGTTCAGAGCACCTGTTAGTGCTTTGTGCTATGTTGCTAAATTCAAAATCCCCATAAATAAGTTCTAGCCATTACACAGCGCTACAAGGACATCTGCATTGCACCATGGCTTCATGAATACATGAGGTAAATATTTTGCTCCTGGAATGCATGCCTGGTAAACCCCATCCTGCCCCTCCCCGTGTCCCCTACAATGACTATTCAATTCCCTGGTGCTAGTGGTATCCCTCCCTCACTTAGTCTCTTTTTTTGCATAAATACACTCCCTGGTGATTTAGTGGTTTACTCCACATGTCATCCTCACTGCCCACCCCTCCCCACAGGATATCCCTCAATAGCGGCGTGGGAATAAGGCGCCAGTAAATACTCATGGAGAAAATAGCACAGTGAAAACAACTCCTGGAAATTATAAGCGCCAGACATTATACATGCTCCATGTGTGCTGTTTTCACTCATGCCGAGCAGTGTTGGTCACGAGTGTGTGCTGCCCAGCCGTGCTGGCAACACAGCGTAGTGGTTAGAGACACCAGCTGTGAATGGGTTTCGTACATGCAGCTGACCTGGGTTCAGTCTTGACCCAGTATTTATTTTTTTTGCCATTGCGCCCCCTCCACTTGTGTACTTCCTGGGGTTATAAAAGTAAATCCCCCCTTTGCCCCCACCAAGTTAGAAGAGTAAATCCACCTCTGACTTTCTCCCCCTCCTCTGAGTTGTGTCCCCATGAAGTTACAATAGTAAATTCACCCCCCGACTTTCTCCACCCCCATAGCTTGCATTCCCCACAGAGGTTGAATAGTGATTCCGCCTCCACTTGTGTCCCCATGGAGTTACAACAGTAAATCTGCCCCCCTCCAAATTCTGCCTCCCCAATGTACAGTGATGATTTCCGCTCTGATTCCCATGCACAGTTTTTGCAGTCTCTGTTTTCTCTGCATGGTAATTAACTGCACAGTTTTGGTCCTGCTATATTGACCTAGACCCTCCCAATGGCCCTGAGACTGCAGCTGGTACTCATCCTCTGCTGTTGGACACTATATCATTCATGAAAGTCAGTCACCTGCATTATAGAAATAACTATATCAACACTGTACTTGCGTGAGTTACAGTTATAAGTAGATTTTACAGGTGAGGAAGGGGGTACCACCAGCTTCAGGGGCTTATACATTTATTTTCTTCTTGATTAAGTACCTTTTAATCGAGGGGGGTTCCACTTGCATCAGGGACTGTTATATTTATTTTCTTTTTGATCAGATGTCAGGTGAGGGAGAGTGGTACAACTTGCACCAGGGACTGCTTTGTTTATGTTCTTCTTGATCAGGTATCACGTAAAGGGAAGAGGGGATACCACTAGCACCAGGGACTCTTACACTTATTGTCTTCTTTGATCTGAAACTGGGTAATGGGGAACGATGGACACAAGGATCCATGTTTTCACAAAGTGCTACTATTAGTGCATTGTCAAAACATGGTTCCTTACAGTGCTAACTAGCAATGCACTGGCGGCCTTGCAGTGCTTCCAGGAACCACAGAATGTACCACTGTGCACTCAGTACATTCATCTGCATAGGTATATGGTATGTGGACTAAAGTCGTACTATTTGTTTATTTCAATATAGCAATGGAAGATGCAGTGCATGGTATATGGTATGTGAACTAAAGTTGTACTAGCTGTCTCTTTCAGTATAGCAAAGAAGATTCTAGCAGGCTGTAGAGTGTGATATTAAGCTCAGCGCAGTGTTAATCCTGTTAGCGCAGAGCTAACCTTCTGAAAGCTGGGTCTCAGAGTTTTACCCCAAACATATTTAGCATATATCTTATGATTCCCAGTTGGGTTATTCCCCACCCTTTTGGTTGCACCAGCTTTAACACAGTTTACCTCCCCAGCAAAAAAACATATCTACCCTGATACCTGTTGTGCAAAATTAGGTACTCAAGGTACAAATACACATTCTGATGAAATATGCCCTTCCTCATTATACCAATTTCTGTGTACTGAGTTTGTAATATATTGTGGGGCAAGCCGCTACCACAGTCTCTAACATTTTGACTATTTTACCTACTCCCCCCCAACGGGGACAGCATCATACTATACACCTACATACACATAGTTCATAAAATGGCCTGTAATGGTGCTAGCTCGGGGTGGGAGACGTACATGACGTACTGTTCTTATATACACACACACACTCTTTATATTACATTCTTTTTCACTATGATCATGAACTTGAGATGTGTTCCAGGGTTGGGTTTCCTATAAATTTGTAATCAGACTCCAAATCTTCTCAGTCTGCAAGGGTGGTCCCAAGCTCTTCAAAAAGCAGGCAAGGCATGCTTTGGTGGTTTGAGTGCAGAGCTATGAACCAGGAAAATGAAGGTTCAATTCACACCACAACTGCTGACTCACTGCGTGATCCTGATATGTCTTTCAACCTCACTATGGTTTAAGTCTTCCAGCTATTAAAGTTGGTAGAAGCATGTCCCCACTCAAAAATGAGATGTTGAATCTCATTTGGACTATACTGGGAAATAAATTTCCAAGTCTTGATGCACTAGGAAATAAATTTCAAAGTCTTGTGCACTGATAAAAAGAAGGCAGGTACAGCATATTCTCACTGATTCTTCTGAAGAACTCTCAGCATCGGAGTCTCTTCTGCTAAACATCCTTGATGTACAACATTAATCTACAATACTAATTTTGATACATGATTTATACAAAAATACATAGATGTTGATGGTAGATAAGTGCCTATGGCCCACCTAGTCTGCCCATTTGCACATGTAACTTTGCTTCTTCAAGCTTCCCTGGAACTAGGTTGCCCCTTCCTCCGACTACCAAGATCCCCTGATGCCTATCCCATGCATTCTTAAATCCTGTAATCATTTCTGCCCCCACTGCCTCCTCTGGCAGGGCATTCCATTTGTACACCACCCTCTCCGTGAAGAAGTATATTCCCTCTGACCCCCCTCCAGTTTCAACCCATGTCCCCTAGTCCTGGAGCATCTTTTTCTATGAAAAATTTTGTTTTCCTACACCTTGTTCCTCCCTGTGAGGTACTTATATGTTTCAATCATACTCCCACTCTCCCTGCTCTCCTCCAGGGAGAACATATTTAAGTCTTTCAGCCTGCCCTCGTGGGTTTGTGATGTAATCCTTGCACCATCTTGGTTGCCCACCATTGAACTGCCTCCACCCTGTCTATGTCATGCCATGAGTAATGCCTCCAGAACTGTATACTGTATGTCATAGTATGCCATTTGCATAGAGGAACTGCCACAATAGAATTATAGCAATCCTGTACTATAAGAAAGCAGTTGGGAGGGAGCCAAAAGAACCCTTCACTACATGAAGTGTTTGCTACAGCATTCAGTATTATCGTTTGTGGCAGCCAATCAGGAGCAATTTCATTTATAGATTTTTATGAATGCCTGAGAGTGTTTTGTGGCTGTGAGAGTGCCTCCCTGTGTGCACCATGGTGAGAGAACCTTGGACCAAAAGTGAGTGGTTCTGGTACCATAAAGACACAAGAGGCGACACGCTACAGTAAGACTCTACAACAGCTATTTCTAGATGTAGCTGGGGGTTGGGTCGGGATAGAATAAAAGTTGTGGTTTTAGAAATACGAGTTATTACAACATTTTCAGCAAAACATGAAATAAACAAATTATGACAAAAAGATACAAAACACAGCAAAACATTTACTGTGGGAAATACAGAGCCAGTGTACGCCAAGGCACTATAATTCTGCCAGTGGAAACAACGCAGCTACTGTATGGTATATGAATGTAAGACTGGCAATATTGTTTCGGAACATGGTTGAATACAGTCAAAATACAGTATGTGGTATATATTGGGGGAGCACAGAGAGGTAGTAGGGAACTAGAAACAGGAGGAAGAGTAAACTATGGAGTCCCAAAGCATGGCCTTCAGAAAGAACTATGCACATTGGTAAGAAAGCCAAGTTTTAAAGAAACACATATGTACCCATACCCCCAGTCCAAGGTATCATGAGTCATCCTGAGTAATAGATGCAAATCACCAAAGGAATTCCTTCATTTTTTTTTTCATATACTGTACTACCCATAATGCCTTGCATTTGGGTATGTGTGACTTTGTGTTTATATCAGGCATATTTAATGACTTTTAATAATAAAGAAATGTAACAAGAATACTATCTTAAAATAAAAAAAACAGACACCAGTTTGATAGTGGTGCACTCTACTCTTTAAAACGTTGTGTACAAAATCTTCTAATTGCTCCAGAAGTCCTCATGTGCAAGCAAAGCTTCAGCATTGTTTGATTAAATCAAACGGATGATTTATGTTTGTTATAACAGCAAATTTACTTTAACGTATTACATGATGGATAGGAGTGTGATATGTGAAATATTTTCATGAGTGATCAGTGACTGACCTGAGTGCCGAAGGCACGAGTGAGAGTATCCAGAGGTCACTGTTCACGAGTGAAGATATTTCACATATCACACGATCTGCACATCATGTTTGCGATTTATACAATAGGCCTTTCTAAAGTGGTTCTATGTTGCTTTCAAACTGTGTGCAAGACAGAAAAACTTCTTCTATATTCATTGGTTTTGTTTTCTTCTGTAAGGAGAATTTATTTATTCTTCCAGTACAGTTCAGCTGTATCAAAGTATGTTTGTTGCTTTGAGTCTGCATGGTTTGATGTATTTAGCAGTCAGTGCTCTTTCTTTTTTTTTTTCTTCTAGTAGCAACTTTAGAGATCTTCTCAGCATGTGAGTGTCTGTGAGACTGAATGCAGTAAACCTGTTGTTGGGGCTTCAGGTACTTGAAAGGCAGGTGGATTTCATTTGTTTTAATGAGCAGAAACAAAGTTGCAGCACTGAGGGAGAGTTAATGAGCTTGTCTGTGACATCACCACAGTGAGAATAAATGCTGGCGAGGTAGCACAGTGGCCCAGATATTCCAGACTGCGCCAGGCTGTGGCGCAAGCCTGGGGCAGCGCAACTGGCTGTGCAGGGGCGTTGACTGGGTGATATTCAACGGAGCTGCGCCATGGCACAGCATCGTTGAATATCGCACCCTGGCCACCCGCAGTGCACATGGCACAGTGGCACTGCGTCAGCGCAAGTGGCCAGAATGGAGCAGAGGGATGCGCTAGTGCAGGCTCCGTTGTGCTATGCTCAACAACCACGATATTCAAAAGTGCACATGCAAATGGGGCCATAATGTATGCAAGGCACAAAATGGGACCATTTGCATGTCATGATGGCCTCATTTGCATGCAGATGCACCGATCCCCGCCGACTTGCGCCTGGCGCCCTGCCAGGCAGCAGCCATCGGAGACCGACGCCCCCTGGACAGCACGGCAATGCACCCCTCTGCCCGATCGCGGGCATATGTAGCTTTAAATAATCGTCCAATATCCCTGGAGGTCCAGTGGACTGCTTGCAGCCTGATCACGGGCATATCTTAACTTACAAATGTCCAATATCCCTGGTGGTCCAGTGGACCGCTCGCAGCCCGATCGCAGGCTTCAGTATGAAATTATACCATCCTATATTCCTGGTGGTCCAGTGGACTGCTCGCAGCCTGATCGCTGGCTTCAGTATGAAATTATACCATCCTATATCGCTGGTGATCCAGTGGACCACTCGCAGCCCGATCACGGGCTTCAGTATGAAAATAATACTTCCAATATCCCTGGTGGTCCAGTGGTACCCCCTCCCCACCAGCCCACTGAGCCCGCTGCCCGCTCCCCAGTCAGCCCGGGAGCGGCAGCCATACCATCTGCCGCTGTTGCCCGCTGACTGACTCTTGGTAGGCTGTCGCCATTGGTCCACAGGCGTGAGCCTACACGGGCGTCAGAAGCTCGATTACTTATTAGTCCAGATCTGTGAATGGATCCATTCACAGATCTGGACTATTGTACTGAAGCCCTCATTTATATGGTGTCAGTCGGCGAGCGGCAGGCGGGTGGTGCCAGCCCGCCGCTGACCGGGGAGCAGGGCGTGGGTCTCAGTGGGTGGGTGGGAGGGGGTATCGCTGGAGCACCAGGGATATTGGACGATATATTTTGTACTGAAGTTTATGAGGGTCCACTGGACCACCAGGGATATTGACGCTTGTACTTTAACATATGCCCGCAATCGGCTGCAGCGTCCACTGGACCACCAGGGATATTGAACGCTTGTAATTTAACATATGCCCATGATCGGGCTGCAGTGGTCCACTGGACCACCAGGGATGGGCGTTGTAATTTAACATATGCCCGCGATCGAAGCTGCAAGCGATCCACTGGACCACTAGGGATATAGGACTGCTTTCTTTCTCAACAGATATCGCGATCGGGCATGGAGGTGCCGCCACGAAGGTGCAGCGGGCTCAGGTGGCCACCCACAAGTGGCCGCTGCCGTAAGCCCTACGCATATGGCATCTCACCTGTGAGTGGCCAGCTATTGTTCCTTTTTTTTTTGGCTCACCTGTGTACGCAGCAAGTAGGGGTTGTGCATGCATGGACTCCAGCACATCCGGGCTGAATGTCGAGATGTGCGGAGTATGCATGGGCCGCCCCCCCACCTGCGCCCGCATACATTACTGATGCACTCGTGCCAGGTTGTGTAGGCACAATCCCCATTTGAATATCGCGCGGGCATCATGTGTTGTGCATGGTGCAACACTGTTGCACCATGCACAACCCTTCTGAATATCCGGGCCAGTATGTATAAACAGCATTTATCATCAGTGTGTTAGCCTGGGCTTGCATTTATCTCACTGTGGTAGTAATATATGTTTTATCAGTGAAAATATAGCTCACTCCTATTGTACAAATATATTTGTATTTTATTTATTTATTTATTTATTTATTTTATTTATTTGTTCTAGGATTACAAATACCTTTACAAATATATTTGTACAATAGGGTGCAGATAAACAGAGTGTGATAAATCAGTTTATCTGAGTAACTGTGTACATAAATTTCATTTATGTATACAGTGCTTATGTCATCAACCATTTATCCACACAGTGCTTATGTCATCAGCCATTTATCTATACAGTGCTTATGTCATTTAGAATGTTCAGCCTCAGTAGCAGTATTAACCATGTTCAAATCGAATAACTTTAAAATGAAAATGATAGCATGGTACTGTGAGCATGAAAGTTGTTCAGCACAGACATATCTACAAAATGAGTGGTGTTTCATTTATTGGTACCTTTAGAGTTTTTGACAATCCATAAAAAACAGCAGAAAATAATTTTTTCCCATTTTGTCAGCAAACAAATGCAAATAACTTTAAAATGAAAAAATGACAGCATGGTACTGTGAGCACAAAGTTTATTCAGCACAAAAATATGCAAAATGAGTGGTGTTTCATTTATAGATCCTTTTTCGTTTTTTATAATTGGTGAAAACAGCAGAAAATTCCATTTTGTGCATTTTTTATCAAACATCGATAACTTAAACAAAAAAATGATAGTATGGTGCTTTTAGCACAAAAGTTGTGCAGCATAAAAATATCAGTACAATGAGAGGTGTTTCATTTCTAGATTCCTTTTAGATTTTCTATAATCAGCAAAAATGGCAGAAAATACAAATTTTATTCACTTTTTGACTAACAAATGCCCCTAAAGAAGCAAAACGAAGAATTGCATAAATGAAATATGCTGTGGAAAACTCATGTAATAAATTATTTGTCTGTACTCAAGCAGTTTGACCTCAGACACCTCACTCATGGCTTACACCTCTTGTGAGGTTACCTGACGTCAAACTGCTCTTGTGCAGATAAATCATTTATTACACTTGCTTCCATTGCATATCCTACATATATATATATATATATATATATATATATTGAATGAAGACAAAGGAATGTTTTACCTGTATAACAAAGGTTATCTTAGAGTTAGGAGAAATAGTGAGTGAGAATATTCGTGTGGATACACTCTCTTGAATTATACATATATAAGAGGTTTATATAATAATTGATTAGGGTTACTGATAATCAATTGGTGGCCTGATCAGATATTTAATTTTTTTGATGCAGATACGGTGATGTTCACTGAAGAAGAATGCTTGTCTTAAACATATGATAGCATACACTGTATTTCAGCACTGTTGTGAAGATAATATCATATGAGACGCTATTATAATATAAAAGATCATTTTTATTTATTGGGTGAGTGCGTTCTGTTACTACCAATTCAATTTTCTTTTGCTTGTTACATGCCTTAATTGGTAGAGAGCTACTCCCTCAATCAGTATCTTTTGATCACTAACACCAGACATACTCGAGATTGCAGTTCAATGAATGGGGCACGTCCGATGTGGACCTTTGTGCACCCCCACTCAATGCCAAACTGCCTCAATTCTGCTCCAGAAATCCAGGACATGGCTTTTTCTGTCAGGATATGTTCAGTCTGCCATTTCAAAATCTATTTCTGTATGCATTCTTGCCACTTCCTCTCATTCAGAGAGGGTTGTTCTAGTTGGAGACACATGGCGACAAGATAATCCTAGTGGCCCCCTGCTTACTTCAGCATGTATGATTTCTTCTGTTGAATCGACTTTCAGTCTGCAAACTGCTGCTCCAGATGGACTTATTGACCCATAATCAGCTAGTCCACTCCAACCAGGCCTGGTTTCCAAACAGATAGATGTGAACAGGTTTAAAGTACTTCAGAGGGTCTCTGAAATATTTCTGGCTATGCTAAACCTTCCACTAGGAAGACATACACAGCCAGATGGAAAAGATTTTCCATCTGGTGTTCCAGACTCCCCATGTACCCTTTCAGGTTTCCACCTAAAAAGGTTTTGGAGTACTTGCTTGACCTTTTTGATGATGGACTGCAGTATTCCACAGTTAAGGTCCTCCTATGTGCTATATCAGCATACCACAGATCTGTAGGTGCCCTCTCTTTGGTACGATTGCCACTGTTTAAGAGGTTGCTTAGGGGTATTCTGCACACAAGGCCTCCAATCAGGAAGCCAGTGGCTTCCTGGAATCTCAGCCTTGAGCTGGCTATGCTGTCACTAGATGCCACTAGATACATCAGGAACTGAAAAGGCCGATAGCCCAAATGTAGTTCCTTAACACAAATCATAATACATCAATGTTTCCATTGTAGTATGTACTTATCCAAGTTGTTTTTGAATGCTTGTTTATTATTACTAATAATCATGTTCTCTGGTAATTTATTCCAGAAATTACTCACAATCCCTTTGAGCCTAATAAGACTTGTTACATGAAGTTTCTAGCTTGAAAAGCAGCATTTCTGGTAGCTGTCAGCTCTGCACACAAAGTATCTGAAATCAGTGTTTTGGTCATAGATCCTTAATATACTGTTTTCCATAATTATACATCATAACATCCTTAGCCTATCACGACTGTTTATGTTTTAAACATTCCGAGTACTCTTATAACCTTAAGAAGGTGTTTCATGCATATAGTGGTAAATTCTGAAGTCCAAAATTCTGTTGGCACAGTAATTTCCAACAAAGGGATTGTCTAATATTCTACAAAATAAAACAGTTTGATTTTAAATTAAAATTCAATTTTTTTTAAACAAGGTGTGTCGAGCGGATTTACAAATATGTTTATATGTACATCCCCTGGGTCTCTTTATAGTTTATAAGAGTGTCTTCTCAAGTCCTTTGTGTGTCAGAACTGCTCAGCTGCACATAGCAGATCTCTCACCCAAAGAACTCGAGAATGCACTCTTATAACCACAAGAGACAATAACTGCACATCTAAACATATAATACAGAGCAGTTCTCCATATACACCCCAAATTTCCACTAAAAGTGGTGTCAGAGTTCCATCTCATCAGACCATAATCCTACCTACTTACTTTGCCAACTTCCAGAATAAGGAAGAAAGGATTCTCCACTCACTGGATGATATAAGAGTCTTTAGATTTTACCTGGACAGGCTAAGGACTACAGAGAGTCAAAACAGCTCTTTGTCTCTTTTGACCCTAATCAAAACGGGCGACCTGTCACAATCAAATGCATTTCAGCCTGGATTATAAATTGGCTTCACCACTGCCGTTCCATTGCTCAGGTTAAGCTGGAGGCAAGATACAGGCCCACTCTAGTAGAGTAGTTGCCACTTCCCTGGCAGAAATACACCATGTGCCTACTGGAGAAATGTTCAAGTTGCAACTTGGAGCACAGTGCATTCTTTGCCAAGCACTGTGCTCCGGATGTCCATGCCAGGGCATACTACCTTTGGCAGGACAGTTCTGAATGGATTACTGTCCTGAGTGAGCCCTAAACTTCTGCCTCCTTTCTCTGAGGCGGGGGGGGGGGGCCTTCTCTGAGCTTGGTACACTGACTCATTAGTGGGAATCTATGGAGAAGACTGATTCTTGGAAGATATGAAAGCTACATATTTACCATAACAGTTTATCTTCCTGAATGTTTTCTCCATAACTTATCATGCCATAGATTCAGTCCATTATTGATGAGTTGGCCTTCACCCCTTTATACTTGGTTTTGGCTGTGAAGACACTGTGTTGCTGCATTTGGTGGCCCTTCTTATATAGGCCACCAGGGCTATTTTATGCCTTTAGGTTAAGTGCATACATTACTTGTTAGGTTCATGCTGCTCACATCCTTGGTAAAAAAAGGTACTGAGGTGGCTGGGGGCTGGCACCGCTCTATACCAGCAGGTGATACAGTGCAGGGCCTATTCATGACACCAGCCCTCCCGAAAGGTTCGGGCTTCCGAAGGGTTCTAGCACCTAAGACACAGACCCATTAGTGGAAATCTGTGGAGAAACTGAGGAAGAGCAACAGTTACAGAAAGTACATGACTTTAATTTCTGTAATTATCTGGGTGAACTGTTTACTTAGACACTAGAGCTGAAGGAATAATATAGGGACAGTGGAAGCCTGGATGCTGGAAAGTGCTCAGCAGTGTATTCTGCGCAGAAAAACTTCCTACGTAACAAGTTTTTAGTTGAATCCTGCTGCAGTGTGTTCATTACCAAATTGCCCATCCTGTGTCATTGCATGGTGTCAGAATAAGTCTAAAAGAGATGGGCCAATTAAAGGACATTGAAATAGTTCTGGGACTGAAATGGACCAAAACTGGGGGTCTTGAAAAGATGATAATACTGGTACTGGAATGCTGGATCTAGTCAGAATGCAGCAATTATAATGATTCCAGACCTGGAATTCACTTCAAACCAGGGTTGTGGAACCTAGTTTCAAATGCATCTGGTTCTGGAACCTTGTTTCTGGATGCATTCTGGGTCTGGAATCATAAGGGCTCTGGAACCATTCCACTGTTGCTGGTTTTGGGTCCAGACCCTCAGGTCAGAGTGCATGTTGGTTCCGTTGCATTTCGGTTCAAGAACCATTCTATTTTTTACCAGATTCCCAGTTCAAGCCTTCAGGAAATTTGAGCTTTGAAGGGAATTCAGCTGAAAACTGCAAAAAAAAAAAAAAATGGAAGCAGGGTTTTCAAGTATGCGTCATAACAACCACAGCAGGAAAACAAAATGAAAGACTGCAAATTGAATTATTTCTTCATGTAGCACGAGAAGATTATCTAGAGGTAGTAATACTTTTCAATTCAAGCAAAGAAGCTGATAAAGAAAATGTAGATATTTTCATGCATATGTTTTGATACATCCTGTGAGACAACAAACAGTACATGTGAAACACACACATTTTTCACGCGAGCCCAGAAAGAGGGGTTTTGATAGGCCAGTAAGTCACTGATTTGAACTGGTGTCCAAGTCATGCGAATCT
This sequence comes from Neoceratodus forsteri, assembly GCA_016271365.2. NCBI lineage: Eukaryota > Metazoa > Chordata > Ceratodontiformes > Ceratodontidae > Neoceratodus > Neoceratodus forsteri. Next base: position 324,525,611 of record CM057454.1, on the reverse strand, counting down.
GGGGAGTTACCAAATCACCAATAAAAGACAGTGTTGCATGTGGCATAGCACTGGACCAATTGCTTGCCAGGATATTATTAGAGACAGCGGTAACTTTTGAGTGGATCTAGCTTAGGTGATAATACTGCATTCAAAAAAATTGCAGCGCACAATGCCACAACCAGAATCACGAAAACAAATAAAAGGTAGGTGAAAACACCAACCAGCACAAATACCAAAACAACACACAAACTAATAGGAAAACTTCAAGAGTTTTTTTGTTTTAATATAATCGGTTCTGAGGGGGTGTGGACCTCGGGGATGGGGAGAAACTTGGGAGGGGGAAAATGTCTTTATTAATAAAAACCAAAGTCCAATACTGGGAGTCAAGGAACCAAACCCTAGTCCCTAGGTCTCCTCCACTCCAGGTGCTAGTGCCTTAGCCACTGCACCACAGGAGCAGCTTGACCAGGTACCACACCTACAACTACTTCATCCCTTCCCCATCTGTACATACAGCGATAAGGGTGGTGGTAATTCCAGAACACTATTATACCACCTTTGCTGTAAATGTTTTTGAGATTTTTGCCACAATATTATTGCAGTGATATCTTAAGGGGATACGCTTTTGAGTATGTCCTAGATATATGTAGAGCAAGTGAAATGGCAAACAAACAAATGGAATGATTGGAAGAGTAAGTCAGAATGCTTATATTTATTTATTCAGTCTCGGATTGCAATATAATAATAATAATAATACATTTTATTTCTAAAGCACCTTTCAAATTTCCAAGGTGCTGTACAAGCATAATAAAACACAGATAAAACTTCAGTCTCACAATAATACAACACAATCAATAATCCAAGAAGGCAGACTGATACAAATGGGTTTTAAGTCCCTCTTAAACTCCCCATGGGTGCACTGCCACAACCGACGGGTAGAGAGTTCCAAGAGTAGGAGCAGCATGAAAAAAGCTCTGCAACCAGATGAATTTAGGCTCATTCTTGGAATCTCTAGCAACCCCTCGTTGTGCGAATCGGCCGGGCAGTAAGGAACCAGAAAATCTTTCAGATAAGCTGAACCCTAATGATGTAGGGCTTTAAAGTCAATAAACAGACTTTAAGGTGATCCGCCACCTAACAGGAAGCCAGTGCAGATCACGCAGCACCGAGGAGATGTTGCAAGACCTGCTTGTCCCAGTCAAAACCCGGGCTGCTGCATTCTGCACTAGCTGGAGGTGGCGGATCTCAACCCCAGAAAGCCCAAAATACAGGGATACAATATATTGTGGGACAGTAGACTGTCAAGCCTGTGTAACAAGAGGAAAAGAAAAATAAGCAGGGTGAACTAAGTAAGCAATAACCCACAATAGCATGCATTTCTAAAGAATTAATACATGCCCCAGGTCAACTGGAAGGTGCAAGCCAATGGTCGAGTGACATTCAAGGCACACAGGAAATGCGTATTCTAAAGAAACCCATGTCCTGCAGTAGGTTATTGCACTTGTAATACGGAAAAAAATTAAAATGGAAAAATGATTTTTTTCCCTTTAATTAGGTTGGTGCTAGGTAGAACTGGTGAGTTTGGTAACAAAGGTTGTGTGCCTTTTAATGAACCTGGGAACTACATTTGTTTTGTGTTTTTCATTATAAAGAATCCTGTGCTCTGTTGTGGGTTTTGTTTGTGTTTAAAAAGCAGAAACAAATGTTATTTTAATGGAGAAGGTTTTATTTTAATTTAGTTAGATTGTTGCTTAATGGATTAAGGTGGCTTAGTTATGGACTGTACTCACAAGACACTTGTAGGTCAGCACCTCGTCACTGTCCATGTTAATAAAAACTCCACACCAGATGTAGAGGGATAAAAGCCTTTTGTAATCCAAAGTAGGCAAGCCAGCTAACAAAGCAAGGTAGATGGTGCCCTCCCCACCAGAGCCGAGCGTTTGGCGTCACTAATCACCCTTTTCAAGCCTTGAAAAGTGTAATTGTGCAACCAGCGACACTCTGTGAGGAAGGCACCATGCTGTTAACAACTGCAGATTAAAAGGCACCTCCCTCTGGTAATGGAGACTATTAACGTGGACGATGACGGTGTATTCAGTGCTGTTTTTCTGGTTTTGGCCCTGCAATTGGCATTTGTAGCCGCCTGTTTGTTTTTTTGTTGCTCATAGTTATGAACTGTGCAGATTTCAGATAGATAGTCAAAGGTCCAGTGCTGTGTTTTAACCAGTGAAGTTGTTTGATTTGGCCAGGTTTTTTATACCCTATTTTATAAAAGCTCTTTTAGATGTGGATAAATTCATGCTCTAGGAAAATGTCCTGCTGTTGGGCAGCAGTGCAGGAATTGTGGTAAGCCCAATAATTTTGCTACAATATGCAATGGCACTGACAGCAGCGGGAAAGGACAGAGCAGGAGAGTGTCTGTCTTAGAAAAGATTGAAGACTCATAAGAATGAATTATTCATAAGCATTCTGAGCTGTGATGCTGCAGTGGACAATGGAGTGTGTATACTGGTAAATGACAATAAGAATGAGTTTTAAGACTGACACCAGTACATGGCAAATGCTGTACTGTATCTGCTATACTGCACAATGATTTCAAGGCAGAACCACTTACTGTAGAAGCACTGCTATTAGACTGATAACCTATCGGAGAGAAAACTGCCTGTGCATTGCAAGTACAGCTTGGACTGTGAGTGGAAGGACAGAAAATAGACGCTGGTCTGTCAAACTGTGAAATCTGACTCACAAAAATACTAAACCTTCTAGCAGTAGCAAGTCTAAATTTGGTACAATAAGTAAATGTGGTAAAGCAAGATTAATCCAGCACAGATATATTTACAAGCATCAGGATGTTCTTGAGGGAGTTGGCTGATTGCCGGAAAATGTACTATATAAATGTGTTTCTGTGCCCTGTGGGATCATAAAGCTTAGTTTTCGTAATTTTGTATCTTCTTTTATTAAATTATACTTACAGTACTTACATTTCCGCTCTCCCTCTGCTTTGCTGATTCTGTCCTGTCTCTGTACACATGCAGGGCAGTATATCTCTTCTAAAAACTCTTTTGACTCTAGCATCTGCCTCTGTATCCACTCTATTTTTCTCCCCCCGCCCTCCCACCCTGAAAGACCCACTTTAGTAACACTCTTCTTGGGCTTGCTTTTGCACCTGTTCTCCCCTTCAACCCACTAGTTCTCTCTTCTTCACTCTTCTCCTTCCCCACCTCACCACTCTCATTCTTTTTTCCTCTTGCTCACTATTCTTTTATCACTAGTATTTTTCAGTCCTTTCATTTCTGCTACTCAAATCTAGTGGTGTTGTATTCAGTTGTGATTTAATTTGTTTTAACTGTTTCTGGTCTAGGCTGCAGGTCTTCCTTCTCCATCATTATTCCACAGTGTGCACTCCTGACCACTGGACACTTCTGTGCTGCTTTGTCATGCCTCTGTGTTTTGCACATTTACCGCATTTTGTATTTCTGTATGTTTCATTGCATTTTCTTACCCTCTTCCCCAGGATACCTCATGAAATGAGCCATCCACTGTTCAGTAGCCTTTCTTGGTTTAAACTTTCAAATTAATAAATTGAAGTTACTGGATAGATACCCGGTCCTGCGTAATCAGCACTGGCTGACTGTGAAGTGATGTGTTGCCTTCAAGGTTGGTTTACCAGCCTATAAAGCCCTACATGGGTTGGGCCCTGGCTACCTGCCAGATCTTCTGAATCCTCTCCGGTGTTTGTGTCCCCTTTGCTCCTCCAATAAGGGTCTCTTTTTGGTCCCAAGGGCCTGGCTTGAGTCCTCTGGGGATCGTACATTTGAGGTTGCCGGCCCATTGCTCTGGAATAGCTTGCCTAAGGAACTGAGGGAGGTCCCCTTGGTGGAAGCCTTCAAAAGAGGATTGAAGGCTTACCTGTTTAGACAGGTTTTTGGGGACTACAGTCTTGGTCCCCGTACTATTCACGATGCTCCTGCTGTTATTAATTTAGTTAATTTTAGTGACTGGTAACCCACGATATGGGTGAAGCAAATTGAGCGACTCAGTTTTTACACCCAAAGGAAGAGTGACCATGAGAGAATAGCTAGGGGAGGGAATAACGAGTGTGGAGGGACAGAATAGCAAAGGCGAATGACTGGGGAGTGGATAGTCATGTGGGCTAAATGGAGTCATGCAGCATGCTGCTGCTGCTGAGCTGGCTGCCTGGAGTGGTGGATACGGTCACCCCTTGAAAAGATCATGGTCCCGGGTTCGGGACATAAGAACATAAGAATTTGCCAGCAGAAAGGGACCTCTTGATCCATCTAGTCTGCCCAGAAGACTGTAGGTAGGTAATTGTTTTTTAAAACTGTTTTAGCTGTTACAATTTTTTTTTTTCTGTACCATGTCCTCCAGTTCAACTGACTGTGTTGCCCCCAGCCATGGTATCCCCCTGCATACTGTAGCCCCCCTGCCATGTATTCTCCTGTCCCCCAATGTCCACCCCCCTGGAGTTGATTATTTAAATATGGGGGTGCGGGGCATAGCCCCCCACATTAAACGATCCATGTACATCGTCCCCCTGTTGCACTATATAGTGCCATCACTGTCTTGCCGTTGCTGTGTTGTTGATGGCGATTATGTTTTCGTGAAATGTATGTGCTGTTGTGTTTAGCCGAAAAAAGTTTTGCTCATATGACAAAGAAACTTAGTGACCAAAACCATTTATTTTGTTATTATTTAATGTTGTTGATTTGTTTCTTATTTTGTTTTTACCTACCTCTCTTACCTGTACAGTCCGCTGAGCCACCAGGGAAGGTGCCCTATAAACACATTTACTAGTCTGCTGCTACCTTTATTGCACGACATATACCTTGTACAAAGATATTATAGTACCAAGAATTAAAGGCCACATAGGCCTTTCATCAGGTGCACCTGATGAAGAAAACAGTATGCCCTGAATGCTTTGCAGGTGTCATTTTAACAGTTGTTATTTATGTTTTGTTAATAATTTGTTTTGTAATGAAATATTTGTTTTGTTTATTTCTAATCTGAAATTGTATGCACTTTGAAGTTTGTGGAAGGCAAACTAAATGTTTGTCTTTCTACAGTATTTATTTCACAAAATGTGTTTGCCACTTACCACTGATGCAGTGGCATGGAGTTCACATGTGATATTCAACCTTCCTTGCTACCAATGTTATATCTGCCCAAAGACTCATATAAAGTGGAAATCACACCAGAAAACAGTAAAGGCAGTCACTGTCTTTCATTTGCTTACTAATGCTGTAAATACTGCAGAGAAACATCCAGTACCAAGAATGCCCACAGTAAAAAAATACCCACACACACCTTTAGGTACCAGGGTAAATCGCAGTCTATCATGCTTATCATTACCCTTCTGCTTCTGTGTTCTAGTAATATTGAGATAAACCCTGGCCCCTTCCCTTCATACTCTCCCTTCTCTATCCTAAAGGGACTTGGCATCTATATTTCTAATTGCCTGCAGTTTGCTACCTGAACTTAACTGGCTTAGGCTGTGAGTGCTGCGGTACCTGACGGATGTCCTCATCATTACAGAATCCTGGCTGTCTGCTAGGGTCAGTGTATGCTGACAATGGATTCTGAGTTATGCAGTCTCCAGACAGGACTGTGGGAAGAAGGTAGGGGTGGTATGGCTACTTTAAACTCTTCTCAGCCTCACAAGTGAAGTAGTGTACCAAGCTGTCATCCCCTCTTCCCATTAACTCCTCCTCCTAGGCAAACTCTTATTTCCCTCCTCTCTCCCTGTTTGCATAGGCAGACTCTACCTTTCCCCTACAGTCCCTCCTGACTTATTCCCTAATATTCTCCCCCCATTTTGTCTTCCACCTTCTCTGGGGTGCTCTTGATTCTGAGTGATAGAAACATCATTTGGCATTCCCCTTCTTCCAAATCACTTACACAGAAAATAGACCTTAAACCTCCCCCAGCTCATCACTGAGCCCACTCACTCACTCACTCATTGTTCAGATTCTGTCTTCTCACCCTCACCACATCATCTCAGCTTGCACCGCCCGTACTTCCTTAGTGATCACTACATGGTCTTTTATTTCTGCAAAATTCAGCATCCCAGTGTCACCCAAAAGTACATCTGGGCCAGGTCTCTTGGGTCCTTCAATGTACTGGGCCCTCCTAGATGATCCAGATGAACTTTAGAATGTTGACTGGTCCCATGTTGCAAACATCCACAGATATAAATGATGCCTTCTCTCTTCCACTCTAAATTCTCTGCTGAATGGGACAGTCTCCTTAGAAAGTCTTATGTTCTTGGATCCCATCTTCTCTGTGTCTCACAAGAGTCAATTGCCCTCTTTAAGGAGTGTGACCCATGCTTGGCACCTCCATAAGTCCTCTGGCTCCCCTAGGGACCTGTGTAGATTCAAACTGCTCCACAATGCCACCCCATATGCTTAGAGTCCCCATTTACAACCTGCCTGTTGTTCCCACTGCTTTTAACAACTTCGCTATCTGTGCTCTGTTCCTTGTCCTCCTTCTTGCCCTTCACCTCCTCCACTTCCACCTTCCTCCACTCTTCCTTCAGTCCTCTACCCTCTCTGCCCTTCTTTCTCTGAATCATGCTTTGACCCAATTTTCTAAATCCTGCTTTGACACAAAACTTCTGTACTTCTCTGCTCCTGCTGTTGCTACTTCACCTTACTACCCTCCTCAAGCTTTCTTTCTAGTTCTGGTCTATTCCCCATACATGGAATCTGACTTAGCTCCTCCCCATCACGAAGAGGGTGACTCCTCCACAGAGACACATCAATTTGCCCTGCCCAGTTCTGTCCACATCAACTTACTCCATCGCAATAGCTTCAACGTCATTCGGCTCCTACGATAATTTGCCCTGGACAATTAACTCCCACAACATATTCTACTGTACTCAAAATAAAACTACAATACAACTTTCCCTTCTACTACCCTCAAGCATATTGTTTCATGTGGTGGGTGAACTGCACCCATCTGGAGTTTATTTTATATGATTTATGTTTGGTGCGAATTTGCTGGGGACGAATTGTCATAGGAACCCAACTTGACACTGGAGCTAATGTGATGGAGCACATTGTCATGTGACAAACTCATCAGGTTGTGTAGCCTTCCTCCGTTCTTGATAACTACCATCCTATAGCTCTCCTCCTTATTCTGGTCAAGCTGTAAGAAAAATGTGTCCTCTACCAGCTGGCATCTTTCTTGGACTCTTCCAATTTTCTGTCCCCCGTCTAGTCTGGTTTTCACAAGGTCTGCTGCACTGTCTCCTCCCTCTTCTGGGTCACTGTTTCCAACTTGAACAGGATGGACAAGGGTCCCTCATTCTCACTTTTAAAACCCTGAAAGAGGTCTTCCACTTCAAGTACCTTAGTGTGTGTCTTGATAGAAAACCGTATTTCTTCAAACATATTTTACCATCCATAAGAAACTACGCCTCAGACTCGGCGCCCTATACCATGACAAAGCTGCTTACCCCTTCCAGTCCATCATGGATCTTCTTCAGAATGGTCCTGCCAGTGTTTGACTATGCAGATGTGGTGCATGGCACCGCTCCATAGTCCTCTCTAGCTATGCTGGACTCTCTCTTTCATTCCTTCTGTTACTTACCTCCACCTCCCACCCCTTACCCACCACTACACCCTCTACCTTAAGGTTTCACTCCCCTCCACTGAGTTCCAATGGCTTTCCCGTTGCCTCTCATTCTTCTCCAAGTACTGGTACTCTTACCTTCACCCCTACTTCTCTACCCTTCTCTCCTTATCTGCCCCTTCTTCCTATTTTCTCTGGTCCACTGACTCCGGCACACTTCACATCAACTGCTGATGAACTTCATGAGTCAAACTGCATTTTCCATTTGTCTCTACACTCTGGAATAACCGTCGTACTCACCTCTGCCTCTTGCCATCCTACCTCTCTTTTAAGAAGTTTTTTTGGGACCACATCACTCCTTTCTATGCTTGTACCTAACCTCCTGCCTGTTTCCCTGCCTCGCTGACATTTCTGCCTCTCTTGTTGTTTTCCAGGCCTCTGTCTCTTCTGCTCTCCCTTTTTGTGGCTTTCCACACTCCCCATTTAAAGCAGCCTAGTACTTGCTTCCTCATCATCTGGCATTCTCTGTCAGGTCCTCTTACACTAGTTCACCCCTTTTCTCCAGTTGCCTTCCCGTTTTGTCACCTGACCTTTTACCTTTGTAGCATGTTATATTTTATTCCATTTGCCTGTTACTTGCATTATGTATTTTTCCTTTTGCACTAGTGGCACTTTAGACTATGATTATTTACTTACCTATATTTTGTGCATTATTTTTTCTTAATTTTCCGTTGTATATATTGTAGTCTGGACTCCAGCATCTTGTCCCAATGTACTCCTTCCCCTTGGTTGCATCGGGAAAGCAGCCTTGACTCAGTGTGTCTTTCCCCATCACCAATTTATAAATAAGTAAAAAAAAACACACATAAACACATAGGTCTGTATTTAGCCTTGGTTTCAGTCGAGTCACAGAAATCTTCTTAGCTGATGCAGTCTGCCAATAATGATATATAATTATAATTATTGCAACATATTCAGGTAGATAAGATCTGCACCACATGCAGAAGACAGAGCAATCCCTTTCTGCACCCAAAGCTAGTTCTACTTTTATAGCCACAGGATTTGACTGACAACACAACTTCCTGTTTGGGAGCAGGAAGTGAGTGATCACAGAGCCACCAAAGACCCACCATCCTAGAAGGGTAAGAGTAGCTCTCTGGCCCCCTCTAGCTGCTCGAGGTCTGCCTCTGAGCAAGTAAGGGGTCTATTGAGAAATATAGGATCTTCTTGTCTCAGAACAGGACAATCAGGAGCTTAAAGGGCACAGAGGCAGAAAGTAAGTAGAGAGAGAAGGAAAAAAAACAAAACAGAGTAAAGAGTAAGGATTCCAAACAACAGTTAAGGGGCCAGAAATAAGACATGATGGGAGTGGTGCAGTGCAGTGGCTGTGGAGCAGCAGTCTTCCGGGAAGCGTTCTGGAGGATGCAGTGTTGTCCCATCTGCAGGCACCTCTCTGGGCTGAGGGAGGTGGTTGCTCATCTCCAGGCTGAGTTGGCCAGGATTTGTGGGACCTCCTCTTCCATCCAGGGACCACCAGTGCCACTGCTGTTGCCTCAGAGGTTGCCAAGAAAGAGAAGCAGTTGGACCACAGTGGGCTCAGGGAGGGTGAGGGTGGTGGAGCAAGTGCATCCCTCAGGTGTACCTCTCCACAATTCCTGTGCCATTCTGGCAAAATGTGGTTCCTCTATGGAGGCACCGCAGTGGAGACCAAGGAGGATGCTGGGAACCTCCTCAAATGAGACCCACAGGAGGGTGGCATGGGACCCCACAGGGGAAGGAAACAACTCCTGGTGGGGGACTCCAGTGTTAGGAAGGTAGAACTGGAGGAGAAAGGGGAGAGGCAGGTAAGGTGCCTGCCTGGCGTCATGGCTTGGATGGACAGGGAGCGAATCCTTAGGATTGCTGGAGCAACTGCACAGGGGAGGAAGCTGGATGTCATTGTCCACCTAGGGACAAATGACCTGGCTAAGAAATGGACTGGAGCAGTGCAGGAAGAGTTTGTGGAATTATGGAGGGCCTTAGACAAGTAGCACCATGGTAACCTTCTCAGAGGTGCTGCCCATCTATGGTGTAGGGACAGGCTAGGGTGTTCCGCACCATGGGATTCAATCAGTGGTTGAAAAACTGGTGCAGAGCCTCAGGGATTTGGATTCATTGGGGACTGGGGTCCACCTGGAGTGATGCAAGCCTATACTGGCATGATGGGCTGCATCTGTCCAGGAGGAACCAGGATCCTAGGTGATAGGTTTAAATGATTCCTTGGCAAGCATTTAAACTAGACAAGGGAGGCACTGGAAAGGAGCAGGAGAATCCTAGCCCCAAAAAATCATGGTAGTAAGTGTGGTAAACACCAACATAGAGGTGTCGATAGGAGAAGGGCAGGGTAAATAGGGAAAGTGACAAAGGCAAGAAGGACAAGGATGGGTCAAAAAGGAGTAAGGCCATCAGGAAATGGAGGGTAATGAGTACCAATGCCCGTAGTCTGGGCAACAAGCTCCCTGAACTGGTGGCCTTGATGGAAGAGGATGCTTGGATATGTCTGAAGTCACAGAAACATGGTACACAGAGAACCATGACTGGGATGTTAACATACCAGGGTACATAACCTACAGGAGAGACCGGCAGGGGAGAAGAGGGGGAGGAGTAGCTCTCTATGTAAAGGAAGGGATAAAAGCAACTGAACAAAAGAGGAAACAAGGAGGAGAGGAGGCACTGTGGGTCACCTTGGAGACTGGAAGTGGCACCACAATCTGCACAGGAGTTCTGTACAGACCCCCATGTCAGGGGGAGGGAATGGACAAGGATATGATAGAAGGCATTCTTAGGATGGCAGAGAAAGGGGAGATACTGTTGGTGGGAGACCTTAGTATGCCAGATGTTAACTGGAGCACATTTGCTGCAGCCACATCCAAGAGCAGAGCCATTCTCGATGCCCTACAGGTGGTAGGCCTCAGACAGCTAGTTTCGGAACGCACTCGTGAGGGAGCAATCTTAGACCTCATACTCTCAAATGGGGGCAGTGAGAGGATCTCAGATCTAGAAGTGGGTTGCCATCTGGGAACAAGTGACCATCAAAAATGTGGTTCACATTAAACTCAGCTACAGAGTCAAGCCATACAAAAGTGAGGGTACTGGACTTCAGGAGGGCTGACTTTGGCAAGATGGGAGAGTGCCTCCGAAAAGCAGTAGCAAACAGGCTAGAAGGAGGGTGGAACAACAAAGGGAATCATCAAACTGCCATCACAGGGGCAACAAGCCTTTGTGTGAAGCAAATAAACAAATCAAAATGAAAGAAAGCCACTATGGTTCTCAAAAGAGATGGCTGGGAAAGCCAGGGAGAAAAAGATAGCATTCAGGAAGTATAAGGAAACACAGAAGGAGCAGGACAAAGAGCTGTACCAGTTAAGGCAGAAGGAAGCAGGAAGGGAAGTCAGAATAGCAAAGGCCCAAACTGAGGAAAAGATAGTCAACTCGGTTAAGAAGGGGGATAAAAAATGTTATAGGCACATCAGAGAGCGTAGAAAGACAAAGGGAGGGATAGTGAGGCTAAATAGAATGAATGGTGGGTGGGCAGAGGGGGACAGTGAAAAAGCAGGGATACTGAACGAATATTTCTGCTCAGTATTCTCAAAAGAGGAGGGGAAGTGCCTAATCCAATTAACAGAACACTCTTGATAGAGGGTGATCCCAGTCCTTTCACAGAAGAAAGGGTTCTGCAAGAACTCCCTAAAACTGAAGGTGGACAAAGCAATGGGCCTGATGGAATTCACCCCAGAATTCTAAAAGAATTAAGGGGGAACTAGTGAAACCACTGACTAGTCTTTTAACAAATCTTGGGAGGATGGTGTGGTACCCGAGGACTGGAGAAAGGTGGATGTGATTCCCTTCACAAAAAGTGGGACCAAGACAGAGGCAGAAAACTATAGACCTGTCAGTTTGACCTCTGTGGTAGGGAAAGTGATGAAGTCACTTCTGAAGGAAAGAGTTGTCGAGTACCTAGAGGCCAGTGGGGCACAGAACCCAAGGCAGCATGGGTTCACAGCGGGAAGGTCATGTCAGACGAATCTAATAGATTTCTTTGACTGGGTGACCAAAGTAGTAGACCAGGAGGGCTGTGGACATGGCCTACCTAGACTTTAGCAAGGCATCTGACACAGTCCCACACAAAAGATTAATAGTCAAATTAACCAGCCTGGGAGTGGGTCCCAGGGTGGTAGCCTGGGTAAAACATTGGCTGGACAACAGGACACAGAAAGTAATTGTAAATGGAGTCCACTCTGAAGAAAGAGGGGTTACTAGTCGGGTACCGCAGGGTTCAATACTGGGTCCAGTCCTTTTTAATGTCTTTATAAGTGACGTTGCAGAGGGACTGGAAGGAAAAGTATGCCTCTTTGCAGATGACACAAAGATCTGCAACAGGGTTGATACACAAGGAGGCGTGGAAAGGATGAGAAGGGACTTGGCAAGGTTGGAGGAATGGTCAGAAGTATGGTAGCTAGAATTCAATGCAAAGAAGTGCAGAATAATGCACCTGGGAAACAAGAACCCAGGGGAAGATGACACAATGCGGGAGAGGTAGTAACAACAACAAAAAAGGAAAGGGACCTGGGGGTAATCATAACAGATAACCTTAAAGTTAGCAAGCAATGTGAGAAGGCAGTAGGGAGGGCTGGGGTTATACTGGGATGCATAGGGAGAGGCATCACCAGCAGAAAACAGGAAGTTGATATCCCTCTGTACAGACAGTTGGTGAGACCCCATCTGGAATACTGCATCCAGTTCTGGAGACCCCATCTCCGCAAGGACATAGACAGGATAGAGGCAGTCCAGAGGAGGGCAACTAAAATGGTACAGGGTCTGCAAGAGAAGCCATACGAGGAGAGACTAAAGGAGCTTAATATGTTTACCATTGAGGAAAGGAGGGAGAGGGGGGACATGATAGAAACTTTTAAGTACCTCAGTGGAATCAACAAAGTCCAAGAGGGTAGCATCTTTCAGAAAAAGAGACGGCAAGAACAAGGGGACACAATTTAAAGATGGGGGTGGTTCAGGGCAATGTGAGGAAGTATTTTTCACAGAGAGGGTAGTGGATGCATGGAACAGTCTTCCTGAGAAGGTTGTGGGGTCTAAAACTGTAGGAGAATTCAAGAATGCATGGGACAGACATAAGGCAATTCTTGTGGGGGTAGGAAGAAATAGGCTGTTGGTTAACTAGGATCTGGGCCTATCCTGCTAGGTAGGGAAATGGGCAGACTAGGTGGGCCAAGCGGTCCTTATCTGCCATCAAAGTCTATGTTTCTATGTTTCTGCATGGTTTGTGAGGACACTACAAAGCCTCCATTACTTGCATCCTGGTGTTGGTCTTATTGACTATTACTGTTGGCATTATTTATAATAATTGTACCTTTCCTCAGTATTGCTGTATACTGATGTCACTTAAAATTGGGTACATGCTAATGGGGTATAAAGACACTTGGAAACAGTCTTACAAATGCCTGCAGTAGGTCTGCTGTAGTTCTGTGCATGTGGAATCAAGATACTGTAGACTTCCTGTGTTAATAAAATCAAAATAAACTAGCCTTACTCCAAGGAGTTACTTTTGACCGGAATTTGTACCAGTTATGTAACAGAGATATGCCATACATAGAGATTTTTCCTTCATTTTATTTTATTTAGATACTGAAGACCACACTTGGAGAAATTCTAAATGCATCTTGGAAAAATTAGTTGTAAATGATACACTAGGAATTACTACTTTCAGGATGGAATCCCAGAGAGACCAAGCTAGATCAGTTTCATTCAGATATTTGATTAGGGTTTAACTTCTTTATGTTTTAAATGCATAAACTGCTTGCCTGGATTTTGGAGTTCACATTGAATAAATAGCTGTGCTGAGAGAACGTATGAAGCTGCCCTCCACTTGGGCCCCACCATCTTGCTCTGCTGTGCTTTTCGAGGAAGAATGCCCTACGTTAGTCAATCAGAGCTGAGATTCTCATTTTTATGTTTGCTTGTGTGTGTAGCATGAAGGGAACTTTTGTTGCACGTCAGAGAGTAGAGGCTGCATAAGTTTGTCACTGTAGCATCCAATGCAACTATAGGCTGCAGGAGCTCACCACTGAGAGCCCAACCAGGAGCAGGTTGATGGTGTCTGCCCAACTAATGTGCAGAAATGGGCGAAGCACACATAGCAGCTTTATCCTTTATTCTACAGGATGCCCCCCTCAGCAGCCAGCTGAGCGCTGTCATGCTCAGCCTGTTCCTTGTCGTCCCTTCACCTTTGTCCAGATTACCCCCTTCCCCTGCCAGCAGCAGCACATCTCTGTTATCCAGAAGTTACTTCTTTCAAATGTTGCTTCTCCCTAATCCCTGCCATCTCTGCTGACCTGCTGCAGGTGGGGCCATCTGCTGGTGCTGTGTTTCAAGTTCAAGTTTCAAGTTAATTGCAGGAAAACTCCATTGAGCAAGCTCATTCACAAGGAGGTCCTGTGACATAAACACTTAAAAGTACAAACACAGATAGGTAATAACAGTATATACATGAAATGCACGTTACATGATACAGGCTGGATATACATACAAGGGTACCACATAGGGTACGCAGTTGGTAAACATTGATATGAGACAGGAAGCGATTTACAGGTTGCAAACTGATAAATGAAACATGATGACTGGTGTGTGCAATAAATATATTTTGGCAGCTAGAACAAACAACAGTCTACAACTGATATGGGGGGAGGAGTGATTTGATAGAGTAGCAGTGGAGCGTAAGCATAGATAAAGCCAGGAGTAGAAGGCGAAGGGAAAGCAGTTAATATGACAAATCAATTATACCTTACCAGTGGATAAATATGGCACACATGGGGAAGGAAGAGACTTAATGATAGTTACAGGTGTCTTTTATTTTGGCTGAACTTAGCGATTTGTAGAAGTTTATTGAAACTGTGCTAGTTAGTTTCAGTACAGTTTGTAATTGGTTCCAAATGGAGGGAAGGGCATATGCAATAGCTACGCTTACCAAAGGAAGTCCGCCTTTGTATGTCAAGCATAATAAAGTCAGATTTTCTTAACGAGTATGCACTATGTGAGATACTAATAAGGAAGAGATAGCTTAGCAATTTCTGTAGGAGCAGTTTAAGAGTCCATAGCCCAGCATGGAGCAGGCGCCTAGTAGTAAGGGATGTCCAACCAACAGCTGCATATAAGTCACAGTGGTGCCGAGCGGTAAGGAGTTGGTAGTGAACCGTAATGCACGGTGATAAAGGATGTCAGTTTACTTAGATTTGCAAGAGTGGTGGAGGAATAGATTACATCCCATAGTCGATAGGGGAGAAAAGTGGCCTGTACAAGCTTGTTTCGAGTTTCAAGGGAAAAGGCCTATTTCGTAGAAGAAACCTAACCTTGCTTTTAACCTTCTAGAGACATCTTCGATGTGGTCATTGAAAGATAATTTATTGTCGATCCAGATACCTAGATATTTAAATTTGGTTACAACTTCCAGAGGCTCGTTTAGCGTGGTGACAATGAAGTCTTGGGCAAGGGTATTGGGGGGGCCTGTGACAGCACTGCAGGAGAATATCATCGCTTTAGTCTTCTTAGCATTGAGCAGAAGCTTTGCCTTTATTAGATTATGCTCAAGTTGCGCGAAGTCCGCTTGAAGCACTCCCTTGACTTCAGATAACGATGAGCTAGAAGTATACAACACAGTATCATCTGCAAAAAAGTGCAGATTGAACGTGAGATATGTTAGCATCTAAGTCATTAATGTACAGAGAAAACAAGATAGGGCCTAAGATGGATCCTTGGGGACTCTCTTGCAACTGGCAGGCAGCAGAAAAAAAGCCTTCCGCCTTTACTTTTGGAATCTTCCAGTTAGGTAGCTAGAGAACCACTGGGTGGTATGGTATGTGGCACCCAACTTTGCAAGGCAATTGACTAATAGTTTGTGATCAACAGTATCAAAAGCTTTGCTGAGGTCCAAAAGACTGTACCAGTTACCTTCTTAGCATCTATAGCAGAGATCCAATGATTGGTTACTTTTGCTAGTGCAGTGATTGTGCTATGATTAGCCCGGAAGCCAGATTGAGCTGGTTAATGAGAGAAGGTTTCCAAGTGAGATTTTAAGTGAATATGGATCAGTTTTTCGAGAACTTTAGAAAGGATAGGCAATATGGAGATAGGCCTATAGTTGTTTACATCGCATGGGTCACCAGATTTAAATAGAGGGAGGATATGTGCTGATTTCCAGCAGGACAGCACAGTAGCAGATGTAATGGAAAGATTGAAGATGTGGAGAATTGGGGCAGTGAGATGGGCGTAGCCTGACCTTAGGAAAAAGGGTTCCAAGCCATGTCGTCCCCTGCGCTTTTGGTGTCTAAGTTAAGAAGAGAATCTTCTACTTCTTTATAAGTTATCTGCTAAGTTGGAAGGGCTGGGTGCAGAACTAGATGTAGGGGAGGGGTATGCTGGCTCACCGCAGCACCAGCATAAGGTGACAAGTCAAGCTAATCCAGCTGTGGCAAAGTGGGAGTTAAATTCTCCAGGATTAGGGACTTGTTTTCCACAATCTTGCCACTTGCAACTATCTTTGTTGGGACAGATATGATGCGAAAGAGTCTGGAATGCGAGGTCGCCGAGGTGAGATGACTCTGAGACAGGCTAAAGCTATCTTTCTGTCCTTTTAATTTTAAGTTTTGTATTCTCTAGATTGCCTCTCTGACTCTGCCCCTATGGCTTGTAAATGTATTGAATCAGATGGGGTCTACTCATGCTGCTTGTTGTTGCCGGCGCTACCCCCCACCACTCCCCCTTGTGTATACATAAGTATGTCACCTGAAAATTTCCTGGTATCTGGCCTGGCCAGTCTGACCATGTCCAGCTACAGTACCTTCCTCCAACTGACTGGAAAAATCAGCCAGCCAATCTCACATTGGTTCCGGAACTCCCAGGCAGTAAAATGCAGTTTGTTTGGCCTCCTAAACAATACCTGTCAGTGTTACTAGCACTGGATCAGAACTCTTTATATGTTGTTTTGCGTTGTTATCTGTAGGGTGTTAATCTGTTGTGTATGCGTGCATGTGTAACACAACTGCTGTCCCCCTCATACCCACATGGAAATAAATGACTGCATCTTATGAGGTTACGAAGGTGAGAAGTAATAAATGTGTGTACTGTATATGCTTGTGTGTGAGGCCCTGTGTGGAGGGCCTGTGTGTGCATGGTCTCTGTCTGCTGGAATGTCGCTCTGTTATTTGGTTAAAGTCAGGTCTGGGAGAAGGGGTTGATCTGAATGTCTGACAGTGATCAGTGAAGCGGTGTCAAGCATGCAGTGTGACCCTGTTCCCCTCCCAATAGCCCCTGAAACATGGCCACCTATAGGCTGAGGAAAAATTCTTCATCCAAGCATTGGAGGATGTCAGGGTCAGGGAGAAGTACAAAGGTACTGTGAACTGCAGCACACTTTTAAAGAGCACTCCTACATAGACAGCACTTGTGAGAAATGTTCAAACCAGCTGGACATGTGAGTCAGCCAGCAATCTGTAGTCTGTGATCTGGAGAGTGGGTGGATAGCTTATCAGGCTGGAGTTCCCGCTGCCCTGCTGCCAAACTACTTTATTGTTCAGTGAAGAAATGGGTTCCTCTGGGGTTGTCTTCATTTGTTTTTGGTATTTCAGAAGGGGTCCTCAATGTTGGCATGGAGAAACCATGCCCATAATTAGGCATAGAGGAGGGTGTCACTGTGTTGGTTATGTTAACGCAGGGACCAGGAAGGGAAAAAAAATAATATGGCAAATATGCCCTCTCCTTTTGTAAGCCACATACTGTAGGAAGAGGAGCCTTGTTAGTGAGGTATGCCATTTCGGCATCCTGTCCAGAGTTTTATGAAGGCACATTGCCTTCAGCCTGAAAATATTAATTACCAGACATCCAGAAATGGAATTTAAAGTGGGGTACTGGTGGAGGTTCTGAGGTATATTAGAAAAGCAGTACCCACCTTTGTTTTGAAATAGTCCCTTGACCCTGACCCTATCCCACCCACCCATCATGTCAATTAATCTGTCTCAATGTTTACATTTCTGCAACAGCCTTTAAAATCACCCTTTCTTGAGTAGTTTTTTTGGATGAGGGTTCATAAGACCCCAATGCATTTCCACAGTGTTACATTCACTGTATTTTGCAGTAAGGGTACAGCAGTGTTTTGTTAATATTATAATTTTCACGTACTGCAGCACACTGCAGTAAGGGTGCTATGACACATTCAGTACTAAAGTGTGGTATAGTACTGGGGTATGGTTCAGTGATGTTTTGGCACTAATACAGCTCTATTAACTGTGGTAGTGTACACTGGAAAAAAGGTTACCATGATGTTTGGGCACTAATACAGTCCTACTGCGCAGTGATACTGTATACTGAGCAAAGGGTACCATGATGTTAGGGCACTGATATAATCCTGTTGTACAGTGATACTGTATACCAGGCCAAAGGCACCATGATGTTAGGGCACTGATATAATCCTATTGTACAGTGATACTGTACACCGGGCCAAAGGCACCATGATGTTAAGGCACTGATATAATTCTGTTGTACAGTGATACTGTATACTGGGCCATGGGTACCATGACGTTAGGGCACTGATATAATCCTGTTGTACAGTGATACTGTATACTGGGCCATAGGTACCACGATGTTAGAGCACTGATATAATCCTATTGTTCAGTGATACTTTATTCAGGGTCATAGGTGCCACAATGTTAGGGCACTGATATAATCCTGTTGTACAGTGATACTGCATACTGGGCCAAAGGTACCATGATGTTAGGGCACTGATATAATCCTGTTGTACAGTGATACTGTAGGGTGCCATGATGCTAGGGCACTGATATAATCCTATTGTACAGTGATACTGTAGGGTGCCATGATGCTAGGGCACTGATATAGTCCTATTGTACAGTGATACTGTAGGGTGCCATGATGCTAGGGCACTGATATATAGTTCTGCTATACTGGTTAAGGGTACAGTGGTATTTTAGTAATAATGCATTTCTGCTATACTGGAGAAAGGGTACTGTATTGTTTTAATAATGCTATAGTGCTAATATATTGGGATACATGTACAGTGGTATTTTAGTAGTTATACAGTTCTACTATACTAGGGTAAGGGACCTGTGGTGTAGTAATAGAGTTCTAATGGTACAGTACTGCTTTGATTTAGTAATAATACAGTTCTACTATATAACCCAGTGTTAAGGATTAGGTGGTATTTTAGTAGTAATACAGTTCTACTACACTGGGTTAAGAGTATAGTGGTGATTTAGTAATAATGCAGTTCTACTGTACTGGGGTAAGGATACTGCATTATTTTACTTCTAATACATTTCATCACATTTTCAACATGGCCTTTTTTGGACCCCATGTCATGAACAAGGTAGGTGAAATTTTCCAAATTCGGGCCAAAAGGTGATTTTACAGTTGCTGCTCGAAATCACTTTTTGGGTGGGTTTTGAAAATTTTTACCTACCGGGTTCATGGGGTAGGGTCGTAAGGATGCTGTGTTGAAAATTTGGTGGAAAAAACATGGTAAAATGACCAAGTTGTAGGTAATGTTGAACTTTTTCAAATATTTTCAACATTCACTCATAACTTCACTATTTTCCAATATTTGTCCACCAAACTTTCAACAGGACCTTTTTGGGATGCAACCTCATGAACAAGGTAGGTGAAGTTTTTCAAATCTGTCTCAAAAGGTCATTCCATAGTCACTCTGCGAGATCACATTTCAGGCAAGATTTAAAATATTTTACCTACCAAGTTTATAAAGTGGGGTCATATAAAGACTAGGTTGAAAATTTGGGGTCAAAAGCTTAAAAAACACCAAAGCTATGAAGGTACGTTGAAAATCTTCAATGTTGACTTACGACTTTAGTAATTTTCCATATCTTGACCCAGATTCTCAACATAGCCATTTATTCACACCACCTCATGAAATTGACAGGTGTAATTTTCAAATCCTGTCTAAAATGTGTTTTCGCAGTTTGTAACGAAATTACATTACAGTTAGTATTTAACAAATGACACCTGTCATATTTAGAAGAGGAGCATAAAAGACTATGTTAAAAGTTGGGGTCAAAATGTAAAAAAAAAGGTATGAGGAAATGTTATGTGTAGGGCCAGCTGTTGGCCCAGTGGGTAGCTTGTTGTGCTCCCATGCCATTAACTCGAGTTCCAGGATGAGCTCGGGGAGCCCTCTGGGCAGCACTATTGCACACCACCACTCCGAGCCTGGAAAGGCATGGTGCACTGTTTTGTTGCACAGGCGACACCTTGTGATGGGCCGAGGAGCCTTCCCTCACATGGGGTTGCCATGTATATCATGGCCTACTTTTGTAATTAATTACTCCTGTCATTAAACATGACCACCACTCACAGTTTCTAAAACTGTTCCCTTGAGCTTACCTGTTCAATGTACATGCTCGATTCATACTCCAGGGTTTTAAATAATTGATTAGTACTTTTTTTCTTGGGACAATACTAACTGTACAGAAAGCATTTATATAGGTTTTCTAGAAGTGTTATGTTTGTTAAACACAGTGAGGCAAGTGCTATGTATTTTCACATTTTAGAATTTTTATGAGCGAAACGCTAATCAATTTTTAGTTTAAATAAAACCCTGTACTCTGGATGTAGCAGGATGATGTCACATACTTGTAATGGTAAATACCACAGTACTATACCAACATATTTCATTTTTACACAGCACCCATGGCAGGAGACTGGGAACTATTGCAACTTTCAGAATCCTGTCTCTTGTTTCAGAAATGAAAATACATAAGACAAACATTATTACTCACTGACTCCATTGCAAGCTCTGTACAACACAACCAAAAGCTACCCTGACACACCATGCAAGCAAACGTTCGGCAATGATAAATACTTGTTTGTTCTAGTTAAAGAGTCTCATACAATGTACCTGGGCTACGTGGCCTAAAGCGATTGCTGATCTCATGCTGGATGACAGACTTTAACAGAGACAGAGTGGCCTGCAGCAATAACACTTTCTTAAGATAACGTTTCAGAACTTCCAGTGAAGTTTAAAAGATTTGCAAAATCAGATTAATAAGCTCTGCAGGCAGATGATGAAATTTCAGCCATCTGTGTGCCTTGTGTTGAAGCTGGGTTTACCATTATTGGCTTGTAGACGTCATTTTAGACCTTCAAGGCTCTAATTAGAGAAGAAGACTATCCTATTCGAGATAGTTGTTAGATCCATGTCTGTAAGAGAACAAAGTATAAACCTGTCAGGGTGAACTGAAAAACTTTGGGACATTCGGAAGTGCTCTGACAGCTCAGCTTGTCTGCAAAAGATTACAATTACAAAAAGGGGTTAAAGTATGAGAACAGCTTCCTACCATTTGCAGTTTTTTAACATTGCCATAATGAATAAAAAATTAATCAATATTTTAGGCTGTTTTATGGGAGGCCCACTCTGGCATTACATTTCTTCCTGACCTTGTAGACCAAGATTCGGGGCCAAATGGCTAATATATTTCCACACCAGTTAACTCCTAGGCCTCTTTTGTTCAAAGATGGTTACTTGAACTCACAACTGAATTACTAGGAGGACATTAGGGACATTTTCCAGGGCTATTTGTGTGTGTGTGGGGGGGTTGCATTTTCACATATTTTATTTTTTGGTACAATTAAAAATAAGAAGAAAAGTTGCCAGCCAAAATGGATAGGTTAGCCATGAGGAGTGATCACATAGAGGCAGAGAAGACTTGTCCACTTATGGTTGTACTGCTGTCAGAATTTCATCCTTTCTGAACTCTTCCTTTTTTTTTTTCTTTTCGTTTCACACTGAGTCACTCAGTCACAGTATCTGTCATGCTGGGGGGAAGCTAAATGCTATGCTGCTTGGCCCGTTCCCATCATATCCCACACAGCATGGTAACCACTACCTTCTCATCCTCATCCAGTGGAAATGATGATGATGCTGAATTGCTGATAGCCGACGACTCTCTCTGAACCACAAAGTTGTTTTTTTTAACTTTAGATCATCATCAGTTGTTCACTTTCAAGCTGTGTATGGAGGACACAAACACCAGACATGGCAGTCAGCACCTGTCTGTGTCACTGCTGAAGCTTGCCTATTAGGCCAAGGCCTGTGTGATTGACGTCACCTTGACAGGGTCAGTGAGGGAGGGTGGGGGATCAATTGGTGCAAGACAGTGGACCAGAGTCAGAGACTGAGACCCGGACCATCACTGGTCAGCAGTTTTAAACTGCCACAAAAGGCATGATCCAGTCCAGACCGGGGAGAGAGACCACCAGACCCATAAGAGGGAGATCTCTAGTGAAAGCCACAGTGAAATAAGCCTTTTTCTTAAATTTCATGAGAAAGGGCTATGCTGGAAGGAAATGTACCTGGTGTGGTCTGTAGGGTGAGATAATGAGCAAGACAGTCAGAGAAAGAAATAGGGTCATAGGGAGAATAATGAAAATCAGATGGCACTGGGGAGACAGTGTGGGTAAAAAGGCTATATAAAGCCACTTCATTTTCAATAAATATTTGTATTGTCTGTTTTAACATAGACACACATTAGAATACAGTTACATGATGTATAGCATCTAGGATGCATAGATAAATAGACTTAACTAAAGGAAATAATGAAAAGTGATGCAGAGTTGAGCAAAGTCGGGAAACTTGACTTCAGGAACTTCCTCACAGTTTCCCATACTGACTTTATGTACTGTAGCACTAAGTTGTGTTTGCCTAATTATTCAGAAGCGAAGTGCCTACTTCTCAGGTTTTATTCCACATATGGGATTTTGTGACATTCTGAGTCCCACTACTTTGTGTATCTCTTGCAGCTCCTCCTCAGTGGTTTTGCCACAGACAGTGGCGCAGATGTTTTTTTTATTTTTGTTAATGCCATACTCTGGAATAGTGCCTACAATGAGGTTTTATTCTAGGGCTGACAACAGGAGACATTGACTTATTGGAATTCCCACAAGGCGGTGACATCAGTAGAGATAAAGTTGTGCCTCTCTCCATACTGAATGTTCTGCTCCTTCTTCCAAATGATTCCCTCCTCATCCCCAACATTTCTAGTGTGGGGATCACCCAGAAAGCCTGTAGTGTGAACACATGGTATTTTCCTCCAGTCAGAGTGCTACTACTGTGACAACCTTCTTGCCCTCAGGCCTACAGAGTGGTTTGGATTTACAACCCCTAACTTCAAACTCCCTGTTTCCCTGGTGCTCAGTTTACACCTTCTTGGGGTGGTTCACCTACCAAACACTCTGGCAGTTCTGGTCGTAGTTTTCTTTTCAACAGTTTATGGGTGGGTTGCCTGTTGTTTGTTTTAATGGTTGTATGTGAGTTCTCATGATTGTTATGTTTGTACTGATGAATTATTGCTGTGACTTTTTCCTCAGGGGGAGTCCTAGATTGTCAGGAACTGATTTGTGTATTCAGTTATCTCCTTTACTTTATGTCCTTCATCTGTTCTTCTCAGTGAAGAGATGGGCTATTGAGTCTGTGGCCTGGGATAAATTTGAGAGCTCTGCCATGAAAATAACCTCTGCCACATTATGGCATAAGTTTGCACGGAAATGCCGTATGTGCTTTTTCAGGGCCCCACACATCCAGGCAGACTATGTGGATCAAGAGTATGCTCACTGCTGGAGGCAGTGCTAGCAGGAGGATGTAGATCATGCCCATATATTCTGGAGTTGTGAAAAGTGCAACAGTATTGGCTGGATCTCAAGAACCACTTTCAAAAGTTATCACTTGACCCAGATTTAATATGATAAAGACCTTTAAATATATCACGGAGGTAAAAAAAGCACAGGAGAGGGAGTATTTTTCACAAGAAAGGGTGCTCAAGAATGAGGGGGCATGCTGTGAAGCTGGAGATGGGTAAATTCAGGAGAGATGTGAGGAAGTACTTCATCACAGAAAGAGTAGTGGATTCCTGGAACAGCCTTCCAACGGAGATGTTGTGGGTGAAAACAGTGGTGTGGTTCAAGAATGCATGGGATAGGCACAAGGAAATCATAGTGGAAAGGAAGGGGAAGGAGAAATAGCTGTAGATCAGGCACAGTCTGGTGTAATAGTGTAGGTAGGGAGAAATGGACAGACTGGATGGACCAAGCAGTCCTTTCTGCTGTCAAATTCTATGTTTCTGTGTTATATCACGAGCATGATCCTTTGACAATACCCCAATAATTTCCTCCTCAGTCATCACCATTTAGCCCACTGTTACTTTTGGCAGCTAAAAGACTATTGGCAGACTATGGCTAGTCATGTCCTGCCATGGTGTCCCAGTGGCTAGTAATAGTCTCAAATCTACCCCATGGAAACTCACTGCTAATGGTCCTGACTTGGACTAAGGGTACTTATGGTAAAAGAACTCAATTGTAATTAAGCCTTGTTCAGAGTTGCACCGCATTGTATCATCCAGACATGTTATGATAATAGATACATCTGAGTCCTTGTTACCTACACCATGTGTACGCTGAATCAGCTGTAATGTTACTTATTTTCTTTTTATTTCATAAAATCAATAAACTTCAAATTAAAAAAAATGGAGAGATAGAGGAGCCAGGGAAGAGGCGGGTGACTGAGGAAGACTGTCTTTGGGGTGTGGGTATTTCAGTCCTTTTTTCTCTTCCACCATATGCACATGGAAGATGGCTAATCAAGCTTACATAACGTTTGTTTTTAAATGTGGATGTGCTTAATAACCCAATAAAATACTCTTAAGGTGCTGGCAACTATTAGAAAAGATAAGCCAGATTTAGCTTTAATGGGTAACAACTAGGGTTGTGCGAATACCTTTTCACGAATATTCAGTATTCAGGAGCCAAATATTCGGGAACAACAGGTATTTGGGTACTCAGATCAATAAATAAAAAAAAGTAAAAAGAAACAGCCTCCACCTTCCTCCCCTAGCTCAAATCCAGTTTAATGCAATCCCTGTCCCCCTACCCTCGGACAGAGGTCCCATCCCACCCTCCTCCCAGTACCCATAATTTGTTTAAAACTGTTCCAAATTGTCCATCTTCATCTCATTCTCAAAATGCATCTCCCCACCACATTCAAAAACTGCCCATTCCCACCACATTCTGAAAATGAGTGTACCTGCCACAATCTGAAATTGCATGTCCCAGCGATATGCTTTTCAATATGAGTGAAGCGGTACAGAGCTGCACTGTAACCTGAGAAGGCACCATGCAGCACCCACCATGTTCCCTGATCGCAGAGTTTACAAACTTTAAATCACATAAGAAAGCACATGCTTTTTTTTTTGACAAAAACCTAATTGGTGGGGGCTTGAGGGTGGGCATTTGAGAAAAACACAGTTTTCCTTAAAGCCATGTTTGCCACAGCATTCCACCTCCATTACATTCTTAAGTACCTTGCATATGCACATTATGGAATTCACACCTTCTGTGTACCCAGTGTCAGCTTTCCTTTTTCAGCTGTGTACTACAACTGCAGTGCTGTGTAACAAGGAAGAAATAAGTCCTATAAGGTAGCTTGCAGGAACGGGTAGGCTGTGAGTTCTGGTTATGACATCATCATCATCATCAGAATCTTCACTGAAACTGGCTTGTCTGAACAGGGAGTGAAATTAGGGTTACAAAATGACTTGTAACTTGTGGATGTGCTCCTCCAAATTCGGGAATTTATTGATACGAGACATTTTGTCCGGATTCCCTCTTTAAATCTTCAAATAGCAAGATTTAAAAGCTATACCCAGTGAGCCAATCTATAAATTGAATATACAATGGCCTGGCTCACAATAGTTTTATCATCACTTGATGAGGGGTCAGGACTTTAGTAACTCAGTCATGGCTCTGCCATTCTTGAGTTATGGTTCTGCCACCTCTCACTTAAAGATACATTGCATATTTTGTGTTAGACGATTGTATGTCCCAGAGACAGAGAGAGAGAGAGAGATAGATAGATAGATAGATAGATAGATAGATAGATAGATAGATCCATAGACAGAGACAGAAAGACAGACAGATACATAGACAGAAAGACACATAACTTATTTTCTAATAGTATATTGTGTACTTGCTTGAGATGAAGCATAGACATACACAGTTTATCAGCTAGGAATGTCAGCAGTAAAGGAACAGTCATACTTTCTTCAACCAATACAATTTGCATGAGACTTCACGCACGTGTGGTTGCTCTTGTGACTTCTGGGCACAACAAATGAGTAAAGACTGCCTACAGTGCTTACGTTCTGTGTACATATACACACGGTAACATTTACTAGCACTTATAAGTTGTAACATTTTATGATTTTCCCAAAAAGTAAAGCATCTCTGGTCCAATGAACTGCAGGTGTTTAAAACAAGGTTGGGGGATCTGTTTTATCCCATTTTCTAAATATTATAATTATGGTAGCAGCCAGTAATTTAATATTTGGAATTTTAGAAGCTGTCATTAATTTCTTAGAGTTTTCTTTCCTAGTCATTTTAAAACACAGTGGGCCCGATTCTCAAAACCCTGAATTTGGCCTAAGATGCCTGTGTCAAACAGAATTGACCCAAGGGCACCTTGCATCAAATATTGCAGTGTTCTGATTTTTAAAGTCTGGCTGTGGCAACCTGGGGACCACATGCACTAGACCAGCTATACGCCAAGCCTCTGCCAAGGTCAGAGGTGCACCAGGGCATTATGGGGCTTGTGTATGAAGGCAAGCTGCACCATCCCCTTCAGTGGGATTCTCAAGCGAATGGACCCACCAGGACTTAGACCACCCAACATGTGGTCTAATGGCCCTTGCACCACCCCCACAGACAGTACTTGATGGGAGCATGGGCTGGTTTGGTGCCCAGACAAGTAGGCAGCCATAGGACATGCACGGCAGAGAACCGCAGATGTGCAGCCAGGTACAGACTGCACCAGGGACATTGGCACCCAGTCCCTGACATGTGTCCCACCTGCCTACTGGACCTGCAGCAGGCACACCTATTGGCATCTCTGCAGGAGTCCTGGACATGGCACTGTACCCTCCATCTGTTACCTGTCTCCCCTCTGACAATGCAGCCTGTGCTAGCTCCCTGGGAATCCTGAATGTACTTCTGTGCACTGTTTGTGTGGTGCATGGGAGCAGCTAACGCAACCCATGAGTGTTTGACGCCAGGTCCCCTCCCATATGGGGATTGGGTAAAGGGTCCCTGGCACACCAGCCATCAGTACAAGCTGCTGTTTGGCTGAGCTTGTGCCCATCTTTGAACCAGTTAGAGAATCAAGCCCAGTGAGTTTATAACGGTTAAAATGGTTTGGATGATCCTATTCAGTTAGGAGAAGACATCCAGGGGTTCTACATAAGGGAGTTTTGAACATGACTAAATGTACTACTTGTGTCAGGAGTTCAGGCAAAGGATAACTAGAAGCCAATAGTTGACTTCCCTCTCAGTGGCTACATCTTTTAAAGCTCAGCAGAGCCATTATTTCATGGACTCCCTCAGTAATAGGAATATTTTGATGTGGTATGGTAATGCTAAGTCTGTAATGTGCCTTTCTGTTGCTTTTTTCAGCTGTACACGTGTTGTATTTGCTCTCCTGTTACTTGTAACTACTTAAATGTTTAACATCTGCTGGTGATGTCTGTACTACTGCAGTTTGCACCCTTGTAACATTGTGATACTGTTGTTTGATGTTGTACTTTTCCTGGGTCATGCCTGAAAATAGGTATTGTATTGTGTGGTATACTACCTAGTAAACAAAAAACTACTGTAAATAAGTAGTGCCACTGATTAATCACTGGGGTTGGCACACAGTTCTGACACATCATTGGAAGCTGATTGTTGGGTTTTAGCTAGTTTGCTTAGGTTTTTTTGTTTTGTTTTGTTTTGTTTTTTAAATTGGATTTGCCAGAAAAACCTTACAGTTGATATATAAGGGGGTAGCACAGTAACAATAAGCAATACACATTCACTTACAAAGGTGCACAATTCAGACGCCCCTCCATTTGATACAGCACAGAGGGACTTGATTATTAACTAGTATAAGTACAAAATAACTTGTCTATTCGCATACAATCCAGGGTTTTAAATAACTGCAAAAACTGATTAGCACTTTCATTGTAATCAATTGCGAGAAAGTAGGTATATGCATTTTCTAGCAGTTTATGTTGCTAAACAAATTGAGACACAAGCTGCTATTATCCCAACTGATTAGCAGTTTACTCGTGAAAATGCTAATCAATGTTGCAATTATTTAAAACCCTGCAATCAGAGAAGATCACAAGAGAACATGCAGAGGAAGAGTACAATTTTCCTTGTTTACCATATGGACCTGCAGGTCTGTAGTTCCGCTTATTATAAAGTGTTAGCTTTAGCAATAACATTTTTCCTCAACCCCCCTGAAGGAGAACACCCCCAAATCTTCCCGAATAGGGCATAACTGACAGCATAACTTGTAAGGCATAATAAGCACCATTTACACCCTAGTTCTATAGGCATATGTGTCTACTAATAATAACTAAGCAACTGAGTGAACGTTTAAGAAAACATTGAAAAGGGCAGAATCAATGACTCTGATTTGTGCTTTCTGCACATGTGCAACAGCGTGACATGGTCGCTGTGCTTCCTGACCCTCTGCTGGCAAAGGGGTTGGGAAGAGATACCAACTGTGCCCAAGACCCAGTCTTGGCCCCTACATGGCAATCCTAAGACTGGTGTTGCGGACACTGCTGGCAACTCCAGCCATGAGGACTACAAGGGGAGCCCCGACTTGGATCCTGCCAGGGCTAACATAGAGACATAGAAACATAGAATTTGATGACAGATAAGGACCACTTGGCATTGGCTCTGAACATTCAAACACCACTGCCCTGCCATCCTCCAGTGACAGTTTTGGGGATGGGAGGTGAATGCTAACAGAAGGTAAATGGAGGAGAGGACAGCCAGCATACAAGTAAGCCCCCAAATTTGGGGAGGGGGGGCTTGCACACTTCCCCTGCTGGACTCTTGCCACCTTCACCAAGTCCATGTCCATACTGTCCAGAAGTCCAAATGGCAGTGGCATAAGCATTCATCTAAACAATATATATACAGTTCTGGCTATTACATGATGCATAACTAATCAGTGCTTTTTCATATTTATAGCGTATTTCTGACTAGACAACTGATGCCAATCTGTCCATAGCATTCAGTAAGCATACAATTATACTTCCAACCTTAACTTGTGTGCAGCACAATGGGGTGAGGGTATATCACAGAGAATATGCTTATGAACCACATGGATGAGGGTAATAGAGGAGGTGCCAGGGTGTCATAAGTGAGCTTGAAAATAGGTCTGAGCTCACTTACAGACTTTCTGTGTGGAGCCACAGCCCTCTGACCTCCCAGTGCACCCCCGTAAGTGACTGTGATGGGGCTTGCACCATGGTGGCCCCATTGTTATCCACAGCTGAAATTGTGGGACCTTGGCCCATAAACCCAATAGGATTGAGGTCCAGACCACCTTTCTGCACCTCTGGGCGCAATTGGAGAATTCTGGGGGTCCTGGTATGCATGGGAAAGTCAGGACCACCAAGTAAATAAACAAGATGGTGACTGTGCCACTCAGCACATGCATGGCTGCCAGGCCTGAAAATTTAAAGGAGCCATTGCTCCATTTCTGGTCCCGGCCTTGCAGCTGGCAGAAAAATGTGCATCCTGGCTCCAGGGGCAACAAAGGAGCCGGGAAACATTAGCACTATTGACTGGAGAGGTTCGGTCATGGGGAGTGTGTGGAAATATTAAGCCCCTATAAGGGCTTGGATGATAAACTGAAGGGCAAGATGCTTTCAGCCCCTTAACCAGACAAAATGGCAGTCCCCAATAGAACCACAAAATGGGGCTGCTGGGTAAGATGAGGAAGAGTCACTGAGTTTGCCTGGTAACCTATCAGCCAATCAAGAAGAGACTGTCAGGAAACTATAATGAGGCTGTTTTGGTGCCAAATGGGGGGGGAGTCATCGAGAGGACTACGTGTGTGTATGAGGAGACTGAAAGAGCTTAGTGCTCCATTTTCTACACATGTGCTGTAAATGATTTATTGCCAGCGACTTGCCAGAAAAGTAACTAAGTGAGTTGCAGAGGGAGAGAAACCCATAGGGTGCTTTAAGGAAGTAAAGCAAAGCTGAACCTTAAGAGACTTTTAATTTGGTTCTTAGTGGAGCCTCAGTGGGAACCATTTGCAACTGCCTAATTGGGTGAAGTCTCCCAAGAATCCACAGAGCTGTTACATAGAAACATAGACTTTGGCAGCAGACCAGGACCACTTGGCCCACCTAGTCTGCACATTTCCCTACCTGTTTGATAAGCTGCAGATCATAGTTAACCAGCAGCCTACCACTTCCTAACACCCCCGGCTGTGCCTCAGAATAGTGGGGTGAGTGTCATAAGAGAGTGGTATCTGGCAAAGGGGAGCATCTGAGAGAGTGGTGAGAGGCCAATTCCTTGTTCAGGAGCTAGAACTGCTGAGAGAGAAGGCACCCCAAAATTGAGAGGGCTGTGGCTTAAGGACTGTGAGAAGATTAGCCATCCTGGTGTGTGCTAGGGCTAATACTGAGGAGCCTGGGGACTCTGCTGTCATTGTCCCTGGCTGAAGATGGTGAATCCGCCCTGTGGTGGAAGAACATCAACAGGCCTGCCTGTGTGAAGTCTCTCTATAAAGGCCCGATTGTGAAGTCAGCAAGGCTCGTTGGTGAAGATCATCACGCCTCAACTTTTCGATCAGTTTCAAGACCACCAACTGGAGTCCTCCACGGTACCAGTGCAACTCAGCTGGATACCGTCCCCCGCCCCACCCATCCTGCGTGAACTGCAGAACTGTGAGTACCCAAGTTGCAGCTTGGGAATTTATTAGATAGCTAGCTAGTTAGGTGTCAGGGGTCAACTCTTGAAAAGAACTGTGTGTAACCTCAACTTCTGACAAAACAAAGAGTTAAAGGTTGAAGGTGTTTAAGTTATTTTGGCCCCGACACAAGAGCCTTTGCCTGCATCACCATCTTGGTGAGGTACCCACCATACAGGACATTCTGGGAGCACCCAATGGCACAAGGAGGGGTTACTATGGGGAAAAGTTATTTTATAACAAAAGTGTGGTGGTATTTGACATGATCCTTCTTGTTTTCCCCTCCCCAAATAAATAAGTTCATTGTTTGCATTTTATCCACCATCACTGTGATTTATTGTAATAGAATTGCTGAGGTGGTGGATTGCTATTGTGTGGGGAAAGTGTTAAGGGGGGGCAGCTTACTCATTTTCCTGGGGTGTTGTAGCATGTTCTTTGTCCACAGGTATGCCTTGCCGCTTGCACTAGGTGGAGGCACCGTGCCATATTTGCTGACAAAGGTGGAACCCAAGCCGGCTCCCTCAGAGGTGTACTCTGAGTTGACCTGAGGGCCCCGGAATAGCCTAGGTGAGTCAAAGGGCTGTTACACTGGATAACACTGCATCTTCCTCAGGAATGAGTTGCACATCTCCCCCTTACAACTCTGTGTCCAGCACAAGAGCATTGCCTGTAATTAGACGAATTATGTCAGTCTCTAGGATTTGTCCCTCCAAATCAAACTCCACATAGCTGTCCATAATTGGATTTTCAAGTTGCTCATTTGCCAATTCCTCCAACACAGAGGGTGCTGCATTTGGGTCCAGATTGTGAGAAAATTCATGGGCTGTGAAGTCCTCAGTTAGAGTTGTACCAATTGACGGCTCTGAATTTCTTATTCTACTGGCTGAAACTGCACATTTTCAGGTAAGGTTGGTACTGTAGTTTAACATACAATATCATCATCACTGGTACCCAAACTGTTTTCCAATGGTTCTTGTATAGCTTCTGCATTAAGGACACTGCAGTCCTAGGCACCTCAGTTCTCTGTGGAGTAGCTTGACTCCAAGTTTTTGGTCTCTTAGCCATGTGACATTCCACTTGTAATGAAGGCTCAGGCACAATCTCCCCAATGGGTCAGAGGGGATTCTTATGTAGAGTCTTTTCTAGGCCTCCACCTTGTTCTTCACAAATTTTGTAGACTGGCAATTCAGGTATTTGCTCAACTATGATGCAGGATTCTGGCAGCCATCGGTCCTAAATTTGGGATTTTCCTTGTTGGTCCAATTTCTCAGGAGTACTTAAATTCCAACTTGCAGTACCTGTTGTTGAACTCACTTGCCACACCTGTTTTTGTTTGCAAGACTGTTTTGGCTGCAGCCTCAGAGGCAAGTTGGTATGCTTTTTGTATCTGTTGATGCAATTGCCGGTATATTCCAAATAGGTTTCTTCTGATGAACTATCAGCTGAGACTTCAAAACAGAAATCAACAGAGAGACAAGCTTCTCTTGCAAACATTAAGTAGAATGGGACTTTGGGTGGCATCATTACATGTGCAGTTGTGTACATTTGCTTGTGAACTTACTTACTGGCACCAGTTTGGTTTCTGAGCTGGGTGAAGGGTGCCAACATGTCAAACAGGGTTCTATTACTGTGTTCAGGCTGAAATTCCACCTGTGGGTGGTGAGGAGTGGTTCTGGATTTTCTGATGCCATAAGCTGCCAGAAACTCTTTACGAGTTGATGTTCAAAGTCCCTCTGTGGTAAGGTGCAGGTTTATGTGGGCAATCAGTTAGCATAACACAGTGACTGTCTTTTAAATAGTTCAAAATTTATTATAGAAATTCACATCTTCTTCCAAGCAGGACATTTTCCATCAACAAGGCTCCTTGGAATTCACATCAATCCTCTGTGGGATGCATCTTATATTGTAGTTTAACATCACTCAAAGTACTCTCAGACCCTCCTTTCTCATCTCTCTCTAATCGCATCTAAAATCCCTAAGACTATCCATTCTTTTATATCATTCAGTAATCAGGTGATGCATTAACTCCACCCACTGGAACATTTTAAATTTAATTTCTTCAAACACTGCATCATTATTTAATTTAATTAACATAAACACATTTCTATTACTCTAGCGATTTATATGTTATCAGCAAAATAAATTATAATAGTTTTAGATGTTTTTATATTCATTTTCTAGTGTGAAAAAGAACCACCCTTTAACAAAGTATATAGGCATTCAGGAGCGGCCCAACTCCCAAAATAGCACTAAATGCCGAAGAGACCGGACATCAAGAACTCCCCGAAACGCCAACCACAAAATAAAGAAAACCATCCTCTTTCCCAAAAAGCAGGAAAACGTCTCATTTCAACTAAGGAGGGTATGCTAGCTTCTATCATCCTTACTTAAATATAGAGTTCATTTTCTAAAGTAAATTAAAGGGACTAAATACCCTCATAACAGAGCACAAATCCAAATGGGACAGAGATTGACAACGCCACGTTGTAAACCAACGAAAACTGTCCGACTGAAAAATATTCCATTACAACACACCAGCCTTTGATAAACGGCTGGCTTATTAGCAGGCAAAGTCTCCAAATCCATGTCTAGAGCCGACAACCAGACCGAGGGGTTTTCTGAATAAAAGCAAACCTTTTACTTAAGCGAAAGACAAACCCCCGGTCATGTCCTGGAAAATAAAGATTTATTTATTTTTGTAGACCTCTCACACATTCTGGAGGTACAACTACAAAAAGACACCAAGAGAAAATCTCCCAAGCGGGAGAACAACACAACCTGGAAAACGGCGTGATTTCCCCAATGGAATTCCACCTGCATATTCGCGGTCGATTAAATAAATAACTCGAACTGAAAATGTGTCTTCTATTCAACGGAACAGAAGACAATGTATCAAGTAATATAAGCTCACCTACTGCCCAAAATGCCCTTTAATCCTTTAAGTTAATCCTAGGAAAAATCCTTTGGGACAATCCAATCGGTCAATTTTATCATGAATATTGGCAAATATTAAGATTTGAACCAGGAATTACTGAATATTAAGTGGCAACAAAAAGCGAGAGCTTTTAAAGATTAAAAATGACAAGTCTAAGCAAGTGATTTAAATCACTCGCCACTTTGAATTGCCGAACAGGGGAGGGCGCGTTTGACTCAGGAGCTAACTTAAACAATTAAAGCAATACAGCCAAGAAAACAGTTACTCTCAAAGCGTGATATGTAGGTGGCCAGGCTACATACACGCAAGGAGGGCAGCTGCTCTCTTACCAGAAAAAAAGACTAAACACAAAAGCAAGCTATTGCAACAACCAAAATATAAAAGAATAAAGTATAACAACCCCACTACAACTGCAACCATCCCCTTATCCATTATCATTTTGTTTTCTATATTTAAACATAAACTCCTTACTCAAACTTTTCCCCATGACTTCTCCCAACACAGGGCAAAAGGAAAATACCTAACACAAATTATAAAACCCCTTTTCCATCACAGAAGCACTCTGTGACACCCTCCTTTGTCAAAGTGAATTCTTCTGTGGGATGTCGTAATGGTGTACGTATTGCTGCAGTACTTTGACAAAAGTGGTGGCCTGTTTTTTAAATTATATTTATTAATTTTGCAAGCAAAACTTTCAAGGCAAATATTACATAGGAGGATAACATAAGTGCATCATTTAGCCACACATTTGCTTAAAAGAATCAGTGCAAGACACCTCTTCCTGAGTTACAACACGAGGAGGAACACCTTAAATAACCATTACTTAAACAGAGAATTCCTAATGCATGCAGCCAGGGAAGGACAAAGGGAATCAGAAATAGAGATATGGGAAATTGCTAAATTTCATTATGTGAAATATTTTGCGAAATTCGCATTTTTGCAAAATATTTTGCGGGTGCAAAATTTCACCCGTGGGAATATTCAGCCAAATATTCGGTATTCGGCCACCAAATATTTAGTATTTGGCTGCCAAATATTATATTCAGCACAGCCCTAAAAAAAAAAAAAAAAAAAAACACCCTCCTCTGCAGCGCCCCAAAAAACAAGTTCAGCCATGCAACCGCCATCCACCCCACCCTCCAGCAGCAAACTCCCCTTCCCTGAACCCACGGAAATTTGTTATAATAAAAAAATAAACCCTGATGGGCGACTGGCACAACTCGCCCACCTCCAGATCATGTGATCTGCTAGTTTTACTATGCTAACCCATAGCAGTTTAATTCATTACAAGACACTTGGCCGTGGAGGAGGGAGGGTTGTGCCGGCGCTGGGCTCTCATTATTTTTGGAAGGGTAATTGGATGCTGAGTGGGGAGTAGGGTGCTGCCAGGGTGGAAGGTGTGGAGAGAGCATATTATGCATGAGGTTAAATAGACAAGAGGGCAGCTGGCTGTGGAGGTGGGCGGGTTGTGCCAGTCATCCATCAGAGATTTTCTTTATTTCTTATAACAAAATTTGCTGGTGCTGGGGGGAAGAGGGTATATTATGCATGAGATGAACCAGACAAGAGGGAGGCTGGCCGTGGAGGTGGATGGGTTGTGCCAGTCGCCCATCAAGGATTTTTTTTTTTATTATAACAAATTGCCGTAGGTGAAACTTTGCCATTTCGGGTGAAATTGTGCATTTCGCTGTGAGATTTTGCATTCCACAGGCAAAATTTCACAGCTTTCTGATTAACTGTAGAGTTCCCCAAAAGAAGCATAATTGGTATTTGAAACATTGGGACTTGGATACGAATAATAAAAGAAAATAAGCAATTCCTTTCTTTTTTATTTTGTATTTATTATACTTTTTTGCAGATGCCAACCACCTCAGTACCTCAGCCAGGTCACGGACTCTGCTTCCACCTCCACATTAGACACGCCCCCTTGATACCCCTGGCTTACCCCCAAGGGTGGGGCCACGGCACCAACCCCCTACATGTTGCCATAAATGATGGGATAGGTCAAGGAGGCCATCCTGGAGGTTGATTGAAGCCTGGCTTCATCTAGGGTGGCTGGCAGCTAGGTTTTCTCCCCATAGGTGGGGGCAGGAACATGCAATGATGCCAGCATCCATCCTACCCCTCAAATCTTGTTGGTGCCAGTTGCTGTGATGGCCCTGGCTTCTGCCAGGGGGCCATCAAGCACTGGTCACATGCCGCACCCTCCCCCAGGAGAAGGAGAGCAGTCCATGGGACACTCGATCCTTCTCCCCCAGCCATCCCTTTGATGACCCAGGTCCGTTACAGAACCCAGGTTGCCGGCATCACAAGCGGAAATCCATCGCTCTGCCGACGGGCTGTCCAAGAAATTCTTTTCTGAGTGTCTGGGCATTTTTTGCTTGAGCTGGCCAAACAAACTTTTTGCTTGGACATTATTTTACTGAAACTAGGCCAGCTCCACTAATTAACACACTTAAGAAGATAAAGAAATCTGACTGGCGATTTCCCATTCTACAAGCAGCTTCGCACTCAGCAAAAACCTTTGCGGCATGGTAGAATTTTGCGAAATATTTTGCACTGTGAAATTGGTCATTTTGCTGCAATTTCGACGGCAAAATTTAATTTCACAACATCTCTAATCAAAAATAGGATTAAATGCAGAAGGCATTGAGCAGAGTTAAATTGAACAAAGTTAACGTGTAGGAAAAGCTCCCTGTTCACCCTGCAGCATAACAGCAATGTACTAAAAGGAAAAAGAAAAGACAACAAGCAAGCTTGCAGGTATGACAGAACAACAAATAACAATGGAAAAACCTGATAGAATGGCTAACATCAGTCCATAATAGTCCAGGAATTAAGTCTGAGAACTATACCAAGCTTGCACTTTCCCAAAACAAAAGCCAAGCTCCCTGAGGCATAGTAGTCTGGCAGCTTGATCATGAGATAGTGCAACAGTTCTAATTAAAGGAATAAATAAAGAAGGAGGTGATAATGCCATCTTAATTCAGCCTGGTATGGAATCAACCCCATTCATGGTACTTCTGCTGGCAAACCAAATGCAGTGCAAGTCCCAAAATGGGAAGTAGTTAAAGGAAGCAATCAAAGTCAGACTCAAGCGCATAAAGAATAAGTGGTGAAATAATAAGCCCAGATCTTCAGCTCAAGTCCACTTCCCAAACTTAATAGTTTAGCGTGCATTGTGATGCATCAGTCTCCATCTGTAGAGTTTCCTTCCTCCCTCTTCCATTTCCTGTTCTATACAATGGACCTGTTTTTCCACCTCTTTAGGGTCACTGAACAAGTACTGATGTCCGTTCCAAACCAGCCGGAGCTTGGTTTTTAGCAGAAGTTTATGTTATACTTTCAATTGGCATAGGTGGCTTCAGAGTCCATCAAATTCCTTATGCCATTGTTAGGTACTATACGAGAGGTCCAAAAAAACAGTAGAGTGTCATCTCCATGCTTCAGTGTTCTGCATCTCCTGACACTCATGAGTGCCTGATCTCAATCTTCAATCCCCATACATGCTACCATGAGGGTTCGGAGTGGTGGGGTCTGCAGGTGCTCATCCTGGAGTAATGCAGCATGCTTTCTTAGGACAGAGGCGGTCATCCTCTGAAAGTCCCAAAATAGTAGGCAAAAATGATTTCACAAATTCAGACAGTCCTCTCCCTCTGCTGCCTCCATCAGCCCCACCACTCTCAGGTGCTTTTCTCTAGCTTGGTTCTCCATGGTCTTGAGTCATTGCTTAAGGAGTGTGTTTTCTTTGACAAGCTTGGTCATCACATCTATGGTTTTAAACACTGAAGTTTCAGATTGCTAGACATTCTGCTCACACTAATCCATTCTTGTTTCCAAAGCTGTAACTCTTGGGGTCAGGGCATCAAACTTCTTGTTCGGATCTCGTACAGCTGTGACCAGCTGGTAAAGGGTGGTTTGGATCATGTTTAGGGATGCCACCCAGGTTGTGAATCACTAGTCTGTGATTTCTTCATGTTGAGCAGGCCGCTTCTCACACTGCTGCTTTTCAGGAGCAAAAGGGTCGGCTGGAGGTGCATTTGCTCCACAAGATTTACCCATCTTGCTGACGCTGTCTAAACTAGCCCCAAATATAATGGCTTTCTTAATTTAGAAGTTAAATTTCCAAGTTTTAAGTATTTTAAATCAATTTCTCCTGGGAGCTCGACTTCTGCTACTTCCTTATCAGCTGCTGAGCAGTGCCCCAGTGGTGGCCTTTGATCTTTGTCGGGTACACTTGAGCATATCAGGTGTAATGATCGGTTTGCACCATGATGTTGCCAATGTTCTTTCTATCTGGCTTCAAAGAGAGAAGTCCATACAAACTGATTCAAGTGTCCCATTGGTTTGATATTGACCAAAGTTGCTCTCTTTGAGTTGTTCTTTTGATGCAGCTAAGATAGGTCTTGCAATGCTTCTCAATCTCTTTTGCCATTTTGGGTCAATAGAAATAGGTTTGCATCAAGTCCAGAGTGTGGTCAGTCCAAGTGACCCATGTCATCATGTAGGGATCAGATGACTTCTATGCGATACTTCCAGGGTAATAACAACTGGTGTCAAGAACTCAGGTTGTATACTATCATGAATAGTTCTTGTTAGCAGTCCATCTTTCAAGGACAGTTTGTTCCATTCTGTAAATAACAGGTGATATCTGGGTGAGTTATTTATACTTGACTTGCATCCTGCCCCTTCTCCAGGGCACATGCCACACCACATTAGTACACTGTCCTCCTGCTGGGGTTGTTTGTGTTCAGGACAACTAGGGTGAGGCAGAGACGAAAAGTCTAAACCAGAGAAATTGAGGTATGTAGTCAGAATAGCATCTGCAGAGGCCCGCAGCATGCTCTGTGTGGATTGACAAGAGTTGCAGGATCTGTAGTTTCAAATTACAAGCACATTGCTTTTACTGGAATACTTGCAACTGTAGTACTGTGACTTGGCTGATCAAGGTGCAGACACCGGGATAAAATGGTGGCGTCAGTGTTGCTTCAGCCACTGCAGTATTTCAGACTGTAATTATAGGTGGATAAAGCTGAAAGTCACTGGAGTCCTGCTGCTTCCAGCTTGGCAATTGTATTTACATAGGTGAGAGGATTATTGTCTGTTACCACTGTGAACTGGACCCATATGAGTGTGCATGGTGTTTTTCAGTGACAGACCATTTTAGGGCTATAAATTCTAGTTTGTGCACTGGGTAGAGCTTTACAGACAGGTTCAAGATTGGACTGGCAAAAGCAATGGGACAAAGTCCCTCAGGGTGCTCTTGGTACATGACAACTCCTAAGCCACTTAAGCCGGTGTTGGTATGCAGGATGTACTATTTGAACATCTGAGCGAGACACCCATGCTGGCATTCGCTGATTCTGCCAATGTTTTCTTTGAATGCCACTTCATAATGTTCAGGCAACCTGGCGCCAAATGTTTTTTTTCATTTTCCAGTACTCTGTGGGAGGACTGCCCCCCCCCCAAGTGGGCTTTCGGTGGGTAGGTGGGTACCCCTGGGTGAAGTCATTCAGAGGACAGACAACACTGAAATAATTTTTTGCAAACCTCCTGTAGTAGATGCAGAATCCAAGAAACATCTGTAGTGACTTTAGGTTGTGTGGGCTAGGCCAAGTGGTGAGTATCTCTACTTTTGCAGGATGATCTATACTCCATTTGTCAAAATGATGTGCCCACATATTTGATGGCTGACAAAACTGGCACTTGTTGATAGAGACTTTCCAACCAAACTCTTCTAGTCTGTCCAGCACTTTCATAAAGCAGAAACATTGTCTTTGTCAGCAGAAATGGACTGATAGGCCATCTAGTCTGCCCCTTTTCCCTGCCTATTCTGACACCTCTTACCTTGTTTGGTCACTTGCATCCCTCCCTCCACCTCTTCCTGTTCTCAATTTGTCCTAGTGTCTATCCCACACATGCTTGACGCTCCCCACAGTCTTTGCCCCCACTGCCTCCTCTCGCTGGCTTTTCCAGTCGTCCACTGCCCTTTCTGTGAAGAAGTATTTCCTCACATCTCTCCTAAACATCCCCCCTTTACCTTCATTGCATGCCTCTGTGTTCTATTGCCTTCTTTTCACTGAAACAACCCACCTGCACCATGCTCATGACTGTGAGGTACTTTTAAATCTTAAGCATGTCCTCTCTCCCCTCTCCTCTACTCTCTTCTCCTCTTCTCCAGGAGTACATGTTGTGTTCCTACAGCCTTTTCTCATATGGCTTTTCATGAAACCCTTGCACCATTTTTGTTGCCATCCTTTGTATGGCCTCTACCCTGTCAATATCCTTGAGATGGTGCAGCCTCCAGAACTGGACACAGTACTCCAGGTGGGGCCTCACTAGTGAGTGATATAATGGCAGCACAACCTCCCTCCTCCTGTTAGAAATCCCTCTCCCAGTGCACTCCAGCATCCTACTATCCTTCCCCACTGTCTTGTCACACTGAAAAGCTACCTTGTAGTCATCAGATGACCCCAAGGTCTCTTTCTTACTTGGTGAGTGCAAGTACGTCTCCTCATCTTATACACAGCTCATGGGTTTCCCTAACCCAGGTGCATAACCTTGTACTTTTTGGAATTGAAACCTAGCCATCACACCCTAAATCACTCCTCTAGCTTCCCCAGATCTCTCTGCATTCTCTCCACCTCTTCCAGAGTGTCCACCCTGTTGCTAATTTTTGTATCATTCACAAAAAGACACACCTTCCCCTCCAGCTCCTCAGCAATGTCACTTATGAAGACACTGAAGAGGACCAGTCCCAGCACTTATCCCTATGGCACCCCACTAGTCATTCTCCCATCCCTTGAATGTCTGCCATTTACCATAGCCTTTTACTTCCTATCCTTCTACCAGTTAGATACCCTTCTTGCAACTTTCTCCCCCTACCCCCAGTATGCTTAGTTTCTTAACTAGCCTCTTGTGTGGCATAGTGTCAAAAGCCTTATTAAAGAATAGATAGGCCATGCCTACTGCTCTCCCTTGATTCATCTACCTAGTAAACCAATCATGTGATAAGCTATTTTACTATGCAAGCCAGCACAGGAGTACCATTCACAAAAAGGCAGCTGGCTGTGGAGGAAGGCAGGTTGTGATGGTCACCTTCTCACACCTCGGGGGGGGGGCGCAACAGATGCTACTAATTTTATGAAATGTGGGTGTTGGGAGGGAAGAGAGTGGGACTTGAGTGCTGCTGTGTGGTGAGGGGATAATTTAACTTATTTAACTCAACTAATGGCAAGAGGAGATGACAGCCAGCCGTGGATACAGGTGGGTTGTGCCAGACACCCTTCATGGGAGTTTTATCTTGAAGTCATGGGTGCTTGGGGAGGGCGGAGTGGGCTCATTGCAGAGGGTGGGGGATGGGGGATTGTTTTTAATGTGATTGGGCTTTGGAGAAGGGTGGAGGGATGTTTTTCCCTTATTTTTGTGTATTTCCTGAATACGAATAGGCACAAATAATGCCACTATTCATTATTCTGAATCACAACTAGTACATTATTTGTGGTATTCAGGAAATACTATTGGTTACTCACACATGCCTGTGTCCCTTTTCTGCAGTACAGTGAATGTGTATGGCGATTTATTAGCAAAAGTTAACTGCCAAATCCCAATGCAGATTGCTCCTAATTGTAATCCTATATATCTCGGGTGTTTTAAGTGTATTTTTCTTTTAAATAT
This sequence comes from Neoceratodus forsteri, assembly GCA_016271365.2. Lineage (NCBI taxonomy): Eukaryota > Metazoa > Chordata > Ceratodontiformes > Ceratodontidae > Neoceratodus > Neoceratodus forsteri. Next base: position 324,484,554 of record CM057454.1, on the reverse strand, counting down.
TGTGAAGAAAGTACATTGGGTTTAAAAGCATTTATGGATGCTCTGTACACATTTTACCATCCATGAGGTACTTTCTAGAGCAAACAAAGCATCTAACACACAAGAAACATACCCACTGTATATAAAACATAAAATGTAATTTATGGATAGTTACAGCTTTTGCAGAGTTCGTTGACCCTGTCATGAACTGTATATGTTCCAAATTACTGGTTATTATTTCAGACTACAGCTGCAGTGTTAATATCAGCAAATTGGGGTTACCATGACATGACCTTTCTTCAGCAGTGAATTTAGTGCTGCTAATGACTTCAGTAATATGTAATTCTTTACAAAGTCCTACAGTATGTAATGGATTATTAATAAATTTAGAACAATGAAAGATTATTCGTACAAAATTTGGCAGAGCTTGGTCTTGATAATTAAAACATACTTGCATACTAGTGCTGTTCAACTCTTGCATCATTGATCAGGTATCAGATAATCAGATCAGAGTGATGTAGTTTCCCCTCCTTTTTCATCCAAGTTTCTTGCAATAATAATATTGAAAATGTTTTCACCCATGCATGGCATTCTTTATCTATTAATTTCTCTTTCAGCCCTGCCACATTCCAGCTAAGCAGCTTTATAAGATCTTTCCCATTATTGTCCGTGTCCGGTCAGTTAGACACTTCCGTAAACTTATAGTGCTCTTTGCTACTAACAGAGCTCATTGAATTTACATTTTCCAATATATCACTCCCTCTGTTTTCTCATCTAGCTCTAATATGTCCGAGCTATTAATCCTGCTCCCCAGTTGTCTCCATCCTCTTTTATTATTTACTTTTTTCATCACTTCCATGTTATGCACTATCTCAGTTGGTCTCATATATGCTGTTATCCTTGGTTGTTTATAACCATTTGAGTCCTTATTTTTCATATGTCCTCACATACTGTCCCTTTATTGATCTTGCTATCCTGTTTTGTCTGTATTTTTAGATTTCTCTTATAGTAACGCCAAGTGAGACCCTATTTCTGCAAATCTCACTTTATTTGCCAATATTTTTCTTCTTTTGTCCCCATCTGTAAGTACTACACAAATCCAACCTTTTGCCAGGCTGGCTTTATATGATAGGTAGACTTAAGATCTTGCCAATTCACTTTATGCCCCATTATGCCTTTAAGCATGTTATAAATTGCTAGCTTTACCGTATAATTATTTTCATTTCTTGATTTTGGCAACCTGTTCATATATACTGTAGGTAGTAAATCACCTTTGGCTATTAGACCATTCTTCTGCTCTTGTATTGACTCATCACTTTTAACTTGTTTTTTCCTTTTTAATCCTTGCACTAAATCTTACCCTTTTCTCTACAAATGATTCAATCTCATTTTCCTTTGCCATCTTTTTCTTACCATCCTTCTTCTTTTTACCACTCACATCATCCTGCCTTACTATTTTCCCTTTTGGCTGCCCTTTACTACCCATCATAGGTCTTACCCTTTCTTCCTCTTTTTCCTTCTGTAGTCCATTACTTTCCTTAATCTGTTTTTCCTTTAATTTAGGTCTTTTATTGAGAGATCTATTTCTTTCATTTCGTTTTCAGCAATTTCCTCAGTTATTGTCTTTATTGTCTTTTTATCACTTCCACTTACTGTAATTACCTCTTTCTTAACTCCCTAGATTGATTAGGGCTTTTACTTACATCATCCTCCTCCTGAGTTAAACAGGTGTCATCAGTTACTTGTGTTTTTACTCCCCCCCCCATTCACATTTATTTTTATTTTTTACATAGAAGTCCAAGAATACACAAAAAAGGGTAACCAATTCCAGAAGTTGAACATTGCTAAAATGTTGTTCTTTTTTTAAATCCAAAAGAATTCTATACACTGATTCGTTCCATTCACCACCTTCCAGCCTGTTATCACCAATATGGCTTGGAAAACCACATTCTTCCTCATCAATAATTTTATTTACTGATGAAGCGGCCTCATCTTCTGATTCTTTTTCCCATAAAGGTGGAATTCTCTTTCCTGTTTCATGAATTATTGAGGCATCAATATTTTAATCTCTAATCTAGGGTGTCAAAAGATTCATATTTTTCTAGGTAAGTTCCTCTCTCTTACCACTCTGATTTTCTGTTCTATTAATTGGGCTTACTAAAACAATTGGCTCATTAGTCAAACTTTATTTCCCTGGAATTGGTTTTCCTTCATTAACTAACAAAATATCATTGGTTACCAAGTTAACATTAGCATCATCTTTCACTATTTTCCCATCCCTACTATCCAAATCAGAAATATGTAACTCAGGCCCAGTTACACTTGTTTTATTCTCCCTTGGTTACTTCCACCTTTTCTGCTTCTTCTTCCATACTCCTAATAAATTTCATTAGTGGATGGGTACATGATACTCAACCTTATTTTGTGTTCTTACTGGGGATGACATCATTTGGGATCACACTTCTTTCTTACTATTCTATTGTTCCTCTTAACTCTGTATGTTCTTCCTGTCAATTTAAAAACTGTTATTTTCATAGAATCCCCCTTTTTGGCATTTTGTTTTAACTCTTTCTTTTACCTTGCTTTTCTTGCTGTCCTTTTCTGCATTGTTTGTGCCACAGCATTCATTCTTTAAACAGCTACCAGCCTTTTCTGCAGCACTCACCCACCGCTTGCTGCTCAGAGTGCAGGAAAAACCTGCACTAAACCTTAATTTACAACTTCCTTAAGATTTCTTAAGAACTAGTAGTTCTAAATTGTTCTAAGTTGTAAAATTCTCTGTTTTAACCCCAGTCAAAGACAGCTTAAATTCTTCCTGCCCTCAGCAATTCACAGTTATCAGATAAAATTATTGCAGACTAAAAAGTCTTTAGGCCAACTACAATGTCTAAATTCTTAAGTCCTGAAGAGTTTAGCGCACGCTTCTTTCTAATAAGTCACTTCAAATCTTGTACAAATACACTCTCTGCTGCCACAAAATGATAGTCTTCTGCAACGAGCTCCTTAAATAAATCTTGTATGTGCAAATGTCCCTCTTGGATCCTGCTGTAGTGTGCAATCTTGTTTGTATTTCCAAAATTTATTTCGGTCAAGCAACAACAAATCTTCCTTTTTCTCCTCTACACAAGAAAGAGAAAAAAGAATCAAGCTACAATACCAAGCAGCAATTACAATACAAAACCAAAGAAATAATACAATATAAATAGCCTAGACAGCAACTAAAAACTTCTCAGCATATAAAAAACAAATAATGAAGTCCATAGCACTTACTTGCAATGTGGATGTTCTCTCCACTACAAGATTTTAATATCCCGATTCTCCTTACTCAGCTGCCACAGTAAAACACTTTAAGTTTTCACTACACAGCTTTTTCCAGTTCGATGACACTTTTAGCCCTGTCAATTCCTCGTCGCAGTCACAAACGGCTCAGTTGTACCACAAAAATCTTGCTTTATACCACCCGAGCTAAAGTCCTGCGACTTGACAGGGTAATACTGGCTTTCTACCCACTCTCAGCACCTGTCGTAATGATTACTTGCAACCCACTACATGCCTCTTACAATGCTCCACTGAATTCTGCTTCATTCTGCAAAACACAGCACACATGCACCCTTTAATCCTCTACCTGCAAGTTCATGTACATATGGCATGAACTTTAATTGAACCAGCACCTCACTCTACGTGCCTTTTTGTAATTGCTCTGATGTTCCCACTGGTGTTCCCACTAATTACAATTGGCAAGCTTAAAGTTACAGATTAAAACACAAATATTTTAAAATCCCTTCAACACTTATCACTAAAAAATGAGAACAAACAGTGACAATGGCAGTAAAAAAAAATATAATGACAGGCTTAGCAAGAATATTGAAACGCTAAAAAAAAAAAATATTTAAAAAGCATGGATCACAAAAACACTAAACCACGCTCATATATAAAAGTCTTTTGGCCTAGGATGGACCATATATTCCCTGCCTTCCACAGTTTTCAAAATGTCCATATAAATAAAATCATATATCCTTGTATTTAGAGAAAATACTGTCTTCTAACTGGTAGTGCTGTTCTAGCTCATTGATTCACTATTCTGAACAGCTTCTGTGATAGACATTCACACAGACTGTTTCCGATTATCTTCAAATTATTGCAGTTTGTATGTCACCCTGTTAGAAGCCAACCAGAGTGTCCATAAACTATCCCAACTGAAAACTCGTCTCCTTGTCTTTCGTATTTTGGGCTAAATGCTTTGATGCTTTACTGCAGCACTCTAGGTGATGAGTTTCACTCAACACCGCACAGCTCAGTTCTTCACACTCAGCTTTCTCTAGGAAGCCCACCATTGGGCTAACCAGCCTTCTGCAAGAACACAGAAACAACAGGCAGAACATGCAGTAACAGAGGACCACAATAAGCTTGACTGGTAAGGGAAACAATTCCGGTAACAGTGGTATACCTGTAACTTTTTATTCCCCTGCTTCTGAGTCTTCCTCCACAAAACCACATACCATGCAGCAGTCATCTTTCTCTCTCTCTCGCTCCTCACTCCAAGTCAAAAAGGCTTTACCTCGTGGTCAGTATCAGCCACAAGGTCAAAAGGATCTGGACATCCAAAAGGTGGTCTATTGATCTTGGTAGCTATAATGCTGAAATGTGGAGCTGTAGAGGTTAGTGCTGCTTTTGAATATTTCATGTATATTGTCATATTAAATGAGGAACTTATGTGGGCACTTTGTAGTATCTATATACCCCCCAAATTAAAGTTACAAGAATATAAATCCATACCAAACTTGATAGGAAATAGTCTAGAGTCAGTTAAAGGAAGATATACAGGCATTAAGATAATAATAGTAGGACTTTAATGCACATGTGGGAATATGATAAAAGAACAATTACATGATTGTGTCTTGATGATGCCATGAATATCCCGATAAGAAACTCCAAAGATAAGGTTGTATCTAACAAATGCAAGAGTTTAATACAATTTTGTGAGAGATTCAGCTTTAGACTACTAAATGGGAGAACCAAAGGTGATTGGATGGGAGAATACTCATTTCCGACAATAAATGGAGGGAGTGTTTTAGATCTATGTATGGTCGAAGCTACTTGATTACAATTTGGTTGAGATGTTTAAGATAATGAAACTTTGGGATAGTAATCATTTCCCACTTTTATGTAGTTTAAATTTAAATATAGGATTGAGGAAAAGAATACAAGTGTAGAAAACCAGGCAGAGTGCATATGTGTATCTTGAATGGTAAAGGATTAAATGGAATGGGTATACAAAACAGACAACAGACAATTTATTTAGTAACAGGCAATTAGAAAATGTAGTAAATAAAATTACAGCTGACAACTTAGGGATAGGAGAATGTAGGATTGAGATGTATGATGAGTTAATAACTAATATTGTTGAAGTTCTAAGAGACCAGAAAAGAGAAAAAAGTCACTGGATATAGGACAGAACATCCATGTTATGACAGGGATTGTCATATATTGAGAAATGAAATATAAAAGTGGGAAAGATAAGAACAAAACAACCATCGGTAGATGTTATGAAGGCTTTCAAGCTGCTGAAAGCAGAATATAGATGTGTAATAAGGGAAAGGAAGGTAAATTATAAAAATAGACTATGGGAAGAACTGCAAGCAAGTATAGTTAATAAAGATAAGAAGCCGTTTATCATTGGTTGCTAATGGGTACAATGAGGATAATGTGCAATATAATATTGTGGGTATGGTTCCTGAAGATCAATGGATTAAACATCTTACTAATATTTATGAGTTAGAGAATAAAGATTGTAATGAGGATAAGTTGGATAAAGAAAGTTTAAAGACTATGGCCAATAATAATATTTTTATTTTTGGGTCTGAGGAAGTTGAAAATGCAATTAATGCACAAAACAAGAATAAGGATGCTGGGGGAGATGGTGTCCCGGCGGAACTACTACAAAATAATATAGACCTGTGGGCCAGTATCCTTACACCAGTTGTTAATGATATAAATACCTCTGTCTTGTTACCTCAAGCTTGGAATAAGGGAATAATTGTACCCCTTTTAAAAAAAGAGAACAAACAGGATCCAAATGTTACACTAATGTCTTTGTTACCAGAAACACAGAAAATATATTCTAGATTGATTCTAGAAAGGTTGTTTAATTGGGTAGAGGAAAATGAGCATATATCAAAATTCCTATGTGGATTTAGAAGTGATTGTGAAACTATGGATTTGGTGTTCATATTTAATTACATTATTGATAATTATGTGAGGACAAAAAGAGTTTTGTATGTTGGCTTCATAAATATTAAATCAGCTTTTGATCAAGTAAATAGATATAAATTGTGGGATATTCTGGAGAGATTGAAAATTGACCAACACTTGCTGGCTATTTTAAAAATACTGCATACAAATACTACAGCAAATATTAGGTATGGTCGAGATAAGGCACTAGCTAAAGAAATTAAAATCTCTCGGGGTGTGAAACAAGGTTGTCTGTTGGCACCACTTCTTTTTAATTTATATATAGAAACATTGCTCAATAATATTAAGCTGATCAATTCTTTTGCTCCTACGATAAATAATGTGTTAATTCAATTACTCTATATGCAGATGATGCAATAGTGATTTCACATGCCTATAGGATTTCAAAGAGCAATATTAAATATTATGGAGTCATTAAAGTCCTAAGATTTGAAATTGAATGTGAGTAAATCAAAAGTCATGGTGATTAGACAAAAAGAAGCAGAATGGTGGAAAAAATTGGGTAGTAGAAATAATAAAATTGAGGAAGTAGCAGAGTATAGCTACTTGGGGGTCATCTTTGATAAGAAAGCAACCTGGTTACAGCACAAGTCCAATGCATGTAAATAATCTGGTGCAATTAGAAGCTTTGATTATAAATTGCAATAATTAATTTGCAGCTCTAAAGAAAGCATTTGATACTAAGTGTATGTGTCAGCTGCTATATGGGAGTGAAGTATGGGGTTCTATATGGATAAACAGAATGTAGAGGTGATTCAGAACTCATTTTTGTGAACAACCTTGAATTTACCTAGAGATTGTCCTGTCAGTTGTATAAGAGCAGAAACTGGAACGTTACCCATTAAGACTAACATTTTGATCTGTGCCATAAAATGGCTTGGTAAAATTCTAAAAATGAAGGATGATAGGCTTCAAAGTTGTGCTGGAATGATTTTAAAATAAACAAGCTAATGGGGCAAATACTGGTTGGTTTGTGAAATTAAATGATGTGTTGAAAAGGCTGGCTCTGTGGAAATTTTGAACAGGAATGTGGCTAATAACATTGACTCATTTGTGAGTGAGGCAACGTAAGGCTAAAGATATTGCAGTGCAAGAAGATATGGATAGAATCCATGTGATTGACACATGGGCTATACTCTAATATTAAAATAAATTGGGGGTATGGAAGTGTTTAATAAAATGTGAAAATTACAAGCATAGAAATCTGCTTGTGTATGATAAGATTAGCCAGCCTGGGCAACACATTTTTCAACTTACATAGTAAACTATATGGTATAAGTATGGGAAAGTGCAAATGTGCTACCAAAAGGATTCAGAAATTGTGTATGTACTAACTGAATGTATATCATGGCAAGATAAAGAAAGAAATGTCTTATTCCATTAATTGATTGACAGGAGATGATTTTATAAATATGTTAATTTTGAATGATACTAAGAATATGTATGGGTTAGCAAGATTTTTCACTAAAATATGAACTAGTTGTGATGAGATTTATATATTTAATGGCATATTGTTTGATATACAAGAAGTGTTTATGCTATTTATATTACGTTTTTATGGATGTAGCAAATGTATGTTTTATACATTTTCTGTTTAATAAAAGAACCTGAATCTGAAGATCGGAGTAACACCTGCAGCTGGTACAATAGAAACTGCTGATTCAGCATGTCAGAATATTGCAGACAGATCTAATTGTGCCAACAGAGTTACCTTAACCAGGCTTCATTTGTTGTCATTCAAGAGAGCATTAATGGCTCTAACCAGCACTAATGCAGTGTGATCAAGCCTAGTCCTGACTTGAACCAATCAAACAGGTCACTGAAGATCTTGGAACCCTGCAGGGCACTGTTACCATCTTCTTTGCCACCTTTGCCAAAAAGAGAAGGTTTGAGACCAACCGATAAACGATCAGGCATTGGGGCAGCCTCACAGCATTACTCTTCAAGGCTGCCAGCAGATGACCTTCCCAAAGACAGCCACAAAATAGGCTGGAAATCATTGACCTTAAACCTCCCAGAATGGTAGCAGTAACCTAGAGAGACATATAGTATGTCTGAGAAACATGTGGTTATGTTCATTATTGTCACCATTTCCTATAGGCAGTGCTGTTGAGAATTTGGAAAACCAATGCACCGAAAGTTATAAGCACTGCACCGTCAAATTGTTAACTATAGATAAAAGTGCGGTTACTGGTATGTGGGTAATCATTTAAATAGCATTAACGCTTCTATGAAAACTTGAAAACAATAGACATAATTCGGTTATTCACAATTTGATTTTATTATTCTTTATTATTGAAGTTATATGAAGAAAAACAGGATCTTTGTTCCTTTCTTATTGATTATTCCCCACCTGATGTCATAATACTCAGCTACTGAGATCATAGTTATTTCTATGCCAACAGACTGTGGCATCAGAAAAGTGGATTATGACTGCAAATGGAGACTATGCTGTAGGGATGGATGTACTCTAGCTTTAAAGACCCAAAATTCTTGTAAATTTCATCAGTACTATATTACAGGAAGAGAAGTCTATAGGAGGTATATGAAATACAAGCTGTATTGTGACTCAATATTAGGTTTCCCCACATTTTCTTCAAGATGTCGGCATCTTTTTAAAGAGATTGTGTCAAAGTTAGGGTTATGTCTTTACTGCTTAATGCAATTGTTCAAATATTATCCTACCAACTCCACACAACACACAGTCTCAAAGATTCAGAAGTATTGGTATTCAAATGTTACATTTCCCTCACTTTATGACTTTGTGTTGCCATGCTAACTCTTGCTTTATGTAGCTTTTTGCAATTCATTTTCATTCTTCTTTTAAAGGTTATTTATTAACATGTGCAAACTAATTTAAACTCAAGATCAGCATTGTCAGTGTGTCTGTTAAGTACTTTCTGATGTCTAGTGGCACCCATCCTTCTTCCCAGCCTATTCCAAATCCCCCCCCTTATGTCCAGAGAAACCCTATTCCATCAATTCCTGGTGTCTAGTGTACCATATGTCTGCCTTCTTCCATGTCAAGCCCTTCTGGTGTCCTGTGGCACCCTTTCATCTGCCTGTCCCATTCTAAATATTACTCAGTATCCAGGGTCCCTCCCTTTCTCTTCATTCTATTCTAAGCACTCTCTGGTATCCTGTAGCTCATCTCCCCCTTGCCAGTCCCATTCTGAACACCACTGGTGTCTAGTGGCACCCCCCCCATCTACTCATCTGTTTGCAAGCACACCTAATTTTGCCTTTTGTGAAGCACTTCCTGGCATCTGGTGGCATCTTCTCCCTCTTCCCATCTCATTCTAAACACTTTCTCTTGTCCAGTGGCATTTCTTCCCTCTTCTGTTTCCATTCCTAGAGTTCTTGGTGTCCCGTGATTCCCCCATTTAATTTCCCTGTTCTATACCAAGCACTTACTGATATGTACTGGCACCTTCTCCCTCTTCCTGTCCTTTTCAAAGTACTCCCTAGGGTTATATGAGTGCATTTTCTTCAATATTTGAGCCAGGTATTATAATTAGGGCCCAAAATATTTGGCAGTTTAGTATTTATTATCCGAGTATGGGGCTTGCTGACATGTGGATGAAAAAAACATGAAAATAACTCTATGCCCCTACCTGACGGCCAGTGCTAATCTCTTAACCACTCCTGCAACCACATTCCAATCTTTTCCCACCTACCTCCTCTTTACCTAGTGCCGTGAGGCTGAATATAGTAAATTGTTGGCTCCTGGCACAATGCCAGGCATCAACGGCTTCTTTTCTACTGCATCCCCCAGCCTAACCAGGCTCCCCCATTCTTCTAAATATAAAATTCATATTTCAGCCCCACCTTGTCCCCTTAACTTGATTTGGAGAGGGGCTAGTGGCAGTCAATTCCCAGTTAGTCAGTTGGCCCTGTACCAGCATTCCCTTCATTCAGTCCACTCTACATCCTTCCTTTTGTTTAGGTATGTTCTATAGTTCTGTCTGACAGAGCGAGCAGGCATGTGATCAGGAGGGAAAGGAAGGGCAGTGGCATCATTAGTAATCATATTAAGCTTATCTGATCCATTGACAACCACATCTGGTTTGGTACACAGAATGTTGACATACAAATAATGGCTCGCATAAAGATAGGACAAAATACCTAAAATGTTGACATACAAATAATTTATATACAAATAGAACAATGTGCATAAAATGTTTATTTATGTTATGGTTCAGATGTACACCTTTAAGCTAGATACTCATTTGCAAAGGTTCCTCGTCAAACGGTACAGTTACAATACTTCTAAACATTTCACAACAACATAGATTTGGTTACACAACATCATGGCACAAATTTCAAGGTAATAACATAGGCTTACTTTAACTTAAATGACATCATGGTACAACGATCAAATAACACTTGAGTGGCTCTGTAGTTCACAGTAAAAACGTGCTGAAGTTTATGTAGCAACCCCACAGGGCATGTCTGTAGATAGATCGGTGCGCTTTTATGGCACAAGGAGTCAGAAGGGTAACAGGCAAGTGTGAGGTAAGAGAGAGGGGAGTCAGTAGAGTAGCTGGTACATGAGAGGTTAGGGAGGGGGGAGTCAGTAGGGTAGCTGGTATGTGAGAGGTCAGAGAGAGGGGAGAAGTTTAGGTGTTGGTGACATGTGTCCATGTGTGGCAGGGTCATTAGTGGGTGCTACATGTCTCAGGTGCCTTGGTAGGGATACATTAAGGTATATGCGGCAGAAGACAGTGGTTGCAGGGTCTTATTAGGGAATGTAGCCACAGCTGATACCAGGAAGGAGCACTTTTAATAGCTCCTGTTTCAAATGGCCCAGCTTAACAGGGGTCTTCGTGAGACTGGGAGTTCGTTAGTCATTTGGTGCTCTGGTTGCAAAGGAGCACTTGGCTAGGCTCAATCTGTTGACATGCAAATAACAATTAATATAAAAACAGGACAAAATACATAAAACATTGACATGCAGATAATGATTTGCATAAAATAGGACAAAATACATAAAACATTGACATACAAATAGTTCATATAAAAATAGGACAAAATACATAAAATGTTGACATGCAAATAACGATTCATATAAAAATAGGACAAAATACATAAAATGTTAACATGCAAAATAAAAAATGGTGACATGCAAATAATTCATATAAAAATAGCACAAAATACATAAATGGTGACATACAAATAATAATTCATAAAAATTTGACAAGATACTTAAAGTATTGACATATAAGTAATTCATATAAAATAGGACAAAATCGTAAAAGACAGATTGATGTATTTATTTGTGATGAGATTGCACCACTTTAGGATGCTTGATTTTGTCATGGCTGAACTGTTTCATGACTGAGTGTACAGAGTAGTCCAGTCAAGAAAAAACATATCTATAAATTGTCTTTCTTAGTCAGAGATGGAAAGCCTTGTCAGCCTGCCTCCATGCAAAGGTTTCATTTCATTGCATTGCATTTTTTCAGTGACCTGGTAAGCCTGGGAGTAAAATTCTGCCCATTTTCATGGGTAACCAGGAGTCCAAATAAGGCACACTACATCCAGTAAATGTCACATTCAGGCAAAACACCTAGCTTCAAGGAACTGTTGTTTCATTTACAAGCCTTTAAACTGTAATTAGCATATCTGTGATTCATTGCACTAGGGTAAAAGCTTTAGTGTGCATGTGTGTGTGTTTGGAGAAACAAGCACAAAGAGGACAATCTGGATCTTTGTTCTGTTCATGCATTCCTTTTGGATCCTACACATTGCTCTGCTTCCAAACTGCCTTTCCAGTATGATACCACTGAGTATACCAAGCCTTAAAGTAGGCCAGGTCTGCCAGATCTCAGACTTGTCAAAAAAAATATTTTGGGATTTGAGGAGGGTCTCACAGGGTCAAAAAGCAGGCCCTTACTGAATGTTTGCTTCCCCGTGCCATGATTTTAAGAGGGTAGTATAACCCTTAGGTCCTTTGTCCCTTAATTACATACAGTATGTTCATGTTCTGTGCCTTCTTTGTGACATATCATTGAAAAACCGGACAATAATTAAAAGGCAAATTCCACACTATGAAGAAAAAATAGCTTCTGCAGTAGTATTTCATCAATCTTCCTATAAGTATGACCCTCATAGACCCGAAAATTTTCCCTGCATACTTTATGCACTGGAGTGTACTAAATGCCTGATTATTACTTTAATAATTTAGATTTCTGTTTAAAACCATGCCAGTCTTATTCTGTTTAACTGAATGTGAATCAAAAGTCAGAAAAGTTTGAAAGATTTTTTAAGTATAGATAGATAGATATAAATACAGTTTAAAATTAATGAAACATTTAAAATTTATGGTCATGGCTTTATCATGTCGAGCTGACACCAAACTTTAATAAAAAAAAAAAAGAAAAATGAAGTTTCTTTTCATATGGTTCCAACATTATCCCTAGTTTATAGAAAGAGCTAGCCCTGGGCCATCATGACTAGGAACTTCACTGTTCTTTTTAGTAGCAATAAAATTCAATTCAATTCACCCCCGTCAAGCTGCTCAAAAGATTCTGCCTATCATTTAAAGTTTTGTACTTTCTTACTTGCATTCTTTCTTCAAGATTTTAAAAGGGTTCTTCGTTTCATTATCAGTGGAGAGGTAATGAAGCTTGATAACCAGTTACAAATTGACCCCTGTCATGGGTCAAGTACCTAAACATTTTCTTTTCCTATGCTCCTAGTATCCACTTTTAGAGTGCTCAAAAGAACCTGCCAGTCCATGCGGAGCAAGGGATTCTCTCTGGGCAAACCGTGTAGCCACAGATTGGGAAAGTGAAAATAAAACATTTATTTATAGCAAAAGGTACAGTTAGTTTTCCTTAAATCCCATTTTTACTGCTGCATTGCAAGAGCTATGCTGACATATAGTGAAATGGAGGAGTAGAAAAAAGGGGGTCTGAGGGTGTAACCGGATTCCAAACACATAGCAGTTTGTGTGCTCTGCACTGTACCCAAGGAGTGGAGTTGAAGCACATCTGCATGAATCAGTGTGTCTGTTCCTCACCCACTCTGCAGCTGTTTGTCTGGGCTCTTCCTGTCTCTTGCGCGCTCTCTCTCTCTCTCTCTCTGCCCCTCCCTCTCTGTCTCTGTTAGTATTTTCCCCACCACCTCTGCAGCTATCCAACCGGGTGCTTCCTCTGTCTGTCTGTCTGTCTCTCTCTCTCTCACTCACTCACTCTGTTCCCTGCCCCCACACTTTTCTTCTTCTTCAGTAGTTTCAACCCCTCTCGCCCACTATCAGACAGCAGTGCAAGCTTTTATCTGAAGCCATGGAGCGGCTGCCATTTTAACCTCCCCTCCAGCCCACTCTTATCTGCCTCTGTATCTGCACCCACTCCTGAGACTACCTCCCAGCCCAACAGTCATGGACACTTGGGTGCCCACCCCTGGTGCCCTCAAATATCAAGCTTACAACTGGGATGCCCAATCCCCGGTGTTGGTAGGTACCTGCAATAAAGAAAACCATCTCTCAACATATTTTTCTGTCTTTTGGTTGTTGTTTTTTAAACCTAAAATAAAGCAAATGGTCCCGACCCCACTCAGCAACCTCCTCACCCATCCCCCCACCCTATACTTACCAACTGGGGGTCCAACGCCATAATCCTCTCTGGACTGGAGGCATTTCTTCACTCTTCAAAGCCAGACTGGAAACTAAGGAAATCAAGTAAGTGCAGTTAGTATATTCCAATGTGTTTTGAACTTTTACTCATAACTTGGTCATTTTTTAATATTTGGTACTTCACCGCATGAACAAGTAGGTGCAATTTTTCAAATCCAGCCTGAAAGGTGATTTTGTATTTGCTCCGCAAACTCACCTTTTTCACTCCACCTCATGAATGTGACAGGTGTAAATGTTTCAAATCCTGGACAAAATGTGTTTTCATTCTTGTGGTGTGAAATGACATTTTGGCCGGGATTTGAAATTTCCACATACCGGGTTCATGAGGTGAGGTCATAAGAAGGCAATGCAATGTTGAAAACTTGGGGTCAAAATATTAAAAAACAAAGTTATGAAAGAAAGTTGTAATTTTTCAATGCTTGTTCTTAAGTTTGGCGATTTTCACTATTTTGACAGCAAATTTTCAAACCATTTCATGAACACAACAGGTGTCATTTTTCAAGTTCTGGCCAAAGTGTGTTTTTGCACTAGTGGCATAAAATGCATTTTGTCCAGTATTTTATAAATGACACGTGTCATGTTCAGCAGGGGGCAGGGTCATAAAATGGCTATATTGAAAATCTGGGGTCAAAATATGCCTCCCAAAAAATGTAGGAATTGATGTTTGCAGGGATGGCCATTGCCCCAGTGGGGACCACATTGTCTTCCCGTACCAGTGACCTGAGCTCGGGTGTGAGCTCAGTGAACTGGCTGAATGAGCCAAAACTGGGGGAAGGTGCTGTGGCATGCAGCACCAGCTGCAGCCTCAGGAGGAACAGAACAGTGTTCTGGTGCACAGATGACACTCTGTGGTGGGCTGAGGAGCCTTCCCTTACAAGTGGTTGATGTGCATATCGAGGCCTGATGGTTCCATGCACTGCGTCAGGTATCCCTTATCAGGTTAAAGCACTAGCAGCCTTTTTGGCTCTGACCAGAGTTTGTTGCAGTGTACTCCCAGGGTTTATGTTAATGTTCAAGTTAATCACCCCTGGGTACATATGGCAGTAGGCTGTGACTCGGGCTGCATTACACTCCCAGGGAGTGATTAACTTAATACATTAGTTCTCAGACTTTGTCACAGTGGGCATCTCCCAAACCATGGAAAATATATTAATCCCCCCAAATATGGAAATAATCTTGGACTGCCCCATAGAAAAACATCTTAACTTTGCACAATGCACCAGGAATCATCGACATGCCATTGAATAGTTGACTCAGGTTTTTCTCATTTTATTCACCTATTGTTCTCCCTCCTGTAATCCCCACACTCTGGTCATCCTACTCACTCATCTTTTCTGACTCTCAGGCCCTTGTTGCTCCTTATTGCAATACCTCCAGAAGTCAAGCTGGTTTCTTTTTTTACTTTCCCTCTATCTGGTACAACCTTCTGACCCACTTCTGCTCCCCCCCTTCCGCTTCCCTTTCTCAGAGATCATTTTGCTCCCTTGTGTTCTTGCTCCTAGTACCTGTATGTATAGCTCTTGTACTGGCATTGATCTTCCCGGAATCAATCATCTCCATTGAGTCCCACTTATAGAAATGGGCTGGAGGCAGGAGAACCCCGTGGGAGCAAATCTTTGGCCAGAGGCCGACAACAGCTACTGCGCACAGCACCTGCATGCCCCCACATGTTGCTGTGTGCCTGCCAGTAACCATTGCCAGATCCCTCAACAACCTCAGTTCTGTTCTCCCTTCCCATTAAGTGTGCACTTTGGGAGAAATCGCCTCAATTCACCTCGTCATCATTTCCTCTTCTGCATCACCACTCTCTTTCTAATAGGGTACCGTTCCTCCTTTCATTTTTTTTTCTTTACCAATAATGCCAAAATCCAAATCTTAAGTGGCGGTGGAAAAGAAGAAGCCACCCATCATGCTTCTGTGCCCCTGAGGGAACAAAATAGCTTTGATGGACCAGCATCAACTCTGTGCAGCCTGCCTTGGACCACAGCATGACATGAATGTCTGCAGCACTTAATTTTTGATGGACTGCTGGACTCTGGAGAAGTAAATATTGAAGAGAGATCTGCCAACCCCCACCCCCCATGATGGCAGGCATCAAACATGGGCCTTCGAGCTAAGGTCACTAGGCCCTTCCTGTGGGCCTATTTCAGAGTTCTGGTTCTTCTAAAGTAGAAGATCCTCCTCAGCCTCACTATGCTGAAGCATTGGAGGGCCCTGATTGTTGGGTCTGAGGTAGAGCTGACTCCTTCTGGTCATTCAGCTGAGAACCCTTCTCTGTCTGTTAACCCTGAGCAACAGACATACCCAGTGGCAGTGTTGAGGCTATATGCCCTGTCCACACTGGTGGACATCTCAGTGTAATTTTCTAGTGTTACCCATGCTGTTGTCACCATTTGTGATGACAATGCAACAGGTGATGGCAGAGGAGGCACCCCCCAACACTGCTCATGGTATCGAGGGAGGGCCTGGCAGCAAGGCCGATGCTGGTGCTGGAGCCCTGTAGGAGTTTGTTCCAACCTGCTTTGTCACAAGTGACACCAGGGAGGGGGGATGACTCTGAGTCCAGAGACAGTGCCAGTGATGACCAGGTGCCGGGCCTAGGTCGGCACCGAGCAGCTCTGCATCAAAGGTAATAGCCTGGCAGCACTGCCTGATTCCAGTGACTTCCGTAACATCGAGGAGGGAGATGGTGCCTGTGCCAGCATTGATGTTGACACCAAGCTCATTGTCAGCATGATGCAGATTACAGTGACAAGGAGATTCCTGTCCCGTGGATGTTGCCCATTCTGAGTATGGTGTTGAGGCAGCATTAGCTGTGAGTCAGATGATGACTCTGGCCAGGTTTCTTCCCAGAGCCGCCCATCAATGTCATCAGTGAGAACCGGAGTTGCTCCATGGAACCTGTACAGCTCTGGTATCCTCACCTGGGGATTTCTCTCCAAGAGCACCAATAAGTCACTTCTCAGATGTAGGTAGACTATGATCAGGCCACTCTGGGTAACCCATCCATAGGGTGAGGCCCCCACCAGAGTTCCATAGCCCACGCCAAGGCCCTCAAGACCAAGATCATCAACTTCCTGTAGAAAGGCCTTGGCATGTCTTCGAGAGGTTGCCCTCATTCTTTGGCTCTATGGGATGGATAATGGGGTATGGCAATACTGGGTGTGGGTTGGCACCATTGATGCATGGTGTAGGGTGTCAGATAGGGCTTACTTCTCTTTCTGGTGCCGATCATGCCACAATCCAGCACCTCCTCCCCATCCATATCCCCCTCAGAGGACTATCAATCATCAATCAACCTGGCATCGTCTACTGAGTATGCCCTGCACCAGTGATTGCTGGTGGAGCTACTCCAGGCACATGAACTGCATGCTTCACAAGCTGTAATCTGGCAGCCTTGTCATTGGAACACCTCAGAGTTCCCAGTGTTGACACTGTGGTCATTCCTCCTTGGCCTAGAGCAATGGAGGAGGCATCTAGTGCCTTATGGAAGCAACCCTCTGCCACCCCTACTATCCACAGGGGCCTCCATATGTGGTATCACACATCAGCAGGGTCTTCAGGTGATGTAGCTCATCCCACCTCAGGCTTCAGGAATTACATACCCCATCTGGGCCACAGAGCCACAGGCACAACCAACGTCCAGTTGCAAATTCTGCTCACACAGACGTACTGGGTAGGAAGGTTTTTACCTCAGCATGCACCCTTATGTGCATTTCTGCACGCCAGACCCATATGGAAACCTACAAGATCCACCTATAGCTGCAGCCGTACAATTTGTTAGCTGCAATGTCACAATGTGAGGCAGTCAGGTAGGCCATCAACTTTTCTGCCCAGGATCTGAAAGTAGTACAGTACCAGTCAAAGGCATCTTATGATGCCAGTGAGGTGGCCTTCTGACTGGTCAGAACTGCAGTCTCTCTCAGATGGATGGCGTGACATCACCTCTCTAGACTGGCACCTTTGGCCTAGCACAATGTGCTAAACTCAGTTTACTGGGGGCTCATTTCTTTTATCCTAGGGTCATGCGGAAGCTTTTGGGGTCCCTTCTGCTTCTGTGCCACAAGAGCGCCTGCCTTGCCTTGACCAATCTCAGGTCTCCCCAGACCTGAGAGAGCAGTGCCCTAAGTTTTTTACCCCATGCTGAGGGCACATTGGTACTTTGAGGGTGAACCAACTCCTCTCTTATATTGGAAAAGCTTGGTTCTGACACTTAAGTGGATTCGTAAAGAAGATGGATTCAGGAACACATAAGTTGAACCACAGTGAGCTCAGGGAGGGTAAGGGTGGTGGAACGAGGAACACCCAGTCAATTGTACCTCTCCACAATCCATACACCATTCTGATGGAGCTGAGTTCCCCATGGATGCATCCACAGAGGAGACTAAGGAGGTTGTGGACAACTGTCACAAGGGAGCCCCACAGGAAGGAGGCAGAGGACACCATAGGGAAAGAAAGCAGCTCCTGGTGGGGGACTCAATCATTAGGGGAATAGAACTGGGGGGAGCAGGGAAAACTGAAGTAAGGTGCCTGCCTGGTGCCATGGCTTGGAGGGACAGGAAGCGCATCCTCAGGATCACGAGAACAGCTGCACAGGAGACTGATCTGGATGTCATTGCCCACCTAGGAACAAATGACTTGACAACATGAGATTAGAGCAGTGCAGGAGGAGTTTGTGGAGTTGGGGAGGGGCCTAAGGCAAGTAGCATACATGGTATCCTTCTCGGAGGTGCTGCCTGTCTATGGCAAGGGTGAGGTGAGGGTACTTCGCATCATTCAATTCAATGGATGGTTAAAAAAATGGTGCAGAGCTCAGGAGTTTGGCTTCATTGGGGACTGGGGTTCCACCTGGAGGGATACCAGCCTATACTGGCAGGATGATCTGCATCTGTCCAGGTAGGGAACTAATCTTCTGGGCAGTCGGTTTAAATGCTTCATTGGCAAGCTTTTAAAATAGACGAGGGGGGCAGCACTGATAAGCAGCAGGGAATGCCCAGCCTCCCCCTACAAAACAGGGTACTAAATGAGGAAAAGACCAAGGTACAAAGGTCAGTAGGAAGCAGGACAGGGGTGAATGGAGAAATCAAAGTCAATGAGGACAGGGATAGTGCTACAAGAGGTAAAGCCATCAAAAAATGGAGAGCAATGAGTACTAATGCCTGTAGTCTGGGTAACAAGCTTCCTGAATTAGTGGCCTTGATGGAAGAGGAACATCTGGATATTGTGGCAGTCACAGAAACATGGTACACACAGAACCATGACTGGGAAGTAAACATACCAGGATACACTATCTACAGGAGGGACAGGGAGGGTAAACGAGGAGGAGGAGGAGCCTCTCTACATAAGGGAAGGAATCAAAGCTACAGAACAAAAGGGTAAACAGGGAGGAGAGGAAGCACTGTGGGTCAATTTGGAGAAAGGCAATGGCACCACAGTCCGCACAGGGGTTGTATACAGACCCCCATCTCAGGGGGAGAACATGGACATGGAAATAATAGGAAGTATCCTTAGAATGGCAGAAAAAGAGGAGATACTGCTGATGGGGGATCTGAATATGCCAGATGTTAATTGGAGTATATTTGCAGCAGCCACTTCTAAGAGTGGGGTCATTCTAGATGCCCTATGGGGGCATGCCTTAGACAACTAGTATTGGAACCCACTTAAGAGGGAGCAGTCTTAGACCTGGTACTCTCAAATGGACATGGCGAGAGGATCACAGATTTAGAAGTGGGT
Source organism: Neoceratodus forsteri (assembly GCA_016271365.2). Classification (NCBI taxonomy): domain Eukaryota; kingdom Metazoa; phylum Chordata; order Ceratodontiformes; family Ceratodontidae; genus Neoceratodus; species Neoceratodus forsteri. Next base: position 324,464,951 of record CM057454.1, on the reverse strand, counting down.
GGCTATCTGGGAACTAGTGACCATCAAACAGTATGGTTCACAAAATACAGCAGTAGAGTCAAGCCATACAAAGCAAAGGTACTGGACTTCAGGAGGGCTGACTGCGCCAAAATGGATGAGTGCCTAAGGAGTGCACTATCAAATAGGCAGGAAGGAGGGGTGGAAGAAAAATGGGGAATAATCAAAACTGCCATCACAGAGGCAACAAGCCTTTGTGTGAAGCAAATAAATAAAACAAAACAATGTAAGAAACCACTGTGGTTCTTAAAGGAGGTGGCATGGAAGGTTAGGGAGAAAAAGAAAGCATTCAGGAAGTACAAGGAATCATAGAAGGAGCAGGACAGGGAATTGTATCAGTTAAAGCAAAAGGAAGCTGGGAAGGCAGTCAGAACAGCAAAGGCCCAAACTGTGGAAAAGATAACCAACACAGTTAAGAAGGGGATAAAACGTTTTATAGGTACATCAGGGAGCGAAGGAAGACCAAGGAAGGGATAGTGAGGCTTAATAAAGGGGAGGGGGAGTGGGCAGAGGGTGACTGTGAAAAGGCAGAGATGCTAAACAAATATTTTTGCTCAGTATTCACAAATGAAGAGGGGAAGGTACCTAAACCAAACAATAGAAACACTCTGGATACAGAAGTTGATACCAGCCCATATACAGAAGAAAAGGTTCTGAAAGAACTTTTAAAACTGAAGGTGGACAAAGCAATGGGGCCTGATGGGATTCATCCCAGAATTCTAAAAGAATTAAGGGTAGAACTAGTGACACCACTGGCTACCCTCTTTAACAAATCATGGGAGGATGGGGTGGTAACTGAGGACTGGAGGAGGGCATATGTGATTCCACTTCACAAAAGTGGGGGAGCAGGGCAGAAGCAGGCAACTACAGACCTGTTAGTTTAACCTCGGTGATAGGGAAAATGATGGAATCACTTCTGAAGGAAAGAACTGTCGAGTACCTAGAGGCCAGAGGGGCTCAGAACCCAAGGCAGCATGGATTCACAGCGGGAAGGTCATGTCAGACGAATCTAATCGATTTCTTTGACTGGGTGACCAAAGTAGTATATCAGGGAGGGCTGTGGACATGGCCTACCTAGACTTTAGCAAGGCATTTGACACGGTCCCACACAAAAGATTAATATACAAGTTAGCCATTCTGGGAGTGGGTCCCAAGATGGTAGCCTGGGTAAAGAATTGGCCGGAGAACAGGACACAGAGGGTAATAGTAAATGGAGTCCACTCTGAAGAAAGGGGGGTTACTAGTGGGGTACCGCAGGGTTCAGTACTTGGGCCGCTGCTTTTCTATGTCTTTATGAGTGACATTGCAGAGGGACTGAAAGGAAAAGTATGTCTCTTTGCAGACGACACAAAGATCTGCAACAGAGTTGATACACGAGGTGGAATGGAAAGGATGAGAAGGGACTTGGTAAGGTTGGAGGAATGATCAAATGTATGGCAGCTTAGATTCAGTGCTAAGAAGTGCAAGGTAATGCTCCTGGGAAACAAAAACCCAGGGGAAGAGTACACAACGGTGGGTGAGATACTAACAACAACAAAAATGGAAAGGAACCTGGGGGTAGTTATATTAGATGACCTAAAGGTGGACAAGCAATGTGAGAGGGCAGTAAGGAGGGCTGGGGGATACTGGGATGCGTAGGGAGACGCATCACCAGTAGAAAACAGGAAGTTGTTATCCCTCTATACAGACAGCTGGTGAGACCTCATCTGGAGTACTGAGTGCAGTTCTGGAGACCCATTCTCTGCAAAGACATAAACAGGATGGAGGCAGTCCAGAAGAGGGCAACTAAAATGATGCAGGGTCTGCACCGGAAGACACATAAAGAGAGACTTAAGGAGCTTAATATGTATAGCCTCGAGGAAAGGAGGGAGAGGGGGGAACATGATAGAAACTTTGAAGTACCTCAAGGGAATCAACAAAGTCCAAGAGGGTAGCATCTTTCAGAAAAAGAGGTGTGCAAGAACAAGGGGACACAATTTGAAGATGGGGGGGCGGCTCAGAGGTAATGTAGTATTTTTTCACAGAGAGGGTTGTGGATGCATGGAACGGCCTTCCGGAGGAGGTTGTGGTGTCAAAAACAGTGGTGGAATTCAAGCATGCATGGGACATTCATAAGGCAATTCTAGGGGGTGGGGGTAGGAAGAAGTAGGCTGTTGGTTAACTAGGATCTGCAGCTTATCCATTAGGTAGGGAAATGGGCAGACTAGATTGGCCAAGTGGTCCTTATCTGCCATCAAATTCTATGTTTCTGTGTATTTACTATAACTGTTAATCATCCCAAATATCTTGCCTATTGAATACCAAGCTTGCCCACAGTTCCCCTCTCTAGCAGAGCCAGGGCCTCTGGGCAGCTCACCCTGTCGCATACACCATGGGTGATGCCCTATTTGTGGGATGAAGAGCAAAAAAAAAATAAAGTTTTTCTCTTCCCTTTCCTGCCCAGGATACATACCCTTATTTCAGGTATATCCTTATTTGTTGCTAAACGCGGCATGCACCCATTAGGTGCTATCCAGTTTTAACTCCACCAGACAGTAGCCCTGTCTGTGGAAGTGTGTTAAGCACTAGATTGGATCCAGCTGAAGTAGCTCTTTAGCACATGGTACAGCCCTGTTTCTTGCAGGAAAAGGTTGGAGTGGCTTCTTGGTACTGTAGTTTTTTTCTGGCTATGTCATGCAGCTTTCTCCCCTATGCCTGCTTTGTATATATGCTTTCTCCTGAGACCATGTCTGGTCCTCATGTCCAGCAGGCTAAGGACAACTGGAGAGAGGGGCATATTTCTATTCCTTCAAGTTGGGTAATCCTGCAATGTCATATGCACCGGTTACCACTTGGGAGGCAGATTCACTGTTTAAAACAAAAAACATATATTGTACTGGTGATATGTTGATTGCTTACTCAGTGGTTACACGTAACTCTGCTGATTGCCATAATTTGTGCCATCTCATTTCCCTCTGAGTTGCTGGCCAGAACCCACAAGATGCAGGGCTACTGCCTTTGCCACATTATCCTTCTCAGTCTGTCCTTGCTGCCTGGCCAGTGGGTGACTCTTGAGGTTCTGGCTTAGTATCCCAGACCATCTTATCTCTGCCACTCTAGGTGTGTCCACCCCATCTTTCTTCTCTGAGAGGTGGTAGTCTGTTTTATTTATTTTGTTTTCCTTATATCCTTTCCTATCCTTTTGAGTAGTTGTTTCTGAAGCCTCAGCTTATTTTTTCCTACCTTGCTTCTCCTGGTAAACAGAACTGAGTTTGGTGAGGGAGCTGGCAGCGGTTAATCCCAAGCACATGGCACCACATGGAGGGCATGCAGGCACGGTGCTCAGTAGCCATTGTTGGCCCCCTGGCCAGAGATTAGCTCCTGCAGTGTCTCAGTGCCTCTAGGCCAGACCCATAAGGGCACTCAATGGAGAAGATATTCAGGAAGCTTACAAGTTATGGTAAGTACATAAATTTTATTTCTGCTACCAGTCTAATTGGGCAATTGTTACTCATATTCTGCACATTGATCCTACTTCTTCACACTGTTGTGCAGTTTGTTTTGCACGTGACCTCTCAACTGTATTCACTCTCCACATTCTTCCTCTGGGTCTTACCTAGAAATGGGCTTTAGCTCAGTCTACCTTTCCCATTCACCAGTTTGTACATAAATAATTGACAAATGGACATTGCCTGAGTGTGCCTTTCCTAGTAAACAATTTGTACTGTATATGAGTAAATACATTCACCTGCCATTTTCCACTTTCAGTTTGCCTCGTCCCTTCACACAACACCACCAAAATGCACCATTTAAATATAATACATTTTCAGGCTTGCTTGAGCCTCCCCTGGAACAGGCTCTAGCCTCCTGTTAGGATGGCTTCACCATTTGAGAAACACTGACCTAGAACATTAACATAATCCCTGATCATACCTTACTGCTTAATGAACATCTGTTTTGAGGTGTGTACTGTACATGCATATGTATTTAGGGGAAAGAAGACTAGTGGCCCATCTGAGTTCCTCCCTCCCACTAGCTCCATGGCAGTTTATTATTATTTCGAAGACACCTTGAGCCAAGGCTCTTTTACAAAGGTTCCAGTTCGGGAAACAATACAGAACATAGTGAGGACAATAACAAGTACAGTAGTTTCAAGCAGCCATAGGCTTTGTCAAGTACATTAAAGCTTTTATATGGAATTACTGTAATATTTGCAATGATTCACAGTATGTATGTCAAGTTACAGGAATTTGTGTATGTTATTCATGAACATATGTACAATAAAAAAAGAGTTGTAATATGGTTCACTAGAATAAATTAGAAACTGCTAGGAGGGATGGTAGATACATGTAGAGGAAGCTATGGGCAGAGAATGTAGATAATAGTGGGGGAATAAAAGGGAGGAGATAGGAGATCGTGGGGTAAAGGTGGGAGGGACTTAGAGGGGGAAATTAGAGGGAAGGAGAGTAAGTTTTGTTAGTACTGTGTCATCCCAGATTCACAGTGTTAAGTGTAAGATAGCATCACACGAGTGACATCATTCATAACATGTGACATTTATTTTTATTTTTATTCTTTGTTAGCCGGTAATCCCACTAGGCACAGGTGCCTGTTTTCAGGAGCGACCCGGGAGCACTGGGGAGGTTAAGGACTTGCTCAGAGTCACACAGTATGCACATGGAGGTTGTGGAATCAAACCCAGGTCTGTCTGTTGGATGTACCAAGCTCATTCACAGCTCATTACTCTAACCTTTAGACTATACTGCCAGCTCATTTGAGAGATACTGACATGGAGACATGGGAAAAACATATCTAGTAAAATAATAATTTGATAAAAAGAGTATTAGTGGGAAAAGGCCAGCATCCACAAGGAACCCAGAAAAGGAAAACTGAAATGAAGCTTTCACTGCCATGGCACTTTGGGATGCTTGTTACTGACTTGTGTCTTTAAACTGGGTTCATCATGCTTTATTTGAAACTCCAGGGTCACTCCCCTGCTGCTGAGGGTTGCTTTGTATTCATTACTGGCAGAATCAGTCATTAGGGTTACGCTTAACTGTGGTTTATAGGAGTCAAGCCAAGGCTTCAAAGGGTCAGCCCTTCCTGTTGTAGGGGGCTATTAGGAGGAAGTAGTTGGCTTTCAAAGATTTGAATATTATTGCCCAGCTTGTGGGGAAACCAGGGCAATGGGTCAGTGCACAGGTCTAATTCTAACTCCTTCCAAACTTTTTAAGGGCTCATCATTTCCCAGTGATAGCTTTCAGTTGCACTGAGAAAGCTGCTTTTATAGGTTTTATAGCATTTACTATCTGCATCTGTTTTCCGTAAGCTATTTAATGACCCTTTGTCTCACGAGATTTGATTAAGCTCTTCCTTATTTTGTTAATAATTATGTTGTTAAAAAAGTGATTTACAAATTCTTCTTTTTCTTGAAATCGGATGCTGTGGATAGGTTCAAAAAGAGGGACTGTGCTGTCCACAGGAGTTTGCTGTTCCTAAATTTCTATATTGCAAGAACATTTCTGGGCTGCGATGGAAATGGCTGTAAGGAAGAGTGGGATAGATTATGTTGTGTGATACAATACTAATTAACTGATTCATAATCAGTAGGGTTTTGAATTTCCTAAGAAAGGGATAACTTGCTGCCGATGGCCCAGTGGGTCATGCTGCAAGGCCCTGTGAGTGACCTGTGTTTAGAAGGAAGCCTGGGAAGCTGGTCGGGCAACCCTGAGGGTGGTAGCGCCCAGCCAGGTCGGTATGGCATCATGTTCTGCTGCTTCTCTAGTGACCCCTTGGTGGGCCATGGAGCTTGCATGTCCCGCAGGGGTGTGCTAGAGCACGTGAGGCCACATTAGGGCACTGCCTGACATCAGGAAGGAGGAGGATCAAGAATTAGAAAATAACCTGCAGCAAGTTGCAGGATGACTTCCTAGTCACCACAGCTCCTGCACCACCTACAGGGCCCTGGGGGATATCTGGATTGTGCTTCAGGGGTGAGGAGACAGCCGTCCCTCCTCTGACACCACCACTGGAGTATTTTCATGGGGGACCTCCCTCCAGGTAACTCCCCAGGATGGTGAGTTGTGGGGGACCAGGGAGGAAGAAGACGGCTGCATGAGAAGGAAAAAAGAGAGGGATAACACAAGTTAGTGGATCTAGTTGTAAAGAGAATAATTCACACCTTGGGTAGTTGTCGGCATGAGGGGTAGCCAAGTGCTACAACCACCTGAGAAGTGCATTATTCCCTTATGACTGTACATCCTGGAGTGTATTATTCCACTTACAAAATGGGCTTTTATTTGTTAAGTTAATATGTCATTCAGGTGAGGTATGCAATTCTCTATTCCAGAGTGCAGGTGGGGGGCAATAAATACACCGTGGACAGCACTTGTACCCCAAATTAGAAAAGCAGCTTTATTCTTATTTCAGAAGGCTCACAATCTTGACGTTTCACCTACAATAGTAGGCTTCTTTAGGAGATGCCTTTAATTTCTTATCATAGAATGGTATCAGATTCCCTATAGATATAATATAGCTCTACTTTCTACAATAACTATTGTTTGGATCTGTTAAAAAGATTTTTTTTAACTCAACTTTATTGCAATTCAACATGGTACATACAGCATTTCCATAGGATGTTGAGAGGCTTCATAAATCCCTCTGAGAAATTCATGCATCAATACCCTAGAGATAAGTGTCCATCAAGCTAAGGGACCTTGTAGAGCTAAAAGTCCATTCTTTTTCTCTTTTTATTTAATTCCCTAACAAAAACTAAAACTGCTTTCAAGAGTTAAGTTGCTGCATTATAAATATCTGCTGTTCGAAGTGTCCTTTCCAGGAGCTTATCTTATTATGGAAGCTACACAACAAATAACCTACTGGGATTAACACCTCCCAGCGAAACATTAACAAAAAAACTTTTAAACTTGCCAGCATGTGTGTCCTTCCCCCCCCCAATGTATTTGTTACATGATTCAAGCAATATGATTGTTAAAAATATTTTTATAAATGCCTCATTCAAGGCTCTATGCCATAGTGAAACAGCCTGCAGCAGCTTTAAGCAAATTCAGATCCTTCAATGGCTATTCATCCTCTCAGGGTGTTTGATCTCCACAAGGTATGCAGTTGTCAGAAAATAAAAAAGCGTCAGCTCCGTGGTGCCGGGCGATAGGGGATCACCTGGCACGCTGGTGACCCGGGTTCGTGCCCCAGCCCGGGGCATCAGGAGCGGAGACCAGCAGAAAGGGCTCAAGAGCATACCTTTGGACGCTCTCCTCTGGGGGGGGGGGTTGTGGATTCACTGCCCTTCAGCGGTTGCTCATAGCTGGATTTGGCCTTGTGCCTTGCAGCGTGGATGACCACACACTGCATGCACAAGCTTCGATTACGTTGTGGCGTGCATCCTGCAGGAGCGGGGAAACAGAATAAGGAAAATGGCCACCCATGCTGGCTGGATGATGGCGGCCTGCCTCCCCTGGCCACAAATCTGGGAAGCTCCCAAGTTGCACCCCGCTGCCCGTCCAGTATGCAAGAGGGTACCAACGGTACCTTGATCTCCCCTCCTAGATTCCTCCTACAGGTACTAGGGTGCCCCCCCGGTGAAGGGATATGCCCAAACAATTGGGTGGGCAGGGGCAATGGCCGGCAGAATGGGGGAGCTGCAAAGGGTGAGACTTGGCCACCTGAAGGAGTGGGCAGCTGGGTTGGAAGAGGGCATAAACAGAATATGTAAAAAAAAGAAACTGATAAACAATCATGTAATGTGTTTTGACCAAGCCCATTTTGTAATAGCAAAAAACTATTAAATGAATCCAGAGCATCAGTGGTCAACAGCTTGTTCTGCACCTGCATTTTTGGATTTGTCACTTTTTGCCTAAAAAGCGTATTTTTTGTTCACTTAATCCAGAAGTGTGGTGGTTTCTCCTGGAGTGCGGTTTCAGAGAACAGGTTCTGTCAGTATTCCAGGGAAATTATGTTATTTATTATAGGTGTCAGCTTGGCTCAGTTGGTAGCACATTGGCCTCTGGGTCATGGATTCAAGCCCACCAGTACTAAGCTTAATACCCCAATGCTGGCAGTATGGGGTAGTGTGGAAGGTGCAGTACTGTAGGAGTGTGCTGCCTTACAAATGAGATGTAATGCTTTGGTCCTGTCTCTAGCATCTCTAGTGCTGTCCTGTGGGGTGTCCAACATTCCCTTCTCAGTAACACTGCTTCAGGAAATTATGCATGGCTGTGTGGCAGTGATGTTGAGCAGAATGGCTGCCACATGTTTACAGCCAAAGAACTGTCATTCTCTTATGTTGTTTGTAAGTGCTTTGGATACACTAGGTATAAAATGCATTTTGTAGATGTTGTTTTTTCTTCTGTTGAGGCTTAAGTGTGTGTGTGGGGGGGATGCTATGTATACCATTATTTTTATATTAGACTATTAGACTAGCTGTCTAGACAGAATACAATGTAGTTACAGTAGTTGGTCCACTGAAAATAAATTATACCGACTGCAGCTCTGAGAGCAAAACAAAAGCTGATATTTTTCAGTTGGAAGTCAAATAAACCACCACTTTATTCGGAAAGGATTTACTATGTTATTCTTTTGGAAAATCTTTCCATCATCATCTTGGGGGGGGGGGAGTGAAAACATTTTTTTTTTCATTGAATTAGGTTCTGAGTTCCCTAGATGCCTAAAATCCCAGTATTTACAAACTTTTAATAAAAAGATTATATGATCTGCATGTTATGATATAATGACATATGATGCCCTACAAATAGCTAACAGGCCAGTTTTATAGCATTAAGCAGAGAGGCATACATTCAGCATATTTGCCACTTAGGTTTGCATCATGAGCCCAAGGGGCAGGAGCTGAGACCAGCGGGGAGGCGTAAGGAGCATCCACATGGAGGCTGTCCTGAGTCCCGAGGGAAGGTACAGCAATGCACCACTTGATGAGTGATAACTGGTGGCGGAAAGGAGCTTTGGTTGGTGTGGGAAAACCACGAGCCAGCTGGCTTTGACCACAGGACACTGATGTGGTGCACGCAGCCATTAGTTGATGGAGGGGGAGGGACACAGAACAGGGAGATAGCATTCCCAGCTTGACAGAGCAGATGACCGACACGCCATCCCTCCTATTCTACCCGTCCACATAGTGCAGTGATGCTAATCATGCAGCAAATGTCCCTTGTCAAGTCAAAGTCGTTCCTCCTGTCTCCAGATATGTCCCCTCACAGGGGAGGGTGGGGGCCTTGACAGAGATAACCAGGAAGCTCCAAAGGATGTTGGAGACCCTGGGGAGCCAAGAGGCAGCAATCAGCAGTGGAGGATGCGTCTATTTATTTGATCACCAGGTTACTGCACTGGTGCAAGGGATCATTTTCAGGCATGACGTGGGCCAAAAAGATGGCACAAAATGGGTATGGCAGAAAGTATGTACATGACAAGAAGCATCTGATGTTATAATACAATTGATTACCGTGGTTTGAAAGTGAAAACCAAACAATAATTACAAAAAATGCATTCAATTTACCATAACTGCATCACGCAGCAATGCCACGCACTGGCAATCATAAACATGTGCGTTAACCACATTCCCAGAGTCTTGTGGGCAGCGATGGACAGATGAGCAGGCCCAAAGGAGTAGGCGTTCAAGGGGTGAAGGGAAGGAGCATAAAAATAAAAGGGGCTAATTGTTCATCTGCAGCAGACACGTTCTGTGCTATGTCTACATGATTGCATTGTTTGTAACCATGTAAACTAAAGTCCATTTATAATTTAATCTTTTTATTTTAATGTACCTGTATGTACACTGGATCCCCTCCCCCCTTCAGCTGCCACCAAGTTTCTACATTAAGGAGGGGCAGAACAATAATATTTGGGGGTGACTCCTGTGTCTAGGGCTACAGGATGTTACAGTCTCACCAAGAGCCACCTCCTGTGTTCTTTGACACATTCCCTGGCCTAGTACTTAGACTACACCCCTGGAGGCATGGCCTGAGTTGCACGGCTATAAAGTCCCTATGTGCCATTGTGGCTTGCTCGGCCATCATAACTGTGCCCCCTGAGGGTGCTGACCGCTCACCCTTTCTATTTGGCGGCCTCTGTGCTGCATGGACAGAGGAATCCTGTTCTTCTTCCTCCTCCTCCTCCATTTCTTCCTCATCATCATTGTTAATGAACCCCTTGGCCTCGAGGGACAATGAAGCCACCAAGGTTGGTCAAAAAATAGATATTGTTCTGCACTTTACACTGTGTACATTACTGTCCCTGTATGGCAACTCAAGGGACAGTCCCAGTTTATTTAAACTGTAAACCACTCCTTAAACATTGCAGAACCTCAGTAGCAGGGCTAGCTTAACCCTATAAGTGCACTTGAATTCATTGGCACATTATTTTATTTAATGGCTTTATAGTATAGCCTCAAACACTGACACTCGTTACATGGGTCCTGGTAACCTGCTGTGCCCACAGCTGGTTACATGTATACATGCTTATAAACTAAATTTCTTGTTGATTTTACGCATTTGTAAATAAATAACTTATTGTTTATAATTTTGTAAAGCCACATACTTAATGTAAAAATTAATCTGAGCTACCAGTTTTTCTCATTTGAGAGGCTCTTCTGCTCAAAAATCTCATAGAGGAAGGATGTCCTTCCTTCAGAACTGTTTCACACAAAGTCACTCGTACAAGCCGGTGATTACTGGGGGCCTGGAGGACTCTGAGACCCAGGCCTAAAAATTGAATATTGGCAAGATCGGCGGGCCAAAAAATCGGCAGACTGAATGGGGACTTGGTGATGGTTCTAGCGCCAGGCCTAGGGTTATGGTGGCTGTTGTGGACTGCTGCCATTTTCCCAGGAGGAACTTCTGCAATTTGTCTGCTGGAGCTAATGAGACTGTGTGGGCGGCTGTTGTTTTAGCTGCATTGAGTGCTGAGTTCCCCCCCTCCCCGGTCCCGGGACTAGTCTATAAGTACATTTTATCAAAGTGAGTGGTAGTGAGAGTTCCACTCATTATACTTGCTTCCTGCTTGGATTGACATCAAACTGTGGTGTGAGCACCATCTAAAACCTTGAATTTGAACTGCACCTTCTTGCTCTGACAGTGGTAAGAGCACTGACTAGGGGGCTTCTTTGGTGACTCCCTTTGAACTATCTGATTGAATTTCTCCTGGTTATCATCTCAAATACCTCTGGTCTCAAACTGATATAGGATTCTCCTTATTTATTCATTTTTTATTGTTTGTAAATGTGGGATTTAGTTGTGGGAAGGTTGTGGGAGGAGGGATTAGTAGTGTGTGATTGTATGGTAGTGAATGTGTGGTTAAATCTGATTGATTGTATTTATTGTATGAATGGTGACTGAATGATTAGTTAGGATTTTATAGTTAGTATTGCTATCAGGGGTGCTGGCGGAGACAGCTGGGACAACTGTCCCAGGCCTGGTGGTTCGGGGGCCTGTTCTGCTGACCATCATCAGCAATTTTGGCAACTTTGACAACTTGGTTGTAACTTTCTTCAAGTTACCAAAGAAGTCATGACCACAAGCTTCAAAAGTTAAACCAAGTTACCATACTACCGCCAACAATTTAAATTGGAGTTGGATCGGGTATTTTAATTGTGCCTGCCCTACTTACTCCTAGAGCCAGCTAGAACTTTTCTTTTAAATTGAATTTGTGACAGTGATCACCAATGATGATAGTCATGGTCCGGACTCAGAGTCACAGAATCAGAGAGGTTGTTTATTGCTGGCTGTGTGACTGTGCCTCTGCAGTGCCTGCTCACTCCCCTCCCCCCATGCTAGTCTCCTAGGTAGGGTTATGGTATACAGCAAGTTATTCCTCACCTCAATCCACCAGTGTCCAGGCCGTCTGTCCATCATGGCTTGTCAGTTAAGTTGTCAACCGGCCAACTGCCCACACATCACCTGCTTGGTTACCTTACTGGACTCACGGACTGGACAGGGCTATGGGCTGGCAGGTGGCAGTGGCACCACTGTGGGCTGTGGCAGTACTGTGCTGGCAGTTGGACTTGGCAGTGGACTGAGGACTCTCTCTCACGGTGGATACTGCCTGGATGCTTTCTCACTCCCACCCCCGGCCGGACCCCCGATATTTATTTTCAGGCAGGCAGCAACAATGATTGTCGATTCTGTTGGACGGTCATGGGCCATGATGACAGCCAGCTGGGAGAGGAGACAGAGGAGGAGACAGACACGTGGCCCAACCCAAAAAAAAACCTTCCTGCTGGCTGCTGCACCTCATTGTATTGCTGCTCAGGTCAGGACTTTGGTGGTGGTATGGTACTGGTAATGGACGGTTCTGGGAGGGAGGCTGTGTACCTTTTATCATAGAATCATATCATAGAAGCTTGACAGCAGAAAACGACCATACTGGCCCATCTAGTCTGCCCTTTTTTCTCCCCCTACACCTCCTCCTCCCTGCCAGCCCCCACCCTCCCCCTGACACTCAGCCCCATATACTTGTCCCATGCCCTCTGAATTCTTCCACTGATTTAACCCCACCACTCCATCTGTTAGTCTGTTCTTGGGCTCCACCACCCTCACATGAAGAAATGCCCTCTCACATTGCCCCTGTATTTTTCCTTGCAGTCTGAGGCTGTGCCTCTAGTTCTGACCCTCCTTCCTCTTAAATAAACCCTCTTCTCCCACTTTATTGAGCCCTTACATACTTAAAAATTTCAATCATGTCCCCACTATCCATCTTGTCTTTAGCGTGTACAGATCCAGCTCCTTACACTTCTGCTCGTATGACTTTCCCTGCATACTCAACACCATCTTGGTTGCCCTTCTCTGAACCCTCTCCAGTGCATCTATATCCTTGCAGAGATGTGGCCTCCAGAACTGAACCCCATACTCCAGGTGTGGCCTCACTATGGCTTTGTAAAGGGGCATTATTACCTCCCTCCTTCTGCTAGTAATGCCCCTGCCTATGCATGCCAACATTCCATTGGACTTTCCTGCTGCCCTGCTAAATTGGATTCCTACCTTAAGATTTTGTTTTATTTATTTATTTTGGGTCAGTCTGCCAGGTGGGGTCGCAGACTCTAAGGCCAGCCAGAGTCTACTACACCCCTAAGTACATAGGGGAAAAATATTTTTTTCCTTTTATTGAAGATAAGAACACACTTGAGAGAGGCAGTATAGCGTAGTGGTTAAGGGCACTGAGCCGCAAATGACCTGGGTTTGAATCCCATCAGCCCCCACTTGCATACTGTGTGACCCTGAGCAAGTCACTTAACTTCCTTGTGTTCCCAGGTCACACCTGGAAACAAGCTCTGGCTTAGTGCACCTTTCCTGGTTAAACAATTCCCCCTTTCCCTTTGTTACATCTTCCCTACCCCTCGCGAAGATTTAACAAAAGTGTGTTCCTATCTTCAGTAAAAGCCCCAAAACTCACCACAGAGCATCTAAACCCACAAGGCTTCTGGGACCTAGTGATCCCCAGACCCCCAGCCTTAGCTGGTTTGGGAGAGGGGCCCACCTCAAATGACCTGTCCTGGGCCCTAAAATTCTTTTCTGTAGCCCTGATTGTTATATGGTTTATTTTTGTTTAGTTGGTCTAGCTTTAGATATGTAGGAGTCTTGGGCCCCTCCAAATTAGTTACCCGGCAGCCCTGCTTTGTGACCTCTGCCCGTTTTGTGATCTCTTCCTCCCAGCTGCTGCTATAAGGTGTTACAGGGAGGTGGGTATTTGTAGGGGACATGGGGGTCTGTGGCTGGGGGCCAGGGGCTTAACGGAGGTGAGAGGGATTGGGTTGGTAAGGAGCAGGAGGCACCCTAGAAGTAACAGAGCCTTGAGAGAGGCCCAGTGTGTTTGGTCTCCGTTCCTATGGTTCCCACCAGACTGCGTGGGCAGGCAGCTAGAGGGCCTACAGCCTTCACTGATCTCCAGGCAGTGTTATGCAATGCCAGGTCGATGAGAAACAAGACCGCAATTATGTCAGACTTGATTTCTTCGGTCAACCTGGCATGCTTCGTGAGACCTGGTTGAGGGATGATGCCAGTCCAATTTGGAGGCATCGGTCCCTGCTGGGTACTCTGTGGTGCACTGCCTGAGAAGGATCACAGGATGGGAGTGTAGCCATCTGTTTTAGATCCAGCATGAATTTCTCTGTACACCCAGTGGGTTCTGCCTTGTCGCTTGAATGTGTAGCAGTGCATGGCTGTCCAGGTGCGGTTGCAGAATTCTCCTGGTTTACCACCCTCTGGGACAGGTTGGAGAATTCCTGCAGGAGGTTGCAGACTTCATCACTGATAGGATGTTGGATTCGTTCAGATGGCTTGGTCTGGGGGAATTCAGTGCTGAGTCAACACTGAATCCTCGCAACTTGGTTTTGATCTCCTCCAGCTGATGACTTTGCTGGGACTTGCACAGGAGTTGCCTCTGCGACCCACCATCACGGCCATATGTTGGACTTGGTATTCTCACTGGATCTTTAGGTCACTGACCTCAGGATTGATTGGGTTGCCTGGTTTGATCACTGTATTGTGAAATTCTCATTTGGGGCCCTCAATAGTCCTTCCCTCGTTGAGATGATCAGCTATCCCCTTTAAGGGATTGTCCCCAGGGGACTGATGGTAGTAGTTGATTTTCTGGTGTTAGTGCTGTCTGTGCGACTGGCTTAAGTGAAGTGGTAGCAGCCTATAATAAAGCTGTCTCCGAGGCCTATGCCATCGCATTCAATCATCTCTGATCCAGGTCCTCTTGTCTGAGACCCCGTGGTATGATGGGGCTCTCAAGGTGATAAAGACCTTGGGTCAGAGGTTGGAGTGTTGCTGGTGTAGGACTCGATCAGTAGAGGATAGACTGGCTTTGAGGAATCACTATGCTGATTATCAAAGGGCAATCGAACATAAGAAGACAGAGCTCCTGTCAAGGAGAGTTGCATTGCTGCAGGAAGAACAGATCAGCTCAGCTCCTTCAGACTGTGGACAGGCTTCTTCATCCTGTCTGTCTATAGCTGAAAAGAGCTGTCCCAGTAGCATCTTGCAAAGAGTTTGCTTTGTCCTTCTCTGACAGGGTATCCTCTGTTTAGGCCTGGATCTCGCCACTGGGTCTAGATCAATCCCATAGGGTGGGGTCTGGGTGAGCAGGGCACTCCATTGTCTGGGCAGAGTTTTGGCCAGTGGAGGTGGCCGAGGTCTCCAAGGTGATTTTGAAGCTGCGCCCACTTGTTGTGAACTGTGAACTGGACCCTGGCCTGACGCTCTTCTAGTGGGTTGGCGTCGACTATTGGTCCAGTGTTCACCGAGATAGGCAGGTGTTCACTTGGGAGGTCTTCCTGATGCCTTGAAGGAGGTGTTGGTGAGGCCCCTTCTGCAAAAACATCTCTCGACCCTGATGTCCTGGCAATTATAGACCCATCTCCAACCAAGAAGACAGTGGCTCTGCAGCTCAAGGAACACATGGAGACTTTTGACATCTACGAGCCATTCCAGTCCAGGTTTAGGTTGAGGCACAGCACATAGATAGCACTAGTCCAGATGCATAATGACCTCCTCAGGGCAAGAGATCGAGGGAGCAGTCAATTCTCATTCTCTCGATCTATCAACATTTGATACCTGGACCACATTGTGTTATTGGATCACCTTAGAGAGTTTTATGGACTCACTGGTATTGTCATTAACTGGTTTGAGTCCTTTCTCTTGAGCAGGAGGCAGAGAGTAATGATGGGGAATTTCTCCTCCACCTCGATGCCCCTGACCTGTGGAGTTACTCAAGGTTCGAACCTTATCACTTATGCTGTTCACGGTAAACGTGCTGCCCCTGGGGAGGCTCATTAGACAGTATAGTCTGGGTTTCCACTGTTATACAGATGATACCCAGCTGTACATGTCTTTTTGTACCAGGGACAAATGCTGCCATTGAAGTGCTGAATAAATGCTTAGCTCACATCCAGGACTGGATGTGAACTCTAACAGCCTGAGACTTAACCCAGACAAGACGGAGGTACTGGTGATTGAGCCGGGTCGCGGGCATGATGGGAATGCCTCCGGGACAGCAACAGGTTTGGTCCTGGGGTCGACCCCGTTGATAGCATCCTTTAGGGTGAGGAATTTGGGCGTTGTCCTCGATGACAAGCTGACATTTGAAGCTCAGGGGTCAGCTGCCATCAAAAGTGGCTTTTACCATCTTAGGAACATCACCCGGATTAAACTCCTAATTACGCCGGACGACCTGCCATCACTGGAGTATGCCTTTCTAACATCCAGACTCAACTACTGTAATGCTCTTTTCCTCGGGGTCAGTGGTGGGGAACCCCTGCTGGCTGCAGCTAGTGTAGAATGCAACGGCCAGGCTGCTGATGGGGCTGTCAATATCCTACCATGTGACTGCAGTCTTATGAGGTCTGCACTGGCTGCTGGTTAGGTGTAGGATTCTCTTCAAGGTAGGCTTGCTCACCTATAAGGCCCTATACGTATCGGGTCCTGGCTACCTGTCAGACCTCCTTACTCCTGCTACCCCAGCCCGCTCCCTTTGTTCCTCCACTGAGGGCCTCCTGGTGGTTCCAAAGACCAGGCTGAAAACCTCGGGTGATTGTTCATTTGGGGTGGCCAGCCCGGTCCTCTGGAACTTGCTGCCAAGACCTTTGAGGGAGGTCCCTATGGTGGAAGCATTTAAGAGGGACCTAAAGACTCATATAATCTGAATACTTTTACCACTCTGTCATATTTTTCTACTGTATGGTGCCCAGAGCCTCCAGTAGTGGGCGCCAAACAAATAAAAAATTCTAGGGACATGGATATGTTGTTCATCCACACTCATTGGCAGTATCCTTGCCGCTTTAAATCTTGCCGGAAGGTCTTCAAGCTTGCTCCTCCCACCCACCCGGGTGGTATAACTCTCGGCTCCGCCCCATGACGCCAGATCTTCCTTACCGCTTGAAGCTCAGGTTCCTCCTTAACGCTTCATGCCATGACTGGTTCCTATTTCTCCGCTTATGGATTTAAAATAATATTTTGCAAAAGACTTCAGTCTTGATCCCTCATGGCTCGCGATGGACAAATCGACTCCTGGATTTCGGAGATGCCCATGCGGTCGAGAAGATGTCTCGGACGGATCCACACTCCACGTGTGTCTACTGCTTAGGCCTTGAGCATGACCCGCAGGCTTGCGACCTGTGCTCATCTTTCTCGGCCTACGTCCTCGAAGACGTGCTGCCCGATTGCAACTGGGCGCGTCCGAAGCGTTCCCTCGGTGAAGTCAAGGAGGCCGGTTGGCGGTGTCGCGGTGGCGGGCTCGGCGGATCAGCTCGAGCGGATGGTCGCCTCAAGAGGAGGCGGCGCGGGGTCGAGCCTCCTGCCGCGCATTTATCCCGCCTCTCTCTGGGTTCTTCCTACACGGCTTCCTTTAAGGAGCTTTGTCTGTCCCTCTCACTAAAGGAGAAGGGCCTCGCGCTGCTGGACCTTTTCTCGGTCCAAAAGAGGGACAAGGGTAAGTCCCTCCGTCGCGCTCTTGGGAGCGGGAAAGGTCCCTCTCCCGGGCGCCGACTGCCGGCTTCGGTCGACCGCTCGGCTTCGGCCACTGGCCTCACGGTGTCCCCGTCAGGTCAGTTGACCGAGACTCCCACTGATGAAGTCGAGATTTTTCTCGACCCATTGGACGGGCTGTCGCCTTTAGCAGCCGAGATTCCCCTCTCCCCGGTTCCCCCGGGAGGAGTTGAGGATCCCGTGGGCTCGCCTGTGCCTCCGGTTCCGGAGCCCTCGGATGGACCTTCCGAGCCGAAGGGAGTGCCGGTTCCGGCCGACACCTCCCTGCACCGACCCCGGAAATTCCGGGACTCTCGGTCTCGGTCTCGGACCTCTTCGCGGTCCAGCCGTTCCCACCGTCATAGGCGGTCTCGGTCTCGGCACCGCGGTAAGCGGCGTCGCCGCTCGCCCTCGTCCTCCTCCTCGGATGAGGGGAGGCTTCGGCGTAAATTACGTCGACGGTACGAGGACCTTATGTTGCAACAGCTCCTCCTGGCCGGGAATAAGCCGACTCCGGCGCCTTCCCCGGCCATTAAGTGGCTGTCACCGGAACGGCCGACACAACCCCTCGACTTGTCCGAGGAGCCTACACCCAGGCCGGTTGTTCGGCCCAAACCAGCTGCTCCACCGATTCCGGTGGAACCTCCGCCTCCACAGCCACCAATTGGGGCTCCGACCAAGGTTTCTCGGTCGGCTAAGGGTTTACCCCATCGGCTGTCAGTTACCCTCACTCCCGACCGACCTCGGCAGGTGAAGGGTGGCTCAGGCCAGAGGCAGCTCTTTGAGGACTCTTCCGAGTCCGAAGACGATTCCTCCTTCTTCTCCAAGCGACTGGACTTGGAGTCTTCAGGAGGTCAGCCAATGGACGATAGCCCGTCGTCCTTCCTAGGACTGCTTGGCTCATCTCGGAGTCTGCGGGATGGAGCTCGAACCCATTTCAAAGCGGCCAGGTATCCCCTCACGGAGATTCTGGACCGAGGGATCTCCGACGGAGGCCTTTCCGGTGGCCGAGGCCATAGTGGGTCCGGCACTGGAACTTTGGCCCGCTTCCTGCCCTGCGCCTTGGCCAGGATGGCCAGGAAGTATCCGGTCCCTGGTTCCTTGTCCGGTTTTGGAACACCCCTCTGCTGAGGGTTGGTTACCGAACAGCGTTTTCGGCGCGCCCGGCACGCCAGGGATGTGGACAAACCTCCTGACAAGGAGTCCAAGAAATTGGACTATGTCGGGCTTAAAGTCTACGCCTGCGCCCTTCTCTCGGCCTTCGCTGGGCCAGTTCGGCCGCCCTCATGGCACATTTTCTCATGCCCTGTTGGGCTCCCTGGATGAGGTCATCCTCATCTTCCGCCGATCTGCAGACTACGGTTAAGCAGGTGCGGGACCAGGGCAGGGCAGTGGCCAACAGCAGCTCCAGACTGCTTTGGATGAGGGGACTCGTGTGCCAGATCGGTGGCGGCCGCGGTGGCTGTCCGTCGGCGGGCTTGGCTGAGGATATCCACCTTTCGGATACCCAGCACAAGTTGGCGGATGTTCCTTTGGGGACTGACCTCTTCGCCCTGGGGTGGAAGGTCACCTGCAGAGGATCGAGAAGTCCAATGCCACCTTGACTCGGTCTCTTCCGCCAGAAGGACAAAGGCGCAAACCACAGCCTAAGCCCTTTCGTCCTTCTGTGCCCCAGCGTCTCCGGCCCAGCAACGTCAGGGCCAGCAGGCTCGGCCTTGGCATCCCAACCCAGCCGCCGGCTTCCTCTAACAGGAGGCAGGGAGGTAGGGCCCAGGAGGTCCCTCGGCGTCCCTCCTCCAAGCCTGCCCAGTGACGGGCTGAGGGTGTCGCCCATCCCCGTCACCTACCCTGGGTCCCCGTGGGGACGGCTCCGCACTCGTTCCGCTTGGTCCGCTGTTACCACGGACAGGTGGGTCTTGGAGGTGGTGGAAGAGGCCTGCCTCTGGAATCGAGCAGGCACCACCTTCAGAGCCGCCGCCTCGGGGGCTTCGATCCCCAGCCTCACTGGCGGCTCGTCGAGCCCACATCACTCTCCTCCTCCAGAAGGAGGTGGTAAGAGAGGTGGGACCCTCCTTCAGACCCAGGGTTTGTGTCCAGGTACTTCCTGGTTCCAACGGACGGGGGTTGCGCCCATTCCACCCACACGACCTAAACAAGTTCTAAGGTCTCGAACCTTCAGGATGGTCACTCTGGCTCAGATTATACCATCCTTGGAACGCGGCGTGTGGTTCTGCTCTCTGGACTTGCAGGACGCGTTTTTTCACGTCCCTATCCGTCCGTCTCACCAGAGATTCCTTCGCTTCCGAGCGGAAGGATCCCTCTTCGAGTTCCAAGCCATGCCCTTCGGCTTGTCTCCAGCTCCCAGGGTCTTCACCAAATGCATGGCAGTGGTGACAGCATTCCTGCGGCGCCGAGGGGTCCGGGTGTACCCTTACCTGGACGACTGGCTGATAGCAGCTCCCTCCAGGAAGGAGGCGGAGTGGTCCAGAGATCTGGCCCTCCAGGTCTGCTCTCAACTGGGCCTCCTTATCAACTGAGGCCAATTGACTTCGAGCGAAGCAGGTGATATTTTATTCATCGGGCGCAGCTCGACTCTCTTCGAGCCAGAGCTGGGCTCCCCGCGGACAGGGCCGAGGTTCTTCCTCCTTGCCCCGATCATTTCGGTTGGGCAACGCGCCTGCCCGACTTCCTGCCTCCTGGGTCTCATGGCGGCTTGTACCAGCGTGGTCCGTTGGGCCGCTGGAACATCGTCCTTCAGTGGGGACTGGCCAGCCAGTGGTCACAGCGCTTCGATCCCTTGGACCAGCTTGTGTCGTGACACAGGGATGTGGAATGCTCTCAGTGGTGGACCATTCCAGATCATTTGCAGGAGGGCATCCCGTTCGTCCGCCCCGAGCCGACGGTCTCTCTGTCGACCGATGCCTCTCTGATGGGTTGGGGTGCCCATCTGGGGGAACACCGGGCTCATGGCCTCTGGTCCCCGCGGGAGTCCCGATGCCACATCAACCTGCTGGAGCTCCGAGCGGTCCGCCTAGCTCTCACCGCCTTTGCTCCGTTCCTCCGGGGTCAAGTGGTCCGAGTCCAGACGGACAATACCACGACCATGTACTATCTAAACCGCCAGGGCGGGACGCCTCCATGCTTCTATGCAAGGAAGCTCTCCGCATTTGGTCACTGTGGCGCAGCCTGGAGGCGATCTCCTAGCTATTCACGTGGCAGGAGCCTCCAACACCCTGGCCGATGCCCTGAGCCGGATAGGGGCTGCATCCCACGAGTGGTCTCTCCTGCCGGAGGTAGTACAGCATCTGTTCTCCCACTGGGGCACACCTCAGGTGGACCTGTTTGCCTCCATGGAGAGCAGCGAGCTGAGTCGGTTCCATGCCCGCCCCTCAGCGGGGCTCGCTGCAGGGGATGCCTTCTCGAGGCAATGGACCCGAGCCTCTTTACGCCTTTCCCATTTCCCTTGATCCACAAGGTGCTTCTCAAGGCGAGGAGGGACAAGGCGCAGGTGATTCTGATAGCCCCAGACTGGCTCCTCAGTTCTGGTACCCAGATCTCCTCAGTCTCAGCTCCAGGACTCCGCGGTAGCTTCCAGCTCGCCTGACCTGCTCTCAGTCAATCAGGGAAGGTGTTCCATCCGGACCTTCAATCCCTGCACCTGACGGCCTGGTTCCTGAGCTGCTAGAGTTCCAGGCTTTGGGTCTTTCCCGACGAGGTCCTCAATGTAGTTGAGGCGCCCGTAAGGAGTCGCACAGAAAATGTTATGCCTTCAAATTGGAAAAGGTTTTCCATTTGGTGTCAGGGCAAGGGCTTGGACCCTTCCTCCTGTTCCTTGGCAAGCATCTGGACTATTTATGGTCCCTTTCTAGTCAAGGGCTTAGGTCGGCGAACCTAAGGGTGCACCTGGCAGCCATCTCTGCTTACGGGCGGGCTGGGAAGCAGTCGGTGGCGCAGGAGAAGGTGGTCTGGCACTTTTCAAAGGCCTTGATCACATTTCCCTCAGTCGGGAACCCCCACCTCCGTGGGATCTACTGCTGGTACTGGCAAAGCTCATGGGCAAGCCATTCGAACCTATGCACAGGTGTGCTCTCTCTCACCTGTCGGAAGACCGCCTTCTTGGTGGCTATCACGTCAGCCAGAAGGATGGGAGAGCTCCAGGCGCCCATCGAGTCTCCTTACCTGACCTCCACAGGGACAGAGTTGTCCTGCGCCCCACCAAATTCCTTCCAAGGTGGTGTCGAGTTTCACCTTAACCAGGTGTTGACTCTGCCGTGTTCTACCCCAATCACACTCGGAGGTCAATATAGGCTCCATACTCTGGATCCTAGAAGGGCGCCGTTATTATAAGGAGCGCACGGTTGATATTCGGGAGAGGTTCGCCAGCTGTTTGTCACTCACGCTGAAGCCGCATCTGGCAGACCTGCAGCCAAGCGGACGATAAGCAGGTGGGTAACCTCCTGCATAGATCTCAGGTTATAAGTTGGCATGGAGCCTCCCAGAGGGATAAGAGCTCATTCTACCCGCCATACTGCTGCAACGGTGGCTGCTTCCAGGACATCCCTATCCAGGAAATCTGCAGGCTGCTACCTGGAAGTCAGCAAACACCTTCATTACCCACTACCACATCGACCTTGAGTCACGCCGGGATGCTGGTTTTGGGGCCTCGGTTCTCAGTCTCTTTCCCAAGTAAGTATATGGGGTGTGCGTCTGCCTCCCTCCTCCCGGACAACTGCTGAGTCTGCCAATGAGTGTGGATGAACAACATATCCATGTCCTATAATACAGGTTACTCACCTGTAACAGGAGTTCTAGGAATGGTATATGTTGTTCATCCACACCACCCACCCGTACCTCCCCGGCTTCGACGCACAACCTGAGCTTCCAGCGGGCCAGATCTGGCGTCATGGGGCGGAGCCGAGAGTTATACCACCCGGGTGGGTGGGAGGAGCAAGCTTGAAGACCTTCTGGCAAGATTTAAAGCGGCAAGGATACTGCCAATGAGTGTGGATGAACAACATATACCATTCCTAGAACTCCTGTTACAGGTGAGTAACCTGTATTTACTTACTTACTACAAGAAGGATGACACACAGAAAATGGCAGAAGGAGTTGGAAAGAGAAAATAATTAGTAGGATAAGAAGGAATACTATGTAAAGGTACTCAGTATTCCCACCAGTCTTTTAACATGTTACCTCTTAAAAAATTACTTATGTCCTCAGACCAGGAGAAGTATCAATGCTGTCAGAGAACTAGGGCCTTCTTTAACATAGCATGGAATTATTTATTTATTGACTGAAATTGTGTCATCAGGTAAAACATACAGAGATACAGCAAGAATCTCGTTTACAGATGTGATCGGGAAGGAAGAGAAGGAAAAGGTGGGAACATAATAGCAACTGTCAAATGAAATTCAAATCAGTAATATAAATGGTTACATGCTGTACAGAAATTTACATATTTACATTTGGAAATACAGAAGCAGCATGAGGAAACTTTACAGTTCAGCAATAATGCACAACATGGTGTGTGTTGTGCTAGGATAACATCACACCTTAGGTGATTGTGTGATGGGCTGCTCGAGATGAACATGAGCAACCCAGGGTCCGAAAAGAATTGCTGGATAGGATAACTGCTATCCGGACAAGGAGAGGCAGGAGTCAACTTAGTATTTCTGGCTGACTAGAGGGCGCTTATTTGGTACCAAGGGTAGACAGACACAGTCACAAGAAGGAGGAGGGTTGCCGATCAACAATAGGGCAAAGGAACAGGGAAATACTGAAATACTTTTTATCTACCACTTTTACGGTTACTACTACAAGCATAAACTCTAGCCCTACTGCCACTGTTATTCTGATACTAGGTTATACTGTACTTCTATACTCTGAATGAGAATCCAGTTACATAGGCTACTCAGCACTGCATTAGGGTGATCAGCATCACACATCCCCAAAAGAGTCCAGATTTTACAAGAGTCCAGAGATCCGGCGTCTTCGTGTACACCGTCGTTCTTCGTTGGTAGCTACAAGGGAAATAAAACAGAACTGTAGAACACTAATCTCAATTCCCAGCAAGGATCTAAATAAGGCCACTGGGGTGGTGAGAGGTCTGGTAAACAGACCATATATCTTCGGCAAAAGCCCACTCTCTCCGAGGCTGCCAGAATGTAGAACCAAAGCAACTGGTTCCTGAAATAACACACTGAAGCAAGAGGTTCCTCGGCCAAAACCCACTTCTAGGGTTGCCAAGGATGAAGAAAGACCAAGATCTGCGTGGCGATGAATCCAATGGAGGACTACCACGATCCAACTGATGCTGCAGCGCTCCAAGGGCCAGCTGGACTCAGAAGGAACTCTGACAGGACCAGGAACCATAAGAATATGAAGAGATGATGGTTGACTCTGCAATCCTTGGATCAGGAACTAACACAAACAAAGAAAATGGCGGACGCTGCCCTGGCTGGCTTGATGGACTCGACTTTCGCTAACGACCTGGTGGGGTGCAGAACAGGTTCTCCAAGATGAGCTCTCTTCTGTAGAGGCGACCAACCGGGACATCTGGAACAGAACCATGCGGAGCGACACTGCATGACTGTGAGTGATGCGGCCGGGCGGACGTGCTTTCAAGCCGTGAAAACAAGAAAACGGTGGGTACGACTTGTACAACTGACAATGGACTTGACTTCGGTGAACGACACAAACGGATGGGATGAGCTGATGGAAGATCTTCCCAGGAGTGAAGAATGCTGGAAGGATGTCTTCTTCTGAGTAGAGACTGATTCTGAGCACGTGGTGTTACAGACCACACTATGAGACTGCAGTGTGGTAGAAGATTGAGACTGTCTTCATACAGTAGTAAACATATAACTGAAGAATGCCCAAAGAACTGTGGAATGATACAATAATTTGCCGGGGGAGGGCAAATTATAACTTCAGGGGGAATTGTTACTGATAAGGGCCAATGTCCAGGTGCTTAGATCAATAGTTCAGGTACTTGGACCAATAGTTCAGGTACTTAGGACAGTAGTTCAGGTACTTAGGGCAATAGTTCAGGTACTTAGGGCAATAGTTCAGGTACTTCGAACAATAGTTCAGGTACTTAGGGCAATAGTTCAGGTACTCCGGACAATAGTTCAGGTACTTAGGGCAGTAGTTCAGGTACTTCGGACAATAGTTCAGGTACTTAGGGCAATAGTTCAGCATAAGCAGTACAGTAATCACAGTAGTTTCACAGTATAGGCAAATCAAACACTCTCAAATGAACCCCTGTTTCTATAGGTAGGGTATTCTGGAATAGGATCCCTTACTGTATGTTGTGGCTAGGGAATCCTTTAGTACCACTATGCTGGTTTGCCCTATTCCGCTAAGCCGGGGCCTCCCTTTAGTACCACTAGGCTGCCTTGCCCTATTCCGCTAGGCCGGGGCCTCCCTATAGTACCACTAGCCTGGATTGCCCTATTCCGCTAGGCCGGGGCCTCCTCTTAGTACCACTAGGCTGGCTTGCCCTATTCCGCCAGGCCGGGCCTCCCTTAGTACCACTAGGCTGGCTTGCCCTATTCCGCTAGGCCGGGGCCTCCCTTTAGTACCACTAAGCTGGCTTACCCTATTCCGCTAGGCCGGGACCTCCCTTTAGTACCACTAGGCTGGCTTTCCCTATTCTGCTAGGCCGGGGTCTCCCTTTAGTACCACTAGGCTGGCTTGCCCTATTCCGCTAGGCCGAGGCCTCCCTTTAGTACCACTAGGCTGGCTTGCCCTATTTTGCTAGGCCGGGGCCTCCCTATAGACCAGGCTTTACCTCGGGCCTAATGCCCTACCTTTACCTCGGGCCTGATGCCCTACGTTAGCTTGGGCCTGGTGCCCCACTTCACAATGGGCCTGGTGCCCCTCGTTGCATTGGGCCTGGTGCCCTACTTTGTACTGGGCCTGGTGCCCCACATTGCTTTGGGCCTGATGCCCCACTTCACAATGGGCCTGGTGCCCTACTTTAAATCTGGGCCGGAATCGCCCTTTTAAATACATTGTCCCTTTAAATTCTGCAGGCTCCCAATGTCTGCTGTCATTTATCTTGCGAAACCTCTCCTCTAAATCCACCCCAGTATGAATATTCATAGGCCTTTAAATGGCCTTAATACACTGGCCCCTCCCCATGGGCTCGCTAGCCCCACCTCCTTGTGAATATTAAAATCGCAGGTCCTAATCACCCGATGCCCCGCGCTCAGCCACCTTGTGCAAGCACCTAATGCGCTTTTAAAACAAATACAGTTCCTTTGGATACAGGCGGTCAGCACAATGTGCTGCCGCCGACCACCGCTTGCAGTCTCAGGAAGTCCGTGGCTGCACTGGGAGGCGGAGCTGAGCTGCAGTGGGGGAAAATGGCAGGCAGTGAGAGGGACGGCTCCGGGGGGCCTCCGACGGCCAAGGAAGATGCAGCTTGCTTGCTGCCGACGTGGGACCAAAGATAAACTTTTTAAAACACAATCGGGGGCAAAACAAATAAATGGAGGGCTTTTAAGCCCATACAATGCGTCAGGAACGGCGTTGACTTCTTCGTGGTGCCCCGATGGCACCACCGACAACTGCACCACACGGCAGGCTTCTTCAGGCAGTGGAGGCAGAGCAGGTACACAGCTAAGTCCTCAGGGACGGCTTCAACCACCAGATAAGCCCTTTCCTTGTCCCTTTGACTTACTGTGTCCTCTCTCCTCAACAGCTGCCCAGGAACTGACCAACTGACTAGATATGGAATTATTTTTAAAAGTTAAAACTGACTGGGTTCTAGAATGGCTGGATTGGAATGCTGTGCATGAGCCACTCAGCACAGCATTCCATCCAAGCCATTATGACATGGAATGCTTACAAAATCTGTCTTTTTACCAGCTATAAGTGCACAAGGCACTTTTTCTATTATTTACAGTGTTTTGTGTGTGTAGGGAGGTTGACTTTTTATTTCTAGGGGCCCCTTTGTACAGTACCCTGCTGCCTACCCCTGCAGCAGGTGCTCTAAGCACCTGTATATTCTGCGTTCATTTAATTATTTTATTTCTTTTCTGGAATGACCACCTTTGGGGCATTACAGATTGGGAACAAGGCCACAGGCCAAATGTGTCCAACACCTGAGAAGTGATGTTATCCCTGCACAACACACGCCCTGGAGTGCATTATTGCTATTATACAATGGCTCATTACTACAAAAAAAAAGAATAAATAAAACTTTTGAAACAGTTTTGTAGGTGTTTTTGGACCTTGCCAACATATTTTCTTTAAAAAAAAAAAAAAAAAAATAAGTTTTCTGTTGCCCACTAGATGGTGCTGTTGTGCACTGGTTTTTCCTCTACTGTCACTCACTTGGTCATCTCCCCCAACCCCAGTGTCTCTCTCTCTTTGCCATACCCCCGCTGCCCATATACACAAATCCTCCTAGCCCCACTACCTGCCCTGGGTATACATCTCAGCTGCTATGAATTTGGCACAGCACTATGATTTTACACTCAGATTTACCCTTGCTCCAAAAGGTTTACTGCTGTTCCTCATAATGTTACAGCTATGTCTAGATGCACAAACTGTTACAACAGTCGCTAACTTGATTGAAACACTCCTTGACACTAAACATATGGGACACACTATTTTAGACATAGTATTCTTTAAAGTAAGAACATGCTGCACAGTCTGGCCCTTTGCTCTAAATTGTGAAGTCCATGCTATGAATTTTAATGCTGAGAGGTTTAGAGGTATGGCCCTGGGACCGGGAAAATTGCATTGCTTCTTTGCAAGCTTTCTCACATATTTTTGTGCCAGCTGATGGAGAACAGAGAGTCAAAGTTGACCATGTACCAGACAGGTAGCTCACACTACAGCTGGGGTTAAACGGCATGGGGTCATAATGTCGCAAGAGATCATGCCACATGCAAAAATTGTGCTGCCAATACAGCGAGATTTCTTGCATGTGGCATCATTCTTTTTTTTTGCAGGGGGCTCTGACCCCCGCAACCCCCGTTACAGGGGGCTGCACCCCTGAACCTCCAATAAGGATTCTCAACTCGGGGAGGTCACCCAATTCGCACAAAGTGTGAAAAAATAAAGTTTCTGGGACCAGGAATCAAACCCGGACCCAGACGCAGCGCCTGGGTTCCTTGCTGCAGTGACTCAGTCCTCTGAGCCATGACAGCTGCTCAGCAGAACCCCATCCCAGCAGAGGTCTTATCCTCTGCCTGGGATAGTGCAAGTCATGTAATACCGCATACAGCAGTATTTATGGTATTGCACCACTCGTTGTCTTGTACAGCGCTATTCCGGGTTAGCGCTGTCGTACGCTATTACGCGACCCGGTAGGGTTTTTAACTAAAGCTGTCTGCCTGGGAAAAGATTGTGTCATTATATTTTTTCACCCTTGATGTACTGTATTTTTAGGAAGTTAACCAAGGAGCAGGACTGACAGAGACAGTAGCTGTGTTGGGACCAGTTGTAAACAGGATAGTAGGATTGGTGTACGTGTGAATACTACAGGATTGGACAGCAAACCTGTTAACTGTTCACATACTGGCTAACACACGCGAATATTATAGGATTGGACAGCAAACCTGTCAACTGTTCAAATACTTGATAACAGTTTAGGAGGTCCTTTCCTTAAGTTGAGGGCGGAAGCGGTCTCTAACACCATGGGTTGCTTAGGGTTTCAGACCTGGACAAAAAAGGATCATGACTTCTGTCTTATTGTGACCATGAAGCGTACGATCAGAAATGGCATGTGCCAAACTCACTCTTACCCAGGGAATGACTGTGGGGGGTTTTCACTATGGATCCCCCTGCGGTACATTCAGGAGTGACTCTGACAAATTCATGCTAATATGGGCTCCAGTCCTGGAATCATTGGAAAAAGCACAGGTGATCTCATAGTGAGGGATCCATTTGAATTCTGCAGTGACTGAGATACTTCCAGGATGAGCATCACTTCTTGGGATATCTGATCCATAGGGGTTGCTGAATGTAGTTTTTCCCCCAATTTTGCACCAAGGGTCAGTGGATAGTTCTTAGTCTACTGCAAGGAGGGGGGTCCTTAATTCACATTTTTATGACCTTTCTGACTTTAACAACTAAAATACAACCTCCTTTGGCATGTCCCTTCCAGACAGAAACACTGCTTCTTGATTGCAGAATACTAATGTCTTCTTCAACGACATCTACATCCATAGAGTCACAGTTTTGGAACTGTAAGCTGTCGATGCCCGACCACTCGAAAACATTTGCCTAGCTGGGGCCATGCGGTGGCGTATCTTGAGTGCGGCCTATATATAATATGCGGCCCCAAACCTCCTAATTTTTATGTCTTCCACTGTTGACTTCACATCAGACTGTAGAACACCTTCATTAAATTACATCATTGAAGCTTTTCCTTCTTTTAGTAATGTTTTTCAGTCATATACAGCTTGCTTTCACCACTGTAATCAATGCAGCCATCACTGCTTGCTACTTTTTTACACAGCTCTTTTTGCTAACAAATGAAAAAAACTAAATGTAAAGATGCTGCAGCCCCCCTTCTGTGCCAGGCTCCCCTGTTGCTCTTCAGATCCAGCTTCTCCCCTTGTTGGTCTCCTTCCTCAGTAACAGCAGTGCTACCTCTGGGTTGTGCCATTCTTGTCCAACTGTGCTGTCATCTGACTGACAGTCTGTCTGCAGTTGGTACTGTTCTGAATCCAGGTTCTGCTAATACACCACTGAGTTCCTCTTGTGGGTAAGTACTGACTGTGATCTCGGCCTCAGTTGCCTCATTCAAAATGTCGTGATGCCAGGACTGGTTGCTGACACTGGATTTGGATCCTATGCTGCCGCATTACTCCTGTAATTATGACTTCATTGTCAGTTGCTGGATGTGTGCTTTGGTCTTTGTGTTGGTCCATAGCTCTCTGCTTGTTGGCTGTTGGCTGTCGGCTGGCTTTGCCTTGTTGACAATCCTACTATTGTTTTGGGCTCTGTAATACACCAGAGACTGATGCCTTCTTCCTATCCTTGTCATTGTCTCCAGCTATTGCAACTGTCATTATGACACTACAGTCGATTGCTGGCTCTGTGCATGGGTCACTATGCTACCTCATGGCTGTTTGCTTGCAGGTCGTTGCCTGGATCTGCCTCTCCGATGCTCTTGCTTCATTCTTTGTTCTCTGTTTTGCTTTGGGGACTGTTGTCTACTTTGCCATCGATAAGCTCATTGTCAGCTCTTGCCACTTCATGTCTTCTTGTTACACATAGTTGATTGTTTACTCTGTGCTTGGGCTCTTATGCTGTTCTGCAACTCTGCTTGCTTTTCATCACCTGGCATTTTTGCTACTGTTTTGGCTACTGTTCTTTGTTTTACCCAAGAGAATGTTGCCATTCACACTGTCGACATCATTGTTGTCGAGTTAACTCCTTTTGTACTACTGTGACCATCCCGATGATGTCCCAGTTGTTTGAAGGCTCTGATTTGGGTGATTATACTGCCCTACAGTTCTCAGATTATCATCTGGCTTTGCTTAGCAGCCATTCCTGCTACTTTTTTTTACTCATTTTTATGTTACTTCACAGATTGCACCTGACTTTTTTGTTGATGTTTATGTTATTGGCTCCTCACTTGTGCTGTTTCACAGCTCCTTTCGTTATCTGTAGTCCCCTTGTTGGCTGATACTCCTGCCATATTACCATGAGGTTTCATAAATGGCAGCCTGCTCTGGCTGTCCTTGGGAAAACTCTGCGTCCTGATTGTTGTTTGGCTAAACAAGTCCAAATGCAGTGGTTTCTGGCCTCTTTCCCATCAGCACAGGAGTGGGCTTCATCCGCTGACCTTAGCCTTCAGTATTATTAGCATGATAAATACCACTTGGAGAAAGGGATGAGCTAGGCAAGCTGTAGCAGCAATAGAAGATGAGTGCCGAGACAGAAATAGCCTCCAAAGAGTAAACAGCACTGTGTGTTTATGAGTAAACTTTTACCACTGTTTCTGAGGAAGTGATGCCCAGCCACAAAACACTGGACGTGCTTAGAGTTGGCCTATACAATTCCTGGCCTTGGTTTAAACAAGGAGTAGAGCATTAGTGTCCCCTTAATTGTTTGCATTCTGGCCCTTCTCTAGGTTGCATTTGCTTTTCAGCCCGCTGCTACCCTTTTCTGTCATCGGTCTCGCCATCAGCGCTGCCCTGTCATCACTGTTGCTGCCATGTTGGAGCTTCCTGGGCCTTCGGTCCCATGCAATTTATAGTAGTAGCACTAACACTGGCAGTTCATTCAGGTAACCAAACTGTCATTTGCTGGACATTCACCGGTTTCTGTTCAGGTACTTTTACAGGCCCACTGCCCATTATTTGGTTCTTCATCAATGTTAACATCGTCATTGCTATATTACTACTGGCACAGCTGACACTGTTCCCGCAGCCCTCATTCAAACAACATGAAGTCTTGCTATATTATGACAATTGCAGTTTGTCCCACCATTAGAACTGCTCCGGAGGTGAAATAGTTAACTCCATTCCAAGAATGGAACTTAGAGCACGAGCTCTACAGAGAAGCTCTGTCTGTGTAGTTTCAAACCTGAACTGTCAGATTCTTTACTCCGCCTCACTGAACAGTCGCTCCGGAGATTTCTCCTACTGCTCGGTTCATTTCTCGGTTTAAACAGTGTTTTCTCGGTTCGATTCAACCGAGAATAGTTTTTATTTTAACCGCAAAACCGATCGGTTCAAGCTCTGTCTGTGGCATCGTAAGTAATTCATATTTTAATTCTGTGTGGAACTTGTAAGTTTTATCAGTTCGGTTTTGAACCGATCAGCTTGGTTTAAAACTTAAAATTTTAAAACTTGACATTTTAGAGTGCGGTTCCTGGTTCTTATCGGTTCTAAAAAAAACGGATTTCATTACGTTTTTCCAATACCCGGGACACGGTTAGGAACCGATAAGGGTGTCTTGCCTGGCACTGCCGTTCAAAGGGCAAGTTTTTCTGGTTAGGCTGGCATTATGTCTGAGAAACCCAAAAGAAAAACCGGGCCCACTGGGTTTCAACACTGTGATGTCTGTGGGGAAGTCTTTGCCAAGGCTGACCCACACACCACATGTGTTTATTGTCTGGGGTTTGACCACCTCCAGTCAGACTGCCAGGTTTGTAAGAATTTCCCTGCAGCCACCCTGGAAAAGAGATTGGGCAGGCTCAGGGAACGAGAGGCCAAAAAGTCCACTGACCCGGATGTCCAGCCCGGTTCGGTGCCAACCGAACCGGAGGGAGTGCCCTCTGACCAGGGCGAGACTTCCTCGGGCAAACGAAAAGCTGGCTCGGATGAACCAGTTCCAGTAAAGAGAACAAGAAAGTCAGCAGGTTTGGAGCCCAAAATTCTTTCTCCAACTGCTGCAGAGATAGCAAGAGCTATTCAGATTGTCCAGTCACTTTCTTCGGTCCCGTCCGAACCGCCACTAGCTGGTAAAAGGTCGGTTCGGTCGGTTCCATCGGTTCAGGAATATGATGTTGAGGAGTTTTATGAACCAGAGGAGGGGGAGGATGATTATGAACAGTATGAATGTGACTTGGAGGGTCTGGGTGTGCCCATTGAACCGGACATCTCCCCAGACGGACCTTTAGAATCTCCCCCTATGCTTTCTGAGTCCCCCTCTCATTTTATGTTTTACAAAAAAGTTGTTGAACCCTCCAGCTTCCTTTGGAGGAAGCTGTGGATGAGCAAGAGGAGCCTGATTTTGTAGAAATGATGGATATACCAGAGTCTAAGAGATTGTCTATTCCTTTGCATAAGTCATTTAGGAAACAAACAATAAAAATCTTAAAACTCCAATTCTGTGCCTCCTGTAGATAAAAAGATGGACAGAAGGTACACACTGTCAGGTCCTGATACAGAATTCCTTTCTCAGCAATGCAGTCATGTTAGTAGTTCAGGCTGCAGCCTGTGATAAAGCTAATATTCCCTGGCTTCACATCCTCCTGACAAGGATTCCAGGAAGATTGATGCCATGGCAAAAAATAGTACATGGCAGCCTCCTTGGGACTCAGGCAAGCAAATTATATGGCTTATGTAGCAAGGTATCAGAAATCTAGATGGGATACTGTTATGGAATTAGCTAAACAAGCCCCTGGCCAGCTTGCTAGTGAGCTGAGCAGGTGGCTGCCGATGGCATTGAGGCTTCTAAGGTGCAGTTTCATGCTGCTGTGGATTTTAATGATGTTTCCTCTAGAGTCATGGCCACATCTGTAGCTTTTGAGGTTGGCCTGGCTCAGGTGTACTAGCCTGTCACAGGATACCCAGACTAAGGCTATGGATTTTCCTGTGGTGGGAAATTCTCTGTTTGGGAGACAGAGAATTATATGAAAAGATGGATGAATATAGGACTACCTATAAAAGTGCCTAAGCCAAGGGCGAAGCCACTCCCCAGAGGCACACCCAGGGGTAGGGGTAGGCCTTTCCACAGGCCTTTTACCAAACCAGGCCTCCTCTGCTTATGCTCAGAGGGGTTCTTCAGAGGCAGAGGCAGACGGGCGTGGGCAGGCCTGCCCACCCCTCAGCCTAAAGCACCTGCCAAGCAGGCACCCTGATGGGGTGCCCAGGGCCGATTCTCCTTACCAGTAGGGGCAGGTTGGCTTACTTCAGTCAGAACTGGTGTCTTTAACTTCAGACAAGTGGGTTCTGGAAGTAGTAAGCCAGGGTCTGGTTCTCAGCTTAAAAGTTCCCAAAGATGAGAATCAGGCCTTTTACCTGCAAGTCTTTAGAGACCTTTGCTCTAGAAGCAGAGGTCTCAACCTTTAGCTCTCAGAGCGGTAGAAAGGGTTCCTCCCACACCAGGGCAAGGGTCTGTACCAGATACTTCCTTACCCCAAAAGACAGGAAAATGGCGGCCCATTTTAGACCTCAGATATCTGAACAAGCATCTTTTGAAACCAAAGTTCAGAATGGTAACTCTGGCAATGATTTTACCTTCTCTAAGGCCAGGACTGGCTAGCTTCCCTGGACCTCAAGGATGCCTATTTTCACGTCTAATCAGAAGCTCCCACCGAAAGTACCTCAGATTCAAACTGCCCTCAGGTCATTACCAGTTCAGAGCAATGCCCTTGCCTTACCTCTGCCCAAGGGTATTCACAAAATGTCTGGCAGTAGCAGTGGCTCACTTAAGGAGGCAAAGGATTGCTTGTTTTCCCTATCTGGATGACTGGCTCATTGTAGGCCAGTCCCAGAACAGGTAAATCTCACCTGCAAGTCACCCAGCAGCTTCTCACCTCCCTGGGCTTCCGCTAATCTACCAAAGTCGGTTCTGGAACCAGTTCAGGTACTCACCTTCATAGGTGCAGAATTGGACACAAATCTGGCCAGAGCTTTTCTTCCCTTAGAAAGGGTAAGTAACTTGGTGGCTCTGGCCTCCTCCTTCACTCTGCAGGTCTCTCGACCAGCAAGACACTTTTTGCAGCTCCTGGGGCACATGGCTGCGTCCACAGCTGTAGTGCAGGGAGCAAGATTTCAGATAAGAGACATTCAGTTTCACTTGAGAGCCTATTGGTCTCAGAAAAGAGACCCCCTTTCCAAGTTGGTCCCAGTGACCCGAGCCTTGATCCAGGCCCTCCAGTGGTGGCAGGATCAGAGCAATTTAAGACTGGGAGTCCCTTCATTCCTTTCTCACACTTTGACCCTCACTCGGATGCTTCCCTCCTGGGGTGGGGAGCCCACAAGCGACC
The DNA here is from genome assembly GCA_016271365.2 of Neoceratodus forsteri. Taxonomy (NCBI): domain Eukaryota; kingdom Metazoa; phylum Chordata; order Ceratodontiformes; family Ceratodontidae; genus Neoceratodus; species Neoceratodus forsteri. Next base: position 324,430,778 of record CM057454.1, on the reverse strand, counting down.
TCTCCCTCAGGAGTGTGGTCCCCCAGGAATCTCTGCTCCACATCAATTTGCTGGAACTCAGAGCTGTCTTTTAGCACTTCAAGCGTTTTCTGCTTCTGTCCAGAACAAAGTGGTACAAGTCAGAACAGACAATACCACAACAATGTGATACATCAACAAGCAGGGGCACTGGTCTTCGGCCTTGTGCACGGAGGCAATGAAGTTGTGGTCTCTGGCCTATTCCTGAACACTTCACTCATAGCAGTTCACCTTCCAGGAAAGGACAATGTCCTAGCAGATGCTCTCAGCAGGATTTCTCAGGGCCATCACGAATGGTCTCTGGATCCTCAAGTACTGGGGATAGTCTTTGCCAGATGGGGCACCCCTCAGATAGATCTTTTGCAGCCCCAGACAATCACCAACTTCCACTGTTCTGTTGCAGGCCCCAGTGTTGGGCTCAGTCCCCTGGACGCCCTTCTCCTGGATTGGGAAGGGAAGTTTTTTATGCTTTTCCCTTCCCTCTCCTATTCAAGGTGTTAGTAAAATCAGATCCCAGCCTTGCAGGGTGATTCTGATTGCTCCAGATTGGGCCAGGCAGCCCTGGTACCCACTCCTTCTGTCTCTGACAGTCCATCTCCCCTGTGTCTCCCAGGAATCACAACCTATTAACCTGTGCCCAGGGGAGAGTTTGGTATCCGAACCTCAAATCCCTCAACCTCAAGGCTTGGCTCTTGAGGAGTTAGAATTTGCTGACCTACACCTCTCTCAGGGTGTTCTTGAAATCCTAAAGGCTTCTAGGAAGCCTTCCACTAGGGCTACTTATAATTCTAAGTGGAAAAGGTTCTCCATTTGGTGTTCTGGGAAGCATATTTCCCCAGAATCTGCTGATTTGCCCATTGTGTTAGATTACATGGTCCATCTTAATTCTTTGGGCCTGAGACCAGCTACCCTGAGAGTTCATTTGGCAGCTGTCTCTGCTTTTGTTTCAGCAGGAAAGCCATCCTCTCTTTCTGCTCACCCTGTGTTTTCCAAGTTTTTTAAGGGATTACTCCATACTAATCCACCTTTTCGGGATCCGGCCCCTGCCTGGGACCTTAATGTTTGCATTGCCCAGTTAATGCAACCCCTTTGAACCTCTGTTTTCTGCAGAGCTTAAGTATTAACTTGGAAAACTGTTTTCCTAGTGGCTATCACTTCTGCTAGACGACAAGTGAGTTGCAAGCCTTGTCAGTAGAAACTGACTTTATTTCTTTCCACAGGGATAAGGTAGTCCTCAGGACTAACAGGAAGTTTTGCCTAAGGTGGTTTCAGATTTCCATCTTAACCAATCTATGTCCCTTCAGTGTTTTCACTGAACACTCCTCTTCTGGTGAGAGGAAGTGCACAGTTTGGATGTTAAGAGGCCCTTAGTTACTATATAGAATGTACCAAGGGTCACAGGTTCGAATCCCACCAACTTTTTCTTACTTATGGTGAGGTTGGGAAAGGGAAACCTGCCACTAAGAGATCAATTGCCAGGTGGATTGTCTCTTGTATCCAATTTTGTTATCAGAAACTGGGCAGAGATCCCCCCTCTGGCTTGAGGGCTCATTCTACCAGAGGTACAGCTGCGTCTCTAGCTGCTGCCAGAGACATCCCTATATTGGAGATATGTCAGGCTGCTACTTGGAAAGCAGTACACACTTTCACCGAGCATTACTCCTGGATGCCAGGCTAGGAGAGATGCTCGGTTTGGCACAGCTGTGCTTCAGAGCCTATTTCCTAAGTAGGTTCTGTCCTCCTCCATGGAGGTACTGCTGTGTAGGTTTCACTGAAATATAATATAGCAAGACTTCATGTTGTTTGAAGAAAAATTACTCACCTTAGTAATGTTGTTTCTTCTAATGGAGTCTTACTATATTGTAACCTCCCAACCTGCCCTCTCCAGAACTTCTACTTGGGTATGGGGTGGGCAGCCTAGTGTGGGCACTATTTTATGCCCCTTTATGTGTTTTTCACCCCTTCTTGGGTTTTGAGGTGTGTGTTTTATTTTCTCTTATATTACTTCTCATATGGTTAAATTATACTATATTAATTCTGGTCCCTGACTTGAGTCTTTTGTGTTGGGACCAGCAATGGGTGTTAATATTCAGGTAGCCAGTTGGCTAGTGTAGGTTACAGCTTCCACACAGACCTTAGGAGTTTTGCTCAGAAGATCTGACAGTTCAGGTTTGAAACTACACAGACAGAGCTTCTCTGTAGAGCTCGTAGTCTTAAGTTCCATTCTTGGAATGGAGTTAACTATTTCACCTCGAGCAGTTCTAATGGTGGGACAAACTGCAATTGTCATAATATAGCAAGACTCCATTAGAAGAAACAACATTACTAAGGTGAGTAATTTTTCATACTGCAGTTTTCTGACTCCATTCTCTGCATAGACCCCTAGACTTTGGCCTTCATGCTATACCATACATTCATCATTGAATCGGACTCCGTTGATCTCATCACTGTCCGGGGTTTTAGTCATTCTGTCCTCATTTGTTCTCTGTCTTCTTCTAATACAAAGGTTGGGATGGGGCTCCTACTCTTCCAGGGTGGCATGCTGGATCTTATAGTTAAGTTTCCTATTACTCGGGGTCTGATTCTTGTCCACTGTTTTGGTGGCATGAGGCAGAAGTGGTTTCTATGCCTCACTAGCCTCCTGCAGATGTCTCCTGGTGGTTGTTGTTTCCTGGGCTGCTTGGCACCACTTTAATTCTTTCAAGTCATTCTGAGGCTAGCAGATTTATAATATCATGCCTCTTCTGCCACTGTCCAACGAACTGGCTCAGTAGCTGTCATGTGATAGGTCAATAGTGCTTCATATCTTGGGCACTCTGCCCCATGGCAGACCTCTAGTGCCCCTGCTGCTATTGAATTCCTGCCTTTTCACCTCTGCCTGCCATAGGCTTACATACAGCAGTTTTCCTGACTTCCATTGCAGTCATTCATGGTCACCAGTGGCAGTTTTTGTCTCCAGCTTCTCTTGTGGTCAGCTTGTCTGGTGGCCCTTCCATGTCTGTTACCTTGCATACATTTTGTTACCCATGGTTTGAACAATGATAGATATTTCCTATACCACTGCTGCTTGCCACACTGGATGCTTTTTGCTTTCCCTCTAGTTTCTAGGTTCTGCTCACTTTTGCTTCTGGTTGGCCATCCCAGGTTTCACTGCCATGATCTGTCTTTCGGTGCTGCCTTGCCCTTTCCAGCCTTATACTATCTGACCTGGAGTTAGTCTTCCCTTGGGGAGTGGCTATTTTATGCCCCCCCTTCCTACCCTTATTACATGGTACTAACCTACAGGTGGGTACATTTGGTTTTATGCACCAACGTGCATCCTCATTTCGTTTTCTGAGCACTACTACAGGTTCCTCTTTTGGTAAGGCCCAGGTGGTTATAATCCTGGTATTTCCTGCTCCTGTAGAGGCTGTGGTCACAGGGTTGCCCCAGTCCTTTGGGCATGGCATATGGTGGTTTTGCATGGTTGTTCCTTCCCCTGTTATCATGGGGGGGGGGGTTACCTGTTCACCCTGGTCCTAAAGGATATTGCTTCTTCTGGCCACTGACTTTGTTCCGTATTTTTTTAACAGGGCTGGGGTTGCCCCTGACATGGTCTGCTTTCCTTTAGGACTTCCTACTGGTGTTCGCTGCTGGTCTCTAAGCTGTTTACCCTAGATGACATTTGGTTCCTTTCCAGTGTCTCTGCATCTCTGTCCCACATCCATATCAATCCTGGTCCAGGTATTTTCCAACTTGTTCTTCAGCCTGGTGTTTTCTGGACTCAATTATTAGTTGCCCTCTCCTGGCTGGATTCTTCATCCTCTGCTCCTGGTGGGTTTAATGCCATTTCAAGCAACACCAACTACCTTGAGCTGGTGATCCCCATCTGGTTCAGTCTGTTTTTATTGCCCCAACTGACAACCCCTTCCAGTCAGGCCTACTTCTTCCCTCCCTCCCTTTGGATGGATTTTTTGTCTGCTGTATGCAGTATGTTGTATCTGGATCTTATATTCCTACAATGTCACAGTTTGTGCCTGCCACCATGGTTGTGTCCCATTCATGAATTTCCCCCACTGTCTCAAACATTCTCTTTGGGTTTGGCTGCCACCACGTCGGTACCAGTGTTTCCAGTTATGGACATGTTTCAGTATTTGGTGTACCCTACTCCCTGGACCATTCTACTGTCCAGTTAAGTGTGATTTGATCTACCTCTTGCCCCTCTCAGACTCTGGCCTCCTGTACTCTTTAGTGCAGATCCACTCTTTGGCTTTTTCTGCCCTGTCCATGGGCATGACTGTGGCTCAGCTGGTAGTGTCCTGCAGGTTTCTTACTCTGATCCTGCTGTGGTATTCCCCAGTCCATAACCTGGTTCCAGAATCAGACCTTCATTTGGTTCTAGAGTTCATTACATAGGCTCCATTGTGAGCTGCTGTCATTTATGATATGCTTTCTTTGCCTGAACACACTATGTCTGATTGCCATCCCCTTTGACTTACTAGAATTCGGGGCTGCAAGCATTGATACCAGCTCCCCCATTACATTTTTTCTCCAAGACTGGATTTTCACTCTATACCCATCCTCTGTTCCTTCCAATTGTGCTACCTGCTTTTGCACTGCAGCAGGCTCTCCGCCTTCCTGTAATAATGTCCTTCTTTTCTGAATGCGGAAGTAGTTATCCTGCGTTCTCTGGATGCCCATAGAACTTTACACTTTAATTTGGCTCACATGATGGACTGTGTACAGTCTTCATGGCATTTTGTTTTGTTTACAACAGGGATGGTGGACACTCCAGTTGCTGAGTACTACCTTTCCAACATGATTGACCTACTGCATTTCATTTTGTTTCCAGAAGCATGTTTTCTGGTCCTATCTAGGAGTATGCTTCCTGCAGCATGGCTTCTTCTGTTGCTTGTATTAATTCCATTTGGCAGCTACTACTCTGTGTGCTTTGCTGCAGAGTAGACTATAATCCAACCTTTCCCTAAATACTGAGGTTTGGGTCTAGTGTGATGTAGAAGAGCTGGCTTTTGGTCTTACTGTCCTCCAAGGTCCACTGTCTGCTGTGGCTTTTTGTCCCTCTTGTCTGGCTTTCCCCCAATTTGCAGTCTGATACTGCTTGGAAATCATTTGAAAGGTGTGGCTCTATGGAGAGAGATGTCCTCGAATAAGATAGGCTACTTATTTACTAGTAGCAGTAGATCTTCAAGAGAACCTCCTCCATAGAGCCACTGCTCACTCTTCCACCTGCCCCCTTCTGTTTTTTTAGCAGGTATACTCTGGAAGATATGCTGCACACTTTGGGTCCGATTATCAAAGAGCCCTTAGAACGACGCAAGCTTCGTCACTCAGAAGGCTGCAGCAAACTCCAGGTGTACCAAGGACCCTGCACCCGATTTTAGAAGAAGCAGGGTCCCAATGCCGAACTCCTTGGGTTTGCCGCAAGTCAACAGCTACACCAAACAGTTGGCACACCTGCAGGAATTGCCACAGGGATCCTGCCCCGCCAACCCAGTGCGACACTAGAGGGGTTGGGATGGTTGGGGGATGAAACTGCTTGCCAGGAGGGGAACAGGGGCATGAAGGACACGGGAGGTGGCAGAGGGAGAGTGTCTGGGGGGTAGCTAGGACTGAATGTTCGTGATGTAGCACCCAGTGGGGTGCATGTACAGCTGTATAAATATTGTAAATGCCAGCATGTAATCATACTGTACTACATTGTACAGTATCTAGTACCCATACTGTATACGGAGCCAGCCCTAAAGAAACACAACAAAGGAAGGACCAGTGATAAATCTGCAGAATATAGCATCATATTGCACTGTAACACAGCAGACCTCACAACTGTACAGTGATGGGGGATGTTGCTGCCCCTACCATGGCACAAGCCCACTTGCGACCTGGCACACCGGGTTGTTTGACGCAACACTGGTGCAGGGGAGCTTTGGCGTAGCTGCATCTGGATATGACACAGGCTACGATAGAAAATTGCATTTGAGGCAGGTTGTGACGCAAGTCACCTCCTGCATCAAACTCTTGTGACACAAGTCCCTTGTGTTGATTTAAGTTCTTTGAAAATCGAGCCTTTGTCTTTTCCTTTTCTACACCCATTCCACTGGACTTTTCCTTCTGTTGCTCTGCCTCTCCTGATGGCCTGGTCAGGGTTCTGGTTTTCCATTTCATTTCAGTATGGTACCATTCCAAGCATGTCTCTAGCAGGAAACAGAGAAGGTTTTGGGACCACCCATACTATATAGGCAGTGAAGATGTATGGCAACATGGACAGCACAGGAGAAATATTTCCAAATGGTCCTGATGCTGACAGCTTACAGTTCCAAAGGTGGGGCCCTGCAGAGGAGATTCTCTCAAGACCTATTGTTATATGTAGATAACTAATCTGTACATTTCAAGTAATTCACAGTGCATGCTTTTCTCTCTTACAATTGGTAGGCTCTTAAGATCAATGCTCCAGCAGCAACTCTATTAGGTGTGATGAGGTGCAATTACTTTGCATGTTTCTTGGTTTTCCTGTTTTATTGTAAAGGTACTAGACAGTTGTTGTATATATATATATATATATATAGTAATACCAATACTTGAAATTACTTAGACACTGCACTTAGATATGCAGAATGCTGTTAACTGCAGTATCCAGAGATCCTCAGCTGTGGGAGCTTGTAATTGGCTGTAGAACAAATATCCTGAAACCTATGTCTGGTTATTATCCTCGACGCAATTCTTCTCTTATGTTTCTATGTGACTTTCAAATGTGAATTATACTTGTTGTTAGTCCCATGTTAAACTTGAATAAAGAGAATAATACAGAAAACAAGAAACCTGGCACCTTCTGATCCAGCGGGTAGTGTGTGGCATTCCCATGCCTGTCACAAGAGTTTTGGAGTGGGTGCTGGTGCAGACAACCAGGATGACCAGGGTGTTGCTGATGTACTGCAATGCTCTGACCTGGGGGAAGGGTGATATGAAGTTCAATCATCTCAAGGACCTTTGCGGTAGGAGAAAACAGAAGAAAACTGTGTGCCAAGCCATCTGAATGATGGATTGTGGCACTCACGGGCCCTGCTCTGAGTGGATTCCTATCAGCTTAGGTGCTGGGGGGGGCAGTGGACTGGGGTAGGAGGTAACTGACACTAGGGCCTGACCAAGGGAGCAAGCAGTGTTTCACAGGCCAACAACTAGGTAAAATAAAGAATGCATCTATATTTTTAAAAGTACATCTCAGATTCCTACTGTATCTATAAATCTCTTTCTCATAATGACCAGCAGAACTAAAAGTCTCTTTCTGTCAGTAAAACAGTCTTGACCAGCATGGCATAAGCAGAACTGAATTAAACAGTATTCCAGCCAAGTTGAATTTTAAGCCTTTCTGTTTTGATATTAACAAGAGTGCCGGTATGAATGCGGATCTGTGTCCATTAGAGTCTGATGATAATTTCCTATCTGAAGTAAGTAAGTAATCCATAGCTTGTGGCATCACCATAATTTCCATAGCAACAGACTGTGAAGATATAAACAAGGCATTATGACTGCAGCTACAGAATGGTCGTCAGGGAGATGACCTCTAAAGAACAAAAATATACTGTTTTTATGCCAAACCCTTAGGAATAAAAGCAGGCAATGGCTTCAAAATAAAATGCTGAGGGAGGGCACGTTGCCACCACTCATTGTTCTAGATCAGAACCCAGTTTTAATGCTTAGTGTAATTTATCCTGTATACTGAAAAGTGAAGGGAATAGAAATAACAAAAACTGCTTTTCTAATCTGGCAAAGGAGGTGCTCGTGTTAAGTGGCTTCAGCACCTGGAATAATGATTATCACCTAACCACCAACACCCTGGAGTCAGTGTTTGTGCTATGTATTCGCCACCTCATCATTTGGCTAAAACGTTAATTAATTTACTAAGTATCTGTCCATGTCCCACTGTTGGTGAGTGCTTTTATGGCCTTTCAATGGCTCTGGGACCCTTGGGAACGTGGCATTGCTTGAGCTGTGGGGTAGAGCCAGGTGGTTTGTTCGGAGGTAGCCACTGAATGTAAACTATAACCCCCCCCACTACTGCTTATTCCTGTCCTGTCCCTCCACCCATTTGAAGCTGCCAACAATCATTATATTAATAAATACCTTACCCACATAGTTCAGCCCCATCACCCTCCCCACCCAGTCATCATGGGCCCAAGGTCACCCAAGACAGTAAAAGTAATGTTTTGAACAAGTCAATGTTGTGTGACTACCTCATCCTCTGCACCTCACCACCAGGACCGAAAGCAGTATTCTCATTCCAGTAGTGTTTTGCACAAGAATAGTGTCATTCATGCCGGGCAGGAAAACACAGAAGATGAGGATCATCGCAGCATTGGACTTGCTGAAAAACATTAATTGTACCACACAGGGTGGCTTTGGGGCCCATGAGGACTGGGTGAAACACTGGTGGGATGTAATGGGTGGAGGGGTTGTTTATCAATGGAGGAGCATGACTGGAGGATGGGGAAACACATGGTTATTCCAGAAGACTGTCATTACAGTTTTGATCGGTGGTGGCACAGATGGTCACCTTCCCCAGCAAAAAACATCCCAGGCTACACCCAAAGGTGGGACAAGGGTACTTTGGTTTGTCCTCTAAAGACAACTTTGTCAAGGTGAGGGGTTGGGGAACAAAATAGGGTGGCTGAGTATGTGCTGACTGTGTGGTGAGGATTACAGGTGCTGGGAGAGGGAGGTGCTTTGAATCCCACCACTGTCGCTCACTATGTGACCCTTATCAAGTAGCTGAAGGTCTGTTAATGGAGACAGTGTGCTGCATCCTAGCTCCTTTTGAGACAGCTCCAAGGGACATGTCTTCAGAAGGTGCTGTCTCTGAGTCAGTGTATCCCACTTATAATGCTGAGTGTTCTGACTCACAGATAGAAAGATACAGGTCCGAAGAGGATATCTTGGAAATCTTGTAAAGAGACTGTCTGAGCACTTCCAAAACATGACAAATTAGTTCCAATGACAAAGCCAATACACTACATACTTGCAACGCTCTTGATCCCAGGTTTAGGCCTATACATCTTCCACAAACTAATAATGTAGACAGAGGCAGTTGCCATCTAATGAAGAGGCTAGCCTGTGTATACTTTTTCAGCCCCTCCCCATGATGTGTAGGAAAACATTAATAACTGAAGTTTCAAACTGCTACTTTTATATCTGAAACACTTTTTCTTTCGATAACTAGAATTTTTTACCCAAGGCTTACAAATCTAGTTTTGTTCCTTTTTTTTTTTTTATAAAATTTGCCATGAAAATCTTGTAATCTCAATGATCAAAACACATCACTTGACCTTTGATTATTCTCTTGCAACTGCACACCTCACTTAAACACATATTTTTTAACAAGTAAAAGCACACTTTGGAAGTGGGATAACACACTCCAGGGTGCATGGTTATCAGGGAATAATGCACTTCTTAGGTGATTGTGGCACTTGGTTATGCCTCCTGCTCAACCACCACCCAGAGTATGCATTATTCCATTATACTGTCTCACAGTTCAGGGAAGGGCCAGCATACAAAGTGCTGAGAGTGCCTTTGAGGAGGTGGACAGCACACATCACATTCACTGCATACTCTACTGAGCCCAGTGAGAAGAACCGGGAGGAAAATGGAGGATGGTCTACGTGAAGCCCTGCCCGACCTCTCTGATCTGCTGGAGGAGATATGGGATAGCCACAGTAGGTGGTGACAGGGCTGAGAAAGCCTCCTGATCCATCCCAAAGGAAAAACACTTCCATGGAAAAAAAACTTATAAAAATGGTTGCTGTGTATAGTGCATTGTCAACTCCACAGAGTTGGATAACTTGAATAGATATCTGTCCCGATACTGCTTTACATTTTCTGTTCCATTTAAGCAGCTAATGGCTACTATCCCTTAATCCTTTTTACCTGTATGGTGCTATAGTCTGCTGTTCATGTCCCGGCATCCGTCCACCTCAGGCTGCCGTCCGGTCCTGCCCGGCCCCTAGTGAAGCCCCCATCACCATCTACCCCTCATGGCTTGCCCCCATGGCAGGTGGCAGGGAGTCCCCCTACTCCCCACTGACACAGGATCCAGTATTGGGCGATGGTGCCACCGAGGCCGAGCAGTTCCTGGCGGACAGCCATCAAGCCTTGCCTTGACGAGAGCACCATGTTTTCCGCTTTTCTGACTGGTGTGGGCTGAGGCATGCAGTGACACCAATGGAGGAAGCGCGCGTCTGCACGCATTCGCTCCCAGCACACCCCCTTCCATGCAGTGCCAGTGCACTGCCCCCAGCCTCTGCCAGAGATCGGTAGTGCGCCGATAACTGTTGGTCCCCCTCCCCCAGAGAGGGAGAGCAGTCCATGGATGCTCAATACCTGTCCTCCCCTGCTGACCCCTGGCGACCCGAGTCCGTTCCTGAACCCAGGTTGCCAGCATGGAGCAAGGTGTGGCATCCAGCGCCTCAACCCTCAGTGCCACTGGGCCGGTACCTGATCAACTTTTTTGACTGGCTCACAGAAGCAGTGGACAGGGGCCAAGCAGTTGATGTATTGTACCTTGACCTTGGCAAGGCCTTTGATTCTGTACCCCACTAAGGCTAATAATCTGGGGGACCTGGGGATGGGGCAAGCTGACCAAGTGGATAGGAAACTTGGGGGAGTGGGCAGGACACAGAGACTGATAAGAAATTGGCCACACTGTAAGGCTAGGAAAATAACAAATGGGGTGATGTGGTATTGTTTCTGGGACTTATACTCTAATAGCTACATTTGCCATATTGGAGATAAATAGATAAGGTATGCTCTCTACAGATGTCACTAAGATCTGCAGTAGAGAGGACACTGAGAAGGGAATAAGGGAGATGAAAAAGAATCTAGAAAAATTTGGAAAGAGAGATCCAGAGTATGGCAACTAAAGTTTAATGCAAACATATGCAAAGCCGTGCGCATTAGCTGAAAGAACCCCAAAATGGACTACTAGATGGGGAGACTATGGGAAGAGTAAGAGTGATACAGACAAATAGGAAGAGGGACCTCGGGGTCATCATTTGAGATGGTCTCAAATCTACTGCTCAGTGTAATAAAGCATATCAGAAAGCAAACAGGATTTATAGTTACTTATTTACTGTAAATATTTTTTTATTTATTTAAAATTTGGTAGCTGGGAAAGGCACACTTAGCCAAGGCTTGTTTCCAGGAGCAACACAGGGGAGCCGGGGAGGGGGGAAGAGGAGGTTCATACATAAGGAGCAATTATGAGGAAGTTCATACATAAGGAGCAATTATAAACGTTCAAAGTGCAGCAAACAAAAATACAAAATACAAAGGCAGCCAAAACCAAAATGTGAATTACTTGGCAGAGCAGTGTGTGGTAACATACATGGCTACAGTGAACTATGTGTCCTAGAGTTCATCAAAAATGATGCACCAACAGATTAAAGAGCAGGCTGAGACCCTTAAGCCTGGTGAGCCCAGTTAGGGGAGTAATAGGTGGGAAGAAGGAACAGGGAAGATGTGAGGAGAGAGTCAGAAGGCTCCAAGAGAGAGAGAGGATGCTAGAGTTTACTGGAAATGGATTTTATAGTAGTAGAAGGGAAGTAATACTGCCCCAGTGCAGGTCCCTAGTGAAACCCCACCTACAGTAGTATGCATAATTTTGAAGCCTGCATCTTAAGAAGGATAAGGGCCATATAGAGACCATACAAAGGAGAGACACTAGGATGAACCAGGGGCAGCAAGGAAGTTGTCATAGGAACACTGCCAAATCTTAACATGAATACACTGGAAGCCAGGAGAGAAAGGAGGGATAAGATTGAAACATATAAGTTCTTGCGAGCAATCAACAGGGTAGCCAGTAAGAATTGGTTTATGAAGAACAAGGATACGGTTACTAGAGGGCATGGATGGAAACTGGTGGTGATGGGTGAATTTCAGAAAGGACGTGAATAAGTTCTTCATGGAGCAGGTGGTGGATGAAGGGCGTAGACTGCCCGGACAGGTAGTTGAAGCCAAGACTGCGTCAGGGTTTACATTTGGGTGGGGCAGATATAAAGTAATAGTGAGACTCAAAGGCAGAAGAGAAGATGGGGTACCTGGGGAAGGGTTTGAATCAAGCCCATCGTTAGACCGAATATAGAATCAGGCAGGGAACTGGGCAGATTGGATGAACCCCTAGTTTTTCTTCTGCTGACACATTCTGTGTATAGCCCTCTTCCCAGCCTAGGGCTGGCCAGCTGACTTGTTTCACAGGGAAGGAGCCCATGAAATAATAAATCCACTTACTCGACCTCCGGGGGCTACAGTGACCTCCTGGGTGCACGGACATCTTTTGGGCTGCTGAAGGCAGCAAATCAACTGGTTTGCAGACTAACACATTGTAACTAGTAACTGAATGTCCAAATCAAATGTAAAGTCCAACAGAATCCATTTAATGAATGTAGGAGCCCATGAGCATATTATTACAATGGGAGTCCCAGACAGGAGGAATTTGAGTATTTCATATCCCAAAGGGGAACTGTCTGTTATGAACTTCAGGGTTTCAGTTCAGGAGGCAATTCATCTGAGCACCGGCCCTTTAATCTGTATCTTCATAGCTTCCAGGGCCGCTCACAACCCTGGGACACTAGAACATTAACTTAAGCTGTGGGTTTCAGACCAAAATGCTAGATAGGACTCAGCATGAGACAGACCCTACTCAGATACCAGGCTGTGCTTTCAAAAGCACCAGCAATGAAATATAAATCGGATTAAGGGGCATTCTGTTCAGGAGGAATCCAGGGATTCCAGCCTTCCAACCGTCCCCTAGACCCAGTGCGACTTTGCCGCTGCCCCCCATGGGGAGGTCTCTGGTTGCCCGAAAGCTCCCAAATGTCTGTTCCCCAGTGGAATTACAACAGCCAATGTAGAAGCCCTGGAGTCTTCACAATCTTTGCCTGCTCCACGCTTTAGTCCCAGCTACTCCAGGACATGTGTGGCTTATCACACAACTCAGAATGGTTATAGAGGGGCCCTACTCCGGGGGCTGCAGCTGCCAAGAGTCTTACCACCCAGGGTGCCAGATAAGATTTTTTGGGCTGAGTATTTTACGCCTCATTTTGAAAGTGAGGTGAGTAAAACCAGATTAAGATGCGCACAAATGTTTGGATGGAGTGAAGTGAGGAGTACATTTTTAAAAGCAATGTAGTTTTTTTCTAGATGAATTGATCAGGTGCTAACAATACACCAGAGAAAGTTGGCAGGTAGGAGTAATTTACTCACCAGTTTTAAAATATAGAGAGTGAAACAAAACGGGATGGGTTCGAGTGCTGTAAATCTGGAAAAAAATGCTCTTTTTGAATCACCAGTTATGTTATGAAGCACTATTCTTTAGCGTGAGGAGTATTTACAGATATTGGGTGAGTACTGGTACTCATCACAAAATTTTCTGACGGATATTTCCTAAAATGAGGTGAGTAAAATAGGTTGGTACTCCCTTATCTCGAGCCCTGCTGCCACCTCACCCTCTACTCTGCCAGCCCCAGAGAATGAAGTATCCCTGATCAGATGGTAGCACCACCCGTTTCAAGGCTACCCCTGCTATTCAGCAGGAGAGGAGTCACCTCTTTACCAAGTCCAGAACAATTACCTTTTTAGAACAGAGGCTGCACACACAGCTTTGTGAGCCAAAGAGCTTCCCCTGAGGATCTGCATATAGTGAGGTTTCACCCCACCCACCAGGGTCTCCATGGTAAAGGCTTCCACCATGATTGTAAGGCTTCCAGTTCCTCTCCTCAAACCGTGTAAACAACTACACTTGATGAATCACCAGTCACCAGGAGCTGGCACACCCCCTGAAAGCTCCCAGCCATTCCAGCCAGCATGGGGTCTCCAGGCTGGCTAGTGTTAACCCTTAGAGGTCATAAACCTACTGGGAGGCCTAAGCCACCTGGGAGTTACATATGATTCTGTGTTGCTATGTTTACGACAAGCACAAAGCCCCCTTATTAGCAACATCTGCCAAATATGCTGTTAAATGACACCAACTTAGTCAACCTGCTAGAGAGTGAATACAGGGTCAGCTTTGAGGTATGGAGTTCGGATCCAGAGGATTGCTAGGGCAGCAGGAAATGGGAGGGAGCTAGATGTCATTGTCCACCTGGTGACAAGTGACCTGGCCAGGGATAGGGTAGGGGTAGTGCAGGGTAATTTCAGGGCACTGGGGAGGGTCCGTAACCAGGCTGCATGCATGGTGGCATTTGCCAGTGTGTTACCTGTGTAAAGCCAGGGAGAGGAAAGAGCCCTCCCCAGCAGGACTTTTAACAACTGGTTGAAGGCATGGTGCATGCAGGATGGCTTTGGCTACATTGGGAACTGTGGGCCAGCCTGGGAGGATATAGGGCTCTACAGAGGAGACAGCCTTCCAGGAGGGGGACCACAGTCCTTAGTGGGAAGTTTAAATGCTACTTAGATGAGCATTTAAACTAGCCAGTGGAGCCTATACTACCAAGGGAGGCAAAAATTGCCCCCTGATGATTAAGCAACAAGGAAGAAGGGCCCGAGAATAGAAGCTCCCCAGGGCAGGGGTGCAAGAAGACAGGGACAAGACAGAGGACAAGGGGGTATAAATCAGGAAAGCAAGAAGAAAGAAGGAAAGGAGACAGGTAGGAAAGGGTAACAAGAGAAGAGGAGATTCAGAAAGATCTTCATGTTATAACACAGGCAGGGAGAAAGCAGGAGGCAGATAAGAAGGGTGTAAGATATGGAGAGCCATGTGTGCCAATGCAAGGAGTCTGGGTAATAAAATTCTGAACTTTGAGGCCATCATGGAGAAGGCTAGCCTGGATTTGTCAGCCATAATGGAGACAGAGTGCACTGACAGCCATGACTGGGATATGACCATAGCAGGCTGCTCTCTCTTCATGAGAGACAGGGAAGGGTGGAGGGGAGACATGGTTGTATTATATGTGAGGGAGGGAATCAAGGCTATGGAAGTACAGGGGCATCTAGAGGAAAAGGAAGAACTGGAAGTGCTACAGGTCATCCTGGAGACAGGTACTGGGATAGCTATCCATACAGGAGTGGTATACATGCCTCCAGCACAGGGAGAGGAGTTGGATAACGCACTTGGGGAAGACATCATCATGATGGAAAATTAGGAGGTGCCACTAGTTGGTGACTTCAGACTGCCAGATGTGGATCGGAGCATTCCTGCTGCTGCTTTGGCAAGGAGCAAGGCCATCCTTGACTCCCTACAAGGGGCTTTTCTCAGGCACTTAGTCAATGAACTCACTAGGGACGGGGTAGTGCTGGACCTGGTGCTTACACAAACAGGGACAGCAGTGCAGGTGTCACATTGGGCAGTGCCCTAGATACCAGTGATCACCATTCAGCGTAGTTTAACATTAAGACAGGAGCAGAGGCAAGCCACACGAGGACGACAGTCCTGGACTTTTTAAGGGGCAGATTTTAAAGAAATGGGAGCTTGCCTCAGGAACTGCCTAGTAGGGGGATTGCCAGGAAGGGATAGAGGAACAGTGGGGAAAAATAAAGCAGGGCATACTTAAAACCAGCCTGTGTGTGAAGGAAGTGCGTAAAAGCAAAAGGAAAACAAGAGTTGGGTAGAGCCAACAACAGCTGCCTTTGATTATTCTGATGTACAAAGTTGTAATTGCTGTGCAATTGATAAAGCACATCTATAGTTTTTATTGAGCGCAGCAGACTGTAAACTTTTCAAAACAGCTGTTTGGTCCTATACACCCTTTTTGTTTAGAATAGGTTAGAAACATAAGTTACTTGAGAAGCTGATACGTAATCAGCTAAAAGAATACCTTGAGTGTACAACATAATTACCCTCGTGCAATCAGACTTTCGGGCTAAACATAATACAACCTCCACATTAGTAAAGGGTAAAAATGATAGATCTACAGCCCTCGATCACAAGCTCACCAACCCGGCAGTATTTTTAGACCTCAGCAAGAGTTTTGACACGGTGGACCATATCATCGTACAGAATAAACTAACGAATGCTGGTGTAGGTCCAGCTGCTGTCACATGGTACAGATGCTACCTAACTGAAAGATAACAATGGTTGAAGGTTTGAGAGTCTGTCTTCCACCTACATACATATTGGTAAAGGAGTGCCGCAAGGCTCCATACTGGGACCCTTTCTATTTATGGTGTATATTAATGACCTAGGCCACAATATCGGTAATGCCAATCTGCACTTTTATGCAGATGACACCATTCTCTATACTGCAAGCCCAATTCCAGAGTTAGTCATACATTCCTTGCAGGAGGCATTCAGTCAACTTCAAGTCAACCTACATGCATCAAAGCTCCTGTTAAATACAGCAAAACTAAGTATGTGATCCTGTCCTACAAACCTGTCAGTCCCCCACCGCCTCAGACATCACCACTCTCTAATGAAACACTGGAATTGGTAGACTCATTCAGGTATTTGGGCATGTGGCTGGACAACAGACTGTTGTTCACAATACATGTAGAAAACCTCTGTAAAAAGCTTCAACAGAGGGTTGGGTTTTATTTCCAAAACAAATCTGGTTTTAAACTTGAAGCTAAGAAAATACTTGTCCAAACCACGTTTCTCCCTTTATTAGACTATGGAGACGTTATATACTGAAATGCCATTGCCCCTAATTTGGTCGGTCTAGATGTACTGTACCATAGAGCACTGCGCTTCATTACTGACCTTACTTTCGACACTCATCACTGTCTCCTTTACAAGAAAGTAGGATGGTCATCTCTGATACTAGAAGGCTTAGGCACTTAATCACCTGGTCCTTTAAGGGCTGAGTAACTCCCTTCCTCAATATATTTCCACGCTTCTCTGCAGATCCCTAGGGCTATACAGTTTTAGAAAGCACATGATCCTCCTGCTCGATGTCCCCAGGTATTTTTCAGAATATGAAAAGATGGCCTTCAGCTGGCTGCTTTCTCGGCCTGGAATGCCCTCCAAAAACTCTCAAGTTGACTTTACTTGTCAGCCCTCAGTTCTTCCAAACACTGGTTGAGCAACATTGTGTAGACAAATGCACGTGCTACTAGCATTATACCCACCACCCACACTACGTGGTAATTCCTGATGCACTGTTACATTATTGTACTGCAGTTTAGCTATGTGAAAATGTAAATGTAACTTTGTCACTCTGTTATCATTTTATATGATACTTATGTAAAACTGTTCACTGTCTATCATTGTGTGTTATGCTAACCTATTTCTTATTGTTCAGTACCACAGTACCTGTTATAGATATATACACTGCCTTTTTGTTTCCTGTATGCTGTTTGAACTGTACTAGCTTGCTGTTATTCCTATTCTATTCAAACTGCTTATAATTTTGCTGTTATTCTTATCAAAGTGTTTACTGTATTGTATTCTGTTCTACCCATGACCTCCTTGTAAATGAACTTTGCTCAGTGGAGCTTTCTCCCGATAAAATAAATAAATACAAATAGAAAAATAGAATTTGTCGGCAGAAAAGGACTGTTTGGCCCACCCAGTCTGCTCAAGTGTTCCTTGCCTATTTTGCCTTCTACAGACCGTATCTTGTCTTTGGCGACCCTCCGTAATCCCTACTTTTTTCCAATATACCCATACATTTATCCCATGCGTTCTTGAAGGCTCCACTATTCTAGCCTCCAGCACTTCCACTGGCAGTCTGTTCCAAGTGTCTGTCACCCTTTCAGTTAAAAAAGATTTCCTTACATCTCTCTTGACACCCCCCCCCGGCTTCCAGCTTGTTTACATGCCCCCTGGTCCTAGTGCTCATTCTCATTTGAAAGAGACCCCAGACCTGCACACTGTACAGTCCTGTAATATACTTGCAGGTCTTGATCATGTCAGATTGACAAATACAGGCGTATTACTATTACGTTGACACTGCACTTTTATACTGGGTTGAAAGTATCAGCAATACTTGTCTAGTAGGGGGCACTGACACCTGTGCAGTAGGGGGACACTGGCACTTGTGCAGTAGAGTGACACAGACACTTGTGCGGTAGGGTGCACCAACACTTGTGCATAAGGGGGCACTGACACTTGTATGGTGGGGGCACCAAAATTTGTCTAGTAGCGGGGCACAGACACTTGTCTAGTAGGTGGGGCACCAAAACGTGTCTAGGAGAGGGTAACAGGCACTTGTGTGGTTGGGAGCACTGATATTTGTGCGGTAGGAGGCACAGACACTTGTACAGTAGGGGGCACTGATACGTGTGTGATTGAAGGCACTGAGACATGTTCAGTAGGGGGGCACTGACACATGCGGTGTGGAGCACTGACATTTGTGCACTGGGGAACACCAAAATTTGTGCAGTGGGGGGCACCAACACTTGTCTAGTGGGGGGGGGCCCATGACCTTTGTAGTAGGGAACACAGACACTTGTCTAGTGGGGGGGGCACAGACACTTGTCTAGTAAGGTGCACAGACACTTGTGTGCTGAGGGGGACCAATACTTGTCTAGTAGGGAGGACACCGACAGTTGTCTAGTTGAGGTCACAGTCACTTGTCTAATAGGGGCCAGTGACATTTGTTTATTAGGGGGAACCCGACAGTTGTCTAGTTGAGGGCACAGTCACTTGTCTAGTAGTGGCACACTGACACTTGTCTAGTGGAGGGCACAGTCACTTATTTAATAGGGGGGTAATGACACTTGTCTAAAAGGGGGCACAGAGACTTGTCTAGTAGGGGGCACAGACACTTGTGCAAGCCTTTTCTGAAACATCAGTAGCTCTTTAAAGGAGAACATTTTTTATTATAAAATCCCCCACTCTCCAAAGGAACCATGCTCGATTAGGCTTTCAAACCAGTCAAATAATTTTTTCTCACCCGACTACTGTTGTATTTAATTCCGTGTGTTCGCTCTAATGTAAACAATTCTGGAGCAGCACAGCACCATTTCGCACATAGAGTGCAGCCCTGTGATGCTCCACTTATCACTTTTACAGTGGAGCGGAAGCGGAGTCATGACTAAAGTGGAAATGGTGCCACGCTGCTGCAGCATTGTTTAATAAAACAAACACATGGAATTAAATATAACGGCAGGCAGATCAGAAAAACAATTATTTTTGGTAGGGGTTTTACAATAAAAAGTGTTTCCTCTAATTTAGTGAAGTAGGGTCAGGAAGGTGAGCAGATAGAGTTAGTGGGCTAAACCTTGGGTCTTGGATTTTATGTGTGACCCAGAAAGAGTCAGTATAACCTACTCCTTTATGTTCTGTCCTGCATTGCTTGACTCCAGTCCCTCTCCTACCACACATACTGTAACATTACATTGCTTAATATAAACAGATTGAATGTGGTCAGCACTGCACAGGCAAAGTTGGCAGGAAAGCATTGTCTGACTGACGGTAAATGATGGTATCATTTGTGGCCAGGCAGAGCCAGAGTAAGTGAGATGTAAATTATGACTTATGTGTACTGTACATCTTTCATTTCGTTCCAGCATGTGAAACATTACTGGCTCTGTTTATGAAAATTAACCACATCTCATTTACGGCCTCATGCTCCTTATAATCCTCCATATTAAGAGTAATGCCCCATTCTGTCTATAACAAAATGTAAGTTGCTGCTGCCAAACAGTGCAAGGAGATGCAGCTTAGGTATGCAGTGGGCTGGCAAGGTGGCTAAAAATATTAGTGCTTAGTGAGCCTACCCTCTGCTACTACAAGAGCACACAGCTATATTTACTGAAACATGGATGATCTCTTCTTATGGGAAGTATTCTTCTACTGTCTGATACAGGGGCCTTGAGGCTGAATTCTGGTACATTGATCCATCAGTTGAATGCACTGGCCACAGAGCCAGGGGGTCAGGGAGGTCAACAGTCCGCTCACTTTTGCAGCTGAGGAGTCAGCCAAAGCATTTTTATCCCCACTTTCAATCAGCAGAGCAGCATTAAAATGAGGCTTATATGATTTTTCCAGTGGCAACAGGGAAGCTACCTTTAAACCTGTTGGTACTCACTATACATTGAAAATCCAAGCTGAGCTGGCCCACCGGCGCAGCAGTAGGGTTACTGCTTGTCACACCAGTAGCCCAGGTTTGGGAGCGAACCGGGTTGCTGGAGGCCAGCCGGGTGGGGAGGGATCGAGCACCCACAGGCTGCCTCTTCTCCAGGGAGGGTGGGGATGCCAGTCCCGCCACTATACTGCCACCTGGGTGACCATGGGTGGAGGCGCAGTGGGACAGCATGAAGAAGGAGGAGGATATCGGCAGGAGCCAGGACAACAGCATGGTTACATGCTGCGCCTCTTGGCTCTCCTAGTGCATTGGCATCCTAAGGTGGGGGCAACAAAAAGAGAAAAGCCCGACAGATGCCTGGAGATGGGACCTTAGCTGCCGAGAAAATCTATAACCAGGCTCGAGGAGGGGCCTAGACAGCATACCCAATGCACACTAATGGACTGGAGGGGACTAAAGGGGGTCCTCTCCTCCCGGCTGGGGGCAAACTGAGGCCAGATGGGGCATTGCTGCCAAAGCCCTGAGAGGAGATACCTGGGGAGGACCTCACGGAGCACGCCAGCCTTTGGGGATCCCTGAGGATAGGGTCCAATGCGTGTGAGAGTATAAAACAGAGAATATAAAAAAGAAAATCCAGGCCACAGAATTTATATTTCTGGAAAGAACCCTGTCGAATATTTTGTTTGATGATTGTGGCACAGTATAGTTATTTTGACCTTCTTTCTTCACTGAGATCTCTCCAACAGCTAAACTTTCTGACTCTGTTTGGTTTTGATAATCATGGATAACAAATATATTTTTGTTAATAAATCATTGACTACTCAAGAAAACATGTGGATTATTTAGGATTATAAAAGTTAAATCTGTTGAACAAAGTATATTGAAGAAGGTAGTTGTTTTCCAGTACCCTAGACTAAGGTGTTCTATGTAGTTCTGACAACCCACATTTCGTATGCTCCTTTGCTGCTGCAAATGCATTAAAGCAGAGAAAGCTAGCAGGTGGCATCCTATATCTCGAACTGGCCTGGCCAGGATTTGAAATAACAGCAACATGTAGGTTTCCACTTGTGTACTTACTAAGTGCAAGTACAACGCTTGAGGAAAAGGCAAGAAAGAAATGACCGCCAGAGTATGGCAAATATGCACTGGTGCTTTAAAACCCATTATACCCATTAGCGCCATATGGTGTCAGAACCATCCATTGCTTAACCTGACCCAAAATGGTGGCATCAGATAGAATGAGTTAAGTACTAAGGCTGCCATATTGGAAGGTTAGCATCAGCGCCAACCTGGGTTTGCACCAACACTCCTGGTGGGGCAGTATCAGATGTCCCGAGCACTGCCCAAACCCGACAGTGCCAAGGTGCTACCTATACTGCTACACCTATGCAAATGAGGGGTCCCTCATGCATACCAGTGCAGTGGCATATTCAGAGGTTTCTGGCACTGATAAAACAGCCTCCAGAGTGGAACTGTTTATCCCTGATGAACACTAGATCTTATCTGGATGCTAAGCCCATGCCCCTACCTGTTAAAGACAGAGTAGCAGTACTGCAGCTGTCTACCCCATGTCAAGAGGCTGCCACAAACACCCATCCTTTATTTATTAGTAATATCCCTAGTGGGCGTAGCAGTCCCTCCTATCCCCCCAATTGCCCATTCATCAACTAATAGTGATACCCCCAGTGGTTCAGTGGTCCCCCCCAACCCCCAGTCACCCATCCTTCAACTAATAGTGATATCCTTGGTGGTCTAGCAGTCCCCTCCCACCCTATTCTCCCATCATTCAAATAATAGTGATATCCCTAGTGGTTTAGTGGTCCCCCACCCCTGATCATCTGTCCTTCAACTATTAGTGATATCCCTGGTGATTATGTGGTCCCTCACCCCTGATCACCCATCCTTCAACTAATAGTGATATCCTGGTGATTTAGTGGTCCCCACCCCTGATCGCCCATCCTTCAAATAATAGTGATATCCTGGTGATTTAGTGGTACCCACAACCCCTGATTGCCCATCCTTCAAATAATAGTGATATCCTCTGATGGTGTAGCAGTACTCTCACCACCCATCCTTCATGTAATAGTGATATCCTTGTGGTTTAGTGGTCTCTCCACCCCTGATCGCTCAGCCTTCAAATAGTGATATTCTTGGTGGTTTAGTGGTCCCTCCCCATCATTTGCCTACCTTACAACCTCACCCACTTGCTGAGGACCCTGCCCCACTAATCCTTCACCCTGATTACCACAGACTGGTAATGTGCTGGCCAGCTCAGCTCTTCTCTCACCACCTCGGCCAACTGTCATCTGACAGTCACAAACACTGTCACATATGGCTGGCCGAGGAGGTGACAGGAGGACTCTCCTGGCCACCGTGTTAATAACGAGTAGAAATCAGGGTGATAAGGGTGTGGTACAGGGGTTCTTAGGGGGTGGCAACTACTAAACCCCCAGAGATATGATTATTATTTGAAGGATGGGTGATCAGGGGTAGGGACAACTAAACCACCAGGGATATAACTTATTTGAAGGAGGGATATCATTATTAGTTGAAGGATGAGTGACTGGAGATGGGGAGACTGCTACACCACCAGGGATATCACTATTAGTTGAAGAATGGGCGATTGGGGAGTGGGGGGACTGCTAGATGACTAAGAAACCACTGTTAGTGACACCATGGGCACTACAGGGCTGCTATACTGCATGCAAATGAGCCCATAGGCATGCAGATGGTCCCTTAGCACCTTGCATGCCCAATTAGCTCATTTGCATGCTTGGTATTGGGACATTTTGGGCAGCGCTATCTCCTGTAGGCCATTAAACTGACTCCCCATCCTTCTAATCATATAGTTCAATTCATAGAATCCCTTAATCTTTCCAAGCTCATCAATAAACCTACCTGGTTCAACACCCACTCCGGTAAGCACTCCCTCCTTAACTGAGTATTGTCCACCTACCCCCATTGGATCATTGCTGCCTGCACTCTACCTGATTCATTCAGTGATCATTGCCTCACATACTGTGTCAGGAAAATCCATCTTCCCCAAGCCTCCTCTAAGTACATTTGGCAAAGGTCCATCAGATCCCTTGACATCGACACCCTACTCTGAGACTTTTTCACTGCTGATTGGCCTTCCATCAACGCCTCTCATGACATTGATGAGGCCATAGCCCTCTTCACTAGTATCTTTAACAGGGTCTGGGATGTGCACGGCCCACACAGAAATCTACGTGTCAAATGAATCCACCACCCATGGATCTCTCCCCACCTCACTGAGTTGTTCAAAGCCAGAGACCTAGCTTGGGTTACTTATAAGTCCTCTGCCAACCCAGTCGACATCTAGAACTACAAGACCATATAAAACACTTCATTATCATCATCATTTATTGGATAGCAAGTTGAGAGTAAACTCTCATTTACAATTGCATCTGAGTGGAAAGGACAACACAATAAGGCAAAGATTACATTACAAAATACATAAAGTTTACATAAAAGTTTCAATTATCAAATTACGTAATCAAGTACAGTCCACTCCCATTTATCCAAACTGCCTGGAGGACACAAAATATGTTCGGATAAACGGGAGTCTAGTTGGGTAGTGACATTTAAAAATCCATACTACAAGATACCCTAGTGCATTAGAAACAACACTAACAACAGTCAATACACTGTGGCCAAACTTAATTAATGTAATGCAGGGATCACTTTAAAAGTAAATTAGATGGCAGAATCAGTGAAAAAAGTCCTTCATTATTTTTGTTTCCTACTGTCATTGCTTTGTGCTCTCTGCCACATGCTGCAAAGTAGCATCACCTGCACAGGTCACAGTCCGTTTGTGACTCCAAGTAAAGCATACATTTTTCAAACATTTGGACAGCCTCACATGAGATGGAATGGCAGGAGGGGTTGTCCTTGTCTTCCTCTTCATACTCCATTGCAGGATTGGGATCAGGCTAGTAACCAGGGCAACAATGGCTTCCTCCATGAGCAACTCATGACCCTGCTCGTCATCACAGGTCACCAATCACGGATCTCCTGTTCAGTCAGCTGTTCCAGGAGGGAGGATGCTAGATGACAGTTCGGCAGACAGTTCTTCAGTTTGCTCAAGTTCTGTTTGAGGGCATTCTAATTGAAACCTGTGTCTCATCTTGTTTTTATACCTGATTTTGTCCAGGCTTTTTAATGCTATCAGGTCATACAGTCTCCCGAGCTTCTGAGGCCATGTAGCAAACATCTTTTATATTGATGGCTTTCAGAATGCTGCTCAAGGGGTGCTCTCATTGTCCTCTTATAGGACAGTTTGCAAGAGTTTTTTCAATATGCACATTTAAAATTTCAAGTACTCCTTGGTTGCATGGTTGGAGTTTGGAGGTTGTGTTTGCAGGAAGAAAAATCACCTGATTGTGCCATCCCGGGTTGTGACTTCAACAACGCCTGAATGTGCAGGTGAGTTGTCCAACAGTAAAAGAGCTTTTAATATGCAGTTCTTTGGAGCAATGGTATGATTTAACTTGAGGACAAACTGCTCCTTGAACCATCAGTAAAATGTGGCAGTCCATCCATGCTTTCTCTGCACCTTGTACTGACTGCTAACGCTGTCTTATTCAGATGTTTAAAACATCTTGGTTCTCTGGACTTACTGATGAGCACAAGCTTTAATTTGTGCCCAGTAGCAAATACACAACAGAGGATGGTCACCGGTCTTTCTGTTTCTTGTGGCCAGGGGCATCCACTTCAGAGCATGTGCGAGAGTCTGGTCAGGAAGGCATCTCCAAAAGAGACCAGTCTCATCAGCATTGAAGATTTGTTCAGGTTCTAACCCCTCACTTTCAGTTGTGTCCAGCAGTGAGTCTATGAAGGGGTTGATGTCTTCCTCGGCTACACTCAGCTGCTCCCGCACAGCTTTAACTGTTGTATGCTGTGCCTTTTTGAACCTGATCAACCACCCTTCACTGTCCACAAAAAGCATCCTGGCTGCCCAGCCTCTGGTGAAATTGCAGGGCCTTTTCCTTAAGAAAGAGACCGACAGAACCACAAACAAATGGCAGAATGGCGCTGGTCATCGTAACAGGACCACATATTCTTTCTGTCATCAGCGCCAGCTGTGGTTTCCATTTTTACAGTGAACTCCCTCAGTTTTTCCTTAACACTTTTAATGTCACTAATTGTGCTTTTTCCAACACCGTATTCACCGGCAAAGGCCACAGCTCTCTCACCATTTTCTAGCCTGTCAAGGATTCGTAACTTTTCAGCAACAGTCCGCACCACTCGTTTGCATTTTGTGGCCATTTCAGTAACATGTTACAGACATACTGACTGATGGACATTAAGTAAGCAGGTGGGACCGGCACCTATTAACAGTGATTAACACCTGCCGCACAGTACTATACTGTAATCGCTTAACAATAAACAGGTGATTACTGATGAATGAAACAGGGGCACATTTGACTTGTTAATTACAGTGGAGCAGAGCATCGGGTGACAAGCTATTGGTTCGTTAGACAGGGAGGGTCGGATTACAGGGGGTTGGATAAACAGGAGTGGCATGTAGATAAAAACATTTATCCATAACTGTCACTATGGCTAAAGATCAATCTTGCAAAAGATGCATTAAAGTGAGAAAAGGGTGGTAGAATACTTAAATTGCATGTTTTCCCATGTTCATTGGACAGAGGCTGCCAGGGTAAGATCCCTAAATTTTGATCAGGATCTAGGTATGCTAAATAGAGAATAATGGATAGGTAAGTGTGTGTTATGGATTTGTTTTCCACATCTGAGGTGTGTGATGACCCACAAACCTCGAAAGCGAAGTGTACACACAGTTGCCTGTCTATTATTTTTATAATTACTGGTGCATGGAGTCTCAGTACTGCTTTAGGGAAGATAGAAAAAAAAATGTGTTTCGGTATGATGTTTTAGTTTTGTAACATGTTAGTTTAGGAACAGGAATATTCAGGTGTATGGAAAATCAGCTTTTGAATAGCAAAATGCAATAGCATTGTTTAAATTAGATTTTTTTATAATGTGAACTGTAACAGAAAACAAATGCCGTTTTTATTAGATCAGCAGTATGCTTGTAAGCATTTTGATATTCTGCTTACAGGAGAAAAATAAAAGATTCTAATTCAACTATGTATAGTGAACTTTTGAAATTAATTTTTAAACAGTTAACAGTTGAGACATACTAGTAATGTAGTCGTTTGGTGAGCCATGATCGGCAAGTGTTTTTCGGGGTAACTGATGAGGTGCGCTTCCGTGGAGAGCTGTTGGGGGGGGGGGGGAGGAAGAAGTGTCAGGGGATGTCCATTTTTAATGCTTTTTTTTTTTAAGATTTCTCTGGTAAAGTCTGACAGATGGAGTAATGTTCATTGGGTGACAGGAGTCGTATGGAGCTGTGGAGACTGAAAACTGTGAGTATGCACTCAAGCAGTCTCAAGTATGCATACCGCTCGAGGAAATTGTCCGCGAAGAGAACATTTGCAAACGTCATAATCAGTTTTTGGGTTATTACAGCGTTTGAGAGATACCCATAAACAGTGTGATAAAGGGGGTCCCCAGTAATTGTAAAATGATAATATGTCTATCCTAAGTCCATAATTTGTTTGGTTCCTAAGATATAAAGTGTTGAGGAGGAATGAGGGAAGAGCCTTAGTAATAGATTTATAAACATATAGATGCCAATGCATTTCTGTCCTCTCTAACAAAGAACACCACCCTACTGTGGCATATAATTGACAGTGGTGTGTTTTCCACAGTAGTCCTGCTATAAACCTGAGCTCATTATGATAAAGTGGATCAAGTGTATTTAATACTTTTAAAGCTGAATTTCAATAAACACAGTCACCATAATCCAAAACGGACAGAAACAGTGAATTAACTAGAAGTTTTCTAAGTGAATAATTAAAACATGTCTTATTCCTGTAAAAGAAAGCAAGCATTCTCTTCAATTTAGCAAAGAGTTTCTATAACATAGAAACATAGAAGTTGATGGCAGATACGGACTGCAAGGCCCATCCAGTCTGCCCATTTCTTTTTCTACCTTATAAATGTGCCATCGGCCTTTGCTCTGTCAGTGGCCTATCTATTCATACTCATCTGTATTGCTCCCTTATGCCTATCCCATGCCTGTTTGAAGCCCTTCACTGTATTCATAGCCACCACTTCCTAAGGTAGACCG
Organism: Neoceratodus forsteri; assembly: GCA_016271365.2. Lineage (NCBI taxonomy): Eukaryota > Metazoa > Chordata > Ceratodontiformes > Ceratodontidae > Neoceratodus > Neoceratodus forsteri. The sequence goes on along the minus strand of CM057454.1, from coordinate 324,403,634 downwards.
CTCCATGCATCCACCACCCTTTCTGTGAACAAGAATTTCCTCACATTCCCCCTTAATCGGCCTCCCTCTAATCTCATGCTGTGTCCTCCTGTCCTGCTAGTTTTCTTATATTTAAACATGTTAGACTATTTTGCCTTGTTAATGCCCTTAAGGTGTTTGAATGTTTCGATCATATCACCTCTCTCCCTCCTTTGCTCAAGGGTATACATATTAAGCTCCGTTAATCTGTCCTCATATGTCTTCTGATGCAGTCCCTACAACATTTTGGTTGCCCTTCTCTGGACTGCCTCAATTTGGTTAATGTCCTTGTGAAGGTGTGGCCTCCAGTACTGCATGCAGTACTCCAGATGGGGCCTAACCAGTGTCTTGTAAAGAGAGATTATTACCTCCCTCTTACAACTTGTGATACCCCTACTAATACACCCTAACATCCCCCTAGCCTTACCTACTGCTTTAGAGGTCTGTAGAATGATTTCAGGTCATCGGTGATGATGATGCCCAAGTCTCTTTCTTCCTTTGTGACTGCCAGCAATTCCCCTCCCAGCCTATAGGTGGCCTCAGGGTTTCTCTTCCCTATGTGCATGATCTTGCACTTCTTTGCATTAAATTCCAGTTGCCACTCTTCTGACCATTTTGCTAGTTTATCCAGATCTCTTCTCATTCTGCCCACCCCATCTGGATCATCTACTCTGTTGCAGATCTTGGTGTCATCTGCAAACAGACAAGCCTTACCCTCTAGTCCATCTGCTATGTCACTAATGAAGATATTGAAGAGGACTGGCCCCAGGACTGATCCCTGAGGTACCCCACTTGTGACTTGCATCTCTTCTGACTGTATACCATTTACCATCACTCTCTGTTTTCTGCCTGTCAACCAGTTTGCCACCCAGTTGACCAACTTCTAACCCACCATGAGCCTATTCAGTTTATTTATCAATCTTCTATGTGGAACAGTGTCGAAAGCTTTGCTGAAGTCAAGGTAGGCGACATCAACTGCTCTCCCTTGGTCCACCACTCTGGTTACCCAGTCAAAGAAATCTATGAGATTAGTTTGACAGAACCTTCCATTTGTAAACACATGCTGTCTTGGATCCTGAGCCCCTATGGATTCCAGGTGTTGCACTATCCTTTCCTTAAGGAGTGCCTCCATAATCTTGCCCACTACTGAGGTAAGACTAACTGGTCTGTAGTTCCATGCCTCCTCCCTGCTACCACTATTGTGGAGCGGGATCACATGAGCCCTTCTCCAGTCTTCTGGGACCTCTCCTGTGCTCAGAGACTCACTAAGCAGTTCTGCTAATGGCTCTGCTAGTTCACCCTTAGCTCCTTAAGTACCCTGGGATGTATGCCATCAGGTCCCATTGCCTTATCCACCTGAGCTTAGTGAGCTCTGTGGGACCCTTTCTTTTTTAGGGTGTAGTGCTCACCTCCCTCCCCCCTATGTCCATGGTGCTGAGCTGTGGGCCCTGCCCTACCTTCTCTTCAGTAAATACTGAGCAAAAGTATCAATTTAGGATAGATGCTTTTACAGGGTTCTCCTCCTCACACGCCCCCTTTTCTCCATTAAGCTTAGCAATACCCCCTCTGGACTTTCTCCTTTCACTAATGTATCTATAGAAAGTCTTGTCACCTTCTTTTACTGTTCGTGCTAGTGTTTCCTCAGTTTGGGACTTTGCCTGCCTTACTGCCTTACCTGCTTCCCTTAGGGCAGTTTGGTATGCCTCCCTATCTTCATCCCGCTGTGTTTCCTTATATTTCCTGAAGGCCAGCCTTTTGGCTCTGACCTTTTCTGCTACTGTATTTGAGAACCAAAGCGGTTTCCTTCTTCTTTTGCACTTCCTTTTCTGTCTAACACAATGGGATGTTGCTTTAAGTATTGCATCCTTAACGCTTGCCCACTTTGCCTGTACCTCTGCACCTGTGTTTCTTTTTGCCGGGGCTAGCTTAACTCTGTTGGCCATCTTATCAAAGTCAGCTCCTCTGTACATGGGGAATAAATGATAAATTGTCATCCAAAAGTAAGCCAAGATATTTATTGGTCCATTCTACTAAAGCCCTTTATTACCAGTCTCAATTTAACTGTGATTTACACTCCCTGTCCAACTTTTGGAAAGTCTTTCACTCCTTTCTAGACCCCCCGCCCAATCCTCCACTCCCTCTCTACTACTGAACTGCATGTTAGTCTCTGACCCTCCCTCCATTACTTCCCATTTTAATAGATTTTCACCACCTGCACTTTCCCCAAACAATCTTATCCTGTCCCCCCCTTCAACAATGTCACTATCCTCCGATGATGCATTCTCGTTCCCCCTGGCATCCCCACAGGAAATCTTTAGTGCATTATCCTCCCTTATCTCAACAGAGTTGAGCCCTGATGTGCTGGAGCCGGATGCTCAGACTCTCTGCCCCAGCCATAACCCTCCCCCTCACCTACATATTGAATCTATCCTTCTCTCTCTCTCAACAGTCCCCCAAGCCTGGAAAATGGCAAAAGTCTTACCCCTCCACGGGGTGACCCTTCTTCTCCAGGGAACTACCAGCCTATCTCCCTACTCCCTGCCCTGGCAAAACTCCTGGAAGCAATCATACTTTTTAGGCTCACCTCCTTACTTGACAGCACCTCCTTCCACACCCCCTTTCTGTCAGGCTTCAGAAAGATCCACTCTACAGTATCCTCCTTCCTCCATGTAACATATTCCATTCTTATCGCAATGGACAGTGACCATCTCACCTCTGCCATCTTCTTAGACCTGGAAAAAGCCTTTGATTCAGTGTCCCACCATCTCCTCCTCAATAAACTGGCCTCCGCAGACCTCTCTTCCTCCACAGTGAAATGGTTCCAGTCCTATCTCTCTGACCACCAGCAGTCTGTACAAGTCACTGACATGCAGTCCTCTCCTCTCACTACCCAGCAGGCATCACAAAAGGCTCTATTTTGGAGCCAGTTCTTTTTTCTATCTTTATAAATGGTCTTCCCTCAGCATGTACCTTGGCAAACATTCGCATATATGCTAACAATGCGGTGCTCTACCTGTCAGGCCCCTCTAGAAGCACAATTGAGGCCCCTCTCTAGATCAACTTTCTCAGTGTTCTACAATTGTTTATCTCTAATCAGCTTACAATGAACATTAAAAAGACTGTATCAATGACCTTTGGCTCCTCCCAGAAGCTTGCTAAACTCCTTTTCCCCTCAACTTTCCACACCCTCAATGGCACCAAACTGGAAACTGTATCTGTTGTCAAATACCTGGGAGTGTGGTGCTACCCCAAGTTGGACTTCTCCCGCCACATTGACGCTTTACACACCAAACTCCACCCTAAATTAGAAGCTTTGTATTGTTCCAAAGACTGTCTCAACCTCCCAAAATGTCATGAGCTTGTCACAAAACTGATTCTTCCTTTGTTTGACAATGCAGATGTGGTATACAGCTCAGCCCCCTCCTCCTCTCTCACCAGGCTCAGCACCTTGTGCAACGCCTTCTGCCTTTTCACCTCCAATCTCCCTTCCCTTACTCACAACTGCTCATTATACTCTGCAATCTCTGTCCCTCCTCTCCCCCTCTGCTGCCAGCTTCACAGCACGTGCTTCATTGCTAAATATTGGTTTAACTCTCTCCCTACTCATCTCTCCTCCCTCCTCTTGCCTAACAGGACTTCTGACTATCCCCTGTGTTCCAGAGACATTCACTCCTTCTCAACCCCTCAGGTGCACTCCTGTGCCAGACAATCTGCCTTCTCCTACTGCCTCCCTCTACTCTGGAATCGGCTCCCCTCTCCCCTACAGCTGTCCCCCTCCCTGTCCTCCCTTAAATGCCAGCTAAAACTTTCTTTTCAGCCATCCTGCACTTGCCTCCCTGCCCAGGCCCCCAGCTGATACCCCTGTAATTCCTTTTCACCTAGCTGAAATCCCCCCCCCCAAGCTTGCCTTATTAACCCAAAGTCTATGAGTAAATGTACCCTATCTGCACAAGCTTTTCCTAGTTGTACAAATCCTAACTCCATTGTGTCCCCTCATCTATATGTTCACTAGGTTTATAGTCAGCTTATGAAATGTAAAACGTATTGTTTTCTCTTATTGTTTCATGCCATGTTGTTGTAAAATGGATTATTTGTTCATTGCAACTGTTTTTGGATTGTTAATACTTGTATATACTCCTTCCTTCCTTAACCCCAGGTCTTACCTGGAAACGAGCCCCAGCTCAGTGTACCTTTCCCGGTTACCAACTTTTCAATCAGTAAAAAATAAATATGCTGCCTGGTACATGTCGGCACAGTGCAGATCCACTTAGTGCTGCACCAGCATGGATCGATATTCAGTCAGCGAACACTAACTGGCTGAATATTGCTCAGAGCTGACCGTATGCTATCACAAGCACAGCACAAATGGCTGCACTGTGCTTGCACCCAGTTCTGAATATGGTGCCCTAAGTGTCAGAGCAGATTTTTCCTGATTGATTTCATTAGTTGCTACTCCAGTTGTCTCCTAATAAACAACATCATATTTTGAAGAGCAAAGTCATGTCTTCACAGCATGCTTCTGCAAAAATGTGCTATCACAAAAACTGAGTATCCACTGTCATGCATTCATAAACACACTGTGACTCATGACTGTGGAATTTTTTTTTTTTTTTTTGACCGGGTAAGTGCACGAGACAAATTCTGCCTATTTTCAGGCACGACCCGGGAGAGGGGGATACATAGAAACATAGAAACATAGAAGTTGACGGCAGATAAGGACCGCAAGGCCCATCCAGTCTGCCCATTTCTTTTTCTGCCTTATAAATGTGCCATCGGCCTTTGCTCTGTCAGTGACCTATCTATTCATAGTCATTTGTATTGCTCCCTTATGCCTATCCCATGCCTGTTTGAAGCCCCTGCACTGTATTCATAGCACCACTTCTTGTGGTAAGCCATTCCATGCATCTACCACCCTTTCTGTGAAAAAGAATTTCCTCACATTCCCCTTAATCGGCCTCCCTCTAATCTCATGCTGTGTCCTCTTGTCCTGCTATTTTTCTTATATTTAAACATGTTAGACTCTTTCACCTTGTTTATGCCCTTAAGGTGTTTAAATGTCTCTGATCACATCACCTCTCTCCTCCTTTGCTCAAGGGTATACATATTGAGCTCCGTTAATCTGTCCTCATATGTCTTCTGATGCAGTCCCTGCACCATTTTGGTAGCCCTTCTCTGGACTGCCTCAATTTGGTTAATGTCCTTGTGAAGGTATTGCCTCCAATACTGCACGCAGTACTCCAGATGGGGCCTAACCAATGTCTTGTACAGAGGGATTATTACCTCCCTCTTACGACTTGTGATACTCCTACTAATACACCCTAACACCCCCCTAGCCTTACCTACTGCTTTAGAGGTCTGCTTGGATGATTTTAGGTCATCAGTGATGATGATGCCCAAGTCTCTTTCTTCCTTTGTGACTGCTAGCAACTCCTCTCCCAGCCCATAAGTGGCTTCAGGGTTTCTCTTCCCTATGTGCATGATTTTGCACTTCTTTGCATTAAATCCCAGTTGCCATTCTTCTGACCATTTTGCTAGTTTATCCAGATCTCTTCTCATTCTGCCCACCCCATCTGGATCATCTACTCTGTTGCAGATCTTGGTGTCATCTGCAAACAGACAAGCCTTACCCTCTAGTCCATCTGAGAGGTCACTATGAAGATGTTGAATAGGACTGGCCCCAGGACTGATCCCTGAGGTACCCCACTTGTGACTTGCATCTCTTCTGACTGTATACCATTTACCACCACTCTCTGTTTTCTGCCAGTCAACCAGTTTGCCACCCAGTTGACCAACTTCGACCCACCTCGAGCCTACCTAGCTTATTTATCAATCTTCTATGTGGAACAGTGTCAAAGCTTTGCTGAAGTCAAGGTAGGCGACATCAACTGCTCCCCCTTGGTCCACCACTCTGGTTACCCAGTCAAAGAAATCTATGAGATTAGTTTGACAGGACCTTCCTTTTGTAAACCCATGCTGTCTTGGATCCTGTGCCCCTATGGATTCCAGGTGTTGCACTATCCTTTCCTTAAGGAGTGCCTCCATAATCTTGCCCACTACTGAGGTAAGACTGACTGGTCTGTAGTTCCCGCCTCCTCCCTGCTACCACTCTTGTGGAGTGGGATCACATGAGCCCTTCTCCAGTCTTCTGGGACCTCTCCTGTGCTCAGAGACTCACTAAACAATTCTGCTAATGGCTCTGCTAGTTCCTCCTTTAGCTCCTTAAGTACCCTGGGATGTATGCCATCAGGTCCCATTGCCTTATCCACCTGAGCTTAGAGCTCTTGTGGGACCCTTTCTTTTGTGAAGGAGTAGTGCTCACCTCCCTCCCCTGTGTCCATGATGCTGAGCTGCGGGCCCTGCCCTACTTCTCTTCAGTAAATACTGAGCAAAAGTATCTATTTAGGATAGATGCCTTTACAGGGTCCTCCTCCTCACATGCTCCCTTTTCTCCATTAAGCTTAGCAATACCCCTCTGGACTTTCTCCTTTCACTAATGTATCTATAGAAAGTCTTGTCACCTTCTTTACTGTTTGTGCTAGTGTTTCCTCAGTTTGGGACTTTGCCTGCCTTACTGCCTTACCTGCTTCCTTAGGGCAGTTTGGTATGCCTCCTATCTTCATCCCGCTGTGTTCCCTTATATTTCCTGAAGGCCAGCCTTTGGCTCTGACCTTTTCTGCTACTGTATTTGAGAACCAAAGTGGTTTCCTTCTTCTTTGCACTTCCTTTTCTGTCTAACACAATGGGATGTTGCTTCAAGTATTGTATCCTTAATGCTTGCCCACTTTGCCTGTACCTCCTCACCTGTGTTTCTTTTGCCAGGGCTAGCTTAACTCTGTTGGCCATCTTATCAAAGTCAGCTCCTCTGAAGTCCCATATTTTTGCCTTGGAATGGGATGATTTAGATGTAGTAGCCAAATTGAACCATACCATGTGATGGTCACTGGCCCCCAGGTGACCTTCTACCTGGAGATCTGTGATCCCTTCTTTGTTAGTCAGTACTAGATCTAGGATAGCCCTGTCTCTTGTGGGTTGCTGTACCAGTTGTTTGAGGCCCTCCCCTGCAGGAATCCACTATGAGTCTAGTTCTGGCAGATGTTCCTGCTGGTATTGACCAATCTGTATCTGGCATGTTGAAGTCTCCCATTATCAGAACCTCCCTTTAGCTGTCATGTTTTGTATATCTTCTAACAGTAATGTGTCTATGTCCTCCTCTGGTCTGGGGGCCTGTAGACAACCCCAGTTCTTATGGCTGTCCCATTTCCTGTTTCCAGGGTGACCCACAGTTCTTCTGGCTCCTTATGTGTATTCTGAATTTCTGTAGCTTTGATATTTTCATTAACATACAGGGCCACTCCTCCCCCCCTTTTTGCACCTCGGTCTCTTCTGAACAATACATAGCCAGGTACTGAAGTCTCCCAAGTGTGGTTACTGGTAAACCACGTCTCACTAATTGCTACTATGTCCAGTTTAGCCTCTGACATTATTGCCTGCAGGTCTGGGATCTTATTTCCCAGGCTGTGAGCATTTGTGTACATGATTTTCCATTGGCCAGATTTTGGTGTGTTAGTTGTTGGGTGAAGTTTGGCATTACCCTGTGCATCGTATGGGGAGACAAACCTTTTTCAGATACAGATGAATGCCAACTGACCTTGAACCAGATTAAGCTGTTGGTGGTATTTTTAGTGAATGAGGGAAATTTGGTCAGGACACCAGGGAAATTCCCCTACTCTGTGGTGGGGGAATCTTTGGTGGACGGACGCAAGATGGCCACTATGCCCAAACCTACAGAGTCGATGGATGTGTCAGAGCTGAGGGAGTGGGCTTCCTCTCCTGCACCAGAGGAGATATGTACTGAGAATATGCTGCAAGATGCATCTATGCCTGAAGAATTTTTCTCCCTTGAGAATGTGTCTCCTGGAGGTGCCTGCACAGTCTGACCACGCATTTGATCGGAAGACTATTCTGGGGTTTTTGTCACGAAAGGAGCGTTTGTTACAGGAGGTACTCGCTGATGTGGAAAGCTGCACCGAACGTAAAGCGAAGCTCTTACAAGAAATTGAAGCGTTGAGGTCTGATGCTCTAAGTTTGTCCACTGTAGCTCCCTGTACTTCCGGGTCGCGAGTGGTTTGCGCGACGTCTAGTGAGGCGATGGAGTTGTCTACTACACCTCTTGCTCCGACTGCCGTGGACACTGTTCAGGGTATGACTGCAGTAAGTGCTTCTCCTTCTGTCCTTTCTGCCTCTAAATCATTGCTCCGCACGGCTTTCACTAAAACTGTTAAAAGTACCGCTTTGCCAGACACCTTGCATCAGGTTAAGCGTTTTGGTATGTCTGCAACTATAATCAAACACGCTTCTGAGACTGTTTCTGCTCCTACTGGCACTATTCCTAACGGAGAAATTAGTAAGGGAGAGGACAGTGCTTCTCTAGTAATTGAGAATTTTGGTGAACAGTCTGTTCCTCTTATATCCCTTGCTAAAGGCACAGTCTCTCCTGTACAATTTATGGGTCCTTCTTTAGACTCCTCAGTTTCTCACCCTTGGTCTCCTGAAAGAGCTATTTCTGAGGCAGGATGGTTACAATCTCCTACTGGAGAATGGGTGCCTGATCCCAATGATGTTACAGTACAGAAGTATAATAGCCTGAGCACCTCTTTGGATTTAGTACTTTACAACCTAACACTTCCAGACCTGTTATTCCTGTTATGGCCAGTGTTACAGCTCCAGCTTGTTACTGCTTGCTCTGTTAATCAAACTTTTCCCAAGTCCGGATTGCCCACCACTACTAACTTGAATTCTGAAGTACATGGAGATGTTCCTCTACTAACTTTAAACTTTCTGATTTATTTACTAACAAGGAGAACCTGCACCTCGTCGAAATGCTGTGAGGTTATTGTATAAAGGAGGTTTAGAGGACCTTCGGACAGGCTTTATATATCTAAAGTGTTATTAAAGGTTCAATGAAATTTCTGTCTTCAGATATTTATGCATTAATACATTTAGGAAATGCTAATTATGATATTAGCCTTAAAACTTCTGGGGGTTTGGAACGATTTTGGTCTGTATTTCAGATGGTTAAGAACTCCCCTCTTTGGACCCCCTTTTTTGCAGTCCCTCTTACCAAACCTTTAGTAAAATTAATTACTATTTTATTTCGTAATGAAGGAGTTCATATAGAAGATATCCTTTTTTGGTTGAGTAGGAGGTGTGAAATTTTAGACAAACCGGTTCCTATCCTGGATAGTGAACAAATTTGGAATGGGGGTTGGAAAATGAGAGTGAAATTATTTTCGTCTAATAATGGACCACAGCACCTTCCGAATAGTTTTTTTTTGGGAAGGGATAGAGGCAGTTTGTTTTATGTTGGTCAGCCTAAGGCCTGTTTTAAATGTGGTTCTAGAACCCATTTGAATACTGCTTGCGACACTCCACGTTGCTCCCACTGTTTTGAATTTGGCCATTTAGCTGCTAGCTGTTTGAATTTATTCAAATGCAATTTGTGTGAGCAGACCGGACATGGCTATGCCAAATGCCCGTGGGCTTCCCACAATAGAGATAATTGTCCCTCCCATGAAGAATTGATTACAGGTGCCCAGCATGCTAATTCCGTTTCAGCTAAGCCCTCTGGCGCTCTTCCTATACCTTCCCATACTCCCCACCACAAGCTGACTCTAGTCCAGTTAGAGCAACTGTTCCAGATAGTCCAGCTTTGATGGTTGTACAAAACAGTGCACCATCACTCCCTTTGGAAGTAGGTACCTCGGAAGCTTCCCAGTACCTATTAGTGTTCTTGCTCCTTTGGATCAGGGTGAGACTTCTGATATGCCCTCCCTTTATCCCAAGACATCCCTTTAAAAAGTGACTGCCAAAAACGTCATAGGTCAGGAAAACTGGTTCCCTCTCAACAAGAGCCTAAGGCCCCTACGGTAGTGATACTTCTGAGTCTTGGAAAGTGGGTAATAGCTATGCAGTTTTGGGTTCAAAGGAAGAGTCAGAGGGTGATGAGTCTGATCGTTCTTCTAAGGCCTCATTGATTACTGATACCTTTTCGGAAGGGGAGGACGGTGATATAGGAAAGACTGAAAACTTTCCTAGGCGTTCTCAGAGAAGGCGAGTGTCTACAGTTTCTTGATGGGCCTAGTGTGAATGGGGTTTACAGGTGTATCTCTTTTTTTCCTTCATATAATGACCTCGTTGACAGTAACTACACTTAATGTTAATAGTATAAAAAGCCATAAAAAAATGGTAACAGCTTTGTCTTGTTTACAACATTTGCATACTGATATTATCTGTCTCCAGGATACAAGGTTGAAGACCAGTTATGAAGTTCAGCGAGCACGTAATCTTTGGTCATTAGGGATGCCCTTTGGTCTAATGGTGAAAATCTCTGTGAAGGGGTAGGGGTTTTGTTTACAAATTCGCCTTAAAGGTATCTAAAATGGCAGATATTTACCAGGGCGTGCGCTTTTATTGGATATCAATTTTGGAAGTGAAAGATTACGCTTGATTAATATATATGCCCCACAGACCAAAGCTTTGAGAGTTAGCCTCCTGAACGACATACACCCTTATTTGTGTACTTCCGTTTAATTGTTTGGGCTGGTGATTTCAATTGTGTTCTTAATATCAGAGATAGAGGGATGAAGACGACTAAATTGTTTTTGATTCTCAGAAATTGAATCAGATTCTAGACACGGCTCAACTTAAGGATGCTTATCGGAGCATTAACTCTGATGGGGTAGGACATTTTTTAAAAATCAGTTATCAACACGTATAGACTTTATTTTTCTTTCTATTTCTTTACAAATAATTAAGACTACCCTGTGGGTCTGGGAATTTTCTGATCATAAATCTTTAACAGTACAAGTGTCCTGGGAAGGTGCTCCACGTTGTAAAAATAATATTTGGAGAATGAATGACTCCTTATTGTCTGATGAATCTGTGCAGAAAGCCTGGCGGTTAGAATTTAATGCTAGATTATCAGTCCTGGACGTCTATGATGATGTTGCCTCCTGGTGGGAAGACTCTAAACATGATTGGAAAGTTTTTTTTCAATCATTTTCCAAAAAGAAAATTAATTCACAATATTTGGAATATCTAAGATTGCGATCGCAATTACAAAAGCTAATATCTTTAACTGAAACTGAAGGTTTCAATTATAGTGCTCAAATTGGACATGTGAAACAACTCATGTTTCAATACAGATATGATAGGGCTAAATCTCTTGATTTTGAGCATAAGTTTGGTTTAAAATTGCATAAAGGTGCCTTAGATCCATTTAATGACTGTAAAAATAGGGTGGCGAATCGTGTCATTACGGAATTAACATCTGATTCTGGAGACCTAGTACGGACTCCAGCTGCTTTATTGGAGGTTGTGACTAATTACTTAGCTAACTTGTATAGTGTAGATGATCACATTCGACCGGAATTGTTAGACCTAGACGGCCTTCACTTGCCTCACTTAAATTCTGCAGAAAGTACCCGTCTGTTGAACAAGATTTCTGAATCGGAAGTGATAGACTCTATTTTTTCTTTGAACATGGACTCTGCTCCTGGTACAGATGGTTTTGGTGTAGCTTTTTATAAGACCTTCCATACTACTTTAGTCCCAATTTTGACATCTTTGTTTAACGAAATGTTGTCATCAGCTAGGTTGGCTCATTCCATGAATCAAGCATTAGTTATTTTACTTTATAAAAAGGGCTTGAAAACTGATTTACGAAATTGGAGGACAATAAGTTTATTGAACACTGATTTAAAAATTTTAGGTAAAATCTTATTACGTAGACTTACACCGATAGTGGATTCCTTGTTAAGTCCCTATCAAACCTGTTCTTTACCAGGCCGCTCCCAGAATGATAATTTATTACTTATCCGTGAACTTTTCTCAGCATCTCAAACAGGTTCAGTGCAAGGTTATTTACTTAGCCTGGATCAGGAAAAGGTATTTGATTGTGTTTCACACAAATTTCTGTTTTCGGTTTTAAAAGCATATGGTCTCCCAAAATATTCATTGTTGATAATGGTTATTGTATCACTCTGCTTCCTTGATACCTAATGTTAACGGTTGGTGTGGCCTCCAATAGCAGTTCAGAGAGGCGTTAGGCAAGGATGCCCGTTAAGCCCTTTACTATATGTTTTCTATATTGATATTTTATTACGTATGGTGTGTGCTCATAGTGATTTAGAAGGTGTGTGCGGCAGATAATGTTGCACCAATTAAAATTTTGGCATACGCAGATGATTTGGTGGTATGCTTGAACTCGCTACAAGAGGAACCTCAGTTTACTATGGTTTTGGGTTATTCTCTACAGTTCGGTTCAAAATTAATTATGGCAAGAGCAAAGGATTTCCTTTTGTCTCTCTCTATTCCTGAATCTGGCACCTTGCAGAATTCATATTTCAAAAGCTCCAATAACCATTTTAGGAATTGTGTTTGGTGAAATAGACATGATGCATATCAACTGGTCCCAGAAAATTAATATTGCTCAATCTGTACGTGGCTCGTTGGAAAGGGAAACAAGTAGCAAAGCGTAAAAGAGTTTTGCTAATTAAAACTCTAATATTGCCAATTTTTTTGTATTTAAGTTATGTGTTTCCTCCCCCATCATCTGTATTTACAACTTTATATAGTGTTTTTTTTCAGGCCTTCTGGGGGAGTAGATTGAACCCCATTAAAAGAGGATTTACATATAGACCTATTAGTCAGGGTGGAGTAGGTATGATACATCCAATAGCTTTTTTTCTTAGTATATTTTTGTCGTGTAATTTTTGTCCTCTGTTACGGCCTGGTTTAAAGCCTTGGTCCCCTTATGTAAATTTATGGTTTTTGAAAGGTTTACCATTCTGGAAAAATGCTAATTGGACTTCTTTGTTTAGAATCCCTAATTTTCCTACGTATGGTAAAGGAGTTTTTTGTTTGATAAAAAAGTGGAACTTAACTATACCTAATTTGGAGACATTGACCCGAAAGCAATTATACAATGCTATTGTTTCCTCTGATTTTTCGGAACCCTTAATCTTTCCAGATTGTACTCCCCGGTCTCAGGAAAGAATTTTAAAATTACTCTCCCATGGACGGATACCGGCCTTTATTTGGGATAGCGTTTGGTTGAGCTCTCATGGTAGATTGCCAGTGGGTAGTACCCATAAACACAAACAATTATGTGAACGATGGTGTACTCGTGAACTCTGTATTTCAGAATTGGAAACACAGAAACACCTTTTTTTGGATTGCTCGTATATTAAACCTTTCTGGGTCTGGTTAGCAAACAAATGGAAGGAACCTTTGTTTTCTTCCATTTCTTATACGACTTTAATGTACGGTTCAAATAAGGGTGAATGGTCTAGGTATCCTGCTGATACGTTACTTTTGGTTTTTTTCGTTATTCGATTTTACATTTGGCAATCGAGAACTTTTTGGTCTACTCAACAACGCACTGTTTTGTTTGATGAACTTTTTTACAATATATTGCATACTATTCATACAGTATATAACTATGATAAGAAAAAGTATGGTCAACGTACATGCTCTGCTTTATGGGTGAATTGTTATGATTGGTTGAATTGAAGTTTGTTTCTGTTTTTTGCTTTATGAATTGATTTGTATCTTGTCTGGAGTCCTCCATTTAATAAAAAATTCCCATACTCTTTTCGATAAGTGCCATGGGATCTTTAACATCCACCTGAACTACCACCAATCCAGGAAGATGGGACCTCGGTTTAACTTCTCATCCAAAAGACAGCACCTCAGAAGTGCAGCACCCCTCTCATGCTGCACTACAGTGTCAGTGCTGGGATATTAATCCAAGTGCCAGGTGTGGGAACTGAACCCATGGCCCTCTGATCTTCCGGCTTCAGAGGCGAGTGTGCTGTCTACTGAGCCACTGACACTGACATTAATGTACGATCACACAGGTTCACCCTTTCACTCATACAAGAACACTTCATCTCTCCTTTTTATTTCTTTTCCCTTCCTCATTGTTTCCACTTATCCTTTATCTCATTCTCTGTTTGATTGCTGTCACATTTCTCTGCATACAGGGAGGCAGCTTGGTTTTGTTGTTAAAGCACAGAGTGTAAATTTGGAATCCCAGGTTAGATTCCCACAACTGGCATGCACTTACCCACTGTGTGACCCTGAGTAAGGGCCCAATGCTCAAAGCCCTCCACCAGTGTGGAGTGCTGCAACAACCTGTGAAGTGCCCCATCACACATGCAGAGCACTGACACATTGGTACTAGACTGACATTGCCATTTTATACTACAGGGACATACCAACATGTAGAAGGGGACACAGAGACTGTTTACTGATAAACACACTTGGCAACGTTAGGACCCCAGCCCTTATATACAAACCAATACCCACCAGACATTGTGAGGACAGTCAGGGCTAATGGCTGGGCCATTAGGGGGAGGAGGGGAGGACAGCTTGACTGACTTAATTACTGCTTACCTCTGCCACTGCTGCTGCCCCCACCTGACCATGACTCCATCTTACACATACCTCTCAAGATCTCTCGAGAAAGTCCCTCGAGATCCCCACTTGTTCATTCATCTCACCGAGAGTCGCTCACTGTATTTGATGAGGCATCACTAATTATTCGTTACTGTCACCGATTACTCTAGATCTGTTGCTTCTAAATGGCATGGCAGGTGGCATGTGTCAAGGTGTCACTGATCTGGTCTGGGTATGGAAGGACAGACAAATGAGAACACTGTCAGCAATTTTGTGTGTTAGGGTGGCAAACAAAAGTGAAAGGCAGGATGGCACGCTATGTTAGAAGGTGCTACTTTTCCTGCAGATGAATCCATGTTGATACCATGGTTACTGTGAGATCATATCACAGTAATTGCGGTAGGAATATGGGTAAACCACCTTATACAGAGTTGGACAGAGTCATTGGGCCCAATTTCAAATGCCCTATGAATGCTGCAAGCCCCAGGTGCACCGAACATATGGCACAGGGTAGTGTTGCTCAGATGGATCTGGACAAATCCAGATCCACAGACACCTGCGCACTGCGGCAGGATAGTGGATCTGCTGGATACTTCCACTGTCTGCCTGTGGATCCAGCCGTCAGATCCTAACCAGAATCCATCACTATCTGGCACTGGATCCTAACTATCTGCCCTAGGATACCTGGATCCTAACCAGGATACCTGGATCCTAACTAGGATCCATCACTATCTGACCCAGGATCCTGCATCTGTCTTTGGCAGGATATCTGGTAGGATCCAAGTCAGGATACCAGCACTATCTGACAGATAGTAGTAGGATCCACAGAAGCACTATCCGAGCAACACTAGCGCAGGGGGTTTGCGGTATTCTCTCGGCGCTGATCGGAATTTTCAGTCCTGTGCAACAAATGCCACAAGTTAGACCAGCTCCTTCCTGGTCTAACTTGTGCCATTTGGGGAACCCTTTTTATGGGGCTTGCGACAAATATTTGTCGCAAGCTGCCGTAAAGCGTGGAAACTGTCACAACTGTGTCCAGTGTACTAAAATTGGGTGCAGTTGCATCAAAGGAATTTGGCACAGTTGCACCAAATGACAGGGTTGATGCAGGGCTTGATGCAAGCCCCGTGGCAACCTTTGAAAATTGGGCCCATTATAGTGGTCACGAAGAAGTCTGTCCTGACTATGTCAAGCAGCCTTACAAAGACTGCTGTGATACTCTAGGGAAGTGGCCATGGTGATGAAGGAAAGGGTGGTATTCAAGGGTATGAAGGAAATGCAGGGGGAAGACAGGGAGTTGTACAAGGTAAAACAGAGGGAAGCAGGTAAGCCAGTTTTTTTTGGGGGGGGGGCAAAAGTGCAGGCAGAGGAAAGGATAGCCAAAGGAGTAGCAAATGGGTATAAGACTTTCTTCAGATACATAAGTGAGAAGAGGAACAGAAGAGGAAGGATAGTGAGGATAAAGAGAGTGGCAGAGGGAGACTGTGCAGAAGGGGACCAAGAAAAAGCAGACATCCTAAACAGCTACTTATGCTCAGTCTTCACAGTGGATGGGGGGGAGGACGGACCACCAGGGAGCAGCAAGAGTAAAGGGGGTGAGGTGGACTGAATTTTATTTTCAGAGAAAAGCATGCCAAGGGGACTTGCAGCTCAGAAAGTGAACAAGGCTATGGGACCAGGCGGGATATACCTAAGGGTACTAAAAGAACTCAGGGAGTGCTGACTGCCTCACTGATGGCCTTATTCAACAGCTCACTGAAATCATGCATGTTTCCAGAGGGCTGTAAGAGAGCAGATATTGTCCTCTAAACAGGAGCAGCAGCAGGGAAGAGGCTAGCAGCTATAAATTGGTGAGCATCGCCTCAGTGGGAGGGGAATTAATGGAAACAATGAAAAAGGGAAGCCTTGTAGAGTATCTTAAATCCAGTGGGCTGCAAGACCAAAGACAGCATGGATTCACAGGGGGGTGGAGTCATCCCAAATGAGGGTGATCAAGGAAATAGATCGGGGGAAGGGCAGTGGACGTGGCCTGTCTGGACTTTTATGATGCCTTTGACACTGTGCCACACAGGAGACTGATTAAGAAATTGAGCAGCCTATGGGTGGGATCCAAAGTAGTGAACTGGGTTAGAAACTGGTTAACGGATAGACGACAGAAGGTGGTGGGTAATGGCAATCACTCTAACAATGGAAGAGTGGCCAGTGGGTTTCACAGGTCTCGGTACTGGGACCGGTCCTCTTCAGTGTCTTCATAAGTGACATTAGAGATTACCTGGAAAAGAAAGTATGCCTTTTGCAGATGTCAAAATCAGTAAGAGGTTGGACAATCATGAGGGATGGAAAGAATGCACAGGAATCTTAGGAGACTTGAGGAATGGTCAAGATCATGGCAGTTGGGGTTCAATGGCAAAAGGTGAAAAATCATACACCAATGGCATAGGAAACCAAGAACCAAGGGTAGGATGGGAGGAGGTACTGCAGATCACAAAGCAGGAATGGGACCTTGTGGTTATCATATCTGATGACCTAAAAGTGGCAGGGCAGTGTGACAAAGCAGTGGGTAGGGCCAGTGCGATGCAGGGGTACATTAGGAGAGGTATCTCCAGCAGGAGGAGGGAGGTGTTTTGCCACTGTATCGCTCACTGGTGAGACCCCACTTTGAGTACTATGTCCAGTTCTGCAGGCTGCACCCCTAAAGAACATTGGGGGGAGGCAGTCCGGAAGAGGACAATTAAAATGGTTCAGGAGTTGCACCAAAAGCCCTATGAGGAGAGACTAAGGGACCTCAACATGTACACCCTGGAGGATAGGAGAGCAAGACGGACTTGATAGAGAGGAGTAGCTGGCTAGGAAGAAAAGAGGGCATGAAGAAGACAACAAACCTTTGTGTTCGGCTGGTAAGCAAAAGTAAAAGAAAGAGGTGACCACTAGGGGTTTCAGAGCAGGAGCAGAAAAGGTAAAGACTAGCATTTGCAAGGTACATGGAGATCCAAAGGAGGTATATCAAGTAAAACACGAAGATGCAAGCAAAGCAGTAAGGAGAACAAAGGTGCAAAGTGAGGAAAGAATAGCGCAGGGGTTATCAAAGGGATAAGGCAGCCCGGCCCGGTGGCGCTGAGGTTGAGGTGCTGGATGCGCACCTTGCACCCTTGGCGGACCCGGTTCGAGGAGCAGGCACAAGAGTAGCGAGGGTCAGCGGGAGGGAAGAGATCGGCGTCGGGAGGACTGCTCTCTTCCCAGGAGGGTGGGATACGCCGCCTGGCGGAGCGACTCTGGTGGTAGCTATGGTTCGCTGACTGGAGCATCGTGGCACATGCCAGGGGAAGGGGCGGAGCTAAGGCGCCACGCTGCATAGCCGGGCTCCGGGTGGGAACAAAAGGCCAAAATGCCTCCTATGTGCCGGTGAGATGATGGTGGCCCTGATGGACCCTCCCACATCCCAAATACTGGCCCAGACGCGCCAACAAACTGCCTCCAGAGGACCCGACGACGTTCGGGTGGACCCCCTCATACTTAGGAGCCACCGCTGAAGAGAGAGTGGAATCAGCCCCAGAGATGGTACCGGGGGTTGGGTCTGCCTGGGGTTGATCGGGGGAGGCAGTCGGGGAGATGCGGAGGGTTCAGGTTGGGAGTAGAGGAGGAGTTCCGTGTGGGCACTCCTGAAGGATGCCCGGGGTATGACAGGAATAAATAAAATAAAAAAAAAAAAAAAGGGGATAAGGCATTTTTAGGTATGTCAGCAAAAAAAGGAAGACAAGGGAGGATAGTATGGTTAAAGAGGGAGGGTGGGGGCTACACAGAGGATGATCAAGGAAAGGCAAACATCTTGAGCATTTACTTCTGCTCAGTTTTCACAGTGGGAGGGAAATGAGAGAGATCACAAAGGGGCACCAGAAGCTTTGAAGGGAGAGAAATTGACAGTAGTCCATTTTTTTTTAGTGAGGAGAGCCCAGAAAGCACTTGACAACCTGAAAGTTGACAAAGCTATGGGGCCAGATGGGTTACAACCCAGGGTGCTAAGGGAACTTACAGAGGTACTGACTGCACCTCTGACAGACCTTTTTAACAAGTGACTGGAAACTGGTATGGTCCCACATGACTGGAGAAGTGCAGATGTAGTCCCACTTCACAAAAGTGGTAGTAAGGAAGGGGTGAGCAATTATAGGCCTGTTAGCCTGCATTGGTGGTGGGTAAACTGATGCAAACACTGTTGAAGGAAAGGGTTGTGGAATTTATTGTATAGAGAAGATGCAGGACCCAAGGCAGCATGGTTTCATAGAAGGAAGACACAAAATAAATGTCCAGTATAAAATGCAGTTTAATAATACAGCAGTAAACAAATGGTGCAAACCTCGTAAATGCTGACAGCAAGGCAGAGAGGCAGGGCCCCACTGACTTCAAGTTAGTGGGGCCCTGCCTTGCTCTCCGACACTTTGCTATTAGCATTTATGAGGTTTGCACCATTTGTTTACTGCTGTATTATTAAACTGCATTTTTTATTGGACATTTATTTTGTGTCTTGGCCTGTTGTGGTGGTGGGTAGTGTTTGATTCTGAGTTGTTAACTTTGAGCTTTTCTGGCAGCACACCCTGCTGTGGGGCGGCTGTCTGTAGAGGGTTGGGTTTCACATGTCAAACAAATCTGATAGACTTTTTTGACTGGGTGACCAAGGAGCTAGATCAGGGAGGTGCTGTGGACGTGGCTTACCTGGATTTCAGCAAGGTAATAAGGTGTGAGCCTGGATAAGGAACTGGTTAGTGAAGAGGACACCAAGGGTAGTGATGAATGGAGTGTGCTCCAAGAGGGGAGGGTGACCAGTGGGGTACTGCAGGGATCAGTGTTGGGACCAGGCCTCTTCAGTATCTTTATAAGTGACCTAGCAGATGAACTGGAAGGGAAAGTCTGCCTTTTTGCAGATGACACCAACATGTAACAGAGTGGACACACCGGGGGTGGGGGGGCTAAAATGTGCAGGGATCTAAACAGACTGGAAGAGTAAGTGGTCAAGGGTATGGCAGCTGGCTTTTAATGCCAAAACAAGTGCAGAATAATTTATCTAGGCCATAGGAAGCCAGGAGTAGAGTACAAGATGGGTGGAATGATACTGACAAAGTACAATCAGGAAAGAGACCTGGGGTAATTAAAACAGATGACCTAAAGGTAGCCAGGCAGTGTGACAAAGCTGTCAGAAAAGCTAGTGGGATGCTGGGGTGCATAGGTAGGGGTATCTCAAGCAGGAAGGAGAGAGGTGATTCTTTCCCTGTATAAATCACTGGTAAGACCCCATCTTGAGTACTGTATACAGTTTTGGAGACCACATCTCAGAAAAGACATAGACATAGTTGAGGCGGTCCAGGGGAGGGCTAACAAAACTTGTGCAAGTTCTACAACAAAAGCCCATGAGGAAAGGCTCAAGGAGCTGAATATGTACACCCTGGAGGAGAGGAGGGACATGATAGAAACCTTTAAATACCTTGCAGGGGTTAATAAGGTACAGGAGGAGAGTATCTTTTGGAGAAAAATGTGCTGTATAACAAGAGGGCATAATATGAAGCTGGAGGGGAGTAAATTTAGGAGGGATGTGAGGAAGTACTTTTTCAAGAAAGGGTGGTGGATACCTGGAATAGTCTTCCAGAAGAGGTAGTGCAACCAGAAACAGTAACTTAATTCAGAAATGCCTGTGACTGGCACAAGAAATCATGGGGATTAGGGTAGAGGGGAGTAGGGATTAGGATGTGAATTAAGCAGGGTCTGGGAAACATAATGAACAAACAAGCATTTGTCAATGCCGAATGTTTGCTTGCTGGCATTGGCATTGGTAGTGAAGGAGTTACAGAGCTGCGTAATAGGAATGGCAGTGAAGTATTGAACTGAAGCCAGCCCCATCACTACCCTGCAGAGAGTGACAGGCATTGGGGTGTGCCTTTGGGTCGTCAGGCATAACTGCCATGCCATTTCACCACACCCTACCCTGCAGACACTGACAAGTGACACGGTGTGCCTTGGGGTCTTTGGCCCTTATGTTCACCCCATTCCATCAGGAAATGCGGTGAGATTGGTGCGGTATGGGAGAATGGGGTGAACTTTGGGCGAAAATCCAAAAGGCACACCGATACCTCTCAGTGGCTGCAGGGTGTGGGTGGGGTGGAATGGTATGAGCTTGCAGTGACAATCCCAAGTCACAGCCCTGATGCCTGTCATTCTCTACAGGGTGTGGCGTTATGGTGGGAAACCCTAACGCCTCAGGCATTCGTTGGTATTTTCACTCCAAATTTTCAACATGGTTTTTTGCGACCCCCACCTCATGAACAGTGGTAATATCAGTTTGTTAGCTGAAACCTGCTTTTGCACAGTGACTACAGCATTTGTCACCACAGGTGCAAAAACACATTCCGAACAGGATATGAAAAATGACAGCTGTAATGTTCATGGGGAGGTGTAAAAAATGGCAATGTTGAAAATCTGCAGTGAAAATATAAAAAAAAACTGGTGAAGTCACAAGCATGCATAGAAACTGTGCAACGCACACCCGTAATGTAATTAGTTTGAGGAATTTTACAGCAGATTGTCAACACAGGCATTTTGGAACCTCAGGTCATGAACAGTGTCACTGTGATTTTCTTTATCTGTCCCGAACAATGATTTCCCACAGCGACCACGCATTTCTGTGCTGAAAGTGTGAAAACACATTTCGGCCATGTTGTGAAAAATTACAGCTGTACTGTTCATAAGGAAGTGTGGAAAAATGCCACTGGTGAAAATCTGGACTGAAAATATTACAAATTCATGAACTTACGAGGGTGTGTGGAAACTGTGCAATGCTCACTCGTAACACAGTCATTTTATGGACTTTTGTCACCAAATTTTCAGCATAGCTATTTTAAGACCTCTGCTCATGACCAGTGTCACTTGATTTTCTTAATCTGTCCCAAACTTTGCTTGCGCACACCGACTTCACCATTGTGCGCTACATGTGCAGAAACACATTTTGGGCAAGCTGTGAAAAATGGCAGCTGTACTGCTCATAAGGAAGTGTGGTAAAATGGCAATGCTGAAAATCTGGTGTGTAAATATAAAATTTGCAAACCCGCGAGAGCATGAGAACTGCGCAACGGCACTCCTAAAACAGTCATTTTTTGAATTTTTCACCAAATTTTCAACATAACCATTTTAAGACCTCTGCTCATGAACAGTGTCATTGTGATTTTCTTAATGTGTCCCAAACATTGATTTCACACACCAACTGCGCCATTGTGCGCTACATGCAGAGAATCACATTTTGGGCGAGATATGAAAAATTACAGCTGTACTGCTCATAAGGAGGTGTGGTAAAATGGCAATGTTGAAAATCCGGACTGCAAATATTAAAAATTCACGAACTTACAAGGGTGCATAGGAACTGCGCAATGCACGCTCGTAAAGCAGTCATTTTTTAGGAATTTTTTCACGAAATTTGCAACATAGACTTTTTGAGAGCCCACCTTATGAACACTGGCACTGTCATTTTCTTAATCGGTCCCAAAAGGTGATTTTGCGCAGTGACCGTGAAATCACCCTTCGGGCCTGATTAACACCATGATAGTTCAAGAATTCATGAGGAGGGGTCCCAAAAAGCCCATGTTGAAAATTTGGTGCTAAAATTAAAAAATGCCTGAGATATGCATCAAAGTTGAAAGAACCCTATTTATTACATTATACAGCTTACCGGCATTTCCTTAGTTCCACTCAAAACTACACTGCGGCGCAAACTGGTTCTCAAAGAATCTCCTCTTGGTAAATGCCCAAAAAATCCATGTTGTTCGGATCAAAACCTTCCTTGCAAAATCCATGACTCACTGCCAACTAATCATTCTCTCCCCTGATGGAACAGCTCTGGAGGCCGTAAACTCTTTCAAATAGTTAGGAGTCATGCTTGACCCCTCCCTCCCTCACCTTCTCCGAGCATGTCATTTCCCTAGTCAGCAGGTCCATCAAAAACTGGGCGCAGCTTATATATTCCAGCAATTCCGTACCACGGAGGCTAGGCTAGCCATTGTCCAGGAAAACCTTCTCCCAATTCTGGACTAGTGCTCTACCATCTATGCCCGAGCATCTGCAACCACCATAGCCAAACTCTCCTCAGCCTACAACAATGCCTGTCGTTTTGCCTTGCTGGCCCCTTTCTCTACCCACCACTGCGTCCTATACAACTCCCTTGGATGGCTCCCACTGCAAGGTCGCTTTGACGTCACCCTCTGCTGTCTGGCAGATAGAGTTATCTGTACTGGCCTAGAATCCCCCATGGCAGCTCTCCTCAAGATCCAAACTCCCCGCCGCTGCCTCCGCTCAAACAGCACTCCCACACTAGCGGTTCCTAGGGTACAGACGAATGTGGGTGGGAGAGCTTTGTCGGCAGCAGCCCCCACTCGGTGGAACAAACTGCTAACTGAACTCTGCTCCGCTGACACACACTCTATCTTCAAATCCCGCCTCAAAAGTTGCCTCCTAGCAAACTCCTCCTGTCACTGTTCCCCTGGATGGGCGACCTGTTCCTGTCAAATCTGTCTGCGACCCGCTGAGTCACTTTTTGCCTCCCTCCCCTAGGATTTTCCCTCCGTTTCCTTCCTCATCCACTCACTACAAACTGCTGTTTCTACTTCAATTATAGGAAATGTACTAATGTTGCCGACCGAAATGTACCTCTGTAATAACTAATTATTTATTGTAAATAACTGACGTATGTTATCAAATTCTTGCTCTGTTTTTGACCTATATAACCTGTATCCACAGTTTTGTTTTTTGTTATTTTCTCTGTTTGCCTTTTTATGTTTCTTTTCTGTCGTATTGTTATCTGTGCCATTTCTGAATATGGCACAGGTTGTGCCTGAAAACGGTCCCTGGGATCAGCACACCTACCCGGTTATCAAAGTCATAAATAAAAATAAAAGAAGCCATTTCGGCACTCTTCCCCTGCGGTATGGCAGCCCTCCTATCAAGGGGGACAGCAACATCAACAGCAGCAGCAGGCTTAAGCTTGGCGCCCTCGGCCCAAGCAGGGCCCTCAGCAGCCCCACAAAGGAGGCCGAGACTCAGGTCCTGGAGCCTCCTCCTCCTCCTCCTCTTCTAAGTCTGCCCAGTGACGGGTTGGGGGTGGCCACCCCTGCATCTGTCACGCCAGCTCTGGGTCCTCTCATGGGGGGTTGGCTCTGCCACTTCCTTTCCGCCTGGTCCGTTGTCACTTCGGACAGGTGGGTTCACGATGTGGTCGGTCAGGGACTGCCTCTGGAATTCAAGCAGTACCCTCCCAGCCAAGCCGGCGCTCCTCGGGAGGACCGGGTCTTTGCACCCAGTCGGCTCTTTGAGACGACGTGGCTCGGCTGCTCTGCAAGTAGGCAGTAGATCCAGTGCTGGATCCTCTGAAAGTCCCAGGCTTTGTCTCCAGGTACTTCCTGGTGCCCAAGCGGACAGGGGGTTGGCACCCCATCCTAGATCTCCACAACTTTAATCAATATCTCAGGTCCCACACATTTTGGATGGTCACTCTGAACCAAATCATACCATCCCTGGAGCGAAACGTGGTTCTGTTCACTGGATCTACAGGACACATTCTTCACGTCCCATCAGTGGTTCTCCACTTCAGAGTCTGTCCATCGGCCCCATGGGTCTTCACCAAATGCATTGCAGTGGTGGCGGTCCACCTTCGGTGTTGAGGAGTCAGAATCTACCCTTATCTCGATGACTGGCTCTTGGAAGGTTCCTCTCTTCAGGAGGTGGAGAGTTCCAGGGATCTGGCCTTGCAAATGTGCTCCCAACTCGGCCTCCTGATTAACGAGGCCAAGTCGGAACTCACGCTCTCTCAGGTGATGGGCTTCATCAGGGCAAAACTCGACTCTTGTCAAGCCAGAGCTCAGCTCCTGGCAGACAGGGCGGAGGTTCTCTCCTTTTTTGCCCAATCATTTCTGGTTGGGCACTTGCGCCTTGCCAGGAACTTTCTGTGCCTTCTGGGTTACATGGCAGTGTGCACCTCGGTGGTCCATTGAGCCTGGTTGCACATGCACCCCTTCCAATGGAAGCTGACCACCCAGTGGACTCAGCGATATGGTCATTTCGACCAGCTGATCACTGTAACCCAGAAGATGTGAGACGCTCTGTAATGGTGGACCATTCCAAACAGGTTGCAGGAAGGGTTCCCGTTTGTCCACCCTGAGCCGACGGACGTCCTTATGACCGATGCCTCTCTGATGGGCTGTGGAGCCCACCTGGGGCACAACAGGGCCCACAGGTTCTGGACCCATGAGGAATCCCAATGCCACATCAACCTATTGGAGCTCAGAGCAGTCAGACTGGCACTGTCAGCTTTCGCTCCTCAGCTCCAGGGTCAAGTGGTTCAAGTCCAGACGGACAGTACCACAGGGTTTTAAATAATTGATTAGCAGTTTTTTTCCTTGGGACAATACTAACTGTATAGAAAGTATTTATATAGGTTTTCTAAAAGTGTTATGTTTGTTAAACACAGTGAGGCAAGTGCTATGGATTTTCACAATGTTTTAGCACTTTCATGAGCAAAACGCTAAACAATTTTTAGAGTTAAATAAAACCCTGTACCATGACCATATACTACCTCAACAAACAGGGCAGCACGCACTCCTGTCTGCTGTGCAAGGAGGCGCTCTGCATCTGAACCCTTGTAAGCCAGTTGAAGATGGATCTCCTAGCCATTCATGTGGCAGGAGCCTTGAACCAGCTGGCAGATGCTCTCAGCCATATAGGCTAGACATCCCACGAGTGATATCTCCATCCAGAGGTAGCTTATAGCCTGTTCTCCCATTGGGCAAACCTCTGATGGACCTGTTTGCCTCCAGGGAAAACAACAAGCTGAGGCTGTATCATGCCTGCCCCCCTCAGCAGGGCTCACTGCAGGGAGATGCCTTCTCGAGGCCGTGGACCCCGGGCCTCCTCTACACCTTCCTTCCATTTCCCTTGATCCACAAGGTGTTACTCAAGGTGAGGAGGGACAAGGCGAAGGTGACCCTGGTAGCCCCAGATTGGCCGTGCCTGTTCTGGTACCCAGATCTCCTCAACCTCAGCTGCAGGCTTCTGGAGCAGCTTTGTGCACGCCTGGACCTGATATCTCTGAACCAGGGGAAGGTCTGCCATCTGGACCTTTAATCCCTGCACCTCACAGCCTGGTACCTGAGCAGCTGGAGTTCCAGGCTTTGGGTCTTTCCGAAGATGTCTATTCTGTGGTGGAGGCATCTAGAAAGGAATCGACCAGGAATTGTTATGCCTTCAAATGGAAGCGATTTTCCATTTGATGTCAGGGATAAGGGTCTGGACCCCTTATCCTGTTCTGTGGCTAACATATTCTACTACCTTTGGTCTCTCTCCAAAAGGGGTCTACAGTCATCGACCCTTAGGGTGCACCTGGCAGCCATTTCTGCTTACCAGGCGCGGGCTAGTCAGCCGACATTGGCGCAGGAGACAGTGGTTGGGTGCTTTGTCAAAGGCTTGGACCACATATCCCCTCTGGTGCGTGAACCTCCACCTCCATGGGATCTGTTGCTGGTTTTGGCAAAGCTCATAGGCAAGCCATTCGAACCCATGCACAAATATGAGCTTTCACACTTGTCATGGAAGACGGCCTTCCTGGTGGCTATCGTGTCTGCCAGAAGGACAGAGGGAGCTCCAGGTGCTTTCGGTGGACTCCCCTTATCTGGTCTTTCACAGGGATAAAGTTGTCCTGCGCCCCAACCGGAAATTCCTTCCGAAGGTGGTGTCAGAGTTTCACCTTAACCAGGTGTTAACTCTGCCGGTATACTCCCCTAATTACACCTTGGATGCTGAGTACAGGCTTCATACTCTGGACCTGAGACATGCTGTCTCCTACTACGAGGAGAGGATGGTGGAAATTCATGAAGAGGTTTGCCAGCTGTTTGTCACCTAAGCTGAAGCCGCTTCTGGCAGACCTGCAGCCAAACGGACCATAGCAAGATGGATTACATCTTGCATAGGTCTGTGCTCTGAGTTGGTGGGCAAGGAGCCTCCCAGAGGGATAAGAGCTCATTCTACCTGCCCTACTGCTGCAGTAGTGGCTGCTTCGAGGGACACCCCTATCCAGGAGATCTGCCGGGCTGCTACCTGGAAATCAATAAACAACTTCATTACCCACTACCACATCGACCTTGTGTCACGCCAGGATGCTGGTTTTGGGGCCTCAGTTCTGCAATCTTTATTTCATAAGTAGGGGGTGTATGCCTTGCCTCCCTCCTCGCGGAGAACTGCTTGGAGTCTGTCAAGAAGTGTGGATGAAAAACTTATCTGTGCTCCTAGAAGAACAAGTTACTTACCTGTAACAGTAGTTCTAGGAGTGGTATATGTTGTTCATCCACACGTACCCACCTGACCTCTCCGGCTTCGGGCACAGAAACCTTGCTTCCAGCGGGCTAAGATCTGGCATCATGGGGGGGGGGGAGCCGAGGTATATACCACCTGGGTGGGTAGGAGGAGCCAACTTGAAGACTTCTGGCAAGATTTAAAGTGGAAGGGGACATGCCAAGAAGTGTGGATGAACAACATATACCACTCCTAAAACTACTGTTACAGGTGAGTAACCTGTTCTTTCTTTATGTCTTTCTTCCATCTCGGAGGGTACTACCCAAGTCCCACATGGAGGGGACCAGCTTGATTCTGGTACCCCTAATCTTGCCATGGCACGACGGTTTCCACTGCTGCAACAGCTGGCGTGGGATTTCCTGGTCCCTCCGCTTCTCTGCAGGGACCCGTTGGCGCAAAATCCTGGGATACTGGTCTGTCCCGATTTCAAGTCCTGCGTCTGCATGTTTGGCTCCTGAAGACATGCCCATTGCCTGGCTGGGCATGTCACAGATGGCAGCAGGTATCCTCATTGCAGCTTAGAAGCCCTCCTGTAGGATCACTTATACCATGAAGTGGTAAAGATTTGTTCTTTGGGTGGCTAAGCATCAACTAGACACCTTTTCCTGTCCAGTACACTGGCTTCTGGACTGCCTGCTGTCCCTTTCGGTGTCTCTGGTCTCCAGTACTTTACCATCAACATGTACGTCTTGGCTACATCAGCCTTTCATGTGCCAGTGGGTGACTGCACTATGGCTCAGTTGCTGGAGTCCCATACTCTCCTCAGGGACATCCTGCATCTGAAGCCTCAATCCATTCTCCGGTTTCAGCTTGGGATCTGAAGTTTGCTTTGGGCACAGTTGACCCTGTCTCTGTCTTAACCAGATGCGACTTACGGGCTATGCTTTGTCTCTTGCTAAGCATTCATTTTGGGGTCTATTACCTCTGCTCAGAGGTTCTAAGTTTCAGGGTCTTTGTGATGAGTCCTCTTTGATTTTCCACAAAGACAGGATGATTTTTGTGCATTGACGCTGAGTTTCTTCCTATAGTGGTGGCTGGCCTACTCCGACCCAGTCCATCCACCTTACAGTCTGTTTTTCCCCAAGCATGCCGAAGCATTGCTCAATAAGTACACACGGAATTTATGCAGTATTATCTGCTTTGGGCTACAAAGCACAGGGAGTCAAAGCAGCTCTTCTCTCCTTTCATCCTAGCTAGAGGGGGCACTCAGTTTTCATCAGAAGATTTGTCCAAATGGTCGGCACATTGTATTGTGTGTGTTGCTTCAACCAGCATGGCAAAGAGTTGCCAGAGATGGTGACAGCCCATTCCATAAGGGCCATGGCTATCTCGGTGGCCTGTTTTAAAGGGGTCTCAGCTGCTGGCATTTGTGCTGGTGCCCCCTAGAGTACCATCCATATTTTCCAAGCACTATAAACTTGGCATTGGCTCTAAGGCCTGTGCAGGTTTCAGCAGGGTTGTGCTACGGGACCTCTAATCCAGCATTTCAGTTTGCCTTCCTCCCAGACTATTTCCTTGCACTTGTAACTGCTCGAAACTTATTCCTACGGTGTGACATGATGACTGAGATACCACCAAAGAAGATAGAACAGTTATGTAAGAACTTACTGTAACTGTAGATCTTCGAGGGGTTCTCAGTCATCAGGTCTGGTTTCCCTCACGCCATCCCCCTTTTTGTGGGGTTCTCTCAGAACTGGTTATCTGATGCGTCCAGCTTTTGATTTGGCCTGGGCACTTCTTTCTCTCCTTGGTCCCCTAGGACATGGGTGTGCTCCATTAGTCTCCGGGGGAAAGAACTGAGGAGGGAGCGGGGCCGCTCACGCCTATATGGGGCTGGTGATGTCGATGGTGATGTTGGTGTGGGTGGCCCCAGTTGTACTGCTGAAAATCTTCCATGTGGATCCTGCTTCACAGACAGTGACATTCCAATGATGTGACCTGATGACTGAGATCCCCTCGAAGATCTTCTGTTATGGTAAGTTCTTATGTAACTGTTCTTTCCTTTTGCTGGTTTGTGTGCATCGTTAAATGTAATTACAAAAATGCTAAGTAATTACTTTTTTTAATGATGTGTGCCCAAGATTCATTGACAAACACAAAACAAGATAACCGCATAAAAAGCATGATCCTGTGTTGTCACTACAGCTATGCTACTGCCAGTATGGAGAGCTTATTTTTTTTTTATTTTTTTATTTTATTTAAACAGCAGTTTGGAAAACCTTTGAGCCATAGGCTCATTTACAGAGGTACCTTGTCACAGTAAGACAAACCAAAATACAAGTATAGCAGTACAACACATAAGTATAACAGTAAATTAAGACATAGATACAAACAAGCTGGTATAGGTAGGATGGATGCAACAATACACGAGAGTTATGTTGTCCTTAGCAGCTTAGTAATAAGCTTTGTCATAAGTATTGAGTACGGCTTTGACTAGCGGCAGTTACAGCATCGGGTGTTAATAAGGTGGTTACGTAAGGAAGTTTTGAAGCACGATATAGTTGGAGCTTCGGAGATGGAGGGGGGCAGTGTGTTGAACCAGGAGGGGGCCCTAAAGCTGAAGGCTCTTTGGCCGTGAGAGGTCCTAGCTCTAGGGATAACAAGAGAGGTTTTCCCAGAGGTCCGAGTATGAACTAGTGGGACAGAGCGGCGTATGGTGGTGGTCAATCCTGGTGGGAAAGCCCAAGGAGGGTCTTTTGTAAGGGTACAGGTAAGATATTTGAGGCGCTCGTCGAGATCAAGTACCAGCGCTTTTAGCATACAGTAGACAGGTGTGTCATCCTAGGTGCTCCAGTGATTAACCTGCAGGCTTTGTTCAGGTAAAGCAATTTTATGGAGTGCGGTTCGATCAGCAGCACTATACAATCGCAGTCCATAGTCCACTAAGGACAGGATAGAGGAGGTGATCATGAAGTCGAAGAGGCCTCCGGGGAGGCAGTGTTTATACCATGTAAGATGCCCAATCGGATATTAGTGGCAGTGGCTAGGGCAGCGATGTGTCCATGG
This sequence comes from Neoceratodus forsteri, assembly GCA_016271365.2. Lineage (NCBI taxonomy): Eukaryota > Metazoa > Chordata > Ceratodontiformes > Ceratodontidae > Neoceratodus > Neoceratodus forsteri. The sequence goes on along the minus strand of CM057454.1, from coordinate 324,373,778 downwards.
AAGGAGAGGGGGTCAAAATGGATCCCTAGGTATTTATAGGAGCAAACTTGTTCGAGTGGGAATGAGGACCCAGAGTGAATGAGGAGTTTGAAGTTGCAGGACTTGTTTTGGGATGAGGAAGAACATGGTTTTGTTTTTTAAGATTTATCACCAATCTATGTTCCTTGAACCAGCCCTCGCTTCAGTGAAGGACTTCTGCAGCGAGTCCTGGAGGGCAGTAGGGTTACGACTTGAGGCAAAGATGACCGCATCATCAGCGCAGAATAGAATGTCTCTAGCAAGAGCGTGGAAGGGTGTTAAGGTAAAGGGAGAATAGTAAGGGGCCCAGAATGGAGCCCTGGGGAACCCCAGAAAAGATGGGACAGATGTCTGAGTAGGTCCCATTAATTTTTACACGCCAGAGCGGTCAGACAGATAACTGGTGCACCAGGAGATAGGCCCAGCAGCAAAACCAGATAGACTAAGGGCATCAAGAAGGAGGGGTGGAGACAGTGTCAAAGCTTTCGAGAGGTCAATGAAGATTGCACCAGCCAGAGAACCAGTGTCTAAGGAGGAGTGGAGAAAGTTGGAGAACTCTAGGAGGGCTGTGTTGGTACTGTGGCCCGCTCGAAGCCATGCTGCCTTGGACAAAGGACATTGTAGGTGGAGAGGTAGTCAGAGATTTGAGAGGCCACCACTTTTTCCAAGGCCTTGGAGAGAGGAGAGAGAATGGAGATCGGTCGATAGTTTCCAGCCACAGTCCTATCACCACCTTTAAAGATAAGGGTGACAGTGGCGACTTTCCAGGCAGTTGGAACCTTCCCAGGCAAAGAGAGTGGTTGATGAAGCATGTGATCGGGGTAAGGACTGTGTCTAAGACCAGCCGTAGGATACACGGATCCAGGGTGTCACTGCCTGTACTATTACTCTTGAGGGCAGTGACAAGGTGCGGCCTAAGTTCTTGGGCAGAAACACGGCGGAGGAGAAAATAAGGGCGAGAAAGATTTATGGCAGGTGCTGGGGGAGGAGGGTCAAAAATTTGTAGGGAGGATAGGGCTAAGGTCAGTGAATGAGGTGTTGAGGTGGTTGGCTATGAGGGCTGGGTCTGAGGAGATCACACCATTAATGTTGATGTGGGTGGGTGGGGGAGAGTGCACCCCATTTAACTGTTTAATGTTATCCCAGAAGGTTCTGGGATTCCTCCATGAGGCAGTGATTGAGGACCATGGTGCTCAGACTTAGCCTTTCTGATGGCCCGAGTGCACTTGTTTGGCGACAGCATATAACCGCCTGTCATTGGGCCGGGTCAGTCTCAATGGCACGGTGCCATAGGTTGTCCCTATGTTTGAGCTGGTGGATCAAAGCTGGGGTAACCTAGGGGCATTCTTCCTTTTAGAACCATGGTCAACACTGGGGCAAAGATATCACAGGCATTATTAAAAGTTTGGGTAAAGAAGGAGAGAGCTGTGTCGATGTCAGGAGTTGCCTGTATAGGAGACCAGTCAATTTGGGACAGAAGTTCTTAAGTTTTATCAGTCCACCAGGTATTAGACGCCGCAAGTGGACTGTGCTATGGGTTTGGGGACTGAGGTTGACCAGTGGAATAGAATGGGGAGTGATCACTGAGAGAGTCTGGGAGGACTTGTACATTGGGGATCCGATTCAAGTGGTTGGTGAGTACCACATCAAGCAGGGTACTGGAGCCTCTCTTGGGGTTAGTCCTGGTAGGGTGGGTAACTAGTTGCGTTAGGTCTATTGCAGAAATGGAGTCTCGGGTAGAGGAGGAGGAGGGGATGAGCCAGTTGACATTAAAGTCACCCACCAGAATTTGATCAGCAGAAGGAGGTAGAGAGGTAAGGTATTCTGTAAGAGAGGCAATGGCCTGCGTTTGGTCTCTGGGGGGCATGTATGCAGTAGTCAGATAAAGGGGTCCCTTTAAAGGGTCAGGGGTTAGTTTCAGCGTAAGCGCCTGGGCCCTGGAGTCAAGGATGGGAGCGGGCAGGGCTAGTACGGGGAGAGATTCCTTGACATAAGTCAGTGCAGCCGCCTCTGTCTCCCAACACGGTCGGACCGGAAAAGGTGAAACCAGGAAGGGAGACTAGGGAGTCAGGGAGGATTTCACAGCCAAGTCTCAACCAGGGTGATGACATCAGGGTTAATTGATGTGACCAGGCATTGTAGTGAGTCAAACTTTTTAGGAGGCTACAGGTATTCATGGAGACCATGCATAGGCCTGTGGTGCAAGTTGGGAGCTCCTGGGAACCGGGCCAGGGTTTGGATGAATGTTCCTGACAGGAGTAGTAGCATGACTAACACCCTGGCTGGGAGATGGTGAGAGCTTTTCCCACGATTGCCATGAGGGGGAGGGAGGCTAAGGGAGCAGGTGGGCAGGGAGGTACAAGAGGAAAGCAGAATAAGAAGACACCCAGATGTGCCTGAGGTGAAGAGAAAGCTAGGGGAGGGCAGGGAGGAGGACACACAGAGGTCCCAAGGGGCAGGAGAGGAGGTTCAGGAGCAAGGGAGGGAGGGGTGCCAGGGCACAGTGTGGACTAGCAGATGGGTAAGTGCACTGCTAGTGGGGATAGGCACAGGCAGAGCAGGCGGCAGGGCCAATACATTGTGGTGAGCAAGATCCCAGGGAAGTAGTGCTGTACAGGTAGGAGTAGGAAGTAGTGAGGGAGCATAGGTCCCTCTAGTGGCCAGCAGGTATAACCTGCAAATGGGAAAGTGGGGAGATAGGTTCTGGGCAACAGGACGTGATGTCACGGGGTGGATCCTTAAATTGACAGCCGCCCCTGGGTGGGAGGGTGGTTGGGGCGGGCGGGGCAGACGGCGCGGCGTGGCTAGCACCCTCTGCAGGCATCAGACGAAGAGAAGAGGCTCTCTTTACCTCAAAAGTTAATTAGCTTAGTTAGTCAGCTCTAAACGTGGCTCTGTTAATTCACTAGAATAAAGAGATACCAGACTTAGACCCTTATAGGGTTGATCCTTATTTGTCGCTAGTTCAAGTGGATTGATGTACATTAACGTATACTGGTATTTAAGTGATAACATTACATTTTGTGGAGTATACGAAGCAGTAACTGGCTTCTGTGGATGATTAAACCACAGAAGCCAGTTATAGCAAGACTACTCAACAAAACGTAATGTTATTACTATTATACCACTAGAATTTGTGGTAAAATTGTATTTTTTAGTAGAAATTAAGGAGCGCATGTAATATGTGCTCCATGCGTCTGTGACCCATAGTGCCACGGGGCAAGTAGGAAGCTCATTTATTAGTAACTGATGCTTTTGCACTTGTATGTCTCAAAAAAGTAATACTGAACACTTACGCGACATATATTGTTTAAAAGTTGGTCCCATGGAAAATTGAATGCTACAATCCTTTTTATTTTCTTTTGTGAAATCGAATCTGTGATTGTGGACATGTGCATTACTCAAGCTGGTAATGCGCATGTCCAGAATCACGGTTTTGATTTTGCAATAGAAAAGAAAGGGGTTGTAGTGCTTGGTTTTCCACGGGACCAACTTTTAAATAATATGTGTAGCTGTAAGTGTCCAATATTACTATTTTGAGACGTACAAGTGCAAAAGCATCAGTTACTAATAAATAAGCTTATTACTTGCTCCCGTGGTACTACGGGTCACAGATGCACGGAGCACATATAATGTGTGGTGCAAGTTAAATTTGCTGTGTGGTGAAATTGTTTTTTTACTAGTGAATAGAAATGAGGGGTAGGTTGTAGATATTACATATGTGGGATTAGACAGTTTGTGTCAGTGTTTGCAAATTAGTTACACAGGGTGATAGTGTCTGTGAATGGCATTCAGTGTATGTAGGACTGTGAGTGGAGAGTAATGGAAGGGAATGTGGATGAGCTACTGGGCGTGGTTACAGGTGAATAAACTACTGTGGGCGTGGTCATAGGTGAATAAATGGCTGTGGGCACGTTGGTAGTAATTTGTGGGAGAATAACTTACAATTTTCCTGTGTTCTGATTGGCTGAGAGTACATACCTGTGGGTTAATAATGCATAAATTGTAGGATTCATCCTTATGAAATTGAACCAATAGCTATGTCTCCCCTCAACCTTTTCATGATACTTTGCCAAAAATGGGAAAAATGACAATTATCAAATAGCTGGGCATGCAGAATATGCTACTGCCATTCTCTCCAGGAATACCACACCCTTTTTCTGTCATAAATCATTGCTCCATAAAGCACTGTGATATACATTGTGTGAAAAAGAGCTACAGTATGTAAAACCAACATCCGTTCTTTCACTGTTAGACATAAGAAGGCCTCCTAATCATAGCAGGTCCCAATTCTCAATAGTTTGAATTTATAGAACATTCTATTTACAATGTTGCTGGTTGCTGAGCTTTTAATTTTGGTTTTTGCTCATTCCTTTCCCCAGTCACTCACTCCTTCTGGCCTCAGTGCCCTGCTGTGTTCTGGATTCCCCTCGCTGCTGAGTGCCATCTGCAGTCTCCCAAGTACCTCCAGTATCAAGGTGTTTCAATTGACCTCTCCAGGGAATGGTCATATTGAGGGCAGGAAGGGTTCATCAGGACTGGGACAGGTCAGAAGGGACTCTAGGCTTATTAGGGGTGCCCCCTCCTGCTTCAGAAATAGGGAGTAAGTATGCCGTGCAAACAAGAATTAGTTTATAGGGTACCACACCCATTCTGCTACCCAGGGTACCTTGTAATTCCACTGGTAATCAGAAATGTGGCAAGCCCTACCTTGAAGGCCTGCACTGTCTTCAAATCCACTGTCTCCATTGGTCAGCTGTTATAAATGTGCCACCTTCTGGGAGAAGAAGTGCCTCCTAGCCGTACCTCTGTATTTCCCACCTCAGCTTCAGTGTGTGTCTCTGTGTCCTGCTGGAGCACAGTAGATAGAACATGTCCATTTGTTCACTCTTATGGATACCCTTGAGTATATGGAAGACTGAGATCATGTCCCCCTCAGTCTCCTTTTCTCCAGGGTAAACCTGTTAAAGGGGACTTAAACCTTGTTTTTATTTATTTTTTTTTAGTATGCTTTATCCTTCCTACAGTTGACCGGCCCTTATTGGTCCTGACCCCTATACCTTTCTAGTATAATTGAAAATTTGGGCTTATGTGAAGACCATTTAATGCCCCCAGCGCAGGGGTATACAGATCCTGTTGCCTGATGTGTGACACTGAACTAAAGCTCTGTCGGGCAGATCCTTTGATTTGCCAACTTCAGCCCGAGGACAAGTGATTTTTTTGGCATTTTTTCCCCCCGGGCTGTATTTGAAGATATTACACTCATCCTTCATCATTTTGTATGGCTGTCTGTGTTTCTTTTAATTTTTTGCACATGTTCCCGTCCTCCCGCCCACCCGTTTTGTCTGCACACCGTAAGCTTTCCATCATGAATGTCATAGTGCTGATTGGTGTATAGACAGGATCATCATCTACTACAGGAAGGAGGAGGACCTCGCAAGGCAGGAAGTAACTTTAATTGCGCACCGTTGCAGAGAAGGCACGGAGTCAGAGTGAAGAAGTCATCTTCGACTCTATGATCATCAATGATGTGGGTCAAAGTTTCTTGTCAACTTGTATGTTGCCTGTTGGTTGGGGTAAATGCTTGGACTGGAAGGATGGAGTGCAGCTTTTTGTATGTATGTCATGGCGGTGGTGGTGGGCGGCTCAAATTTGATGATTTTCATGGGGGGCGGAGCTTTCTATGGTGCTTACTCCTGGTGGTGCCATTCTGTGGCCATTAAGGTAAGCATCTGTGTCAGCCAAATCAGGCAAAAAGGGTGTTTTTTTTCAAGTGTAGACGCAGATGCATGCCTCTGTGTATTTTGTTTTATCTGGGTAGGTTTTTTTTTTTAATATATGTACTGTGGGACTTCTTGTTTTGTCAGGATAAGGGGTGGTAGACGACAGGTCTTTCGCACAGCTTTCAGCCTGTGTAACCCCGGGTAGTGATCAGTCACCCTGTCAGCCTTTTTGTCCATTGGTCTGTCTGTCTTAGGGGGCCAGGTTTTTTTTTCTGCCGAATCCGGGTAATGAATGCTCACAAGAAGTATCCAGGGGAAGTACTCAAAGTTGCGCCTGAAAAAATAGGAAAAATTGCAGGACAATGGGAAACAGCGCAAGCTCTGAGTGTATAATATCGGGTGTGAGGGGGGTTAATATACAGGATACGGAACTTAGCATCTGCCCAGAGCGCCCGACGCCTGGACATGATGGCTGGACTGGACTTCAGACCTGACCCACGGACGAGCTCAGGGACTAGATACAGCAAGACTGGCCCCAAGATTTGCCCTCAGCAGCCACACAGGAGCCTGGTGCAAGAACGAGCTTAGCCTGGTGAGAACTGGACTGTCAGCCGGGAGTAAGCATCATTTTTTTGCTATAATTTGGGGCTATAATATAGCACAGGCTGGAACTGGGATCTGAGTTACTGTCATTCTAATTAATTCTGTTCCCAAGATGATACTTTACCAGAGAGAAAGAAAAAGTGTGAGTCATTGTGTGAGCTCAGATTGCAGGGATCAGGCGAGGTTCAGTGCCAGGATTTAAAAAGAAAGTGTGGTGAAAGCTTTCTCCACATGGGCATCTACACTTTTCTCTTTGTCTCTTAAGAGTTTTCTGCATTATTGTAGATTTCTTCAGGACCTTGATTCAGTGCCAGGGCTCAGTACGTAGTGTGCTGTGCAGTTGTTCCTGTTTGGTGTCCTGCTTTGGTGTGCAACTGTGTGGTTGTCTCGATGTTGTCTACCTTGTCTAGGTTTAATGCTGTGCTCCTGGGCTGCATTACAAAAGTGTAGGTCAGAGAATGACAGGTGCGTGGTCTACCAGATGAAAGCACACATGTTCAAGAAAACAAAAGAAAAAAACGGTTGCACTAAATCCTGGCACCAGGTCCTGGCACTAATTATACAGTTAATTATGAACTAAAATGCGGAACTGGCTTTCATTAGGACAGGTTTTAAACAGGTCACTGCTCTGAAATGCATCTGGATACAATTGGAAAAGTTGAACAGCATCTTGAACAGCGTTCCTCCCTTTTCCCCTACCAATACGGTCATAAAAGATGTCATCCTTTTTTTTTTTTCTTGTTTGCGTTTACTGTCGGCAGGCGGTTTCTGTGAGCGGGTGATTGTTCCAGGACTTTTGTGGGACTACAATGTGCAGCCCGAGAGGCAGTTTACTGTGGGGAGTGGGTGTGTGTGTGTGATTTTAGTGTTGTTTTTAATCAGTCTATCTTTCGGGGTAGGACAAGTAAAAAAAAATGTTGTGGGCAAGTAATTTCTATACCACCACTTCCACTTGTCTTGGGACAAGCACTAAACATTTTAATTTTTTTAGTCCTATTTTTATTTATGCTGCCTTTTTCCTGCATAATATTCATTTTAATTACTTACAGATTCAGAAAGCCAGGACATCTGTTGAGCAGAAGACTAAAGTGAAGCTTTCCATGCATGGCATCTTCTCTACTGTCACTAGTAGATTCTACCCTTTGTTTATTTCTACGCAAGTGTAGCACTTTGCATTTGGCTACATGGAATCTGACTCCCTAGGAGTTAGGCAGTCAGCCTACCTTGTTCAGATCCTTCCAAAGATTGTCCCCATCCTCAAGGGAGTCCACCATTCTGGCTGTCTTAGGATCATCAACTAACTCAAGCAGCCTGCTGGAACCAGCCAACTTCTTGATTGTTGTAAAAATGTTAAAAAGCAGTAGTTCCAAGCATCAATCCCAGACAGACAATGCTAAGTACTCCTATCCCTTTAGAGTAGTATCCGTGATCACGGCTTGCAACACCTTGTTCAGCACTGATGTCAGGTTGACTGGCCTATAGTTGCCAAGGTCTGACCTTGCTGCCTTTTGAAGATGGAACTACTCTGACCACTTTGCAGTCATGTGGCAGCACACCTCTCCAGACAGACCCATGAAGGATTATTGCTAGGGACACAGCGAAGTGTTGCTTAGTGCCACTTATGATCCTGAGGTGTATCCTGTCTGCCACTTTGGATTTACCTGCCTTGATCTTTGCCAGGTAGTCAGATACCAGAGAGGGTGTGATGCCTAGAGACTGCACCGCTGCTACCCTTGATACTGTGGTCCTTCCCAGTCCATACCCTCCCCTTCCAGTGGGCCCTTTGGAAAACACTGAAGCAAAGTATTCATTCAGTGTCTCGCTATTGCCTCTGGCTTATTGCAGAGTTCCATCCCCTTCTCCCTGTCTTCAGATGCCCAGTTGCCTCCTTCATCATCCGCTTTCCATTCTGGTACTGAAAGATGGTTTAGTGTAGTCTGCAGCTCTTACTGCTATACTGAATTCAAGCCCTTCTTTGGCTTTTAAAATGTTTTCTCACTTTTGTTTAAAACAAAATACAGTTTACATGGATACAGGACATCAGTTTGAAATATTTTAAATTCTGCAAGTGTTTAGAAAAAGCTACCAATAGTGCACACAGTCTCACAAAACAGGTGGTACTATATATCTCTTTTTTAGACTACTTTATAGGAATTTTGGAAGATTTAACACTACTTTCATATTTAGACAGTGTAGACCTGTAATTGTCTCATTGTACAAGTTTAATAATTTTCTGTGAAACTGGGACGGGGTAGGAAGGGATTTTAGTTTGGCCATAATGAGGTGGCCAGCTGATCCCTTCCACTTCCCTATTACGTTCTGCACAGCGCTCAGGCACATAATGATGTGTGCTCAGGAACAGTGCAGGGGCACGCCCCATTAAAGTCAAGGGGGGTAATATTTAATTACTTTTTTATGCATATTGATGGCTTCAGTGAGTTTAATCAGCGGCATTGTTGGACTAAGAAGGACCTTCTTAGTTGAACAGTGGCCTTGATTAAACTCACTGTAGCCATTAATAAGCATAACAAAGTAAATATGATCGCCATTGCCTTCAGTAAGTCTTGCCCTGCACTGTTCCTGGGTGCATGTTGATGCGATGCCTGAGCATGGAGTAGTGCAGCAGTAGGGGAAGTTGGAGGATCAGCTGGCTTATGACTATAATGAAAATACGATCCCTTCCCACCCAATCTCAGCTTAACAGAAAAATATTAAACTTATACAGTGAGACAGTTGTTACCCACACTATTTAAATATGTAAGTAGTATATAAAGCTAGGAATCATATAAAACACTTTGTTTATTAAGAGAAGTAGATACAGTACAGTACTATTGGCAGCAGAGATTACAGTTATCAGACAAATATTGTTGCAGAAATAATTACACACAGTGCTGACCAGCATTCTGTAAAAGCAGAATAAGAAATATCATACAGAATAAAAAGCATATTGTCAACAACTGTGTACAGGTCACTGTTAAGAAACTTAAGTGTCGAACCTGACATTAAAGAAAGAGAGGCTGGCTCAAGGATACGGTGGTAAGCACAGGCTAAGTAAACCATCGAAAATGGCCAAGCTTCTGATAGCACAATTACCCACAACTGGTGGTGGTATTTAGCTATTTATGGAATAAGAATCGGTCAGATAAAGCAAAGTTTGTTTTGAATGGCGAGGATGACCCCAGCATGATGTCACGTCAGTGGATACCAATGCCTGTAAAAGGCCTTCTTATGCTGGGTATGGATTAAATCCCACAAAACACAGCGTCATCTTATAAAAGTCAAAAAGGTAACAAAAACTCAGGAAAACAGCTTGATGGCAAAAAGGTGTTAGGTTTATTCTAATCCAAATGAAGAGGTATCATCCAGACTTGCACCCATTCTTTCCAGAGGGATGGAAGTCCGATATCTGGAAACCATATTATACTTAAAACACACTATCAAAAAAAAACACAGGATCCACCATGTTTAACCCACCCTGTGCAAAGGGGTAGAATGTCTCTTTTACTTGGGTTGAACCTACTGCCCCAAACCATTATAAAAATATACTAAAAAATCAATTGTTTGTCAAAGACATTATTTTCTGCATAACTTTAAAGCAAAACTGTATATTAAGGGGCAAATTATTGCATATACTTAATTATGCAGTATGAAATCATTAAATTCCCATCTTGCATTCCCACAAAACACCATCTAGGCAGTAAAGATGGTTAAACTTAATAACTGTACAGAGAATAGGTGGGAATGAAAAACACCTTGCCTGTATACTGTAACATACAGTCTGCCTAGCTTTCTTATAATAAGGAATTCTCATCACCTATTTATCAAGCACCTTATCTTTTAATTCCATGGTACAACTAAATGTTCCTGTGGATGGGAACATTAGGCCTGACGATTACTTATGTTGGCCAAAATTAATTAAAATGTTGAATTCATTGCCTATCGTGTATTTTCTTTTAAATAAGCACTTTAAGTCTTTTTCTGTGCTTTATTTTAGCCATTGGCATGATTTCCACCATGTGTTCTATTCGGTACCTGAATAAATTATTTTCTGTTTTTCTCATATCATATAACTAATATCTATATTAGAAATAATATGTATAATAGTTTGTAAAAATTGTTCAGGAGAAAGTTCTATTTGCTGTAGGGTAAGCCTACACCTTGTTTGCCAGATCCAGCATTTGATGCATGCTAGAATTACCCATATAGTATCATAGTTATATATCATTCTCCATCTCAAGGGGATTCTGAAGAGTAAAGTTTCAGGACTTATTTTGGGAAAAAAAGGATATCTTCCATTTATTTTGTGCTTGAGTCCTGAATGTCTGTATAAAAGGACAGTCAAAATATACATGCATGGTTTCGGAAGTTGTTTGGCATGTACTTCTGGGACAATGTCTTTCAGTTATCCCTTTATGTTTAAGACTATTCTTAACTTTTGATTTGCTGTGGGAGCAGAGCCATGTTACATTCCACATAGTTAGAGGGAGGTGGGCACAGGTCAGCATTCGTCTGGCAAATTCTCTTTCTTGGGGTGGAGCCTGTGAAAATACAGGGAGTTCCTGATAATACTGAGTTTTAATAGTGTTTTAAAACTGTTTCTTGGAAATGCTAAGGATAAAGGTTTTACAAATGTTCCATTGTCAAAGTTAACTGAATGTTGTTCGAAAATATACTGGATGTCTAGAAAGTTGCTTTTGTTTGGGTGCTGAAGTTTTTGCTGGCCAATTTTCCACAAGGGGGTAGATCTGGTCATATGCCCAAACAGTCCAGAATGTATAATGTTGTGTGAGTATTGGTTTGATGTTACTACATAAAAAAATACTGTGAAAAAAGACCAAGGGGTTGATCATGCCTAGGCCTCCTTCAGATATGTTAACTATGTGATTCCCTCTTTATGGGGTTCAGTCTACTACCCCATATATGCACATAAAAAAGCAGCTGAATGGTCTCATTTCCAGAGTTTTGTGGGGAGGTTAAATATGACTAACATGTAATAATAATGGTACAAGGTATGTTTTAACCATGAAAACCCTTTTCTTTTGCATGTACACCATTTATGCCATAAGGCTACTTTATCTAGTGCTCTTTTGAGGAGATAATTCAAGTTAAAGAAGGCCAAGTCCCTGGTGCCAAAAAAGGGCCTACAATTTGTATCTTTTCTGTTTTACAGGGATCCCTATAAAAGTTTTGGTGTGTGACTTGAGGAGCCTACTGTAATGCACTGACATTTGACTAGTTTATGGCTGCTACAGTAGTTTTGGAAAGCGCTTGCAAAATGTGGTTGGCATAGGTTCCTGACTGTATATCTGCCAATAACAGGCAGATGTAATCCACGTAGACCAGTGTCTTGATTTCAGTGTCTTGACCGGACACAGATAACCTGGTGATATCTGATGATGCATTAAATTGTTGCATAAGAGGGTCTAAAGATATAATGTACAAGATAGGGCTGAGTGGACAGCCTTGATAGACCACTGTGAGGATAGGGCAGCGGCCTCCCATCCATCCATTGATGTAAGGTTATAATAGAGCATTTTTATAACATACAGTAAATAAATCCAGGAGACAAAGGCTACTAGGATTCCATAAGCTTCTAGACAGTGCCATAGGTATGTGTATGGTACTCTGTCAAATGCTTTTTTTGGTCCAGGCTCACTATGAAGCCTGATAGCTCTTCTTCCTCTCCTTTTTCTACAAGTTCTCGCAGGAGGGTTAAGGCATACAAGGTTTTTTTTTACCCGGTATTGAACATTCATGTGTAGGGTGGATAATGGTATCTAAGATGGATTGTAGACTCTGCATGTCTCTTTCAATCTGCAGCCACTACAACCTTTGCCAAGAAGGAAGCGGTCACTGAGATGGAGAGTTTCTGTTGTCTGCGAGAGAGGAATAGGAACCCTGCATTTCCTGCAGTCTTAAGCAGCGTCTGTGTGATGTGTTAAGTTGCTGGCCATTGGGGAGCTGTACCAACAGCTTGGAAGGGTAAGGGTTTGCAATTTAACATGTGCTCCCAAAGTGCCTTCAACAACAGGAAGTATTCTTGATGATGGAGTCATAATTAGGGGGTAACTGTTACCAAAAAGCAGCGAACCCATTTACATGATTTCCTTGGATCGCCATGCTTTTAATAAGACCTCCTGTATGAGATTGAGTAAGGAAATGCATGACCACAGATCCAGGTCTGGCAGCTGGGTCAGTCAGCTTAAGGCCAAGTGCTGTATGAACTTACTACTCTGCACTGACTTAGTGAAGTGTTTAATTTCAGTATGAAAATCAGTACAGGATTTAGTAAGAAAACCTAGTTTCTTGACCTTTTTGAGTGCCTTTCCTATCAGTTTGCTGGCCTTTCCTGGACTGCCATCCCACAGTGAAGTTGCACCTGAGACCAGCAAGGCCTCACACTCTGACTCTCAGTCCTGCAATCTATTGGCATTGGCCGGCTTAGCAGCAGATTATTCACTTCCAGGTTCCCCCATACCTCTCAACCTCCTGCCTCACAAATCAGGGACAAGGCTTAAAAAAATCAGGGACAAAGGCCCAAAATCAGGGACACATTTTTAAAATTGGAGATATCCACTCAGAAAGCTGGCAGAATAAGGGACTCAGTGTATAATACATTTTCTGAAGAATAAGAAGTCTGCAGCTTTATTGTTTGACATAATTTTATTCTTACAATCATCACTGTTTAGTCAGGGAAACACAGATTTTAGGAGGGACAGAGTAAAATTTTGAGGTGAAATGAGGGACACTTGAGAGGTATGGGTTCCCCATAGTTGAAAACTCAGCCTTCCAGCTCACTTTAAAGCTTAATTTAGTTGAAAAAGTACTGTATGAGAGGGAGGTTGTGCAAGGTCTGGGATGGAGCATATTTAGGCTGTGGGCACACACCAAATGACTTTACTGGAGGTCCGGTACTGTATCTGTTTCACATCAGTTACCTGCCTGTGCATGTAGGTGGAAAAGGTGTACAAGTGTTTGGGATTCAGTAAGCCCAGCAAACATGGCTGTTTATGTTCCATAAAACCCAACACTGACTTTGCAAAATACAATGCCCACAATAAAGAGGGCTCTCTCTTACTAAATGCATGCACAACAAACACTGGCATAACCAAATGAAATTGATAAGCAGAGTATCTGCAGCCTTGAACTTAGATTATACTTGGAGAAGTCCAAATAAAACAGTTCATGTTGACTCCCTTATGCAGCTGGGGTTTGCGGATATGAAAGGAACATGTGCCCACAGGTTGTCCTTCAAGCTGGAGGAATTCAGCTTTCCACTGGGCCAGAAAGTCTGTGAAATCAAATAAGTTCTCTACTCCCTGCAGCCCCCGGCCATCTTGCATGAAAGTTTTAGGACTGTGGGGACACATTAATGTCAGAAAGATGAATATACTCCCTAAGGTGTTATATCCCTATGCATGATGAATGTTTGCCTGCCCATAAAGTGGTTATGTGCCCTGCAAATACATATTGCAAAATTTATCTGGCCAACAGAGAGGACACCGTGGGGCATACTCTAAGCTTGTGAGACCTAAACAACCAGGTGGCCTGAGGTTACTTCATTTTACTATTTGCTGTTTTGTAGCCCAGGCAAGCAAGTACTTGAGATGGATGGCTGACCCATAAGAGAATAATACCTACATAGAAACATAGATGTTGACGGCAGATAAGGACCGCAAGACCATCCAGTCTGCCCATACCTAGGGTTACACCCCCCCAGTGGCTTACGATTGAGTAACAAATGTGCAAAGAAGCGGGCCTAAACTCTGCCCCCATCGTACATGCAACAGTTAAAAGACTACAACGGTCCCTTAGGGAAACAGTCATTGGAGTGACACTTACAGTGCATCACCAGCTCTGCAAACTGCTTAACACCATATCAACTGTAGTTAAAACCCACATGTTATGATTGCTTATCTTCTCTAAATTTATGTTGCTTGTTGTTTTGTCTGCGTCCTTTCTTAGTAGAACTGAAATGCATGCAAATGGCAAGGTTGTACCCAACCTTGTTTTGTTTCAAATCCTTGCTCAGCTCTTTTTGCATACTTCCTGTATATTAAGAACACCCCCAAACAGCGCAGACACTCATGATGGATTGTATCCTCTCCTCCTGCTGCATAGTGAGTAGCTAGACTGTGATGGGGGCATGCCCATGTCCAGGAAAGATGAAGTGGGAGTTCATCAAGCAATGTAAACAAACATGTGTTTGTGTAGTAACACCATTATGGTGGTCTGTTTTCCACTTTTTAAAAGGAAAAAAAAAATCAGCATCAAACTCTCAGCTATATCAACAGTCTCTACAGGATGTGAACAATTATAGCATGTTTTTTTTTAATGCAGGGACACTTTGAAGCCTAAGGACCCCACCAAATCCCCAAGACAACCAATATACAACAACCCTTATAAAAGGATAGCTCTCACCCTAAACATCCTTATGGCCTGAAGTGGAGCTACCCTCACTTGCACACTTGACACTGAGTGAGCAGCCCATTCTATTTCTGACCTGTAAGGCTGCACACCACCTAAGTGACCGCTCCACTTTCAAGTTCATGCAGGTGAAGTGTAAACACAGAATTTGCCAGCAGACAAGGACCATTTGGCCAACCTAGTCTGCCTAGTTATATTTTTTTTATCTTCTGTTTATCCAACGGCGACCCCCTTCTGACTGCCCCCCCAGCCCCATCACCCAGCTCCTCCAAGACTTACCTTAACCTTTGTACTCTGCCACAGGGCTTGCGGTTGTGCCTGGCCATTGTTTCGGAGCCTGTGGGGGGTCGGTCATTCATCCTGCTGCCTGGAGTGGTTTTTCCTCCATTTTCTCCCTGGGCCCAGAAGTGTGCACTGGGCAAGATTTCTGAGCTCTGCTTCCTCAGAGATGGCCCCAGCGCCCTGAACATGGGTTCCCTTTCCTGTGTGGTGACATGCATGTGCTGCCACACAGCCATTGCTGAGTGGCAGGCAAGTAGCCCACCACTCTAACCCCCCCTCCCCAAGGAAGGAGCACTGTCTTGGGGCGCTTGATCCTTTCTCACCCCACTGGTCCCTGAGCAACCCGGTTCTGTTCCCGACCCTGCGTTGCCAGTGTGGCAGGAGGTAAGGCGCCCAGTGCCTCAGCCCTCCACGCCACTGGGCCAGCTTTGTCTGCCTATTTTTCCCTGCCTGTAGTATCACCACAGATCCTAGTTGATCTGTGGCCTTTTCACCCCCACCCATTCTCTTTCCTCGAGATCCCTTATGCCTATCCCATGCATACTTTTTTTTTATATATACATTTTTACACTGCCGTTCGCCCTTGGCACGCCCCCTTCCATTCAGTCCCCCCAGCCCCATCACCTGGCGTCTCCGGGACCTACCTTCCCACTGAAGTCCCTGTTTCTGGACTGAGGCGAGGTGTCTGGTCACTGGTGTGGGGCTGGCGAGGGACTGGACTTCGTCCTGCAGCCAAAGGTGGGGGGGTCCTCTTTGCTTTGTAGGTTTCTTCTAGGGCCTTGACTGTGCAGTGCATGTGACAGGCGCACTGTACCTCCGTGGAGACGTCCTAACATGTCTGTCCATGGCCCTACTTCCTGACTTGCCCAGACCTGTTCTGCCACCCAGACATCTCCAGGTGGCAGAGTTGCAGTGGGTCACAGTGCCCCCCCAAGAGAGGAGAGCTGTCCTTGGGATGCTCAATCCACCCTCCCCAGCCAACCCCCGGGTGACCCAAATTTGTTCCTGAATGTGGGTCACCAGTATGGCAGGAGGTGAGGCGGCAGCACTACAACCCTCCACGCCACTGGGCTAGCTGTCCCATGCATTCTTGAGCCCCATCACTGTTTTCGCTCCCACCACCTCTACTGGAAGACTGTTTCAGAATCCACCACTCTTTCTGTGAAGAAGTACTTTCTCACATCTCCTGAATCTACCCCTTCCAGCTTCTTATTGTGCTCCCTTGTCTTTGAGCACCTTTTTTCTGAAAAATACTTCTGTCCTATACCTTATTTACCCCTGTGAAGTATTTAAAGGTCTCTATCATGTCCCCCCTTTCTCTGCTGTCTTCTAGGGTGTACATGTTTAGGTCCTTAAGTCTCTCCTTGTAAGGCTTCTGATGCAGACCCTGCACCATTTTAGTTGCACTCCTGTCAACCGCCTCCACTCTGCCTATGTCCTTCTAAAGATGTGGTGTCCAAAACTGGGCACAGTACTCTAGAAGGGATCTTATTAGTGATTTATACAGAGGCAATACCATCTCCCTCTTTCTGCTTGCAATACCCCTCCCTGTGCACCCCAGTATCCCACTAGCCCTCCCAACTGCCTTGTCACATTGCCCGGCCACCTTTAGGTCTTCTCTGTTTCTGCTGATGATACCCCTCTCTATGCACCTCAGTATCTCATGCAGTTGCAGAACACCTGGGCCTGCCCCTATAGTAGGATAACCATACTGTAGTGTTGGACGTGATGGCTAGGACAGGCATACTCCCTCATCCAGTTGCCTCTCTATAGCATATAGATTAGGAATGGGTGTAGTCACATGTATGTTTCTGCACAAAGAATGATAAACACAGACTCAGGCAATTTAATATTTTAAACAGCATTTATTATACTCCTGTCAAACTGTGTAAAATAGGTAGAGACTACTCTGACATATGTATCAGATGCCAGAAAGAAAAGGCTCTCTATTATACATCTTCTTGAATGTGAACTATCCCACAGTGTCTGGCAAACAGTTAAAGTAAGGGCAGGTCCTTTGCTAGATCCTGAAGATCTTACTTTGAGAGGGTTCCCGCAGTAGGTCTTCACAAGTAGGACTGCGCCCTGGTGCTCAGGACTGCACGGCAAACTTGTGGCTAGCAATCTTCAGCGGGCGACTGCCTCCCGCATCAGGTGACAGGACGCCAGCGTGACTATAAACAGGCGGCCCCGCCTCTCTCAGTTCTTTCCTGCTGTTGACCTGAATCGCCGGACCTTGTGGTGAAACAGCTTCAGTCGCCTACCATTTTTTCAATAGTTAGGCAATACAGGTGTGATACTGGGATGTTCAACATGGCTTATCCTTGACAGCAGTCCATGTTCCAGGTGTTCACAGCATTCTGGCGGACAGTCTCAGCCCGGTCGGTCGCCTGGGCTCATGAGTGGGAACTAAAACTGGAAGTAGTGGAAGATCTCTGCCTTCAGTGGGTTGGCCAGAAATGGACCTCTTGCCTCCCCATCCAGCATAAAACTACCAGCTTTCACGCTCGTTCGGGCGTGGTGTTTTTGGCCAGGCCATTTGTCTCTGTCTTGGATAGGAGATTGCATGCTTTCCTCCTTTCCTATTCTGCAGAAGGTTCTTCTGAGTTACAGGCAGAGGGGCACACGTGATCCCTCATTGCCCCCCATGGCCTCAGCAGATATGGTTCCTCCTGCTGCAACAGCTAGTGATGGGACCCCAGTACGTTACCTTTCTCTCACAACCTTCTGTCCCATGAGCAGGGCACCCTCTACATCCAAGCCTCAAAACACTCCACCTTCATCGTGGCACCTTTGGACATAGTGGTTTCTCACTGTTGTCTCCTTCAGAGTCGCTGAGGTCTTTGTGGAGGCCAGGAAACCACTAGATCCACATATGCCATGATGTGGAAAGATTATCGATCTGGGCCACAGCCAAAGGCCTAGACCCATTTTCTTGCCCAGCTTCCCAGGTTCTAGAGTACCTCTTGCACCTGTCAGAGTTGGGCCTCAGTTATTCCTCTCTTAAGGTCCATCTCTCTGCAGTTTCGTTGTACCACCTCCCGGTGGACTGCAAAACTCTAGCTCAGCTAGAGGTTTCCAGAACCTTTCTGAAGGGGATCCTTCACCTCAAACCTCCAGTCTGGAATCCTGTTCCCCCCCTGGGATCTTAATTTTATTTTAGAAAAACTTACTTTGCCCCCTTTTGAGCTGGCAGCAAGTAGTGATATGTGTTTCCTTTCATGGAAAATGCTCTTTTTAGTTGCGATCACTTCGGCTCGAAGTGTTTCGGAGCTTCAGGCTCTAGTTTGTAAAGAGCCTTATTTAATTTTCACAGAGACGGGTGGCTCTGCGGATTAATCCTTCCTTTCTTTCAAGGTAATTTGAATTCTCCTAAATCAGAATGTTGAACTGCTGGTGATTTACCCAGACCACTCCAATAGAAGGAGCATCTCCTGCACACCCTCGATGTGCACAGGAATTTGAGATATTACATCTCAAGGACTAAAGAGGTTGGCAAGTTGGATCAAGTCTTCATAGCCTTAGCTGCCAAGTGCAGGGCAAGGCTGTTTCTAAACAGACTCTGTCTAGGTGACTGGCAAATTGTATTCATTACATTTGCAAGTATGGAAGGCCCATCCAAGGGACAGTCAGGGAGCCACTCAACTAGAGGAGTGGCCACTTCTTCTGCCTTTTTAGAAACATGTCCACTGCGGACATCTGCGCAGTGGCTACTGGTCCTCTGTCCACACCTTCATGAAACACCACGGTCTGGACATTGCTTCTAGGGCCAGGGGCTGGCTTTGGTCTAGCAATCCTGCAAGGACTTCTGTCATGAGCAGATTGCCATTGGCAGACATTTTCCTTCTCCTAGAACCTAGTCTCTCACTCTTTCTATTTAGTTGACTGTTTGGTATTCAGTCCTACTTGTGAAGATCTACTGCAGGAACCCTCTCAAGTAAGATATACAGTTACAGCTGGCCGGTGGTGCTGAGGGTTGAGGCGCTGGGCGCCACACCTCGCTCGCCCGCCAGACGGGTTCGAGGCAGGCCTGGGTCGTCGAGGTTAGCAGGGAGGAGAAGGATCGAGCATCTGTAAGACTGCTCTCCTTCTCCGGGGAGGGGGGGTGTGTGTTGCCTTGGTGGCCTGGCAGCTCCTAGCGGTGGCTGGGGGCTTGGCAGGCCATGGGCAGAATTAGAGGGACGTACTGAGGCGGACGCTGGGATGGGGCGCGTACAGTAGCATGCACGCTCTGATCCCTTGGTGTCATTGCACGCCTCGAACGTATGGGGAGAAAATGTGAAAAAAACCTTGCGGGCTACATGAGGGCTGGACAGGCAGCACTGTCGGCTTCTGGTCCCTGGATGCTTCTCCTTGCCGAAACCCCCCCGGATCCCGTGGCGGTGGTCGCGTACCCACCATGGCTGATTGCTGTGTAGGTGGAGGTAAGGGGTAGAGCTTGGGGATTGAGGGGCAGAGCAGGGGCTGAAAGTCGGGCCGGACTGGGGGGGACCATAGGTAACACCCCCCAGCCGCAGAGGAGGAGTTAAAAAAGTATAAAAAAAAAAAAAGATATAACAGTTACATAAGAACTCACCATAACAGTAGATCTTTGAGAGAGGTTCCTGCAGTAGGCCTAGATTTCCAGCCCATCTTCCCCCAGCTCCTGTGTTTTTCCTCTTTATTCCCTTCCCAAGACTTTGTTTGATCCAGGGCTCAGGGTATCGGGAGTTTTCACTCCTCTCTCCTGCTTCCTCTCTTTAGAGTCTCCGGTGGGAGAACTGGAGGGTGGGTGGGGACCATCCCTGTTTATAGTCATGTTGACGTCCCGTCACCTGACGCCGGGGGCGGTCCCCTGCTGAAGATTGCTAGCTACAAGTTTGCTGTGCAGTCCTGATGCCATTGCGTGCAGTCCTACTTGTGAAGACCTACTGCAGGAACCGCTCTCTCTCGAAGATCTACTGTTTCAGTAAGTTCTTACGTAATTGTTATATCTTTTCACACACAAGCTCTGTATACTTGGTGACTGTAGTGGCGTACCTATGAAAGAAAGAAGGTTTCATATAGCATGATTGCAGCATGAGCCGAAAAAAAAATCTCGCTGCCCTCCTATAGCCTGTTCAGGGCCAATAGACCCACGGGGAGTCATCTACATGAAAGACACATTAAACGTCACCGCTATTAAACACACTGTCCAAGCACAAAGAATTTGAGTACGTGGTCATTAAAATTCATATTTCACCTGCTGAAGCTATTAACATCATAGGCTGCTACAAACCCCCGTCAGGAGGCCTTGAGATAATCTTTACCCTAAAAAGCCTTGTCGTCCCCCTCAATATTGAGGTCATCATCCTTGGTGACTTCAGTCTCGATTGGGCCTGACCCAAAGCATGCCACCTAAAAGAACTATGCGATGAGCTTGGACGGTCTCAACTCATCATGGAGTCATTTTGCCTAAATGCAGACAACCCTGCAAACAGCTGTATCCTGGACCTAATCATCACAGACTGATCACACAAAATCCAGCATTCAGCCATATTCCATAATGATCTGAGTGATCACAGCATTGTTGTGTGCACCCGAAACCATGATAAGCACCTCTCTTCCGTCAAATTTGTCACCAAACGTAGCTTCTAGAAATTCAACACTGATGATTACATTTCGGACCTCAAATGTGTGGACTGGCAAGATCTCTTTCTCGCCAAATCAGTGGATGATACGATCACTTTCCCAACGATACCTTAATACAACTTGCCAGTAAACATGCTCCGTTCATCAGATCTAGGGTTCACAAGCACTTCCACCCGTGGTTCATGGCAGACCTAAAAGCCGCGCTAACTAACCGCAACATGCTGTGGGCCCGTGCAAGGCACACAGAGAGCACAGCCGACTGGCAGGCCTTCAGAACTGCCAGGAACTCATGTCTCAAACTAACTCGCACTGCCAAATCTAACTTCTACATGGAATCCCTCAAAAATGCCAAAGGCAACCCTGCCAAGATCTGGCAAACAATCAAGTCAGTTGAAGGACATGAAGCAGCCCCATCCATCCCCCATTAAGACAGTCATCAACAGTGTCGAACACGATGAGCGTGACCTCATACTAGAACAATGGAACTCTCATTTTGCCACTGCTGGACTTGTGTTTGACTCCTCCCACTATGCGGGGATTCCAAGGCCCCCCACCCCACCCCATCACCCATGAGTCCTTGCCTCATCATCCCCTTCAACTCCACCCTGTGACCTACAAACAAGTAGAGGACCAGCTTAGGAAAATCAGTATCAAAAAAGGGAGGGGCTGATGGCATCTTCCTCAGGTTAGGTTAGGATACTACTACCTAGCTGCTCCTATCGACCTCGGATAAGAGAATGCCTTACCATTGCGAGTTTTAAATCTGAGCTCAAGACTTATTTGTTTTATAAGGCTTTTTCTGAAGGTTTTTAAAATTGTAATTTTATGTTTGTTTGATTATTTATCTGGTTTATTTTATTATACAGCACCTTGGTATTTGAAAGGCACTTAAAAAATAAAGTTTACTTACTACTTACATCTTCAACATATCCATCTCCACAACCACAGTGCCAACCTGCTGGAAATCTGCACACATCTTGCCCCTATTCAAATCAGGGGACCCCCGTGACCTAAACAACTATAGACCCATCTCCGTCCTCCCTTTCCTGTCTACAGTTCTGGAAAAACTCATCCATCTCCAGCTTAAGGACCACATAGAAAAATATTCACTTCTCAACCCAGCTCAGTCTGGGTTCAGGCAAAACCATAGCACCACTTCTGCCCTAGCAAAAGTCACTAATGATTGGCTCACTGAGCACGACTCCAAGCAAGTCGCAGATGCCATATTCCTTGACCTCAGTAAGGTGTTCAATACCGTTGACCACAACCTCATCATTAGTGGTCTCAGTAAAATAGGAGCCTCACTTCATTGGTTCTCCATTTACCTCACAGATAGATCTCAGATAATCAATGCAGGTGGTCAGGTTCCGATTCCTTCCTGTCTTACGAGGTGTTCTGCAAGGCTCCATTTTAGGCCCCATATTATTCTCCATCTACATCAATTCCCTGGACTCCAGCATAGTCATTTCTAAAATAAACCTATTCATGGACAGTACCATTTTGTATACTTCCAAGTCATCACTAGCTGTGGTACGTGACATGCTAAAAGATGATTTCATTTGGCTAGAGCACAACCTCATTAGCTACAGTCTTTTACTTAACACGAAAAAACCAAAAGTACTGTACTTCATCCCCACCAGCAACAGACCCTCCTCTCATTGCAACGCAGCTCCAGCACCAATTGTGACTATTCTAGGCGAACCACTAGATGTGGTTGATAAATTTAAATATTTGGGTATATGGCTAGACAGTAAGCTATCTTTCAGTGTACACATCGACTGTCTCACAAGCAAGTTGAAAGCGAGGCTATGCTTTTTCTTTAGGAACAGAGCCCTCTTTTCCCCTTGATACCAGACGCACTAGTACAGGCCACATTCCTTCCCCTCCTAGACTACGGTGACATAATTTACAACTGCGCTGCTGCTTCCAACCTCCGCAAGCTTGACACAGTGTTTCATCGGGCACTGAGGTTCATTACTAAATCACCTTTCCGGACGCACCACTGTGACCTATATAGAGAAGTTGGCTGGCAACCACTCACCACCAGGCGATTGCTACATTTAGGTACCTGGACCCTAAAAAGCCTGCTAAACAAGCTACCAGCCTATATCTCCTCTCGTCAACATCTCACACTGCCCCTATTCCCTCAGAAAATCCGACTTCATCCTCCTTGATGTACCCTGAATGAGTACTACCCTTGGCATGGATGCCATTAGTTACACTGGCCGATCAGCATGGAGTGACCTACAGAAGACTCTGAGACTCTCCAGCATTGTCTCAATAAATATCTTCAAATCTCTGATGCACAGACTCTTTCCAGCAGTCTGTTACTGTCCTAAGAAATAGGACCCTCAGTCAGCAACATTTCCAATAAGAGTAATATCTGTCACCCCCTACCCTCCCTGCTTCCCCTAGGCCCCAACCCTCCTTCCTACCTTTCCTCAGCTCAGGCCTTCCCTCCTGTCCCTACACAACAGGCCACCCATTTCCCTATTCCTTCTTATCCCCCATCCCTGCACAGCTCTTCACCCCAAGAAGAATTTACCTCTGCTCCCTCACACTTATCCACTGAATGCAAGCCTCAAGCACTGCTCTGTTTACATCCCTGTACACATGCTAACGTTACTATATGCCACCGACAGGATTACAGTTTTGTATAGTTTCTGTAATTCGTCCTTCGCACTTTATTTATTGTATGTAAGCCCTCGGGCACTGCATAGTTGACATCTCTTGTGCATCTCCCTGTTGGTATACCCTATTATGTCAGTGCTGTCCTTTGCTTCCAGTGTGTTTAACATTTTTGTTTTTTGTCCCTTTTATGTACCGGGACCACCTTGCAAATGAGCCTGCTCAATGGCGTATTCAAACCCCAGGAAATCTTACTGCATTCTGACATATGCAGTATTGTCCTTCCATTGTACTGCCCTGGAGGTGAAATGGTTAATAGAACCTATGCTAATGATAGAATGCTAGGCTCATGCATGGTTTTCAAACCACTGTCCCTGGTAAACATTCTACAACTGTCAGATTCTTTACTCCACTTGCCTAGTACAGATGTCTTGGAGAGCCCTCCTTCATCTTTCTTGAAGAATTTTATTTTCTGCTTTTTTTGAAGTAAATTTTATTTCTATTTGTTTTTAAAGTACTGTCCTTGAGTTTACAGGTAAATTGGTCTAGATTTAGTGTTATTCCGGTACGTTTTTCAGTTTCTTTTTGGTTCATTTAACTTGGAGGGAACAAAACTTTTATTTACATTTTAAAAAGTACATTTCTCTAT
The DNA here is from genome assembly GCA_016271365.2 of Neoceratodus forsteri. Taxonomy (NCBI): domain Eukaryota; kingdom Metazoa; phylum Chordata; order Ceratodontiformes; family Ceratodontidae; genus Neoceratodus; species Neoceratodus forsteri. Next base: position 324,349,838 of record CM057454.1, on the reverse strand, counting down.
TTTATTCTTTCCCTGGGCCGGTTGCTCAATTTGGTTATTTTTGAGGGAGACCGGGATAACTCCCAGCTCTCTCAGTGGTTGCTGAACCGACTGCAAAGTGAAAATAAATAAATAATAATAAAGGTTTAAGCCTTGTTCATTTGTGTGGGTTTCTGATTCTCAGGGACCACTTTCTTTGGGGGGTTTAATGTTTTTGTCACTAACCCAAGAAAAGAACCAGCCCAATGGGTTTTCAGCTTTGTACGGGGGGGCTGTTTGAAAACGGATCCTCATTTTATTTGTGTTTTTTGCCTAGGATTTGACCACCTGAAGGCAGAATATGAAATCTGTAAAAGCAAAAATGTTTTTCCTCATTCGACGCTTAATAGGCATTTGAACCGACTGAGAGAAAAATGTTCACGATGGCTGCTGACTCAGCTGCGGACAAAACTTCCTCCTCTCATAAGGAGAGTCTAACTAGTGTGGTGGTTCCTCGATTAAGAAAAGAAACGCAGACACTGCTGCTGAACCATCCAGTTCTGCTAAGAAAAGAGGAAGGAAAAACACTCTGTTCAGGAATCGCAACCCACAAAACCATCGGTTCCAACCGCAGATGAAATAGCAAATGCTATAAAAATTATACAGGTGCTGCAAACCTGTACCGTGGTTCCAGTTCAGCGGCCCAGTTCGCAAACCTCGGTTCCTTCTCTGTTTCCGGTTCTCTTGAACGGTTTGCTGAGGTGTACATGGAAGCACTGGACCTCTCCATCCAGGAATCCACAGAAGAGGAAGAGGAGCCAGACTGTATGGAAATGATGGATGTGCCAGTAACAAAAAGACGGTTGCTGCCCATCCACAAGTCTCTGAATAGACAGGCTTCCAGAATTTTATGAATCCCTGCTTCCATTCCCCCAGTGGACAAGAGGATGGACAGGAAATATTGGGGGGAGGAGGGGTGCTAAATCTGGAGCAGAGCACCCCAGCCTTAAAGAGGTGGTGCAAGCTGTGGCTTGTGATAAGGCAGAGATTCCCTGGAATCACACCCACCAGATGAAGACTCAAAAATAAAAGCCTCTGGGACGTAGTTTCAGAGATTGCTACAGTATGCCTTGGGGCAAAAAGGACATAGAGGCCTCTAAATGGCAGTGGATGCCAATGATATTGCAGTCAGGCAAGTAGCAACCTCAGTGTCTCTGAGGAGATTGGCCTGGCTGAGGGCAACTAATTTGTCCCGGGACACCCAGACAAAGGGACTGGACTTCCTTATGAGCCCACAACCCCTTTTAGTGAACAAACAGAGGCTTACATGAAAAAGATGTGCGAGTACAAGGTGCTCATAAGAGTGCTGCTGCAAAGGAGAAGGCAGCAACACCTCAGAAGTACCAAAGCAAAGAGAGCAGGGGTAGAACCCATTACAGACCCTTTTTCCAGGCCCAGACATTGCTTACCTATCAACCTTAGAGAGGGTACTTCAGAGGCAGAGGCAAAAGGGGCAGCAACAGTGCTGGCCCCAGCCCTCAGCCAAGTGCACAGACTAAGCAGACTCTCTGGGGAGTCTGCCAGGGCCGCCTCCCCACTTCCAGTAGGGGGCAGACTTGTCCACTACCTCAAGGCCTGGATATCCATCACTACAGAAACGGATGGTTCTTGAAGGTAGTGTGCTGGAGGTTTGCCCTGGGTTCAGGATCATGCCCAAACTGAGGGCAAGGTTTTAGACCTGCTAGTGTATCAGAAATAACTCTGTTGGAAGAGGAAGTAGCAAAACTAATTCAAGACAAAGCAGTAGAGCATGTCCCTTGGCCCACAAGGTAAGGGATCTCTGCTCAGGATACTTCCCGCTCTAAAAAGGGGCGACCCATATGGGATCTCAGACATTTACAGTGGTCACTCTGGCTACCATCCTCCCTACACTAAGGAAGGGGACTGGGCTAGCATCTCTGGACTTAAAGGATGCTTACTTCAACATCCCTATCAGCCAATCACACAGAAAGTACCTCAGGATCAGATTGCCATCAGACCACTAACAGTTCAGAGCCATGCCTTTCGGCCTTACCTCTGCTCCAAGGGTGTTTACCAAGTGCCTAGCAGTGGTAGTAGCATACCTAGGGAGACAAGGGTTACAGTCTTCCCATACCTGGGTAATTGGTTGGTGGTAGGCCAGTCTCCTTAGTGGGTTGAGATGCACAATCACCATCCAGGATACCCTGTGTACGCTGGGCCTCCTGGTAAATCAGAAAAAGGTGGTAGTAATGGCAGTTCAGCACCTGGAGTTCATAGGGGCGGAACTGGACACTCTGAGAGGAAGAGCCTTCCTCCCACAGAGAAGGGTAGACAGCTTGGTGCAGCTGGCAGGCTCATTCCAGCTGCATACCCCCAGACCAGTGAGGCATTTTTCTGTAGCTGTTAGGACACATGGCTGCGGCTACAGCAACAGTATCAGGGTCAAGATTCCAGATGAGAGACATTCAGCTTCACCTCAGGTCTCACTGGTCCCAGAATAGAGATTCCTGTCAAAGATGGTTCCAGTCACAGGAACCCTGCTGCAAGCCCTGCAATGATGGCAGGAGAAGACAACTTATGGGAAGGTGCTTTTCCTCCAGCTGCCACCAGCAGCAGTCTTAACAACAGATGCCTCCCTCCTAGGGTGTGGTGCACACCTAGGAGAACACACTGCACATGGTATCTGGCTCCAGCAGGAGTCTGCTGCACATAAAGCCTGCTGTAGCTCAGGGCAGTTATCTGGGCATTCAGTCCTTCACTCCAGTGCTTCAAGGCATGGTGGTTCAGGTCAGGACAGACAATACAACCACGATATACTACATAAACAAGCAAGGGGCACAAAGTCATCTCCACAATGCACAGAGGCCATGAAAGTGTGGAGTGTAGCTTACTCTGTGGCACTCTCCTCTCAGTAGTCCACCTCCCAGGGAAGGACAGCGTCCCTGGCAGATGCTCTCAGCAGGATCAACCAAAACCACCATGAGTGGTCCCAAAACAGACAGGTCCTGAAAGTGGTGTTCAGAAGGTGCCCCCCCCCCCCAAGAGGTGGACCTCTTTGCAACCCCAGACAATCACCAGCTACCACAGTTCTGTTGCAGGCCTCCTGCAATGGGCACAGTCCCTCTGGATGCTCTGCTGTTGGATTGGACAAGGAAGTTCCTATATGCCGTTCCTCCACTTCCCGTTTCTCAGATTTATTTAGTTAGCTTTTGTTGACCAGGTAGGTACACTAGACAATCTGTATGACAATTTTCAGGTACGACCCAGGAGAGTATGATGAAAATACAGGTTCAAACAAGGTACATAACAACAAGAGGGGCAATGTAAGTAAGTAAGTAAAGTTTATTTAAAAAACACTTTTCCAATGATCAAAGCGCTTTACAAACAATAAACAACAATACAGTATTAATAATATAAAATCATAAGCCATAAGCAAACATAGATAGTATACAGTGAGCAGTAATAGGGAAAATATACATATACATACAGAATAAATAGACTAACACATTCAATGGTAATTACATTGCATGAGTGACCCTCTGAACAAGCTCAGGGTTCAACCAGCGACAATGATCCTCATTGCTCCAGACTGAGCCAGACAACCATGGTATTCTCTGCTTCCGACCCTGTCAATTTCCAGGCCAATCTCTCTACCCAGGAGGCACAACAGATGGGCCTCCTCACAGGGCAGGGTCCTTTACCCCAGTCTCTCGTCTCTCAGGCTCAGGGTTTAGATCCTGGGGACTTAGAGTATACACTTGCACCTTTCTGGAGGGGTGGTGGAGGTTCTTAGGGTTTCTAGAAAACCCTCTATCAGGAGGACTTGCACTTCCAAATGGAAGAGATTGTCCATTTGGTGCCAGAAAAAAGAAGTAGACTGCTGCCAGGCTGGCTTGTCAGTTGTCCTAGAGTATATGGCACACCTTCATTCTCTCGGCCTTAGGCTTTCCACCCTCAGAGTACACTTAGCAACTGTCTCTACTTTCCTCTCAGCTAGTAAGGGGTCATCTCTGTCAGCTGATCAAGTGTTTAGGAAGTTCTTAGTGTCTTATGCATTTGTATCCCCCTCATAGAGAACACACCTCGGCACTGGTACCTCAGTATATGCATTGGCCAGCTAATGCAATCACCGTTTGAGCCCATGTCTTCAGTAGAGCTCAAGTAGCTACATGGAAAATAGTGTTCCTGGTAGCCATCACCTCAGTCAAGAGGATCAGTGAGCTCAGTCCTTGTCCACTGAGCCAGATTACATATCAGTCAATAGGGACAATATAGTCCTCAGGACTAACAGAAAATTTCCACTCAAGGTGGTGTTGGACTTCCCTGAATCAATCCATTACTTTGCCAGTCTTTTTCACTGACCACTCTAGTTCAGGGGACGTAGACTGCACAGCCTAGAGGCCAAGAGAGCTAAAAGCTACTACTTGGATCACACAATGGGCCACAGATAGGATAGCACTCAGGTCTTCCTGACCTAAGGAGAAGTGGGAAAGGGCAACCCCGCCTCAAAGAGGTCCATTGCCCGCTAGATTGTTGCTTGTATTCAGTTTTGCTACAGCAAAGTAGGTAAAGAACCCGGCAGGCCTTAGGGCTCTCTATAAAGGGGTACAGCTGCCTCGATGGCATGCAAGATATTCCTTTGTTGGAAATTTGTAAAGCAGCTACCTGGAAGCGGTCTGCACCTTTCAAACACTACAGCCTGGATACCCAGGCCTGAAATGATCGAGGTTTGGTACAGCAGTACTGCAGAGCCTGTTTCCTAAATAGGTTCTCTACCCTCCTGCAAAGGTATTGCTTGGGTAGTCTGCATATGTCAGAATACAGTAAGATTTCCTGAGGTTTGAAGAAAACATTACATCTTACTTCAAGAGGGCTCTTGCAGTAGGTAATTACATATAGGACTGACGCCGGTAGGCGTCAGGACCTCACGGAAAAATTTCTAGCTAGTAGTCTCTGGCGGGGGACCGCCCCCACGTCAGGTGACCGACGTCAGTATAAAGGCGGTCCACCACGCCCGCTTCAGTTCTTTTTCGCCGTAGTAGCTCATGTCAGCCGTGGAAAGTTCAACGTCAGCCTCAGTCGTTGGTAGTTTTTACCGTAGCTATTTTCAATTTTTCAATTTTTGTCAGGTATTTGTCAGTGTATGTCATCCTCTACACCCTCTGAGCACAAAAACAAGTGCGACTCGTGCAGCGCCTAACTCCCACACAAGGATGGCCATTCCAGTGCCTCTTCTGCCTAGGGCCCAGATCGTCAGGTGGAGAAGTGCCAGCACTGCCTTAAATTCAACGTGGCCACTCGCAGACGGTGGCAGCAGTCCCTGGATGTCCATATTCTAAAGAAGAAAATGTCCTCCATGAAAAAGGAGTTAAAAAAGCTCCGGCAGGCATCCACGTTCCCTGAAGGCCATCGCAAGAAAAAAGACAAGGAGAAGCACCGGGACAAGGGCTCCTCATCCACCGCGTCTTTTTCGGGAGTCGCCGTGCTTCAGGTAACGTCCCCCGCCAGGGGATGGATCTGCGATGGCCGCCTTGGAGGTTTCCAAGATGGCGTTGGCCCACCCATCTGGATCACGCTTGGGCCCTTCGGACACCTCTGGGCTATTGGAGGGCTCTGCTACCGGTAAAGTCTCCACTGTGCAGCCTACTGGTTCGAGCGGCTCCGGTAAGCCGGACGTAGGCTCCTCCGACGCCCGCTTGGAGATGGTTGATAAGTCACCCGACCCCTCAGGGTGGCGCACGGCCCCTCTTCCACCCAACCAGGCCGCCCTTCCTTCGCGACCTGCTTCGGGCAATGGGTCCACTAAGTTGGACGTCTGCTCCTCTGGCGTCCGCCCGGACCCCGCTGATAAGTCAGACGTCGTCTTGCCCGACATCCGCACGGCAACTGAGCCAATGCCGGACCCTCCCACATCCGCCATTCCTGGCTCCCGGCAGCCTTCACTGCCCTCTGGGGACCCTGGGTCTCCTCAGCCTGACCCCGGGGATTTATCCTCTCCATCCCCGGGCGATGCCGAGGTTCCTGCTGCGCCCCCATCAGACTGTTTGCCCGCTGGGCCGATCGACCTGAACGTCGGCTCCCCAGATGCCCGGCTTCCGCGCGGCCCTGCAGCGGTCTCGCCGACCCGTGCAACATCCTGCTCCGGATGCCGGTCAATGCGGGCCCTCCGTAGCGAGCCTTCTGCTCCAGACCCGCCCGTGGCCCTCCATCTGGACCGTCTGCTCCGGCAGACCCCTCGGTTCCGGGTATCCAACCCCATCATATCAGACACCGTAGCCATCCAGACCGCCCCAGTACCCGGCGCTAACCTATCTGGCGCCACGGTACCGGTGCCTCATTACCCGGCGCGCTTCCGCATCCGCTGGGTTATGGATGGTGCCTTCGGGTATAATCCATACCCGTATCCCCCTCTTCCTCCACCTCCACCGCCCCCTCAGCGGCCGGTGGACTTGAAAGAGACTCTGGCCTCCTGGTGGGCTGAGGCCAAGGCTCAGCTCACCAGAGAGGTGGAGAGTCATCTCCCAATGACGGTGCCGGTTCCAGTTCCCGTACGTCTGTGACGACAGACTCCCTTCCCACCTCCGGACACTAGGGCCGAACCCTCTGGTTCCAGGGTGGGGCAGGACATGCTTACCCGAGGGCTTCCCAAGGGGTCCGTTTCTCCCCCACACTGGGAGAGGGAGTCTTCCTCATCATCATATTCTTCCTCCTCAGACACCTCGGACGAATCCGACGGTTGTTCCAAGCCAGACGATGAGCCACGCTCTCCGTCCAAGCCCAGGCCAAGGACTCCTCGAAGTCCCCTCTGGAGGATCCTTCTTTTACGAGTTGCTGCGCAAAATCCAGGAGGTTCATAAGTGGCATTCCTTGGGCGGATCCCAGCATAAGAAACTCGCTGAGCATCTGGATCTGCCCGTGACAGCTCCCACCTTGGTGCCACCCTGGATTGAGCCTCCATTGGAAGCGGCCGTCGGCTTTAGCCCCACTTCCTCAGAAGTCGAACAGGCTATATCAGGCTTCCGAGGGTGTTGACTTTTAGATTCTCACCCTCAAGCTGATTCGGTCTTGATTAGCGACACTTATGGCGGACAGCCAACCCAAAACATCTGAGCTCATCTCCACCTCACAAAGAATCACATCTTCTGGACCAGTACAGGAAGAAGATCTGTGCTTCTTCCACTCTGGGTATTAGGGCCCTAAATTATGTCAGTCACATGGGGGATTACCAGAAGGCGATTCTTAGTGAAGTGGAATCCAAAGTGGACTCCCTTATGGACTCTCAAGTCAAACAGAAAGTGGTTGACCTCCTCTGCTCTCCACGTTTGGCCAGTTGGCACATGCTTCGTGCTACTTATAATGCAGTGGACACTGCTGGTAGGAGCTCCACTTTCGCCGTAGGCTTACGGTGTCATGCCTGGCTCCGTGTGTCTGGGTTGGTCCCGGAAGTGCAGTCCGCTATTCAGGAAGCGCCCTCCTGGGGTTCGGTGCTGTTCGGTAGTGATGTCAAGGACATTATCACCGATCTGCAGGAGAAGGGGACTGCACTGAAGTCTGTGGACTCCATGTATCATCCCCATCAAACGCAGCACCGTCCATTTCGCAGATGGAATCGGCAAAAGGCAAAACCCCAGGGAAAGTGGGCCGCTAAACACCGGGTCCTTCCAGCTGCCAAGCCCCCTCCACCCAAAAAAGCAGTGGGTGCTTCAGCTGCGACGCTGCCCCACACCACCTGACTCCTTTACTCTCCCACAGCCTGTGGGCCTTCCGGAGGAACCGGTAGGAGGGAGGTTTTCCCTCCACCTCCCGGGTTGGGAGAGGATAACTTCAGATTTCTGGGTGCTCCAGCTGATCGCAGAAAGACACTCAATAGAGTTTCTCCAGAAACCACCTCGTCACCCTCCCCCAAGGTCATCGTACTCTTGGGAACACCTTCTTCTGGTTCAGAAAGAGATTTCAGCACTTTTGCTGAAGGAGGCGATAGAGCCCTTCCCCCTTTCTCTTCAGGGAACGGGTTACTATTCCCACTTCTTCCTGGTCCTGAAGAAGACAGGAGATGTAAGGCCGATTCTCAACCTCAGTTCCCTGAACTTATTCGTGGAGTCAGAGGTTCAGGATGCTCTCCCTGAGGGCCCCCTGCCCCTCCTTGGTCGGGACAGTGGCTGTGCACTCTGGATATGCAGGATTCTTACCTGCACATCCCTATCTGCCCTTCTCACCGCAGATACCTCCATTTTGCTTTCCAGGGGGACCACTACCCATTCAAGGCCCTCTCATTTGGTCTCTCCTCGGCACCTCGGGTGTTCCACCCAAATGCCTTTTGGTGTTAGCGGACTAACTCGATACCCCGGGGGTGCAGGTTTTCCTGTACCTGGACGATTGGCTCCTGGCAGCCCCATCCAGGGAGGATCTCCTCCGCTTCCTTTCCCTTACCCGCGGGGTGTTTTTCTCCCTGGGCATCAGCATCAACCACTCCAAGTCCCACTTGATCTCGTCCCAGAGGCTCCAGTTTATCGGAGTGATCCTGGGCACGACCTCTGGTAGGGCCTTTCTGCCACCGGACAGGGCAGCCACTCTCCAGGCTCAGGTCAGCCTGTTGTCCGGCCGCAGACGGGTCAGTGCCAGGTCGGTCCTTCACCTCCTCGGGCTCATGGTGGCTGCAATCCCAACAGTCCCTCATGCTCGGCTCCACATGAGGATTTCTCAGTGGATGCTTCAGTCTCAGTGGGATCAGTTGGTGGACGACCTGGACCAGCTTGTCCTAGTCTCCTCCCCCATGGTTCAGGACTTGCAGTGGTGGATGGTTCAGGAGAACCTTTGCCAGGGAGTTCCCTTCTGTCTTTCTCCCCCCTCCCAGACTCGGACCACAGACGCCTCTGGCGACGGTTGGGGAGCCCATCTTGGACCTAACAGGACCCAGGGCTCCTGGTCCAAGCTCGAAAATGCTTCACATCAATGTGCTTGAGCCTTGGGCAGTGCTTTATGCTCTTCAAACTCTGCATCTGCATCTTCTTTCTGGCCACTTAGCCGTACAGATGGACAATGTGTGTGTGGTATGGTACATCAACAAACAGGTAGAGACTCGTTCCTACCCTCTTTGCAGGGAAGTGATGCAAGTTTGGGATTGGGCAGTACAACACAACCTCCACCTCACTGCAATTCGCGTCCCGGGGGTCAAGAACACCTTAGCAGACAAACTCAGTCACTCATCTGCTCAAGCTCACGAGTGGGAACTGGATCAGGGGGTCTTAGACGATATCTCCCTACGTTGGGGAGCACCACAGGTGGACCTGTTCGCCTCACCACTAAACGCAAAGCTTCCCGACTTCCGCTCGCTTGCTACAGAGCGCAGCATTTTGTGGAGAGACGCTCTGTCTCTAGATTGGAAGGACAGATTCATCTGTGCTCCCCTGATCCTTTGATTCCGAGTCTTACAGAACTTCGGTTCAGAAGGAGCTCGAATGATACTGATCACTCCTTTCTGGCCCAGGCAAGTTTGGTTCTCTCTTCTGCAACAATACTCAGAGGAACCTCCTCTTCCTCTTCCTCTGTCACGACTTTTACTGACCCAGGATCAGGGGACCCTGGTCCATCCAGGTCTCAAGTCCCTTCAACTGGCACGTGGCTCCTGCAGATAGCTCAAGCCCGATTTGGGGTTTCACCCGAGTGGCTGAGATTTTGGTGGAGGCTAGAAAACCCTCCACCAGGTCTATCTGTGCCATGAAATTGAAATGGTTCACAATCTGGGCGCTTCAAAGATTTGAGCCTTTCTCCTGCTCTGTTGGGCAGCTGCTGAATTACCTGCGCCACTTCTTTGATCTGGGTCTCAGTCACTCATCCTTGAAGGTACACATGGCGGCCATTTATTTACCATGTTCCTTTTTACAGGCAGGACGTTTGCTCAGCTGAGCGTTTTAAGACTTTCCTTAGAGGGTTCTTCACTTGAGACCCCCTATCTGGGTTTCTGCCCCTCCTTGGGATTTGAATTTCATCCTCCAGAAGCTTACTCTGCCTTCTTTCAAACTGGCAGCCTCAGCAGACATGAAGTTCCTCACATGGAAGACTCTCTTCCTAGTGGCCATTACTTCTGCTGAGAGGATTTCCGAGCTCCAGGCCCTGATGTGTAAAATCCTGTATTTGATTTTTCACAAGGAACGTGTGGCTCTGTGCACCAACCCTAAGTTTCTCCCCAAGGTGGTAGCGGAATCTACTTTGAACCAATCCATAGAGTTACCTGCTTTCTTTACGCAGCACTCCAATCAAGGGGAGTATCTCTTACACACTCTGGACGTTCACCGAATTCTGAGATAGTACACTAACAGAACAAAAGATCTCAGAAAGACTGATCAACTGTTTGTCTCTTTTGCCCACAAAAGAGAAGGCAGTGCTGTTTCTAAGCAATGCCTGTCTAAATGGTTGGCTCATTTTATCACTTTCTGTTATGACAAGTACAACAAGACCCTTCTGGGTCAAGTGAAAGGCCACTCCACCAGAGGAGTCGCTGCCTCGGCAGCTTGTTTCAAGAATGTGTCAGCAGCGGACATCTGTGCTGCTGCCACTTGGACTTCCGTCCATACCTTTACAAAACATTACAGTTTGGATATTGCCTCTCGCCGTAGAGCAGGCTTTGGGCTTGCTGTTCTGCAAGGCCTCCTTTCCTAAGGCCTTCACAGCTAGAGGACCTACTTTGAGTAGCTTTCCTCCTCCTGTTTTGCTTCTTCTTGTTCCAGACTGCTTGGGACTCAGTCCTATATGTAATTACCTACTGCAAGAGCCCTCTCGAAGTAAGATAGTACAGTTACGTAAGAACTTACTGTAACAGTAGATCTTTGAGAGAGGCTCTTGCAGTAGGTAATACCTTCCCACCCTCCATCCCTCTAAGCTTTTTTAGCTCCTTTTCCAGGTTGGGAAATATCTGCTTCTCTCTCGTCTCGCCCTTTTGGGCCTTTGGCGGGAAAGAACTGGAAGGCGGGTGTGGGGGGCCGCCCCTTTATACTGACGTCGCATGACATTGGTCACCTGATGTGGAGGCGGTCCCCCGCCAGAGATTGCTAGCTAGAAATGTTTCCATGAGGTCCTGACGTCTGCTGGCGTCAGTCCTATATGTAATTACCTACTGCAAGAGCCTTCTCGAAGATCTACTGTTACAGTAAGTTCTTACGTAACTGTACTTTACCATAGCAATCTTGTTTCTTCCAAGGGAATCTTACTGTATTCTGAGCTCCCACCCTGCCTCCCCTGCTAGAACCTATGGGCGCTGCAGCACAGCTGTCCATGTTGTTGTAAACCCTTGAGTGGTTCTGTTGTTGGGCTTAGTGACGTGAGTCTTAGTGTTGCCCCACAATTTTAGTTGAGGGGATTGTTGTTGTTAATTATTTATTTAATTGTTAAAGTTAGTATAGATAGCTTGTTAGTATTTACACTCTGTAAGAATCTGACAGTTGTAGAATGTTTACTAGGGACAGTGGTTTGAAAACCAAGCATGAGCCTAGCATTCCATCATTAGCATAGGTTCTATTAATCATTTCGGTTCCAGGGCAGTACAATGGAAGGACAATTCTGCATATGTCAGAATACAGTAAGATTCCCTTGGAAGAAACAAGATTACTATGGTAAGTAATGTTTTCTTTCCTGCCAATAAACTTGAACTTGAAATCATTCTGCGTCAGGTACCAAGGCCTCTTCTTCATTCTTAAAATGGAGAAAATGATCGCCAGCCTAAACAATAGACACAAGGCCTTTGAAAAAAGACTTGGAAAACTGCTCACTTTATACTTTCTTTCTCAAAATGAAAATTAATAATTTAGTAAAACTATAACATAATTATGACATATATGTTACTGTTGTATATTCAAAATATAATGAAATATACTTGCACTACTTAACTACCTCTGAATCTGTTACAGATTAATTCCCTTCCTGTACATAGTTTAAGGGAGATTGTTTTATGTTAATGTCAATGTTTTTGTCAATGTGTGTAGCTCTGTACTGTCTTGTGAATTGTTTCTATCACAAAACAATAAAGCATATTAAATTAAAAAGGAAACGTTTTAGGACACAGTAAAAACTAAAAAAAAAAAACAATTATCTACAGGTAACCAGTGATAACAGCACCTGAGTGTTAGCACCTGCAAATATATCTGGTCAACATGACAGAGAAGCATAATGCTGACACACCATGAATGGCTACTGATACATGACAGCCAGAGTGTATGAGGTGAACTGAGCGTCAGAAGGGCGACTGGCACTAAGAGGGACTAGAAATAAGGGCGACCAGTAAAGAGTGACTGCCAATAAGGGCGACTGGACATTAGGGTGACTACAAAAGGGTGATTACAATGAGGGCGAACCCCAAAATAAAGCAGACAAGATGCATCCTACCCACAAGCAGTGCCCATGCCCTGAAGGGACAGGCACACATGCAAAGCAGGTAGGTCCCCAGTGTGACATGCACCCCTTGCGCAACACCCACAGAGCAAGCGGACCAGCAGTCCCCATCCTTGCCCTATGCCACGAACCAGGTGCTAGCCACACAATACCCACCCCACAGGTTGGCATGGCAATGCCTGCCCCCGATAACACCACCATTCATAGCACACAGGGCTGCCAGGTCCCTGCCCACTGGAGGTGACACATGGCACACCCAACACAAGTGGGATAGGCAGGTGACAGGCGCCGACCACATCTCGCCAAACCCCAAGCCACTGCTGTGGATGCTCAGTATGCCCCCCCCATGCGGTGTGCAGTGTGGATGCCCCCCACTCCCGCAAGTGTCAGAATGCGTGGCACAACGCCATTTGCAGTGGTTGCCCCCAGCCACAACACAGCATCAACAGTCCAGTAGGAGACTGAAATGCCTAGCACCGCTGCAGCCGTCAAGCCCTCATGGCGTACGGTGTTAGGTAGTGCTTCAGCGGGCAGGCGGTACAGTGTGGTAAGACAATGGTCGTGTGTTTGAGAATGAACAGAGACACAACACGGTGAACAGTGAGACATACATCCTCAACAGGAGTGTGCCTGTAATGGTAATGCACTCACTGGTCGGGAACTCAGAGCAGGTTCCTAGAACTTCCGTGGTACATTGGGACCATCTGTGGGAGCACAGCACTGCATTGCGACGCTGAACACACACCGCCATAGCCCAGAGTACTATCCTTTTGCCCAGCAAAACCCGCCCTGTGGGAGGTGCTCCCCTTTTCTACACACTGCCTGCAGGATGTGGGTGTGCATCTGATGTTCCACCTCTCCATGACTTTGCCAGTCATGTGACCGTGTAAGGCTAGAAAAGGCAGCTGCCTGTAAAGGAGAGTGTCTTAGGACTTTTGGCGTCCATATAATGGAGAACCCTACATTTCTGCAAAGCCAGAAGGGAGACCCCTACTGTCCCAGTCAGGATATGTATATCGCCAAGATAAGGAGGTGAGAGGGAAGGTGTACTGGTGGTGTGCCCACTATAAATTGCTTCAGATGTCCTGCACACCTACACATGGTTGCTGACTATGTGGTGCACCAGGGGAAGAACCACAATCACATCCCTGATGCCGGTGAGGTTGGTGTGTGCAGGGTCATGGCCGATGTCCGTGCCAGGGTGCGGACAAGCATGGAGAGCACTGGACAGGTGATCGTCCAGTGCACCTTGGGGTGATGGATGCTGTGGCGGGCAGGCTGCCCTCCCTGCCTCTCTTGAAGAGGACAGTGCAGCATGTCTGGCAAGCTGCACAAGGCTGCCCAGCCACGTCCTGCCATTGTCAAGGAACTGGACATACCCCAGTACCATGTCACCTGCGCAGGGTAGCCTTTCCTCCTGTATGACAGTGGCCAGACTGATGATAGGGTGCTACTGTTCGCAACTAGCGCACACTAAACTTCCTGGGTGACAGCGAGGACTGGTTCCTTGATGGCACCTTTCGCACCGCACCACCCCTCTTCAGGCAACTGTACACCATTCACGGCATGTGCGCAGACGTTGTTGTGACCGCGGTCTGTGTCCCTATGTGCAGCTGTCGGGAGCAGATGTACCTCAGGGTGTTCACAGAGGTGCGTAGGCTGGTGGGTGACATCACACCTCTTATGGCGCTCATGGACTTTGAGAAGGCGGCCTGGCGTGGGTTCTTGCAGTGTTCCCAGGGGTGTCACTGAAGGGCTGCTTCTTTCACTTCAGCCAGGCCCTGTAGTCGCGCATACAGCGGTCACCCGTGGCCCTCCAGCATTATTCCATGGATGAGGAGTTCACCCTGCAGATCAGGATGGTGCTCGCACTTGCCTTTGTGCCTGTTGGTGATGTGCTGAATGCATTTGCCACCCTGTGTGACTCTGCATACTATTGGACAAATGAGGACCTGCTGAGACCCATCCTCGATTATGTTGAGGAGACATGGCTTGGCCGTCCAGTTGGATGCACAGCCAGGTGCAGGCCTCTGTTCTCGCTGGGCGTGGAACATGTACATTGCTACCCAGCAGGGGGCTGGCACATCCGAACAATGCCGTTATGGGCTGGCACAGGGCCTTTAACACCCGTCTCGGTGCTGCCCATCCTGGGATCTGGCACTTCATTGACTGCCTCCATGAGGAACAGTGCCTGAATTAGGTCAACATTGAGCAGCTCATTTCGGGTGTGGCACCACAGCAAAGCACAGGAAGTACAGGGCCCTGACAAGGCATATCGAGGCATTGTGGAGGACTACAGCCAGCACACGTGACCGACTACCTGAGGGGTCAGGCATCTAACTTCCAAGTCCAGGTGTAGCCGGCCGTCGTTGGGTGCTGCACAGCTGTCACCCACAACCTCCGTTCTTGACTGCCTGCCAGTTCCAGTGCCTCCCGCCATGTCCTGTGACCACTTTTCCTGCTCCGTCTCACAACATGCAGATCCCCTGCCCTGCAGTTGCTGCCTACAGCTTGCTAGCACTGTTGGCCTCCATGCCCCCTGCTGCACTCTGTACACCACTCACGGAAGACACAGTATCATTCTGCTGTTGCTACCTGTGCCCGCCGCTGCGCCGTCCACCTACACCATCACTCTCTGCACCGGCACTGTGCACGCCTATGCCGGTGTCCTGTGTCCACCTTGTCCATTGCTGCCTCCTGCCTCCGGGTGCATTGCACACCATACCCTGCCAGCCACCTGTGTGGCTTCACTGCAATGCCCCCACGCTTCTGCTGCACCGCCCTTGCTCGCACTCCCTGCCCATCCAGTCACAACCTGCATGGGGCCTGTGCGCCCATGGGCCATCCATCTGTACTCCCTGCTGTGCCTCCTTGCCCCCCCCCCGGTGACCCGTTTGCGTCTGGGCCTTTCTGTTGTCATGGTGGTGGTGGTTGGGATTTTTTTTTTGTTTTGTTTTTAATTCTGCCATTCACTCTTCTGATGTTCGTCCACACCTACTGTGCAACGTTCTGCAGGAGTTGCTTCTGACACTCGCTGATCTTTCATGTGCACAGTTGTGTGGTGCGCCCAGTTGCAGAATGCCATTTTCTCCCATGCGCCGCTGTGCCATTTGGCGTTGTTCCTGGGCCCACATTGGTTGCCCATCGTGGTGCACCCTTGTCACATGGAACCTTATCTATATAACATTATTGTCTACCTGTACTGGTAAACTCAGTTTAAGAACCCCATGTTCACACTGTTGAGATCTTTTCTTTTACAAGTTATGCTGAAGTTAGAGCTGTATTGATTGTACTTAGCACAGGTTCAGTCCTTCATGTCATACGAGCCCTCATGGTCTCTTATCTGAAATTCAGCTGCTCTCTTTGAAATCCACTTGCCGACATCACGGGGCTCCAAAAATGTAAATGTCTTCCCTCTGTATGCTCTGCTTAGCCAGGCCCATACCAACAAGAAGTTCATGATGTTCAGACTTCTCAGTTGCCGCTGGACTCCATTAAATGACTTTTTGTGGCTGCAAGTCATGAAAGAAAGGTCAGGGTGGATGTGCACTAGTTGCTCATCATGTAACAGGGTTGCTGTTCTGTAGCCACCTTTAGCAACCTGTCTTGCATCTCCCTTCCCTCTGTCACTCAGGTCTGTGGGGAATTAGATGTGTAACTGGCTCCCCTGAGGGATATCCAATAAGCTGTTTTATCAGTCCTGAGGACTCCACTTCAGAGAGTTGTAGCACTTCAGGAAGCCAATTTAACAAAATTCCCAGGCATCCTCACCCTCTGTTCCTTCCATCAGATCGACAATCTTTATAGAGTTCTCTACGTGTATTTCCTAATGCTTCTAGCATTTGCTTGATTGAAGCATTTTCTTGGACATTTTGAAGTTGCATCCAACGTGTGAGATAAGCATTCCACATTGATTGTTGTTTTATGTTCTCCTTGCCCTTTTGTTGTTACTTGAAGACTTTATTGTGGAGTATCACCAGAAGCACTTCCTTACGTGAGATCTGTCTAACCAAAACCACCAATATTGTATGAAGTGGTTGGTTGTTATTATGTATTGTATATACTTGGCGATAAACAGTTTAGCTTTGAAAAATAGTACATTTAATTAGTGCCACAGCTAAGGCAAGTATTGGCCTGTTTTACTCCCCAATTTTTTAACAAGTTCCGATACTCATCCTAAAACTTAGAAATGCTTCATATCCAATGGAAAATGTCTTCCTAACACTTTTGCTGCTTTAAAAAACATTTTTTCCAGGTTTGAAGTACTTCTATGAAACCAAATTTTATTTTGCTTATTATAATTCAAAATTAGTGAGTTAATTACTCATACCTGCCAGCACCATCTGGAGCACTGCATATAATGTTTAAAAGTCAGTAATTTCCTAAAATAGTTCTTCTTCTGATGTACTGTCACCTGGCTGCACTACTGTAGACGTAGTGGTTTGCATACACGAGGTATTTAAGGCAGTGCCTCCTTAGTTTGTTTTAGAAGACATTGCAGATTGTTACTAGGGGTAACCCTGTGAAATCTCTGTCAACCAACTGTCCTGTAAGCTGACACAAAATAGGACCAGCTGCAAACCATTGACAATGCTTAACCCAGCTATAAACCTACTAACCTATGCTGGGATGTCTAAAGCTGCAACACCATACTTACACTGTTTGTTGACCCTGGATAGGGACCAGCTTAATTCGCGGTGAGTTCCCCTTCGACCAACTCCCTTGTAAGCAGATCCGCGATAGGGACCCGCTGCAACCCCTTGACAATACTTGACTGCCAGCTTTGTTCTCCCATCTTTACCTTACCTGATCTCCATTGGACAGTGTTCCCTGTGATCTCTCTGTGGATATCCAGTGGATGGCCTAAGAAGTCATTTAGACAGATGCCACATTCCTGCTTCATAGCACTCATGGATTACTCTCGTGAGGGGTCACTAGAAATTGTGGGCATTAAATACTAACTGTAGCTGCTCGATTGCCCAACTGCAGTCATGTGGATTTGGCCTCTGCTAATGGCCATCGGCTCCATATTTTGTCAAACTCTCCCATGAGCCCTACCTCACAGACACCCTCCTTGAACCCCACTTCCCCTCTTCCCTCTCCTCGATTCAACACAGTACCATGATCAGCCTGTAATTTCAGAAAATAGATGCAGAGCTGATATACAAGCACTGTAGGGCTACTTTTCATCTCTAAATTCCGTCCCCTTTCTTCTTATAACACTGATTAGGAGTCTTGCTCTATATATGAGTTGATATAAATTTTTGGTGTAAAAAAAAATGCCTTAAGATTTTTCATTTAAATAGTTTGCTTAAATGTTACAAGAAGGATGGGTATAGCCCATACCACCAACCCCATAATGTATTATTGCACTTAGAAAATGGGTATTTGTTACGTTACTAAATTATCTAAAACAAATTAAAATAAATCGCGTAAATAAATAGAAATGGTTAAAAAAATGTATTGTTAGTAGTCCCTGTACTGCTGCTTTTCCGTGCCTTTTTATTTTGACACAACCGCTATCATAGAAACATAGACATCCCAGTTCTGTTTGAAGCCATTTGCACCACCACTTCTACTGGTAGGCTATTTCATGGCTCAGCCACTTTGTCTGTAAAATAAAATGTTCATAAGTACCTCCTGCATCTCCCCCTACCAGACCATACTGGACCTGGTGCTAACAAACAGCACCAGAGTCTCAGATGTAACCATAGGGGTAAATCTGGGAACCAGCGACCACAGGTCAGTTTGGTTAACAGTGGAAAGGGTAGCAGAATCAAGTCACACAAAGCTCAAAATACTTGATTTCTGCAAGGCAGACTTCAACACCATGAAAACCCAGTTAAGAAACTTGCTGGAAAACAACAACTCATGGGACGTGGAGAGAAGCTGGGAAGCCTTGATGACAGCTTTATTTCAAGTTACTGAACAGTGCACAAAGCACATCAGTAAATCAAAAAGAAGAAAAAAGCCGCTGTGGTTCTCCAAAGAAATATCAACAATAGTAAAACACAAAAAAAGGGCCTTCTAGCAGTATAAGCAGACAAAGAAAGACACAGACAGGCAGCATTACATATCAAAGCTGAGAGAAGCGGGAAAGGCTATTAGGATAGCCAAAGCCCAGACAGTGGAGAAAATAGTACAGGAGTAACAAAGGGGGGGGACAAAACATTTTTTAGGTACATAAGCAAAAGAAAAAAGGGTAAGGGTGGGATAATCAGGCTAAAATCAACTGAAAGAAAGATAGTTGAAAAGGATGACGACAAGGCAGAAGTGATAAACAAATTCTTCTGCTCTGTCTTCACCATTGAAGACCAAGGCAGCGGCCCTACTATGGGAAAGTCAGCGTGCAACAGTAGAACAGCAGATGGCTTCCACTTCTCAAGAGAAAGAGTCCTAGAAGAGCTTAGCAAACTAAAAGTAGACAAAGCAATGGGACCCGATGGAATTCACCCTAGGATTCTAAAGGAGTTATGGGAAGAAATTGCAACACCGCTCACTGACCTTTTTAATAAGTCACTGGAAAGCGGCACAATACCACTAGACTGGAAAAAGGCTATGGTGGTACCCTTATATAAAAGTGGAAGCAGGAAGAGCCTGGGAACTACCGCCCAGTCAGTCTGACCTCACTGGTAGGCAAATTTATGGAAACCCTGCTGAAGGATAGAATAGTGGATCATCTAAAAGAATCCAGAAAGCTTGACCCCAAGTCCAAGCAATACGGATTTATGGCAGAAAAATCATGCCTAATAAACATAATAGAATTCTTCAACTGGGTGACCAGAACAGTGGATTAGGGAGGGCCGGGGGACATGGTGCACCTAGACTTCAGCAAGGCCTTCGTCACTGTACCCCATAGAAGGCTTATGAATAAGCTAGAGAATATAGGACTTAGTCAGAAGACAGTCAACTGGATTGCAAACTGGCTCACGGATAGGACACAAAGGGTCTTAGTTAATGGAGCTCATTCAGGGGAGGCAAGGTGACCAGTGGCATGCCACAGGGGTCAGTATTAGGCCTCATCCTCTTCAACATTTTCATCAGCAGCAACATCGCTGATGATCTGAAGGGAGTATGCCTGTTTGCGGACGATACAAAACTCTGCAACCAGGTGGACACCAAGAGGAATCTTGAAGAATGAAAAGGATCTGAATAGGCTGGAAGGATGGTCCAAAATTGGCAATTGAAGTTCAGTGCAGAAAAATGCAAGGTCATGCATCTGGGTGAAAGAAACCCCAGGAAGGAATAAATGCTGCTAGGATACCAGTTTGAAGTAACACAGGTGGAGGGGGATCTTGGTGTAATCATTACAGATGACCTTAGGACGAGCAAGCAATGTGAAAGGACAGCGCAGAAAGCAAATGGCATCCTCGGATGCATTGTAAGGGGTATAACTAGCGGAAAAAGAGAGGTGATAATGACACTCTACAGATCACTTGTCAGGCCACACATGGAATATTATGTCCAGTTTTGGAAGCTGCACCTGAAGAAGGATATCAACAGACTGGAGGTGGTGCAGAGAAGGGCTACAAAGATGGTGCAAGGTTTACACCAGGAGCCATATGAAACCAGACTGGCTGACTTACAGCTGTACTCACTTGAACAGAGAAGAGACAGAGAGTACATGATCGAAATGTTTAAGTATATGAAGGGAATTAACACAGCGCGGAAGGAAAACCTGTTTCAGATGAAATCAGAGAGTGTACAAGAGGCCACAATCTACGACTGGCAGAAAGTAAATTTAGGGGAACAGTAGGAAGTACTTTTTTTCCGAGAGGATGGTCGACTGTTGCAATAGCCTACTGCAAGAGGTAGTAGATTCAAAAAATGTAAGGGAATTCAGACTTGCGTGGGATAAACACTACATACAAAAAAGGAAATAGTCTAAGGGGGGGTAGGTATTCTGGGCAGACTAGATGGATCAAGAGATCCCGTTCTGAGCAAATTATTATGTTCTTGTGTACCAGATTCAGCTCACGGACTATTCTTTACATTTCTCTTCACACCCCCTCCCCCTTTCAGTTCCCCCCAAGAAGCATTATGGTGTAGAGGAGAACCTTTCCTAGAAGGTGATTGTGAGTAGCGTTTTATGTAGTGCCACTTTGGGAGACATTTGGAGCGCAGACTAGAGCACGATCTGTATGCAGCTGTTTGGAATGCATTCCAAATGTATGGAGAGTGATGGTTCATTGAAATTGACTGCCCAGACTCACTATATTTAAAAAAGAAAGCTGCAATATCCCAATCTCCACTCCAGTGTATTCTCCCTCCCACTCCATTTGATGATGTCGAAGAGCAAGCACGGTCATTCGGGAGGTGGTAGTAAGCGTGATGGAGGATGGCTGAAGTGGGACCTGGAATGAATACAAAGAGAGAAAACAACACTGGGGTTCTTTTCTTTTTTTTGTTAAATAAAAACACACGTCTAATGAGACTGGAATTGTTGGGGGGTGCACACTCCCTAGGTTACTTGCTAAGCGAGAAAAAATGTCTACCATTTCAAATCTCAACATTCCATGAACTTAATGGGGTGGACTGCATGAATGCTAGTGTGGCTCTTTTTCTCATGAAGCTATAATATAAAATTCTTAAAATGGTCCTTGCCCACATTGGCAGTAGTTGGCTCATTTCATCAAGTATTTTCTGTAGCACTCCTCATTGTCAATGGAAGTCATAACCACTGGTATAGTGCTCCTCCGCCAGTGGAATGGCACAGCCCAAGCTTTAGAATGTTGGTCATATGAGGATTCCAAGCAGCAGCAACTCCCCAGTTCAGCTGTGCCATTCATAGGGGAAGCAGTTGTCTACTTTCTCTCAAGACTCTTCAAGATTTTCAGCTGGGGCTGCAATTCTGCATTGCAGGTTGAGGCTACCTGGTTCCAGGGAGCACCCCTAAATTAAAAACGTGCATGTTAAGCTGCAGCTTTTGAATTGACTAACCTGCCTCACCCATTTCCATTCAGGGACTGGCGGGTATATCTGCCTTGCACTAGGGTGCTCTAATGGTCTCCATTTAAAAAAAATAAAAGAAAAGGTGCCGCAGTTAGTGTTGTCAGGTTATATTGATGCTAGTGTTAAAAAAAAAAAAAAAATGGCAGTGTTTTTTACATGAGGGCATTTCCTTGCCCTTGTCCCATTAGCAGTGACTGTAGGCTCCCTTGAGCAGCGTTTTCCTCAGTGGGCTGCTGTGGACTCAGTCATTCTCTGTCACACATCAGTGTTTGTTTTATCTTTGTATTATTATTTTGTTGGCGTTCAGAAGGCTTGAGTACTTTTCCTTTACCTCAGCCTTCTGAACATTCACGCTACCACCATTAAGCTGTTTTTGGCGGTTGGGTGTGCTTGTTCTTCATTTGGGTTTTCGCACACTTGTTCCTTGTGCCAGTGGGCGCCACACGTGCATATACTTTTGACGCAACTACATATAATTTTTGATGCAAGTGCATGCAATTTTTGACACAACTGCATGAGTGTACACAAGTTGCATAATGAATGCATGCAAGCACATTCCGGCCAAAGACAGACACGCCGTCTGCCTCCTCTGCTGAGGCCCGGAACACCAGCCCGACGCCTGCACACATCGTCAAAAATTCAACCAGAAGATGGGAAGATTGTGCCAGACAAACCTTGTTGAGTTCTATGACTGGGTGACAAGGGCCCTGGACCAGGGTAAACCAGTGGACGTCCTCTTTCTGGACTTTTAGCAAGGCATTTAATTCGGTACCCCATAGTTGCCTGCTGGCTAAGCTGAAGGAAATGGGGGGTAGGGAGACTGTTGTTAAGATGGATAGGAAATTGGCTCTCTAAGCATACTCAGAAGGTGGTGGTTGGAGAGTTAGCCTCATCCCCAAAGTAGGTTACTAGTGGGGTTTCCCAGGGGTCAGTGCTGGGGCTACTCCTGTTCAATGCCTATATCTCAGACATCAGGAAGGGGAATCAGGAGTGAGATGAGTCTCTTTGCAGATGACTCAAAGCTGGGTGTAGTGGTGGATGGGGAGGAGAGGAGGGTGGCCTTGCAGGAGGACCTGGAGGCTCTAGAAAGGTGGTTGGGGAAATGGAAACTAAAATTGAATGCAGGGAAGTGCAAGGTTCTGTACCTGGGAGTCAGAAATCCAGACCAGGGGTATACCTTGGGAGGAGACATGATTCAAGTCACGGAGGGTGAGAGGGACCTGGGGGTAGTGGTAGATGTCAAAATGAACAACTCGGAGACCTGTAGGAGGGCAGCGGCAAGGGCAAATACTGTAGGATGCTGGGATCCATCGCCAGGGGGGATTACCTCCAGAAAGATGGAAGTGATCCTTCCACTGTACAAATGCTTGGTCAGGCCACACCTCGAGTACTGTGTACAGTTTTGGAGACCTGATTTAAAGAGGGACATTACACTCTTAGAGAGGGTCCAAAGGAGGGCAACCAAAATGATCTGGGGCCTGAGGGAGAGGACCTATAAGGAGAGGCTCAAGGAGCACGACGCACACTGCTGTTTTCTATATTATGCAGTTGTGTTACCGTGCAGGCAAGTTTGCGTGCACGTGCATTTAGCATGTTGACATCTCATAGGATCTTTTAGCGCAAGCAAGATAGTTATTTTCTCTAGTTCTGTTACTGTACTATAAACCAGACTGTCATTTAGGCACCATGGCTTATCGGAGACCATTAACTATGAAAAGGTGTAACCCCTGCAAAAGGGTAATGAGGCCCTCCCTCATAGGTTCCTTTTGCCCTCATTGTGTTGCCCAGCACAATATTTCTGTAATGGTTCTCCCAGCCGATCATCTGTGTTGGGGAGGGGAGCACTTGGACCTTCAGTTGTCAGTGGCAAAGCAGAATTGCGAAAATCACTTTTCTTTCTCCTTGGCAAGTTTTTGAGCCCCAGTGTCCCACAGGACATCCCAGCAGACACACCTGATCCCAAACTGGGCTCCTCTGATCAGGGAGACCACACTGGCATGTCCAGGCGCATCACAGCGAGAAGAGGCTGCGGAGATAGTTGTGCAGGCAGACCCCGGCCCTGACTACGTAGTGGGTCAGGATGGGGATCTTAGGGAAATGCCTGTCCTTCAAAAATTGCTTACTGATGAAGAGAACATCTCCCCTGAGGAGGAGGAAGGGGAGTGGATGGAACCCAGGTCAAGGGTTCCTATTCCTCCCCTGTTTGACAACAAGTTCTTGTCTTTTTTGATAGCTGAGGCATGTCGGTCCTTACAACTCAAGGAGGATTCAACTCAGTCTGTAGAGACAGTGGATGTTAATCCAATTCTGTTTGTGTCCTCTTCTGCTCCAAAATATTTTCTGAGTTTTATTCACTGTGACCAGAACCGAACAAGAATGGGCAGTTGTAGATCAGAGAAGGTATCTTCCAAAACTGAAGACATAGCCTTTTCCCTTTTTAGGGAAAAATACTGCAGGTGGTAGCCCTCCTGACAAGTGCTGTATAAGTCAGTCACACACCACTATCCCTATCAAGGGCTCTCTGGCCCTATCAGAGTTCCACGACAAAGCAGTGGATGGCCTTTGCTTCAAACAGTACAAACCTTCATGCTATGTACTTCCTTTATTTGAGCCCTTAAACTTGTGGGTCACTACTCTGGGCAGCTTCGTCCTGCCAGATTCAGAAGGGGCGAGCATTTTGCAATTGGTTGCCATGGCCTCCACCTTTCTCAGTGATTCTCCAATGGAGAACTTGCGCATGTCTGCCCGTTCAGCCTACCACATTGTGTCAGCCATGCACAGTGTAAGGCTTGGGCACTGGGGTGCTGATCAAGCTTCAAAGTCTAAGCTTTGTAACTTTCCCTTTGAGGGAGGGCTGCTATTTGGTTTGGGCCTGGATGCTGTCTGGCCTTATCAGATTCCCACTACAAACAGTGGATGCCTCATGTAGGAAGGCCTTTGCTTCAGATGGTACAAACTTTCATACTTCCTATGCTTCCTTTATTGTTGCCAGAGCCTTAAATTTCTAGAGCACTACCCTGGGCAGCTTTTTCCTGCACTGGGTCACTGATCGAGCTTCAAAATCTAACTTTTTAACTTCCTTTGAGGGAGGGCTGTTGTTTGGTTCCGGCCTGGATGCTATTTAAAGGATCTCCTGGACAAGAAGGGCCATCTTCCAGTGTCAAACAACAGCGTAAGACTACCTCAGTTTAGAGGGTCATGGTAACGGCAGGCAGACAATTTCATGGAAGTTTTGTCCCTTTCAGATCTTTGGCAACCAGAGAAATAGAAGAACCTATTCAGGTTCAAGGGTTACAGTAATAGAGGGGTCTTGGCCAGATGCTGTGTAGGAGGCCCAAGCCAAAAGCCTGGTACCTCACAATGAGGCTATACAGGCTCGTCACTGCCCCCCTTCACTTGGTGGAAGACTACAGGACTTTTACTGAAGATGGGCCCAAATAACGTCAGGGTTCGGGAAATTCTAGCACAAGGCTATGTGATAGAATTCTTAATGATTCCCTCAAGGGGGCACTTTTTACCGTCCCCGGTCTCAAAGGATGCTGCAAACAGACAGGCGATATCAGAGAGTCTGAATCACCTCGCTGAAGTCGGGGCAATATTATCTGTCATGCCAAGCCAGCAAGGTCAGGGATTCTACTTGATCTATTTTGTAGTTCCCCAAAAGACAGGGGGTTTTAAGTACAGCTTGGATCTGAAGCATCTGAACAGGTTTGTGTGTCATACGACGTTCAAGATGGAGTCCCTGAATGCCGGCCTGGTGGCGCTGAGGGTTGAGGTGCTGGATGCCACACCTCATGCCATGCTGGCGACCCAGGTTTAGGAACGGACCTGGGTCATTGGGTGTCAGCAGGGAAGGGGGAGGATTGAGCGTCTGGAGGACTGCTGTCCTCTCCTGGGGAGGGTTGACAGGTATTACCTGCGCAGTAGCAACCTCTAATGAAGACCAGGGGTGGGACTAGCACGAGGACGTAGAAGGGCGGGACGACGGCAGGCTCCAGCAGCAGATGGCGCCGAGGTATGGGTGTACAATGGCCATGTCCCAGGGGAACCACTGTAAGAAAAAGCCCCCACCCTTTCGGGTAGGCAATAGCGGGATCAGTGGTTGTGCCCATGTCCAGCGCCAGGCTTCCCTGGCCCCTGCTTCTAGTCTCCCTCCTCTTGGTTGCTCCACTAGATGCTAAGATAGAGTGCTGGAGGAGTGGTGGCCCTGCCCCGGGGTGTTCAGAGCCGGGGCGCCGTGGTGGCCGAGTACGGCAGAGGAGGGCCACCTGGAGGGCAGTGGGTCAGAGGCTTCAGGTGGACAGCAGAGCCACACAGAGTATCCACGCCGGAGAGAGTCCGTGTTAGTAGGTGATAAAGAGAGTCTAAAAAAAAAAAAAAAAGGAGTCCTGAGGTCAACCGTTACGTGTTGTTCAGCGGAGGATTTCCTAGCTTCAATAGATCTGATGGACACCTACCTTCACATTCCCATCCATCAGTCTCACCATTAGTAGCTTAGGTTCTCGATGCTGGGCTGACATTTCCAGTACAGGGCACTTCCTTTCGGCCTTGGGACAGCCCCTAGGGTTTTCTCAAAGGTGCTGATTGTCCTGGTGGCTCAACTTTGAAAAGAGGGTCATCATGTCTATCCTTATCTGGACAGTCTGCTTATTCATGCACCGACATTGTCCTTAAAAAGGAGATCGTCTGTGCCTACCCAGAGGTGCTGAGGCGCTGGAAGCCTTACCTCATGCTACGCCAGTGACCCATGTTCGGGAACGAGCACAGGCCACTGAGGGTTGGCAGGGTTGGATAAGGATTGAGCATCCGCTGGACTGCTTTCTTTCTCTGGGGAGGGGGGACATCAGTAGTTGGTGCGTGGCTAGCCCCTAGTGGAGACTGGGGGGCAGTGCACTGATGCTGCAGCAAGAGGGGCGGGAGGGGGAAGACACTAAGTGGAGCGCGTGTCGACGCGTGTGCGCCCCTCCCACTGGTGTCATTGCACCCCTCTCCCATGGAAGGAACCACCACAAGAAAATTCTTGGCAGCATAGAGGCTGCCCTCACAGCCTTCTACAGTCGCACACAAGTCAGCTCCTCCTGGGTTCACCCTTGTGGTCTCCACAGTGGTGGGGTAAGTACCCACTGCGATGTGGCCAGAGGAGGCTGTGGCGAGGATGTTTGAGCTTTGTCATGACGGAGCAGCAGCCGTGAAAGTTGGCTGGGGGGGGGACCAAAGGCACAACCTCCCCCCCAGTCAAGGAAGTAAATAAATAAACTAAAAAAAAAAAAATTAATTAAAAGGAGGTCGGTGCTCAGGTCTCTGGAGATGCTCGAATCTCACAGCTGGGTGGTGAACTGGGAGAAAAGCTCTCTTGAACCATCTTAGACCTTGGAGTACCTGGGGGCAGTCTTCAACACAAAACAAGGGAAGGTTTTCCTATCATCATCCCTGAAAGAGACTCTCTTGAAAGAAGTTCAGTGGCTCAGGACTCAGCCATCAGCCTCAGATCTCAGAATGCTACGCATCCTGGGTCTCATGGCGGCAGCAATAGTTCTAGTCCCATGGGCTCGTTTTCATATGTGACCCCTGCAAATGGGATTGCTGACAGCCTGGGATCCAACGTCGGAAGATTACCAAGTCAGAATCTCCTCTTCCCTTTAGCTACATTACTCCCAGAGTTGGTGTGTGAGTGTGGAAAATCTGAGCAAAGGAGTTCCATTGGAATTTCCCCCAGAATTGATTCTAACAATAGATGCCAGCCTGCAATGTTGGGGAGTAGTCCTGGATCAGCTACCCACTCAGGGAATTTGGTCAGTCTAGGAACAACCTTTCTGTATAAATGTTCTTGAAATGACAGGAGTACATCTAGCTCCTCTTCATTTTCAAAATCTGCTGCAGTCAGAAGCGGTGAAAATAAGGTCGAGACAATGCCATCACTGTGACGTACATAAACAATCAAGGTGGCACAAAGAGCGGCAGATGCTAAAAAGAAGCCTCTAATTTTCTCAAGTGGGCAGAGCAGAATCTTCTCTCTCTGTCAGCAGTCCACCTAGCAGGGAGCTGAACATTCAAGCAGACTGGGTAGCTATGACAGTGTTCACACGGGGAGTGGAAGTTGAACCGGTGGTGTTCGACCTCTTGTGCAAGAGGTTCGGCCAGACTGAGATCGATCTTTTCTCCTTCAGCTACAATGCCTAGACTCCAAGGTTTTCAGGCGTTATCGGTGTCTGGAGCGGTAGCATGGATGCTGTGTCAAAGGAGTGGGCCTTCAGCAGAGCATATGTATTCCCTCCACTGCCTCTTCTCCCCAGGGTCATACAAACGATAAGACACTCAAAAGGAAGCTTTCTTCTAATAGCTCCTGATTGACCAAGAAGATCTTGGTTCTCGTATCTAGTGAACCTAGCTCAGCAAGCACCTTTTCGCCTTCCAGCGCAAAGAGACCTTCTATCTCACGGTCCCATTCTGCACCCAAACCCAGGAGTGATGCAGCTCGCGGCCTGGCTCCTGAATGGAGGAGACTCCTAAAACTAGACTTTTCTAGGAAAGTAGTGGATACTCTAATGGCTGCGAAGAAAATGTCTACCTCCGCAGCTTATGCCTCTGTGTGGTCCACCTTTTTGGCATGGGCCAGGCAGAAGGAGCTCCAGCCTTCCAAGGCTTCAGTTCCACAAATCTTGGACTTCTTGCAGGAAGGAGTGGAGAAGGGTTTGGCCCTGAGCACTCTGAGAAGCCAAGTCTCTGTCCTCGGAGCATTTTTGGGCATCCCTCTGGGGACTAATAGAGAGGTCATGTGTTTTTTACGTGTGGTTAGCAAGAGTTGACCTGTCTTCCGATTCCTGGTTCCTCCATGGGATCTGAATATGGTTTTGAATGCTCTTTGTAAGAGCCTTTTGAACCGCTGTTTTCCTTTCCACTGGATGTGATGTCTTACAAGGTGTGTTTTTTGATTGCTGTGTGCTCAGCCAGGTGGATTGGTGAGCTCCAGGCCTTGTCCCACAAAGAACCATACCGTATGCATAAAGACAAGATGTTACTCAGAACAGTCCTGTCTTTCATCCCAAAAGTGCACATGGCCTTCCATGTGAACCAGGAAATATGTCTTTCATCTTTCTGTCAGCAACCTACTCACCCAAAGGAGAAGGAGGTGCACATGTTAGATTTGCGATGGGCTGTTAGGACATACCTCAAATGATTGTCTGTGTTCGGAAATTGGATCGCTTCCTTGTTCTCTTTGGAGCAGCCAAACAGGGTCAAAAAGCCTCAAAAGGCACCCTGGGTAGGTTGGTGAGGGCCTGCATTGCTAAGGCTTATATCACAGGAAAGAAGAAGCCTCTGGCCCTTATCAAAGCTCACTCCATCAGGTCTATGCTACTTCCTGGGCAAAGAGGGGTGAAGAATCTGTTTTAGAGCTGTGCAAGACAGCTACATGGTCTTCCGTCCACACTTGCACCATACACTACAAATTGGATGTTCAGAGCTCTGATGATGCAGCCTTTGGTTGCAGAGTACTACAAGCAGCAGTTCATAGGTAATCTCTTACAGTATTGTTTTTGGACATATGGGATAATATTCTTCCGCCTCCCAGTTGTTCTGGGTACTGCTTCTCAGAACCCAGTGGTTATGACTTCCCATTGACAATGTGGAGCACTAAAGAAAGAAGAATTTGACTTCATACTTAGCGTAATTTCCTTTTCTATTAGCTCCAGCATTGTCAGTAGGACCCACCCAGGAGCCTGCTCCTGTGGGAGAATATTATCCGGTATGCCAGTGGGGGATGTCTGTTTAATTAAAACCCTATTATGACTTTTAGGCATCCTTCTATTTTATTCTACTGTTCTGTTATCTTAAACAAAACAAGCAAAAAAAAAAGGTTTCTCAGTCGGGACTGCGATCGTGCACCTTAACAGGTTCAGTTCTAACTCTCTATAGGTGTTTTTCTTGTTACGGGTAGTTCTCATGGCATACAGTTTTGATTGCCAAAGTTAATCATTGTATTTGTTGTTAACTTCTAAGTTGCAGAGGAGCTTGCTGGTACAGGACGAGTTGGTTTAGCCACCTGTCTTTCCAGAAAGAAAATCAATTTGACCAAACCAAAAGTCAAATGTGAGGATTAAAAAATCCATCAGCAAGGTAAGGCAGTTTCTATTACAATTAGAAGTTAAAGTATATTCAAGTGTCCAGTTTTATGTTTTATCACATAGCAAATAGACATTATGGTAGTTAAGTTTATTGAGGCACTGCGAGGTCAGTAGTGTCTGGGAGTTGCTGCTGCTTGGAATCCTCATATGCCCAACATTCTAAAGCTTGGGCTGTGCCATTCCCCTGGTAGGGGTGCATTATGCTCAGTTGTTATGAATTCCCATTGACAATGTTATGAGCTAACAGAAAAGGAAATTACGTTAAGTATGAAATAAATTTCTTCTTTGTTATTGCTGGACCCTCTTTATTGGGGTTGTGGTTATGTCCCAAGTGGTTACACCAAAAATGGACCATGCATTCTACTGTAGAAATATTTAATTTGATTTTGATATGAAAAGACTCTTGATCCCTATGATACGTTTTCTAGTGCATCCCATGACAAATAAATGCTCTGGACAACACACATAAAAGTGTAAACGTACAATCTAAACATCGCAAATATAGACATTAAACACATAAAAAAGTAATTAATTTGAATTGTTTATATCATGTTGACTTTCTTGGCAGCATACTATGTATCTGCTAGTACAAAAGCTATACATAAAATATTTAAAGAAACAAGTCAGTAATGTGATCTTAAAATTGACTCCATGCTAAACTGGAGCAAGCCAGTATAATTTGTATATGTTAATAAAAAAATGTTTCACTGCACTGTGTCAGCATTTTGGTGCCAAGAAATCCCCAGCGTGATATTGGTGTCTAAGACTTTATGTCTAGTAACTAATCATTTCTGTGCTCCAGAATTACTATACTGTAGTATATGGTTATCTTATAGTCACACACCAGGCCCCCATGAAGGTTTTGCCTCTTGTGCAATAAAGGTTGATTGCTGTGCTCTTACTTATGGCAGGAAAACTGACACAGTATTATTTCGGTATAATTCTCAATAGACTCCATACTGTGAGCCTTTACAGTTTCATGGTGCACTGAGAACGATTAAAAGAAAATGCATAACCTGGATTTTCATTTTAGGTGCGGGAGAAATGGCAGCTGTACGTCCAAGCTTATTAGCGGCGGAAGCTCAAGTGTAACATTGACAGCCATTGACATGCACATTGCTAGTGCTTGGTTTTTACATGAAAATGGCAAGTGCTAGACATTTGTAGGTACATGATATAAAGGTCTTTGAGAAGCATGAATTATTTTCCAAGGGTGTAGGGATGCTAATGTCTTCAGTGTTTAAAAAGGAAAAAGGTTTATGTTAAATCTTGCACGTCCTGCAAGCTCTTAGGGTTGTGACACTAGTGTGTTTTTTTTCATACACCATTGCTTCCTGTTGTATGTACTATTTCTGCCACATGTTGCATTTGTACAGCAACATTAAAGCATTCAATTAGGTCATTACTTGATTCTTTATGTGACATGTTGTAATAGTAAACACATGACATGCTAACATTTGAAAGTAATCTCCCAGTGTTCCTAGTCGACAGCCATAAACTCCATGGCTTCAGGGTTTGCAGCATACATTAAGCACTCTGCACCTTGGGGAAGGAAGCTGTGATTGGTGACAAACTGATCTGGAGGGCATGCCATAATGCTCCCATCCCAGCTGTTTCTGGTTTTAGTCCATGTTACAGGCAAATGAAACTCATCTTTGTAGTAGCCTGTCGATGTAAAATTGGCTGTGTAACACCACTGACATTTTCATTTTCTTGATGCTGACAGGTATAAGAACCTTTCCTTATGAATTTATTTAGAACAATGCAGTTTTCATCTCTCAGTATCTGCAATAAGAATTTCCACTAAATACATGAAAATGAAATCACACTTTAAGCCACCATGCATGTCTTGATGCACAGATAGTTTCTAAACATCCCTCCTTGTGTGAAACCCTTGCTGTAGATCCTTTTAAGGTCTGTTTTATTTAGTAACAGTTTTTAATCCTTTTACTGTATCAACTAAATCATTCAGTTTTCTCTTACACTTTTCAGTTTAGTGCAGGCAGTGTGTGCTGGATTTGTATTCACTTAAACATTTTCCAGTATCTGGTTAAGCTTTGAAATATAATATTCTGACACAGTGCTGCTTATATATTTATTTTTTTCCATCCAGTGTTTCTACACCTTCGCTCTCTGCGACATGCCATCCATCTGGGCCTCCCCCAGCTCCGTCACCCAGTTCCTCCGGGGCTTACCTTAATGCCATCATCCTCTGCCACAGAACTGGTGGGTGCCTGGCCACCGGTGCAGCACCTGTGAGGGATCAGTGTTCATCTGTTGCCGAGGGTGTTTTTTTCTGCCATTTTCTCGCCTTACACCCTGGAGTCTCGGTGCAAGGACACACATGTGCATGGAGGGGAGCACGCACACCATGGCCCGAATGGCCCCGATCCATCCACCAGGCCTAGTGCCTTACCTGCCCAGCCCGCACTAGCATCAAGCCTCCACTTTGTGTCAGCCAAGAGCCAGGAAGTCTAACCTCCCAATTCGGGAGATGCTCAATCCTCTCCCAACCCCCCAAGCTTGTTCCTAAACTTGGGTCACCGGCATGAGAGAGGTAAGGCACAAAGTGCCTCAGCCTTCTATGCCATTGGTCCAGATAATGCTGCTTGTATTTAATTCATTTTCTGTATTCATGTCTCCTCGTTCTTTATTACTGAGAACATCTACAGTAAAATATGATCTTTGTGATATCATCTCATTCTCTTGTTATCCCCCCTGCTGAAGATATAATTTACTGGTTGTGAGGTCAGAAACATTTCCACAGCGACACAGATTATGATGTCACAAACAGATTTGGAACTCAGCAGGGGATAAGTGAGATAATGAGGTGAAGCCTGGGGGACAAAGATTTGTTTTTCAATATGTATTTTATTCTTCCTCTGTCTCCAGCCTCTGGCACATTCCCCCGACTCCACCTACCTTTGTTAGCCATCTTCCATGGAGCCTCAGCCTACTCCCTCACTGGGTTCAGGGTGGAGGAGGTAGACTCGCATGCACACAGTGTCAGGAGGTGAAACACGGAGTTGGGAGCTGTACTGGATATGCCAAAGTCCCCGCGAAGTCGTTATTTTCTTCCTGATCCAATGGAAGACACTGGCTTGTGAGGGAGACCGATACACACGAGCATGCAGTGCCTGCACAGAGCAGGTTCCAGGCCAGTGTTCTCCTCCTTTCTCTCAGCACCTGGCTGCACTGCCACCTGTGATCACACAGGTAACATTATTGCAGTGAGGAGGCATCCCTTCCTTCCAGGAGGAGGAGAAGAGCATCTGCTGGGATGCACAGTCCTCCTCCCCCTTGGTCAGCCTCAGATGACCCAGGCTTATTCATGAACCCAGGTTGCTGCCATTGCATGTGGTGCTCCTACTGCTGCACCAAATGGCTGGCTACAAAGACAATGGGTTCAGTTTTCAGAATCCTTCAAATGACACATGCTGCTTTTGTTGAAAGGAATGATGCAAAGGCCCAATGGCACTGAGGGTTGAGGCTGGATGCCACACCAGCGACCGGTTTGATGCGAGCCTGGGGCATCAGGGGTCGGCAGGAGGGATGGGATTGAGCATCCGAGGACTGCTCTCCCATCCCGGGAGGGAATCAGGGTGTCACTGCTCTGTAGTGGCCCCTGGTGATGAGCAGGGGCACTACTAGAGTGGTGCAGAAAGGGGTGGAGTGCAGCAGACTCGCCTCACAGCGATGGCATTGCGCTGCACTCCAGGGGCTCTTACAAGGAGGAAAAATGGCAGCACATACCCATGGCAGCTTGGTAGCTGCAGCTTCACTGGCCGGCGAATGCCTAGATAGAGGTGTATGCTGGTAATGGATCCTGGCCAGGCGCGGAGGCCCCTCTTGACGGTACAGCTGTATGCCAGCTGGGTATGCACAACTCCGGGTTGGCAGTGAGGAGGAGTGGTGGCTGGTGGCAGGTAGGGGATTGTGGCTGCAGGAGGAAAAAATAGAAGTGATTAAAAAAAAAAATAATGATGCAAGGTGTGCCTTCTGCCACACTGTGCATCATTCCTGATTTTCATATGCAACCTGTGTCAGAAGGGGGGCCACCTCCACCAGTTGGGCTTGTGCCATTCTTGTGGTGGATGCACGACTGCGCAATGGTGAATGGGGACTTACGCCACAACAGTGCTGCAGGATCCCCTAAGTACGGATTCTCATAGCTCCCCAAAGGCCCCAGGTCATGCTGGGGTTTAGACCAGCCAGAGCTGGTCTAACAACCAGTCTAATGTCCTCATGCAATGCTACCATCCTGAGCTGATGGACGGG
This sequence comes from Neoceratodus forsteri, assembly GCA_016271365.2. Lineage (NCBI taxonomy): Eukaryota > Metazoa > Chordata > Ceratodontiformes > Ceratodontidae > Neoceratodus > Neoceratodus forsteri. The sequence continues at coordinate 324,316,122 of CM057454.1, read as the reverse complement.
CAGATAGACCAGCAAGGTCCCAGGCAGATGGAGCTTGGCATTGGTGTACTGCATAATGGATTGAGCTCTGTTCAGTAGCTAGTGGAAGCTTCTGTGGCAGTATGGGTCAGGAGGGAGCAGCCATTATCGGGTGCAGGTAAGAGCTGTGGGCTTGGGATGGCAGCTGCTAGCCAGGGATAGTGTCAGGGATATTGAGAGGTACTGTAGGCTGTGTGGCGCGCATGTGGCCCGGCGGCGAGTGTACTTCAGGAAGGCTGGCATGGCAGTATTGGCACAGTGGTGGCACCACCTGTACCCATGTGTGTGTGGTTCTGCTGCAGTTTGTGGTGCGAGGCCCCTGACATCTATTATCGGGGGCTCTCCAGTACCCTCCGTGTGATGTCCCCTTTGCTCCTGCAGTGAGACACTTGGTCATGGTGCACTCTTGGCTGCTGGTAGTAGAGCTGATGACTAGAGGGCAGTGTACATCTGAACACTTTGGGAGCAGTTAGTTATATCAGTGCCACCGTTGTGCTGTCCCAACACTGCATATGTGACAGTCGAGGTTGTGCCATTGCAGATGTTTTCCTGGATCCCCCCCCCCCATAAAGCAGACAGCTCTTGGTCTGTGATTTGGACCTCAGCCACAGATCGGTCACACCTTCCAAACTGGCCCACACCAAATGGACAGCGTTGTCCGTACAACAGCACAAGTTCATGTTACATGTATGCCAACTATGATTGGCTAGAGTACGGTGTGGCACAGCACCGGTACTTCAGGCATTGTGGCTGATAATGTGGCAGACAGCAACTGCTCTATGTGTGCATGGCTAATGGAGGTTCTGTTGTATTGCAGTGCTATATGGGTTGAACAGATGACACTTGCTGTTCTCTGTGCTTCCCTGGTTCCATCCCCAGAGGCTCCACCGGTGCAAACACTGTGGGGCACTGAGTACAGGAGCTACACCTCGGCAGGTAGGAAGTACAGTGTGTATGTGTGAGAGCACTGTTCATGTTTTAGCTATGATTCCTACCTGTATCTCATGTTCCAGGAGTCCGGAATCATGCCTCTACCTCAGGGGTATGCATGCCTCCTTTCTCTTTGTTCCTCACGTGTGGCACTATACTGGCAGTGTGGTGGTAGCACCGCAGACATGCTTTGTTGGGTGTACAGCAGTGAGTAGGCCACGTTTGCATGCTCAGCCAGCATGTCTGCACTTGCGTTGTCCATCCCCACAGTCACTCACTGGACACTGAGGCAATGTAAGTAATTTGTGTGCTGGCATTGTATTGCTGGTCTGCTTTATAGTGTGGTACATCTTGGTGCTTTTTGTAATTGTTCTGTACGGGGTTACCAACCGTCTTGGTCTGTCTGTGTAACCGTACCAGAGACAGTGGTGTGAGATGTGTGACGTTTCAGGGGTAACCCTCATTTTGACACTTACATGGGATTTCTTGTTTACCTAAGGGTACCCCAGACTGTTCGTTTTGTGTGGTATTTGTAGCTATCTGAGTGCTTTTTGTAGACTACTTCAGCATTATTCTGGCCAGTCTGCACCGTCAGGGACTTCTGTTTGTCAGACCGGTGTGGAGGTACTGACCTATGTGGTGTCTGCACAGTGACACAGGTAGACCCCTGTAGATGCCAGGGACTAGCTTTTCACACACCATGGAGTGAAGGAAGCCTACATCAATGCCTTCCTGTGTGCCAGCATTGATGCACGAGACCAGTTGTGGCAAAATGTGATGCAGGGTCCCGGGCGTACTGGAGTTGGCCGCAAGCAGGGGTTCAGAGCATGTTGTGTCACTCCAGCGGGGCTCTGAAAATGTAGCCCAATGTTTTCATGTAAATGTCCTTGGTAATAAAGTATATGGGTCCATAAATATAGAAAAGGAAATAACTGCAAGTGTCAGAATATGATATTTTGAAACACCATTCTTCACAGTGAAAAATGCTTTAAGTGTAATATGTAATCATTAAAAATATTTGGAACAACTGACGGATGGAAAAGAAAAAGATCTCAGCTTCAGAGGTTCAGAAACCAAGTATAAGATTCATAAGAAGGTCCAGTGGGTAGCAAAGTACACACCTGCACTTTGTCCGTGCGTGCGTGTATACGTGCACATGTGGGTGCTTGTGCATGTATGTACATGCGGGCATGCATTCATTCATGCGTCTCTCCCTCTCTCACCTAACCACATGCACACAAAAGTTTCCAACCCAGTGCAAAGCATCATGGGTAGCATAGTACTATGCAAATACTTCTGCGCACAGGCTTACAAGGCTTCACCAGAAGTTGTCCAAAAATGACTTTTTCATTGATTCTAAATTAGAGTGACTGTAGCAAACCACAGACAGGTATTTTGTGCATTATGTTCTCCTGAGTGTAATGTCATCACTGTTTCAATCAAGTACCAGGTCAGTTACTGACAGCACATCACTGATGATCCGAAATGGAAATGTTGGTCATTTGTTGCTCTTAGTCTAAACTGGAAGCAATGTAAAGCCTGTTTTCAATCATCTTTGTTCTGGTGATGCTTTATCATTCTGACCCACACAGTGATTTCAATACTGCCACCCACAATGCTTTGTACTGGGTTTTGGGCCTTTAAAGTATGTATATTGGGAGCTTAGACAGGCAGAGAAAGTGACAGATACCAACAAGTATGGGCATTTGTCATGTACCTGCATCCTTTTATACATCTGGTGCATTACTCCTCCTGCAGACTGCCTTCCTTGTATGCTTTATCTGAGTGTAGCATATGAGCATTTAATGATTGTCAGTGACTGTATGCAGTTTGTCAGTAGTTTCTAATTAATTTTATTTATTTGAGAATCGGATAACATCTTTGAGCACAAGTGCTCTTTTCCAAAGGTTCCACATCAGTAACATGTAATTGCACTGGCCCGGGAATCAAACCCAGGCCAACTGCTGGGAAGGCAGCTATGCTCACCACTATACCACCAGTGCTAATTAATTGCTTTGTAAATTGCTTTACTAATATAAGGTGCAATATGAAAACATGCATTCATTTATACTGCAGTGAAGGAAGGGTAGCTGAGAGGGCATAGGAGGCTAATAGTTAGATACTAATTCCGCAAATTTCGGAAACATTTTTTTGTGATCGAGTCTGTCCCCAAATTATGAAAAAAATGTCCTGCACTTTGGGGACTTAGACTCATTAGTGGGAAAATGAAAGCAGGAGTTGTCCTTATGGTGATTTAACAATATCCTCACGGGGCAAAGTGAAGTCCAGGTCGCTCACTGAAGGGTCTCAATGTTAGATAATTCACAGCTGTTGTAAATTACTCTGTAGATGACACTGTGAGGTCCACCACCTTTGGCAGACGTGTAACTCCTTTTGTTGTGCCATGCATGGCAGTGGGGCACATCCTTCTTACTAAAATGAGTTCGCTCAATGGAGCTTTTATCCAATTCATGGCTTTTTGAATAAAATATATTATTACTACTACTACTCCCTGCTCATTCCTGAAACACATACATGCTGCCCAATTCTTGTAATCCTCCCTGCTTTATGTCCGGATCTGTTTTGGCTTTCGGTTGTTTCTCAGCTCTCTTCCATGAAAAGTACACGGTCTGGACCTCCAAGGCATAAAGAAAGGGCACAGCGATGAACCACTTAATCTGAGGCAGCACAGGGCGAGAGACCCACTAGACAGCAAGGAGTATTGGCAGTGGGTCAGGGACAGGAGGAAACAGCGGCTTTCAGCTGTTAGGACAAGTTTCAGTCTCTGTAGAGGGGAAGGAGCATCCTGCTGCCATGCTGCAGATCCTCAAGCAGTTGTTATGATTGCAGTACGGCTGCTCTGTAGTCTCTATCCTTTGACTGGCCCTCTTGCAGATCAAACAAATTGGGTAATTAACATTTTCCAATTTTGATCACGCTCCACCCCCTTACACTATTAGAAAGTCTGCTTTACAAGCAGCCTTAAAAACTCTGTTTTTGGCTATGCTAAGCAGCCTTAACAAGGTTTTAGGATTAACTGAAGGCCCTTTCAGGTAAACCATAACTATCCAGTGTCTCAGAGCTTCTATATGTTAATCAAAACCTGTTTAACAAAAAAAAAAAGATACTTGAAAGTGAATTGTTGTAACTGATGGTAGGTGTCCAGAGGAGCCCACATACAACATAGAAACATAGAATTTGACGGCAGATAAGGACCGCTTGGCCCACCCAGTCTGCCCATTACCCTACCTAATGGATAAGTTGCAGATCCTAGTTAACCAGCAGCCTACTTCTTCCTACCCCCACCCCTTAGAATTGCCTTATGACTGTCTCATGCATGCTTGAATTCCACCACTGTTTTTGACTCCACAGCCTCCTCCGGAAGGCCGTTCCATGCATCCACAACCCTCTCTGTGAAAAAATACTTCCTTAAATTACCTCTGAGCCACCCCCCATCTTCAAATTGTGCCCCCTTGTTCTTGCACACCTCTTTTTTGAAAGATGCTACCCTCTTGGACTTTGTTGATTCCCTTGAGGTACTTGAAAGTTTCTATCATGTCCCCCCTCTCCCTCCTTTCCTCGAGGCTATACATATTAAGCTCCTTAAGTCTCTCTTCATATGTCTTCCGTTGCAGACCCTGCACCATTTTAGTTGCCCTTCTTTGGACAGCTTCCATCCTGTCTATGTCTTTGTGGAGATTGGGTCTCCAGAACTGCACGCAGTACTCCAGATGGGGTCTCACCAGCTGTCTGTACAGAGGGATAATAACTTCCTGTTTTCTACTGGTGATGCCTCTCCCTATGCATCCCAGTATCCCCCAGCCCTCCTTGCTGCCCTCTCCATTGCTTGCCCACCTTTAGGTCATTTGATATGACTACCCCAGGTCCCTTTCCATTTTTGTTGTTGTTAGTTCTCACCCCTTGTAGTACTCTTCCCTGGGTTTTTGTTTCCCAGGTGCATTACCTTGCACTTAGCATTGAATCTAAGCTGCCATACATTTGACCATTCCTCTAACCTTTCCAAGTCCTTCTCATCCTTTCCACCCCACCTTGTGCATCAACTCTGTTGCAGATCTTTGTGTCATCTGCAAAATACATACTTTTCCTTCCAGTCCCTGTGCAATGTAAACATAAAGACATTGAAGAGGACCAGTCCTATCACGGAACTCCTGTGATCCCACCAGTAACCCCCTTTCTTCAGAGTGGACTCCATATACTATTACTCTCTGTGTCCTATTCTCCAGCCAATTCTTTACCCAGGCTGTCATCTTGGGACCCACTCCCAGGCTGGCTAACTTGTATATTAATCTTTTGTGTGGGACTGTGTCAAAATGCCTTGTTAAAGTCTAGGTAGGCCATGTCCACAGCCCCTCCCTGATCTACTACTTTGGTCACCCAGTCAAAGAAATCTATCAGATTTGTCTAGCATGACCTTCCCGCTGTGAATCCATGCTGCCTTGGGTCCTGCTGCCTCTGGCCTCTAGATACTGACAGTTCTTTCCTTCAGAAGTGATTCCATCATTTTCCCTACCACTGAGGTTAAACTAACAGGTCTGTAGTTTCCTGCTTCTGCCTTGCTCCCACTTTTGTGAAGGGGAATCACATCTGCCCTCCTTCAGTCCTCGGGTACCACCCCATCCTCCCATGACTTGTTAAAGAGGGTAGTCAGTGGTGTCACTAGTTCTACCCTTAGTTCTTTTAGAATTCTGGGATGAATCCCATCAGGCCCCATTGCTTTGTCCACCTTCAGTTTTAAGAGTTCTTTCAGAACCCTTTCTTCTGTAAATGGGCTGGTATCAACTTCTGTATCCAGAGTGTTTCTACTGTTTGTTTTAGGTACCTCCCCCTCTTCCTTTGTAAATACTGAGCAAAAATATTTGTTTAGTGTCTCTGCCTTTTCACAGTCACCCTCTGCCCACCCTCCCTCCCTTTATTAAGCCTCACTATCCCTCCCTTGGTCTTCCTTCGCTCCCCGATGTACCTATAAAAGGTTTTATCCCCCTTCTTAACTGAGTTGGCTATCTTTTCCTCGGTTTGGGCCTTTGCTGTTCTGACTGCCTTCCCAGCTTCCTTTTGCTTAATTATACAGTTCTCTGTCCTGCTCCTTCTGTGATTCCTTGTACTTCCTGAATGCTTTCTTTTCTCTTGAACCTTCACTGCCACTTCCTTTGAGAACCATAGTGGTTTCTTACATTGTTTCGTTTGTTTATTTGCTTCACACAAAGGCTTGTTACCTCTGTGATGGCAGTTTTTATTATTCCCATTGTTCTTCCACCCCTCCTTCCTGCCCATTTGCTAGTGCATTCCTTAGGCACTCACCCATTTTGGCAAAGTCAGCCCTCCTAAAGTCCGGTACTTTTGCCTTTGTATGGCTTGACTCTATTGCTGTGTTTATTGTGAACCATACTGTTCGATGGTCGCTAGTTCCCAGATGGCTACCCACTTCTACATCTGTGATCCTCTCTTCATCTCCATTTGAGAGAACCAGGTCTAAGATTGCTCCTCTCGAGTGGGCTCCAATACTGGTTGTTCAAGGCATGCCCCTGTAGGGCATCTAGAATAAAAATTGCTTTTAGAGATTGGTATATAGCAGAGTAACACACACAACAAGGTGTGTGTGTTTAGGCATAGTGCTGCATGCCCTGGTTCTGTAATGAGGTACAAGGCCACCAGCAGGACTGCTTTACAATATCCTGGGCATGTGGCAATTATAGCTTAATGCAGACCCTGGAGTGTGCTGTTGCATTTATAGATTTTAAACAAAAAATTCAAAGATGTAAAGGAAACCAAATTATGTGACCATGCATTATGCAGTCTTATAAAATGGGTGAGGAAAATCCTGAGTCCTTATTGGTTAGGACCCATGTCCTTATTGGCAACAACCATGCTACTGGCACTTTTTCTGGGCACTAGGATGCAGTGCACCCTGTGTTATACATACCTGTGTCTGCAAGGAGGTTTAAAAAAAAAACAAACAAAAAAAACCTTCTGGCAGCCATCACCATGTTAGTAAAGTAGAAACCCTCCCAACTCCCACATGCCATCACTTATAACTCCCACATGCCGTCACCTATACTAAATAAAAAAAAAAAATTCCAACAATTTTATGACCCCCAGCCCACCATATCCCAATGCACACCTACTATTTTAAATTTAAATGTCAGTGACTGTTTAAATGCCTCACCTTGTTCTTTTCTTATTTTGATGTTTTAGGCCTCTTACTCTTGGACCCTGATTTGCACGGTGGTCCCAGCCATTCAGTCTGTCTGTCCACTCAGACACCTCCTGCACCCTTGCTTAGCTGGCTGCCCACCCTTCACTTGGCCGCTTGTCATATCAGCACCTCGCCGGCCGACTGCCCCCACTCTGGCTGCCCATTATATCAGCACTCATTACAAAATATGCCAAGCTATCCATAGTTCACAGCTGTGTGGCACAAATGGTTGGGGGAAAGGTTTTTTGTTAATTAAATGTTCTTTATTACATTTTACATCAGTACATACACAGACATAACAAATAGTAAAATAAAACTATTACAGGTTCCTGCAAAGCACACTGTGTTGGTTCACTCCAGTTGTAAAGCATCTGACATCATATGGACATGTCAGTCACATAGCACAATATTTGTATTTATGTCCATCTGTAGATTTCTGAGACATGGAGTAACCATCTTTATCTAACACGTGAGTACTAACTTCATGATTCTTGTATCTCATCCCCTGCTATACTTTGCCTGCCTGAGTCCACCCTCAAGAGTCATAAGGACATATAGCTTCTCCCAGTGCTTCTCATATCCCCCAAGCCTACTGTTCATACTAGCTATAGATTTCTCAGCCTTTAAGGCAGACAAGCTCTGCATGCCACTCCTGACAAGTGGGTATGCCTTGATCAAGCCAGTGTCAGAGCAGAACTTTTGTGGCACAAGTGGCTATCAGCGCTATGTGGTTCCTTTGTGCCTCTATTAAGTGGTGTTCATAATCACCTATTATGGAAATAGATGGGATGAGGGCTTCATCTGACTCTAACAGTGGGTCTAACCTATCCTTAATGGCCTGCCATAGTGGTTGTGCTTGAAGGCATTGCCACAGTACATGAAGTAAAGCACCCTGCGTTTCATTAAACCATGTGCAGATATCAGATTGTAGCTTCTGCATCTTGTGAAGCTTAACTGGTGTGAAATATATATGTATTATTTTTAGGTGCATCAGCCTAGAAGTGTCAAATTCGATATATTTATACAAGGCTTCCCAAATCTGTTGCCAGCCATAGTTTCCCTGGGCTTTAGTATGCATGGTTTGCCAGTATGGGGATGTGCCATCTACTTTATTATTTGTTAAGTCATATATTCCAGTGTAACAGGTTAGAAATTGGATGTGGGAGTGTTGACCAGTTAACCAATGGGAGTATAGCGGCACTGTGAGTCATGCTCCACTGCTGCCATGTTACATGTTTTGCTAATATATGTGTGACTTGAAGGAAAGGGGGGCAGTGTTCTATTTGTTACTTGGTGCCTTTGTTGAAACACATGAAGTGTAATCAGCTTGTTAGCTAACAGTAGTTGTTCCACCCTTGTTATGTTAAGGGTAGCCCATGGGGAGCATTAATTGACTTCTCATCAGTGACGCAGGTGTGGTAGTTTGTAGGTTTAATAGGCCACATAGTTGTTTATACATGTTTATTGAGACCACTATAAGTGTCTACTTTAGTCGTCTTGGGAGTTGCTTAGCTCTGCTGTATATTAATGCTTTAGTGTCTATACCGAGGCATTAACCGAGAGTTGCTTCAGTTTGCAACCATAGTGGGGTATATTGTCTCTTACGAGGCAGTGGGGGGGGGGCCTTAACCATTGTAAGTATTTGCTACAACTTCTTGCAAGAGAGTACGTGTATGAATCAGGTAGTGTCAGACAAATTTGTGGTGTGCCCTGCATACTGCTTTCCCATCCCACAGGAATCTAGGAGAGTGAGCCACCTTCTGGAAATGAGTGCACCTTCATTATGCTCGTGGGAACGGGGTACAAGACTCTGGGCACTAAGTTCATTTTTATCAGGTTTATCTTCCCCAGAGAGTAAGAGGAAGGTGACCCCATCTATCCAAGCCTTGTCCTAACTGTCTAAGCAGTGGGTCTAAATTAAAAGTAATCATGTCCTTGGGGTTCTTTGTCACCAAAATGCCTAAGTAATTCAGTTTGTCCTCCTGCCACTTAAGCTGCAATGCTGATATCTCTTGCTTGCAGATTCCCACATTGTGGGACATTACTTCTGTTTTGCCAGTCTTTAATTTATAAATTAAGTCTAATTAATTATTCATGAGCCTAGCTAGGCTCCTGATTGGCTACAGGATCGGTCATTAACATCTTTGAAATGACCGATCCAGCTGCCAACTGACACTTTGTGGCATGCATGGCTCGCACCACTCTACTTAAAACATTAAATAAGTTAAAACTAAATGGAGGAAAAAGAACATTGTTATTGCAGTTAGATTTATAATGATAATAACAACCTCAAAGCCGGTTATTTCCGTGGATTAACGACTGGGTGGAGGGAGGTAGCCCTCGGCTGCACCTAAGGCCACAGATCCCCCCAACTGGTTGTCAATCCCTCGGAAATGACTGGCTTCTTGATTGTTATTGCTTATAAATTTTTTTTGTATAATCTTTTTATTAATTTTTGAGATTATGACAACTTACAAAACACATACACTACAACAGATAAACAAACAGGGGCAATCCATCTATAGACAGTTATGCTTTATTAAAACCATTTCCTTCCAGTCAGTTTCAGTCATATAGAAACATAGCACTTGATGGCAGATAAGGATCACTGGCCCACCCAGTCTGCCAATTCCCTACCTAATGGATAGCTGCAGATCCTAGCTAACTAACAGCCTGCTTCTTCCAACCTCCACCCTCTAGAATTGCCTTATGTCTGTCCCATGCATTCTTGAATTCCACCACTGTTTTTGACTCCACAACCTCCTCAGGAAGGCTGTTCCATACATCCACAACCCTCTCTATGAAAAAATACTCCCTCACATTACCTCTGAACCGTCCCCCCTCTAGCTTCAAAGTGTGCCCCCTTGTTCTTGCACTCCTCTTTTTCTGAAAGATGCTACCCTCTTGGACTTTGTTGATTCCCTTGAGGTATTTGAAAGTTTCTATCATGTCCCACCTCTCCCATATACAGTTTAATTATATTTTAAGTATTCTTAAATTTGTTTTTATTTTTGTTTTTATACAGGCACTTTTTCAACTTGCATCCTTCACTCTCCTGGTCATGTTCTCTGCCAACCTGCCCTATTCCCAGCCCAGCCCATGCATAGGATTCCCAAGTACCCTAGTCAAGTCCCTTATGGAGGGTCATCTCCTCTTCCCTACTTAATGAAGCCAGAAAAGGAGCCCATTCCCTATAGAAGACTTCTTCTCTCTCTCTAATCGTCAAGGTTAGTCTCTCTAGGGCTAATGTTTGAATTACCATTCGGAGCCATTGCTGAATTGTTGGTGTTACATGGGAAACCCATGTATTCTGGATGCAGTGCCGTGCCAAACCCAATAATACCTTAATCCATCTGGGGAACTGCTCCCACTTCCTATCCTCCCCCAGAGTCATTCCAAACAAACCTACTAAGGGTCGACCCATAGGGGAAGCCCCACCATGTCGGAAACTTCACTGATCACTTCCCCCAAAAAGTTCTGTAGTACTCTGCAGGTCCAGAAACAATGCATATATGTCCTTTTCTCCTCTCCATACTGGCCACACATTGGGGAGACAGAGGGATGCACTTAGTTTACTATCACGGGGGGGGGTGGATAATAAAGCCTGTGTAAGAATTTATAAAAGGCTTCCTTAAATCTATTACATATCAACAAGTCTGTGTGCATTTTCAGCCAGTCCTCTTCTGTAATTTCCATTCCAATATCTTTTTCCCATAACTGTTTTATTTTCTGGATTTGATCTGGGTAGTCCTGTTTCCCCAACTTCGCTGCTTTCTGAATGAACCATTTAGGGTCTTTTTTGGCTAGGTATACCAAGGCCTCTGTCGAGTGCCACCCATGATTACGGGTCCCTCCCCTGCCTAGTTTCCACATAAAGGCCCACAGCTGCAGATACCAAAATAGCTGCTGCCTATCCAGTCCCAAGGTTTGGATAATATCCCCAAACGGGCTTAATACGCCATCCTTTAGTAGGTTCCCCATACTCTGTACCCCCCTCATTTCCCATTCTCAAAATCTCTATCCTCCATTCCCGGAAGGAAAGGGGTTCCTGCCATGGGCAGCAACAAGGTCTCACCTTCGCATATCCCTTCCGCTTTCAAAGACGTCCCCACACCTCCAGCACTGCCCTCACTAAAGGGTTACTCCCACCCTGCATACAGTATGCTTTAAAGCCTTTACTGTGCAGTGCGGCTGAGAGGTGGCCCGGCTTCCCCATTGCTCTAAATCAACCCAGCTAGCCACTCAGGTCGGTGCACCCAGTCCACAACATGGTGCTGCTGAATCGACAGGTGATAATTATTGAGATCAGGGAAATTGAGGCCCCCCGTCATTTCTGCCTTCCATCTCTGAAGGCAGGCTTGCGATCGCTTTTCCTACTATATAAACTGAGAGAACAATTTCTCCACCCTTTTAATATCCTCCTTGATAGGTCCATGGGTACCGTCTGCATGGGGTATAAAATTCTGGGAAGGATATTCATTTTAATCAGGTTGATTCTGCTCAGCCATGAAATGGGTAATTGCATCCACCTCCTCAGGTCCGCTCGATCGTTTTAATTGGTGGGGAATAATTTAACCCATATAAGGATCCCACAGACTTACCCACCTTGATACCTAGATAAGCGATACTTGTGGCGCCACCTGAATTCCCACTGTTCATCCTCCTTCTTAGTTCCAGGAAAGCAAAGCATTTCCAATTTGCTAAGGCTTATTTTGTATCCAGAAAAAACAGCAAAGGCTCTATCAGTTCCAGCAGGAGTGACATTGACTCCTGAGGATTCTTTACAAACAGGAGCATATCATCCGCATACAAGGTGATCTTGTGCACAGTTCCCCTTGCCCCCATGATACCCTCAACACCCTGACACTGCCGGATTGCCACAGCTTGCCGTTCCAGTGCCATTGCAAGCAGCAGGGAAGAGAGGGGGCACCTCTGTCTCGTACCACGCTCTAAATTAAAGTTGTCGGTGGATACCCCTTTCACCAACACCTATGCTCTAGTGGCTTCATACATGACTTGGACCCGCTGGATATAAGATTCACCCAGATCAAACTGGGTCAGCACCTCAAATAGGTACTCCCACACCACCCTATCGAACGCCTTTTCAGCATCCATAGAGATTGTAAAAGTTTTCTCTCTCATCTGACCTGCTCTCCACACTACATTGAGCAGGTGGCGCATATTATGATAGGAAAACCTCCCTTTTATAAACCCAGTCTGGTCTGGGTGGATCAGCACAGGGAGGATATCCATCAACATCCATCAACCATGTGGCCAATATCTTGGCTAAGATTTTAAGGTCACAATTTAAAAGTGAGATTGGTCTGTCGGCCCACTCCGCCTCATCTTCTCTGGTTTGGGAGTAAACAAACCACTGCATCATAGCAGGTTTTAGGTAATCGTGAAAGATCCTCTCCTCATCCTTCTGGAATACCCCACTTAAAGTTTCTGCCATTTGTCCTGCTAGGGCCTTATAGAATTCCACAGGGAATCCATCTGGGCCACTTGCTTCCCTGCTGTAGTTCCCTATAGCCTTCAATATCTCCTCCTTGCAATAGGTTGATTTACCTGCTTCTCCTGGGCTCACATGAGCCTAGGAAGCTCCACCTTATCTAGAAACTCCTTGATCATGTGACCCTTGCCCCTACACTGAGCCTTATATAATTGGTTATAAAACTCCCTCTATGCATTACACCCCTTCTGTCTCTGATTCCCGTCACTCTAGTGGGGCACCTGCCACCTTTCATTAATCTAAGAGGGGGACCCGGTTTATTATACCACTCATACATCTGGCGTTTACAGTAGAACCATGATACTTTCGCCTCCCCTCACACCAAGGCATTCAAGGCCTCCCTAGTCAAAACCAGGAGTTTCTCTATTTCACCCTGTTCCCCCCAGCCACTCTTTTCTCTAAGTCCTTGAGCTGTTTCTCCAGTCCAAGTCTCTCTTCTCTTTTTTAATTCTAGCGATGAATTCTATTATAGCACCCCTCATGAAGGCTTTCCCCACTTCCCAGTATGTGGCTCTCAAGACTTCAGTCTCTTTATTTGTCTCCTTATACAGCCTCCATTGGTCCACTAAGTGTTCTTTAAACTCCTTATTGAGGAGCATATAGGAAGGGAATTTCCACTGGCGCGGGAGCTCCCTCTCCACTCTCATCTTTATTCTCACTACTATCATGGCATGGTCTGATACATGGATGGGGCTATGGGCCACATCTATCAATCTATCATTCCACCCCCGTGGTAAATAGATGTAATCAATTTGGGACCAGGTACCATGGGGGTTAGAGAAGAAGGTATATTCTCTTGCCCTGGGATTGACTGTTCTCCAGCCATCTACTGAGTCTATGTCTGCCATGCCCACCTGCCGCTGGACGAGCACCGCTGTCACCCTACCTCTACTCTCTGAATGATCCATAGCCGGGTTCATGGTACTATTCAGATCTCTTCCAAAATTAGCCCAAGATTGTTCTCTAATTAACAGGTCTAAAAGATCAGGAAAAAACCTTGGGTTATAAACAGCCGATGCATAGACACTGCCAAATGTGACTTGTTCCCCATATAATTGTCCCACAATAAAAATATATCTGCCCTCCTTGTGGTCCTTCACCACCCTCTTAACCTCCCAGTGGTAGATGTTTGTTCAAAAGAATAGCCACCCCTCACTTACGTGATGAGTAGGATGCTGCAAAGCACTTACCAACCCAACCCCAAGTGAGCTTAGCATGTTCAGTGTCAGACAAATGGGTTTCCTGAATTAGTGCCACTCGAGCTCCCCTTCTCTTAGGAGCCATCAGGAGCATCGGCCGTTTAATTGGGTTAGCAATCACTGCATTCCAGAGACCGTCAGTTCTTGTGCATTAGCCATGATACCCAGACCCCCTTTCGATTCTCCCACCCAGTGGCATTCGTTGTACTAGCTTAAAGCATCTGTATATTTGACTTTCAGGAAGCTTCTTTAAACTACTTTCAGTATAGGATGCACCATAAAACACAGAACAACAACAATTAAACAAAGTAGAAATAACAGTACCCCCCCTCCCCCTCATCCTTCATCCATGCATATCCGCCATTAGCATTATCATCCATCCCTTCCCTTCTTCCCCCAATATCCTCCTCCTCCTCCCTCCCACCAAGAGCGAACATCCCACATACAAGTCTCCTTCCCCCCCTCCCTTTGTCACTGCCCCCCCAGCAGAAATGACACTAGATGCTCTAAAGGCATGTGTCTATTTTCCCTCTGTCAATATGTATGCCCTGCCACTCCTGCAATAGCTGGTGTATAAACAACCACAACCCCCATGCAGAAAGAATGACCTGTTCTATAGCTATATGGCAGGTAACCTTGCAAAATTTTGACATATATCTAATATCGAACAACCAAATTCCAACATAGAGCCCCCTCCTGCCTGTCCCTCAGAGAAACATCCAGAAATGCAACATTGTGAAGTGTACGCCACCAAGACAATAGGCAGACACAGCTTTAAATATAACCTGTCAAGACATATAACTCATTACGCCATTATTTACCTTTCCTCCCTCCCAGTCCATTAAGTCCTCTCCCGCTGTAGGCAGGGACCATCCACTCATTTTGTTCTATGTTACAGCAACCTTAAATGATGTACAGGCCCACACCCACCCCTGAAGTTGTACTCGGTAGCCATGCTCACTTCAACATCCATTAGCCATCTTCGTACCAAGGATGGGTATTTACCATGAGGGAGAGAGCAGGCCGCACCATATACACACGTGCTAAGCCCCCCCAACCTCCCAGCCGCATCACATATTCGAGCAGTAGGAGCAGGTCTGATGATTCCAAATGGCACATGTAAACCCACCAAAACATCCTCACAGCAAGAGCCGTGAAGAAGCAGCTAGGCCTCTGCAGACGTCTCCCTTCATCTGCCTTGCATCTCAATCGACCTCATAGCCCCTGACAGTTTGCACCACTCACCATTTCCAGCAAGCTTCCTCCTTCACGCGGGTTGCAGTTACGATCCACACAGCAGGTGCACTGCGCCACAGAGCAGGGTCTTTACGCCACTGTCTCAGAGGGGGGAATGAGCACATATACCCTGGTGCTTCCAAACCACAACTAAAACGCTTAACAGTGAAAACATGCAAACTGGGTAACTGTTTTCCAGATCAGGAACAAACCGCTTCACTTATCCCAGCTTCTTCTGTAGCTCATTCACAAACTGTTCTGCTTTGGCTACCTCCCAGAAGGAGTAGGTCACCCTCTCATGACGAATCTTCAAGGTCGCGGAGTAAATCAGAAAATTCTCCACTTTTAGGCCTCTCAACTGACTCATTAATGGGTTAAACATCTTCCACTTTTTAAGTAGTCGAGCAGAGTAATTCTGTGATAGGAACAGCCGCTTGCCTTCATACTCCAGGGCGCCTTTCTCCCGGTATGCTTTTAATAATGCCTCCCTGTCTTGAACTGCATGAAACTGCATAATGACTTGTGTCAGAAGTTGATCTCCTGGGGGGGGGGGCGAGGCATCACTGCCCGGTGGGCCCTTTCCAGCTTTAGGTGACCATTTTTAGGATGGAACCCCAACAATTCAGGCAAGGTTTTCGCACAAAAGTCCAGCACATTTCCCCCTTCCATGCCCTCTGGGACTACTCTCAAACGGAGGTTAAGTCGTCTATGGTAATTCTTCTGGTAGTTAAACACCTCCTTGAGCTCCTCCAACTCCTTTTGGAGAGCAGTCACTTGCCTGGGGACCTCCATTGTCTCATCTTCCAATCTGAAAATTCGGTTCTCTGCCTCTGCAATTCTGTTGCAGTGCAGTGTTTGTTGCTCCAACACTTCTTATAGTTTAAGGTCGATCTTGCTCTCTAATTTAAGAAGCATGGATTCAAGTGCTGCAGTCACTTTGCCTGGTCACTTCGTGGCCTAGTGCGTTCATTTCTGCCGCCAAGAGTGATTTTGTATTTTCTTGAAACTTGGCTTCCCATCCAAATGCCCTTTGGGGTAACCCTTGCCTCAGTGTTTGCGCACAGAGGTTCTTTGTCTTTTAAATAGTTTTTTATTTTAATGGGTTCACCACAATATATCCAAGGCACACTGCCTTAAGGGTAGCTGGTCCATTCCACTGGGGTGTCAGACAGACGAGGCATACTGATGAGTCCTGGTAGGACGAAACACGTGTCTATGTCTTCTGTTAGCACCCTTTGCAAACTGTGTGAGAGGCCTTTTCGGCACCATGCAATTTTGCTTAAAGCTGGACCAGCATAACATTCTATGGTAATTTGCATATGCAGCCCATGATGCTTTGCATTGTGGGGGCATGTGTGATTTTGTAGTGTCATTACTTACTCAACACACAGTCAGGTGAGAGGTTCCAGAGAATGAAAACTTCATTTTTTTACCAATTTTATAACAACAGTTGGACTTTAATAGACAATGTTAATATAGATTCAGTGAGATTCACTAAGAAGCTGAGAGCAGAAAAAAGGCCTAAGCCCATGAGGTTGCTCTGTTAGGACATACTGTAATAATTCATATTGCCTCCATTAGCTATGTATTTATCCAGCTGTCTTTTAAAACTATTTCTATCTTGGCTTATAATTACATTTTCTGGCAACTTATTCCATAGGTTTGCTGATCTCATTGTGTAATAATATTTTATTTTATTAGATTTATACATAGCTGTTTTAAATTTGTCTGATTTAAAGTCTATATTTAATTCTGACATCAATTGTGGATCACACATAATGTCATAGTAAAATAACATGTCCCCGCTTATCTGTCTGATTTCAAGGCTCTGTAGTTCTAACTTATGCTGCCTATTCTTATAAGAAAGTCTTTATGAGGAATCTATTGTTTTTGTGTACCTGTGTTGGACTTTTTCCAGTCTATCTATTTCTGTTTTTGTATCTGGATTCCACAAATAACTGCCATAGTCCATTATTGGCCTAACATAAGATTGGTATAATGGGATTAAGACTTTGGTTGACCTGCTTATAATATTTCTTTTGATTGCATGGATTGTTCTATTTGCCCTTGCAATTGTACTTGTGCGCTGTTCTTTTAAGTTTAGATTGTCATCCACTAATATACTCAAGTCTTTTTCTGTTTCTTTTTTTTTTTGTATATTTCTATTGTTAAGTATAAAGTTATGATGTGGATATTTTTTTTTCCAAAGTGGAGAACGCAACATTTTTCAGTGTTTAATTTCATCCCCCACTGAGATGTCCATAAGGCAATGTTATTTATATCTTTCTGTAACAAAGCTATTTCATTTTTTGTGTCGCATGGTCTACTTACTTTCATGTCATCTGCATATTTTATGATACAATTACTTACATTTTCCTCCATATCTGCTATGAAAATTTGGAAAATTATTGGGCCTAAAACTGAACTCTGAGGCACACCACTTGTGACATGACCTTTGGTTGAGAGGTGGCCTCTAATTGACACGCTCTGTTTCCTATTTTAAAGCTACCAACAGTCCCTATTTTCTCAGGACAGTCCCTATTTTAGGCAGCATGTCCCGGTGTCCCCACAAGTTTTGTAAAATGCCACTTTTGTCCTGGTTTTTGCTTACTTGTCCCAGTTTTGTCCCTTTTTTTTGCTGACTGCTAATCCCTGGGTGACAGTTATATCAGCACCATTGTGGCGCCGCTTGGGTTGGACAGCAGTTTGCCACTTTAACCCCTGCGCCTGTGTTGCACTGAAAACATGTCAGTGGAAGCACAGTAAAGCATATTCCTTCCTGTTAGATTAGACTGGGTAGTAGTGCAAACAAGCGCATGTGGATGTCTGCTTGTCAGCGGCCGAGAGTGACTCCAGACAGAGAAGAGACCGGAAGCAGTGGCTCAGTAGGTAGCACACTCGCCTTGGAGGCCGGGAGATCAGAGGGCTGTGGGTTCAGTTCCCATGTCTGGTATTTGGGTTAATATCCCAGTACTGACCCTGTAGTGCAGTATGAGAGGGGTGCTGCACTTCTGAGGTGCCGTCTTTCAGATGAGACATTAAACCGAGGTCCCTTCTGCCTGGATTGGTAGTAGTTCAGGTGGATGTTGAAGATCCCATGGCACTTATCGAAAAGAGTAAGGGAAATTTTATTGAAAGAAAACTGAACTGTCATTACATCAAATGTAAGCAACAACACCACGCAAAAGAAAAAACATGAACAAGAACCAACATTGCAAGAAGAACATCTAAAATATCAGAAATATTTCTAACAGATCATCCAATTTTATCTTTCATAAAAGGAATATCTAACCATCTAAGTTTCCATATATCTGCTGGCATATACTGTTGTTCAAAATAACATTGTTTGCAAATTTCAGTTTCCATAATTCGGATAACCGTTCCTGGGTCCTGCAGTACTTGCTGTAATATAAATTTACATCTCACTTGCCAGAGAACAAACTTAATTAGATCCCAACGACTGGCTTCATTTCAGAAAAGCCAGAAATTCATGCACAAAACAAATAAGATATGCCAAAGCTGCCTTCTATAGAGCTGAATTGGATGCCTCCTATAATAACCCATCCAGGTTCTGGGGTACCATAAAGGGAATCCTAGGTCAAAATTCTACCCTGCCTTACCCTCCAGACTGCTCCTAAGTGACATAGAAATCACTGACAAGCAAGAAATCTTAAATGCCTTCAATGACCATTTCACTACAGCTGGCCTAGCTTTTGACTCTTCACCTGCAAATCTATTGAGATCTTCAATAAACCTTCGATCTACTGAGGGCCAAAAGGCTGCCTCCACATTCTCCTTCGAACCAATACCCTTAAAAGAAGTAGAAGACCTCCTATCCAAATTAGACACAACTAAAAGTGCAGGTGCAGACTCCCTGGATCCCTACTTTCTTAAAGCAGCACTGCACGCCTTAGCTGCCCCCCTCACTCACCTCTTCAATCTTTCCCTAGCCACTGGTTCCAGCCCCTCTATATGGAAGACAGCTCAAGTAGTTCCACTACTTAAAGCAGGTGATCCCATGGACCTCAACAACTATAGGCCCATTTCCATCTTACCGGTACTGTCCAAGATGCTTGAAAAATTAGTAAACTCTCAGTTAAGGGCCTACCTTGACACCAACAATCTCCTAAATCCAGCACAATCTGGGTTTAGATCAATGCACAAGCACCATCTCTGCCCTAGCCAAAGTCACTAACGACTGGCAGACTGCCTTGGATAAAAGAATAATACCTGTGCTGTGTTCCTGGATTTGAGTAAACATTCGATACAGTGGATCATGAATCATTAATCTCCTCTCTTAGCTCCGTGAAGCATGATTCACTCTCTCTCATTTGGTTCAGGTGCTATCTCTCTGGAAGGTTACAACTGGTAAAAATGAAAGTTACCTATCTACCTCTAAACCACTCCTAAGAGGTGTACCGCAAGGCTCTATCCTGGGCCCCATCCTCTTTGCCATTTATATCAATAACATTGACTCCAACCTCTCTCAATCTAACATTCACCTTTTTGCAGATGATACTGTACTATATGTCAGTAATCCCTCACCATCAAAAGCCTGTGAACTTTTACAGTCAGAATTCTCCATCCTACAGCACAACCTGTTGGAAAAAAAACTACTTCTAAATGCCAAAAAACAAAAGCCATGTTAGTTTGCCACCAAGAGTTGCTCTTCCACTATCCCATCATTCACCACCCACAATTATCCACCATCCTTGGAAAATCTGGAATTTGTGGACAAATTCAAATATCTTGGAGTCTGGATTGACAACAAGCTTGACTACTCTGTCCACGTTGAAGAGCTCCTGAAAAAGCTGAGACAAAGACTTGGCTTATTTTACAGAATAAAACACTACCTTACCAGAGACTCCAAACAAAGATTAATCCTGGCATCATTCCTATCCCTCATTGACTATGCTAACTTCCTCTACGGCCACTGCTCCCTCTCCCTCTTAAATAAACTAGACACCCTGTATCATAGAGCCATTAGATTTATTACAGACCTTCCCTCCAGCACCCATCATTGCTCTCTTTACAATGCAGTCAATTGGACATCCCTACAGCACAGAAGAAAAAAGAATGCTGCTATCTGGATCTTTAAAGCTTTGTCAGACAAACTCCCCTCCTACATCTCAGACTGTTTCACCCGAATCACATCCAGGCCATACACCTAAGGATCAATAAGCTCATTATAAAGATTCCCAACACCTGCACCCGGTTTGGGAGGCTGCTATCAGCTATTCCTAGCATTTATCTGGAACTCACTCCAAAATCTATGAATCTGAATACCCTCTTACCCTTATCATCCTTCAAAAATTATACACCACCCTATTCCCAGAACTATGCAACTGCTTCCATAAGTCCTAGTCTCCCTCCTTCCCCCCCCTTCCTTCTGTAATCCACTATGTTAGTTTCCATTCTTCTACCTTGTCAGTTATCCCACTTCGTACAAAAAAGCCTACAGAAGCCCTACTATCTGAACATTATCCCTCCTATATTGATTGTCCTCTTCATTTTTACAGGTTTTAAGTTATTGTTACTGTGCCTTGTATATCTGTAAATATTTGTATATATCTCTCACCTAAATGATTGTACTTGTGTTATTTTATTTTCATGTCTTTGTACAAAACTTGTATCCTTTCTTTGTATGACCACTCAGGTCCATCTTGTAAATGAGCTACGCTCAATGATGCTCGCCTGAATAAATAAAGATTTTGATTGATTGATTGATTGATAATAAATGACAATACTAGTCAGACCATATTAGGAGGCAGATCTAAATCTACTGTACACCCCTTGATACATTAATGTAAGTTCCTAGATGTCCATTTACCATTGGAATTGCAAGAGCATGATTATACAATGTATTTCTCCATTGTATAAAGTTCTTAGGAATACCATAGGCCTGAAGGACTTGAGTGATTAAAGAATGTGGGACTCTATCAAAGGCCTTCTCCTGGTCTAAAGCCATTATATATCCTTTAAGGTACTCCTCATTACCCTGTTCTACAAGTTCCCTAATTAACAGTAGATTATACTGTATAGACCGATCTGGTACAGTACATGTTTGGGCTGATGAAAGGAGGTATGAAGTTAGAGGTAACAACCGAAAATGCAGTATTTTCATTAATATTTTATAATCCAGGTTTAAGAGACTTAATGATCTCCAATTATCAAGATTAGTTTTGTCACCTTTTTGTAAACCATTATTTGCAGCGCATAAAAAGTGAAAATCTACCTGGAAGGTTAATAAAACCCAGTAAATACTACTTTCAGAATTTGCACTATTAATCCTTTAAATGTGTGGTAGAATTCAGCCGGTAAACCATCTATACCTGGGGCTGTATTTTTTTTGAGACATGTAATTGCTTGTTCAATTTCTAGATCAGTAATAGGTTTGTGAAGTGCCAACAATAAATCAGAAGGTACATTAGGTATCTCAAGGGAGGATAGAATATTTGTTGATATTCCCTCTTCTAGTGGAGATGTTGTGCACATGTATTTCAAATATGCCGTCACTGTATCTAGGATACCTGAGCCATCCTGAACTATTTTACCTGTATCTGTTGTAAGAGAGGTCATAAAGCTTGCATTTACCCTCTGAGAACAGTTTATGAAGGGATCTCCAAATCCTGTGTTCCCCGGAGTACATATTTTATGCTCATGCAACAGAGCTGCAGCTCTATTATACTGTAAAGCAAACATCTCTTTTTTTTACATTTAAGGCCTGCGCTGTTAAAGGGAGATGGTAAAAGTTAATGCTAGAATATATGTTACTTAACTGTGTATGTAACTTCAGGTACTGTTTATACCTTTCCTGTCACTTAATTGAGGAGTATTTCTGAAAAATTCTCCTTAAAGCAGTTTTCGTGATTTCCCACCATGTACTGGTATTTTTCATCAACCCAGCTACTGACATTCGGGCCCTAAGAAATTCCATAATCTGGCTCTGCAAGTGTTTCTTGGTAAAATTATTGTATTCAGTTTCCAATACCCTTCCCATCGTTGGACCATTAACTGTTCCCAAGGTAGCCATCAAGATAACATGGTCCGATATTTCAAAAGAAATCAATAGTGCTTTTTCTACCCCTATATTAAACTTTGTAAAAACAAAGTATATTCTGGTTGATAGGGAACCTCGGAAATATGTATGTCCTTCTTTCTTATGGACTGCTCTATAGGTGTCAATTAACTGACTTTGGGATAACATTTTGAGAAGAAAATTTGTATCACAATACAGTTTAGTTGTTTTTGCACCTCTGTCTCCTACATCCACTACACAATTAAAGTCATCTCCCCATATTACTGGTTTGGAGGTGAATAAACAGGGCTTAATTAAACCAAACAATTCCATCCTTCCTTTTTTTGTAAGAGGGGCGTATGAATTTATCAGTCTCCACCCTACATTCTCGTATGAGAAGTCTACTATTAAAGCTCTCCCTAAAGCAACCTCTACCAGTCTAGAAATCCTGAAATTATCCCCTTTAAATAGTATACCTACCCCTTCGCAAACATCGATGCCAAAAGAAAAAAAAAAAAGATGGTCCCCAATACCACAGTTGTTGGGCTGATCTGATTAAGGAGCTAGTGTTTACCTCGTATCCTGTAAAACACAAATATCACAGTCTAACTCTTTAAACACTTAAAGTGCTACCAAGCGTCTTTTAGGATTTTTATACTATTTACATTAACGGTACCAATTCGCAACTGGGGAATAAAGGTTGACATCATGGAAGTGAGTTACAAAGTTCAGGGCGGTTTCTTTACTCTGGTGCTTCTACGTACTCTAGTTTTAACCAGGGTTCACCAACCACTAAGGAGCTCATATCCTGGGATTCACCATCTGTATCAGAAGAAGGAGGGGCTAGGGAAGAGGCTTCTGAATCTCCCCCTGGTTCTGATTCCTGAGAATGAGTCTGCAAGATCTCATATTTATTCGAAAATAAGATTTCCTCATCTTTATCTATTGTAGCTTTGGCCACCTTGGATCTGGGTTTAGTTTGTTTTAGACTTCTTTTCTTTGCCACACTTTTGGCTTGGGGGGGGACATTTCTAAGGGAGTACACTCCTGTACTATAGGGGAAGTCACCTTACTGATTTTGGGTGTCTGAACCTTTTCCATACCTGACTCATCCTGTACTCCCGTTGTGGGTTCCTTGGAAATTTCTACAGTTGGAGGGGTTGGGGAGGGAGGGAGGATCTGTACTATGTGCTGGGGGAGATTTTTCCTGAGATTGGTCTTTCCTTTTGGACATTTCCTTTTTCTGCGCTTCTTGTATGATACTATCCTGGCTTTTTCTATCCGTCTGGTTATGCGTAGCCCGTGGACAGGATCGATATGTATGCCCTGATTCATAACACAAATTGCATTTCAACTCTGCCTGACACTCTGAACTATGGTGGCCAAATTCAAGACAGAGATTGCATCTCAACCTATCACATGTTGAGCCCAAATGTGTAAGGGCTCCACATTTAAAACATGCCTTTGGTTGTCCCGGATAAAAACAATGCCCTTTTTCAGTACCTAGGAATATACTATTTGGTAAATGGACTTGGCCAAGGCAGTTATTTCTTAATCGTACCTGAAATATCCACCCCCCATTCCATATGCACTCCTCATCAAAAATGGGAGAGGGGAAACCGAGCACTTCACATCGTTTTTGTAACCAAAAGACAATATCATGTAGTGGAACTGATTCATTGCGAAACAACACAGTTACTGACTTAATGGTTGGTTTTGTTAAAGGTATAACCTTAAAAGGCATCCACAATTCAGTATATCTAAGTACGTCCAATTCAGTCCAAAAATGATCTAGGCTTTGCGGAGTGACAAAACTGATATCATAAACCACAGATCCAGAAACATGTATAAGGGCATGTATTTCATTGGAGTAAAAACCCATAGAGCTTTTCAGTAATGTTTTCCCCATGTATATACGATCTGGCGCTAAATCAGGTCCTCCCTGTTACTCTAGGTGCACTGCATTTCTCCTTTGGGGGGGGGGGGACATGAGAATGGATCGTTTTGTCGAAAGAATTCCCACGCAGCTTTCGCCTGTTGGGGAAAGTCAGGTAAGGCTCCTGCCTGCTGTAGCTAATCAACAACTGAATCGCCCTACTCTGTATGCACAGGAACTGTGTCTTCAGACTCCGAAGAAGAAAAATCAAGGTGAGCTGTGCTACAGTCTAATTGCTGTTTGTGTACTGCAGGATTTGTGAGTTCATTACCCTCTTGTTGTACCTCTGCAGGTTCTGGTTCAGACTGCGTGACAGGTCGTTGTCCAGGTATTGGACTGTGGGCCGGGTCAGGAACCCAGATGCTGGCTTCACCTTGTTTCCACCCTGCACTAAGCAGTAAACATTCTAGTGAGGTTAACGAGCATTTGCTTGAGGGAAGGTGAGGGTTGTTATCGGATCTACCCTTCCGTAAACAAAAGTTCAGTTGTTGCGTTTCTACTGTTTTTTTTATGTGTGAGGAATATGTACTCACTGACTCTTGCCGAAGCTCCGATGAGGTGTCTGAAAATAACTGCAGTATCAGTCCGTGACTCAGCTGTCAAGTTCAGCGCTTCAAAGGAGTTTTCTGTCAGAACGCTACCCTTTGATGGTAATGCGTCATTCAGCTGACTCATACTGTAGACCGAGTGATTCCCTTCTGTAGCGTCTTTCACAAGTTCAGCTGAATCAAATTTGCAGCGTCTCTGATAAGGTCCTTATCAATACTGTCCCTCTGTTCTTCAACAGAGATGGAATGTGTCTCACCTGGTGACTTTTTGTCTGTTTGAAATTTATCCTTTGGTAAATGCAAGAGCCGGTTTTGCTGTAGAATATTCTCCAACCACATTGCATCTGGTCCAAACAAACCTTTTGCTGCACATTGTGTTGTTGAGATAGGTTCTACCATTAATTCCTCCATGTCTATGCACTGTTGTAGTATTACAGTGCTCTCCGGAGCAGGACCTGAGGGCAGGGACACCTGCTGTCCCTTGGTACACCAGCAGAATGAACATTCATAACATGGCCTCCATGGCATCACCTCCCCCACTGACAAGGGTAGGGGAATTTCCCAGGTGTCCTGGCCAAATTTCCCTCGTTCATTAAAAAAATACCACCAACAGCTTAATCTGGTTCAAGGTCAGTTGGCATTCATCTGTATCCACCTCCTCTGGGTTGTGCCTGAAAATAGGCAGGATTTGTCTAGTGCACTTACCCGGTCAACAAAAACTAAATAAATAAATAAAGATACCTGAATCTGATCAGCTGTAGGGAAGTGTGTGTAAACAATCTGGTGTGGTGGTGGGAGTCACTGAAGTGAAGTTTGCTCAGCAAATGAGGTGAGTGTAAGCAGGTTGGATGGGACTGTCAGGAAGTAATACGTGCAGCTCGAATGTCTGATCATAATTTAACAGGTTTGCTCCTAATGAACTTTCTGTGCATCAATATTTGGAACTTTTGCAGCAGAATGATGTACTGTTTTAATCATGCATGTTTGCTGCTGGTGTTACTGTGGGGTGGCATGGCCAGAGCAAACAGCAAAATTTAATTCTGTGCAGCATTATCTCGGCGATGTCCATGGGAGTGACACGTGAGGGGCAGGGGTCATGATCAGGATGGACCGTCCCAGTTTTAGGCCTCGGAAAGTTGGTAGCTTTACCTATTTGTTAACCAGTCATTTATCCAGCATATAAATGTTTGTCAATTCCATATTTCTTTAATTTTCTGTCAGTTGCCCAATTTGGGACCAGGTCAAAGGCCCTACTAAAATCGAACATTACAATATCCATTGATCTATTTCTATCCAGATTTTTGCTTATTGTGTCATAAAACAAATCATGTTTGTTGCTAAGGTTTCCCATTTTAAAAGCATGTTGATTTGTGTCAAACGTAGTTTTATTATTTAGTTTGTGTAATATTTTGTTTTTATTATGGTTTCTAGCATTTTGCATGGAATTGACGTTAAGCTTATTGGTCTGTAATTTTCTGTTAATGTTTTAGCTCCTTTCTTTTTTTTTTAATTCAGATTTTTTTTTAATTCAGACTTTATTCAAATTTTCAAAATACAACATAACAGGATTAAAAGCAGATCTATACCAAAAAAAAAAAAGAGGCGGGTCATGTTACCTGTCATGTCTCTCCCCCCCCCAATACCCCATGGCTTCACACATTCACATCTTATGTACACCTCTAGTGCCATGGCACCTATCTTCAACAGCACAAATCCAGGTTACTTTCTCCTTGCCCACAGGTTAGAGAAATTTAACCTGTAAATACCCTCTGCAGTGTGTAAAGAGAATGGAAATCTTCCCACACTTTTTTATATCGCAGGAGGGAACCCCATAGACTAGCCCACAATTGTTCTTCCTGAGATTAAATAAAAAATCTTGGAGCCATTCAATATAGGAAATTTCTTGACCATCAATCCAGTTGCATAGTACCATTTTTTTCAAAGTTAGTGAGATTAAAGCCATATGGTATCTACGTTTCTTCACAGGGATAGAGGAGAAAGTGCCCAGAACACAAATGGGTGAAATACTCATCAAGACCTGGGGGGATCAACCTTAGATTTAATTGAATCCCAGAGCTTTCTAATGGTAGAACATTCCCCAAAAACATGAAATAGAGTTCCGTCATGCCGCCCACATCTGGTACATAGAGATGATGGTGTACAACCAAGTTTATGTAGTTTCACCGGGGACCAATACATGTTATTAATGATCTGGTATTGTGTTAGTTGGAGTCTATCTTGGGGATATAGGTATGTAAATCATTCCAAATGTAGTCCCACTTTCCTTGAAAATGAGGGAAAATCTTCGACCAATATTTAGGGTCTGAGCAGTGGACAAACAGGGAGTTGTATACTAAATTCACATACAGAAGTGAGACAGCATGAGGTTTACCACTTATATACTCACATACTTAAAAAGCCAGCAGAGTAGTCCAAATGGTCTGTCTTGTCTGCTCGAAAGCCAGCAACCTAAAGTCCCCAGGAGAATGCCCAGTCCTCGTACTTGTTTGCTTCCATCTTACTTCCCAAAGCTTGAAGAACCACATGACGTAACTGGTACACTTTAAAAACATGTAACCCACCAATATTAAACTTCGCCATAATATCAATTGTGGCCAGACATTTGCCATCTTTAAGGAGGTCCTCTAATTTAAAGCCCCTGAGTTGGGGTATCCAGTTCACAGGAATCACCTTCTCCCCAATTTTAAGGTTGGGATTCCCTATAATTGGCTGATATATACTCTTGGTATTTTGGAGCCCTAAGAATGAGCACATCTGGTTATGGATTCTTACTGAGGTATTAATAGGGGAAGAGGCCAAGCCCTTTGGCAAGACCCTAGGAGACAAGTATAACATTGCCTCAGGCAGCAAACCCACCTGTGAAATGTGTTCTCTCTCTAACTCTCTCTCTCTCTCTAGTAAATGAACCTACTGTTTCTTGTTCTCTGGATGCACTCCATCTCGAACTATTATTCAATTGACTGGCCCAAAAGTAAATCCCAAAATGTGGTAATTTCAGGCCTCCGCACTTCTTGGATGCAGCCAATTTGTTGTAGGCCCTGCGAGGAGTTTTACCTTTCCAGATAAATGAAGAAATTGTGGAGTGGACCGTACTGAACCATGCCAAAGGGATCCAAAAGTTCAGCATATTCAAGGAGTAAAACAATCTAGGTAGTACGTCCATTTTAATTCTATTAATATGACCCCATAGTGAGATGGGCAGTGTCTGCCATCTACCAAGATCCTGCTAAATTGCACCTAGCAAGGAATCCAAATTTAAGCGTCTCATCTGTACCTCTCCTCTAGCCAAAAAAGGCCCAAATATTTCATCATATGAGGGCACCATTGCAAACCTAATATTTCTATGTCCCCCTTGGAGAGCCGTCCATTTAGAGGAAATATTTTTGTCTTACATGGATTAATTTCGTAATTAGACATAGCACTGAAGCCTTCTATTGTAGAGATGACTACTGGAACTGAATATCTGGGGTGCCATAAATGCAAAAGGATATCATCGGCATAGGCAGATATTTTAAATTCCTGTGCTCCAATCATGATGCCCTGAACTCCTCCGCTCTCTCTCAGTAATGATAGAAGGGGTTCGAGATAAATATTAAATAAGACGGGAGACAGGGAGCATCCATGACTGGTACCTGAATAGAGGGTAAAACACTCGGAAAACACCCCACTGCAGTAAATGTGAGCTTGAGGATTTTGATACAGAGAGGACACCCATTCAGTAAACTTAGATAGGAAACCAAATTTCAACAGAGTACAGAAGAGAAATTGCCAATCCACTCTATCAAATGTTTTCTCCGCATCCTGTGATATCAGGCTTGCTGATTCCTCTGAATCCCTGGATACAGAGAAGACATGAGAAAGTTTCCTAAAGTGGTCAGAAGGGGACCTGCCAGACATAAATCCCACCTGGTCCTGGTGTATTATCTGAGGTAGTACAGGATTAAGCCTATTAGCCAGAAGCTTCGACAGGATCTTAATATCGTAATTCAGTAGAGAGATAGGTCTATAATTGGTAACCTGTTCGGGATCCCTGTCCAGCTTGTGTAATACTATTATTACTGCTTCAAGCAGAGTGGGATCACTAGGGCTAGTCTGAGTGAACCAGTCATATAACCTCTTTAACCCCAGGGGGATAACACTTTATTGAATGTTTTGTAATAGTTTGGCGAAAAGCCATCTGGGCCAGGGGCTTTGTCTGATGGCAAAGTTGAGATAGTAGGGGAGATTTCCTCTTTAGAAATGGGAGCAATCAAGCTCTTCTGATGTTCAGACACTAAAGATGGGAGGGGAATGGAATCTAGATAGTCCTTTACTGCCCTAGGGCTAGGTAAGTTCTTCATGGGACTGTATAGATTTTTGTAATATTTTGTGAATTCCCCAGTGATTAACTTAGGAGAGAGGGTTAGAGACCCATCTGCTTGGGACCTGATCCCTTTCACAATTCTGGAGGCTTCCGCTTGTTTGAGCTGCAAGGCAAGATTGCGCCCTGCCTTCTCTCCTTGATCAAAGTATCTGGTGTCTGTTTTTTAAAATAGCATATTCTGCTTTCTCTCTAAGAAGTCATACATTTTGGTCCCTGAGGCTAAGCAGCTGCATATGTACTACCTCAGATGTAACTGGGGATAGAGAGTTCTCTAATCTACGGATATCCTTCAACAGGGATAGAGCTTTCAGGTCCCTACTTTTTTCCTCCTCGAAGCTCACTTTATAAGTACCCCTCTCAACACACACTTTAATGCTCCCCATTTCGAAATCGGGTCTAGCAGTGGAATGTAAATTAGAATCTGTAAAGATTTCAATTTCTTGAGTAATATTGTCTACTGTGTCTTTGTCTTTAAGCAACTGATTATTCAATTGCCACAGTGATTCTTTGGGTGTGTCAGTAGACAGAGTTAGTGAGCACCAGGAAACAGAATGATCAGAAACCACCTCTGGGTCAATCTTAGTTGCCGTTAGCCCCACTAACTGCGAAAGACTAATTAAAAGATGGTCAAAAGAGGTGATGTGGGAAGAGAAAACGATCCATGTAGTCCAAGATTTACCACTTTCTGTCCACCAATGACAAGCTGCCTTTCATAAAATGGTTACTAAACTCCTAGCTGCAAATATTCATTTCCGGATGATTTACCCTACCATCCTCCAAGTTTCTTTAGATGGAAAATGGAGCGCGTTTGAAGATCTCACAGTGGCGGAGGATTCACTTAAGAAAACCCTTCCTGATCTGTTTTGCGATGGCTGAATAGAAAGTAAAGAATAATTTCCTGGCTTTGGGACAAATTAATAGACGAGTACGTACTGAAATAGTGACCTAATATAGAAGCCTCTTCCTGGGAAATTATCATTCTTTCATTTGCTCCCCATGGGGTTTATTGTAAGCAAACTTTGTTTAGTTCATCTAATTGCTGAAAGAATATGTTGTGAGATTTTCTTACTGTTCAACTTTTATGTTCTACCTTATTTTAAGGGTGAGATGTTGACCACGAATCTCATCTCATGTTTAGGGAGGCACAGGCTTTTGTTTCACATGAACTCGACTACTTGAATGTGCCTCAGGGATCCACAGGCTAACACTGTGCGAGTTAAAGAATAAAGAACAACTGCACCAGTATAGGCTGGTGCCGAGTTAATTTACCAGAAATCGTTTAATAGGTATTTCTGGGTGGGAAGAGGAGAGTTAGCAGGAGCTCCCACTGAAGCTACCGTATGGAAGGCTGCATCACGTAATCTCCGTTTTAGCTCCTTTCTTGTAAACAGCAATAATGTTAGAGTATTTCCAATCTCTTGGTATTTCACCAGTATTTAATGGTTTCTCATATACTGTTTTTAGTGGAATGCAGATTGGATCCTTCATTAATTTCAGCATTTCTGATGTTATAGTATCAGGACCAGGTGAACTGTAGGTCTTCAGATCAGTTATTAACTTTACTATATCATGTGTATCTATAATGTATGGTTCTATTCCATTGTTCATGTTTATTGAGGTAGGGTAGTTAACTTTATTATTATAAATTGCTATAAAATATGCATTAAATGTATTTGTCATTTCTTCTGGATCAGTTATTTTGCAGCTGTTATCAGAGATAGATGTTAATTCTCCTTTATGTTTCTTTAAGGAGCAGTATGGCTTAGTGGTTTAAGGCTCTGAGCTGCAAATCTGGAGACCTGGGTTTGAATCCTACAGCCCCACTTGCATACTGTGTGACCCTGAGCAAGTCACTTAACTTCCTCGTGCTCCCAGGTTGCACCTGCAAACAAGCTTTCAGCTTAGTGTGTCTCACCTGGTAAAATAATTGGTAAAAAAAAAAAATTAATGAATTATTGTAGCTATAGAACTATAGGTAATAAAGTAGTTAGTACAGTCTGTACATCCAGACTAGTGTGGATTCAGAAAGTTCCATTTAACAACAAAGTATCTTCTATAGAAACAGAACTACAGAAGTTTTATAGTGTTATGATGTCTGAGAAGTAATAGTGCTGTTAAATACTTGCTATAAAATGTGCCATGAAAATCCTGTAACCTCTTTAGTTGAAACATGTCACATGACCATTGATTGTTTTCTGACAACCGCACACCCCACTGAATTACATATTTTTAAACAAATGAAAGCTCATTTTATAAGTGGGATAACACACTACAGGTTGTGCCATCATAAGGTACTAATGCACTTCTCAGGTTGTTGCAGCACTCGGCTATGCTTCATGCCAACCTGATAGAATTTTTTGACTGGCCAACGAGGGTAGCGGATAAAGGCCATGCTGTGGATTCATTCTGCTTTGATTTCAACAAGGCTTTTGATTCTGTGCCTCACAGAAGGTTGCTGAAGAAGTTTAAGGATCTGGGTGTAGTGAAGGAGACAGATGGGTGATAAACTGGTTGGAAAGGAGACAGCAGAGGGTTATTAAAAGAGTCAGATCAGAAGAGAGGGAGGTCACCAGTGGGGTGCCAGAAGGATCAGTTCTGGGTCCAGTCCTTTTCAATTATTTTTTTTTGTACTTGCTATTTTTCCGCCTTCCCCTGCCCCCTGTGCTCCGCTTCTTCTGGAGTGCCTGGCATCTGCCTCAGTTCCTTCTGTGCCTGGAGCCCCACGGCGGTCCCCCCATATAGCCTTGGAATTCCCCCCAGGTGGGGATGAGGTGGGGCCCAAGCACCCCGAGCTAATGTCACTTCGTCGGGGCCGCCGCATGGGACAGGCAGGGGCTCATTGAGGTCTGTGCTGGCGTTCTGTCTACCCGGAGCGATGGAGTATTTTTCCCTGTTTCTCTGGGTGTGCCATGCGGCCAGATGTCAAGGCGGAGCTCCGCCGACGTCTGGCACGCCCTACCCTCCTGGATTGGCCAGGGTGCTTGCTGTACCCCAGGCCTCCGCCTGGGGTCAGTTAAACACCGAGCCTGTCCCCTCTCCTCCCTGGAGAAGGCGAGCAGTCCACGGACGCCGCCTTCCTCCGCCGCCCTCCAGCTCCCCGACTCGCTCCCAAACCCGGGTCACCAGCGCCGCAAGCGTAGCGCTACCACTGTGCCGACGGCTGTCGGCTAGTCCTTTTCAATTTTTTCATCAGTGACACGGAAGAAGAAATCCAGAGCAAGATGGGTCTCTTGGCAGACAACACAAAGCTCTGTGGCAGGGGAAACAGCAATTGGGGGTTAGGGAGATGCAAAGAGACTTACAAAGGCTAGAGAGATGGTCAAAGGTTTGGCAGTTGAAATTCAATGCCAAAAAGTGCAAGGTGATGTAACAAGAACTTGAGTACAGAGTACTGGATGGGGGGTAAAGCTGTGCATGACCTCTGAAGAAAGAGACCTAGGGATCATTATCAGTGACTCCCTAAAACAAACAAGCCAGTGTAAGAAGGCCTGCAGTAAGACAAACAGGATGCTGAGGTGTATAGGAAGGGGTATTGACAGCAAAAGATAGGAGGTATTACTACTTCTCTCTAGATCACTGGCGACGCCCCATGTGACGTACTGTGCAGCCCCCCCCCCCCCGTTCTGGAGTTCTCTCTGAGGAAAGATAAGGATAGGCTGGAGACAGTGCAGTGTAAGGTGACCCCTATGATTCAGGGCTAGCAGGGCAGATCTTATGAGGATCGGCTCAAGACACTGAACATGTACTTGCTGGAGGCTTGATGAGAGAAGGGAGATATGACAGAGACCTTCAAGTTCCTGAAAAGAATGAACAAGGTAAATTGTGAGGAACTATTTAACATAAGCAGTGGATCAAGAACCAGGGGGGCACAAGCTCTTCAGCATGCTCCTGAATGACCTACCTGATGCCTGCACTAGCAAAGTCATTCTATATGCCGAAGATGCTGTCCTACTTACAGTAACTGTCACTCTCGCATAGAGCACCTACATGCTGAGCTACAGTCATCCTTCCAGCACTGGAGACCTGGTTCTACTCCCAAAGGTTGCTACTAAATTACAAAAAAGACGAGACAATGCTCCTTTCTAGCCCCCAACTAAAAAGGAGATGCCCAGAACTAACAATCACAAATCACCTGACTGCCCCACTGGAACAGGTTCACTCTTGTAAGCACCTGGGTGTTATTGTGGATGAAACCCTATCGTATGTTAAGCACATTGACATGGTGGTGAAAGCTGTGAACACTAAATTTGGGATTCTGTTTAGGCACAAGAAAAGCCTAACTGCTGAAGCCCTCCGGCTCTGTCCTCTCCTGATCAGACAACGGGCTGTTGGTTTCTGGTAGCTGCCAATCTGACCCTCAAAGGGTTGTCATTGCCCTAACCAAGGCTTGCACACTATGACTAAATGTTGACCGCTTTCACGCACACTTGTACCCTGTATGGTCTAGCCCATACTACCGCTTCAATCCAGAATCAGATACCAAACTTGCCTGCTAGGGAAAAAGACTATGCTCTCCTAACCCCTACTGTTCCTACACACACTTTTATGTTAGCGAATTTTCAATATTTTCACTCCAAATTTTCAATATTACTATTTTTACCACCTCCTTGATAGTACAGCTGTCATTTCTCACATCTCGCCCAAAATGTGTTTCCGCGCATGAATGGCGCAGTCGGTGTGCGAACTCAATGTATGGGACACATTAAGAAAATCACAGTGACACTGTTCATGAGCAGAGATCTTAAAATGGCTATGCTGAAAATTTGGTGAAACAATTCCCTTCAGCCGTTCTGTAATGTTAACCTGCATTGCAGACCTGGTTAAGGAAGCAAGCTCCAAATACAACACACGAAGAACAGTGACAACACAGCTTGATGTCCCATTTCATAGAACTTCCCTAGGACAAAGATCCTTCATGTACGAGCTCTACTATGGTAAATGAGATCCCAGCTGCAGCTCTGAATACAACAAATGTTCGATCCTTTAAAAGAGAACTGAAGCAATACCTCCTGAACTCAAACACTTGTGACTGCCTTACCTGAATCCATATCTTCAACCTGGATACCCCCTGTTAAACACCTCTGACTCACTTACCTGAGTCCATATCCTCAACCTGGATACCTCCCTCGTCTGTCTGAGCTTTCCTCCTGTTTTACCTACCCTGAACCCCCACCGCCATCCCTTGCCTCCCCTCCATATTCCCCCAACACCTCCCCTTTCCACCCACTCTCCCCCCAAAATATTCTCCCAATCCCTTTCTATCTCTCTCTCTCTCTCTCTCTCTCTCTCTGTCCCTCCCTCTCCTCTCGCTCTAATCTACCCCTGATTGGCACTCTTCCCCTTTCTCCTACCCTTTCCGATACTCTACCTTAACAGGCCCCTCTGGGGCAGCTATGCCATACGTTGCTAATTGGGAACCCCTTCCTGCAGTTTAATTTCAGTTGTCTAGGTTACTCAAGTGTATTATTTATCTATTTTCTGTATTTATGTCTCTGCTGTTTTACATCCTGACGTGGAACCTTTGTAAATGAGTGTATACTCAAAGGTTGTATCCAATTACTAAATAAATAAATAAATAACAAGCGGAAACTGCGAGGGGTTCAAGAGGAAGTGAGGAAGTTTTATTTTATAGAAAGTGTGGTGGGGCCATGGAACACTCTGCCAGCTGATGCTGTGTGCTCCAAAGCTATGAATGGTTTCAAACATGGCTGGAAGGCCGGCCTGCCAGCTCAGCAGTAGTGCTACCGCTTGAGACACTGATACCCAGGTTTGGAATCAAGCCTGGACGTCGGTGGGAGGAGGATTCAGCATCCTATGGACTGCTGTCCTCCTCCTCCTGGAGGCGGGGGACCCCTGGTGGAGGCCACAGCTGGTGCCAGTACTAAATGGAGGCGGCTCAGACGTTAGTGCATGCACTTCCTGATGTCATTGCAGCAGAACTCCGCCCCCCCCAAAAAAAACGACTCTGGTCAAGCAGAATGCCACCCACCTCATGCCGCAGGTCCCACACCACTGTCCCATGGCACCCTTGGGGACTGCATACCATTCTCCAATGGAAGAAGGGCCCCCTCCCAAAAGCTCCATCCTGGGGGGCAATCCAGTGCTATTGACCGGGTGGGTAAATCTTGGGTCAGTGGATGACAGGACTGGGCGTGGAGTAGGGCACATATATCTGGTCTGTCCAACAGTGCAGCAAATAAAAAAAAAGAAAACATGGCTGGAAAAGATTGAAGGGCTTAGTGGTTGCTCAGGGTGGTAGCGGTAGGACATGGAGGATGGGGTAGATAGTGTGGGTTAGAACCCTGTGATGATATCCTTTCCCCTACCCTTAACTTGCATTGGTCCCTCCTCCTGGTCCTTACTCACCTAATCACTTTTCCATCATCCCCAGGTCTTCCTTCTGAGTCACTAGAGCTATTTTCCCCTTCACCCCCATTTCCACTGCTCCACCTCTCACCCCCTGGCTCCGTGGTTGCTCTCCCCAAAAACTCTCTGCAGGATGTCCTCAATTCACCTCATCATCCTCCCCTTCTATGCTCTTTGTCTCTTTAACAAGGCTAACCCGATGCCTTATTCTGCTGTGCACTTAGACAAAAGAACCGTTTTTTTTGTTTCTTTTTTTTTTAAATAAAAACTAGTATGGCTATGTTCTACTCACCTAAAACTGGCACCATAGAAACTACTGTATGTCACTTACTGTATATTGAGTTCTTATGTTATCGCGTCCATTGAAATTTCTGTTTGGTACTCACTGTATGTTTAAGCAATAAGCCACGAGGGGGTGTGAGTTATCGGGGGATTTGCCACGGCTGGAGTGGTGCGCCTCGTGGGTAAATCCACACCAGCCATGGTAAATCCCCCGATAACCCACATCCCCTGAGTGGCTTATTGTGATTATACCATGTTCTTTTCATTGTTTTCTTATAAAAAAAATAAAGTGTAATACAGGTTTTCCCCAGTTTTAATTATTTTTATTGACTTTATTATTCCGCTAACAAAAAAAAGAGTTCCTTGTTGCTAGGTAATAATAATAACTTTATTTATTTAGCGCCTTTCAGATACCAAGGCGCTGTACAAATAAATCATAAAATCAAAACATACATATAAAATCAACAATTCAAAACAGCATCAATCAGTAAAAGCCTTATTCCATAAAAAGTCTTAAAATCCGCTTGAAGGCTTCCACGTCACAGCATTCTCTAAGATTTGGCGAGGCAGAGAGTTCCAGAGGGTAGGGGCCACGAACCCAAAGGGCCCTAGCCCCAGAGGACTTCAATATAACCTCGAACCACTAGCAACCCTCGCGGCTTGAACGGAGGTGTCGCATGGGGCGTAAGGAACCAGAATTATGTGAACTCCCCTCCTCTTGTTTTATTGTCCTCCTTTCCCCCACATATATACACACACAATCTCCAGAGCTTAACACATAATCTCCAGATTTTAATAGTAAATTTGTCTTTGTGTCTGTTGTGCTAATGGGCTGCTGTCGCATAGCGTGTGCTTTCGGGTTGCATTTCTAGGGCGTACTGTGAGCCACTTCCGTGTTCCAGGAAACAGTGCTAAGACCAGGCTTGCTAGTTTTTTTTAAATATGTTTTATTCATATTTAAAATGACGGAGGAATGAGAGCAGGATGTCACTGAAGAGAGAAACTGAGTCATGGATCGGAGACAGCGACAGAGGAACCAAGAGTTATACTGGGAATATACTTTCCACATGATGGAGTGCAGACAGTCGGGAGGCGGAGACTAAACCTGAGGTGAGGTGGGTGTAGTCTAGGTGGTTACAGTTTTGAAGTCTGTTGTCCGATTATTGATTTTTTTTTTTTAACACTACGGCTCCACTTTGTAGTTTTAAAACTGTGTGGTTTGTTGAGTGAGCCGTGATCGGATTCGGAGACCGCCGGTTCGTGAAGAATTTAATATGGCGGTTCCTCCGTTTGAATTTCACGGCTCAGATGAGTTCTAGAGATGGGTCTGACTGGTACCTTTGCCATGGGTATATTGTAGGATTTACCACGGCAGAAAGGTGCCAGCCAGCCAATAACAGTACAGCATTTTGTGTTTTTCTTTGTGTCCATGATGTAGTTTGTGCTATTATTTTCGCCTCCTATGTTTGAATCTGCCCTGCGTTGTACGTGGAACCTCTATAAAAGAGCCTTTGGCTCAAAGGTATTTTCCAAAAACTAATAAATAAACGGACAATGGGTCCTGTTTTGTTAGGGTTTTATGGGCAGATTGGATGAACCAATGGTCTTTTTCTACTGTCATTATGTTGCTTGCATGCATGTGCAAGAAACATAGTGCCATCATCCGAGTTTTCGGAGGTGTGGCAGCCCTCTTCCAGTTTAGTCATTGTGTTTGCAGGCGCGGCCGCAGTTCTCCAATCAATGCTGCAGGTGTCTATGACAGCAGTTGAAAATGCAGTGGCCGTACAGTTGAAAGGGAGAGCTATGCTTCAGTGAGCAGCGATAAGATCGCGTGCTCATGCACGCTCCCCACACACACACACGCACGCATACTGCGTGCTCGTGCTTCCCCCCATGCACACACTGTATAGCCGATGGGGGTGCCCAATCCCCTGCCGGCTGTGCTGTGCTCCCCCCCAAACAAACTTCCAGGTGCCACAATGGGAGCTCACCCCAGCGTGGCAGCAATCTGTATGGCTGACGGGGGTGCCCATTCCCCCGTCGGCTCTACTGTTCCCCCCCAGACTATCGGGTGCCATGCTGGGAGCCTACCCCAGCGTGGCAGCAGGTCCTATGGCCAACAGAGGTGCCTAAACCCCCGTTGGCTCCATTGCCCCACCTTCAAACAGCCTTCCATCTGCCACGCTGGGAGCCCACCCCAGCGTGGCACAAGTCCAGCGACGTCCCAGTTAAAAAAAAAATATTCCCTTGCAGACTATCCTGACCCCCTCCCCACCCGCGTCCACCCTCTGTGCATCTACCTCCCCACACCCCCACCTCACCCCATACTTACCTCCGGAGTCCGGCGCGATGATCTTCGGTGGACCGGGAACACGTATGCACTCTTCAAAGCCGACCATGAACTGAGGAAATGCCGGTAAGCTGTATAATGGAGTAAATAGGGTTTTTTTCAACTTCACTGCATATCTCGGGCATTTTGGGGAATTTTTTCACCAAATTTTCAACATGGACCCCACCTCATGAATTCTGTCACTGTCATGGACTGTTAATCGGTCCTGAAAAGTGATTTCGCGGTCACTGCGCGGAACCACCTTTTGGGACTGATTTACGAAATGACAGTGTCACAGTTCATGAGGTAGGTCCTCATAAACCCTGTGTTGAAAATTTGGTAGAAAATTCTAAAATGACTGTTTCACAGCATGCGCTAGGTTGTTCCTTTGGCGCACGCTGTAAGTTCGTGGAATCTTCAATATGTTCACTCCAGATTTTCTACATTGCCTTTTTACTACACCTCCTTATGAGCAGTACAGCTGTCATTTCTCACATCTCGCCCCAAATGTGTTTCCGCACATGTAGTGCACAATGGCTCAGTCGATGTGTGAACTCAATGTATGGGACCCATTAAGAAAATCACAGTGACACTGTTCATGAGCAGAGGTCTTAAAATGGCTATGTTGACAATTTGGTGAAAAAATTCCCTTCAGCCGTTCTGCAATGTTACTAATGAAGACATTGAACAGGGCTGGTCCCAGGACCGATCCCTGCAGCACCCCACTGGTCACCCCCTCTCCCTAGACTGCACCCCATTTACCACCACTCTCTGCCTCCTGTCTGCTAGCCAGTTTCTAACCCAGTTTACCACCCTTTTCCCCAAGCCCAGCTTACCCAGCTAGGTTATCAGCCTCCTATGTGGGATGGTGTCAAAGGCTTTGTTGGAATCAAGGTAAGTGTTGTCCAGTGCCCCACCCTGATTCACTTCCTTTGTCACCCAGTCAAAGAAAACAACCAGATTTGTCTGACATGATGTTCCCACTGTGAATCCATGTTGTCTATGGTCCTAGGCTCCGATGGCTTCTAGATGCCCCACTATCCTTTCTTTAAGCAGTGTCTCCATGATTTTCCCCACTACTCAGGTGTGACTGAACGGCCTGTTGTTCCCCGCCTCCTCCCTGCTGCCGGACTTGTGTAGAGGGACCACATGTGCCCTCCTCCAGTTCACTCGTGTTGAATGACTCAGTGAACATGGCTGCCATAGGTACTGCTATCTCCCTTCGCAGTTCTCTTAATATCCTTGGGTGTATGCCATCTGGTTCCATCGCTTTGTCCACCTTCAATTTTTATATTTATTTAGGTCTTTTTTTTCCTTTTTTTGACCGGGTAAGTGCAGCAGACAAATCCTGCCTATTTTCAGGCACGACCCGGAGGAGGGGGATACGGATGAATACCAACTGACCTTGAACCAGATTTAGTAAGCTCCTGTGGACTCTTTTGCCTTTGAATGGACTATTGTCCACCTCTTTAGCTCCTTGGCAACTGCTGTGGCCCTTGCCCCTCCCTCTCTTCTGTGAATACTGAAGGGAAAGACAGTGCACATCTTGGGAGGAAGGCATGGAACTATCACTTCCAAATACCTAAACAGCACATGTAAGCAACATTCGGCATTGACAAATGCTTGTTTTCTATGTTTCTATGCCTAACAATCACCCAAGGGTTCCCTTACCTAAGAGTACTGTAACTCACTAGAGACTGACATGCAGTCTGATATGTTTACAAGGGACCTGGAAACCATTTGTCCAGTCACAGTGTAAAAGTGACAGCACTGAGATGCACTACAGAAATAGTAGTTCCCCACCAACACTATTCCATGGTAGCACAGCGAGGACAACTATAGTTCTCAGCAGCATTTGTGCTGCAAATAGTTCTTAACCTTCCTACACAGTCTGTAACATAGCATTACAGCTACACAGAGCTGACCTGCTGGGTCATAATCCCATGGACTGAATAAATTAAGTAATTCACCTTTTACTGTTTTAGTAATCCCTGCCACTACTGTATACTATGAAAAGCCTGCTGTTGGCTGTACCATGCAGGCACAGTTTAAAAAGAGTATCCACTTCAATATGTACTTTCATAAATATGATAATTCGGCCACTGTGACTGGTCACGTGTTCCATTTTTAAATTTCAATTTCCTTATCCAAGATTTAAATCCCACCATAGTAGTTTATCTAAGATGTTTGTATATAAAGCATTTCAATGTCCCCAGCTGACCTTGTAGCGTTCCTTTATGACACCATAGTGCTTACCATGGCAACAGTCTGTAATCTGACAAACAACAATAATGAGTTCAGTTGGGGACAGTCAAATGCTTTTTGAAAGACAGTGAAAATTACTACATTATCGGAAACATTTAGAGCCAGAAGATAACAAAACTTGTGAAACATTAGAAAAATAGAAACATAGAATTTGGTGGCAGGAAAAAAAACAAACTTGGCCCACCTAGTCTGCACAGATGGTCTGTGTAGTCTGTCTCCGCAGACTGTAAATGGTTTCCAGTAACGCTCTCTCCTCCCTGCCTATTGACTAATATTTCCCTATGTCTGTCCCATGCATGCATGCTCGAAGCTTCCCTGCTGTTTTTGCCTCCACCACTTGTGCTGGCAGTCTGTTCCAGGCATCTATCTTCTTTCAGTGAAGTAGTACTTCCTCACATCCCTCAAACTCGGCCCCTCCCCCAGCTTCACCACATGCCCTCTGGTCTGGTGCTTATCCTCATTTGAAAGAAACTTCCCTCTTGCACCCTGTTCGCCCTTCGTTAGGTACTTGCAGGTCTCTATCATTTCCTCTTGGTCTCCTATCCTCCAGATTGTACATGTTGAGATCTCTCAGTCTCTCCTCATAGCGGTTTTGGTGCAACACCTGCACCATTTTAGTTGTCCTCCTCTGGACTGCCTCCATCCTGTCTACATCCTTCTGAGGTGCGGCCTCCAGAACTAGGCATAATACTTCAGGTGGGATCTCACCAGTGAACAATACAGTGGCAACCCCACCTCCTCCTCCTGCTAGAGATATCCTCTTCCAATGCATCCCAGCATCACACTGGCCCTACCCACTGCTTTGTCATACTGCCCTGCCACCGTGAGGTCTTCAGATATGATAACCCCAAGGTCTCTTTCCTGCTTAGTGACTGGCAGCACCTTTCACCACATCGTATACTCAGTTACTTGGGTTCATATGCCCTAGGTGCATAATTTTGCATTTTTGGGCATTGAACCCCAACAGCCATGTTCTTGACTAGTCCTTGAGTTTTCCAGATTCCTATGCATTCTCTCCACTCCCTTGTGATTGTCCACCCTATTACAGATGTTGGTATCATGTGAAAAAGGCATACTTTCCCTGGCAGTTCATCTGCAGTGTCCTTATGAAGACATTAAGGAAGACCAGTTCAGTGCTGAGCTCTGTGGCACATTAAACCTAAACGTAATTGTAGTAACAATTTTTTAATTTAGTTATTGTTTATGTCCCTTTCTTCAAGCTTACTTCTTCACCTGGTCTCCCTAGCCACATCACTTACCGTCTCCCTAGATGTACCCTCTGCCTCCATCTTCCATGGGCTGCCTTCCATGGGGGGGGCTGTCAGGGTCCCCCAAACCCCCTGCAGATACTGAATATAAATGGGTGTTGTGCCAAAGTCTGTGGTGTGGTTCCTGCGGAAGACCAGCATCATCCTTCAGTGGTTGGGTCTTTCCACTTTTCAATCCTTTCCCACTCCTGGGACATTTGAGGCGAGGTGGGGCATACACACACACACACACACACACACACACACATATATATAAACACACACACACACACACACATATATATATACACATATACACACACACACACATATGCCAGTGCATGGAACCAGCCCATGTCCCCCAGCAATTCCACCTGTAGCTCTGCCTTTGGTCACCCAGGTGGCACTCGCACAGCAGCATCTGAAGCCCACCTTCCCCAAAGGAAGAGAGCATCTGTTGGCCATGCGCTTGTTTCTGAACCCGTGTCATCAGTGCACAAGTGGTAGCACTGCCACTGTGCTGATGGGCTGGTCAGTTATAACAAAAAAAGAATCAAT
The DNA here is from genome assembly GCA_016271365.2 of Neoceratodus forsteri. Classification (NCBI taxonomy): domain Eukaryota; kingdom Metazoa; phylum Chordata; order Ceratodontiformes; family Ceratodontidae; genus Neoceratodus; species Neoceratodus forsteri. The sequence continues at coordinate 324,274,080 of CM057454.1, read as the reverse complement.
GTCCGTGATGACTGGGAGAAGACAACCTGATTTACAAGAACATGATACGTGTAATACTTAAAAAGCACTTTCCAGTATGACAGTTAGTGAAAAATTGCTATGTTTGGGGGGGGGGGGATTGTTTAAAAAAAAAAAAAAAGGGAGAAACCGTTTTTAAAGAGCTGCTGATGCCTCAAAGAAAATTTTGAAAATGATATTACTTAGGTACAAATCAGCTTACATTCCATATATATTCTATAGATTTTGCCTACCCATTATGTATTACTGATAAAATTTACATGAATACCTGATATTTATCCTTTGGAGTTCGCCTGAATCTGTAGCTTATTCTCTGCTTTGGTTCATAATCCTCTGTTGTGACATCACACTTCGTTGCCATGAAACATAGAAAAATAGACTTTGACGGCAGATAAGGACCACTTGGCCCACCCAGTCTGCCCATTTCCATACCTGTTGGATAAGCTGAATATTCTAGTTAACCAACAGCCTACTTCCTGCAACCCCCCACTATAATTGCCTTATGTCTGTCCAAAAGAATTTCCTCACATTACCCCTGAACTGTCCCCCCTCTAACTTTAAATTGTGCCCCCTTGTTTTTACACATCTCTTTTTCTGAAAGATGCTACCCTCCTGGACTTTGTTGATTCCCTTGAGGTACTTAAAAGTTTCTATCATGTCCCCCCACCCCTCCTGTCATCAAGGGTATACATATTAAGCTCTTTCAGTCTCTCTTCATATGGTTTCTGATGTAGACCCTGCACCATTTTAGTTGCCCTCCTCTGGACTGCTTCCATCCTGTCTATGTCCTTGCGTAGATGAGGTCTCCAAAACTGCATGCAGAACTCCAGATGTGGTCTCACCAACTGTCTGTACAGAGGGATAACCACTTCCTTTCTCTACTTGTGATGCCCTCCTATGCATCCCAGTATCCCCTGGCTCTCCTTACTGACTTCTCACATTGCTTACCCACCTTTAGGTCATCTGATATGACTACACCCAGATCCCTTTCCATTATTGTTGTTGTTAGTACCTCCCTGCTATTGTGTACTCTTCTCCTAGATTTTTATTTCCCAGGTGCATTACTTTGCACTTCTTTGCATGAATCTAAGTTGCTATATGTCTGACCATTCCTCTAACCTTGCCAGGTCTCTTCTCATCATTTCTACCCGCTTGTGTATCAACTCTTTTACAGATCTTTGTGTCATCTGCAAAGAGGCATACCTTTCCTTCCAGACCCTCTGCAATGTCACCTATAAAGATGTTAAAGAGGACTAGACCCAGTACTGAGCCCTGAGGTACTCCATTAGTAACTCCTTTCTACAGAATGTGTTCCATTCACTATTACCTTCTGTGTCCTGTTGTGTAGCCAGTTTGCTACCCTGGCTACCACCTTGGGACCACTCCCAGGCTGGCTAACTTGATTATTAATCTTTTATGCTGGGGACTGTGTCAAATGCCTTGCTAAAGTCTAGGTAGGCCATATCCACAGCCCTCCTGGTCTATTACTTTGGTCGGCCCAGTCAAAGAAATCGATTAGATTAGTCTGACATGACCTTCCTGCTGTGACTACATGCTGCTTTGGGTCCTGTGCCCCGCTGGCCTCTAGGTACTGAACAGTTCTTTCTTTCAGAAGTGATTCCATCATTCTCCCCACCACTGAGGTCAAACTAACAGGTCTGTAGTTTCCTGCTTCTGTGGTGCTCCCACTTTAGTGAAGGGGGATCACATCTGCCCTCCTCCAGTCCTCAGGCACCACCCCATCTTCCCATGATTTGTTAAAAAGTGTGGTTAGCGGTGTCACTAGGTCCTCCCTTCACTCTTTTGGGATTCTAGGGTGAATCCCGTCAGGCCCCATTGCTTTGTCCACCTTGAGTTTTAAGAGTTCTTTCAGGACTCTTTCTTCTGTAAATGGACTGGTGTCAACCCCACTACCCAGAGTGCTTCTATTGTTTGGTTTAGGTAACTCCTTCTCCTCCTCTTCTTTTGTGAATACTGAGCAAAAGTATTCATTCAGTATGTCTGCCTTTTCACTGTCTCCCTCTGTTCCCATCCCCTCTCCTTTATTAATCCTTACTATCCCTCCCTTAACCTTTCTATGCTCCCTAATGTATTTATAAAAGGTTTTATCCCCCTTCTTAACTGAGTTGGCTGTTTTTTCCTTGGTTTGGGCCTTTGCTTTTCTGACTGCCTTCCCCACTTCTTTCTGCATTAATTGATACAGTTCCCTGTCGTGCTCCTTCTGTGATTCCTTATACTTTTTGAATGCAGCCTTTTTCTCCTTAACCTTCCCTGACACCTCTTTTGAGAACCATAGTGTTTATTTATTCTGTTTTGTTTTCTTTATTTGTTTCACACAAGGGCTTGTTGCTTTCATGGCAGTTTTGATTTTCTCCATTGTTCTTCACCCCTCCATTCTGGCGTTTGCTAATGCATTCCTCAGGTATTCACCCATTATGCAAAGTCAGCCCTTCTAAAGTCCAGTATCCTTGTCTTTGTATGGCTTGTCTCCATGGTTGTGTTTGTGAGGCACACTGTGCAGTGGTCACTTGTTCCCAGATGTCTACTGACTTCTAAATTTGTGATCCTCTCTCCATTTGAGAGTACCAGGTCTAATATTGCTCCCTTCCGAGTGGGTTCCACCACTAGCTGTCTAAGGCATGCCCCCTGTAGGGCATCAAGAATGACCCTGCTCTTGGATGTGGCTGCAGTGCATGTCGTCCAGTTAACATCTGGTATATTCAAGACCTCCATCAATAGAATCTCCCCTTTTTCAACCATTTTGAGAATGCCCCTCTATCATTTTCTTGTCCATTTCCTCCCCTTGAGACGGGGGCCTGTATACAACCCCTGTGCTGATTGTGATGCCATTCCCTGTCTCCAAGGTGACCCAGAGTGCCTCTTGTCCTCCCCCATTTGCGTTTTAGTTCTGTAGCTTTGATCCCTTCCCTTATGTAGAGAGCTACTCCACCTCCTTTTTTACCCTCCCTGTCCCCTTCTGTAGATTGTGTACCCTGGTATGTTGATATCCCAGTCATGGTTCTCAGTGTACCATGTTTCTGTGACTGTCACAATATCCAAGTGTTCCTCTTCCATCAGGGCTACTAGCTCTGGAAGCTTGTTTTCCAGACTACGGGCATTGGTACTCATTGCCCTCCATTTAATGTTGGCTTTATCCTTTTTTACCCGATCCCTGCTCTTATTGCCCTTGTCTATTTTTCCATTTACCCCTGTCCTGCCCTCTGTCAAGCTCTGTACCTCAGTGTGTACCCTACTACCTGCCATGTTTTGGGGGGGGAGGCTTGAACTTTCCTGTTTCCTATCAGCACCTCCCCCCTTGGCTAGTTTAAAAGCTTGCTAAGGAAGCCTTTAAACCTGTCACCTATGAGCTTGTTTACCTTCCTGGACAGATGCAGACCATCATGCCAGTATAGACCATCATCTCTCTAGGTGGACCCCCAGTCCCCAATGAAGCCAAAGCCCTGTGCTCTGCACCAGTTTTGCAACCATTCATTAAACTGCATGGTGTGCAGTACCCTACCCTCACCCCTGCCACAGATTGGCAGCACCTCTGAGAAGGTTACCGTGCTTACTGCCTGTCTGAGGCCCCTCCCCAACTCCACAAATTCATCCTGCACTGCACTGATCTCATGCTTAGCTAAGTCATTTGTCCTCATGTGGACAATGATATCTAGTTCCCTCTCCTGTGATGCTGCTTCTGCAGTCCTGAGGATTTGCTTCCTGTCCCTCCAAGCCACATCAGGCAGGCACTTTACTTTCCTCTGCTCTCCCTTCCCCAGGTCTACACCCCTAACAGTTGAGTCCCTATCAGAGCTGTTTCTTTCCCTGTGGTGTCCCTTGCCACTCTTTTGTGGGTCTCCCTTGTGGATGTCCCCAGCATTCTTCTTGGTCTCCACTGAGGGTGCCTTGATTTGCCAGACTGACATATAATTTGTGTAGAGGTACAACTTGGGGGCTACACCTCTGTTCCACCACCCTCACCCTCCCAGAACCTACTGTGGTCCATCTGCTCTTCACACATGGCAACCGCTGAGGCAGTGGTTGTGGAACTGGTGCTCTTTGGGTGGGGGAGGCCTCCTTAGTCCTTGCCAGTTCAGCCTGGAGGTGGGCAGCCTCCTCCCTCAGAGCTGACAGTTGCCTGCAAATAGGGACGCAACGCAGGTTCCAGAATGTCTCCCGGAAAACTGCTGCCCCACAGGCAGTGCATTGCACCACTACCCACATGTCCCTCTTCCTTATAATATACAATGAGTAATATATAAAATATATATATATTTTTTTTGGTGTGTATTACCCTTTATGCACTGTGCTCGGTTATTAAGAATATGACAGTTCTTCCCAAGACCTGTTGAGGAGTGATGTCAGAACCTTGGCTATAAAGGAAATGCCACAATCACTGACTGTTAGAAACAATCAAATACACCACTGCTCCACCACCCTGGTGAGTACTGCCCTTTATAGTAAGTCAGCCAATACTACAATTTACTAGACCACTGCTCCTACACAAACCACTCTACTGAGTCCAGGGATAAAAATGAACTCACTGCTCAGCCAGCAGTACACTTCTGAAATGTTGCACAAATATCCTTCCAAATCCTAGGTCTCTAGCACAGAAATCAAGCAACTTCAGTTGTATTTCACCCCCTCTGGTTATAAAATTACTACACTTTAATGGAATCCTGCAATTCTCTTCTTAATGCCAATAAGAAAAAATGAAATTTTCTGTAGAAAGCGTAGCTTACCTTCCTAAAAAGTCTCCAACAGTATTATGTTTTACCAGGTTCCCAGTTCCTCAAATGCATTCTAGTTTGTTCTCTGCAGTATAGCAAGTTTCTCAGCTTCCAACAGAAGCAGGCAAGTCTGGGAGTAACTGTGATGTCACAAGCAGTGCATATGACCTCAGATAGGAGAAAGCACAGGAGTAGATTGACTCTCCAGGAGCAAAGATCCTGTTTTAATACCAGTTACCTCAGTGATAAATAATGGGGATGAAAATACCGAACTAATGTAAATCTGAGCAGAACTGTGCCTAAATGTTTTGTTTTGCTAAAGTTCTTAAGGCAGCATCAGCTGCTCTTTAAACAGTTACTGTTATCAGTAATGGAAATATGCAGAACCATTTTCACTACATTTTACATTTATGCATACAAGAAAGAGATCTACCTTGGACCCTGATGGCTGGAGACTCTGTTTATCTCAGATGCCTGGCTCAAGCTGTCCTTTGAGCGAAGGGCTACAGTGCATAGGGCAACAAGGGAGTCTGCTCAAAGGGAGTCAGCCCCAGGAGGCAGCAGGCGTTAAATAAAATGGTCTAAAGGAAAGTGAGAGCTGGTAAGCTTTAAACTAAAATATATCAGTGCTAAATAAGCAAAACACCATCGGGACTACCTTGGACTTAGTGTTACCCCCCACTGTAGTAAATGTATCACTGCAGGGTTTCAGTATCTAACTGTGCTATGTGGTCTGTTTAATCTTTTTTGTTATACTGTGTCTGCCAACTTTCTACAGCTTCCCATATGGATAGCTACTACTCCCTTTTTTCAGATGCATAGCAAGAGTAATGGATAATGTAGTGCAATTACTTTTAAAAGGGGGTTTTGGTATCACGTGACTGCGAATACAGCACAGCTGTGGATAGCTTTGTCCTTCCACTGGAGTGGAATTGAATCTCTCCATGCCCTCTCCTTCCATACCGTGCGGTTGCTCCCCCCACATCTTCACCGCACTGTTTTCTTGCAGGGACATTGTCCATTCCTCTTAACTATCCTGATTTGGGTCAGGTCTCAACTTTCTGACTTAGCCGCACACAGTCCTGAAATTTCAGCAGTCTTGTAAACACGGCATGTACTGTAAGCATGACCAGCTGGCCACATCTGGTTTGTTTCCCCAAGCTGACTCTTCAGTTACACAGACCGAGCATGCATACGTCAGACGTGAGCGCACCATTAGCCAGTCAGTGCACTCACTTGCATAGCTCGGTCCATCAGTGTTTTTACACCCCCATCCCCACACAGTCTTCTGTTACCCAGGTCCCTGCTCATCTTTTAGATAGTCCCCTCTGGCACTCTTGGAGCTCACTGCTGAGAAAGCGCACTCCGTAGGACGCTAACTAAGTACCCTGCCTTCGGAGAGAGGGAGAGATGAATGCCTTTAATTTCTGCTGTTGCTATAGTCTGCTCTCTCAAGCATATGATGCTATGAGTCTCCATTTGAATGTTCCTGTCTGGCCCAGATCCAGAAATGTCAGTGCTTCCTAGCCCCATCTGGACTGCATGTTGGTGTGATTTGCTGTTGCATTATAAATGGCCTCATTGTGCTGCCTTCCTCTCTCCACCCCTGCCCTGTGTGACTGGAGCAACAGACAGTGGCAACATTGTTTAGGAACTGCAATGTAAAGATGACCCCCTGTGTGACTGGAGCAACAGACAGCTGCAGCATTGTTTGGGAACTGGAATGTGAAGATGGCTGCAGACCTGGGAGAGCTGCTAGTTCCTTATATGCCCACTATCAGGGTCCATACATCTGGGGATTGAGTTCACATGACTGAATATGCCTTTCAGTCAAATCGCCTTCCTTGTTTCCCTGCTCTTTCTATCACTTTTTATCAATCTGACTTAAACTACTCAGTTTGTGTCTTGTTTAGGGTCATTACTTCACGTAAAATAGCTGCGAGTTACAGAGCTGCCTCATCTCTTTCACATTATAAAATAGAGCTCTTCTTGACCTAATATTTACCAGTGTCATTTTTATTAAGTAACTAATGATCCCTGATTCTGCAGGCTAGGTGCATGTAAAGGCTTTGCCCATACCTTGTGGAGTTAACATGAGATAAACAAGCAGACAACAATGTGCTGGATCAGAAATGTCAAACTATGAATGTACTGAATGAAGAAAATATCAACAAGGACAGAAAAAATCTCCATTTGACTGGTTGGGGACAACTGCCCCATGGTGTGGCACAAGTTCCTTTGAGTAGTCCTTGGGTTTGGGTTGAAGCACCCATGTGCTTCCCTCCTCTGACTGGTGGAGGACTAAGCACATTTGGCAGGTGACTGCCGTCTGTGATACAGTAGGTGCTCACCATATGGCATATGAATATGCCATAAGAAGCAGCACTAGCATTGCCTTTAGAGGATGCTTGCTTACCACCCACCCAGTAGGAGAAAAGAGCACTGGGTGGAAGTTTAGAGGTGGCCTGAGGCATTAGGGATGTGTCCCCCACCAAAAAAAAGAAACAGTTTAATCTTGACAGAAAAGTAAGCAATAACACATCGTAAGACTTGGGTTTCTACAGAATTAATACACTCCCCAGGTGAACTGGTTTTTAGTCCACCTTGGAAGTGCAATAATTCTTAAATTAATTCTCAAAAAACCCATGTCCTGGAGTGGGCTGTTGAGCTTACAAAATTTACTTTTTTGTTTAATTGAAAAAGTTTTGTTTCTAGGGATGTGGATATGTTGTTCTTATCCACACTGTTTGGCATGTCCTTCCCCTTTAATTATCTTGCTGGAAGTCTTTAAGCTGGCTCCTCCCATCCACCGGGGTGGTATATGCCTCGGCTCCGCCCTTTGATGCAGATCTTCCTTTCCGTTGGAAGATTCCGGTTCCCTCCTTACCGTTCACACATTGAGTAGACCCTGGTGCTTAAATATTCAGATTACTTACCAAAACTTAAACTTGTTAGAGTTTCATCACATCGTTTATCGATTGCAACCCCGATGGAGGACAAGTTCTCACCCGGGTTCCGCCAGTGGCCCTCTGGGCAGAAGATGTCTTGCACTGACCTGCATGCCACATGCGTCTATTGTCTGGGCCATGATCACGATACCTAGGCTCGCAATTTTTGTCGCTCGTTCCAGCTGAACGTGTTGGACGATCGCCTCGCATGATTACAGCATGGCCAACCAGAGAAACAGAACCCACTGGTCAAATCTAAAGAGGCCCATTGGGTGGTCTCCACGGCTGTGGGGTCCACTGAACAACTCAAGCAAATGAAGGCTTTTGAAGAGGAGGAGGCTGGGCCACCAATCAATCATCTTCAGCATCAGTCTTTGTACCGCTCAAACTGGGCTCTACATTTACAGGCTCCTACAAGGAGTTATGCCAGTCTCTCCTGACCAGGGGAGAGCCTGTCAACTACACAGCTCCTGTTCCCATAAAAGGATTCCAAGAGTCAAGAGAGAAGGAGAAGTCTCGTCGACATCGTTCTTGGGTTCGAGCGCGGTCTCATTCCCAGCAATCTCCAGTTTCGACTTCGGTCAAAATTGTGGCCTTGGCCGCTGGCTTCATGGTGCCCCATCAGGCCAACCGGCTAAGAAGCGGGACGACAAACCGGTCAAAATTATTATTGACCCGTTGTCACCAGATGAGGCCAACAATTCCTTGTTCAGGACTGGACCTACCAAGGAGGAGACTCAGCCTGCTGGGAAACTCTTCACGGTCCCTGTCCTTGCCCTGGAGGAGTCGCAGGTCTCCCTGGCTCTTTCTGAGCACCCCCATCGGTCCCCCAATGGTGAGGTCTAGGCCTCAGTCAGATTCAACCGACAGGTCGAGGAGAACTCACAAATGCCACTCTGGGCATTCCAGAAATGGCATCACTGCTGTTTATCCTCATCCTCCTCGGAAGAGGAGAGGCTTTAGCGCAAATTGCGTCGCGAGGATCCTATGTGACAACAGTTGGTGTTGGCTGGTCTGAAGCTGACCCTGGCTTCTATGCTGGCGATCACATGGCTGTCACCCTGTAGGCCGATGGCGACTCTTTCGGAGACAGACGACACCTTCCCTCCACCTGTGGAGCTGTTGAAAACCCTCCGGATCGACGAAACTGGCCTCTTCACCAATTATGGTGGAGCCGCCACCTAAGCATCCTCCTCTGGGGCTCCTGTCAAGGCTTCTTGGCGGCTAGGACTTTCTGCGCGAGGCTGTTGGTCACCCTCACTTCCAACCGTCCACGGCGGGTCGAAGGTGACTCAGGTGGTCGGCCGATCTATCCGGAGTCTGAGGACTCCTCTTTGCACTCTTGTCCATTTGACAAAGTTTTGCTTGGTTGCCTCTCAACGGAGGAAAGTCCTACGTCCTTCATGGGCATTCTCTGTCTCATCTCTGAATCCACGGGGATGCCTTTGGAGCCTGTTCAGAAATGGGCTTGATGTCTCCTGGCAGACATTGTGCAAAAAGTATATTCTCTGACTGAGGCCTTCCCAGTGGCCGAAGTCTTTGTTGGCCTGGCCTTGAAGCTTTGGGAGCACCCTGCCTCCTGCCCTGCGCCATCAACCTGGATGGCCCGTAAGTATGTGGTTGCCATTGGCTCCCATTCTGGGTTCACAGAACACCCCTCCATTGAGGGTTGGTAACTGAATCTGTGTTTGGCTCAGGCAATTCAGGAGACACCGATAGACCTCCGGGCAGAGAGTCCAAAAAACTGGACCACTCTGCCAGAAAAGTCTGTGCTGTCTCTTCACTTGGTCTCCATCAGGTGAGCTCGGCTGTCATCATGGCACACTTCTCCCATGCCCTCCTGGGCTCTCTAGATGAGGTGCTTTCTCATCTCCCCACGGACCTTTAGACTATGGTCAAGCAGGTCAGGGATCAGAGTCGGGCTCTGGCAAAACAACAACTCCAGATGGCTCTGTACTTTGGGGATTCCTGTGCCTGTTTGGCGGTGGCTGCAGTCACCATGCATGCAGGGGCCTGGCTGAGGTCTCAACCTTTCGGCAGACACCCAGCACAAACTGGTGGACATTCCCTTCCTGGGCACCGATTTGTTGGTCCAGGAGTTGATGGTCAACTTCAGTGCATCGAGAAGTCCAATGCCACCTTGAACTCTGTTGCTTCATCCCAGAAGGAATCTCAGGGTTCCAAAAAGCAGAAGTGTAAGCTCTTCTGGTCTTCTGCCCCTGTGGCCAAGAAGCCCCAGTACCAATCTGGGCAGCAGCAACAGCAACAAGCTCAATCTTGGCACCCTTGGCCCATGTCAGGGGCATCGGCAGCCCATAAGCCTGGAGGGAAAGCTCCTGGCGATCCCTTGGCTGGATCCTCCTCCTCCAAGCCTGCACAGTGAGCGAGATGGGGTTGCCACCCCCATGCCTGTCATGCCCACTCTGCATCCTCCCGTTGGGAGTCGGCTCCACCACTTCCTTTCTGCCTGGTCCACTGTCTGCGGACAGGTGAGTCCTGGAAGTGGTTGATCAGGGCTGCCTCTGGAATTCGAGCAGTACCCACCAAGCCGAGCCCATGCCCCACGGGAGGAGAAGGTATCCTTGTACACTCAGTCGGTTCTCCGAGACGACATTGCCCAACTCCTCCACAAGGAGGTAGTGGTCAGAGTCGCGGATCCCCCTGTCAACCCAGGGTTCATTTCCAGGTACTTCCTGGTCCCAAAACAGACAGGGGTCTGGCTCCCCATTCTAGATCTGCATGACCTGAAGCAGTTTCTCAGGTCTCGCTCCTTCAGGATGGTAACTCTGTCTCAGATCATACTATCTCTCCAGCAGAACATGTGGTTTTGCTCCCTGGATCTGCAGGACACATTCTTCCATGTCCCGATCTGTCCATCACACTGAAAGTTCCTCTGCTTCAGGGCGGAGGGAACCCTGTGTGAGTTTCAAGCCATGCTGTTCGGCCTGTCATCAACCCCCAGGGTCTTCGCCAAATGCATTGCTGTGTTGGTGGCCCATCTTCGGTGTCGAGGGGTCAGAATGTACTCCTGTCTGGACAGTTGGCTTATCATGGGTCCCTCAGACTGGAGGTAGAGAGGCCCAGGGATCTGGCCCTCAGAGCTGCATCAGCCTTGGCCTCCTGGTCAATGACTGCTTGGTTGGGCCGGCAATGTAGCCTAGAGGTTAAAGTAATGAGCTGTGAATGAACTTGGTACATCCAGAAGACCAGACCTGGGTTTGATTCTCACAACCTCCACTTCCATACTGTGTGACTCTGAGCAAGACACTTAACCACCCAGTGCTCCCAGGTCACCCCTGAAAACAGGTACTTCTGCCTAGTGGGCCTTACCTGGTTACCAAAGACTAAAATACAAAAACAAAAAAAAAATGAGGCCAAGTCAGAGCTCGTGCCTTTGTAGGTGATCTGCTTCATCAGGGCAGAGCTCAACTCTCGCTGAACCAGAGCCAGGCTCCCAGCAGACAGGGCAGAGGTTCTCTCCTCCTTTGCTTGATCATTTCTGATTGGGCACTTGCACCCTGCCTGGGACTTCCTGCAACTTCTGGGTTACATGGCAGCCTGCACCTCCGTGGTCCGATGGGCCCGATGGCATATGCACCCCCTTCAGCTAGAGCTGGCAAGGCAAGCCAGTTGACTTAGTGACTAGGTCATTTCGACCAGCTGGCCACTGTGACCCAGAAGATGTGTGACACTCTCCAATGGTGGACCATCCTAGAACATCTGCAGGAAGGATCCCATTTTTCTGCACCGAGCTGATGGCCATCTTGATGACTGATGCCTCTCTCATAGGCTGGGGTGCCGACATGGGGGACCACAGAGTCCTGAGCTCTTGACCTCCAAGAAATCTCGATGCCACATCAGCTTGCTAGAGCTCCAAGCAGTTCAGCTGGCGCGGCTGCATTTGCTCTGTTCCTTTGAGGTGAATTTGTTCTGGTCCAGACGAACAACACCACGACCATGTACAGTCTCAACAAGCGAGGCGGCATGCACTCCCGACCTCTGTGCAGGGAAGCTGTCCACATCTGGACCCTCATGAGCTGACTGGAGGTGGGTCACCTAGCCATTCATGTGTCAGGAGCCTCAGGTCAGCTGGTGGACGCTCTCTGCCATGTGGGCAAGATGTCCCATGAGTGGTCTATCCATCCAGAGGTAGTATACAGCCTGTTCTCCCAGTGGGGCATCCCTCAGTTGGACCTGTTTGCCTCCAGGGAGAACGCAAAGCTGAGGCTGTTTTGTGCCCGCCCCCCCTCAGCAGGGTTCGCTGCAAGGGAATGCCTTCTTGAGGCCGTGGGCCCCAGGCCTCTTTTATGCCTTCCTTCCACTTCTCTTGATCCACAAGGTGCTCCTCGAGGTCAGGAGGGACAAGGCACAGGTGATCTTGGTGGCTCCAGACTGGCCCCACCAGTTTTGATATCCTGATCTCCTCAGCATCAGCATCAGGTTCCCGAGGCATCTTCCAGGACACCCAGACCTGCTGCCAGTCTGTCAGGGGTCCTCCACCCAGACCTTCAGTCCCTGCACCTGACAGACTAGTTCCTCAGATGCTAGAGTTCCAGGATTTGGGTCTCTCCGTAGATGTCCTCACTGCAGTTAAGGCATCTAGGAAGGAATCGATCAGGAAGTGCTATGCCTTCAAATGGAAGAGATTCTCCATTTGGTGTCAGGGCAAGAGCCTGGACCCTTTGTCCTGTCTGGTGGCTAGCATTCTTGACTACCATTGGTCTCTCTCCAAAGGGGGCATTTGGTCTACAACCCTTTAGGTGCACCTAGCAGCCATCTCTGCTTACTGGGTGTGGGCCGGTCAGCAGATGGTGGCACAGGAGAAGGTGGTCTGGCGTTTCTTCAAAGGCCTCAACTATATTTCTCCTCCAGTGCGTGAACCATCACTGCCATGGGATCTACTGGTGGTACTGGCAAAGGTCATGGGCAAGCCATTCAAGCCGATGCTCAGGAGTGAGATGTCACACCTGTCATGGAAGACTGTCTTCCTGGTGGCGGTCACGTCAGCCAAAAGGATTGGGGAGCTCCAGGCACTCTCTGTTGAGTCTCCTTATCTGGTCTTCCACAGGGACAAAGCTGTCCTGTGCTCTGACCCAAAGTTCTTTCCGAAGGTTGTGTCAGAATTTCACCTGAACCAGGTGATAATTCTGCCGGTGTATTACCCCAATCACACCTCAGAGGCTGAATACAGGCTTCATACTTTGGATCCGAGAAGAGCGCTTTCTCATTATAAAGAGCACATGGCTGGAGTTCGGGGAGAGGTTCACCAACTGTTTGTTACCTACGCAGAAGCTGTACCTGGCAAACCTGCAGCCAAGCGGACAGTTGGCAGGTGGATTACATCATGCATTGATCTCTGCTATAGGTTGTCAGGTAGGGATCCTCCTATAGGGCTAAGGACTTATTCCACTCGCCCTACCGCTGTGTCGGTGGCTGCTTCTAGGGATGTCCCTATCCAGGAAATCTGCAGGGCTGCTACCTGAAAGTCGTCAAACAGCTTAATTTCCCATTACCAAATTGACCTAGAGTCACGCCGGGATGCTGGTTTGGGGCCTCAGTTCTCCAGTCTCTGTTCCCTAAGTAGGGGGTATGCGCCTTGCCTCCCTCCTCCCCGGAGAACTGCTAGGAGTCTGCCAAACTGTGGATAAGAACAACATATCCACATCCCTGGAAACACAGGTTACTCACCTGTAACAGTAGTTCTAGGAGTGGTATATATTGTTTATCCATGGACCCACCAACCTCCTGGCTTAGACACACAACTTCTGCTTCCAGCGGCAAGATCTGGTGTCAAGGGCTGGAGCCAAGACATATACCACACAGGTCGGTGGGAGGAGCCAGCTTAAAGACTTCTGGAAAGATAATTAAAGGGAAAGGACATGCCAAACAGTGTGGATGAACAAACATATACCACTCTAGAACTACTGTTACAGATAAGTAACCTGTGTTTTCCTACAGTTAGGTTGACTTGCTGCTAGGTAGAATATATGAGTTTGGTTTTAAAGGCAGATTGCCTTTAAATGATTCTGGGAAGTGTATTTATTTGGAGTGTTTACTGGAATTAAAAAGTGGGAAAAGTTTTTATTTTAATAGAAAAAGGGGTTATTTTTACGGCTGCTTTTATTTATCCATATTTCATCTACTACTTCTTTCTTACACGATTTTCACCACCATCAATAACATGACTTTGCAGCCATATTGGCTCTGACCAGAGTTTATTAGCTACAGCTGTTGTTAACGGACCCTGCACAGTTCTGGCTTTTGCCAGTTGGAAAAAAATTTAACTGTTTTAGTTTACTCCTAGATACAGCCTATCTGGGTGGTTGTTGCTTTCAGCATAAATGTAACTGTTTAAGAGAGGCTGCACTTTCTGGTAGCTCTAAATGATTAGTTCACTGTTTGCTGACTCCAGTAGACACCCCAGCTGAGCAATCGCTACTCCAACTTTTTTGGTACTGTTTTGTGTAGCTTGTTTGAATTTGCAGATCTTGGACTACCAGTTTGAAACTGCACTGGTTTTTGCTTACTCCTAGATATGTTCCCTCTTGGTGTTACTTTCAGTGTATGAGTAACTAATGAAGTGAGCCTGTGCTGTCTAGTTGTTCTGTATTATGCTTTCTTTGTAGTCTTGTAAGCAACCTAGCAGAGCTAGCGTTCCCCTCACTTTATTATAATTGTATAGCCTATTTTTACTGCCTCTGCTAACTTATTGCTACGTCTCCATCTGATGTAATATTTCTGCCATAATGTGGGTGTTAGCGGTACTGACCCTCCTAAGTTGCCTGAGCATATCACTACCCTGGCTGTGCCTCCCACAAGCCTCCTATATTGACTTATCAGAACCTCTCAGGGGTTTCTGCTTTCTCTGGTGGCATAATACCACAGGTTTTGCCTAACAACTAACCTCTGCTAATCCTAATACCAGGAGGGCTATTCTCATAGTATATGCTTCTTACTTTGGGAAGCAGTAACAGTGCTGGAGTTTAAAACATGAGTCAAATTGGACCCACTGGTGTAAGAAATGTGGGCCTAAAGAGGAACCTACTGGGTCAAAACATAATTAGTGGCAGATTATGAACAGTTCACATTATCTTCCTTTAGATCTTGTTCTAGAGTAGGTGCATCAATTTGGACCCACTTGCAAAGGAAAGAGGCGTCAGTTTTGGAAAGGATGCATCTTTTGCCCTTTTGGTGCATGTTAGCGCTATCACTGTTGGGAAGTCGCTCTTTAGAGCCCCCTCGACAGCCACCTGTATTAACCCAAATCTTAATCCATAAATATGAGGTCTACTCATGTAAGCCTTCACACATATAAATGTGTAATTCTAATCCTGCTATTGTGTTCTGGTAAAATGGAGGTAAATCCAGGTCTGCCCCACCCCCCCAAGTGCTCTCCCCCACAGAATTTGCCTTACTTTAAAGGCCTAACGGTCATGTCTTTACTTTGTTATAAAAACTGGATGATGCAAAAGTCTGGGCTGTGCATTCTAAAATGGACATTTTCCTGCTCACTGAAACCTGGATAAGCGGATGTGTGCTTTAACATGAGATGGCTGTTCCTTCCTTTAACCTTTTATCATCTGGACAGACCCTCCAGGGGTGGTGGTCTGGCTATATATAACAACAAAGGTTCAGTTTGGATACAGTCAGCTCCATGAGTAGCAAATAAGTTTGAATGTCTGGTGGCAAGACCTCCTGCCCTGTAATGAATCCTTAAATGTGATTGGATGCTATTATCCACCTAAGGATGGCTCAGAGCTTGTGCAGCATATCACCAGTATTGTAAGCTCCTATGTGATGATCTTAAATCTGTACAACTTACAGTATATCTGAACCAGCGTGGCCTAATACAAATAACTCTGCCAATGCCTCCTTGCTAGACCTGATCTTAAGTAACAGGCCTCACAAATTCTCCCACTCAGCCATTTTTCACAATGACATCAGTGATCACAATGTGGTCGCGTTCTCTAGGGGTCAAAAATTGCATTGCCCCAACCCTAATTCATACTGAAAAGACATTTTGCCAGTTTCAGAGTCGTGAATTACCTAAATGAGTTGGTCACTATAAACTGGCAGAAATTCTACCTTGCCCCTACAGTCCAAGAGGCCACAGCAAGTTCTAACAGTTTGCTGTTGGGGGTCATCAGTAAGCACGCACCTATGGCTAAGTGTCGAGTAAAAAAAGTATCTTGCCTATGGTTTAGCAGAGAGCTAAAATTGGCACAAAGGTACATGCTTGGGCTTTGTGGTAGAGCTGCTCTTCCCAGGAAATTGGTGTAGCAGTTAGCAACATTTTTCTAAATTCTCCCCTTCCTTCTGTACAGTCTGTTGCAACAGTACCTCTAGAAAACTATTCTGTTCTTTTTCTAGCACTGCAGTAGGTTGGCCACCTATGACAGTCTTTTTGTATCCTCCCTAAATCTATGTTCTTCCTTTCTTTGTTTCTTATTCACCATTCCATCCCTCATGAGAAGCCATATGCCTTTCTAAGGAAATAACAGATATGGCTATAAGCAAATACAGTAGCTAACTGTTTATAGGAAGAAAGCTGGAACCTGAATAAATATGAATACATTCGCAAACTGCCAAGCTCGCTTGCTGGCTGTTTAATAAAGAACTACATTTGCTTTATATGAAGACAGATAAAGTGCTTAATGTACTTTCAGACATACAGTAAGGTTCTGGCAGTGCATTAATGTGGTGCAGTGTGCTTTATAAAATGAAACTTTATGTTGTTTGAAAACAGTGCCCTACAAATCCTGCAAGGCAAGGGGTTTTATATAGTTAAGAGTGCTAGATAAAAAGAAACTGCTGTTTAACTATTGTGAAGTGCAATCAGAAATACATTGTAGCATGCCTTGCATTCCTGCTTGAAGCTGAACCAGCCTAAAATGCCATGGTGATTTGCATGTACATCTCATGATGCTTTGTATTGTGGGGGTATGTGTGATTTTGTATTTCTTTGAAACTTGGCTTTATTGCCAATGCCCTTTGGGTAATCTTTGTTTCAGTGCTTCTGCATTGAGGTTCTTTTTCTTCAGCTTGTTTTGGGGTTTTTTTGAGCTCCCCATCACCCAAACATGCAAAACCAACATAGGGAATTAATTCATTTTCACTAAAGACATAGATCAGTAGATCAGTGGGTTAGTAGGTGCTGACCAAGTGCATAGGAAGGACACACATTGCCTGTTGCTGCAAACTGATGTATTGAAAAAGGGATATACCATTGTTTAAGGTTATCCTCTGTGAATTACCTACAGTTCTGGAAAGAATTTTACTTTATTTATTTTGGAGCTAATTATTTTATCCTGACTTTGAAAGAAAATAAAGCCACACTGCGGTGTGTTGCACCAATCTGCTGTTGTCTGTGTTATCCTTTACCCACACCAGGCCACAGGCTACTGCCAGGCATATGAAATCAGTAACAGACTGGGCCATTTTCAGGCGAAAGAGAAATTCTTATACCAAACTGTTCAAGGCAACACACAGGCCAGATACTACTTAAATTCCCTGGGCAAAACCAAAAATGATGCAGCTAAATTCCGGAAAACTGTCAAATCAGTTGAAGGCACCTCATTTGCCCCCTCCCTACTGCAGAAAATATTAGCAGATGGTAAACTTACATCTGGTAAAAGACAAAGAACCTCAGCATGCAAGCACTGAGGTAGTGGTTACCCTAAAAGGGTACTGGCTGGGAAGCCAAGTTTCAAAGAAATACAAAATCACACATACCTCCATTATGCAAAGGACAGTCGCTAGTATAGCAAAATCACCTCATATGATGTATGCTGGTTCAACTTTAAGCGAAATACTCAGTGTAATAGTCTCACACAGTCTGCAAGGTGCTAACAGAACACCGTGTATGTGCCTTCTGTTAGCACCCTTTGCAGACTATATGAAGACCTTTTGATACCATGCATTTCTGCTTAAAAGTTGAACCAGCATAATGTACTGTGGTGATTTGCATATACAGCCCGCTGTGCTTTGCATTATGGGGGTATTTATGATTTTGTATTTCTTATATCTGGTAAATCATTTTAGAAGAAACAAATTCCCTTTTTGTGTCAGCTGGGGCCTTCGATAAGTCCCTAGTTGCAAATTACGCCATCCCGCCTCTGGATACTGTAGGGTCATAGTGCTCCTTGGCTAGTTCATTTACCTTCCAACCCATCATTTTTAAACAGATGGAGCCACTCCTGTCAGGGTTAGACACCAAATAAAGTGCAGATGGCAATGGTTTGGACCCCTTTTTTTCTTAGAATTTGCTCCATGCAGCATATGACTCATTTTCCAGCTTTTGATCTATCGCTCTCCAGTAACTACCTCCCTCGCTCTGGAAAACAGCACACATTATACCCCTCTTCAAATCTGGAGATGCTTGTAATCTCAACAGTTACAGACCACCTGTATCCATTCTCCCCCTTTAGGATAAACTTCTGGAAAAAATAGTTAATACCCAACTAAGAGTTTTCTTGACGCATTCAGCTATCATGACACCCTTTCAGTACGGTTTAGACATAAGCACAGCACTGTCTCTGCCCTGGCTAAAGTCATTAATGACTGGTTAGGTATCATTGACCATTAACAAATTATGGGAGCTATTTTCCTTGATCTGAGTAAGGCCTTCATACTGTTGACCATAACATCCTAATCCCCAAACTGTAAAACATAGAAATTGCTGCAGCTCCCTGCAGTGGTTTTCTCAACTATTTAACTGGATGGTTGGAACAAGTCAAAGCAGAAGGTCTCTGTTCTGCCTGTACTACACCCCTTAGGGGTGTCCTCCAAGGGTCAATCATTGGCCCATTACTTTTCATGTTATATATCTACAGTATATCTATATCTACAGTGTATCACCATTTACGTCTACCTGTACATTTATTGTATATCTATATCTATATCTACAGTGTATCAACATTTACGTCAACATGTACATTTACTGTATATCTATATCAATGACTTGGGTAAGAACAGCAGTGGTGCCAGTTTACATTTCTATGCAGATGACATTGCCCTGTACATCTTGAGTCCTAATATCACTTTTTTGCTCTGACCTTCAGATAGCTTTCACAATAAATTACAACTCAATCTTTTTCACTGTAAATTGCTACGAAATTAACTGAGACCACAATTCCACTAAATTTATGTTTATTTTCAATACATTTTGTGCACTTTTGGTCACGTTACATGGCAGAGATTTCTTTTGACTGTTTAAGTGCAGACTTTCTTGTGTTGGTTTAGTTCGTAAATAAGGGGTAGCCACCCCTTGTCCACATCCTGCCTTGCACCAGTTGGGCGTGGGCCTTTTACAAGTTTCAGTTGCTATTGCATGTGTCCAAGACCACGGTAATATGCTTCACCTCATGTAATACTACTTCAGTCTGTGTTTCAGCCCCAGCCATCACTACACTATTGGGAGACACTCTTGAGGTAGTAGGTAGATATAAATACCTTGGTGTATGGCTCAACAACAAAGTGTCCATCTCTACCTACATTGAGATATCATGCAAAAAAAACTGCAGGCTAGACTTGGCTTCTACTACAGAAACAAGCACTGCTTTTAACATAAAGTCCGGAGACATCTGGTCCAGGTTGCCTTCCTATCAATTGTGGACTAATGCAAACCTATTTAACTGCTGCTGTTTTGCTACTTGTCTTTCCAAGTTAGATGTTAGGGCACTCAGATTCATCACAGATTCAATGCCTAGACCTCATCACTATGTATTGTGTGCTGCAGTTGGCTGGTCTTTATTAACTACTAGAAGATTAATAAATCTGTATATATTGGCATACAAGGTGTACTAAACGGACTCCCATGCTACACCACAGAGCTCTTGCACACATCCTATAACAGCTATTCCCTCAGAAAAAAATAATTACATCCTCCTCCTCCTCCTGGATATCCCAAGGCTAGCTACGAAGCTTAAAAAATCAGCAATCAAATGTGTTATTCCCACAGCAGAGTACTTGCTGCAGACCTCTTAAAACTTACCTCACTGGTCAGTCTTACGTACTTTAAGGTCGTCATTGAAGAAATATGCAATGAAGCCTGCTCCTTTGAATAATCTGTGCTTAATTTACTCTTGTCCTCCTTGGTTTGTTACTGTTTGTGTGGTTGCTCTCACTTGAGTATACACAACATCTAATGAATTCTGTGAATTTACTTCTAATTGTGTTTTATTATTCCTTGACTGTATTTCTGTATGTAATTGCTCTATATTTTCTGTTTACCGTGTATCCAGCATCATTGCTTCATGACTTAAATAGGTTGTCCTACCTAGGACCTCTATTTAAATGAGCTTGCTCAGTGGAGCTTTTTCCTGGTGAAATAAATAAATACAAATAGGAAATAATGCAATGTAACTAGATTCAGAGATTATTGATTATTATATAAACACAATAAGGCACTCCAGAGTGGGGCTTTTGCTGTATTTATCCATGCCTTTTGTGGCTTAAGGAACTTGTCTTCACTTTGTGCCACACCTCACAAGGCATGGGTAGATCCTTCAGTGACCCACACCCTGCTGTGCCTTATCGTATGAAGAGTGTTCAGTGGTGGAAACACTCCCTGCTCCATCTGTAGTGGGCTTAAAATCAAAACACTTCTCAGCAACAGTAGCCTTCATCGGCCCACTCACTGCACCTAGTGCAGGGCCACCTATATTTGGCAGAATGGAGTTCATTGGCATTTTCTGGTGGGCTGGGTGGTATCTGAGGTTGATTAGAGGGGCAGAGGTGGCATTTGGACCAAATGGCAGCCTTTAAAGGTAGAGCAAGTTTCTGTTGTCAGTGTTCCCTCCCATTTGCTGCTGCGACACTTGAGTGGATAGATTAGGTGCTTCCCTCCCTGTTTGCTGCATCTCTGACGTCCCAGTACCTCTGAGACTAGAGTATGACTGCATAATGCATCTGACAGCTCTGTACCTGACAAAATTTGCTCCGGGTAGTCTCACCCCATTTGTGGGAGAAGGAGTGCTACCATGGGCAGCGTCTCCCTCCCAGCTGCTGAAGCAGTGAGATTGGGTCTGCAGCGTGAACCCAGATCACTTGCATGACAGTGCAGCACACTACCTCTGGCCATCCAGAGGTCCAGAATGTGCCTCGTGGGGCTTCATCAGTACTTCAGTTATCGGACCTGGAGTTAGAACAGATTGACGTCGAGGAGGAGTATCATCCAGATTTCATTCTTCAAGATGAGGAGGAGGAAGAGCCTCTCCTCTGACATATCCACGGCTTCGAAGTCAGTGAGGACTCTTTCAAGCATACTCTAGGTCTCCTTCAGAGGACTCAGCTATTTTCAATGTGATGAAGCAGTTGTCCTCAGCTATGAGCTTCCATATGGCTAAGGAGGATGCCACCAGACGAGATCTGGTGGGTTTCTTAGAAATTCTCGAGTCTCTTCCTAAAGTCATTCCTCCTATCCGTCCTGCTTTGAGGAATGCCGCAACTGCAGCCTGACACAGGCCTGACATGGTGCCAGCCATGCCCCAAAGGGCTGATAAGTTACATCTCTCATTATACTGCCCAACCAGAGACAGATTCTATGGTTATTAAGGCAGCCCATGATAGGTCTAAGGCGCCCAAGCACCTTAGTTGCCTTCCCCACCGACAGAATGTTCCTTAGGCTTGATCTGTGGGGTAAGAGGGTTTATGCCTCCTCCATCCTTGGGCTGAGGATTACAAACAGTTCCTTTTCTCATATGTTAAAGTACCCGAATACCTTTTGGAAGAAGTTCAAGGCCACGGCCCAGGCCCTTTTTGAGTCACCCAAAAGTAAGAGGTTCTTAAGAGCTTGCAGAATGCTGAGGATATTAGCAAACACCTCTTGCTGGCCCTCTATGATATCTCAGACACTGTTGCCAGGGCTGCTGCCACTGGCATTTGTCTTCGTAGGCACTCCAGGCTGAGGGTCTTAGGTTTTCCTGTTGATGTTCAGCAGAAGTTGCTTACAGCCCCATTTAATGGCACCAGGCTGTTTGGTCCAGATGTGCAGGACATCATAAATGAGTTGCAGGCATCTGGCAGGGCTATTAAATCCCTTATATTTCCTGAAGGCCAGTCTTTTGGCTCTGACCTTTCTGCTACTGTATTTGAGAACCAAGGTGGTTTCCTCCTTCTTGTGCTCTTGCTTTTCTCCCTAACACTGGCCAACATCACCCCTATCTTTAAGAGTGGGGCCCGCACTTCTACAAATAACTACCGCCCTATATCCATTCTCCCCTTCCTCTCTAAAGCCTTAGAACATATTGTCGCTGACCAAGTCACTGACCACCTTACAAAATACAATCTTGTCTGTGCCCAACAACATGGTTTCTGCAAGGGGCATAGTACTACCACCCTCCTCGCCTTCACCTCCCATGCCCACTCTGCCCTGGATCATGGCACGCCACAGGTGCCATCTTCATGGACCTCTCTAAAGCTTTTGACACCATCAACCATGCCCTACTGCTCAACACTCTCCTCCAGTGGTTTCTTCAATGACTCACTAAACTGGTTCATCAGTTATCTATCAGACAGAACACAACAGGTCAAAGTAGGCACCGTATCATCCCCTGCCTCCCGGTCCGCTCTGGTGTCCCACAGGGTTCGATTCTTGGCCCCTACTTTTAGCCTGTGACCTAAACTCCCTCCCGCTGACCATCTCAGGGACTCAGGGAATCTGCTTCTATATGTGGATGACGCCGTACTGTTCACATCTGACCCCAACCCAATTAAACTCCAACATAGCTTCCACAAAGCTGAACAATGGTTCTCCACCCAGCGTCTAGTAATCAACTACAAGAAAACTAAAGTCATGATCTTCTCCCACCCATAGAACTCCCGCAAGAACCACTGTCCACCACTTT
This sequence comes from Neoceratodus forsteri, assembly GCA_016271365.2. NCBI lineage: Eukaryota > Metazoa > Chordata > Ceratodontiformes > Ceratodontidae > Neoceratodus > Neoceratodus forsteri. The sequence goes on along the minus strand of CM057454.1, from coordinate 324,251,538 downwards.
TTACTGTCAACCACACCCCCCTCGAGCAAGTTAGCAACTTCAAATACCTAGGGATCACCCTTGACCTGGCCCTCATCTATAAACAACACATTCGCCTCCTTGCCTCAGCCCTAAACTCGAGATTAGGTGTGCTGTATAGGTACAAACACTGCCTCACCCTGGAGGCTATACGGATCTCTGTCAACTCCTCTGTCCTCGCCCTCCTTGACTATGGCATTACCATTTATTGTGCTGCCCCCAGCTCTGTGCTAAACGTACTCTGCTTGATACTCAACAAAGCCTGCCACCTCATACTAGGCTGCAATCGCCTCACCCATACCTGTACACTATACAACACCTCTAAATGGCTTAACCTAGATAGTAGAATAAGGTACCATACAGGCCTGATTACTAAGAAGATACTCCTAGGCTTAGCCCCTTCCTCTCTAGCATCTATTATTTGACCTACATCTCCAACAAGATCCACGTGAAACTCTAACAAGCCACTACTATGGGTACCCTGCCCCATACTGCCCAACTGCAAAGTACTTTCAGCTACCAAGCCCCCACTTGGTATAACTCTCTCCCAGTTCATATAGCCAATGAAACAAGGCTGGGTCCTTTTAAAGCTAGACTAAGGGAACTCCTCCTTGACTCTACTGTGTGTGACTGCACCTGACTCTCTCTCCTACTGCACCCTCCCTTATTATGCCCATGCCTATCCTTGTCCCTGTTTCAATACCTCTACTACCTCACCATCTGACTATCAGCCAGTTACAGGTCTCCCTGCAACCACTGTGGCTGTGCTATAGTGTGACCCCTCTACTGCACAGACCCTGATCGCCTGTTTGATCAACTCTAACTAGAAGCCCCCTTACCTCCCATGTAGTGTATTGTATTACAATGTAATGTTATATTTCATTATACCTTATGACTACCATGTGCTGAAGTGTAATCCTCATTATGTAATGTTATGTCTCTTTCTCTGTTACCTATTGTTTGCTCTGTACCCTAATTGTTTGATGTGGAACCTTTGTAAATGAGTCTGTGACTCAAAGGTCTTTCTGAATTTCTCAATAAACAAATAAATAAATAAAATAACACAATGGGATATCTGGGTACTGCTCGTAGGAGATTTCAATCTGCTGGATGTAGATTGGAGCATCCTAGCCACAGCTTCAGCTAGGAGCAGGGACATCCTGCTGGGGGCTTTATTCAGGCAACTAGTTAAAGAGCCCACTCATGAGGGGGCAACACTCAACCTTGTACTCACCAATGGGGACAGTGTTGTAAACGTTACAGTGGGTGGCCACCCGGGAACCAGTGATCACCATACAGTGTGGTTCAATATATGCACCATGACAGAATCAAACCATACAAAAGCTAAGGTCCTGGACTTAGGGAGGGCTAATTTTAAAAAGATGGGTGAATGCCCCAGGGAAACCCTGGCGGGGGGAAGACTTGGGTGGAGTAGAAGAGCCTGGGCAAAAATAAAGAGGGTCTAATGAAAGCAACAAACCTCTGCATTAGGCATGTAAGCAAAAGCAAGAGAAACAAGAGACTGCTATGGTTCTCAAATGAGGTTGCTGGAAAGGTAGGGCAAAAGTTAGCTTTCCTAGATATAAGGGGACAAAGAGGGAGGAGGATAGGGAGATGGTATCAGGAAAAGCAGAAGGAGGCAGGAAAAGCAATTAGCAGCACAATAGCACAGACAGAGGAGAAAACAGCGCAGACAGTAAAGAAAGGGGACAAGACAGTTTTTAGATATACAAGTGAAAAGAAAAAGTCTAGGGGAGGGATAGTAAAGCTTAGATGGGAAGGTGAGAAGTGTGTTGAGGGGGACCAGGAAAATGCAGACATACTGGACAAATTCTTTTGTTCAGTGTTCACAGAGGAAGGGGAAAGTGAGGTACCACAGATAAGAGGTAGGAGCATTCATGGAAGGGGAGGTGAACACCAATCCATTTACAAAGGAAAGAGCTCTGAAGGAACTTGAAAATCTGAAAGTGGACAAGGCAATGGGGCCAGCTGGGGTGCATCCAAGGATATTAAGGGAGCTCAGAGAGGTGCTGGCTACATCTCTGTCAGCCCTGTTCAACTACTCACTGCATATAGGAGTGGTTCTGGAGGAGTGCAGGAGAGCAGAGGTAGTCCCACTTCACAAAAGTGGGAGCAGGGAGGAGGCTGGCAGTTACAGGCCAGTCTGCCTGCCTTTGGTAGTGGGGAAGTTAGAATCACTCCTGAAGGAAATGAGTGTGAAATATCTTGAATCCAGTGGCTTACAAAATCCAAGCAGCATGGATTCATTGGGGTGGGGGTGGGGAGGTTATATCAAACAAATCTGATAGATTTCTTTTACTGGGTGGCCAGGAATTAGATCAAGGTGGTACAGTAGATGTGGCCTACCTAGATTTCAGCAAGGCCTTCAACACTGCTCCACAAAGGAGACTCATAAAAGCTGGGTAACCTGGGATTGGGTCCAAATGTGATAAACTGGGTAAGGAATTGGTTAGGGAACAAGAGACAGAGGGTAGTGGTAAACAGAGTTCACTCAAGGAAGGAAGGGTGACTGGCAGGGTGCTACAGGACTCAGTACTGAACCGGTCCTTTTAATGTCTTTCTTAGTAACATTGCAGAGGAGCTAGAAGGGAAGGTTTGCCTTTTTGCAGGTAACACTAAAATCTGCAATAGGATAGACACTCCAGGTGAGGTGCACAAAATGATTAGAGATCTAAGAAAGCTAGAGGAGTAGTCAAGGGTGGGGCAATGTGAAAAAGTGCAAAATAATGCACTTGGAGCACAGAAACCCAGGGATGGAGTATGAAATGTGGGGTGTAGTGCTAAAGACCACTAAGCAACCTGGGGGTAATCATATCTGATGACCTAAAACTGGACAGACAGTGTGACAAAACAGTGGAGAGAGCTGGTGGGATGCTGGGGCACATAGGGAGGGTTATCACCAGGAGAAAAAGAGAGGTGGTGTTACCCCTGTATAGATCACTGGTGAGACCTCACCTAGAGTACTGTATCCAGTTCTGGAGACCACATCTCTGGAAGGATATAGAGTAGAAATGGTACAGATTAGGTCAACTAAAATGGTGCAGGGTCTGCATCAAAAGCACTATGACAAGAGACTAAAGGATCTCCATATATACACTCTGGAGGAAAGAAGGGAGAGGGTAGATATGACAGAGACTTTTAAATACCTCACAGTGTAAATAAGATTCCAAAGGGAAGCATTTTTTTTTTCAGAAAAGGAGATGCTCAAGAACAAGGAGCCATGCAATGAAACTGGAGGGAGGTAGACTTTGGGAAAGTGAAAGGAAGTACTTCACAGAAACAGTGGTGCATGACTGGAACAGCCTCCCAGAAGAGGTGGCGTGCGCTAAAATGGTAATGGGATTCAAGAAGGAATGGGATAAGCATAAGGGAATCTTAGTGGCAAAGAAAGGTGGGGGGTAAAGACAGAGATCAAGTAGGGTCTGTGGTGTTACAGTAGGTAGGGTAAGTGGGCAGACATGGTGGGCCAAACATTCCTTATCTGCAGTCAAATTCTATGTTTCTATGTTTAATGAATTTATAGTACTTTTCAGACAGGCAATCAGTATTCCTTGCAGAAAGTCCATGTCTTCAATGATTAGGGTCACTTGATCTTCTCTGAGGACATCTCCCTCTACTGAACCACATCGTGGAACTAACCCATCAGCTTTAGAACCACCTATAAACATTTGTTAGCTGGTGGTGTCTACATCGACGTATTTTCTCTGCCTAGATAATGTGGGGGAACCCCATCATGCTTCAGTTCCTTCTGCCACCATCAACCGCTCATCAGTTCACTGCAAGAGGAACGCTGTCGATATCACTGTGGAGTACTACTGCTTCATTTGCCTTATAGTTACAACTATCATTTATGCTGTCAACAAAGGAAAAGAAGACACTGTTTCATTGTTGTTGATGCAGTAATGTTAAGATTTATAAGGACAATGCACACTTATCGCGCATTTGTTGTTTAGGTCTAGTGCACAACATCAAGGCCTGCTCTATTTGTTAAGGCTTTAACCAAGCCACATGGAGATGTTGGAAAGCCTTAGAAACATATGCAAAAGTTTAAAGCTATGGAGGAAATGCAGCGTGCATCGCAGGGGACACACTGGCTTCCACTGGTTCTTCTGCACCTAGTTTGATATAGAACTGCTGCACCCTGTGATCAGTAGCATCACCATCTGAACCACTGGTGAGGCCAAGGGGAAGTCCAAGGTAATATTTATTAAGTCAGTGGAGAAACACTGTCATGCTGAAAAGCAGCATAAGGAAAAAGATACATTTGTCCATTCCCGGTCTTCTGTCCATGAAAAGGATAGAGGTAGGCCCATTGACAAAGACAGGACTCAGGCTAAGTCCTCTGGTTCTGCTACTCCCCTGTCTTGATGGTCCTGCCATCATTGACCCCTACAGGGGTCACTGATGCACAGCTGCTATTGTAGACTATGTCTGCTTCATTTTTGCAGCTCCTGAGACAGGCTTTGCCATTGATGCTTATCATGTCACTGCTGCCTGGTAGCCCATCTTTGTCCTCACTGATGCTGCCTGTTATTTCCAGTTTGCTGCGTCAGATGGGCCTCAGGCTTCCCGGTCAATGTCTTCATCATCAGCGTTGGCTCCCCTAGTGTGCCTATTCTTCCTGTTGACTCGCTGCAGAACCCACTTACAAGGAAGACAGACTGGAGTATAATCCTTTAATGGAGGAAGACTGAAGAAGAAGAGGAGGAGCAGACCTTCCCTGATGTGGTGGGCTCCAGGCTATTTTATCCTCCTGCAATGAGGATAGTGTGCAGCATACCTCACTCTCCCCGAGTATGCCTCCTTTCAAGTTTTCTTCAAGCAGCTACAGTCCACATTAGGCTTTATTGCTGAGAAGGACTCCTCCAAGAAACACCTGTATGAGTTCCTGGAGGTCCATTCCTTGCATACTGTTATGGTCTCTTCAATCCATTCAGTATTGGAGTATACCATGGTGGCTGCTTAGCACAGGCCCAGAGCACTGCCAGCTGTGACCAGGAAGGCAGATAAGCAATATCCTGCACCTTCTGCTAAGTCTTATTACGATTCACAAACTGAGATGGACAGTAGTAATGGCTGCTCATGACCAGCCTAAAGCTCCTTGCTATAAGAGCTCTCTTCCAGCAGATACAAAATCCAGGAAACTGGATACGATGGGCAGAGGACCTATGCTTCAATGTCCCTTGGCCTCAGAATTGCCAACTATCAGGCTAGCATGATTAAGTATCAGAATGGCCTGTGGAAGTCTATTGCTGCCATGGCCGACAAGCTGCCAGATGATCCAACCAAAACTGAAGTCAAGCAGACTGTTGCCCATAGCCTTGAAGTAGGTGAGCACCTGTTACAGTCAGTTTACAATGCCTCTGATGCCTTTGCTCATGTGGTTGCCTCTGACATTTGCTTTCACCAGCACTCATGGCTATGTGTTGCTGGCTTTGTACCTGATGTTCAGCAATTAGTCCTTAATGCTCCTTTAGAAGTAAACAGCTTTTATGTACTGACAGTAGAATCTGCTGTGTGAGAACTGCAGATCTCAAAATGATTCTCTCTTCCATGCACACTTTGAATCCAATGCCTAGGGGTCATGGTAGGAATATCTTCCATAGTTTGTATGCCTGTGCCAGTAAATGCTACTCCAGAGGTCCCAGCTATGTGGCCCAGTTGGTCCCTTCCACCTCTCAGGCCCCTTTGCCTCCCAGTGCCATGCCAGTGTTACCAAATGTGTGGGTGTTGGTGGTGTGCCAGTCACCCCAGAGCTTTCTGATTTATTTCTGCTTCCCTCAGCCCCTCCAGATGAGGAGATCCTAGTGGGAGACAGCATCTCCCTCTTCCTTTCAAAGTGGAGTGAGATCACAAAAGATGTTTGAATACTGAAGGTAATTCAGCAAGGACGCTCCCTAGAACTCCTCTTTATTCCTACAGTACATCTTCTCTTACCGAACAGGTATCCTCCAGGACACCTTGCCCTTTTGCTAAAGCAGATCAGCTGCAAAAGGGCCATAAACCAGTCCTGATTGCAGGACTGAATCCAGGATATTATTGCCAATACTTCCTAGTACCAAAACTGACAACTGATTTATTCCCCACCCTAGACCTTTGGAGCCTCTCTCTGTTTACAAAATGCAAAAGGTTTCTGATGGTCTTCCAGTCCCTGCTGCCCCTGTAACTAGAAGGGGACTGGCTGTGCACTAAGGACATGAAGGATGCTTACGTTCATATCTGTGACTGAAAGAATCACAAAAAATACCTACAACTTATATTTCAGAGCTCTATCAGTTTTGTGTATTGCCATATGGCTTATCGTCTGCACCATGTATCTTTATGAAACGCTTTGCAGCAGTTGCAGTGGCACTCTGTAGGGAAGGCCTGTATATTTTCCTATACCTCAACGATTGGCTGCTAAAGACCCTGTTGAGGGGGTGAATATTTGTACATTTTTCCATACCCAATAGCTTTTCAAGCAGTTAGGCATTCTGGTTAATGAGCGGAAGTCAGAAGTCGCTCCATATCAGAGACGCCACTATAATAGAGCTGTTCTGGACACAGGAGTGAACAGGGCATTCCTTCCACTGGACTATGCATTGGAATTGGTTGCCCAGGCTCACAAGTCTCATTCAGCAATTACATCTTGGCCAAGGTGCCTACTACAGATGATTGGCCTGGTGGCTGCTGCAATCCTAGCTGTCCCACTGGCTCAGCAGCAGATGAAGATTCTGCAATAGTTCCTCTATGTCCAGTGGACTCAACACTGAGATGATCTGAAGGGTTTCATGCAGATGACTCCCCTTTTCAGTCCCTTATATGGTGGTTGGACCACTCCAACATGGAGACAGGGTTTCTGTTTATTTATCCCTAACCTCTGTTAGTTCTGATGACAGATGACTTGAGTTCCTGATGGGGTGCCCATCTCAGACCATTTTGGACACAGTGCCAATGGTCCTCCATAGATTGTGCTGTACACAGCAGTACTCTGGAGACGAGAGCTGTTCTGCTTGGCCTACAGACCATCAGTGCCCTTCTCCAGGGTCAACCTCTGCTGATCTGTACGAACAACATTACAGTGATATACTACATCAGCAGTCAAGGCAAGGTTCATTCGTACCATCTTTGCAGAGAAGCAATGAGGGTCTGGCATTGGGCCATAGAACATACTAAGGTTCATACTGAGGCTGGACAGGGAATTGAAGGCAAGATGCCCATGAATATTTCCCATCCCAGGACCCCTAACTGGTACAGTTCTCACTAGCCATAAGCCAGTTATCCACCTGCATTTATAAATGTGTTTATTTTCACTGAGAACAATATTTAGGGGTAGGTTGTTCCAATTGTTTACCACCCTCTGTGTATAAAGAAATTTCCTGGTGTTTGTTCTGAATACATAGCAGTGTAGTTGGAGGGAATGTCTTCTTGTTCTCATAGCGTCCTACTTAAAATCAAAGCCCATTTCTAGAAATAAGTAGGGGTCATTTATAATGTCCCAAACAAAGAGAAGGTCGCCCTTTCACCTCCTAGTCTTGAGAGACATTAGGTTCAAGGAACATAACCTATTTTGTTGTCCTAATCTCTTAAACCCTTTATATTCCTTGTGAATCTCCTCTGGATTCTCTCAAGCTGCCTAATGTCCTCCTTTTAGTATGGTGACCAGAACTGTGAGCAGTAGTCAATGTGTGACCTGCTATATGATCTACAGTATATAGTGAGAGGAGAACTTTTTCATCTCTACATCTTACAATGTTTTTTATGTCTAAATAATCCTGTTTGCCTTACTTATAGTCTCATTTGTTTGATTAGAGAAGTCTAATTTGTCAGTAATGTGTACCCCAAGGTCTTTCTCGAGTACTGTTACTGACAATTTACTGTTGCCTAAGTAATAGCTAAGTTTGTTGTTGTTTGGACTAAGGTGCATAACATGATCCTTACAACTGTGGTTCTGCCAGGTATCCTGAATGCTCTAGCTGATCACCTCAGCAGGTCTAGGACATTGTTTCATGAGTGAGAATTCTGACTCACTCATGGGCAATCTTTTTGCAAGGTGGGTTGTCCAGATATTGACTTTTTGCATCTCCATACAATGTAATACTGCTGCATTTCTCCTCGCTCACTCCAGGGCCTGGAGTTTTTGGTTAGATGTATTGTCCCTCTTCTGAAAAGAGAGCTTCATGTATGCCTTTCCCTGTTCCCTCTGATCCAGCAGGTTCTGGTCAAGCTGAGGGTGGAGCCGGCCACCTTGATCCTGGTGGCCTCATTGTGGCTAGAAATATTTGGTTCCCACTTCTACAGCAAATAGCAGTGGCACTCCTGTCCTGCTCTCTATGAGCACTACTCCTGTGACAGGAGCAAGGCCCCTAGTGCACCTGGATCTTTGATACCTGCACCGCCATGCCTGGGTCCGGAGGACATAGAACTCCCTGCTTTGTGGTGTCTCCTGTGGTTGCAGCTGTTCTACTGGTGACTAAAAAGTCATTTACTTAATACATCTACTCTCAGAAATGGAAAATTCTCATGGTATGGTGTATCTCCCATCAGCTGGACCTTTTTATGTGCCTTAAGTCAGTCATGTCTTGAATTACATCTAGTCTCTTAAGGATGTAGGGCTCTGCTACTCCTTGGTGAAGGTGCATTTGGCTGCAGTATCAGCTTTTCATGACTTCAGTGATGGTAAAACAGTTGCCCAACTTGAGGTGTCCCATAGCTTCCTTAGAGGAATTCTGCTGCTGCACCCTCCTGTCTGAGATCCAGTGCTTGAGTGGGACCTTAACATGTTTCTGGAAATCCTCCTTTTGAACGGGCTGCTACATGTGAATGGCACTTCCTCTTTTGGAAGATGCTGCTTCTGGTAGACATTAATTTTGCAAGAATTTCTGTATTGCACACATGGTTTGCACAGCCTCGTTATCTTTTTTCCACAAGCATCAAGTCATCTTAAGGACCAATCCTTGTTTTGTGAAAAAGGTGGCTTCTAATTGCATACTGAATCAAACTATTGACTGTCTGGTTGACTCCTTGAATCCCACAGATAGTGGGGATTGTCTTCTCATGCTGGATATTTGTAGGATACTGCATTCGTGCTTTGATCGTACTAAGTGTTGTTGAAACTCCTCTCACCTCTTTGTGTCATTTACCCCCAGGATGGTGGCCTCCATATTTCTTAGCAAGGCCTTTTCAAATAGTTGGCTTGCTGCATTATTTTTTGTTACCAGAAGCATGGAAAGTAGCTTCCCGGTACTGTTTGTGCCCACTCCACTCATGGTGTTGCTGCTTCCGTGGCTTGTTTTCACAATATGCCCCCTGCTAATATCTGCCCTGCTGCCACTTGGAGTGCTGTTCACACATTCACTAAACATTACAGTTTGGACATCGTCTCACACAGACATGCTGGCTTAGGCCTTACTATTTTGCAAAACCTGCTGTCTTAGGGTCATTTGATCCTTTCTGTCTCCCACAGTGTTTTGGTACTGCTTAGGAATCCTTTCATGATGAGGCTCAATAGCCGACCCAGTGGTGCCAAGGGTTGAGGCACTGGACACCACACCTCGCGCCACGCCGGCGACCCGGGTTCGGGAATGAGCTTGGGATGCCAGTGGTCAGCTGGGAAGGAGAGGATGGAGCTTCCGTAAGACTGCTCTCCTCTCCTTTCCTGGGTGGGAGGGGGGAGCTGTCTCACACAGGTAGTGTCACCCGGTGGAGACCTTGTGCACTACAGCCACAAAGATCATGCTGGGAAGGGGAACACTGGGTGGCCGTCTTCCGGACGTGTGCGAGAGCACTCATGTAGCCGGCTAGATGGCATTGCATGTCACATGCTTGGGAGGGAGAGACTAAGTGAAAAATCCCCTCCCTCAGGGATAAGTGAAGGCACCTCGGCCCCAGACCACACTCCCAATACCGGGTGCTCTCCTCTCTCCTGGACCCTCCCGCTTAGCCCGGCACTCTACATTGTAGAAAGAGCACCCTGGGAGGATAGGGCAGCCCCTCCCCAGGTGGCTCAGATTCAGGCGATGTGTTGGGTGAGGCAGGGAAAGAGAAGTGTCTCAGGAGGGAGGTAGAGACTGGTGGCAGAGGATGCTGAAGAGAGTTCCCTGAGGTGAGGTGAAAAAAGAGTTCGAAAAAAAAAAATAATGAGACTCAATGACAGAAGACGTCCTCAAAGAAGATAGAATACATACTGTAACAGTAGATCTTTGAGAGAATTCCCTCCATTGATCCACAGTTCACCCTCCCACCTTCCTCCTTTTTAATCTCAGGTGGTATTCTGGATGTCCTATAGCTGCAGAAGAGGACCTCGACAAAGTACCCAGGAAGTGGGTGTGAAACATTGGGCATTGTGCAGTACCTCCTTTGGCTATGCCAGCCTAGCTGTACTGTTCCCTGTTCAAATGGTGGCTAATAAATGAAAACTATGAGCACTGAGCAACAGTGTTTCCTGTTGTTTTGTGAGTACCGAGTGCTGAGTCCTCTTCTGCAATTATTGATTTAGTGGATCTATAAGCACCAACTTTGTGGCCAGCGCCCCTCTAGCCTGTTTGTGATTCTGGATGTCCTGCCAATTGTCATACACTGGTTCTCCTTCCTCTGCCCAGTTAAGGCATACTAATTCTCGGGTTCCATATCCTCTCCTGTGTGCCTGCTTTTGGTCCTGGTTGCTTTGGTCCCTGCCAGTCCTATAAGCCTCAAACTTGTCTCCAGTGGGGAACTAAAGCAGGGTGGGGCCACCAATATTTTATAGGCAGATATGACACACATCTACATGGCCCCAGGTAGCAAAAGTTTCAAGTGGTCCTGATGTTGATAGCTTACAGTTCAATGATATGGCTCAGTGGAGGAGATTCTCTCAAAGAGCTACTGTTACGGTAAGTAACTAGTATGTTTATTGATAGCTTAGCATCTAGTGCAGTGGTTCTCAACAACTAAATCCGTATGACCTAGAGTGCAGCCACCAGGACTTACTGGTGGCCTCAGTCTTATTTTTTACCAAGTTCCTGATATAACAAATCTCCTTTCATGCAGTATATCGCAGCAAGACCCTGCTGTATTTTCATTTCAAATGCATTTCCCAGTCTTAAAGGTAAGAAATTGTCCATTCCATCACATCTATAATTGGGGCTATAAACAGCCTGATGGTCCTAGAAAATTGTTCTGGGGTTCTAGCCTGGCATCTCTTGATAAGTGGCAATAAATATAAACTCCAGTCGATGAGGTTGGTGTGTCTGCTGCTGTTTCCATTCTTTGCCTGGGTTGTCCTTGGCAGCAAGCACTGTAAGTGGATGAGGTGTGCACTTCTTCTCCTGTGTTCACCAGAAAATGTTGCTGTGGCCACATGTGGGCATGGTCACCTCAGTTGATGAGCACTGCTCTAAAGGGGAGTTGAGAGTTGATGTGTGTGAGTGGGGGGGGGCATAGTCACAAGGACCTTACTCTAAATATCTTCATGAGTGAAGGAGTAGGATGATATCTCACAAGTGGTGAATTTAGTTAAGGTCACATATGGGGCTCTATTTTCAAACAGCCCTTAGATTGCTGCAATTTGCAGTGATCTAGGGTTGTGGAGAACTCCAGGTGCATCAGAGATCCTGACCTCAATTTTGTAAAATCAGGGGTCCCTGCACCGAAGACCTGGGAGCTGCCACAGCCACAGGGCTGTGCCAAACATTGGGCACACCTGTGGAGCTTGATGGAGGGATCCATCACCCCGACCTCCAGACACAAGCCTACATGACCTGTAGAGATGGGAGGGGAGAAATCTGGATGGAAGGTGGGGAATGGGGGCTGCTGGGGCAATGAGGTTGCCACAGGGAATGAGGGGGCATGGTGGCAGTTACACGGAGTAGAGGAGGCATCTGTCTGACAGCTGAGAGGACTGGGTACAGAGGTTAGCAAGGAGATACTATTATGACAAGGCCCCAAGTGGACACAGCCCTGGCACCTGCCCCACAGGACTGTGGGTTCTGTGGGGCAGGTGCCAGGGCTACTTCTACCTGGGGTTATGTCACCCACTTGGTCCCCTCAGCTGTCAGATACACCATATGACACCTCTGCTAGGTGCCTCCTACACTCCTTGTAACTGCCGCCACACCCCCCTCATGCCCTATGGCACCCTCACTGCCCCAGCAGCCCCTGTTCCCCATCTTTCTGGTCCCACAGCTCATTCACCTCTCTGCCAAGCAGTGGCACAGGGCACTTAGACCACCTCCTGGCTGGTCTAACATAAACCCCCAGTTCTGCCACAGCAGGGCTCATAGAATCCCAAATAACAGCATGATACAGCCCCACAATGGTGCACCTACTCTTTCAACCTGGTGCACGTGTGCTTTTGCTGCAAGGGTGATGCAGGGAGGCTTGGTACATGCCATCCTGATTTCACCACAGCCGGTGTTAGAAAATTGAAATACACCTTTGTGCAGGCACCTTGCGCCATGATTCATCGTTGAAAATCGAGCCTACAATTTTAAATTGTAAAGCCAATGAATTTGTTATTTCTTGAAGATTCAACTGCTTCTGTTTGAGTTGACTGCTGTTGTGTGTGCAGCAGAGGCCACTGTGATCTCATTAGAGATCAGGCATAGTGCTAGCTGCAATCCCTACGTGTAACATTCCCAAGTGTTTCAGATTCACATTTTTTGAATTCACTCAAAAAATATTTTCAAAGCTGTTTGGTAGCACAAATACATTCCCATATGCGTGGAACTGATATTAGATGAATGATTTACCCTACAATGTTATGGCAAGATAAGGGACCACATAGGATGTTGGTGAGGCAATATACTTCCACAGTTGTCTTGAATCTTTCAAGGTGCCCTATGTACACTATATATCTCTCTTGGGATGCTTTGTTTCTTTTACATTAAAGCCTTTGCCATTGTGTAAAGAAACATAGAAACATAGACTTTGATGCCAGATAAGGACCGCTTGGCCCACCTAGTCTGCCCATTCATCTGCTTACTGGATAAGCTGCAGATCCTAGTTAACCAGCAGCCTATTTTTCCCTACCCCTACTATAATTGCCTTATGTCTGTCCCATGCATTCTTGAATCCCCCACTGTTTTGACCCTGCAACCTGCTCAGAAGGCTGCTCCATGCATCCACCACCCTCTCTGTGAAAAAATACTTCCTCACATTGTCCCTGAGCCGTCCCCTCTATCTTCAAATTGTGTCCTCTTGTTCTTGCACATTTCTTTTCCTGAAAGATGCTACCCACTTGGACTTTGTTGATTCATAGAAACATAGAAACATAGAAGTTGACGGCAGATAAGGACCACAAGGCCCATCCAGTCTGCCCATTTCTTTTTCTACCTTATAAATGTGCCATCGGCCTTTGCTCTGTCAGTGGCCTATCTATTCATAATCATTTGTATTGCTCCCTTATGCCTATCCCATGCCTGTTTGAAGCCCTGCACTGTATTCATAGCCACCACTTCTTGTGGTAAGCCATTCCATGCATCCACCACCCTTTCTGTGAAAAAGAATTTCCTCACATTCCCCCTTAATCGGCCTTCCTCTAATCGCATGCTGTGTCCTCTTGTCCTGCTATTTTTCTTATATTTAAACATGTTAGACTCTTTTCACCTTGTTTATGCCCTTAAGGTGTTTGAATGCCTCGATCATATCACCTCTCTCCTCCTTTGCTCAAGGGTATACATATTGAGCTCTGTTAATCTGTCCTCATATGTCTTCTGATGCAGTCCCTGCACCATTTTGGTTGCCCTTCTCTGGACTGCCTCAATTTGGTTAATGTCCTTGTGAAGGTGTGGCCTCCAATACTGCATGCAGTACTCCAGATGGGGCCTAACCAGTGTCTTGTACAGAGGGATTAATACCTCTCTCTTACGACTTGTGATACCCCTACTAATACACCCTAACACCCCCCTAGCCTTACCTACTGCTTTAGAGGTCTGCTTGGATGATTTTAGGTCATCAGTGATGATGATGCCCAAGTCTCTTTCTTCCTTTGTGACTGCTAGCAACTCCTCCCAGCCTATAGGTGGCTTCAGGTTTCTCTTCCCTATGTGCATGATTTTGCACTTCTTTGCATTAAATCCCAGTTGCCACTCTTCTGACCATTCTGCTAGTTTATCCAGATCTCTTCTCATTCTGCCCACCCCATCTGGATCATCTACTCTGTTGCAGATCTTGGTGTCATCTGCAAACAGACAAGCCTTCCCTCAGTCCATCTGCAATGTCACTAATGAAGATGTTGAAGAGGACTGGCCCCAGGACTGATCCCTGAGGTACCCCACTTGTGACTTGCATCTCTTCTGACTGTATACCATTTACCACCACTCTCTGTTTTCTGCCCATCTACCAGTTTGCCACCCAGTTGACCAACTTCTGACCCACCCCGAGCCTACCCAGCTTATTTATCAATCTTCTATGTGGAACAGTGTCAAAAGCTTTGCTGAAGTCAAGGTAGGTGACATCAACTGCTCCCCCTTGGTCCACCACTCTGGTTACCAGTCAAAGAAATCTATGAGATTAGTTTGACAGGACCTTCCTTTGTAAACCCATGCTGTCTTGGATCCTGTGCCCCCATGGATTCCAGGTGTTGTACTATCCTTTCCTTAAGGAGTGCCTCCATAATCTTGCCCACTACTGAGGTAAGACTGACCGGTCTGTGTTCCTCGCCTCCTCCTGCTACCACTCTTGTGGAGCGGATCACATGAGCCCTTCTCCAGTCTTCTGGGACCTCTTCTGTGCTCAGAGACTCATTAAACAATTCTGCTAATGGCTCTGCTAGTTCCTCCTTTAGCTCCTTAAGTACCCTGGGATGTATGCCATCAGGTCCCATTGCCTTATCCACCCTGAGCTTAGCAAGCTCTTGTAGGACCCTTTCTTTGTGAAGGAGTAGTGCTCACCTCCCTCCCCTGTGTCCATGATGCTGAGTTGTATACAGTGACAGGCTAGACACAGAATATATGCAGTATTATTAGTCGCTCATGCGCTGAAGTTTATGCCTCACAGGGGCTATATAACCCCTTGAAGGCATAAAGTCAAGTTACAGGGGTCTGACTTCTGCTATTTGGATTAAAATCACTTGCAGTATATTTTTGTGTCCTGGAGTGCTCATTACCTTGGCTTTTGTGTGAAGTATTGAGGTTTGCACCTCACGCTGTGAGCACCCGCTCATAGTGTTGTGCTGTTTTTCTGTTGGATTTGATTGCTGAGCTGTGGGCCCTGCCCTACCTTCTCTTCAGTAAATACTGAGCAAAAGTATCTATTTAGGATAGATGCCTTTACAGGGTCCTCCTCCTCACATGCTCCTTTTCTCCATTGCTTAGCAATACCCCCTCTGGACTTTCTCCTTTCACTAATGTATCTATAGAAAGTCTTGTCACCTTCTTTACTGTTCATGCTAGTGTTTCCTCAGTTTGGGACTTTGTCTGCCTTACGGCCTTACCTGCTTCCCTTAGGGCAGTTTGGTATGCCTCCCTATCTTCATCCGCTGTGTTCCCTTATATTTCCTGAAAGGCCAGCCTTTGGCTCTGACCTTTTCTGCTACTGTATTTGAGAACCAAAGTGGTTTCCTTCTTCTTTACACTTCCTTTTCTGTCTAACACAATGGGATGTTGCTTCAAGTATTGCTTCCTTAATGCTTGCCCACTTTGCCTGTACCCCTCACCTGTGTTTTGTTTTGCCAGGGCTAGCTTAACTCTGTTAGCCATCTTATCAAAGTCAGCTCCTCTGAAGTCCCATATTTTTTGCTTGAATGGATGATTTAGATGTAGTAGCCAAACTGAACCATACCATGTGATGGTCACTGGCTCCCAGGTGACCTTCTACCTGGAGATCTGTGATCCCTTCTTTGTTAGTCAGTACTAGATCTAGGATAGCCCTGTCTCTTGTGGGTTGCTGTACCAGTTGTTTGAGGCCCTCCTCTAGGGAATCCACTATGAGTCTAGTTCTGGCAGGTGTTCCTGCTGGTATTGACCAATCTGTATCCGCATGTTGAAGTCTCCCATTATCAGAACCTCCCCTTTAGCTGTCATGTTTTGTATATCTTCTAACAGTAATGTGTCTATGTCTCCTCTGGTCTGGGGCCTGTAGACAACCCCAGTTCTTATGGCTGTCCCATTTCCTGTTTCCAGGGTGACCCACAGTTCTTCTGGCTCCTTATTTGTATTCTGAATTTCTGTCTTTGATATATTCATTAACATACAGGGCCACCTCCCCACTTTTTGCACCTCGGTCTCTCTTCTGAACAATACATAGCCAGGTACTGAAGTCTCCCAAGTGTGGTTACTGGTAAACCACGTCTCACTAATTGCTACTATGTCCAGTTTAGCCTCTGACATTATTCCCTGCAGGTCTGGGATCTTATTTCCCAGGCTGTGAGCATTTGTGTACATGATTTTCCATTGGCCAGATTTTGGTGTGTTAGTTGTTGGGTGAAGTTTGGCCTTACCCCTGTGCATCGTATGGGGAGACAAACCTTTTTTGTTACCTGGTGATGCAAATGAACGGCAAACATGCTGAATTCCTGTTTGACCACTAGCTGAGGGGAGGGTGTTCTTCCATTCGGACGTATGGGGTGCTGCACCCTCCCATTTGCTAGTTTAAATATTCTGCAAAGCGTCAAACTTGCCCCAATCCACTGGACTCCTCTTTAGTCAGATGCAGTCCATCAAATTTAAAGAACTTTAGCTCCCAGAACTGTTGCCAGTTCCTACAAATCTGTGTCATTTTTCCTGGCACCAGCCCTTAGCCACGTGTTGCTCCCTATCTCCCCTTCTGACCTTCCGTCCATCTGCTCCCCTCTCCCAGACTGGCAGGATCTCAGAGAAGGAGATGCCGAATGAAATAGATGATAGTTGTCACCCAGCCTAGTCAGGTGTGTCTTGGTCTCCACAACTGACCGGCTGGCGAGATCGATAGTCCCTATGTGTACTAGGACATCAATGTTTTCTCCTGCTTTGTGAACAATTTTAGCAATGCGGTCAGTGTCTCTCCATGCTGATGTACCTGGGAGACATCTGACCATCACCCCTGGCTGGAGATGGGTATCAACTCCCCGAATCATGGAGTCTCCTATGATCAGAGGAATGATCCTTGAGGAATTTAAATGTTTCTGTCCTGTCCCCCTCTCCCTCCTTTCCTCAAGGGTATACATATTAAGCTCCTTTACTCTCTCTATTTGTACGGCTTCTGTTGCAGACCCTGCACATTTTAGTTGCCCTCCTCTGGACTGCCTCCATCCTGTCTATGTCCTTGTGGAGATGGGGTCTCCAGAACTGCATGCAGTACTCCAGATGAGGTCTCACCAACTGTCTGTATAGAGGGATAACAATTTCCTGTTTTCAACTGGTGATGCATCTCCCTATACATCCCAGTATCCCCCCAGCCATCCCTACTGCCTTCTCACATTGCTTGCTAACCTTTAGGTCATCTGATATGATTACCCCCAGGTCCCTTTCCATTTTTGTTGTTACTACCTCCCCCCATTGTGTACTCTTCCCCTGGTTTTTGTTTCCCAGGTGCATTACTTTGCACTTCTTTGCATTGAATCTAAGTTGCCATATTTCTGACCATTCCTCCAACCTTGCCAAGTCCCTTCTCATCCTTTCCACCACCTCCTTGTGTATCAACCCTGTTGCAGATCTTTGAGTCGTCTGCAAACAGGCATACTTTTCCTTCTAGTCCCTCTGCAATGTCACTTATAGAGACATTAAAAAGGACCAGACCCAGTACTGAACCCTGTGGTTCCCCACTAGTAACTCCCCTTTCTTCGCAGTAGACTCTGTTTACTATTACCTTCTGTGTCCTGTTGATCTGCCAATGTTTTACTCAGGCTACCACCCTGAGAACCACTCCCAGGCTGGCTAATTTGTTTATTAATCTTTTGTGTGGGACTGTGTCAACTGCCTTACTAAAGTCTAAGTAGGCCATGTCCACAGCCCCTCCTGGTCTACTACTTTGTCACCCAGGCAAAGAAATTGATTGAATTCATCTGACATGACCTTCCCACTGTGAATCCATACTGCCTTTGGTCCCGTGCCCACTGGCCTCTAGATACTCAACAATTCTTTCCTTCAGAAGTGATTCCATCATTTTCCCTACCACTGAGGTCAAACTGACAGGTCTGTAGTTTCTGCCTCTGTCTTGCTCCCACTTTTGTGAAGGGGAATCACACCCACCCTCCTCCAGTCCTCAGGTACCACACCATCCTCCCATGATTTGTTAAAAAGGGTAGTCAGTGGTGTCACTAGTTCTTCCCTTAGTTCTTTTAGAATACTGGGGAGAATCCCATCGGAGCCCACTGCTTTATCCACCTTCAGTTTTAGGAGTTCTTTCAGAACCCTTTCTTCTGTGAAAGGACTGGTATTGACCCCCCTATCCAGAGTGCTTCTATTGATTGGATTAGGCACCTCCCCCTCCTCTTCTTTTGTGAATACTGAGCAAACGTATTCTTTCAGTATTCCTGCTTTTTCACTGTCCCTCTCTGCCCACCCACGCTCCCCTTTATTTAGCCTCACTATCCCTCCCTTTGTCTTTCTTTGCTCTCTAACGTGCCTATAAAAAGTTGTATCCCCCTTCTTAATCAAGTTGGCTATCTTTTCCTCAGTTTGGGCCCTTGCCGTTCTGACTGCCTTCCCCACTTCCTTCTGCTTTAACAGGGACAGTTCTCTGTCCTGCTCCTTCTGCGTTTCCTTCTCCTTCCTGAATACTATCTTTTTCTCCCTTATCTTCCCCACCACCTCTTTTGAGAACCATGGTGTTTTTTCTTTCATTTTGATTTGTTTATTTGCTTCACACAAAGGTCTGTTGCCTCTGTGATGGCAGTTTTGATGGTTCCCTGTTGTTGCTTCACCCCTCCTTCTTGCCTGTTTGCTAGTGCTTTTCTGAGGCACTCTCCCATTTTGACAAAATCAGCCCTCCTGAAGTCCAGTAACCTCACTTTTGATGGCTTGACTCTGAAGCTGAGTTTATCGTGACCCACACTGTTTGGTTGATCACTTGTTCCCAGATGGCTACCCACTTCTAGATCTGAAATCCTCTCTCCATCCCCATTTGAGAGTACCAGGTCTAAGATTGCTCCCTCCCAAGTGGGTTCCAACACTAGTTGTCTGAGGCATGCCCACTGTAGGGCATCAAGAATGGCCCTGCTCTTGGATGTGGCTGCAGCAAAGGTGCTCCAGTTAACATCTGGCATATTCAGGTCCCCCATCAACAATGTCTCCCCTTTCTCTGCCATCCTAAGGTTGCCTTATATAATTTCCTTGTCCATTTACTCCCCCTGAGATGGGGTCTGTATACAACCCCTGTGTGGATTGTGGTGCCTTTTCCAGTCTCCAGGGTGACCTATAGTGCCTCCTCTCCTCCCTGTTTACCCTTTTGTCCCATTGCTTTGATCCCTTCCCTTACATGAGAGCAACTCCTCTTCCTCCTCTTCCCTCCCTGTCCCTCCTGTAGAATGTGTACCCTGGTATGTTAACATCCCAGTCATGGTTCTCTGTGTACCATGTTTCTGTGACTGCCACAATATCCAGGCAACCTCTTCCAGCAAGGCCACCAGTTTAGGGAGCTTGTTACCTAAACTGCAGGCATTTATTCATTACCCTCCATTTTTAATGGCCTTACCCCTTTTGCCCCATCCCTGTCCTTACTGCCTTTTGCCTTTTCTCCATTTACCCCTACCCTTCTCACTATTGACTTTCTCTATCTTGGTGTTTACCTCACTAACTACCCTGATTTTTTTTTTGGGGCTAGGATTTCCTGCTCCTTTTCAGTGCCTCCCCTTGGCTAGTTTAAATGCTTGCCAATGAAACAGTTAAACCTATCACCTAGGATCTTGGTTCCCTCCTGGACAGATGCGGAGAATCACACCAGTATAGGCCTGCATCCCTCCAGGTGGACCCCAGTCCCAATGAAGCCAAAACCCTTAGCTCTGCAACAGTTGTATGTATGTATGTATGTATTTTGTAACTGATTAACTTTTGCAAAAATCTGATTTTTTTACTAGTTTTTTAGTTACATTTGCTCTGAGTCTACCAGATCTGAACCTGCCACTATAAAAGTAGGTTAATCTGAAACAAAATAGCAACCACTGCATTTCTTTCTTTTGCTATAAATTCATATTCTGCATCTAACAGAAATGTTTTATGATGTTGACATGGGATTTAAATAACTAGGCATAAAACGTACAGAAATTCCACATTTAAAACAAAGTTAATATAAGTAGGTATCATTGTATCAGTAATGTACACTTTATTTTTACACTGGTGGAAAACATTAGGTAAACGTCTTGACTAATTATGTATCCTTGTGTTATTTTATCATTTGCTCTTATGATGACACCTAAAACAATCATATTATTATGAATAAAAATAATCTGACCCCTTGCTATTTTTTTCCCATTAAGAGACATTAAGTCTCATGGTGTAACTTGGAAACAAGCATGGAAACTCACTTTTTGAGGGGAGTTAAATGTTTGGATAACCATCATAACAGGTACTAGGCAAAAATTAGAATTTTGGCATGAGGTGCAGAAACCCTAGGCAATGCCCTTAAGTGTTCCTTTCTGACCTATCCAAATTAGAAACAAACATATCATTATTTTGGTGGCGTCACAAGCAAAAACAAGAGTTGACTTGTGTCAAGTTCCAACATGGCTGGACTTGTAATGATAATGTTGTTACAGAGTACTGTATAAGGAAGGATTCAACATACACCGTATTTCTCTCCTCCATTTTCTGGGTTGCAGTTGAAGAGCAGTTTAGGATAAAGTGTTGTTCCCCATCCCCAATCTATTTTTTTGCAGGGCTGATGGATGTAGCTTCCTGTGCAGCAGCAGGAACGAATATATTTCTGTCCTTGGTTATACTTCGGGTCATTTACAGTACCTAAAAATACTGTCCAAAGGGTAACCTGTCCTATAGAGGGAGGCTCCTGGTCCGGGTAGGGAGTAGCATGGACCTGAAAAATGAAGCAAAGCAAGGACGTCTACAAAGTATCCCATTCCTGTAATTCTAAATTTGCTAAATAAATAGACATTAAATAATATTCTTCTAAGAAAAAGTGTACAGACAGCTGGTCAGGCCTGTAAATGAAAGATGGAGAAAAGATTGTTATTTAGTTGAAAAGGAGTGAACTATGAAATAGAGAAACAGAGGTAACAGAAGTGTAGGCATAACATAGGTATGACATAGGTAAAGGCCTCAGAAAAAGAAAAAAAGGGCTAGAGAAAGGAAGCACTGTACTGTATAGAGTAAAACCAGGCAGTGATCTGAGGACAAAATAAGGTAAGAAGAAGAAGTAGAGGACAAGGTTCAACTACGGGGAGTACAACCAAGTGAAGCTTGAACACCCATAGGTGCCAGTGTATAAATATAGGAGCCCAGGTGGTCTAGTGGAACTTAAATTTATGGTATCTCTGGTGGTCCAGTAGACTTTTTGTGTAAGTGGCAAACATAGTGGGCTAGTAGGCTTGCAAGGTTGGGTGACACTGGTGGTCCTGTGGACCATTATTATTTTAGAATTGCACTTCCCTGGCAACTAGTAAGGACACAGTCTTGAGAGAGTGGGATGCTATATGCACATTGAATACAACAAGAAAGGGAACAGCTTCACATCTGTACTCTGTCCTGAGAACTTGCTGTTTTTTTCCCACTGAAATGGAAGACCCAGTCGGCCTGGCCTGGCATAACAGTAAGGAGTGGCCTTGTACTGTACTTTTCTCCTTATAGGGAAACAGTGCAGCCTGTAACAAAACATTCTGCCACTGCTTTCCTCATATACTGTATTTCCAAGCTCAGTTGTGGATTTTTTCATGCTGCTCATAAACTGCTCAATATGCTTCTCAATGCAAGTAGATATCCAGTGTCAGACTCAGGGACGAGGAATACTGCATTATTCCCTCTTCCCTCCTTGAATTGTATCCTTCCCAGCCCAATGAAGCTCAAACTCCAGCCTGCATCCTGTTAGCTGTTCTGTGCTTGATGGGGGTCAATGGATATGCACCTGCCTGCGCATCTGTGAGTGAAAAGAAAAGTCACTCATGTGTTGAGATACCATGATGGCATGGCAGCAATAACAACCAACTCCAACACTGTTTCATTATTAGTATGGGTCAGCATCTAACTTTGACTAAATAAAAACATACACAACTCTTGATAAGTAATAGTCCATTACTTCCTCTTGAAGCTAATAGTTTTGCATTAGGAAGAGAGATTTGACAGCATGTGTCATAGTAAATAATTTCACAGCAAATCGACATTTGTGTTTGTCATTTTTTTCTGCAGTCTTTGATTCATAACCAAGCACGTACAGTATAGCTATGATTGATAATCATCTCTGTGTTCTCTGTTTGTTAGTCGGAATTGGAAATATTATTTGCATTTCAGTATGCAGATCTAATCTTCTTGATCATGATCTCTTGCAAGACTATCATTTTTTTTTATTGGTAGCATGGAAAGATTGAAATTTGTGATCCTCCCTTCCCCTTCTCATCTCTTCCAAGAACTCACTTCTCATAACTTTTTAAACCACTACAGATATAGTACCTTACCCACTTTTCCTGTTTTTTTGTTTTGTTTTATATGTTACTCATGTTAGGCTAGTCATCAGCACAGTGGTAGTGGTTGTCTCCTTTTCTGTGGAGGGAGAGGGATGGAGGGATGGAGCACAGTCCCACTACCACACTAACACCTGGGCAGCAGGTGATAGTGCAGCAGGGATCTGTAAGAGGGAGGGGTGGATGTCTGTTGGGCTCCATGGCGGTGTGTGCACATGTGCACACAGACTTAAAGTTCCAAAAGCATCGATGCCCACAGGGATAAGGGAGAAAACAAGATAAAGAGCTTCACAATATGGATGAACGTGCTAAGCTGCCCACCCCAGATGCCTCCGAAAACCAGATGTCTACCATTCCTTGACACTGACGAAGGATAGTCCCTGGCATAGGGCAAAATGCAGCATGGATGTTGGGGCCCCACTTGGGGGTGGCAAGCCCTGGAGGAATTGACTTAGAGGGGTTCTGGCTTGGAGCATCTGGATAATAAGTGTTGGGGGGGCAGCATGGTGCATTGCATCTGATGTACAGTATTGTCATATAATGGCCAGTGAGCATCTTGGTTCAATGAACACTAGTCACACAACTGCCACAGTAAGTAAAAATGCTCACTAGTAACTATAGAAAACAAGACACGTGTGTGTAAACCATTATTTTACATACACCTTCAGTGTTGGATGCTTTTATAAGCCCCTCGAGCTATGGTCCAGTGGGAGTAGTTGTGTGTCCACCCCATGCGGCAACCTGTATTCGGCATAGAATGGATGGAAGTCACTTGATGGGTTGGCAGGTAAAGAAGGTGAGCACCCAATGGCAGCTCTCCTTCCTTGTGGAGGGAGGATTCCAGCTCTACTGCGATACTGTCACCTGGAAGAGGCCTGGCAGCAGCAGTAGGTCAGCTTTCAGACAGCTGGAGTGTGACATGCTGGTGCACACATTACTACACTCCAGCACAGGAAGAAAAAGTTCAGTGGTAAATGGCAGGGTTGCTACCATGACAAAACCCCCTGCAGGCTCTTGCATGTCCGACATGACTAACCACCCACCAATTACGGTCCTGTGTAAGTGGTGGATAACTGGTTTGTCTGTGAGAAGGATAGTGATGGGGGGTGCTCTCAGACAGACCCAGAGTGAACATAAAATGCTAATAAAAAAATCAAAACTCAAGCTGCACTCTTGTGGTTTAAGTAACATTTGTGGTGGAATTTTTATATATCCTAAAGTATAATAACTTTATGTCCTAAAGCTTATTGTACCAGAGCTTATAACTGTTATATGCTCTAAAACTATCTGCTTTGTTATAGCCATATAGCCATGTTGCCTTTCATATGCTGTAAAACTATCTGCTTTGTAAAACAGCCATAATGAATGTGCAGTTCTGTGCTAACTCAAACAAAGGAGGTTGTTTGACAGAGATAAGAAAACCTTGAAAAATTAAATGAAGCAAAATACAGCTGGTTGTAACTAAGATAAAGGGAGACACATAGTAAGTATAAAACAACAACTCCTTATACGGAAAGTGCTGAATCTAAGGTTTTGCTAAAGATAAGGAAAAGCTGTGTTAAGCATGAGATCACTGTTAGACTGTGAAACTAAAAGGTTTATAAGCTTCTGTGAAGAATGATCGAGGAGCTCTCCCTTTAGCTGAGGCTCCACATATATGTGTGCAGACAATAAACTGAGTTTATTGGAATAACCATTGGGTGTGGTTATTGAGTACATAGAAATTAAGGTAAAGTATAGACAGTAAAGAGAATCTGCGACCACAGTTTTGGCGTAGTCGGCAGGATGGCTTCACTTCTCCGTGTCACACTGTGATCGGACTGCCAAGTCCCAGCCTCAGGGGAGGGTGCCCCCGGAGGTTCAAGTCCCACCATATGTGTGATGCCTTTGAAGCAGTGACAGCCATCATTTACTGTCTTAGGTGCTGGGGTGGCACCAAGAGTGCTGGGTGGACACTCGGCATCAGGGGATGCCCGAAAAAGTAGGAGTGTTGGGTGGGCACTCCAAGACCAGTTAGGCACCTTTTAGGGACTACAATGGGAAATACGGGGGACCTCTACCAGATGGATCTCAACCTAGTACTGTTAGAGATTTTTTTGTTTTTGTTTTGTTTTTAAACTGCAACCCAGAGCTCTGGAAAAGACTTGGTTTGGCAGGTTACTAAAATGGCCAAAAGAAAACCTTTGAAAGGGATAATAGCTGCAGTGTTTGGAAATTATCATGAAGGTCCTGCAGTCAGTTTTCTTACTCAGACTAGTGTATCGGAAAAGAAGAAGAAAAAAATACCTTGGCACGGGTAAGTCTGAATTTTTTTTATTCAAAGTTGTTATATGTCTGTCTGTTTTATTTCTGTAATACATATACTAAACAAGGTAATGCTCCGTCTTTCTCGTGCATATTTTCTAGCTTATATCTGTGTTCTGTAATTATGTTCTGTTGTCAAGGTTGCGAGATAGGATTGACTGCCTTCAGTGCACAACATGTTACAGTAAAAAAAAAAAAAAAAGCTTCTTTGCCTCAAGCTGACTGTTTTAATTGGCTTTATTTTAATGGAACATTTGTGCTGCCTAGATAGGGTCAGTGAGAGAACTTTGTATGTAGTTGTTGGGTGAAGCAGGTAGTGTTGAAGGTGAAGAGATATGACGTCATAGATTGCAATGTGCAGAAAGATTTGTAGTTTGCAAACAACGTGCCAAGCCACTGCTAGGTGAAAATGTAATGTGTTAACAGCTATAAATGGCTTTATCATACTTCTAGTTAAAACCAGAAACTTTTGCAAAATGGCAGAGTGCCATATTTTGGCTATGCCCCAGAAGGTGTAACCATGTTATACTAGATGTGTTCACTTACAGATGGTAGGTTGTGCTGTGTTTTAAAGGTGTTGAAATGAGTTATTAGAATGTGTTTAAAAGTGTTTTGTTCTGGAAAGATTTGGCATGGCGATATGTATAAATGTGTTGGTTTAAAATTGTCAGTGTTACAAGACAGAGGCAGCACATATATCTAAAACAAGTACAGTTTTCTAATGAAACTATGGGCATTACCTCAGCAAATTGGTGTGAAACAATGTCAGTCTTATTTTGTGTTAAGTATTTCTTTTGTGTATGTGTATGTGTGTGTACTGTCTTGGCCAGCAGTTTTATTGTAAAGATATTTAATATCAGTAGTGTTCAAGGACACTACAAAAATAACTGGGTTTGAACAACCCTTGCATGCACACTGTGACCTTTTGCACGTTATTTGACCTTCTTGTGTTTCAACATTTTATGTTACTACCAGTTCAAACTTGATGTGTATTCCATACCTAAAGCACAACTTTTCACACAAAATGTATGTTTTCATGAAAGCACACCAAGAGTGAACCATGTAATTTGACTTTTTGTTGCAAAACTAGTATTCTAAGTGAAGAGGAACAAACTTTTCTTCTCCTCTCATGACTTCTGACTTGCAGCCAACACAGGCAATACTCCAGCTGGAAGGGGAGAATTATTCATCATCTCCCCATATTTTTATTATATATATATATATATATATATATATATATATATATAGTACGCTTTTGAAAAAAGGACTATTACAGCTGTTTTTGAGAGTCTACCATCTACAGTTAAAAAACAATGGTTTTGGTTTTTATGTGTGGCCATGGTGTAATCATTTTTTTTGTCTTTTTGAAATGCATTCTAAGAGATACGTATGTACGGTATTACCATCAATCTGGATTTTTTATAAACTCAGCTGACATTTTGTCATGCTTCGGATAAGGGAACCCAGGGACGCTTGGCTTCTTTTATCCTATGAAAATAATCTTGTTTTATTTTTAAACTTGTGTAGGTTTAGTATTTTGTTGTTTGTCTGTTTCTTCTCTTTCTTCTAGAGAAAAAGTTCCCATCTTTATAGTAGGTATGAAACTTACTAAACTAATTGTAATATTATCTTGTTATAATTTAAAGTGTAGTAGGTGGGGATCATGTCACCATCCACAGCTAACCTTTTATTGCTACAGTATTCGAGCTGTCTCTTTCACTTCGAGCTGTCTCTTCCACAGTAGGAGCTTGGGGAGGGTAAGCTACCCTTCCTCCATCCTTCCAGTGTAGTACCCACAAAGGTTGCAAGGTACATCACTGTTTCCCAAAGGGTAAATAAAGAAAATGTATATTTGCCAATAATTGTTTCTTATTTACAGGTTTTAAAAGACCCAAGGTATTTTAACAGCATAACCAGCCTAAGCCCTTCTGTTTTTTCTAGTGCAACAGTTAAATCTCACACCTATTATTGGTACAAGGGTTTCTGCCCTCAGCAAATAATCAGTTACGCTGGAGAGTGAAGTTGTGTATGTATGTCACACATATTCATTCTTTTGATTGTCTTTTCAGCTTTCTTATCCTGTTAAAACAAATGCAAAGCAACTTTTGTCATTGCCTTACAGCAATTAATGAATGCACTTTTTTCAACCAGTAAATTCACAGTACTCTAACATTTCTGGACTCTAAGCTAAGTTTACAGTCTACATGTGTTGTTTAAAATGTATTTTATGCATTATGCTCAATACTGAAATTTTTCTATTACAAACATGCTTGTTTCATGTTTACGTTATAATGTTTTGATATACATCTTGCTACACTGTGTCATGCATGTATGTATTCAGGAAAGTGCTCCACATGTATAGCTTTTAATGCTCATAACCAAACCTAAATACTGGGACCAGCATTGCTGACCCACCTACAATATGTTCCAAAGCAAAACCAAAAGTAAAATTAATGCTCCATTTGTCTTATTGCTCACAGGTACCCCTGAAGAATGAGTGTACTCTATGCAGGTTTTGTCATTTTACATTTTAACAATTATAATATGCACAATTTAGATTGTACTCCAAACCTATGCTTCAAGCCTTACCTCACTCAGTACTTTGGAGTATTTCACTATACAGGAGTAAAGAAGGTAGACCTTTTCACTTGTCACAGGTGCAATAGGCACTGTTATTAAATTGGCATGAGCCAACAACATATGTATTTGTCCACTAATTGCATTGTGTAAAGGCATATTGTTATGAACAATATGTTTGAAGCATGTAACTGCATTAAACAGGTTAGCAAGAGAAAAGGAAGAGGAGACCATTATGGTTTTCCAAAGAGGTAGCAAAGAGTGAAGCCAAAAGATAGCATTCAGGCAATACAAAAGACACAGGCAGAGGGGATAGGGAGAAGTACCAGGAGAAACAAAGGGAGGCAGGAAAGTCAGTAAGGGAAGCCAAAGCTCAGACAGAAGAACACATTGCAAAATCAGTGGTTAAAGGGGACAAAACCTTTTACAGGTACATAAGTGAAAAAAGAAAGACAAAGGGAGGGATAGTGAGACTGAAGGGGGAGGATGGGAGTCGCGTGGAGGATGGCAACAGTAAAGCTGACATATTGAACAGGTATTTCTGCTCAGTCTTTACTGAGGAAGAGGGGGGTAATGGGTCTGAAGGGGAGTACAAGGGGTGAGAATGGTGCAGAAATGGATTGCATCACAAGTCCTATGAAGACAAGTTGAAGGAACTAAACATGTACTCCCTGGAGGAGAGGAGGGAGAGAGAGAATATGATAAGAGACATACAAGTATCTTACAGGGAGAAACAGAGTGCAGGAAAACACTATTTTTAAGTGAAAAAGATGTTCTAGGACTAGAGATCATGGGATGAAGTTGGAGGGAGGACGATTCAGAGGAAACATGAGAAAGAATTTCTTCACAGAACAGGTGGTGGACAAGTGGAACACCCTGCCAGAGGAAGTGGTGGGGGCTGAAACAATCACGGGATTTAAGAATGCATGGGATAGACATAAAGGAATTCTAGAGGTCAGGGGTAAGGGAAAAAAAAACTGAACTTACAAGCTCAAATGGGCAGACTGGGTGGGCCATAGGCCCTTATCTGCCGACACTGTCTATGTATCTATGTATCTATGCATTGTAACATTACAGGATTTTATAACTCAGGTCTCCGTCAGGCCTGCTTGCAACAGACCGGGAAATAATGTTCATCACTGTCATAACTGCTTCTGTGATTTAAAAGCAGGAGGTAACCATAACATTGTCATGATTTACAGATGGTCAAATGGTATAATTGAACCTCGGCCTGCACCCCCAGGTGTGCGGTTAATGTCCCATTTTTATTTTTTATTTTTCTAATTGCCAGAATTTAGGCTCTGTCACACTCTTTACAAAACAAAGAAGTAAATGGTTTAAAGATTGTTATTTATGTGTTTTAACTCAGTGTCTAACACACTTTGCAAGTTTGCAGGTTTCCACGTTGTGGCACACACAGATCTCCACGTTCAACAGCAGTAACCTCTGCAAGTGTAATGTTTTCAGCGAAATTACACCTATTTGTAGAACTTTAAATCAACTGAAGAAGGTCCAGTCAGTTCAGACTCTGCAATCAAGCTTATTGTTTCTGCTTACTATGAAGTTAAGTCTGGGGAAGGGGCACTCCCCAACTCCAGCGAGAAGATTCTGCTTCAATTGACCTTCAAGCAATACATCCATTTTCTTCACTGCCGCTTGTTCCAAACATGGCTGGTACTTTCTACAACCCTATTGCTCTGTTATGGACTGTGTTCTTAATGGTTTATTGTCAATTGTTACCTTTTTATGGACTGTTAATCTTTATGCTGGGGTGTAATCAACTACGACAAAACAAATGCCATGCCAGTGTGTGTGTGTGACTACTCCATTAAAAGGACTTAATGCACCCCTGGCCAGTGTGTCTACTAATCAGCCAGCCAGCAAAATGAACACTGACTTTTCTACTATGCTGGTGTTTTGTTTTTAAATTACTGTCTGCATTGCCCCATATGCCTTGTGGGGTTACCACCATTCTGCAAATGACATTTCATCTGTACTGTAACTACATCAACCTGTGGATACTTATATGAACTTATGAACTGTTAACTTTATGGACTGTTATGTTTTATAAGGACTTATCTGTCAAGAGACATTATCAACAGATTCTTCAATCAAGCTCCAAGGGTGTGCCACACCTCAACACAAGGTAGCATCTACCTTATTCACTCTCAAAGTGGATTCCATAAACTCTTTTTCATCAACAAAATTGTTATGTTATATTGTGTTATATGTGGTGTCACATGTTAGCATTTTTTTCACATATTTCAATTGTGGTGTTGACATCCCTCAATTCTGTATTATGTTTTACAAACTCACCATTGTGTTCCATCTGTAACTCCATGCCTTAACTATCTGTATGCTGGGAACCAGTTTTAAATCATATAAATAAAAAGGGGGGTGGTTAGTTGATACAGAGTATCAAAAGGGGGGAGTGTGGTGGAATTTTTATATATCCTAAAGTATAATAACTTTATGTCCTAAAGCTTATTGTACCAGAGCTTATAACTGTTATATGCTCTAAAACTATCTGCTTTGTTATAGCCATATAGCCATGTTGCCTTTCATATGCTGTAAAACTATCTGCTTTGTAAAACAGCCATAATGAATGTGCAGTTCTGTGCTAACTAAAACAAAGGAGGTTGTTTGACAGAGATAAGAAAACCTTGAAAATTAAATGAAGCAAAATACAGCTGGTTGTAACTAAGATAAAGGGGAGACACATAGTAAGTATAAAACAACAACTCCTTATACGGAAAGTGCTGAATCTAAGGTTTTTGCTAAAGATAAGGAAAAGCTGTGTTAAGCATGAGATCACTGTTAGACTGTGAAACTAAAAAAGGTTTATAAGCTTCTGTGAAGAATGATCGAGGAGCTCTCTCCTTTAGCTGAGGCTCCCACATATATGTGTGCAGACAATAAACTGAGTTTATTGGAATAACCATTGGGTGTGGTTATTGAGTACATAGGAATTAAGGTAAAGTATAGACAGTAAAGAGAATCTGCGACCACACATTCCACACCTTGGGTGTGTAAAATTCTGCTTACATACACCCACCCATGTATTATTCTCTAAGTATTGTAATGTGACTGAAATGAAATAAAGTATACATTTTAAAAAACATCATTTTTTTCATGACATAGAGATGTCAGTTATAATAAGAATTCTTTAAAGGAGAAAGACACAGTCGATACTATTTTTATCATGGTTCAGCACATCTTCTTTGCTGGAGGTTCCATGATATTTTGAACTTTTGGCCATGGGCTAAGTGGGCATTAAAGCGAGCACTGAGTGCTGGTAGCTGAAAAGATGTAATAGAAGTAGGTTTACTGAAATAATGTAGTAGTAAAGATCTTCTACTACCTCTCTGTCATTAGGTCTGGCTAACCTACTAGGAAAAACACATGGTAAGCTGCTGCGGGGGAAATTAGCTGAAAGTATTTTGAGTTTGAATGATATATACTGGTACTTGCCATGTGACCTGTTCTAAATCAAATGATTATGACTCAGTTTTGGTATAAAAGTTTTGTCTTAAGAGCACTTTTATAAAAATGGGTAGGAAAAATGAAGTCATCTGATTGGCTATTAAGCTCTCCATGGTGCACAATAATGTCACTAAATGTGCATTGGACTGGGACTTATTCATAGCCACATCACACAGTAAGCAAATCAGCCCCCTTGCATGCAGACTTAACCCTGCCATCATGAATCAAATCACCAACATGGTTGTTACCATTATTCACTAACAACTTTCAACTAAATCCTAAAAAAACAAGCACTCTTAAATTAAAAATAAAACAGTTTAATGAAATGTTGTTTCCCTGATCTTAAAACTATCCTCAGTGTACACTTACACAGAATAAAAATGTAAGTACTGCTCATAGTTTGCATAGTGTTCCATTGCAGATCATAAACCCCTTTCCCACCTCTGCCTGCTTACTAGGGAAATGTCTGCTGCTTACCCAGTAGAATTAATACAGAGAAGAAGAAAAGCCTCCTCTTACTTCCAACCAGCTGATGTGCTTCTATGCTGGACCTCTAAATACTTGTGCAGATGTATTTCCGCTTCCACTGACTCATGCACTGCCTGGACCTCTGCATGCCCAGGTAGTGTAAGATGTGGCTGTGAGTGTACACAGTGGCCAGACTTTCATTCTAGACTAGAAGGTGGGTGAAGTGACCAAAATTAGCTACAGAAGCAATTCACAGAGTAATGAGGAATCCGTGAAATAGTCCACAATGCAAAGCGGATTACTTCATGTCATAATGAGGAATGTGAAGTCACTGATTACAATGGACTTCGCATTACTCTGCCTTCCCCCCACCACTTCTGTGCCAATTTTAATGCGAAGTACATAGAAATCAATGTGCTTCGCATATTTTCACCTTGTAATTGAGCTCCAAGGCGAATTTTGCAGTGATTCATGGGATTGCAGGTCACATGACCTCTAGATTATTCTGCACAGCCTCAGTTCTGTGTAGTATGTGTGTAGTGGTAGCTAGAGACAGTTTGCTCTCAGAGCTCTGCAATTCAAGCCCTCTAGAAGCTGTTAAAAAAGCCTTTTTGAGCCATTTGTTTGTTCAAAATTGAGTACATTGATTGGAGAAAACCCTCCTGTACTCATATCATAAAGTGTTTATTGTTTGTGTGTGGATTTTGAATGTTAATTTAGAACATTCAGTCTGTGTACTGACAGATCCTTGAAGTGTGCTTTGGGGAGGGGCATATCTCTGGTGTAGGTAGATTAACTTAGGAGGAAAAAGTCGGTCTTTCTGTTTTGGTAATATTTTTGTTGTATAACTGTGTTAATGTACACACTAATATTTTCAGTGATTCTTGACATTTTTTACTGATTGTTGTGCAGTGCAGCAGTGCATAATTTCAGTTTGTTTAAAAGATTTGGTTATATTACTGAAGTTTTCAGTTTGCTACGCATTACTTGTAGTGTGTTTGTGTGAGTGTGTGTGTGATGTATGCTATCAAATCAGACACCTTTTGTTGTGCCACAGACTAATTGCAGCAATGTGAACCTGCTTTCCACTGCACCTGCGTGATTTTGTACTGCTTTGTGGTATCTTGGTTTTGGACTGTTACTGAAGTGCACTGCCCCCAACCTGCAAAAGGTATCCTTTTCCAGATTGGATTGTGACTTGTGAGCAGTGGTTAAGGTGTTATTGTGACTTTGTGTCTGCATCTCTTATTGACTGCAGTGCAATCTTAATCTGTCTGTGCTTTTGCATCTGTTTAGTGTCCAGTCTCCATCTGCAAGCCACAGTTGTTGTTCTTTTTGGCTTCACATCCACCGGCCCAAACTGAAAGTTCAGAAATCTAAATTTGTTTACACTTTTCTTGGTGATCCCCCAAAATGCCAGCAAAGAGATGTGCAAGCAAAGCTGTTTATAGCCACAACATTGCTGACAGTGGCAAGATTGTCTGTGGACATTGTATGCGCGAAGTGCATAGCTGCTGATGTCAGTAAAGGGATTTCTCCTTCAATGTTTTTTTACAGTGCAATCTGTAGCTTCACTCATAGTTGGAGGAGATGATGTTGTCACAGCTGCTGGTGTTAGTGCAGTTTCTGCTGGCACGAGTATCGCTGCCTCAAGTTCCACTTCTGACCAGTTAACTGTTTCAAAAAATATAGTTGAGACTAAAGCTGTGCCTGACAGTGTAGATGATGTCACACTCCCCATTAACATCCCCATGGTAGCTGAACATGATTCTGATCATGGCGACAATAACTCACAGTGTCACATTTGTTCCACCGTGGTTGAGGTCATGCCTTTGCCACTCAATGATTCAAAGTGTGGTGCAAAAATAGCAGGTGATCCTTGGTTATGGCCTGGCTGTGCTGAAGATGGGTGCCTGATATTTCATCTCCCTGGATTTACCAAACATCATCTTCAATCCTACAGATTCCAGACTTCCTACCTTCATCAACAGCTGAGTTCTAACTCTACGCACCTCACAGAACAGCTCTGGTATAATATTTTTGCTACCTCATAATTACTGAACGAGTTATCCACAGCTTTACAATATCTCTATTAAGGCCTACAATCATGGAGGACCAATCTCTACATAATACGAACATACGTACGAACATACGAAATTTGCTAGCAGATAAAGGCCTAGAGGTCTATCAAGTCTGCTCAAATGTGCAGCTAGCACCCCTTATTCTGCAGCTGCCCCTCCCTTCCACCCTTCCCCTTCATTAACCCTCCCTCTTGTCCTGTCCCATCCTTGTTTGAAGCAGTCCACTGTTCTACTGCATACCACTTCAGCAGGTAATGCATTCCACCCAGCCACCACCCTCTCTGTAAAAAAAGTGCCTCCTCATCTCCCTCCTTAACCTTCCTCACTCCAGTCTCATATCATGGCCCCTGGTGGCCCTCCTCTCCTTTACTTTGAACAGCCCTTCTATACCCGTCTTGTTTATTCTTTTCATGTATTTAAAGGTTTCAATCATGTCACACCTGTCTCTCCTCTCCTCCAGTGAGTACTTGTTCAACTCCTTCAACCTCCTCTTGTATGATAAGTCCCCCAGCCCCTTGATCATCTTTGTCACTCTGCGCTGCACCCCCCTCCAGTAACTTAATGTCCCTCTTCAGATACGGATGCCAGTACTGCATGCAGTACTCCAGGTGTGGTCTAACTAATGATCTATACAGTGGCAGAATCACCTCCTCCCTCCTAGAGGATATACCCCTTGCAATACAACCCAGCATTTTGTTAGTCTTTGCAGCTGCCTTCCTACATTGTGCCGAGTTGTTCATTGACCCTGTAATGAGCACACCCAGATCCTTCTCCTCCTCTGTCTGGGCTAGCTGCAGTCCCCCTAGCTGGTAACTCCTCCTTGGGTTCTTCATCCCAAAATGCAGCACCTTGCACTTTTTGGCATTAAAGCCCAGTTGCCAGGTGTCTGACCAGGTTTCAAGCTTTGCCAGATCATCCTGCAACCCCTGCCATCCCCTAGGTCATCCACCACAGCGCCTACCTTGGTATCATCAGCAAACAGACTGATCTTGTGCTTGATGTCCCATGATATGTCTGCAATGAATATGCCAAACAACACTGGTCCCAGCACTGAGCCCTGTGGAACACTGAGCTCGTCACTGCCCTTGGGTGTGAGCTCCCCTCCCACCACCACCCTCTGTTGCCTTACCTGCAGCCAGTTTCCTACCCATCTCACCAGCTTTGCACCCGCCCCATGAATACTAACTTCCTTCCCAGCCTTCCATGTGGCACTGGGTCAAATGCCTTACTGAAGTCCAGATACAGGACATCCACTGCATGGCCCTGTCCAGTTGCCTAGTTACCCAGTCAAAGAACTCGACCAGGTTGGTTTGGCAGGATCTGCCACGATGAAGCCATGCTGTCTGCTGTCCTGTAGTCCTTTGGCCTCCAGGAGGGCCACCAGCCTCTCCTTCAGGATAGTCTCCATAATGCTTCTCTTAATAGAGTAGAGGCAATGTTCCAGCAACTACTCAGTGAGATCAATGTATTAAAAATTGCATCTTAACAAAATATCAACAATATGCAGGCGCTTGATCAAAAAATCAGCGCTACAGATGTTAAATATCTCAAAATGAAGATTCCATCAACAATTTACAGACTACAATCAGGGAACAGGACAGAGTTATGAGAAACCTCCAGGACAAAATAGATGATATCGAAAATAGAAATAAACACAACAATCTTAGATTTCTGGGGTTTCCTGAAGGGGTTGAACTAGGAGATACCAGTGCCTTTCTAATTCATGTTCTTCCTTCCTTCTTTGCTTAAACTACCAGGTAGCAAAGACCTTACAATCAAGAGATCTAACCGCACCTTAAATCCGATGCCTGGACCCGACGAGTAATCCAGGCCTATCATTCTATGATTTCTAAACCACGCACATACTGTACTGATTCTTCAGAAAGTGAGGCAATTAGGTGCACTGACCTGGCAAGAAAATAGAATCCTAATATTCAGAGATTACTCCAAAGAACTATCTAACAAACGGAAAGCTTATAATCCCATTAAAACAGTACTTCATCAATGTGGAATTAAGTTTGCACTGCGTTAACCTGCAACAGTCCGTCTTTTTTTGAATGACTCAACCAGAGATTTTAGTACCCCAGAATCTCTCTCTGATTTCCTGAATGCGATTCAGCCTGCACCTATATTACCTAGCGATGGCAATGCTCCAGCATAAACACTCTGCAAGCACAATATCTTTCCTTCCTGCTGAAACCGTCCTTCAGGTCCCGAGAAATCTGCAGCTGCCCGTCTGCCATTGCAGCTCCTGCCAGAAGCTCTGCATGCATACACGAAAAAAAAAGCATTGGGTACCTCACTAAATAAAAATGCCTGCTGCTCCAATGATATTTCTGCTTCATCAGCCTCCCAGTCGGAATGCCACATTAGTTTTTTGACTCCTCTCACCGTGTTCAACAAATTCTGCCCGCTCCAAGAGGATTTACAGTCGTCCATAGAGGATCTGCGAGAGAGCAAAACAGAAACGATTACTAATGACCCGAAAAAGTTCCTACATGGTAATAACTCTCGCAACTCCTCCTGGGCTGATCTTGTATCCAGTTCCACCTTTAAATCCTCCAAATCACCCAAAAAGGAAAGGAGAAGAAAAGCGAAGAACAAAGCAACCTGAGGCTTTCCCTACCAACTCAAATTGTAGCAAATACTAAATGCTCATAATCTGTTGTGGCATTAGCTATTTTTCACCAGAATCCCTCCACTTTATATCATTTCACTCAATCCCTGTGGTGCATTTGCTCCAATCACAATCTCTGTTGTACCCAACAGGTTTGGAGCACTTAATGCGGTAAATCACGATCGTAGCTGAGGAGTCTGCATTTGTCGGTGGGATGTGATTCAATTGTTATGGGAGTTGTTCACTCTACGTGGAATTTACTTTCATGCATGGTTAAAAAGGAATTAAGGTACAGGGAAAGAATGGATTACTCAAAATTTGTGGGCTCTCTTTCAGTTGGTCCTCATGTGGTGCCAGACACTGGTAAAGATTGTGCTGTTTACAATTTTGTTTGTTTTCTTTCATAAACTTTAGCACCACCGTGTGGTCAGACCCAGTACACATAAATATTTATAATTCTGCATTTCAGATCAATGTGTCCTTAGTCCCAATTATTAATGCATTTTTCCACATAACCCTATCATTTTTAATGTGGAAGTTGGGTAAACAACTATTCTCAAGTTTTCACTTAACATTCATGTTGCATCATTTCTGGTTTGTAGTACATCAGGAGTATTCACATTATATACCACAGACCTTGCACCAAGCTATGCTCCTTATTCTATCTGTACACAAGGTGCTTTCTGCCTTTTCACATTATTCTTCACCCAATTTTACTCCACCTCTTCTCTTAATTTTCTACAACTATTAATACCTTTAAAACACTTATTTATGTACTTTTTGGTCTCTCATATCTTTCATTTTTTTAATTTTTTTATTTGCAGGCTATATTCAAGGATATTGTATTTAATTATATAAAAATACAATCATAAGCAATAATAATACAGCACAGTTATTCTCTAAGCCTTAGCCTTTTAAATACAATACTATCCTCATAGTTGGGGCTTACCTGGTCTTTAGGAGATCAGGTTACCCTCGCTATATGAAACCACTCCCTTTCTCCCTTTCTCCCTTTAGGCAATATTCGAGATATGTGCTACTATGAACATCACCTCATGTATGATATGTAAAGTTCCTTGAGGCCTGACATATTTAGAATTTCCATCATTACAATTAACAGTGTTAATATTTTATCATTCAGTCCTATAAAATTAAACCCTCCATTTTCTAATTTATTGGAATTTACTATAATGATTCTTCAATACACTGATGCACTGTGAACCTATAGTACATACTGTATTCCTAACCTAGCTTATGTGGATTAATACATCAAGCATCCTTAAATCTGGCTCACATTGTTCTAGCATTATGTACCATCATGTTGGTATAAATTTTTTATTTAATATTGAACTTATCTCTAGGTTCAAGCTTATTTACTATGGCTGGAATTTAATATTATTTATATTATTCTTCTCTGTTTGCCAGAATGATGTTTTGGTCATTTCCAGGGTAATGCTTTAATTACTTCAGCACAAATTTCAATTACAACTCTTTAATAGTCTGTTATACAGTTTAGTATCTCAAGATTTAAGGTGACTCCTAATCTTGAGATTTACTAATTACTCTACACGCCTAGTAGTGTAGAGTAAGAGTCTTGGTATATTTACCGACTCTTATTGCTCTACATTTCATAGAAGTTTCATGTTAATATTCTTGTTACTGAGTTTAAACTGACGTTTGTTGGTTCTAACATTTAATTACCTGATATTTCTATTTCTATACTCTCTCTCTCTCTCTCTGCAAGACAAAATGATTACAAATATTTAATCATCCTGAATCCATACAAGTTATTAGCCCTGTATACATTTGTTTATTATATACTTTCCTTTTGAATCTGCGACATCCTCTATTTTAACGGTACTGAGTCCCTCATTCCTATCTGTAACTAATTACCTTATCTCTTAGTACCATGAGTGATCTAATCTTACACTCATGGAATGTCAGGACTCAACTACGCCTTGTAAATGCAGCAAGTACTTACTTATCTAAAAACATAAAACACATGTTGCTTTCTTACAAGAAACTAAACTTTTACCAGAGGATGTCAACAGGCTTGAAAGGGACTGGAGTCGATCAATGTATCGTCATCTTCTCTATCCAAAAAGGGGTTGCTATTTTAATACATAAATCTCTTAATTGGTCCCCATAAAACTATTAAGGACTCAGATGGTAGGTGGATTGTAACTCTATTAAACACTACTGCAGGACTGCTTATGTTAGTGAATGCATATGCACCAAACTTTGACTCACCTATCTTTTCCATAACCTGTCTCAACAAATTATGATCAATAATAAAATAACTCACCTATTCTCATTGGTGGCGACTTTAACTTACACTACAAGCATATTTAGACAGAGTAACTCATTTCATGATGCCAACCCCCGCAGTATTAATGGTCTATCAATGTTTATGAAGAATTTAGGGCTCTCTGACATTTGGAGATTACATCATCCTAGACAATGTGACTATACTTTTTATTCCCCTTTACATAAATCTTATAGTAGGATTGATTATTGGTTCTCTTCTCCCATCATTACTGAAAAAATGATTGACACGGCAATTCTCCCTATTGTTATATCTGATCATTCCCCATTAGTTTGCACTTACTCTGGGGCCCCTCTCTTCTAAATCCCCATCTTGGCATCTATACCCACTTTTACTCAGGGATCCTGAATTCACCCTTGGATTAAAACTCAGATTCAAGATTTTCTTTCTATTAATGACACTCCAGATATGTCTCAAGGCATTATCTGGGATGCATTAAATACCACTATTAGAGGTAAAATTATTAGTTATGCAGTGCATAGAAAGAAAGTAAGAGAACAACAATTAGCATATTTAGAAAAATCCCTTAAAGAAAAAGAATCCCTATACTATAATTTAAATAAACCTAATCATAACTTACAGCCTCATCTGGTAATTCTACAGTTAAGAATTCAAATTAATGAGTTGATATCCAGGAAGGCTGAACTTGCTCTTTTTTGGATTAAACACAGCTATTGGGAACAAGGGGATAAATGCGGAAAGTTGCTTTCTTACCAGCTTAAAACTCAACAGATGCAGAGACATATAGTAGGCCTAAAAGATCCATCAGGTCAGACACACACAGACAACCTTTCAATCAATCATATTATGCAGTCTTTTTATCATCAACTATACTTGCAACCTAATATTACAAATCCCAACATAATACGACATTTTCTGGATAAAGTGAATTTACCCCACCTATCCCCTCAGGACAAAGCTATGCTTGATAAACCAATCACTTTACAGAAGATTCAAACTGCTTTATCTTCATTAAAAAAATGGTAAATCACTTGGCAGTGATGGGTTCCCCACTGACGTTTATAAAACTTTATCTGACACTCTTTGTCCTGTATTAGCCAATGTTTTCCAGGAAGCAACTGCAAAAAAAAAAACAAAAAAAAACCTCCCATACACAATGATAGAAGCCATTATAACAATCTTACCAAAAAAAATACAAAGATCCCTCTCTTCCTTCAAACTACAGACCGATCTCACTTCTTAACACTGACGGGAAAATCTTTGCCAAATTATTAACTCTCCACTTAGAATCTTTAATGGCCAAACTTATTCATTCTTCTCAGTCAGGAGTTATCAAAAATAGGAATAGTTCAGATCACCTTCGCTCACTATTCAATGTAATCCATAAAGCAAAAACTCTTAAAACCCCTGTAGCTGCAATAGCTATTGACTTTGAGAAGGCATGTGACTCCCTCAGTTGGGAATATTTATACCAGGTGCTATCTCATTTTGGCTTTACAAATATGTTTTGTGCTTGGATTCAGTTATTGTATACCTCCACCTCAGCTCGAGTTCTCACGAACTCCATTTTATCCCCCTCATTTTACTTAGCAAGAGGCACCAGACAAGGATGACCTTTGTCACCTTCACTGTTTATACTTGCCATGGAACTTCTCTCTGAGTCCCTACATCAATCTGGTATAATTAAAGGCATCACTATTGGTAACTCTCACTATACTTCACTCTCATATGCAGATGATCTCCTTATTTTACTTGAAAATCTTGAAAGTTCTGGGCAACCTTTAATTAAACTATTAAATTATTTCACCTCCATCTCTGGACTAGCTCTAAATCTTAACAAATCTGAAACGCTACCATTGAATTCCTTTTGCAGTCCCCTTATGAATAATTCATTGGGCTTTCGTTGGGCCCCCCCAAGGTATATCTTATCTTGGCATTTGGATCACCCTGACATTGAATAAATTATGGGATGCTAATCTTTCCCCTCTGTTAACCAATATTAAAACATCATTCAACAGATGGAAGCTACTTAAACTTTCTTTTAATAGAAAACTTTCCGCCATTAAAATGCCTATAACTCCTAAAATATTATACCTATTTTCTAATATTCCTTTTTAATACTTCCCTCTAGTTTCCTTACCAAAATAGATAACATTATTGGCAGCTTTATTTGGGAAGGCAAAATACCTAGATTTAGTCATAATAAACTTAGACCCCATTGGTCAAAAGGTGGATTCGGCCTTCCTTGGTTCCAAGCCTACTTATGAGCCTTCCGAGCATCTCAAACAATCAAATGGTTTAACAAACCCAACATCCAAACTCCTTTATGGGTCAGTATGGAAGCATCCTTATGTCCTGGTAATGTGGCTACTTCTTTACTTTATAATACCCTCACTTCCTTTTTAAAGTCTCACCCCACTTCTATACTTTATTCATTAAATTTAAAATCTTATACCAACATACAAGGCACATGGAATCTTCCCCATTGGGATTTTTGGAAATATCTCCAACTTCGTACTGCATGTAACTCTTACCTCGCACCCCTCTCTATCAACTCCCTGTACGATAAATACATCTCTAAATGGTTAAAAATAACATCCAATCTAAATAGCACTGTTTACAAAAATATTTGTGATATCCTTCCTGACTATTCTGTTAATGCTGAAAACAAATGGAGTATTTTGTTACAATATAACATCACCAGTGCACAATGGTCCAGGTGTTGGTTCTCCTGTCACAGATCTTTTAACGATAAATGTAGCTCCCTGGTTTGTCACCTGTGCAGCCCTCTTCATCACATGTCCACACCCCACGCCAGCCATTCGAGCAGAGCCATTTGTCACACCCATGCAAAACAAGTAAGTTAGCCCACGTTGAGAGTGTTTTTGCCTGTAACCTGAAGTACTCACCCAATCATGCAGTGTCACATGAACTTAATGCTGCTGTAGCTGAAATGCTGGCAATTGATCTTTTTCCCTTCTCTTTCATCCAGAATTCTGGATCCCAGTGGTTTGTGGCATGCGCCTGCCCAAAATGGAAAATCCACCCAGGACATACTTTTCCACCCATGCTGTCCCTGAGTTATACCACACTGTGGCTGACTCTGTAAGACATGCCCTTCAACATTCCTCCTCTCCATTTATCCATTTAAGTATGGATATGTGGACAAGTGGCAAAATAGCGGGGAGTTCATATTTGTGTATAACTGCAGATTGGGTGCAGGTGCAGGTGCGAGGGGTTGTTTGTGCTGCTGGTAGTGTGAATAATCAGTCTAGTAAGATAAACTGTCATGGTAGCAATCTTCTGGGAATTCAACAGCATGCAACACTTGCAATGCACAGTGTGGCCTGTTCCCACACTGGTGATAACATGCTGGACTTGCTACTGACCGAAACTGTCGAGTGGCTGAAACCCCTGTCCCTGAGAGCTGGGTTTATAGCAAGTGACAACGGGTTAAATGTGGTTAAATGTATCATGAATGGTGGCTTTGTTTGGATTCCATGCATGGCCCACTGTTTAAATCTGGTGGTCCAGGAGTTTCAGCAGCACCCTGTTATAAAGGAAATGTTGACAGTTGCACGCTGTATCTGTTTGCACTTTTCATGCTCTGCAAAGCCGTGACCAGCTTAGGCAGCTGCAGATCCAAAACAGCCTCCACAGCACCACCTCAAGCTAAAAGTTGTCACCTGGTGGAACTCCACTTTATACATGGCAGAGAGGTTGTATGAACAATACAAAGCAATCTCCGAATATCTCGTCATGCACATAGCCATGACACTTCCGGGCCTCCATGTCTCTCACAACTGAACAATGGCACCTCATGGAATCTGTTATAATAATTTTGAGGCATTTTGAACACACCACAGAGGCAGTGAGTTGTAAGTCTGCCTCCATCAGTCAATTAATTCCACCGCTGCAAGTGTTGAGGCAGACATTGCTGAATCTACAGCATAGCCTTGATTGTTCTGGAGACTGTGCTAGCAGTGTGTTGCTGAAACACATGCTGACACTATGTGACCACCAATCGACACATCTTGAGCATTCAGCACAGTGCTGACTTCGCAATAGCAGCAATGCTGGACCCATGATACAAACGTGGAATTGCCTTACTACTGGAGGGAGGGCCTGAGCAGGATAAAAATGTCAGTGGGCAACTAGTGCACTTGGTTCATGGGGCACAGAAGTCACGTGGCAAGGTCAGCAAACCTCAGCAGCATAACCAGGGTAAAGGTCAGTTTAGAGTAGTATCAAGCACATCCTGCAAAGTGGCTGCAGTTCCAGGTGGTCTGTAATCAAAACCGGTTGCCATTAACCTACTTTGGGGTGCTTTGTCCCAGGTCAGGATTTGTGGTATCAATGAATCCAGGGAACAGGATGATGAGTCAACCACCTGACTTCATGCAGCACAGCGAATGATTGACTTATATTTGGCTGAAAAGAGGCATCTGTCAGTAATTGATGATCCTCTTTTATACTGGAGTGGAAAGGTCAGTGAATGGCCAGAGCTGACCTCAGTGGCACTGAAGTACTTAGCATGCCCACCCTCCCGTGTAAGTGTCGAGAGGGTATTCAGTTCTACGGGTGCAATAGTTCGGGATTGCTGTACAAACCTCTCTCCTTTAAATGTCAGCTTGCTGACATTCATAAAAATGAAGGAGAGGCACATATCAGTTGGAACTGCAACCTCTGTATTTGTACCCTGGCATAGTCATGGTTGTGGTGATGTGGGAGAAATGGACCATCCTAGTGGCACTGGCAGCATGAAATGGCTACCAGTGAGGTAGGTGATGACACGATGGAGAAAGAATTCCCTAATGGGCAGAATTCAGACATTTATTACCTATTTTTTCTTTCCGCCTTGGTCTGGGATCCTCTCTCAGGCATCCTGCTTCTTTCTGTCCTGCCTGAAGTCTTCCTACCTGAGCCTCCTCTCTCCTTCCTCTCAACCCACACAACCGGCACCCCCAGCTTAATCCCTCTGGGGTGGGGTCACCCCTCCTCTTGGGCACTCTGTACAGTCAGTCTCTGGCTTGTGGGTGGAGAACTCTGGAAGGCCAGGCAGGTTAGACATGGCAGTGGGCATGTGGGCAGGTGCCATCACCTACCCCACAGACTGGTGTTTTCCCTGTTCTGGTGTGTGCTCCCCCCTCCCATGCGTGGTGCATGTCCCTGATGCTACGGTGCATGGCAACCCTGCCAAGCATCAGCCACACTATGTATGTGCTGCCCTGCATGCTGAAGCACCCCCAGTCTCCACTTGAGTGTCTGTCTTGCCGAGCAATGTCCC
Source organism: Neoceratodus forsteri (assembly GCA_016271365.2). NCBI lineage: Eukaryota > Metazoa > Chordata > Ceratodontiformes > Ceratodontidae > Neoceratodus > Neoceratodus forsteri. The sequence continues at coordinate 324,207,894 of CM057454.1, read as the reverse complement.
ATCCTCCCACCTGGGAGAGAGAGAGCCCAGCAAGTGCTCAATCCTCACCCTCCCTGCCGACCCCGCGCACCAAGCTCACTCCTGAACTCGGGTTGCCAGCATAGCGTGAAGTGTGGTGTCCAGCAATTCAACCCTCAGCACCACTAGGTCAACCAGAATTCAGACATTGATGACTGCGAGGGCAGCTTTCTACATGATGATGATGAGGAGGTTGATGTTGGTAGGTTTTAAGTGAAGTAATTAAAAGGCTGTCACATTTTTTCTATGGTACATTTTGTTTTTCATAATGTTAAATCAGTGTTCCACTCAGAATGATTCAAATTCCATATGTCTTATTGGCTATCTTGCCCAAGTAAATTCATAGTCCTTCTATTTTAGCTTCCCTGCCTCCTTATTACTTCTGAGAGTGAAATACTGTAACACAATACACACTATATCCGCCCACCACCCACCCAGGTGTGTCTGACAGTGATAGGGAATGTGTTGCAGGTTGTAGCTGTTCCATGACCATTGATCACCACCACCGGAAAACCACTGTTAGCCAAAGCCACCAGATAGTGAGAGGGAATGTCATCATGTGCCCCCCATGACCACCACCAGAAAGCCGCTGTCAGCCAACCAGATAGTGAGAAGAAATGTCATTATGTGCCCCCATGACCACCACTAGTGAACCGCTTCCAGACAAATACACAAGATATTATGTCAATTCAGAGGAATGTGATTGTTTCCATCCTGTGCCCTGCCTTTGCCATTGCACATGGAGAGAATGCAACATCCAACAGCCGCAGCCACTAGGCTTCTTACTATTAATACTTTACAGTGAGTATGTTTACTATTTTTTCAGAACTTCCTTGAGCTGTGTTATGCTTTCTATTGCATTTCTGAGATGCAGTTGAGAAACACATATGGTCAGCTTATTTTCTTTTTTTACAAGTTAAAAGTTTCAAGCACTCTCCTAGATTGGAGGACTATAGTACTGCAGTACTGTCCACAACCACCTATAGGATATCTATTTCTGGTAAGTATATCAATTTTATTTCATCAGTTCTTTCTTGTAGTTAATTTTTTCAAAAGAGTGCAAACCATATTAAGTAGGTGACATGTAAGGTCACATAATAGATTTGTCATGCACATCTGACACTGTATTGTTGCAGCAGCCATGGCAGTGTTGAACATTTTTTTATATAGGTCGTGACATGACATGTGACGTCTTTTAAAATGCAACTTCAGTTAAGACACTGGGAGTCGGGACAGTGTATGGGTTACTCAAATTAAATTTGTGACTTTGAATTGATTTGGTCTTGTTATGGTCAGCTGTCTGACAGCTTGCTATCTATTACTTTGAATAAATGACAGGAACAGCCACACTAAACAGAATGTGTTACTGAAATCAAGTACTAATAATTTCTTGTTTATCTGTTTTTGCAGGAAACGTTTTGATGCTGTGTGCTGCCATTGGTCCTTTCAAATAACAAGTTTAACAGTTTAACATCACACCATGGGACACACACACAAGAACTAGTATGAATCTTTACCATCAGTACTGCACTGGAGGATGCACGGAAAACCTATGAAAAATTAACAAAAAAGAAACCATTAATGAAAACCGCTCCAAATGATCCCCAAAAAAAATACTTACCTTCACTGACTTGTCAGTATTCCAACATAAAATTCCTTTTCAAGCCGAAATATGCACCACAAGTTCGACTATATAATGTAGTAATACAAGAAAATGCAATGATTACATGCACATATAGAAATATATATATATGAAACATTTAAGGTCAGGTTCTGTGGAAAACCACAATGGTGAAAGGTACATTAATTTACCATGGGTAGTATTAGTATCAACACAAAGAGCATCCTTCCTGTTGAGGTCAGTGCAGCAGACTTTGGGCAACCAGCAGCATTATTACATCACCATGGACGGTTAACTCAATGGTCAAGTTATCCTTCTAGCACATCCTTTGGCAAGATACTGTGCATCAGCCCAGTCAGGTTAATGAGCTTTACATGAAATTGCATTTTCAGCTCTCTTTTCCCTTCATCTGGAGTCAGGAATTTTCTGGGCATAAGACAGCAGCATTTTTGGATATACACATTAATTCTGCGGACTGGGTGGCAGCAGTGCATGCATAACTGAGTGCATCATCAATTCATGGAAAGTTTTCATTCTATTTTCAGCTCTCATTTCTCTTCATCTGGAGTCAGAAAATTTCTGAGCATAAGACAGCATCATTTTGGGTGTGTACATTAATTCTGGGGATTGGGTGGCAGCAGTGCATGCATGACTAAGTGCCACTAATTCATGGAGACTTTTCATTCCATTTTCAGGTCTCATTTCTCTTCATCTGGAGTCAGAATTTTCTGGGCATAAGATAGCATCTCAAGATTTGTACAAACAGTGGTCAAGCGCATTCTTCAGAAAATAAAATAAAAAAAGTGGTGTCCTTCCCTTCGTTGTTATATTCCAATTTAATAATCTCTGTTTCCAAAACAAAATTATTTTACTGGTCTCAGCAATGTTTTATTTCTGTCTTGCTGTGTGCTTCTGTGGAAAAACAGGAGTGAGCAGTGTAATAATCTTCTAAACAGCATGTGATGTGTGCACTGTCAGGTACACATTGCCCAGCCCCCTGAAAACACATTATATGAGCTGGACCACAGTTAGTGATGGTACACGTAAAATATACATTATATATTCTTTATTCTTTATACCATTAATAGTGGAACATGTCAGCAAGCATATATGTTTTCAGGGTGCTGGGCAGTGTGCGCCTGACAATGCACACATGCTGTTTAGCACATTGTTGCACTGCTCACTCCTGATTTTCAACAAACAAATCATGACAGAAAGGAACATTGGTAAGGCACAAAAATATTTCATGGTAACGGGTAAGTTGGAATACAAGGTCAAAAACGCAACTGCTCTAACACTAGGGATGACTGCTGGTAGAGAGCAGCTAGCTCCAACGTCCAAGAAAACCAGAAAGCCAGCACTCCAGATGAGATGAATAAATGCAAAGAAAAGATGTTCACTGCTACTGCAAATGTATTGATGGCAAAACAAGCCACACACAAATGACCCCTGCACTTCAATGCTTAGGCCTTCATTAGGGAGCCCTCTAATGAAGACCTAACTGCCGAAGTGCAAGGGTCATTTCTGTGTCTTGCTTTGCCATAAATACATTTGCACTATTAGTGAACATTTGTTTCTTGGCATTTATTCATCTGGAATGCTGGCTTTCTGGTTTTGTTAAGTAGGAATATAATGAAGACAAGGACGCCACTTTTGTACTTTATTTTATTTCATTTGTTTTTGGGCACGGTTCTTACCATTTTGGGGAGGTAAACAAAGTTGTGTGAAAGAAAGACAGGTAGAGTGGTTCCTCTGAGAAATCATCAACTAAATATCTTGAATATCATAAGTGGTAGAGCTGGCCATAAAATTTGGCAAATAATGTTCAAAGTACAAAATTAGGCTTGCTCTGGCAAAAGGAATTTATGCACACCTAGTTCATTCAAAATTTGAAAATATTTTATTCACCAGTCCCAATGTTTTGCCTAAAAAATAGGCCTCATCTGGGGAACTACAATAAATGTATACACACAGTGTGTTATTAAAGACATAGGATAAATCTATTTTTCCATTTAAATTGATTACTTCAGTTTCAACCATAAAATCATATTAAATAATCTTCTGATCATTTCATTCTGTATTCAATTTATAAACTTGCTACTTGATGTAAATCATTCAAATTTAAATTATTACACAAAATCTTTTCCATAGTGATTAAGTCACCCTACCCAGCCACCAAATTGTTGTGCTCATTAAAGAAAACATTGCCTTACTTCATAACTAAGTGATCAGAGGCAAGTTGTATAGCCAGTGTACTCAATCGCCTGCTCAGATCTTCTTTTACTGTACTTAAATTTAAAATAAAGCTCATTAATGCCTTAGTATTCCAACTTGAATAATATGAAATTTCTAACTGAGATTTTAACACCATTTACCTCTCTATTCTTTTTACATTTATCTTCTTTTAACTTAAATTTAGTCCAGTCCTTACGTTGTGTATTTCTCCTGTAAGCCAACAATATCCTTGAATTACAATGTACTTCCTATATATGGCAAGTATCTCAGTATATCATTTCTGTTGAAAATTACTCTTTTACAGTATTAAACTGAATTTAATATTAGGAAGTTTTAAGTAACAAATGAAGTTGCTTAAATCTTAACAGCTAAGGTCTAAAATTGTTATATTTGCAAGACCATTTTCAATATGTTTAAAGTTCAGTTAAATCTGAATAGTCTTACTTAGGCCACTATAAAAATGCTGGTAGTCATTTCTCAGGATTTGACCATTTACAGACTTTCAGAGAAAAGTAGGCTTACATAGAAGGCTTCAATATACTCAGAGTTCAATCAAAAATAAATAGCTTTGCTCAGGCAAATATCAACATGATTTAAACACTTACATACTTTGAAGAGAAGTCATCTTAGGTGGAGAGCTTCACAACATGTTTTCCTCTGGTGCTCAACTGGCAGCAACCATATCTCTGCACTGAGAACCTCTTTATGTCCATGAAGAGGGTCATGTGATGACCAAATTGTCATCACGCTCTGACTCGCAGAGCTGTTGCCAAGCAACATTCTGTCTCTCCTCCACGGACATATTTTGGCTGGGTCATAGTGCCTATCACCAAGACAGAAACAATATGCAGCTTAAAATGCAGTAAAGACAAACAGATTATAAATACAATTACTAACTTGTCTTAGATCCTTCAAAACTGTCAAGCTACTGTATGTGCTATTAGCGCTTATACTGTGTGCCTGTTACGATAATTTTCAGCAATGTGAACATCTCTTAAAGGCTGCAGTCTTGTATAATTGTAAACATCCCATCAGGTACAACATTTATTCTCAAATTATGTGTATGATCATTTCAAAAGCAGTCATGTGCTATGTGTTCTATTAGCACTTCCGTTCACATCCATGTTAAGGTGAATTTCAATTTTATATGTGTACCCCAAGACTACACTTATGCAGGGTAGCAAGCATATCCCTAAAAATTATCCATTAAGATCTTTCTGATCTTAAACACTTATAGCTTTCAGTAGCTTGTTCAGTATATATCAAGTCTTCAAACATACGTAAACATTAGCTCTGTCTGCATACACCACTAAACTTAATTTGCAGGCCACAATTTAAACTATTGGCATCATCTTTTAAATGGTCCTAATCAACATTTTAACTTATTTACCATAGACCTGCCAATTAATTTCTTCATAAGGCCCCATTTTTCGTCCATTACACCCAGCTTAAACATCCAAAATAACTTGTGCTGTTTCAGTATATTATTGCAGTCCCCACCTCTCTCTGGCATTTGCCCTATTCCAGCCCCCAGAATCTAACCTGCACTGGGGTATGCCTCCGCTGACAAAAATGTCTCGCTAGAGGGGAATTCTCATCTTTGTTTCTAATTCTACCTTTATGTTCTGATATTCTTATCCTAAACTCTCTCAGTGTTTTGCCCACATAAAGCTGATCACATGGGCATTGTACTACGTACACCACTCCAATGCTTGCACATATAATGTGTGATTTAATTTGAAGTCCTTTCCAGTATGTCAATGTTTAAAAATGTCCTTTTTAGAGGTATGATCACAAGCTGTACATTTGCCACATGGAAACATGCCATTTTCAATGGCCCTAAAAGTAGTTGTGTCCTTTATTCTCAGATTTTTATGTTGGGAATGTACAATTTTGTCACTAATAGTTGTGGTTTTCTTTGAAACCACTATTGAGTGTTGTGCAAATAGGTTTTCAGTTGTGAGATCCTCTTTGAGCACCTCAATTTCCCATAATTATCCTTCTTATTTGTGTCATCATTAGACATGGGCGAATTTAAATTCACCTTGGCGAAATTGAGCGAAGTGGAAGGCACTTGGTGCCACTCCGCTTCATGAGTGGGCAATGCAAAGTGCTCACTCTGCCTTGTCATTACCACTTCGCATTAAGGCAGAATACAGCGCCAAGTAAGGCAAAGTCATTGTTTTTAATGGACTTCGCATTCCTCATTATAATTCTAAGTGACCCACTTGGTGTTTCAGATTGGCAGCCCCACACATCACATTGCTTACAGTACTGTAAGTCACATGCTCTTTAGCTAGGCAGGAAGAAAGTGAGTCATACAAGCAGACACTTTTTCATTCTCCAGTGTAGACGGAGAGAGTAATGTGTTTTGTGACTGCTGATACTTTGAGATCAGAGAGGAGTAGTTTTAAACTTTGATTTAGACCCAACAGCTTTTTTAAAAGTTACATTTCTGTACTCTTTTTTACTTAATTTGCTCTTTATGTAAATTTCATTTTTCTTACAGGCTTAAAATACATCCAAGTAACTATTAAAAAAAATTAATGTTGTGATTCGTGATGTGATCGTAAATCATGATCTGTGAATGCATTTGTGACTATGATGATGTCACTGTCACAATGACAATGACAATGATGATGGCAGTGTCAGTGGCTCAGTAGGTAGCACACTCACCTCTGAGGCTGGGAGATCAGAGGGCTGTGGGTTCAGTTCCCACATCTGGCACTTGGGTTAATATCCCAGTACTGACACTGTAATGCAGTATGAGAGGGGTGCTGCATTTCTGAGGTGCCGTCTTTCGGATGAGATGTTAAACCGAGGTCCTATCTGCCTGGATTGGTGGTAGTTCAGGTGGATGTTAAAGATCCCATGGCACTTATCGAAAAGAGTGGGAATTTCCTCGGTGTCCTGGCCAAATTCCCTCATTCACTAAAAATACCACCAACAGCTTAATCTGGTTCAAGGTCAGTTGGCATTCATCTATATCCCCTCCCGGGTCATGCCTGAAAATAGGCAGGATTTGTCTGTGCACTTACCGGTCAACAAAAGCTAAATAAAATAAAAATAATAAAATGATGACAAAATGTGAATGCCTATGTCTGTACTTCCCCAGGCCCCGATGAGGTGTGACACAAAACTCCTGACTTAAAACACTCATTAATGAGTACAATGGAGGAGTGGTGAAGCATACTACAAAACAGGCTTACAATATATCCAAGTAACTATTAAAAAAGATTAATGTTGTGATTCATGATGTGATCATAAATTGTGAATTGTGATTACATTTGTGACTGTTCATGATGATGAAGAACATGAGTTGTATGACAAATGACTCGTGATAATGGCCCCAACTTAAAAACGCATATTAATGAGTAAAATGTTCATGCAGAATTATGCATCACACCTGTCCAGTACTCTGAAGGAAAGCCAAAGAAACAACAGTGACTTAAGTTAAAGATGGAGATTGGGCCCTAAAGAGATGCAAATGCATAGACAGATTAAGATTGTGCTGCACACTGAAGAGATGCAGATGCAAAGGCTCAACACCTAACCAATGCTCACCATCAGAAATTCAAAAATCTGGAAAAGAATTCCCTTTCTAGTTGGGGCAGGCCTTGGGGGCGGTGCATTGCTCTGCTGCAGTAAAAGTAACTAGTTCTAGTACTAGTAAAGATACCACAAAAAAGTACAAAAATGACATAGCTGCAGTGGATAGCATAGCAAGTTCACATTGCTGAAATTATGTGGCACAATAAAAGGTGTCTGATTTGATGACATGTGTCACATACACACACACACACACACACACACACACACACACACACTAAGTAATGTGTAGCAAACTGAAAACGTCATTAATATAACCACATATGTTAAAAAACTAAAATTATGCACTGCGGCACCACAGCAATCAGCAAAAAATGACAAGAATTATTGATAATATTACTGCATGTACATTAACACAGTTATACAAGAAAAATATCACCAAAACAGAAAGCTCTGTCTTTTTCTTCAAGTTAATCTACCTACACCACAGAAACGCCCCTCCCCCAAAGCACACTTCCACTGTCTCTAAGTACACACACTGAATATTGTGCATTAACATTCAAAATCCACACACAAACAATAAACGCTCGATGATATAAGCACAGGAGGGTTTTCTATAATCGATGAACTAAAGTTTCAGCAAAACATATGACCCCAAAAGGCTTTTTTAACAGATTTTAGAAGGTTTGAATCACAGAGCTCTCAGAGCAGATTCTCTCCTACAGCTTCATACACATACTACCCCAAACTGAGGCTGTGCAGAACAATCTAGAGCCCATGTGACCTGAAATCCCATGAATCACTGCAAAATTCACCTTTGGAGCTTAAAAACCAAGCGAAGTGAGGCAAAGTACATTGTTTTCAATGGACTTCCCTTTAAGATTGGTGGAGTAGTGGTTTGGGAAGGTGGAGTAATGCAAAGTCATTGTTTTCAATGGACTTTGTATTACCGATATAATCTGAGTACTCCGCTTTGCATTGCTGAGCACTCTGCAACCGCTCTTCATCCCAGATCACTTCGTGGAGCGAATTGGGGCCACTTGGCCCACCACTAGTCATCATGCAGTTATGTTCTGAACTAAAAACAATTGTAGTTTGCAGCTTACTTTTGTGTGTTTTCTCTTTATTTATATTTAGCATTCTTGTCTGTCAACTAGTGACTCTTTATTTCTTGCTCCCTCAATTTTTTCTGTGTTATAGGCTCTCGCTTTGAATCGTTCCACTAGTTTGCTCTCTTCTTTATTGTACTCTCTTGATTCACTACAGTTCCATTTAGCTCTTAAAAATAGTGAATACAGAATACTCGCTATTAAGTTCCTAGGATGGAAACTATTCCAATGCAATACTGTGTTCCTATCAGTGATTTTATTGTAACAGGCACACAGCATAAGTGCTAATAGCATATGCAGCAGCATGACAGTTTTGAAGGATCTAAGACAAGTTAGTAATTGTATTTATGACATGACCCTCCCCACGGACATAAAGAGGTTCTCAGTGCAGAGATATGGTTGCTGCCAGTTGAGCACGAAAAGATAACACGTCATGAAGCTCTCCATGTAAGCCAACTTCTCTTTCAAAGTATGTAAGTGTTTAAATCGCAGTTGGTATTTGCCTGTGCAAAGCTATTTATTTTTGATTGAACTCTGAGTATATTGAAGCCTTCTATGTAAGCCTGCTTTTCTCTGAAAGTCTGTAAATGTTTAAATCCTGAGAAATGACTACCAGCATTTTTATAGTGGCCTGAGTAAGACTATTCAGATTTAACTGAACTTTAAGCATATTGAAAAATGGTCTTGCAACATAACAATTTTAGACCTTTAGCCATTAAGATTTAAGCAACTTCATTTGTTACTTAAAAGTTCCTAATATTAAATTCAGTTTAATACTGTAAAAGAGTAATTTTCAACAAAAATAAAATACTGAGATTCTTGCCATATATAAAGTAGATTGGAACTCAAGGATATTGTTGGCTTACAGGAGAAATACATGAAGTAAGGACTGGACTAAATTTAAGTTAAAAGGAGGAAAATGTGAAAAGAATAGAGAGGTAAATGGTGTTAAAATCTCAGTTAGAAATTTCATAATATTTGAAGTTGGAACACTAAGGCATTAATGAGCTTTTATTTTGAATTTAAGTACAGTAAAAGAAGATTTGAGCAGGAGATCAATTACACTGGCTATACAACTTGTCTCTGATCACTTAGTTATGAAGTAAGGCAATGTTTTCTTTAATGAGCACAATAACTTGGTGGCTAGTGTAGGGTGACTTAATCAGTATGGAAAAATATTTTGTGTAATAATTTAAATTTGAATGATTTATATCAAGTAGCAAGTTTATAAATTGAATATAGGATGAAATGCTCAGAAGATTATTTAATATGTTTTTATGGTTGAAATTGAAGTAATTGATTTAAAAATGAAAAAGAGATTTATCCTATGTCTTTAATAACACACTGTGTGTATACATTTATTATAGTTCCCCAGATGAAGCCTATTGTTTAGGCAAAACGTTGGGACTAGTGAATAAAATATTTTCAAATTTTGAATGAACAAAGTGGGTGGAAATTCCTTTTGCCAGAGCAAGCCTAATTTTGTACTTTGAAAGAAAGACAGAACACACATTAACATTATACACATAATAGTGCACAAAGGGAGGGAATAACATCAAAATGGACAGTGACCTGTGTCAGATGACAAAAGGAATGCAGGAAATGTGAGGAAGGAAGTAAGGAGGGGTAGGGACAAGGTATACTGGGATGCATTAGGAGCCATCACATTAAAATTAAGTCCAAAATGAAAGAGACACTAAAAGACATTACATAGAACCTAAAAGGAAAGGGGGGGGGGCATGATAGAAACTAAGAAATATGGAATGGGAATAATCAATGTACAAGAGGGTAACATTATACAAAAAAAAAGATGTGTACAAAGAAGGGGGAAAAATTTGAAAACAGATGGGTGGTGGATCAGGAGGATTGAGAGACAACACTTGGAGATAAAATTTCACAGAGAGGGTGGTGGGTGCAAGGAGTCAGGAGGCAGGACAAACATTTTAAACAAAACTAGGCTTCTATGTTCTGGTTGGATAGCAGAAGTTGGAGAATCCCCATTATCTGGAATTGGTGACCTTCAATTCTATCTAATTGCTGCTGCATACTATCAAGGCGGTGGTTAACTGCATCCATCTCACTCCACAACATGGCCACATCGCCCTGTGTGGCAGGGAGTTGGAGTGGGTTACCACTGTTGTCTAAAACTGCAGCAGGTTGTGGTGGAGCAGCCGCATCACTGCTTTCATTCCCCCACTTAGCAGGTGCAGGGGCATGACATGCCACACTATCTTGGCCAGAACTTCCAGAATGGCCAGCAGATACATTTCACCCAGCGTCTGCCACCTTAGCATCCCACACAGCTTTATGGTGGTTCAGCATGTGAGTGCACCGTCACCCAGTTCCCAGGTGAGTGCCCCTAGGGCCATGGCTCACCGAGCATCACAAATGTTACATTTCACTACACAGCTGTCCCCAGGCAGTGAACTGAAAAACTCCCATACCACAAAGTTGCAGGGAGGACCTGGCACAGGCATGGGGGCCCAGGTGTTATTGTCACCAGCTGCTGCTGCTGCCTGATTGGGGCCAGGGGGGCCAAAACCTGTGGCAGGGGCCATAGCAGGTGGTGGTGGCATGGGAGGGTGCTGCTGCATGCCATGTCCGGAGGTGGTGCTGCCAGCCCAGAACTAACTGCTTCAGGTGGGGGACCTCCATGTATGGTGTTGCAGTTTATTCAGAGAACGGCACCACATGTACGGACTCTGACAAGATCTCCCATTGCACCATGCCTAAAACCACCTCTTTCTTGATCACCCTCCATTAGTGTCTCTCTCTATCTCTTTCTCCGTTTCTTTCACACAGACACATAATCACAGAAAAAAATTCACACACAACTAACAAAAAATACACACAAACTACAATACCCTTTCACACACAACCCCCCCCCCCAGAAAATTAGGACAAAAAAAATCAACTTTTATATCTGATTTGCTTTCCAGCAGCTTTCACCAGGTCTGCTAGCTCCTTCTCCTGCTACAGCAAGGTGAAAGTGAAACTGCTTCACTTCCTGACTTCGTGCTGCAGCCGAAGGAAGCATGTGACCTGGAGACTGTGTGAGCCATGTGATCTGAGGCCCATTTATCACTCACTTCACCTTATTTTAGCGCATTGCAGAATAAGTTGAAGTAATACAATGTGAAGTGCACTTAGAAAGGCGAAATTCTGCCTTTTCTGAATGAACATCGTATAGCATCCCGCAATGCAAAGTGGTAGACTTCACGGCCACTTTGCAGGCAGAATAATACTTCACTGCATCTCTGTTCTAGACTTTATTAATTCTATGACTTACCCTGCCAAAGATAAAGTCATGGTTCTGGCATCACATGAGGCCTTTGTTGTGTGTGACTGTATGTTGGTAGATGAATATTCTCTCAGTGGAATTGTGCAGAATTGAAAATACCTGTAATCCTTGGTAAACACTCCATCTGTTGCATGATGGGAAGACCAGAAAAAGAAACAGTGAGAGGAAGGGTGGCAATAAACAAAAGAGAGGAAAGGTGGGAACACATTTAAATAGGCCAAGGCAAATATGAGTAATAGCCTATTATCTATATAGCCTTCTTACAGCACTCCCAGTCTCAACACATGGGTTATATGTGCTCTATTCATAGGCTGATGCACAAAAGGAATCCCAAATTCAAAATCTGATCCCTCTTCTTCCTTGTGGCTCCCAGAATCCCCAGTTTTCTTTTGTGCATCTTCCCAGGCTGGTCGTTTCATCTGGCTGTGTGCCAAGCATTAAGGTAAGCTATTATACCCAAATTTAAAGGCAATATTTTGAGTTCCCAGATGTTAGTTACACTGCCTATAATGATGGGCAGTAGAAAACGTGTGTGATTTCCTTGTGGTTTTTTGGGAAAATGATGTTTATGAGACCATGTTAGATCAGGCTAGTCTCCATGGCTCAGGATCTAGCATAGGGATGAACTTATGGAAATCCTGAGGTGCACATAACATCTTTGACAGTGCACTATCTTATCAGTTCTTCCCCCTTGGTTCACCTTGTTCAGCCGAGGAGGGGTTGAAGACTCTGGATTATCTGCTCAGCACAGCCTCAGAGCCCTCCTTGTCGACTTATCTGATTTCAGCCGACAAGGGAAGTAGCCAACTCTGCATACAGCAGCTCGCTGATGATGTCTGATTGCCCTGGGGGTCGCCGTTTACCTCGTTCAACCACAACCGCCACAGGGACTTCCTCTACATTAACAGCCCTTTTCAGATCTAGAACAGAGTGCAGCTACAGGCACTGGCACCTGAATATGAGGCTTTAAAATAGTAGAACACCTTACTGGAGGAGTCGCTGAGAGCCCCCATGCTGCCCCTTTCAGCGGTTACTTCTCCCCTCTACTGTGAGTGCCAGGAAGCCTCCTCCAGATGGTTCAGTCTCACTTTCTCCTTGGGGTGTTTCCTTCTCCCCCACACTTGCAGGCTTTACCATTTTGACTCAAAGGTCGCAAGACTTTGGGCTGAAATCTCATGCGACTTCAGAGGAACATTTTAAGGGAAGAAGTCCCTTCTCAAAATGGCAGCGCTGTCCTCCTGTTCTAAAATGGCACTCACAACGCTGCCACACTCCTTAAAGGCACAGATATCTCCTTAGGAGTGCCACGCCTGAAAGTAATTTAAAGACAAGGGGGCAGTAATAAGCTGTACCACACACATTATCTGGCCACTTAGCAGTCTTTTCTCTCTATTACCACTGCTATGGTGCCCCTCAGGAGATAACAGGCTACAAGAATGCACATCGGATCCGAATGTGGTGCATTACTTAGTCATTGGCAATTCTGCTTCTAATTTATGGTAACCTGTTATGAGCAGAGCTAAGGGGCAGGATATGTGTTAGTCCAGGTACACTGCCTCCTCTTTACAAGCCAATTATTTGTGTCTTTCAGAAAATGACAACAATCAGAAAATATGCAAAAATGCCCCAATATCTTACTAACCTCAGATCTTGGGGACCTATATCCCTCTGCATGCTGAATACGGAACCAAGGGACTTCACCCTCACCTTAGGGTCCACAGATGAGGACCCTATGAATGAAAGTACTTCCACCTCATCCCAAAGCGTGGTGGTGCAACTATTTCAGAAACTACTGGAAAGAATGAATGCCCTGGCACTGAACAAATGACCCAGGTCCCCAAAACACCTGTACCCAAAATGACCCCGACCTCCCAGACCCAGATGACATCTCAGACATATCTGAAATGAACAATCCAAGGAGGAGGAGGAGGATGAAGAAGAGGATATGGCAGCCTGACTTTGTCCCTTTGATGCTATACCCAAACTTAGGGTGATATGTGAGACACTCAGGATTGATGAACCAGTGTTGCAAATGGACAGCAAACTAGACCCCTTGGTCCAAGAGAAAAGACAATCCTCTACATACTTCTCAGTGTGCAAGGCACTGGAAAGCATGCTAGCTAAAGAATGGGATACACCCTACCCAATTAAGACCAGGGAGAAGGGGACCTTCAAAAGAAGGTATCCACTGCCCAGTGATAGGAAGAAGCTTTGGTCATTTGCAACAAAGGTAGACTCCAAGGTCTCCTCACTGAGTAACAGAACAGTACCACCTTCCGAATCGGCATCAGCCTTGAAGGACCTCATGGACAGATGAGTGGACGAGATAGTCAGAAAAGTTCATGACATAATGGTCATGAACATGAGGGCCTCCATGGCCACAACTTACTCAGCAAGGGCCATTCTTAGATGGTAGGAGGCAGCGCAGCAGGACATTCCCAAATCGAGTACCCATGGGGCCACCATGGATTACACTATCCAGACCATGAGGTATGTGGCAGATGCCACTATAGACAATTTTAAGATGGCCTCCAGGTCAGCGGCCTCAATCAATAGAGCCAGGAGACACATATGGTTAAAGCTCTGGAATGCAGATTAAGAATCGAAGGCCAGACTGATGAAATTGAAGTTCTCGGGCGACAAGGTGTTTGGGCCCAGGATAGAAGAATTCACTGTTAAGAAAGGGGATGACAAAGACAAAGGCAGACAGGCTACCTTGCCATTCTTTTGGACCCACAAGTTTTGGATTTACTCCAAAAGGGCCAAGAGGGCCCAAGGCCACCAAGGACAGGACAGGCATTCATTTTGATTCAAGCCAAACTTCTTCAACAGTAAGCAGGGCTACCAAAACAATCGAGGCAGAGGCTCACATTACAATACCAAACAAGGTTTCAAACAGAACAAGTCCAATAGGGATTCCGCCAATGAGAATCCACAGGTCTAGAGCCATGGGGTGCAGTGGGAGGAGACTACAACACTTCTCCAAAACCTGGACTGAATCAATCAAGGACAGATGGGTCAAAGAGATAATTTCAAACGGATATGCCATAGAGTTCAATATGATCCCAAGATGACAGAGGTACATAGAATCATATGTCACAAGAGACAAAACAACCACTCAACAAGTAAGAGCGATCCTGAATCAGTTGCTACAAAGCAGAGCAGTAAAACCGGTCCCAAACTAAGAGAGATATTCTGGCATTTACTCAGCATTCTTTCTAGTCCCAAAGAAGACCGGGGACCTCAGACCCATCCTAGACCTAAAATTTGTAAACCATGGAAAAATGGAAACCCTGCATTCCACGACTGTGGCAAGCTGCAAGGATGATATCCTCATGTCCATAGACCTGAAGGATGCCTACTGACATATTCTATCAGACCTGCCCACCAGAAGTTCCTTTGCTTTGGCATCCTAGGTTATCACCTTCAGTACCAGTGCTTGCCATTCAGACTGGCATCGGCACATGGCGTGTTCACCAAGGTCATGGCACCCTAGCATCAAAACTGTGAATGAAGGGATTCACATGATCCCATACCTGGATGACTGGCTAATACAGGTGAGATCAGTGGAAAAGTCACAGTCTGCAACCTGAAGGGCAATACAGTTGCTCACAGACCACAGGTGGATCATCAACTATGCCAAGAGCCACTTGACCCCCACAATGATGCTAGAACACTGGGAGTGACATTCAACACCTTGACGGGCACAGTTAGACCTTTGGAGACCCATATCACCACACTGGTGACACAGTGCAGGACAATGATACAACACAGCTCAACAACAATATGGCATCTGATGCAGCTATTGGGCCTCATGGCAGCTTGCATAGACCTGCACAACTGGGCCAGATCGCATATGAAGCACCTACAACTCCTCCTATTAGACAATTGGAACTACAACCAACAAAATTACAACCAGAAAGTGTCAATCCCTATAACAGTAAAGAGATCACTGAGATGGTGGGCAAATCCACACAACTTCACACTAGGGCAAGATGTAACAGGGTCCTGTTATGTTATTAAGAAAATTACAAGATGCCCCCCCCATTTTCACTCCATCCTGCCTCCTTGTATAATTCTTACCTATTCTAAATTTCTTGTCAGGGTGGTCAACCTGACAATCTTTTACATCTTTCCTTTACTGTCCTTTAAGCCACTAAAATTAATTATCTTGCATCTAAAATCCTTACAGTGGGTGAGCAGTTGCATATAAAATTGGTATAGGGTTTTAAGTATAATGGATTTGCCCTCAAGCAGCTATTCAGTGTTTAAAATAAAAAGTAAAGCAGTATTGTTCTAGTAAAGAGCCCCCCTGCTCTCTACTTAGAGGGCTCTGTGTGTATAAAGAAAGAAGGTATGTGTTTTTCTTTGAAAGAAAGCGCTTAGCGCTAAAATTGTTGAGCGAGTGGATGCGGTGGCGAGGTAATATGGTATGATTGCACATTCACACGATCACACCCTTGCAGAGAACCCTGCGACGTTCGTGCAGGAAAGGGTCCAACTACTTATTTATTTATTTATTTAAGAGTTTAACCAGGCAGGCGTACTGAGTGGGGAAACCACTCATTTCAGAAGCGACCTGGGGGTGAGGGGATAGAGAAGCATTTAAAGTACATACAAGTTAAAATTTACAATTTACAATACATTATTATACAGTGTAGGTAGAATACATGGATAAGATGAAACCTGGGGCATTTCATCATTACAGTGATGAGACGTAAGTTGCAATACAAAATATTATATACAACATTTATAACACAATTAGTGCAGCAGAGTTTGTTGCCAGCGGTGGCAGGGGACCTGACGGTGCAGGTGAGTTACTTATTTGTTCTGCATTTAAATACAGGCAAGTAGTATGCAGACCCTGCTTGCAGCAACTCAGCTTAGTCAGGTCTGTCAGTTTCTAGGAAAGAAATTGCTCACTTGAAGCTTTATGTCTACTGTGAGTATGTGCATATGGTGGGGAAGTGAGCATACAGGAGTGGGTTTAAGCGCCCAGGTTTGTGGAACTCCTGATATCAGCAGGCAGGTCATTCCATAGTTTTGGCATGCAGTATTTGAAAGCCGTTTGTCCCTTGGATGTATGCATGAAAAGGACTTGGAGAAGCCTTGAGTCGACGCTTCTGAGTGAGTAGGTAGGGGAGAGCTGGGCCGATACGGCGCATATGAGATAGGGGGGAAGGGATCATGACCAGAATTTGGCAATTGTTCTGGAGCAGTGGATCAGTCTGCGGGTTGTGAGTGAAGGCAGGGCTAGGTCCCTGTACAGATCACAGTGGTGGATCATTTGGGGGGAGTTAAGGATGAAATGGCAGAAGGAGTGAAAAAGAGTGTCTAGGCTGGCCAGCTTAGATTGGGGTGCGGCACCATATACTACATTGCCATAGTCAAGTGTATTAGAGCCGCTGTGCTGTAGAATCACAACAGCATTGCGATTCTCTTAAGGAATGGAGCGCTTGCTCAAACAGCAGAAGAAAGGAGGCAACTGTGTACTGTTGCCAGGAAAACTATTCTTTGAAGTCCCGGAGCACTGAAAAAGGTATCCGTTCCACGGATACTATATAACAGAGGCTGAATTTTTGAAACAAAAGCAGGACACTACAGCCAGGTGAAAAAAGCCCTGCAGTGTCCACAAATTGCAAAAAGGAGCTGTAATTTCCTGAAGATAAGCCCTCAACAATGTTAGGAGGCTGGCAGCAGGCCAATTGAAACAAACAGCTATCGTGTGAAATTTCCAGCCATCAGGTATCCTGAAGGTATATATGTAAACCTTTAAATTGCAGACAAAGCTTGTACAGGCTGAAATAAAGGTTTTAGGTGCAGAAATTACTGTACTGTCTGAAATAAATGATTTTTCTTCTGTTTTGCACAAATTGAGAAGTTTAAAGATAAAGAATCTAACCCTTACAAGGAGACAGATAGGAGTGCACCCCTCATCTAGTTTTCTTTGTTTAGGTTCTAGATTCTTTTTAATGAAAATAACTAACCATGTAGTTTCCTTTCTGTATGATATATGTATTTTTGTAATTAAAATGCTATTTACCTGACTGAAGCTTAACCTGGGAATGTTCGTACTATAGGGCAGGCAGCCCACAAAATGGCTGCCTTTATAGGAATTGGGTAATGTGATGTCACAAAGGAGGAGGTGTTCAGTTCAAACCATGTCCCTTCTGGGTGTTATACAAACCCTCCACTAGGAGACATTATCAGATAGAGCGGTGGGTCAGTATACGACTAACCACAGAACAAGGAGGTTATGTATGTGCTTCCACACAAAGTGCCATTCAGACAAAGGAAAGGAAAAGGTAATTCAGGAATCTGTGGAAAGAAGTATTTCCTGTTGTTTATGAGTGTGAAGATTAACATCGATTTTTTCCTTTCTGTGAACTTTAAGTTTTTTTGTTTTTTTTTTTAATAAAATGACAAATGCATGCCTTTGCATTTTTTATGCATCTTAAACCTTCTGTCTGGACATCTGTTATTTCCATGCTTCTACACAAGATTAGAGAAAGATATACAAAACCCTAGAAACAGGCGTAAGCCTGCTAGGATGGAGTGCTGTACTGGACAGACAGTCAGTCCAAGGAAAATGGACAGACCAAGTCAACATGCTCAGTCAACATATTAGAGACCAGAGCCATTTGCCTAGCCCTCATACACTTCCAAAGCCAGGTCACAGAGCACCACATAAGGGTGCACACAGACAGCCAAGTGGCAATGGCATACATCAACAAGCAGGGAGGAACAAAGAGCAGAGCCATGGCTCGAGAGACAGAAACACTAATGTTATGGGCAGAGAAACATTTGCTCAGTCTTACAGCAGTTCACCTGGCAGGCAACCTGAATGCAAGGGCAGACTGGTTGAGCAGGCAGACCTTGCAACTGGGCAATAGTCAACAAAACCAAGGTCTTCAAACAGATTCAGAAGAGATGGGGTCCCCTCAAATTGATCCAATGCCTTTGGCAGACAACACACAATTGCCAACTTACTTATCCGATACAAGGACAAGAGAGCAGCGGGGTGGATGCAATATCTACACTGTGGAACTTCGGAGGGCTTATGTCTTACTGGATTTACTGGATTGTTCTGGACAAAGAAGGCACATGTCCCATCGTGATTGTCCCCCTCAGCTGAGGGTCTCTGTTAGTTGTAAGTCAAGGTGAGCCATTTGTCTAACTTAGATTTAAATATATTGAGGGATACAGAATTAATTATCTCTTGAGGAAGTGTGTTCCATAGTTTAGCAGCTGTTATACTAAAAATGTTGTCATGCCTTTTGGTGTTTGCACAGTTTACTTTAAGTTGCTGGTTATGCATTCTGCCTACTATGCGCTTATTGGCTAATGTTAGCCCACATTGTTCCATTAATGATGGATTTTTGATTAGTTTGTAAGTTAACAGGATGTCACCCCATTTTCTTCTTAATGAAAGATGATATAAACCTGTCTTACTAAGTCTAGTACTATACAGTTTATTATTTAACTTTGGGATACTTTTTTGTAAATCTTCTTTGAACTAGCTCAATATGGTTTTTGTCTCCTTTAAGGTAAGGGTTCCAAAAAGGGGATCCATAATCTAGATGAGGTCTAACATAAGCCCTGTAAAGTGGTAATAAACACTGTTCAGATTTATTAACAAAGGTCCTTCTAATTTGTTTAATGATTATATTGGATGTTCTTGCAATTTTATTACAATGGTTGTTTGTTGACAATTTATTATCTATCAGGATGCCCAAGTCCCTTTCACTGACTGCCGATTTAAGACAAATATTATTCAAAAAATAGTTATACTTCAAATTGTTTCTTCCAAAATGTAATACTGTACAGTTGTTAAAAGTCATTAAATTGGCATTAGCCCATTGTTCAATAGATGGCTTTGTAACAATTGCATATTTGCTATTGAATTAACTCTACCCCCAAGTTTGGTATCATTAGCAAATTTCGAAATGATATTGTCTGAAGAAATACTCATGTCTGATATGAAAATATTAACTAGCGTGGGACCATGAACTGAGCCCTGAGGTATACCACTTGTTACTTTTCCAGGTTTAGACAGAACTCCATTAATTCTAATTCTCTGTGATCTATTGAACAGCCACTGGGATACCCAGTTAACTAAATAAGGTGAAAAACCAAAATTATGAAGTTTATTTATAAGCAATGTATGGGACACCTTATCAAAGACTTTACTAAAATCAAGTAAAATAATGTCAGATGGAATATTTGTATCAAGATAATTGCTTATTTTATTATACTGTAGAAGGAAATTAAATTAGTAGTACAAGAATATCCTGATTTGAATCCATGCTGAGAAATATCCTGCATAGAAAGCTGCTGCATTTCTTCCTCAATTCTGGACTTGATTATACGTTCAAGTACTTTCCCAATAATGGAAGTTAGACTAACTGGATGATAGTTCTCAATATTTGCTTTATTTCCTTTTTTGTGAATTGGTGTCACTGTAGCATAATGCCAATCATCCAGAATTTCACTTTCTAGTAATGATTTGTTAAATAGTATGGTAAGTGGTAGAGGTAGTACAGAAGATGTCTCAATCAAGAATCTTGGATAAATATTATCTGTACCCGGGCTTATGGATTTTTTTGAGAGAAGATAGTGCACTTGAGATCTCGGTAATGTTTAATGGTGTGAAAGGATAATTCTTTTTATGTTTTGTGACATTAGGAACAGATTTATCAAAAACCGAGCAGAAGTATTTATTGAAGTGGTTTGCAATTTCCTGCTCAGAATTAATCAGGTTACCATTTACCTGGAGTGGTCCTATTGCCCTAAAATTACTTTTTCCATTAATGTATGAGTAGATTTACAGTTAGATTAAGAATGGGCCAAATTGAATCCAAATTTGAGTTTGGCCTGCTAACGAACTTCTTTAATGTTGAAACAGAAAGTTTATATTTGTATCTAATTGTGGGGCTTGAATATTGTTTAAGTTTCCTAAAGAGACACTCTTTCCTTTTAATCTGTTTACTAATAGATTTTGTAAACCAGGCTGGAATGTTATCTTTTTTGTTATATTTACTTTTATTAGGAACATAGCGTTCCTCAAGCTGGTGAATAACAAGTAGAAATGATTCATTAGCTTTTTTAATAGGCAAATTGTTAAATATTTCCTCCCAATTAAGATTATTTATTTTTGAGTTTATTTCTGTAAAGTTAGCTTTATTGTAATCTTTATATATTATGTTGCATATGGGTTTCGGGATTTTGGTATAAATACTAAATTGTACTGAATTATGGTCACTGTTACCAATCAGAGATGTAATAACTATATCTGAAAATTTTGTTTCCTTGTTTGTAATAATTAGGTCAAGAATATTTGTTCCCTTGGTTGGTTGTTGTACTAATTGTTCCAAACCTAGATCTATAATTAATGACAAAAATAATTTATCTTGTTCAGTTTTTGCTGTAAATATATCCCAGTTAATGCCTGGCATATTAAAGTCTCCCATAATAAGACTTTCCCCTTTGTGGACAGTATCTGAAATTATATTAATTAGTTCAGTAGTGTATTGTAGGTCAGCTGAGGGTGGTCTATAACATACACCCACAGTGAGCATTAGTTGACCTTTAACTGAACAGAAATTCAGAGAGATTCTGTATTTGTCCCAATACAATCGTATCTGGGGGATGTCATTTCTTATATATAGACATACACCCTCACCTGCCCTATCTTTTCTATTTTTATAGTAAAGCTTATAGTTGGGGATTTCTCTGCTCCATACCGAAGACGGATCCCACCAAGTTTCAGTGACAACAATAATGCTCAGATCTAAAAGAGAACATTTAGCCTCTAATTCTGGCATACTCAGGGTATTTAGGGATCTGGCATTGAATGAAATTACATTACAAGTCTTACTAGTACCATGCTAAATGCCTTTTTTAAGAGATTTAGAATCATGTCCAATCTCCCCCAAGCAACTTAGGTTAAACACTTATTTATTGTGGTGACCAGGATTTTTCCCAACAGCGCACTCCCTCTTCTGCTCAGGTGTAAACCATCCCAGTAGAAGAGGGAGTTCCCGATGCAGAAATTTTCCCAATGAGGGATACATAGGATGTCTTGTTTAATACACCACTTCCTCAACCATTCATCTTTTTAATTTTGTAGGTAATATCCTCCGATGCTCTTGGTACTGGGAGGATCTCCAAAAAACACACGGTGCAGCCTTTATCAACCAATAAATTATTTAGGGCAACAAAGTCTTTCTTTAGCTGTAAGGGGCTGGTGCAATTTATATCGTTGGTCCCTGCATGGACAATTACCAAAGGATTCTGTCCAGCACCATCTAGAAAATTAGTAACCATTTCTGTAATGTTTGAGACCTTGGCAACCCTAAAACTGGAGCAAGTTCGATTAATTTTATCAGGGTTACAAATAGCCTTGTCAAGGTGTTTTATAATAGAATCTCCTAGTATATACACTTGTCAAGGTAGGATTGTGGGGCTGAAGTAACAGAAGTATCCATAGGAAGGTCTTGAAGCTTGTGGGGACCACTTTAAAGAAACAGAACAGGATCCATCGTCTCCTTTGTTGTAGTACGCTGAGTGGAGGAGCCATAGGTCGAATGAGGGCATCTTGAATAGAAGAAGTCTGGTTTAAATTAATTAAGTCATGAAAGGAGTTTCAGAACAGCATGGGATTCATGCACAGTAAGTATTAGCATAATCTGTATTTAACTCATTAACCATAAATAAGGAAAGTGCTGAGAAGGAATTATGAGTGGTAATGTGAAATTGGTCTGCTCTTGACCTTTTTATGTGACCTTGAGCCATCTACTAGTACCCAATCATCATTATCTTCTACATCATCATCTTCTCTACTCCTTTTCTACGGCAGGTACACTTATGTTGTTGTAAATTCAATAATTGTTTCAGGAAAGTCAGATGTATGTTTAGTATTTATTTCAGTTCCATAACAAAATGCCAACTGCGTAGTCCCAGGAAGGGGGTTGGTAATAAAAATAGATTTTGTTTCTAATGTAGGGTTATTAAGCTCACTAAAGCACCTATGCATTTCAATTTGACTGCTTTCAATACATACTAACCTTGCTAAAAAAGGATGCAATTTCATCTTGCATCTGTTTATTTAATGTACATTTCTCACATATAAATAAGGGGACATAGCTTTCCACAGCTTGTACTAGTAAATACATAGAGCAGTCAGACCACTTAATGCCTATATCACCATCTAGCATCATAATGGGGCACAAAGTGGGTCCACATGTAGTTTCTAAAGCCTCAGGTTGTAATACAGTGGCTTGCTCCATACTACAGAATTAATGCGATATAGTACTAGTAGCAGAGTATACCTGATTTTCCACGTTGTTCACGTCTGATGTACTTTCAATGCCTAAATGCCAAACACGCTAAACAAGTGCTAGATGCGTGTGTCTGTGCACATCTTCGCATGCGACAACGCACGCTCGCCCTGCTTGCCGCAGGGCTATAATTATACTCGGCAGTGACCTGGATGTGCTTTCCTGGGTCACGTAGTAGTAAAGCCCAAAATTCGAACAAATTCTGCTTAAAAAGGTATATTGCCACTCATATATGGCTAAAATAGTGACACAAAGCTACATACAGTGCACAAATAACAGTTTAAAAGCCTCCCCAATGAGTTGTAGTTCCTGCAATAGTGTATGGAACTACAGCTCCTCTTCTTGTTTCACAGTATGATGACAGGGCTCAGGAATAGGCAATTTGCATAAAAAAAGTAGATTTTGGCATTTGGCTGCTAAATAGAATAGCTTTTTCACAAGCAGCAACACAACTGCCTCAAGAATGAAGCTATTTGCAGTCGCACTCACTGCAGGGCTATAATTATACTTGGCAGTGACCTGGATGTGTTTTCCTGGGTCATGCAGTAGCAAAGCCCAAAATTCGAACAAATTCTGTTTAAAAAGGTATATTGCCACTCATATGTGGCTAAAATAGTGACACAAAGCTACATACAGTGCACAAATAACAGTTTTAAAGCATCCCCAATGAGTTGTAGTTCCTGCAATATCTTATGGAACTACAGCTCCTCTTCCTATTTCACAGTGTGACGACAGGGCTCAGGAATAGGCAATTTGTATATATAAAGTAGATTTTGGTGTTTGGCCGCTAAATAGAATAGCTTTTTCACAAGCAGCAACACAACTGGCTCAAGAATGAAGCTATTGATACCAGCGGTACTGCAGAAAATCAGGAATATGGGCAGCATGGTGGTCATGATAGCCCCAGATTGGCCAAGGAGAACCTGATACACACTTATCAAGAGAATGTTGATGGATGGTCCCATGGCACTCACCCACTACCAGAACTTACTGAAACAGGGGCCGATCTGGCATGAGGACCCTCGGCCATTAAAACTGATGGTATGGCCACTCAGAGAGCTAGACTGCTAAGTCTAGGGTATCGTGTGGGTAGCAGACACCTTGGTGCAAGCCAGAAGGCAGTCCACTAACAGAACTTACAATAGACACTGGTGCATATTCACTTCATGTGCGAAGTCAAGGACATAACAGCAGTACAATGCAATATTTTGAATGTTTAGAATTCTTACAAGACTGACTAGATAAGGGTCTAAGGGCCTCATCCCTATGGGTACAGAGAGCCACCATAGGGGCAATAAGGGGAGAAATAGATGGACATTTACAGAGCACATCCACTAGTATAGTCATTCCTAAGGGCAGCGTCTAATATTACACGCCTCAAGGGCTGTAACAGCTCCATGGCACCTCAACTAGTGCTAGACACTCTGGCCAGCTCACCTTTTGAACCATTAGATTCAGTGGATGTATCCATCCTCACCCTAAAAACCGTATTACTGGTAGCTATCTCTTCAGCTAGAAGAACTAGTGAACTGCAATCTTTATCTTGTGAGAGCCATTCCTTACTTTCTTCCTGGACAGGGGTAGTTCTCTGTCCCAGCCCAGCCTTCATCCGAGGTGGCCAACACCTTCCACACAGCCCAGGAAATCACTGTGCCTACCCTCTGTCCTGAAGAAAGGGACTCTAGCAAGGAAACCCTCCAATGCCTAGAACCAGCTCGTGCGATCCACACATTCCTGACCAGAGTGGTGAGCTTCTGACAGTCAGACAGACTTTTCATCCCGCCCCAAGGGCAGAAACAGGGTCTAGTAGCCTCAAGATCCACTATAGCAAGATGACTATGAGACACCATATCTCAGGCCTACAAGGCAGGTGGTAATTCCCCTCAATCACATATCACAGCACATTCCACCATAGGTGGCCACCTCCTGGGTGGGCGCCATACCGTATCAGTGAGGGAGATCTGCCAGGCAGCAACCTGGGCATCTCCACATACCTTCACCAAGTACTACCGGGTTGGATACTGGACTGACAGGAACTCAGAGTTTGGTTGCAACGTGCTTCAGACAGTTTTTAGTGACATTCCTCCTCCCCCCCTAAAGATAAGTCTAATACTGCCGTACAATCACCCATGTGTTGAGACTTGGAGTGCTGTAAGAAGGAGTGATAGATAATGGTAGCTTACTCACCTGGTAAAGGTGATTATAAGAGCACCTTCTTACAGCTCTCCATATCCCACCCATTGAGGAGCAATGTAAGCAGATATTACAGAGAAAAGAGTACAGTGTGAGTTAAAGAATGTATCTGTAAGATTGTTCAATGAAGGTATAAGCAATGGACGTATGTTCAACACCGACAATATCTATGTAACAAATATAAATATTTAGAAAGGAAAGTAAATAATATTTTTCAACACAGCATCAGATGTGTAGTGTCTTATTTTTATACCCTGACCCTTCAGAAGCGGAGGGTAGTCAAATGGAGTGTTATCTGTTATTTATTTATTTTATTTATTTATTAAATTTTGATAACCGGGTAAGCCCGCTGGGCCCCAAAGGTCCCTTTTTCAGGGGCGACCTGGGGAATTACATGGAATAATACATGGGGTAGCATACAGCACAGGTACATTACACTAGACAGCGAGGAACATAATACATAGTAGTTTTTCAGCAGTTACATTTAAGAGGTAAGACATAGTAGCTTTTTAGCAGTTAACATTTCCTGGGTAAGCTCTACAGATGGGGTGCAGTGCTATATAGATGGGGTGCAGTGATAGTCACTATTTCCATATGAGGGAGAGGGGTGGGCTTCCACTTGAGCCTCTCACTTTAGCAGTTGCATATGGGTGACCATCATGTAGTCTTCAGCCTTGTGCAGAAGGTGTGGGTACAGGTAGTATTCTGAACACCAGGGGCAGGGAGTTCCATAGGGTGGGTGCTGTGATGGTGAATGACTTACCCCACCTTGGTTCTAACCCTTGGCACTGCAAGGAGGGTTCTATCCATTGTTCTGAGGAGCCTAGGGTTTCTCTTTTGGGCAATGAGTCCAGTGAGGCTGGGAGAAGGGGATTGGCTGAGTAGTTTATGAGTGTGGCAGAGTAGGGGGTATTGGAGCCGGGCTTCCCAGGAGGGCCAGTTTAGTTGGGACAGAGTGTCACAGTGGTGAGCCCAAGAGCTGGATAGGGTGGTGAAGTGAGCCACCTTGTGCTAGAGAACTTGTAATCTGTTCATCTCTTGTTTGGCAGCTCCTGTATCACCGGGGCTGCATAGGAGAGGTAGAGGAGGACACTTGTGGCGATGGGAGCCCTGACCACAGGTATCAACTGGTTTTCAGCCTATATGAGGTCCTGAGTTTGGCGTGAATATTTTTGGGCACCTGGTCAACATGATCCTTGAGGAAGAAGCACTGATCCAGGGTGAGACCAAGGTATTTTATCGATTCAACCACCTCAAGTCTTTTCCTGATTTGGTCATCAGCCTGAGATGTGGGCTTCTGTCCCAGCCGAGGGTTCTTGGGCCAAATAGCATGGCCTTAGTCTTGTTAGGGTTAATGATCATTCTGTTGGTGACAAGCCATTGCTCAAAGGGAATCCAGGTCTTCCTGTAGCCCAGAGCAGAGATCTTCCAGATTAGAGGAGGGCAATATTGACCGCATCATCTGCATACTGTACCACTGAGCTACCCCACAGTGTTTACTGAGATCGTTTGTGAAAATAGAGAAGAAAGGCCACAATTTCAGGGTACTAGAAGTTGTGGAAGATTTCATACTAGGGATTCTAGAGCCACAAGGAAGAAGATGGATCAGATTTTGAATTTGAGGATTCCTTTTGTGCATCAGCCTATGAGAAGAGTGCATATCACCCATGTGTTGAGACTAGGAGTGTTGTAGAAGGTGCTCTTATAATCACCTTTACCAGGTGAGTAAACTTCTATTCGTTACTTAGGAAGAAAAATTAATAATAAGCATTATTCAGGCTACTCTGCATTTCACTATTTGGTGAGAATTCAAGGTTCCCAAAATTTCCTGTCCAATCAGAGGCCACTTTGGAAGCTCACTAAAGGTAGCCCATGTGACCCAGCACCATAGAAGCTACAGGCAAGAAACAGTAAGATATCTGAGCTGCTCTGAAAGAGCAATCTATATTAATCTACTTGTTAAAGTTGCGAAAAACTGAAATCTTGACAGTCTGGGTTTCCTAAGTTCCAAACTAGAGAAGGTTGATTATTTTACACTTTAATGTGAACATTTTTTTCAGGAGACCTGCTAGGGTGAGAAGAAAGTGAAACTAAGAGGGCTGCTTGCTTGTCAAGAGAGGGATAGGTCGGGGCCTTACCAGCAGACACACAGCTTGCGTGACTGTGTATTAAAACAAAACCTAATTTAGTGTCTTAAACAGTTTAACAGGATAAGTGACATTTTGTAGGGGTTATTTATTGAATATAAATTTAAGATTTTTGTAACATGGCTGGACTTGTCGAAACAAAGAACAAGGCAAAGCATTTAGATTCATAGTGTTCTAACAAGTGCAGTGAGTGAACCACTGTGCTGAATATTTAATTTTTTTTGTGAGGCCAGAATCAACTGACTCCAGCAACTTCTAGGTAGCTGCTGTTTTTCTGTGTGTTTGTGTGTGTGTTTGTGTGTGTGTGTGTGTGTGTGTGTGTGTTTGTGTCTGTGCAGTGTGCATACAGCTGCATGTGCACTCAGCTCAACTCTTGGGGACCTTTTCTTTTAGTGTTGCTCATGGCTTTGTGCCTTAGAAGAGATTAACAAGAAATAAAATGTTCTTTTGTTCTTCCTTGTTCTGAGAATTTACTATGGCTGCTAACTGGAATATTGACTCACTCACCAAGATCAGTTTAACATGTTTATTGTTCAAATGGTACCAGCAATGTTTTATAATAACACAACCCAAACCAACGTTTCAAGAAAATAGTCCTCTTCATCAGGGCTTGCAGCTACTTTTAAATTAAAATATGACATTATAACCAGAAACCATAATACAGCCTTTAAACCTAACTGTTTTTGTCATTGTTATGTTATTTATAAATAACAGAGAGCACCTGATGTGGCCATCTTCTCTATTTCAAACTGTACTTCATATTCTGTATCATATGCATTGGAAACTGAGTTCTCAGTTTAGACCAGTACCATAGGAAGGGCGGTGTGGGAGGGGCAGGTGCCCCAGACACAAGCCTCCAGGAGGGGACACACAAAGTCCCCACAGTGATTATTACACTGCCCAGGACTGACATATAGAGTCCTGCTGACTCATAATATTGTTCTAATCTCTGGTGCAGGTCAAAGGTAGGCAGCTGTGCCCTTGCCCTACAAGTTCTGCTCTGTGCCTGTCCCCCCATCTGTGGCTATAGTTACTTGACACTTGACCATCCACTCACCAGCCCAGCCCATCAGGTCAGCAGCCACTGAGATTCACAGCACTACTGGTTCCTATTGGCCAAGTAAAAAAAAAAACCTGTGGTTCTCACTTCAGCTACAGAACACTTCTCTTGTCCAACAATTTGGTTATTCTCCAACGTCATCCAGTTATTCTTTAGTATTGCTACACAGGTGGAGGTGGTCACTGCGACAGTGGTCTGGACTAGTATTGATTTTCCTTGTGGTTTGCATTGCATGTTAAACTATGACTGTCTGACAGTTGGCACCTGGCTGCCACTCCTAATGATGCTCAGTACTTGTGTCCTGCACTTCCACCCCAAGTACCCAACTCTTCTGTCTGCCTGTGACCAGAGAATTGCTTTTGCTTTGCTGCCTTCTTGCCTGCAGCCCAAGCCTTGCTTTGTTGTGCTGTGCTGCACTGCTACACTGCTGCTCTCACTTCTCTCAGTTGTCAGTGATCACAGTAAGTTTTAGTTAAAAAAAAATGAACTGTGACTGGGGGGGGGTGACGGTTGGTTGTTCAGGTATGGCTATGTCAGTTTAAGTTTATGTCTCTGTTGTGCTCAGTACCAGGGAGGTAAATCCAAGATAACCTTCTAATTAGTGAGGGTGTAGTACAAGATCAAGTAATGACTACAAAAGAAATAACAAATGTAGGTGATGACAAACCATAGGTTACTGAGGAGTATAACAAATTGATAAATGAAATGCAAGCAAAATTTATGAGGAATGATATTATTGTATATCATAGGTTGAGAAATCAGGTAAATTGAATGGGAAAAGAGGTTATGTAGGAATTTTATGAAAGGAAATTGGAGGGTTAAGGAAATCTGACCTGAGAAAGTGGTGGAAAAGTACAAAAGAATTATTGGGAATCAGGAAAGCGAGGTGATCAAATAAAAGATGGGAGCAAATGTGTAGTTTTCTGAGAGACAAAGGTGTTTCCTTTTTGACCTGCTTAAATAGACTATTTGGTGAAGTAAGTAAAGATTTACTTCCATTGGAAAAGAAAGATATTTCAGGAGTAATGGTCCCTCATAAGTACTTAGTATCTGTGGAAGAAATAGCAAAGGAATTAAAAAAAGATTAAGATAAATAAGGCTGTGGGCCCTGTTGCTATTCCAGACTGGGTATGGAAGGAAGGTGCTGACTTGCTTGCACCATGGGTGTGTCATATTTTTAATAGATCAATGTTGAGTGATGAGATTCCTTTACAGTGGAAGCAGGCAAAGGTTGTTACCCATCCTAAAATTGTGAAATCTAAAAATATGTCAACAGATTTAGATCAATTGCTTTAACATGCGGTTTGAAAGTATGTGAACTGTTTATTTGTAGATGGATTATGGAGGTTGTGGAGGGTTTTCAACAAAAATCAGTTTGGTTCCTCGAGGGGCTGCTCAACTATTGATGCTGCTTTAAAATTTTTGGAACTAAGTGAGAAAGCTTGGAATTAAGAAAATAATGTAAGGGCTGTTTGGGTAGATTATATAAAAGTTGTTGATCTTATTGATCATGGGACAGTAATAAAAAAATTGTAAAGTTTACATGTGCCAGAGTGTATAGTAAATTGGGTGGTCAGTTTTTTGCAGGAAAGATCACACTGGATTGAGTTGGAAGGCATGAAATCTGAGGTTGTGGGTATGTGTGGGGGGGTCCCTCAGGGAACTAGATTGGGGCCATCATTATTTTTGATTATGAAAAATGATCTAGACATGAAAGACCCATGTATAAATTATGTAAAGTGATTTAGATTATATAGAAATGTGGTCTGAAAATTTTTTTATGCAAATCAATCCTAAAAAACAGAGATACGTTTTAGGTAAGCAGAATAAATGGACTAAGATAAAAGGATTGTCTTCTAGGGGTTGAGAAGGTAGAAGTAGTAAGAAAAGTGAAATATTTGGGATTTATTTTTGAGAATGATTTTTCCTGGGCAGAACAGGTTTTAAGCATGGTAAAGAAAGCAAATAGTAGGCTATACGTTTTAACTGTTATGAGATGTGCAGGTTTAAATGAATCAGATTTGATTTATAATTTTACTACAGTGGTTAGACCGGTGGTTGAATATGGAGCTGCTGTGTGACATAGTGGCCTCACCAAAAGTGAATCTGAAGATTTGGGAAGAGCACAAAAAAGGGCTCAAATAGTAATTGTTGAGTGGGATGTGAGTTATAGAGAAGCCTTAATTAAATATGGGCTTGAAAGGTTATATACTTGAAGTGAAAAAAAATGACTAAAGAGGTTTTTAAAAAATTGTGTCAGCCTGACCATAAATTGCATTGTTCACTTGTATCGAGGAATATGTCTAGGTATAATCTGTGAAGTAAGGAGATGTGGGAAAAACCTGTGGTAAGTACTCAAACTTACAGTAAATCTTTGTGCAATATTTGAATGTGGTGAAATGAATGTTATTTTTTTTTATTCTTTTCTTGTTTTAAAATTGTATAATTTTATGTTTTGAATCTGCAGTATCTAAAAGTTTATCTTTTTATGCTGTATAAATTTCAACCTGTACTTTTGCACCTGGTTGCAATATTAAGTAATAAAGTAGTAAGTAATAAAGTAACTACAAGGAAATCCTGGTCTCTTGTAAGGCATTTTCGTGTTCCTGGATCAAGAGGAGACCTTTGATCAAATCACACATGCCTGTAGGTTTTCTGTTTTAAGGTTCGATGGGATCTGACTTTTATTTATAGATTGGCTTAAGGTATATTAATTTTACTGACATCATGCCTTTGGCAAATGGCCATTTAGGTGGACTGAGGGTCTGAAAGGGGTTCATGAGGCTGTCCCAAGTCCATTATTTTATATTTTTTGCATTGACCCCATTCTGAGAAGAATTGAGTAGTGTCCTGCAGCAAGCCAAATTCAAATACAAATAGACCCCTTGCCCATGAAATCTGTGGCACAGGTGGATGATGTCAGCCTTTTAGTGCCTGATGTGGAATCCGGGAGAATGGTCTTGGAACTCTTTTAGCCTTCTGCATTCAGACTCCAGTCCAAAATACATGTTAATAAAAGTTCAGGCCTCTGACTGTGACCCATTTGTGATAAAAAAATATAGAAATTATTGGAGTTCAGATATTTACTATTCAGACCGAGGTCTTGGAGTTATATTTTGAACATACTGTAGGCATAGGAGCAACTTGAAAAAATGTCCTGTTTACTGGTGTTTTGTAATGTGAAACTGAATAAAAATAACTTAAAAGCAAAAAATAAAATATATTTATTTGTTTTGTCCCTATTTCTTGCATGCAAGACAAGTTTCTTTTCTGCACAGGATGGGCCGGGGGTGTGTGCAAAATGTATGACTTGCCCTAGGCGTGACAATGCCTTGCTACAGTGCTTGTTTAGAGTGCTACTACTCCTAACTAAACACCAAAACCTATGACATACATAAAGCCAAATCCTAAAGTGAACAATATAAGCCATACCTATGTGAAATGGAAATTAAAAGCTCTCTTGTCAGTCTTGTAGCATAATTATTTTGGTCTGTACTGTCTAGAGAAAAAGGAAAAACTTGCACTTATCTAATCTTTGATTTCTCATTGAAAAACAAGTGCCAAATATTGACTACGAGGTATACCATTAGAACAGAGAATGCAGTACACTGACTGCATTACAACTGCACAGCAGCAGAAAGTGCAGTGACAGGGAGTTGATGTTGACAGGTGTGTACTGTCGACAGGGAGGTGTATCGGGAGGTGGGTGGGATGTGCAGTGGGTGGGATTGTTGCTGTGCTAGATTGGGTGTCAATGGGTGTGTTCTGTCAACAGGGAGGTGTATTGGGAGGTGGGTGGGATATGCAGTGGGTGGGACTATGGGTGTGTACAGGGAGGTGTATTGGGAGGGTGGGATTGTCACTGTGCTGGATCGGGCATGGCTGTCAGGTGGTTGTGTGGCCAGGTAACTGCCCTTTTCTTCACTGTCTGTGTGACATGGAGTTACATATTTAAAGTATGGGGGTTGTGGGGGGCACAGCCCCCCCCCCCCGCATTGATACAGTGAAGTGTGGCGGCCAGTGGTGGCTTGTTGTGGGCCATTGTCGGGACAAATCAGTTTCAGCAATATCAGCAGGATCACATCGATACAAGAGTTGTCATTGGGATTTCTGTCGCTGTGGCTTGGTGGACCTGATTACAGCATATCTGCTAGAATTCTCTGTTTAGCACTTTTAAACACTCTTGGTGCAGGTATATACTCAAATCCTTTTTGGCTATTATCCTTTTGTCCCATACTGTGGGCTGGATTTTCTAAGCTCTGGATGCAGCATTCCCATTTGTATTTCAGATGCATGCCTTGCCTAGACAAATGCTTCAGGATGCTTGGGACATATTTATAAATATCTCAACACATTTGTGACAACTCCTGTAGTTTACAGCAACTTCTGCCACAACTGCGGGAATTGTGTCCATTTGTTAACTACAACTGCAGAATTCCATCCAGTGACTTAGACCACCTTTTTGTGGTCTAACTCCAGGGATGGAGTGAGACAGCTGTGTCTGAAAAATGGACACGACTCTTTGAAAATACTGTTCCATGTAATACACTTATAAAATGGCAAGAACAAATCTAGACACTTCATTGTCCTAGAGACATCCCTTGACCTTGCATTAAATCTCTATAAACACATGATTCAGTGCCAAACTTAAATAATATTTATTGTGCAAATCATGATTTTTTTTTGTGTGCAAAACATACATTATAAAGTGCACCATAAAAGGCAGCAATTACAAAAGGCAAAAAGCATATATACAGACCTGCCCCATGATCAATAGGCCAGCCAACCACCCACTAACTTCAGTGCTTAGGCATAAGCCTTCCTCAGGGGGTGTGGTCTCAAACATCCATTAGCTACTTATATATTCTAAAGTGCATGTGAAAAATGATCAATGCATTAAAAACACAATTAAACAGTCACTTCTATTATATGGTGGCCATTTGTAGGACCACCTAAATGCTATACATACTCCAATCAGTTTTATAGGCTGTTAAACACTTTAGTATTCAGTGAATTCATTCTGTTAATGGTATCAACACTGTTAGATCAATTTTGCAATGGGAACTACAATATTAAGAGTATCCACATTTTTAATATTTACTTTACCTAACAAAATATGTGAAAACATTCATAATAATTGTCACAGTCTATTTTTTAGAACTAATTTCTATAATATTATACACATAATTCATTCTGTTGGCAATATTCTAGTCACAATCTCACCAGTCCATTCTTGTTTAGAACTGATTTTGTGCTATTGCATACACAATCCATTCTATTTGAAATATTCCAGTCTGGTCCCATTTTGATGTTTTTTTATTTTTTTTATTCGATAGTTTCCCTTATAAGTATTGATCAACTGGTTCCCGTGTCCATTTCTCCAGTTTTGCTCACTGGCTCAATTTTTTCTTTGTCTGTGACAATCATGCTGTTTATCTTTTTAACTACAAGAAACAAATAGAGCAAAATTAGAAAACTATTCCAACATGAATATATGTCTTTCTATTTACAATTACATATTCACAAGGTAGACAGCATGTATCTCATTTTGCTTTCACAATATTTGCATTATATATCACAAATAAATATAAAAAATCACAGATATGGTTTTAGACTAAGTACATTTTTCAGTCCTTTTGGTTTTAAGCGGTGTAGTCTTCAGATTCAAGCTATTTCGAGCTGAGGTCATTTTACATTCAATGGTATTGTTTTCCTCTTACCATTCCTTGCAAGTTCGAAACCTGTACATTTTAAGCCTTTCGGGTTTGCATTGTAAGCATCCTGAAAGTGTACTCCCACTAGATTGTTTATATTGACATTAATGGGATGTTCCTAACATGTTCTTGACTGTATTTCTTTAATAGGCATTAGGTCAGTCATTTGACATGTCAAACTATACACTACATATGTTGTTCTACATGTTATACAGTACATTCATTAATTCAATATTTATCTAATGTTGTAGGGCATATAAAACATTTGTTTAATTTGCATATTGATATATGTTATAGCCCCTACATTTTTATAAACCCTTGGGAAGTGGGGGTAACCACATCAATGTATTTTCTTGTTCTGGGGTATATTTACTGTGTACAACTAAGTCTCTCACATTTTTTGCCCTTCTAAAATAAATTCATGTTTTTTCTCCAAAAACAGCCACAGATCCAGAATCAGATAGGGCCAATATTTATTTACAATTTGCCCTAACTTGCCAGATATTGAATTATGTTCAATACTGAGTGTTGCAGGTTCATATTCCTTACTTAATGGTTCTATGGTTCTCAGCAGATCTTTTCTATCTCTTTGCCTGGCTTTTTCTCTTGATTCCTGTACCACTTTTTGACTGTATCCTCTTTCTAGAAAAGATGCCATCATCTCTGCTGATTGCACAGCAAAATCTGCTATTGTACTATAGTTTCTCCTCAAATGGAGCATTTAACTAAATGGAATTGATTTCTTCAAATTCTTAGGATGAGCACTTTTATCATGCAAACTAGAATTACATACTGTCTCTTTCCTGAGCTTTCTCATGCCCACACATTGACCATCTTTTCCCTCTAGGAACACATCTAGAAATGGTATAATACTTTTTTGTACCCGGTGTGTTACTTTAAGACCTACAGAAAAATGACAAAATAGCTCCAACTGCACTGGACAGTGTACAAGAAGTAAATTCAATCCAAATGTGCAAAGCAAACGACTGCACTCCTCAGCTACGAATAGTTTCAGTCTTTATTGTAATGGTTTAAAAACATACCACTATTACATGAACAGGCTGGGTCACTACAAGAACCTTAACTGGTTTTGTATACTGTATGTCATCAGCAAGTATGAGCAAAGTTAATACTGCTAGTAACAAGGGACTGTTTGCATTAAGTAATCTTGAATTGATGGATAAATATAATCAGAAATTAACTAGTGGGGTACCGGCCATGACAGCAGATGGTGACTCAGTGGCCAATTCTAAAAATGATTTAGAAAATACATTTGAGCAATTGGAATTGGAAAACCTCCTTTTTAAAGAAATGAATATAGCATACAGCATCTGCACTCTGGAAACATATTTGGAATGGGAATTATACCCAAGAGGACTTAAAGTACTGATAGTGCCTTCAAGCAGCATAG
This sequence comes from Neoceratodus forsteri, assembly GCA_016271365.2. Taxonomy (NCBI): domain Eukaryota; kingdom Metazoa; phylum Chordata; order Ceratodontiformes; family Ceratodontidae; genus Neoceratodus; species Neoceratodus forsteri. The sequence continues at coordinate 324,172,197 of CM057454.1, read as the reverse complement.
AAAAATTTGAATATCAAAAAGTGTGGGAGAGTGCCACAAAAGAATGCACTAAAATATTTAGCCAGTTGATTATAAAAGCTAATATGAACAAACACAAGCTGATTAATGATGAAATTGATACCATTAAGAAAACTTTAATTGACCATGTGGAAGAACCCCATTTAAGGAATTTGATGATGATCTGAAATTACGGTTCAAAACCTATGAAAAGAAATTCATATCACAGAAGCAAGGCAAACTAAACCATGATGAGGGTGACAAAGCAAAAGGTCACTTGTTTAATTGGCCAATAGAGATCACGTGTAAGGCATTCCAATAAATGGAGTAGTAGAAGTCAAACCCCCCACTCTGTGACTTTTCAATTAAATGCTGATTGCATGAATCAAAAAGGTACCAGTGTGGAACCTATTAATCAATCTAGTGGTGAGCAAATGTTTTTTAGATCTTCAGTAAATGGGGACTCTCAGTACAAACAATCGAGGTGTAAGAGGAAGACAAGGAGGGGCATAAGGGGCAAGAGGAAACAACACAACTCCAAGATGTTCAAGATGCAAAATATTAGACAGAAATTACATGTTGTGAGCTCGTCCAAGAAAACCTTATCAGTTCCACAGAAGTAAGTATTAGAAATGAGAGGGGATGTCCTGGATGTAGTTCTGGGCCCCGGATGGGGATCTGGTAAGGGACCTGGTTGTAGAGGAACCCCTGGCTGGGAGTGACCACAACACTGTCTGGTTTCAAATTAACATGGGAGGGAGCTCTAGGACACTGACTGTGGACTTCAGGAAGCCAGATTTTATCGGCATGAGAAGCATTCTCAAGGATCACTTGAAGGGGGTTACAATGAGGACAGATGTAGAAAAGAGATGGGAGGTCATTAAACGTGGACTTCATGAGGCAGTCAGGATCTGTGTTAAGGTCAAGTGTAAGGGAGCTTGGATGCATAAACTGTGCTGGTGGTCTAGGGAGGTTCAGGTAGCAGTCAGGGAGAAGAAGGCTGCCTACAAAAAATACAAAGCAATGAGAGGGGAAGGTAAAAGGGAAAGGAAGCTTACCATCTTTCATCTAGAAAAGTCACCCGGATGGTGCAGGGGTCTAATTCCAGTATAGAGCAATGATTAGCACAGGGGATACAGGGAGGGGAAAAAGGGTTCTTCGGGTACATTGGGGAGCAGACGAAAACCAAGGTCCAGCTCAACAGATTGAGAACAGAAGGAGGGTGGGTGGAAGAGGCAAGGGACTAAGCGGAGGTATTAAATGAGGATTTCGCCTCTGTGTTCACCAGTGAGGGGGAGGGGATACTAACAAAGCAAGACATGGAGGGGATGGTAGGGGTAGAGAGGGGGAATGTGGGGGGAAACAGATAGGGAGCAGGAGGTAACCCAGAGGGTCACATCTGGATATGGATAAGGCCAGTAAGGTGAGGGGGACAGATGATGCTATCTCCACTGAACAGGTGTAGAAAGCCCTAAAGGCCCTAAAGAAAGATAAATCTACTGGGCCAGATGGCAGACATCCGAGAGTACTATGGGAATTGGTGGACATGCTGGCAGCACCCCGGTGGAGCTCTTCAACAGGTCACTCAAGACAGGGAAGTTACCCAAGGATTAGCTAGAGGTGCATGTGGTACCTATCCATAAGGGGAGTCAAGGGAAGTGCCAGGAAATTATAGACCCATCAGTTTGACATTGGTGGTGGGTAAATTAATAGAGATTATACTGAAGGAAAGATTGGGGGAGTTCTTGGAGAAGGAGGGAGGGCATGATAGCAGGCAACATGGTTTTGTGCCTGGCAGATCATGTCAAACTAACCTTGTGGAGTTCTATGAATGGATAACATCTGAACTGGACAGGGGAAGGCCGGTGGATGTACTATTTTTAGACTTCAGCAAGGCGTTTGACTCGGACCCCCCCATGGCCTGATGGGGAAACTGATGGGGTTGGGGGTGGGCCCATTTATGGTAAGATGGATACTAAACTGGCTAACTGGTCACACTCAGAGAGTTGTGGTCAGCGGGGAGCTCTTGAACCCTAGAGGAGTCAGCAGCGGGGTACCACAAGGCTCGGTCCTGTGTCTGATCCTGTTTAATGCATACATATCTGACATCAGGGAAGGCATAGGGAGTGAAATGAGTATCTTCACTGATGACTCTAAGATGGGAGCAGTAGTTGAAAGGGAAGAGGGGAGGTTGGCCCTGCAGGGGGATATAGAGACCCTGGTCAGGTGGGCTCACACCTGGAAATTAAATTTAATTTTTTCCAAGTGCAAGGTATTACATCTAGGGTGGGGAAACCCCAAACACATGTATACCCTGGAGGGGGAGGCACTGGAGGCATCAGCAGGGGAAAAAGACCTAGGGATCATGGTGGATACAAGTATGAATAACTCTGAGCAGTGCAGGAGAGCGGCTGTCAAAGCAAACAGGATATTGAGATGCATCACAAGAGGCATCACCTTGAGGAGCAGGGAAATTATTCTGCCGCTGTATAATGGGCTGGTTAGACCACACCTTGAGTACTGTGTGCAGTACTGGAGGCTGCATTTGAAGAGGGACATACAGCTCCTGAAGAGGGTCTGGAGGAGGGCTACCAAGATGATACGAGTACTAGGGGATCTGACATATGACGGAAAACTGGAGGAACTCAGCCTGTTTTCATTGGAGGAGAGGAGAGACGGGGGACATGATTAAGGTCTTCAAGTACTTCAAGGGAATAAATAGGGTTAACACGGATGGGAAGTTTACACTAAAGGAGGGAGGTATCACCTGAGGACATGATTTGAAGTTGGAAGGTGGAAGGATGAGGGAGGAAAGAGGAGGAGGTTCTTCACTGAGAGGGTGGTGGAACCATAGAACGCACTGCCTAGAGAGCTGGTTCAGGCTTCCATGGTGGAAGGTTTAGAGAGGGTGGGATAGATACAGAAAGGGAAAGTATCATGGAAAGGCCTGGCCTGGGGGTGGGGAGGGATGATAGGCATTCTGAAACACAAGGGGGGCCTTGGTACTCAGCTAGGAATGTAAGGTTCGAGCAGACTCGATAGACTGTATGGCCTAATCTGCTGGCAATTAGTATGTTAGTATTTACAGTATCTCTACACCTTGTATAAATTCACTAGACATTAACATCAACTTACTTAAGTGTTTTTTAAAGATTAAACTTTGGGATTACTACAATCAAAGCTCAAGCCCATCTGGATCAGACTCAGAAGCAGACATTAGGAACATTGAATCAGAAGATTCAAATATGATGGAGACATCTTATTCGCAGGAAAATATATAATTTGATGCCCTTAATGATTTATTTTAGAAGCAGGCAATGATGTCATTTTGAAAGAATTAATGCAGAAAGCTTCAGAAAATATTGGGACTGCTAGAGCTGATGAAAGTGATGATTCATTACAGGGTACAGCAGAATGTGTTTTAAAATGATATCTGGTGGGGAACAAAGAAATTGTTCAAACAAAAACCTAAATTTTGCCCAAGGGCAATGAATATAAACATTATGGTGTATAAGAAAATGCCCAGAGAAGTCAAGGAGCTTATAAAACAGAAGGAAGAAAGAATGCAAACATTGGGACAATTTAAGCCACCAACATAGAGCAGCATTACAACAAATTCAGGGCTAGAAATACATCATCATCAAATCAGCCAATAAAAGTGGCAACATTGTACTGTTAGATGATTTGAAGTATGTTAAAATGATAAACGCTATACTCCTGGACGTCTCTAGATACAAACATTTGCAAGGTAATCTTTTGAATAAATTTAAGGCAGAATTATCAGAGCTACTACATGTTACCTTAACAACTGGAGACATAACAGGTTCCGTGTTTGATTTCCTCATGTCTAACTGCCCACCATTCCTGTGATGTATTCACTGCCAAAAATACACAAGAATTGTGCCCTCGGGCACCGGATTGTCTCTGGGGTTCCCTAACCAAGAATATATCATTTTATTTTAAAATAGGAAGTATGCAAACTTAGATCCTACTTCAGAGATACCAGGGACCTATTAACAAAATTACAGAAATGTATTTGGCAGAAGGAATTTATTTGGATATCACTTGATATTGAACAGTTATGTTCATCTGTTTAGCATCATGACAGTATAACTGCCTGTAAGTACTTTCTGGAGAAAAGTTATACACTGAATCCAACCAGTTTTCTGATAGAAAGCATTAATTTTATTTTGTTGTACAATTTTATTGAATTTAACAATGAGTTTTATTATCAGACTCTAGTTACTGCAATGGGGACCTCTATGGCCCCATCCTATGCCAATCTTACTTTGGGACTGTGGGAATTGGAGGGGGTGTTCTCTGAGGACTTCCCATACACAGATGATGTCATCATGTGGAATCGCTTTGTTGATGACATCATCTGTGTATGGGTAGACAACATAGAACAAATACCAGAATTCATTAGACAGTTGATTAGTAATAGGTTAGGTCTTAAAGTAACACACCATGTACAAAAAAAGTATTATGCCATTTCTAGATATGTTCCTAGAGGGAAAAGATGTTCAATGTGTTGGTACGAGGAGCTTCAGGAAAGAGACAGCATGTAATTCCATTATAAAAGTGCTCATAATAAGAAATCAATTCCATTTAGTCAAATGCTCCCTTTGAGGAGAAACTATAGTACAACAGCAGATTTTGATGTGCAATCAGCAGAGATGATGGAATCTTTTCTAGAGAGATTCTGCACTTTAACACTATCCAATTATATTTCTCACCTAGCCAATTAACATGATGTTATAATCTTGGGGGACTTTAACATGCCCCAAATCAATTGGGATACAATTTCTGGCACTACCAATCATGAGAAATATTTTGTATCCTCGCTAATTGATGCTGGACTTGAACAATTAATATGACTGCATGGCTGCACATGGTGTGATTTTTTACTGATTAATAAAGCTGAAGTTTTGGTTAAGTTCCTCAGAGAAGTGCTGGTCTTTGTAAGTTTGAAATTGGTCACTTTTGGGCCGGGCACACTCCTGTGTGGTGGAGCTGCATTTTGCTGTATTTATTTAATTAATAACAAAGCCTATTAGAGGTAGCAATATTCTAGACCATCTGATTACTAACATCTCAAATAAAATAGCCAATGTCAGCATATAAGACCCACTTGGTAATAATGACCATAACTCCATTCTGTTTGAAATAACTCACAAACATCATCCTCTTAAAAATCAAACTATATTTAAGAATTACGACAAAGCAAATTATAAGCGAATCAATGATTGTCTAAGAAACATTGACTGGAATACAATTCTTACTCCTGAATCACTTAAAGATGCCTGGAATTATCTTAAATCCATTATTCTACATCTCAAAAATGTATGTGTCCCAATTAAAATAAAATACAACAAAAAAGGGAAAATCCTCATCTGATTTAATAAATCTATTAAAACCCAAATTAAAGAAAAGGAGAATCTATTTTTACATCTGAAAACAAAGAATAATAGTATCAAAGGAATACTTTGCATGAATATAAACTAGCGGTTAAAAACTGAAACAGTTAATTAAACACTCTAAATGTAACCTAGAGTTTAAAATAGCCCACAATAAGGACTGCCATAAATCTTTATTTTCATATCTCAACAGCAAAACAGGTAATGATAAACATATTGCCCCTCCTTACTGTGAATAACTGTACTATTACATCAGAGAAAGAAACTGCTAACACCTTTAATGACTATTTTTGCTCAGTGTTTTCCATTAAAGAATCCCATCAACTCACTAATTCACTTGCACATACTACACCATATATACTCTTTAACAGATACCATTCAAGCCTTAAAAACTCTTAAAATTAAATCTAGTCCAGGACTGGATGTTATTAGCCCTAGACTCCTTAAAGAAACTTCTGAAGCCATAACGATCCCACTGACAATCATCTTTAATACATCCTTATCGCAAGGAATGGTTTCACATGATTGGCAAAAAGCCACTGTCATTCCCATTCTTAAAAAGGGCTCCTGATCCAATACTGAGAATTATCGGCCTATTAGTTTGACCTCTGTCATTTGTAAACTTATGGAAAAAATAATAAAACTTTTATTGGAAAAAAGAAATGGAAATACTTGGCATTATAGGCCTGTCCCAGCATGGATTTAAACAAGGTTATTCATGCACCACTAATCTAATTGCCTTTTATAATAACATAAGTGAGGGTCTTAACTCACAAATTCCCATGGATGTTATCTTGTTGGATTACAGTAGAGCATTTGACAAGGTTTCACATGGTAAACTTATCAATAAACTTAATTTGCAAGGTTTTTCACCTCATCTAGTGCATTGGAGTAACAGCTGGCTAACAAATAGATCACAACAAGTTAAAATCCATGGAATTCAGTTAGATATTGGACTTGTGAGTAGTGGGGCCCCTCAGGGATCGGTCCTCAGCCCTACATTGTTTAATCTATTTATCAGTGTCATGCAGACTGGTCACACCAACTTTTTATCAAAGTTTTCTGATGACACTAAGTTGGGGGGGGAGAGTAGACAATATAGAAAACTTGAACACTCTGGCAGCCAACCTTCTAGTTATTGAACAGAGGGCTCTTACTAATGGCTTGTTATTTAACATTGATGAATGCACGGTCTTACATTTTGGAAAACACAATGGCAAATCAATGTATACTTTAAACAATATCCCTCTGAAATTCTCAGATTGTGAAAGAGATCTGGGCAATATCATGAACAACAAACTCTCCTTTTCTGAACACTGTACTGAAATGGCCACACGCTCAAATGGGTTACTAAAATGCATCAACTGTACTTTTATCTCTAAAATAGACAAATGCATAATACCCTTATACCGGTCTCACGTTAGACCATACTCTGACTATGGTTCTCCCTTTTGGAGCCCCTATCTTAATAAGGACATAGTAAGGTTAGAGTGCATACAAAAACATGCAACAAGGATGGTCCCGTATCTATCTGCAAAAACCTATACGAACAGACTCAAAGTCACAGGCCTCCATTCTTTACAGAAGAGATATCCTGCTCCTTTTTAAAATATTAAAATCCCCATACCTAATACAGCAGTGTGGACTATCATATGCTAAGTGTAAAATAGTGCCTAGACTGCATAATAAAGAACTGGAAGTATGCAAGGCTAAGGCAAATAAAAGATTAAACTTTTTCATGATAAGGGCACCCAGATTCTGGAACCAGCTCCTGCAAGAACTGATAGATCTCGAAACATTCAATTTTTTTAAAAAGGGCTTGGATAACTGACTTACAGTTAATCATATTTGGGACTAATGCCCCACTTCATAGTTGGGGACAATCACGATGGGCCTCGGCCTTCTTTTGTCCTAGCTTACCAAGTAAGTAACCAAATAAAGAGGGTACAGTTGAAAAGTGGTAGAGGAAGCAAGAGAAAAAGCCAGGCAAAGAGATAGAAAAGATCTGCTGAGAGCCAAAGAACCATTAAGTAAGGAACAAGAGCCTGTAACATTCGATATTGAACATAATTCAATATCTGGCAAGATAGGGCAAATTGTACATATATATATTGGCCCATTTTGATATTTGATCCTGGATCTGTGGCTGTTTTTGGAGAAAAAACACAAATTTCTTTTAGAAGGGCAAAAAATGTGAGAGACTTGGTTGTACACAGTAAATATACCCCAGAACAAGATAATTCATCAATGTGGTTATCCCCACCCCACAAGGGTTTAAAAAAATGTAGGGGTTGTAACATATGTCAATATGCAAATGAAACAAATGTTTTTTACACCCTACAACATTAGAGAAATATTGAATTAATGAATGTATAACATGTAGAACAACATATGCAGTGCATTGTTTGACATGTCCACGTGACAAATTTTACATTGGAATGACCAAATGCCTAGTAAAGAAACGCATTCAAGAACATGTTAGGAACATCATTAATGTGAATATAAACAGTCCAGTGGGGGTACACTTTTAGGATGCATACAATGCAAACCTGAGAAGCTTAAAAGTTACAGGTTTAGAATGCACAAGGAATGGTAAGAGGAAAACAACACCATTGAATGTAAAATTACCTCAGCTTGAAACAGCTTGGATCTGGAGACTACAAAGCCTAAAACCAAATGGACTGAAAGATGTACTTAATCTAAAACCATATCTGTGATTTTATTTTATTTATTTGTGATACGTAATGAAAAATTGTGAAAGCAAAATGAGATACATACTGTCTACCTTGTAAATATGTAATTGTAAATGGAAAGAAATATATTAATGTTGGAAATAGTTTTCTAATTTTGCTCTATTTGTTTCTTGTTAAAAAGTTAAACAGAGTGATTGCCACAGACAAAGATAAAATTGAGCCACTGAACAAAACCGAAGAAATGGACATGGGGACCAATTGATCAACACTTTTAAAGGGAAACTACTGAATAACAAGCATTTGTCACTGCTGAATTTTGAATGAGTTGGTTCACTGAGCTCGCTCACTGCCCCTCTGTCATTTGCTCAGTCTGTTTCTCTCGGTGCTGCAGGCTGCTGTTTTGTACTGGGCTCCTGCCTGCATTGGCACCTTTTTCTGCCCACTAAGAAATCTGCAGCTGTCCTGACAGAGTTCCGTTGAGGTGGCTCACTCCACCTCTCTCACTCGCTCATTCTGTTTCTCCTGGTGCTGCAGGCTGCCCTTTTGTACTGGGCTCCTGCCCCTGTTGATGGCTTCTTCTGCCCACAAAGAAATCTGCAGCAGTCCCAATACAGGTCTGCTGAGCCTGCTCACTCCCCCTCTCTCACTCGCTCATTATTTTTCTCCTGGCGCTGCAGGCTGCCCTTTTGTACTGGGTTCCTGCCTCTGTTGGTGCCTTTTTGTGCCCAGAAACAAATCTGCAGCAGTCCTAACAGAGCTCCATTGAGCTCGCTCACTTCCTTTCTCTCACTCGCTCATTCCGTTTCTGCCGGTGCTGCAGGCTGCCCTTTTGTACTGGGATCCTGCTTGCATTGCCGCCTTCTTCTGCCCACAAAGAAATTTGCAGCAGTTACAGTAGAGCTCCATTGAGCTCGCTGACTCCCCCTGTCTCACTCGCTTATTCTGGTTTTCCTGCCGCTGCAGGGTGTCCTTTTGTATTGAGCCCCTGCATGCATTGCTGCCTTTTTCTGCCCACAAACAAATCTGCAGCAGTCCCAACACAGCTCCGTTGAGCTTGCACCCCGTCCCTCACTCACTCATTCTGTTTCTGCCAGCGCTGCAAGCTGGTCATTTGTACTGGACTCCTGCCTGTATTGACAGGTTTTTCTGCCCACAAAGAAATCCACAGCAGTCACGAAAGAACTCCGCTGAGCTCACTCTGTCACTCGCTGTTCTGTTTCTCTTGGCGCTGCAGACTGTGCTTTTGTACGGGGTTCCTGGCTGCATTGGCACCTTTGTCTGTCCACAAAGAAATCTGCAGTTGTCCCGACAGAGCTCCTTTGAGGTCACTCATTCTCCCCCTCTCATGCACTCATTCTGTTTGTCCTGGCACTGCAGGCTGCCCTTTTATACGAGGCTCCTGCCTGCATTGGTGCCTTTTTCTGCCCACAAAGAAATCCACAGCAGTTCTGATAGAGATCAATTAAGTTCACTCAGTCCCCCTGTCTCACTAACTCGTACTGCTTCTCCCACTGCTGCAGGTCAACTTTTGTACTGGGCCCCTGCCTGCATTGATGCCTTTTTCTGCCCACAAAGAAATCTGCAGCTGTCCTTACAGCGCTCCGGTGAGTTCGCTCACTCCCCCTCCCTCACTCGCTCTCTCATTCTGTTTCTCCCAGTGCTGCAGGCTGCCCTATTGTACTGGGCTCTTGTGTTGGGGCCTTTTTCTGCCCACAAAGAAATCAGCAGTAGTCCCGACAGAGCTCAGTTGAGCTCACTCACTCCCCCCTCTCACTCGCTCGATCTTAATCTGTCCCAAACACTGATTTCCCACAGTGACCATGCTATTCTCTGGCAGGAGTGCAAAAACATATTTTAGCCAGGATGTGACAAATGACAGCTGTACTGTTCATAAGGAGGTGTAAAAAAATGCCACTGTTGAAAATGTGGCGTGAAAATATTACAAATTTGCAAAGTTAGAAGGGTACGTGGAAACAATTCAACGCACACTTGTAACACAGTCATGTTATGGAGTTTCATCACCAAATTTTCAACATAGGGGTTTTAGGACCCCTGCTCATGAACAGTGCCACTGTCATTTTCTTAATGTGTCCCGAACACTGATTTCCCACAGCGACTGTGTTATTCTTCGCCAGAACTGCGAAAACACATTTCGGTCAGGATGGGAAAAATGACAGCTATACTGTTCATAAGTAGGTGTGGGAAAATGGCAATGCTGAAAATCTGGAGTGAAAATATTATAAATTCACGAAGTTACGAGTATGTGTGCAAACTGCGCAATGCACGCTCATAACACAGTCATTTTATGGAGTATCATCACCAAATTTTCAACATAGGCATTTTAGGACCTCTACTCATGAACAGTGTCACTATAATTTTCTTAATCTGTCCCGAACACTGATTTCCCACAGCAACCACTCTGTTCTGCGACGGAAGTGTGAAAACACATTTCGGCCAGGATGTGAACAATGACATTACACTGTTCACAAGGAGGTGTGAAAAAATGCCATTGTTGAAAATCTGGCATGAAAATATTGCAAATTCAAAAAGTAACGAGATGCATAGCAACTAATGCACGCTATGAAACAGTCATTTTGGGATGCCCATCAATTGCAACATAGGTTTTTGAGAGCCAACTTATGAACACTGGTACTGTCATTTTGTTAATTGGCCCCAAAAGATGATTCCACTCAGTGACGCGAATTACCTTTTGGGGCCGATTAACGCCATGCCAGTGCCAGAATTCATAAGGAGGGTTCCCAAAAACCCCATGTTGAAAATTTGGTGGCAAAATTCCCAAAAAATGACTGAGATATGCATCAAAGTTGAAAAACCCTATTTATTCTATTATACAGCTTACTGGCATTTTCTCAGTTTGCGGTCGGCTTCGAAGAGTGCAAACGTGTTCCCTGTCCACCGAAGATCATCGCGCCATGCTCCGGAGGTAAGTATGGGGTGAGGGGGGTGTGGGGAGGCAGGGTGCACAGTGGGTTGGTGCAGATTGCAGGAGGTGGGCAAGGAGACCACTGAGGGACTGTTTCCTTTTTTACAGGTAAAAAAAAAAAGACATCGCGGGACCATTTTATGTTTTCAGGGGCATGTGGCATGCTGGGGTGGGCTGCCAGTGTGCTAACGGACTCGCACTTGGGGGGGCAGCTGTAGCCAACAGGGATTGGGCAACCCCATCAGCACACAACAAAAGGGAGCAAGCCACATCATGCTGATGGGGATTGGTCAGCCCATTGGCACTAAAGGGGGGGCACAAGAGTCGACAGGGATTGGGCACCCACTCGGCACAAATGTTCTGGGTGTTTGTGAGGGGGGCATTATGCAGACAGGGAGTGGGCTCCCCCATCAGCACATGAAATGGGGGAAAATAATGACAACACAGAGTGGGCTCCCCCATCGGCAACATCAAAGGGCAGGGCCACTGAAGATGACTGGGATTGGGGCCCCCGACGGCAAACACAACCTGTTGAGGGGGCACATGCTGCCGAGGGGGGATTGGACACCCCTTTGGCACTGGGGGCTCCTCAATATTGTTTATGAACATGGTGGCAAGCCACCACCATGTTCACAAACAATATTGCACTTGGAAAGTTCCACCCAGCAATGACAGGTCACTCCCTCATTGCAGCGAATGGCTGACGCTGCAATGACGAGGCAGCCCCTGATTCCAGCAGCTAAATTTTTACAAGTTGGTGTCACACTGGCTGAACTAGTGTCAGCAGCAGCATGCCACAGCATTGGGGGAAGTGGGCCAAGCCTTTAAAGGCTTTGGGGGCATTGGCCACAACAGTGCCACGCCTCCACAACCTGCTTCTGGAGGAAAGCTGCCGCAATATGTTTCTTGTGCATGTGCGCAATCAACATAAAAAAGAAACATCAGAACAGGACCTGGCTGGAATATTTAGAGTAAAATGGATTGTGTATACAATAGCACAAAATCAGTCCTAAGCAAGAATGGATTGCTGAGACTGTGACTAAAATATTGCCAACAGAATAAATGATGTGTCTAATATTATAGAAATTAGTTCTAAACAAAAATAGACTGGGACAATTATTATGAATGTTTGCACATATTTTGTTAGGTAAAGTAAATATTAGAAATGTGGATACTCTTAATATTATAGTTCCCATTGCCAAAATGATTTAGCAGTGTTGATACCATTAACAGAATGAATTCACTAAATACTAAAGTGTTTAACATTCTATGAAAGTAATTGGAAAATGTATTGAATTTAGGTGGTCCCCCAAATGGATGGTATATAATAGCAGTGACTGTTTAATTGTTTAGTTGTGTTTTTAATTAATGGAATATTTTTCATGTGCACTTTAAAATATGTAAGTAGCTAAGGGGTCCTTGAGACCACACCTGCTGAGGAAGGCTTATGTCGAAGCACTGAGGTTAATGGGTGGCTGGCTGGTCTATTGATCATGGGGCAGGTCTGTATATGTGCTTTGTGCCTTTGTAATTGCTGCCTTTTATGGTGCACTTTATAATATATGTTTTGCACAAAAAATCATGATTTGCACAATAAATATTGCTTAAGTTTAATATTTCTACATGTTGAGAATTGTGTGGCCATTATGTTTAAGACTGAGCTGGGCCTTGTGGCTGTGCCATTGGGAAGTAACAGATCCTTCGAATATATCCTGGGAGAGGGTGTAGGTAGCGGGATTCTCCTCATCTACCATCTACCAGGAGACAGAGGAGAATTCCTGCAGGAGATAGCAGACTTCATCGTCGACATGGTATTGAGGTCCCCCAGATGGATAGTTCTGGGGGACTTCAATGCCTGAGTCAACAATGAACTCTCACATTTTGGTCAAAATCTCCTCATGCTGATAACAACGCTGGGTCTTACACAAGTAGATACCTCCTCAACCCATGTATGGGGTCATTTGTTGGATCTGATCTTTCTTTTGGGTATGGAGGTTTCTGATCTGGGGGTGGAACCAGTCAGCTGGTCTGACCATCACACCATAAGGTTCGGCTTCAGGGCCCCCCAATAGGTCTGTCCCCATGGAGATGGTTCAGTACCGCCCTTTAAAGGGGGTTAACCCTAGTGACCTATTGGCAGTACTGGACCTATCAGGCTTGTCAGGTGAATGCATGAGTCCAGATGATCTCGTACTAGCCTATAATAAGGCTGTGGGAGATGCTCTGGACAAGATTGCTCCTGTTTGTGTTCGGCCTCTCACACTTCGCCCAAGAAGCCCTTGGTTTGACGGCTGCTTGAAGGAGTTGAGGCGAGTTGGCGGAAGGATGGAGAGAGCCTCGCGGAAGTCCAGCCATGATGCTGACAGGCTTAGATTGATGGAATATTATGGTGGCTATCAATCAGAAATCACCCGTAAGAAAGCAGAATTCCTGTCCAGGGCAATTTCTGCCACACAGAATTGGCTGGCTCAGCTCTTCTGGTCTGTTGACTGATTGTGCAATCCAATCTGTCTGCAACCCAGAGAAGCTTTTTCTCAGCTGAGAAGCGAGGAGTTCACTCGATTCTTTGCAGATAAGGTTGCCAGCATCAGGTCTGGCATCGGTCGGACCTCTCCTATGAGGGATTGCAGTGGTCAACAGGAAGTGGCATGCACTCAGTCTACCTGGTCAGATTTCCACCGGCCGGAGTTCACTGACATTGTGAAGATCGTCCAAACATTGCGCCCAACCAGCTGTAGTTTGGATCTGGACCCTACACCCCTTTTAGTGGGATGTGTAGATGTCATCTGCCCGATCCTTGCTGACATTGTCTGGAAGTCCTTGGAGAGGGGGGGTCTTTCCTGACCCCCTCAAGGAGGCGGTCATTCGACCACTACTTAAAAAATCCTCCTTGGATCCAGATTGTATAGCCAACTACTGGCCTATCTCTAACCTGCCATTTGTTGGTAAGGTTATTGAAAAGGTGATTGTGCTGCAATTGGATGATCATCTTACAACTCACAATGTCTATGATACTCTCCAGTCTGGTTTTAGGAAGAATCATAGCATGGATACTGCTCTTGTCCAGGTATTGAATTACCTCCTAATGGCCAGTGATCGAAAGGCATGTGCCATTCTGGTCCTTCTTGATCTCTCTGCTGCATTTGACACTGTAGAACATGGTGTGCTGCTGTAGTACCTGCAGCTTTTTTGTGGGCTGTCTGGTACAGTCCTTAAATGGTTCCAATCATACCTCATGGGCAGGTTTCAGAGAGTTGCCACTGGAATTTATTCCTCTGGTGCTCACTCCCTGCCTTGTGGGGTGCCGCCGGGTTCCATTTTGGCCCCCATGTTGTTTGCAGTGTACATGCTGCCATTGGGAGATATCATCAGGTGATACAGTCTGAGTTTTCACTGCTATGCAGATGATACTCAGCTGTATATGTCCTTTCTGCTTGGACAGAATGATGCACTCTCCATGCTAAATAATTGCCTTACTGAGATCAGACCCTGGATGAGTTCCAGCTGGCTGAGACTGAATCCAGACAAGACTGAAGTGCTGGTAGTGGACCCAGGTCATCTGGGGGTGGGTTTAGGGGCTGGACAACCATCAGGCTTGTTACTTGGTGGTATGTCACTCACTACCTCAAATTGGGTGTCTAACCTGGGTGTTATTTTTGATGATGGTCTGACTAAAATCTCAGGTTTCAGCTGTCATCAAATCCTCTTTTTACCATCTGAGGAATACAACCCGGGTGAAATGCCTGGTTCCTCCCGATGATCTTCCAACACTGGTCCATGCCTTTGTCACTACCCATCTTGATTACTACAACTCCCTCTACCTAGGGCTACCAGGGGTTGATATCTGCCACCTACAGCTGGTGCAGAACGCGGCGGCTAGGCATTTGACTGGGACTTCTAGAACAAGTCACATTATGCCTGTGCTCTGTGCGAACTGCACTATTTCCTCTATTCAATGTGAATCACTTTTAAAATTGGCTTGCTAACCTTTAAAGCCCCATGATCAGAGACCCGGTTACATGTAAGATCTCCTGGTATCCTACTGCCCCATCCATCCTCTCTGATTCACCATCGAGGGATTGATGGAGATTCCTAGGGTACGATTAAAGACATCTGGTTCTCGTGCCTTCTCTTTTTCAGCTCCAACCCTATGGAATTCTCTACCTTGTTGGTTAAGAGAATGCCCAACCATCGGTAGATTTAAAATTGAGTTAAAAACATATTTATTTAACTTAGATTTCCCTAGTTATGGATGATCTGTTTTAATGCCTTGTTTTAATTCTATTTATATTTGCTGTATTTAGTTGTATGTACAGTGCTTTGGTTTTGAAAGGCGCTATAAAAATACAGCTGATTTGATTTGATTTGATGTAGTTTCTTGAGCCTCACCTGTACCCAGTGCTCACCTTTCATTTGTGTAAGAACAAATGGAGCTGCCGTAAGGAACAGACAGCAGACTGAAGTAGCAGTTTTCTACATGATCATGGGGAGAGAAGAGACATCCCTGAAATGTATGTTTCTGAGAATAAGGTGCTGTTTTTATTTTTAGCATAATATTAATGAAATGAGATGCTAGCCTGACATCCCGAGTCACCTCAATATAAACTGAAACCCCCTCTTGAAAAGAAAAAATCTCCCCAAGCACTGCTATTGCAACAGTGCCATCTGCTGGACGGTTTAAATAACACAAACTATTTAAATTGTGTATACTGAGCAGGCTTCAATCTACATGCAGCTGGGCTACACCTCCAAACATATTAATTTAGAGCTCAATCATTTAACAGATATAAATAATTCCATTACTTATTTTAACAATGAACCATATTTATAATTGTGATAAGCCACTTCTGGGTTTGTATTCCAGGATTTTAATGCACTTCCTGGGGCATAAGGACACTTTGCCTTCAGCCTTGTGCTTTAACACACTCCTGGGGTATGAATTAAAATTCTGGTACATACATCCTGTTGTACCTTATTACTTATATATTTAATAGCATTACAGTATATTTGATTAAAATACAATTTCAAGAAAAGACAGTTACTTACCATAACAGTAGATCATGAGTAGATCTTACAAATAATCTCTTCCATTGGGTCACATCTTTGGAACTATAAGCCACTGGCATCTGGACCAGTTGGAAACCTTTGCTAGCTGGTGGCCACCCATGATGAGATGCAATGATAGTGCCTATAAAATGAGAGCAGCCCCATTGCTCATCAGTTAAATGCCAGAGACAAGCTCAGAGGGCCTGTTACTATGAGGAACCAGGATACAAGACCAGCACCAAGAGCACACAGAGAGGCATGAGACTGGTACACAGACATAAGGCACTTATGGACACCTTCAGACAAGACTGTGGACAAACTGCCAGCAAATACTACAGAAACGAAAAGGGAGAAGGAACGCGAGTGTGCTGTGGCCCAGTGGAGGTGATTCTCTTGAAGATCTACTATTACAGTAAGTAACTGTTCTATCTTCATTAAGGATATTTCCTCCATTGGGTCACACCTTTGGAATGATGTTCAAGCTGTCCATAGGTGCCCAGGGATGATAGATAGATAGATAGATAGATAGATAGATAGATAGATAGATAGATAGATAGATAGATAGATACTTTATTAATATAGCACCCCTTCCCGGAGGCTCGAAGCACTTAACAAAATGTTTAAAAACAATACATACATAATATCATGGCTTACATCTCAAGCCATAAAATACAACAGCAAAGCATGCAATGGAGTATAATAACAATTCGATATATCCTTCATTTAAAATACTACAATAAAATAGGCCATCAGTTCTGCTCTTAGCTGCCAAAAGCCTGGTTAAATAAAAATGTTTTAATCCTTTCTCAAAAGTTTCCACTGAGGGTGCCTCCTTAGATGTTTAGGTTGTGAGTTCCACAGGGTTGGTGCAGTCACTGCAAATGCATGATCCCCTGAATGCCTCAACCTAACCCTGGGAACCACAAGGAGGCAATCACGGAGGAATGGCAAGCCCGGGACGGGCAGTGAGAAACAAGGTCTTGCAGGTAGGCCGGTTCCCCTTTGTGCAGGGCTTTATAGTTCAGTAATATGACTTTGAAAGTAATCCTCCACCTAACTGGCAGCCAGTGCAGTTTGCGGAGGACAGGAGTAATATGCTCCAGTCTTGCAGCGCCCGTCAACAATCTAGATGCCTCATTCAGCACCAGCTGCAGTCAGCAGAGATTGCCTCCAGATAGCTCCAAGTAGAGGGTATTACAGTAATCCAGTCTGGACATGACAAAGGCGTGAACCAGGGTGGACAGGTCATCAGTTGGTTCAAGGGCTTGGATCTGAGCAATGTTCCTCAAATGGCAAAAAAATACTTTGATGACGGCCGACACCTGTGTATCAAGTGTCAAGTTAGCCAGCCTTGGAGTGGGTCCCAAGGTGGTAGCCTGGATAAAAAATTGGCTTGACAACAGGACACAAAGGGTAGTAGTAAAGGGAGTCCACAGTGAAGAAAGGAGCATTACTAGCGTGGTACCACATGGTTCAGTACTGGGGCGGTCCTTTTTAATGTCTTTATAAGTAACATTGCAGAAGACCTGGAAGGAAAAGTATGTCTCTTTGCAGACGACACAAAGATCTGCAACAGGGTTGATATACAACATGGAGTGGAAAGGATGAGAAGGGACTTGGCAAGGTTGGAGGAATGGTCAGATGTATGGCAGCTCAGATTCAATGCAAAGAAGTGCAAGGTAATGCACCTGGGAAACAAAAACCCAGGGGAAGAGTACACAATGGGGGGTGAGATACTGACAACAGTAAAAATGGAAAGGGACCTGAGGTAATTATATCAGATGACCTAAAGGTGGGCAAGCAATGTGAGAAGGCAGTAAGGAAGGCTGGGGGGATACTGGGATGCATAGGGAGAGGCATCAATAGTAGAAAACAGGAATTTGTTATCCCTTTGTACAGACAGTTGGTGAGACCCCATCTGGAGTACTGTGTGCAGTTCTGGAGACCCCATCTCTGCAAAGACATAGACAGAGTGGAGGCTGTCCAGAGGAGGGCAACCAATATGGTGCAGGGTCTGCACCAGAAGATATATGAAGAAAGACTAAAGGAGCTTAATATGTATACCCTTGAGGAAAGAAGGGAGAGAGGGGACATGATAGAAACTTTCAAGTACCTCAAGGGAATCAACAAAGTCTAAGACGGTAGCATCTTTCAGAAAAAGAGGTGTACAAGAACAAGGGGGCACAATTTGAAGATGGAGAGGACGGCTCAGAGGTAATGTGAGGAAGTATTTTTTCATGGAGAGGGTTGTAAATGCATGGAACAGCCTCCTTGAGGAGGTAGTGGGTCAAGAACAGTGGGAGAATTCAAGAATGCATAGGACAGACATAAGGCAGTCCTAGTGGGGTGCAGGAGGAAGTAAGCTGTTGGTTAACTAGGATCTGCAGCTTGTCTGTTGGGTGGGAAGATGGGAAGACTAGGTGGGCCAGGCGGTCCTTGTCTGCCGTCGAGTTCTATGTTTCTATGTTTCTGTCATCAATGATCATGCCCAGATCCTTAACCTGAACAGAGGAGGTCAGGGGAACACCCCCAAGAATTAAACCAGGAGGAACTCTGAGTCTCCCCCCATCCCTTCGATGGCCAGGGTCCACCACCAGTACCCCCATCTTGTCTGGGTTGAGTCATAGAAAATTGGGAATCATCCAGTTCTGGATTTCCTCCAGGCAGGTGCTAAACACAGAAGCTGCCATCTGGTTTCCAGGTGCACAGGACAGATATAGCTGGGTATCATCAGCGTAATGATGAAAAGCCAGCCCATACTGCCTGATAATGTCTCCCAATGGCAGCATGTACACCGTGAACAACATGGGTAACAGGAAAGACCCCTGTGGAATGCCACAGTGCAGAGGCATTGTGTTAGATGAGGCTAACCCCATCGTCACCCTTTGCACTCTGCCTGTGAATTAGGATCTAAGCCAGTTGATGACATTTCCAGTTAATCCACACTTGTACTGCAGTTGGTCCAGCAGCACCTCATGGTCCATGGTGTAAAGTGCCGCTGAGAGATAAAGGAGAACAAAGATGATATGTTCTCTCCTGTCTCTTGCCATTAGGAGATAATTTAGCATCTTCACCAGGGCGGTCTCCATGCTATGCCCAGCACTGAGTTCAGATTGGAAACACTCATAAGTGGCAGAGGGCACAAGGCGCATCTCAAGCTGGATGGCCACCACTTTCTCTAAAACCTTCTCTAAAACTGGGAGGCTTGAGGCCCAGTCTGTAGTTGCTGAGACACTCTAGGTCCATTGAGGGTTTCTTCAATAGGGATCAAACCAAGGCCTCTTTCAGTGCCTAGGAAAGACCCCACTCCCAAGGAACTCTGGACAGTCTCAGCCACCTCACTTCCTATCAGGTCCACACATCCAACCAAAAATCAGGTTGAACCTGGGTCAAGGTCGCAATATGCTGGCCACAGCCTCAAGAATATCTCAGCCACTTCCTCCACTCCAACTGGATCAAACTCAGCCCATTCAAGAGGAGTGCCACGGCACAACTCAGGCTGCACCCCACAAGTCTTTTGAGTGACACTAGAAGACATCTCTGTCCTGATAGAGCACACTTTGTTGGCAAAGAACAGAGCAAACTTCTTGCACCTCATGCTTGAACCTGCTCCTCCCATCTGAAGACAGGCCAGATGTAATAGCCCGTCTACCATACGGAAGAGCTGAGCTGGTCTGTTCCTTGCTGCAGCAATCTCCATTGACAAAAATCTGCCTTCTTTCAGGAGATTGCCCCCTGATAGTCACCATAATGTGACTTCAGAGCTGATTTGTTCTCCATCAGCCCAGATCTCCTACAACGCCGCTCCAACCTCTGACCCTGTATCTTTAACTCCCTGAGCTCCCCATCAAACCCAGTGGGCCTCTGGTGAGTAGAGAAGTGTCAGATATGAATGGGTGTGATCGAGTCGAAGGTCGCACCGACGGCTCTATTGTAGGCCACCACCGCCTCTTCCATCTCGGTTGTACATGCAGCCCCCACACTCGATAGGTCCAGAATCACCTGTAGTCCTGCTGGGGACAGGCCCCATAATGGGTGGTACTGGACGATCTCCACAGAGGATGGACCCTCGGGGGGGGCCCCAAATGTAAACCTCAGTGTTATGATTCAACAAAATGATCGGCTCAATCCTAAGGTCATTGACCCCAAGACCCAGTGTGAACACCAGGTGTAATGTGTGGCCATGTGAGTGGGTCACTGAGTTGATAACCTGTGACAGGTCCAGAGCTCCCATACTCTGCAGGAGATCACATCCAAATGATGAGAGTCCATCATCGACTCAGGCATTGAAGTCCCCCATAACTAACCATCTAGGGGACTCCAACACCAGGCTGGCGATGAAGTCTCCAAACTCTTGCAGGAATTCCCTCACCCCACCCTGCAGGCGGTAAAGCAGAAGGATCCTGTAACCTGTGTTAGGACCCCCCTCACATGGCAACACTCTCAAACAACACGGTAGGATCCAGTGGTAGTACTGTGAGGCCCAGGCTGACTTAAAAAGAAATGGCCACTCCCCCGCCTCTGCGATCCTTGCTCAAGGTGTGTATCATGGAATACCCAGCCGGCACCACTACCTCTAAGATGGGGGCAGCATTCTTGTCCAGCCAGGCCTCTGCGATGCAAGTTAGGTCTACCGAGGACAAGATGGAACAGGTGGTGATTGTAGAGCTGGACATGCAGTCAGGACAGAAGGCCTTGGAAAACATCAATATCAAAGCCAGCAGGTCTCTGAGAGATGATGTCTAGACTTCAGTGCTTAGTGAAAGTATGCGCTGTGCTCCATGTGGCAGTCGCACATACTGTATGTCAGCTGCAGAAACATTCTGAAAGCAGGCAACAGAAGTAGCCAGATCACCCATAGTGTGGCCATCCACAGCACCAGGAAGTTCTTTACCATACTTCCAATAACAAAACTCACTACAGTGAATCAGCCATTTGGGCAGGCACTGTTTTGTCATGGAGAACCCTGTTTTCTAGGGGCATAAGAGACAAAAAGCTGGGAGCACTTTCTGCAGTCCTTACTGTGATTGAGACAGGAATGCAGTGTTCTGTGTACATGAAGTGTATGGAGCAATGCCTCACTCTTGTTAGCATGCTCAGGATAATACACAGGAAGGTTTATAGTCTGATTCAAAGTGAAATCAGAGACCACTTTTGGTAGAAACCATGAACTGATATGCAAGAACACCCTGTACATCTGGAAAATCAGGAAAGGAGGCTCAAGCATCAGAGTCTGAAGCTCAGAAATTCTACAAGCCGAAGTTACGGTGACTAAAAATTGCGTTGTCCATAAATGGCAGCGCATTTCACAAGTCATGGCATGCTCAAATGAAGCCAGTGTCAATTTCTCAAGTATAAAATTGAGGTACCAATGTGGAACCAGTCAATGAATCAGGGGAACATATGAAGAAAAGCCTTTAGGAATGTACAGAACATTTCCAGCTGTGCCACCATTTACCTGTCAATAAGGTCATGGAAATCAAAAATGGCAGCCAAGTAGACCTTAATGGATGAGCATGAGAGACCAGTCTGAAAGAGATAAGAAGTACAGTAGACCAGAACAGTATTCCCAGGACATGTAAATAGATCCTCTGAACAGGAAGCACACAATATGGAGAAATGCTTCCATTTTAAAGAATAGGCTGGCTCCGTGGCACCGAGCAGTGGGTCACCCACATGGCATGGTGGCGACCTTGATTCAATCCTTAAGCCCAGGACAACAGGAGTGGAGGCCAGCAGGAAGGGTGATAAAGCATCTGTATGAATGTTCTCCTCCCAGGGGATGGTAATGTGGAGCACCGCTTAGAGAGCAACACCTGGTGGTGTGCAGAGCCTTGCCAGTGTGGGTAACCACACATTGGCTGGCTCTGCTTCCAGGGCATCACCACAGTGCATGCTGCTGGGATGTGGGGAGGGTCCCAGCAAAAGAGAAAACACTGCCAGTCTTGGCCTGCCAGATAAGGGCTACCTAGTCACGCCACACCACAGTACACTCTTGCACACTTAGCCCTGTATGCCTTAGATGACCCCCACAGGAAAGTTACTCCCTTCCCCCCAGCAGAGATAAGCCAGACCCTCAGAGATGCAGGGATAGCCTGGGGAGCCAGAATATAGAAAGTGGCAGCAAAGGGTAAGACTGGCAGACAAAACAGATGATGAGCAGCTAGAAACAGTGACAGGTCGGTGGGTGCAGGAAGCAGAAAAAAAACAAAAAAAAACAGTAGTGTCTCGTGGAAGGATTTATAGCTGCAAGCAGGACATCTGCCACCTGGCAGAAACCCCGAAATCGGCAGTTGCTACATTTTCAGGAGTCATGCAGGAACCGCAGGTCTAGATGAATCAGGGATTCCCTGTCACATTCATATTCCAGGGATTGGGACCAGCTTAGCCTGTCTGCCAAGGTGTTTTGGACACCTAGTAGAAACATGGCTGATAGCTGAAGGCCATGAGACATCACTCACACCACACTCTAATCTCCTCCTTGCACAGGGGGTAAAAGTAAGTGCCTCCTTGCTTATTTATTTAGTACATTACAATGACATTGTCTGTCTGGATCATCAAGGGACCAGGGTTGAGGTGTTCTTTTGAGGTTGTAGAACAAGCAGAACAGTCCTCATCTCCAAAACATTGATGTGGAGATCTGAATCCACATTGGTCCATGATCCTTTGGTCTGATAGTGACTCAGATGGGCACCCCAAACCTGACCCGTAGGCATCTGTTGTGAGGATCAGCACTGGAGACGAGAAGAGGAATGGAAAGCCCTGCAGCAGCTGCTGGCAGTCCATCCACCACACCAGAGCTCTGCAAAGAGGGGACATGATAGGGACCACCTATTCCATCTTGTCCGTCAGTTTATCTCATTTTATTTTTATTTTGTTTATTTATTTCTAGGAAGTACCTTTGAGCCACAGGCTCTTTTACATAGGTTCTACATCGTAGTAATACATGGGCATAACATCATTTACAATGGTTGCAAGTACATAAGCAGATACAAGGAGGTTCCATGCCTAGAAAAACATGAGTACATCAGGTTACAGAGGTTACATAATCACAATAACAGGGATTACATAAGTAAAAATATACAGACACATAATTTAAAGCAGGCTAGGTTGACAGGTTGTTAAGTGAACAACTTGAGAATCTACAGGATATAGAGCAAATCAGGTAGGGAACAGAGGATGATATAGTCTGTAAAATAATTAACTAATACTAAATGCAAGAAGGCGAGAACTTGATGAGCCGCAGTTCTTTTGTCTTGAGTGCTAAAGAGTGTAGTCATAAAGGAGGGCTAGACTCACTGGGGGGGAAGTGCTGAGGCTGGGACCTGTAGCTTACTAGGGGAGTGTTAGTTAGCAAGAAGAGAGGAGAAGGCAAGGGTGCAGGTTAGAATGAGGGTAGCAGGAAAGAGGAGGGAAGAGTGTGGGGAGTTCAGGTCTTGCAGTCACAGTTCCTGTTTGGAGTTTATCTTTAAAGGGGCCTATTTTGTCCTCTTTTGTGATGCCTAGGTCAAGCGCATTAAGCCAAAGTGGTGCCCGGTATTCGTAGGCCATTGGCCTTGTGTGGTTCTACTGAAAGGGATGCAGAGGGCTGAGTTGTTTATACCCCTAGTGCATCTGATGGAATTAGGTCAGCTAAGGAGGTTTTGCAGGCCTGGGGTGGTAAGTCCTAACATAGACTTCTTGGCGAGCATGCATACTTGATACTGGGGGCGACTGTCAAGGTTGAGACATTTTGTTTGAGTGTACAACTCACAGGTGTGAGCGAGATGGGGAACACATAGGACTAAACGACACGCTTTGTTTAGTGTTGTTTTGATACGTTTCAAAGTGGTTTAGGAGGCAGCCCCATATACTGCTAGACCATAGTCTATCACTGAGAGGACTGAGCTATTTACAGCAGTTTTTTTAATAACGATCTTTATTGACAGTTTCTTAGTCATACAGACAGACAGACACACATTGATACCCAGGACTTCCCGGGTCCCCACCCCCAAACTGGGCAGGGCAACTTTATACATTCATAACTATGTAC
This sequence comes from Neoceratodus forsteri, assembly GCA_016271365.2. NCBI lineage: Eukaryota > Metazoa > Chordata > Ceratodontiformes > Ceratodontidae > Neoceratodus > Neoceratodus forsteri. The sequence continues at coordinate 324,148,068 of CM057454.1, read as the reverse complement.
ATACACAGCTGCAGTGGATACCCCTCACAGTAGTCTTAAAAGATTGATGTAACCCTTCAGTAATCAGGTTTACACATTTAGGTATCAAGATCTTATAATGAACAGCCACCATTTGGGAAGAATCCCAATCCAGTAATCTAAGCTCACTTACATACATCCATCGATTGTGATATGCTCCTGCCACTGTGTCCCAAGAAAAGAGAGAGAATCCCCCAACTACAATCATTTGGCAGACAATGAGCTTCATACCATAAAATCCTGATAAAGCCCAACCACAGTATACCCATTCCCTTAGCATGAAAAAATAAAAGAAAACAAATAAGCGCCTACTAAGGATTTATTCTTCACTAATAAGCCTTAAATTAACTACACTCAGACAGACAGATCTGTGCCCGAGGACCTTTGGCCTGGAGTGAGTAGATTGCCTCCAAGGTTCTCCATCTCTTGTCATATGTTCCTTTCCTTCCGTCCCAGAACATTTGTCTCTTAATCCTGCCAAGTGTCTTCAATAAATCCCCTATCCATTGGTCATATGAGTAGATATGGTCGCTTTTCCAGTGCCTCAAAACAAAAGCTTTAATTAGAGCAGACATCAACACTAAATGTTATTTAATGTGCAACACTGAGATATGGACCATATCCCCCAATACACAGATCTCGGGCAAGATAAATTCAGAGTAGTTTAGAATGGGGTCCATATTTTGTTTAACTTGAACCCAAAGGGGGTAGATCCTAGGACAGTCCCAGAATATATGCAGTATATCCCCTGGATTCAAGCCACATCTAAAACATAGATCTGTCTGACTAAGCCATCTAGCACATAAGTTGGAAGGGGTATAGTACATATTGGAAAATATAAAGAACTGCATGGTCCTATATTTGGGTATAGGTATATAACCAGAACTTTTCCAAATGTCTTTCCAATCCGGCCACAGGTGAGTATTTTTTTTTTCCCAATATGCTACCCTCGCAGAGATATCCCTACTTAAAAAGTCCAGCAGCACCTTATATGCAAGTGAAAGAGGTTTATATGAGTAGTTAAGTCCCTTAAGGTTATCCCAGGTATACACAGTCCCCTTGGGGCCTCTATTCTCTCTCAACGCCTTCTGCACCATTTTGGTAACTTGTATCCTCTTAAAAAAATTAATTCCTTTACAATGAGCTGGAAACACTACCCTATAATCTACAATAAAATCTGCCCAGTTAAAGTTGAATAATTGAGGGGCCCAGTGTTTCCTAATTATTTGACCCCCAATAGTCATGTTAGGATTGCCCATAATAGGCTGGTCCCTGAAGCCCTTCTGAAGTTTTTTCTGGGCCGGAGATAAAAGAGCCCACCAAGCCGAGACTGACATATATTGGAGTACATTTCCCTTCCTCCGGCAAACTTTCTGGATTAATATAGAGCAGCGTAACTGGGGAAATGCCCATATCTCTCAAAGTTTGTCTCTCAATGTGTAACCAGGTTGGAATATAGCCCTCTTCCTCCTGTGTCCTATTCCACTGACCCATTATAGCTAACTGTCTGGCTACATAATATAAATGAAGATCTGGGATTTTGAGAGCCCCCATACTATAGAGAAGGTGCAGTATATTATGTTTCCTCCTAGGTGGTTTGGAATTCCATAAAAAATCTGAAAGTAATTTCTGTATCTTAATAAACCAACCCTTTGGTATAATATACGGGGACAAATATATCAGGTACAAAAATCTAGGCAATAGGTTCATTTTAATTAAGCCAATTCTGGCCGTCCAGTTCAGCGGAATTTTATTCCACCTAATTATATCTGCTCTAGCTGCTGAAAGCACCTTATTTATATTTGCTTCTACTCCTTCCTCTGGATTAGCAGTGACCCAAATACCAAGATATTTAATCCTATCTGGAGCCCAGTTCAATTGCAGAGGTTCAAAATCTGCCCTATAGGTAAATGGGGTAAGAGGGAGAACCTGTGTCTTATTCAGATTTAAGCTATAATTCGAAACCATAGAAAATCTCTTTTTAATTTCAAGAGTCTTTTTAAAGCTCTTTGCTGGTTCCTGTAGGTGTAGCAAAATGTCATCTGCAAAAACCGAAAACTTCATTTCCCTTCCCTTAACAACAATCCCCCGTGTTGCCGGGTCTGCCTGAATCACTCTTAATAGAGATTCCAGATATATATTAAATAAAATTGGTGAAAGGGGACATCCCTGTCTAGTCCCATTATCAAGGCGAAATTCTTTCAATAAATAACCATTGCAGAGAACCCTAGCCATGGGAGCAGCATAGAGATTCTTAATACCCCTAAGGAGACCCTCTGGGAAGCACATCTTCTCCATAGTAGCAAATAGAAAAGAATAGAAGACCCTGTCAAAGGCCTTCTCAGCATCAAATGAGATTAGCGCCATAGCTGACCGAGAGTTAGAGGCCTCGCAGAGTACATGATGAAGCTTCCGCAGAGCATCGTGTGCCCCCCTACCTGGCATAAATCCAACTTGGTCTTGGCTAATAATTAGAGGAGCAATCTTTAAAATTCTGTTAGCCAGTATTTTAGTTAACAGCTTAAGATCCCGGTTCATCAAAGCAATAGGTCTATAACTCCCTGGTAATTCTTTGGGTTTATCTGGCTTAGGGATGAGTGTAATGTAAGCTTGATATAGTGGTAGGTGGGGGAACCCATCCAACATAATATTAGAAAATAAATCAGTAGGGGTAAGAGAGTTTGAGAGTGAACTTTATAAAACTGAGCTGATAAATCATCCGGTCCTGGAGTTTTGCCCTTAGGTAGTGCAATAATTGCCTCCCTAATTTCAGACTCTAATATGAGGGCCGCTAGTGCCTGGGCTTGTGCTTGGTCCAGTCTGGGTAAACGTATGGTCTCCAAAAACCCCCGCAGCTCCTCCTCATTACTAAGGGAGTCCCTTTGGTAGATCTCTGCAAAGTAATCCGCGAAGGCATCCGCCATTCTCTGCGGCTCTGTTATCACTTCCCCCTGGTATTCTATTAAAGGGATCATTCGAGCTGCCTCCCACTCTTTGACTCTATTTGCAAGAAGCTTACTAGGCATGTCCCCTTGTAGAAGATAATTAGCCTGAAGCTTTTCCAGCCAGGCCTCCAACTTACCATAAAGAATATCTGTCATTTCGTCCCTCAATTCCTCAAGTTCACTATCCACCTCCTCTGTGGAACCCTCTAAGGGGGTAAGTGAGTTAATAGCACCCCATATAAATTCTTTGAGCTACGCCAGCATATAGTACTTTGCAGGTAGGCCACGCTAAACTCTCATTATGAAGTGTTGGGATTTGGGTCTGGACAATATCCCGCAGGGCTTCCTCCAATCGGAGTATCATATTATCTTCTAAAAATAGTGATTCATCTAACCTCCATCTGAAGGGCTTCATCCAAACAGACTCCAGCGCCCATGACAGCTGCACTGGAGAGTGGTAGGACAAAATTCTGCTATGGGTGAACATTTTTCTAACTCCCTGCAGGGCCTCTTTATTAACCAAAAAAAATCAATATGCGACTGAGTTTTATGTGCCCCTGAATAGAAGGTCATGTTACAGTCCCCTTGGCTAAACACCCGAAAAGGGTCCACCAGTGCTGTAACCTCTAAGAATCTAGCCAAAGCCACCTGCGCCCTAGAGGGTGGCTTTTTAGATGGGGGGTTCCTATCAAGCAAGTTATTAGGACACAGGTTCCAATCACCTGCTATTATTAATGGATGAGATGAAAGGGTAGCTAAATCTAATTCCAGCGAGACGAAAAAATCTGGGTTAGATGGAGTTGGTCCATATATAGAGGCAATTGTTAGTAACCTACCCATAATAGTACCCGTAACAAATACCCCCCTAGCATCCTCTCTTGCTTTAATTTGCGAAGGCACAAACGAACAGTTTTTCGCAATCAAGATCGCTATGCCCCCTGAAGCTATCGCCTTCCCTTCTCCTAAAACTCGGCCCACCCAGAGTCTCTTCAAAAGACTTAACTCTTCCTTTAATAAGTGGGTTTCCTGCAATACTGCTATTTGAGCCCCCAGCTGATATGTATGTTTTAAAATCACTAACCTTTTTTCCTCCCTCTGAGGCCTTTGACATTCCAAGATATAATGTTAATATTTATCATAATGAATTACCATACCCCTTCCTATCACCCCAACAGAGTCTGCCAAAATGATATTGTCTACCTTTTGGAATCTCTCTCTTCCCCACCCCCCAAACCCTCCCCCATTTAACCATGATCCCGATCCTCCGATCACCCTCCTATCACAAGTCGGAACCAAGATGAGCCAGCCCCTGAGAGCACCCCCATGCCCGCCCAATCCCTTACTAAGAACAAAGGGCCTCTTGTCCCCCCCAAGTGCCCCATAAGGCTAGGGCTAAGTTCACCTTTTTAAAATAGTACATCCCATTAACATTCTCACTCAGCCCCAATCCTATGAACTCTAATTATACAAAAACAAATGGCATTAGTAGTAGTAGTAGTAAAGTGACCCCATATAATCTGGGAACAACTATAATTGCATGTTACCATACTCAAATTCCCACTATTGTAAGGTCCCAGATACGGTTTACATCCCATTGAGACCAGGCTGCAATCAATACATAGGTTGTATAAGGTGATCTACAAAAACAAATGACCGTAGCATATCATGCATAGTTGTCAGTAATTAGTTCTATCTCCTCAGCAGTATATCTCAGTTTGATCATACATTCCTGAGTCATAAAAGGAAGTAGAAGAAGAAGAAAAAAAAAATTAAAACCCAACCCCCCACTCCCCCCCCACAAACCCCATGAATCTAAGACCAAAGTGTCAACATCCAACATGATTGGTGGAACATCTGGTTGTCAATGGACTACAGGACCCAAGGCAGCATGGTTTCACCAGGGGAAGACATGTCAGACCAACCTCATTGAATTTTTTGACTGGGTGACTAGGGAGGTGGATCAGGGAGGGCAGTGGACATGGCCTATCTGGACTTCAGCAAGGCCTTTGACACTGTGCCACATAGAAGACTATTACACAAACTGGGGAATATGGGTGTGGGCAGGACAGTAGTGTGGTGGGTAGGTAACTGGCTGGGTGGCAGGACACAGAGGGTGGTGGTAAATGGCTGTCACTCCACAGAGGGAAGAGTGACCAGTGGGGTACCACAGGGATCAGTGCTGGTACCAGTCCTATTCAACATCTTCATCAGTGACATTGCACAGGACCTAGAAGGCAGAATTTCACTGTTCACTGATGACACAAAGCTCTGTAACAGAGTAGACACACCAGAGGGTGTAGACAAAATGAGAAGCGACCTGCAGAAACTTGAAGAATGGTCAGGGGTTTGGCAGTTGAAATTCAATGCAAAGAAGTGCAAGATAATGCATATGGGGCACAAAACCCTGGCACAATATATCAGTTGGGGGTGAGGATATAGCATGCACCAAGCAGCAGTAAAGGGATCTTGGGGTTGCCATCTCTGATGACCTCAAGGTAGGGAAACAGTGACAAGGCAGTAGGTAAAGCAAATAGGATGCTGGGATGTATAGGCAGGGCATCACCAGCAGGAAAAGGGAGGTCATAATTCCGCTATACAAGACACTAGTGAGGCCCCACCTGGAGTACAGTGTACAGTTCTGGAGACCATACCTACGTAAGGACATAGACAGGTAGAGAAGGTTCAGAGGAGGGCAACAAAGATGGTGCATGGATTACATCACAAGTCCTATGAAGACAGGTTGAAGGAACTGAACATGTACTCCTGGAGGAGAGGAGGGAGAGAGGGATATGATAGAAACATACAAGTATCTTACAGGGAGGAACAGGGTGCAGGAAAACACTATTTTTAAGCGAAAAAGATGTTCCAGGACTAGAGGGCATGGGATGAAGTTGGAGGAGGACGATTCAGAGGAAACATGAGAAAGAATTTCTTCACAGAACGGGTGGTGGACAAGTGGAACACCTGCCAGAGGAAGTGGTGGGGGCTGAAACAATCACGGGATTTAAGAATGCATGGGATAGACATAAAGGAATTCTGGAGGTCAGGGGTAAGGGGCAACAGACTTCTAGGAAAACAAACTGAACTTACAAGCTCAAATGGGCAGACTGGGTGGGCCATAGGGCCTTATCTGCCGACACTGTCTATGTATCTATGTATCTATGTGTCCTCTCGAGGGGCTGCAGGGAACTTGTACCACTCCGTCGTGCCCCATAGATGCTTATGCATAGAGCAAACATTTCTCAGCCTTATCCGATATCTTCTTTCTCCTCACACAGTCAGGGTGCAGACCTAAACAAATCCGGGAATTCAACTCTCAGCCCCTCAGCAGCATCCTTCACTGTCAGGAACCTCCAATCTCCAGACTGAAGCTTTACCACCAGGGTAGCTGGGTGTTGCATTCTGAACTTCACACCCGCGAGATGTAATTTTTTCTTGATGTCCAAATATTCTTTCTGCTTTTCACGAATGGCAGGTGTCTGGTCTTGGAATAGCCATATAGCAGCCCCATTCCATTGCAAGTTCTTGAGTGCTTTTGCTCTGCTAAGAACATGGGTTTTCTCTCTATAGTTCAAAAACTGCATGAAAACAACCCTGGGGCGAGCCCCTGGTGAGGGCATCTATCTCAATGACCGATGCGCCCTCTCAATATTGTATGCATCCCCAAATGGCGTTGGACCCAGGAGCTTTAGCAATAAACCCTGAATGAAGGCTATGCAATCAGAGCCTTCTGACTGCTCTGGCAGACCTGCTATAATCAGGTTATTTCTTCAACTGCGAGATTCCTGGTCTTCAACCCGATCTTCAAGTTTTTTCACTTGTCTCTGCAAAGCCACCAATTCTTGCTCATGTACAGAGGTTTTCCACTCCTGGGAAGTAACTCTAATCTCCTCATTGCCTATTCTTTGTGCCAAGGCGTTCAACGTCAGTTTAAATGCAGAGAAATCGGCTACCAGTCCCAGAAGGAGAGATATCATCTGGGGTTGCCTGGCCTTTCCCTTCCACACCCGAGCAATCTTCCTGGTCCTCTGGCACTGGTGAAGGGGGCTTTGGTCGCTTTGTTGCCGGCGCTCGTGCGTCGAGGACTTCAGGGCTTCCGCACTCCATAACAATCAGCCCTCTGGTGGAGTGCCTATCTCAAAGAAATTCCCCTGATCAGCACAGCCAAACTCCTTGAGGGGTACTGGTATCATTTGCAGGTCAAATTAGTAGTTTAACCCCAAGACTGAATCGGGATGTTTTAAAACTTTTTCAGATTTAGCAGGGCCTGGGAGCAGCACTCAAGACGTCCATCCTCAGCTAGCTCATCACGTGATCTCCTCATTTACAGCAGTTTTGAGTGCCTCAGGAGTCAGGTCTTTTCGGTGTCTGTACAGTAATCCTAGTTTAGTATTTGACGATTTTGCGACTACGTCTATGTGTTGGTTAAATGAGAGGGTGCAGTCCAGTGTCAATCCTAGGTATTTAAATGTTTGAACCATCTCCAGGGAAGTGTTCTGATTGTTATGAATGCAAAGTTGGTGAGTGCGGTGTTTGTTATATGATGATGTGAATAACATAGTCTTAGTTTTTTGATAATTGAGGAGCAGTTTTGATTGAAGGAACCAGTGCTCAGCCACAGTGAAATTAGCCTGCATTTGCTTTTCCAGTATGTAGTGGTCAGAATTACATGAATATAGGACAGCATCATCTGCATACAGTAGTAGCTAGTCGTTTACCGATTGAGGGAGATTGCTTAAGAACAGGCTGAACAGTAGAGGGCCCAGGATAGAGCCTTGAGGAAAGCCTTTGTTAAATTAACACTAAGGTTGTCAGAGAAGGTGTTCAAGATTTTCACTTTTTGGACCCTCCCAGAGAGATAGCTTCTGAACCATGCTACCGTTGCAGGGGAGAGGCTGGTATTGGAGAGCTAATCCAGGAGCAGATTGTGATTGATGGTGTCGTAGGCCTTGGTGAGATCAATATATGTTGCCCAACCAAGATCCCTCTGTCTAGCGCATTATGGATAAAGCTGGTAAACTCCACTAGAGCGGTTGTGGTACTGTGGTGTTTACAAAATCCATGTTGTTGCTGACATTGTAAATTATACTTGTCTAGATATTCCATCAGTTGGTCGCTTACGATTCGCTCCAGGGCCTTGCAGAGTGGAGGAAGGATAGATATTAGGTGGTAATTTGTAGAGTTGGCCCTGTCACCACTTTTGTAAACAGGGGTAACCACCGCTACCTTCCAGATCTGTGGGAGTTCACCTGATACCAAGGAGAGATTTAAGATTTTGGTGAGGGGTTTGAGAGTTATGTCCAGGGTGAGCCTAACTAGTTTTAGGTCAAGTTGATCAGAGCTAGTTCTGGAATTACCTAGTGCTTTTAGGATGTACTTTTTTGCTTCCATAAAGGTGATAGCTCTGAAGTAGAAAGGGATGGGAGTTTGATTGGGTCCCCGGGTTTCGTTCGGTGCAAGTATCTGATTGGTGTTGAAGGAAGCTAGGGGGCAGCACTCCACTGAGGTCAGTAAAAGCTTTGTTGAAGACAGTGTCAGTGGCTCAGTAGGTAGCACACTCACCTCTGAGGCAGAAAGATCAGAGGGCTGTGGGTTCAGTTCCCACATCTGGCACTTGGGTTAATATCCCAGTACTGACACTGTAGTGCAGCATGAGGGGGTGCTGCACGCCTGAGGTGCCGATTTTTCGGATGAGACGTTAAACCGAGGTCCCATCTGCCTGATTGGTGGTAGTTCAGGTGGATGTTAAAGATCCCATGGCACTTATTGAAAGAGTAGGAAATTTCCCAGTGTCCTGGCCAAATTTCCTCATTCACTAAAAAATACCACCGACAGCTTAATCTGGTTCAAGGTCAGTTTGCATTCATCTGTATCCCCCTCCCCGGTCGCGCCTGAAAATAGGCAGGATTTGTCTAGTGCACTTACCCAGTCTACAAAAACTAAAACAAAACAAACAAACAAAAAAAACATTTGCTATACGACTGTGGTCCAGCATAGGTTGGCCCTCAATGTTCAGGAAAGTGGGTGGAGTTTTATTAGGTTTACTGGTTAGGGACTTGATGTTATCCCAGAACTACTGTCTACTGTCACCCCATAAGTTTGTCAGCTCATTTTTAAAGTGTGTGTTTTTGGCCTTGCAAATAGCCCAGGTACATTTATTCCATGCAGTTCTATAGTTCTGGTAGTCTGTCTGGGTACTGGAGTTTCTTGCTTTGTGCCACAAGTCATCTCTATTTTTCATGAGGGCTAGTAGCTGTGCCGTGATCTAGGAGCTGTCATTGTCATGGATCCTTCTTTTGGTGTATGGGCATAGACATTGCACACTTCATTGAATTTGCTTAAAAAGCATTCTAGGGCAGTGTTGACATCTTTTTTGTGGTCAATAGAGCTCCAGTCTTGGAGGCTGAGGTGTGCTTTTAGAGCTCCCAACTTGCCTTTCTTCAGAAGTCTAGTAGTAATAGTCCTGGCTAGTGCCTTTGTGGCCTTATTTGACCATTTACAGATTACCAGGGAGTGGTCACTGAGGGAGTCGGGGAGAACCATGATGGAGGATATTCTTTCTGGCCGATTTGTGACCACCCAGTCAATTACTGACCCCGTGCCTGTTCTCTTGTCGTACTGAGTGGGGGGGTCTACCAATTGCACAAGGTTGAGTGTGGCGAATGAGTCCTTGTAGTGTACAGCTTCAGCAGAGGACCAGTTGATATTAAAGTCTCCAACCATTATCAGCTCTGTGTTTGGTCCCCCTTCAGAGAGGTAGATGATGACAGAATTAAACCACTTGCTTGTTCCTTGGGAGGGATATAGGCTGAGACTATTGTTAGGGTTTTCCCGTTCTTGCCAAGTATTACTTTTATGGCCATCAGTTGAGCCCCACATTTGGTGTCATATGGGTTAAGCATTTGGTCCTGAATGTAGTCTTTAACATATATAATACAATCACCTCCTCTTTTACAGAGTCTGTCTGGTAAGAATGCAACATACCCAGTGAGTTGTATAGCAGAGTCTAGCACCATAGGTGGTAGCCAGGTTTCTACTATTGCAAGAATGTCGGGCTGGTGCTGAACCCAAACTTTGCTAGCAGGCTGCAGATATTTATTGATGCTATTGATAGTCCATTCTGTTTCTTATGACCTGTTGCAGTGTATGTCACTGGGCCTGGGTTGGGATGGATATTACCTGAGATCAGTAGGAGCAGCCATGTGATCCTTATTGCTTGCCATTTTAGATATGTTAGGGCCTGCGATTGTGTAATGCAACGTGGTTTTTTTGGCATGGTACATGGGTAGCTTGGGGTACATCACTACCAGGAGGAGGGAGGGGATAGTCAACCTGTCCACTGCTCACATAGACCCATGTAGCAGGGGTTATGATGTGCCATGTTACTGACAGCTGCGCATTTGTGGCTTTTGTGTTATCCAGGTGGTAATATTGTGGCACTACAGTCTGGAGGTGGAGAATGAATGTCCTCCTCATATTCTGCAATGCATCTTTAATGGAGTCATATTTGTATATCGGCAAGCATTTTGTGTGGTCCTGTCTTGTAGAGGGGGCCAGTATCAGAAATGATAGAAATAGAAAGAGGGTTCTAAGGAGGAACATATTGTGGGCTACAGCAGGGGAAGAATTCTCTAGGTGTGTTTACAGATGGTAGGAGAGGGTCTGCGTTTAACCCCTGTAGGTAGATTGGGGCTAGAAGCACAAGTGCTTAGAGGTGAGAGTGGATGGCAGGCTTATCTAGTTTTTAAGGAAGGGAAGAGAGAGAGAGTAAAAGGAGAGCCCACTGAGGAAGGAGTATTGTGATGATAAAATCTGAGGAACAGAGTGTGTGATGTGCCCAATAGGATAGGAGTGCCTAGCAGCAGCTGCATATAACTTGCTAATAGAGGAGTAGACACAGAAAATGCCACTGCTGCCAGAGATATTGCCCTCTAGTGGACAAAGGATATAATCTGCTAATGGAAAAGTCAACTGTAGCTCATGGAGAATTTCTGAACCACTGTTTAGGTTCAAGAAATTGAGGGGTCCCTGGCCTAGTCAGGGCTTGCTGGATCCCTGAAATAAAATAGAAAAACAGATGTTTTAAAGGCTGGAAGATGAGGCTTGTTACATCAGAAAAAAGAGAACAAAAGAAGTGGGCAGGGACAGAGAGCACAGCAGACTGTTTGGGGGTTGGGGTAGACACAGAGTGCAGGTACAAGAGAGTAAGAAGGATTTACACAGTCAAGGCTCAAAATTCACTTCTAATATCAACTCAGAACTTAAATGACTGTAAGGATTAAACACATTATTAAACCCTGGCACATAAATTCAACTAGAGAGACAGAGAGAGATGCAGTAGTTAAAGATGTGTTCAGCAGGAGATAGTATGGGCCACTTGGAAATCATCTTCCACTGATACCAAATCCAAAAGTCAGGGCTAGTACCTTGCAGTATCAGCTGAGCTCTAGCTCATGGAGGCTTTCTAAACCACTGTTTAGGTTCAAGAAATTGAGGGGTCCCTGGCCTAGTCAAGGCTTGCTGGATCCCTTGTAGTATCAGCTGAGCTGCAGTTCATGGAGGATTTCTGCACCACTGTTTAGGTTCAAGAAATTGAGGGGTCCCTGGCCTAGTCAAGGCTTACTGGATCCCTTGCAATATCAGCTGAGTTGTAGCTCATGGAGGATTTCTGAACCACTGTTTAGGTTCAAGAAATTGAGGAGTCTCATTGCACCCAATAATCCAGTGTAGTCTGTGCACATGGAAGCAAGCAAAAGTAACTTTTACAGGGGTCATGTAATGCAGCCAAACTGAAAAGAAACTTGGCCTTTGAGGCTCTGACTGGAGGAACTCTATCCATGGTAATCTGCAGCCTGTAACCCCTTGTTTTAACCTGTAGCAACAGATGTAAGGAACATGGAGAAAGCAGAATTGGATGACATCCCACTGAGGAAGCACTAATTATTAGCATTGCCAGACAGTTCAACTGAAGCAGTTCTCAAGATGGCTGACCCCCACCTTGAAACAGAGATAGGGTTCATCAGCAGGGGGCTCTTTGAAATCAAGAACTTCAGGGGCATAATCACGGGGGAGCTGGCAAAAGTGAAAGAAGCCCTCGCAGCAGTTAAAACATTGGTGAAAGGCTGGGTGCATGAGTTACCGAGCCTCAGGACAAAATCGGGAAATGGGAAGACTGGGCGGCCCTGATGGAGTGACGGCTGAACAGTGCTGGAAAAGAGATATGCTTGTTATGGGACAAACTGGATGACCAGGAGACCCATAATCAGCACACCAATGTATGGATCTTTGGCTTCTCAGAAAAGGTGGAAGGCAAGACATGGACTTTTTGCAGAGAATGCTCCCTCAGCTATTTAAATCATTACTGGGACAGTCCAGTGGAAATTGATTGGTCATACAGGATACCATCGGGCCCCCTGCCTACTAATCAAAATGTCTACCCCAACCCAGTCATTTTTCGGCTCTTGCGATACCATTATAGAGAGTGCATCCTGCTTAAAGGTTGCATAATGAAGGAACTGTACTGGCAAGGAACAAGGTTCTACCTACAAGCCAACCTTTCAAATATGGTCATTGATAAATGCAAGTCATTTGATAGAGTCGAGGATCTTTCATGGGAAAAGGGACTAAAATGTTCACTGAGTCCCCAGGCTACCCTGTGGCTAATGATTGGTAAGACAAAGGAGACATTCACTTGCCCCAAACAAGCCTAGCAATTTATCTTGAATGCTACAGAGGTCTTGAGACCAAAGACATCTATGGGAGGAGGGCAGAAGTCTGAAAAGAAGTCGAAGCATACCATGGCACCAAGCAGAATGAGGAGTGGGGGAGCAGCAGGCAGAGGCAGAGACCAGAAGACCAGATAAGCAGAAAGAGATGAGAAGGAGCAGATAGAGTTGGGAAACAAGCTGGAAGGCAGAAGGGACAAAATGCTGAACACTTGTGTTAATGTTTTTCATTTATTGACAAAAGTCTCAAAGGGACTGTCTGAACTGGAACTCTAACTGCTAATTTCAGTATGTACTTTTCCTCTTTCTTTAACCAGATACCATTTTAGTCAGCTCATTGTTCACTGGGAAGCATATGGGAAACAGGAGGTGGGAACACATTGAAGTGCCAAAAATCATAAATGAGTGCTCTGTGGTAAGGGGGGTAGCTAATTGATGACGCAGGAATCTGGCGAGGTGTGCTGTGTGAGAAATGGGGGGATGGTAAACTGACAGCTCGAGCTGGTGAGCAGCTCAGCAGTGGCAATGATTTTTCCACTCAGTGAAGAGCATGGTTGCTAGCTGAGCAGCTCAAATGTCGGGTGGAGTGTGTGGGGGGGGAGGAGGTGCTGCCTCGTCTTCATTACCAAAGACAGAGGAATAGAAGCACTCTCGGGCAATGTTTGGGTCTGGAAATACCTGTGTCTGAGTGAAGAAGGGTAGTAGGGCTAATTTATCTTTTATACAGTAAGCTTAGCCTGGTTAATTCTTTTGGAAGGGGCTCAAAGGGAGAGATAGACCATCAGGATTGAATGCTAGCACTTTACAAAATTGCACCTATCTGCATGGGAACATGTTTTTTTGGGCTATGAATCTGCCCATTTGGGTGGGAGATTTTTAAGAAGGAACCAATGCTGGAATGCTTAGGCATTGTGTAATGGAGGAATTAAGAAAAGATACATAACAGTGAAGTATAGCACGTGAACAGCACAGAGAGGGTAGAAACAGAAGGAAGTTGCAACCAGGAACAGATGAGGCATGGACAGGAGTGCATTGGCATGGAGCATAGATCTGTACTGTACTGTACCCTTGGCAATCACTCCACATGCCACACTGGGGGAGGGGGTGGATAGCACGAAGCTCATCTCAGAAGGAAGTGAAGTGGCCTCAGCGAACACCACTACTCATGAGTATGGGTGGCACAACAAACACTATGCTTAACGTAGAGGATAATGTATGGTCATCTATTAATAACAACCACCTTGTGCAGCCGTCAAGAGGTTGCCATGGCACCATTTAAATCATGTTGCCGATAGTGGATCACACATTGTCTTTTATAGTGTATGGTCCACTATTAGTAGTCCATCGCGCTCACATTTATGCAGCACCCCTCTACTCCATAGTGTTCATCACTCACTGCTGAGGTAGATTCAGAGTGCGCTTCGGCTACTGTGCATGCGCAAGCACATACCAGTTTGCAGAATGCACATGCATGAACACTTTCTATGTTGTTATACCATCAATGTGACATACTCACGATGGTATAATGACATCGTGATGTCATATTGATAGTACAACAACCTGATGAATCAGTCAAATTCAGGCACAAACATACGAAATTTACCAACAGATAAAGGCCTAGAGGTCTATCAAGTCTGCTCGAATGTGCAGCTAGCACCCCCTTATTCTGCAGCTGCCCCTCCCTTCCACCCTTCCCCTCCATTGACCTTTCCCCTTGTCCTGTCCCATCCCCTTTTGAAGCAGTCCAGTGTTCTAATGGATATCACTTCTGCAGATAACACATTCCACCCAGCTACCACCCTCTCTGTAAAAAAAGTGTCTCCTCGTCTCCCTCCTGAACCTTCCTCACTCCAGTTGCATATCATGGCCTCTGCTGCCCCTCCCCTTCCTTACTTTGAACAGCCCCTCTGTACCTGTCGTGTTTATTCCTTTCATGTACTTAAAGATTTCAATCATGTCCCCCCATCCCTCATCTCCTCCAGCGAGTACATGTTCAACTCCCTCAGCCTCTTCTCATATGATAAGTCCCCCAGCCCCTTGATCATCTTTGTCACCCTGCGTTGCACCCTCCAGTAACTTAATGTCCCTCTTCAGATACGGGCACCAGTACTGCGGGCAGTACTCCAGGTGCGGTCTAACTAATGACCTATACAGTGGCAGAATGACCTCCTCCCTCCTCGAGGATATACCCCTTGCAATGCAACCCAGCATTTTGTTGGCCTTTGCAGCTGTCTTCCTACATTGTGCTGAGTTGTTCATTGACCCTGTAATGAGCACCCCCAGATCCTTCACCTTTTCTGTCTGGGCTAGTTGCACTTCCCCTAGCTGGTAACTCCTCCTTGGGTTCTTTACCCCAAAATGCAGCACCTTGCACATTTTGGCATTAAACCCCAGTTTCCAGGTGTCTGACCAGGTTTCAAGCTTTGCCAGATCATCCTGCAACCCCTCCAATCCCCCTTGGTCGTCCACCACCGCTCCCATCTTGGTATCATCAGCAAACAGACTGATCTTGCACTTGATGTCCAATGATATGTCTGCAATGATTATCCCAAACAACACTGATCCCAACACCGAGCCCTGCGGAACATCGCTTGTCACTACCCTTGGATGTAAGAGCTCCCCTCCCACCACCACCCCCTCTGTTGCCTTCCCTGAAGCCAGTTCCATACCCATCTCACCAGCTTTGCAGCCGCCCCTGTGCCTTCCAACTTATTTCCCAGCCTCCCATGTGGCATCAAGTTGAATGATTTACCGAGGTCCAGATACAGGACATCCATCCACTGCATGGCCCTGTCCAGTTGCCTAGTTACCCAGTCATAGAACTCCACCAGGCTGGTTTGGCAGGATCTTCCATGTATGAAGCCATGCTGTCTGCTGTCCTGTAGTCCTTTGGCCTCTAGGAGGGCCACCAGCCTCTCCTTCAGGATAGTGTCCATCAGCTTACCCACGATGGATGTGAGGCTCACCAGTCTGTAGTTCCCTGGTTCGTCCTTGGGGCCACTGTTGTGGAAGGGCACCACATCAGCCATCCTCCAGTCCTGAGGTACACACCCTGATGTAGTGAGGCATTAAATAGGTCTGCCAATAGTCCAGCAAGGACCTCTGCCAGCTCCTTCAGTACCCTGGGGTGGATGCCATCTGGGCCTGGCACCTTGTCCACCCTCAGTGCCTTCAAACCCTCCCAAACTTTGCCCTCCATGATTTCCCCATCTGTCACCCCCTCCCTCCCCCCGTTTCTGCCATTCCTCCCACTTTGGGTATCACTCCCCTCTTCTTCTTAGTAAATACCGAGCAGAAGTAATCATTTAGCGCTTCTGCCTTATCACACCCTGCTTTCACGCAACCCCCTCCTTCCTAATCCTTACTGTGTGGTTCTTGCAAATTCTTTTCTCCCTGATGTACCTAAAGAAGTCCTTCTCCCCCTTCTTGACGCCTTGTGCCAGCCTGAGCTTCATAGATGCCTTAGCTCCCCTTATTGCTCGTGTCACCTCCTTCGATTCCGTCAGGTACTCCTCCCTGTCCTCCACCCTCCCTGTTTTCTTGTACCTCCTAAAGGCAGCTCTTTTCCTCCTTACCTTTTCCATGACCTCCTTGCTCAACCAGCTCGGTTTCTTAGCCCTAGCCTTCTTGCTCTGGGCCTTGCAGCAGGTTTTGGTTGCCTCCACTATCCCCAGCTTTAAGAGCTCCCACCTCTGGTTAGTGCCCATACTAGGTTGAATTCTGGGCAGGTACCCTTTTACCACTTCCCCCATCCTCCCAAAGTCATCCCTCCTAAAGTCCAGCACTCTCATGTTAGATTCCATTCCTTCTTTGCCCATATCCAATGTGAGCCATACTGAGTGGTGGTCACTCTCTGACAGTGGTTCTTCCACCGTAAGTTCTCTCACTAAGTCCCCATTTGCCAGCACAAGGTCAAGGGTATTCCCTAACCTGGTTGGTTCACTGACCATTTGCAGCAGGAAGCTGTCCTGGATGGCATCCAGCAGTACTTGCTCCCCTTCTATTCCTGGTTGTTGGGGTACTCCAGCTCACTCCTGGCATGTTGAGGTCCCCCACAATCAATGTTTGATCATACATTATACCTATCTTAAAGTCATGTGGGCAGTGTTGATACACAGTTGTGTTATTTTCCTGTTTGTTTTACAGTTCAACATAGAAACATAGACTTAGATGGCAGATAAAGACTGCTTGTCCCACGCAGTCTGACCATTTCCCTATCTACTGGATAAGCTGCAGATCCTAGTTAACCAGTAGCCTACTTCTTCCTACCCCACAACAGAATTGACTTATGTCTGTCCCATGCATTCTTGAATTTTCCCTGTGTTTGACCCACAACCTCCTTAGGAGGCTGTTCCATGTTCCACCTCCCTCCAGTGAAATATACTTCCTCATGTTGCCTCTGAGCTGATCCCTCATCTTCAAATTGTGCCCCTTGTTCTTGCATATCTCTTTTCTAAAGATGCCCTCTTGGACTTTGTTGATTCCCTTGAGGTACAGTACTTGAAATTTTTATTATGCCCCACTCCTTTTCAAGGGTATTTATATTAAGCTCCTTTAGTCTCTCTTCATATGGCTTCTGGTGCAGACCCTGCACCATTTTAGCTGCTCTCCTCTGGACTGCCTCCATCCTGTCTATGTCCTTGCAGAGATGGGGTCTCCAGAACTTCACACAGTACTCCAATTGGTGTCTCGCCAACTGTCTGTACAGATGGATAACAACTTTCTGTTTTCTGCTGGTGATGCCTCTTCCTATACATCCCAGTATCCCCCATCCCTCCTTACTGCCTTCTTACATTGCTTCCTTACTTTTAGATCATCTGATATGACTACACACAGGTCCCTTTCCACTTTTGTTGTTGTTAGTACCTCCCCCCAATTGTGTACTCTTCAGCTGGGTTTTTGTTTCCCAGGTTCATTACTTTGTACTTCTTGGCATTAAATCTAAGCTGCCATACTTTTGGCCATTCCTACAATCTTGCCAAGTGTCTTCTCATCCTCCCCCCTTGTGTATTAACCTTGCTGCAGATCTTTGTGTCATCTGCAAAGAGGCATACTTTCCTTCCAGTCCTTCCACAATGTCACTTATAAAGACATTAAAAAGGACCAGACCCAGTACTGAATCCTGTGGTACCCTGCTAGTAACCCTCCTTTCTTCCAAGTGGACTCCATTTACTATTATCCTCTGTGTCCTGTTGTGCAGCCAATTTCTTACCCAGGCTACCACCCTGGGACCCACTCCAAGGCTGGGTACTTTGTTTAGAAACATAGAAACATAGAATTTGATGGCAGATAAGGACCGCTTGGCCCACCTAGTTTGCCTATTTTCCTACCTAACAGATAAACTGCAGATCCTAGTTAACCAACCGCTTACTTGCTCCTACCCCCACTAGGACTGCCTTATGTCTGTCCCATGCATTCTTGAATTCCCCCACTGTTCTTGACTCCACAACCTCCTCAGGAAGGCTGTTCCATGCATCCACAACCCACTCTGTGAAAAAATACTTCCTCACATTACCTCTGAGCCATCCCCCCTCTATCTTCAAATTGTGCCCCCTTGTTCTTGCACATCTCTTTTTCTGAAAGATGCTACCCTCTTGGACTTTGTTGATTCCCTTGAGGTACTTGAAAGTTTCTATCATGTCCCCTCTCTCCCTTCTTTCCTCAAGGGTATACATATTAAGCTCCTTTAGCCTTTCTTCATATGTCTTCTGGTGCAGACCCTGTACCATTTTGGTTGCCCTCCTCTGGACAGCCTCCACTGTGTCTATGTCTTTACAGAGATGGGGTCTCCAGAACTGCACACAGTACTCCAGGTGGGGTCTCACCAACTGTCTGTACAGAGGGATAACAACTTCCTGTTTTCTACTATTTAGGCCTCTCCCTATGCATCCCAGTATCCCCCAGTCTTCCTTACTGCCTTCTCACATTGCTTGCCCACCTTTAGGTCATCTGATATAATTACCCCCAGGTTCCTTTCCATTTTTACTGTTGTCAGTATCTCACCCCCCATTGTGTACTCGTCCCCTGGGTTTTTGTTTCCCAGGTGCATTACCTTGAACTTCTTTGCATTGAATCTGAGCTGCCATACATTATTACTCTTTTGTGTGGGACTGTGTCAAATGCCTTGCTAAAGTCTAGGTAGGCCATGTCCACAGCCCCTCCCTGGTCTACTACTTTGGTCACACAGTCAAAGAAATCTATTAGATTCATCTGACATGATCTTCTCACTGCAAATACATGCTGCATTGGGTCCTGTGCCTTGCTGGCCTCTAGGTACCCAACAATTTTTTCTTTCAGAATTTATTCCATCATTTTCCCTACCACTGAGATCAAGCTAACAGATCTGTAGTTTCCTGCCACTGCTTTGCTTCCACTTTTGTGAAGGGGAATGACATCCACCCTCATTCAGTCCTTAGGTACCACACCATCCTCCCATGATTTATTAAAAAGGGTAGTCAATGGTGTCACTTGTTCACCCCTTAGTTCTTTTAGAATTCTGCGGTGAATCCCATCAGGGCCCATTGCTTTGTCCACCTTCAGTTTTAGGAGTTCTTTCAGAACCCTTTTATCAGTGAATGGACTGGTATCAACCTCCCTATCCAGAGTGCTTCTATTGATTGGATTAGGTACCTCCCCCTCCTCCTTTTTGGAATACTGAGCAGAAGTATTTGTTCGGTATTCCTGCTTTTCACTGTCACCCTCTGCCCACCCACCCTAACACTTTATTAAGCCTTACTATCCCTCCCTTGGTCTTTCTTTGTTTCCTAATGTACCTATAAAAGGTTTTATCCTCCTTCTTAACTGAGTTGACTATCTTTCCCTCGATTTGGGCCTTTGCTATTCTGACTGCCTGCCCTGTTTCCTTTTGTTTTAACTGGTACAGTTCTCTGTCCTACTCCTTCTGTGTTTCCTTATACTTTCTGAATAATGTCTTTTTCTCCTTAACCTTCCCCCCAGCTCTTTTGACAGTCATAGTGTTTTTTTTCTTTCATTTTGATTTGTTTATTTGCTTCACACAAACGCCTGTTGCCTCTGTGATGGAAGTTTTGATGTTTCCCCATTGTTCCTCCACCCCTCCTTCTTGCCCATTTGCTAGTGCTTTTCTGAGACACACTCCCATTTTGACAAAGTCAGCCCTCCTAAAGTAAAGTACCCTCATTTTGTATGGTTTGACTCTGCAACTTGTTACCAGTTGGCTACCCACTTCAAAATTTGAGATCCTCTCTCCATCCATGTTTAAGAGTACCAAGTCTAAGATTGCTCCCTCCTGAGTGGGTTCCAACACTAGCTGTCTCAGGCATGTCCCCTGTAGGGCAATGGTACCTGATGGCATACATCCCAGGGTACTAAAGGAGCTAAAGGTGGAACTAGCAGAGCCATTATCAGAACTGTTTAGTGAGTCTCTGAGCACAGGAGAAGTCACAGCAGACTGGAGAAGGGCTCATGTGATCCCACTCCACAAGAGTGGTAACAGGGAGGAGGCATGGAACTATAGACCAGTCAGTCTTACCTCAGTAGTGGGCAAGATAATGGAGGAACTCCTTAAGGAAAGGATAGTGCAACACCTGGAATCCAGAGAAGCACAGGATTCAAGACAGCATGGGTTTACAAAAGGAAGGTCCTGTCAAATTAATCTCATAGATTTCTTTGACTGGGTAACCAGAGTGGTGGACCAAGGGGAAGCAGTTGATGTCACCTACCTTGACTTCAGCAAAACTTTCGATACTGTTCCACATAGAAGATTGATTAATAATTTGGGTAGGCTCAGGGTGGGTCAGAAGTTGGTCAACTGGGTGGCAAACTGGTTGACAGGCAGAAAACAGATAGTGGTGGTAAACATTATACAGTCAGAAGAGATGCAAGTAACAAGTGGGGTACCTCAGGGATCAGTCCTGGGGCCAGTCCTCTTCAATATCTTCATCAGTGACACTGCAGATGGACTGGAAGGTAAGGTTTGTCTGTTTGCAGATGACACCAAGATCTGCAACAGAGTAGATGATCCAGATGGGGTGGACAGAATGAGACGAGATCTAGATAAACTAGCAAAATGGTCGGAAGAGTGGCAACTGGGGTTTAATGCAAAGAAGTGCAAGATCATGCACATAGGGAAGAGAAACCCTGAAGCCACCTATAGGCTGGGAAGGAAGTTGCTGACAGTCACAAGAGAAGAAAGAGACTTGGGCAACATCATCACCAATGACTTAAAATCATCCAAGCAGACCACTAATGCAGTAGGTAAGGCTAGGGGGATGTTGGGGTGTATTAGTAGGGGTATCACAAGTCAGAAGAGGGAGGTAATAATCATCCTTCTTTACAAGACACTGGTTAGGCCTCATCTGGAGTAATGCATGCAGTACTGGAGGCCACACCTTCATAAGGACATTAACCAAATTGAGGCAGTCCAGAGAAGGGCAACCAAAATGGTGCAGGGACTGCATCAGAAAACATAAGAAAACAGATTAACGAAACTCAATATGTATACCCTAGAGCAAAGGAGAGAGAGAGGTGATATGCTCGAAACATTCAAACACCTTAAGGGCATTAACAAAGTGAAAGAGTCTAACATGTTTCAATATAAGAAAAATAGCAGGACAAGAGGACACAGCATGAGATTAGAGGGAGGTCAATTAATGAGTAATATGAGGAAGTTCTTTTTCACAGAAAGGATGGTGGATGCATGGAATGGCCTACCTCAGGAAGTGGTGGTAATGAATACAGTGCAGAGCTTCAAAGAGGCATGGGATAGGCATAAGGGAGCAATACAGAGGAGTATGAATAAATAGGCCACTGACACAGCAAAGGCCAATGACACATTTATAAGGTAGAAAAAGAAATGGGCAGACTGGATGGGCCTTTGCTGTCCTTATCTGCCGTCAACTTCTATGTTTCTGGTGAAACCCCAATCTTGGTGTCTCAGCGATGGTTTGGGGGCTGTAGTTGTCACAATCAGAGTGGACAACAATGAGGGCTTATCCTCCTTTAATGGAGACCTCAACCCCATTGACGTAGTATAAGGTTTATCCTTATGCTTATGGTGATGGCTGGAGGAGGAGGATTTCAATGACAACTTACCCTTTTCCTTTACCTGAAGTCCTCGGTGACCTTGAAGGTGACAACATTGCTGAACACCTGGCAGTGTCCTTCCCAGCAGTTGTCAAGTGTGAAGAAGGAGCTGGCTTGGAGCCTGTGGCCTTGACTTGAACTTCCATGGCCTCTATGGCATTGAAGATTTCTAAAGTCTTATTTTGACATCTCCCAGTGGCCTGTTGAAAGCTGGGCAGATCTTGCCATCCCTTACACTGTGGTACAGGCCCAAATAGCAAACTCAAAACATGTGAGTGTCCCCCTTGTAGGTCTTGTAGCTGCAGGAAGAAAACCGTGGCATACAGGGACAACATTGACAAAGTAAATTAGCTTAGAAAGATAATACAATTAAAGAAACAATGGCGTTGTTTCTCTGCAGGTCCAATAAGCAGTTTACTGTGAAAGAAAAAACTGAGTCGCGATGGGGCCATCCATGTTTTATAGACACTGACATTGCATTTTATCATGGGCAGCTCCAACCTAGTTTCCAAGTGATCCTGATGTACAGTAAACAGGTTACAGTTGCTAAGATGTGGCCCAGTGGAGGAGATATCCTCAATGAAGATCAATATTTATGGCATTACAGATACCTTAGACTCTGTGGTCTTTAGCCTTGTTGGTATAAAACGGTATCCTTTCAGCCTCTTAAAAATTCAGCCTGTTGAGTAGTAAAACTCAAACTAAATCAGCCATCTCACATATCTCTTAAGTATTTACAAAATGAAACTGTAGTAGTTTAATGCAATTCATGAACTAGGGGCACATCCCCACAGAGCTTGTGAAACCTTGCTGCATCATACCTGCCAATTAGCAGAGACACTATTTATAAGCATAGCTTTTTAACAGTAACCAACCCCTCGGTCTCACACTGGCTGTCCCGGGTGCTAACATCATCATGCCGACATCATCCAATGTTAAGTGTCTGTAATGTGATGATGTCATCATAGCATGTCTGCATGAGGGGAGGTCCTGTCCACACCTACCTATCCTGCTCCTCTGTCTCCATAGTGACAGCGAATGCACACTGCACAAGCAGTGTGAAAGAATCAAGTGGGATTCTACAGATTGGACATATACTATAGTAACATCCTCCCTAAATAAAAAACAAACAAACAAACAACAGGCTGAGCTGAAAAACTAAATAAACCATACACTAGGCTAAAATACCTGGTAGGCAATCTGTCCCAAATGGATACTATAGTAAGACAATAATTCACATTAATGGTGGAAAGGAATAAACAACAAAAAGGGGGAACAGAGAACAAGGGTGGGGTGCAAAACGGAACTGGGCACATAGAGCCACTGAGGAGAAATGTAGGGGGAAGGGATACAAAATGGATAATATAAAGGTAACAGGAAGAGAACAAGGGGTGGGTGAAGAACACAGGAAAGGTAAAGGTGGAAACAGAATATATAATATCACTAATGAGCTAGTAAGAAGAAGGATGAAATAATACATATTGTAAGTATGGAGAACAAAACCACATAATGATAGGACAAATTGAAAAAATAATTAAAGCTGAATATGTGTCCAAATGAAATGTGATGAGGCATCTAAGGTAATGGCAAGTAAGACAAATAACCATTAAATAGATACTCATATAGAATACCAACATAGAATTAGACACAGAAGAACAAGTGACAAAAGATAGGTTACGTAATCTGTCCAAAGACCTGTAGTAAGAAAAGTAGGACAGTTAATGCCATCAAAAATATACAAGCTATCACTTCAAATAGTCCATATATATGTTATCAATCTTTAGAGTACTGAGGACCAGTTAATTTCCTTTTTCACTCTATGTATGTTGTCTGTGGCTTCAAATCATTCAAATAAACAAGGAACATTTGATATGCCTTTATGCAGATGATCTATATTAATCACTGTGTCAGACTGCAAAAGCACTACACCTAAAATACCGGACACTATACAAGCATTTGGAGAAATATTTGGTTGCAAATTAAATAAAGAAAAATCCTTATTTTTACTCAACAGCAATAGATGCATAAAAGAGGATATTACAGAACTGGGACTAGCTTGGAAAATGGAAAATATGGATTATATAGGATTTCAAATATTTAAAACATGGTTAAAACTATGAACACAAATGTTAAGATGCTTAAAACCAAAATATAAGACAACCTTATTAAATGGAATAACCTTCCATTAGGCTTATGGGCTTGAATAGAAGTCATCAAAATGAATATCTTACCAAGGGACTTATACCTATTTTAATGTTACATTACTGCATATCCCAAAAATGGTTTATGCATATTCAAAGTAATATCTTCAGATTTATCTGG
This sequence comes from Neoceratodus forsteri, assembly GCA_016271365.2. Taxonomy (NCBI): domain Eukaryota; kingdom Metazoa; phylum Chordata; order Ceratodontiformes; family Ceratodontidae; genus Neoceratodus; species Neoceratodus forsteri. The sequence continues at coordinate 324,123,995 of CM057454.1, read as the reverse complement.
GCAAACAAAAGGTACAGAATGGCTTGCAACAAACTGACCAGATTCAAAGAAAATGAGGGTGATGAAAGTCCATGATCTTTACTGGTAGTATTTAGCCTGTAGCTCAGGCCAACTAGCTAAATGGTTTGATGTCACAGAAGCCAGAAACTGGAACTCAGAATGGTTAGAGATTGAAATTAGTCCAACAAAAGAACATGGCACAAGACTAAATTAATTGATTTTTTTTCTAAACCCTTTGACGTCCCATAAAAATAGAATTATGGCTGATGGCATACAGTTAATTTCTCAACGATCTGCTTCACATAACATGAATTCAAATAAATCAGGACTACAACCCATTTGTGGCAATCCAAATTTTACCCATAATAAGCAAGAAAAGCTTTGATAATAAGCAATTCAAGCAGAGCTCAGCAGCAGAGAGCAGGCAGTATGCCAGATAATTGAGGCTAACTCTTCTTTTTTTAAACAGACATACAGACTGCGGATTGCTGAACATTATTATGCTGCATTGATTGTTTGATTAGGGACTCAGGGTCCAGGAGGTGGGTAGTGTGCAGTGGGCAGGAAAAGGGAGGGTTTAAGCTGGAGGAGTCAGCGATATTGGTGGGGGAAGCGGACCACGTGGCTGCAGCATGCCAATAAGGCATCTGTAGTCCATGTAGTTTAAGGGCTGCTTCCTTTAACAAGCTCACATTCAAGCGGAACACAGCAGCAGAAAGCAAGTGGGACATCAGATAAGGGAGGCTAACTCTTCTTTTTTTTTGAACATGCAAACTGTAGATTGTTGAATATTATTATGCTGCATTGATTGTTTCTTTGGGGATTCAGGGTCCAGGAGGAGGGGGATAGTGTGCAGAGGGTGGGAGAAGGGAGGGTTCAAGCTGGAGGAGCCAGCAGTATTGGTGGGGGAAGTGGACCACGTGGCTGCACCATGCCAATAGGGCAGCTGTAGTCCATATATATAACCCAAGGGGCCAAGCAGCCCTCATGTGAGTGACCCAAAAGCATGAGTACCACGAAGCAGAAGTGTGGCATCTATGTCTATGTGGTATCTGAGGTCATCGGCAGGGTGTCTGCAGGCCATGCTGGTCACTGGACATAGTATATAAGTACACAAAAGGGGAAGGGAAGCAAAGTTCATATATACATAGTGGGGACTATGTAAGTTAGTTCTGTCTTTCAAGGTGAGGGAGCCAGCAGGAAAAGGGGATTGCAGTAAAACCCTATCTAGGGTCAACCTATTGGTGAAATATGAACTTGGAACAACAGATTAACAAAGCTGGGCTGGTATAGGCTACCTGGGGAGGATGGGGGAGCCTATGAGCTGGCACAGACATCAGGACAACTGGGAGTCATGGAAGAGGAGGGACGTGGGAAGAAACAGTGGTACAGGATGGGGAAGGGAAGGTGGTCAGCTGTAATGGATGTGGGGCCACAGTCTTTCTTGGATCACTATGGAGAGCAGGGGGCTATCCAGTGTGCAGAAACCTTGGGCAACTCAGGGCAGAGATAGGGTGGATAAGATGGGAGTTGAAGGGGGCTGGGGGAAGAACAGTGGCTAAAGGGGCAGGTATGGGCTGCCCTGGGGTATTTGAATTGCAGGCACAGAATGAAAACAAGGAGGTTGCCAAAGTGTCCAAGGTCAGCTACTCCTCAAGGACACTGCATAACCAGAGCAGGGGACTGGCAGGAGGTAAGGAGAAAAGGGAGGTGGGTAAGAGGATTAGTGCAAGGAGAAATGGGATGGGAATGGGGAGGGAGGAGAACAGAGGTACGTTCTGATATGGGGGCCCTAATCGAACAGGTACACAGTACTGGCCAGTTTAAAAGAATGGGAGGCAGGTGGGGAGGTAGAGGATCGAGTAAACACGGAGTTAAAAGATAATGCCAAAGGAGTGAGGGAGTGAGTAGCTTTGGGGGAAAGGAGGAAAAAGAAGTCAAGGTGGAGCAAAGGATGGAGGGAAAAGGTAGAGTTAGTGAAGGGAATAGGGAGGATAGTGTGGTGGCAAGCAAAGGCAGCCAGGGAGGGATGGGAACAGGGGGGATCAAAGAAGAAGTAGGAGGGTGCATGGATAGTACAGATGGAAATACAGCCAAAACAGACAGAGAGCAGAAGAAAGAGGAAGAGGCTGGTTCACCAGGAGTGCACAGGAGGTTGAATAACAAGTCTGCAGGGGATGTAGAGGTGATCATCATTGGGGATTCCATAATTAAAGGTATCTATTGGGGGGAAGAAGGGGGGGCAAGAAATAGAAGAGTGGTTGTTTGTATACCGGGAATGGAGGTGTAGAGGGCAGAGCCTAGGATCAGAGAAGTTGTAAGAGGGGACAGTGGAAAATCTCACTTGATCATCCACCTGGGAACCAATGACTTGGCAGGGAACGAGGTAGTGGTGGTGCAGAAAAGGTTTATAGGTTAGCAAGGAACTGCAAGGATTCGATGAGCTCTATGGCCTTTTCAGTGGTAATTCCTGCCACTAGAGCTAGCACAATCAGAAAAAGGAGGATTGAGGAGTAAATGATTGGCTAAGGAACTGGTGCAAGGTGGAAGGGTTCAATTGTATTGGAGACTGGGGAGGCAAGTGGTCTAACATGGGGCTATATTTGATGAATAGCCTGCATGTAAATTGGGAGGGATTGAAAGTACTCAAGGACAAGCTGAGAGAATACATGGAAAAGGATCTGATTTTAAACTGCTGGGGGGGGGGGCGGTGGCACAGAAACCTTGAGACACCACTGCACAGGAAGTAGTAATCAGGAAGGATGGTTTGGTGTCAAGGGAGGGTATCCAAAGACAGGTGGGGAAGGAGGGAGTATAGAGGATAGGCAGATTTAGAAGGGTACAGGAACTAGGCAGTGAGCACAGGGCCAGGGTGGAGGGTGGTGTCACTCAGTGCTCGCAGTCTTGCTAACAAGATGGCAGACATGCAGGCCCTCTTAGCAGAGGAGAAGGTAGATATAGCAGCTGTTTCCAAGACCTGAGCTACAGCACACCACAACTGGGACCTCTCAATCCTGGGGTGCAAGCTGTACAGAAGTGACAGAGTGTTAGGCAAAGGGGGCTGGGTGGCGTCATACATCAGGGAGGGGATAATATGCACTAGGGAAGGGAATGAACAGGAGAAAGTGGAATTGCTATGGATCCAGCTCCAGACCAACAGGAGGAGGAAGATCAGTTTGGGGGTGGTCTACAAACCACCCAACCAGGAGGAAGATAGAGACCAAGAACTATGTACAGAAATGCTGGAAGCAGCAGGATAAGGGGAAGTGGTAGTGATGGGAGACTTTACTCTGCCTAAGGTGGGCTGGAGTACACCATCCACATCCTGTGCCATGAGTCAAGTGATTCTGGATGTGATATGGGAGGGTTCATGACCCAGGGATTTCCTGAGCCCACCAGGTATGGGGCAATTCTTGACCTAGTGCTCACAAATGGGGAGTATGTACCTGACATAATGGTCAAGGAACCCCTGAGACATAGTGATCATAGCACAGTGCGGTTCAGTCTGGATATAGAAAGGGAAAACCTCTCCATCAAGACAAACCCTGGATTTCAGGAGAGCGGATTTATGGAAAATGGGGGAGGTGTTAAGGAAGCAACTAGAGGACAACAAAGCACACATGGGGATGGACAAACAATGGGCCATCATCAGGGATGCCATACTAGCAGCCACAGTGGATTGTGCTATGCTTAGCTGGAAGAAACTGGGGGCCAAATCACCTATCTGGTTCAACTCTGAGGTTGTCAGGGTGGAGAGGGACAAGAGAACAGTCTACAAGGGATACAAGAGGACTGAGAGTGAAGCAGAAGGAGGAATAGCTGAGGTTAGCTAAAGTGGCAGACAAGGGGGTGCAGCAAGTGAAAGCACAGAAAGAACTGCAAGTAGCAGAAGGGATTAAGACTGTGAAGAAGGCCTTCCTCCACTACATAAGCGAGAAGAAGGACTGGAAGGAAGGGATAGTTTAGCTACGGAATGAGGGATGGATGGGTGGAGGCAGATGTAAGCAAAGCGGAGGTACTGAATGAGTACTTTTGCTCTTTCTTCACCAGGGAAAAAGATGGGCCAGTACAGCCTCGGGGGAGGAGGATGGGGGAGGGGCCACAGACATGGTAACAGAGGTGGGTAGCATGAGAGAGTGGCTATTAGCAGTAAAGGCAGATGAGTCTCCGGACCAGATGGCACACACCCAAGAGTACTGAAAGAGCTAGCAGAGAGCTCACGGGCCACTGGTGGACCCCTCAATGATTTCTGAGTCAGAAGTTGTGCTGCAGGACTGAAAAAAGCACATGTCATGCCTCTCCACAAGACTGGGTCCAGGGATGATCTGGGGAACTATAGGAAAGATCAGTCTGAAACTGAGTTTGAGCAAACTCATGGATAGCATATGCAAGGAAAGGTTGGTAAGGTTTATAGAGGAGAATGGTCTCCAGGATGAGAGGCAACATGGGTTTGTGGGAAAAACTTCCTGTCAGATGAACCTGATTGACTTTTTCGAGTGGATCACCAGGGCAGTGAGAGGGGGCAAAGTGGTAGACGTCATTCACCTGGAGTTTAGCAAAGCCTTCAGTTCTGTGGTGTAAGAAGCTAATCAGCAAACTGAAGGATCTTTGGGTCAGGGAGAAATTGACAAGGTGGGTGGAAAGTTGGCTAAGTGACAGAATCCAGACAGTGGTGGTGGGGGAGAGTTGTCCAGTACCAAGAAGGTCACCAGTAGGGTCCTGCAGGGATTAGTGCTGGAGCTGGTTTTGTTCAATAGCTTTATAAACGACAATAGGGTAGGCATAAAGGGTAAGATGTGCCTGTTTGTGGATGACACCAAACTCTGTGGGAGGGTGGACACAGTTGAAAGGAGACAGGACCTATGAGAAGAACTCAAGAAACTTGAGAGATGGTCAGGGATCTGGCAACTTGGCTTCAATGGCAAGAAATGCAAAGTGATGCACATTGGGGCCAGAAATCCTTGGACTGAGTATTAGCTGGGGGGAAGCCACGTTGGAGGAAGAAAATGATCTGGGGATGGTGATCACCAGTGACCTGAAACACTCCTCATAATGCAAAAAGGCAGCAGCAAAGGCGAACAGGATGTTGGGGTGTATAGCCAGGGGATGCAGCAGTAGGTGGAGTGAGGCCACACTGACCTTGTACAGATCACTGGTGAGACCACATTTAGAATATGGGTTAAAGTACTGGAATCCATGACATAAGAAGGACATCATCTTGGTGGAGAGGATCTAAATGAGGGCAACCAAGATGATCAGGGGACAGCAGGGGAAATCTTAAAAAGAGAGGCTGGGAGCCTTGAGAATGTACTCTCTGAAAGAGAGGAGAGAGACAGAGGATATGATAGAGACCTTTAAGTATCTGAAGGGAATAAATAGAGTGGACAAGGAAAGTTTCTTCAAGCTAAGTGACAACAGAAACATAAGGACGTACAGTTTAGAGTTGGTGGGGGGAGGTTTAGGAGGGATGTTAGGAAACATTTTTTTTCATGGAGAGGATGATGGACAAATGGAATGCTCTGCCAGAAGAGGTGGCATCAGAGAAAATGGTGGGTAGCTTTAAGTGGGCTTGGGATAGACATAAAGGTAACTGAGATGGGGGAAGGTTATGAAGGAAAGGTTGAAAGGTGAGGGGGCAGGGTCAGTGGTGTAAGCCAGTGACACTGCATTACTAACAAGCAGACTTGATAGACCAGTTTGGCCTTCTGATGGCTGTTTTGTATGTTCGTATGTTTGTAAGTCTTCAATAAAACAAACTGGATTAGTAAAGATTTAATAAATATAAAGGATATCACAGACAATAACAACCTTAATAATTTTATTAAACTTGTACAGGACTTTGGAATTCTGAATACTAACTCTGCTGTTTATGATCAGCTTTAAAAAAGCATACAAGAATGTCTGAATGATAATTCTCAATCTTATAATATAAATAAAAACACAAAAAACTTCTTAACCTGTATTCAGAAAAAGCCCAACATATCCGACCTCTTCAACATATTGATTGAATCATTTAAAGGCTCTTCAGTGGAAAACATCAGATTTTGGAGACTACAACTAGATAAAAATATAGATGATTGGAATTGGAACAAACAAGCATTTGCCAATGCCAAATGTTGTCTTGCTGGTGTTGGCATTAGTAGTGCAGGAGTTAGAAAGACACATAATAGGAAAAGCAATGAAGTATTCAACCAATATCAACCCTACCCTACCCTGCAGAGAGTTACAGGCATTGGGGTGTGTGTTTGGGTCACTGGCCATAACTTTCATGCTATTTCACCTCACCCTACCCTGCAGAGTCTGACAAGTGTCGCATTGTGCCTTGGGGTCATCTGGCCTTATGCTTACCCCATTTCATAAGGAAGTATGTTGAGATGGGTGCAGCATAGGAGAATGGGTTGAACTTTGGGGCCGAAGAGTCCAAGGCACACCTTGATTCATGTCAGTGGCAGCAGGGTGGGGTTGGAGGACCAATGGTGTGAGCAGTACAGCAGACAATCCAAAGACACACCCCGATGCCTGTTAGTCTGTACAGGGTGGCATGTAATGATTAGAAACCCTAATGCCCTGGGTGTGTGTTGGTATTTCCACTTCAAATTTTAAAACATGTCCTTTTTGTGACCCCTCCTCATGAAAGCATTTGGGACCTCTGCTCCTGAATAGTGTCCCTGTGATTTTGTTAATCTGTCTCGAATGTTGATTTCCCACAGTGACCACGCCATTCTGCACCACATTAAAATGTCAGCTGCACCATTGATAAGGAGGTGTGAAGAGATGGCAATGTTAAAAATCTGGAGTGAAAATATTAAACATTCTCGAAGTTACAAGCATGTGTGAAAACTGAGCATTGCACGCTCATAACACAGTCATTTAGTGGAATTATTTCACCAAATTTTTAACATAGCCATATTGGGACCTCTGATCATGAACAGTGGCAGTATGATTCTCTTAATCTGCCCCGAACGTTGATTTCCCACAGCGACCATGCGATTGTGTGCCAACTGTGCAAAACTACATTTTGGGCAGGATGTGACAAATGACAGCTGCACTGTTCATAAGAAAGTGTGCAAAAATGACAATGTTGAAAATCTGGAGTGAAAATATTACAAATTCTTGAAGTTATGACTGTGCATGGACACTGCACAACACATGCTTGTAACATAGTCATTTTATGGAATTTCTTTACCAAATTTTCAACATAGGCATTTGGGACCTCTGCTCATGAACAGTGTTATTGTGATTTTCTTACTCTGTTCTGAGCATTGTTTTCCTACAGTTACTGTGCCACTGCACGCCGAATGTGTGAAAACATAGTTCGAGTATGATGTAGAAAATGAAACCTATACTTTTCATAAGGAGGTGTGAAAAAATGACAATGGTGAAAATCTGGAGTAAAAATATAAAAAATTATTGGAGTTATGAGCGTGCATGGAAACTGCACAATGCACACTTGTAACACAGTCATTTTATGGATGTTTGTCACCTAATTGTCAACATAGGCATTTTAGGACCTCTGCTCATGAACAGAGTCACTGTGATTTTCATAATCTGTCCCGAACACTGATTTCCTACAGCGACCATGCTATTCTGTGCTGGAAGTGAGAAAACACGTTTTGGACAGGATGTGAAAAATGACAGCTGTACTGTTCATAAGGAGGTGTGGAAAAATGCCAATGTCAAAAATCTGGAGTGAAAATATTACAGATTCTTGAAGTTATGAGCATGCGTGGAAACTGCGCAATGCAGGCTTATAAAACAGTAATTGTTTTATTTTTTTTCACCAAATTTGAAACATAGACTTTTTGAGAGCCCACCTCAAGAACAGTGGCATTGTCATTTCATTAATCAGTCCCAAAAGGTGATTTTGCGCAGTGAGTGCGAAATCACCTTTTGGGACTGAATAATGCCATGACAGTGACTGACTTCATGAGGAGGGGTCCCAATAACCCCATGTTGAAAATGTGGTGCCACAATTCCCAAAAATGCCCGAGGTATGCAGCAAAGTTGGAAAAAAAACTATTTATACCATTATACAGCTTACCGGCATTTCTTCAGTTCGTGGTCGGCTTTGAAGAGTGCAGACATGTTCCTGGTCCACCAAAGATCATTGCACCAGACTCCTGAGGTAAGTATGGTGTGTGGGGAAGTAATGTACACAGTGAGTGGGTGCGGGTTGAGGGAGGGGGCCGCAGACAGCAAGGGACCGTTTTCTACTTTACAGGGTTAAAAACATTGTTAAACATCGCTGGAAGATTTTTTTTTTTACAGGTACATTTGACATGCTGGGGTGGGCTCCCAGCATGTCACCTGCATGTTTTGGGGTGGGAAGAATGGAGCCAATGGGGATTGGGCACCCCGTCGGTAAATAAAAGGTGTTTGGCAGGGGGGAATGATGCCGAGGTGGATTTGGCACCCCCTCAGCGAACAACTGGCATGGGACATGATGCCGATGAGGATTGGGCTCCCCTGTCAGCAAATGAACTCAGGATTGGGGCATGATGATGCCAACAGGGGGATTGGGCACCCCTGTCATCAGCTTTTCTTGGGACTGTGTGAGGTGGACAGCACAGCCACCACCATGCCTGATTGAAATGTTACACCAGGAAAGGCATGGCCCTGCAATGAGGTGGAGCTCCCTCACTGCAGAGGCTAAAACGTTTCAAGTTGGTGGCACACTTTTGCACTGCTGTCATAGACAGCATGCAATGTAATTTGTGCCACTGAGCCCAGCCCCAAAAAGCAGTGGCGCCATTGGCCGCAACAAGACTGCGCCTCCAAAACCTGCTATTCCAAAGATACCGCAATATGTTTCTTGCGCACGTGCAAGACAACATAAAAATGGTTAAACTTAATTAATATTTTTCGGACAGTAAATATGAAATTGGTTCAGTTTAAATTGCTTCATAATCTTTACTAAATGTACTCCATCACATCTCCATAAGACAGGTCTCAGAGCCACGTCTAATTGTAACAGATGTGAAAAAACTTGTAGAAATCTTGTCCATATGTTCTGGAATTGCAAACGTGCAAACCTTCATGGGAAGGCATAAGAAGGCAATGCAATAATATTCAATGGCTAACAGGTAATTTAAATCTAGAAACTTGCGTTGTAAGACATTCTGACTGTAAGAAATGTTGGCTAAAAGAATAAAGGTATACTATAGCCCTAATTGGTGCTTCAGTAAAGAATATGGTTCTTAAACTGTGGATTGAGAACAGACCACCTAGTATCAATGAGTGGAAAAGCTGCTTTCTAGAAATCATATGAATGGAAAAACTAGCTCACTGTATGGATGGACAAGGTGCCAACTTCCTGTCAAAATGGAAAATAATGTATAACCTATTTGCATCTAGGTTTGCTAATACATAATTCCTTGCAGTCTTTCCCTTTAGGTACTACATAAATGAGTCCCTTAATACTCTTTTTAAATATGCAAAACTTTTACTGTTCATTTCTTCCAGGTTGCAGAATCACATTCAAGTGGCATATTAGCTCTTGACTGAGAGACAAAGTATGGAAAGGAAAAAGTAAAACTTTCTAGTTCTCTGCTGTTCTTCCTCTTTCTTTCTGTTCTTTCTTCCTCTTTTGGCATGTAAGTTTTGTCTTTGCATCTCTTGTAATGGATTGTCTTAGATTTTAGACAGAAAAAGTAAAACTGAAAAAAATAATTGATTTATAGTTACTAAACTCATACTTAAAGTAAATGTTTAAGAGGTTAAAGTACTTTGCTTACTATAGATAAATGTATATTTTCTGTAAATCCATTCAAAATGAGTTTATTCATATACTGTCTAGTTTATTGTTTGATATTTGTATATTATAAACTTAATTATATTAGTGCTTGAAACATGGATGAGTTGTATTATATGTATTTTCTTGCCGTATCTTCTTGAAAATATTCACTAATATCATAAAAGATCATTCAATCATACAATAATTTATGCTCCCTATCACCTCATCTTTATATTGGTTGAACATGTTCCCAACCAAAAAATCAAAACATTAGTGTAGGATGTCTCTCCCTGATAAAATGGATGTTACTTTTGTGTTCCAGGAAGTGTTTTTGTAATGCCCATGTTTTTTGTCCCTCGTGAATCAAGTCACAAGGGCATTTCAAGATTTGTCCTGGGAGCAAAAGCAGTAGAAATCTAAGCTGCAATATCTAATAATCTCACCCAGGGGAAGCATGTACACTGAGAACAGCATAGGCAACTGGACTGAACCCTGGGGAACTCTACAGGGCAGGGGCTTCATACGGGATGAGAAATTCCCCATCACTACCCATTGCATCCTGCCCAAGAGGAAGGACTCAAACCCATTGATAACCATACTGGTGAGTCCACCAAGGCTCCCAAGGTGATCCAGTAACACTACATGGTCTATAGTGTCAAATGTTGAGGAGAGATTGATGAGAACGAGAATTGACCAATCTCCTCTATCTCTTGCCCTGAGGAGATCATTTTGCACCCTCACTAACGCCATTTTGGTGTTATGCCTAGTCCTAAATCCAGACTGGAATGGCTCATAGATGTCAAACACCACAAGGTGTGCCTTGAGCTGCAGAGCTACTACTTTCTCAACAACCTTCCCCAAGAATGAGAGGTTGAAGATTGGGCGATTATTCGCCAAAACATAAGGGTCGAGTGATGATTTCTTCAGGAGGGGCTTCACCAGCACCTCTTTCAAGGTGCCAGGAAAAAGACCCCCCCAAGAGTGAACACCGGACAATCTCAGTGAACACTGCACCAATTAACTCAACACATCCCAATACAAGATGAGTCAGGCCCAGGTCCAGTTCACAAAAAGTGGGCCGCAGCTTCAAGATTACCTCAACGACCTAGTCCTAATGGAGGACACCCTGTCAGAGAAGAACTGAGTGAACTCCTCCCACTGGGTAACTGAAACTGCTCTTTTTAAGCTGTAGACAAGCAGGATGGAGCAGCCTAGCCACGGTCTGAGAGAGCAGAGCTGGTCTGTTCCTCTCTGCAACAATCTGCTTGGACAAGTAGTCTGTCTTCATATGGTTGATTGCCCTTTAATATTCACCATAGTGAATTCTCAAAGCCAGTCTGTCCTATTCGATCTGGGTCCTCCTCCAGCAATGCTCCAACTTCTGTCCTCTGGTCTTTATTTCCTTGAGAGGCCCATCAAACCAAGGAGGTCTTAAGTGAGAAGACCTGGGTCATATACAGATTGGTGTAATGCTGTCAAGTGCCTTGGAGACACCACTGATATAGGCTGCTACCGCTTCACCTGCACCAGCCACACAAGCAGCACTCACACCAGAAAATTCTACTACCACCAGTAGTCCCTCTGGGGACAACACCTTCAAAGGGTGGTAGTAGATCATCTCAACTGGGGAAGGACTAAAGGGGGGGCCTGAAAAAGAACTACACTGTGCAATGAGCAGAACAATAGACTGGATAAATCCTAATCTCAGTGACCCCAAGCCCCAGTGAGAACAAGATGTGGCCGTGGCTATGGGTCACAGAGGCAACAACTTGTGTCAGACCCAGTGATATCATCATCTGGAGAAAGTTATAACCAAATTGCGAGAGTTCGCCATTGACCCAGGCATTAAAGTCACCCAGACTCAACCATCTGGGTAACTCCAACACCCTGTCAGTGATGAAGTCCCAGCTTCCTTCAGGAATTCTACCTTGCATCCCAGAAGTTGGTACACGAGGAGGATCCTGCAACCTGTACCTGGACCCTGTGCATGGCCACACATTCCAACAATTACATGAATCCCATTGGGTGTAAGGAGAAATTCAAATCAGATCTAAACCAGATGGCCATACCCCAGCCCTCCTCAGACAGTGCACTGCAGAGAACCCAGCCAGGATCAATGCTTACAACACTGGACCTGCATCATCCCCCAACCAAGTCTCCATGATGCATGCCAGATCAACTGAGGAAATCAAGTCTGCAATAATCGCCATCTTGTTCCTATTCAATCTGGCATTGGATAGCACTGTCTGAAGAGGACTATTGGAGGCCACTGACCCACTGGCTACCTGCCCACTCAGTCCAGTGGGAGCCCTGGGAATGAATACCAAACATGTCTGGTCATTCTCAAGGCCCCATTTTACTCCAGGGCACCTCCTGGCCCTGGCCACCCAATATGGCTCACCCCAGCTATATCCCCAGCAGTCCACTACTGGCCATCATGCCCCTATCAATCCTAACCTTCCTACATACTTTATCACAGCAGCTGGTAAAGGGAAGTCAGAAAAGGGGCAGAGGTCATGCAGCATGGATGCTGGGTAAGTAATTTGTGGGTGTCTGAGGCCCAGGCACAGCTTCAACTGTTATAAACACTAAAAACTCAACTTCAGTATCCAGCCTCCCCTAAACCACAAGAGACAATTAATTTCTCAAAAAATAGAATAACTCCCACTCACCCTATGCCCCTACACATACAACCAGTTCAATCAGCCAATTTTAATGCATAAATAAACTAGATACTGTACAACCTCCATTCAGTCATTAACTTCAAACCCCACACACCAACCCCAATCACAACCATTCCAACAAGTAGTAATTACTAAAATCACTGCTGCTAGTGGTCCCCACCTCCCTTCAATCCCAACCCCAATGTAAATGTTTTAATCCCTAGGGATAGTGCCCCCCCCAATGACTAGGCTGGAAGTAAAACCAGACCCTCCCTGGCATCCAATGTTTCCCTCTAGCAGCACCAGGCACACACCCCCACTGACCTAATCATTATCCTCAGTGCCTTGGATGCATATGGGGACTGGCACAGCCCTATTGCGACCGGCCGAGGAGGTGGCACCATGGATATTGATCAGGTCAGTGGGGGAAAGGCCTGGTGATGAGGGGGGAAGGCACTAGATGCCAGAGAGGGGTTGGTTTTACTTCTGGACTGGTTATCAGGTGGAGAACCACTACCATCAGGTATAAAAACTGGCTGGGATTGGAGGGAGGGAGGGGACCACTACCACAATGGATTTTAATAATTACTGTGGGGCTGGAATTAGAGAGAGGGGACCACTAACACTAGGGAATGTGTTTCTTGTTATGGGGCTGGGATCGGAGAAAGGGACCAGACCACTAGGACCAGGGAATGTATTTCTTGTTACAGGTTGGGATTGGGACCACTAACACTAGGGAATGTATTTCTTGTTATGGGGATGGGGATTGGAGGGAGTGGGGGATCATTAGCACCAGGGAATTTTATTTATAATATGAGTCTGGTGATAGGAGGGGTGTGCCATGGACCACAGGTGTGGTTTTCCCCTCCAGAAGCCAACTAGATGGTTGACTGCATTACCTCAGGTAGCCGCTAGGGTTCCATGGAATAAGGGGAGGTTTTCATCAATGGTATTTAAACAGCACAAAAGGACCACTCAAACCTTCTTGTGCCATGCAAATCCACTGAATATCGACTTGTGCTAATATTCCTGACCCTGTTCCACTATTTGAATACTCCCCAATTTGGTCTGTGCGGGGCACCACCCCAGTTTTCTGGTGCAGCACAGCCATTTGAGTATTGGGCTCCAGCAAAAAGCTCAGTTTGCACAAACAAACACAGGTTAGCTCCTGTGCAAACTTCTGAATATCGGGGCCCTGTGTTTAATACATAGAAAAGTAAAAACTAATACGGCAGCACCATCCCCACTTACGCCAATGTTTCATGTATTACTTATGCATTCTCAAGGTGTGGCTAACAGTCGTGGATATCTCAGTTAAATAGTTCATTCTTAAAGAGACATTACCTAGCATCCATCCCCACTTGCCATTTCCCAGTAGACACTAGCCAATAAAACCCATTGCAACTCTAAATGGCAATAGAAAACATACAATTTGTTGTGGGGCTTACTTGTTGTTAATTGTTTGTTTTTGTTTTTATCTGTTTGTGGTTTTGCCTTTTGTAAAAGTTTAATAAAGTATGTTAAATTAAAAAATACAATGTAGGAATCATTATGATAGACAAATATATATAAAAGATACAGTGACATTAATATGTAAAGCCCTAGGTCATGAATTAAAAATATTAAATAAACTGGATATTATAAATACATACCCCAGGCTAAACATTTCATTAAGTCATTTCTCTCCATTTGCATTCAGTCATTTCTCTCCATTTGCATTCAGTTTGTAATGCCACATGCTTTCTTGCTGTAAAAGTTTGTTTAGGCCCCACTCCTGGTGCCCAAAGTCAATTTGTCCAAACCTTGAAATACAAAACAGTGCCATTGTCCCCTTTGCACTATATGTACAGCAAGAGCATTAGTCTTGTCTCTTGTTCCAATACTTCTCAAATGTTCTGAAATCCTTATTTTAAATGGTTTTAGTCTTACCTACATAAAAGCATTTACAGGCACAAGTTACCACATAAATGTTTGTTGTATTACACTTTATGAAATGTCTGTTCTTGGGGCATTCTCCTGTTATTGGGTGTATAAAGTTTGTACTCACCTTCAGGCTTGAGCAAAAGCCACAATTTCCACAAATAAAAGATCCCTCTGGTAGGGAGTTTAGGAACCTGGTTCTCGGCTGGTTGGTATAAACTGTGACATTATTGGCAAAATGTTTCCTCACTGATACACCATTTAGGGTGGGTCCTTGATTACTGTCTGACGCTTTGGTTCCATATTAAGAATATGCCAATTTCTGAGCAAAGTCTATCTAATCATATAATTCCGCGGCATAAAATCTGAAACAAAATTGAGACAACTGTTATTTTTCACCTGATTTATATTCTGAAGCAAATCTTCTCTCCCAGTCCCATTCACAGCTCATTTCGTCCTTTCAACACATTCTACATTAAAACCTTTCTGGTAAAAACGATTACTTAAAGACACAGCCCCATCTTGATAATTCTTAGATTCACTCGTATTGTGTTGTAAATGCATAAATTGCCCTTTCGGGATGTTTTAGATCATATCTGCTGCATATTTTCTGCTGGTATGTTTGTATATGTCTAGGAAGACAACTATCAAAGGACAATAATGCTTTTCTGTCTGTAATTTTTTTAAAATGACTAGTTTTCTCTGCCTCTGTCTACTATCTTTTTCAATTGTCAAATCTAAGAAATTTATTTTTTCACTGTTGCTAGATAAACTGAATTTTAAATGCTCATTAGTTGATTCTAAATATCTTACAGATTCTAATAACTCTGCAGTGGGCCCTCTCCACATTAAAAATATGGCATCAATAAAGTAGTGATATATATATATGTATATAACCACCCAAAAATGGATTTTTTACATTATGACAGTACAATGTTTTTCCCATTGAGGCAGATATATATTGGTATAGAGGGAGGTAATATCTAAAGTAACAAAAAGCTATTCCTCGTTCACATATAGGTCTTTTAGGACCTGTAAAAATGAGTGGTATCTCTTATACAGGCTGGCCATAAGTGCAATAATATTTTGATATTTTCATCAACACATTGGGCCAGAGGCTCAGTAATTGAGCCAATACAAACATGCACTTCTAAATCTGGCCAGGAATGACAAGATTAAGATAAAAGACGCAGATAAGGGCAGATCTGTTGTCATTCTTGATATAGTTAAAGAGCTGGTGGAACTAAAACTGACAAGACAGGAAAAGGATACAAATTGTAAGTTGTAGTTAATTGTAACATTTTATTTCTGAAGTATTTTTCTTTTTCCTTTTGCTCATTTGAAGGGTTTTTGTGTGATAACATTGTGCTGGATGTGTAGAACAGTCTATTTATTTTTACGACTGTGGGTGTAGCCCAGCAGGTGTTTTGCATTCAGAAAAGGGCTGATGTCATTTTTGCTACCAAACAACATGACAGAGTGTTAAAAATAGGTTCCTCCACTGAAGCCTAATTACTCTGTTGTCTGTATGTGTGTAGGAAGCTGTAGAGCACTATTTTTCCTCTGGCTTGAGGAGTTAATTGAGCCCACAGAAAGTTAACTCATTATCTTCTGACAGTCATTCTGTGTCAGATTACCAATGGATAGTACAGACATCATAGAAAGCTATTGGAAATAGAATGGGTTAAACACTTCCTGGAGCTTTCTGTGTAACAGATAAGCTTTGCTGTTTCCCTAAGCCCCTATGAACACCTCATTAAGCCATTTGACACCACCATCCTAAGAGCAGTCATTCTTTTTTTTCCAATTGTTTAACCAGGAGAGACATACTAAGCTGTAAGCTTGTTTACAGGTGCAAACTTGGAGCACAGGGAAGTTAAGTGACTTGCTCAGGGTCACACAGTTTGCAAATGGGGGCTGAGGGATGCAAACCCAGGTCTCCAGATTTGCAGCTCAGAGCCTTAAACCACTGCACTACTGCCTCCCTATTCTGCAGCTTTGCAGGACATTACATAGCAAAAGTCCCAGTGTTTCCTGTTTCCAAATAATATACCAACTTCATTTTCTCAGGAAGGCAGTTCTGGGTTACTGTTTATGTTCTTCTGAATGTTCTTCACTTGCAATTTGTGACTATGGGTATTTACACCTGAATGATAGTAACCAGTTTTGCTTCACTTGCAAATAGGTAAGCATGTGTGTGTCTAATTTTTGTTCGATTTGGGTTACACATAGAATCTGGTCAGTTTATAATATGCTGTATTGTGATTAAATGAACTGATAAATGAGGGTTTTGTTTTCTTTTACAAATTCATTTTTTCTGGTCATGGACATACTAAAACAAAAATTTCTCAACAAAATGTTTAAAAATAAGGAGTTTAGCAGTTATTTAGTTGATGTGGTGTAAAGAGCTGCTCCCTGGAAAATTACCTGATTGGGGGAGCAGCCACAAGCAGAATGGAACTTCATGGATGGGAAGCTCATGGCAGCAGAAGAGGTATGACAACATTAAAAGCTTAATGGTGTGGATGTAGAGGTACCAATATTTAAGCATGACTTTGGTAGAGAACTAAGTGTGACTCAGGGGTGGGCGAGTGAGTCTTGATATTTTTAGCATAATGGTTTTCTGAAACTTCAATCTTCAATGCATTAGACTCTGCATTCATCTTTACAGTATGTCACTAAGCCACATGCAGTGGGGTATGGGTAAAAATCAGATCACCAGACCTGGACCAAAGCTGTAAAATCTGGACTGGGTACAGCTTGTGCAAATATTGCTGAACGACTCGCTCCAGATGATCTGGTCTGGCTTTTACCTATCTGGTCTGGTCCTAATGGTTCCATTTTCAATCATGTCAAGGAAGAGTTGAAAAACAGACTTCCAGGAGCATACCAGATACATAAAGTCGGACTGAACAGTGCAACCAGAGTGACTGGGTTTGTATAAGTTGCACCCAGTATGATCAGTTTGGATTTTTATGGAACTGCTGTGGTTCAGGTCTGTCAGTCCAGTTTTTAACCAATCAATCAGTCTTTATTTTATACTGAAAGGTAAGTGAGCAAAAATGCCCATCTACTCAAGCATCCAGTTTAGCATAAAAAGAGAACAGAACACCAGGTCAAACAATTACATGGTAAAACATAGTATAAACAGGTCTAACACAGAGATCTAGAGGGATATACAGAAGAAAGGGGAAGCAAATAAATAACAGTGACAAATTTACAGCATGGGATATAGCTGGAGGTAAATTTCAAGAATATGAATAGTTGGGTGATGCGTCGAAAAGAAATGCAAGTTCTGCGGCACCCAGATCCTGCATGCTGACAAACATTCCTGCTGCGTGATCTGCCTAGGCTCTAAACACCAGGTAAAGAATTGTGCACCCTGCCAATCCTTCAACCAGGCCACTCAGATTAGGCACCAGAAAAAGCTCTAAGTCCACTTGCTGGAGAAGTGCCTAGCTTTGATGGAAAAGGAGCTGCAGAATCTGTGGGAAAAATCTTCTCCAATGCCAGAATCCAAAAAGAAGAAAAAGGACAAGGAGAGGTACCAAGACTGGAATAGGTCTCCATCCACTTGGCAGTGACTATCAGGCACCACTGACACTGGAGGGGCCTCTACTTTGGTAAGTACCCCTACTGCCAGGTCTCCTACCGTTCCAGAATATCAGACCACAGCCTCTCTGCTTGCTTTACTCACGGTGCAGTCAGGGATCTTTTTGGATGACAGAACCCCTGCTGTGCTCCTTGTACATCTGGCACTACAACCATTCCTCAAATGCTGGATAGCCTTCCATCAGGCCTCCAGGCACAGAATTGTCTGGTGGCAGATCCAGTGCCAGCCCCTTTGAATGTCCCTAGGGGCTGACGCCTGGTCCTTACTTATTTAACACTTCGGAATGAACCTTTGAGCTATGAGCTCTTTTACAAAGGTTCCACATCAAGAGACAATACAACTGTTACAACAGTTACAATGGCACAATTCACAGAGACAGAAATACAGGTATCTAATATAGGAATATGAGCTGGACAAGACAGTAGCTTTGTATTTATTTTTATTTATTTATTTAGTGGAAATCGGAATTGCAAACCTTTGAGTCAGGGACTCATTTACAAAGGCTTCTTATCAGGAAACAGATAGTATATACAAATACAGACATAGTTACATAGAGTACAAATCAATGTAGGGAACACTATAGATGTATGTACATAAATACAAGGGACAAATTTCATAAGAGAGCAAAAACTCTCTACAGGAAAACACTATACATGTATGTACATAAATACCAGGAATACAATTCATAAGAGACCTCCTGCCAAGCCTTCAGCCCCACCTCCTTCTAGACCTTCTGCTTTGCCTCCAGCTGGACCTATGAGCAATGTTCCAGGCTATCCACTCCCACAATACCCAATGTACCCTTGGCTGGGGTATCCGATGCCTGGCAATCAACCCCATTATGTACCAGGGTACCAGATGCCAGGCTATGTTTAATCAAGGGTATGATCCTTCTGGATTTTCTTACTCCTGTCAGGCTCATGGATACCCTCAATATCAGATGCCGGGCTATCCATTATACCAGCCTCCTCCTCCTCCACCACTACTTCCCCAGCCTCTGCTTCCACAGCAGCCTCAGGCTGATATCCAGGCAGTGTTTCAGACCCTGATTCAGGAGGACAGGACTCAACTAGCCTCAGAGCTTGATCGTTGGAAACCAGTCATGGCCTCTACTCCTGCCTCCTTTCTGACCCATAGATAAGCCTCTATTGTGGATTCCCACCTTTCTGGAGAAGGCTCCTCTAGACACCAGGTTAGGGATAAAACCCTGGACACTCCTCTAAATATGGTTCAGATCCCCAGCAGGTACTCTTTGGACTCTGACTTTGACTTGTCCTCCAGCTCTGGTACACATACACCTATAGATCTTCAGCCTAAGGAGTCCCTGAAGTCCACCCTGGAGGACCCTTCCTTTGCAGAACTCCTCATAACTATACAAAATGTCTGTGACTGGGCTATCCAAGAACATAATCCAAAGTGGCAAAGGCTTGTGGAGCATCTAGACATGACTGACACAACTCCTATGCCTACACTGCCTTGGACTGGACCCCATGAAGACCTGATGTCCACTATCTGGCAATAGCCTTCCTCCATTCTGGCAGTTTCAAAAAAGGAATACAGGTGTACCACCCCCCAGATGGGGTCACACACCTTACTGGCCATCCTAATGCAAACTTGATTGTTATCACGGCTGCCCATGACCAGTCCTCTAAACCTAACATTTGAGCATATCTCCTCCTGATAAGGAGTCTAAGCAGCAGGACAATTTCGGTCACAAGATCCATTCCTTTTCCACTTGCACCCTCAGGTCCCTTAATCATGTGGCTAATATGGTTTCCTATCAGAAATCTTCCCTGGCCTCACTTGAGTCAAAGCTGGAAGCTATCCAGGACCAGGAGCTTAAGGCCAAGATTGCCAAAACAGTGAGAATAGCACAAATCTTCTGTCGTCATGCCATCTGGGCCACTTATGACACAGTAGATTCAGTTGCTCGCACCACAGCCACTGTTGTCTGCATTAGCCAACATTCATGGCTCAGGATTGCTGGCCTGGCATAAGACATCCAGACCTCCATCCTGGATGCCCTTTTCAGAGGATCAGTGTTATTCGGAGGTGACACTAAGGAAGAATATTATCACTGAATTGCAGGACCAAGGTAAATCCATCTGCGATGTCCACTTCATGTACTGAGGGGGTTACGAAGACAAACAGCCTTTTCTTCAGCAACAGAGACACCAGACCAAAGAGGCCCCTGCAAAACACCAGGCAAAATGCTGGTATCCAACATCAGGAACCCCTACTCCCCCTGCCAAGTCCCAGAAGCCCCCAGAGGAGCTGCTGACTCCCTCTCCTTATCCTCCTGACTTGTGGGAGACCCCTCTGCCTCCTCTAGATCCTCTAGGAGAACCAGTGGGGGGAAGATTTCCCCTCCAGCTTCTGGGGTCACAGGACATAACCACGGACCCTTGGGTCCTTCAATTAATAACAAGAGATCACACCATAGAGTTCCTAGACAGGTCTCCGGACAACCACCCAGGCCTCTCCCATTATCCTCCAAGGCACCTATCTCTGATAGGGAACAAGATCCAGATTCTTCTGCAAAAGTCAGACATAGAACCACTGGATCTGGCACAGATAGGAAGAGGGTACTACTGCCATTTCTTCCTAGTGCCAAAAAAGACAGGCAACCTAAGACACATCTTGAACCTCAGCATGCTCAACCTGTACATTGAGTACAAAAGGTTCTGCATGCTCATCATCTAGGGAAATCTACCCCTGCTCCACAATAGCCATTGGCTTTGTCTGCTGGACATGCAGGATGCTTACCTGCACATCCATGTCTTCCAAGCTCACCACCATTTTCTTTGGTTTGCCTTCCAGGGAGAACATTACCAGTTCAAGACTCTCCCTTTTGGCCTATCCTCAGCACCTCTGGGTTTTTACCAAGAGCCTAGTAGTGATGGTGCAGCTGTATGCCAGAGGGATCTAATTGTGCCTGTATCTGGATGACTGGCTTCTATCAGCCCCATCACACAGCAGTCTGAAGGAGTCACTCTCCTTCACCCTGGACCTCTTTTCCAGACTTGAAATAATAGTCAACTATCCCAAATCCCACCTCTCCCCTTCCAGCACCTACAATTCATTTGTGGCAGTGCTGGATATGGTCAAGGGCAGGATCTTCCTCCCATTGAACAGAGCGGAGACCCTGCAGAAACAGGCCAGATTAGTGTCCGACTCATGCTGGATCACAGCCCGGTCGAACCTCCATCTTCTCAGGTTGATGGCAGCTGAAATCCATACAGTTACTCTAGCCAGACTGCATATGAGGGTGACCTAATGGATTCTTCATTTCCAATGGCATCAGTGGCTGGACAACCTGGACCACAGGGTCCTAGTGTCTGGGTACATGAAGAAGGATCTTCTTTGGTGGCAGGAGTTGTTCAGTCTCTCCACAGAGGTTCCCCTTTCAATCCCCTGCTCCTACCATGACATTTACCATGGATGCTTCTTGTCAAGGCTGGGCAGCCCACCTAGGAGACCATCAGACCCAAGGAACATAGTCTCAGCTGGAAGCATCTCTACACATCAATGTCTTAGAAATGAGGGCAGTACTGTATGCCCTCCAGGCCTTCCAGCCTCTTCTATGTCTGGGGAAACTCCTGATTCAGACCAACAATATGTCTGTGGTCTGGTACCTGAACAAACAGGGAGGCACTACCTAGCACCCTTTATACTGGGAGGTGATGTGGGTGTGGTACTGGGCAGTCCAGCATGACCTTCACCTGACTGCTGTCCATGTGCCAGGCATCAGCAACATCCTGGCAGACAGCCTCACCACACCACTGTCAGGGATCATAAATGGGAGCTAAATCAAGGTGTTGTTGAAAGCTTATTTGATCTGTGGGGTCAGCCGGAGATAGACCTCTTCCTCTCCCCATCCAATACAAAACTACCCAATTTTTGCTCACTCGTTCCTGGCTGGGGTGTTTTCTAGTGAGATGTGCTGCCTCTTTGCTTGACAGGGAGGTTCTTGTATGCCTTCTCTTCCCAGTGATTCAGAGGGTTCTTCCAAAGTTATAGGTGGAAGGGGCTTACATAATTCTAATAGTCCCTCTTTGGCCTCATCAGATTTGGTTCCCTCTGCTTCAACAGCTATCGATGGAACCCCCATACCTCTTCCTCTCTGCCATGATCTTCTGACTCAAAAGCAGGGCAAACTGGAGCATCCGGGCTTCAAATCCCTCCACCTGCATGCATGGCACCTGTGAACATATGTGGAATAACTCCTATTGTTATTATTTTTTTTTACAAAAATTGTAAACTATGCAGACGCATTTGTAAAAAATGAAGTATAATAGTGAGACTTTTTGAAATGTTATTTGACTTACCATACTAATGCTTGTCTACCCACTTACTCAGTCTCCTACTTGTTTCTATCCATATACTAAATAATTCCAGTTGCTTCATACCAAGGGGTTGTTGATTTTCATATTGCGTGTGCCTGGGGTGGAGCAGCAATAAAAGATAATCTATGCAATACCCTCAATAACACACCTATCCCAGTTTACTTTTACCTAATACCCATTTTTAGGCCTTGTTCAGTAAGATCTTCCTTCAAGAGAACAACTAGTAATGAAATGTGTAAGATTTATGTTGACATTTGGGTATGTGCACTTTTATATTATACTAAGTATATGTGTGAACTGTATAACAATCTCTAAAAAAATTAATTAAACACATCAAATGTCTTCAAAAACATGTCTCAACATTTTGTTTATCTTCCGCCTTGTCACAACAGATAGTTGTCTCAGCAGTGTTTGCAATTAAGGTACAGTACCTTCACGTATGTGGTGGCCCAGTTTTGTTGAGTTGATTGCTATAACAGTGCATAGAATGAAATGTGAAACATATAAGTAATTGTAATACATAAGGTGGCATTATTTTTATATCTGCCCTTGCTCAGTGTACCGTACTTTGATTCAGTTAATGTATGCAACAGCAATTCATGTTTATATTTAAGCCCATAAAACACCCTTATCTAGATAATGTATTTAGAATCATAGTGGCTCTGCCAGAACTTGCTCTTTTATTATTTACATATTTCTCGGATTGACAATTCCTTTGAGCTGTGAGCTCATTTACAAAGCTTCCATGTCAGAAAAAGTTACAAACAATAATGTACAGTAAGGTACAAGTACAATAAAAAAATGAAACACAATGTGGTACAAAAGACATAATCGCAGTGCTAGGAATGGTACAATCTGGAATTGAGGACAAAAGTTTTGAGGTAGAGCAAGTAACAAGTAACTAAGTGATTCAAAAGGAGAGAGGTTAGGAAAGTGGACTAGGCAGCAATGCAGCTGAGGCCTTGTTGGTATGAGCTTATAACTTCAAATAGTATAATCAGGTTGGAACAAATGCTTCAGGTTGGCAAAAGGTTCTAAGTAAGAAGCAAATTCAGAAAATTAAAAGTTAGTTTAGCGATCAGGGGGATTGATGCAGCCAGAGGCCTTGTTGGTGATAGTATAGGGTGGGAGGTATGGGTGTGGAGGAGTGAGGGGGGGCAGGTAGGGAGGTAGGGGCAAGGAGGGATGAGGGGAGATAAGGCAGGTAGGGGTAGGAGTAGGGGGGCAGATAGAGATAGAGGAGCTGGGTTTGGTTAAGAGGGAGCAGGGCTATACAGTAGGTTGCAGTCAGGGCTGCTAGTGGCTATGATGTGTGCCCAAAGTTTATTTTTAAAAGGCCCAATCTTAGGCTCAGCAGCAATATCACTGGGTAGGCCACTAAACCAGTAGAGGCCATGGTAATCAAAGGTCCTCTGTCCCTTTATTGTGTGGCAGAAAGTGACTTGGTAAGAATGACTGGTCATGCCCCTAGTCCTATGAGGGTTTGATGTTGGGTTGAGTGATTTCCGGAGGACTGGGAGGGGTTAGCCTGAGAACAATTTTCTTGGCTAATAGGCAGGTCTGGTATTTTACCATCACACTGAGGTGAAGCCAGTTTGACTAGGCATACAGGTCGCAGGTGTGTGTGAGTTGATGAGCACCTGTAACCAATCTGCAGGCTTTGTTTTTAACCCTGTTAAGCACTGTGTCCGAGACGGCACTGCAGACTACTAGACTGTAGTCTATGATAGGGATAATGCTACTGCAGACCATACCTCTCAACCTCCCAACTTGCCAGTGTGTGACAGAGGGCTACAAAATGTGTGACAAAGGCCAAAAATGTGGTACACCTGATTTTTCACAACGTGCGGAGTTGCGCACTGGCATTCTCACGTAAAATAAATTTTACCACACTAAAATTATTATTTGTATGCTTGGCATGTGGTTTGTGTTGCAAATTAAATAGAAAGTGTTGTGTCTGTGTGTTCTTAAATAAAATAAAGTGATGCAAATCCTAAATGTGTGTGTGTCCTTAATTAAAATAAAGAGTGATGCAAATCCTAAATTTGTGATAACATTTTATGCATGTAATCTATAAATACACCTCTAGAGAATGAAAAAAACACTACTTATTCATTTGATGAAATCATGAAATGGTTTATTGAAACTATACTAATGCAGCACTACTGAATGAAAGAACAACTATTTGTAAAGCGTTTGCAGCAATTATAAAACTAAATGTGTTCTGAACCTATGCTAATACTACACTATAATATATTTAAAAAAATGTGTGTTGAATACTGCAACTATAATACTATTATATACTAACTATACTAAATGAATGCACCAGTGAATAAAACAATTACAAGTTTCTTGACAGTTAAACCTTAAAAACCCAAGTAAGCAATTATTGAACTTATATAATAAAAGCGTATTCACATGCAACCACAAACACCTGCTGGCAGTTGAACACCAAAAAGAACAGTATATGCAACTGCAAACCTATAAATCACAGCTGTAGGACAGCAAAATGTCAATGTCTTCCCTCAAAATACTGTGGGAGTTTGGGGCATGTTGTCTATGTCTACGTTGTGGTCTGGTGTTCTTTGTTATAGGCGGCCGTTGCTTTTCTGGCAGCAGCAATAGTTTCCTTCGAATACTGAACATCATAGCAGAACGCTCCTCGTTCACCTTGATTGCCAGCAAAGAGTTCAGCATTTTGAGATACAGGGACTGTCTTAGTTCTGTTTTAACTTTATGCACCGTGCTAAAAGCATTCTCTGCGTCTGCATTTGAATGTGGCAAGCAAAGTAGTACCATCATCAATCTTTTAAAGTACTGTAGTGAACCATCTCCACCAACAGTTTTGAGGACTGCGGCCCAATGTTTGGGGAGGGCTGAGTGGGGTCCATTTATTGGTCCAGTTAGGGTCCCTGTATCAGACAACTGGTACACAGAAAATTCATCCAGCAATGACCTGTTAGTTTAACCTCAGTGGTAGGGAAAATGATGGAATCACTTCTGAAGGAAAGAATTGTTGCGTATCTAGAGGCCAGAGGGGCACAGGACCCAAGGCAGCATGGATTCACAGCGGGAAGGTCATGCCAGACAAATCTGATAGATTTCTTTGACTGGGTGACCAAAGTAGTTGATCAGGGAAGGGCTGTGGACATGGCCTACCTAGACTTTAGCAAGGCATTTGACACAGTCCCACACAAAAGATTAATATACAAGTTAGCCAGTCTGGGAGTGGGTCCCAAGATGACAGCCTGGGTAAAGAATTGGCTGGAGAATAGGACACAGAGAGTAATAGTAAATGGAGTCCACTCTGAAAAAAGGAGGATTAGTAGTGGGGCACCGCAGGGTTCAGTATTAGGACTGGTCCTCTTCAATGTCTTTATAAGCTACATTGCAGAGGGACTGAAGGAAAGTATGTCTCTTTGCAGATGACACAAAGATCTGCAACAGAGTTGATGCACAAGGTGGGGTGGAAAGGATGAGAAGGGACTTGGCAAGGTTAGAGGAATGTCAAATGTATGGCAGCTTAGATTCAATGCTAAGAAGTGCAAGGTAATGCACCTGGGAAACAAAACCCAGGGAAGAGTACACAATGGGGGTGAGATACTAAACAACAACAAAATGGAAAGGGACCTGGGGGTAGTCATATCAGATGACCTAAAGGTGGGCAAGCAATGTGAGAGGGCAGCAAGGAGGGCTGGGGGATACTGGGATGCATAGGAGAGGCATCACCAGTAGAAAACAAGAAGTTATTATCCTCTGTACAGACAGCTGGTGAGACCACATCTGAGTATCATGCAGTTCTGGAGACCCAATCTCTGCAATGACATAGACAGGATGGAAGCTGTCCAGAGGAGGGCAACTAAATGCTGCAGGGTCTGCACGGAAGACATATGAAGAGAGACTTAAGGAGCTTAATATGTATAGCCTCGAGGAAAGGAGGGAGAGGGGACATGATAGAAACTTTCAAGTACCTCAAGGAATCAACAAAGTCCAAGAGGGTAGCATCTTTCAAAAGAGGTGTGCAAGAACAAGGGCACAATTTGAAGATAGAAGGGGCAGCTCAGAGGTAATTTAAGGAAGTATTTTTCACAGAGAGGGTTGTGGATGTATGGAATGGCCTTCCAGAGGAGGTTGTGGAGTCAAAACAGTGGTGGAATTCAAGCATGCACGGGACAGTCATAAGGCAATTCTAGGGGGTTGGGGTAGGAAGAAGTAGGCTGCTGGTTAACTAGGATCTGCAGCTTATCCATCAGGTAGGGAAATGGGCAGACTGGGTAGGCCAAGCGGTCCTTATCTGCTGTCAAATTCTATGTTTCTATGTAATGTGTCCTTCTCTTCTATTGTCTTACAGATTCCTAGATGATCTGCCAAGTCTGTTACCATAGAGAGTGTTACCTTGAGCTTCGATGAAGGATTAAGGACAAGTCCTACATTTTGCACAAACTTATTGTTCACAGAAAATTTCTTTAGTATTTTGGATATGACAGTGGAATAAAACACAACTGTTTTCTGGTAGATGTTGCTTTCTATGACTGTCCCAGCAATGCTGTTTTCCTGCTCCATCATGTACTGTCATATTTCTGCCCCTAGACGAAGGTCACTGTGGCATAGAAAATTGTCAGGATTGTCTAGAATGGTAGCATCATTGCCATTTTGCAATTTCCTGGTCATCTCAGGCCGCAGAGCTCTGCTGGCATTTATGTGGAGGAGTCGAGAGATGTCAGAGTGCAAAGTCATTAGTTGGCTGTCACCTTTTTGCATCTGTTGGTTGAACTGGCACAGAGGTTCAAGTCCATATTTTAGAAACATAAACTTCATTCGGATTTCATGGCTTTCCAGTCTTTTGGTGATGCTCTCCACTTTTGCTGGTCTTTGTTCTGCTGACCGGAAATATGACAGGAGTGCAGGCCACAGATCCAGCATTCTCTTGACAACTTTATCCAGCCACCGTGTTGGTGCATGCTTTATAACCTTGAGTGGTTCAACATCCACAAACAGTGCAAATTCTTTTAACGTATGTTGTCTTTGTGCACTTGAAGTAAAGTGGCAGTACACATCTGACACAAGCTCTTCAATCTTTGTCAGAGTCTTTACTGCTGCTTTGCTGCAGATATCTGCCAGGTGGCAGAGACACCCCATGTTCACAATATGTGGATTTAGGGTTTGGAGCCTTGATAAAACAGATTTCCTCTTGCTGATCATGGAGGCAGCATTGTCAGATGACAGTGCAACAAGATTGTCAGTTGGGATGTGAAATTGATTTAGTGTTTCC
The DNA here is from genome assembly GCA_016271365.2 of Neoceratodus forsteri. Taxonomy (NCBI): domain Eukaryota; kingdom Metazoa; phylum Chordata; order Ceratodontiformes; family Ceratodontidae; genus Neoceratodus; species Neoceratodus forsteri. The sequence continues at coordinate 324,096,448 of CM057454.1, read as the reverse complement.
ATAAGACAGTCAAACATGCTTTGTCCAGTTCCTGAGATATACTCAGGCATATCATACTAACATACTAACACACTAAAATACCAGCAGAATAGGCCTAATGGTCTCTCGAGTCTGCTCGATTGGTCAGTCCCCACCCTGGGTGCTGACCTTGCTGCCCCCCTCACCTTCTCTGGCTTCTCCCTTCCCAGTTCTGGATAGTCTTGCTGCATTGGATTTTGCTTCCAGAACCCTTCCCCTGTACCTGTCCCAGCCCCTCTTGAACCCCTCCACCATCTCTGCCTCCACCAGCCCCCTAGGCAGTGCATTCCATGGCTCCACCACCCTCTCAGTGAAGCAGCACCTCCTCCTTTCTCCCTTGAATCTTCCCCCCTTCAGCTTCCACCCATGCCCTCTAGTGGCCCCCTCATCTTTCCTTCGAAGCACCCTGACTGTTCCTCCCCTATTTACCCTCTTCATGTATTTAAAGACCTCTATCATGTCCCCCAGTCCCTTCTCTCTTCCAATGTGTACATATTTAGCTCTTCGAGCCTCTCCTCATAGGTCCTGTCCCCCAAGCCCCAAATCATTTTGGTTGCCCTCCTCTGGACCCTCTCCAGGAGTTTAGTGTCCCTCTTTAAGTGTGGCCTCCAAAACTGCACGCAGTACTCAAGGTGTGGCCTCACCAAGCTAGTTATACAGAGGAGCATCACTCCTCTTCTGGAGGTGATCCCCAGCAATGCATCCCAGCATCCTGTTGGCCTTGGCTGCTGCCTCCTACAAGTCTCCGAGTTGTTCATTTTGACATCCACCACCACCCCCAGGTCCTCTCAGCCATCGCGAGACTTGTAGGCCTCTCTCAGGGTGTGTGCACTTGGCCTGGGTTTCTGGCCCCAGGTGGAGTACCTTGCATTTCCTGCATTGAACCTCAGCTTCCACTTTCTAGACCATCTTTCCAGAGCCTCCAGGTCCCCTGTAGGCCACCTCCCTCCTCCCCATTCACCACCGCCCCAGTTTTGAGTCATCTGCAAAGAGACTCATCTCACTCCTGATTCCTGTCCTATGTCAGAGATGTAGGCGTTGAACAGGAGGGCCCAAGGACTGATCCCTGTGGGACCCCACTAATGACCCTCTTTGGGATGAGACTATCCTGCCAACTACAACCTCTGGGTCCGGTCCTGAGCCATTGCTCATCCATCTGATCATCTGTTTCCCCACCCCATTTCTCCCAGCTTATCCAACAGGCCCATGTGAGGAACAGAGTCAAATGCCTTGCTGAAGTCTAGAAAGAGGACGTCCACTGATCTACCAAGGTCCAAGGCACTCTGGCCACCCAGTCATAGAACTCCACAAGGTTTGTCTGATATGATTTCCCGAGATGAATCCATGCTGTCTATCATCCAGGCACCCTGACTTTCCAGGTCCCCCTAGCCTCTCCTTGACAATGCCCTCCATCACCTTGCCCACCACCCGATGTCAGGCTGACAGGCCTGTAGTTCTCTGCCACCTCCCTTGATCCCCTTGTGGATAGGGCACTATAGCCCACCTTCCACCCTGGGGCACCCACCCTGTCCTCAGAGAGATGGTGAAAGCTCTGCCAGGGGTTTCGCCAGGACATCCGCAAGTTCCTTCAGCACTCTGGGATGTAATTTATCCGGCCCCAGTGCTTTCTCCATCTGAAGGAGCTGAGGCTTCCTCATTCTCTCTCTGCTGTGATTTCCACTTCCAGTACCTCTTCTCCTGCTTAGCCCTTCCCCTCCTGCCAGTGATGCTCCCTCTCCCAGACCCGCCGATCGGGTAAGGGTCCCTCCTCAGTATCTCTGTCTCCTCCATGTATGATGCAGCACCCCATTTTCCTTGGTGAAACTGAGGTGAAGTACTCATTCAGTACCTCAGCCTGCTCCTGGGTCTTGTGCCCATCTCTTCCTGATTTAATCCTGCTAATCTGCCCTTCACCCTTCATTTTTCCTCAATGTATCTTTAAGAACCCTCGCCCCCTCTCCTGATTTCCTGGCCAGGTTCTGCTTTTCCTTGCCTTAGCTGCCCTCACCACCCTAGTGGCCCTCTAGCCATCAGCTTATACTCCCTCGATCCCTTTCACTCCTTGAGCACCTTGAATTGCCTCAGGCTGCTTTCTTCCCTGCACCACCTCCTGACCTCCCTGGTCCACCAGCAGGTTTTCCGCCCACCGCATTGCCTTACTCTTGCACAGGTGCTCAGAGCATCTTGCACCCTCTCCTGATGATTTCCCACCTATTATCAGCATCCATGTCTGACCTAATCCCATCCAAATGATCCTTAAGGATCCTTCCCATTTCCTAAATCCGCCCCCTCAAAGTCATGCTACCTCCGCCTTTTGTGCAGCTTAGCCCTCCTAGGTCCAGGCAGAACCAGACCGCAGCATGATCACTCCCCACCACTGGGTCCTCACCTCCAGGCTCCTAATCTGGTCACTGTCTGCCAGGACCACATCCAGTACCCACACCTCCCTGGTCGGTTCCCCCACCTGCTGAGTTAGGAACGCGCCTTGAAAGACATCCAACAACCTCTGTTCCCTGATCACAGAAGATGTCATAGTCTCCCAGTCTGTTCCTGGCATGTTTAAGTCCCCCAACACCACCACCGTTCCTCTGCCCAGTCTGCAGTGTCTCCCAACACTGCCACCAGACTCTCCTCCAGCTCCTCCGCCAGGGCAGGGGGTCTATACACCACTCCTATTTTTACTCTCTGCCCCTTTGTTATCAAGGTGACCCAAATTGCTTCCACGGTTCCTCTCCGCCCCCTACTCCCTATGCCAATGCAGTTTTTGACTATCATTGCTACCCTCCTCCCCTTCCCCTGTCCTTCCTGAACATAGTGTAACCTCCAGGTTCGGGTCCCAGTCGTGTCCTGCAGTGGCCCAGGTCTCAGTGACTGCTGCCACATCTACTGCTCCTCAGTTAGCATCGCCTGAGCCCAGGCATTTTATTTCCAAGCTCCTGGCATTTAGCAGGACTACCTTCCACCCTTTCCTATACTTGCATTCCCTGCTCGTGTTCCCATGGGGTTTCTGTTTTCCCCTGGTCTGCACTTTACCAGTCGGCCTTTTTCCGCAATCCTCCATCTCCCCAGGGGGTGGAGACAGAGTCCCTCCTTTATCGGCACCGCCTTGACAGCCTTTTCTCCCATCCCTCCCCCCTTCACAAGTTTAAACCCCACTTTTCACCAATGAACCCCTCTATTTTCAACTTAAGGATTCCCCTCTCCTCCAAATTGAGATGGAGTCTATCTCTAGCATACAGCTCTTTATCCTCCCAGGTGTCCTCCCAATCCCCAATCAACCCATACCCTCTGGCCTCACACCATTCCCTGAGCCACTGGTTTATCTCCCTAATCTTCCTTTTGTGCTCCCCACTAGCCCTTGGCACCGGCAGAATTTCTGAGAAGGAAACTGTGCATCCTATGTCATGACAGACCCTGGCAAGCTCCTGAATCTTGCCTTATCTCTAGCTCTTATTTCCCTCAATGTCATTGGTACTCAAGTGGATCAGTAAGGCTGGGAACCTCCACAATCCTTTGCTAGCTGATATACCTCATGCTTAGCTCCTGTGCATGTTAGTCCAGGGAAGCATTTTGTTCTAACTGGCCAGGCTTCTCCTCCCTATCCCATTTGATACTCTGATCATAGATCCCAACAGGAGCACTCTTGACCGCCTTTCCTCCATTTCCTTCCATATCCTCATCCTTTCACCGCCCTTCCACCCAGCCAGCTCCTTGTTCCTCCCCTCTCTGGTGCCACATGTCACCCTCCTTATTTACCCTGACCACCCCTCCCTACAATCCTATGCCTCCTCCTGAATATCCTTCTGTACCTTGCTAACTCCCCTCACTGCTCGCAGAACTGGTCCTTCTCCCCATCTGCTAAACTAGCCTGGCCATCCTCCCTCCTTGCTGTCTCCATTTAGTCCCTCCTTGCTTGTTGTGCTCCTGGCCTAAACCTCAGCCCCTTTACTAAATCCTCATTGTACTTGGTTTCTTCTTTACCTTTCCTCCCAACTGGTCCTTCTCCTCTGCTCCTCCTCTCCCCCACCCCTCCTGCTCTGATTCACTGCTTCCCTGTTTTCCTGCATTCCAGGTTCCCCTGTTCTTCCTGCTATTGGCCCTGCCTCTGCCCCCACTCCCTTTCCATATCTAACCACCCTGTCATGGCTGGCACATTCCCCTCATCCTCGAGCAGAAGAAGAGAATTGAAGTGGTTACTTGAGTGTAAGATCTGATCCATCTCCCGCCTTTGCTTCCTTTTGTCCAGCCCTGGCCATCTGCCTATTTCCTTGAGAATGTTGTCCCTCTGTCCTCCTTTTGTGAGGGTCCCAGTTACCTGCCTGCTTCCTTGGTAGTGTCCTTTTGGACCCCCTCTGCCAGGGTCCCTATGTGACCCCTGAGTATTCTCCTGCACTCCTTTCCCTATGCCACTGCCCCCAGTGCTTGGTGCAACCCTGTGGGAGATCCCCTGCCCCCTTCCCCAACCATACTTCCCTTCCCCAGCTGTCTCCTAATCCCCACAACCTCCTCCCTAAGCTGTGCCAGCTGGTAGCACACTGGGCAACCACCAAACTTCCAAGCCCAGTCCAGTATCATGGCTGCTCCACACCCTGTGCACCCCACCACCCTCCCAAAGATGCTGCCCTAATTCCATGTGGTTCCATCCCCTTCCAAGTAGGTTTCCTTGGGCGAGCCAACAGGTTCCCCCCAGTCCAAGATACACCCCTACTGCCTAATCAGGTCACCCACTAATCTTAGATACAGTCCCATAGTACACTGGTAACCCTGTTACTAGGTGCAGTACAACACAGTAAACTTATAAGGAAAATGAACAACTCCCTAAGCTCCTCTCTCCCGGCCTTTAAATCCAACCCCAGCGGCTAGAACCATATGGGCTGCACCTGCAGCCTTTTCTCCAATTACAGGGCAGGTGTTCCCATAAATTAGCAGAACTCTGGGAGGTGGGTCTTGGCAGACACCACCGAGAGAGAGAGTGTATCAGCCCTGTGTCTCCCTCCAGGCCCAGCAGCCAAATACCCAGGCCCAAGCAAATTCCACCAAATAGGTTTTAAATCAGAAGAAATAGGCCTCCACCGGCGCAGCCTGTTACACAGTGAAACATCCAACAAATGAGCCCACTTAAGAATTCGATCGCATGCTTTCCTTGCTCATCATCAAAATAACCCACAAGAATAACTAACAGTTTTTCAACTCCCATGTCTGTGCTCTGATCCATGTAGACACAGTATGGTACTTTTCGGCACTTTGCTGCAACATCTTCCTGATACATAGGCCGCATGATGTCCTTTGCTATGCAGGTTGCATTTGTGGCACTGCAAGTCTTTTTTAGTACTTCAGGATCAGAGCAGTACTTCTTCATATATTTAATAATGTGATCACCACATGAAAATGACAAGTTGTGCTCTGCAAGCATTGCAATGAAAGCAACTTCTGCCTCTATAACTTTTGAGCTTGCTTGTGCTGCAAACAAATTGGCGAGCTTCTGTCCAGATGTGGCATGCTTGATATTATTGCAGTGCTTCTTCTTAGCAGCATGGTGCTGCAGATCATGGCGTCCTCTATGACCTATGGTGAAATCACAGGAGCATATCTTGCAGAATGCATCTGTTTTCCCTTTCCTGCTGTCACCAACCCAATCAAATGAAGATTTCCAGGTAGCCTGGAATGTTGTACACCATCTTTGCTTCTTCACTGGGCTGTGCACACTGGAATTATCTGATTCTGAGTCACCCATGCAATCTATGCAAACATAAAATGCAAACATCTCAACAAAAGAAAGGCAACGCACCTCAACTTTACCTCTGGTCTCAGACTGTAATCCCTTCAAGCAGACAATAATAAGACAATAATTTTCAACTTCAAATACTTATTTCTTCTCTGGTGTGGCAGGTGGCAAGGCTTAATGCCTCAGACCTCCACACCACTGGGCCAGCCTGCCAACCACGCCATCACCATCTACCACTACAGTAATTTAAAAAACATTAGCCATTGTTTGGACGCAGCAAGTACCCCTCCCATGCACCCAAACACCAGTGCAAACAATTCTGTTACACAATTAATTGGACTCAACATCACATAGCAAACAAACCATGCTGTTGCCATGAAAATAGGCCATGTACCTTGTTTTTTGGGTTGGTGGGTCCTGTTGCTGTGTCCAATCAATGATGATGTTTTCTGGTGGTCACACTGCAACACTACAGACATTAAAAACATCAGCCATTGTTTGGACGCAGCAAGCGCCCCCATGCACCCAAAATACATGTTACACACAAAGTAATCCTGCAACATCATGTAGCAAGCAACACCATCACCATCAAAACCAGCCCATGTACACCATTCTTTGGGTTGGTGGGAAGGTCCTGCTTGCTGTGTCCAATCAATCCTGATGGTTTATTAGCATGAGTGTAATGTGTTACACTAACACTACAATCATATTAATAAATCAGACATTGTCTGGACACAACACAGCACGCAACTCCCCCCCCCCGCCCAAAACTTCTAAAACAACTCCATTACACATGGCATTAAAAGTAATCCAACACAATGTCACGTAGCAAGCAAGATACTCACTGCTAAAACTGGACATGCACATCATTTTTGGGGTTGATGGTCAGGGGGTCCTGCTCGCTGTGTGCATTCAACAGTGATGGTTTATTAACACAGCTGTACTGCATTTGTCACACTGACATAATTATTATTATGCCATCTAGGTGTCACACAGCAAGCTGACCCCCTCCCCATGCATAAAACGAGGCGTACTTACTACCTGCACATAGAATTCTATAAAGTAAACAGAAATATGATTCATAGCAGGCAACAACCTACCCCCAAAAAAGTCAGTTAAACACCATGTACAAAAACAGATCCAATTTCCAAAAATCCCCAGCAACATACCTGTGGCACAATTCAGCTGCTGCTGCTCCTCCTCCTGCTCTCACCTCTTTTTGCTGGTGATGAATGCCTGCACAGTGGTGTAGTCCATGATGCAGTTCCTGGCCAGATTGGTGGGGGTTGCTGGTGGGGCTTCTTTTGAGGCCGACAACGGTTGGTGTAAGTTCCCTCACAGAACCTCCAGTACAGTGGCAGCTACACTCAGTTCCTTTAGGGTGGTGGCAGATGTATCTGGTGAAGGAGAAGAAGTATTAGCACACTTGCATAAGTGACAGTGGCAATACCATGGTTGCACAATCAAGACCCACACAAAAACACAGCCCTGACCACCTGCATCCACGCATCACACTTTCTCTCTCCAGTAGCCCAGCAGCAGTGTAAGGGAAGTTAGTAGAGGTCCCTTCTGGCCAGTCAGCTCCTCCACTGGGGATGGGGTACTGCTTTTCTTCTGTCCTTGCTTGCTGAGGACAAGTGAGCACCAGCAAGGCAAGAACAGCTCTGCCACTGTACAGGCAGCAAACAAAGATTGGAGTCCCTCAGTCAAAAAAACAAAAAAAAACAAAGCCCAGCAGCACTGTGAGAAAGTTTAGCGGCGGTGTCCCTCCTCGTCCATTAGCTTTTTCAGTGGTGGTGGTAGATGTACTGCTGCTCTGCCAGCTATGTACAAGGCAAGAGCACCAGAGCCAGGCTGTGCCTCTGTTGGTTGGCCCACCAAGGAGGGACTGGACCCAGCACCACACAACAGGACCCACCAACCCAGGCACCCAGTCTACTCTGCACAGCACACAAACAGCACAAGTGTACAACCAACCTCCAAATGCAAGTGCAATTCTCTGCCCGGGGCTGATCTTCAAACCCCCAAACCAAACAGTCAAAGAGGACAGCAACATAGATTAGAACACAGCAACAGCACTGTCTGTAATCAAGCCGACTTCCATGATTTTACAGCAAATTTGGAAGTGGAAGCCTGAAGAAACTTGGCACAGAGCACTGTGTTGTGAGCGCTGCTGCCATTTAGAGGGATTTTATTCAGGCAGCTCTCCTCTACTGTGCAGGCAGTGACTTCTGATGGTTGGAATTTGCATGGGATTCGAGCAACTCGTCGACTACAGGTCATTCCGACAGGACCCGATCAACCTCCAAGAGCCCTCTCTCTCTTCTTCTTGGCTGCTGCTGCTAACTCGAGTCTGTGTCACTGTCTGCCCTGCTGGTGTCTCTCAAGAATGAACCCCCTCCATCCACCACCCTCCGCCCTATCCGTATACTTTAAAAATTACAAAGTGCACAAAAAGGCACAGCAACAAGCTGATGCTGAATACCAGTCTCTGCAGCTGGCTGGTCTGGTTGTCTGTTGCTCGCTCAGCTGGTGGTGCAGTCTTCTGACTCATTGCTCAGAGCCTCGGCATGTGTTCTGGTTTCCAGTTGTGCTGCATGGTGATTGGTGGCTGCTGGCCCTTCTCTAAGTGGTCCTCTGCTGAAAATGCTTCTGAAGTTATGGTTTCTCCTCTGGACACCGAGGCTGCTTATAGGGGGCAGCGTACCTGAGGGGGGCCTGAGACACTCACTAATTGGTTTGTGGGATGTGGAGGGTAGCCAGGGGTGTGGGTGGTCCATCACCAACTTGCCAGTTGCTGTAGTCTCAAGTCCTACTAACCCCCCCGACGTCATCATTACTAGACGTGCCGTGCTACGGTGCTGCAGACATGACGAGACAGGCCAGGAAGGATTTGAAAGTTAGTGCTGAGCAGCAAACAAAGGGATTAGTGCTGTGCGCCATGCGGCCGTGTGGTTTTGGTGTTCCAGGTGGAAAAAGACGGGTGAATGCGGGGCAGCGTTACAGGCAGACAACTGGGGTCAGAATCCAGGACATCACGTGCAATCTGGTACACTTGAGAGGAATGCTGCAGACTGCAGCATGGAGTGCTTCAGGAGTCAAGCAGTGCTTGTGGTAGTGAAGTAGGCCTAATCTGGTATTGACTGCCTTTGCTACATAGTCAACATGGTGGATGAAGGAGAGGGAGCTGTCGAGAGTGAGCTCAAGATATTTGAATGTTTGAACAATTTCCAATGTGGTACCTTTATTGTTTTGGATAGTGAGGTGATGGGATTTGAGTTTATTACTGGGATTTGAGAACCGCATGATCTTTGTTTTTTTTTTATAGTTCATAAGGAGTTTATGCTCTATGAACCAAGATTTCACTGCTAAGAAAGGCATCTGTAGTTTTTCTCCAGGGTAACTGGGTCCAGACTACTTGTAAAGAGGACAGCGTTGTCTGCATATAGTAGGGTGTTGTCTGTGTAGACCTGGGGGAGGCCATTTAGGAAGATGCTAAAGAGCAGTGGGCCCAGGATAGATCCTTGCGGGACACCTGAGTGAACCTCGTGGCTATAAGATAGGGTTTTGTTTATTTCAGCTTGTTGGGTTCTGTCTTTGGGTGTCAGCGTGGCTCAGTTGGTAGCACATCCACCTTTGGACCAGAAGGTCATGGTTTCTTGTCCCACACTGGGATTTAACTTGCACCTAAAATGCTGGCATCCGAGTGCAGTATTAGGGGGTTGCTGTACTGCTGGGGTGTGCCATCCTTTGAATGAGATGTTAAACCGAGGTCCCTTCTACCCATCCTGGTGTTGTCCTGGTGGGTGTCCAGGTGGAAGTAAAAGAACCCAGGGCACTCTTCGCAAAGAGCAGGGTACATGCCCCGTGTCCTGGCCAACATTCCCCTTCCCATAAACCAGTTCATGCAATCATCCAGGCTGTGTGTGGGTGTTGATGTGTGCGATATGGCCACCACTACACATTCAGTCACTTCACTACCAGTCTAGCATTGCTTGTAAAGCACTTTGGGATACACTGTGTATGAAAAGCACTATATAAATGCTGATTCTTCTTCTTTGAGAGAACTAGCAAACCATGCCACAAGCTTGTCTGAGAGATTAGTAGTAGTGAGCTTTTTAGAAGTAATGAGTGATTAATAGTATCAAAAACCTTGGTAAGGTCGATGTAGGCAGCACCCACCAACTCACCACGGTCGAGCGAACGGTGAATGAATCCAGTGTTTTCCAGGAGGGTCATGGTGGTGCTGTGCGACCTTCGGAACCCATGCTACTGTGTGCAGTGAATTTGATATTTGTTCAGGTAGTCAGTTAACTGGTTGGCTACTATGTGTTCCAGTGCTTTGGAGAGGGGAAATAGTATGGATACGAGGCAGTAATTACTGTGTAGGATTCTATCTCCACTAGAGATGCAGTGAAAATTAAATTCAAACACGAAGTGCACGCAAAGTCGTCCATTTTGCATCATTTTCCACGTCGAGTAATTTTTCCGTTTGAGACCCAATTTCACCTTGACTTCACGTGCTCTCTCCACCTTACTTTGGTGCACAAGGCGAAGTGGCCAGGAAACCAGCAGTTTGGTCACATGTGTGCCTTTCTGCAGGTCACATGACCACTTTCCTCTAGAGGAAATGATTGTTTCCACTTGTTGAGTCAGTCTGAGTCAGGCTGTGGTGTGTGGAGGACTGCAGGCAGCTAATACAGAAATAATTAATTGAATAGTCCTCATAGTTTCATACTTTTTAGTATCAATCTATCTTTTACTTTGCCCTACCGTATTTTGCTAACTGTACTGCCTCTGTCTTTTTTAACTTGTGTACTTTACTCTCTCTCTCGCTCTCTGTTTCTCACTTTCTATTTTTTTTGCCTTTGTCAGTCAGATCCTCTCTTCTCTGGCTGTTATGGATCATCTGGTTGGAAGTCATGGCCCAAGGACTCATGGTGGTTCATGTGTGGTAATCTTGAATAGGGCAGTTTTTGGGGTGCAGATCCACCAGCAACCAAAAAAGGTGGAGGTGCAGCAGAAAGATGAACAGGAGCAGCTGCAGCTGGTGGAGCAGCAACAGTAGGAGCAGCAGCATGCAGGAGTCTCCCCCCCATGGTTCCATGCCCAGAGCATGATCCATCTGCGTTACCAAAACAAGTTGCAGAAGAGACATCACCAGTTGTGTTAAAGCAATGCCAATCTCAGGGCCCTGGGAAGCAGACCTCCCCTATGTGGGCATATTTTCATTGTGACCCCAATGACCGAAGTGTCGCTAAGTGCACCATATGCCACTAGGTGGTCTGTAGGGGATGGAGTGACAGGTGTATTGGCAATGAGGGGCAGTGGACACACCTAGCCTGGCACCACTGTGAAGAATGGCAGGAGGCAAAAACAGCAGCATCAAGCAGAAAACAAAAACTGCAATCTGCAGTTGCCCCCCCGCTGTACAAATACTACCACCAGTACTTGCTTCAACGGCACCACTGCTAGTTGCAGAAGCAGAAGCACCACTTGCTGCAGGCAATGAGCAGCAGGAGTCAATGCATCTGGAAATTGTAGAGCTGCGACCCATGGTGATGGAGCTCCTGCAGACTGTTGGTCAGGTCTGTGACAATAAGACTGCAATTTTAACAATGATCCGGGAACATCTTTGTGGTGGTGATGGTGATAGAGGTGCCACTGAGTAAATATGGTGCACAGTTCAAACTTTATACTGAGTTCTGTATCCGTACTCCTTTATCTTCTTTCCTTTCATCTTGTCTTTCTTTTAGAGCTATGCCCCCCCCAAAAAAACACAAAAAAATATAAAAGTATATAAAAATTATGATACAAAAAAATCTATGTTATCCATCCTTGAACCTTCCTCACCTTATCTGTTTCTCCCGCTTCTATCCACAAATGTCAAGTATTGGTCCCATTAGAGAAAGGCTTACAGGCAGCTCATACTGCTGCTGTTGCTGTGCTGATGCACTGGTGGTGTGCAAGTAAGAAGAGAATTCCAGAATAATAGAAAATGAACATCTTTTGTGTGAGAACTGAAACATAAGTCTGTTCGTGTTGATGTCTCCTCCTGCCAGCCACTACTACCAAGTAGTGGCCCCATTAGAGAAATGCTTTCATGCTGCAAAGTAAAGCTGCTGCTGCACTAGTGTGCAAGTAAGAAGAAAATTCCAGAAGATTCCAAGTGAGAAAATGCCTGCTGTTTAAATATCATGCAAGGTCACAACTCCAGTCCAGAGGAAGAATAATCACAAGAGAAACTGTTCATAAAAATCGCAAGTATTTCAGGACACACTGATTCAAGCATGCACCTACAGCCTAAGGTCAATATTTTTGGGGTGGGGTGGGGGTCATCATTTCAAAAAGTTTAATTAATGTTTTTGTCTTCTTTCCAGCTTTTCTGTTCACAACTGGGGTCACTAGCATCATCATCATAATCATTATCTGCATCCACAAATTCAGTTTGGATGCTGTCCCACAGCAACATGTTCCTTCCAACCACGGCTGCAGTGTGATCATCCACAATTTTTTCAGTCAACGTATAAATCTTTGGATAGCACATCAGGCATAACCTCAACATCGCTGGAAAAATTAGATTAATATGTGAGTCTTTGACAGACTCATGTTCAGCTACTGGGGGGGTGGGGATGGGGAGTGTGTGTGACATCAGCTATACTCTGAATCACATCTTCGGACTCCACAACATTTTGGCTAAATGATAACTTTGCATGGGTTGAACTTGGAGCAATACTCATGCTATCACTAACTTCAATACCACCAGCACCAACACTAGCAGGGACAACCACAACTCCAACCATCGCTGAAGCCACCGATTGCACTTTGAAAAACATAGTCGGAGAAATCCATTTACTGGCATCACCTATGCACTTGTGCTGCATACTATCATGCCCATGGCCACTCTTATCACTATTAGCAGTGCCATGCATAGCCAGAAGCGTCTTTGCATGCACATCTCTTTGCAGGCATTTTTTGGGATTACACAGAAAATTCACAACACATTGAGAGATTTCTGACATTTGGGGTGGATGGGAAGCCAAAAAATAACAACTGTGGTTTACAGATGCAGATTGGGCACTAAACAGATGCAAACACACAAATGCAGATTGCACACTATAAAGAGATGCAGCCACACAGCCACAAAAACACCTTAAAAAGTGGTCACACAATTCCAAAACTTGGACAATAAATTACACCTTTTGAGGGTGAGGGGCAGTGCACTTCAGTAACAGTCCACTACCAAGATACCACAAAGAAGTACAAAATAATGCAGATGAATAACAGATTCATAGTGCCGCAATTACTGTATGGCACAATAAAATGTGTCTGACTTGATGGCACGCATCTCACACACTTATACACACACTACAGGTAATGTGCAGTAAATTGAAAACTTCAGTAATATAACCAAATCTTTTAAACAAACTGAAATTATGAACTGAAAATCATCAAAATAAAGTCAAAAAGTACTGAAAATATTACTGTGTGTACAGGAACACAGTTATACAATAAAAATATAACCAAAACAGTTAGAAAGACTGCCTTTCTCCCAGTTAATCTACCTCCACCACAGACACGCCCTTCCCCCAAGCACACTTATACAGTGTCTGTCAGTACACAGACTGAATGTTCTAAATTAACATTCAAAATCCACACAAAAACAATAAACACTCGATGATATGAGAACAGGAGGGTTTACTACAGTCGATGTACTAAATTTTGAGCAAAAAAATGGCTCAAAAAGGCCTTTTGAATGTTTTTTTAGAGGGTTTGAATCTCAGAGCTCTGAAAGCAAACTGTCTCCAGCTACCACTACACACACACTACACAGAACAGCTGCTTGCCCTCTGACCAGGACTGCTACAGCTCCCAGTGGATGGCAGGCTCCCCTCCAGCCGCCGACTGAGACCAGGACCCCGGACAAAATCAGGCTCAAGCTGCTTGCCCTCTGACCAAGGCTGCTACAGCTCCCAGGGGACAGCAGGCTCCTCTCCAGCCGCCGACAGATACCAAGACCCCAGACAAAATCAGGCTCAAGCTGCTTGCCCCCTGGCCAGGGCTTCTACAGCTCCCAGCAGTTGGCAGGCTCCTCTCCAGCCGCCGACCGAGGCCAGGACCCCAGACAAAATCAGGCTCAAGCTGCTTGTCCTTTGACCAAAGCTTCTATAGCTCCCAGTGGTCAGCAGGCTCCTCTCCAGCCGACGACCAAGACCAAGACCCCAGACAAAATCAGACTCAAGCTGCTTGCCCCCTGGCCAGGGCTTCTACAGCTCCCAGCAGTTGGCAGGCTCCTCTCCAGCCGCCGACTGAGGCCAGGACCCCAGACAAAATCAGGCTCAAGGTACGGTGAAAGCGCACCCTATCGGATTGCAGGTGCCGCCTGGCAGTCACAGCTGATTGGCTCTCCTATCACTCTCTGCCGACAGGGCTCCGACTGTGAAATTACATTGATTTTTACTGTTTAAATTGAAACTTGCCTGTGTAAAATAAGGAAAAAAATATAAATCTGTGTTCGAAGTTAGAGTGCTAAGTGTTTGCATCTCCTTTCTGAATCTGTGAAACCCCATGCCCCCCCTCCAATGGGACAGCTCTCTTTGGTGCCCAGTTTCTCCAGGACTATTGTTCTGCTAAATCTCCCAAACCCCACGCCTCTTACTGTCTTCTAAATTGTCGGCCCCACACCCTCCACTGATTAAATACTCTCTCTGCCCGCCTCTTCTTCGACCCCACCCCACCAGCTTCCTCTGTAGCCTTCCACTGGCTCCCCTCTACTATAGAATTCCCATCTCTCTGTTTCACCACCTAGGCCTATTGGCTATTCGGGCTGTCCTAGGGGTCAACCAGCACATTCGTCCCAACCAATCTCAGGCTCCTTTCTCCTCGTAATTACCTCCTTGTCTAAGAAGCTGCTACAAAATCCCAGCACCATGTTCACAATGGCTAGCATTTTACCTCTACTCAGTTGGCTATTCTCCTGCCTCCCACCCCTTCTCTCCACCATGCAGCCTACCTTTCCCATGCCCCTGTCCCCCTACTTGGCACATACTGTAACTACTCTTTGCTCCTTCAACCCTGCACTCTCTTTCCTACCCACTCCTACCTGGGCACACTCCACTATATGTCCCCAACCTTCCTAATCAGGCCCTCCCCCTCCTGGACTCTCCTGCACCTACATGCTTCTCGCCCCACCCCTGTTACCCACACAAATGTCCATCCTTGCCCCCATTCATGGTGGGGCTCTTCTGTTCCAAGTTACCTCTATATACTAGCTCAACACCTATCCTTCACCCTCCTCCTTCTCATAGCAGGAGACATACACCCAATTCAGGGACCGTAGACCACCACATCCTCACCAACCTCAGCCGGCACCCCCACCCCGCATCCCATTCCCTCCCAACTGTCAGGTTACCCCCTCCACAAAGATTTCCATCTCCTTCACCTAAATATTCATAGCCTACCACTTAAAATCGACCAGCTACAAGTTCTAGCTGCCCTACATGCCCCTGATGTCCTCATCCTCTCTGAAACTTGGCTTAACAGAAACATTCCCGACTCCTCAGTCGTAGTCCCTGGTTACACAATGGCCCGCCAGGAAAGGGCCACGAGAGGTGGTGGCATAGCCATCTTCCTAAGTTCGGACATATGCTATGAAATATGTGAGTATGTGAGAAATGTGACCGGGAAGATATTAAGAAGTGTTGGACATAGCGCTTTGCGAACCAGCTCCTATATGGTGAGATTACTCTAGTGTGGAGAGAAGGTTGTGAACTGGGAGGAGGAACAAGTGAGCCGGAGCTGACGAATTGGAATGAGAACCAAGGAAGAAGTCTCTGCTTGTGTTGCTGTTTTTCTAAAAAGCAGTTTCTACAGCATGGAAAATTCTTTTTGAATATTCGTGGATTTAGGGGTAGCGGATACTTGGTTTGGGACCCAGTGGAGTGTCCCATTTGTCAGGCGGTTGGTGCACTGGTCGTAGTGGCACGATGTTCTAGCTCTCATTCACCGGGGAGACTGTGTTGAAGGGTTGAGCTCTAGGGCTCTCTAGGGGCCTATTGTTTGGTGGGTGTCAGCAGGGAGCTCTGTGGTAGCTACTGTGACCAGCGGCCATCCATCTGGTTAGTTTGATTGGGCTCCCCTGGTCCTAGAGTGGTGTCTGGCCCTGAAGAGCTATCCTGAAGAAAGTATTTGATACTTTTGAATTTCTTTCTCCCGCTTGTGTTTTTCTGACTTCAGCCAGAGTGTTTTCATTCTGCTCATCTACTGACGGTGATTTTAAATCCTTGGACTAATCCAGTCTCTGTGCTGGTAATTTGAGGACTCCTTTCTTTGGACATTCGAGGTGGTGAGAGGACCTTGTGTCCATTATTTTAATTTGGATTGTACTCTCTCCCTTGGTTGTGAAAGGACTGGGGGGGAAAAGACATGTTATTTTTTGTTTAAAGTTTAAACTGCTGTTGATTTGTTATTATTTTATATCTTGCCGTGAGATTGCTAAGGTATTTTTTTTCCTTCTCTCTCCCTGGCTGTGAGAGAGCTAATGGGGGGGTAATTAATTTTTTTTTTTATCTGTAGGAAGGGTGAGAGAACCCTTACATTTATATTTCATTTATATTTTATTTATTTTTTGTTTTTATTTTAATTTGTTTTATTTTATTTTATTTGTGAGTCCTCAGTCCAGTCCAGTTCCGGTTTTCTATGAGGTGGAGTTTTTGTTTATTTGATTTTGTTTATTTATGTTGGTTATGTTTGGGATTATTTGGTTAATTTTTTGTTGTTAAAGATTTGTTATTTTGTGTTTGGGGTTTTTGTTTTGTTTAAGTAGCAATATGTGTTGGCCTTTAGTCCCCATGGTGGTGCACTATTCTTCCTCCTCTCTTCGCACCCTCTGCCCTTTTTATACTCCTCCCCTACAATTTGATACTTGCCAGTGCTGTGGAGCATTAGGGACTGTTTGTAGAGGAGTGAGAAGGGTGGGGGTATGTGAACAGAGGAGGATGAATGAGGAGGACCACCGTATCAGGGTTATTAGGTCCAGAAGGTGCCCTGGGGCAAAATGGAACTCAGACTGTGGTTTACCATGTCTGGTGCACATACCCAAGAGCACTACTGAATCCAATAGGCAGATAGGCCTGACAGCCTCCGAGGTTTGTCCAACTCGGGTGGTGTTATGCTATGCCACGTCTGTCAGGAATAAGACTGCCATTATTGCCGATCTTGTTGGCTTGGCTGACCTGGCTTGCATCACTGGGACCTGGCTGGATGAAAATTCAGGCCCCATAGTGGAGGCCTAGAAACTTTCAAGTACCTCAAGGAATCAACAAAGTCCAAGAGGTAGCATCTTTCAAAATAAAGGTGTGCAAGAACAAGAGGCACAATTTGAAGATGGGGGTGGCTCAGAGGTAATGTAGAAGTATTTTTCACAGAGAAATTGTGGATGCATGGAATGGCCTTCCGGAGGAAGGTTGTGGAGTCAAAAACAATGATTGAATTCAAGCATGCATGCGACAGTCATAAAGGCAATTTTAGGGGTGGGATAGAGAAAAGAGGCTGCTTGTTAACTAGGATCTACAGCTTATCCAGTAGGTGGGAAATGGGCAGACTGGGTGGGCCAAGCGGGTCCTTATCTGCCATCAAATTCTATGTTCTATGTTTCCTTCAGTGTTAGCTCTGTCAGGCAGCTACTACCCTCAGCCTTTAATTCCCTGCTTGCTTTTCTGCAGTGTAATGTGGCTCTGCTGCAGTTTATTGTTGCTCAACTGCCTCAGCATCTATCATTTGGCTGTGTCCTTAACTAGGATCTTGTCTCAGCAAAAGCACCTCTATTTTGGGGTTTCTACCTATCAACATTACAGTGCTGTTTGGTATCATGGTGCTCAGCTTGGCTCGAGTAGCCAGAGCATGCTTTATATAAAATATATGATTTTGGTTAGTGTAGCAGTGTTGTCATGATTTGTGCTGATGCTGTAGTGTGCAGGCCCTGTATGTGTAGATGCTATTTGTAGTCACTGTTTTTACTCTGGCTGTTTTCTTTCTTTTTTCTATTATCACTAGAACTATTTCATCATTTATGTATTTGAATTCTGATGATCGTTTGGCCAACTGAGACAAAGTTGTCCCTTTTTAGGGGTGACCCAGAGAACATAAGCATTCCATGCATAAATGCATTAATACAAGTGCAGATTACAATATACAAAAATCAGTTCTGGGGAGAAACATTGGTAGAAAATAGAGTATTCACACTAGCAGTAAGTTATACATACTGTAGGTACAAAACAGAGAGCGCATTCATACATAGCAGTGATAATGCAACAATAGCATAATGGAGCAATATGTACAGTTATTCTTCAGGAGTTAATTGGGGCAGTGGTGTTCGTAGCTTCAAAACACTATTGCATCTTTTAACATGAAACATACAATGGATTGTCAAGGTGCCTAAGTAGGTGATGTTTATACATAGTTACAAAAGGGTGAGGCAATTCCAGAACAGTATTGAGGACTAGTACTATTAGGTCAGGAGAGATGGAAGGATGGTGGGTGAGAGTGGACCAGAGATGAACATAGAGGTTATTTACAGTCACAGATGGGAGGGGAAATAATATTTCTTTGAAATGTTATTTAAGTGAGAAGAAGTACAGGAAAGAAAGTCTTGCAGAGACTATTCCAAACACGACGGCTGCGAATAGGAAGGATCTCTTACTAACAGCTAAGCGAGTCTTAGGTATACTTAGAATGGATAGTGTGAGATTGAAGGTCTAGTGAAGGTTTTAACAAAGAGCAAACTGGAAGGCTGTGGGAGATGGGGACGTGGATGAGTTTATAGGTGGGCTACATAGTAAAGGGAAGTCACTTTATCTTCAAAGGAAGGTCAGCCTACAGTGTTGAGCACATTGCAGTGGTGAGTTCTGAGCTTGGTAGGGCACAGCAAATTGACTATCTATGATATGTTTAAGTCTGGTTTGAACATGATTGAGGTTTGCGTGCTGATAAGTGGTGCGTAAAGGAGGAGGAGTAGATTTGGTAGAGGCTATGATTCTTCTGGAATGTGGCGTAAGGTGGGGGGCTGTACGGAATAGTAGTCCTAGTTTCTGATGGGTAGATTTTATAACTTTGTCTGCCTGTGTTTCAAAAGATAGGTGCTTATTAAGGGTTACGCCAAGATATTTGAAGGAGTTTACTCTTCAAGTGCCTCACTGGTTGAGGTCTTAACTACCAGTGGAGGATGGGTGGATAGGTCAAAAGAGGTTGTGCGAAACAGCATTTTTTTTTTTATATTCAGTAAGTTATCTTTTAACCTGCCTCTAACAACTGGAAGTCCCTTTCACAGAGTTGCAGCTGAGGAGGAGAGTATCTGTAGAGTGTTGCGTCATCCACATAATGCTGTACTAACACCCCTCCACAATTTAAAGGAAGCTCATTTATAAAGATGAAAAATAAGGGGGTACTCAATAAGGATCCCTGAGGGACACCACCTGTGATGGGAGATAGGGATAATGTATCACCAGACCACTTGACTCACTGTAACATGTTAGTCAAGTAGTTGATTAGCCATACATGAGGGAGGGTGTTGAGACCTAACTTGTGGAGTTTTGTTAGGAGAAGTTGAGGACTGACAAGGTCAAAGGCTTTTGTTGGGTCCACAAAAGTTGTCCCTGTTTCAAAACCCCAATACGTAGCCTGAAAAATGTCAGTTGTGACTTGCAGGAGAGCAGATTCAGTGCCATGCAGTTTCTGGAAGCCATGCTGATGGATGGTTAGAGCACTGTATTGCTCTAGGAATGAGTAAAGCTGGTCATAGAAGATTTGTTCTTGTATTTTGTGAAGGGACATAAAATAGGATTGGCCTATAGCTCTTGACTAGATCAGTCGGGCCACTTTGTGTATGGGGACAATCATCGTAGTCTTCCACTTGTCTGATATACTCTGTGTGAGAAAGGATTTGTTGATTGGAAGCATTACCAGGTAAGAAAATGATAGGTGCTCTCAGCTTGAGGAATTTTGGTTGAAGGGAGTTGAATCCTGGACAGCTTTCTGGGTCAAGACCATTTAACAGTTTTAGAACCTCTGCCAGCAGAGTTTTAGATGAAAGAGGATGACAGTTGTCATGGTAAGCAACCATTGGGTCATAGAGGGCTGTTGGCAAACCAGTTTTATACAGTACTTGGTCAGGTCAATGAAGAAGAGATTTATGCCTGAGGCTATCTCTGAGGGGTTAGATAGTGTCGTGCCTTTAGTAATCATGGACTGTGGGAGGTTATGTTCCTTTCCCTTAAGTAAGGAGTTTATTTGGGACCAGAAACTCTTTGGGTTAGCAAAATTTTTTTCTTGCAGGGATTGGAGATAGTCTTGCTTTGATTTCTTAGATTTTATTTTGCAGGTGTTCCTTAGTTGCCGATAGGACTGCCAGTCAGACGCTAGTTCAGATTTTTTAAATGTTTTCCAGGCTCTATCCCAAGAGTGCATTAGTTGTCTTAATTCCCGAGAAAGCCAATTGGGGTGGTTACCTTTTGTTCTCATTAACTGGAAAGGGGCATGGGAGTCAAGGATGGAGGAGAAGGTGTTATTTAAATGATCTAATGCTTGATTTATGCCAGGAAGGGTAGTGATGGAGGTCCAGTTGACTGAGTTAAGACTCTGTATAAAAGCAGCAGTATTGAGATTTGTGAGATTCCGTGCTTTTATGATGGGGGGGGGGGGTTGGAAGTTATTCCTCCAGAAACAGAAGGTTGGAAAGTGGTCACTTAGGGCATCAGGGAAGATACCTGCTGCCTTGATGTTTTGATTATTATTTTTTAACATCCAGTCCAACAGGTTATGGTTGCTTGTTTTCAGGTTGATTCTGGTAGGCTGGTCAATTATTTGCATTAGCTTAGCATCTGAGAGTGTGGCAAGCTATTTGATGTTATTTGGGCCCAACCAGTGAAGAGTAATGTACCCACTGAGTCTAATATTTCTGTGGGGATTTTGTCTAAATTATCAAGGAATGGAGAGTAGGAGGAAGAAACAAGGTTAGGAGGCAGGTAGATGCAAGTTTTGGTTATCTGCTTGACTTGACCAAGGGTGATTGAGACAAATAGGTGTTCTATTGACATGTTAATGTTCATGCCATGTAGTTCACTGGATGTTAGCTCAGCGTGGTATAGATTAACACTCCCTTCTTACTTGGATAGTCCATCTCTCCCGTAGGGAGGTAAAACCAGGCAGTGTAATTTCATGGGAAAGTGCGGAGGGCTTTAATGAGGTCTCTGTAATGCATAGGACATCTGGTTTGTAATGCCTGACTCAGGCTTCAAGTTCAGCCATTTTTGCCTGATACTTTGATGTTCATTTGAACTATTTTAAGTCTCTTAATATTGGACCATTAAGGCATGAGGAGAGGGGGTTTGGATTTACCACCTTTATTGGACCAGGGTTTAATTCAATATCCCCAAATAACAGCAGAAAGAAAGTCTGGGAATGAGTAGAAGGTGGAGGAGAAATGATGACTTGTGGAAGGTCTTAGCCCAAGTCAAAAGTAGAATAGTTTTTTTGCATTGAGTGGAGCCAAAAACCCTAGAGATGCTGAGTACTCATGTGGAGCACCCAGCATGATGGAATTGGGTTGGGGTGGTGTGGGTCCATGCGAGAGAGGTGAATCACTTGTCTGCCCTCTCATTGTCAAGTCATGCTAAAGATACACTAGGAAGGCATAGGATATTACGAATACCTTGTTAATGAGGATTTTCATTCTTCGGAGCTGTCATGAACTGTGTTAAGAGGGGGATAAGAATTAGGGAAGATGTAAATATCAGCCCAAAAAGTGTTTGGTCTGAGCTGATGAGTTATTATAATTTGAATAGCATTAGGTTTGAACTGCAGGGGGAATATGTTTGGACAGCAAAAAAGAGTACAGAGTTTTTAGAATGTAAGTTATGTTCCTCAGTAAAGTGTAGGCATTACCTAAGTCATTGATTATGATCACTAGTTGGCTCTATATTTTTTGAAGCAATATAGGCCTGTCAGTAAGATAAATTGTAAAGTTAGGTATCTGAATTATGCATGTTGTAAAATAAAGTTGAGGCACAGTGATGTGGGCAACAACACCAACACTATATAGACAGTCCTATTTTACTTATCAGTTCAATCAATCAATCAATCTTTATTTTACCAGGCGGGAACCGTTGAGTAGAACTCATTTGCAAGGTGGACCTCGGCAAAGTAAGATACAATAACAGTGCCCAAATACAAAGCATGGAGCAATGCAAAAGAGTACAAAAGGAGATTGAGAGAAAAACAAGAAAGGAAAAAAATCAACAATACTCTGTAAACACAAGAATGAGGACAACATTATTAAAGGATAAAATACAGCAAATGTTTACAGCAATTATTTACAATACAGACATAGTTATACAGTGTAAAATATGTCATTGATTAGTGTGACAGGGGACTGACACAGCAACAGGACTGTAAGGGTAGGAGGAGGAGAAGGAGGAGTAGATAAAGGTTATGGGGCTGAGCAAAAAGAAGGGGGAGGAGGAGAGGAAGGGTGCGAGACAGGCAAGAGAAGAGTTCAATTGCCACAAACAAGAAACAATGATGAAATAACTACTTTCCTAGCTATACAATCAGGACTGGTTCTCAAAAGACATTTGACGAAATTAGTACAGTAAATTAGAGAAGCATCTTGAAGCAATAAGTCAGGACACACTGACTGAACCACGAGAGTAAATCTTGTAGTTGTAAAGGAATAAAGGATGCCCCACAACCACTTGCCACAGCCCATGTCTGTCATTGTGAGTGTGTGGAACATTTTGAAGCAAGTTGAGCTATTCATACAGTACCAGAGGTCAGTGAACTAATGAAGTCTTCTAAGCTATCTCAAGAGTATCTGAGAACAACTTGCATGTGATTTGAATGTGTCAGTGGATGTGATGTGTCAGCCATGATGAGAGAGGATGGTTCGACTCTGTTGTGCTATCACCACCCCACACACCAAACCTTAAACTTGGCTATTGACCATGTTTGTTTATCGTCGACTACATACTGAATGGAAATTATGAAAGTACCACACAGTTGAGTCTACTGTCCATTAACACAGACACAAGAAAGCCACTCTAAATCATAATTCTCTCAGACTGTGTGTGTCACTACTGTGAGTCCAACCATGATGTGCTGAATATTCCAACTCTGAAGTCAAGTGGCTGTGATACAAACTGAACTGCAAAAAAAATAAGAAAGCCAACAGTTTTAGGCAACTAACTGAGACTGAGTTTGATTTATATACTGTGGCCTGGATATTCAAACTGCGCCATTCTGAGGCGCAAGCCCTTGCGCTGCTCAAAATAGTTGCACAGGGGTGTGGCCGGGGCAATATTCAAAGGAGTTGCGCTATTGAGCAACTCCTTTGAATATCACCCCCCAGCCACAGCCACTGTGCATGGTGCAGTGGAACTTGCACCACCGCAAGTTGTCAGAGTTGAGCATTAAACTTGTGGTGGTGCAAGTACCATTGCACCATGCCAAATTTCTGATATTCAAAAGGTGACATGCAAATGGGGCCATAATTCATGCAAGGCACAGGGGGGCCATTTGCATCTGATTATGGCCCCATTTGCATGCCATTAGCATGTAGGTGGGCCGATCCCCGAGGACTTGCGCCTGGCCGCCCTGACAGGCAGCAGCCGTCGTCGAGGACCGACGCACCCTGCAGCCCGATCGCGGGCACAGCGTGAAAACAACCCCCCTGCCCACACATCTCCCAATGCCCGATCGCGGGCAGAATGTATACTGACAACCATCCCCCGCCCAAACAGCTCCCAATGCCCGATCGTGGGCAGAATGTATACTGACAACACCCCCAAACAGCTCCCAATACCCGATCGCGGGCAGAATGTGAAACAACCCCCAGTGCCCGATCGCGGGCAGAATGTAAAAGACCCCCAACCTGAATATCTCCCTGGTGGTCCAGTGGACTGTAATGCCCGATCGTGGGCAGAATGTCCAGTGACAACCCCCAAACATCTCCCTGGTGTCTAGTGTCCCCACCCACCCACCCACGAAGCCCCACCACCCGCCTCCCCGGCAGCCGCGGGTGGCAGCATCCCACCTGCTGCCAGCCACATCGCTCGAGCTGACTGATTGCCTGTAGCACGCTTGACAGTGCAGAAGCTAGCTAATGGGCGGCAGCCCATACGACATGACAGTCCAGATTTGAATGAACCCATTCACAAATCTGGACTGTCATAGGACGGTATGGCTGCATGCCCATTGGCTCTAGCTCTGCACCATGGGCGTGCAGCCCTACCGGACAGTCAGTCGGTGGGCGCGGGTGGCAGGCGGGTGGATGCTGCCGCCGCCGCCGCCGGGGAGCGGTGGTGGGGCTTCGTGGGTGGGTGGGGGGGGACACTAGACACCAGGAGATGTTTTGGGGGTTGTCACTGACATTCTGCCCGCGATCGGGCATTAGGGTCCACTGACCACCAGGGAGATATTCGGGTTGGGGGTCTTTACATTCTGCCCACGATCGGGCACTGGGGATTGTCATGATACGCTCTGCCCGCGATCGGGCATTGGGAGATGTTTGGGCGGGGGGTTGTTTTTACGTTCTGCCCACGATCGGGCTGGTGGGGGGGCACAGGGATTGAGTTGGGGGCCAGCCAGGGGTGGCAGCTGCTGTGTTGCGCCCTGCAATACAGCAGCTCACCTGTGGGTGGCCCTCAACTTGATCCTTTTTTTTTTGGCTCAAAGTTGTGCAGGCGCAGGTTGGGGGTTGCGCCTGCACAACTCTGCACAACCCGACTGAATATCGGGTTGCGCAGTTTATGCATGGTTCCTCCCCCTCCTGTTGAGCATGCATTCATTTGCATTGCGCTGTTGCTCAACCTGTTTTCAGTGGCGCAACTGCCTCCTGCTGAATATCGCAGAATGGCGCAATGTAGGACTTGCGCATGCATTAATCCTGTTGCGCATGGCGCAACCCTTTTGAATATCTGGGCCTGTATGTATTATTTGTAAATGTATTTTCCTCTTTGCCATCAATGAGTAGGCAGGTAGTAGTAGGTGGCAATGATCTACTCTATGTGCCTCTGGAAATGGTTTATTTTACCCTTGAGATGCTTGCAGTCCAAAAATGAGACTCGATCCACCCCCTCTCACCAGTGTATTATTCCTGACAGAGAACTAGAAGGCTGGCATTATGCATTCTGAATCCTAGTTTCCATTGCATGTCTAAAAGAAGTTACATTTACATTTTCTTTTTTTCTTTATATGATACGTGCTCATTTATGATTGTTCATTGACTGGCTAGTCACTGCTGCTCGCTGTCCTGTGCCCTGATGCCCTCTAGCCCAGGCTTGAAATGTGGTGAGGGGGATTCTTTCTCAGACTCTCCAAATGGCAAGACAAGGGCAGGCTGGATCATAGATGACTTCTGTAACTGAGTGGGATAAAGTCCTATGCTGGGATCAGTATAGTCAGCAGCAGTGCACTGGGAGGGGATGTGGAAGTGGGGAGCCGAATAACACCTTTTCACATGACTGGCAACCAGGGATCGATCAGCAATGGAAGTCATTATCTTCACATTTTTGCAATTTGTGGAGACTGAGCCCCATTGCCAGCAGGCAGGGAGATACAGACAGGTTAGATAGAAACAGAAATGCTATCAGGGGCTCCAGTGACAGGAGCATGATGAGGCACATGAGGATTCACTTCACTGGATTGAGTCAGGTTGTGGTGACTACCCCCTGCCGGAGGCAGCCCCCCCCCCCTTGAACCACCCACCCCAAAAAGTATTGTTGCTCAGCAGCTTATTCAATTCAATCACAGTCAGGATGGTCATGGCTGGCAGGGACACTCCCATGGCCTCAGTGCTCTATACAGTAACATTGGTTGTATGTGCCTAATGCTGCCACTGTGACCAATAGAAGCCTAAGCATGGGAGAGACAGGGAATGGTATGATGCTCATGGTCCCTACCCCTACCTCTGCCCCTGCACTGACTGCCAATGTGTACACTAAGCAGATGCGGCTTCAGGTCTCTGTCTCCCTTATGAATTGGATACCTGCAGTCAAAGAGGCCATCAACAACTTAATGAACTGTGCTCCATGACTGCATGTAAGCTACACTAGCATGTAGTAAGCAAAAAAGAAATAGATTATAAATATTCAAATAACAAAGGAGTAACCAAGAGTAGGGAAAGAGTGGAACCCATCAGAAGGAGGTCACGTCTGTTAGCTTATAATTTGGTTGATGGACTCATACTGATAAATGTCTGCCAGTGATAGGGGCTTGCACCCACCTTCCATGACACAAAAACCGCAGACCATTAACCATCAATCAATGTGAAAGGTTTTTTTTTGGAGGGGGGAACAAGGCGTTTGGAGCTTTTGGTAACATTACAACCCCACCATCCCTAACGAAAGGTCAAACAAAAAACAAACAGCAGCGACTGTGGAAGCTGCAGCATGGTGTGATTCAACCACACATGTGAGACTATCATAACTGAAGAAAAACAAATAATTACAGCAAAGGCACTTATTGTTTGCAAGGCAAAAGCTTGCACACTGTCACATAGGCATGGTATGTGACCATTCAGAGTATGGCTACAGCATTTCTATGAAGCACTTTACAAGTGTTGAAACTACAACAGAACAAAAGACAACACAAGCAGATAAAATTCTAGTTACCTATGGACAAGACATGAAAGGGAAGACAGCCACTAATAGTCAAAAGATGCTCAGCACTGGCATTGAGCCACTTAGACAGATGTGAGGTTGACAAAGCCTGCAGAGCTGTCACAAAAACAAAAGAACACCAATGAAGGAAGCAAGCAGAAGTTCATGTACATGAGTGGCACCCCCTTCCCAATCAGTTGTACACTGAATAAAGCAAGCATACACATCAGGAGCAAGGATCATGACTGTAGGAGAGTGTTTGCGGACAAAATCAATATAAAATAATGGTAAATTTATCTTGCTAAAACATTTGTGCTCTACTGAAAAATGAAATGTGGAAATAAGTGCCTCACATGTGATGTAAGTGACCTAGGAAAGTACATTTAAAACATTGTCCAAAAGCTGACATTGTTGCTTTAATAGAGGGTCCCCAAGGAACAGAATTGGGCCCTGCCTGTTTTTGTGATGATAGATAACCTAAGTACTATTTGACTTTTGCATCAAATACATCAACGACACCACAGTCATTGATGTTTTGACAGTAATGCCAACAGTTCAATGCAAGGGTACATTCAGAAAATAGGGGATGGAAAAATAAAATAAAATAAAATGGAGATAAATCCTGTGAAGACCATGGAACTCTATTGGTAAATGTATCAAATGGACTATGCCAGCCTTGATGTTTGGAAAGTGAGAGGAAACTGTAGTGGTAAATAGAATGCTGTTAGGCTTCAACCTTCAGAAAAATCTTTCATGGTTCTGACATGAGGAGAACATTATAAAACAAAGCCAACACCCTTCTGTAGTTTTTGGTAATTCATGGAAGAGCAGGACTAAGTCAATCAGATGTGTTGTACTTTTTTTCACTTTTATCCTATTGATATTAAAGTATGGAGTGGCCATTTGGCATGGTGGGTTAACCATGGCCAAGTCTGATGACATCGAAAAAATTTCAAAGGAGGACAACAAGGATTATGTTTGGGTCTGAAGTAAATTTTGCTACTGCACTGTGTATCTGTAGGGGTGAGCAACAGGACCAGAGAAGGGAAAAGTTGTCAAGGGCACTTTTTCCTCAAAATATGTGCACCAAATCACAGACTGCAACCCCTTCTAACAAAAAAGAAAGAAAGAAAGTTCAGCATATACATTAAGTAACCCAAGAAGTGTGGGAAAAACTAGAGCTACTGCAGAATGAAGAAATATGAAAAATCTCTTTCTGTAAGTTATTTAACATGAGAGTTTGTAGATGTGAAATTTAGTGTTGTTTTAATACTTTGTTCATATTCATGTAATCCTGACTTTTGTAAAAGTGTTTTTGTATCTGTCTAACTTGTATGTTTTTTCTGCTTTTATAATTTGTGTTGTGTAAAGATGTTTACAATGTATGTCAACAAGTCATTGTGATCAGTTAAAATTGCAACATTTTAATAAAAGTCAAATAAAATTGGTGAAGATGGAGGAGGTCCAAGCATGAGGCAGCCAAAATGTTATTTTTGACAGGGAATGGGGTCTACAATTAGAGAATGCATATGGTTGGTTTTGGCAACTGACACAGTGACATTATGATAACAGACCTCAATAGATAAGATGTGAATAATTAATTTGATACATAGAGACCAAGAAACATCATGTGGTTTATTCTTTGTCTATTTTCCCTTACTTCCATGTGTTACTAAGTGCAAAAGCAAAAGCATTTGTTTATGTTTATCATATATTGCTGTTGAGCCTGCCATTACCCTGAAGGACACATGAATCCACTCTGGTGACACTTATAATAGGAAGAGAAGCAGCAGCAGCAGGTGTCATACCTGTAAAATGTAATGGGAAAAAATCATAAGACCCCCAAAGCCCCCAAAATGAACATTCTTCACATTGAGAAAATGATAAAGGAAAGAAAGAAAGAAAGAAAGAAAGAAAGAAAGAAAGAAAGAAAGAAAGAAAAGCAGGCAGGCATTGCCCTAGAGGACAATGTTCCATGGAGAATGAGAGGTGACAGAGGTGTAGCAGCAGGTATACTGTACATTGCATTCACATACAGATTTACAAAATATAATACCATCAGTTTATGACTGGTATCATTTTGCCATAAATAGAGAAGAATGGAACCTCAATCATTAGGCATCAGGTTCAGAGGTGGTGTAGTTTGTCTGGAATATGCACTAGAGGCACATCATGCTGGTATCAATGGATAAGCAGGACATAGGATGGAACATCATCATCAGGCATCAGGTTCATGACCATTGGCATTTATTGTGAACACAGAGGCTGGGTTTTCTGGAATATGTACTAGTGACTCATGCTGGTACTGGTGAAGGAGCTAGACAGAGGATGAAACATTATCAGCTATCAATTTCATGTTTATTTGCATTTATGCTGTACACAAAGGCCAAGTTAACTGGAATATACACTGGAGAATTATGTTGGCATTGGAGACAGATCAGGACAGAAGACATAGAATCATAGAAATATAGAATGTGTTGGCAAAAACATACCAGTATACCCATCTAGTCTGCCCTATTTTCCCTTCCTAACACTACACCCTGGAACATACTTGGTCACAGATGTCCCTCCCTCCTCCCTTTCCACTACTTATGGACATCTGGTGCTCCTCCTTCTTTGAAAGAGACTTCTCTCTTGCACCTTGTTCTCCCCCATGAGGTACTTATAGGTCTCAGTGATGTCCCCTCTCACTCTCCTTGCCTCCACAGAGTACATGTTGAGCTCCCACAGTCTCTTCTTGTATGGCTTCTTTTACAACCCCCGCACCCTTTTAGTAGCCTTCATCTGGACCACTTCCACCTTGTCAATGTCCTTATGGAGGCACAGCCTCCAGAATCTGATGGTACTCCAAGTGAGGTCTCACAAGTGAGCAGTACAGAGGCAATACTTCCTCCCTTTCCTGCTAGAGATCCCTCCTCATGCACCGCAGTATCCTGCTTGCCTTTCTACTGCCCTGTCACAGTGCCCTGACACCTGAGATCATCCGATATGATCACCCCATGGTCCCTCTATGTCTTGCTAACTGTACATCCCCCCACTCCATGTTATACACAGCCCCCAGGTTACCCTGCCACAGAGTGACTTTGCACTTTTGGCACTGAAACCCAACTCTCACTCCTAGACCACTCCTCTAGTTTCCCCAGACCTCTTTGTATTCTCTCCACCCCATCTATGGGCTATATGACAAGTCATGCCAGTCATGTTGCTGTGTGACAACTCGTCTCGGACTCTTGGCTCGGCGTGAACTGGCACCCTGCACAATTTGTCCCCCTGACAATTCACCCCTATGAAAATATAAAACAAACTCATCTAGGGACTAGAATTGTGCAGGGCAATGATAAATGCCAGAGCTAACAGTCCAGGGTGAGGTGTCACAC
This sequence comes from Neoceratodus forsteri, assembly GCA_016271365.2. Lineage (NCBI taxonomy): Eukaryota > Metazoa > Chordata > Ceratodontiformes > Ceratodontidae > Neoceratodus > Neoceratodus forsteri. The sequence goes on along the minus strand of CM057454.1, from coordinate 324,066,677 downwards.
AGTGAGATGATTGGGACAGCTTGATATGTCCCAACATGGGTGCCCACTCTTGCAGATTTTTGTGTCATCTGCAAAGAGGAACATTTTATTTTAAGCATGCAATCCTGGAGGCTCTGGGCACTGTACATTAGATAAGTAACATACAATGAAAAATAAACAAGGAAAACAGGAAAACAAATAATAAATTGAAACAATTTAAAACATCAAAATTTCAGTAGAATAAAATATTGCAGCAGCTAACCAATTTTATAAACAATCTGAAAAAGCTTTTTTAAACAGGTGCACCTTTAGGCCCTGCTTAAAAACATCTACCAAGAGACACACCTTCCCCTCCAGTTCCTCAGCAGTGTCACTTATGAAAATGTCAAAGAGGACAGGGCCCAGTACCAATCACTGTGGTACTTCACTGGTTATGCCCCAATGCTCCAAACAACTGCCTTTACCACCACCGTCTGCCTCCTATCTTTCAACCGGTTTGATACCCAGTTCACCACTTTCTCCCCACCCCAAGCTTTTGAGTTTTTTATTAACCTTGTATGTGGTAAGGTATCAAAGGCCTTACTAAAGGCCAGATAGGCCACATCCTCTGCCCTCTCTGATCCACCTCTTTAGTTATCCATTCAAAGAAATCTATGAGATTTGTTCAACATGATCTCCCCATGCTGTGAAGCCATGCTGCTGGTGATTCTGTGGCCCACATGTCTCCAGGTACTCCATCAGTCTCTCCTTCAACAGGGACTCAATAACTTCCCCATCACTGATGGCAGACTGACTCATTTGTAATTGCTGGCCTCCTCCCATTTGCTCTTGTGCAGAGGAACCACATCGCCCTTCTCCATTCTCTGGAACCACCTCCATCTCCAATGAGGTGCTAAATAATGTTACCAGAGGGAAGGCTAGCATCATGCTCAGTTCCTAAGTACCTTTGGGTGAATCCCATCCAGCCCCATCACCTTGTTTTCCTTTAAGACTTCCAAATCCTGGTGGCTTCTCTCTTCTGTAAATGGACTTGTGTTCATGCCCCTCCTCCCAGTGCCTGTTAATGCATGCTGGCCTGTCCCCCTCTTCCACTGTGAATACTGAGCAGAAGTATTAGTTTAAAATGTTAGGTTTTACTTGGTCTTCCTCAGTGTCCCTTCCCCAGCCTCCTGGTTCTCATTATAGCCCACCTTGTCTTACTCTTTTTGCTCATATACCTGAAGAAAGTCGTATCCCCATTCTTTACCTCCTGGGTTATTCTTTGCTCAGTTTGGGCCTCTGCTTCCTACTCTCCTTCCTGCCTCCCTTTGTTTCTCTAGATATACTTCCATGTCCATCTCTGTTTGGGTCTCCTGTACTCTGCAAAATATGTTTTTCCTCTTATTGCCTTAGCCACCTCCCTTCAAAGCCACAGTGGCCTCTTTTTCCTCTGACTGGATTTGTTCCTTGGATATGCAGGATGCTTACTTGCATGTCAAGATCTGCCCTCCTCACTGGAAATACCACAGGTTCCTTTTCAAGGAGGAACACCTTCAGTTTCAGGTTATTGCCCTTTGCCTTATCATCTGCGCCATGGGCCTGCCAAATGCTTAGCAGTAGTAGCAGCAGCCCTCCAGAGTGAATGACTATATGTCGTCTTCTACCCGGATGACTGGCTACTCAAAGCCAACTCGAAGGAGCAGCTTTACCAGACTGTGTACGTACCAGGCAGCTGCTCGATGCCTTGGGTATCATGGTCAGTGTGCCAAAATAGGTCTTGACCCCATGTCAGCTCACAGTACATAGCAGCAGTTTGGATACAGCCAAAGGCTAGCCTTCCTGCCCGAGGGACAGGGCCGAACGCCTGATGGCGCAGGCTCAGATGGCATACAACAGGTACAGTATGTCACAGCTAGGGCATTCCTGAGACTATTAGGCCTGATGGCAGTAGCCATTGTTATGGTACCACTGGCCAGACTGCATATGAGGATTCCCCACTGGACCTTAAGGGTTCAGTGGGATCAATGTACAGATGATTTAGAACAGAAGGTTCTTGTAACTTCTCCTGTCCAGAAGGTACTGATGTGGTGGATGGAACCCAGTCATTTGCTGAAAGGGGTTCCTTTCCTGATCCCCTCCTCTAATTAGATTCTCATTGCAGATTCCTCAGGGATGGGCTGGGGAGCACATTTGTGGCGCATCAGGCACAGTGAGCATGGACCAGAGTGGAGAGTACCTTCACATAAACGTCCTAGAAATGAAGGCTGTTCTGTATGGCCTACAAGTCTTCCAGACTCATTTGTCCCTGGAACCTCAGCTGGTACAACAGACAGCATCACGTGATGCATTATATCAACAAGCAAGGGGGAACACACTCTTACCCCTATGCAGGGAAGCGATGAGGGTTTGGTATTGAGCTCTAGAACACGGTCTAGAACTGTCAGCAGTTCATGTTCCAGGTGTCCAAAACATCTTGACAGACAGATTAAGCAGGTCACAGTCCAGAATGCACAAGTGGGAGCTATTGACCTCCATGGTAGTAGAACTGTTCGACAGGTAGGGTTGCCCAGAGTTGGACCTTTTTTGGTGAGACACGTTGTCCCTCTCTTGGAGGGGGTGGTTCCTTTGTGCCTTTCCTCTAATCCAGAGGGTACTAATCAAGCTCCAAATGGAGAGAGCAGTGTTAATACTCATTGCTCCTCTTTAGCCTTGTCAGATCTGGTTCCCCTTACTACAGCAATTGGCAGTGGAACCTCCAGTGCCTCTGCCCCTGTGCAGGGGCCTACTGTCCCAGGAACAGAGAACTCTGGTCAATCCAGGCATCAAGTTGCTCCATCTCCATCTGTGGTTCCTGAAGACAAAGCCATTATTAGGTTTGGGGTGTCTCAAAAAGGGGCTGATGTTCTGGTGGCTGCCAGAAAACCTTCCACCAGAGCCATTTATTCCATGAAGTGGAAGCGGTTTGCTTTGTGGGCCACTTCCATCAGTTGGATCCCTTTACCTGTCCAGTAAATCAGGTTCTAGAGTATTTGCTGTCCTTATCAGATGCAGGTTTGCAGTACTCTTCTATCAAAGTACATTGGGCGGCTATTTCAGCCTTTCATGTGCCTGTTGAGGGTCATACGGTAGCTCAGTTGGAGGTGGCCCGAACATTTTTCAGAGTATGCTGCGCCTGAAACCTCCTATCATAATCCCGTCCCAGCTTGAGACCTGAATTTTGTGTTAGAAAAGCTTACCTTGGCACCTTTTGAGCCAGCCATGACTTGTGGCTTACTGACACTTTCTATCTTGGGAAGTGTTATTTTTAGTTCCTATTACTTCTGCTCGAAGGATTTCAGAGCTTCTGGCTCTAATATGTTAGCCTCCTTATTTGATTTTTCAGAAAGACAGGGTGTCTTTATTTACTAATCCTAAGTTTCTTCCTGAGGTGGTGTCTGAGTTTACTTTAAATCAAACTATCCACCTGCCAGTTTATTTTCCTGAGCATGCCAATCCAGGGGAAGCATTGCTCCATACTTTAGATGTACGTGGAATATTCAGGTACTGTATAAACCACACGAAGGAATGCAGGAAGTCCTCACAGCTTTTTGTTTCCTTTGCCCCTGGGAAGGAGGGGGCGCACACATTTCCAAACAATGTCTGTCCAAAAGGTTGGCCAATTGTATTACTTTTTGTTATAGGAAATATGGTAAGGAGCTTCCTGGTGGTGTTTGTGGTTATTCTACCAGAGGCATGGCCACTTCTGATGCTTTTTTCAAGAATGTGTCCTCTCAGCTTGCCCAGTGGCACTGAGGGTTGAGGGGCTGGATGCAACACCTCGCACCATGCTGGCGACCCAGGCTCTGGAGCAAGCTTGGGTTGCCAGAGGTCAGCCAGGGAGGGGAGGAGCATCCGAGGACTGCTGTCCTCTCCTGGGGAGGGGTGGGCTGTAAATCCCTGGCATCAGTGTTTCCCAGTGGAGGCTGGGGGTGCTACAGCTGGGTAACACTTCGGGAAGGGGTGGAGGCAACAGCGAACATCCGCGGGGATGGGTGCGGGAGTACGACCACTTCACTGTGGATGTCATTGCACTTCCATGCCTCCGGGGGGGTGTCATGTTCAAGAACAAGGAAACACCCCAGTGCCTGGGAGGATGATGACGAGCCCACAGCAGCCCCATGCACACCACCAGTTCCTACCCAGCCAGGTCCCCGATGTCCTCCAGCATCACTCCGCCTGCCAACTTTATTCAATGTGCGCCAAGGTATGTAGATGGTGGCTCTGCCTCAGGTGGTACAAGCCGGGAGGGGTCTCTAGAAGGATAGGATTGCAGGATGTGGGGGGGCATGGGGCTGGGAGGGTCTTAGGCTTGGCGGAGAAGCTGTCTGTCGGGCTGTGTCCAATGGAGTTCTCAGGGGCTAGTGAGTGGAGTGAAAAAAAGTAAAAAACAGAAAGAATGTGTCCGCTGCAGAGATCTGTGCAGCTGCCACCTGGAGTACTGTCCACACCTTCACTAAACACTACAGTCTGGACATTACCTTCGAAAAGGGCAGGCTTGTTTGTTTGTTTATTTTTTATTTATTTATGTCTTTGATAACTGGGTAGGTGGGCTGATCCAAAGGACTGATTTATTACGACCAGGCTAAACATAAGAATGGCGAAACCAAAAGCTGGACATCAGTAGTTGTACAAAACTAGTATCAAGCAGTAATACGAGTACATGCCCATGGCGTAGAAAACAAACAGGATACAGAGAGAAGAAGCATGGTAAACAGTATGTAATTCTAACTGTGCAGAGCAACGGTTTGTACAAATAAAGGAAAAATAGGTTTACATACAAAGGCTGAGTTGTAAAAATATCAAGATATGCATTATATACAGTGACTTAGTAGAAGTATAGGATAACATCTTACAATAATACAGTAGTTTTCCGGTAGGTACAGCCCTGATCAGCCCTGAGAAAATAGAGAGAAACAGGCACCAGAAACATATATGAGTGCAGTCAGGACTAGGGAGTAGGGGATGGAGGAAGATGAGATCTGGATCAGATAGAGAGGCAGAGCAGGAAAGCAGACAAACTGTGGGGGCTAGGGTGGATCATGGGCCGAGGCATGGCTTGGGTAACAGTTACAGGAAGATTCATTCAGGAGCCGGGCTCGTAGGTTTGTTTTGAGGGACATGTGGGAGGGGGAAGGGCATATAGATAGTGGGAGCCTGTTCCAGAGAGAGGTGGCAGACACGGAGAAGGCTTTACTACCCATGACAGAATGGGTGTGTGGGACTTCCAGGGAAGAAGTGGAGGAAGACCTGAGGGTTCTGGGTGCTACCTTATCAATGAGTAGTGAGGAGAAGGGGGACAGATGACGATTCCCAAGAGAGTTATCAACTAGGCTGGCCATGGTAAAGTCGAAGCATCACTGAAGGTTGGCCAACCTAGGGTTCTGTAAGTGTGCAGTGGTGAGTAGAGTAGGGTGCTTGGAGAGCGAAGCGGCAGATGGAGTTGTACATAGTACTGAGCGATAGCGGAGTGAGGAGGCAGCGGCGAAGGGTAGACAGGAGAACAGCAGTCAAGCAAAGGGAGAAGGTTACCTTGCACTATGGCAAGGCAGGCTTCCGGAGACAGAAATAACTTGATTCTGTAGGCCTAACTGTGCTTCATGGCCTCCTTTCATAGGCCTGTAGGCACCAGCCACCCAGACTGTTTTGTTGTCCATACTGCTTGGTACTGTTCCATAGGTGTGACCTGATAGAGAGATATCCTCGCAGAAGATGCTGTAGAACAGTTATGTACTTACTGCAACAGTAGATCTTGCGATCTCTTTCATCAGGCCATGCCATCCTGCAAGTCCATCCACCTTGAATCAGAACTCTGTAACTCCTGGCTGTTTCTCCAGGATGGTCTACCTGCTGTTTCTAGCCTTGCCTGGTAGATGAAACCATAGATTCTCTACTGGTTCCCTAGTGGGAGGTCCTCTGAGCATGATCTCCGAGTGGGAAACTGAGGAAGGAAGGGGCCACCCTCATTTATATGGGAGTGGCGACATAGGACGTTGTCATGGGTAGCCCCTAGAGAACTGCTTGCTAAAGTTTCCATATGGTCCTAGTGCCTGGCGGCTATAGTTTCATAGATGTGGCCTGACTGAAGGGATTCTCTGTAAGATCTGTTACGGTAAGTATATAACTGTTGCTTTTCATCTAAATACCTTTAGTAATGAAGAATGGATTTGTTCTGTAGTCATCTTTTTTTATTTTTACTGTTTTGTTTTGCTTGTGGCTGAGTCACGCAAGCAAGCAAATCTTTATTTTTTAAGTGCTATTCCAATAGATCATAGCACTGCACAAAAGTCAAAACAGGAACATCAATAAGAGCAACAAATATCACATTTTTAAAACATTATTTCTAAAATAAAAGATTGCAGTAGGCTAATTCACACCTGCATCAGGGAATGCTATAGAAGATAAGTAGGTTTTTAGGGCAGACTTAAAATACTCGATGGTCAGGCACTCTCTGATTCGACAAGGTAGAGAGTTCCACAGGGTCAGGCTGCAAAAGAGTGAGCTCCAGAGGTCTTCTGTCAAACCCTCAGTCCCCTTTTAAAAGGGATGTTCTGGTTTCCATCAAACAGCTCCCAGCTGGCATCAGCAGAACTCAGTTACACAAATCCCCCCCCACCCCAATTCTTCATGCATCATCTATTCCTGCAGCTTTTCCTGCCTTGAAGACACAGTCCGATTCCTGTGACATCAGAATAATTTCCATGGCAAAAATGTTATGTCAAAGCAGAGGGTTATGATTTCATATCAGGAATAAAGCAGGGACAGATGAGTCTAAGAGCCACACAGCCTGATTCCCTGATAGTGTCTTCAGTAATAATAATTAGAATGTCCTGAAATTCAAATTTTGGGAATGTTATGGGATTTCAACCTTGTTGATGCCAGGTGTCAGTATTTTGCAAAAAACTGGAAAATCACCTTGCCAGGAGGCTTTGCAAAGCATTGGACCTGTGATGTGCTACAGACTTAATGTCAGAATGCCTACTTTCCTGAGGTTCAATTTTCAGACTTCCTGATACAGCCTTTGTTTGACATTTTGTAGCCCAGGCAACATTTTAGTGCTCTAAAGATGCTAGGAATTCTGACCTCTGGTATGCAGACTGGCAGCAAGAGTGTTGAAATGTTAATAGCATCTTTCCCTCGGATGATCAAGTTACCCCACAAAAAGCATTTATTTTATTCTCTGCTTCACTCTTGGTCCTGTGGTAGTGGACATAGTCATGCGACATGGGGGCACGGCGGCGGCAAGGAGCAACCAGGGAATTACAGACTTGTTAGCCTTACCTTTGTTGTGGGTTAGCTGATGGAGTCACTGATTAAAGAAGACCTCGTAGACTACCTAGAGAGCAGTGGTCTACATGATAGTAAACAGCATGTGTCTGTGGCAGGGAGGTCTTCTCAGGCCAATCTAATAGTTTTCTTTGACTGATTAGCAAAGGTAGTTGATGAAGGCCATGCTGTGGATTTATACTACTTTGATTTCAGCAAGGCTTTCGACTTGGTGTCACAAAAAAGATTGCTGAAGAAGCTGGAGGTCCTGGGTGTGGCTAGGGACATAGTTGGATGCATAGGAAACTGGGTGAAGGAGAGACAGCAGAGGGTGGTGGCAAACGGAGTCAAATACGAAGAGAGGGAGGTCATGAGTGGGGTGCTGCAGAGGTCTGTCCTGGGTCCTGTCCTCTTCAATGTGTTCATCAGTGACATTGGAGAGGGCATCCGGAGCTAGTTGTGTCTCTTCACAGATGACACAAAACTCTGCTGTAGTGTAGATTGTGACAAAGGGATCAGGGAGATGCAGAGGGATCTACAAAGGCCAGAGATTTGGTCTGAGGTTTGGCAGTTGAAATTTGGCAATAGAACAAGATCAGTTTGAGTGCCCTCTGCCAATCCTATTCAATCTTGCATCAAGGATACATGATAAAATCATCAAAATAGAAGAAAAACTGGACTAACAAATCTTCAGTGTAGCTTTATTTTTCAAATGCCAAAAAAGTGCCACCAGAGTTTCGAGAGTACTGATGACTCTTTCTTCAGGGAATTGGCTGAAAAATGTAATAATTACAATTAAAAACATATTGATTAAAATAACCAAGGTGATAATTGTCAATGTTTAAAGAGGGACTCCTACCAAATGTGCTACATTGCAGAATTAGAATAAGCATAACCCCAATAAATTTCATACCAACAATTAGGTTTCTAGGGATGTGGATATGTTGTTCAACCACACTTATTGGCAGGTTCCTTGCCACTTTAAATGTTGCCGGAAGGTCTTCAATCTGGCTCCTCCCACCCACCCGGGTGGTAAAACCCTCGGCTCCGCTCCATGACGCCAGATCTTCCTTACCACTTGGAAGCTCAGGTTCCCTCCTTAGCACTCTGCGTTTTAGGCCTGATATCCACACTCTTCAATTAACCCCAAAAAACAAATTCTGAAATTTACAAGACTCCAGTCTTCGTCTTCCCTCGCGGCTGCGATGGACAAATCAACTCGTCGTTGCCCCTGAATGAAGAAGATGTCCCAGACCGATCCGCCTCCACATCGTCTGCCTTGGGCTTGTACAATTCACAGGCTTGTGAATTGTGCAGCTCCTTCTCTGCTTTGGTCTTGGAGGACGCTGCTCGACTTCTTCTTGGGCGCCCAGAAAGCGATATCCACCGGTCAAGTGAAGGAGGTCCGTTGGGTGGTGTTCTGCGGTGGGCTCCGTGAAACAGTTGGAGCAGATGATCGCCCTCAAGGAGGAGGCGGCCCAGGCCGCTTCTTCCTCCTCGGCCGTGGCATTTATCCTGATCTCCTTGGGCTCTTCCTATACAGCTTCCTTTAAGGAGCTTTGTCAGTCCCTCTCCACCAAGGGAGAAGGACCATCGGGACATTCCAGTTGGTCCAAGAAGAAGGACTGAAAAGGTAAGTCCCACCATCGTCATTCGTGGGAGCGGGAGAGATCCCCTTCACTGGACCATCAGCTTTTGACTTCAGTCGAGGTTGTGACTAAGGCCGTTAGCTTCACGGTGTCCCTGTCAGGTCAGCAGGCCGAGACAACTGTCAACGTGGTCGAGATTCTTCTCGACCCGCCGGACAGTTTGTTGACTGGTAATGCCGGCAGCCCTACTTCACCGGTTCCCCCGGTGATTACCGAGGACTTGCCTGTGCCTCCTGTGCTGGAGTCCCGGGTTAAGGTCCCTGTACCGAAGGAAGGGTGGGTTCCCCGTTCCCCTCATCACCTTGGAATCCCTGAAGGTCTCGGTCCTCTTCCAGGTCAACCGGTCCATGGCAGGCCGGCATAGGCGACACGCCGCTCATCCTCTTCGTCCTTTTCGGAGGATAGACTCCGGTGCAAGTTGCATCAGCACTATGAGAACTTGATGTGGCAGCAGCTCTTTCTGACCGGTAACAAGCCGACTCCGTCGCCTTCTCCAGCCATTAAGTAGCTGTCACCAGAGTGACCGAAACAACCCCTCGTAGTAGTGGAGGAGCCACCACCGGCGCCGGTTGTTCAGCCAAAACCGGCTGCTCCACCCATTGTGGTGGAACCCCCGCCTCCACAACCTAAGATTGGGGCTCCGACCAAGGATTCTTGGTCGGGTCAGGGTTACCCCATAGGTTGTTGGTCACCCTCACTCCCGATCGACCTCGGCAGGTGGAGGGTGGCTCAGGCACTCGGCAGCTGTTCGCAGCTCCTTGGAGTCTAATGATGACTCCTCCCTGTTCTCCAGGCCGGTTGACCTGGAATCTGCAGGGGGTCAGTCGGTGGACGAGAGTCCATCCTCGTTTTTGGGAATGCTTCGACTTATCTCAGAGTCTACTGGGATGCAGCTTGAATCAGTTCAGAAACTGTCAGAGTATCCCGTTACGGAGATACTGGACTGAGGGGATTCCCCTACGGAGGTCTTTCTGGTGGCTGAAGCCATTGTTGATCCGGCCCTGGAGTTGTGGCAGTGGCCAGCATCTTGTCCCGCATCGTCATCCAGGATGGCTTGAAAGTATGTGGTCACTACCGGTTCACTCTCCGGTTTCTTGGAGCACTCCTCTGCGGAAGGGTTAGTGACTGATAGCATTTTCCGGCATTCCGGGGCGCTTGGAATGTGGACAAACCGCCCGATAAGGAATCCAAAAGTTGGATTACTCAGGAGGAAGGTATCGCTGCTTCCCCTAGGCCTCGCCAGGCTAGCTCGGCCATTCTGATTGGCACACTTTTCACACACCTTTTGGGCTCCCTGGATGAGGTGATTCCTCATCTTCCAGCTGACCTTCAGGCAGCCGGTCAAGCAGGTGCGGGATCAGGGAAGGCGGTAGCTAAACAGCAGCTCAAACTTTGTTGGACATTGCTGATTCATGTGCCCGGTCATTAGTGGCCTCAGTGGCCATGCACCACAGAGCTTGGCTGCGGATCTCTAACTTCATGGCTGATACCCAGCACAACCTGGCAGATGTTCCCTTCCTGGGTACTGACTTGTTCGGGCCCGGGGTGGAGGGTCATCTCCAATGGATCGAGAAGTCCAGCGCCACCTTGGACTCTGTCACATCTGCCCAGAAGGACAAAGGCCGCCAGCAGCAGCGTAAGCCCTTTTGTCCTTCAGCCTCTGCGGCATGCCCGGCCCAGCAACACCAGCATCGGGGTCAGCAGGCTGACGCTTGGCACCACAAAGCAAAGCCTGCTGCTTCCTCCAGCAGGAAGCTGGGAGGAAAAGGCCCAGGCGGCTCTTCGGCTGGCCCTTCCTCCAAGCCTGCCCAGTGATGGGTTGAGGGGTGTCACCCCCAACCTCGTCACTCCTCCCCGGGTTCTTTCCGCCTGCTCTGCTATCACAACAGACCGCTGGGTGTTGGAAGTGGTAGGCAGGGGTCTGCCTCTGGAATTCGAGCAGTCCCCCCCTCCCCGCATCAAGCTGGGTTCATAGCCTCTCTTATCGGCTCGTTGTGCGACATTGCCTTGCTCCTCCAGAAGGAGGTGATCAGGAGGTGGGACCCCCCTCCAGACCCAGGGTTTGTGTCCAGGTACTTCCTGGTCCCAGAACGGATGGGGGGGGCTGGCGCTCCATTCTCGACCTACACAACCTGAACAAGTTCCTAAGGTCTCACACCTTTAGGATGGTCACTCTGGCTCAGATCATTCCATCCTTGGAGCCAGGCATGTGGTTCTGTTCCCTGGACCTTCAGGACATGTTTTTTCACTGTCCCAATCCATCCGTTTCATCAGCGATTCCTCCACTTCAGAGCAGAGGGATCCCTTTACAAGTTCTGGGCCATGCTCTTTGGCCTCTCTCCAGCTCCCAGGGTCTTCATCAAATGCATGGCAGTGGTGACAGCATTCCTGCAGTGCCGAGGGGTCTGGGTGTACTTTTACCTGGATGACTGGCTGACTGCAGCCCTCTCCAGGTTGGAGGTGGAGCGGTCCAGGGATCTGGCCCTCCAGGTCTGCTCTCAGATTGGCCTCCTCATCAGTGAGGCCAAGTCAGAACAGGTGCCATCGCAGGTGATTCAGTTAATCGGGGCAGAACTCGACTCTCTTCGAGCCAGAGCCCGGCTCCTGGCGGACAGGGCCGAGGTCCTTTCCTCCTTTGCCCAACCATTTCTGGTTAGGCAGTTGTGCCCTGCCTGGGACTTCCTGCACCTTCTGGACCTCATGGCGGCCTGCACCAGCGTTGTCCATTGGGCCCACTGGCATATGTATCTCCTGCAGGGGGGCCGGCACAGTGCTCTGGTCCTCTGGACCAGTCAGTGACGGTGACCCAGGAGATGTGGAACGGCCTACAGTGGTGGCTCATTCCAACTCATCTGCAGGAGGGTATCCCGTTTGTCCGCCCGGAGCCGATGGTCACTCTGACGACCGACACCTGATGGGTTGGGGTGCCCATCCGGGGGAGCTCAGAGCCCATGGCCTCTGGTCCCCTCAGGAGTCTCGATGCCACATCAACTTGCTGGCGCTTTGAGCGGTCCGACTAGCCCTCACCACTTTCGCTCCATTTGTACGGGGTCAAGTGGTCCAGGTCCAGACGGACAACACCACGACCATGTACTACCTCAACTGACAGGGCGGGACGCACTCCTTGCCCCTGTGCAAGGAGGCTCTCCGCACTTGGTCTCCTGTGATCAGCCTGGAGGCGGATCTCCTAGCCATCCATGTGGCAGGAGCCTCCAACAGTCTGGCCGATGCCCTCAGCCAGATAGGCGCTGCATCTCACGAGTGATCTCTCCTGCCGGAGGCAGTACTAGATCTGTTCTCCCATTGGGGCACCTCTGAGGTGGACCTGTTCGACCTCCAGGGAGACTGCGAAGTTGAGGCTGTTTCATGCCGCCCCAGCAGGGCTCACTGCGGGGGGATGTCTTCTCGAAGTCGTGGACCCCGGGCCTCTTCTGTGCCTTCCCTCCATTTCCCTTGATCCACAAGGTGCTTGTCAAGGTGAAGAAGGACAAGGTGCAGGTGATTCTGGTAGCCCCAGACTGGCCCCGCCAGTACTGGTACCCAGATCTCCTCAACCTAAGCTCCAGGCTCCCAAGGCGGCTTCTAGCCCACCGGACCTGCTCTCAACAAGGGAAGGTTCTCCACCCGGACCTTCAGTCCCTGCACCTGACTGCCTGGTTCCTGAGTGGCTAGAGTTCCAGGCCTTAGGTCTTTCCGATGAGGTCCTCGACATAGTCGAGGCATTCCGTAAGGAGTCGACCAGAAAATGCTATGCCTTCAAATGGAAGAGATTCTCCATTTGGTGTCAGGACAAAGGGTTGGACCCTTCTTCCTGTTCCTTGGCTAGCATTCTGGACATCTGTGGTCCCTTTCTCAGCTAGGGCTTCGGTCGACGACCCTTAAGGTGCAACTGGCAGTCATCTGTGCTAACCAGGCATTGGCCGGCAAGCAGTCGGTGGCACAGGAGAAGGTGGTCGGGCGTTTTCAAAGGCCTTGATTACATATCCCTTCCGGTGCGAGAACCTCCACCTCCATGGGATCTACTGCTGGTATTGGCTAAGCTCATGGGCAAGCCATTTGAACTGATGCACAGGTGTGACATCTCTCACCTGTCGTGGAAGACCGCCTTCTTGGTGGCTATCACGTCAGCCAGAAGGATGGGAGAGGTCCAGGCGCTTTCCATTGAGTCTTCTTATCTGGTCTTCCACAGGGACAAGGTTGTCCTGTGCCCCCTCCCAAAATTCCTTCCGAAGGTGGTGTCAGAGTGTCATCTTAACCAGGTGTTGACTCTGCTGGTGTTCTACCCCAGTCACACCTCGGAGGCCGAATATAGGCTCCATACCTTGGACCCTAGAAGAGCGCTGTCTTATTATAAGGAGCGGACGGCTTAAGTTCGGGGAGAGGTTCACCAGCTGTTTGTCACCTATGCTGAAGCCGCACCTGGCAGACCTGCAGCCAAGCGGACGATAGGCAGGTGGGTCACCTCCTGCATAGATCTCTGCTCTAGGTTGGTGGTCATGGAGCCTCCCAAAGGGATAAGAGCTCATTCTACCCGCCATATCGCTGCTTCGGTGGCTACTTCTAGGGACGTCCCTATCCAGGAAATCTGCAGGGCTGCTACCTGGAAGTCAGCACACACTTTAATTTCCCATTACCACATTGACCTAGAGTCATGCCGGGATGCTGGTTTTGGGACCTCAGTTCTCCAGTCCTTATTCCCTAAGTAGGGGGTGCACTCCTTGCCTCCCTCCTCCGAGAAAACTGCTAGGAGTCTGCCAATAAGTGTGGATTGAACAACATATCCACATCCCTAGAAATACAGGTTACTCACCTGTAACAGGAGTTCTAGGAGTGGTATATGTTGTTCATCCACACAACCCACCCGACCTCCCCGGCTTCGACGCGCAACCTGGCTTCCAGCGGGATAGATCTGGTGTCATGGGGCGGAGCTGAGGGTTTTACCACCCGAGTGGGTGGGAGGAGCCAGCTTGAAGACCTTCTGGCAACATTTAAAGCAGCAAGGAACCTGCCAGTAAGTGTGGATGAACAACATATACCACTCCTAGAACTCCTGTTACAGGTGAGTAACCTGTATTTCTGTGCTACTTCATTTTTAAAGTTATGAGCTATTTTGTAACCCTGATTTCACCGCCTGTTCAAAAAAGCCAGTTTCAGTGAAGAGCCACTGATGATGTCATTTCCTGAACTCCCTTTCTAGTCCTCCCTGTCAGCAGCCTTATAGGACCTGCTTCTCCAAAGTTTAAGAAACTGTAGCTATAGTAATCCTTTTAAAAAAATGACATAGGGTTGGCTACAGTGCTTGCATTTCCAGAATGTTCAGATGTATGGCACTGTACTTAGAACATGTCAGAAGGTGGTTTTGGAATGCAGTACTAAACCAAGGCATAGAATGTCAAGGTGGTGTACAATTGTAAAATGTTAGGTGAGGGACATACAAACTCAGAATGTGATAGGGATGTGCCATCTCAAAATAGGGTGGGACAAACAGTTTGAATCTGACGAGGGACATACATCAAGGAATTTGGTAGGGACTGGCAATTTCAGAATATAGTGGGGATGCACGCTGCCTGAATCTCACATTCCAAAATTGTACGCACCCACATTTCAAAATTGTGCATCACATCCCCACCACATTCCAACATTGTGTCCCAGCCACATTCTAAAATTATGCTTCCCTGCAACATTCCAAAATTGCACATCCCTTCCCCATTCCAGAAAAGTGGGGACAAAGCATGCCTTAGTAATTATAGGCCAATTTCAGTTCTTCTTCCTCTCTTGAAGGCCCTGGAAAGGATCGTGACCTATCGAGTTATAGAATACCTGAACAACTATAGCCTGCTCTGTGCACAACAGCATGGTTTCAGAAAAACATAGCACCATCACCGCCCTGGTTGAATACACCACGAAACTGTATGAAGCACTTGATGCGGCAAGTCTGTAGGGTCTATTTTATAGACCTTACAAAAGCTTTTGACACTGTGAACCACCAGGTTCTACATGAAAATCTAGTGTCACTTGGTCTGTCGTATGAAACAGCTGATTCTGCAGCTATTTATCCCACAGGACCCAATGCGTAAAAATAAGTGGGTCTGCATCCGATCCCAGGAAAGTGACACTGGGTGTACCACAGGGTCTGTACTCGGCCTCCTGCATTTCAGTCTCTTCATTAATATACTACTCTCTGCGTGCGCGGCCGACATTGTGCTATACGCGGATGATGCCATCATATCCGTACCAGGCACCCTTACGTCCGACATCACAAACACCCTCCAGGAATGCTTCAGGAATCTTGAGAGTTGGTTTTCCCCAAACAAATTACTTCTGAACTACAAACAAACAAAAGTTATGAACTTCTCCCAGCCACACAACAAAAATAAAGTTGGCCCATTACGCATCCTCAGCCATAAAGGGGACACCATTGAACAAGTTCATTTGTTTAAATATCTAGGAATTCATCTTGATGATTCCCTTTCCTTCACAGAGCCACATAGACCATGTCATCAAGATGGCAAATGTTAAACTTGGGATCCTGTATAGACATCGGCATTCAGTGCCACCTGAAGCATTGAGCCTAGTAACTAGGAGCTCCACCCTGTCTGTAGTAGACTACGGGCTCATCATTTATGGCACTGCCATGGACTCAGCCCTTAAGAGAGTGAGAACTCTGCTAAACAAAGCTTGCGAGCTTCTCCTTGGGGCTGACCGACTCACTCATACTTGTAGTCTTTATGCTGAGACTGGCTGGCTTCCACTCCAGCTAAGGATCAGGTACCAAACCTGCCTGCTGGCCAGACTCCATGTCTGATGTTTTTAAACCTAATAGGACCGCTAAAATGACAAGGAGGTCAGTGAAGGGGTTCTTCAGGTACCTTTCAGACGCACCACCTTCTCCCAGCATGCTCTCTCCTATAAGGGACCTCAATGGTTCAGTGAACTTCCCTCCCCTCTGATTGATTGTGATAAAATAAGCCCCTTTAAAAGTCAACTGCGCCTGATGCTGATGCCAGCAAATCATTGTGACTGCCCTGCATGATGGTTATTCCACATGGTATAACCAAGCCAAGCTCTCTTTGCCTATCCCCCCCCTTCCCTAGATCCATCAATTATCCCTTCCTACCTCTACTCCATTCCCCCTCAGCACAGTACTAGTTTCCCACACCTCTCCCTTTTACTTTGACATGAGTCTTCTCTGGCTGCATTTACATAAACTGGTTGCGAGTAAAACCTGGCACTGAAACCTTCTACTGATTGCTGCACAGCTCTCGTGCAAACTATGTACTCACACTGGGCTACTCAACTCTTACTTAAGTCCTCCACTCACAGGGGCCACCTCTGCTCTACCCAACTCCCCACTCCTGCTGTTTAGCCAGTTTACCCCTTGTTTTGTCCCACCACCCCACTATTACATCTGTGGCTGATCCTAGGGTCTGGTCACAGTGGCCCTCGTTGGTCATCTCCTCCTAAAATTGGAACCTTCCTCTCCTTTCCTCTACTGTCCCCTACTCTCACTTCCTCTGTCCCTCCACTTCCCAGCTCTTCTCATCTCCAGTTTCTTTCTCATTATCTCCCTTGACATCTTGACTAAGCCTTTTCGGGGCTGCTATGAAGGTACAGGCTGGCACTTATTAGAAAGGTTTAGGACTCATCAGATCTATCCATGATCTACAAACACATAGCACTTAGTAACTTTGTATTTCAAAATGTTGTAACCCTGCATTTCTGATGTTATTCTCTGTTATTTGATATTTGTCACTCTGTTCATCTTGTTTTAATGTATGTCTTGCTTGATTTGGAACCTTTGTAAGAGAGCCATATTGGGCTCAAAGGTATTAATCCAGATTGGGAACTAAATAAATAAATTCCCAAATTGCACATCCCTGCCAAATTCTATAATTGCATATCCCCACCAAGTTGCGTCAATGCCACATTCCAAAATTGTCCCTGCCACATTCCAAACTGAGCATCACTGCCACATTCTTCAATTGAGCATCACTGCCACATTCTTCAATTGAGCATCACTGCCACATTCTTCAATTGAGCATCACTGCCACATTCGAAACTGTCGTCACCTCCACATTTCGATTATGCAGCACAGCCACATTCGAAATGGTGTCACGCCACATTCCAAAACTGTCGCGTCACTGCCACATTTCACAATTGTGTGTCACCGCCACATTCCAAAACTGTGTGTCACTGCTGCATTCGAAGCTGTAAGTACCACCGCATTCTAAATTTTGCATCACTGCCACATTCCAAAACTGTGTGTCACTACTGCATTCGGAAACTGCATCACGCTGCATTCCTAAATTGTGTGTCACTACCACATTCTGAAGTAGTGCATCACTCGCATTCTGAACCTGTCTGCTGCATCCAGAAATTATGCATCACTGGCACATTCCAAAGTGTCGTCACCACTGCATTCGAAATTTTGCATCACCGCTGCATTCCAAAATTATGTGTCGTTGCTGCACTCCAAGCCTGTACATCACCGCCACATTCCAAACATGTACATCACTGCAACATTCAATTTGTGCATCACTGCTACATTCCAAAATTGTGCATCACGCTGCATTCTAAAATTGCTCGTAACCACTGCATTCTGAAATTGTGCATCACCACCACACTCAAAATTGTGCATCACCCCAATTCCAAAATTGTGCATGTCTGCCACAATCTGAACTTTTGTGTTCCAGCTACTTTCTGAGACTTTGTCATTGCTCCATTCTACAATTGCAACCTGGTGACATTTGAAATCTCATACCTGTAGTATTTTAAAAATCACATACAACTTTGTCATTCTAAAGCCTGTTTGCCACTGCATTCCATCTCTCCTCGTCATATCAAGTACCAGTACCTTGCATCTACACATTATAAAAGTGCATGTGCTGACCCCCTGTATCAGTTTTCCTTTTCAGATGTTTATTACACCTGCAGTTTTAAGTAACATAGGAGAAATAAGTCATATAAAGTAGCTTGCAGGGAGGACAAGATTGTAAGTTCAGGAGATGACATCATCAGCAGCTCTTCACTGAAACTGGCTTATTTGAACAGGCAGTGAATTAAGGGTTATAAAATGACTTGCAACTTTTAAAGAAAGTAACTTACAGATCTGATTTTTGGCATGAGGCTGATTGAAGATATGTTGATCCAAATTCTGAATTTATTGATGCCAAAAATGTTGGCGTCAGTCCCTCTTTAAAAAATTGTTGTATTAAATGGAGTGGCTTAGTCTCCATTTATCTATTTATAGCCACACTGAGTATTCAAATTAATCTAGAGAATTTTGTAAGAATTTTTGATTATTTGAATACCTGTTTACCTACTTTGAAATATACAATGGAACATAGTATGGATTCAGGTTCTTTATGTGGACCTCTTGGTGAGTAAGGCGAGTGGGAGGCGTACTACAGATTTGTACAGAAAAAAAATTGACAGAAATACTATTCTCCATACGTTCGTCTTCAGAATTTTAATAAAATGCATTCCTTATAGTCAAATGCTTAGGTGTAAAGTAAATAAATTATAGACTACTCATTCAGAATTTTCAGGAAAGAGGTTACAACAGAAGAACTTTGGAAGGGCAACTAGAAAGGCATCTATAGTAAACAGAAGTTCTTTGTTGACAGGCACACTTAGAAAATCAGAAACGCTGGTGGTAATGTTTTGGCATTTGAAGACTAAAGCAACACTGAGAAAATTTGTCGGTCTAGTTTTATTTCTAGTTAAAATTCAGCACCAAAAAATTGCAAAGTTATGCACCTGGGGGGAAAAAATACAGGCAAGAGTACTGGGTGGGAGGGGTTAAAATGAGCACTGCGGCAGAGGAAAGGGACCTGTGAGTATCATTAGTGACTTCCTCAAACAATCAAGACAGTGTAACCAGGCCTATATTCAGGCTGCTAGGATGTTGGGGTGTATTAGAAGGGGTATTGACAGCAGGAACAAGGAGTTAGTATTACCTTTATGTAGATCACTGATGAGGCCGAACCTGGAATACTTGCTCATTTCTGGAGTCTCACCTAATGAAGGACAGGGACAGGCTGGGTGACCAAGACGATTCATTGCAAACAGGGCAGATCTTATGAAGATCATCTCAAGGCACTGAACATGTACTCACTGGAAACAAGGTGGGAGGGAATATGATAGAGACCATCAAGTTCTTGAAGGGAAGCAGGCCCAATGGTGCAGAGGGCATGGGTTGTCGGGGGGGGGGGGTCGGCTGAGGAATTCGAGGATCAAGAAGGGCTGCTCTCCTCTTCCATGCACACTCCACTGAATGACTGCCACCAGGTGAAGGCCTAGTGGCAGTGCAGGTTGAGGAGGGCAGAAAGAAGGTAGGTGCTGCAGGACTCTGTAGTGTGTGCATGCCTTCACACATGCACATTGACCAGCATACCCCAGCATGCAGATGGGACAATGTGGTGGAAAATACTGGCAGGACAGGCATTAATGAAGCCTGCCTGCCAGTCTCCACCTGCTGCGTCACCGGGATCCTGCAGCAGAAAAACTGGATTGTGCTTTGGGAGGTGGGGGTGAGAATGGCCCTTCCCTCCTGACCCTGCCACAGGGGAAATCTGTGACGGTGCTCCGACTTTCAGGTAAGTCCCCGGGGAGAGGCAGGACAGTGGGATCGGTGGGGCAGAGCTGAGGGGAGCCCAGCCTTTCCTGGCCAAAAGGGAGGAATAACAGAGGATGGGGGGGAAAAAAGTTCCTGAAATAAATAAACAAGGTGAACTGCAGGGAACTATTTAGCATGAGTATATAGAGTCAAGAACCCAGGGTCACAAGTGGAAACTGGTGGAGGGAAGGTTTAAGAGGGATGTGAGGAAATTCTACTTTATGGAAAGAGTGATGGAGCCAGGGAACTGTCTGCCAGAGGAGATGGTGGGTGCCAAGACCATAAATGGTTTCAAGGATGGCAGGGACAGAGTGAAGGGTTTTGCTGGTTACTCAGGTCTGTAGCAATAGGGAGGGGAGCAGGGGGTGGCCGGGAGGATACAACCTGCATGGATACTAGGTCCTGGGGCAGATAGTGAACTCTTGGCAGACTAGATGGCCCTGTGGCCTTTTTCTCTGTGATTGTCTGTGTTGCTGATTCAGTTTCTACCCGTTGTACTGGGGAGTAATCCAGACATATTGGGGCTCCAAGAAGATGAAACAAAATCCTCCTGCATTGCCAGTGGGAAGCGAGCAACAACTGCTCAGTGTTGTAGAGGCATGTAGAGGCATAAGTTATTAAGCATAGGCAGACCAGGAGGAGGAGGTATAAAATTTGCAAGTAGCATTTTATTATTATCAATGATAATAGAATAAAGAAAAATATAATTGTATAGGATAACTCTTCATACAGATAGTACAAACAAAGTCAGTCCTACCTCTGAGAGTCTCTTTAAAATCTGTCTGTTTCTAAACAAAATTTTATGTCTTTGCCTGACAGTTAAATTCTGCATCCTGTTATCGTAAGTTTCCCATCCTGTCTTCACACAAAGTAACATTTCTTTTCTTTTTTTTTTTTAAACTTTCAATCTTTATTGTGTTTTAAAAAGAAATACAAAGGTGGGAGTGGAATATTTACAGAAAGGAAAAGGGAAGGGTTAAAAAGGGGGATAATTATAAAGTGCACATACATTCAGATAAAGGATATTACATTTTCTTGAATAAAATGAAGGCTAGTAAGCAGTAGTTATTTATATCTCATCAGTCTAGTTAAAATATACAGGGAAAGAAAAGCAAAAGGAAGCCATTAAAGCATACAGTAGTAGGCTAAGGTATAAAATCAGATCTTAAAGGCATAATGTACAAAACCCATTTTCTCCATTGGACTTCAAACGCTTGTTGCGTTTTGTTAATCAAGGCTGTGAGTCTCTCCATCTTATATAGGTCTATCATCAAATGTTGCCAAAGGTCCAGAGTGGGGGGCTGAGAGGAATACCATTTTTTTGTGATGGCTTTTTTTGCCACCAAAAGGGTCAAATTTAGAATTTTTTTTGTGGAGGTGTCAGATATTTCTGGGGGGAGGAGGCCAAATAGAAAAATTTGGGCGTTTAAATGTAAGTTTGGAGATACCAACTGATGGAGAGCCCCGGACAGCTATAGGATGAAAGGCTGGAGGGTTGGGCAAGACCAGAGGATATGCCCCAAGGTGGCGGATAAGCAACTACATTGTCTCCAGCAGTCAGCTTTAGCTTGCTTTAAATATTTCTGAGTCAGTACCGGAGCCAAGGAGAATCTAACAGCTAGTTTCCATGCAAAATCTTTCCAAATCCCTTAGCCCACCCCCCTATACATGTTCCTCAAGTAGCTGTCCCAATCCGGGGGGGATAATTCCACCAGCAGGTCCCTTTCCCAGGCCAACCTGACCCTCCAGGGATTGAGTTTGATCTTTACAAGGGCCTTATATACAGTAGATATTAGGTGAGGAGGAACGGTTTCTCTACTGCAGAAATCAGAAGAAGCAGTAGGTTGGGGGTGGGAGTGTCCTCCCAGGGTAGCTTCCCCAATGTATTCATAAAATTCCTGGTCTGAAAATATCTGAATCTTTCATTATAGGCAATGTTGTAGCTTTGAGTCAGTTCTGTGAGAGACAGGATCTTGCCTCCGGGGGAGAAGTGGTACACCAGGTGTAGGCCTTTCCTGAGCCACCTAAAGAACCCCTTATCCATCCTACCAGGAAGGAAAGCATCGAGGTACGGGAGAGAGAGAACAGGGCAGGTCTCCAGGGCTTAAAGGCTTTGGTTGCCATAGTTTTTTGCCAGCATTTAAGTGTTGTCTGGGTATAGGGGTTGAATATGGATTCTATCTTGATCTTGGGAGGAAAGGATAGTAAGGCGTCATATATATCATTGAGCTCCATCTCCTGTAATTCCACCTCTTTCCACCATGATGTGTAGGGTTTGTCTAGCCAGTACATAGGAATTGTAAGTTGACAGGCCTGATAGTACAGTTTAAAATTTGGTAGAGAAAGGCCTCCTGCCTGCCTGGGGAGTTGTAAAATTGACAGTTTGATACGAGGTTTGTGGTTAGCCCAAATAAATGCAGAAATTCTTTTGCAAAGTCTAATGAAAGTATCCGGATTGGTACTGGTAGGTTTGGGCAAATATAGAAATCGGAAGGGTTACCATTCTGATCGATTCTTTTACGTTGGCTGAATGACAGAGGAAGGGCCTGCCATCTCTTAAGGTCGGAGGTAGTCTTAAGTAAAAGGGAATAGTTAAGCATGAACAAGTCACTGCAGGGGGCCAAGCGAACCCCAAGATATTCAATGTTGTCTAAGTGCCACTTAAAGTTAAATGTTTGCATCAGGCCTTCATGGGGACAAAGTTACAAGTCAAGACCTCAGTTTTAGTTTCATTAATTTTATATCCAGAGACAGCTCCAAACCCTCCAGAATGTCCCAGAGATGAGGAGAGCAAATTCAGGGTCTGTAAGGTATATTAGTAGATCATCTGCATATAGGGCCAATTTATGCTCCATGTGCTGGGCCCTTATTCCCATTATTTCGGCCCTCTGTCTCAAGGCCTATGCCAGTGGTTCGAGGTATAGTGCAAATAGCAAGGGGGGAGAGGGGACATCCCTGCCTAGTGCTTCGTGAAAGGGAGATAGGATAGGAAAAGGAAACATTAATGCGAATGTATGCCCTGGAATGGGAAGACATAGCTATCAGTGAGTTAACAACTGCCTGAGGGATTTCCACCCTCCTCAGCACCTCCCACAGGAAAGGCCATTCGACCCGGTCGAACGCCTTCTCAGCGTCGAGAAAGCAGAAGAAATCTAGTTCCAGAGGCTCTCACCCTCTGCAACAAATGCAAAGTTCTCTTAATATTGTCCTGTGTCTGGTGACCTGGAACAAAGACAGTTTGGTCCAGGTCTATTATTTCAGGTAGAAAAGTTTGAAATCTTTTGGCTAATATTGATGCAAAAATCTTGTAATCAGGGTTGAGAACTGAAATGGGTCTGTAGGAGGAGCAGGAGGTCATGTCTTTACCTGGCTTCAAAATGCTGGATATGTATGCATATCTCCAGGAGTCAGGAGTGGGATCCCCCAGTTGTATGGCCTTACAGGCTTCAAGCAGGGTGGGGAGCAATTCTGCCCGGAAAGCTTTATAAAAGTCTCCAGTGTAGCCATCAGGCCCTGGACTCTTATTGGCCTTTAGAGCTGAAAGTGTTTGTTCCAGCTCTGTATTGGTGATTGGGTTTTCCAGGAATTGTTGGTGGGCTTGGGATATCCTTGGTATATTGAGTGTCCCCAAGAAAGCTTCAATTGCATGAGGGTCTGCAGATTGCTCAGAGCCATAAAGGCTACTATAGTATCTACAAAAGGCCTGTTCAATCTCACGAGGGAAGGTAACTAATTTTTTTAGAACCGGGTCTCTTATTTGGCAGACACTGGATCTGTCTTTATGTTGTCTAAGTCTAAGAGCTAGTAAACGTGTAGCTCTGGGGCCTCCCTCATAGTATTTCTGTTTGAGAAGCTGCAAGGCCTGCTCAGTTCGTATATCCAGAATCCCTTGAATCTGTTGCTTAGTGGCTTGTATTAGAGGGTAAGCCCCTGCATCTCCAGCTGCGTGCAAAGCGAGAAGGTTTTGCAACTGGGTATGCAGGTTGTCTAAACGTCACATTTATTTTCATTGTCCTTCCTGTGACCAGCCTGAAGAGTACATCTAGTCTTTTTAACATGTGTAGCCAATTTAGACATTCTGTCCCGGGGCTGTTTTCCTGCTGACAGTTCTGTTAACAAGCTTGTGAACGGTCAAAAAGTTTCCCAAGCCAGCCCCCTGTGTTCCAAACTGCTGACGTCTGTTACAAACCCAATAGCTGTCTGTAATAATTTCAACAATATAACTGCATACATTTGCAAACCAAGGAATACCAGTTTCTCATAAAGATTCACATATAACTTTTTCAACCACAAAGAAGCAAGGGGAGACAGAAAGATTAGAAACAGCAAGTGAAGAAAGGGAGGTGATTGGGAAATTGTGGTGCCATCAGAGTAGCCAATTCCTAGGAGCCACAAGGAAAATTGATTGCACAGACAGACTGGCAAGAGACAGACAAGTGGCAGAAATGGAAGAGGACAAAATAGATCTTTGCTTTTAACTCTCTCTGCATAACAAATGGGATAGGGTCTTACTCAACCCTGTCACACTCCATGTCCCCAGACAGTGTGGCCTCCTTTCCATGGTCCTCTTTCAGTGTGACACCTTTGGCTACTATGAAAAAAAGACAACCTAAAATTAGAGACAAATTAACTTCACTTGGAATTGTTGTTGATACGAATGAAAACAGAATTACAGGCAGCCACGACTGAGCTAAGCGAACGGTCTGACCGCATGGAAGATCTCATCTTCCTTATGCACTATCGCCAGGTGCAGATGAGACAGAAGCAGCAGGACCTTGAAGGGTGCTTAAGGAGAAAGAACTTGCAAATTTTTGGATCCCAGAAGGATAGGAAGGCCAAAACATTGCAGCTTTTACAGAACTTTTGCTCTGGCAGACCCTCCAGCTCCAAGATTACTTGAATCTTGAACTTGAGAGAGTTCTCCAAGCGCTAGGCCCCAAGCCTGGTCTGGAGGCGTGCCTGTGGTCGATTATAATGAAATTCTTGTAGTTTCAGACTAAAGAAAAGGTACTTCTTATTGCAAGATGTCTGAAAACTATATATAAAGACATCCCAATTTCTTTAGACCACGATTACACCCTGGCCGTCCAACAGAAACACTAGGCATATATACAAGCACTCTGCTGGGCCGGAAACAGATTCCAAACTCCATGTCCTGCAAAGCTGTGAGTGGTATACCCAGATTGCTACATAAACTTTTCCTCCGGCTGAGGCCAAGCAAGATATGGAGAGTCGGTGAATTCCTATCCCTTAACGCCTCCCAACCCACACAACGTCCCCGCATGACTCACCGAAATCAGCTGCAGTGGTCATGGACCAAACAGTATCACAATACAGTGACCCTACCCAGGATAACAGAGACGACAGACAGCAACAATCACAGGTTGCATTAACTTTGATTCAGGCCTTGCTGCACCAGTTCTGTCAGTACCCTTGATAAAGTTGTACTGCCTCTCATATATCAATCAATCATTTATTTATAGGAAGCGCAATTCCAAAAAGATCAAAACACTTGTGCATTTAAATAATCCTAAAAATTTAAATATAAATACAGACAATTACAGTAAAAACCTAGAATTATTAAAAGAAACCAGTTAATTGAAATCAGGGAAAGGCATACCAAACAGATTAGTTTTAAGAGTGGATTTAAAGATCTGTAGATGGTAGAGCCTCCCCCTCCTTCCAGGATATACACAGTATTATACCAATCTTATCCACTGATTGTGGACTGTAGTCCTCTCCGCAGGTAAGGGGTGTGTGGGTGGTAGGAGTTTGGGAGGAGGGAGGGGCCCGGCAGTGGGAACATTCCTCTGCCCCTCTTTTTTTTTTTTTTCCCCTTTTCCTTATTGCTTTAGGAGTATCTCCAGTCCTACCTTTTACAGCCACTTCAAATTCAGTGAAATGCCTCAGACTAAAGCTAAAGTGCCTAAAGTCGCTAATTAGCAGAGCAGCTGCAAATGTATTTCGAGTCTGAATTGGGGTACCACAGGAGTAGATGCCTCTTAGGTGGCTGGCTGCCATCAATGTGCAACACTCCATGTCAGCGTACATTTGCTGGTAAAATATTGATGGGCTTAGTGCTATAGTTTCTTATGGAGATCAGACTGCCTCGACCTAGCACCTTTGATTGTGGGGCAGCTAGTTCTGCCCCCCCCCAAATAGCTGACTTGCTGTACATAATGTCAGTACCCTCAAGACTTAGTATATAGATGCTGCTGGGAAGCCACTGTGGTTGGTTGGTTTATTTCTCTGCCTTTATGTCATATATTAACTGATATGACGAAGTGGCTGTGCTTCCTATTATGGGGTGCTCCCAGATTTACATGCCTTTCCCCTTGTTCTGCCTGTGCCTCTTCCTCATACCTCCCCTCCATACCATCCTATACTATGGATCTTCCACTCAACTGTGATGATGTTGACAGCATATAGGGCTTGAAGAGCCCGCTGTTTCTACGCTACTCAGAACCCTGGTGGTGGATTCGTGATGGACTGACACTGGCTGAGTTTGCCCTTTTCTTCTTTTTTTCAGAATCCTGTCTTTTGGTGCTGTTTGACTTGGTTAAGGTTAAATTTTTAAAACATTGAACAGCTCAAAAATTTAGAGTGCTGAGGTGCCTCGTTTGAGTAAGGTTTTTAGAGATTTCTTCTTATTAACTGGCTGTGAAATTTTGGGTGCCAGCCCTGTTTGTTAAATGCCCAGTAGGTGTCTGGTTTGGAGCTTTGCTACGCTGCAGGGGTTTGGGGTATTTTCTTAGTTAGGAGCTGGCTGGTACTTCCCCCTTGAACCACGAGGACTGCCACTTCTGTGGTACTTTTCGTGATTCTTTGGTAAGGGTAGCTTGGACTCCTCCAAAGATTACCTGTCTGGGAGAAAACGGGGCACGAGTTGAGCTGACTTCTCCCAGACCAAATTTTATGGATTTCTGAACTTCTTTGGCAAAATTCCTTGACTTTTTCTGCACCATACCTAACTGTCTCCTGCCTGATACGGACATATTAATTCTAAGGAACCTTGTTTTGTTTTTGAGTGATTGATGATTGATGATTATGGCTTTTGGACACTGGGGGTGAGAGGTCTTTGTGTCCTTCAGCTTTTTTATGTTTATTTAGTTTTGATTTATTCTGTTTCGCCCTGTGAGGGAATGAACAATAACACCACTCTCCCTGTTGTGAGAGAACTTGGGAGGAGTTTTGTTTCTTTGTCCTCTGTTGCTATATCCCATAAGGGCTAGGCAGTAGAGTGCCTTGCCCTCTTCTTCCAGTGGTGAGAGCAATCCGGGGGTGGGTAATAGTTCAGGTGTAGACTTTTTTTTCTTTCCTAAGGTTATATTTACGTTTTTGTTAGCCGATTGTTAATTAGTTTGTCTTGGGTTTTGGTTTATTTTATTTAAGTAGCAACATGTGCTGGCCTTTGCTTGCGGTGGTGCACTATTCATCCATCAAGCGCGCCCTTCGCCTTTGTCACTCCTCCTCTTCATTTCGACACCTACCAGCGCTTGAGAGCACTGGGCATTGTTAATAGGGAGAGGGGGTTGTCTAACAGGGTGGATGAACTAGCGGGTTCATCGATCGGGTAGTCAGGTTCAGAAGGCTTCTTGGGGCAAAATGGAATCTAGACGAGGTTTTCCTGTCTGTATCCATACCCAAGGGCACTACGGAAATTAGTGGGCAGATGGGGCTTGACAACTCAAGTTTGTCCAACTCGGCTGGTGTTATGCAATGCCAGGTCTGTTAGGAATAAGACCGCTATTATTGCCGATCTTGTTGGTTCGGCTGACTTGGCTTGCATCACCGAGACCTGGCTGGATGAAAACTCTGGCCCTATTTTGGAGGCCATGATTCCGGCTGGGTACTCTGTGATACACCGCCCGAGATTGGACCGCAGGGGCGGGGGGATTGCAGTCTGTTTTAAGACGGAATTGGGTCTCACGAATGTGGTGGTAGGTGAGGCTGGGTCTTTTCAGTGTACAGTCGTAGCAGGTGTAGGCGTTCGAATCGTTCTCATCTACTGTCCACCCGGAGATGGGAGACGCTTCTTACAGGAAGTAGCAGACTTCCTCGTCGACATGTCGTTTGAATCACCCAGATTGATGGTTCTGGGTGATTTCAACGCCTGGGTCGACGATGAACTCTCAAATTTTGGCAATGACTTCCTCCAATTGATGTCTTCTTTGGGCCTCACACAGGTGGTTTCCACTGCTACGCATAAATCTGGACACTCTTTAGACTTAGTCTTCCTTCTAGGGATCAACGTATCCGACATGGGGGTGGAACCAGTCGCCTGGTCTGATCACCACATCGTGAGGTTCAATTTTTGCACCCCCCTGAGAAGACCAGCCCCTGTGGAGATGGTCAGGTACCGCCCATTACGGAATGTTACTCCACAAGGTCTAGTGGCGGTCCTTGACCTCTCATCTTCGGTTCGGTGAGCAATAGCCCAGAAGCATTGGTGCTGGCCTATAATAAGGCCGTCACGACGGCTCTGGATTCTATTGCTCCTGTTAAGTGAGTGCCCCTATCCCTTCGCCCCGGAGCCCCATGGTTTGATGGGACCCTGAGGGAGATGCGGAGACAGGGGCGAAGGTTAGAGCGTCGCTGGCGCAGGTCCGCCCTCGATGCCGACCACTCTAGATTGATGGACCAATATGTTAGCTATCAATCTGCAATCACCCATAAGAAGGCATAATTCCTGTCCAGGGAGATTGCAGTTGCTCAGAATCGACCGGCTCAGCTGTTCCAAACTGTAGACAGACTGTGCAACCCAGCCTGCCTGCATGTTCGGAAAGCTTTTTCGTAAGCAGAGTGCGATGAGCTCGCTCTATACTTTGCAACTAAAGTGGCCGACATCAGGATGAACCTGGGTCTTTTAACCTCTATGGGTGATGCTCTTGGACAGCATGAGATGACAGTGCCTCATTTCTCCTGGAGTTCCTTTCGATGACCTGAGTTCGTGGACATTATGAGGATCATCCATTCTATGCGTCCCACAAGTTGTGGTTTGGATCCCGGTCCGACTCCCCTCATTTTGGGTTGTTTTGATATCATCGGTCCGGTCCTGGCGCAAATAGTCTGGTGCTCCTTGGAATTAGGTGAGTTTCCCTGCTCCTTGAAAGAGGCAGTGGTGACTCCTCTCTTGAAGAAAGCTTCCTTGGACCCGGACTGTTTTTCTAATTATCGGCCTATCTCTAACCTCCCCTTTATTGGGAAGGTTATTGAGAAGGTCGTAGCGGTTCAATTGGATGACCATTTAACCATCCATAATGTCTACGAATCCTTCCAGTCGGGCTTCCGGAAAAGACATAGCACCGAGACTGCGCTGGTTCGGGTGTTAAATGATCTTCTGATGGCGAGGGATCAGAAGAGACGCTCCATTCTTGTTCTTCTTGATCTCTCTGCAGCCTTTGACACAGTGGACCACATGGTGTTGTTAGCTCGCCTGTAGCAAATCTGTGGAATGTCTGGAACTGCTTTTGCAATGGTTCACGCCATTCCTTACGGAGATCGCAGAGAGTTGTGTCGGGATTTTTTCCTCTGACAATTCCTTTGTTGTGTGGAGTGCCCCAGGGATCCGTGCTGTCACCCATGTTGTTTGCAGTGTATATGCTGCCCCTCGGAGGTATCATTAGACGATATGGGCTGAGGTTTCACTGCTATGCTGATGATACCCAGCTCTATCTGTCTTTTGCACCCGACCAGGATGGAGCTCTCTCGGTGTTTAACAACTGTCTGGGGGAGATCCAAGACTGGATGGATTCTAGTTGGCCAAAGTTGAACTCGGAGAAAACAGAAGTGCTGGTAGTGGACCCAGGTGGTCGGATGGTGAGGCCGGGTATTGGTGCTCCATCTGGAATTGTCCTTGGTGGAGTATCTCTGCCGTCCTCAGAGCAGGTCGTAGCCTTGGGTTTATTCTTGACGAAAGGCTGACTCTTAAAGCTCAGGTGTCAGCCGTTGTCAAGATTTCCTTTTATCATCTTAGGAATATTGCCAGGGTTAGGCATCTTGTTCCATCCGACTCCCTGCCTACTTTGGTTCACGCTTTTGTATCCTCACGCTTGGACTACTGCAACGCCCTGTACTTTGGGCTTTCTGGGGTTGAAATCCGTCGCCTACAGCTGGTGCAGAACGCTGCAGCCCGGGTTTTGACTGGGACAAGTCGGTCCTGTCATATCACTCCCATGCTGCGTGAACTGCACTGGCTTCCTGTGCAGTGGCGGATCACCTTTAAAGTCATTTTACTGACTTTTAAAGCCCTTCACGACCAGGGTCCAGCCTATCTGAAAGACCTCCTGGTTCCTTACTGCCCTGACCGATTACTCCGCTCGGCCGACATGGGGTTGTTAGAGATCCCAAGAGTGAGTTTAAAATCTTCTGGCAGCAGAGCTGTCAGCATGCTGTACCCCACTTTGAACTCTCTACCATGTCGGTTACGGCAGTGCACCTCCGTGGAACTTTTCAAGAGGGATTTGAAAACTTATTTGTGGAATATGGCTTTTTTAGATAATTAAGTTATTTATAAATGCTTGGATTTTATTATTAATACTCTATTTCGTTGTATGTTGATTTTATGTACATGTTCTGTTTTTATGTAGTGTTTTGAACTGTTTTTAAAATTGTTCAGCACCTTGATACACTGAAAGGTGCTATATAAATAAAATTATTATTATTATTATTATATACTTGTATGTACTGGTGTCTGCAGTGTCAACTCACTACAAGTTAATGTTGCCTAAGTACACATCTGCTCCCCCATGGCTAGCAGGAACACTGGATTTCTGGCTTGATAGAGGCATTACTTTGGGGAACCTCCATTCAGCTAGCACTACACAGACATTTCTCACCATAGACCTGGGTGACCACCTTTTCCAGTGTGAAGGTCCATTTTGTTTCTCCTCCCCATCTGGTGAGCCGGGGACAGTATTATTTTTATGTACTTGTACAGGCACTGATTGTACTTCGTTTGCCTTCTTAACCCCAGTTTTATATCATGACTGCAATTTTAATCGATCAGGGGATGGAGGGAGAATAATGATGATTTTTACCCGCAACAACAGGTGATGTAACTTCTTTCTCACAGGTTTCTTTTTTCCGTTATCTGTACCATGATCTCGTAACTTGCAGTGACAAACCCACCATAGGGGTCTTGCCATTGACTCCTGCTAGAAGTGGACACCGCCCCACCTTGGAAGTGGTATTACTGATTTCGTATAATAGTTATTTGTAGGTTATCACAGGTATATGAGAGTGTTTAGCATTTTGGCCCTGATGGCCTGTTTTTACAGGTTACTTGTTGGTGTTTACAGTGTAGAACTTAATTTTTATTTGGATATGAAAGCGTGCATCTCTGGTGTGTGAGACAGCCTGCTTATCACAGTATTCAGCTGTTGTGGTATCATTCAGTGAACACTGTACAGCTAATATATTTCACTTTCATTTTATTTTTGCTATATTCACGGACCACACCTAATCCATGAAAATAAAAAGAAAGTGAAATATATTTTGTGGGTAAATAATGTTAATATTATGCAGTCGACAGTCTACAACTAATCATTATGTGGTGCCTGTCAATCTGTAACATGCTTAAGCAGCAGAGGTTACTAATGTACTTATGCACAGTCATTTTTGGAGTGGGAATAAAAGTGCTTTTCCCTCCTAATGTATGCAAGTGAGCAGCTTAAATGAACTTACATTTTCAAATGTTCAAATTCTGAGGACCTGACCTGAGGACCCACTGAGCAGCCTTAGGATGCTGATTGTATGGTAAGAACAGAAGAATGAATGAATGAATGAGAGAGTATGAGATTCTAACCCCAGGAATCACACAGTATGAGTAAACTAATGCAGTCAGCCTTCAGAGTTGAACTGCCTGGAAAGATGGAATTTATGCTAATTATGGAATTCTCATTGGCTCGTGCTATTTTGAACTGCTGCCCTTAGTAACTGCTGCCCTTTGTGTGCTGAGATACTTTACTCCACCTGCCAGTTAAGACGCCTCAAAGAGCTCTCCTTCAACTTTCTCACGGAATAGTATTTTGGTGATAAGTGCCACTTAATTTACTTTATAGTTAAAGCGGCAGTACAAAGAAATGTGACAAAAGTTAATGTTACCTCAGTACGCCAGTTTAGTTGTTGTCTGTGTGATGCTTGATTCAGCCTCTGTATTTTGTCTGACCGATCCTTTATTTTTTAATTTTTTACATAAACTTTACTTAAAAAGACATGCATCTTTTATTTAAAATCTGTACCAGAATCAATTTGTTATGTCGTTTTTGATGGCCACGCATGAACAGTCTCGAGAGTGAGATGCTCGTTCATGTAACTGTCACTCAGATGTGACATGAACAAGCACAGAGCAAGACGGAGTGCAGTGAAATGGAACTCAAGAAAACTGATTAGTCTATATTCACTGATATCATGTTTATTTCTTACTTTTATGACCAAGAGTCATGTTATAATTGGTAGTTGGTATTTGTTATTGTTAGCAGTGGCTGTACAATTCCATTTGAAAACAGTGGTGGGGTTAAAGAATGCATGGTGTAAGCACAAAGTATACACAGTGTAAAGAACTGAGAAAGGCAGAAAAAACGGTACATCAAGTGAAGTCTAATGTAATATTGCAGGTAGGGAGAAACGGACAGACTGTATAAGCCAAATATGACGTTTTCCACCATCAAATTCTGTGTGTCTATCCTTCTGTGATTACATGAAATGAAAGAAGAAATGTGCCTAGATGGTAAACACCACCCTACTTGTGGTTCAGTAGCTGTCAAATTTGTTAACAAAAAAAAATTACTCCCAGATGACAGGTACCCATAACCTCACCCACCACCATTCAAAACCTAGTCCTGGTAGATTAAAGGTAGACCATGTTGACTTATGATCTCCCCAGCCATTTGATTGCAAGTTGAAAATCATGATTTATTACAAAAACAAACAAACAAATTGGTGCCTACTGGCCACCCCACTGTATAAAAATGCCAGTCCCAGTTTATAAAAGAATGAATACGGTAGGATGTGATGGTCCCCTTACCATTATGCTTGGCCGATTGGGTGAAGAGCAAAACCAGAAAAGGAAAAAAAAAAAAAATAGCGCTCAATTAATCACCCCCATTTTCAGTGGTCTGACCTGATTTATGATAAAATTGAAAAAAAAAATGGTATCTGTGACGTAGACAGCCAGCTCTGAGTGCTGTATTAATTTGTTTTATTACATATAAAATATATAATGGGAAGGTCAGTTTGAGGAAACTACTGTCTTACTGGAACTGACACATCAAAACCCCCCAGGGATAAGTTCAAAGGACAGGAGGTATTTTAAACTGCAGAGATCTGGGTGCAATTACCTAAGTCAATTTGCTTTCATCCAGGAAATAAGATTAGCCATTCATAATGCCTCAGGGAGATCTTTTGACTTGCATAGTTGCCAGGAAGGACTTGTGGGGAGGGGTGTCGGAGAGAGGCCAGAATGGACATTGAAGAGGTTTGATGTCTGGGCCAGGCAGGATCCAGATGAATTTGGAAGGTCAAATACACATTCCCCAGGAAGCCTTGGGAGGACATCACAGAACCTGTTTGTGTGTGTGTGTGTGTGTGTGGCAGAACAAAAAACAGTTCTGACCAGTTACCCTGAGGAGAGGAAATTGAGTATGTCACTTATTTTTTTTTTTAATCTTGTTGGGACATCCTGTGTGGTAACATATAACTTTTAATACACCAAGGCGGAGTTTAATGATCTCAGAGAGGAGGCCGGCTCAGAACTCTTTTTTCCAACTGAGCAAGCCTTAGAGACACACAAGACAATATTTTCTGACTGAGAGAAGATAGACCCTCAAGGCACTGAAAGAAAGTAAGCATTAGACAAGATTAGTCTGAAGTTATAAATTGTAGGAACTGTACATTTTTACCTGTTTGTTTTGAGGCTGTATGTGTTGGGATATATAATTGTTCTGTAATTATTGTTCTGTTTTGATATTTTTAAAGTAAAGATATTTTTTTACAAACGAAACTGCATGGAGTGCCTTGACATGTTTTATTTTAAGTGGAGCTTTTAAAGGTTATAAGTACACTGTGTATGGGCTTATTGTATACTAAACCGGGAAATGGATAGAGTTCTCTAAAAGTCTTGCATAGAGTTCTAAGGGTTCATTTGGAATACCTGGTTGGGTGCCCGTAGGCAAAGATGTCTGGCCCCCCCCGAAGACAGAATTATCTAAGCCTGATAATTGGGTACGCTAACAATAGGTTAATAGTTTGAATCCTTCCAGAGCTTGAGACTAAGGTGACTTGAACCCACAAAACAGACAAGAGGGTTACCTTGTCTGTTCACTGTACACAAATCATACGCTCAGAGGTTGGCACTTTGGGAGTAGAGGGCTGACCGGCTGAGCGAGTTTTTGACAGTACCCAGTAGTACACATAACCTCGATCATTCTATCAGTGACAACATGACAAAGGAA
Source organism: Neoceratodus forsteri (assembly GCA_016271365.2). NCBI lineage: Eukaryota > Metazoa > Chordata > Ceratodontiformes > Ceratodontidae > Neoceratodus > Neoceratodus forsteri. The sequence goes on along the minus strand of CM057454.1, from coordinate 324,032,697 downwards.
TAACCAAATAATCAATGAACCCCCAAACAAAAACAAAAAACAAAGCCACAGTCCTCAGCAAGCCAACCTGACACTCCCTTCCCTTCCTCCCATTCCATAGTAACATAGAATTTGACGGCAGATAAGGACCGCTTGGCCCACCCAGTCTTCCCATTTTCCTACCTGATGGATAAGCTGCAGATTCTAGATAATCAACAGCTTACTTCCTCCTGCCCCCCACTAGAATTGCCTTATGCCTGTCCCATGCATTCTTGAATTCTCCACTGTTCCTGACTCCACAACCTCCTCGGAAGGCTGTTCCATGCATCCACAACTCTCTCTGTGAAAAATACTTTCTAACATTACCTCTGAGCCGTCCCCCTCTATCTTCAAATTGTGCCCCCTTGTTCTTGCACATCTCTTCTTCTGAAAGATACTACCCTCTTGTACCTTGTTAATTCCCTTGAGATACTTGAAAGTTTCTATCATCCCCCTCTCCCTCCTTTCCTCAAGGGTATACATATTAAGCTACTTTAGTCTCTCCTCGTATGTCTTCTGGTGCAGACCTTGCACCATTTTGGTTGCCCTCCTCTGAACAGCCTCCACTCTGTCTATGTCTTTGCAGAGATGGGGTCTCCAGAATTGCATGCAGTACTCCAGGTGGGGCCTCACTAACTGACTGTAGAGAGGGATAACAACTTCCTGCTTTCTACTGTTGATACCTCTCCCTATGCATCCCAGCCCTCCTTACTGCCTTCTCACATTGCTTGCCCACCTTTAGGTCATCTGATATAATTACTCCTAGGTCTCTTTCGATTTTTATTGTTGTTATTAACTCACCCCCCATTGTGTACTCTTCCCCTGGGTTTTTGTTTCCCAGATGCATTACCTTGCACTTCTTTGCATTGAATCTGAGCTGCCACGTATTTGACCATTCCTCCAACCTTGCCAAGTCCCTTTTCATTCTTTCCACCCCACCTTGTGTATCAACCCTTTTGCAGATCTTTGTGTCATCTGCAAAAAGCATCTCTTTCCTTCCAGGTGCTCTCCAATGTCACTTATAAAGATATTAAAGAGGACGGTCCCAGTATCAAACCCTGAGGTACCCCGCTAGTTACCCTCCTTTCTTCACTGTGGACCTGCTTACTATTACTTTTTTAAGGCCCTGTTGTCCAGCCAGTTTTTATCCAGGCTACCACCTTGGGACCCACTCCAAGGCTGGCTAACTTGTATATTAATCTTTTGTGTGAGACTGTGTCGAATGCCTTGCTGAAATGCCTGGCTGTATAAGCCAAATCTAGGTAGGCCATATCCACAGCCCCTCCCTGGTCTACTACTTTGGTCACCCAGTAAAAGAAGTCTATTAGGTTCGTCTGACATGACCTTCCTGTTGTGAAACCATGCTGCCTTGGGTCCTGTGCCCCACTGGCCTCTAGGTACTCAACAGTTCTTTCCTTCAGAAGTGATTCCATCATTTTCCCTACCACTGAAGTCAAACTAACTGGTCTGTAGTTTTCTACCTCTGCCCTACCCCCTCTTTTGTGAAGTGGAATCACATTTGCCCTCCTCCAGTCCTCAGGTACCACTCCATCCTCTGATGATTTGTTAAAGAGAGTAGTCAGTGGTGTTACTAGTTCTACCCTTAGTTCTTTTATTATTCTTGGGTGAATCCCATCAGGCCCCATTGCTTTGTCCACCCTCAGTTTCGAGAGTTCTTTCAAAACCCTTTCTTCTGTGAAGAGACTGGTATCGACCCCCCTATTCAGAGTTTCTCCCTTGTTTGGTTTAGGCACCTCCCCCTCCTCATCTGTTGTGAATACTGAGCAGAAATATTCGTTCAGTATCCCTGCTTTTTCACTGACACCCTCTGCCCACATTCCCTCCCCTTTATTTAGTCTCTGTATCCCTTCCTTGGTCTTTCTTTGCTCCCTAATGTGCATATAAAAAGTTTTATCCCCCTTCTTAACAAAGTTGGCTATCTTTTCCTCAGTTTGTGCCTTTGCTATTCTGACTGCCTTCCCTGCCTCCTTCTGCTTTAACTGATACAGTTCTCTGTCCTGCTGCTTCTGTGTTTCCTTATACTTCCTAAATGCTATCCTTTTCTCCTTAACCATCCCTGCCACCTCTTTTGAGAACCATAGTGGTTTTTTCCTTCGTTTTGTTTTATTGATTTGCTTCACACAAAGGCCTGTTACCTCTGCGATGGCTGTTTTGATTATTCCCCATTGTTCCTCCACCCCTCCTTCTTGCTCATTTGCTAGTGCTTTTCTAAGGCACTCTCTCATTTTCCCAAAGTCAGCCTTCCTAAAGTCCAATACTCTTGTTTTTGCATGGCTTAACTCTATGGCTGTGTTCATTGTGAACCACACTGTTCGGTGCTCACTTGTTCCCAGATGGCTACCCACTTCTAAATCTGAGATCCTTTCTCCTTCCCCATTTGAGAGTACCAGGTCTAAGATTGCTTCCTCCCGAGTGGGTTCCAACACTAGCTGTCTGAGGCATGCCCCCTGTAGGGCATCAAGAATGATCCTGCTCTTGGATGTGCCTGCAGCAAAGGTACTCCAGTTAACATCTGGCATATTCAGGTCCCCCATCGACAATATCTCTCCTTTTTCTGCCATTTTAAGGATGCCTTCTATCATTTCCTTGTCCATTTCCTCCACCTGAGATGGGGGTCTGTACACAACTCCCATGCAGATTGTGGTGCCATTTTCTGTCTCCAGGGTGACCCATAGTGACTCATCAACTTCCTGTTTACTCTTTAGTTCTGTTGCTTTAATCCCTTCCTATATAGAGAGAGCTACTCCTCCTCCTCTTTTACCCACCTTGCCCCTCCTGTAGACTGTGTATCCTAGTATGTTGACTTCCCACTCATGGTTCTCTGTGTATCATGTTTCAGTGACTGCCACAATATCCAGGCATTCCTCTTCCATTAAGGCCACTAGTTCAGGGAGCTTGTTGCACAGACTATGGGCATTGGTACTCATCACCATCCATTTATTTTTGTTGCCTACCCTTTTAGCCCCATCCATGTCATAACACCTTTTCTGCCTTTATCCCTGTCCTGCTCCCTACTGACTTCTCTGCCTTAGTGTTTACATCTCTAACTACTGCGCTTTGTGGGGAGGCTCGGATTTCCCTGCTCCTTTTCAGTGCCTCCCCCCTTGGCTAGTTTAAATGCTTGCCAATGAAGCATTTAAACCTGTCACCTAGGATCCTGGATCCCCCTGGACAGATGCAGACCATCGCACCAGTATAAGCCTGCATCCCTCTAGGTGGCTCCCCAGTCCCCAGTGAAGCCAAAACCCTGAGCTCCACACCAGTTTTTCAACCATTCATTGAATCCCATGGTGCGGAATACCCTAGCATCATCCTTGCCATAGACAGGCAGCACCTCCGAGAAGGTTACCGTACATGCTACTTGTCTAAGGCCCCTCCACAAACTCCTCTTGCACCGCTCTGTCCCATTTACAGCCAGGTAATTTGTCCCTAGGTGGACAATGACATCCAGCTCCCTCCCTCATGCAGCTGCTCCCGCGATCCTGAGGATTCGCTTCCTGTCCCTCCAAGCCATGGCGTCAGGAAGGCACCTTACCTCCCTGTCCCCTTCCTCCCCCAAGTCTACTTCCCTAATGATTGAGTTCCCCACCAGGAGTGGTTTCCTTCCCCTGTGGGGTCTCGTGCCACCCTCCTGTGGGTCTCCTTTGTGGATGTTCCCAGCATCCTCCTTGATCTCCACTGCAGATGCCTCCATAGAGGAACCACTCTTTGCCAGAACACCATATGAATTGTGGAGAGCTACAACTGGAGGGATGCACCTCTGTTCCACCACCCTCTCCCTCCCTGAGCCCACCTTGGTCCAACTGCTCCTCTTTCTTGGCAACCTCTGAGGTAGCGGTGGTGGCCCTGGTGGTCCCTGGGTGGGGGAAGAGGTTTCACAAATCCTAGCCAGGTCAGCCTGGAGACGGGCAACCTTCTCCCTCAGACCAGAGAGGTGCCTGCAAACAGGGCAGCATCGCAGCCTCCAGAATGTCTCCCGGAACACTGCTGCTCCACAGCCATTGTACTGCACCACTCCCATCTTGACTTATTTTGTGTCCCCTCTCCTGTTGCTTTGTATGCTTATTGTCTCCTCCCTCTACATATTTTTACACTTACTTTCCTACTGCCTATGTGCCCTTACAACTCTCACCCTTCCTGTTCTGGGACAGGAACTTCCTGTAGTCTTCAGTAGTCTCCTTTGTCCGTGCTTGGATTCAGACCTTCAGCAGCCGGGGGATAAAGAGTGTTTTTTTTTAGGTTCCTTCAAGGTTGCTGAAACTAATGTGTCTCAGTGATCCTTCCCTTCCTACTGCCAAACAGGAAGTTCCTGTTGTTAGTCAAATCCAGTGGCTATAAAACTAGAACTGGCTTTGGGTGGGAAGGAGGGAAACTAGTAAAAAATCTTCTGTTTCTTGCTCTGCAACCAGTTCTCTTCTGCCAGAAACAGCCGGAAGCTGTAATTGGAGACAGCTGCTTTTGTACACCCACGCTGCTAAGCCACACCCCCCACTGCCCCCTTCCTCAGGAAAAAGTTTGTTTTTTTTACTTAAATGAGACCCCCTTCTTCTAATAAAGTATCTGTTTGCCTAATCCAAACAGGTACTACTCCTGCTGAGACAGAAGTGATTAATTAGTAAAAAATCTGTAGTTCTGGACTTCTGTTTCTTGCTCTGCAACCAGTTCTCTTCGGCCAGAAACAGCTGGACTTTAGACAAAGACAACTCAGTCCAGTAAGTGTCCATTACTAAATACCACCCCAAGTAGATGGTTGTGGAGGTCACACATTTTGGGGTACAGAATAGCATTGTGGGTAGTAATACTGAGTTGCAAACAGCAAGGACTGCATTTGAATCCCACGGCCACCACTTGGCATACTGTATGGTCATGAGTAAATCACCAAACTTCTCTCTGCTCCCAGGACACACATGAAAACAAGACTCCGCTTAGTGTGTGTTTCCTGGCCTAAAATAAATAAATAATGTAAACAGTAATGTCACCTTGTAGTCTCCAGTCATCAATGATTTAGTGACACTGCCCCCCCCCCCAACAAATATGAAAAAAACAATAGGTCACATAATTCATATGGGTGCAGGCAGTGGTAATTATGCATAACATGTAGAATAATGCATGGCGTGGTGTGTTTGATGAGATTTTACACACACCCTGAGGTGTTGAATGCTACATAAACCCCAAGGCCTGACTCGAGGTATTAGCATCCAACACCAAGGGAGTGTGTGTAAACTCGGGTTAAACACACCACCCCATGTTTTATTTTATATAATTGCTGGGGAGCGTTTTCTCGCCACAGCAATTATATAATGTAAAACAGCTGCAGTCTGGTCAGGTTGAAGCCCGTGGTTGACGCGCTGTCTGCAGTCAGCAGCTAAGCAGCTGCTAAACCCTTTTCTTTTTTTTAAAGATTTATCCGAGTAGAATTGGCGGAATTACTCTGGGAGGTCAACTGCTTCAAGGCAAGTTTTTATTTTTTAATTTTTCATTTTTTTTATTTACTGACCACCGACCGACGGCTAGTGATAGTTAGTGGTGGTGAAGTGTCTGGCGCCATGAGAGGGGAAAGCAGGGGCAGGCGCATGCTTGGAGCAAGGGAAACCCAGCATGTGTTCACCATTATAACCCGCGAGTTATATTGGCGAATTATAACCAGGTTTCCCTATGGGAGAAAATGCTCCCTAGTTATTAAACTACACTAACGTAGAGGAATTAAAACCAAAATATTCTTATAGCACACACTGACATTCAAGTATGCCACCACAGGTCTACATCATACAGTAGATAAGTAACATACAAGTCTAACAAACTTTCTACTTTCAGTAATGTTTTTTTAATAGATAATCCAGACAATGAAGAGTCATTGTCACTGGAGCTTGTGCTACTACTCATTGCTTTACTATCTGTTCAGCTTTTTCGTGGGAAAGGACAGAATTCACATATCGATCTTTCCCCTCACGGTATAGCTACACCGTGGATGACAGGCTGACAGTCTGCCAACAGAAAGCAAGGTACGAAGCACGCTGCGCACTCACACGGTCTCACAGCCACTAGCACGCACTTCATAGCACAGTTGAGATGTGTGCTGTCTGATTGGGTCTGTTCTTTAATTCAACAGTGCACATGCGTCGAGAGTGGAATAGGAGGCAGATTTGAAAATGGCAATCCGGGCGGCAGTCCATGACAAACACAGAACAAAAAACATACGAAACACCACATCTGTAATCCTAATAAAAGTATAGCAGGTAGTTCCATACTTTTATTCATACAGCTGCACATTTGTGAGGGTTGTGAAACAATTTAATTTGATGCACTGCTGCTTTAAATTGCTGCCCTTAGAGTTTAGTTGTTTAGTCAGTTTAGTGTTTTTTATTGTGTTTTGCAGTTCCTTCACGGTTCCGTGGAACTGCTGGAATCTGCGGTTCCTGAGAGTTTTTTTACCTCAAATTTTAGTTTAATTTCTTATTATTCAGTGGTTCCCTTTGTGTTCCATCTTTGGAAGCTTATTTTATTTAAATTTATTGTGTTTGTGGTTCCCGTCTCTCTCAGGGAACCGATTAGCGCTCGGTTCCTTTTTGTCTTGGGAACCGACCGCTTGCTTTGTATCTGCATTTTATTGGTTATTAGGAACTGATTTCTCATTTATTGCTGTAGTTGTAGAATTTACTCAATGTCGGAGATCCCTACTGTAAAACCTAAAAAACGGATGGGACCCACAAGTTTTAAATAATGTGAAAGTTGTGGCCAGATAATAGCCAAAGCAGACAGACATTCCCTATGTTATTTTGGTTTAGGTACGAGTCATATCTTCTCCAACTGAAATCTGTAAAACTTTTTGTCCAAAAACTCTCAGAAGGAAGGCCAAAACATTAGAGAGATGGCCACTGCTTCCACCCATACAGAGGATGTACTCTCCACCACTGTTTTGAAAAAAAGATAGTGACAGGCCAAAAAACTCTGTGGAACCTTAACCCACAGACAAAACAGATTCTACTAAATCAGAAAGGCCTGTGGAACCGACTACTGATACGGTTCCATCGAAGAAAAAATATAAAGAAAAGCATGTGGCTACGCCTCTGGCTGAGAAGGCTACAGCGCTCCCAGCAGACAAATCTAGCATGCCCTTAGCAGAGGACATTGCCAAAGCTCTCAAAATTTTGCAGGCACTGCAGGCTGCAGTCCCTGCTCCAGCACTGATTCCACCGGTTCCATCAGTTCCTACCCAGAGTCCCAGGAACCGCAGTACTTGTATGAAAATCCAGAGGAGGAAGAGGATGAAGAAGGGGAACCCATAGGCCAGGAGGTATCCCCTTAGCAGGACTTTGGTTCCCCATCCAGGGGTCCAGACGATTAGGCATCCAACTATGCATTTGCAAAGAATATGGTGAAAACCCTCAATCTACCCCTGCAGGAGACTGAGGAAGATGGGAAGGAAGCTGACCTCCTAGAGATGATGGGCCTTGCACCCACAAAGCGCTTGATGCTTCCCATGCACAAGTCTCTAAAAAAGGCAGTACTGCATATTCTGAAAACCCCCACTTCGGTGCCAGGAGTGAACAAGAAATGTTAATTAGAGAGATCCACTGCTGCATTTCTTTTTAACCACTCAGAACATGAAGGGGTGGTTCAAGCAGCAGCTTGTGATAAGGCAAGAATCCCCTTGGCTTCTCATCCACCCGACAGAGATTCCAGAAAGCTGGATGGGATGGGGAAAAAAGGGGTACGTGGCTGCATACCTCCTGGTGAGACAGGCCAATTATATATCCTATGCAGTGCAGTATCAGAAGGCTTTCTGGAACACTGTGCTGGCCCTGGCCGACAAAGTGCCAGGCGAGGTGGCAGTGGACCTCCAGGAGACTGCAAGGACAACACTGGATGCCACAAAATACCAGTTCCACATGGCTGTGGATGCAAATGACACCATAACCAGACGTATGGCTTAGAGCAGCCAACCTGAATTAGGACACACAAACAAAGACAATGGACTTCCCCTGTGAAGGGGATTTCCTCTTTGGGGATAAAACTGAAGCCTGCATGAAAAAGGTGGAAGAATACAAGGCCACCTACAGGAGTAACTCCAAAAATATGCCAACACCTTCGTACAGGTCCCAGTACAGGGGGGACAGGGGTAGGGGCTCCTATTCTAGGTGCTTCTTCCAGGCACAAGCCATTCAAGACTCCCAGCAGCCCAGAGGGTGCTTTAGGGGAAGGGGGCAGGAGATCCATGAGAAGGCCTGCCCAGACATCCCAGGTACAGACCCAGCCCAAGCAGAATCCCTGACGGGTTGGTACAGGTCTCCTCCCCAATGCCAGTAAGTGGCAGATTGGCTCACTACCTCCAGGCATGGCATGCCATCACCACAGACAAGTGAGTCCTGGAGGTAGTGAGCCAAGGACTGTCCCTAAGTTTCAGTTCACAACCCAGGTTAAGAACCAGAAATTTTGCCCCAGTGACATCTGCAGACAGGGTACTCCTGGAAGCAGAGGTTGAAAACTCTCCTGGCAATCAAAGCAATAGAAAATGTCCCCATGTCCCAGAAGGGAAACGGGTTCTACTCAAGATACTTTTCTTACTCTAAAGAAAAATGAGGACCGGCAACCTATTCTAGACCTGAGATTTCTAAACAAACGTATCCTGAAACCAGAGTTCAAAATGGTGACTCTGGGCTGTCCCAGTGGCACTGAGGGTTGAGGTGCTGGATGCCACAACTCGCGCCACGCCAGCCACTCAGGTTCGAGAGCGAGCAGGGGAGGGGGAAGGCCGGGGGATGGATTGAGCAGCCATAAGCCAGCTCTCCCCTCCCGGGTGGGAATCCAGATGCACTCACTGCAGTGCTGCCCCAGGGTGGAGGCCTGGAGATAGTGCAGTTGGGAGTGACTAGAGTAGGAAGGGTACCGAGGGTCACTGCGTGCGTGTGCCTCCACATTTGTACAAGCAACCGTGGCAAGGGGCAGAGAGTAAATGTGAAAATATGGAGCTGGCAGGCTCCATGACAGCCCTGCAGTGCCCATGCTGGCCCCCCTGGAGTCTAGATGTTGGTCTCCGGGGGGAGGTGAAAGTTGACGCCCTTCACCCTTGGCCCTGCCATGGGGTGGGGGATTGCCAGGAGGGTAGGGCGCAGAGACAGCGGAGATCCTGAGACTGAGCCCCTCTGAGGGAGGGGCCGGAGCCGTCTGCCAGCTCCACCATGTACCCCTGTCGCCAAGTAGGTGGGAGGTGGCGATGAGGGGTCAAACAGCTGGATTAAAAAATGGTGACTCTGGCCATGATCATCCTCACACTGCAAAAAGGGGATTGGCTAGCATCCCTAGATTTAAAGGATGCATACTTTCATATTCCCATTAGACCAAGCCACAGGAAGCACCTGCGGTTCAGCCTACCCTCAGATCACTACCAGTTTACAGCAATGCCATTCGTGTCAACCTCAGCACCAGAGGCATTCACAAAATGTCTGGCAGTGATAGTGGCACACTTAAGAAGACAGGGAGTGACAGTGTTCCCTTACCTAGATGACTGGCTAGTCATAGGTCAGTCCTTGCAACACACCATAGAGTCCCTGTTCCTTACCAGGAGCATATTGGAGTCTCTGGGATTCCTCATAAATGAGCAAAAGGCTCAGCAGGAACCTGTGCAGGCTCTGGATTTCATTGGAGTAGAACTGGACACCAGTCTGGGTAGAGCATTTCTTCCCCAGGACAAGGGTGAACAGTATCCTGCAGATAACAGGATCATTCCAGTTAAACAGGCCCAGGCTAGCCAGGGAGTTGTTGCGCCTACTGGGCCACATGGCAGCTGCCACAGTGGTGGTCCCTGGATCCAGATTTTCAGATGAGGGACATATAGTTCCATTTACGAGCCCATTGGTCTCAGAAAAAGGATGCACTGGCCAGGTTGGTTCCTGTCACAGACACACTCCTGCAGACTATTCAGTGGTGGCTGGACAGGGACAACCTCATAGAGGGGATTCCCTTCTTAAAAGAACATCACTCAGTAATGCTCACAATGGATGCCTCATTGCTAGGATGGGAGGCTCACATGCTGGACTTAACAGCCAGTGGGACGTGGGCCCCTCAAGAGTCTCTTCTGCACATCAGTCTTCTAGAGCTCAGGGCAGTATACCTGACTGTACTGACTTTTTGCTCCTCACTTACAAAGCAAGGAGGTTCACGTCAGAACAGACAATACCACCACCATGTACTTCATCAACAAGCAAGGAGGAACTAGATCCACACCATTATGCACCGAGGCAATGAAGTTGTGGAACCTGGCCTACTCAATGCAGGTATCACTATCTGTTATCCACTTTCCCAGGAAGGACAGTATCCTGGTAGATTCCCTCAGCAGGATAAGCCAGGATCATCACAAATGGACACTAAATCCACAAGTGCTACAGGCAGTATTCAGAAGGTGGGGCACATCAGAAATAGACCTCTTTGCCGACACAGACAACCATCAACTGCCACAGTTCTGTTGCAGGCCTCCAAGCAAGGGCACAGTCCCTCTGAATGCACTGGCATTAGACTGGACGAGGAGATTCCTGTACGTCTTCCCTCCTTTCCCCATGTTGCTCAGGACTCTGGTGAAGCTCAGGTCACAGCCAGCAACCATGATCCTAGTAGCACCAGACTGGGCCAGGCAGCCTTGGCATTCGCTTCTGCTGACCCTGTCAGTATCTCCCCCAGTACACCTGTCTCAGAGACACAACCTCCTGACAGCATCTCAGGGCAGGATACTGTGTCCCAATCTCAGGTCACTTCGATTCAGGACCTGGCTTCTGAGGACCTAGAGTTTTGCTAGCCTGAACCTTTCAGAAGAAGTTCTGACAGTGCTCAGGGGGTCAAGGAAGCCATCCACTATGAAAACCTACTCAGCAAAGTGGAAAAGATTTTCCATTTGTTATTCAGGCAGGAACGTTGTCCCTTCAGAGGCTGGACTTCCTGTCCTTCTTGACTACCTGACACACCTGCATACTTTGGGCCTTCAGCCCTCAACTCTAAAGGTGCACCTACCTGCAGTCTTGGCATACGTGTCAGCTGGCAAAGAGATGTCTATGGCCTCTCACCCTGTTTTTAGAAATACTTCAAAGGCCTTAACCACCTTCACTCTCCGCTCAGGGAGCCAGTTTTCAGCCTGGAGCCTAAATAACTGTATTGCCTGGCTTATGGAGCCACCATTTGAGCCTGTGGCAGCTGCAGACATGAAGTATGTCACTTGGAAAACTGTTTTTCTGGTTGCCATTACGTTAGCCTGAAGAATAAGTGATTTGCAAATCCTGTGCACAGATCTGGACTACATCTCATTCCACAGGGACAAGGTGGTGCTTAGGACCAACAGGAAATTCCTTCCTAAAGCGGTCTCAGACTTCCGCTTGAATCAAACTGTGACTCTGCCTGTTTTCTTCACTGACAATTTCAGCTCACCTGAGCGGAAGCTTACATTGCTTAGATGTCAAAAGGGCCCTCAGCCAGTACCTTGACAGGACCAAGGCTTACAGGCCAGAAAATACCCAGCTGTTCCTCACTTATGAGAAGGTGGGTAAGGGAAGATCAGCTACAAAACAAACCATTGCACGCTGGATAGTGGCATGCATACAGTTCTGCTACAATAAAGTTGGCAAACAGGCACCTCTGGCCTCGGGGCACACTCCACCAGGGGCACAGCTGCATTAGTTGCACCTGCAAGGGATATCCCACTGTTGGAAATCTGCAAAGCAGCTACATAGAAAACAGTATATACTCTCACCAAGCATTAAACCTGGACATACAGGCCAGGAATAATGCCAGATTTGGTACAACAGTGTTGCAGAATCTGTTTTCAAGATAGGTTCTTGGCCCAATCTCCAAAGGCTCTGCTTGGTAGTCTGCATTAGTTTAATCACACTGTGTGATTCCTGGGGTTAGAAAAAAAAAAATTACCGTAATAATCTTGTTTCTTTCAGGGATCTCACGGTATGATTAAGGCTCCCACCCTGCCTCCCTTACCTTAACCTAATAAAAAGAAAAAAAAAAAAAAGAGAAGGACTTGGTTCTGCAGCACTGCTTTGGTTTTTGTGTAGTTTATGATTACATATGTTGGTTCTTTAACCAGTTGGTTCACACTGTGGTCCCTCTAGGGGACTTGTTGTTTTTTTGGGGGGGATGTAATTGAGGGGGCTTAATCATCATAGCTAGAGGATCATTACCCTGTTAGGCTGTGTAACGAATCTGAGCACTCAAAGTGCAGCAGTTAATAAGGGCAGCAGTTCAAAATTGGCATGAGCCAATGAGAATTCCGTAGTTAGCATAAATTCCCTCTCTTCGGGCACTTCAACTCTGAAGGCTGACTGCATTAGTGTAATCATACTGTGTGATCCCCTGGAAGAAACAAAATTACTACGGTGAGTAATTTTTTTTTTTCCAACATGCATCTCTCTATCTCACTGTTTTGACCAGAACCCCCAATTGATCTAGAGAGAGAGAGAGAGAGAGAGAGATGAAAACCTGCAGAGAGAGAGAGAGTAGTTTTGTTTTGCAAATTGAAGGGGTCTCTCTACTGGGGGTAAGAGTTTCTCTATCTCGCTGTTTTTGTCCAGCACCCCTGAATTGAGCTGGAAAGAAGAAGAGAGTACATGAGTGAATGACAGTATCAGGGTGTTTAACTCACCAAAAATGCTGCTGTGAGGAGAGAGGACAGATGAGTGGGTGCCAGAGAGAATACAGAGTGCAGGTGCAGATGCGGGTGCGTTCATTAAACAAACAAAAAAAAAAATTCACAGAGATTGTATTTACAGTCTTATGTCACTGGAAGTGAAAATACAGTAAACTGAAAAGCAAAGCTGCGAACCAAGAGTGAGTGAGAAGTGGGTAAAAAAGGAGTATAGTAAAGAGCATAATCTATTACTTGCTGAGCGCACATAATGATTTAAGTGCAGAAAGTTAGTGAGCATTAGTGAATCATGGGGGGGTAGTAAGTCGTGGATAACTCCAGTGTCTCAGGCTCCCCACAATAGTAAGAAGCACTTTAGGCTAGGCTAGACTGGACTGCTGCTTATAATGTCAAGCTGCCAAGCTTTCAAGCAGTATCTGCCATGAACCTTCAAATTGGTGACCTGGGATCTGCAAAAAGTACATGCTGCGGTGACTTGTGATCCGGGAAAATTATGTTAAGCGAATACCCCATCACTGCTGGATCCACAAAATATTTTCATTGTGGAATACATTAGTTCTACAGTAATATGGGCATGGTACATAATTTGGTCAGGTCAGGCAGATCAAATGAAGAGGGTAGGGCAAGTGCTAACTGCCAGGGTGCCATTTATCTTAGCGTGAACCCCCTGAATTGCCCCCCTAATATGGCAGTAGATATGGTGATGTTTATTTCCTACGGTGTTAATGGGATGAACAATCCATTTAAATGGGCTAAAATATTGTGATCTGTATGCAGGACAGGCAATTTTTTTTTCGCAAGAGATGCACATATCCCTGTTTAGAACACGAGAAGTTGGGAGGTTTGGGGAGATACATTCTTTGCCTTCTTTTATCGTAACAGCAGATGGCACTGTATGGCTATTTTGCACCTACCAGTATCCCATTTCTTCTCCAAGATACCATTATAGACCCACGTGGGTGGTATATGATTCTCCCTGGTACCTTTTATGACAAACCAACAACCTCGACCAACGTAAGTTTCCTGCCTCACTCAGACAAGTACTACAGCTTTTATTTTTTTTAATAAATTGGCATCAGTCCTTCAGTGCCAATTAATAATGAGAGGTGATATTAATCTAACTTGATACTAATAATCGAGCTGCATTCCATGCCACGCCAGTGCAAAAATACTTCAGACAGACTGTAGACCACCTAGGGATGTTGCAGTTTTGGCGTCTGTTTTTCCCAACAGGCAGTGTATACACACAGCACCCCAAGGCATGGCAGGAAAGACTGGTTGGACTACTTCTTTACCGTATACCATTGTTACAGCAACGCTGTAACAGTGAACCCCCCACAGCGACACAACCTGTTCGACACCCACAGTGTCAAACGGGTTGTCGGAGCAGTGAACATATGCATTGACTCTGGAGTTTGGCTGCTCACCCCCACAAATCCGCCCTCCCCCAGAGGTAAATATTTAGAGATCCAGAGGTTAGAGCCCCCCATGTGGGGGTGGTGGTTGGCAAAGCCCCCCCCCCGCAAACAATACAAAAATGTCCTGATGCTTGAGGTGTTGCAGCTGTCTGTCGATGGATTTGCCAGGCAACGTGGTCGCCGTCTGCAAAATCCTGTCGCTGTGCTGGAATTCGACAAATTTCTTGTTGAACCGGCTTGATAGAACCCTTCTTTACTACCTTTGAGCACTTTTCACAAGTGAGACGTACGAGTCTTGATCCACAGCTGTACTCAGATCACCATTTGATATATCTGAAGCTAGATTGTGATTGTACTCATGGCTCCATATTCTGGCACTTTAACACGTCGCTTTTACAGGATGACAATTTTAAAACAGTTTTCTCGGACAAAATTTAGCATATTTTATGAGAGACTGAAAGCACTGATGTTACAGCTCCTATTATCTGGGAAGCTCTAAAAACATTACGGGGGATTGATTTCTTATTCCTCACATCTGGAAAACATGCGGGAAGAAAAACTGGAGCACCTTACTTGCACCCTCACAACCCTGCAGATGCTGTTCTCTGTTCAGTATAATGAGGTAACCCACAGGTCGAAGTCTAGATTCAACAATTCTAGACACTAGGTGGAGCAAGCTTTGCAATTCCTGAAAGAGTCCTTGATGTCGGAGGTGGCTGGGGCATGAGGCTGTTAACCCATTGGCTGCGGCAGTGAAAGAGAAATGCTAAGATACTGCAGTTCTGGGACCCTTATACGGCCAGGACAGCTTATATGGCCTACTTTTTCCTTGCCCAGTTTAATCCTGGAACAGTAACAGCAATTGTTGGCACTTGTTACTACTGAAGAGATCCAGGTAGCACTCTTAGTGGCCAGATTACACAAATGTCCAGGCCAAGATGGGTATTCGTATAAGCTATACAGGGCCATGCAGAATCAGCTTATCTCTCCCCTATGGAGAGCTTTTCTGTCAGTACAACAAGGTACAGAGCCCCTCCATATGGCATCAGGCCATGATTTCAGCCATACCCATCCCAGGGGTGGACCCCTGCTCCCCACTCTGGTATAGACTGATAGCCATACGTAAAGTGGACTATAAGATAATATTATGTCCATTTGGGCTGCCAGAATAGACTGCCTCCTCCGCTCGCTGATCCATAAGGACCAAGTGGGTTTTGTCTGTTGCAGATAGCAGGTAATATCAGCTGTAGTCTTAAGCTTTTGCAGTTTATACAGCACCTCTCTGTCCCTGCTGTAATGCCCAGCCTTGATGCGGAGAAGGCATTTGACAGGGTGACATGGGGGGGTTCACTGGGGCTCCCTTTTGAACTTTGGATTCCCTTCCCTGTTTCTGCAGCGGCCCCAGAATCTGTACAGCACCCTGAGGGCATATGCGGTATCAGTGGTTCTTTTTCAACCCCAATAGTTTTGTCCAGGGAACATGCCATGGGTGCCCCTCTCCTCCCTCCTTGTTGTTGTCTTCATTGAACCATTGGTGCAAGCAGTACAAATTAACAGGAGAGTGCAGGGGGTCCCCCTGGGTGAGGAGCATTATAGGATCACACTCTACACTTGTGATGTGCTACTTAGACTTCTTTCCCTGGAGCTGTCTGTTCCAGAGGCCTGGTGTGAAATTCAGGACTTTGGTGCCCTGGTGGATTTTGGGCTTAATATAAAAAAGCAGAACTGTGGGCCTTTCATTTCTGCCCCCCCCCCGCCCTCATTCTTGGCATTTAAATGGTTATTCCCTTTCTGGTAGAATACCACTTAAGTGAAATATTTAGGAGTGCACATATGGTTGGGAATCTTGAACTTCTAAACCTAGAACCATTGATGCAGCAGCTAATGTTAGATGCCACCACGTGGTCTCGGCTTTTGTTGATCTTTTTCCAAAGAATTGAATCATTGCAGATGAATATACAACCCAGGTTGTACTTTTTGCAGACCCTCCCTATTATTCCCTCTGAGTTTTATTTTTGATCTTGTGATAAAATAATTTTGAAGTTTGTGTGGAGAGGCCAGCACCCCCTATAAGATATACCACCTTGCAGTTTCAGATTTCCCAAGGAGAGCACAGCACCGGCGTCACGTTGCCTCCTGGCAAGAGCATGGGGGAGCTGAGTGCAGACACTCCGAGGAGCATGCATGGATGCATGTGGGCTCTCCCTCGGCTTGTGTCATTGCACGCACCTGGTTCCATAGGGGAACCAACTAGAAAATCCAGGTGGGGCCTTCACCTCTATGAAGCCCTCCCTGGGCTTCAGTTAGTCGCTGCCGCTGGATCCTCCAACCAGTTACTTGTACTGCGGACTGGATTGGGAACCAGTTCCATGGCCCCGCCCTCTGAGGGGAAAGCCGGGGGTGACCAGGGGATCACGGCAGTGACAGTAGGTGGAAGTCCAGGGGCTGTGACCAGGGCAGAAATCTGGTGGAGAGCCCTGCCACAAAAAAAAAAAAAAAGGCTTCCCAAGGAGGGGTGGGCCTCCCGAATTTGCGGGACTAGTCCATAGCTGCTCATTTGACAACACTTACTCTGTGGATTTTATCCACCTGTGACGCCCTGTGGAAACACGTAGAAGTTGTTGTAGAGGACCTATTTAACCTGAATCAGATTTTATTCTCTTAGATCCCATCTCTTCTGAGGGTACTACAGTTTTTCCATTTTACTGCTCTTTCCCTGCAACGCTGTTAATGGTTTTGTAAAATTTCAAGGGTTTCATATCTGTTATTTTACTGCTGGATGATGACTCGGGATTGCAATTTCCCGCCCTCACATATAGATGCCACTTTTCAGAAATGCATAATCTGGGGCTTTGCAGTTGGTTTCATTGCGTAGATGTACAAGGAGTCCTCCATTTCTAAGAACTCCAACAAGCATATGGACTAATGAATAGGGAGCATTTCTGCTACCTCCAAGTGTGTTCATACTTGCAATATACAGCAAAGAGCAGATCTACACTACCTACCTGCACCCCTGTAGTTTTACAAATTTTGATAGACAGTCTATGGAGGAGACCCTGGGGACATCTCATTGGGCATCTATGTAGGGGGCTGCAGGAATGTCAGGGGGATACCACTCATTATGTGTTAGATAGATGGAACAACTAATTGGGCTTCTTCATTACGCCTGAGATCTGGGATAAGTATGCGATCTCTGCCATAGAAGTTACTTCTGCTACCTTGCGGCACGAGTTTGCATGGAAATGCCGTATCAAATTTTCAGGACCCCCCATATTCAGGCACAGTATGTGGGTGAACAGTGCTCCTGCTGCTGGACGCACTGTAGGGAAGAGGATGTGGATTACACCCTTATTTGTTTTGAGCTGTAAGAAACTGCAATCATTTTGGCTACACTTGAAAGCTCAATTTCAGCAGATGTCAATAGATCTGGTCCTTCTATCAGAAAATATGGTTCAGCCGGCCCGGTGGCGTGGAGGGTTGAGGCGCTAGTGCCTTACCTTGACCCATGCTGGCGACCCGGGTTCGGGAACGGACTCAGGTTGTTGGGTTTGACAGGGGGAGGATAGGATCGAGTGTCCGATGGACTGCTCTCCTGTCCTGGGGTGGGTTAGGGACTGTCTTCACTCACGCATCGGCCCCCAATGGAGATTGGAGGCACTGCAAGAAGCGACGCAAAGTGGGAACAAGAAAAACAGAAAAAAACGTTCCGGAAGTTAGCCGGATGACGGCTGCCGGTCCCAGGCACCTCTGAAGACTCCCTGAGAGCCACAGAATACCTCAGCAACTCCTGTGACTGAGAGAAATAGTGTGCTGGTTCCTCCTGCCCGTGCCTTCCCCCTTGGAGGAGTGAAGACCCATCCGGTGAAGGGTTACACTGGGCTACCCCGTGGAAGGCTGCAGATGTGAGGTAGGTGGTCGGAAGGGGGATAGTAGGGGGAGTGTCTGGGCCCATGGCAGCCCGTAGGAGAGGCAGCTCTGGGGCTCATAGCGGGATAAACAGATCATGTAAAAAAAAAAAAAAAAAAGAAAATATGGTTCTTTTAACTATCTCCCTGGATAATCTCTGCCTGGTGCCATATCATTTGGTTTAGATATTCATCTTGGAGGTTAAGAAAGCAATAAGTCACCTTTGGCTTCAGCCCGCTCCCCACACAATGCCTCACTGGCAACAAATTGTCTCCCACATTTATCAGATGGAAAGAATCACCTATCACCTTAGGAACTGAGAAGATGCCTTTCTGATCTGCTGGCTACCTTGGGTGCTTAATGTAATGAAACATGATGTAGCCTTTATTCCATGATGCTAAAGATCTGTGATATTGGCTTGTTATTAGCTAGGGAGGTATACTTCTGAGGGTGGTTCCCCTCACCTTTGTCTGTTGTGCAGAACTTGTGGGAAATGTGACTACTACCTGCTTTTTGTTATGTTTTTACCTGACTGTTTATATGACGTTTTGTTTGATAAACTCTAGAACTATGTCTATGTGCCTGATTGTTGGATGATACTGTACTGTACACATTGGCATGAATGTATGCATACTTTGTCTTTTTATGGAAAATTTTTAGTAAACTTCACATTTAAAAAAAGTAATAGAACAACCCCATTGTCTGCTGTTTTTTTTATAATTCAAAGTTTATTAAAATTTTCAACATATTAAAGAATCAATATACAACATGCAAGTTGAATACATGAAGACATAATAATGCTAATATAAATGTTTTAAACATATTGATAGTACTGAGATCCGTAAGTATCTTAAAAAACAGAAAGTAAATTAATACCTGTAGCGATATGAAATCTTTAAACCACAAACTATATAGTATGCAGCATGAGGTGTTTCCTTAACTATCAATCAAGCAAGAGAGAGAGTAGATTTTTTTATGTCCATTATTAGTTGAACAAATCTTATCTAGGTAGTGAATCTGAGAGTAAGATGAACCATTCATATCTAGAACTTCTCTCAACTGCAGATAATTGTAAAACTCTGTTCTAGGAAGCTTAAATTTAAAGAAATTTGGCCAAAAGACATTAACAATGATGTACTGGGATATAGAATATCCTCTACAAATAAAATTCCTGCAGTTTTCCATGTTGACCATACTATAGTCCTTCCTCCAATCTTTATTAAAGGATTCCCCCATACAGGGCACTGTGGAGATGTCTTTGGAGAACAATTCAAGGTGGAGGTTACTGAATTCCAGGATCTGTTTGTTTGATTAAAGACAGGGTTAGAGACAAAGATTTTTGTTGTATCTGTAAACAACACTATTCTTGGATGATTGCCTGTTCTACATATACCCAGCCCGGTATATCTTGCTCTTTATTTAACCAAAGAGATTTGATACATTGAGCAGTAATAAAGGCATCATGTCTCAATCTGAAATTTGGTAGGCTGAAGCCCCCCTTTATTTTTTGTTGTTGGAGTTTGAGTAAGGATATTCGTGGGGGTTTATTTTCCCATAAAAATTTCCTAATCGAGGAATATATTTTACAGAAGTAAATTCTAGGGATCTGTATGGGTAGATGTTGAATAAGATAGTATATAGTTGGCACTAACATCATATTGAAAGTTTGTATTTTTCCCCATAGGGACAAACAGATCTTACCCCACCTAGAAAAATCTGCTGATATCCTTTCCAAAAGTAATTTAAAGTTTAGTGAGATGGTTTGGGACAGAAGGGGAGCAATAAATATGCCTAAAAATGTTATGCTCCTAGCAGAAATCTTAATCATGTATAAATTAAATAATGACTTATCAATTACCTTGGTCAGAGGCAAAGCCTCAGATTTCTCAAAATGTATCTTAAAACCAGTAAAAAAGGCACATTTCTGTACAGTGGCTAAGGTTTGGGGGATAGAAGACTGTGGATTCATTATTGAGAGAAGAATATCATCCGCATATGCCGAGATTTTCTGTTCTTTTCCTATTTTTTTTTTTTAATTAAAACATCTTTATTGTTTTCACCAAAGTCTCATCAAAAGCATGACCTAGTAGGCAGAGTTACAAGTACAAATTATTGCAACATACAACAGCTAAATTTTAACTCGCACTTTCAATTCACAACTTAAACCCCTCCCTCCCCCCTCCCCTTCCAAGGCTACACTCGTATACAGACCCTAATTTGTCTTCCCTGAGGTATTCTGGTCGTCGGGTTTCCACGCCATTAGGAGCGTTTCTAATGAACTCCAAAGTGACGTATATATTTTCTGTCTACCTTGCATATAAGCAATATGCCTTTCTAGCTGCAATGCCAGAATACACTCTCTGTACCACTCCATCAAGGAGGGGGATTTGTCACTAGCCCAATGCCTCAAAATTATCAGTTTAGCAACGGCTGATACAAGCGACATTTGGGCCTTTTTAATCTTAGAAATACCTACTGGGAAAAGACCCATCAGACATACCTCAGGGGTGAACATGGTTTTTAAGCCAAGGATAGGGTCTAATAGATTATTAATGGACTGCCAAAAGGCCTGCATGGAGGGGCATGACCAGACCATATGGTACAAGGTACCATCATCCTTCCTGCATTTACCACAGAGGGGCGTACTCTTTGCCCCATATTTGCATAACCGGGATGGAGTTAGGTACATATTATGCATTATATTAAAATGTACCATTCTCAGCCTATCTTGCTTTATGTATTTATACATTGTAAGCCAAAGCTTCTTCCAAAGACTAGGTACCTCAGGTATTCCCAACTCCTCAGTCCAGTAAAAACACACCCTGACAGTCTGAAGTCCCACTCCTGGAGTGTTTTGTATATCTTTGATACTGGGCGCGGCTGAGAAGCTATAGATAAAAGTGTATTAATATGTCTGTCCCCGTGGTCGACGGGTGCTACCCGAGAAAAGAAAGAGGTTAGGACCTTGCTGATTTGTAACCACTTAAACAATTCCTGATGCGCAACTCCTAAAGATCTCACCAGCTGATCAAAGGGCAGAGGTCTCCCATTCACCCAAAGGTCCGAGACCCTAAGGTGACTTATCTGGGGCCAAAATGTAGTGGACAATGTCGCATCCCCAACCTTAATATGTGGGTTTCCAAAGATGGGTTGGCCGACCGAATGGTACCATTTTACTGTAAGGTATTTTTGTAGCTGATGAAAGGCCTTTAAAGACCATCCCATAGGGTTGTTTTTCAAGGGCTTAGGGATAGCCGACAGGGAGACATATAGCAGGGCCTGCAGCGAGCAGTTCGCCCTCTTCGCCAAATGTTGCTCTATGTCTACCCACAAAAGTAAGTAAGTCAATTGACTGTTCCCTTCACTCCAATAACCCAGCTTACTTACGTGCTGTGCGTATAATATAGGAAAAGGAGGAGGCGGCTAATCCTCCCTTTAACCGGGCTGTCAATTTAATGTAAGATCTACGAACCCTTTTCCCGTTCCATATAAATAGGTTAAATGCCCTCTGTAAATTGGAAAACCACCCTTTCAAGAGATGTATGCCCAACATACCCAAGGGATATGATAATCTTGGCAATATGTTCATTCTAATAATACTCAGCCTTCCCCAAGGTGAAAAAGAGAGCAGTCGCCACCTATCCATATCCCCCATTATTGTTTTAACTAAACTACCCAGGTTATTCTTGATCATGTTGTTCAGTTCTGTACAGATATTTATTCCTAGGTACATAAGTGACTTTGCCTCCCAACAAAGGCCAAACGACATCAAATCCGACTTCGAAACTTTGTTATTTAAGGGAAGGATCTTCGTCTTCGCTCTATTTAACTTGTAGTAAGATATTTTAGAGAAGGAATCAATTTCCGCCAAGATAGCTGGGATTGAGGCCTCAGGGTCTTCGATATGTAGCAATACATCATCTGCATATACTGAATACGTATACCTGGCCTCCCCACTTGTATCCCTTAATAAGAATGTTCCTGCCAATCTATGCAATAATGGCTCTAAATATAAATTGAATAGTAATGGGATAAGGACATCTCGCCTGATGCCTCGCTCCAACTTTATTACGGTGATAATATCCCGTTGCACTTTACCCTGGCAGAAGGAAAGGAGTATAAAATTTGTACCCATCTCTGGAAATCATCAGGCAGGCCAAAGGCGGACAGGGTGGCAAATAGGTAATCCCAAGATACCCTATCGAATGCCTTTTCGGCATCCAATGACATGAATATTGCTGGGGTATTGGCATCCTTTGCAGTTGTAATGAGATGTAATAATTTCCTCATGTGATCTTGGGGTGACCTCCCCGTCATAAATCCCACTTGTTCCCGACTAACTAGATTACCTATAACTTTGGATAACCTATTTGCCAGGACTTTTGCTAGGATTTTAATATCTGTGTTCAATAGAGAGATAGGGCGGTAACTATCCATACTAAGAGGATCTTTCCCTTGGTTTAGAATTAAAGAGATCGTCGCTTCTTGGAAGCTAGGATCTGATAATCCGTTATCAAACCAATACTGAAAGACCTCTTTTAAAATTGGGGTTATTAACGAATGGCATACCTTGTAAAAGTTACTAGGTAACCCATCTGGTCCAGGAGACCTGTCTAAGGGCATTTGTTGAATGGCCTGCTGGATTTCTAGGATCGAAATTGGAGCACTCAGGAAGGCCGCTTCTCCCTCTGTTACTTTTGGCAAATCCATTGAACTAAGAAATAGATTGATGTCATCCACGGTGGGTTTTGTCTTTGGATCTACCGCATATAACGCCTGGAAATAAGATCCAAAGGCCTTCGCCATTTCCCCTGGGTCCGTACATACCTGCTCACCCTGCCCTTGCAAATTCCAGCGATAAATTGGGTTGAGTCTAATTGGACGGATCGCATGGCGCGTAACATTTCGCCCTCTCCTGTGTCTAAGTATTGGAGCCTGGTCCTCAACAGGGCCAGTTCCACTTTCTGTGACATCAGGCCTGAATATTGGGCCTGCAACTGGTAGAGTCTGGCCCAACTTCCCTCGGTCGAAGCACGGGATGGGTGCATTCTATACCCTAATGGAAGCTAGCAAAAGAATCTAATTGTACCTTTAAATGCGTTTTCTTTTTGGAGCCATCTTAATCAATTCTCCTCTCAGGGAGCATTTTAGGGCAGCCCAAATTAGATCCTTTTAGCCACTGAGTCTTGATTGCCTTCCAGAAAACCCTTGATAAAATCTACTATGTGCCTCAGCGAAGATTCCTCTTTCAGCATCTGGCAATTTAATCTCCATTTTGGGAAACCTTCTCACCCCACAGTTAGCCGAAATTCAGACTGACGGTGCATGATCAGATATTACTCTGGCAGATATATCTGCCTGTGTTACCCCTGACATTGCAAATGAACTAACTAACACATAGTCGATTCGTGAATATGTCTTGCGTACAGCGGAGAAAAAAGTGTATTGCCATGCCGTTGGATTGATTACACGCCAAACATCTACCAGGGCGGCCTTACTAATGAGATCCTTCAGCGCTCTTTGTGCTGGCGATAGTCCTCGCCTCTCCCTACATGATCTATCCAAGTCATTTAGTACTAGATTCCAGTCCCCACCTAATCGTAAGCTTCTCAGGTTAGACACCACCATATTCAGTAATCTCACAAAAAGACTGGGGAATGCATAATTGGGCCATATATTGACCCCAATAATATCGGGTGACTCTTATGCAATGACTATAATGTATCGACCTTCCGGTCCCAGATTTCTTCCACCATTTTAAATGGAGTGCTCCTTGCTATGAGGATGGCTACCCCTCCCTATTCGTGGATGTCCTGCCCCAAAACTTGCCCTACCCATGCCCTTCTGAAGTAATGGATGTCACTTCTCTTTAGGTGCGTCTCTTGCAGAAAGGCAAGTTGTACTCCCAATTGACGTAGGTGCCTTAATATAATTTGTCTCTTAACCCTATCCTTGGCTCCTTTAACATTCCAGCTGACAAACTTATATAGGTTACTCATGTTGTCCAACCATTAATCTTAAACACAAGTGCATAAGAGATATATCAGCGGGTTGTACCACAGTTCTATTAAAGTATTTACAGACCTCCTGACTTAAGATATCCTTGAAGAACCCTGACGATGTGCAGCCTTGGATCCCCCCACTCACTCCATGAGGCCCAATCCTCTCCTTCCAGCCCACAACCCTCCAACCCCTCAGTTCTATTGTCACCCAACTAAAACCCCCCTGCCCCAATACCCCAAACATACCCCAGTTCAAATAAACTGCACTCCTATTTACTTTATACCACGTGATTCACTTCTAAGCAGCCCAAACTACTCAGCCCTCCCCCAGAGCCCCTCCCTCACTAATAAACCATGCATAGAACTGCACTTTAACAACAACGAACCTAGTTAGCGAATCTTAACTCTAACAGTTATGTAGCTGCTCGCCTCAATAAGTTTGAGCTGACCATTACCAAGAAGGTGTCTTAAATCATCAACTAAAAAGCTTTAATGAGCCAGTGCAGAGATCAATAGTCCCCACAGCAACCGCTGATTCAAAAAAAAAAAAAGAAATCCTTCGTAGTCAGGTCCTGTATGTAAGTCTGATGCGCATTGCATGACCCAAGCCATAGACTCTATTTGATCAATCCAGGACAGACCCCCGAAATTCTCCATTCAGCATCCACCATCTTGATTAATCAGTCTCCTAGTGCCATCACTCATTCGACTAAAAAGGCCGGCGCACCCAGGATGTACCATCAACTGAGGGAAGGAGCAACTACAGCACGTTTCGTCATCATAAACAAGTCCTTCCTCAAAGAGCAGACATATCCATGCTATCAGGCCGTGCGAATCAGGTTTACCTCATACACACAGATACAAGTGACACAGGGCAAGGGGTCCTATTCAAATCAGAGTGTCAGAGTACATGTAAACTGCTTTCCATGTGGAGATTAACTACTTTGATCAGCTCCGATCCACTCCGGGAGACTCAATTGCAGACAACCCTGTCCCATTCTGCATTACCTAAGACCACCAGCAGGGGTCTATTATCACCAAGCGACAGATCACCACAAAGAGACAATATTAATATTCCTCTGTTACTTCTCACAGAGAAATCTGTCCACACATCATATATTACCCGCTGGACCCTCAGTTTACGCTATTGTTTCGCCGTTTACAGTGCCCTTGTCAACGGATCATCCTTCTGCTGATCATTTGTAGAGATCTGGAAAAATGATTTTCAGCTCCTGTATAGCTGCAGGGGATTCAAATGCCAGCCATTTGTCCTCGTGTTTTATCATCAATACGACGGTACTTGACCCTGAATGGTTTAAAAGCACGCCACTAATTTGGATACAATCGGGTGTAACTCTTGCCTCCGTGCCCTCACAGTGGGGTGGAGATCCTGAGTAATACGTATCTTCTTGCCTTCCATGTCAGCTCGCTAACATCTCTCGCCTTGGAAAGCACATGTTGTTTGTCCAGATAGTTCAAAAATTTAAAATTATTGGTCTGGGTGGCTGGCTCTGAGTTGGTGGCGGGCTGGTAGCCCAGTGGGCTCTCTCAATAACGTGCTCCCACCCCCTGGAGGCAGCCAGCTATTTTGCAACAGAATTTCTGCAAGAAAGTTATTATAGCACTCCTTTCTTCCTTCTCTGCAACCCGATTATTATCAAATTATTCCTTCTACTGCGACCTTCTAAATCCTCCAGCTTGTCTTCTTCTTCATTCTCGTTTCATATTAGTTAACTCCGTCCTCACTCTCTTGTTTTCTCTCCAACGATGTGATCCTAGACTCCGAGTCCCGACCCTTCTAGACAGCGCGTCCACTGCCCTTTAATCTCCTGTAAATCCTCAGAAATTGAGGTGATAGCCGCCTGGAGAGGTTGCATGATCTCCATAAACCTGCTTTCAGACAGGGCGGCTTCTGAGCATGGGCATCTTGGAGTCGCTTGCGGCCTGCTGCTTAGCCCGCTTTTGCGGCCTTTTCTTTCTCCGGTGTTCATGGAGGGGAGTGTCCGGGGCTCTTCTTCATGTACACTTCCATTAAACCGCCAAGTTCTAGTGCCGGAGGGAAATCCACAATTACTCAGCCTTATTGGAGCCGGTTTTTGTGTGAAGATACCGTTATATGAAGTTTAAATTGGGTGACTGAGAGCGGAGCTCCGGGAAGAAACTGTCTTCGCCCAGGCTGCCATCACGTGATCCTTCTTTTCCTATTTTAACACCAGATATTGTAGTAGACGAACGAAATTTAATAAGAGGCTCTAAGGCAAGTAAAAACAAAAGTGGTGAAAGAGGGCACCCTTGACGTGTACCCCTGAATATTCTAAATTTGTTAGAGGACATGCCATTAATTTTGACTGAGACGTATATTCCAGAGTAAAGAATCCGTACCCAATTACAAAAGTGACTCCCCGAGTTATATTTTTCCAAAACATTCAATAAATAATTCCTTTCTATCCTGTCAACAGCTTTATCAGCATCTAAAGAAAGAAGCGTAGGAGATTGAGGATTATGTCTTGCTTCATGAATAATGTGCAGAATTTTGTGAAAGAGGTCCGAGCTACGACGCCCACATACAAAACCTACTTGATCCAGATGGATCAACTTCTGAATGATCGAGTTTAGTCTGTTCGCCAATATCTTAGCAAGAAGTTTACAGTCAACATTAATGAGAGATATTGGCCTATAATTACCACAAAAAGTAGGGTCTCTGTCTTTTTTTGGGATAACAACAATAGTGGCTTCTCTCATAGAAGGTCGCAAAGATCCCGTTACATTGGTATTACGAAAACTTTATATGTACGGGGCAGTCAGTTGTATAGTAACCGTGAGAATTCACTTGTGAGACCGTTTGGGCCAGGGCTTTAGCCTCTGGGAGGATTGTATCACTTTCTGTATTTCTCCCAAAGTAATATATTTTTCTAACTTGGCTTTGTCTTGATCTAGAGTATCTTAATGTCTTTCAGAAACTGCTCTAAATCTAACTGATTAAATTGTCCTTCAGATTTATACAAATTAGAGTAGAATACTTTAAAGGCTTCCAAAATATGTTCAGATTTATGCACCTGTTTGCCATCATTTTTTTTAAATGAGGTCACTATATTAGCCTCTGACATTTTTCTTAGTTTGTGGGCCAACAATTTTCCCTGTACTTCTCCAGCTTCCCAATAGGCTTGTCTGAGTCTAAATAAGGCATATTCTGCCTTGAGATTATATATTGTATTAATTTCATATTTAGCATCAATGACCTCTTTGTATAATTTGAGGTCTTTAGAACCTGATGCAATGAAAGCCCTTTCCTTATTCTTCAAATCCACTTCTAGTTTATTTAGTTTCTCCTCCCTCACTCTCTTTATAGGAGGAATACGAGATTATTCTCGCTCTTATGTAAGCCTTAAAAGAATCCCATAGAATTGGAGTCGAAACTTCCCCAGTATCATTGAGTCCATTGTCTGCTGTTCATAGGTTCTGTAGCCCACTGACACACTCATCTCTGAGAGGCTGCAAATACCCATCTACCTCCACTGCCCAGGGGCTGTAAAAGTAATAGACAACCTTCTGGTGTACCACAAAAAAGGCAACAACTGGCTTTGGTCCAGTATCTGGAAATAAGCTAAAAGTTTAAAGCCAACAGGTCCTAGGCCAAAAAGTTATCAAAAGCTTTTGTGAAAATGTTAGCCAGCCACTGACTTGAATCCATTCTCCTTCGTGAGCAATGAAAGTTTTCTGTCACTAAAGCAAATTGCTGAGCCAGAGTACCACGTTCCCACCTGTACGTGTAACAGGGCTGGGTAAGACCCTGTCCTATTTTGTTATGCAGAGAGAGTTAAAAGCAAGAATCTATTTATTCCTCTCCTATTTTGCCACTTGTCTCTCTTGCCTGTCTGACTGAACAGTCAAGTTTTTTTTTATGGCACCTAGGAATTGGCCTTTCGGATTGTCCCACAATTTCCCCATTATCTCCCTTCCTTCGCTTGCTGTTTCTATTCTTTCTTTCCTCACTCCCCTTGCCTCTCTGTGGTTAAAACATTATAAGTGGATCTGTATGTGAAACTGGGATCCCTTGGTTTGCAAATGTATATAATTGCTGAAATGATTGCAGAAAGCTATTTGGGTTTATTAGAAAAGATACCAATCTGGAACACAGGGGGTTTGACCTGAGATGCATTTTGACCTCCACACTCTGGGACCAAATGTATTATTTTGTTGCATCTATTAAGATTATATGTGCGCTTCAGTCTGGCCTCAGGAAAGAAACTGACAAAGTTCTGATACATTGTGTAAAAGACAGGAGGTTATACTTACAAGCACAGGATGCAGAGGTTGAACTACCAGGCAAAACCATCTTGTATAACGAGAGCAATGTTTTTCCAAAAAAAGTCTCAGATTTTCAAATGTTTACTGAATATTTTTTGGGATAGCTATTATGCAGATTGACTGTTACAAATTGGAAATTCTTTTAATAAAAACTTTGATTAAAAAAGTTCTCAGATGGAGGTTTTTTTTTTGTTTATACTACCTTTTTGAAGAGCTATCCTGTATAATTTTATTTTACTATCTCATTGTTATTGAAAATAACGAAACACTGCTTGTGAATTTTATAACTTCTCCTGGCCTGCCTATGCTTCCTTACCCATGCCTCAAAGACGGTATGTACTTCTCCACAGTAGTATTTCCAGTGTCTGCAAGACTGAGTTACGTGCCCTGAGAACATTTCTCTTTAATGCCATACATTATCAGGACTTATTTGCTGATCTAAGTTTTGAATTAAAGGGCGATCTACATCAAACGAGGGGCTATATGCAACAGCTTAAAACTGAAGCAGGTTTTCTTTTAACAGAAAATGGTTGGAGTTCGGAATGGGTTTCATGATAACATTGGAAATTGTTACTCAGTATGTAGTTTAATGCCAGCCCTGACCAGTTCTTATTTGGCAAACATTTTTAGTATTATCACCATGGAGAAGTAGGGAGCAGTTTTCTTGGGCAACAACACCTTCTCCTGCTCTACATCATTAGTATGATCCATAGTAAAATCTGTTGTGCCAGTGGCTCACATTACTGCTTATGTAAACAAGTGGTCAAACCCCAGCTTGCATGGCAGTGACCTCATTGGGTCAACTTCCTCTTCCTTCTTTTCACCTTCCTTAGTTTAAGTGGTAGCAGTAACAGTAAGTCAGTGGGGCTCTCCATTCTCCACAGTCCAGTCTCCAGTCTCCACAGTCAGGCAGCTTTATGCATCTGTGGACTTGACAATGGCAGTCATGTAGACAATCTCCTATAGTGCCTTAAGCAGACATTTGATGAGTGAGTTACACCACTTTCACTCACAGCAGGTTTTATAGTAACAGGTAATGCAAAGAAAATTGTAAAGGCAGTCAAGATGGATAGTTATACCCTTTTCCATTCTTTGATTACTGCATAAACTTAGTACACTAGTTCATAGCTATCTAGATGAGAAAGGCAGCAGTGTGTAAACTTTTAGGAGTGTCCAAGAAAGTCTGGCATGGAAACTGCAATGCAAAATTTGGTAGCAGAATCTCCTGCTCCACCACCTGAAACAAAATATGCCAACAGAGGGAATTCCAACTTTTACATGATGCAGCGGCTGCTAGAACAATAGCCGGCAATACACCAGTATGCAGCTTGTCATGGTATTGGCAAGGGAGAGGTAAATGGTGGCCCTAATTAGTGCTGACTGATGGGAGACCCTCTACTGAGTGCTGAAGTCCTAGTTAAGAGACCACATGGGTTGTAAGTATAGACACAGCTGGTCTAAGTCAGGTACTAACCCTCAGTGTCCTTATTAACCTGCAGCTTGTTTAATGTGATACACTAAGAATACCTTTCTTGGGTAAGACACATATTATGATGACCACAACATCATGGCCACCCTGTTAGATCTCACTTTAAGGAGACATTCATGTGGAAGAAGGCAGTAAGGATGAGCAGTCCTCTAAAGACTGGCATCTATGTTTGCTTTCGACGTGTATGGCCAGAAAAGCTACAAGCATAGCAGAAGAGGAACCGTTGTCTCTTGCCTGCTCAATGAACAGGCCAGGTAGATGAGGGGCAGATGGGAGCCAAGGTGTTTCTGCTGATGATGAACATTAGTGGTATCGCTCGTCCATGTCCCTCAAGTCAGCACAGAACTATTCCTCCTACTACTAATGCTGAAAAGAACAAAAGACAGGAGTCAATAACTAGTGGGAAGAGCTGTCCAACTATAGTTTCATTAAAAGACTTTCATGTCATGATCTTCCATAGTGGTACCAAAGATGCCAGAAAGAAAATGGTGCAGGACTGTATGGATGAGAACGTGCCATTGGACAAATGTAGTGAGCCTCTATTTTACTGGTACCAGAAAAGGTCATTTGGCCCTCTTTGGCAGAGGTAGCAATTGAGTACCTCAGTTTCCACTTGTAAGTACATAATCCGATGGACTCTTCAGTGCTGCAGTCAGCAACACGGAATGTGCCTTTCCCCAAAAAATGTAGAGATGCTGACTTCTTTAAAAGTAAATCTGCCCATAAAAAAAAAAAAAAAAAAAAAACCACAAAACAAAACAAAAAAATTTTACTCCAGGTTGTGTGGACGATAAATCTATGCTACCAGCTTAGATACAGGAAGACGAAGGGGTGGATACCATGAATCCATCTTCAGGCTAGAGCTGCTGTCTTTTTCTGTAGCCCAGGCAGCTGTACCTTTGCCAGCAACGGCAGTGTTTTAATTGGCTTTTACATAACAGAACTGTATGCAGGAGATATTGCAGTTCTCCCAGCTGCTGGCTTACCTTTGTCAGCCTCTCCATAGGTAACAGAAAAGCTGCGTACTCTGGGACCTGACATCCCTTGTCCTGTCCATGTAGTGACCTAGTGCCCTTTTTACATCCAATCAATACAGTTCTTGCTCACCTGTACTGTAATGTCCGGGGTAGAGCACAGGAAGAGTAACTGCTTCAAGTGGAATTCTGACACTACCATGTAGGAACTTCCTTGTGATCCTACTGACTACCTTATCCATGTGGAAGATTATGTAGTTTGCAGCTGTACAGAGGGCTTGCAGTTTGCCTACCCTCCTGGCACATGTCATTGCTATCAGGAAAACTGTTTTCTGTGTGACATATTTTAAGTCTGCTACAACCATAGGCTCAGAAGGAGCCGCCCATCAGCTGAGCAAGACAAGTCCCATGGAGGGACTGGGTCCCTTACAAGGGGATACGTATGATTGGGGTCCCTAAAGAGTAGGGCAGCCACTTGTCACGCTAGCAACCCAGGTTTCAAGCCCTGAACCCAGGTCATCAGGAGCGGAGGTCGGCAGGGAGGGTGATAAGAGTGTCTGCATGGATGCTGTCCTCCTAGGGGAGGGTGCTGCGGAGCAAAGCTTGGAGAGCGTCACCTAGTGGTGTGTGCCGCCTTGCTGGCGTGGGTGACCACACATCGGCTGGCTCCACCTCCAGGGCGTGGCTGCAGTGTGTGCCATTGGGCTGTAGGGAGACTGACACAGCTGCCAGGTCTACCTTCAGGGTTGAAAGTCTCGGACCTAAGGACTGTAAGTGTGCAGGTAGTCCAGAAGTGTAGACAGCCTTGTCTGGATTGGGATTATCTTTCTGGGGCACACTAGTATGAAAATCTCTTCTGTTAAGAGGAGTATGCTTTCCTTGTTGCTGGTTTTCTGAAACCTCAGCTCCCTCAGCATTTCTCTGACAGATTCAATCTAGTGAATTTTAGTTTCTCAAGAACCATGCCCTGAGATATACAGTTTTGAGGTCTTAGAACAAACTCCATTTCATCTTTATCTTCCTCTGTTTCATGTGAGGGGATGTTGAGGGTATTCACCATTTGTTTGATGAACATGGAATAAGTGGTGTAATCCTCTGTAGGCCTAGGAAGGGAGCCAAACTCCTAGTCAGGTGAGCCATCAGATTATATAAATTCACCTTCCTCTTTATAATGCACATCCCCCTCCTCTACAAGCAAGTGGTCTGGAACCAGAGCCTGGGGATGAGAGAAGGCACATTAAACAAATTTTCCATAGCCTGGAGGGCTTGGAAAAACTGCCATACCTTAGTCATGTCCTCTGTAAAGGGCACTCGTTTCTGATCCACTGCTTGCTCCTTTTCCTTTGCAGCATGAGTGGCATGGATATGTTTTTCATTTTGTTTTTTTCTTAGCAGGCACTGGTTGCAGCTCCTGCTCTGATGCGCTTTTACTTGTATTTTTGCCATTACTAGGACCAGGACTCCCCCTGTCAGCCACCCTGATGTCTTTTCTATACTTTGCAAGCCTTTCTGATGGCTGAGCAGCTTTATTTTTTTTTTTTATCTGTCTCCTCTGAAAGGGACTGCCACTTAGGAGAAGAACTATCTAATGCATGCTTTCCACTATCATTAGGAACTCCCTCTGATCCTTGGAAACATAGAACCATAGATTTTGACAGCAGAAAAGGACTGCCTGGCCCACCTAGTCTGCCATTTCCCTACCTACTTAAACTCCAAATCCTAAATGATCAGCAGCTTTCCCTCTCTTTCCGATCACTAGGCTTGCCTTCTGTCTATCCTTTGCATTCTTGAATTCACCAATCGTTTTAGCCTCCATGACCTCCGCTTGGGAGGCTGTTCCGCATCCACCACCCTTTCTGTGAAAAATACTTCCTGACATTACCCCAGAGTCTCTTCCCCAGCCTCATATTGTGATCTCTTGTTCTTGAACATCACTTTTTTGAAAGATGCTGCCTCCTGGACCTTGTTGATTCCCCTGAGGTACTTGAATGTCTCTATTATATCCCCCTCCTTTCCTCCAGGGTATACATATTGAGGTCTTTCAGTCTTTCCTCATATGTTTTCTGGTGCATTCCTTTCACCATTTTTGTTGCCGTTCTCTAGACCGCCTCCATTCTGTCAATGTCCTCGGAGTTGCGGTCTCCAGAACTGAACACGGTATTCCAGATGTGGCCTGACAAATTGCCTGTAGAGTGGCATCACCACCTCCTGTTTTCTACCGTTGATGCCCCCAATATTCACCCCAGCATCCCTTCGGCCCTCCCCACCACTTTTTTACATTGCTTGGCCACCTTCAGGTCATGTGTTATGTTTACCCCCATGTCCCTTTCCAGTTTTGATGTTGTCAGTATCTCTTCCCCCCCCTCCCAATTTTGTATTCCTCTTCAGGATTCCTATAGCCCAAACACATGCCTTTGCACTGTTTTGTATGGAATTTAAGCTGCCACACTCTTAACCACTCCTCCAATTTGCCCAGGTCTCTTCTCTTTTTTTTTCCCCTTGTCTGGAGTGTCTATCCTATTGCAAATTTTGTTGTCATCCACAAAGAGGCTTACCTTTCCTTCCAGCCCCTCCGCAATGTCACTAACAAAGACATTGAAGAGGACTGTCCCAGAACTGAGCCCTGTGGCACCCAACTAGTCACCCCTCCCTGGGATTGAACTCCATTTACCACCACCCTCTGTGTCCTGTTGCTCAGTCAATTTGGATCCAGTGTACCACCTTGGGACCTACTCCCAGACTGCGCAACTTGTTTACTAGTCTCCTGTGTGGGATGGTGTCAGATGCCTTGCTAAAATCTAGGTAGGCCATGTCCACTGCCCCTCCCTAATCCACCACCCTGGTTACCCAGCCAAAGAAATATATCAGATTTGTTTGACAAGATCTTCCTGCTGTGAATCCATGTTGCCTTGGGTCTTGTGCCCCCACTAGCCTCTAGGTATGCCACAGTCCTTTCCTTTCCTTTCCTTTAACATGGATCCCATGATTTTCCCCACCGCTGTGGTCAAGCTGACCGGCCTGTAATTTCCAGCCTCCACTTTGCTCCCAGTTTTGTGTAGTGGTGCCGCATTCACCCTCCTCCAGTCCTTTGGTACCACTCCCTCCTCTAGTGATTTGTTAAATAAGGCTGCCATTGCTGCCCCTAGTACCTCCCTGAGTTCTTTCAGTATTCTGGGATGCATCCCATCCGGTCACATTGCCTTGTCCACTTTTAGTTTCGAGAGTTCCATTAGGACTCTCCTCCATGAATAGACTGGCATCCACCTCCCCTTGTATGTGTTTCTACCCCCTACTTTTGTTCCCTCCCCTTCCTTTGTAAATATTGAGCAGAAGTATTCATTTAGAATTTCTGCCTTTTCTAAGTCTTACTTTTGAGTGGCTTGACTCTACTACTGTCTTCACCTTAACTCATTTGCTCCCAGTGGATATTTTGGGTCCATTCCAGCAATGGATGGTTCCGACGCCATATGGCGTATATGGGAATGAATGAGTTAAACCACATTGTATGGTGATCACTGGACCTTAGTTGGCTGCCCACGACAGATCCATTATTCTGTCACCATTAGTGAGAACCAGGTCTAGTATTGTTCCTCCCATGTGGGCTTCTTCACCAACTGTCTGAGGCACGCCTTCCAGGGCATCCAAGATATGTCTGCTCCTGGTAGTGGCTGCTGCATATGTGTTCCAGTTAACATCTGGCATGTTTAGGTCCCCACCAGCAACACCTCCCTTTCTGTGCTATTTTGTGTATGGTTTCCATTAATATCCTGTCTATTTCTTCCCTTGTGCTGGAGGTCTGTAGACATCCTTTATAGTAGTTTACTCACCTGGTAAAGGTGATCATGGAGTACATCTCTGAGGCACTCTATAAACCTTACAGACTGTGTTATGTTCACCTGATAGATTGCTGATGCACATGAGACAAAAAGGTGAAATCTGACCACCCTAGTAGGGCAGTAGGGCCTGGGAGAAAAAGCCCAGTTAGATATCTTCCAAAGCTGTCCCTATGTTCCCTTGGAAACAAAAATTCTGGTGAAGGTTTTAGGTTTGTGACACATAAAAGAGGAATCACTGGCAATATCACAACTTAAGTATTACTTTTTACTGAATTCACACTAGTGATCTGACTCATATGACATGCCAGACTAAGGTAGTAGAAGTTATAGGCATCCCCATGACTTGCCCTGTTGTGAGCTGTCCCCTCTTAAGTGGGCCCTGAAGTGCCCCAGAGATGTACTTCCGCAGTCACTTTTATTAGGTGTGTAAACTACCATTGTGGGGAGTAATTTAAGGTGCTCCACAAACCTTACAGACTGGGTACTAAAATGCAGTACATTGAACATACTGATGAGGGTGGTGGAGACCGATCGTGAGAAGGGAGCGCTGTGAGGGCTTTACTCAGGACTGCTTGGCCGAAGTTTGTTTTAGTAGCTGATGACACCTCACATCTATAATGTTTTGTAAAAGTGTGCATTGACGACCACGTTGCAGCGACACATATCTCCTCCATGGTGGTCATGTTTCTGTAGGCCCAGGCGGTGGCCAGTACTCTGGTAGAGTGTGCGTCTTTAGGTAGTTTCAGGGCCATAGCCTTGTAAGCCTCCTGTATGACCTTCTTTAGCAAGGTAGCTGTTGTTGACCTAGAGACTGGCAGTCATTTCTTGTGTCCTTGAACTGTTATGCACTGTCAGACTTTCTAAAGTCTCTAATTCTGTTTAGGTTTAAGTCACCAGGGGTATGCAGAGTAGTCTTGTCTGCCTCCTGGTTGCTGGCTTAGGGACTGGCAGTTCTGTTGTCTGCTGGTGTGGAAGTCCAAGAGCACTTCTGGAGTGAAGAATTAGACTGTTTTAAGTGTAACCTGATCACCATGAAAACTAGAATGGACTCCTTGCATGATTGGGCGTGCAGTTTATATGTTGGCCTTGCTGAACAAATGGCCACCAAGAAAACAGTTTTAGATTTAGCCATGTGAGCTCCACAGACATCAGTGGCTCAAAAGCGAGTTTGTCATTGCACTGAGTACGCAGGTTGAGGTCCCAAGGTGTTCTAATTTGCTTGATTTTGACCTTATGTAGGATGCTGCTTTATTAATAATAATAAACTTTATTTATAAAGCACCTTTCGAAGATCAAGATGCTGAACAAAATTTCATTAAAACAAATACAAATAAATAACATATTCAGAGTACATCATAAAACACATAAATAAAATCAGACGTTTCAATCAATCAGTAATAAGCAGCTTTAAGGAACCTGAGCACATTTGGATGAGCCTAGTTCAGTATTGCCCACTAGTCCTCCGTGTGCCCAAGTCATTGCTAGTTGTACCTCATAGAAGTGGGGATAGTTCTTTTGCCAGTCCTTTTGAAGAAATAGGGGATGTCTGCAGTGGAAGTCTGTTCTGATGCAATAGAGTATTGGCTACACCATTTAATGAAAATGAACTATTGTCTCCTGTATGTTGACATTGTCACTGACTGTCTCGACGTCATCACAGTATCGATTAGCGATGAGTGATAGCCCTCATTCAGCAGTCTCTCCATTTCAGGAGCCAGGCCATCAGCTTTAGATGTTGAGGGTTGGGGTTTAGTATCGGTCCCTGATTAAGGATGTCCCGTTTGCTGGGAAGAATCCAGGGGTGATCCAGAGCCATGGCTGCCACTGTCGCAAACTTCAGCCTGCATGGCCAGCACAGTGTTGTGAGGATGATACATGCTCTGGACTGATGTATATTCTCAGTACTTGTGATAGATATGGGAATGGAGGAAATATGTTACCACTTTGAAGAACCCAGTGTGTCTGCTCCCATGGATCAGTTCTCCTTGAACCTGATCACTTGAGTGTTCATCCTGGTTGCCATGAGGTCTGTTTGCACAAGTCTCTACCTTCTGTCTGTTCTCGTGAATACTTAATGGTTGAGCTGCCATTCCCCTGGGTGGATTTGTTGTTTGCTCAACGAGTCTGTTGTCATATTTAGTTTGCCAGCTAGGTGGCTTGTTCTGATGTGTGCTAGATTGTTTTGCACCCAGTTCATCAGCTTTTTGGCTTCTGCTTGCATGGCCTTGCTCTTTGTTCCCCTTTGTACGCCACTGTTACTCTGTTGTATCATTTTGTCAGAATGTTCTTTCCTTATATTGTTGCTTTGAAATGCGTCAGAGCATGATTTACCTCCAGCACACTGATGGGGAATCTGGACTCTGACTGCATCCATTTGCCCTGGGCTGTTTGTGACCTGTTGCTGCACCTCACCCCTTTAGGCTGGCATCTTTGTCTGTGACAACAGTGTGTTGTAAGTTTAGTAGTACTACCTTAGTCAGATTTTTGTGGTTCATCCACCATGTAAGTGACGTCTGCACTTCTTGTCATTGAAACTGTAGCTGAAGGTTTATCTTGTACCGTTGATCCCTGCTGTACGGAGAGGAGTAGCAGGGATCTCATATTCCAACGTGCTCATTTGAACAAGGTCGCTGCAGAAAGCCATGCACTCCCAGTACCTGCGAAAGATGTCATAGGATTGGGTGCTGGTTGTTCTGTAAGTTGATAACCTGGAAGATCATGTTCAGTATTCATTTGTCAGATGGTTGCACTCTGTCCTTTTCTGTATCTGCTCATGCTCCAAGGTGCTCTATCCGCTGACTGGGTATCAGATTGCTTTTCTGATTGTTTATGACCTGACTATGATCCTTCAGGCTTCTCAGTATGATCTTGGTTTCCCTGTGGGACTGTGCAGTCAATCTGGTCTGTATGAGCCAGTCCTCCAAATACATTCTTGTTTGCCTTGCCCCCTCATCTTGGCTGCTAAGACTGAAACTTTCATGAAGACCCTTGGGTGGATGCCAGTCCAAACATTAATGCTCTATACTGATGGTGTTGTCCCATGATATGGAATTGCAGATACTTGTGATGGAACGGTCTTATCGGTATGTGAAGATATGGATCCTTCATATCTATTAATGTGAAATTGTACCCTGACCTTATTGCTCACAGAGTAGATCTGATTGTCTCCATCTTGAATTATTTTCAGTTTAAGAATTTCAAATCTAGTACGGGATGAAGGTCACCTGCTTTTCTTGGGGACCCTGAAGAATATGAATATATTCCTTCCCCTGTTCTTCCAGGGGAACATGTGAAATGGCTTCCATTGTTAGTAGGTTATCCAATATGTGATGAACCTGTTTTGGTTCAGTTTTCTGTTTGCCACCAGCAATATTATTAGGCATTCTCTATTTGTTTGGTGTTTCTGTAAGTTATATTTCATACCTCTCTTGAATAATTTCTGAGACCCATTTGTCTTGAGTTGCTTTGTGCAAGTCATCTTTGAATAGTAACAGTTGAGCTCCCTTAGTGGGTAGTCCTGTTCCTTTGCTTGTAGCTGATAGCCATTGATTTGACTGCTGCTTGAACTTAAAAGATATTATTGAATCAGCCTCTGTTAGATTGGTTATGCTTTCAAACCTGTTGTTGCTTTTGTAGCCACAGTATGAGGAACCAAAGTTGTGGTTCCTGCTATTGTTGTAGCTCTTTGCCTGTCATGATAATTTCTGTCTTTCCTGAATTTTCTTCTGGAGGGTAGGTATGAGTTTCTCACCCTTATCTTTCACCAGGGACTGCCCATCGTCCCTTGGCTTTCAAGATGTTTTCCATTCCCACTCCAAAGAGGTGTGTACCTCTGAAGGGAGGTTTCTGTAGCATCAACTTGGATTTGGAGTTTGCCTCCCAGAGCCTTAACCACAGAAAGCAGTAGGCTCTGCTGGCAATGGCCTCTGAGTGAGTGTTTATCTTTAAGGAGTCCACTGCTATATCTGCTAGGTACTTAGAAGATTGATGAAACAAAGAAATGATAGACTGCATCGAGAGATGTGCAGTGCCTCAGGCAGATTAAGGATCAAAGAAGCAACAAGAGAAAGACAGGCACCTGCTTATCTGTGTGTTATCATTAACAAACTGATTCCCCAAAGAAGGATCCAAGGACAATGTAGTAACTTGAGTTAAAACTTCACTTTATTGTAGCAATATGAAAATACTTTACAAAATTCAGGCAGCTTCAGAAAAATTCAAAAGTCTAAAAGTCCAAGATTCTAGTCCAGTATGAAAACACATACATCCTGCTCAAAAACCTCACAGAGTCCGTGGGCACCTGCTTCCTAAATCTAATTTCACTAATACTAAGCTTTTTCAAAGGATGGCTTGTAATACCACAGGTGACCCATAAAACACCATAATTAAAATGACAGTGCAACAAAATAGAAGATAATGTATGGGTTGCTGTGGTATCCAGCTAGTTAACCATTAGAGAGGTTGCCATGGCGACCTTAAACCTTGAGAGTGGGCGCAGAGGTTTACATATGCATAACAACCTCAAGGCGGTTAAACCAGTTGATTGCCGTTAGTGAACCATACATTATATTTCATAGTGTATGGTTCACATAACAAATTAAAAAATAAATCAGGAACCTTACGACTGCTCGTTAGATCAGTCACTGTTGCTAATTCTGGGTCATGCTTTCACTGCCATGGCTGTTTCAGGAGGTCATCGATTATTGTATGCTGCATGCTAGACTGTTCCCAGTTGTTAACCCATCGATGTATGTACCATCGATGGGTTAACAACATCATGACGCCACATCGATGGTAAAACATTGTTATAAAAGGTAGATTTCTACCTATAACAGGGTTCTACCATGCATTATAAATAAATTACATGTAATGAATTTCATACTCGGAACCCATATTGGTAACTAATGTAGCCACAGCTAACTGTATTACATTACTTAAAATATAAAACACTGTGCTCAAACATATATTAATGAACTAGGCACTAGTGATCTAGATTATAAAACATTCATACATTAAATATTGCTTTCCCACAATATTCAATAGTAGACATAAAAAGCCAAAGTATGTGGAAAGTGAGAACATTGTGCTCCAGCAAAAGTTATCTTGTGGGCACCAATCTGTGAAATCTCACATTAGACATTACAAAATGTTTGCACCATTAGCAAGTCGAACTGTCCACCAGGAACATCCATGCATATCTAATAGCAGCAGTGTTCAAGATGTACTTGTTAAAAAAAACTTTCACCAGGAGTGGGCAAGTCAGAAGGTGCAAATAAATACCCAGGAAAGAGAACAGAAAACAGTCTGAGCAGACAACTGTAAATGGCACGGTACAGAAACATCAAGCCCCCTCCCCCCCAACACAAGACCTAATTTACATACTTGTAGAGGTACAAGGAATTATTTCACTAAAAAACTGGCTAATTTCAATCCTTTCATTCAAACCCATGCCTCCATTACTCAAGTGAAAAATCCAGTACTGCTCTCTTTTCAATAGCAAATTGTTATAGTTTCCTTTGAGTAGAAAGAGGTTTTCAATGCCTGTGAAAGGAAAAATATGTTCAGGTTTGTTTCTAGCTTTCAGTGTATGTATCACTAGTACATTCCGTCTGTCACCTTTCTCAATTGCACGCAAGTGTTTCCTTATCCTTAACTTGAACAGCCTTTTGCTGTTACCTATGTAGAAACTTTCACAAGTGCAAAGTGTTAAATATATGACCCTACTAGTACTGCATGTACTAAAGCCCCTGACCATGGCATCCCTGCCAGTGGAAGGGCTTTGGAATCTATTAGTCATTTTAACATGACTGCAGAAATTAGAGTTCCCACATTTGTGGCACGTGTTTTTTCTTTTGGGAAGCCACATTCGTGGGTTTTCGGGTATGGGTTGTACTGTGTGCACTAAGGTGTGTCTAATATTTTTTCCCCTCTGGTATACTATTCTGGGGCTGTCCATTTCGAGAGCCCTCAAACCAGGGTCTTTTTTTAATGACACCTGGGGATTATGACCTCGCAGACTTTGGTTCCAGAGTTCTGTGGATGTCCTGTATCCCAAGCCAGTTGGGCCCTAGTGGTGTGATGGCTGGAGGTTACCTCCACCAAGTCTACCAGCTCAAAATTCTTCATTAGCATCTCCTCCATTTTCCCTTGTCGGATTCTTTGAGCCCTTTAGCCCTCCAAAGGGGAGGACTGTTTTCTTGCTAAGTGCTGCAATCTGGGGTCCACCAGTGGCACGTGCATTATATTTTGAGCTTTTCCTCCTGTAAAGGCTACATTTTGTCCTAAGATCATCTCTCCAGGATTCTGTCAGGCTCAGCTGAGTCCCACTACCACGCTACCTTGTCAGTGGACTTGTGATACAGGAAATGTGTCTGAGACACAACAGCAGGGACAACATTAGCTTCACATGTGGTAGAGGTGGTGGGGCTCAAACCCATTGTTGTTTTGATGTTTCTGATCAGAAACAGAACATTTTCTGAAAACACATTTTGGCCGTGAGGGACTGTGGGTCTTGCTGCATGTCTTATTCGCCTTCCAAGACTTCTTCCAGTTTGGTTTGTCCCGTCTGGTCTAGGATTTGTAGGCAGGATTCTCAGAGGTAGGATTGACAGGGCCAGTAGGCACAGGATCCACAGATGGTGATGGTGGATGGGTTAGCTATTTCTGCCAGCTTTTGCAACATCACTGCCATAAATTGCTGCTATGCCTATATGAGAACATTAGTGGCTTGTTGTTTCTGGAACAGCATTCAGGTGGTATCTGGCACCACTGGATTTCTTTTTTCCTTTTCTGGAGATGTGGTATTGTTGGTGGAATTTTGGGAGGTACCGCTGATCTCCTCATAAGTGCCAGCCGTATCTGAGGCTCGGAGAGTTCATCAGATGGGCAAGTAGGGCAGAATGGTCCAGGTTGTAAAGCCAGCAGAGGAATGGTGCATGTGTGGCATATCTTTGCCTTCGCCATGATGCCTGCAATAAGGAGTCATAATGGGAGTTATCAGCAAATGACAGAGACCAGGGTGCACCTGTGGTTATAATGTAATGCTGTTATAGTCATCAACATAAAATCTTACTTCGGGGAAGGTGCTTGCAGCAGGCCACACTGGTAGGACTATGTCGCCAGGCACTAGGACGACACTGAAAACTTCTAGCTAGCAGTCTACCATGGGGGACCACACCCACCGACCTCGGTCATCTGGCGTCAGTATAAGCTATATAGGAGGGCGGTCCCCAACACCACATCAGTTCTTTTCCCGTGCTTACCGCACTGTTTTATTTTTGTTCCTTGTACTGTAGTTTAAAACATCAAATTTTTCGGTCTTTTTTTTTTTTCACTGATTTATGTCTTCTACACCAGCCTCATCTTCTGACCACTCCACTAAGTGTGCCTGAAGCAAACAGATACCTGAGAAGGATGGCAATTCTTCATGCCTGATCTGCCTAGGCCCCAGCCCAACACCAAAGCCTGCCAGTTTTGCCAGAAGTTCAACCAAGCCACTCGGAGACATCAATTGAAAATGCTGGAGATCCATCTTCTTAAACAGAAGCTGCTTGGCATGGAAAAGGAGCTGCAAACCAGGAGCTCTTCAGCCTTGCCAGCACAGTCCTCCAGGGCCTCCTCTCCTTCCCATAAGGAGAAGTCTGGGAAGCATAAACACTGGGATAAGCACAGCGAATGGGCCCGGTCAGCTTCCCGGTCTTGGTCGCCTCTTAAATCTTCAACTGTGACATCTTCCCATTGACTGGTTGGCGCCTCCAGCCTCGACAGCCCTCATCTCCATCTTAGACGGCAGCTCTTTGAGCAGGAGATTTCATCTTCTGCTCTCCAGCTCCTGACGTCCAGGCCATCTCTTCTACGGGCTCTCAGCCAGGTGGCTTGGCTGGGCTCACAAGTAGCGACTCTGCACCCATTGCCCCACCACCCACGACTCTGACTTCCTGCCCCTGGGACTGATGCCAGTTCTGGTAGGCAGCACCCATAGCAGGCCTTCAGTGTCTACTTTTCTTCGGTGTCTCCTCTGCCTTTGCCTAGGGGATCCCCCTTCCTTC
Organism: Neoceratodus forsteri; assembly: GCA_016271365.2. Classification (NCBI taxonomy): domain Eukaryota; kingdom Metazoa; phylum Chordata; order Ceratodontiformes; family Ceratodontidae; genus Neoceratodus; species Neoceratodus forsteri. The sequence goes on along the minus strand of CM057454.1, from coordinate 323,990,040 downwards.
ATGCGCAAGCTTCCCCTCTGGGACCGGAGTAGATGACCCTTCACCAGGGCACTGTAGGCTGATGCCTGCTGGGCCGCTGCCAGTACTGCCGACACCACTGCTGGCCTGTCACCAGATCATTTGCTGGTGCTGCCTAGAAATACTCTGGGTTACCCGTCGCTGGCTCCTCAGCCATGGTTCCCTAACCTGGCAACTGGGTTTCCCTTCCAACCTGTGTACAATATTGCTCCACAGGTGGACAACAATGCCCTATTCTTGGCGAAGTGGTTATTCATGCAGAAGCAGACCCCGCCCCTCAGGGCCCACCTCCAGCTCCTCCCCTTTGTCCCCACCGGGACCCACAGCCCCATGATAGAGGTAGGGCTAGGCCAAGCAACCCCACATGTCGGGGGTTCTCTGGGGTCCGATCTGATGCTACAGGCTTCAGGTGAAATGATTGCCTGCATCTGAGGCCAGTTCCAGACAGTGAGTCCTCTGAAGATGACTCTAAAGCCTCTGGGTCTTCCTCTTCCCCAAGGGAGCCTTCGGGGGGGGGGAACGAGTCTAGGAGGTGCCCAGGTCTCCTCCCCCCCCCCCAGTGATCCATCCTTCATGGACTTTATGTGCCACATCCGATCCATTATGGGGTGGGAGACAGAGGAGCAATACCCGGAGAGACACTGTCTTGCCATTTTCCTTGGCAGAATGCCTCACAGTGGTGGTACCACCCTTGATTGACTCTATGAGGATGTCACAAAGACGGCTTGGGCTCACCCTCCACTACTCCTCCTCCCTAAAAAGGCGGATTGTCTTTATCATGCCCTGGCTGGAAAGCTCTTTCTAGAGAGTTACCCCAAGGTGGTAATTTGCCAGGAGGAACTGTAGTTGGGAGATATTTGCAGTCATTTGCGACTAGACCTGTTACTTAACCTCTGAGAAATAGGTGTCTGAAAGGAAAGAAGGCACTCCCCGGGGTGGAGGGTCAGAGTTGTAGTTGATTGTTTTTGGACGGCATAGGTTTACTTCCTCCCACCCTGCCCCTCACCCCACCTGACCCAAGCACATAACTTCCTTTATAGCAGGGGTTCAGACATCACGTCTCCAAAACTGCTAACAACATACACCTGTTCATATCCTTAAAGGCACAGCACACTGAATATAGGTAGAGACACTCACAAGCTTGCACCCACTAAAACAAGAACAAAAACAAAAGTAAAGCATCTGTAACAGGAAGGACACAGACATGGGGAGTGGTGCAATGCACTGGCTGTGGAGCAGCAGTCTTCCGGGAGACATTCTGGAGACTGCTTGCTGCCCTATTTGCAGGCACCTCTGGTCTGAGGGAGCAGGTGGTCTGCCTCCATGCTGACCTGGCAAGGATCTGAAACCTGCTCCCCCACCCAGGGACCACCCAGGCCACCGCCACTACCTCAGAGGTTGCTAAGAAAGAGAGTGTTTGGACCACGGTGGGCTCAGGGAGGGTGAGGGTGGTGGAACAGAGGCGCATCCCTCCAGTTGTGCCTCTCCACAATTCATTCGCCACTCTGGCGGAGCATGGTTCCTCTATGGAGGCACCCGCAGTGGAGACCAAGGAGGATGCTGGGAACCTCCACAGTGGAGACCCACAGGGGGGTGGCACAGGACCCCACAGGGCAAGGAAACAATTCCTGGTGGGGGACTCAGTTGTTAGGGGTGTAGAACTGGGGGAGGGAGGGGAAAGGGAGGTAAGGTGCCTACCCGGTGCCATGGGTTAGAGGGACAGGAAACAAATCCTCAGGATTGTGGGAGCAGCTGCAAGGGGGAGTGAGATGGATGTCATTATCCACCTAGGGACGAATGACCTGGCTGAGAATGGGATCGAAGCAGTGCAACAGGAGTTTGTGGAGTTGGGGAGGGGCCTTTGACAAGTAGCACACACAGTTGCTTTCTTGGAAGTGCTACCTGTCTATGGCATGGATGAGGCTAGGGTACTCCGCATCATGGGATTCAATGACTGGTTGAAAAACTGGTGCAGAGTTCAGGGATTTGGCTTCACTGGGGACTGGGGCTCCACCTGGAGGGTTGCAGGCCTATACAGGTGCGATGGTCTGCATCTATCCAGGAGGGGAACCAGGATCCTAGGTGATAGGTTTAAATGCTTCATTGGCAACAGCATTTAAACTAGCCAAGGGGGGAGGCATTGAAAAGGAGAAGGGAAATCTTAGCCCCCCCCCCAAAAAAAATCATGGTAGTTAATGAGGTAAACACCAAGATAGAGCAGTCGGTAGGGAGAAGGGCAGGGGTAAATGGAGAAAAAGACAAAGGCAGTTAAGGACAGGGATGGGGCAAAAAGAAATAAAGCCATAAAAAAATGGAGGGTAATGAGTACCAGTGCCTGTAGTCTAGGTAAAAAGCTCCCCGAAATGGTGGCCTTGATGGAAGAGGGATGCCTGGATATCGTGGCAGTCACAGAAACATGGTACACAGAGAACCATGACTGGGATGTCAGCATACCAGGGTACACAATCTACAGGAGGGACAGGGAGGGAAGAAGAGGAGGAGGAGTAGCTCTCTATGTAAGGGAAGGGATCAAAGCAACAGAACTAAAGGGTAAACATGGAGGAGAGGAGGCACTGTGGGTCATCCTGGAGACAGGAAACAGCTCCACAATCTGCACAGAGATTGTATACAGATCCCCGTCTCTGGTGGAGGAAATGGACAAGGAAATTATAGAAGGCATCCTTGGGATGGCAGAGAAAGGGGAGATATTGCTGATGGGGGACCTGAATATGCCAGATGTTAACTGGAGCACCTTTGCTGCAGCCATATCCAAGAGCACGGCCGTTCTCGATGCCCTACAGTGGGTATGCTTCAGATAGCTAGTTTTGGAACCCACTCGGGAGGGAGCAATCTTAGACCTGGTACTCTCAAATGGGGACGGAGAGAGGATCTCCAATCTTGAAGTGGGTAGCCATCTGGGAACAAGCGACCACCAAACAGTGTGGTTCATGATAAACTTAGCTGTAGAGTAAAGCCAGACAAAAGTGAAAGTACTGGACTTCAGGAGGGCTGATTTCGTCAAAATGGGAGAGTGCCTCAAAAAAGCACTAGCAAATAGGCAAGAAGGTGGGGTAGAGCAACAATGGGGAAACATCAAAACCACCATCACAGAGGCAACAAGCCTTTGTGTGAAGCAAATAAACAAATCAAAACGAAAGATAAAAACCACTATGGTTCTCAAAAGAAGTGGCGGGGAAGGTGAGGGAGAAAAAGATAGCATTTAGGAAGTATAAGGAAACACAGAAGGAGCAGGACAGTGAACTGTACCAGTTAAAGCAGAAGGAAGCAGGGAAGGCAGTCAGAATAGCAAAGGCCCAAACCGAGAAAAAGATGGCCAACTTGGTTAAGAAGGGGGATAAAACCTTTTATAGCTACATTAGGGAGCAAAGAAAGACTAAGGCAGGGATACTGAGGCTGAATAAAGAGGAAGGTGGTTGGGCAGACAGCGACATTGAAAAAGCAGGGATACTGAATGAATACTTCTGCTCAGTATTCACAATGGAAAAACAGGGGGAAATACCTAATCCGGTCAATAGAAGCACTCTGGATAGGGGGGTTGATATTAGTCCTTTCACAGAAGAAAGGGTTCTGAAAGAACTCTTAAAACTGAAGTTGGATAAAGCAATGGGGCCTGATGGGATTCATCCCAGAATTCTAAAAGAACTAAGGGAAGAACTAGTAACACCACTGACTACCCTTTTTAATAAATCATGGGAGAATGGTGTGGTACCTGAGGACTGGAGGAGGGCAGATGTGATTCCCCTTCACAAAAGTGGGAGCAAGACAGAGGCAGGAAACTACAGACCTGTCAGTTTGACCTCAGTGGTACAGAAAATGATGGAATCACTTCTGAAGGAAAGAATTGTTGAGTACCTAGTGGCCAGTGGGGCACAGGACCCAAGGCAGCATGGATTCACAGCAGGAAGGTCATGTCAGACAAATCTAATTGATTTTTTTGACTGGGTGACCAAAGTAGTAGACCAGGGAGGGGCTGTGGACATGGCCTACCTAGATTTTAGCAAGGCATTTGACACAGTCCTGCACAAAAGATTAATAAACAAATTAACGAGCCTGGGAGTGAGTCCCAGGGTGGTAGCCTGGGTAGAACGCTGGCTGGACAACAGGACACAGCGGGTAATAGTAAATGGAGTTCACAGTGAAGAAAAGGGGGTTACTAGTGGGGTACCGCAGGGTTCAGTACTGGGGCCGGTCCTTTTTAATTTCTTTATAAGTGACATTGCAGAGGACTGGAAGGGAAAGTATGTCTCTTTGCAGATGACACAAAGATCTGCAACAGGGTTGATGCACAAGGTGGGGTGGAAAGGATGAAAAGGGACTTGGCAAGGTTAGAGGAATGGTCAAATGTATGGCAGCTTAGATTCAATGCAAAGAAGTGCAAAGTAATGCACCTGGGAAACAAAAACCCAGGGAAGAGTACACAATGGGGGTGAGATATTGACAACAACAAAAGTGGAAAGGGACCTGGGGGTAGTCATATCAGACGACTTAAAGGTGGGCCAGCAATGTGAGAAGGCAGTAAGGAGGGCTTGGGGGATACTGGGATGCATAAGGAGAGTCATCACCAGTAGAAAACAGGAAGTTGTTGACCTCTGTACAGACAGTTGGTAAGACCACATCTGAGTACTGTGTACAGTTCTGGAGACCCCATCTCCACAAAGACTTAGACAGGGTGGAGGCTGTCCAGAGGAGGGCAACCAAAATGGTGCAGGGTCTGCACCAGAAGACACATGAAGAAAGACTGGAGGAGCTTAAAATGTATAGCCTCGAGGAAAGGAGGGAGAGGGGGGACATGATAGAAACTTTCAAATACCTCAAGTGAATCAACAAAGTCCAAGAGGGTAGCATCTTTCAGAAAAAGAGATGTGCAAGAACAAGGGGCACAATTTGAAGATAGGGGGACGGCTCAGAGGTAATGTGAGGAAGTATTTCTTCATAGGGGGTTGTAGATGCATGGAACGGCCTTCCTGAGGAGGTCATAGAGTCAAAAACAGTGGGGGAATTCAAGAATGCATGGGACAGACATAAGGCAATTCTAGTGGGGGGTAGGAGGAAGTAGGCTGTTGGTTAACCAGGATCTGCAGCTTATCCGTTAGGTAGGTGAGGAAATGGGCAGACTAGGTGGACCATGGTCCTTATCTGCCATCAAATTCTATGTTTCTATGTTTTCCTATGATTCCTTGGTCATTAATGCATACGACCGCTCCAATAAGCCCAAGCACCTTAGTGCTCTCCCCCCCAGACCATGAATCCCAGAAGCTGGACCAGCTTAGCAAATGGGTCTTTGCCTCTACAACTTTGACTATTAGAGCCATTAATTATCTGACCCATATAATGCAATACGAAAATGCCATCTGGGACCAGGCCAGGGACCTTGTTCAGACTCTGCCTGAAGACTCCTAAGGCAGGTGCCGCCACTTGAGCCCCCAGAGGTCCTGCGGCGCCCCTGCCTGCTCCCGCCCCCACCTCCTGACTCCTTAACTGGCCCCCACCTCCGACCAAGGGTCCATGGGAGGTGGTCGGGGGGGGGGGGTCGGTTCACTCTTGACTTGGTGGACTGGTGAGCAGTGACCACAGAAAACTGGGTGCTCCAGTTCATAGCTCAAGATCACACTCTGGAGTTCCTGGAGTGGCCGCCCCAGACCCCTCCCATCCACCCTGCATACCCTCCCATGCACCTGCCCCTGGTTTAGGAGGAAATTCAAGCTGTTTTCCAAAGGACAGCCATGGAGCCCGTCCCTCAGGCTCATGGAGGAGGAGAGTTTTACTCCAACTTCTTCCTCATCCCCAAAAAGACCAGGGATCTTCGGCCCATCCTAGACCTGAGCAACCTGAACCTCTTCATAGAGTTCAAATGCTTCAGGATGGTGACCCTTCAGGGGCTGCTGCTCCTGCTGCACAAGGGGGACTGGCTCTGTTTACTGGACATGCAGGATGCTTACCTGCACATCCAGGTCTTTCCTGCCCATCGTCGCTTCCTCTGTTTTCTCTTTCAGGAGCCCATTATCAGTTTTGTGCCCTCCCTTTTGGCCTTTCCTCTGTCCCCTGGGTATTTACCAAATGCCTGACAGTGGTGACTGCTGCATTGAGGAGACAGGGCTTCTGTGTCTTCCCCTACCTGGATGTTTGGCTGCTTGCAGCTCCTTCCAGGGAACATTTGGTTCAGACCCTGGATTCAACCTTCAGTCTTTTCCAGGCCTTGGAGACTACCATAAACCTGCTGCCGAAGTCCCGCCTCTCTCCTTGCCAGCAAGAAGTAGGCTGCTGGTTAACTAGGATCTGCAGCTTATCCATTAAGTAGGGAAATGGGCAGACTGGGTGGGCCAAGCGGTCCTTATCTGCCGTCAAATCTATGTTTCTCGGTACATTGGGGTGGTCCTGGACATCAGTCAGGGCAAGGCCTTTCTGCTCGAGGACACAGTGGAGTGACTGATGGCACAGGCCCGATTGTTTTTTCCAGTTGGCAGGTCCCAGTCAAGGTCTCTTCACCTCTGGGCCACATGGCAGCGCAGTCATCACGGTTCCCTGGGCCTGACTGCACAACGTAGTCCCTCGGATCAGCTGCCCAATGACCTAGACCAGCTGGTCATGGTCTCTGACCCAGTCCGAGGGTTCTGTCATTGTGGCTGAACCCTCCAACCTACTTCACGGAGTCTCCTTTGAGCTTCTGACCTTCTGTCAGGTGCTTTCAACAGATGTGTCCAGCCTGGGCTGTGGTGCTCATTTGGCCAGATACCAGACCCCCAGGGTACCTGGTCCCCGTTAGAACAGGATCTCCATATTAACATTCTTGAGATGCGGATGGTTCCTTACACCCTGCAAGCCTTCCAGACTCATCTTCTCCCAGGTCTACTGCTGGTGCAGATGGACAACATGAGCATTGTTTACTACATCAACAAATGGGGGGACCCATTCTTACCCCCTGTGTCGGGAGACGATGAGGATCTGGTTCTGGGCCATTGAGCACAGTCTGGAGCTTTCAGCCATTCACGTTCCAGGCGTCCAAAAAGTATTGGCTGACAGTCTGTCACTCCAGGTCTTGGCCTCACAAGTGGGAGCTTCTAATCTCAGTGGTCGAAGATCTTTTTGACAGGTGGGGTCACCCAGAGTTGGACCTTTTGCATCCCACTCAACCCAAAACTGCTGCTTTTTGCTTGCTCAATCCTGGGCCTGATGCTTCTGGTGAGATGCATTGTCCTCTTTTGAAAGGGAGGTTTCTGTAAGCATTCCTCCTTCCCACTCCTGTAGGTGGTTCTGCTCAAGCTCCAGTTGGAAGGAGTGGAAATGATTCTCATAACTCTGACCACATCAGATTTGGTTTCCCCTGCTGCAGCAGCTAGCTGTGGAACCTTCAGTTCCTTTGCCACTGTTCATAGGCTTGCTTTCGCAGGACCAGGGCACCCTGGTCTATCCGAACCTCAAGTCCCTGTATCTCCATGCATGCCTCCTCCAGACGTAACTATTGCCCGCTTCGGGATGTCCTCTGGGGTCTCTGATGTTCTGTTGGTGGCCAGGAAACCCTCCACCAGGGCCACTTACGCTATGAAATGGAAGCGCTTCTCCATTTGGGCAGCTACTTTCCATTTGAATCCTTCACCTGCTCGGTGAATCAGGTGTTGGAGTACCTCCTTTCCCTTTCAGATTCCGGTCTAGGGTACTCCTCCCTTCAAGTGCACCTTTCCACCATCTCTGCGTACCATACACCTATCGAGGGCAAAGCTGTTGCCCAGCTTGATGTGTCCCACACATTCCTACGGGGCATTTTGCATCTGAAACCTTCCATCTAGGATCTGGTCCCTCCATTGGACCTCAACTTTATGTTGGAGAAACTCACTACCTCCCTTTGAACTGGCTGCAGGTTGCAAGCTGCACTTTCTGTCGTGGAAAGTGCTCTTTTTAGTTGCTGTTACTTCTGCTCGAAGGATTTCTGAGCTACAGGCTCTGCTGTGCAAAGACCCTTATTTAGTTTTTCACAAAGACAGGGTGTCTTTGTGTACTAATCCTAAGTTTTTACCTAAGGTGGTGTCTGAGTTTACTTTAAATCAATCTATTCACCTTCCTGAGTATTCCAATCGGGAGAGGCGTTGCCCCATACTTAGCATGTTCACAGAATGTTGCGGTATTATACAAACCGCTCAAATCCTGAGGAAAACTGACCAGTTGTTCGCTTCATTTGCCCCCAAAACAGAGGGTGCTCCTGTTTCCAAACAGTGTTTGTCTAAGTGGTTAGCTAACTGCATTTTTTGTTGCTGCTACAACAAGCCCCTCCCAGAGGTGGCCAAGGGCCATTCCACCAAGGGTATGACTGCCTCTATAGCTTGCTTCAGAAATGTATGTTGCTGACATCGCAGCAGCTGCCACCTGGAGTTCTAGCCACATCTTTCCAAGCACTACAGTCTGGACATCGCCTCTAGGTGTAGTCAACTTCGGGCTGACAGTTCTTCATGAGCTCTTGCCTGCTGACTTGTCCTCCTCCCAGCAATGTTATCCTGGTGATACCTTTACTGCCTATATATATATATATATACATTTTTTTATATTTTAGCCCCAATTTCACCTCTGTTTCTTCCGACCCTGCCCGGCTGCGTGCGCGTGTGTGGAGATGCTGGCGCCGCAGTGCCTGGGATGCCTCCCACTGCTTGCCTGCACTGCCTGCAGACCTTGATCTGGGGCAGTGGAACTACACGGTGACAGAGTTCTCCCCAGAAAGGAGAGATGCCTTTCGGCTGCTGCTCAATCCTGCCCCCAAATGTCAGCTCTCCGACCACGCAGACTCTTTCTTGAATCCGGGTCACCGGCATGATCTGAGTAGGCGTCCAGCCCTCAGCGCACCGGCTGGCTTTACTGGTACTGTTTGGCACTCTGTTCTACCGTGTGGCCTGCTGCAAGACCCTTCCTCAAAATAAGATAGTATAGTTATGTATGAACTTATCGTAACAGTAAATCTTTGAGGAAGTCTTGCAGCAGGCCCTGCTTTCCCTCCTCCTTCTCCCTGCTTCTCTTTTTCTATTGCATCTGCTTCTGCCTTTTCTTTGTCTCTCAGAATAACTTCCTTGGCTCTGCATCAGCTGGCCATGCAGAGTCTCGGGCAGGAGAACTGAGGTGATGTGGGGGACCGCTGTCCTATATAGCTTATACTGACGTCAGTGGGGGGAGGGGGTGGCGCGACAGTCCCCTGTGGTAGACTGCTAGCTAGAAGTTTTCTATGTGGTCCTAGTGCCTTGGAGGCATAGTCCTACCAGTGTGGCCTGCTGCAAGAGCTTCTCTCAAAGATCTACTGTTATGCTAAGTTCTTGCGTAACTGTACTGTGTGTCTGATATGGCAACACATGTGATATTGCATTGTGCCATTTTCCAACATGGCTACCGTAAATGATGCGAGTCTGGTTGCTTCTGGCTGCTGCAAGGGGTACGTATAATCAGTCAACCTTGGATTCCAATATGGCCACCAGAAGTGATAGGATATGGGTCTCATATGGGACCTGTAAGGCTCGTATGCTTAATGGAGTTCTAAGTGGCAGGAAAACATGACCACTGTGAGTCATATTAGTCACTTCTGGTGGTCTTCCATGGTAGCTGCAAGTAGATATATGGCCCTTTATGTACATTATGGACTGGAAATTAGTTTTAGCCCTATCCAGGGCATAGATCAGATCCACATCTTGCAGAGTCAAATTCCCAGAGCTGTTTGATACGGCCACTGGAAGTACAGCAGAACCACATTTCCGGTGGCGTCCAGTGCATCAGCTTCACTTCAGAACTTAAAAATGAGAATCAGGTGTAGTAATAGGGCTGCTGCCCGAGTAGAAAGCTATGAGGATTTAGAAGTTCCAGGGATCTTCTGTCCCACTAGTGAGAGTGCCATGTGATCAACGCTGTGGGTGCTATGCCCAGTATGATACTGATCATTATTGCATGCCCTGACATCAATGGCATGGACACCATGGCGCTATTCTACATGCATGTGTGAGCTGCACAATGGACATCCACGAAGGATAGAGCAGAACAGGGGTGGAGAAGTACGTGTAGCCCTGCTCGCATTAATGGTGGACCTGACTGCCATCCAGCTGATCGGGCCACTGCTTGTCTCATTGCAGAATATGCTGCCAAATCATGTCAGCCTCTATTATTTCCACTCTGCCCCTGTGGACCTTGCAGAGTGGAGCAGCAAAGGAGCACATTTTGTCAGGAATCGCTAGCAGGGGAATCCAGACCAACACAAATGCAGTCCGAGGCATTATAAACAAACCCAAGCAAACATGCACATGAACAGTGAGCACTTTGCTCCCAGGGGAATACTGCACTGTATCAGATTGTACAACATGTTGTGTGACTGCTATTAGGGTTCATAGCCATGCACAGGCACTAGCGAAGTTGGCATAACTGGGCAGTAGCTGATCAGCTGAGGCACTAGTGTTGATTTTAAAGAAACCGCATGCTACCAGGATTAGATTTGTCAAATTGAAGGAACAGTGTCCCTGATATTTTCTAATGCCTTAAATGGACAACCAAACCTGGTGCTGGCCCTGTGTAGAAGAGGCAACTGGCTTGGGATAGTAAAGGAATTTATAAAATGAGAGATTAGCATGAATAATCAAAGAGAAAAGCCTGAATTCTAAATTAAACAGTCGTAAGCCCAAAAAGAAGTTACCTTATAAATTTAGGAATCTGTCCCAAATTATAAAAGCTAAGAACAAACGCAGATTAGCAGGAGCTAAGATCCTGTACTGCAGTCTAGTCAGAACATATGTGGGACTGGGTTTTTCTGGCTAGGGCAGGGCAGTGTGGTAGTATATATGGTATATGTGGTATATAACAGCAGCCTATCAGGTGAACCTAACTCCATTTGTAAGGTTTGTGGAGTGCCTCAGAGATTACTTCCCACGATTGTGCTTTTTTTAAAATTGTACTTTTTTCCCAATACTGCCTACCGACCCTGACCCTTCAGGGCATCCAAGGGGTTATCCTCCTACCACCTGCTCACCAGTACCTACCTCCCAGTCCCCCATGTAGCTTCGGCTTACCCCCGGGCGGGGACGAGGTGGAGTCAGAACCCCCGTAATCCTTAATTTCGTCGGGCCCTGGAGGTGGTCGGTGAGCAGGGGCAAATCGGAGGCATGCCCCGGGAAGCCCGTCATCCTGGAGCTGACAGGTATTTTTCCATTTTTCTCCCGGACACAGTGGACAAGGCATTACACGCTGATGTCCATTGCGCATCTGGGCCGCCCGTCCCCTTCCAGCTGGGGCTTGCAGTCCCCTGAGCCTCCGTCCGGAGTCACACAAGTGCGGTGGGCATCGGCCCTCCCAGCGCGCACCCCCCCCAGAGATGGCAAGCTGTTGTGGGACGCTCAAGCCGTTCTCCCCCCTGCCGGCCCTCCATCGTCCCGAGTCCGTTCCTGAACTCGGGTCGCTGGCGTCACAAGCGGAAATCCAACCACTGCGCCGATGGGCCGGCTCACAATTGTGCTTTTGTGACAGAGAGGCAGACTGAGAAGCCATGAATAATTCTTCTCTTTTTAAAGTTCTTTTGTTTTAGGTTTTAGGGCAAAAGATTTTACAAAGGAAGAGTTGGAAAGAAAAAGAAGGGAAAAAAGCATGGGAAGAGAGAGAGGGAAAATAAATATGGAGAAACGTAGATAAAAACAAGAAGATCAGGGCACAGGAGAAAATGTAAATACTGATCTTACTTCAAGAGGGTTCCTGCAGTAGGTCATAACATGTAGGAGTGCACCTCCTGGCTTCAGGACCACACGGCAAACTTTTGCTAGCAATGTCTGGTGGGGGACCGCCCACCCGACGTCACATGACGGACGTCAACGTGACCCTATTTAGTGGGCAGTCCCCACGCCTGCCCTCCCAGTTCTTCCCATCGTCGAGACCTGTGTAAGAACTTCATGGGCAAACGTTGCTCAGTCAATCGCCATTTTGTACCTTATTTTCCAATATTTCAGTCCGTTCTTTGATTCTTTATGTCTTCTCCACCTCCAACCTCGAAGACCAAGAAGAAGTGCATGATGTGCAGTGCACAGATCCCTCACAAAGATGGCTGTAGTCACTGCCTCTTCTGCCTAGGCCCAAACCACGACACCACGGCCTGCCCTGATTGCAAACCCTTCAATCCGGTCACACGCAAACGCAGACAGCAGGCTTTGGAGGCCCACTTACTGAAGTCCAGAATGGCCACTCTTGAAAAGAAGATGCAGAAATTGAGGGATACCACTTCTTCCCCTTCTTCAGAGTCCAAACATAAGAAAAAGAAGGACAAAGAGAAGTACAGGGAATGAGAGCACATGGAGGACTGGGACCGAGTTAACTCCAGCAGGCCTTCGACCAGCAAGGCCATTCCCCTGCCACCTACCCTTGTGGTTGTCCAGGCTGCGTCCAGGGCTTCTCCAGGTTCCTCTGCTTTGTTTCAGTATATCTCCATCGGTAAGTCGGACCCCGGCTTCTCCGGGGCCTGCCCGGCATTCAGTAAGCTGGATTCCAAAAACCAGGCGGGAATCCACATGACGCCGACCGATAAGTCGGTTGAGGGTTCTCCCCCTCCTCTGCCTGGTCCCTCTATCATCCGATAAGCCGGTCGCTCAAGTTTCTGACGACTGCCTGGATGTAGTTCACCCGTCGGGGGCTGACGTCGCCACACTTGACATCCGGTCAAGCCCACCGGCCTCCCTTGGTCAGCTCTTCTCTCAGGTCCCTCCTGGGCAGGAGCATTCCTTTCCACCTCCCCCGGTGGAACCTCCTACCCCAGACGTCACATCTGGAGCGGAGGAGGAAGAGGGCCCCCTGGATGTGGTCTTTTCCTCTCCCACTCCAGTGGCTGTGCCCCAGATTCCTCCAGTGGATACCCTACTGGGGATACAGACGTAGACCCGATTCTCACGAGGGCTCCTGGCCTCTCTTCTCCTCCATTGGTCTTGCCTATGGCTCCGCCGTCAGGGCCTCTTCCACCGGACACCCCCTCTCTGATGCATGGGTTACCGACAGATACTTTACACAACCTCCCTCCATCAGGGCCCTTACGTTTGCCCCTGACGCAGGCTATCGCTATGCCAGGCTTGACACCAGATCCCCGGGCGTCGACTAACCCATCAGACCCTCTGACATTGGCCAACCCAACGCAGTATACCTTTTCAGGTCCTTTGAAACCACCATCGGATCAGGGTCATCCACCAGGATACCATCCCTATTCAGGGTTCCAAATGCCAGCTTATCTACCATCAGGTCAGACAATGGGTTCTTTTCCCCAGAGTTTCTACCCTGGGTATTAGACCCCTGGCTACTCCTATTTCCAGGTGTATCCTCCTCCTCAGTATCTGGGGTTGGGCGTCCCCCATTTATCAACCTCCGCCCACCCCTACTCCTCCACCTCCACCTCAGCAGGACTTTCAAACTTTGATACAGTCCTGGTGGAAGGACGCCAGATGCCAGCTGGTCTCCGACTTGGAACGACATCTTCCAGGCCCAGTAGTCCCCTGCCCTCCTTGTTCCATGTCACCAGCCAGCTGTCTTCACTCAGCCACAGTGCACATTTCTGGCGCAACCCCCCAGGAGGTCACGGTGCCAGAGATTGGAACCCCTGAGGGAAAAGATTCCTTAGACTCTGAGGAGGATTCCTCAGAGGTTTCATCAGGTGAGCAGTCCTCTGCAGCCAAGGGCAAAGAATCGCCCAAATCCCCTCCGGAGGATCCCTCTTTTACTGAGCTTCTCTGCATTATCCAACACACCAATGGCTGGGACGCAGAAGAGCAGGACCCAAAAAGGAAATGTCTAGCAGAGCACCTAGGTTTAGAGACAGTTTCCCCTATCCCCTGTCCCTCCTTGGACAGCCCCCCACGAGGACCTCAGCACTACCATTTGGTGGTTGCCCCACTTTATTCTGGCCATCCCTAAGAAGGCAGACTGGATATACCCTTCGCCTCAGGGTATTACCTTTCTGGACTCTCATCCCAAGACGGACTGTATTGTCATAGCGGCTGCTCAAGACCGTCTGGCTACGCCGAAACACATGAGCACTTCTCCTCCAGACAAGGAATCTCGGCAGCTTGACCAGTTTGGAAAGAAACTCTATTTATCCTCTACATGCGCCCTCCGTTCCCTCAACTACGTGGCACACATGGATTCTTTTCAAAAAGCTACTGTGGCCGGACTTGAGGCCTCTGTCCAATCCATGGAGGACTCTGACCTCAAGGAGGAACTAATCAAAGACCTGCACCTTTCCAAAATCTCGTGCAGATATGCGCTCAGAGCCACTTATGATTTGGTGGACGTGGTGGCTCGTTCCTCCACCACAGCTGTTTCCCTCAGAAGACATGCTTGGCTATGCATTTCTGAACTTTCCGCAGATGTTCAGGCGGCCATTCAGGATGCTCCCTTCAGAGGTTCAGTCCTCTTTTGGGGAAACACCAAAGACATCATTACGGGCCTCCAGGACAGCGGCCAGACCCTAAGATCTGTCAAGTCTGTGTACCTAATGGACTTTCAGAAGAAACCGCCCTTTCGGCACCAAAACAAGAGGCAGTGTAAACAGCCCTTTAGACAAAGTCAGGACACCAGCATCTTAGCTCATACTAAGGAAATCCAGGTCCAAACACAAGTATAAATAATGAAAATATTTTATTTAGTGCTCCAGCACCAAAGGACCAATAGGCATAAAAAAAACAGAATGCCTACTAGCCCCAGTGCTTTGACTCAAACAAGAGTCTTCATCAGGGGGTCAAGACTCTTGCTTGTGTCAAAGCGCTGGGGCTAGTAAGCGTTCTGTTTTTGTATGCCTGTTGGTCCTTTGGTGCTGGAGCACTAAATAAAATATTTTCATTATTTACTTTTGTTTGGACCTGAATTTCCTTAGTACGGGCTAAGAGTGCTAGTTTCCTGACACTGTCTGAGTGTGGGCTGGCTGCCGTAACCTACAACACCCCCCAGAATCTTCACGCCGATCGCAGCACATCTTTTCTGTTGTAAACAGCCCTTTAACAGGCATCAGAATAAAAGAAAGGCTACGGAGACCTCTTTCTCCTCTTCCCCTGCCTCAAAAACGCAGACAGCGGCCAGGGAGTTTCTCCTCCCTCGTCCCTCTGCCTCTTGGCTCCTTCATCCCTCCCCCTCCTCCACCCTCCAGTGTGGAGCCAGTGGGAGGAAGGTTCACCCTCCACGTGCAGGAGTGGAAGGGCATCACCTCAGATGCATGGGTACTGCAGCTCATTTCAAGAGGGTACACCATAGAGTTTCTGGGGTTCCCTTCAAGCTCCCCTCCAGGTCGTTCCCGGTACTCTCCGAACCAGTCATTGCTGGTCGAGGAGGAAATGCTGGCCCTAAGACAGAAGTCAGCCATAGAGCCAGTCCCTCCATCCTAGAGAGGAAAATGGGTTTTACTCCCATTTCTTTCTTGTCCCAATAAAGATGGGCGACCTCCGACCCATCCTGAACCTCAGCCGGCTGAACCTTTTCGTGGAGTACAAAAGGTTCCGCATGCTGACTATACAGGGTCTTCTGCCCCTTCTGCAGAAAGACCACTGGCTTTGCGCACTGGACATGCAGGATGCCTGCCTACATATTCCAGTGCTCCCGGGCCACCTTTTCCGGGGGGGGGGGGGCACTTGCAGTTTACAGCCCTCCCCTTTGGCCTTTCCTTGGCACCCAGGGTCTTCACCAAGTGCCTAGCGGTGGTGGCAGTGGCTCTATGCCATTGAGATTTCACAGTGTTCCCATACCTGGACAACTGGCTCTTAGCAACCTCATCCAGGGCCAGACTAGAGGAATCTCTTTGCTTCACTTTGGACCTTTTTCCCGACTGGAGATTACTGTCAATTTTCCTTGTTGTCCCTGATCCCTTCCCAGAGACTTCAATTCACTGGGCGATCTTGGACACAGTCCAGTGCAGAGCCTTCCTGCGAACGAACAGAGCAGCTTCGACAGGAGCAGGTCAGTCTAGTTCTCTCCTCGAGGCATATTCCCGCCAGAGTGTTCTTACGCCTTCTTGGCCTCATGGCGGTGACCATCTCCACGGTTCCCTTGGCCAGATTACACATGAGGATCATCCAGTGGACACTACACGTCCAATGGGACCAGCGCTCGGATGATTTAAACCATCCTGCCCTGGTGTCCAGCACACTCAAGAAAGATCTTTTATGGTGGCAGGATCCTCAGAATCTGTCTCGAGGTTACCTTTCAGGACATCCCCTTCCTCATGGACCCTCACCACAGACGCTTCTGATCTGGGTTGGGGAGCCCACCTGGGGAACCACCGAACACAGGGATTGTGGTCTCAGCTGGAGATGTCTCTCCACAAAAACATTTTGGAGATGAGGGCTGTCCTGTATGCCCTTCAGGCGTTCCAGCCCATCCTGTCGACAAGAACACTGCTAGTCTAGAGGGACAACATGTCTGTGGTCTGGTACATCAACAAGCAGGGGAGGCACCCGATTGTACCCCCTGTGCAGGAGGCGATGCGGGTTGGGTTCTGGGCAGTCCAGCATGGTGTGTTCCTCATGGCTGTGCACGTCCCAGGTGTTCGCAATGTCCTAGCAGAGAGCCTCAATCGGGTGTCGTCTCATGCTCATGATTGGGAACCCAGTCAGGAAGTGGCCGATTTATTGTTCCATCAATGGGGACCACCAGAAGTAGATCTCTTCACCACCCCATACAACGCAAAGCTTCCCAGCTTTTACTCGCATGTTCCAGAGCCTGGTGCTTTCTGGCACAACGCATTTTCACTATGCTGGACAGGGAAGTACTTGTATGCCTTCCTTCCCTTTCCCATTCTACAGTGTGACCTTCTGATACTTCAACCAGAGGGGGCTCGGATGATCCTCCTAGCCCCCCTCTGGCCGAGGCAGATCTGGTTCCCACTCCTGCAGCAGCTGGCAGTGGAACCCCCACTTCCCCTCCCTCTTCAACATGATCTGTTGACGCAGGATCAGGGCAGACTAGTGCATCCGGGACTCAGGACCCTGCACCTTTCATGCGTGGCTCCTTCAGACGGAATTGTGTCATGCTTTGGAGTCTCCCAGAGGGTTTGTTTCAAGACCGAACTGGACCTCACGAATGTACCAGTTGAGGAGGCTGGGTCATTTAAGTGTACTGTAGTAGCAGGTGTAGGTTGTAGGATCGCCCTCATTTACCATCCAGCTGGGGATAAGAAACATTTCCTTCAGGAAGTAGCGGACTTCGTGATTGACATGGCGTTTGAGTCGCCCAGGCTGTTGGTCCTCGGCGATTTCAGTACCTGGGTCGATGATGAACTCTTGCAATTTGGACAACACTTCCTCCAGTTGATGACATCTCTGGCCCTCACACAAATTGTTACCACTGCTACTTATAAATATGGTCACTTTCTTGACCTAGTCTTTCTCCTGAGGATCGAAGCCTTCGATTTTGTGGTGGAACCTGTCAGATGGTCTGATTACTGCACCGTGGGGTTCAGTTTTTGCACCCCCTTCAGAGGCCCTACGCCTGTGGGAGATCAGGTACCACCCTTTACAAGATATAAGCTCAAGGTCTGGCGGCAGTGCTTGACCCATCGTTTCTCCCAGTGGCAAACAGTGACCCAGAGGCATTAGTGGTGACCTATAATAAGGCAATTTTTGCGGCCCTGGATGTCATTGTTCCTGTCCATGTTCATCCTTCTCCTTCGCCTCAGTCCCCTTGGTTTGATGGGACCTTGAGGAGATGCAACGATTAGGACAAAGGTTAGAGCATCACTGGCGGAAATCCGCCCTGGATGCCGACTACCTTAGATTGATGGAACATTACCAAGTCTATCAATCTGCATACGCCTGTAAGAAGGCAGAGTTCCTGTTCGGAGAGATTGCGGCTCCTCAGAACCGACCAGCTCAGCTCTTTCGAACTGTAGACAGACTGTGCAACCCAGCCTGCCTGCAGATTCGAAGAGCCTTTTCACAAGTGGAGTGTGATGAGCTTGCTCGATTCTTTGCAGCTAAAGTGGCTGACATCAGGGTGGCGCTCCAACCAGCACACACTATGGGTGATGCTTTGGATCGGCACTTGGTCACTGTTCCTCAGTTTTCCTGGAGTACCTTCAACCAGCCGGAGTTCAGGATGTTATGCGGATTGTCCAGGGTTTGCACCCTATGTGCTGTAGTTTGGATCCGGCATCAACAACCCTAATTTTGGGTTGTAGTGACATTATTGGCCCAGTCCTAGCACGGATAGTCTGGTGCTCCTTGGAGACAGGTGAGTTTCCTAGCTCCCTGAAGGAGGTGGTGGTGACACCCTCCTGAAGAAAGCTTTTGTACCCAGACTGCCCTAACTACAGACAATCTCAAACCTTCCTTTAAAGGGAAGATGATTGAGAAAGTAGTAGCCTACAACTGGAGAACCATTTGACCATCCATGACATCTGTGAACCTCTCCAATCCGGTTTTCGAAGAGGCATAGCATCGAGACACCGCTGGTTCGGGAAAAAATGTTCCATCTTGGTTTTTCTAGATCTCTCATCAGCATTCGAAACTGTGGACCATGGGGTTCTTCTCAGTCGCCTGAGGTTCATCTGTGGCCTGTCAGGTACAGTTCTCAGGTGGTTTACAACATTCTTTACTATCAGAACTCAGGGTAGTGTTGGGATTCACTGCTCTGACCCTGTCTCTCTGTCATGTGGGGTTCCTCAGGGTTCAGTGTTGTTCCCCCATGTTATTCGCAGTGTACATGCTTCCCCTCAGAGACATTGTAAGAATTTATGGTCTGAGGTTTCAATGCTATGCTGATGATACCCAGCTCTACCTTTCTTTTGCACCTGACCAGGATAGAGCTCTCTCGGTATTTAACTGCCTCGCTGAAATCCAGGACTGGATGAGTTCTAGCTGGTTGAGGTTGAACTCTAAAATGACTGAGGTATTGGTTGTGGACCCGGTGCGCCGGATAGAGGGTTGGGAGCAGGTTCGCCTCGGGACTTTTCTTTGGGGTTTACTTACCTTACCTCTGAATGGGTGCAAAACCTGGGGGTACTTTTGATTGGCTGACACTGTGGTCGCAGGTGTCAGCAGTCATCAAATCCTTTTTTACCATTTGAGGAACATCTCCAGGGTTAAGCACCTTGTTCCGTCAAGGCGATCTCCTTCGTGTCCTTGCATCTTGACTACTGCAACTCCTTTACCTAGGGCCACCTGGGGTGCATATCTGTCGTCTGCAGCTGGTGCAAACGCTGCAGCCCAGTTATTGACAGCAACTCCGGTCTTGTCACATCTCTCCGGTGCTGCGTGAACTGCAGTGGCTGCTGGTGCAGTGGCGGATCACCTTTAAAGTTGGACTTCTGACTTATAAAGTCCTACACGGACAGGGCCCTGACTACCTGAAAGAGCTTCTGATTCCTTATTGCCCTGAGGCGATCGCTCTGCTTCGGGTTGACGAGGGGTTGCTAGAGATTCCAAGGGTTTCCATAAAATCTTCTGGGGCCCGGCATTTATGCAGTGTTAGTGGCTCAGTAGGCAGCACACCGCCCTGAGGTCGGGAGATCAGAGGGCTGTGGGTTCAGTTCCACATCTGGCACTTGGGTTAATATCCCAGTACTGACACTGTAGTGCAGCAGAGAGGGTGCTGCACTTGAGTGCCGCCTTCAGATGAGACGTTAAACCGAGGTCCCATCTGCCTGGACTGGTGGTAGTTCAGGTGGATGTTAAAGATCCCATGGCACTTATCGAAAGAGTAGGGAAATTTCCTGGTGTCCTGGCCAAATTTCCTCATTCACTAAAAATACCACCAACAGCTTAATCTGGTTCAAGGTCAGTTGGCATTCATCTGTATCTCCCTCCCCAGGTCGTGCCTGAAAATAGGCAGGGTTTGTCTAGTGCACTTGCCGGTCAACAAAACTAAATAAAATAAATAAATAAATAAAATGTATGTGCCCCAGCCCTTGGAATTCTCTACCCTGTCAGTTATGGAGTGCACAACCGTGGAGGGATTTAAACAGGCCTTAAAATATATTGTGGCTTCAAGCCTATCCTGCATGATTTTATCTTGTTCTTATCTGGATTTTATCTGCATTCATAAGAGTCTGTATTTATTGTTTAATGTGTTGTTTTTAACTTATTTTTATGCGCTTGGTTTTGAAAGGTGCAGTACAAATAAAGCATCATTATTATTATTATTATTATTATTATTAAAAGCCTTCTGAAAGGGACCCTCCATTTGAAATCCCCATTCGCAACCTCACCCCACCTTGGGATCTAAATTTTATTTTAGAAAACCTTACCTCCCTCCTTTTGAACGGGTGGTAGCTGTGACTTAGCGCACCTATCTTGAAAGCGCTGTTTTGGTTGCTATAACTTCTGAGTCGAATTTCCCGCGCTTCAGGCTCCCCGGTGCATATATAGGCCTTATTTGATTTTTCACAAGGACCGGGCGGTCCTATGTACAAATCCCAAGTTTCTTCCATAGTGGTTTCTGAGTTCACCTTAAATCAAATGGTTGAACTCCGGGTGTACTATCTGGTTCATTCGAATAGGGTGAGGCTGTGCTCACATGCTGGAGGTACATATAGGATACTGTGTGCACCGACCAAAGAGTCCCGAAAATCTGATCAACTTTTTGTTTCCTTTGCCCCCAAAATCCTTGGGGTTGGCAGTTTCTAAGCAGTGTCTCTCCAAATGGCTGGCTAACTGCATCAGCTTCTGCTACCAAGTACAGCAAACCTCTTCCGGGGAGGTCAGAGGTCACTCTACTAGGCATGGCTGCTTCTACAACTTTCCTCAGGAATGTTTCTGCAGCAGAGGTTTGCAGCGGCAGCAACCTGGAGTTCGTCCATACCTTCATGAAGCATTACAGTCTAAACATTGTCTCTAGGCGTAGGGTTGGGTTTGGCCTCACCATCCTGCAGAGCCTACTGTCTTAGACCGTCCTGGTCTGTTTCAGTTGTTTCCTCCTCCCTGATTCTCTTGGTCTCTGAGAGTGACTGCTTGGGATTCAGTCGTAGATAGTCTGATACCTACTGCAGGAACCCTCTCAAGTAAGATAGTACAGTTACATAAGAGCTTACTGTAACAGTAGATCTTCGAAGAGGTTCCTGCAGTAGGTCACACTTTCTTTCCCTCCTTCCCCCAGTTTCTGCATTTCTTACAGATCATTCTGAACTGGGCTCCAGGATTTTCATCCTTTTCTCCTGTCTCATCCTCCTTGGGTCTCTGGTGGGAGAACTGGAAGGCGGGCATGGGGACTGCCCACTATATAGGGTCACGCTGATGTCTCATCTGCTCCACAGCGCCCCTCCCAGCCCAGACATTTTTTTTTGTAATAAGGTAGCATTACACATATACTTGGTATTACCCCTTTATGGAATAAAGGACATATCTTACTTTGAGTTGGAGCTCTTGCAGCAGGCTACACCATAAGGACTATGCTGCCAGGCACTAGGACCCCACAGAAAATCTTACTAGTAGTACCCAGCGGGACCGCCTCTGATGTCGGACTACCTCCGACGTCCACCAGAAATATAAAAGGGGGGGGGTCCCAAGCCACACCTCAGTTCTTTTCCCACCGTCAACCCGTTCACATCGGCTCCAGTCCTCCTGCTAACCAGTCGACCGCCATTTTTTTTGTCATAGTTGTGACTATTTTCTACAACTTTTGATACCACATTGTTGGTGTAGGTCTTCTCCATCTTCTTCTTCTTCTTAGCGACAGAAATCCTAGTGTGCATGTGGGAAGCAGATCCCGGCCAGGGACGGTCACTTCTCCTGCCTCATCTGCCTGGGGCCCAACCACGATGCCGAATCCTGCCCGCACTGCCAGGGATTCAACTGCCGGACCTGTATCTGTCGATTGAAGACCCTGAAGACTTATTTACTCGAACAGCAGCTGGCCGACTTGCAAAAGACCCCGTCAGGCATAGGATCCTCCTCTTCTTCAGGGTTGGGGACTTCTCATAGGAGAAGGAGGAAAAGTCCGTCAGGAAACAACATCACCATGAAAAGGACAAGACCTGCCTGACACTCACGCCAGGTCTCCGCGACAGGAAAACAGCTAGCACCAGCTCTCCCTCCCGTGTGGAGGTTGGATTCTGCCCCTAACAACCCAAGCTTCCTCCGGGTTGCCAGCCTTGAAACCTCCGGCCTTGGTGAGGACGTCAGGTGGAGGTTCCTAGGGGCAAGGGCCTTCGGCGCCTCCCTGAGTCTTAGACCCTTCAGTCATACCTCTGGGTCTAAACCTAGGGATACAGCTGGTCAAGGGACGGGCGACATCCTCAGCACCACCCCACACCAGGCTAAGGCATCCTCCACTTCGTTGGATCGTCCTGCAGGATCCGACGACAGGAAGAGGCATAAGGAGCAGGACTCACCTTCTGACGCCCACTCTTCTAAACACCGGAGTCCAGATTCCTGGTGCTCTCACCCCGGCCGCCCTTGGCATCTTTGCCTTCGGGGTCCCAGAAGTCTATGCCTCTGCTGCCTGCACCCACAAAGCTGGTGCCGTGGGTGGGAACAGCTGTCAGCCTATTGAGTTGCCTCCCCTGACGCCAGACTCTCAAGCATCAGGCGACCAGATGCCAGTTGACCTGCTTTCGGCCCTACCACAGCCCCAGGACCAGACGCCGGTGAAGCCTAAGTCACCTGAGTGTCCGTCAGCTCCTGACAAACTGTCAGGTCCACCGCCCAAGGAGCTCGATGACCCGTTGGAGTTGCCAGGCCTATCAGCTCCAGCCATGGTCTCTCTGGCAGACGTTAAGGATATATTCTGTTCCTGGTGGGATACAGTCAAGAAGGATATTATCCCCAAGGGCCCCTGGTTAAAACACCTCAACCTTACCCAGTGGGCTACGCGGTTGCCACCTCCCCAGGGAACCCGTCTCGGCCTCGACAAGCGCTTTTAACCCATCGGACGACTGGTCCTCCGGATGACGAGGACGCCTGTCTAGGCCGCCCTCCAGGCATCACAGGAGGTGGCACTGATGTTCGTATTCGAGGTCATCCAGCTCGAACTCCTCTATCTCCTCCAGATCCATATGGGAGTTTTCCTCTTCCCCCACCGGATCCTCTGGGAGATTCACCGCTCTCCCGAACAGTTACATTTTGGATGTGATGCGTCACATCCAGTTTTTAATCAGTGGGAAACAGAGGATCTGGACCAGGAGAGAAAAAGGCTCACTCATTTTCTGGGGATGAATGAGCCTAAGCCCTTAGTGGTACTACCCTTGGTGGCACCCTTTCAAGATGTCACCAGGCTAGCCTGGAGACACCCTTCAACAGCCTCCACCATTCCAAATAAAGTGGACAGGCCGTATCACACCCCGACAAACAAGCCATTCTTGGGCAAGCAGCCTAAGGCAGACTAGGTGGTGCTGACGGCTGCCCATGGCAGGACCAAACAGCCCCGGCATCTGAGCTCCCAGCTGCTGGACAAGGAATCCAAACGCTTGGACCAGTTCGGATGCAAGATATACTCCTCGCCCATCTGCACTATATGATCTTTGAACTTTTTGGTGCACATTGTGCAGTACCAGAAGTCCCTCTGGAACAAGGCCATCGAGCTGGCAAAAAGACTGCCCGATTCAGATCACAAGATGGAGCTTCTGAACATGCTGCAGTCTGGTTTGGACATGGGAAGCACATCTGAGGTCAGCTACGATTCGGCAGACACAGCAGCCGGGCAGCTGCCACAGGGCTTTGTATGAGGAGGTATTCATGGCTCCAGATTTCTGGGTTTAGGCAGGACCTTCAAGATGCTCTTATGGATGCTCCTTTCCATAGATCCGTGCTTTTCGTCCAGACATTGAGAAAATGATCCCAGACCTTCAGGACTGGGGTAAGGCCATTCAGTCTGTGCACAAGTTGTACAGATTTGATGAAACTTCAGGGAGATGTAGGCAGTTTCTTAGCCAGGAGGACAGAACCCAAGGACAGCAATATAGAGGCAACTTTTGCTGCAAAGCTTGCTTTCAATCTGGTGGAGCACAGGGACCTCAGAATGCTAAGCCCCCAGGTCTCCCTGCCCACTTCGAGCTGCAGTGCCTGACTCCTTGCCCAACCCCCCCCCCCCAACCTCCAGCCGAGTCTCAGGGAGAGGTGGTAGGGGGTCTGTTCTTGCCTTAACTTGATGGGTGGGCCACCATCACTACCAATGCGTGGGCACTCCGGTTGATATAGTGAGGTCATGTGCTGGAATTCCTTCAGGTTCCCCCAGACAGCTCCCCTGTCCAATTGACTTACTCCCCCTCCCAAAGCCGAGCTCATTTGGGAGGAGGTCCTGTCCCTGCTAGACAGGAAGGCCATAGAAACCATTCCAGCTTCACAGTGGGGGAAGGAGTTTTACTCCCACTTCTTTTTATTCCCCGGTAAGACAGGGGACCTGCGCCCGATTCTAGACCTGAGCCTCCTGAACAACTACATAGAGCATAAGAGGTTCAGGATGGTTACCTTGCTGGACATCCTCCCTATGCTGCATCAAGGGGACTAGCTTTATTCCCTAGACATGCAGGATGCCTACCTCCACATCATGGTGCTTCCAGCCCACAGGAGGTTCCTGAGGTTCACCTTTCAGGGGAGGCATTTTCAGTTTTGGGCCGTGCCTTTCAGCCTTTCCTTGGCACTGTGAGTGTTCACGAAGTGCCTAGCGGTAGTGGCAGCGGCCCACAGGAGACCGAGACACTTCGTTTATCCCTACCTTGATGATTGGCTACTGACCACTGCCACAAAGGATCAGCTTCTGGCCACCCTGGAGGATACCTTCAGTTTGTTCAGCTCACTAGGGATTACCCTGAACATGTCCAAGTCGTCCCCGAGGCCGTACCAAAGGCTACAATGCATAAGCGCAATCCTGGACATGGAGCAAGGGAAGGCTTTCCTCCCACCAGACAGCGCAGTACGCCTTTGGTCTTTGGCCCACAAGGTTTCAGCTGCTCACCAGGTCCCAGCTCAGACCATGCTCCAGCTCTTAGGCCATATGGCTGCAGCCATAGTGACCGTCCTCTCAGCACATCTATTAATGAGGGTCCATCAGTGAACTCTCAGAGTGCAATGGAATCAAACGTAAGACGATCTCAACCAGCCGGTCCTGATCTCCAGAGCAGTGGTCCAAACTCTGTCTTGGTGGCTCTTCCCCAGAATCTGGAATCTTGAGTCCCTTTCAGAGAAGCCCTATCTCAGGTTCTGACAACCGATGCCTCGGGCTTGGGTTGGGGGCTCTTTTTCAAAATTAACAGATGCATGGTACATGGCCGCCTCTAGAACTGGCCTCCATATCAATATTCTGGAGACAAGGGCAGTTCTTACTCTTTGCAAGTGTTTCTACCGGACCTTCGTCCAGGCCCCATGTTAAGTCAGACTACAACATGTCAATCATTTATTACATCAACAAACAAGGGGGACACACTCTATCCTCTCTGTCGGAGGCAATGAGAGTGTGGTTCTGGGCTTTAGACCATGGCCTACTGCTCACTGCAGTTCATGTTCTAGGAGTCCAAAACACCTTGGCCGATGCCCTAAGCTGGTCACGGTTGAGGATTCATGAATATGAACTCCTGCAGTCTGTAGCTGATGATCTCTTTGAAGATGGGGTCATCCAGAGCAGGACCTCTTTCCGTCCTCTGCAACGCAAAACTGCCCAGTTTATGCTGCTTGATCAAGGACCTGATGTTTTCTGGTGAGATGCATTGTCCCTTTGCTGGACAAGGAAGTTTCTGTATGTCTTCCTCCCTTTCCTCTTCTGCAAAGAGTTCTACTCAAACTCCAAGTGGAGGGTGCAGAGATTATCCTTATAGCCCGCTTGGCCTCGCCAGACATGGTTCTGTCTACTGCAGCAGCTGATGATGGAACCCAATTCACCTGCTCTTGTCCTCCCACTTACTGTCATAAGAGCAGGGCATGCTGGTTTACCCGACCTCCGATCCCTACATCTGCATGCGTGGCACCTGCAGGACGTAGCCATTTCCCATTTTGGAGTCTCTAGAGTAGCTGTGGTCCTGGTGGCAGCCAGAAAACTGCCCACTCAGGCTACTTATGCCATGAAGTGGAAGCAGCTTATGGGCCACTAACAGGGTCTGGACCCCCTTCTGTGCCCTCTGAATGCTGTCCTCGAGTACCTCCTGTCCCTGTCAGATGTGGGCCTCCGCTATTCTTCCATTAAGGTGCACCTTTCTGTAATCTCTGTCTACCGTGCACCAGTGGACGGCGAATATGTTGCCCAGTTGGATTTGACCCGAACATTCTTGAGATGAATGCTTAATCTTAAGCCTCCCATTTGGGATCCTATCCCTCCTTGGGACCTTTTATTTTTGTTAGAGAAACTTACGTTGCCTCCCTTCAAGCCAGTCACGGATTGTGAGCTGCGATTTCTGTCATGGAAAGCATTGTTTTGGGTTGCTGTAACTTCTGCCCAGAGGATTTCCGAGCTTCAGGTTCTTATGTCCAAAGAGCCATATTTGATTTTCCATAAGGACAGGGTATCCTTGAGGACTAATCCTAAGTTCTTGCCTAAGGTAGTGTCCCAGTTTGCCCTTTATCAGGACATTATTTTTCTGGTTTATTACCCAGAGTATTCTAATTGGGAGAGGCCCCCTCACACTCTGAATGTACATAGAGTGCTTCAGTACTGTATTGACCGCACTCAAACTCTGAGAAAGTGTGACCAGCTTTTGTTTCTTTTGCCCCGAGAACTCTGGGGGCACCTGTGGCAAAATAGACTTTTTCCAGATGGCTCGTTCATTGCATCACCTCCTGCTACAAAAAGTACAATAAACCCTTACCATGCTCGGTTGAGGGTTACTCCACCAGGGCTGTTTCCGCCTCCTTTGCGACACTTCATAATGTTTCTGCAGCAGATATCTGCGCAGCAGCTACTTGGGGCTCAGTGCACCTTTGTGAAGCACTACAGCCTGGACGTTGCTTCCTGTCGGAGAGCTGGTTTGGTCTGGTGGTGCTTCGGGGCCTTTAATCCTGAAGCTTCCCGCTACCTTAGTTGCCACCTCCCTATCTGATCAGGATCCAATTAGTACTGCTTGGTATTCAGTCCTTATGGAGTTGCTGCAAGAGCTCCAACTCAAAGTAAGATAGTACAGTTATGTAAGAACTTACCATAACAGTAGATCTTAGAGAGGAGCTCTTGCAGAAGGCATTATTTTCCTTCCCCCTGGTCCTTTTCTCATTTTTCCTTACCCTTGGCGGGGTTATCCTCTTTACCTCGGTTCTCTTTTTCTTGTTTAGCCGAGTTTCTGGCGCGAGAACTGAGGTGTGGCTGGGGACTTCCCCCTTTATACATTGGTGGACGTCAGAGGCGGTCCCCACTGGGTACTGCTAGCTAAGACTTTTCCGTGGGGTTCTAGTGCCTGGTGGCATAGTCCTTATGATATAGCGTGCTGCAAGAGCTCCTCTTGAAGATCTACTGTTATGGTAAGTTCTACATAACTGTACTTTCCACCTTAAGGACGGGTAATAAAAGAATGCACACGCCCAGTACATGGCCATCTTTTACAAAGCATTCATATGCTAAGCACTTTAGGTGGAGAGTACCAGGGTCTACTTTTAAACTTTATTCTGACTTCTTGCAGTAATAAATAAACACATTTTGCACAATTTCTGTTTCCTGAAGTGCTTTATGACCGCTATTTGTGAGCACCCTGATTATTTTTCTTGCTAAGTTGTGACCATCTTCAGTGAGAACCAACCCCGGTGTAGCTTTTCCTTTTTTTTGCATAAAATGAACACACTAATATTTTAGAAGAGCAGCAGCCTGTTTAGAAAGGAGAGAGTATGAGACAGGGTGAGTAATCTGAGAGGGCGAGTTGTTTGAAAGAAACTTTAAAAACTTTTATTAGAGATTGAATATTCTAACTGGAAGGTGTTGAATAAGGTTTTGTTGTTCTCTTTGAAATTGAAAAAGTTTAAACTTGATGCATTTTTTTTCAGTCCTGTAATTATCCTCCTGGAGATGATCAGCTTCCTGTTAGGCTTCACGGGCGTCCGCTCAGCCAGCCATGTCACCCACTGCCCTCCCCATCCCCCCACCTACAGCGATGGGAAAAGTAGAGAAGTGATCGTCCCCACCTCCCTAGCTGGAGTACAATCAAGCATGGGGGCAGTACAGTTGGGGGGGGGGGGGCTAAGTATGCCAGAACCTTCATCTTGGGGGGCTGCCCACATTTTCTGCTTTTCTACCTCTGTAGGGCAGCACCCACCGGGGCTCACAGGTCCGCTCATGCTGAAACATGCTTACACAGGAGTGACATTGCCCTCACATGTTTGGGGCCCCGCTTATGCTGAACACCTTTGGCCAGCAGAGAGCATCTATGGTGCAGGCAGAACTACCCTTCCACTCTGAAGGCCGTGGGTCATCTGTGCTGAGCCTTCTGCTGTGATGCAGTGATGACCCAGATCTGGATCGGAAACACTCACTGATGGCATGGCAAAAAGTTTCCCAACAGCTATACTGTTGGCCCAGCCAGGCAAATTATTTATTTTTTTAATGCAGTTTTAAAAGTTTGGGTTTTCCCAATGTAACTGCCTTAAGTTTCTAATTTACATCTTTTGCTGAGAAGATTGTTTTAAAGTAAAAGTTAAACTGCATAATACCAGACATCTGAGAAGTAATACCAAATTAAAATTTTCAGCATTCCATTGCATATCAAATTTCATTTCATGCTTTTAATGTCTTACTTCTTGGTCATTGTCCACTTTGTGCTTTGTACTGACTGTGCTACAAAACTAGAGGATCTAAAGCTGGCCCAGTGGCGCTGAGGCACTGGATGCCTTACCTCACGCTACCCCAGTGACCTGGGTTCGGGAATGGACTCGGATCGTCGGGGTGTCGGCATGGGAGAGGGAGGGTAGGAGCAGGATTGAGCAGGTGGAAGGCAGCTCTCCTCTCCTGGGGTTGTCACCACCCTCCCCCCCCCCGTAGTCCCGCTGCCACCAGATGGAGGTCCAGTGGCTAGCGTAGGCAGAGGGGCGATGTAGGGAGGCCGACTTGAGATGTGGCGGTGCATGCTTCCACGCAGCGCATCCGAGGCAGGGGCAGGGGACTGGGAGAAAACGGAAAAGGCACAATGAAGTACATATAGAAAAAACAACTAGATAAATAAGTGAGCATCTGGATAAAGTAGCTGTTTATCTGAGTATGCAATTCAGAATGATAATGGCTTAGACATGAAGGAAGTCATTTAAGTTGCCAGCCTTGAGAGTGATTCACTCATCTTTCCAGGATCCGTTTCACCTCTTAGATGCATCTTGCCTGTTTTAAATGTCTGAAGCAAAGTACGAAAAATGTTTGTGTCAAAAGTTGAATTGCCTAACATTGTAAATGTTTTTCTGTGTGGATCCAAATTATTGGTTGATTCTTTTTCTTTTTTGATTTTTAGATACCGTACTCATCAGCATCCCCGGAATTACGTGGTAAGTGCATTTGGGCTTTGTTGGATTGTTAGAAGTGATGTTATCTTTTCTTCAAGTAAAGAATTAGTCGTGCAGATGTTACAAGGAACCCTTGGGTACTGGCTGAGAAGTGAACATCTGATTTGTGTTTAGTTGTTTTGTCTGGCATCTCCAGTGCATATGTTGACATTCATTAATGGAACAGTAATCAGTCTGCTCAGAATTGCCCTGAGTGCTGTATTTTACTTCAGCATATGGTGCCACAGCATATTGTCTTTGGCTGCAAACAAGTAGAGACAGCCTATCATAGGGGACAGGGTTATGTACGAGAAAATTGAGTGTAATCTTAAAGTTCCAGTAACGAAAATGCATTTGTGGAACTCAAATGGGAAATAATGTAATAGGCTGATATTGAATTTCAGTAAGATCGAGAGAAACAGAAAGAAGCAAACTGTCCCTGTGTGCTGCAGAAGGTGTCACACAGAGCAGATCACTGTTTCTCAGCTGAGGCCAGCAGTAAGATTATGTGCATCCACAGATGTCTTTAGAGCCCTAATTAAAAATTTGAAGGCATTTATAAGTTTGTACATCTGCAAAAATTGGCAGATAAATTTCAAGGGTGGAAGCAGCAGAGGCTGGATGTGCAAAGGGGGTTCTGTAGTGTCGCCACAGATAGGTACTGTGGCAGTATCTACTGTACATATGCAGATGCACCATAATGCCTGTTGGTAGTGACGACTCATGTATGCCCAACCAATATATCTTTAGTCCTTATTCCAAATCTTCAGTTTTCCAAACTCAAAACTCATTGGTGCCTTTACTTGTCAGCATCCTGCACTCTCACTCATGGCACCTATCTTTCCCTTTCAGAACCGGAGGAGGAAGGGGGGAGACCATGTAGAGTGGCAAATGGTTCAGTTTGTAAGCTCTCCAGGAGTCTCAAGATCTTACTTCGAGTGGGAGCTCTTGCAGCAGGCTATCACAATTAGGACTATGCTGCAAGCACTAGGACCCTCTGGAAAACTTCTCAGCCAGCAATACCCAGCAGGGACCACCCCCAACCTCGGCTCCACCCCAGCGTCAGCTCTCTGGTACAAAAGGGGGAGGACCCAGCTCCACCCCAGTTCTTTTCCTGCCACGTCCCGCGCACGTGAAGGGTTCCTGCTCGTTTGGCTTGCCAGCCCAGCTAAAGAACCTTGGTTTTTTTACTTAAAGTTCAATTACTCCACAGTATTCGACGGTTTTCACCGTGCTGACGTATGTCTTCGCTGTCATTGGTCTCCTCTTGGGACCCCACGTTAATAAGTGCGGTTGCAGCTGCCAGATCCCATCTAAAGTTGGCCATCGGTAGTGCGTTTTTTTGCCTGGGGCCTGAGCACGACACCGTGGCCTATAAAAAGTTCATTAGTCGGACTCGGATCCGCCGCTTGAAGGCCTTAAAAGCGTACCTGCTGGAGTGGAAAATGGATTTGCACATCTCAGGGGAGAAGCAGAAGGATAAATCCAAGCGATCCCGTGAAAAGGACCGTAGTCGGTCCCGGCACCTGTCCAGGTCCCGGTCCCGCTCCCATTTGCGGCCTTCTCCCAAGACAACCTGTGGGTCGACTGGCTCAGGTGAGCATCCTAAGTTGAAAGACAAGGCTAAGGCTGGATCTTCGGGGGAGAAGCCAGTGAAGCCTAAGGTGACTCCGCTAAGGGTCACCATAAAGTCCTTGGAGGTGCAAGCTTCGGCCCCGCCTTCCAAGGCCCCAGCACCGCCAGTCAAGAGTGCGCCCTTGGAGTCCAAGGACACTCCCGCGCCCCTAGTCGAGACCCCATCGTCTGTCCCCTTACCGATGCCAGGTGATGGGGTGACGGAACCAGATACAGCCGAAGAAGGGTCTGCGTCACCATCCCCGGAGTCCCCCCCCCCCCTTCCGGGTCCCAGAACAGGGCTCTCCTTCTAAGGTCGACCCGGAGATTCCCTTTCTAGGGAAGGTGGCCTCTTGTTTTTTCGAAGGACGATCTCCAGGTTCTGTTTTCCTTCTAGTGGGGATAGGCTCAGAAGCGAACCCCCCCCCCCCCGAAGCCGGCCCGTCACTAAGTCCCGGATCTTTCGGTGAACCACAACCAGGAGGTGCTTCTTCCCCGAGGAAGACCCCCAAGAGGCCACCACCTACACCTCCTCCTCCAAAGGCTTGTTCCCGATCACAGTCTGTAGACCGACACCGGTGCTCTACCAGATCGGGTAGCCAACCCCAGGTCAGGTCTTATACCAGGAGCCGTTTCCATTATGCTAGACGGGACTGCTCCTGATGTGGGTCCCCTGACCGACGTCGGTCTTCGCTCCGCCGTCGGTCCCGTGACTGTCGCCGGTCTTCGGAGCGATGTCGGTCAGTGAGCCACCGACGCTCGAGTGAGGCTGGCCATAAGGACAGGTCTGGATACTCGTCACCCAGTAGCCACTCCTCCTCTTCGTCTTCTACCTCTTCCTTTGGGAATCTGGGTTCCCTGGAGAGAAGGACCAGCCCGCTCGCCTTCTGATGATCCCACTTTCATGGACGCCATGAGGCATGTCCAGGCCTCCAGTGAGTGGGACATGGAGGACCTTGATCCGGAACGCCGACATCTGGCTAAGTACCTGACGCAAAAGGCGCCCAAACCCTTGGTTGTTCCTCCTTTAGTGGACACTTTTCAAGACCTCACCAGAGTAACCTGGAAGCATCCAGCTTCAGTCATGGCAGTTCCGGAAAAATCAGACAGGCTGTATAGAGCCCCGAAGGATGAGCCATTCTTGGCTGAACATCCTCAGGCGGACTCTTCAGTTATTATGGCTGCTCACGACAAATCTAAGCAGCCTAAACATCTCAGCTCACAGCCTCCCAACCTGGAATCCCGCTACTTGGACCAGGTGGGCAAGAAAGTCTACTCTGCCTCCAGCTGTTCAGTTAGGTCCCTCAGTTTCCATACGCACATGGTACAGTACCAGAATGCGTTATGGGAGTGGGCACAAGAGCTGGTTAATGCCTTGCCAGACTCCGAGAAGAAAATGGAGATTCTGGACCTTCTCAAATCGGGCTGAGACGTAGGTACATATGTTTTGCGTGCCTCGTACAACATTGTGGATACGGCAGCCAGAGCTGCAGCGGCCAGGTGTCTGCCCCAGGCGCCATTCCTGATTGAGGGTCTCGGCTTTCATTAGGATCTGCAGTCCGGAATCTGGGACTTACCATTCCAGGGTTCCATGTTGTTTGGGCCAGAGACGGAGTCTTTGATCTCTCGCCTCCATGAGTCAGGCAAATCCATCTGGTCTGTCCGCCAAATGTATCATGGAGACCAGCGGAGACAGCAAAGCGGCCATTTCGAAGCCCTCAGGTGGTCAGGCCTGTGGTAACCAACAGGGCCAGAGAGGAGGCTTTTGAGGAGAGCTGGCAACCAGCAGCCTGGAGGCGCTCCTCCCCATGGCCCCAGGTTCTCCCAGGCCTCTTTGCCCACCCCTGGCTCCGCCCAGTGACTCCTTTCCGACCACCCCATCTCCGGTGGAGGTACCAGATGAAGTGGTGGGGGGTCATTTCTCCCAGTACTTTCAGGGATGGAGCTCAATAACTACAGACAAATGGGTCCTAGATGTCATAAGGAGAGATCACACCTTAGAGTTCACGGAGATTCCTCCAGACACTCCACCAAGGTTCTCCAGATATCCTCCTTCTCATATTCCTCTCATAGAAGGAGAGATACAGGCCCTCTTGCAAAAAAGGGTGATAGAACCAGTCCCTCTGAGACTGCAGAGGAAAAGGGTATTACTCCCACTTCTTTCTGGTTCCAAAAAAGACCCAGGACCTTTGTCCCATTCTGGAACTAAGCTCAGTAAATCTTTATATAGAGTACAGAAGGTTCCGGATGGTGACCCTCCCAGGTCTTCTTCCTCTGCTGCACCAAGGGGACTGGCTCTGCTCCCTGGACATGCAAGATGCATATATGCATATCGGGGTCTTTCCTCCTCACAGGAAGTACCTGAGGCTCCACTTCCAGGGGGAGCATTATCAGTTTCGAGTTCTTCCATTCAGCCTCTCTTCCACTCCTTGAGTCTTCAGAAGTGTTCAGCAGTGGTGGCTGCGGCTCTAAGGCGTCAGGGGCATTATGTCTTCCCTTACCTGGATGATTGGCTGCTAGCGGCCCCATCAAGGTCATGCCTGCTTCAAACTCTCAGAGACACTTATACACTCTTCTGAGACTTGGGGATCACCCTGAACCTTCCAGAGTCTTCCCCAGAACCCAGTCAAAGACTCGTCTTTATTTGAGTGGTCCTGGATTCGGTCCAGGGCATGGCTTTTCTTCCCCTGGAGAGGGGCGATCGCCTGCAGGAGATAGCCAGATTGGTTCAAGTAACTCCTCAGGTCTCAGCAAAGACCTTCCTCAGACTTCTGGGGCACATGGCGGTGGCCATTCCAGTTACTCCTCTGGCCCGCCTCCACATGAGAATCCCACAGTGGATGCTCAGGGTGTAGTGGGATCAATGCTCAGACGATCTTGACCACATGGTCAGGGTCACAGAGCCAGTAAAGAGAACGCTTCATTGGTGGATGGATCCACTCAATTTGGAAAGAGGGGTCCCCTTCTGTCCAGAGCCCCCAAATCAGACCCTTACAATGGATGCCTCGGATTTGGGGTGGAGGGCGCCCCTAGGAGCCCACCAAACACAAGGCATTTGGATCCCCGAGGAGCGCAGACTCCACATCAGTGTTGTGGAGATGCGAGCGGTCCTCAGTGCGTTACACGCCTTCCAGGAGGACCTTGTGCCAGGCTCCTTCTGATTCAGATGGACAACATGGCGGTCATCTTCTACATCAACAAGCAAGGGGGAGCTCATTCTTACCCCCTGTGCAGGGAGGTGATGAGAGTCTGGTATTGGGCGCTGGAGTGGCACATCACTCTCTCCGTGGTGCACGTTCCGGGCATCCTCAACGACTTGGCCGGCAGTCTCAGCAGATCTCGGTCCAGGGCACACGAGTGGGAGCTGCTGTAGTCAGTAGCGGACTAGCTGTTCGACAGATGGGGTCGTCCAGATCTTGACCTGTTTGCATTACCACGCAGTGCCAAACTGCCACTTTTCTGCTCGCAAGAGCCCGCGCCTGGTGTTTTCTGGCCAGACACGTTTTCCCTATGTTGGGCAGGGAGGTTTCTTTACACCTTCCCTCCCTTTCCTCTTGTCCAGAGGGTTCTGTTGAAGTTGCAGGCCAAGGGGGCATGAATGATTCTGATTGCCCCACTGTGGCCTCGGCAGATTTGGTTCCCACTAGTTCAGCGACTTTCCATGGAACCTCCAGTTCCACTGTCAATATGCTCGCAGTTGCTGTCCCATGATCAGGGCTTGTTGGTTCATCCCGATCTCCAGTCCTTGCACCTTCAATCTTGGCTCCTTCAGACATAACAAAGTACAGGTACGGGGTTTCGCCAGAGGTGGCGGAAGTTCTTGTGTCGGCGAGGAAGCCCTCCACACGCTCCACTTACGCTATGAAATGGAAGCGTTTTTGTTTGTGGGTCTCATCTCACCATCTGGATCCCGTTTCCTATCCAGTGAACTCAGCTCTTTGGTATCTCCTCTCATTATACCAACAAGGCTTGAGCTACTCCTCCATAAAGGTGCACATGTGGGCCATCTCGGCTTATCATGCCCTTTCGGGTGACAAAACCTTAGCCCAATGGGATGTGGCACGCACCTTTTTACGGGGGATTCTTCATATGAGACCTCCCATTCGGGATCCTGTCTCACCCTGGGACGTCCTTTTTGTGTTGGAGAAGCTTACCCTTCCTCCATTTGAACCTGCAGCAGATTGTGAGCTGCAATATTTGTCATGGAAGGTTTGTTTTTTATTTGCCATTACTTCAGCTCAAAGAGTTTCCGAGCTTCAGCCTCTGAAGTGTAAAGAGCTGTACTTAATTTTCCACAGGGAAAGGGTTTCACTGAGGACGAACCCTAAGTTTCTTCCGAAAGTGGTCTCAGAGCTGACCCTCAACCAGTCGGTTGACCTTCCAGTTTATTTTTCTTCACCCTCTAATAAAGGGGAGGCTCTCCTTCACACTTTGGATGTTCATAGGACGCTTAGATATTACCTTAAGCATACGGCTAATCACCGTAAATCGGAGTAACCGTTTGTGGCCTTTGAGCCACAACACTTGGGTAGACCAGTGTCCAAGCAGACCATTTCTAAATGGATTGTCCACTGTGTCTCTTTCTGCTATGGAAAGCACAACAAGCCCCTTCCGGGTCCGGTTAGGGGTCACTCCACCAAGGTAGTGTCTGCTTCCTTTGTCGCGCTGCGGAATATGTCCATTAAGGATATTTAGCGGCTGCTACCTGAATTCAGTGCATACTTTCAAAGCTACTGCTTGGACATTGCCTCCAGATGCCGTGCAGGCTTTGGCCTGGCAGTCCTTCAGGGACTACTGTCTTGAGCCTCTATGTTCAGTTCCATCTCCACCTCCTGGGGTCGATACATTCCTTGGTGAGGGACTGCTTGGGATTCAGTCCTATTGTGATAGCCTGCTGCAAGAGCTCCCACTGAGTAAGATAGTACAGTTACATAAGAACTTACCGTAACAGTAGATCTTCGAGAGGAGCTCTTGCAGCAGGCGTTACTTTCCCGCCCTCCTTCCCCCTCTGAGGTGTGCAGAATTCCATCTTCGTGCTTCGCTCCATTCTCCTGTCAGGACTCGTTCTCGGGACTTGGCGGGGGAACTGGGGTGGAGCTAGGTCCGCCCTCTTTTGTACCAGAGCTGACGCCGGGGTGGAGTCGACGTCGGGGGCGGTCCCTGCTGGGTATTGCTGGCTGAGAAGTTTTCCGGAAGGTCCTAGTGTCTGCGGCATAGTCCTACTTGTGATAGCCTGCTGCAAGAGCTCCTCTTGAAGATCTACCGTTACGGTAAGTTCTTACGTAACTGTACTTTTTGCTTGCATCTCTTATAACAGAGAGCAACATGTGTAGTGCTGAGGGCTTTTACTCCTCTTGTGGCTCATTACATGACTGATTAGATCACAGATAACCCCACAGTCATATAAAAAGGTTTATAGGATCCTCTTTGAGGATATCTGTTTCATCAGGCCACACCTATGGAAGTTATAGCCACCAGGCACTAGGACCACACAGAAACTTTTGCAAGCAGTCCACCATGGGCCACTCACGACATCATTAGATATCTGCTGCTACATAAACATGGGCGGTCCCTTCCCTCCTCAATTCTTTTCCCTCCGTCGACCATACGTGTTGGACCACTTACAGAAATGCCAATGCAATTGCTGCCACTTTATTTTTCTCTTCATGGTAAAGCCATGTCTTTAATAAGTGATTTTCAACGGTGTGTATTTTGTCAAAAGAGCAGTCAAAGCTGTTCCGATATTGTGAATTCAGTGAGAAGAGTTACACTGGCGATTCTCATGACGTGTGTCTGTTGTCTCGGCCCAGACCATAATGTGCAAGCCTGCCTGATTTACAAGAGTTTCAACACTGCCACCCAGTGACGCTTAAAAAGGGCTTTAGAGAAGCACCTCTTAAAACAGCAGTTAGCCCATATAGAGAAGGAGCTCCAGCAAAAGAGTTCTACTGTGTTGCCAGCCCATTCCTACTGGTCCAGGTCATCCAAATCCTGGGAGAAATAATCCTGGAGCCATAAGCACAGGCACTGGGAGAAGGAGAAGGAGAAAACCTCCTTTGCACTTCAGGTTGCATTTCTGCACAGCAAGTATGACCTCCACAGCACCGTTGACTGCTCTGGTGGTAACACCACTCACTCCCACCCCTGACCGTCAGCTTAATTTCCAGGTTGGGGCATGGCATGGGTGCTACCAGGCCTAATACGGCTGGTTTGTCGCCATCAGTATCAGGGGTCTTGCCTCCTCTGTCGACATCAGCTGGTTCACCCGTCGACCACATGGGTGCTGACGTCCAAGAGGTGCTATCATCCTTCATAGACATGCTTCAATGAATATTGCCTCCTCCTCCTTTACTTGGAGGGATGTTGGTGGGGCCTGTAACTCGAACCCCGTGATGATGCACCTTAGGGCTGTGCCTCTGCAACCTTTCCGAGCACCGATGACCTCACCAGCACCCTCCCTCCTACTCGTTGACCAGGCCGATGATGACTTCGAATATAATCCTGATCTAATGCTGCAGGATGAAGAGGAGGAACCTGAGGACTATGCGGAATGTTCTTAAGAAAGAGAAACTAGTTCCACTGTCTCAACCTACAGTGAGGACTCTGTGGTCTACATCCCAAGGTCCCCACTTTCATCACCATGATGCAGCATTTACAGGCTGCTGTTGGTTTTGAATTAGAAGAACAGGATACCACCAAGAAAATCTAGTAGATTTCTTGGAGTTATAATGCTCACCCATTGTAGTACCACCTCTTCGCCCTGCTCTACAGGATGCCACTTTTGCTGCCTGGCATAGGTCAGATGTTATTCCTGCCATACAAGAAAGGCAGACAAAATGTATATGGCTCCCTCAGGGAAACCCTTTTTTGCTAGCCAACCTGAAGCAGACCCTGTAGTCATCATAGCTGCCCATGTTAGGCCAAGGGCACCAAAGCACCTAAGCTCCCTCCCTTCCTTCTGATAGAGTCCAGGAGGTTGGATGCACTAGGTAAGATGACTTTGCCTCAGCCTCCCTGGGCCTTAGAATTGCTAGCTGTCAGACCCACATGGTCCAGTACCAGAATGCACTCTGGAAAAAGACCAAGGCAGCTGCAGAAGCTTTGCTAAAGGGTACACCCAAACAGGAGCTTCTTAAAGCGCTCTCAGACAGCTGGGGCTGATGTAGGAGAACACCTACTTCGCACAACCTATGGTGTTTCTAATGCTTCCGCCAGGGCTGCTGCCTCAGGAATATGTCTCGGGAGGTACTCCTGGCTTAGGGTGGCAGGGTTTGTGAATTACATACAGTAGTCCATTCTCAGTGTCTCTTTTAGAGGATATAAATTATTTGGCCCAGATGTCCAGAATATCCTCTCTAACTTTCAGGCCTCAGGCAGGACTCTGAAGTTGATATGCTCCTCTACATACCCAACCATGGGGTAGGCAGAGGATACCTTTTCATCTGGCTGGTGCTGGACACCATCCTGCCACCAGACAACAAGGTAAGAGCAAGGAGCAGGAGCCTTGCCCACCCATGAACCACTCCAGGTGCACTCTGAAAAGCCCCTAGAGGTGGTGGCACAGCAGGAACTGCTACAACTGGCTCTGCCTGATTCCTTGTACACTCCTTAATCGGCATTACCTCCAGAAGTGGTTTGTATGTGGTTTTCTCTCTATACTCGTAAATCATTGGAAGGTGACATCAGATGCCAGGGTCCTGGAGACCATAGCACAAGGTCATGTTCTGGAACTTCTAGACACATCTACAGATCATTCCCTTGTGCCAGCATGCTATCTTCCAGACCACATTCCTCTGCTCTTGGAGGAAGTGCAGACATTGTTTCAGAGGAGGGCTATAGAACCTGTGCCCTTCAAACAAAGAGACACAGAGTTCTACTCTTGGTACTTCCTAGTCCCAAAATGGACAGGTGGTCTGTGGCCTATTCTGGATATCAGGGACCTGAACTTTTTTATAGAGTACAAAAAGTCTCCATACAAGGCCTGCTTCTGCTACTGTAAGCAGGGAACTGGATCGGTTCTCTCGACATGAAGGATGCCTACCTTCATATTAGAATTCACAAACCTCACAGAAAGTAGTTGAGGTTCCTGTTTCAGGGGGAACACTATCAGTTCAGAGTATTGTCCTTTGGCTTGGTCTCTGTGCCACAGGTCTTTACCAAATGCATGGCAGTAGTGGCAGCAGCGGTTCACTGAGAAGGCCCCTATATCTTTCCCTAACTGGACGACTGGCTACTGAACACTCACACCAAGGATCAGCTCCTGCACACCTTGGCTCGAATGAGGCAGATGTTCTATTCACTGGGGGTTACTGTCAACATACCTAAGTCTGTCTTGACACCTTGTCAACGCCTGCAGTACTTTGGAGTAGTCCTGGGCACAGCCCAAGGTTCAGCCTTCCTGTCTCTGGACAGTGCCAAACGCTTTATTGCCCAAGCTCAAATGGTACAAAACAGCTGGTATGTCACAGTCAGGACATTTCTTCAGTTCCTGTGCCTGATGGCAGTAGCATTGTCACAGTGTTTCTGGCCAGACTGCACATGAGGATCCTTCCGTGTACCCTAAGAGTTTGGTGGGACAAGCCTACAGATCTAAACCTAAGGGTTCTAGTAACCTCTCCTGAACACAAAGTGCTCAAGTGGTGGATGGAACCCAGCAACCTGTTAAAGGGGGTTCCCTTCCTGATCCCCTCCCCTCACTGGTTTTGTAACTACAGATGCCTTGGGTATGGGCTTAGGGCCCCATCAAATTCAGGGTACATGGACCACAGTGGAGAGCATCCTGCACATAAATGTTCTAGAAATGCGAGCTGTCCTGTATGGCCTACAAGACCTTCCAGGCTCATCTTTCCCTGAATCCTCTGTTAGTACAGACGGACAACGTCAGTATGCTGCATTACATCAACAAGCAAGGGGGAAACTCAGTCTTACCCCATGTGCAGAGAAGTGATGAGAGTCTGGTATTGGACTCTCAAACACCATCTAGAACTGTCAGCAGTACATGTTCCAGGTGCCCAAAATATCTTGGCAGCCAGGCTAAGCAGGTCACAGTCCAGAATGCACGAGTAGAAACTGCTTTCCTCAGTAGTAGAAGACCTGTTTGACAGGTGGGGTTGTCCAGAGTTGGACCTTTTTGCATACCATACAACGCAAAACTGCCGCTTTTCTGCTCACTTGCGCCAGGGCCTGGAGTTTTCTAGTGAGACGCGTTGTCCCTCCCACTAATTCAGAGTGTGCTACTCAAGCTCCAGATGGAGGAGGCAACTCTGATCCTCATTGCTCCCCTATGGCCTCATCAGATCTGGTTCCCTCTCCTGTAACAGCTAGCAGTGGAACCACCAGTACCCCTGCCCTTATGCCAGGGCCTACTGTCACTGGAACAGGGAACACTGGTCTATCCAGACCTCAGATTGCTTCATCTTCATGCATGGCTCCTGAAAACATAGCCATTGCCAGGTTTGGGGTTTCCCCAAAAGGTGACTGATGTCCTGGTGGCTGCCAGAAAGCCTTCTACCAGGTCCACTTATTTATTTCAAAAAGTTTCATTAGGAGAGCTATAACTGAGCTGGTAACGGCTCATTTCCAGATGTGTCCTGGGGGAAGGGGATGGAGAACATCATATAAAGCATTTGCAGTATATATAGAGAGAATACAGAAATACTATTTAAGTGAAGAAATAAATCTTTAAATACAAGTCTGAGTGACATATGCACAGGTAAGGGGAAACAGATTTTCAGGGCAAAACTAGTGAGGGGCAAAGGAAGAAGGTTAAGGACAGCTGTGGAGGGAGAAAAAGTCATGAAGAGAGACTTTAAAGAGAAAGCAAGAGGCAGAACAAATAAACAAGGGAAGGAGGACCAAAGATTAGAAAAGCACTAAGAGAAAGCAGATTGACCAGCTGTTAATTTACTAGAAGGAATAGCCAGGGAATGAGAAGCAACATTACGTAAAGGATAGCAGGAAGCTGAGGGAGAGGATAAGAGTGAAGTGAAGTAGGAAGGAAGGAAACTGAACCAGAATTTAGATATAAAGGAGACACAGTGGGAAAGGCACCTGGCATCAAAAGAGGGGAATGAGAGAGCATAGTAGAGTGAACAGTGGTGAGTACGTGGGGAGCAATCTAAAGCAAAATGACGAAAAAGAGCTGAAAAAGGGTCCAGTCTGGCAGTGGTGGATTTGGGAGCTCCACTGTAGACCAGATCACCATAATCACAGATAAGGAGGATCATCTTTAAAACATCTCACGGGCGGATAGAAAGTGGAATACTCGCTTTGTTCCTGTAACGTGCACCAAGCTTGGCATGAAGCTTTAGGTGAATGCCATCAATTCTGAACTGAGAAATCAAGCTGACAGTGAAGCCAGACACCAAGGTACTTAAAAGAGGAAACTTCCTCGATAATCACACCATCAAGGATATGAAGACAAGTGAGAGAGGCACGACTAGAAAGTCTCTGATGGGTACCAAAAGTCATGGAGACAGATTTTTCTTTGGCATTGTGGGATAGTTGGTTAGATTTACACCAGTGCTGAACATTGTCAAAGGCCAGCTGAAGCTGTGAAGTAAGATCATGCGAACTCACTTATTATTGAATATATAATATATACATTATATAATATATATATTATCACTCTTAATTATTACATTAAGTGGAAGCGGTTTGCTTTGAGGGCCACTTCTTATCACTTCGATCCCTTTACCTGTCCAGTTAATCAGGTTCTAGAGTATCTGCTGTCCTTATCAGATGCAGGCCTGCAGTACGCTTCTATCCAAGTGCACTTGGCTGCCATTTCAGCTTTACATGTGCCTATTGAAGGTCGTACAGTTGCCCAACTGAAGTTGGCTCGTATGTTTTTGAGAGGTATTCTACCCTGGAAGCCTCCTATCTGCAATCCAGTCCTGCCTTGGGACCTGAATTTTGTGTTGAAAAGCTTACTTTGCTCCTTTTGAGCCAGCCGCAATTTGTGTGGCTTACGCTCTTTCTTGGAAAGCATTGTTTTGGTTGCCATTACTTCTGTTCAAGGATTTCAGAGCTATAGGCTCTAATGTGTTAGCCTTCTTATTTGATTGTCCACAAAGCCACGGTGTCTTTGTGTACTAATCCTATATTTTTACTAAAAATGATGTCTAAGTTTACTTTAAATCAAACCATCCACCTGCCAGCTTATTTCCATGAGCATGCCAATCCAGGGGAAGCATTGCTCCATACTCTAGATGTACATAGACTACTCAGGTACTATATACACTGCAGGAAGGACTGCAGGAAGTCTTTGCAACTCTCTGTTTTGTTCGTTCCTAGGACAGAGGGTGCCCCAGTTTCTAAACAGTGTCTGTCCAAATGGTTAGCAAACTGTATTACATTCTGTTACAGGAAGTACAGTAAGGAACTTCCTGGGATTGTTCATGAAGATTTTACTAAGGGCATGGCCACATCTGTTGCCTGTTTCAGAATGTGTCTGCTGCAGAAATCTGTGCAGCTGCCACCTGGAATAGTGTCCACACTTTCACAAAACACTACAGTCTGGACATTGCCTCTTGAGAAATGACTGGCTTTGGCCTAATTGTGCTTCAGGGCCTGCTTTCTTAAGCCTGTGGGCTCCAACCACCCAGACTGTTTGTGGTCAGTACTGCTTGGTACTATTCCATAGGTGTGGCCTGATAAAAGAAATATCCTCGAAGAAGATAGCACAGTTACGTGCTCACTGTAACAGTAGATCTTTAAGAGAATCTCTCATCAGGCCATGCCATCCCACGTCCTCCCCCCTACAAGGTCCTTAGACTCTAATCAGTGCTGTCTCCTTCTCCATGAGGGTCTGCATGTTGGTCTGTGCCTCGCTTGGTTGGCAGAACCCTAGGTTCTCTCCTGGTTCCCTACAAGGAGGTTCTCTGAGC
The DNA here is from genome assembly GCA_016271365.2 of Neoceratodus forsteri. Lineage (NCBI taxonomy): Eukaryota > Metazoa > Chordata > Ceratodontiformes > Ceratodontidae > Neoceratodus > Neoceratodus forsteri. Next base: position 323,947,172 of record CM057454.1, on the reverse strand, counting down.
ATGATATCTAGCAGGGAAGTGAGGAGGGAAGAGGCTGCCCACATGTAGCAGCCAACGTCATCATGGGTGGCCCCCCCAGTAGATTGCTTGCAAAAGTTTTCATGTGGTCCTATCGCCTGGCAGCTATAAGTTCCATAGGTGTGGCCTGATGAAAGATTCTCTCAAGGATCCACTGTTATGGAGAGTACATAACTGTTCTTTTATAAAGGCTCTGGAGATCTGGGAGCTGTCATTCTTGATGCACACTTATCTGTCATCAAGGCACAGGTCAGGAAGCACAGGATGACCAGGAGCAGTTTCAAAATTCACAATTAGCATTTTATTTTTCTCAATAACAGCAAAATAAAAAATTATTCAGTATAACTGTTTACAAAGGCAGTACAAACAGAGAAAACTTAAGTCCTTCTTCTGAGGGTATCTCTTAATTCCAACCTTCAGTCTCTCAATCTCTCACACTCCTTGTGTCTCTAGCAAAAGCATTGCTGCTCTTTTTATGTCGTTGTGTGGGAACTTGTTAAAGATAGCCTTCTTCTCACAGAATGTTCTTGTAAGTTTACAGAATATTCTTGTCAGTTTTGATACAGGTGCAGCAAAAAGAACACAGTGACCCAGAATTGACCTCTTGTTTACAGCTCTGCAAAAGGCTTAAAAAATGCATTTTAGGTTAACCATTTGAGTTCCAAATAGCTTTGCAGTCATTTCAACAGTATAACTATATACAGTTTTAAACATAGGGATCCCAGTATCATTGACATTTCCACATAACGATTCACATATATTTTTGATACCCGCAGATATGCAAGGGGAACAAAAAACAAATGGCAAGGGAAGGTAGTGAGAGAGGAGAGGCGGAGAATGTGCGAAACCATCGGAGTGATCAGTTCCTAGGTCTTACAAGAAATTTGGTTGCACAACCAGACAGACAGAGAGGAAGAAGACAGGATAGAAGAGATCCTTGTGTTTAAACTCATTCTGCATAACAAATGGAGCAGGGCCTTATTCAACCCTGTCACATAACCCCCCCCTTTAACAGGGAATCTGTTTTACAAAAACAGGTTTCCAAAACATTCTATTGAATTTCCGTCTAACATTAGCTTATAACCTTTACAATTCAGTGTATATGCAGCATAGCAAACAGAGATGTTTCAACTCACATTTTTTTTAAACTGTTCTCAATTCCTGATCCATATCCTGACAGAAAATCAGCATTGGTATTCTCTTTCCCAGATTTGTGCATCACTTTAAATTTAAATGGCTGTAGTGCCAGGTACCACCATGTGATTCTAAAATTTGTATCCTTCATTTGGTTAAACTAACTGAGAGGATTATGATCTGTTCCAAGCACAAAGTTGGCTCTTAGTAAGTAAAACTTAAGGGACTCCATGAAGCACTTTGTGCAAGGCATTCTTTTCAATGGTGGGGTACCTTTTTCTCTGTTGTGCAATTTCCTACTTATGTATATAATAGGATATTCTTTCCCATCTATATGCTCACTCAAGACTGCACCTTGGCCTACCTCTGATGCATCACTCTGTAACAGAAATTGTTTCTCAAAGTCTGGGCTTATTAAAACAGAGGCTGAACATAATGCAGGCTTACTGGCCCGAAATGCCTTGTCACACTCGGGTCCATTTCACATTATTCGGGAACCGTTTCTTTATGAGTTCATTGAGGACAGTAGCTAACTCGGCAAAGCTGGGAACAAATCTCTGATAATAACCAGCCAGCTGTTAAAATGATCTGACATGTCTCTTGGTTTTGGGGACAGGGCTGTTAGCTATAGCTTCTATCTTAGAAACCTCTGGCTTGACGTCTCCAGTTTCCAAAACATAGCCCAAATAGCTGGTTTCCTGCATGCCCAATGCATACTTGGTAGGATTAATTGTCAGACCTTCCTTTTTAATTGATTGGATAACTGCTCGTAGGTGTTCCAGGTGGCTTTTCCAGTCTGGACTGTATACCACGATATCATTCAGATACGCAGCACAATAACAAGTGTGATGGGATAAAATTACATCCATGTACCGCTGGAATGTTGCAGGTGGACCATGTAAACCAAACGGCATGGTGGTGAACTGATAGAATCCTATAGGAGTGGCAAATGCAGTTTTGTCTCTGGATTCATTAGCTAGGGGGATTTGCCAGTAACCCTTGGTGAGATTGAGGGTCCTGATATACTTGGCACTTCCTAGTCTGTCCACCAAATCATCTATTCTGGGTATAGGATAACTATTAAATTCTGACACTTTATTAAGTTTCCTAAAATCAAGGCTGATTCTTACACCCCCTTCTTTTTTGTTTACAATCACCATTGGTGATGACCAAGTACTTCTCGACTCTTCTGTGATACCCAGTTCTTTCATTTTTTGTATTTTCTTAACCACATGTACTCTTAACTGCTCTGGTAATTTGTATGTCTTTTGTCTAATTGGGAGAGCATTCCTTGTCACTATTACATGCTTGACCCCTTTTGCTCGGCCTGTTACTGTGGTAAAAGTACTGTTTAATGTCTTTAGCAAGTTACGAATTTCTGCAGTTGTTCAGAGGTTCAGGAAACATTCACCTTTACAGCATCAGCAGTTCCAGCTTGTTCCAGTCTATCATAAACTACGTTAATATCTTCATCAGTTTCCAGTAAAATCAGCAAAACAGCTTTTAGTTTTTTCAGCCCATTTCCTGAGGAGGTTAGCATGGTATATCTTAGTAGGATTTTTTCTAGGGTCTCAATCTCATAGTTAACTGTGCCAGTATGTCTAAGCACTTTATAAGGCCATTGCTACTTCATTAACAGTTTATTTTCTGCAGAGGGTAACAGTAGCAGGACCTTTTCACCTGGCTCAAAAACATTTTCTTTTACCCATGGTCACAATATACCTTCTGCTGGTTTTGGGCCTCTTTCTGATTACTATGGGCGATTTTGACTTATTTTGCCAGCTTCTTTTCAGGGTACACATATAAGATGTAATAAATTGTTTCTGATGGGGGTTATCTTCCCATGTTTCTTTTATTACATCTAGTGGCCCTCTAGGTTGTCTACAATACAACAATTCAAATGTAAGAAACCTGTTGATGCCTGTGGCACTTCTCTGTAAGCAAAAAGCAGGTAAGGTAAGTATTGGTCCCAGTCTTTCCCTTACCCTCTTACAGACCTTTTTAACATGCATTTTAGGGTTTGATTAGAACACCCAACAAGACCGTCTGTCTGTGGGTGATAAGGGAGGTTCTATGGCAGTGATACCTAGTAGTCTGTACAGCTCCTTAAGTAATGCAGCACCATAATTACTACCGTGATCAGTACTAATCTGTAGGTATGCCCACCCTGCCGAAAATGTTGGCAAGCTCTGCTGCCACTTTTGGTGCTATGACAGTACTCATTGGAACTGCCTCTGGGTATCGAGTAGCGTAGTCAGATACTACCAAAATAAATCGATCATCCTTTTTACTTTCGTCTAAGGGGCCAACCACATCCATTGCAATGATCTCAGATAGCACATCTATCAAGGGTAGGGGCACCAGGGGCACTTTGGCCTTTTTAGTCACTGGGGCTACTTTCTGACACTCAGCACAAGAACTGCAGTAGGTAGCAATATCTTCATGAATTCCAGTCCATTAAAATCTGTACAGCAATCTGGCAAGGGTGCAATTCCACCCTGAGTGACCAGCCATAGGACAATCATGTGCTATCTGTAACAACTCAGATCTATACTTTTGTGGTATAACCAATTGTTCTATTTGTCCTGTGTCTGAGGTTTAACCCAAACTCTGTACAGTAGCCCATTACATTTTTTAAACATAGGTTCACCCTGGTTTGGTTTCACCCCCAGTTGCTTAAAATAACCCTGGAGAGAAACATGGTTAGCTTGTTCTAAAAGAAAATTACTATCAGTGATCAGTTTAGTTTCCACATTTTCATACGTCAACCCCTTATGTCCATCAGTCTTTTGTTGCCACTGTTTCTTCAGATGTCTTCTTTCTTTTCTGTATTTCTGGATCTTGGAGCTGTTGTTAAACAGTCCAAATCAAAATCAGCAAAAGGAAAAGAGTCCTCACCAGCTGTTGAAGCATCAGGATTTACTCCTTGTTGATCAACTCAGTAAATCCTGGAAAGTCATTTCAATAATCACAGGTACAGGTAACTTAGGTTAATAGTCACTTGCTGGTGGGATTGTATCAAGTGTCCCGTGGAGGCAGACACCAGTACCTTGCCCTTTTGGACATTGTTTTCCCAGCACTTCAATATGCACTAGGGTCTGTCTGCTTCTTGAATCTATGTCCTTTACAGTCGATCTCCCACCATCATTTCTGTTAAGTACTTGCCCCAATTTGCTAAGGACAATCTGCTCCAGTGTTACTTTTCTTACTACTGAAATTTCTTGCAATATGACCTGGCTTATTATAGTTACAACAAATAAAGTCTTTGGGTGCAGATTTGTTACCCGTACAGAGTTGTTATCAGGTTTGGAGTTTAAATGGGAAAAGAGCATCTTACTGGTGCTTGGCAATACTCTCTGCTGTGGCATCTGTCGGGCCATTTGGTAGTCTCAGGCAAAGAAACAGCCTTTTCCTCACTTTTTGGTCAATGCTTTTACCCAAAGATGCACATCTGTGGGTAGGATGTTGAAGAACTGCTCCATTACAAATGTTTTGATGATCTGTGGAGTATTTTGCTCTCTGGTTGGAGCCATTTCATAAGGAGTTCTCTGAGTTGGTGAAGGCTTCTTGAGGATTGTCGGCTGAGTTGTACTTCAGAGACCGAAATCTCTGCCTGTGGATCTCTCCTGAGATGTCACATCTTTTAAGGACTTCTTTCACCAGGTCCTAGTTTTCACACTGTGCAGTGTCCATATTGCAGTATGCAAGTTGAGCTTTCCTGTTAGGTAAGGTACTAGTGTGATTGCCCATTGCTGCTTTGGCCACTGGATGGCTGCGGCAACCCTTTCAAAAGTTGTTGGCTATGCTTAGATATCATCCAAGGGACACAATTTTGTAAGTTTAATGCAATTTAAGTTGTTTGTGTCTTGGTGCTCTGCTGGACCAGTGCCAGATCCTACAGCTTTAATAACTTGCAAGGCACCCATCCATCACTGCATCTCTTCTCTTCTTTGCTGCTCCTGTCGCTGCATCTCTTTTTTTCTCTGCTTCATGAGTTGTTGCATTTCTTCTTTTCTCTGTGCCTCTAAACGTTGAATTCCATTTTCATTCTGCTGCATCTCTTCTCTGTTTCTCTGTCTCTGTTTGTTGTATAGCCAACCATTTGAAAAAGGCAGTCAGGCTTTCAGGTTCTGTGACTGCCTGTTCTTTTCTTTCCATCACTGGTGCTGGCTGTACAGTCTCAGTTTGGACTTCTGTCTCTGCTAGTTTGGCTGCCATTGTTCTGGTAATAACTTCTGGACTTGCTGCTGCAGGATCCATACCTTTCTTCTATGCTTCCCTGGTACCAGGACTAGTACCCATGAACAAAACTCCTGACTTAGAGTATGCATGGCGTAAATCCCACTTCTAAAACCATCTGTCATCGAGGCACACGTCAGGAAGCATGGATAACCAGGAGCAGTTTCAGAATTTGCAATTTATGTTTTATTTTTCTTAATAAATGCAAAATAAAGAATAAAATTATCCAGTATAACTATGTACAAAGGCATACAAACAGAGAAAACTAAGTCATTTTCTGTGGGTATCTCTTAGTTCCAAGTTTTAGTCTCTCACTCCGTATCTTTCTAGCAGAAGCATTGTTGCTCTTTTATAAGCCTTTGTCTGGGAACTAGTTAAGAGAGCCTGCTTCTCACAGAATGTTCTTGTCAGTTTCTGATGCAGGTGCAGCAAAAACATAGTGATCCAGAACTGACTTCTTATTTACAGCTCTGCAAAAGGATTAAAACCTGCATCTCAGGTTAACCCTTTTGAGTTCCAAATAGATTTGCAATCATTTCAACAGTATAACTATATACAGTTTTAAACAAAGGGATCCCAGTATACTTGACATTTCTACATACCGATTCACATACATTTTTATACCTGCAGATATGCAAGGGGAGAAAAACAGAAATAGCAAGGAAGGCAGAGATATAGCAAGAGGTGGATAACTGTGAAACCATTGGGAGGAACAGTTCCTAGGTATCACAAGCAAATTTGATTGTGCAACCAGACAGACAAGAGACAGAAGAGGAGAGGATAGAAGTGACCCTTATGCTTAAACTCCTTCTGCATTACAGATGGAGCAGGGCCTCATTCAACCCTGTCACATTATCTTTCCTCTACTCAACTAATGAACATGGACTGCCTGGTTGACGTTTGATGTTTTCTAGATGAGGTCTCATGAATGGCTTCTTCATCAGGGCATGATGAATATTATTTTTCCATTAAGGGCACTCATTGATGAAACCCATGTACATCTTGTGGAACAGAAATCTTCCTCTGTTCTGGATGTGTCCTGAGAAGGGAATGGTTTCATCAGCAGCTCAAATGACATAGCCTTAACTTAAGTGGCACATTCCTGAATACCATTATCCTAACCCCCCACGCCATACTCTTCTGTTCCTTTTGGTACATGCAGTCTTTGGATTTCCAATGGAAACAGAACAGCCTATTCTAACAACAGGAATGGGATATGTGAAGTCTAATTAATTGAATGTAGACCTTACCTGTGTAGTTCCCTGGAGAATGTATTTTCTTTTGCCGTTTGTATTGTGCTGGTCACACATCCCCTGACCTCCCAAAGGCAGATCTTTTTTCTCAGCTAAAGAAAGGTGTCACCATGGACATCATCTCCCATAATAACTGGTCTTAGTGTTTACTCTTGACTAAAAGTTATTCATTTTGGTTTATTGTTGAAGTTTAATATAATTATCAGTTCCCACACTGTTTTAAATTCTTTTAAACAGGGCTTTTGCATCTTTTTTTTGGTTGCCATCAATTTCAGAGAACTGAAATTAGCATTTTTTCCTGGTTCCTAGTCAATTTAGACATGACGTACAGTATTGTCCAGTTACTCATTTTTAATTAAAATTCACATGGTTGCACTTCAGTATTTTTTTTTATAACTCTATTTAATCCCCTGCATTGACATTGTCCATGGATGAACCCTAAAATATCTGGGATATACCCCTGTTTAGGCCAGCGCCTTCATGAAGATGGTAACTGGATGTGTTTTCTCCCTGGTTTTCGGATGCATTCCTCTGTCCTCCCTCCTCCCTGTGGCTTTGGCAGTGCCATTATCAGCCTTGGGCACCACAGTGCACCCCAGTGCATGGTGCAAACTCTCTGGCCCACCCTCAGTGCTCGCTGTGGTGCCAGAACATACCGCCAGCCTTCCGTGGTTGAGGCACACAGTCTCTTGGTAGCTACCTGCTGGCTGTCCTGCCATCTGACACAGCAACTCGAGTGAACTCCCAAGCATGGATCACCTGCAAGGCAGAGCAGAGTAGACATTCTGGGCATTCCTACTTAAGTTTCCATAGAAAGAACAGCTGAAGACTCCCCAACAACAAATCTTTTTCCTCTGGTTATGTCATGAAAACCTTTAAGGAAAGAAGGGTTTTGGATGCTTTGAGTCCTATGGCAGATAGGCATTTGGAGTGCTTTGATCATTAGGGTCCAGATCGTGAGCCTGAAACTTATGAGCACTATAAGATTTTTTGACCAAGAATAAGAGAAGAGAGTACAGATGGTTGAAGTCAGGAAAATTCATTCTGCAAATTAATTTTCAGATTAAGTGCAACTGGTGAAGAGTGGCTTGATCAGCAAAGTGTGGAATTTCACCATTTGCAATTGAAATCCTGCCATTCGCATGCAATATTCTGCAGTTCATGGTTAGGCAAATGTTTTTTATGCTCCCTGAGCCCGGCAGGTGGCTCCGATCCCTCCCTCAGAGGGACTCTGTCTCCGGCTGCACTGTTTCCCAACACCCCCCCTAGAAGATCCCCCAAGGGCTACCCCCCCCCCCGTGACAGGGCCGGGGTGAAGGGGCACTGGCATTTCCCCCACCCGCAGAGCGAAATCCAGATGGGGGCGCCGGTCAGATGCTGGTGCAGCCATCATGGAGCCTGCCAGCTCCATTTTCCTTTTTCTCCTGTCCCCCCTCCCTACCGATGTAATGACACTAGTGCATGCCTTCCTGACCCGTACTGCCCTCTCACGAGCGGGACAACCAACATCCCTCCCCCTGAGAAAGAAGAGGAGTCCTCTGAACGCTCGATCCTCCCTCACATCTGCGGACCTCCGGCAGCCTGGGCTTGTTCCCAAACCTGGGTCTGCGGCATGGCATGAGGTGTACTGACCAGTGCCTCAACTTCCAGTGCCACTGGGCCGGCGCGGTTAGGCAAATTTTTAAGATAATAGCACAGGTTCGCAAGTTGCTCTCAGAGGCGAATTTGGCAACTTCACCGGAACTTCGCAGGCAAATTAAAACTTCACAACACCTCTACAAGAGAGTATAAAAGGAAGTCTGTTTTTTTGCACCTGCCTCAACCTCTACTTCATGAAATAGTAACATGGTAATTTAAGGTTGAAAGGGGCTTTTGACACGTGAATGTTCCCCTGTAAAACAAACTGTGGGGAAATAACCGTCTAGTGGTACCTCTTCTCCCAAGCAGCAGTCTCAGAATAAATAAGCCAGGTTAAGCTGCAAAGCGTTTTCCTGGCAAAGATCACAGGATACCATCTAGTGGATATCCTAATGGCAAAGAGCACAGGCAAAAGGTCAGCAGAGAACCAGACTAAAACTTCAGCAGGAAAAAAAACCTCATAAAGAGAAGCATATTAAGTCTATGCCTCCACCAGTTAAAAACTCTGAGTTGCTTAAACCTGTTTGTAAGAACTCGCCATTCCTACTTTTGATGGTATAAACAAATGGCACAGGGTCATAATGTCACAAGACATTATGCCGCAGCAATATATCGCACTGCCAATACAGCGCAATGTATTGCCAGCGGCATAAGTCTTTGTTTTTCGGGGGGCTCCGCTCTGCACCCCTCCCAACTCAAATAACTAATTATGGGGAGTAACACTTAAATTCGCACAAAGTGCGAAAAATATAAAAATTCCATGCATCTGGGACCGGGAATTGAAACCCGGTCCACAGATGCACTGCCTCCCTTGCTGCCTGTGGCTCATCCCGTCAAGCCAAAGCAGCTGCTCGGTGGTCCCTCGTCCCAATAGGACTTTTATCCAGTACGGGAAGAGGAGAAGGTGCACTACGCGATATATCCTTTCACGGTTTTGCACCTTCTCACTGTTCCTTACTGGCGCTAGTTCCCGCTGTACGGTTATGTCGTAGGTTGTAAAGCATATGACATATTGACCCAGTAGGTAAACAAATGAGGCCATTTTCCCAGTCCATGTAACAGACTGAGCACAATCTCCACCACATAAATCTCATTCCAACAAACTGGAGACGAGGATGACATTGACAAAGAAATGGGAGTCTAAAGTAGTTTTAGTTGAATCTGGAATTTGGATATGTTGGGTTTATTAATTTAGATAGGCTTTTTGGCCACGAAAGGCACACTGAGCTGAACCGTTTCCTGGTTTGACCAGATGTCCTGTGACTTGAGCACAGGGAGCTTAAAGGAATGTTCGATAATGCTACTCATTTAGTCTTGTAGCTGTCTTCAAGAGCCATTCAGTCCTTCACCATCTTCTGCTTGTAGGCCCTTCTATTCCCTTCTGTCTGTCCTACCCAGGTTTAAACCCTGTTGCAGTCTTGGCTTCAAGCTCCTCTCTAGGCAGTCTGTTCCATTTGTCCACCACCCACTTGGTCTAGAACTTCCTCAGGTCCAGCCAACCCCCCTTCCCCACCCAGGTCTTCACCTAGACCCTCTAGTTACTGTGCCCTCCTTCCTTTTGCACAAGTCCCTACGGTCCACCATGTTAATTCTTCACAAGAACTTATATGTCTCAGTCATACCCCCCTTTCCCTTCTGGCCTCCAGTGTATACATGTTGAGGTCTACCAGCCTTTCCTCATACAACCTCCCTTACTTTCCCGGAATTATATTTGTGGCCCTGTCTCAGTCATGTCCCCATTTCCCTTCTGGCCTCCAGTGTATACATGTTAAGGTCATAGAAACATAGACTTTGACGGCAGATAAGGACTGCTTGGCCCACCTAGTCTGCCCATTTCCCTACCTATTGGATAAGCTGCAGATCCTAGTTAACCAACAACCTATTTCTTCCTACCCCCAAGAATTGCCTTATGTCTGTCCCATGCATTCTTGAATTCTCCCACAGTTTTGACCCCACAACCTCCTCAGGAAGGCAGTTCCATGCATTCACCACCCTCTCTGTGAAAAAATACTTCTTCACATTGCCCCTGAACCATCCCCCTCTATCTTCAAATTGTGTCCCCTTGTTCTTGCACATCTCTTTTCCTGAAAGATGCTACCCTCTTGGACTTTGTTGATTCCACTGAGGTACTTAAAAGTTTATATCATGTCCCCCCTCTTCCTCCTTTCCTCAAGGGTATACATATTAAGCTCCTTTAGTCTTTCCTCATATGGCTTCTCTTGCAGACCCTGCACCATTTTAATTGCCCTCCTCTGGACTGCCTCCATCATGTCTATGTCCTTGCGGAGATGGGATCTCCAGAACTGGACACAGTACTCCAGATGGGGTCTCACCAACTCTCTGTACAAAGGGATAACAACTTCCCATTTTCTGCTGGTGATGCCTCTCCCTATACATCCCAGTATCCCCAGCCCTCCCTACTGCCTTTTCACATTGTTTGCTAACCTTAATGTCATCTGATATGATTACCACCATGTCCCTTTCCATTTTTGTTGTTGGTACTACCTCCCCCCCCCCATTGTGTACTCTTCCCTTGGGTTTTTGTTTCCAAGGTGTATTATTTTCCGCTTCTTTGCATTGAATTCAAGCTGCCATACTTCTGACCATTCCTCCAACCTTGCCAAGTCCTTTCTCATCCTTTCCACCCCTCCTTGTGTATCAACCTTGCTGCGGATCTTTGTGTCATCTGCAAAGAGGCATACTTTTCATTCTAGTCCCTCTGCAATGTCACTTATAAAGACATTAAAAAGGACTGGACCCAGTACTGAACCCTGCAGCACCCCACTAGTAACCCCCCTTTCTTCAGAGTGGACTCCGTTTACTGTTACCTTTTGTGTCCTGTTGTCAGGCCAGTGGTTTACCCAGGCTACCACCCTGGGACCCACTCCCATGCTGGCTAATTTGTTTATTAATCTTTTGTGTGGGAATGTGTCAGATACCTTGCTAAAGTCTAGGTAGGTCATGTCCACAGCCCCTCCCTGGTCTACTACTTTGGTCACCCAGTCAAAGAAATCGATTAGATTTGTCTGACATGACCTTCCCGCTGTGAATTCATGCTGCCTTGGGTCCTGTGCCCACTGGCCTCTAGGTACTCAACAGTTCTTTCCTTCAGAAGTGATTCCATCATTTTCTCCTCCATAGAGGTCAAACTGATAGGTCTGTAGTTTACTGCCTCTGTCTTGCTCCCACTTTTGTGAAGGGGAATCACATCCACCCTCCAGGTCTACCAGCCTTTCCTCATACAACCTCCCCTGCTTTCCCTGAAGTATCTTTGTTGGCTTCCTTTGTATGATCTCCGTGCTGTCCCATTCTTTCTTGAGGTGTGGACTCCAGAACTTCATGCAGTGCTCTAGGTGCGACCTTATCAGAAACTGTACAGGAACAGTATGTCCTGCTTCCTCCTGCTATAAAATTCCTATCATTAGATCCCTTCCTATACATCCCAGCATCCTATTTACCTTCCGATATGCTTTGTTGAACTGAGCAGAGGCCTCAAGGCTTCAGTAGTGATGGCACCCAGGGCTGTCTTCTCAGCTGTCTACAACACTCTTACTCCCCCCATCCAGTAGTCAGTCTTAGGGTTCTTTCTAACAATGTGCATAACTTTGCACTTTTTTGTGTTGCACTTCAGTTGCCTTAATCTGGACTGCTTTTCCAATTCGTCAAGGTCTCTTCATTTTTCTAACCCCCGAAGAGATCCTTAGTGCTCACTGTGCTGCAGATCGTAGTGTCATCAGCAAAGAGATGCACCTTATTCTGGATTCACTCTACTACATTAAAGATGATATTGAAGTGCACTTGTCCTGGAACAGATCCCTTTGGTGCCATGCTAGTGTCTGCCTTGTGCTCCAGTTGCATCCCTTTGACAGTTAACCTCTGTGTCCTGCCTCCCCAGCCTAATCCTTTTACACCTGGTCAACCTATCCCCTACCCCAGATTGCCCAGCTTTTTTATTAGCCTTCTGTGGGGATCAGAATCAGAGGCTTTGCTGAAGTCGAGGTACAGTGCATCCACTGCTTGGCTTCTGTCCACAGTCTTTGTGACCCAATCAGAAGAATCAACTAGTTTAATTTGGCAAGATCTCCCTACTACCAAACTGTGCTACTACCTGTCCTGCAAACCATTTGTCTCCAAATTCCACTAACTGTTCTTTAATGTATAATAAAGGTTTCCAGCAGCCTGCCTACAAACACGTTAGACTGACCAGTCTAATTTCCTGGTCCATTGTGGTAACTGTTCTTGTGAAGGGACAGTACATTAAATATTATTTTATTCTGTTGGAACCACCCTTGTCTCAAGGGAACACTTTAACAGATTTGCATACAGCACTGCCCCTTCTTCTGCACTCTAGGGTGCAGTCTGTCAACACCAGGGGCTTTGTCCACCTTCAGGGTTTTGAGCTCCCTGAACAATGTTTCTTCCAAGTCTGGTTCTACCCCCAGTCTTGTTACCCCTCTTTGGCCTGCACTCCTCAGTCTGGCAGTCTTCCCCACCCCATAGTGAATACAGAACAATTGTTGGTGCATTTCTTTTTTTACTTCCGTATGTGGGTTGCAGCACAACTTATTTCATTTATATAAAAGGCTGCTCTGGACACTTTATCTGAAAATACTTGGAATGTGTCCCAGAAATGGAGTTCGGAAGCAAACATAACCATAAGTGAAGTGTAGTTGCATAATGTTTGTAAGACATGTATATGTATGGTGGTTGTTACTGATGATGCATATGGGAGACATTTAACCCTTAAATATGGGTGCACGATGATGATTGCTTATATTGTTGTTTCTGCGCATGGCTGTATCAAGCTCCATGCAGAACTTTCTTTTATCTAAAATACTATGCAGATGTGTTTACCCTTCCCCCACCCATGATGTAACTCATGCAGAGGTACTAACAATTCTTCATTGTACAAATGCAGGGGGAGGAGGAGGTGGCTGGAGACAAGGTAGTGTCTGTGGTGGCAGAATAGGCATGGAAAAGAGGGGCAGATTAGGTGGGCCCAAGCGGTCCTTATCTGCTGACAGATTTTATGATCTCACTTCGAGGGGGCTCTTGCAGCAGGCAACACCGTTAGGACTGAAGGTGGCAGGCGCCAGGATGCCACAGAAAACTTCTAGCTAGCAGTATACAACGGGAGGCCACCCCCTGACATCGGCCTGCCTCTGACATATGCCTATGGTATAAAAGGGGCGGTCCCCCAGCCCAACCTCACTTCTTTTCCCATCCTCAACCTGCACAAGTCGGACCTAGATGGATGTCTTCTGCTATTGTTGACCGCCATTTTCTATGCATTCTCCCGAGCTTTATTGTTTTAGTAATATTTTTGTTTTTCAGCATTTCTTGCATGTTTTCTTCTCCGTCTTCCTCTTGGAGCGGTGGCAGCCTAAAGCACCAGGGTCACTGTGTTCCCTACCTCGACGACTGGCTTCTGTTAGCCTCTGTCGAGGGAGCAGCTGGAACTTTCCCTTTCAGCTACCCTGGCCCTTTTTGTGCAAGTGGGGATTGCTGTCAGTTATTCCAAGGTCCCATCTTGCCCCTTCCCAATGCCTTCAGTTTATTGGAGCAGTGTTGGATACAACCCAGGGTATGGCCTTGCAAAACAGGCTCGCTTAGTAGCCTCCAGCAGGTGGGTTCTGGCCAGGTTAGTTCTTGTCTTCTTGGCCTTATGGCGGCGGCCATCCCCACCATCCTCTAGCGAGGCTCCACATGCAAATCTCTCAGTGGACGACAGAGCATAGTGCGATCAGAGGTCGGATGACCTAGACCCACATGGTCATGGTCTCCACTTCGATGCAGCAAGATCTCCTATGGTGGCAGGGTCCAACAACCTCACCAAGGGGGTCCCTTCCAGTCCCTTGCTCCCACCCAGATTCTGACTACAGACACATCAGGGATGGGTTGGGCGCTCACCTAGAAAGCCACAGGACTCAAGGGCTGTGGTCCCCGTCAGAGCTCTCTCTGCACATAAATGTGTTGGAGATAGGGCAGTGCTCTATGCTCTTCAAGTCTTCCAGCACTTGCTTCATCAGGGCTCATTATTAGTACAGCCGGACAATATGTGCATAGTCTGTTACCTCAACAAATAGGGGGGCACTCGTTCATATACCCACTGCAGGGAAGCGATGCAGTTGTGGGAACTGGGCAATTCTGCACCGGATACACCTCTCTACGGTTCTCGTTCCAGCTGTGCATAATGTCCTAGCGGACAGTCTCAGCAGCATCAGAGAAGAGCCCAGGAATGGGGCTCAAGCAAGTGGTGGTCGAGGTTATAATGAGCCTATGGGGTTGTTGGGACCTGGATCTGTTTGCCTCCCCGCTGGCATAAAACTACCCAGGTTTTCGCTCGCTCCGGGCATGGTGTTTTTTGGTGAGGCGTGCTATCTCTTTGCTGGACAGGGGAGAGTTTTTCTGCCGTCCCTCCTTTCCGGTCCTGCAGAGGTGCTGCTCAAGCTTCAAGCAGAGGGCTCACATGATTCTGATTGCCCTGTATTGGCCTCACCTGATATGGTTCCCATTTCTTCAGCAGCTTGCAGTGGAGCCCTGCGCTCATTACCCCTCTGCCACGATCTCCTGACTTAGGAGAGGTGCGCTGATCCATCCAGGGCTGAAATCCCATCATGCGTGGCACCTCATGACATTGTTGCTTCCCGCTGTGGAATTTCTGCCAAAGTTGCTTAGGTCCTTGTAGAGACCAGAAAGCCTTCTATGAGGACTATGTATGCCATGAAATGGAAGTGTTTCTTCATTTGGGGCCACTTTGAAGGTCTGGGATCCTTTTTTGTGCCCCGTTCCTTAGGTCATGGAGTACTTACTACACATATTTGACCTAGGTCTGAATTACTCTTCACTGAAGGGTCACCTGTGTGCTATTTCTGCCTACCACACCTGGGGGGGGGGGGAGCAGAACTTTGGCTCAGCTGGAGATTTCCAAAACCTTTCTGAAAGGGATCCTCCACGCGAAACCCCTGGTGCACTGTCCCGTGCCACCTTGGGATCTCAATCTTATTTTGGAAAAACTGACCTTGCCTCCCTTTGAACTGGCTGATAGTTGTGATGTGTGCTATTTATTGTGGAAAGTACTCTTTTTAGTTGCAGTTACTTCTGCTTGAAGGATTTCTGAACTTCAGGCCCTGATGTGTAAGGAGCCTTATTTGACTTTTCAGAGAGACTGGGTGGCTCTGCATACCAATCCTCAGTTTTTACCGAAGGTGGTTTCCGTGGTCACATTGAATCAGTCTATTCAACTCCTAGTGTATTACCCTGAGCATTCTAATCAGGGAGGCAATTCTGCATACCTTTGATGTTCATAGAATCTTTCGTCACTATACTAACCGTACTAAGTCTGTTTGGAAACGGATCAACTTTTGTTTCATTTGCAACCTAAGAGAGGGGTGGCAGTTTCCAAACAGTGTTTATCCAAATGGTTGGCAGACTATATTGTTTTCTGTTACCAGAAATATGTTAAAATCCTCGGGGAGGTTGCAGGCATTTACCAGAGCATGGCTGCTTCTGCTGCTTGCTTCAGGAATGTGTCAATGTGGACATTTGTGTGGCAGCCATGGAGCTCCATCCACACTTTCACTAAGTATATTGCCTTTAGGTGTAGGGCTGACTTTGGTCTTGCTGTCCTCCAAGTCCTTCTGTCCTAAATTCTCGGCCTTTCTGCAGACCTTTCCTGCCTCCCATGTTTCAGCTCCTTCTGATTCACACTGCTTTTGACTCAGTCCTCAAGGTTATTACCTACTGCAAGAGCCCTCTTGAAGTAAGGTAGTACAGTTATGTAAAAACTTACCATAACAGTAGATCTTTGAGAGAGGCTTTTGCAGTAGGTAACCTTTTTCCCTCCCTCCCTCCTCCTCCCTAGCTTCTGCTGCTCTTCCTCTTTGACTCTGTGTTGGCTCCAGGAGCTGATTTTCCCATTCTCCTGTCGCTCCCTTTGGAGATCTCCATCAGGAGAACTGGAGAGGCGGGCGTGGGACTGCCCACTATGTAGTGCCGCTGCGTCCATCACGTGACATCGGTGTGCAGTCCCCGTCAGACACTGTTAGCTAAAGTTTCTATGGTCCTGATGCCAGGGGTGCAGTCCTCAAGGTTATTACCTACTGCAAGAGCCTCTCTTGAAGATATACTTACGGTAAGTTCTTACGTAACTGTACTTTTTCCTGAAGTGGTGCCTGAGTTTACTCTGAATCAGACATCCACCTGCCTGTATTACCAGAGTATGCGTAATCGGGGAGGCCTTACTACATACTCAGGATGTTCATTGGGTGCTTCACTATTATTTAGACCGCACCCATGCCTACAGGAATCCGATCAGTTGTTTTTTTCATTCACCCTGGGAAAGAAAGGGCCCCTGTTTCAAAACAATGTTTGTCCAAATGGTTAGTCACTTGCATTGTTTGTTACCGCAAATACGACAAGCCTTTACCGGGACCTGTTAAAGGCCATTCTACCAAGGGCATGGCTGCTTCCTTTGTTTCTTTCAGGAACATGTCAGTAACTAATATTTGTACAGCTGCTTGGGTTCTGTCCACACTTTCATTTGACATTGCAGTCTGGACATTGCATCTAGGAGTAGGGCAGGCTTTGGACTTGCAGTCCTGCAGGGCCTGCTCTCTTGAAACCTTACACTGACTTCTGTCTCCTCCCAGCTTACCGGGGTCAGTCCTTACACTGCTTGGGACTCGGTCCTAATGGTGTTGCCTGCTGCAAAGCCCCTTGAAGTGACATAGTACAGTTACGTAAGAACTTACTGAACAGTAGATCTTTGAGAGGAGCTCTTGCAGCAGGCTGCTTTCCTCCTCCATCCCTCTGGTGATTGCTTCTCCATCACTGTTACCTTGATTTCCTTGGAGTAGAGGAGCTACCTCAGGTCTCCAATTTTTTTACGTGCCGGGGTCTCCGGTGGGAGAACTGAGATTGAGCTGGGAGAACTACCCTTTTATACCACAGGCAGACGTCAGGGGCGGGCCAATGTCAGAGGGTGGTCCCCCATTGCATACTGCTAGCTAGATATTTTTTGTGGGGTCCTGGCCCCTGCCGACTTCAGTCCTAATGGTATTGACTGCTGCAGGCGCTCCTCTCAAAGATCTACTGTTACGGTAAGTTCTTACGTAACTGTACTGTCTCACTTCATTTTCTCACAGACCCGAGCCCCCCAGCTTATTTGCCATGAATGTATGCCTCAAACTTCAGCCCCAATGCCTTTGTTCCTCCCTATTAAGATAAAGGATATCCCATTTATGTAGGTCTTTATCCCACCAAAAAGCACCCCAGTCCCCCAAAAAGTGAACTCCTTCCTCAGCATTCCAGTCTTTCAACCAGTTAGTGAGTTGGAAGATTTTCAGCTTCCTTGCCATCCCCCACCTATGCACTGTGAAAACATCAGAGAAGGAACAGTACCAGCCAACCCCGTAAGCCTGGAACTCAACATCCTAAAGCTAGCCTTCACTGATCACAATGGCCATCCTGCCAGATTGTTCATCACCAGATGGGCAATAGTGTTTGGGATTCCACCCACCATTTCCTTACCAACCCTTCTACTTGTGAAGTAACCTATCTACAGTCTCCCCTGGGAAGACAGTGCACCACTCTCCTCCTGGTCTGAGGTGGAGACCAGTGTACCAGTACCATCCTTGTAATGCTCCTTTCATGTCTGTTGAGCCCCAGCAGGCACCACTGTGGCTGGGACCTTGGATTTAACAGAGTGCTTTTGCCTGGAATGGGAGTAACATGCACCACTTTGCTGTTGGTGAATGGTTGCCTGTTGCAATTTCAGGACCACTTCCATTACCAGTTTTGTTCACCTACTAGCCCCTCTCCTGCCCACTGCTTTCCAACACCCATTGTGAACCTCCAGAATTTGTTAAGGAAGAGGACAGCAGTGAGCAATTCCAGCCAAATTTGCAGTTGGTAAATTATGGACAGTGCCGCAGTCAGCTTGAAGTCAGCTTGAAGTGGAGTACTGTCCACCTCCTGCATACTGGCAACTCCTCCACATAGGATTGCAGTATGGCTTAACGCTAACAAGGCAGTTTCTGCTAGTGGAGTTGCTATGACGCCTGTTGACCTTGAGAGCACAGCTTGAGAGGTCACCTAAGCGTCATAGCAACCACGAGTGAAAAGGCGCACCTTGTTTTTAACGTTAAGCCATACACGATTCTATATAGTATATGTCACAGCAAATAACGAGATACAGAATTTACAAAGAAAATAATGCCGAGACATGAATAAGGAAATAATGCATATTATTTACTCCCGGTAATACTGCCAAGCATGTTTTTACCCACCAATAACTGAAAATAAACAAATATATAAGCCTGTATGAGGTGTCAGCAGGAGCGAACCAGCTGCACGTCAGGTACCTATGGAGACAAAAAAATGAAGGGGAGGGAGAAAAGGGAAAGCAGGGTTTTGTAAACTTACTGAGTTATTCCGCATCCTCTAAGACATTTCAGTAGCAGCAACTGTGGGGTGGTACCTAAAACTGATGCTACGTTCGTGATCTACTCGCAGAGGCCTCCCCCCCCATTCTTCAGCCTTCAACTCTCGCCCCTACCATTCATCTCTATTGCTGACTAACATTGGCTGCCAGTCTTTAATAGATTACACACTTACGCAGTGAGACTTACGCTAATCAGACTCCGATGATGAATCCTGAATAACTGCTACTCTCTTCCGCTTCTGGGTTGCTGCAGTGCTTATTAGCTGCACAGTTACTCCACGGTTAAAGATACATCCATTTCGAAAATAAACATTACCAAACTCGCTTAACCTTAAGAATTGTCTGCTTTGTTGTTCAGTGGTTTGCTGTACTGTGAATTGTGCAACAGAGGAGCAGGAAGGACCAAGGTGAGATTCGAAATTACTACTGATACTGGAAAACACTTTTGAATTTCTCCTCTGCTTCTCTTCAGAAAGGAACGAATAGTTGTTAATCGATTGCACACACCTGTGCCCTGATGCTTGCGCTACTTCTTTGGGGGGGATGTTGCTGTCAAACAGTCTCTGGATTGAGGTCTTACGAATGGAGTGATTGGTTATTTTTTTGGAGTCAGGGAGTTCTGCTGACATATTAATGCACCTCATCATAGATCTTGTTTTGCTTACTCCCACTGTCATTGAGCAGTACCACAGAGAAAAGCCTGGTTTATGGTTCATGTTGGGGCCAGGTAAAATGGGGCATCTGGTTCCAACATTTGGGTGGTCTCTCTGCCTTGTACTTTATGTATGCTGCCACAGGGTCCCTGTCTGGATTGTCACTTTTGTACATTTAGGGTTTGATTGGATAGACATCCCTTGCGTTTTCTTCTGGCAGGTCTTGGTCTGCCACTCATTATACTCGAGGTATGCAGTACCATCAGTATTCTGCAGAGCTACAGGTCACCCCACCTCAGGTCATATTGTTCACTAGTTCTTAAGGCAAAGTAAAGCCCAATGTTGAAAAACATTAGATTTAGGAGTACAGTGGGTTCTGCATACCCAGGGTCCAAGTTGTGTAAAGCTTTTCTATGTCTGAATCACCAAGAGCTTCAAGCTGATTAGGCTTGTTGCCCTTCCCATTTTAAAAAACCTTTGCTTGGCGTCAGGGTCTTGATTGTTTCTGGGAAATAGGTGTCTGATGACTTATAGGTAAACTCCTTGCAGTCTGCTTTCTCAAGGTACCTATCAACGCTCACTAACATACCTCTAAGCGTTGAAGGTTTGTAATCTGAACCATCGAGACATCTAGCTTTAAAAATAAACTCAGTCAACAAAGCATTTAATTCACTTGGAGGTATGCTGTGCAATGCCTGATATTCATCATTGTCCCTCAGAAAACTGTATCTGACGGACATCATTGTGTTTTTTTGACCATTTTCTGGTTCTCCTGCTCCTTGATAAATTGCTGCCGCTCTGACGTTGACATACAAAATTCTGCGGCTGCCATGGTAAATTATTACTGTGTTAATACCATTTGCAATGACTTGACTGTAGCACGACTTTGAGAGCTCACTGTGAACGCATTTTTTTTTCAAAACTGCCGCTTAGCTAGTGGGAGCAATGGCATGAGTGGTTACCAGGGCAACTCAGGAGTTCATGGGGGTGATTGTATGGCGTCCATACTGAAGCAGAATGAAAAGTCAGTCTGCTGCGGTATGGACATCACTACTGCAGCAGAACCGCATTTCCGTGGTCACAGGAAGCAAGTAAGAACAAAGTTCTGACAAACACTATAGTGCCATAGTATACCCTCGTCAAGTGTGTTGTTGAAGGTTCTGCAACTAATCCTCTACCAGGGTCCCCACCTCTGCCATCTGTACATGGTCACTCTAGATACCTTCTGTAATAACTTTCATTTAATTAACCCTACATGGGAATATTACCCTCCTGTATACTACCTTAATGCCTTTAGTTTCTAGTACTCAAACAGGGTTTTGCATACTTCCTGAGTATTACTTAATCCTTAATACTTCCCACAATCCCGGATTCAAACTCCTACATGGTGTTACCCCAGATAAGTTCTTGCTGGTACTTTTTAGTTTACTAACCAACTATCCCTAAGCACAGACACCTACAGTATACGAAATGTAAGTATGCAAAATTGAATACTTAACTTGCCTGCATGAAATCCCAGCATGTAATCTCAGGATGTCCTTTTAAAGTTGCATTTGTACCAGTTTGGATTTTCATTGTAAACATGCTTGTTTGTGTGATAGTTTACTTCTGGATGAAGAAAAACAGCTCATGCACACTGCCAAAGCGGGCAAGAAGCGACGAAATATCAGCTGCAAATGACTATGGACATACATGATACTGTCACTAGGTCTTTTACTAATGCAGTTGTCGCTAATTAGGTGTGCTTGGTTGAGAAAAACTAGCATCTCAGTTGATCTGTAGCAAAATGCAGCAGATTTCCCATCTGAGGGTACTTCCCTGTTTGGTGACAAAATAGACATGTACTGTATATAAAAAAAGAAGACATTTCTTCATACTTTCTGTAATTTATTTTTCTAGGAGCGTGGATATGTTGTTCACCCACACTCTCTGGCATGTCCCTTTCCCCTTTAAATCTTGCTGGAAAGTCTTCAAGCTGGCTCCTCCCACCCACCCAGGTGGTAAATACATTGGCTCCGCCCCATGATGCCAGATCTTCCTTTCCGCTGGAAGATTCGGGTTCCCTCGTGCTTCTTCAGCAGTTCGTAGGCCCTGGATTCTCAATGTCGGTTTTCACTGCAAACGCTTTCTGTAAAACTCATTAGACTTTACAATTCCGATCATAGCGTATCAGACATGGAGGACAAATTGTTCCCCGGATTTCGCTGGTGTCCCTGCGGCCAGAAAATGTCGCGCAGCGATCCCCACCTCTCGTGTGTCTATTGCTTAGGTGTCGTACATGACACCACCGCTTGCACCATCTGTCTGACCTTCCATCCCAACATCCCGGATGACCGCAAGGCACGCCAAAAATTGGTGAGACTGGAGCTTCGCAATCCACCGGTGAAATCGAAGACGGCAAGGTGGGCGGTTTCCGTGTCTGCAGGATCCACCGAACAACTCGATCAGATGGCGGCTTTCAAAGAGAAAGCTGCTCAAGCTTCGGCCAGCCAAAGTTTTTTCGTGCCTCTCAACCTTGGCTCTACCTTTACTGGGTCCTTTTGGGAGTTGTGCCAGTCTCTCCCCAGCAGGGGTGAGGCGCCCTCGGGCTCACACTCCTTCCACCTTCGGAAGAGGGACAAGGACCCAAAGTCTCTTTCCTCCAGAAGGAGACGTTCCTGGGACCAAGAGAGGTCCGACTCACTGGAACTTGTGGTCTCGACCTCGATCGAGATCACTTCCGCAGCCGCCGGCTTTTCAGACCTTCTGTTAGGCCAAGGCACTGAGACCGAGGAATCTGCTCAACCGGCCGAGATCAGTCTCGACCCAATTGAGCCTTTGTTGCCGACTCCAGTCGACGATTCCTTAGTAAGGACGCCTGATCTTTCCTTCCCCGACGAGGAGACCCTGCCCTTGGGTGTCCCGATCGAGGGAAAGGTGCCAAAACCTCGAGTTCTCTCCGATTCAGCGTCTCCTCGATCGACCAAACTGACCCTGTCGGTCTTGATCGAGGACCAGGACCCCTTCGGTCAAAAAAAACCAAAAAAGGTCACAAACACTCCAGAAAGAGGCGTCGCCATCGATCCTCATCCTCCTCTGATGAGGAGAGACTTCGACAGAAACTCCGTCGACATTATGAGGATCTCATGTGGCAACAGCTGATTTTTGACCGGTCAAAAGCCGGCTCTGCCAGCAACACCGGCCATTAATTGGCCCCCGCCTCTCAGGCCGACGCCGACCCCTCCGGAACTGAAGGCTTTGGTTCCCCCACCTGTGGGGCCGGCACATATTCCAGCTCAGCCTATTTCGGTCTCCCCACCTATTTTGGTGGAACCACTGCCTAAGCAGCCTCAGGGAGGGGCTCATTCGAAAGAGGACTGGACAGACACCGGACTGCCCCATCGTCTGTCCATTACTGTTGTCCCCGATCGCCCTCGGCGCGTCGAGGGAGACTTAGGCGGGAGACCATTATATCCCGACTCTTCGGACTCGGATGCCACTGGTCTGCACTCACATCCGGGGATGACGAGTCATCAGTAGCAGGTTTGAGGACGGTCCTTTCTCCTTTCAGGGCATCCTCCGCTTGATTTCGAATCCACCGGAATGCCCTTGGAGCCTATCCAAAAGAAGGCGGAATACCCCCTTATGGATATCCTCAAGAGGGGGGATACACCGACGGAGGGCTTTCCAGTGGCCAAAGCCATTGTTGGCCCAGCCCTTGAGCTATGGCAACACTCTGCCTCCTGTCCAGCCCCATCTGCCCGCAAGTACACGGTGCCCGTGGGGTCCCTGGTGGGGTTCGCAGAGCATCCATCGGTCGAAAGCCTTGTGACTGCCTCTGTGTTCAGACGTACTGATAGCTTAGCCAACTCTGACCGCCCTCCAGACAAGGAGTCCAAGAATATGGACCATTCTGCCCAGAAGGTCTGTGTGACCTCATCCTTAGGCCTTCGTCAGGCCAGCTCGGCTGTGATCATTGCGCACTTCTCTTATGCCCTCTTAGGATCATTAGATGAAGTCCTCCCTCATCTCCCAGCGGACATGCAGACCACGATTAAGCAAGTCTGTGACCAGGGCCGTGCTGTTGCAAAACCGCAGCTCCAGACGGCCCTGGACATTGGAGATTCCTGTGCCTGCTCCTTAGCAGCCACAGTGGCCACTGTCGCAGGGCCTGTCTGAGGTTATCCTCCTCCGTGGATACTCAGCACAAATTAGCTGACGTGTCCTTCCTAGGCACCGACCTCTTCGGTCCAGGAGTAGCTGGTCATCTCCAGCGCATAGAGCAGTCCAGTGCCACCTTGGATGCTACCTCTGTGAAGGGTTCTTCGGGCAAGAACCAGAAGAAGCGCAAGAAGAAGCCTCTTCGGCACTCATCCCCTGTGGTTAGGCAGCCCTCTTTTCAAGGAGGCCAGCAGCAGCAGGCTCAAGCTTGGTGCCCCAGGCCCAAGCAGGGTCCCCAACAGCCCCGTAAAGGAGGCCGAGGTGCTGGTCCAGGAGCCTCCTCCTCCTCTAAGCCTGCTCAGTGACGGTCGGGGGTTGCCACCCCTACACCCATCACGCCAGCTCTGGGTCCTCCCGTGGGGGGCCGGCTCCGTCACTTTCTTTCCGCCTGATCCGGTATCACTTCGGACAGGTGGGTTCTGGAAGTGGTCGGCCAGGGACTGCCTCTGGAATTCGAGCAGTACCCTCCAAGCTGAGCCCGTGCCCCTCGGGAGGAAAGGATCTCAGCTTGCATTCAGTCAGCCCCCCTCGGGACAACATTGCTCAACTCCTCCACAAGGAGGCGGTAGCTCCAGTGCTGGATCCTCCTACAGACCCAGGCTTCGTGTCCAGGTACTTCCTGGTGCCCAAGCGGATGGGAGGTTGGCGCCCCATGCTAGATTTCCACAACCTGAATCAATATCTCAGGTCTTGCACCTTCCGGATGGTAACTCTGAACCAGATAATACTATCTCTGGAGCGAAACATGTGGTTCTGTTCACTGGATCTACAGGATGCGTTCTTTCATGTCCCAATCCATCCGTCTCACCAGTGGTTCCTCCACTTCAGGGTCGAAGAGACCTTGTACGCGTTCCGAGCCAAGCCGTTCGGCCTGTCACTGGCCCACAGGTCTTCACCAAGTGCATTGCAGTGGTGGCAGCCCATCTTCGGCATTGAGGAGTTCGGATTTACCCTTATCTCGATGACTGGCTCCTGGCAGTTTCCTCCCTTCAGGAGGTGGAGAGGTCCAGGGATCTGGCCCTCCGAACCTGCTTCCAACTTGGCCTCCTTATCAACAAAGCCAATTCGGAACTCATGCCCTCTCAGGTGATGGGCTTCTTTGGGGCAGAGCTCGACTCTTGTCAAGCCAGAGCTCGGCTCCCAGCGGACAGGGCGGAGGTTCTTTCCTCCTTTGCCTGATCATTTCTGGTTGGGCACTTGTGCCCTGCCTGGGACTTTCTGCGCCTTCTGGGTTACATGGCGGCCTGCACCTTCGTGGTCCGTTGGGCCTGGTGGCACATGCTCCCCCTTCAGTGGGAGCTGGCTGCCCAGTGGACTCAGCGCCAGGGTCATTTCGACCAGCTGATCATTATAACTCAGAAGATGTGGGACGCTTTCCAATGGTGGACCGCCCCAGAACGGTTGCAGGAAGGGATCCCGTTTGTCCGACCAGAGCCGACGGTCATCCTGATGACCGATGCCTCTCTCATGGGCTGGGAGTCCACATGGGGGACATCAGAGCCCACAGGTTCTGGACCCCCAAGGAGTCCCGATGCCACATCAACCTGTTGGAGCTCAGAGCAGTCAGACTGGCACTGTCAGCTTTCGCTCCTTAGCTCCAGGGTCAAGTGGTTCAAGTCCAATACCATGACCATGTACTACCTCAACGAACAGGGCGGCACGCACTTCCATCTGCTATGCAAGGAGGTGCTCTGAATCTGGACCCTGGTCAGCTGGTTGGAGGCGGATCTCCTAGCCATCCATGTGGCAGGAGTCTCGAACCAACTGGCGGATGCTCTCAGCTGCTTAGGCCAGACATCTCACGAGTGGTCTCTCCATCCAGAGGTAGCTTACAGTCTGTTCTCCCATTGGGGCAAGCCGTTGGTAGACCTGTTTGCCTCCAGGGAGAACACCAAGCTGAGTCTGTACCATGCCCGCCCCCCCCTCAGCAGGGCTCGCTGCAGGGGGATGCCGTCTCGAGGCCGTGGACCCCAGGCCTCTTCTATGCCTTCCCTCCATTTCCCTTGATCCACAAGGTGTTACTCAAGGTGAGGAGGAACAAGGCAGAGGTGATCCTGGTAGCTCCAGATTGGCCCCACCAGTTCTGGTATCCAGATCTCCTCAGCCTCCGCTGCAGGGCCCCGGAGTGGCTTTGTACATGCCCGGACCTGATATTATTGTTCCAGGGGAAGGTATTCCACCCGGACCTTCAATCTCTGCACCTCACAGCCTGGTACCTGAGCGGCTAGAGTTCCAGGCTCTGGGTCTTTCCGAGGATGTCTACACCGTGATGGAGGCATCTCGTAAGGAATCGACCAGGAAGTGTTATGCCTTCAAATGGAAAAGGTTTTCCATTTGGTGTCGGAGTAAGAGTCTGGACCCCTTATCCTGCTCTGTGGCTAACATTCTAGACTACCTTTGGTCTCTCTCCAAAGGGGGTCTACGGTCATCGACCCTTCGGGTGCACCTGGAAGCCATTTCTGCTTACCGGGCGTGGGCCGGTCAGCCGACATTGGCACCGGAGACAGTGGTTGGGTGCTTTTTCAAAGGCCTGGATCACATATCCCCTCCGATGCATGAACCTCCACCTCCGTGGGATCTCTTGCTGGTTTTGGCAAAGATCATGGGCAAGCCATTTGAACCCATGCACAACTGTGAGCTCTCACACTTGTCATGGAAGACGGCCTTCCTGGTGGCTATCACGTCAGCCAGAAGGACAGAGGAGTCCCAGGCGCTTTCAGTAGACTCCTCGTATCTGGTCTTCCACAGGGACAGAGTTGTTCTTCACCCCACCGAAATTCCTTCTGAAGGTGGTATCAGAGTTTCACCATAACCAGGTGTTGACTCTGCTGGTATACTACCCTAACTACACCTCGGATGCCGAGTACAGGCTCCATACTCTGAACCTGAGACTTGCTCTCTCCTATTATAAGGAGAGGACGACAGAAATTCGGGGAGAGGTTCACCAGCTGTTTGTCACCTATGCTGAAGCCGCTTCTGGCAGACCCGCAACTAAATGGACCATTGCGAGATGGATTACATCATGCATAGGTCTGTGCTATGAGTTGGCGGGCAAGGAGCCTCCCAGAGGGAATAAGAGCTCATTCTGCTCGCCATACTGTTGCATCGGTGGCTGCTTCCAGGGACATCCCTATCCAGGAACTTTGTCTGGCTGCTACCTGGAAGTCAGCAAACACCTTTATTACCTACTACCACATCGACCTTGAGTCATGCCAGGATGCTGGTTTTGGGGCCTCGGTTCTCCAGTCTCTGTTTCCTAAGTAGAGGGTGTGCGCCTTGCCTCCCTCCTCCTGTAGAACTGTTTTGAGTCTGCCAGAGTGTGGATGAACAACGTATCGCTTCCTAGAAGAATAGTTACTCACCTGCAGTAGTCAGGAGTGGTTATGTTGTTCATCCACACGCACTCTGCCCGACCTCCCCGGCTTTAAGCGCACCACCTTGCTTCCAGCGGCTAAGATCTGGCATCATGGGCGGAGCCGAGGTAGTTACCACCCAGGTGGGTGGGCGGAGCCAGCGCAGGAAGACTTTCTGAGTAGATTTAAGGAAAGGGACATGCCACAGAGTGTGGATGAACAACATATACCACTCCTAGATCTACTGTTACAGGTGAGTAACCTGTTCTTCTGTTATCTCCAACATTGTCAATGGGTAATCAGAACAACTGGGTATTGTGCACCACTACCAGGGAAAATGGCACAACTCAAGCTTTAGAATTTTGGGCACATGTTTCAAGCAGCAACAACTCCCCAGTCACTAATGACCTCGTAGTGCCATACTAACTACACATTTGCCTATATTATCACCAATTACTTGTATGCAACATTCCTTAACACTGTAAATAAAGCTGTCTTACCTTCACGGCAGACATCTGAGGAAGAAGTGCTCCCCACTGTACACAAGACTTGGACAGTTTAGTCCTCTTTGCGGAAAATGATCAGGCTACAATGAAGGCTCCACCAGTAGTCATCATCTGGAAAATGAAGCTGACCACACAATGATGCATAATTTCAGGCAAACTGTATGCAGTGAGACTACCTGCAACAAGAAAAACATTTTAAGAAATAGAACTAAACCAGTTAACCTGCGATCGCAGACTGATTGAAAAAATATACTTTTTTTTTTTATGTGTGTATTGGAGTACAGCACAGTAGAAAATAGAGAATGTCCAAAACTAGTAGGGGATTTTGCCCAACAAGACATCCCTCCTGGCATACCGGTTAAGATTCTCCCGCAGTAGCAAGGCTCTTGGACGGGCTCCATTGACAGTGTTAAAGTTAACAGAAAAGGAAATTATGGCAAGTATGAAAAAATTTCTTCTTTCTGTAACACTCCACATTGTAAGTGGGTAATCAAAACAACTGAATTCCAAGAAAGAGTAGCCAGAGAAACCGGGAAGGGGGAGAATATTATCCCAGAAGCAAGCAGGGAAATTACTTGCGAACTGCTGCCTGCAACACTCTGCTACAAAGAGCTGCGTCAGCAGAACTCTGAACATCCAAGTTGGAATGTTTTGTGAACGTGTGGACAGAAGACCATGTAGTTGACTTGCATAATTCTAAAATCTGATGCTTTACCTCTCCTCCCAGGACGCCCTCAAAGCCCTGGTAGAGTAAACCTTGATGAGAGCTAAGGCCTTCTTTTCCGGTGACATTGACCTTAGCGATGCAGGCCTGCACCTCCCAGCTATGGTGGCCCTGGAGGCCTTCTGACTCTTACATGTCTGTTCCAAGAGAACAAACAGACTATCTGACTTTCGAATTCATCCTTCCACTTAAAGCAGCAGTGCAAGATAGTGGCAAAAATTTTGATTTGTATTTTATTCTATTTACATTTTCTTATCTCCTGACTTGTATGATAATTCTTTCTTTCCCAGTTCATGCCTGCTTTTAGTACTTTTTTTCATATTTGAAATAATAAAAGAAGTGCTTCTTTTAGTGTGGCTTGGACTAGGTTTTCTTCAGCATTCTCAGCTGGTTTTATACATTAATTGTTTAAAATCACTTCTGTTGTGTCTAAAATAAACAGTCACGCAGGATGTAGTGCTCCCTGACCTTATAGGTCAATAGGTGTTCAAAAACAGCTAAGAAGAGTGATGAAAGCCTGGTCCAAGCCCTATTAAAAGGAGCGCTCCTTTTATTATCTAAAATGTGAAAAAAAAAGTACTGAAGTAGACTCAAAATGGGGAAAGCAGGGTATCATACAGGTCAGGAGATAATAGGTAATATAAAATAGAATAAAAAGTATAGGTCAAAATTTTCACATTATCATGCACTAATGATATGTCGTAAATCACACTTGTGTAATTCCTTCTCCTTGGGGTGAGAAGGTTACGGACAGGAGGATGAAAGGCATAATCTTACTTTGAGAGTCAGCTCTTGCAGCAGGTAACACACATAGGACTGAAACCAGCTGGCGGCAGGACCCCACAGAAAACTTCTAGCTAGCAGTCTGTGTCGTGGACCGCCTCCTGATGTCGGCCCGCCCCCAATGTCATGTATAGTATAAAGGGAGGGTGGTCCTTGGCATCCCTCAGTTCTTTTCCCGCCGTCGACTCGTGTTCATCGGCTCCACGGATTGCCTCTCGCTAGTTCGACCGCCATGTTGTGCCAAGTTTCTAGCTGGATTTCCACCAGATCATGGCACCACACCGAACAAAGGCATTGGACCAAGCCGGTCTGATGACCGACCTCAGACGCAAAGCTAAATTTGTCCCAGATTTAGGACCTTTTCGCTATTGGTGGGAGACCATCTGGGCAGATCTCCTTCCACTAAAGCCACTAAGAATTGAGGAAACCCCTCTGGATAGAGGGGCTCCTCTGAAGGCCCCTCAACCCATCTTCCGACAAGAGTATGGATACAGAGCCCCCCACCTTTGGGCAAAGACAAGGGCAAGGCTCCTCGTAAGCACCACTCCAGGTCTCAGTCCCAGAGCCAGAGTTCCTCAGGCTCCCCAACCATCACAGGCACAAGTGATGGCGCAACTGGTCTCAGTCCCCCTCCTCTTCCTCAGTGGACTCTGACTGTTCTTCAGATGTGTCCTATTCTGAACCCTTGTCCATTGAGGACCTGTCCCCCTTAGACCCAAGGAACACTGCCAGATCACCGCCCGATGACCCCTCCTTCATGGAGGTCATGCGACATATCCAAACCAGTATGGGATGGGAGACTGAGGATTTGGAACTCCGCTGGTTAAATATTTATGCCAAAATAACCCTAAACCAGTGGTCATCCCATTCACAGGATACCTTGAGGGCATCATGAAGGCAGTTTGCAGGCGTCCCATACCTCCACCGCAATCCCAAGAAGGCGGACCACCATACAGGGCTCCTAAGGACTAACCTTTTTAGGTGAACAACCCTTGGCAGAATCTGTAGTGATCTCAGCTGCCCAATGATAGGTCCCAAAGACCCAGGTACTTTCAGCACTTCGCCTCGGATAAAGAACCCAAGCAAACAGATTCCATGGGGCGAAAGTCTACTCATCAACCACCTGTACCATATGGAGTCTGAACTTCCTCACCCATATGATACCATTCCAGAATGGCCTGTAGGAGCAGGAGGTTGACATAGTTAAGGGATCCCGATTGTCCACAGAAAGCGAGCTGGAGAAGCTTCTGCAGACTGGATCGAACGTGGCACCCATGTCCTGCAGTCAGCTTATGATTCGCTGACACGGCAGCGGGCTGCGGCCAGGGGTGTATGTATGCAAGGCATTCATGGCTCAGGGTTTCAGGCTTTGCATAGGCAGTGCTGACCAACATCCTAGTGTGCACTTTTCAGGGTTTCTGTCCTCTTTGGTGAGGATTCTGAAAAATCATCACCAAACTGCAGGACTCTGGTAAGGCCATTCGGTCAGTACATTCAATGTACAAACCAAAGCAGAGGCCTTCTTGAAAGCTTTGTTTCTGAGACAGAGGGACAACAACCTTGTTTTCAACCTCAACAGCAACAGAGAGGTGGTTACAGCCATAGGGCTCCTCCAGAGGCTCCACAAGGTCCGCCTCGGGACGCCAAACTAGCACAACCTCTACCCCTCCCTTAACAGCCCGACTCCTTGTTGGACCCACACTCTCCCATCACCCTGACAGGGGAGGAGTCAGAGGCTGCTTTTCTGTATATGCCAGGAGCTGGCGAGAGATCACCTCCGATCACTGGGTCCTGCAATTGATCGACAGTGGACACTCGATAGAGTTCATCCAGATGCCACCGTACAGGCTTCCCCTTCCTCACATTGCTCCCTGGCTTATGCCGAGCTCATTCAGGTAGAAATCCAGGCCCTCTTGCTCAAAAGAGTCAGAGAACCTGTACCCCCAGCTCAGAGGGGTACAGGCTTCAATTTGCAGTTTTTTCTTCATACCCAAAAAGACCGGGGACCTGCAACCCATCTTGGATCTCAGCGACCTCAATCAGTTTGTGGAATACAAGTGGTTCCGGATGGTCATTGTTCAGGGACTGCTACCCATAATACATCAAGGTGATTGGCTGGCATCACTGGACATGCAGGACACCTATCTCCACATCCTAGTGGCCAAGCCTCACAGGAGTTTCCTCAGATTCCAGTTCCAAGGGAGGCATTATCAGTTTAGGGTGCTACCCTTTGGCCTATCCTCAGCCCCAAGGGTCTTTACCAAATGCTTGGCTGTGGTCGCAGTGGCCCTCCGAAGGAAAGGGCAGTATGTCTTCCCTTGCCTGGATGATTGGCTCTTGATGGCCCCATCCAGCGAGCAGCTATGGTGAACAATGGTAGGCACCTGTTCTCTCTTTGGGAACTGGGCGTCACCATCAGCGTTTTAGAGTCCTCTCTGGTCCTGACCCAAACCCTCCAGTTCATCAGAGTGCTGCTCGATACCAGTCAAGGGAAGGCCTTCTTATCACAGGACAGGGCTCTTTGCCTTTAAGGCTTGGCACACCAAATCTCATCCATACTTCACTGGCCCCAGCCAGGACGCTGCTCTGGCTGTGTTAGTCATATTGCTCGTCCATCGTTACAGTCCCTCTAGCCAGACTGCATATGAGGACAGTTCAGTGACTCTCATAATCCAGTGGGACCAAAGATGGGACGATTTGGACCAACCGGTCTCTATTACAGAACTGGTCTGTCGAGAACTCAGCAGATGGATGACATCCCCCTTTCTTGCAGAAGGGATGCCCTTTCAGAAAACAGCTCCAGATCAAGTTTTGACAGCCGACACCTCTGGCACCGGTTGGGAAGCTCACTGGGCGTCCACAGAACACGGGGCACCTGGTCTGTGGCTGAGGAGACTCTCTACGTAAATGTCCTGGAAATGAGAGCAGTCCTCTACTCCCTACAGGCCTTGAGCACGGTGCTGTGCCCGGGACACCTCCTCATCGAAATGAACAATGTGGCAGTGGTGTTTTACCTCAACAAAGCAAGGTGGCATTCACTCTTATCTCCTTTACTGGGAGGCAGTGCAGGTCTGGAACTGGGCCATATCCCACCGCCTAGAGGTTTCAGCGGTTCATGTTCCAGGAGTTCAAAACACCCTGGCCAGCGCTTTCAGTCGGACCTGATCCAGAGCGCATGAATGGAGCCTTCTACAGTCTTTCGTCGTCAGTCTCTTCGGCAGATGGGGAAGACCATAGCTGGACCTCTTTGCATCCCCTACCAATGCAAAGTTGCCCAGTTTTCACTCGCTAGATCCAGGGCCAGGAGATTTCTGGCAAGGTGCGTTGTCTCTCTCCTGGAGAGGGAGGTTCCTTTACACCTTCCCAATGTTCCCACTCCTTCAGAAGGTTCTTCTCACATTGCAAGCGGAAGGGGCAGCACTGATTCTTTGGCCCCATTGTGGCCACAAAAGATATGGTATCCTTTGCTGCAACAGCTGGCTGTTGAGCCCCCAGTTCCCCTGCCACTGAGCACCCACTTGCTGTCCCAAGACAATGGGATCCTGGTTCACCCAAACTTTTGGTCTTTGCATTTCCGTGCATGGCTGCTGAGGACTTGGCCAAATCCCGTTTTGGGGTCTCGGACAGGGTCGCCGACGTTCTGGTGGCCACTAGGAAACCCTCCACCAGAGTCACTTACGCCATGAAATTGAATCGCTTTTGCCTCTGGGCTACTGCCCACCGCCTTGATCCCTGGCCTGCCCGGTGAACTCGATTCTCGAGTACCTGTTGTCGCTCTCAGACTTAGGGTTGGGATACTGCGTCCATAAAAGTGCATCTGTCTGCTATTTCTGCCTACCATACCCCTGTTCAAGGCAGAACTGTGGCACAGTTGGATGTAGCTCACACCTTTCTGCGAGACATTTTCCATATGAAGCCTTCCATCAGGGACCCCATCCCTCCTTGGAACTTGCTTTTCATGTTGGAGAAGCTTAACTTACTCCCGTTTGAACCAGCCGCAGATTGTAAGCTTTGCTTTCTTTCCTGGAAAGTGTTATTTTTAGTTGCTGTTACTTCTGCATAAAGAATTTCTGAGCTTCAGGCCCTGATGTGTAAGGAGCCTTATTTGGTGTTCCACAAGGACCGCGTGGCCTTGAGGACCAATCCTAAGTTCTTACCGAAGGTGGTGTCCGAGTTGACTCTGAATCAGGACATCCACCTCCCAGTGTATTATCTTTAACACTCAAACCAGGGGGAGGCTCTTCTCCACAAGCTTGATGTTCATCGCATTCTGCATTTTTATCTATCCAGAATGAGAGAGTTCAGGTGTTCTGACCAGCTTTTTGTTTCATTTGCCCCCAGGATCCAAGGGGCCCCTGTAGCCAAGCAGACTCTTTTTTAAATGGCTCATTAACTGCATTTCATTTTGTTAACAGAATTTATGACAAACCCTTCGTAGGTTCTGTGAAGGGTCACTCCAAAAGGGGAGTAGTGGCCTCTTTTACCGCTCTCAGAAATGTGTCTGCAGCTGACATTTGTGTGGCAGCCACATGGAATTCTGTCCATTCCTTTATCAGACACTATAGTCTGGACATTGCCTCCAGATGCAGATTGGGCTTCAGCCTTGCGGTTCTGCAGGGACTCCTCTCCTGAGGGCACTCTCCTCTCCTTATCTTTCTGTTTCCTCCACCCAAGACTAGTCTGGGTCTTCTTTACTGCTTTGGACTCAGTCCTATGTGTGTTACCTGCTGCAAGAGCAGACTCTTGAAGTAAGATAGTACAGTTACGTAAGAACTTACCGTAATAGTAGATCTTAGAGAGAAGCTCTTGCAGCAGGTATGGTTTCCCACCTTCCTTCCCCTAGGGTACTCCCTCCTGCACTTGGTTTGCATTGGCAATGTTTTGATTGTTCCACCTGGTATTGGCCTCTGATCTCTGTTCCTGATCACCTTCCATCCTTGATGCTGGAGTCTCTGGTAGGAGAACTGAGGGACGCTGGGGACTGCCCTTCCTTTATACTATAAGTGACGTCGGGGGCGGTCCCTGCCATAGACTGCTAGCTAGAAGGTTTCTGTGGGGTCCTGCCATGTGATGGTTTCAGTCCAATGTGTGTTACCTGCTGCAGGAGTTTCTCTCTAAGATCTACTGTTACGGTAAGTTGTTGTGTAACCATACTTTTCCTGGTACACATGGAAGGCCGGTTAAGGATGAAAAACAGAACCATTCTGAGTATCATTTTGTGTTTATGCATTATAAGGTGTGGCTCCTTGTGGGATAAAGCCTGTAAGACAACACATCCAGTGATATGGATGATTGTGGTTCAAAAAACTCCTTACAGAGGGCATTCAGAACCAAATTCTGATCCCACGGAGGAACTAATCGGAACACCGGACGACCCTTACTAAACCCGTGCAAAAAATGAATAACCTCTCTATTAGTTCCTAGGGGGGAAAACCCAGGGTACCCCAGGAGCGGAAATCTGGCCTCTCAGCATACTCAATGCCCACTCCTTTTCAGTGCCTTCCTGTTGTAATCCAAAATCTGTGGAACAGAGGCCATTAAAGGCTTAAAATCCTTCTCTTTGGGCCAAGATGAAAAGTGGTGGCCCATACCGAGCATAAGCTGCGGATATAGATGTTTTCCTGGCAGTCATCAAGGTATCAACTAGTTTCTTGGAGAAACCTAATTTTTGGGGGCCTCCTCTCTGAGCCAGGTCGTGAGCTGCGTCACTCCTGGATTTGCATGTAGAATGGGGCCCTGACAGCAGGTTTTTGGCACCACAAGGTGGAAGGGTGCTTTGCTGAGCTAGATTCACGAAGTCCGAGAACCATGATCTTCTCGGTCACTCTGCAACTATTAAGAGGATGCTTCCTCTGGGTGTCTTTTATTCATTTATTTATTTATCCCAAGACTTTGGGAAGAAGAGGTAGTGGAGAAAAAGCATACCGCTTGCTGAAAGTCCACTCTTGAGGCAGAGCGACAACTGCTTCTGTCTGTGGACATGGAAAAGACTGAAGAACCTGTTGGATCTGAGCATTGTTGCTGAATGTAAACAGATTGATCTGAGGTTGACTGAACCGGCTGCAGGAATTAACACCTCCAGGTTCAACCTCCACTCCCTGGGGTGAACGCTTCCTGACTTAGTCTGCCTGAATGTTCAACTCCCCTGCCAGGTACACTGCCAACAGAGAAAAATGTTTTTTTTGTCGTCTTTTTTCTGTCCACCTACCTGAGGAGGTCAGCAGCCTCTCGATACATCTCCCTGCTTTTGTGCTACCTTGATGTTTATGTACACCACTGTGACATTGTTGTCTAACCTCAGTTTTACTGCCTTGCTTTTCAGCATGGTTTGAAACCGAAGGGGAGCTGGGCGGACTGCCCCATTTCCGAACATTTATGTGGAGATGCTGTTCCTGAACTGACAGAGTTTCCTGAGTGGGTAGTTTGTTCAGGACTACCCCAACCTGTGCAGCTTGACATACTGCTAGAGAATTATTCTGGGAAGTTCCAGTGGAACCCTTGCTCAGATTCTGCATATCCACTCATCAACTCAGGAGTGATGAAGATGAGGGTGAGGGGAATCCTGGCTTGATAATCCTCCGATGAGGATCCCAGGCCATTGGCAAACCCATTTGAAGGGCCACACATGGAAGCAAGCCCACGGGACTAGATCTATTGCTGCCTGCCATAAGGCCTAGAATCCACAGCAGACTGATGGCAGATGCCAATGACTGCATCCTGAGCCACTGGACTTCCATCAATAAGATCGCCTTCAGGGAAGGTGAGAGAAAAACCTTCCCTGGTTTTGTATTGAGATTGTTCTCAGGTATTCCAGGGTCTGAGATGGCTCGAGAGAGCTCTTCTCCCAGCTCACCACCCAGCCATGTGGCTCTAACATCTCCAGAGTCCCGAGTACTGACCTCTTGCCAGGGACAATGTCAGTGCACGAATAAGCAGGTCATTCAATAAGGATAGACATGATGCCCTTCCTGTCAAAGCTTGAGCCATCAGAACTATCAGCACTTTAGAGAAACTTGGTGGGGGGGGGGGGTGCTGCTGCAAGGGCAAAGAGAAGCGCCCTGTACTGGAAATACTGGCCCAGTATTGAGAACCTGAGATGTTTTTGGTAGGACTGACAGATGGGAATGTGGAGGTAGGCATCCGTCAGATCTGTTGAAGCTAAGAAAAAACCCTGGCTGAACGGCCAGCGTGATTGATGTCAGGGACTTCATCTTGAAAGGTTTTGTGGTGCACAATCTTGTTCAAATGTTTCAGATCCAGAATTGGCCTGAAATCCCCCAACTTCTTGGGAAATATGAACTAGATCTAATAAGACCCCGACCTTGTTTACTTAGCGGGACCTGCACGATGGCTAAGATTGAATGAGGTGGGTCAGTGTTTCAGACAATGCCTGGCCTTTTGCGATGTACTTGAACCGGGGGCAGTAGAAAACATCCCCTAGAGGAGACCTTTGAGATTCTACAGCAAAGCCCAAGAAAAACATCTTCAGAACTTGGGTGTCTGATGTTGTTTTTGGCCCAACTTGAGAGAAACTCCTGTAGTCTTCCACCTAAAAAAGGAGGCAGGAATGGGCCCACGTGCCTTCATTATGAGGCACCAGGCTTTGGGGCTGGGTTTGGCCAAGGCTTCTTTGATACTGTAACCTTTGTTGCCTGAGTAGGCTCCTCTATTCTCTGGAGCCAACATTTGCAAAGGAACGGAACCCCCCTCGGAACTGCCTTTGGGTTACGGTAGTCTTACACTGTTGTTTTGACACTGGATATAGCCCTTCTTGTACTGAATATCCTTTAAAATAGTATTCAGGCCAGAATCAAACAAAAAGCTTCTGTCTAGTGGAGGTTAAACAGTTTAGCTTGTGAAGCTTGATCAATGACCCAGTGACTAAGCCACATGCTCCTCATGGCCAAAACAATGAAGTAGGCTGAATGGGCTGACATGCGCAATTCTCCACTGTAGAATCACCCAGAAAAAGGAGGCCATGGCCATCAATTGCAGAATGCTCGCACCTTCCAAGTTAGGTGGAACGAAAACTGGCCAGACTAGTGATCCATATGTTTAAGGCTCTGGCAACAAATCAAATGTTTGTGCTAATAGAGGCGAAAACCCTCCTGTTTGTGGTGTCCACCTGCTTGACATGACAGAGAGCCTTCAATAGGCAGGGTGGTGTATTTGACAGAATTATAAATGGCCTTGTCTTCCAGCGGAGGAGCTTCCCACCTGCGAGATCTTTCCTTAAAAAATGGAAAAATCTGTGTCTTTCATTGGGAAGATACTTTCTCTGATCCACACCTGCCCATTGTTACTCAGTGATTTGGCACTTATGATCCATGGAGGACATAGACAGAGCCAGATTGACATCCACCGTCTCCACAGACTGTACCTCCTGAGCTGTAAAGATCTACATGCCTTAGCTATCCAAAAAAGACAAGGACTTATTGTCAAACAGGGGAAGAATCAGGATCTTTGACTTGGGTTTCATCCACTCCCCTTCCTCTTCTTCCTCATCCTCAGAGGGAAGGGAATATCCTCCTCATCTGAGAGCCATTTTTTTTTCCTTTTATAAGGTCAGGAACTTCCCCAAGATCCCTGCAGTCCTCATCCTGGTCTTCTAAGAAGTCAGGGTCGGGGGTCTGCCTGCACATTTGTTTCTGCAGCCTAAGCTCGCTGTGACACAACTAGACATTCCTGTGTGGGCACCCCCTGACCTGAGGGGCCCAGTTTGGGGTTGATGTGTCTGCTGGGATGTCCTGTGGAACATCGGGGCCCAAAAGCTCATTCAGGAGCCACAAAAGTGATTTTCGCAATTCTGCTTGCTACTGCCAACTGAAGAACCAGGTGCCCCCCTCCCCAGGCCGGAGGACCGGCTGGGAGCAGCAGTTAGAGAAATATTATGCTGAGCAACACAATGAGGGCAATAGAACCCCATGGGGGAGGGCCTCATCACCCTTGCAGGTCTTGCATCGTTTTTTGATAAACGGTCTCTGATAAGCCATGGTGCCAAGGAAAGTTATAATTGTGAATTCCAAGGTAAATATTTTGGCAAGAAAGAATAATTAGCTCTAATATGTGAACCTGGACTAATGGCTCTCCACAGAGGTAAAAGTTGTAATTCGCGTGACCTTAAAGCTCTGGCTAGATGTGCATGCTCACTAGGGGGAGCGCGCAGCATGTCACAGTATCTCATGTGACATTAGCTGCTACCGCAGCTGTGCATGCACTGGCAGTCGTGCAAGTGTGTTAGCGCAATACCAAACACTAGGTGATTGCATGCATTAATGTGCCATGCATCACTGGTGCGCTTGAAAAGAAGCGCAGGAAAAGCAGAATGAAGGAGGAGCGTGCACCCAACCATCACCACGGCTGAATGTTGACTGCACAAAATGGAAAACAGAGGACTATGGAAGAAAAAACTCACAAAATTCTCTGAAGTACCCAAAAAACACATTTTGCTGACATCAGTACAGTTACAGAAGACTGGAGAAGGGCTCATGTAATCCCGTTCCACAAGAGTGGTAGCAGGGACGAGGCAGGGAACTACAGACCAGTCAGTCTTACCTCAGTAGTGGGCAAGATTATGGAGGCACTCCTTAAGGAAAGGATAGTGCAACACCTGGAATCCATAGGAGCACAGGATCCAAGACAACATGGGTTTAGAGTGGTGGACCAAGGGGGTGCAGTTGATGTCGCCTACCTTGACTTCAGCAAAGCCTTCGATTCTGTTCCACATAGAACATTGGTTAATACGCTGGGTAGGCTCAGGGTAGGTCAGAGGTTGGTCAACTGGGTGGCAAACTGGTTGGCGGGCAGAACACAGAGAGTGGTGGTAAACAGTGTACAGTTAGAAGAGATGCAGGTCACAAGTGGGGTACCTCAGAGATCAGTCCTGGGACCAGTCCTCTTCAGTATCTTCATCAGTGACATTGCAGATGGGCTGGAGGTAAGTTTGTCTGTTTGCAGATGACACCAAGATCTGCAACAGAGTAGATGATCCAGATGGAGGGGCAAAATGAGAAAAGATCTGGATAAACTGGCAAAATGGTCGAAGAGTGGCAACTGGGGTTTAATAGAAAGACGTGCAAGATCATTCACATAGGGAAGAGAAACCTCGAAGCCACCTATAGGTTGGGAGGAGAGTTGCTAGCAATCACAAGGGAAGAAAGAGACTTGGGCATCGTCATCACAGATGACCTGAAATCATCAAAGCAGATTACTAAAGCAGTAGGTAATGCAAGGGGCATGTTGGGGTGTATTAGTAGGGATATCACAAGTCATAAGAGGGAGGTAATAATCCCTCTTTACAAGACACTGGTTAGGCCCCATATGGAGTATTGTGTGCAGTACTTCAGGCCTCACCTGCACAAGGACATTAACAAAATGGAGGCAGTCCAGAAAAGGGCAACCAAAATGGTGCAGGGACTGTATCAGAAAACATGAGGATGGATTAACGGAGCTCCATATGTATACCCTAGAGCAAAGGAGGGAGAGAGGTGATATTGCTGAAACATTCAAACATTTTAAGGACATTCACAAGGTGAAAGAGTCTAACATGTTTCAATATAAGAAAAATAGCAGGACAAGAGGACATAGCATGAGATTAGAAGAAGGGTGATTAAGGGGTAATGTGAGAAAGTTATTTTTCACAGAAAGGGTGGTGGGTAGGGCTTCAGACAGGCATGGGATAGGCATAAGGGAGCAATATTGATGAGTATGACTAAATAGGCCATTGACAGAGTAAAGGCCTATGGCACATTCATAAGGTAGAAAAAATGGGTAGACTGTATGGGTCTTGCCGGTCCTTCTCTGCCTCAACTTCTATGTTAATCACAGAAAACCTGAAGGGGTGGGGGTGTGGGAGAGAACAGATGCCTAGGGACCCCCGAGACCCTACACTCCCAGAAAACAAATAAAAGATGTACCTACCTATGGCACCTTTTTTTAAATGGAGACCATTAAAACACCTTAACGTCATCCCGGTGGCACTGAGGTTGAGGCACTGGGCGCCACTCCTCGCGCCACGCCAGTGACCCGGTTCTGGAGCAGACTTGGGCCATCGGGTTGGCGGGTGGGAAGGATTGAGCGTCCAGAGGACTGCGCTCCTTCCCTGGGAGGAAGGGGGGACACTACCTCTAGTGGAGACTGGTGGTCCTATCCACAGTCAGGGTCCAGCCAATGGGGAGATCGGCCGCAGCGGCTTTCCTGTGGACGTGCGCAGTAGCGTGCACGTACCGCACTGGAGAGCATTGTGCTGCAGGGCCGGTGGGGGGCAGTAACACCAGGAAAAAGCATCTGGTCCGCCGGTGAGATGATGGTGGCCCCAGTGGAGCACCCACATCCGAATGCTGGCCCAGCGCGCCCAGGTCTCTCCACGGCCAACCTGACGATGGAGGTAAGGCACCTCATACTGAGGAGTCGACCGCCAGGGGAAGGGCAGAACCAGACCCGGAGGTGATCCGGGGGTCGGGGCTGCCTCGGTCGCTTGGAGGGGGGGGAGCTTGGAAGAAGTGGGGTTCAGACTGGGAGTTTCGGTAGCATCCATGTGGGTACTCCTGAAGGATGCCCGGGGGGTCCAGAAGAATAAATAAAGTGGAAAAACACCCTAACAAAGCAGAAGTGGCTCCCAATCAACAC
Organism: Neoceratodus forsteri; assembly: GCA_016271365.2. Classification (NCBI taxonomy): domain Eukaryota; kingdom Metazoa; phylum Chordata; order Ceratodontiformes; family Ceratodontidae; genus Neoceratodus; species Neoceratodus forsteri. The sequence goes on along the minus strand of CM057454.1, from coordinate 323,906,599 downwards.
AAGGAATGAGAAACAATGCAGGTTAGTCAATCTGAGAGCCACAGCTTAACAGGCACGATTTTAATTTAGGGGTGCTCCCTGGAACCAGGCAGCCCCAACAGAAATCTTGAAGAATATTGAGAGAAGATAAAGTAGCTGTTTCCCTTTCTAATGGCACAGCACAGCAGAACTGGGGAGTTGCTGCTTGGAATCCTCATGTGCCCAACATTCTAAAGCTTGGGCTGTGCCATTTTTCCCCTGGTAGTGGTGCACAATACCCAGTAGTTTTGATTACTCATTGACAGTGTGGAGCACTACAGAGAGACTGACAATAACAAGTCAACTTTGAAAATCAAGTTAGAATTAAAGTAAAAGTAAGAGGGTTTTACAGACCCTGCAGAAGGGGAGGTAGGGTAGAGGGGTCATTACAGCCGACAGTATGTGCATCGTGATTATTCTGCACATAGAGCATCAGGTAGAGGTTGAGGAACTAGAGCAAGCCAGCAGTATGCATCAAGTCCTCCCGCCCAGGTGAAAACTAACGCCTGACTGTTGTGTCCATGCTGCCATAGACCAATTTCCAGTAATAGGTCATCCCTGTTATTTTTTCTAGTAAAGAAAAATGTATTGTACCTACTAACAGATGGGTGCTGCAGATAATAAGAGACTGAACCGATCTATTAAAAATTTTCCAAAAATGCAAAACCTAAAAAGTGAAAAGCTTTGCTTCCAGAGGAGAGCGCTCTGGTATAATTGAGAGTGCAGAAGCTCTTAGTATGAATGTAGTAGAAAAGATACATCCAGATATTTCATGACACTCAAGAAAAATCGGGAGTGGTGGCTAGTATTGGATCTCAGGTGCCTAAAACTGGCACATATAGAAGAAATGTTCAAAGAGGTGTCCCTGGCATTTTGTTTTCCGATCTGCAACGGGGGTGGTCATGTGCATTGGACCTAAAGGATGCATATTTTTATAGTACACCCCAGTAAGAACCAGTCACAGAAAATATTTAAGGTTTAACATAGGACTAGCTAGGCCAGTACCAGTTCAAGGAAATTGACTTTCATCTGACCTCAGCACCAGGGGTCTTTGCAGAGTGCTTCTTTGTGGTGGCAGTTGCCCTGTATTGAAGGAGAATTGTGCTTTATCCATACTGTATCTGGACAATTGGCTAGTGTGTGGCAAAACCAAGAACTGGTTCAGTGAGCTATGAAACTGACCCTGTCCATGATGATGTCTGGAGCTTCTGTTGAACTTAGAAAAATCACAGTCTGAACTCATGCAGGTGCTGGAATTGATTGAGGCAGAGCAAAATTCACTGGAGGGCAGAGCTTTTCTGCCTCAACAGAGAGCTTTCATGGAATATTCAGCTTCCTTCCAGGTGGGTACTGTCAGAACCGTTAAAGAATTCCTCTGGTTTAGGCTGGCCTTGTGGCGTGGGAGGGCTAAGGCTCCTTACACCTTACTTCCTGTTACACCAGCGCCCCAAGTTCGGGTGTTTGGGGGCTGGCCGTGGGAGGATCGAGCATCCCACTGGATAGCTCTCCTCCTTCATAGGAGGGGGTTGAGTGACCCGCTGCTTGACTGCCACCTGGAGGTGTCCAGGTGGTAGCGCAGTTTGGACACACTCGAGCAAGCCAAACACAGGTGTTTGAGGATGTCTCCGCAGAGGTAGAACTTGTCTGTTACACTACTACATGTGGATCGCTGTGGGGGCAACAGCTTGGGGAAGAAAAAGGTGAAAACTTGGAGATTGAGCTACGTGTAGCCCAACCCACAAGCACTAACCGCCCACTCAGTCTTGGGGTAGGGGAAAGAACGGAGAACAGAGACTTGGGACGGCTGGGGACTGTGGGACGGGCTGATTAGCTGCCCAGCCTGCCGTGGAGCAATAAAAACCTGTATGAAAAAAAAATAAAACATCCATCAAGCCGGCCCAGTGGTGTGGAGGGCCGAGGTGCTAGGTGCCTCACCTGCTGCTATATCAGCAACCCAGGTTTGTGACCAGATGCGAGTGGCTCGGGAGGGGCTAGCTGGAGGAGGCAGGATTGAGCGTCCCAAGGAGGGGTTATGTCGTGCGTGTGTCCTGCTAGGCAACTGCCATCTAGCGGTTTTGGATGGTAGAATAGCAGGATTTCAGGGAAGGGGTCCCACCTGGTTGATGCTGGGAGGCAGAGCTTGCACAACTCATCATTGCACGGGTAGCGAGACTAGGGAGAAAACTGAAGGAAAATCCCCATGGCAGGATGAAGGCTCGCCCACACCAGTGATTGGACTGTCCAGGGTCCACTGGCTGAGGACGGATGACAGCCATCAGTGGTAGGTCCCAGAGAAGCTGAGTCATGGGGCCAGGGAATTGGTTCATAATGGGGCCATTTGGTAGTATGGAAGATAAAATAGTAATAGAAGAAATAAAATCCTTTGGTTACTAGGACTCATGTATTTAACTGCTGCTGTGGTTCTGTGGGCCAGATTGCAAATGAGGGTGAAACAGTGGTATTTAAAATAGTTTTGGTATCAGGCAAATGCTACACTAACACAAAGGGTCCTATACTGTAGAACATCTCTTCGTGATTGCTCTTGTGTGATGGCTGGAAATGCAGAACTTGTGGAGGGAGCATAATCCCTTCCTAAAGACTCAGGTGTCCATGATGCTCACGAAAGGTAGATCTTCTTCAAAGATATCTCTTTCATCAGGTCACACCTGTGAAACTATAGATGCCAGGCACTAGGACCACACAAAATGTTTTGCAAGCAGTCCGCTAGGGGGCGCCCATGACAGTACAATGTCCTACATCGGCTCTCCCATATCAACATAAGCTGCCCCTTCTCTCCACTGTTTTTTTCCCGCCATTGATCACACTCACTGGACCCTACATGGAGCAACCACTGCTGTAGTCGACCGCTATTTAGTGTATTTGGTGATCTCACTTCGAGGGGGCTCTTGCAGCAGGTTACACCATAAGGATTGAAGCCGGCAGGCGCCAGGACCCCACAGAAAACTTCTAGCTAGCAGTCTAGCAGGGGACCGCCCCTGGCGTCCACCTGTGGTATAAAGGGGCAGTCCACCAGCACCTCCTTAGCTCCTTTCCTGCCATCAACCCCCACAAATTGGACCTCCACAGATGCCTTCTGCTCACGTCAACCGCCATTTTCACCACGTTACCCGTGCTTTATTTTACTGATTTTCATTATAATTCAGTACATACGTACATGTCTTCTTCTCCTTCCTCGTCTGTCGAGCGGCGAACAGAATGTGCTGTGGCAAGCAGTTGTCGCAATATGATGGCTTATCATGTGGCTTACTCTGCCTAGGCCTCAATCATAACACTGAGGCCTGCCAGCATGGCCAAGATTTCAACCAATGCAATCAAGCCTGCCAGAAAGCCCTGAATCCTTCCTGCTGCAGCAAAGCTTTTAGTGACAGAGAAGGAACTTCACCAGAGTACCTCCTCTTCCTCGACCTCTGGGGCCTCCTTCTTTGACAAAGGATTCAAAAAGTCTTTGGTAAAGCACAAAACACCGGAGAAGCACAAGGAGAAATCCTGATCTGCTTCCTGCTCCAGGTCCCCATGCAAGTTGGGCACTGATAATGGATCTTCCTCCCACGGAAGGATGGCTCCTCCACTCCGTCAGCCATCTCTCCATCCTGGCTGCCAGTGGTCAGTCAAACCACCTGCTCTCTTAACAGTTTCAGGTGGTGGTTCTTTGGGGCACGGGCCTTCGACCTCAGTCTCTCAGCCCCTGAAACATAGACCCATTCACAACACGGGTGCTCAGCCAGGTGGCTCAACCGGGTCCTCTTCGGGCGGTGGGTCTTTGCCTGTCACCCTCCCAGTCAAGACATCTGCGAAGTTGGTTCCAAAGTCAGGGACTGAGTCAGCTCCCCTACATGCGCTGCTCCCTCCAGGCCGGTGCCAGCTACTTCCCCAGACTAGCGTCAGCCTACACCTGTTCCATTGACGCCGGTCTCACCAGTGATGACCCCGAAAATGATGCAGCTGTCGTCACCAAATCCCACTCAGCCGACGTCAGGGGGACTGACACCCGATCTCTCGACCCCAGTCAGACTAATGCCAGGGGGTTCTTTACCTTGGGATCAGACACAGGTGGAGCCGACTCCAGGGTTACCACAACCTGATGAACCAACACCAGGGCCTTCCAAACCTACCCCACAGATACTGATGCCCCCGACCTGTCCCAGTTCCCACCCGTAGAACTTAACGCACTTTTTGCAGCCCGGTGAGCATTACAAGGACAAGGAGGTCCCAAGGAGCCCCAACTCTAACCCGAGGGACCCTTCTCCCAATCCTCCTAAGGAACAGGCTGTTACTAGGAAGGCTCCGATGCCAGCTTATAGGGAGCCTACACCACATCCAGCAAGGCCTGACACTGGTCATTTGAGGCCTCATAAGCATAAGCCTCAGTGCTCACCTCTCCCTCACCAGATTTGGGTGAGTCAGGGCATATTCCTTCTCCCAATGACTTGGGGGATTCAGATATCCATCAGAGCCGGAGGAGCCATGGATACCCACAGTCTCCCCAGATGACCCAACTTTCATGGATGTGACGAGGCATATCCAGGCCCTCATGGGCTAGACACTGAGGAAGTTGATCCCGAATGACATCAGCTAGCTACTTTCCTTTGCAAGAAGGAGTCCTTGCCTCTAGTAGTCCCCTCTCATAGACTCCTTCAAGGATGTCAATAGGCTGACTTGGAAGTGCCCTCAACACCTCTGTATGTCCAGAAAGGCAGATCGCATTGTATAACACCTCAGGGTGTACCCTTCTATGGGGAGCACCTGAGGCTGATGTGTCGTTATCAACGTGGCCCATGACCGTTCAAAACGACCCCGACACCTCAGCAGTCAGCCTCCTGACAAGGACTCAAAGCAGATAGACTATTTTGGCAAAAAGGTCTACACCTCAGCCACATGTGCTGTCCGTTCCCTACATGATTCAGTACTAGAATGCCCTGTGTGAGAAGACTTTTGAGGTGGCACAGGCTCAGCTGGATCTCCCCAGGAAGGCTGAGCTGTCGCACCTTCTCAAGTCAGGCTCTAATGTGGGGACCCACATCCTCCCAAGTCTCCAATGATTCTACAGACTCCGCAGGTAGAGCCGCGGCTATGGGAATTTGCCTACGCTGCCACTCATGGCTTACGCTCTATCATTGCGGCACAGGTCAGGAAGCATAGGGAAAACCAGGAGCAGTTGTAGAATTCAACAAAACTATTTACTTGCAGTTGCAGTAACATCAAAAAAAAATAAACTTGTTCTGAATAACTATGTACCGAGGAAAAATACAATAAAATATTCCTTTAGTCTCTGTGTCCCTTTTTCTTGTAAACCTCTTCAATTGCAGTTCAGCTCTTTTATAAGTCCTTCCAACCTCAATCTAAACAAACATCCTGTCCTTGTATATTTCAGGTAGGTGCAAGGCAGGAACACATTGTCTTGCTGAGGCCTCCCCCCAGCTTTTGCAAAAGGCTCAACATTTGCACTCAAGTAACTTCTACTGTTTATGCAGTCATCTCAATATATAAATATATACATTTCAGCAGTAACACCATATAGTTTCTAAACAATAGGGATCCCAATATCAGTTACATTTCCATACACTGCTTTGTACATAATTTTAGATTACCTGATATAGATATGCAAGGGAGGAAAAACAGATAGCAAAAGAAAACTGAGAGACAGTGAGAGGCAAAGAACTGCGAGACTGTTTGGGTTGATCAAGTCTGAGGTCTCACAAGAAAAACGGGTTGCGCAACCAGACAGAGAAAAGACAGAAAAACGAAAGATCCTTGCATTTAAACACTATCTCCATAACAAATGGGACAGGGTCCTATTCTACCCTGTCACAGGGTCTCCAGGTTTGCCCTGGACATCCAATCTAAGATCCTGGATGCCCCCTTTAGAGGCCCCGTCTTGTCTGGCGAGGATTCGCAGACTATAATCACTCACCTCCAAGAGTTGGGTAAGGCTATCTGATCAGTTCATATCCTATATCGGTATCAGCCTAAATCTTCCCAGCGACAGCCTTTTCTTCACAACTTAAAGCAGCAACCTAGAGGTCAGCAGCCCAGGGATGCCTTTAAGAGAAAGGCTGCTTCCCAAGTCACAGGAGGTTCAGCGCCCAGACATCCTAGAACCTCACAGGCCATGTTGCCTGTCCCCAACTCCTCTGCCTGACTCCCCTCCTCCAGCAGAATCCCTGGGGAGGCGGTCGGGAGTCGCTTCTCTCTTTACAGAGAGGATTGGAGCAGAGTAACCTCGGACCAGTCGGTTCTACAGTTAGTGGTCCAGGGACATACCCTAGAATTGTTGGAGATTCCTCCGGACAATCCCCCAGCTCCCTCTCATTACCCCCAGGCCCATCTCGAATCGATCCAAGTTGAGATACAAGCGCTTCTGCAAAAACAGTCCACCAAACTTGTTTGGCTAGCATAATGTGGGAAGGGATTCTACTCACATTTCTTCCTGATTCCAAAGAAAACAGGAGATCTGTGCCTCATTTTGGACCTCAGCCATCTGAACAAATTTATATAGTATAAAAGATTCAGGATGGTCACTCTTCCCAGCCTACTTCCCTTGCTTCATGAAGGGGATTGGCTCAGCTCCCTGGACATGCAGGATGCTTAGCTTCACATCTTGGTGTTTCCACCTCACAGGAGGTTCCTGCACTTCCGCTTCCAAGGAAATTACTACTTTATTTATTTAATTAGTTTTTGTTTACCGGGTGGATGTGCTACTCATAGAGATGACTATTTTCAGACATGACCCGGGAGGTTACAGGCAACATAGTACAGTCACAGATCCCAAGACGTGCTTACGGTAGCAAGGTTACAGTTTGACAGTAACCGGTACAGTTAAAGGTTTACAATAGTAAGATATAGCTTTTGTCAGCAGGGCAGTTGACTTACAGTAGCAAGGATACAAGCTCATAGCAGAAAACATTGTACAACTAGAGTATGAGTAGATAACAATTTACGCCAGGCATTCAAGAAAAAAGTACAGTGCCAGGGTAAGTGCCTACAGTACAAACAAGGACATAAGAGCTAGTAGCAGTTAGCAGAACCATATTATAATTTGACAGGACCAAGGAGTGGTTGCTGGAGGCATGATGTTTGTTCACAGCAGGAGCATTAGAGTGACAACAGTGAGGGATGGGCTAAGGAGGAGCAGAGCAAGGCGACGTTGGGTGCAGAAATGAGCGTAAGTGAAGTGAGACCACAAAGAAGAGGGAATCTCTAGGGGAAGGGAGTTACAAAATTTAGGAGCAGCACAGTTAAAAGCACAGGTTCTCCTGGAGGTTTTACATCTTGGAATTTGAAGAAGGGATTGATCAGTGGATTTTAAGCCATATGAAGATGACTGTGGGAGAAGGAGGAGGCAAGCGATACTGGTACATTGGTTCTGATGATGTTATCCACAAGTGAGCCAAGGAAGAAGCCGACAGTGTGAAGGGAGGTCAATTTAAATCAGCATAAAACAAGCACCTACACGTATCTGAAATTGCTGAGATGCTGAGGCTTAATGACAGATTGTGCTATGTGTAGTGTCCCATCTGTGTAAGGATGACTTGGAGGCATTTATGTAGGTTACAGCTCTGTAAGTCAGAGAGGGAAGCAGAATACCTCTGGCAATGGCAGGTCTAGCAGAAGGTGTCAGGATGTGACCAGTCTTATGTGCCAGCCCAATTTTGGAGTTCACAGACTTACATGTGGCCAGGATGTGTTGGTCAGAGTCAAGGGACCCATCAAGTAGGACTCCCAAGATATTTGAACGAGTGGAGTGTCTTTAGTAGAGAACGATCAAGGCAGGAGATACTAAGTTGACTCTGTGCCGCCCTAAGTTTAGCCGCTGTACCAAAGACCATGGCCTGAGTTTTCCCCACGTTAAGTAGGAGCTTGTGCCTGGAGAGCCAAGACCAAATATCGATCAAGGCAGCAGAGAGAGTATGGTTTATCACTAACATACACTATGAGCTATGGTACAGGACAAGGTCGTTGCATAAAGGTGACATGAGCAGTGAGGGATATCCCGAGTAATGTGATTGATAAAAGTAAAAAAAAAAAAATAAAAAAAGAAGGGGACCCAGGATGGACCCCTGGGGGACGCTTATGTTTATGGGCGCTTGATCTGATACAGTGGAATTAAATTTCATGACTTGAGCTCTGTCAGTGAGGTAACTATTAAACCAGGATACAGATTGTAGTGAAAAGCTAAGGGATTGGAGATTCGAGAGCAGGAGAGAATGGTCAACCAAATCAAAGGCTTTTGTGAGGTCAGTGAATACAGCACCTGTTAGAAGTCCAGCACCCATGGCACAGAGAATATAATTTGTAAGTTTGAGTAGAGCAGTGGTGGTACTGTGCCTTTTGCGGAAACCATGCTGGTTGGGCGACAGTAGTTTGTAATTGGAGAGCTATTCAGTGGTTTAAGTGACCACCAGTTTTTCCAGGATTTTGCCTAAAACGGGTAGAATCGTAATAGGCCGATAATTCGAGATGTCTTTTTTTTCCCTTTTTTTGAATGCGGGAGTGACTCTGGCAATTTTCCAAGTACTAGGGACATAGGTTTGACACAGGAACAGGGTAAATATTTGCACTAGAGCGGAGGCAATAAAAGGGGCAGCTAGTTTTAGGAGTCATGGCTCAATACCGTCTGAGCCAAAACTGGTGTTGTCAGAGATTGAATTGGAGCAGTTTAAGGACATCAGCTTTTGTGATGGCTTTAAAGTGGAAAAGAGGTGGTCAGGACTTATTGTTGGTCTGTAAGGCAGGAGTTTGGTTGTGCATGGGGAAGGTAGAGGTAAGGCTAGCAAGGTCAGTGAAGTGAGTGTTAAAGGATTTTGCAATGGTTTTCGGTTGTAATGCACGCCATTCAGGACCATATCATTAGCAGGTTGTGATTTTTGGGTGCCTAGGAAGGTCTTTAGATGTGACCAAACTTTCTAGAGCCCCTGCTGCATCCAGTAGGAGTTCCTTACAGTAGGTGCTCTTTGCAAGTCTAATTTGTTCTTTGCAAGTCTAAGGCTCTTAAATATTAAAAGTCAGACATGAGATCAGAGCTTTTAAAGTATCTCCAGCTTCTGTCCCTAGCCCGAGAATAGGGCAAGCAGGTCTTTATGAAGCCATTTTGTTTGCTGTCCTCAAACACGCGAGTAATAAGAGAGGATGTCCTATTCTGGATATCCCCAAACTTGGTAAGGAAGTGATCTAGGACCATCTGAGTGTCTGAGTCAAGTAGAGGGAGGACCAGTCAATAGAGGAGACCTCATATAAGAACTTGCTTGTTCCAGCCCTGCAAAGTTCCTAAAGGTAATATATTTGGGTGGTGAGGAAGGGCCATTGAGGGCTCCAGATAGTAGATGGAGGAGTGGTCACTATGGTATTCCGCCAGTGTACCTGCAGATTTGATCCGCCAGTGCGATTTGTCAGTATCCAGTCTATCAGTGTGCTGGAGTTAAGCTGTAGATAGGCTGTAGTGGGCATTATATTATTTGATGCAGATTATATCCTTGCACCAGGGAAAGAGAGTGTTTTGCCCATTACCAATTCAGTTTGCTTTCAAGTCACCCAAGATAAGCACCTCATTGTTACCAATAGCAAGTGATACCTTTTCAAGCAGTTTTTGAGGCCTGTGATACCACTTTTCAGAGGTTGTAGGCAGATTATATGCAGTTTTTAGTACCCAGTAGGAGGATCAGATGAAGGGATTCACAAGAGGAGAGGGGTGGCAGAGTAGAGGTGATGGAAAGGTTGAGATGTGATTTGTAATAGATTGCAACCCCCCACCACCCTTTGGGGGCTGTCTGTCATATCTAAGCAAATTGTAGTCTGGGAGGCTGCATGCTGCATCTGGTATGGAGAGATTTAGCCTTGTTTCAGACAGGCATAGAACATCAGGATTATAGAGATTAACCCAGGCCTCCAATTCTGGCAGATCACAGGGCAAACTTCTGATGTTGATATATGCAACACGTAGACCCCTAGCATTAGCCCAGGTATTCCCAGAGTAAGGAATGAGGTGCCACAGGACCAGGATTTAGTTCTATATCACCTGATAGGATGAGAGCGATGAGTAAGAGGTACTCATAGCTTTCTATGATTGAGGTAGGGCAGGGGATTAAGTAATAGCAAGCATCTTTCTTAATGGTGTAGAGATCAAGATAGATTATAGCTCTGGGGAGTAGAAGGGTTAGATCAAGGCGTTTAGTCGATGTGCAGAGCAGGTTATAAACAGTAAAATCTGTTAGGGTAGTTGTAGTCACAGAGGCAGATGGAGACAACATCAGAGATAGCCAGGCTGCAAGTAGTAATGTCAGTACCCACAACAGTTATGATGACCTTGTGTAAGCCATACTGGCTATAGATTAGTAAGGCAAACCAGAGAACGTGGAGTTGCAGTAGTGTGGGTTAGGAGAGGGAGCGACGATCAATGTTGCATTGTTTAGAGCACAAGAATCAACAGGCAGCATAGTAGGAAGGCCATCACCTCTAGGATCAGAAAATGTAAGGTTCAAATGGTAAAGTGGACTGTAGTCATATGACTATCAGTAGCTATTTAAGTAATTGCCCAGATATGGTGGAGGGTGGGGAGCCGCACACATCGCCAGCGGATAGTAACTGCTCAGCAAGAGCTGCTCATCGAGTGTACAGTCAATCAAGTAAGTGGAGCAGCAGGCCCAAAGAACAAACTTTCTCACTTGAGCAGCAACAATTAGCTGGGGTCAGTGGAGCAGTTTGGCTCAGATGTGTCTCTTCTCTGAGCAGCTCTCTAATGACTCCTGGCTTATGCCTGCAGGCTCCTGCTCCATTTCGGCTCTCTCTGAGCCTGCAGAGAAGGGAGGGTGGGTTTAAATAAACAGACTACAGGGGAGGGATTAAATAAAACAATAACAGCAAGAGAGGCAGGGAGAAGCAAAGATTTTCTGCCAAGCTGAAAGGGAAATTTGAGACAGAGGGGCTGAGTCGGGCAGAGTAGAAACAAAGAGAGGGATACACAGGCAACAGTAGTCAGAGTTTGGAGAGGGGTAGAGAGAGAAAGAGAGAAATAGTCTCACAAGGTAGAATATTAGTAACTAAATGAACAGACGCTTGTTTAAAAACAACTAACAGGTTGTCAAGTATTCTAAGCTCAGTCACTGCAACACAAGTTACATTATAGTTAATGTGTAAATAAATTAGCTGCATGGCAGATCATAGCGAGCCATTTTTAAAGCAATTCAAACTGACTTCTCTGGTATTAGATTAACAGAATGGCAGAGTTTCGGGCCCTGCCTTTTGGCCTGTCCTCTGCCCCACAAGTCTTCACAAAATGCCTCACAGTAGTGGCAGCTGCCTTAAGGAGAGAAGGCCATTATGTCTTCAGTTACCTAGGTGACTGACTTCTGACAGCTTTTACTAAGGAGAAATTGCTCAGAACCGTGGAGGTCACTTTCCCTCTTTCAGGATCTGGGGATAACACTGAGCCTTCCAAAATCATCTCCTTGACCACGTTAAAGACTCCAGTACATAGAGGCGATCTTAGACACCTAGCAAGGCCTTTTTAACTCCGAACAGGGCAGAGTGCCTTCAGACTCAGGCTCAACTGGTCTCGTCATCTCGACAAGTCCCAGCCAAAACAGTTCTAAGAATGTTGGGAAATATGGCAGCGGCAGTTGCGACAGTACCCCTGGCTCGCCTGCACATGAGGGTGGCCTCCAGGTCCAATGAGACCAGTGTTCAGACGACTTGGACCTCTCAGCGTCAGTATCCAACTTGGTCTGACAGACCATGACGTAGATACTGAACCCCTCCAACCTTTCCAAAGGGTTCCTTTCTAGTCAGAGTCACCTCAGCAGATTCTGACTACAGACTCATTGGGCCAAGGCAGAGGTGCCCATCTAGCAGACCATCAGACCTGGGGACTTGTCCCCATTGAACAGCATCTCCATATCAATATTTGGAGATGCGAATGATGTTGTATGCTATCCAAGCCTTCGGCGCATCTACTCCTGGATCCTCTCTTGATCTAGATGGACAACATGTCCATGATCTTTTATATCACCAAGCAAGGGGACACTCATTCTTACCCCCTCTGCAGAGAGATCATGAAAGTATGATATTGGGCCATAGAACATCACCTGAGCCTGACTGCTGTACATGTTCCAGGCATTCAAAACACCTTGGCCGACAGTCTAAGCCATTCCCAGTCCAAGGCTCATGAATGGGAACTTCTTCCCACAGTGGTCGAAGATATCTTTGACAGGTGGGGCTGCCCAGAGCTGGACCTATTCACGCCCCCATCCAACACAAAACTGCCCAGTTTATGCTTCGCTAGATCCAGGGCTTGGTGTTTTCTGGTGGGACACGTTATCCTCTCTTGGACAGGGAGGTTTTGTATGCCTTTCCTCCCTTTCCATTGCTGTAGAGAGTTCTGCTCGAATAGCAGTCAGAAAGGGCAGAGTTTGTCCTTTGTATCTGATGGAGCCTGGACCTTACTTCACAAAGTTTTTCAGCAGATTGAGAATTTTCCTCACTCTCAGGATATACGTTAAATAAAAACAAAACAGAGGTTTGGTGTTTCCACTATACTCCCATGAAAGTTCGGCAAAGGTTTCCTATGAGGTGGGATATGTCTGCCATTGGATGCCTGGGGATCTGGGTTGGAGTGGAGACGCCTCAGTTGTTCCTACTAAATTTTCCCCCATTGATTAATCAATTGAAGGCTGATTTCAGGTGATGATCTTTGCTACCACTTACATTACATGCCAGAACTCAGTTCTTGAAGATGAATGCCCTGCCTCGACGACTCTACTTATTTCAGTGTGTCCCATGTATAGTCCCCAAAGAGAGCTTGATGCCTGGCAAGGTATGTTTTTTGCCTTTTTCGTGGGGTTCCATGTTCCATGGGCACAGTGAAAACCTCTCTCAACCCAAACGCAAATAATGCGTAAAAAATGCATACAACTCTTCCATACAAAGTGTGTTTTTTAATGATACAAAATGTCTTCACTCTGTCATAAAAATCTAAATAAAGCTCAATACATGTTTTAATTATTGTAACGTTTCAGAACACAAGTTCCTTAATCAGACAACGGACATTTTTCTGAAAACAAATCAGAAGAAAAAGCAATCAGTTTATATTTTTATATAGATATATTTCATCTTCAAATGCATTAAAATCTAAGGTGGAACTAACCTGCTTAATAATAATCAAAACGTCAAAGGCTAAGTCTCAGCAAATGAAGTGTAAAAAAAGATTCAAAGGGGGAGGGGTGGCTGCAATTTCCTTTTATTACCGTAACCCCAGAGTTCATTTATCTGCATAAAGAAGAAAATTATATTTATTATCCATAAATGAATTTAAGCTTTTTCAATGATTACCAATATTTGTATGTGTGTAACGCGCCTTACTGAGTGCTTGTTATTATTTAGAAGAGCTTCATGGTCCTCTCTGTAGGGAGCAGGCTTAGCTACCTTTCTGTCAAAAGAAATATACACATATGACAGAGTCTTTATTTTATATCTTAAGAACGTCTTTAAATTAAATGCCACTCTATTTGTGTATTGAGGAACATTCCTCTTACCTAAATGCTTAGTTTTAACGGAAAATCGATCAGTCTGTTTTGATATGTTCCAGCATGTGTTAAAAGTAATGAGGGCAATTACAAACCATTTCACCAAAAATGCTGCTCAATTCTTTTATATTACAGTGAAGTAAGAATACGCTTACCTTCAAATATTTAGATTTCTAAAAAGATTAGTAAGCTCATATGCGGTTTTAGGTTCTCTCAAAACTCCTCAAGGACAGTTTAGCTGCTGCCATTAGCAGACCACGCCAACTAACTTTAACTCGACCAACCAACTGAGCAGGTGCTGATGAAGAAGAGGAAAGTCCGGCCCACACGGTATACATGCTGAGCATGTGACTGCTCACTCCGTGATGTAAACCCTGGGCAGCCCGTCAAATAAATGAAAACTCGCTTCACCAAAAAACTGGAGAGTTCCCCCATGCCTCCTTGTGCTTAACTTAGTACCATTTGATCATCAGTTGTGATGTTAAATATCTACCAGAAATACTACCATCACGCAACAATAATAAAGAAAATATTATTACAAAGAAAGAGTGAGGAGGGACGCAGATAGAAACAGGACAAGAGCAACACAATCAATCAGAGAACTAGATCTGAAATGTGTTTAGTAAACTTAGGGAAAATAAAAATAAATAAGGAAAGGGTAAAAAACAGTTGTTCATTGTTTGTAAGTCTTAACTAAAACTAAAAAAAGTTAATTTAATCATAATTAGTCCAGTTTATGATTTCATTGAGTCTGTATCTTGACAGATGAGTTCTTGGGTGAATATCCACCAGGCTTCTCGCTTTAATAGAATTCTTTCTCTGTTACCTCCTCTTGGTAACTCTTGTATTCTTTCAGTTAAAGAATTTCAAGCTTGAGATTTGATGATGTCTTTCCATAAAATGTCTTGCCAAAGGAGACCTTAAGTCCCCCCTTCTTATATTGCTCTTATGCTCTGTAATTCTAACTTTTAACGGCCTGGTGGTTTTACCAATGTAATATAAAGAACACAGACAAACAATGCAGTAGATTACAAATTCTGTACTGCAGGTTATAAAGTCCTTAATACAGTATTCCTTGTCATCCCATGTACTTTAAGAATTTTGTTTTCTTGCCATTATTACACTGAATACATTTGCCACAAGGGTAAAAACGTTTTATGTCACTTTTCAACCAACCCATTCCTTCTCTATTTTGTCACCTATGTTGTGTTTTTAGAGTCTTGTTACGTATGGTTGTAGTTCTCGCGCAGTGACCAAGGTCTATGTTCAAAGATCCTTTGCTCTGTCTCACTAGTTTGTAAATATTCCAGTTTGATAAAACTATATGTTTAATTCTACCAAAACTGTCAGAATATTTAGTCGATATAGTAATTTTCTCAACGGTGGGACTAGAACCTGATACCTTTCTGAAAGTAAACTTTCACATGCTTTAGAATTAACTCTTTCTATTGCTAGTTTAAGGGTTTCTTTAGCATATCCTCTATTGGTAAACCTTTCAGTTAAATCATTAAGATTCTTTTCACAATTTTCTGGAATACTACTATTAGTTTATTCTAAGCATTCATGTATTTCTTGTGGCAAGAAAACAGAAATTATTAAAAGTGCATGGGATGACAAGGAATATTGTGTTAAGGACTTTATAACCTGCAGTACCTTTAGGCTTTTGCCATTATCACATAAATCCCTGGCACAGCAGACCTGTCAGGCACATGCTAAAGAAGCACTTGTTGTTGCTATCCAAGGTGGAGAACACTGAATATTTATGTAATATATAATCCTCTTTGTAAATAGCTACAAAAATACATATTTTATATATAAATTTGTTTCTTTATTTTTTTGTGTTATCTTTTTTTTTTTCCCTACATGCTACCGCTCTCAGCCCTCCTTCAGGCTGTGCCAAGGCACCTCTGATCTGTCCTGTTCCGTGCCCTGTCCCTCATATTTGCAGTTGTCCCCGGGTAACCCAGACGTAACTCTTTGCCGGGCGGGCCCCCTCCTCTGAGGAGAGAGGCACCTGTGGGGCAGGCAAGTGCACTACTTGGCCCTGGGGTACTGTTGAGGGATGGATGGCTCCCAAGACATTGACGGCATCGGGACTGCCAGGCGGCCGTCATCCGGTTGAATTGCGGAGCCAGTTTCCGTTTTCTGGTGGCGTTCCCTCTCTTGTGCACATCTCGTTACCCTGGTCTCCACGGAGGTCACTGCAGAGTGACACCTCCCACAACCCACCCTAGGAAAGGAGAGCAGTCCTCCGGACGCCGATCTTCTCCTCTCCTCCCTAGCTGACCCTGCTCCCGAGTCCTGCTCTCAACCCGGTCACGGCATTGGTAGAGGTGCAGGTGCCAGTGCCTCAACCTCTACTCCACCGGGCCGGCATAAATTTGTTTCTAAGTTTACATTTCATTGGCTCATTTTCATATTTCAAGCCCTTTATTTTCGATTCCACTATTTATTCATTTTTAGCTTATTTAAAAATGCTGCCAAGTCTATATTTTCATTTAATCCTCTATCAGATCTAGTACCCAGGTGATTCCATCAACTCTCCCATTGTCCAGTTGTTTGTTTTAGGTCTCCCCCTCGTGGTCCACATATAACCTTCTCAATCCCTGTACATTTTATGTCCTATTTAACCTAGGAATTCATAATTATATACTTCACAATTGCATATGTTTTATCCAGTCTCTGGATTACTCTGTGTTCGCCCACCCGTGTTTTAAAGGCATGGTGGTGCGTCCCACGTAGAAACTCCCACAGTCAGAATTCAAAAGATACACTACACCCTTTGTAGAACATGTTACAAAATCCTTAATTTCAATAATCTGACCTGTTGTGGGATTTACAAATGAACGACATTGTTTTATGTAGCCACACTATAAACAGTGCGCACATTTATGTGAACCCATTGTGGGGGGGTTCTTGGGCCAACATTACTTGGGATTGGTGCACTTGGTGAAACCAAATCTTTTATAGTCTGTCCCCTTCTGTATATTATTTTGGGGCCCATTTCCACCAGTGAGCATAATTTTGGCTCAACAGATAATATTTCCCAGTTCTTATATATGATTTCACCAATCTCCTTGGCCATTGCAGAGTACCCTGTAACAAAATGACGTATTGCATTTTCATTTATACTCTTGGTTTAGTTCTGTGGAGTCAAAGTAACATTTCGATCCATATTATCCACCCTTCTTACTGCATTTGCAATACTTTTATTTCCATATCCCCTTTCCTTAAATCGCTGAACCTGTAACCTTTTCTTATTTTCATACTAATTTCTATCAGTGCAGCTAAGTAAGGTGCAAATTATTTGGCCCTTAGGGATATTCTGTGTAACATGAGGGGGATGACAGCTGTCTGCTTTAAGTAAGCTGTTACGGTCTGTTTGCTTTTGGAATAATGTAGTCCTACTATTGCTATCTGTGTTTCAGTAAATTTTAAGATCCAAAAATTCTATTTCCTTTTGTTGCAAATTGTATTTGAATCTTAAGCAACTATTGTTATTCTGTAACCAATCTACAGATTCACCAAATTGATCAGATGTACTCTTCAAATCACCAAAATATCATCCAAATAGGCCTCCACATGTCCAGATACTGAACATATAGATTGGTGGTTGCACTATAGTAGCTGCTCCTTCCATTAGCTAACATACAGATTTGCATAACTAGGGCTACTGTAGCCCCATTGCAGTCCCCGAATCTGTCTGAAATATTCATTGTCAAACAAAAACATGTTTCTATTTAACACTACTTCTAACAGTTTACATAGATACCACGTTACACATTCATATTCAGTTCTCTGATTCAATATGGCTTCAGTCACTGCCACGCCCTCTCGTGTGGAATCAACGTATAGAGTGACTCCGATCAGGTGTGGGAAAATACCACTCAGGCTGCATTTCCAGTTTCTCAACCACATTTATAACTTCCACTGAATCTCGTACATATGACCTCTATTTAACAACAAATTCTTTCAAAATATTAGATACATCGTCAAGGGCTCTGTAACCCACCCCCTACCAGATATGATCAGTCTGCAAGGTGGTGTGATGGGGTTCTTGTGTATTTTTGGCAATTTGTATAGTACTGTTACTACTGGATGTGCCACTGTGAGTGCACGATGCATCTCATCTGTAATTTCAAGGGACGATGCAATAAATTGCTTTGTTATACATATTTTTTCAGAGTGAGGACTTTAATTGTGTGGGTGTTTTGCTGTCTTTCCCTATTGTATCACGCTCATGCAGCAAAGCTATAGCACCACACTGGTCCCAGTGCTCTAAATTTATTCTCTACTTATTTTAATAAAGCAAGTATAAAATAAAAAAAAAGAAAGGGCAGCGATAATTTTGATAGCCTCGTTCTGGCCATGGCAGATTTGGTTTCCACTTCTCCAGCAGCTGGTAGTGGAACCCACCCCACCCCCGATTCCCCTGCCTCTATGCTCTGACCTGCTCTCACAGGAGCAGGGCATCCTGGTCCATCCGAATCTACGGTCACTGCACCTTCATGCATGGCTCCTGCAGACCTAGCAATTGCCTGCTTTGGGGTTTCTCCCCAGGTGGCAGAGGTCCTAGCGGCTGCCAGAAAGCCCTCCACTAGGTCTGCTTATGCTAGGAAGTGGAAGCGATTCTCTATATGGGCCACCGCACATCAGTTGGATCCCTTTACTTGTCTGGAGAATCTCGGTCTAGAGTATCTTGTTTCCTTATCTAACTCAGGCCTGAGTTACTCATCCAGTAAGGTGTACTTTTCAGCCATCTCTGTGTACCATGCATCCACTGAGGGCAAGACCCTTGCACAACTTGACCTATCCCATACATTCTTGCAGGGTATTCTGCATCTGAAACCTCCCATAAGGGACCTGGTTCCTCCATAGGATCTGTTTATTTTAGAAAAACTTACGTTGCCTCCTTTGAGCCTGCTGAGTTATGAGCTTCGCTTCTGACATGGAAAGCATTATTTTATTTTCCATTACTTCTGCTTGAAGGATTTCTGTGCTCCAGGCTCTGATGTGTAAAGTGCATTATTTAGTTTTTCACGAGGTCAGGGTGTCCTTGAGAATTAGTCCTAAGTTCCTTCCTAAGGTGGTGTCAGAGTTTACTCTGTATCAGGACATTCACCTTCCTATGTAGTACACAGAGTATTCTAACCGGGAGGTCTTATTAATCACTCTGATGTCCACGGGTGCTAAGTTATTATTTGACTGTACTCCAGCCATCAGAAAAACTGAACAGTTGTTTGTTTCTTTCTCTACCAAAGAAAAGAAGGGGCTTCAGTTTCTAAACAGTGTTTATCCAAATGGTTAGTTAATTGCATCATGTATTGCTACCAGTAAATACAAGTCTTTACGGGCCTGGTTAAAGGCCATTCTACCAGGGCTGTAGCTGCTTTGTTTGCATCTTTTATTTATTTATTAAGATCTTTGATTACAATTACCTATGACTCAGGGACACTTTTTTCATAGGTTCCACATCAAGTTCAACAATACAGTATAATATATACAGGGAAAGCCCAAGAGTTGGAGACTCAGTTACACAGGTGCAGCATCAGATACGTATTTATACATAATAATACAGTACATACAGAGAAAGTTCTAAGATTCAGCAACACTTTTACATCATCAACTTGCAGTGATACGTAATAAAACTGGGTATCGCGAGATGCAGAAGAAAGTCAAGGAATGACAAACTGGTGAGTTGCTGGAAGAAAGAATTAGCATAAGTGAGGTACAGATTAAGTATGGATAAGGTTGGTTACGCTATGAATGTTGGGATGAGAACAGCAGAAATTACAGGAGGTGAGGACAGCCAGGAGGAATGGCTCTGTCAGGTGGTGGATGCCGCCAGAGGTTGGCTTAGTCAGAGAGCTGAAGTCTATTGGCAGCTCAGACCAGCAGACCTGAGTCTAGGGAGGGAGGGAATGGGGGAAGCCGGGAGGGGCACATGGGATACAGGAAATAGTGCTAGTTAAGCGGAGCAGTCACAGCTGCCATGGGGACCAGAGTGCTGTTTGAGGGAGGTACTTGAAAGCATCTTGCAGATATGCATCCATTGCTGACAATTGCGCAATGGTCACTTGGAGTTCTGTCCACACTTTCATCCAGCATTACAGTCTGGACCATCGCCTCTAGGTGCAGAGCAGGTTTTGGACGAGCTGTCCTGCAGGGCCTGCTCTCTTGAGAGCTTTTCTCTGTCCTCTGCCTCCTCCCAGCTGACCAGGGGCAGTTCTCTTACTGCTTTGGACTCTGTCTTTATGGTGTAACCTGCTGCAAGAGCTCCCTCAAAGTGAGATAGTACAGTTAAGTAAGAACTTACCATAACAGTAGATCTTCGGGAGGAGCTCTTGAAACAGGTGCTGCTTTTCCTCCCTCCCTCAATCCCCTGGTGACTGCTTCTCCATCCTTTTCAGTTTCTGTGGTTTCAGAGGAACGCCTTGGTTCTCCATTTTCTCTGCTTGCCAGGGTCTCCGGCAGGAGAACTGGGGTGGTGCTGGGAGACCGCCCGTTTTTTTACCATAGGCAGACTTCAGGGACGGGCCAACATCAGGGAGCGGTCCCCGCTATATAGACTGCTAGCTAGAAGTTTTCTGTGGGGTCCTGGCACATGCCGTCTTCAGTCCTTATGGTGTAACCGGCTGCAAGAGCTCCTCTTGAAGATCTACTGTTATGGTAAGTTCTTATGCAACTGTACATCTTACTTTGAGAGGGCTCTCGAAGTAGGCATTTACCATTAGGACTGCGACCCCTGGCGTCAGGACCACACAGAAAACTTTAGCTAGCAGTGTCTGGCAGGGGATTACCCACTGAGAACACATGACAGACATCAGCTTGACCCTATATAGTGGGTGGTCACCGGGCTGCCCTCTGGTTCCTTCCCGCCATCGACCTGTGCACATCAGACCTCGCGGAGAGCGCTGCTATGGTTTGACTGCCATTTTGGATGAGTATTCATCTTAGATTTTTCTTTATTCCTTATCTCGTTAGTAAATTTCTTTTGTGTATGTCTTCCCGACGCCTCCTGAGTCACATAAGAACAAGTGCGATTCCTGCGGCATGCAACTCCTGCATAAGGATGACCATTCCCTCTGCCTCTTCTGCCTGGGCCAGGAACACCGGAATGAGGACTGTGAGGCCTGCCTGAGCTTCAGTCAGGCCATGCTGAAACGCAGGCAGAAAGTCCTCGAGGCCCATGTTTTGAAGCTAAAAATGGCATAGATGGAGAAGGAGTTGCAGAAACTGGGGGGTGCATCTTCCTTCCCTTCTTCAGACTCGCAATGACACAAGGAGAAGAACTGGGACCAGGATAGGTCTCCCTCCCACCTGTGGCTCTCTCTGGGACTGCGGATGACCAGCGGCCCTCTTCCTCCCTTAAGGGCACCACTTTGGGCAAGCCTGTTTCTGCTGATAAGCCGGATGTTGGTTCTCCCGATGTCCACACAGCCCAGGCACTTCCATCGGGCTTGCCCGATCCAGGTACTCCTCCTCCCCCTCCGGCCTCTCCCAAGCACCCAGAGCCAGAGTTGGAAGGCTGTAAGCCTGATGATACTGTTTCTGGGTCACAGACGGGTCTTCCTGTGAATCCCCCTGCTGGCCCTCAGGACCGTCCGCCTCTAGCTTCCCCAGCAGGGCCCCGCACCCTCCTGCCTCTGTCAGAGGGACCCTCCAGGCCATCGCCAGGCTCAGTCCCTAGTGGCCCTCCACCTGACTACCCTAAGATCCTTCTAACCCACCTTTCAGGCTTCCACAGGGTTCTCCATCTGGTCGTATGGCTCCTCCGTCAGGGTCATCACTGGATTTTCAGATGCATGGCTACCAGCCACTACATTATTCTACCCCCAGATATCCTCTGTCGGGGTGCCAGACTCCAGATCTCCCTTTGCCGTGGTACCTGCCATAGGGCTATGCACCCAACTTCTATACAACAGGCTATCCACCGTCAGGTACCAGACATCAGGATACCCAATGCCAGGATATGCCCTAGGCTTTCAGCCTTCAATGCCCCCACCTCCCCACCCTCAAGTGGACTTCGGAGCCCTCCCCCAGTTCTGGTGGGCTGAGACTAAGTCCCAGCTGGTGTTGGAGCTGGACCGTCATCATCTGGTGGCAGTCTCTACTCCAGCATGCTTGGATCTGATGCCTGGGTCTCCTTCGACAGTGGAGTACTGCCCTCCCACGTCAGGCCTGATGAAAGAGCAAGCCTCCTATTACTTTTACGGAGGTCCCCCGCATCGGGGTTCGGTATCCAGTCCGGACTTACTCATCTGAGTCGGACTCAGATTCCGATTTCTCTGTTTCGACTTCTGGCTTTGAGACTCCTCCACTGGATGAGCCTAAGACTAAGGAATCACCAAAGTTGTCTCTGGAGGATCCCTGATTCACGGACCTCCTCAAGAAGATAGCGGAGGCCTATGAGTGGAAATCTGATGATCAAGACCCCAGACACAAGAGACTGGCCGAGCATTTTGATATGCTGGAGTTGTCTCCAGTTCTTATGCCTCCCTGGTTGGAGCCTTTATGAGGATTTAGCCTCTACCATTTGGCTGATGCCTTCGTCCATTCCTGCCATAGCCAAGAATGTCGACAGGACCAACCATCGCCAGAGGTAAGGACCACCTGAGTGCTCACCCTAAATGAACTCAGTAGTCATCAGCACATCCCACAACCAATCTGCTAAACCTAAACACATGAGCACTTCTCCACCTGATAAGTAGTCAAAGCAGTTCGATCAATTTGGTTGGAAGTTTTATTCCTCTTCCACCTTGGCTATTCGCACTCTAAACTATATGGCCCACATGTTGGTGTACCAAAAGTCCCTTTTTCGCAAATTGGAGCTGGTCATTGAGGCCATGCCAGACTCTGAAGCGAAGGAAACTCTCTCTGACATGATTAGATCAGCTAAGGTTGCTTGCGCCACTCTCTGAGGGCAGCCTATAATGCGGTTGACTCCTCGGCTAGGGATACGGCCACTGCTTTCAGCCTGAGAAGGTATTCCTGGCTGAGAGATTCTGGGCTGGCTCCTGATGTCCAGGCTGCCATGCAGGATGCCCCCTTCCAGGTTCTGTCCTCTTGAAGGAGATGCCCAAGACATCATTACAAACCTCAGGACAGGGGGGCAGTGCATTCAGTACAGACTATATCTCACTGGCTATAAGCCCAAACAGCCTTTTCATTGCCAACAGAGACGGCAGGCTAAACATCACCAGCAGGCCAGATGTCAGACCCCATCAGCCACTGCCACCCTCCAGCTAAGAGCCAGAGAGCTTCAGGGCAGCCCTCCCCAACCCTCCCTCCACCTCTTGACTCGCTCTGCCTCCCTCCTCCTCTTCTGTTGCGGTTGGAGGAACCGGTGGGTGGAAGGTTCGCCAGCCATCAGGCAGGTTGGGAGGCATCTCCACAGATTTGTGGGTCCTTCAATTGGTATCTCAAGGCCAAACATTAGAGTTTCTGGAGAGACCCCAAGACAACCCTCCAGGTCCCTCACATTATACTAAGGTGCACATTCCCTTGATCAGAAAGGAGATAGAGTCTCTTCTGCAAAAAGCAGCCATACAGCTCCTGCCTCCAAACTAAGTAGGAAGGGGATATTACTCTTGCTTCTTCCTGGTCCCCAAAAAGAGGTGAGATTTACACCCGATATTAGATCTCAGCGCCTTGAAGCTGCACATAGAGTACAAACGATTCTGGATGCTGACCCTTCCTGGTTTGCTGTCCCTGCTACACAAGGGACAGTGGCTCTGTGCCCAGGACATGCAGGATGCATACCTGCTTATACCTGTTTTTCAGTCCCACCACTGCTACTTCAGGTCCTCCTTTTGGGGGGAACACTACCAGTTCAAGGCCCTCTCCTTTGGCCTGTCTTCGGCACCCAGGATTTTCGCCAAGTGCCTACCGCTAGTGGCAGCGGCCCTGAGGCATCAAGGCCACTATATCTTCCTGTACCTTGACAATTGACTGATCTCAGCCCCATCGAAGAAACTCCTGAAACTCTCCCTTTCGGCTACCCTGGACCTATTTGTCCAAGTGTTTTTTTGGTATTTTTATGTTAACTCTATTTACCACCGCACCACCTGGAACTCTCTCAGGCATCCACTCTCACTCTCGCTGCATACTGCTCGCCTGAAGCCACCCTGCTGGGAGAGAGGGGACAGACACTCCCTTGCCTACCCACCTGGGCAAGGACTCCATTCATAGGGACTAGGCAGACCGGGGGATCAAGAGAGCCAGCAAGGGTAAGCCCGTAATTGGGTGTGTTGCAGCGGGGCACTGGTGGTGCCCTCAGCTATTCAGGGGGGTTGGGGGTTCTTCTTTAGAGTTTCCCTCAGGAGGCGCATGCAATAGCTCCAGTGTGGCCATCTTCACGCCTCTGTGCAGAGCCTGCTGACGTTCTTCCCTCTCCCTCGTCCCGTGTGATTGCTTGCCACTGGTCTCCACCAGAGGCCACTGCAGCACTGGGAGATCCCTGAAACTCTCTTGGAGAGGAGAGCAGTCCATTGGACGCTTGATGCTCTCCCTCCCCTGCCGACCCCCGATGACCAGATCGTTCCCGAACCTGGGTCACCAGTGTGGCGCAAAGTGTGGCGTCCAGTGCCTCAGCCCTCAGCACCACTGGACCGCCTCAAGTGGGTTATGGTGAACTATCCCAAGCCTCACCTTACCCCATCCCAGTGTCTGCAGTTTATTGGGGCGGTGCTGGATACGGCTCAGGGTCAGGCTTTCATCCCACTGGACAAGATGGAAACTTTTCAACGCCATGCACAGTTTGTGGCTTCCAGTTGTTGGGTTTTGGCCAGGTCAGTGCTTCGCCTCCTTGGCCTTATGGCAGCGGCCATTCCTACGGTTCCTGTGGCCAGGCTTCACATGCAGATATCACAGTGGACGTTCAGGGTTCAGTGGAATCGGAGATTGGACAACCTCGATCACAAGAGCATGGTCCCCAGATTGATGCACTGGGACCTCCTTTGGTGGCAGGATACCAACAGTCTCTGCAAAGGGGTCCCCTTTCAGCCTCCTTTCCCCATCCAGACTCTGACCGTGGATGCTTCAGGGCTGGGTTGGGGGGCACATCTAGGCGCCACAGGACACAGGGACTGTGGTCTCGGTCAGAGTCTCCATGCACATAAATGTGCTGAAGATGGTGGTGCTATACGCCCTACAGGGCTTTTAGCACCTCCTAGGCCCATGGCCTCTGCTGGACCAAATGGACGATATGTGTGTAGTATGGAACCTGAACAAGCAAAGGGGGCACTCGGTCACACCCCCTTTGCAGGGAGGCGATGCGAGTTTGGTATTGGGCAATTCAGCATCAGCTCTCCCTCACAGCAGTGCATGTCCCAGGCATCCAGAACATCCTAGCGGACAGTCTCCGCTACACCCAGGTCAAGGTTCACAAGTGGGAACTAAATCAATCAGTTGTCGAGGACATATTCAATCAATCTGTTTGCCTCCCCATCCAGTGCAGAACTACCTAATGTTTGCTCGCCTATTCCAGGGCCTGGTGTTATTTGGTGAGACCCACTATTTCTTTGTTGAATGGAAAGTTCTTGTACACCTTCCTCCTTTCAGATTCTGCAGAAGGTACTGCTCGAGCTGCAAGTGTAAGGGGCTCACATGATCTTGATCGACCCTCATTGTACCTGCCAAATATGGTTTCTGCTTCTTCAGCAACTGGCTGTGGAACCCCCAATTCCTTTACTTCTCTGTCATGACTTCCTGACCCAGGAGGAGAGCACACTGGTCCATCCAGGGCTGAAGTCCCTTCACCTCCATACATGGCACCTTCTGACATAGCCACTTTGCATTTTGGCAATTGACCTAAGATAACCCAAGTCCTCTTGGAGGCCAGAAAGCCTTCCATGAGAACCACTTATACTATGAAATGGAAAAGATTTTCCATCTGGGCCACCTCGAAAAGGTTGGGACCCTTTTTCGTGCCCCGTCCCTCAGGTCATGGAGTACCTCCTGCATCTCTCTGTCCTAGGCATGAGTTACCCTTCTTTGAAGGTACACCTTTGAGCCATTTCTGCCTACCACATTCCAGTGGAGGGCAAAGCTGTTGCTCAGCTGGAGGTTTCCAGAACATTTCTGAAGGGAATTCTCCACCTGAAACCCCCCGGTGCGTAACCCTGCTCCACCATGAGACTTAAATTTTAATTTAGAAAAACTCACCTTGCCGCCTTTTGAACCAACCGCCAAGTTGCGATATGCGGTATCTGTCATGGAAAGCGCTGTTTCTGGTTGCTGTTACTTCTGCTCGAGGGATTTCTGAGCTTCAGACCCTAATGTGTACTTGGAGCCTTATTTGATTTTTCACAGAGACGGGTGGCTCTGCTTACTAAGTTTTACCTAACGTGGTTTCAAGTTTATGTTGAATCAGACCGTTCAACTACCACTGTATTACCCTGAGTACTCTAATCGGGGGGAGGCAATTCTACACACTTTAGATATTCACAGAATTTTGTGCTACTATACCAATAGGACGAAGTCAGTCCGTAAAATGGATCAGCTTTTCATTTCCTTCATGCCCAAAAGAGAGCGCACCACTGTTTCTAAGCAGTGTTTGTCCAAATGGTTGGCAAACTGCATTAATTTCTGCTACCAGAGGTACAACAAACCTCTTCCAAGGGAAGTTCAGGGTCATTTTATTTATTTATTTATTGAATACAATCGGAATTACAATCCTTTGAGTCACAGACTCTTTTGCAAAGGCTCTACGTTGGTTACAGGGGGTGGAGGGTAAACAAATACAGTCAAAGATGAACGTAAACAGGCAGTATTTACAGTATCAGTACTGACAGAGCAGTCCAGGCTTGAACTTATTTAGCTGGTGAGGTAATTGGGTAGCTTTCTTGGAATCCCTAGACAGAGACTTGTAGGATGCCGTTTCATAGGGTCTAGAGAGGCCCTGTGTCAGGAAATGTGGAGGATTTGGGAGCAAAGAGGGTGGGCAGCGTTAGCTTACAAGAGGCATGGCTGCTTCCTGCTGTTTTCAAAAACGTGTCTGCTGCTGACATGTGTGCAGCAACTAGCAGGAGCTCCTTCCACATTTCATGAAACACTACAGTCTGGACATTGCCTCTTGGTGCAGAGCTGGCTTTGGACTAGCTGTCCTTCAGGGAGTCCTTTCATAGTTCCCTGTGTCTCTGCAGATCTATCCTGCCTCCCGTGCTTTAGACTTGTCCGATTTCCACTGCTTGGGACTAAGTCCTAATGGTAAATACCTACTGCAAGAGCCCTGTCAAAGTAAGATAGTACAGTTATGTAAAAACTTACCGTAACAGTAGATCTTCGAGAGAGGCTCTTGCAGTAGGTATCTTTCCCTCCCACCTTCCCCCAGCTTCTGCTACTGCTTCTCCTATCAGCCTTACTTAGGCTTTAGGAGCCCACTCCTTTCTCATGTTGCTTTGTTCTGAGGTCTCCGGTTGGAAAACTGGAGGGCGGGCCGGGGAACGACCACTATATAGGGTCACGCTGATGTCTGTCACATGACATCGGTGGGCGGTCCCCCACCAGACACTGCTAGCTAAAGTTTTTCGTGTGGTCCTGATGCCAGGGGGTGCAGTCCTAATGGTAAATACCTACTGCAAGGGCCTCTCTCGAAGATCTGTTGTTACGGTAAGTTCTTACATAACTGTACTTTTTTTTCACTCATTAGTTTACTGTCACTTTTAATAAGTGATACCTGATGACATGTATGTCATCTAAAGAACCCCACATTCTTTAGATACTGTGAATGTGGTGAAAAGATTTACTTGGGCAGCTCGGACGACATCTGCATGTGCTGCCTCGGTGCAACCCATAACATCAAGGCCTGTCTGATCTGCCTTAAGTTTAACATCGTTACTTGGCGAGGCGCAAAGAACGTCTTGGAGACTAACCTTTTGAAATAGCAGGTGGCCAGGATGGAGAAAGAGCTCCAGGAAAAGAGCTCTGCTGCATCGCTGGCCTGCTCCTCTGGGTCTCATTCGACAAAGTCTTGGGGAGAAGTCTTCAGGCAACATAAGCACAGGCACTGGGAGAGGGAGGAGCAAAGAGAACTCCCCAGCACGCTGAGACTGCCCTCCATCCAAGAGCAATAGTTCCAGAGCCACGACCACCCAGTGACGACACCACCAGCCGCCCAGACTTTTGATCTCACCAGGCTGTGAGCACAGCCAGACTTACACAGATGGTGAGATGCCATCAACATCAGGGATGGTGCCTCCCCGTCGATGCTGCAGAGTGCACCTGCAGTTCATGCAACACCGACATGCAGGCTGTGTCATTCTTCATGGGAAATGTTACAGTGCCTTCTACCTCCTCCTCCTATGATAGCAGTGGCGTTGATGGCACCTTCAGCAAGCCCCAGCGCTGACATCTTTCAGGTCGATGCACCAGTTGCCTTCCAGAACTTCGGCAGCCTCTTCTGTTCCCTCTTTGAGGCCTACAGAAACCAGCGAGGATCAGAAATATAACCCAGACCTCATAATGCAAGAGGAAGAGGAGGGGGAAGAGTATGTGGAGAGCTCTTGTGAAAGGTTCAGCTCCACCATCTCCACAGGGAGTGAGGACTGCACAGTATATACTCCTAGGTCCCCTCCTGAAGACCCTTCATTCATCTCCATGATGCAACAACTCCAGTCTGCCTTAGGGTTTGAATCTGAAGAGCAGGGCATCACCAAAAGAAATTTTTTTGGAGTTCCTAGAACTACCCGACTCCCCAGCAATTATTATTCCTCCCCTACTGCCTGCGTTGGAAGATGCTACCCTGGCTGCCTAAAACAGGCCAAATGTGATACCTGCCATACCTAGAATGGCAGATAAAATTTATTGGGCCCCCTCAGGTAAGCCCTTTTTTGCAGGCCAGCCAAGGCTGCTTCATTTGTAATAAATGCATCCCATGGTATGTCTGAAGTGTCTAAGCATCTCAGTTTATTTTATTTATTGAAATGTTTCACCAGGAAAGGCACACTGAACTACAAGTTTCTCGTCTCAAGGTGTGTCCTGGGGGGGAGGGTCATAGGGAAAAATCAAACATACAGTTTGTAATAGTTACAACAAGCACAATACTATAGTGAAGAATGGGCAATTGTTTGTTTATTTCAAGGTTAAGACCATTGAGTATAAACTCATTTACAATGATGACCTTCATTCATACTTTACACAAACATTCAACAAATATTTATTTATTTATTGAAATGTTTCCCCAGGAGGGCACACTGAACAACAGGTTGCTTGTCTCAAGGTGAGACCTGGGCTGGGGTTACATAGGGTTGTGAAGGATGATCAGTTACAATAGTATGTGGGTAGCACAAACAATACAACATTGTAAGATTATGCAACAGTTGGAACACAAGGTATTGTACAATAAACAGTAGTGGAACATTGGGTAAATTACAACACATGTCCAAAATCATACAAAAGAACATATAAACGTACAAAACAATAATAATGCCACAGAACCATTATAGTGCATGAGTGTACCAGGAGCAGGCTCGAGGTAGTACGCAAGTGCTGTTGGAGAAAAAAGGACAGGATAGGTTGTGCACACGGGTGACCCAGAAGGGCAGGGGGAGAGGCAAGAACTGAATATGAGGAGAAGGAGTAGCCATTTCCTGATTTCCCCCTTCAGGATGTTGAGAACCCTGCCGGGGAGTGTGGGGGGGGGGTCAGGGTAGGAAGGCAGAAACTGGGGATAGGAGGAGGGTTAAAGCAGGAACAGCTGAGGGAGAGGTAATTGTGTAGGGCAGAGGTAATGGAGTAGTTGGAGGAGGAGTGTCATATTTCAGGGGGGAGGGAATTCCAGATGTTAGGGAAGCAATGGGTGAAACCAGTCTGACCGATGAGGGTGGAGCGGTGAGGGACTGTCAAGGTGCGGGTGTCATTAAAGCTGAGAGAGTGGGTGGGGGGAGGTGGAGAGATGAAGGGAGCACTCCGAACCAGAATTTGGAGATTAGTTTGGCACAGTGTGAGATGCGTCTGTGAGATAGTGGAAGGAAGGTTAGAGAGCGATAAAGTTCACAGTGGTGGGAACGGGAAGGGGAGTCGAGAGCAAAGAAGTGGCAGAAGGAGTTAGAGTGTGTCCAGCTTGGTCAGGGATGATTTGGGAGCAGCACCATAAACTACATCACAGTAGTCAAAGATGGGGAGTATCATCTTCTGGACAATTTCACGCCTCGGAGTCAGTGGGATACAACTACAATTCCTGTACAGAGCACCAAGCTTGGGGTGCAGTTTCTTCAGGATAGCATCGATATGCACAGAGAAGTTGAGGTGCTGGTCCAGCCAAACACCCAGATATCTAAATGAGGAGGTGTCCTCCAGGATGGTCCCATCAAGGGTGTGGAAGTTGGGTAGGGCTGGGAGCCTAGATAGTTTCTGCCTGGAGCCACACGCTATTGAGACTGTCTTCTTGGTATTTAGAAAAAGTGGGTGAGAAGCAAAGCAGAGCTGAACTTGAAGTCATGCTGTAAGCTGGTTTCCACAGCAGCAGGGTTTTGCGGAACTATAAGACAGTATGACATCAGTACATGTGGATAGATGAGGATGAGTAGGCTATGGGAAGATCATTAAGGAAAATGGAGAAGAGTAAGGGACCAAGCACTGGCTCCTGAGGTACACCAGTGTTGATGGGAAGTGGAGGGAGATGGAATCAAGGATTCTCACTGATTAGGGTCCTACCAGTGAGGTAGGATTTAAACCAGTTGGTGGCTGATGGAGCAAGACCAGCTGAAGAGAGGGAATCAAGAAGCAGGGATAGGAAACAGTGCTGAAATCTTTGGCTAGATTGACAGAGATGGCCGAGGTGATCTGGCCATCGCCCATCCCTGTAGGGATAGAGTCAGTAAGCCTTTGAGGAGGGAGGTGGTTGTTGAGTGGTTCTTCCGAAAACCAGATTGGAAGGGGTGAAGAAGAGGAATTGGTGAGGAAGGGTGATAGCTGAAGAGCACTAAATGTTCTTGAAGTTTGGCCAGGAGTAGGAAGGAGGAAATGGGGTGATAGTGTCAGGAGTGTATGGGTCACCACCCTTGGGGAGAGGAAGGACTACAGTGTGTTTCCAGGATGAGGGTACTTGGGCAGAAATAAAGGAGAGGTTAAGGATTAGGAGATAGGATAAGCAATTGCAGGAATAGATAGGTAGAGAAGTTTAGGATCTAGCTCATCTGGTGAGGAGCCTTTAGAGGGGTTCAGGGATAGGAGGGCACTAAGAGCTTAGTCAGAGGAGATAGTAGAAAAGGAAAAAGGGGTAGGGGTAAGCACTGACTGAGGTGAAAGGCTGAAATTAGTAGGCGGCAAGGGGGAGAGAGAATTTAGAAGAGATGTCGCGCACGAGGCGTAGAAGGTATTAAATTCATTGGCCACAGAGCCAGGGTCAGAAACTAGGGAGTTATTTATTTTGAGAACTGGAGGGGGAGGGGGGAGAGAATAGGGCATGAACTACCCTCCAGAATTTAGATGGAAAGTTAATGTTAGTCAGGAATGAGGAGTTGAAATAATCGGTCTTAGCCAATCTAGTAGCTTCAGTACATGAATTGCGTAGCATTCTGTACTTGGCGTAGTCATTTTGATGTTTAGTAGATTTGTGTTTTTTCCAGGCCCGATCATGCTCCCTGAAGCAGGCCAGAAGTTCGGGGGTGATCCAGGGGAGGTGAAGCCCACGGACTCTGGTCCTTCTAAAAGGAGCAAAGGCATTCCAGGTGGCAATGAATTTATCCTTAAAATAATCAAGGGCTTGGTCGACACAATGGCAGTGGAGAGGGGGGCCCAGTCGATAGAAGCAAGTGGAGAGCTGAGTGGGGTAAGGTCTAAGGATTTAAAGGACCGGAGCTGTATGATTTTAGGGGGAGGTTTGGGGCGATGGACCTTATGTACAATGAAAATGGGGTTGTGATCACTAAGAGTATCAGGAAGTAGACCTGATTTAAGGATGTGGTGCGGGTGGGTTGTGCGTACCCAGTCAAGCAGGGTGTGGTTTTGTGTTTTGGGATTAAGGTGTGTGGGCTCAAGTATAAGTTGAGTAAGGTTTAGAACAGTGACGTCTTTGCATAGCTTGTTTAACTTGGGAGACAACCAACTTAGATTCACGTCACCCATTATGAACAGTTCACCAGATTGTGAGAGGGAGGTGATATTAGTTAAGAGTTCACTCGTGATCGAGGGTTGAAAGCTTGGGCAGCAGTAGATGCCAGCCACAAAGATTGGGATTGAGAAAAGAAGGGTAATGCAGGTGACAAGGGCTTCGTAGGTAGCTGGGATGGAGGTAGCTAGGGTGGTAGTAAACTGCAGTGAGGACAGGATATACATGGCCACTCCCCCGCGACCTGATCAGTCTTTTCTGGAGAGGGAATACCCAGGGATAGCAATTGCGTCCAGGGATGCTTTTTGAGCCATGTCTTGGTAATAATTAGTATGTCAGGGGTGTGTGAAATCATGAGAGTTTGTAGAAGGTCAATTTTAGGTAGCAAGCTGCAGATGTTCAGGTGGAGGAGCTTCAACCCGTTAGGAAGGGTTGTAGTGGAAGTGGGGTTTGGAGACATGTTGTTTGGATAAGGAGTCAGGGTAGGAGAAGTAGGACCAGGGTTTGGGTGGATGTTCCCTGATGAAAGGAGGAGGAGGACAAGAATTAAATAGTGTAGTTTTGGACTTTTATAATTAGGGGAGGAAATACGGGAAGGAGGGAAGGAGATAAGGAAACGAAGAAAGGCAAAGTGACTAGGAAGGGAAAACAGAGATAATAATAATAACATTTATTTAGTTAAGCGCCTTTCAGATTTTCAAGGCGCTATACAAAAACATCATAACATCAACACATCAGTACATACACAAAACAATACAGCCAATATAAAATATTTAAAATAAA
Organism: Neoceratodus forsteri; assembly: GCA_016271365.2. Lineage (NCBI taxonomy): Eukaryota > Metazoa > Chordata > Ceratodontiformes > Ceratodontidae > Neoceratodus > Neoceratodus forsteri. Next base: position 323,874,211 of record CM057454.1, on the reverse strand, counting down.
CAAATTACAGTTCAGCAGGGAATGCCCGATTCCATAAAAATGACTTTAAAGCCCTTTTAAAACTATCCACCGTTGTGCTTTCTCGGAGCTGGTGGGGCAGAGAATTCCAGAGGGTGGGAGCCACGAATCCAAAGGCACGGGCTCCAGAGGACTTCAAATTCACCCTCGGTATCTCCAGCAACCCCTCGCCAGCTGAGCGCAGCTGTCTCAGAGGGGTGTAAGGCACAAGAAGCTCTTTCAAGTAGTCGGGACCTAACCCATGTAGGGCTTTGTAGGTCAGTAGACCCACTTTAAAGGTGATCCGCCATTGTATTGGCAGCCAGTGCAGAGTGCGCAGCACAGGGGTAATGTGAGACCTTCTTGACACCCCAGTCAACAAACGTGCTGTTAGCTCAAAGGGCTATGAAAGGAAGCCTGCAAGCAGTTGCTTGGGGAGTGTGGCAGATGGCTCTTCTCACCGTGGAGGCGTGTAGACCCCCGTGTGAGGCGCCATTAGCCCAAAACAAAACAGTAACACAATTAATTAAAACAATTACACTGCTTTTCCAAGGACCACTAAAACTTTTTCAATGTGAGAACTGAGGGAGGTTGCCTGGTTTGGATCCTAAATGCTTGAGAAAGACTGTTCCACAGAACTGGAACATAATAACTGAAACAAGAATGGGAACGTTTTGTTTTATAAAAAGGAACCAACATTTCTCTTGCTCTGAAATTCCTCAAAGATGGTTCTGTATTCCTAAAACTTAACCTATTGCTCAAATATAAAGGGATATGACCGATTAAGCAGTATAGAACATACGACCTACAATACATACATCAAGCCCGCATTAAGACAATTGGTACAGTTCTACACTGAAGTATGCAGATAACAGTGGAAAATATTACAGGGCAGTGCATTAAGTGTTTTAAAAGAACAAATACAATTGTATGCATACTATGGATGAGAAATGCAGTCATCGTGTGGGCAGCTAGTAGAAAGGATAAAGAATACAGTGTACCAGCTGACACAGGAGGAAATAGTGACTTAGCCGCAGGTACAATTTACTGCGAGAAAGGTTTGTAAGGCTAAGGAGATAGAGTGGGGGGGGGGAGAAAGGCGAATTTGAGGAGGGAGGGCATTCCATAGCTTAGGGAAAACGGTGCAGGAAGGCCATCTGTCATACTGTAGTAGACCGATGAGGAACTGTGAGTAGGCCAGAGTCCTAAGACCTGAGGGAATGGTCCGGTGGGGGGGAGACTGTCTTAGATAGGGAGGAGGTAAGATGGGGGAGCAGACCAAACCAAATTTTAGATGTGAATTTAGCGCAGTGGAGGTAGTGGCGATTTCTAGGAAGGAGAAAGCTAGGAAGTGGTAGAGAGAGCAGTGGTGGGTGAGAGGGGAGGCATCTAGGGCAAAGTGAAAGAAGGAGTTAAAAAGGGAATCCAATCTGGTTAGGGAGGACTTTGGAGTGGCACTGTAGACTACATCACAGTAATCAAAGATAGGTAGTATCATCTTCTGGACTAGTTAATGCCTGGCTGGTAGCGGGAGGCAGGTACAGTTCCTGTATAATATGCCAGGCTTGGGGCGCAGTTTCTTCAGGATGGCATCAACATGTCCAGAGAAGTTGAGGTGTTGGTCTAACCAAACACTCAAATACCTGAAAGAAGAGGTATCCTCAAGGACAGTCCTGTCTATGGTGTGGAAGGAGGGTAGGGAGGGGAGCCAGGAGAGTCTCTGCCTAGTGCCAAAGGTCATCGAGACTGCCTCTTGGCATTGAGTGAGAGTTGGTGGGAGCTGATCCAAAGCTGAACTTTATTGAAGTCATGCTGAAGTCTGGTTTCAGCATCCGTGGGGGATTGGCCTGAGGTGAAGAGAACCGTATCATTTGCACACATGTGGATAGAGGTGGATGAACAGACTGAGGAGAGGTCATTTAGGAAAATGGAGGAAAGGATAGGGCCCAGTTCTCTCCCTCCTGACAAGGAGTCTAGGAGACTAGATGTCCTGGGGAAGAGGACCTTTGCTTCTGCTACCTTGGGCCTGAAAATTGAAAACTATCAGGTCCATATGGTAAAATACCAGAATACCCCCTGGAGGAAGGCCAAGACAGCTGCCCAATCGCTGCCAGAGGGTACACTTAAACTGATGCTTCTATCAGAGCAGCAGCAGCTTCTGCGGTCTGTCTGAGAAGACATTCTTGGTTGAGGGTGGCAGGATTTGCCAGTGATGTGCAGCAATCCATGTTAAGTGCCCCATTTAGAGGATACATGTTGTTCAGAGGCAGAACTGACATTCAGGTATCCTCTTAAACACTACAGGCCTCAGGCAGGACTCAAAAATCAGTACATTCCCCCACCACACACAACCAAAAGTAGGCAGAGGCTGCTCTTTTGTCCAGCCAGCAACAGACACCATTCAGGTGACAGACAACAAAGTAAAAGCAGAGGAGGGTCACCTTTGCCTGTCCCGGACCCACCCAAGGTGCCCACTCAAACGCCACTAGAGGTGGGGTGCAGCTGCAGTCACAGGATCTGCATCTGCGTGACTCCTTCCTAGACTCTCACCGGTACCTTAGAGGGTGGTTGGAGGAAGGTTTCATCAGGTGCTTGGGTCCTGCAGATAATAGAACATGGCAGTGCTCTAGAACTTCTGGGATTACTTCCAGACCATCCACCTGTTCCTTCTTCCTATCCTTGAGAACACATACTGGTGCTGCTAGAGGAAGTGCATACCCTGATCCAGAAAAGGGCTATAGAACCAGTTCCTTGGGGACAAATGAACATGGGTTCTATTCTTGCTACGCCCTAGTCCAAAAATGTACAGGAGACCTGAGACCCATCCTAACCTAAGAGAGCTGAACCTCTTTATTCAGTACAAGAATTTCAGAATGGTCACTCTACAAGGCCTGCTACCACTACTGCATGTAGGGAGATTGGATCTGTTCCCTAGACATGCAGGGTGCTTACGTGCATATCAAGATCTGCCTGCTCACAGGAAAGACCTCAGGTTCCTTTTCCAGGGAGACCACTATCAGTTCTTAGTATTGCCCTTTGGCTTATCATCTGCACCCACGGGTCTACCAAATGCTTAGCAATAGGTGCAGCAGCACTCTGGAGAGAAGGATTGTACATCTTCCCCTACTTGGATGACTGGCTGCTCAAAGCCAACTCCAAGGAGCAGCTTTATCACACTCTAGTACACACCAGGCAGCTGTTCAGTGTCCTGGGAACCAGTCAGTATGCCAGAATTGGTCTTGACCCCCTGTCGGTGTCTACGGTACATAAGGGCAGTCATGGACACAGCCAAAGGCTTAGCCTTCCTGCCCGAGGACAGGGCCGAACATCTGATTGCGCAGGCTCAGATGGCATACAACAGGTACAGTATGTCACAGCTAGGGCATTCCTGAGACTATTAGGCCTGATGGCAGTAGCCATTGTTATGGTACCACTGGCCAGACTGCATATGAGGATTCCCCACTGGACCTTAAGGGTTCAGTGGGATCAGCACTCGGATAACTTAGAAGAGGAAGATTCTAGTAACTTCTCCTGTCCGGAAGGTACTAATGTGGTGTATGGAACCCAGCCATTTGTTGAAAGGGGTTCCTTTCTTGATTCCCTTCCCTCATCAGATTCTCACTACAGATGCCTTGGGGATAGATGGGGTGGGGGGGACACATTTGGGAGGTCCCATAAGACACAGGGTACATGTACCAGAGGGGAGAGTACCCTCCACATAAACATCCTAGAAATGAAGGCCGTTCTGAATGTCCTACAAGCTTTCCAGATCCATGTGTCCCAGGGTCTCTGCTGGTATAACCAGACAGCATCATCGTGATGCATTATATCAACAAGCAGGGGGTAAACTCACTCCTACTCCCTATACAGGGAAGTAATGAGAGTTTGGTATTGGGCTCTAGAACATAGTCTAGAGCTGTCGGCAGTTCATATTCCAGGCATCCGGAACGTCTTGGAAGACGGACTAAACAGGTCACAGTCCAGAAGGCATGAGTGGGAACTGTTGATCTCCGTAATTAGAAGAACTGTTCGACAGGTGGGGTTGCCCAGAATCGGACCTTTTTGTGTCCTCACACTGAAAAACTGCCACTTTTCTGCTAGCTCACTCCAGGGCCTGGAGGATTTGGGCGAGATGCATTGTCCCTCTCTTGGAAGGGGAGGGTCCTTTAATCCTTTCCTCCCTTTCCTGTAATCTAGATGGTGCTAATCAAGCTCCAGATGGAGGGAGCAACGTTAATACTCATTGCTCCTCTTTGGCCTTGTCAGATCTGGTTCCCCTTACTACAGCAATTGGCGGTGGAACCACCAGTGCCTCTGCCCCACTGCAAGGGCCTACTGTCCCAGGAACAGGAAACCCTGGTCCATCCAGACCTCAAGTCACTCCATCTCCATGCATGGCTTCTGAAGATGTAGCCATTGCTAGGTTTGGGGTATCTCAAAAAGTGGCTGATGTTCTGGTGGCTGCTAGAAAACCTTTCAGCAGGGCTACTTATTTCATGAAGTGGAAGCGGTTTGCTTTGTGGGCCACTTCCATCAGTTGGATCACTTAACTTGTCCAGTAAACCAAGTTCTAGAGTATTTGCTGTTCTTGTCAGATGCAGGTTTGCAATGCTCTTCTATCAAAGTGCACTTGCCAGCTGTTTCAGTCTATCATGTGCCTATTGATAGTCGTATGATAGTTCAGTTGGAGGTGACCCATATGTTTTTGAGAGGCATACTGCACCTGAAGCCTGCTATCTGCAATCCGGTCCTAGCTTAGGACCTGAATTTTGTGTTAGAAAAACTTACTTTGGCTCCTTTTGTGGCTTACACTTCCTGTCTTGGAAAGCATCATTTTGAGTTCCTACTGCATCTGCTTGAAGAATTTCAGAGCTTCAGGCTCTCTAATGTGCGAGCCATCTTTTTTGATTTTTCGAAGACAGGATGTCTTTATGTACTAATTGTAAGTTTCTTCCTAAAGTGGTATCTGAGTTTTCTTTAAGTCAAACCATCCACCTGCCTGTTTATTTTCCTGAGCATGCCAATCCAGGGGAAGCTTTGCTCCATATTTTAGATGTACATAGAATGCTCAGGGACTATACACTGCATGAAGGACTGCAGGAAGTCCTCATAGCTTTTTTTTTCTTTCATCCCTGGGAAGGAGGGTGCACCTGTTTCTAAACCATGTCTTTCCAAGTGGTTCGCCAATTGTATTACTTTCTTCTGTTACAGGAAGTATGGTAAGGAACTTCCTGAGGTAGTTCAGGGCCATTCCACAAGGGCATGGCCACTTCTGTTGCCTATTTCAAAAATGTGTTGGCTGTAGAGATCTGTCCAGCTGCCACCTGGAATTCTGTCCTCACTTTCACTAAACATTACTATCTGTACATTGCCTTGTGAAAAAGGGCAGGTTTTGGCAGAGCTGTACTTCAAGGCCTCCTTTCTTAGGCCTATCAGCATCAGCCACCCAGACTGTTTTATTGACAGTACTGCTTGGTACTCGATCCATAGATGTGGCCTGATGAAAGAGATATCCTTGAAGAAGATAGAAAAGTTATGTACTTAAACTGTAATAGCAGATCTTCTAGAGAATCTCTTTCATCAGACCATGCCGTCCCTCCTCTATCCCCTTGTACCTGGAGCTTTGTAACTCATGTCTCTTTCACCAGGATGGTCTATCTGCTGTTTCCAGACTACTTCTGGTATGTGGAGCTATAAGTTCTCACCTGATTCCCTAGAGGGAGGTGCTCTGAGTTTGATCTCTAGGAGGGAAGGAGTCGCCTATGTTTATATGGGAGTTCCATTGTAGGATGTCATCGTGAGTGGCCCCCAGCTTAATGCTTGCAAAAAATTTCCATGTGGTCCTAGTGCCTATAGTTCCATAGATGTGGCTTGATGACAGAGATTCTGTTGAAGATCTACTGTTATGGTAAGTACGTAACTGTTCTTTAGGGAGGACATCTTGAAGGTAGATATGTGAACAGAGTATGGCATCCAGCAGAAAGACTGTAATATATAATCCTAAAGCTCAACAGTAGTATTTTTCTCCCAGAAGTCCTTTTCCTCCCTGATAGAGGGCCACACAGTTCAGATAAGGGCAGCCAATACAACCAGTGCTCCAGGTAAGATACGTAAGGTTCTTTTCATGAATAAAAACTTTGCAACTACGCATCTGGTAACGCTTTGTTTCTTAACTACAGTGTAGTTACAGTGTAACTACGTTGCAGTGCAGTTACATGCAACAAATGTGTAACTACAGTATAACTATCCCTGTTGCATGTAATTAATGATTACCTACCCCGCAATTACATTGAAACTGACACTTAAAATAAAGTGTGACCACTCATCCTTTCTGGCGTTCATAGCATATCAGATACGCACATGAGAAGTCCCACAGCCTGTGTGGGAGAGCTTAAAGGAAACCTGCAGGAGGTACTTTGAAATGAAACCCATCTTCACTCTGGGGGCGGGGAGCTGGGGGCAAGGAGGAGATGCAAGTGGAATACAGAGGGGGGTAGCAAGAAGAGTGTGATACCTGTGGTGGGTGCTATCATGCCACGGGGAAGTGATGCTGGGATACGTAGGGGCAAACTGGCATTCTTACGAGATGTGTTCAACAGTGTAGTAAAGTTTATCCTGTCAAGAGCATCATTAAAAATGAAATCCATGGAGACTTTAACAACAAATGACAATATGCAGAGTTATTGTTTTTTTTTTTTTGTAACTTAATATCCTTTATTAAGATAACATACAGTAATACCAAGAGAATAAACAAAAAAGAAAGGAAAAACAAAATAACACAAGAAATTGAGAACATACAGTATAACATCAAACAAACACAAAAACTACCCCAAAAAACAAAATCTTATCACCCCCTTACCCACCTCATCCCTCCCACAAACCCCTATTCCCACCCATGCAGGTGTTATAACTAATACAAATACATTGAGCTTAAAAAAATCTCATAATATCCAGGGCAGAACTGTGACCTAAAGAAAACTTCACCATAACCAAAGTTTAAAAATCCTCTGTCACTCTGAGTGGGACCAGAGAAGAGAATCATCTCCCAGACATAAATGCAATGAATGGGTCCCAACAGGCCTGGAATTTATGCACTGCATGGTTGGCAAAAGCAATTGCTCTTTCCACATTTAAGGCAGTAAGGGTTTCCTGGACCCATTCTAACTTAGAAGGCACCTGGCTGCTTTTCCAGTGCCTGAGTAGTAAGTTTAGTCACACCCGAAATAAGTGTCATGTACTATTTCTCTTTTTTCAAAACAACTATCATAATTTCCCAGGATACAATTTTTAAAAGTAAAATATCAGGTGTGACCAACTAGAGGGGCAACTAAATCATGAATGGACTGCCAGTAGACTACTATTTTGGGGCATAGAATCATAGAAGCTTGACGGCAGAAAAGGACCACACCGACCCATCTAGTCTGCCCCATTCCCCCCAGCTCCTCCTCCTCCCAGCCAGCCCCCGCAACTTAGCCCTATTTGCTTGTCCCATGCCCTCTTGAACCCTTCCACCAATTCAGCTCTCACCACTTGCCTGATAGTCTGTTACAGGGTACCACCACCCTTGCTGTGAAGAATTGCCCTCTCAGATTGCCTCTCTATCTTTTTCCCTACAGTCTGAGGCTATGCCCTCTAGTTCTGGCCCTACTTTATTAAGCCCCTTAACATACTTAAAATTTTTGATCATATCTCTCCTTTCCCTCCTAACCTCCAGCGTGTATAGATCCAGCTCCTTACACCTCTGCTCATATGTCTTCCCCTGCATACCCTGCACCATCTTGGTTGCCCTTCTCTGAACCCTCTCCATCCCATCTATATATTTATGGAGTCTTGGTCTCCAGAACTAGACCCGTGCCCAGTTCTTGGCCTCACCATGGCTTTGTGAGGGGCATTATTACCTCCCTCCTTCTAGTAATGCTCCTACCTATAGGTGTCAGCGTGGCTCAGTTGGTAGCACATCTCCGCCTCTGGACCAGAAGGTCGTGGGTTCTCATCCCACACAGGGATTGGACTTGCACCTAAAATCGCTGGCATCAGAGTGCAGTACTGGGCGCTGTCTGCTGGGTGTGCCATCCCCGGATGAGATGTTAAACCAAGGTCCCTTCTACCCATCCTGGTGTTGTCCTGGTGGGTGTCCAGGTGGAAGTAAAGACCAAGGCACTCTTCGCAAAGAGTAGGGAACATTCCCGGTGCCCTGGCCAACATTCCCCTTCCCATAAACCGGTTCATGCAATTATCCAGGCTGTGTGTGGGTGATGATGTGCGATATGGCCGCCACCACACATTCAGTCACTTCACTACCAGTCTAGCATTGCTTGTAAAGCACTTTGGATGTATGAAAAGCGCTATATAAATGCTGATTCTTCTTCTTCTTCTACATGTGCATGCCAGCATTCCATTGGCCATTCCCACTGCACTGCTACATTGGTTTCTGACCTTAAGGTTGGAGGAGACTCTGACCCCCAGATTTGTCTCCTGTTCTGTTATTTTGATTGCCTCCCCTCCTAGGGTGTATCCTGCTCGTGTTTCTACACCCCACGTGTATCACAGTGCACTTTCTGGCATTAAATTTCAGCTGTCGTGTCTCTGACCACTCCCCAAGCTTCTTCAGGTCCTGCCTTATGTCCTCCACCCCCGGTGTCCATCCTACTGCAGATCTCAGTATCATCTGCAATATCACTGATGTAAATGTTAAAAAGAAGCGGACCCAAAACTGACCCCTGTGGCACTCCACTCTTCACCCTCACCATCCTGGAGTACACCCCGTTTAGCACCACCTTCTTTTTTTTTGTTTATTTCTGTGTGTGCCTTACCTCCTTGGCTGGGGTGTTTCCTTTTGTTTCCCCTTCCAGTCTGACTCTGGCGGCTCCTGCACCTGGTGCTGTGCCCAAGCTACAACCTCCTCCTCCTTCACCCTCTCTTAGGCTGCATCGTGCACCCCCACAGTGCAGCAGACAGAGGGGTCAGGACCAGAGGGAGCACCTAGGAGTGTCCAATACAGCATCGCGGGCAGACCTTCACAAGCGCCAGAGGACTGGGCTATTTTACCCCCGTGAGTCCCCCATAGCACGGGCATGCAAGGATGTCAGTGATGCTGTGGTACACACTTCTGTGCACCTTACGTCAGACATCTGCCTGTACCAACCCCCCATTGCACCATTGCTTGCCCTAACCCCCAGCCACTGCCAGGAGCCAGCACATTCGTGGGTGTCCCTCACCATCCTCCCTGGAGGAGCAGAGCAGTCCCTGGGGCTCTCAGTCCTCCTCCCCCCGGCTGACCCTCCAGCACCCGAGGTCACTCCCAACCCCGGGTTGTCATGGTGGCTCGAGGTGTGGCATCCAGCACCTCAACCCTCAGCATCACCGGACCATAGCACCGCCTTCTGAATTCTTCCCATTAGCCAGGCCTCCACCCACCTTGTCATTTTCCCACCTACCCCTAGACTTTCCAGCTTGCTCACCAGGTTTCTGTTGGGGAATGGCGCGAAGGCCTTATTGAAGTCCAGATAGGCCACGTCCATCCCCCCACCTTGGTCGATCACCTGAGTTACCCAACTGAAGAACTCAATCAGGTTCATCTGGCATGACTTTCCCTTTGTGAAGCCATGCTGTCTGTTGTCCTGCAAGCCACTCTCCTCCAGGTAGTCCACCACCATCTGCGTGATTAATGCCTCCATTACCTTCACCACTGCTGAGGTGAGGCTGACCGGTCGATAGTTCTCTTTCACCTCCTTACTTCCTCCCTTGTGTAAAGGCACCACGTCTGCCCTCTTCCAGTTCTCTGGTACTCTTCCCCACATCGGAGGACAAGTTGAAGAGCCTTGTCAATGGGCGGCCAACTCCTCCTTCAGTTCCCTGATCATTCTGGGGTGTAACCCATACGGCCCCATTGCCTTATCCACCCTCAATCTGTCTAGCTCTGTCCTAACCCTATCCACAGTGCATGGACTCTGATCCACCCATTTGCCCTCCTTCCCCTTTGACTTTAGTTCAGGTACCCTACCATCCTCCTCTTCCGTAAATACCGAGCAAGAGTACATATTTAAAACCTCCGCTTTTTCGCAATACCTTAACAGTTTTATCCTTCCCTCCCCCCTCAGCCTTGCAATCCCTTGCCTTGTCCTCCTCCTCTCCCTCACATATCTGAAAAAAGTTTTATCCCCTTTTGGCTTTTTTGGCTATTTTCTCCTCTGTATCCACTTTTGCCCTCCTAATCTTCACCCTACCAGTCTCCTCGTCTCCCTATATGGTTCCCTATGCATGTCCATATGATGTGCATTAAGGAGCACTCTCCCTGGGAACAGCTAGGGCATGAGATCGCAAAGTCTGCCCATTCTATATAAACTCTTTGGAGTAATATATAAATTACTTAAAACATTGAACTGGATTAGCGCAGTCTATCCTGTTTCACATAGCTATATAAGTTCTTCCAGACAGCAGACCAGGTGGTGGCAGGATAATGTAGTTCCAAGGTCTAGTCCCAATAAAAGCTCGTAGCAGTACACCAATTGCATGTCTGTGTGCCTAATTCTCTAAAGGTATGTAAAACCGGCATACTTTGGACTGCCAAAGAAGACAATTTAACAAACAGGGTTCTTGCCTCGTGATACCAGGGTGGTTTCCCAGAAATTGCTGCAAACAGTGCTTAAGTAGGACGTACTATAAAAATAGAGTTATCATTGTTTTAAAAAGCTATGTGAATGGATTCTACTAACAAATCACTATTGCTGGAACCTCTCATCCACCATAGTGATGGGCTGCACACACCACAGGTATGACTCTCCCCCTGTCTGCCCCCTTCTCCTTCCAACTTCACTTTTCCTCCTCACCTCCAACTCCTCTGCCCCATGGCCAAAACTGAAAATACGTTTTAGGTATTTTTTCCATCCTGCTTTTTGCTGCCCTGTTATCACCTTGCCCTACCTGGCAACGAGAGACACAGTATTTCTAGTTTTCTACTCTAGTTCCCAGGACCCCGATTCGCGGTCTCGCATGCACTCTGTAGCACCGGTGGTGGCACTTCCTCCTTCCTGGCCTAATGCCAGGTTCCCCCATGGCTTGGCGCTGCCACCTAGCTGCCACTAGGAGGCAGCCAAGAGCCAGGAAACCCAGCGCCCTCCTTGGAGGGAGAGCTGCCTTAAAGTCACTTCGATCCAGTTCCTCCCCTCCCCCGCCCGACCCCTTGTGGCCCGAGCTGCCTCCCAAACCTGAGTCACGGGCATGGCATGAGGTGTGGCATCCAGCGCTCAACTCTTAACACCACCAGGCCGGCTCATTTTAGGTACATTTTAGAGCATTTGGCACTTACTTAAAATGTATGTGGTTATTATGGTGGCTGGGGATTAGAGAGAAATAATAATTAGAAGAGAAAAAAAAAAAAAAAGGGGCAAAACAACTGACGGAAAAGTCTAGGGATAAACAGTTGGGAAAGAGAAAGGGTGGAGCACAGAAAGATCAGATCAGGATTAGAAGAAGAAGAATCAGCATTTATATAGCACTTTTCATACACAATGTATCCCAAAGCGCTTTATAGGCAATGCTAGACTGGTAGTGAAGTGACTGAATGTGTAGTGGGTACTATACTGTACATCAACACCCACACACAGCTTGGACAGTTGGTTTATGGGAAGGGGAATATTGGCCAGGACACCGGGGAAGGTCCCTTACTCTTTTGCGAAGAGTGCCTTGGGTTCTTTTACTTCCACCTGAACACCCACTAGGAAAGCACCAGGATGGGTAGAAGGGACCTTGGTTTAACGTCTCATCCAAAGGATGACACACCCCAGCAGTACAAAGCATGCTCCCCTGAGTACTGCACTCTGGTGCCAGCGCTAGGTACGAGTTCAATCCTGATTTGGGACCCAGAACCCATGACCTTCTGGCCAGAGGCAGATGTTCTACCAACTGAGCTATACTGAGACAAGAATAAGGCAATAAAGAAATAAGAAGGATGGGGAACGGCAAGTAAACAAAAAAAATAAGCAAAGATAAACAGGAATGAAAATCAGGTGCCCTGCATGACAGCTACATTAAAAATGGTCAATTCTGTTTTAATTTAGAATAAAAATGTTATAATTTGAATTGTAGGGCCAGAAGAATGAAGAAGGGTTAGAGTGTGTGTGTATATGTGTGTGTGTGTGTGTGTGTGTGTGTGTGTGTGTGTGTGTGTGTGCGCGCGTGTGTGTTTTAAGAACGATCTCGGTGAAGTGCATGGTCATGTAGAGAAGGAGCAAAGGCACTTGCAGAAGAAAGTGACACTGTTTGACTAGACGCATACCCACAGTGTACAGTGCACACATTGCAGAAGTAACCTGTATACACGTCAGTGAAACACAAAAATTGTCGATAGAAAAGGACTGCTTGGCCCACCCAGTCTGCCCAGGTTTTCCATGCCTATTCTGTCTCTGCAGGCCGTAGATGGTCTTCGGCGACCCTCCCTCCTGCCTATATATCAACATTCCCTTATGCATGTTTGAAGCCCTCCCTGTTTGACCCCCACACTGTTTTCTCCTACCACCTCCACGGCAGACTGTTCAAGCGTCTTTTTTTGTTTTGTTTTTGTAATCAGTTTCTCACCCGAGGAATTCTTTGTATGCTTGACAGGTGCAGTATGCCAGCAGGGTTCAGCGGCCATGGAGGAGGAGTTTATGCTAATGATGTTTGGCATCAGCCAATCAGAGAGCAGTAAGAGAGAGTGCTGCCTGAGCTAGAGTGGGGGTCAGTCAGATTAATTTCTCTGCTGACTGGACAACACTGCCCCGTAGCTCTCTTTCACTTCTTGCTTGAAGAGGTTCTTTTCTGTCTTAAAGTTGGTAAAAATCCTTTCTTTATGCTGCCTTAGTAAATTTTAAACATTTTTTACTAGTGCTGCGGTTTTTCATTTTGCAGTTCTTTCAGTTCCCAGGAACTGCGAATTGTCCCTCAGAGTCTATTCCGAGGTTCCTGCTCTTTCTCTGAGGCAGTATTTTGCTGCTTTTGACTAAACTTTATCGCAGCTCCATTTCTTTTCCTGGTCATATTTTTATCAGAACCACGACTTTTTGACTTTACATTTTAAATTTAGCACTTTTGGAACTGTTCTTTCTGGTTCAACAGTGCTTGGGAACCGACCACTTTCTCTAATTTGGGGATATTTCCTGAGGTCTCCTGACAAATTTTCATGTCAGATAAACCTATTTAGGCAACTGGGTCTACTATAAAAAAACTATGTAAGTGTGTCTGTGTACTAGCTCTAAACTGGTCACAAGCAGTGTATAAACAGCCACAGCATTGAATAAATGGCTTCTGAGTCACAAAGCACATCTTCTTGGCCTGGAAGGAGACGACTACTTTATTCAGCTGTGAGCTGTGTGGGAAATTCTATATTGCACTTGATATCTGCAACAGCGTGCACTTTTGCTCAATTCTGTGGGAGGTAAAACTAACTACCCTTGGTAATTGCTTTTTATTTACATATTTATTTAGTGTTTAACCAAGAAGAGGCTTGCAAACTCTGTTTATCTTGTGAGTAACTTCAGAAGGATTTCAATACTGCATTTGGGTTGAACCTTGGAGGTAGCTAGATTGTCTACTAGGATTTTCTGACAGTTAAACTATTTTTAAATATATTGTAGGTGGCTGAGGAGTTGAATAAATAGCTTGCAAACTCTGCTTATCTTGGGAGTAACTTCACAAGGGTTTAAATACTGCATTTTGGTTGTCCTTTGGGGGTAGCTGGATTGACTACTAGGATTTTGGGACAGAAACTATTTTTAAATAATTTACTGGTGTGTAGGATTTTGTGATAGTTAAACTATTTTTAAATAAATTACTGGAGGTTAGTTGAATTACTGTAAAGGGGAGTACTCACCAGGGCGGTGGAGCAGTGGTGTATCTGATTGTTTCTAACAGTCACCTGTGGTTGTGGACTACCCACACCCCACCCTCCCAGGCGTGACATTTCCTTTATAGTCAAAGTTCTGACATCTCTTCCTTAACAGGTCTTGGGGCAGAACTGTCATATTCTTAATAACCCAGCACAGTGCATAAAGGGTAAGTGACACCACAACAAAAATTTTTTTTATATCTATTACATATTGTATATTATAGGGAGAGGAAATGTGGGAGTGGTGCAGTGCACTGGCTGTGGGGTAGCAGTTTTATGGGAGACATTCTGGAAACTGCGTTGCTGTCCTATTTGCAGGCAACTGTCATCTCTGAGGGAGAAGGTTGCCCACCTCTAGGCTGAACTGGCAAGAACTAAGGAGGCCTCCCTCACCCAAAGAGCGCCACTGTCACAACCACTGCCTCAGAGGTTACCAAGTATGAAGAGCAGTTGGACCACAGTGGGTTCTGGGAGGGTGCGGGTGGTGGAACAGAGGCGCAGCCCCCTAGTTGTACCTCTACACAAATCATACGCCAGTCTGGCAGAGCAAGGTTCCTCTATGATGGCACCCTCAGTGGAGACCAAGAAGAATGCTGAGGACATCCACAAGGGAGACCCACAAAAGCGTGGCAAAGGACACCACAGGTGAAGGAAACAGCTTCTGATAGGGGACTCAATTGTTAGGGGGTAGACCTGGGGAAGGAGAAGAGAGGAGAGGGAATGGCAGTGCCTGCCTGGTGCCATGGCTTGGAGGGACAAGAAGCTTAATCCTCAGGATTGCAGAAGCAGCATCACAGGAGAGGGAACTAGATATCATTGTCCACCTTGGGACAAATGACCTAGCTAGGCATGGGATCAGTGCAGTGCAGTATGAATTTGTGGAGTTGGGGAGGGGCCTCAAACAGGTAGCAAGCACGGTTACCTTCTTAGAGGTGCTGCCAGTCCATGGCAGGGTAGGCTAGGGTACTGCACACCATGCAGTTTAATGAATGGTTGCAAAACTGGTGCAGAGCACAGGGCTGTGGCTTCATTGGGGACTGGGGGTACACCTGGAGAGATGAAGGTCTATACTGGCATGATGGTCTGCATCTGTCCACGAAGGGAACCAAGCTCCTAAGTGACGGTTTAAATGCTTACTTGGCAAGCTTTTAAACTAGCCAAGGGGTGGGGGAGGTGCTTAAAAGAGGCAGGAATTTTCAAGCCTCCCCCCACAAAACATTGCAGGTAGTAAGGTTAACACTGAGGTACAGATCTCAACAGAGGGCAGGACAGGGGTAAATGGAAAAATAGACAAGGGCAAAAAGAGCAGGGATTGGGGGGGAAGGATAAAGCCAACATTAAATGGAGGGCAATGAGTACCAATGCCCGTAGTCTTGGAAACAAGCTTCCAGAGCTAGTAGCCCTGATGGAAGATGAACAATTGGATATTGTGGCAGTCACGGAAACATGGTACACGGAGAACCATGACTGGGATGTCAACATACCAGGGTACACCATCTACAGAAGGGACAGGGAGGGTAAAAGAGGAGGTGGAGTAGCTCTATACATAAGGGAAGGGATCAAAGCTATAGAACTAAAAAGTAAAGGGGGAGGAAAAGAGGCACTCTGGGTCACCTTGTAGACAGGGAATGGCATCACAATCCGCACAGTGGTTGTATACAGACCCCTGTCTCAAGTGGAGGAAATGGACAAGAAAATGATAGAGGACATTCTCAAAATGGTTGAAAAAGGGGAGTTACTGTTGATGGGGGACCTGAATATGCCAGATGTTAACTGGATGACATGTACTGCAGCCACATCCAAGAGTAGGGTCATTCTCGATGCCCCTGCAGGGGGCAGGCCTTACACAGCTAGTGTTTGAATCCACTCAGGAGGGAGCAATACTAGACCTGGTACTCTCAAATGGAGAGAGGATCACAAATTTAGAAGTCAGAAGACATCTGGGAACAAGCGACCATTGCACAGTGTGCTTCACAATAAGCACAACCATGGAGACAAGCCATACAAGAACAAGAATACTGGACTTTAGAAGGGCTAACTTTGGCAAAATGGGCGAATACCTGAGGAATGCACTAGCAAATGGCCAAAAAGGAGGGGTGGAAGAACAATGGAGAAAATCAAAACTGCCATCATGGAGGCAACAAGCCTTTGTGTTAAACAAATAAAGAAAACAAAGCGGAGTAAAAAAACACTGTGGTTCTCAAAAGAGGTGGCAGGGAAGGTTAAGGAGAAAAGGCTGCATTCAAAGTATAAGGAATCACAGAAGGAGCAACGACAGGGAACTATGTCAATTAAAGCAGATAGAAGGGGGAAGGCAGTCAGAATAGCAAAGGCCCAAACTGAGGAAAAAATAGCCAACTCAGTTAAGAAGGAGATAAAACCTTTATAGGTACATTAGGGAGCATAGAAAGGTTAAGGGAGGAATAGTGAAGATTAATAAAGAGGAGGGAGGTGGGCAGAGGAGACAGTGAAAGGCAGAGATACTGAATGAATACTTTTGCTTAGTATTCACGAAAGAAGATGAGAGTTGCCTAAACCAGACAATAGAAGCAATCTGGGTAGGGGGGTTGACACCAGTCCATTTACAGAAGAAAGAGTCCTGAAAGAACTCCTAAAACTCAAGGTGGACAAAGCAATGGGGCCTGACGGGATTCACCCCAGAATCCTGAAAGAACTGAGGGAGGACCTAGTGACACCACTGACCACACTTTTTAACAAATCATCGGAGGATGGGGTGGTATCTGAGGACTAGAGGAAGGCAGATGTGATTCCCCTTCACAAAAGTGGGAGCAAGGCAGAAGCAGGAAACTACAGACCTGTCAGTTTGACCTCAGTGGTAGGGAAAATGATGGAATCACTTCTGAAAGAAAGAATTGTTGAGTACCTAGAGGCCAGCGGGGCACAGGACCCAAAGCAGCATGGATTTACAGCAGGAAGGTCATGTCAGACTAATCTAATTGATTTCTTTGACTGGGTGACCAAAGTAATAGACCAGGGAGGGGCTGTGGATATGGCCTACCTAGACTTTAGGAAAGCATTTGACACAGTCCCGCACAAAAGATTAATAATCAAGTTAGCCAACCTGGGAGTAGGTCCCAGGGTGGTAGCCTGGGTAGCAAACTGGCTGCACAACAGGACACAGAGGGTAATAGTGAATGGAACACATTCCGAAAAAAGGGGAGTTACTAGTGGAGTACCTCAGGGCTCAGTACTGGGTCCAGTCCTCTTTAACATCTTTATAGGTGACATTGCAGAGAGTCTGGAAGGAAAGGTATGCCTCTTTGCAGATGACACAAAGATCTGTAACAGAGTTGATACACAAGTGGGGTGGTAGAAAGGATGAGAAGGGACTTGGCAAGGTTGGAGGAATGGTCAGACATATGGCAACTTAGATTCAATGCAAAGAAGTGCAAAGTAATGCCTGGGAAACAAAACCCAGGAGAAGAGTACACAATAACGGGAGGTACTAACAACAACACAAATGGAAAGGGACCTGGGGTAGTCGTATCAGATGACCTAAAGGTGGGTAAGCAATGTGAGAAGTCAGTAAGAAGAGCCAGGGGATACTGGGATGCATAGGAAGGGCATCACAAGTAGAAAAAGGAAGTGGTTATCCTCTGTACAGACAGTTGGTGAAACCCCATCTGGAGTACTGTGTGCAGTTTGGAGACCTCATCTACGCAAGGACATAGACAGGATGGAAGCAGTCCAGAGGAGGGCAACTAAATGGTGCAGGGTCTGCATCAGAAACCGTATGAAGAGAAACTGAGAGAGCTTAATATGTATACCCTTGATGAAAGGAGGGACAGGAGGGACATGATAGAAACTTTCAAGTACCTCAAAGGAATCAACAAAGTCCAGGAGGGTAGCGTCTTTCAGAAAAAGAGATGTGTAAGAACAAGGGGGCACAATTTAAAGATAGAGGGGGGACAGCTCAGGGGTAATGTGAGGAAATTTTTTCACGGAGAGAGTGGTGGATGCATGGAACCGCCTTCCTGGGGAGGTTGTTGGGTCTAAAACAGTGGGGGAATTCAAACATGCATGGGACAGACATAAGGTAATTGTAGTGGGGGGGTGGCAGGAAGTAGGCTGTGGGTTAACTAGGTCTGCAGCTCTTCCAGCAGGTATGAGAAATGGGCAGACTGGGTGGGCCAAGTGGTCCTTATCTGGCGTCAAAGTCTATTTTTCTCTGTTTCAGTCTGTGTGCCTCTCAAACAAAAAATTCTAAGGAGGGGCCTTCCTCACATGGAACTAAGGAAAGTCTGATAAAGACTCTATCCAGAATAAAACAGACAAATATAATTCTGACAAAAGAGAGACATACTGAACAGGTCACTGATGAAACAAAAGAGAAACGCATCACTGCCCTCCACAGAGAAGCAAGGGAGACACCAGCGACACAGAAAATGATGCCCTCTGATGAAGAGGTTGGCTAAGGCTTGGCATTTATACCAGATGGTACAAGCTATGGGCAATATTTTAATGCCCCTCCTAACCCCTCTACTCCTCATGCATCAAACTCTGGTCATACCCAGGGTTTTTATTATATGGGTGACGACGATGATGCACTCGGTGATGAACCCTTTGATCCAGAGGCTTCCTGACCCAGAGTTTGGTGGTCCCACTAATGGGCAGAAGGACTTTTCCTCTCACTTTACTTTTATTTAACATATGGTGGACACCCTGGATCTCACTATACAAGAAACTATGGATCAAAAGGTGGAGGAAGACTTTTTAGAGATGATGGGTCTCCCTCCTTCCAAGAAGTTGCTTTTTCCCATACATGAATCACTGTGCAGGGCAACTTTTGAAGTACTTGAACACTCCACTTCTAGTCTGGCAGTGGACAAGAAAATTGAGAAAAAGTATCAGCTTGAAAGACTTAATACAGAGTTCCTATGTACTCATCCTGATCATGAAGGGATTGTACAGTCTGCTGTTTGTGACAGGGCTAAAAGTACCCCTTTCTTCACAGCCTCCTGAAAAAGAATCTAAGCGGCCTGATTTTATGGGAAAAAAATTTATACCACAGCTTCTCTGCTGCTTCGCCTATCTACTTTTGTAGCTTATGCAGCCCAGTACCAAAACCCTCTAAAACTCAGTGTTGGCTATAAGCCAAGAAGTCCCAGACAAAGTAGCACAGGACCTGTCAGAAACTGTCAAAACATCCTTGGAAGCTACAAAATACCAGTTTCACATAGCAGTGGATACTAATGACCCTGCCTCCAGAGCCATGACCTAGGCAATCTCCCTTGGCGGCATGCCTGGCTAAGGGTAACTAATCTTTTGCAGGACACTCAGAACAAAGCTATGGATTTTCCCTGCGAGAATAACTCATTATTTGGGGATAAGACTGAAGCTTATATGAAAATGGTGGAAGAATACAAATCTGCCTACCAAAATAATACAGCTAAAGAGAAAGCTGCCACTTCCCAGAGGCCTCAGAGAAGGGGAAGCAGAGGTAGAGGCTACTACCCCAGGGCCTACTACCCTATGCCAATGCCCATGCCCTTGGACTACTCTCAGGTAAGGGGTTACTTCAGGGGAAGAGGTAGGAGAGGTCAGAGATGGTCTTGTTCCTTTCCTTCCTCTAACACTCAGTCCAAACAAATCTCCTGACTATGAAAGCCAGGTCACCTCCCCTCTCCCAGTAGGAGGAAAGCTGTCTCACTACCTCCCCCACTGGCATCTCGTTACCACGGATAAGTGGGTGCTAGAGGTAGTGAGCCAAGATCTTACCGTGCAGTTCGGAAAGTTTTCCCCTCAACAGGGTCACAGATCTCTAAAACCTCTAACTCCTACAGAAAAGCTACTGCTGGAGCTAGAGGTGAAGTCCCTTCTGTCTTCAAAAGCAGTGGAGAGAGAGAGAGAGAGAGTTCCCCCTTCCCAATGGGGGAAGGGTCTTTACTGCAGATACTGCCTAACTCAGAAGAAAAATGGGGATTGGCAACCCATTTGGACCTCAAGTACCTAAACAAACATATCACCAATCCCAGATTCAACAGGGTCCCCCTAGCTGTGGTGATTTCATCCCTGCAAAAGGGAGACTGGCTAGCCTCCCTAGACCCATTTCCATATTTCAGTCGGGCAGTCCCCGGAATATTTCTCAGGTTCAGATTGCCTTCAGGCCATTACCAGTTTACAGCAATGCCCTTCGGCCTTTCTTCTGCACGCAGGGTGTTCACTTAGTGCCTGGCAGTAGTAGCCACCCTACCTCAGAAGACAACGGGTGTTTGTCTTCCCTTACCTGGATGACTGGTTAATATTGGCAAGCCCCTACAAAAGGTCAGCTACTCTCTCAGACTAACTCAGAATACCCTGAAATCCCTAGGCTCCCTAGTCAGTACTCAGAAGTCCCACTTTCAACCATTTTCTCTTCTGAAACTTATTGGGGCAGAACTGGACACACAAAAGGAGAAGGCCTTGCTCCCTCTCGACAGGGCACACAACCTTCATAACCTAGCAAACTCTTTTGTTCTGGGCTAGCCAACAGCAGCCAGACACTTCATGAGGCTTCTACCATGGCTGTGGCACCAGGTGCCATATTTCAAATGAGAGACATTCAGTATCATCTCAGGTCTCACTTGTCCCAGAAAAAGGGACTCTATGTCAAAAGTCATTCCAGTCACAAAGACTTTGCTCCAAGCCCTGGACTGGTGGAAAGACTTACAGAATCTCAGGGAAGGAGTTCCCTTCCAGCAAAGGGATCCCTCCCGAATACTTGCTACAGATACCTCCCTTCTGTGCTGGAGAGCACATCTGGCAGACCAGTCCATAAGTGGTGCATAGTCCCCCAAGGAGTCTACTTACATATAACCCTCCTCAAACTCAGAGAGGTTTACTTGGCAATAAAAGCATTTGCTCCCTTCCTAAAAGGCCAGTCTGTTCAGATCAGAACAGACAACACTACAGCCATGTTTTACAAAAAGAAGCAGGGGGGAACCAGATCCACAAAGCTCTGCACAGAGGCCGTGAAGCTTTGGTCTCTGGCATATTCTCTAGATATCCAGCTTTTGGCCATTCACCTGCCAGGGAAAGACAATGTGCTGGCATCAGTCAAGGTCACCACGAGTGGACCCTGAGCAAGCAGGTACTAGCCATAGTTTTCAGAAGGTGGAGTACTGCAGAGATGGATCTCTTCACCTCCAGCCTCAATCATCAGCTACCCTAGTACTACTGAATGCCTCCAGCTCTAGGCACAGTACCAATGGATGCCGTAAACTTGCATTGGACAGGGGAATTTTGGTATGGTTTCCCTCCTTTCCCACTGATCATCAAAGTAGTTCTGAAGCTCAGGACCCAGCCTGCCACTATAATTCTAGTGGCACCAGACTGGGCGAGACAGTCTTGGTATTCCCTACTCCTGGCCCTGACAGCCAAACGGCCAATCTGACTGCCATTGAGCCACAGTCTCCTGACTCTACCTCTGATAAAGATTATGTACCCTAAGATAGAGTCTCTTTGCATCAAAGCCTGGTACTTGAAGAATTAAGTACCCAGACTGTCAGTACTCAAAGCAGGCCCTAAGAATTCTTTGCCTAGCTAAGAAACCTAGTACTAAAGAAAACTATGCTTCAAAATGGAATAGATTTTTACTGTTGTATAAGGAGAGGTGTATTCACCCACTAAAAGCATTCCATCTCTTCAGTGCTTGACTACTTGGTACATTTTCAGGCCTCGGGCCTATGTGCCTTATCCTTGAAAGTCCATCTAGCAGCTATGTCTGCTTATATTTCAGCTGGGAGGAAGTCCTTAATCTCCCATCCCATCTTTAAGAAAATTTTCAAGGACCTGTTACACCTTCGGCTCCCTCTGAGGGAACCTGTTCCTCCTTGGGACTTGAACCTCTGCATAGCCCAGCTGATGGAGCCTCCCTTTAAGCCCATAGCCACAGCAGAGCTAAAGTACATCACTTGGAAAACTGTCTTTTTGGTGGCAGTCACCTCAGCCAGAAGGATTTTAGAGCTGCAGGCCCTCTGCACTGAACCTAACTACATTATTTGCCAAAAGGATAAGGTAGAGCTTACTTCGAGAGGGCTCTTGCAGTAGGTAATGACCTTCTGGACTGCGCCTCCTGGCATCAGGACCACACGGAAACTTTAGCTAGCAGTGTCTAGAGGGGGACTGCCCACCCGATGTCATGTGACTGGCGTCAGCGTGACACTATATAGTGGGCAGTCCCCGCCTTCTCTTCCCTTTTCTTTCCACCGATGACCTGCCCGTTGGCCCCTTAAAGGTGTCGCTACAGTTCGACTACAGTTTTTTAGGTTAGTATCGTTTTTTCTTCCTTTATGGTTTAAAACTTAAATTTGTGCTTGTCTTCTCCATCTTCCGTCAAGTTGCGTAAGAATAAGTGCAATTCTTGTGGTACACAGTTCCTGCACAAGGATTCTCACTCCCTTTGTCTCTTCTGCTTAGGCCCGGAGCATAAGACCGAGGAGTGTAAAGCCTGCCTGAGCTTTAATCAGGCCACACGGAAACACCACCAGCATGCCCTCGAGGCCCTCCTACTTAAAAAGAAGATGGCCATGATGTAAAAAGAGCTGCAGAAGCTGAGAAGTGCTTCATCCTCTCCTACAGACTTCCACAAGCATAAGAAGAAGAGAAGAACCGGGACCAGGATAGGCCTCCCTCTCACCCATGGCCGCCCTCGGGTGACCAGTGGCCCTCTTCCTCCAGGAAGACTACTGCTGCTGCCTCCAATCTCTGCCCCCCTTCCCAGGAGTAGCCCTTAGTTCCCCGCCACCACTGGTCACGTTGGCTGTGGGTGCCTTGGTCAAGTCTGAGGCCTCTTCCACTCTTAGACCCATTTCTACCGTGGGGTCTAAGCAGTCAGGTGGGGCCAATAAGTCACTCGTTGGACCCTGCGGCGCACACCCAGCACAGGCTGATAAGTCAGGCACTGGGGACTCCGGTGTCCACACAGCCGTGGTTGATAAGCTGGTCGTCTGACCTTCTGATGACTGCCTGGCCGACACGCTCATGTTGGGTTCCAGCGCGGGACCTGACGCCTGCTGCCAGTCTTATCGCAGCCTTCACCAGTTGGGTTTGCCCACTGGGATGCCCCCTCCTCTCCCTTTGTGGAGCTTCTTTTGCCCTCCCCAGATCAATGGGAGGTGGGGGACGGGGGTTGTCGGTCAGGTGACATTATTGCTGGGTCACCTCCAGACCTCATGTTGGACCTCCTGAGCAACCTTATGGACCCCTTCCCACCAGTTCTTCTGGTGGGGCTGGCCGCGCCGACGTCTGGTTTTCCACCCATTGGTCTTGCGTCTGACGCTACTGTCCCAGGTCTTTCTGGGCCAAGTTTCAGGCCCCCTCAGGGTCCCTCATCAGGTCCCACGGCACTGCCATGGGGCCCTGCACTGAGCTACCCGCTGCTCAGTTTCCCAGCACCACATTATGCACCAGGTTACCCTCCATCAGGCTATTCGATGTCAGGCTTTATGACACTGGGTATGCACCTACCTACTCTCTGCTGGGTTACCCAACACATGAGTACCATACATCAGGTACCCAGCTGGGTTCTCTTCGAGGTTACAGCCTATCAGCCCTCTCCACCTCCTCCTCAGCCTCAGGTGGATTTCTGGGCCATCCTCCAGTCTTGATGATCGGAGACCAAGTTACAGCTCATCCCGGAGCTGGACAGCTGGCACCCTGAGAGCTTCCAACCCAGTTCACCCGGATCAGACTCCCAGGCCCACCTCTCCACTGGACCCACGCCAGTCTGTGTTGGGCCTGATGAAGGGTCCTTTGACTGGGCCAACAATAGACAGTGTCCCTCCTAGATCTCAGGAAGTTTCTCATCCCAATGTCAGGTCTTCAGAGTCCTCATATTCGAATCAGAGTCCAGGTCCTCCTCCTCTGTTTC
The DNA here is from genome assembly GCA_016271365.2 of Neoceratodus forsteri. Lineage (NCBI taxonomy): Eukaryota > Metazoa > Chordata > Ceratodontiformes > Ceratodontidae > Neoceratodus > Neoceratodus forsteri. Next base: position 323,850,479 of record CM057454.1, on the reverse strand, counting down.
GGGTTTTGAGACTCCCCTTCAGAGGAGCCCAAGCCCAAGAGTCCCCAAATTGCCTCTAGAGGACCCTTCATTCGCAGACCTCCTAAGAAAGATGGCAGAGGTCTATGAGTTGAAGACTGAAATGCAGGATCTCAAGTATCAGAGACTAGCTGAGCACCTGGATGTACAGGAGGCAGCACCTGTCCTTATGCCCTGTGGTTAGAGCCTCATGAAGATTTAGCTTCTACAATTTGGATGATGCCTTCCTCCATCCGGCAGTGACAAAAGGGCTGACAGGACATACAGGACACCAGCGGGTAAGGATCACCTCAGTGTCCACTCAAAGGCAGTCTCAGTGGTCATTACAGTGGCTCATGGCAGGTCCACCAAGCCGAGACACATGAGCACCTTCCCTCCTGACAAGGAGTCATGGCAGCTGGACCAATTCAGGAGGAAATGCTATTCTTCCTCCACACTGGCCATGCGCACCCTAAATTACATGGTGCACATGCTAGTGTACCAGAAGTTTCCCTTTTGTCAACTGAAGCCTGTCATTGATACCACGCTGGACTCCGAGTCCAAGACCATCCTGGCGGACTCTATCAGGTCCACTAAGGCCACCTGTCACTACTCACTAAGGTCAGTGTATAACACAGTGAACTCCTCGGCCAGGGGCACTGTTACAGCGGTTTGCCTCAGGAGATATTCCTTGCTAGGGGTGTCAGGCTTGGCACCTGATGTCAGGTGGCCCACTTCCATGGTTCTGTCCTCTTCATGGGTGATGCCCAGGACATAATCACCAGCCTTCAGGACAAGGGCAAGGCTACATTCAGTCCATACTATGTACTACCCCAGATTTAAGGCCAAACACCCATTTCATTGCCAGACCAAGCGGCGGATGAAACGGCAGCAAACAGATAGCGTCAGACCCAAACAATGGGCACCTTCAGCGCAGCCACCCCACTGGCCAAAGCTCAGAGAGCCTCAGGGGTGGCTCTTCCAACCTTCCTCTCCGCCTCTTGACTCAGCCCCCACCTCCTCTTCCATCGGGAGCCGGTGGGGCGGAAGGTTCGCCAGTTACTTACTGCGGTGGGAGGCAATGACCACAGATTTGTAGGTCCTTCAGCTAGTGAGTCATGGTCACACATTGGAACTTCTGGAGAGACCCCCAAGCAAGCCTCTGTGGGTATCTCACTATCCAGAGGCGCACATCCCCCTCATAAGGGATGAAATCAAGGCTGTTCTGCAAAAGGAAGCCATAGAGCCTGTTCCAGCAAACCAGGTAGGAAAGAGGTACTACTCCCACTTTTTCCAGGTTCCAAAGAAGAGGAGAGATTTGCATCCAATTCTGGATCTCAGCACTCTAAACCAATACATAGAGTACAAATGGTTCCGGATGCTGACTCTCCCAGGTCTGCTGCTCCTCCTACACTAAGGACAGTGGCTCTGTGCCATGGACATGCAGGATGTCTATCTGCATATCCCATTTTTTCTGGCCCATCGCCACTACCTCAGGTTCTTCTTTCAGAGGGAGCATTATCAGTTCAAAGCCCTCCCTTTGGTCTGTCCTTGGCACCTCTGGTTTTTACCAAGTGCCTTGTGGTAGTGGCGACAGCGGCCGTGAAACCGCAGGGCCCAGGGTATGGCTTTCCTCCATCAGGGCAGGGTGGAAACCTTACAGAAGCAGGCCCGCCTGACAGCCTCCAGCAGCTGGGTTTTGGCCAGGTCAGTTTTCCAGCTCCTAGGCTTTATGGCAGTGGCCATCCCCACTATTCCTCTGGCCAGGCTTCACATGCGTGTTTCGCAGCAGACACTCAGGGTGCAGTGGGATCAGAGGTCAGGCGACCTGGACCACATGGTCATGGTCTCCAATTCAATCAACGGTATCTCCTGTGGTGGCAGGATCTCAGCAACCTTGCCAAGGGGTCCCCCATCCAGACTCTGACTACAGGCGCTCAGGGATGGGCTGGAGACCCCAGGACTCAAGGGCTGTGATCTCAGTCAGAACTCTCCTTATACATAAAGATGTTGGAGATGAGGGCAGTCCTTGTGGAGGCTAGATAACCGTCCACGAGGATGGCGTATGCTATGAAGTGGAGCGTTTCTTCATTTGGGCCACTTCAAGGGTTAGGACCCTTTCTCATGTCCTGTTCCTCAGGTCATGAAGTACTTGCTTCATGTCTCTGACCTGGGCTTGAGTTACTCTTTGCTGAAGGTTCACCTCTCTGCTGTCTCTGCCTACCACACCTTGGTGGAGAGCAAAGCTGTGGCTCAGTTGGAGATCTCAAAACTTTCCTCCTTGGGATCTGAATTTTAGTTTAGAGAAACTTATCCTTTTGAACCTGCTGATAGCTGAGATATGCACTATTTGTCTTTTAAAACACTCTTTTTAGTTGCAGTTACTTCTGCTTGAAGAATTTCCAAGCTTCAGGCCCTGATGTGTAAGGAGTCTTATTTGATTTTTCACAGAGACCAGGTGGCTCTGCGTATCAATCCTCAGTTTTTATCAAAAGTGGTTTCTGAGTTCACGTTGAGTCAGGCTATTTAGTTACCAGTGTGTTACCCTGAGTATTCCAATCAGGGGGAAGCAATTCTGCATACTTTAGATGTTCACTGAATTTTGCATTAATATGCTAACCGTACAAAGTCTGTCGGAAATTGGATCAGCTTTTTGTTTCTTTTCCTCCAAGACAGGATGTGGCAGTTTCAAACAGTGTTTATCTAAGATTAGCAAACTGTATTGTATTCTGTTGCCAGAAGTATGGCAAGACCCTCGGGTGAAGTAAAGGAGCATTATAATAGAAGCATGGCTGCTTCTACTGCTTGTTTCAGGAATGTGTCTGCCGCTGGCATCTGTGTGGTGGCCACTTGGAGTTCCATTCCTACTTTCTCCAAACATTACAGTCTGGGCATTACCTCTATACGCAGGGCTGGCTTTGGAGTAGCTGTCCTAATCTCTCTGCTTCTCTGCAGACCTTTCCTGTTGCCCGTGTTTCAGTTCTTTCTGATTTGCACTGCTTGGGACTCGGTCCTCAAGGTTATTACCTAATGTAAGAGCCCTCTCGAAGTAAGATAGTACAGTTACGAAAGAACTTACTGGAATAGTAGCTCTTCGAGAGAGGTTGTTGCAATAGGTAACTTTTTTCCCTCCCTCCTTCTCCCAACTTCTGCTGCTTTTCCACTGTGAGCATACTTTGGCACCAGGAGCCTCTTTTCCATTCTACTGTCGCTCCTTTTCAGAGGTCTCTGGCGGGAGAACTGGAAGGCAGGCGTGGGGCCCGCCCACTATATAGTGTCACGCTGACACCGGTCACATGACATCAAGTGGGCGGTCCCCCGTTAGACATTGCTAGCTAAAGTTTCCGTGTGGTCCTGACCAGAGGCGCAGTCCTCAAGGTTATTACCTGCTGCAAGAGCCTCTCTCAATGATCTACTGTTAGGTAAATTCTTACGTAACTGTACTTTCTTAGGAGAAATAGAAATTTCTTCCTAAGGTAGTATCAGAATTCCATCTGAACCAGTCCATAACATTTCCTGTCTTCTTCACAGACAAATCCACTCCTGGTGAATGAAAGCTCCATAGTTTGGATATGAGAAGGGCACTAACCTGCTACCTGGAGCACACCAAGCAGGTCAGAGCCTCGCATACCCAACTCTTCCTTACCTATGGCGAGGTAGGCAAAGGCAGGCCTGCCTCTAAAAGAACTGTCTCTCTTATTGGATAGTCTCTTGCATTCAGTTCTGTTACAGTAAGGCTGGCAAACAACCTCCTCAAGGCCTCAGGGCCCATTCCACTAGGGGCACTGCAGCCTCTGTGGCAGCTGCTAGGGACGTGCCCTTGCTGGACATGAGCAAAGCAGCTACCTAGAAGACAGTTCACACTTTCCCAGAATTAATAGTCAAATTAACCAGCCTGGGAGTGGGTCCCAGGGTGGTAGCCTGGGTAAAACATTGGCTGGACAACAGGACACAGAAGGTAATTGTAAATGGAGTCCACTCTGAAGAAAGGGGGGTTACTAGTGGGGTACCGCAGGGTTCAGTATTGGGTTCAGTCCTTTTTAATGCCTTTATAAGTGACATTGCAGAGGGACTGGAAGAAAAAGTATGCCTCTTTGCAGATGACACAAAAATCTACAACAGGGTTGATACACAAGGAGGCGTGGAAAGGATGAGAAGGGACTTGGCAAGTTTGGAGGTATGGTCAGAAGTATGGCAGCTTGGATTCAATGCAGAGAAGTTCAAAATAATGCACTTGGGAAACAAAAACCCAGGGGAAGATTACACAATGGGGGGGAGGTAGTAACAACAACAAAAATGGAAAGAGACCTGGGAATAATCATATCAGATTACCTTAAGGTTAGCAAGCAATGTGAGAAGGCAGTAGGGAGGGCTGGGGGGATACTGGGATGTATAGGGAGGCATCACCAGCATAAAATAGGAAGTTGTTATCCCTCTGTACAGACAGTTGGTGAGACCCCATCTGGAGTACTGCGTCCAGTTCTGGAGACCCCATTTCTGCAAGGACATAGACAGCATAGAGGTAGTCTGGAGAAGGGCAACTAAAATGGTGCGGGGTCTGCAAGAGAAGTCATATGAGGAGAGACTAAAGGAGCTTAATATGTATACCCTTGAGGAAAGGAGGGAGCGGGGGGACATGATAGAAACTTTTAAGTACCTCAGTGGAATCAACAAAGTCCAAGAGGGTAGCATCTTTCAGAAAAAGAGATGTGCAAGAACAAAGGGACACAATTTGAAGATAGAGGGAGGGCGGTTCAGGGGCAATGTGAGGAAGTATTTTTTCACAGAGAGAGTGGTGGGTGCATGGAACAGTCTTTCTGAGGAGGTTGTGGGGTCTAAAACTCTGGGAGAATTCAAGAGTGCATGGGACAGACATAAGGCAATTTTTGTGGGGGGTAGGAAGAAATAGGCTGTTGGTTTACTAGGATCTGCAGCTTATCCTGTAGGTAGGGAAATGGACAGACTAGGTGGGCCAAGCGGTCCCTATCTGCCATCAAAGTTTGTGTTTCTATGATGTACAGTCCAGATCAGATGCCAGATTTACAGCAGTCCTGCAGACCTCTTTCAAAGCAGGTTCTGTACTCGCTTTCCAGCTGTACTGCTTTGTAGTTTGCACCTGTCAAGCATACTGAAGAATTCCTGGGATGAGAAGAAAAAAATTACTGTAGTAATATTGTTTCTTTCGGGGTATTCTTCAGTATGCTTGACCTCCCATCCATCTTCCCTACACTTATTTATTTATTATTTATTAGCCTTTTTTTACCGGGTAAGCAAACTAGACAAGGAATGCCTATTTTCAGGTACAACCCGGCAGATTACATGAGCATGGTTTACAGAACAGTGCAATGGAATTACAACATTGTGAAATGCAAACCATGAGCAGGGTGATGCAAGTAAACAGGTACAGGATGAACAGATAAGCATATACATCAAAGGTAAGAAGCAAACAATAGTTTACATTTTGTGGAAATGATAAAAGTAAAATTTGTCCCATTTTGAGGATGGCAAGTGCTGAGGTGAAGGGCATGCAGGGTAGATAATTCCCCTTATTAGAGCTCAGAGGTGTAGGGGAACCAGGGAAGTGGAGGGTGCACAACAGGGTCCAAGTAGGGAAAGGGAATATCAAGCAGCCTTGGAACAGTTACAGGCTGAGGCAGACATCAGGTGCAACCAGAAGGAGCTCTTAAAGATGGGATGGGTGGGGGTACATCTGATGGTTGCAGGTAGGGTATTCCAGAATCTGGGGACACAAACAGCAAAGGCACGATCATCTGACAGTGTCACGAGTTTTGGGACAAGGAGGAGTTGCTGGTCAGCTGACCTTAACCAGTATGATGGTAGAGCCGGCCAAGGAGTTTGGACAGGGCAGGTGGGGTAGCATTGCAGACAGTTTTGTCTGTGAAGCAGCCCAAGACAAATGAGCAATAATTATCCTGGGACAACCAATGTAGTTGATTGTATAAATCACAGTGATGGGTAAGTCGAGGGATGGCGAGGGCAGAGTGGCAAATATTATTATAGGCCACATCCCATTTAGCAAGGCTAGTTTTGTGGTGAGGGTAAAGATTGTCAGTCCATAGTTGAGAGAGAAGGAATAAACCTTTAGCAAGGGCAAGTCGTGCAGCAGCAGTAAGGATCAAGGAGGAACACCCCTGAACCTGTGCTGTCTGTCAGTCTGTGACGTGTTGGGGAGGCGGTGGACCCGGAGGTGCCGTGGCCTTCATTGTGGAGTACTGGGGCCTGATATTCTGTATTTGTCCTGTCCCCAGAGCGCAGCAAATGAGAAAGCTAAAGCAAGCCCATCCATGCATGCATCTGCCTGCTGGCATCAGTCGTGTCTCCCTTCCTCCAGCGTACCAACCGCTGCCACCTGTGGTCACCTGCGTGGTGGTATTGTGTTGGAGGACAGCACCCTCCCACCCCAGGAGGGAGCATCTGCTGGGACACTCAGTCCTCCTCCTGGCTGGACCTCGATGACACAAGCTCGTTCCCAAATTCAGGTGGCTGGCGTCGCAGGGTAGCACTACCACTGTACTGACAGGTTGGCATTCATCACTCTTTCAGTGAAGTAGTACTTCCTCACATCACTGTTAAACTACCCCCAGCTTTATTGCATGCCATCTTGTCCTGTAGAGCATTTGAAATGGACTCTCCTCCTGCACCTTGTTCACCCTGTGAGGTACTGGTAGGTTATATCATGCCCTCCTTTTCTCTTTTCTAGGGTATAGATGTTGAGATCCCACAGTTTCTTCTTATAGGACTTTGATGTAACCCCTGGACTACCTCCACTCTGTCTATGTCCTTTCTGAGATGCAGCTTCCAGAACTGGACACAGTACTCAAGTGGTATCTCACAGCGACCTATGCAGTGGTAACACAACATCTCTCCTCCTGCGGTGATACCTCCCATATGTAGCCTAGCATCTCACTGGCCCTGCCCACTACCTTATCACAGTGCCCTCCACTTTGAGGGCATCAGATATAAGAACCCCAAGGTCTTGTTCCTGCTTTGTGACTGTCAGTACCATTTTATACTCATTTTCTGCGATCTCTCTTCGGGTGAGAGCTCTTGCAGCAGGTTACACTGTTAGGACTAAGCTGACAGGCATCAGGACCCCACGGAAAACATCTAGCTAGCAGTCTATAGCGGGGGACCACCCCACGATGTCAGCCAGTGGTATAAAAGGAGCGGTCCCCTAGCACCACCTCAGTTATTTTCCCACAGTCAACCTCGCACATTGGCGTCACAGGCTTCTGCTCTTATTTGACCGCTCTTTTACCCGCTGCTTTGTTATTTTCCAAAAAATAATAATATATTCATCACATAGCGATTTCTTCTTCAGCTGAGTGGTGGACATCAGTACTCGCAGTAAATGGATTCCGTCATGGGACGGCCTTTTGCCTGCCTGGGCCCCAACCACAATTCTGAGGCACCAGCATTGCCAAGGCTTTCACTGTGGGACTAGGGCCACCGCCAGAAGAGCTGAACGATCTTCTTGGAAGCAGTTGACGATATGCAAAAAGAACACTACAGGGCAAGCCTCCTCTTCAGGGACCTCCTCCTCCTACCCATATAGAGAAGGAAAGCATTGCCGCGACTAAACACTGGGGCAAGAGGCCAGCCCAGTGGCGCTGAGGGTTGAGGCGCTGGATGCCACACCTCGCACTGTGCTGGTGACCGGGTTCAGGAATGACCTTGGATCATTGGGGTGCCGCATGGGGGGCTGGTAAGAGTGAGACTGAGCATGCTGTCAGGCTGCGCTCCTCGCAGGGTTGGTGATGGTGAGTTGTGACCCTCCGCTGATCCCTTCCCCACTGGGTGGCGTTCCAGTGGGGTAACATATGCGGGCAGGGCAGCAGTACGGGTGGGCAGAAGGATATCCGCAGAGCTGGCACCTGCTAACCCGACTGCTCATCTGACGCCAGCCAGACTCCTCCGCCATCAGCTGACATCTGCTTCTTCGACACCAGCTTCGCTGGCATCGGATCGGATGCCACCTTCTGTGTCGCTTGATCATCTGAGGCTGTCGACCTCTCCAGCCTCCCGATGGCCAGTGCCTGAGGATCGGATGCTGGATACTCGATCTATGCATTCAACACTGGCTGACCAAATGACCGTTGGTCTAATGCCGGTTTCCCTGGTGCCTGCAGGGCTGGCACTGCTAACCCTCAATTGTCGACCTGACAACAGGGTCCCTTCCTCCAACAGACCTGGCGCGGGGACCTCTAATGCAACTTCCCTGGTGCCAGTTCCTCCTAGTGTTCCCCTAGGGTCTTTTTGCTGATGTGGGGCCATGTTTCAGTACTGGTGGAATTACAAAATGGGATTTTCGGGCTCAGAGCACCTGCACTCCAGGCCCGATCTCCTTTACCCCTCCATGCTCTTGCGATGCGCCTTTCTTCCTCCTGGTCCACCTCCAGACACCAATGACGCTTCCGCTGATGCCATCCCTGTCATACCTTTACCCTCTCCACATCCACAATGGGGAAGACACTGAGGACCTGGACTCAGAGAGGCGCTGTCTTGCTGAGTTCCTGGAGCCCCACCCTGGTCCTACCAGCGTTGGTGTCCCCCACTCCAGGATATCTTTATGCTTGCCTGGAAACACCCTTAGGCTCTACAGTACCCCAGGAGTGAGTCTTCCATGGGCAAATAGCCTTGGGACGATTCTATGGCACTGACTGTGGCCATGGTAGGACCAAACAACCTAAACACTTACATTTTTGCTCATAGTGTCCAGTGCCAGGATTGCTAGGCAAAAGGCTTCTGAATAGACAACAGATCGACCAGACTCTTCTAAGGCGTCTGAGTTGCTGAATGCTCCCCAGTCAGATGTGGATGTAGGGCAGCATGTTCTTCATTTTCCTAAGGCTCAGCTGACCCTGTCACCAGGGTACTGCCCCGGCATTGGTCTCCGTGGGTACTCCTGGATTAGAGTCTCTGGCCTCTGCCAGGACCTCCAAAGGGCCATGTTGGATGTTCCCTTTTGGGACCTGGTTCTTTTCAGGGAGGATACCGTGAAGTTTGGTACGGGCCTCCAGAATTCTGGTAAGGCTGTCCAGTCGGTCTACAGAATGAATAAATCAGAAATGACTCCCTCCAGATGCCGCTCTTTTCATCGAGCCATTGAGCCTGCAGTCCAAAGGTCAGCAGCTCTGGAGGCGATAAAGCAAGGCCTCATCCAGTCCTCAGGAAACTCAGGCTAGAGAACTGCCAAGGCCTTCTGGGCTCCTTTGCCCACCCACGCTGTCCTGTTCCTTGCACAGATCCAGGCCTGTCTGTCCCAGCGAGCTATAGAACCCATTCCTCCAGATCGAAGGGAAGGTATTACTCAAAACTTTCTTGGTCCCCAAGAAATCAGGAGATCTTTGCCCCATACTGGATCTCTGCACCCCATACTGGATCTCAGCCACCTGAACCACTGTGGAGTACAAACTATTCAGGATGGTGATGTTTCCAGGCCTTCTCCCCAGTGCTCCATCAAGGGGACTGGCTCTGCACTCTGGACATGCAGGATTCGTACCTTCATATCAAGGTCCTGCCACCCCACAGAAGATTTCTACACTTAAACTTCTGAGGATATCGCTATCAGTTCCAAGCCTGGCCCTTCGGCCTGTCCTCTTCACCAAGTGCCTGCCAGTGGTGGCTGCAGAACTCAAGAGAAAGGGCCATTACCTCTTCCCTTACCTGGATGACTGGCTCCTGACAGCTGCCACAAGAGACCAGCTGCTGAAAACCCTGGAAGACACCTTTACATTGTTCCAAGAACTGGGGATCACTCTGCATCTCCCAAAATCCTCTCCACAGCCCAGCCAGAGGCTGCAATACATAGGGGCTGTCCTTGACACCATACGAGGACAGCTTTCCTTCCTCTGACAGGGCAGATCACTTTCAGGCACAAGCTTGGAGATTTCCCGTTGCCCCAAATCATGGCCAGAGCTGTCCTCCAGCTTCTTGGTCACATGACAGTTCCTCAGTGGACTCTCAGTGTTCAATGGGACCAGCATTCAGTCGACCTTGAGCAACTGATGAAGGTCTCCAGGGCAGTGTGTCAGACCCTGGAGTGGTGGTTGAACCCTTTCAACTTGGGAAAAGGGTCTCCTTTCAGGAAAAAAATCCCTTCAGCAGATCCTGATGACAGATGCTTTGGGATGGGGATGGGGAGCTCATTTCAGAGACCGTCAAATTCAAGAGACTTGGTCTCCTGTGGAACAGAATCTCCACATAAATGTGTTGGTGGAGGGTGATCCTCTATGCTCTGCAAGCGTTTCAGTGAGATGTCTCTCTGGGTCCACTGAAGATACAGGTGGACAGTATGTCAGGGGTCTTCTACATCAACAAAAAGGGAGGGACTCATTCTTACCCCCCTGCAGGGAGGCCATAAGAATCTGGTTTGGGTCAGTAGAGCACAGCCTGGAACTCACTGCAGTTCATGTTCCCGGGTTCCAAAACATGTTGGTCAACAGCCTAAGCAGGTCTCAGTCCAAGGCCCACAAGTGGTAACTCCTGCGGTCCGTAGCAAAGGATCTCTTAGAAAGATGGGGGCGTCTCGAGTTGGACCTCTTTGCATCTCCGCGCAGTGCCAGACTACCCTATTTCTGCTCGCTAGATCCAAGGCCTGGTGCTTTCTGGCAAGATTTGTTGTCCCTCTCTTGGACAGGGAGGTTTCTGTATGCCTTCCCTCTCTTTCTTCTGTTGCAGGGTCCTGCTCAAGCTACAATCAGAGTAGGCGGATTTGTTCCTGATCGCCCCCTTCTGGCCTCAACAGATTTTGTTCCTCTGCTCCAGCAGTTCACAGTGGAGCCCGCTTCCTGTGCCTCTGACCTCATGCTTGCTGTCCCAGGAACAAGGCACTCTAGTGCACCTGGACCTCAGATCACTGCACCTGCATGCATGGCTCCTACAAACTCAGCTAGGGCCCCTAGGGTGGCGGATGTCTTAGTGGCTGCTAGAAAGCCTTCTTCCAGAGCCACCTACGCCATGAAGTGGAAATGGTTCTGCCTGTGGTCCGCTGCCCGGAACCTGGATCCACTCATCTGCCTGGTGAACTCTGTTTTGGAGTACCTCTTCTCTCTGTCAGATTCCAGACTTAGTTACTCCTCTGTCAAGGTGCATCTTTCTGCTGTTTCTGCCTATCATGCACCTATGGAGGGTAAGACCCTTGCCCAGTTGGATCTGTTTCGCACCTTTTTGTAGGGCATTCTGCACCTTAAACCTCCCATTCGGGACCCTGTGCCTCCATGGGACCTTCTGTGTGTAGTGGAAAACTCACCTTGCCTCCCTTGAACCCGTCGCGAGTTGTAAGCTGCACTTCCTGTCATGGAAACCATTATTTTTAGTTGCCGTTATTTCTGCTCTAAGAATTTCTGAGCTTTAGGCTCTGATGTGCAAAGAGCCTTATTTAGTTTTCCACAAGGACTGAGTGTCCTTGCGGACTACTCCTAAGTTTTGCGAAAGTGGTGTCCAGGTTTCCCTAATCAGGACATCCATTTGCCTGTCTGTTATCCAGAGTATTCTGAATGAGGGGAGGCTCTGCTTCACACTCTGGGCATTCATAGGTGCTTCATTGTTATTTGGACCACACCCGGCCTGTCAGAAAGGCTGACCAATTGTTTGTTTCTTATGTCCCGAGAACTGAAGGGGCTTCAGTCTCAAAACCAACATTATCACGGCCCAGTGGCACTGAGGGTTGAGGCACTGGATGCCATACCTCACGCTATGCTGTCGACCCGGGTTCGGGAGCGAGCTTGGGTTGCCGGGGGTCAGCAGGGGAAGGAGAGGAGTGAGTGTCCAGTGGACTGCTCTCCACTCCCGGGGGGAGGGCAGCGGGTTGTCCAGCAACCCTGAAGGAGATTAGGGCACTGCAGGATGGCAGACCAAATGTGTGGAGGGCGTGGTTGATGCCAGCAGAGTAGCCGTGCGCCATGATATCATAGCACACCACGCTTGGGAGGAAGAAGGAGCTCACGGGAACTCACTATGGAAAAACCCTCCAGCCCAGATAGGTGACAGCCCCACAGTGCCTAGCCACCACACGCCCAACACTGGACCCCTTCCTCTGCTCCTTTGAACTCCCCAAGGACAACGGGCCTGGTGGTCCCAGGGACAAAGTAACATCCTTAATAAGGAGGCAGGGGATCACAGTGGGTGGTAGAGCGGCAGGTGAGCTGGGAGCCTGAGAGAGTTCCGTGAGCTTGGAGGAGGTACAAATAGAACTGAGGAAAATAAAAACCCCGACATTATCCAATTGGTTAGTTAACTGCATTGTATATTGTTACCGTAAGTACAACAAACTTCACCGGGACCAGTAAAAGGTCACTCTGCTAGGGGTGTTGCCACCTCCTTCGCATCTCTCAGGGAATATCTCAGCAGCAGATATCTGTGCTGCTACTTGGAGTTCTTTCCATACTTTCGTCAAGCATTACAGATTGAACATTGCCTCTAGACGGAGATCCCGCTTCAGGCTAGCTCTCAGGGCCTGCTCTCTTGAGAGCTTCTGCTGGTTTATTTCACCACCACCCATCTGACCTGTGTTTATCCTTTGTACTGCTTGGGACTCAGTCCTAATGGTGTAACCTGCTGCAGAGCTCCCACTCGAAGTAAGATAGTACAGTTACATAAGAACTTACCATAACAGTAGGTCTTCGAGAGGGCTCTTGCAGCAAGTGCTTCTTTCCTCCCTCCTTCACCCTGGTCTTTTCTTCTCCTTTTCTTAGACTTGATAGAATCTCCTCGGTTTTCCACCTCTGTGTAGGCTGGGTCTTCAGTAGGGAACTGAGATGGTGTTGAGCACCTCCTTTCATACCATTGGCCGGCGTCAGGGTGGGCTGGCGTCAGGGTGCTCTCCCACTATAGACTACTAGCTAGAAGTTTTCTGTGGGGTACTGGTGCCTGGCGGCTTATTTATTTATTTTTATTTATTTGAGCATCAGTTTACAACCTTGAGCCAGAGGCTCATTTCAAAGTACCTCGTCACATTGAGGATAAATACATGACATACCAGTGTAACCTGCTGCAAGAGCTCCTCTTGAAGATCTACTGTTACGGTAAGCTCTTACGTAACTGTACTTTTCTGTGCCCTAGGTGCATGATTTTGCACTTTTTGGCATTAAACTCCAGCTGCCATGCCATCAGCCGGCTCCTCAAGTTTTCCAAGGCTGCTCTTCATTCTCTCCACCCCCTCCTGGGTACCATTCTTTTATAGATTTTGATGTCATCTGCAAAGAGGCATACCTTATCTTCCAGTTCGTCTGCAATGTCACGTACGACAACAGTAAAGAGGGACGTTCTCGGTACTGAGCCTTAAGGCACCCTATTGGCCATTCTCCTGTTGTTGGAGTGAGCGCCATTTACCACCACCCTCTGTCACCTATCCACTAACCCATTTTTTTTAACTCAGTTTATCACATTGACAATGTGGAGTGCCATCTGGGAGTGTGGCCAGGCATGCATATGATTCTCACATACAGATGGCAGTCCACAGTGCTGGTTAAGCCTTCAAGTGGGTGGTGCTCAGGGCCTAAAATGACACCACCTCTAGGGCATTAACAGCAATGGCATATAACCGTAATCAATGCGTACAACAACAGTGCATACCTGTACTGCTGGATCATGCAATAGGCAGGACACAACAGGCCACATGTACCACACATGCATTGTCACACACTTTGCACTGCCCACAGGGTGTGAGGGACAGGAACCATAACTGCATGCCCACCAGTAAAGACTGGCGACCACTGCTGGACCATCGCACACACACACACACACCACAAAGGGCACTGACACAGTGACCAAACTAAATGTATGGAAATTTGTATCAAACATTATTGTGAAAGTAAATGTCCACAGGCAGCAAAGTACAGTGGTGACCTGGATTTTACCATGGCCTCTGACACGCAGCACAGCTGGATCAGTCCTCACCCACAGCATTATGGACCTTAAAGAGGCCATATCACATTCGCACTGGTGTATGAAATGAGCCACACCAGAATGTGAACAACACATGTACTGTATGTTTTATAGAAAACAGTATTGAAAATGCAAGTGGATGTCACTTCCAACCCCAGATTGCTAAACAAAATCTGTGCACCTCCCCGGATATACAGTACTATAATATATTGTTTGTATTATGGCCTACCTGCCAGTCACCTTATCATTCTGTTAGGCGTTCATCCTTCCCATAGGAGGTCAGACATATCCCTAGTGCATCTTGAGCACCAGCACAGAGTAAGGGACTCCTCATTGGTCCCTCAACCAGAACCCGTGGTCACCTGCCTGTCTCTCTAGGGCAGGAGTTAGCCAGTCAGCCAACAAAGTGATGCAGGCGTAGTTGCTATAGTGAGGACTTGTTACATTGGTATACAGTTGGTACCTATGGTTTGTAGTAACCCAGCACTGTCGGCCCGAGCTTCTGCTATGTCTCCCTCTACATCCTCATACAGGCTGTATACATCTTCACTCAAATAGTATGAGATTTGGGACTTACCACGTAACATGGCTGTGGCCCCAGCAGTAGTGTCACCATAGTCAGGGCCACCAGATCCTTCTCCAGCACCTGAACTTTGTAATGCAGCAGTCACTGTTGTGAACTCATTGAATGGACACAGTATGACTGTATGGACATTCTTTGTTCCCAGGCATAGAGCGACCTTTCACACCTGGTTGTCAGGATACAGTATGCGTGCCGTGACCTCACACTTAGTGTGGATAGACAGTGTGTTAATAGTGTTGACAGGGTCATGGTAACTGCTTTGAAGGTGGCTGGCTGGCAGCTGCCCGACCATGTCCACTGGACCGCACACTCAGACACCACAGCCCTGCGAGGTGGGTGCCATAAAACATCCTGCAGATTGGCAGTTAATGTTCAACAGTGTACGTGCATTCTCTGTTAATACTTTATACTTATAAACTGTGCAATGTTCTGGTGTCAGTTACTGACCCTCCTCCTCACATTTTCTATACTTACAGGATGAGAATCTTGGATCGATAGCGGGTTTCCGGGCAATGGAGAGGGGTGGCCAACCTGTGCCTAGGGACCACAACCTGATCCTTGAGGAGGGCAACCCCATCCCGCCATACTTAACCCTGGTCCCTAATGGACAGTCCTACAAGGACATTTACGGCTCTGTCTGGCTTGTTGTGGGGTATTTTGTAAGTTGACTCTTAGTTATATCTTCCTGTTTATTATTGGAACAACCGTGTAGCAGAGCATATACCCTGTTAAAAATAAAGCATCTGTTTGTGTTTTTAAGGTGGACGACAGTGGCCACCAGGTATGGAGACTGACCCTGCAGGAGGAAGAAGAATGAACACTGATCATTTTTTTGTTGTTGTGTGTGCAGTTTCTGTATCATGTGTCCTATATTTCTGTATTGCACTTCCCAAGCCATGTCTGATTAAAATATTATTTTATTGATTATAACATTATATGTGCATTTATCTGGCACCTTATCCCATAGCCAGTGTACAGAACAAGTAACCATTGCTCTCTGTCTGTGTATTCGAGTCCCATGTCATATGCTTTGGTGTGAGGAGAGGGTATATCAGCAGGACTGTGTAGTTTGTACTGTCCACTGTGCCTGTCGGTGGCATAGATGCTGGGGTGCATTGTGAGTGTGCTACTGCTTGGGTGACCTGCGTGCCACGGTGTCTGCCAGTGGGTGTAGTGGTGCTCATGTTCTCTTGTCTCGCATCCACCATGTGGTTGTCTTCATCAGCATGGAGGGGCTATGGCATCACTGGGCTGCACAGTGATGTTGCACTGACACCCTGTGGTACCATGCCACTCGCTGTATGTGTACCCTACAACATTGCAATGTTCAATAGACCTGTACCTGTGCTGGCTTGTCACCTGTGCAGTGCATGCAGGTATCCAAACAAGGTTAATCATTTTTGACCCTAGCAAGGTTTAGCCCACTCTGTCAGGACTGCACGAGTGTTGTGCCCATCCGAGATATTTTCCCTGTACTTGTCTGGGGGAGAGGGGTGGCACGTCTGTGAAGTCAGTGGTTGGCATGTTTCATACTGTACTGGTTGTGGGGCAACACACAGTAGTGCTTCATATCACTGGTGTTAAGCCCATCATCTTCACAGTCTGTAGGCTGTTGTCTGACCTTCTCTGCCACAGTGTCATCCATTGGGTCGATATCCAGGAATTGGTTGTCTCTCCCTCCACTGGTGCCTGCTTGGGACTGGCTATGGAGGGTATCTGTTTCTTCACACTGTCTTGTAGGTTGTGCCAATTGTACTTGTTTGCAGTGACGGTGCAGGTGGTATCTTGGTCAGATCGTAGCAGCTGGTATCATGTCCTGCACCACCTGCTTGTGCCTGTTGTCCATGGGCATCAGAGCAACAATCATCCACATCCATCTGGCAACCTATTTCCTGTCCCTAGGCCAGCAACACAAGTACTGGCAGCACCAGTGGAAGTGACTTAATTTACCTTCTGCCATGGTTTTGCCAGCTGCAGCTCTATTCTCAGCTGGCATTTCCATGTTGGATCTGAGTGGTGCATGCTGTCTTATATGATGGTCTCAAGGGGTATGTCTTTGTTGCCACATAATCTGCTCCTTCTCACTGTGTGCCACTAGCTGCAATAAGCCATTGTCCACAGCAACTGTGGTAACTGCTGTGTCACTCTGTTAGTTCTGGCCACTGTCAATCTCCCCATTTTGTTAAATTATATTAAAATTCTACATTCTTTTTTTCCCCAGCCAAAATAGGTTTCTGCCTTCATCTGTCAGCCTCCTTTGTATGCCCATGGCCACACTCGGTATCCTCCACTTTCCTCTCCTAGCCCTCCTTTTCTGTCTTCATGCCTCTCCCCCCGTCCCATCTTATCCCAGTACCTCCCCCACCAATTCCTGCCCCTCTCTGACAACTCCACTTCAGCAGCTGTCTCTCCACCCCCCACCTCTCATGCTCCCTGTACTGTTCCTTCCTGTTTCACCCAGGGCTTCTCAAAAGCTCTCTCCTAAACCTAGAAGCTATTCATAGGCTGTGCTTCCCCACACACCCTGTGCAAGTCTCACCCCATTGTTACCAACTTAAGCACAAAAATCAGTACACGCACAAGCCCTTTCTATTCCTACTCCTGCTGTTGGCTGGTGACATCGAACTAAACCATGGCCCCTCCCCATCCCCTCTCCATCACCATTGGCACATACAAAAGGACTGAGAATCTTCCATATCAGTATGTTCATTGGCTACTGCCCAAATTGGATGAACTAAAAGTATGGGTCACCCAGCATTCCCCTGACATCCAAAACATGGCTAACCTCCTACATCCAAGATAATCAGTTGGCCCTTCCTGGCTTTATCCTCCATCGGCAAGACCGTGGTAAAAGGGTGGTGGAGCTACTGTCTACTTCCACAACACCCTATCTTGCACTATTTCCCACAAGGAAGTGATTCCCCAGTCCCATGAGCTCCTTGTAGCCAAGCTCCATTTTCCATCCTCCGATTCCCTTTTCGTGGGTGCCTCCCTCAAACTCCCCCCTTCTTCCCTCGTATCCTGCATTGCTGTTGTCTCCACACTTGCAGTAACCAGTGAACTCATCCTCCTTGGAGACTTTAATCTAGACTGGCTATCCCCCTCATTGCTAAGCTTCTGCCAGCAGATCAGAGCTTTAAACTTGATCCAGTTGTTAAAAGAACCCACTCGTCCTAACCCTTGCTCCCAGTCTCACTCCCTGCTCGACTGGGTGCACTCGTCCACCCACCATAGCTGCTGTGCTGGTCTAATACCCGATGCACTAATTGACCACTGCTCCACCTTCTGCATCAGGAAGTTTCACCCTCCTCCAACTCCTGCCAAATACATCCAGCATCGACCCCTCAGATCACTTGATATGAGCAAACTTCCCCAAGACCTGGCCTCGGCCAACTGGTCTCCTCTCCTCCCTCTCTGTTAATGCTGCTCTCACTCATTTCACATCCATTCTTCGTAAAGTTTGGGATACACATGCCTCTCAAAAATTCATCAGAGTTAAACACTCCCACCGCCCCTGCATCCCCCTCGAAATCTTGTCCATGTGTAAATCTGGTGATCTCTCAGGGCGTCATTCCAAATCATCACAGAACCCAGTCGATTTACCCTACACTCTGCAACAATTGCACTAAGCACATACAACAAGCCAAATCGGATTTCTTCAGAGCCCATTTGCAGGCCTCTAACAACACCCCATCTTCCTTCTGGAAAGATCTCCGGTCACTCACTCACCCCTCCTCCGACTCCCCTCCACCCAGTCTCAGTGTCTGTGGGATCACTACTTACTGATCCTACCCTTGTTGCTGAAGCTCTAAATAAGTTCTTTCACAACCTGTGCTGTTGCATAAGGTCCACATTCTCCCCTCCCCGGTCCTCTGAATTCCACCTACAGTTGGTATCTCCTTCTGAAGACTGTAGAGCCCTCGTCTTCCTCAGCCCCTCAAAATCTAGCCCTGATGGCTTGCACCCTAAGCTCCTCATTATCTCAGCTTCCTCAATTGTCACCCTCTTAACCTTCATTTTCAATCTGTTCATCTCTACAGCTACTATCCCCTTGGCTTGGAAGTCAGTTACAGTCCTCCCCCTCTTCAAAGGGGGGGGAAGCAGCTGCCCCAGGCAACTATCGCCCCATATCACTTTTCCCCTCACTTGCCAAGGTCCAAGAGTCATTGGTCCTCTAGGCTAAACGAGTTCCTCCTAGTCTCCAACACCCTGTCCCTGTTCAATCTGGCTTCAGAAAGTACCATTCTAGCACCACTTCCCTTCTCTGCTTTTAACAATGATCGGCACAAGGGAGATGTTCGGGGGTTCTGTTTACTTTCTGCCCGCGATCGGGCACAAGGGAGATGTTCGGGGGGTTCCATTTACTTTCTGCCCGCGATCGGGTATTTCAGTCCACTGGACCACCAGGGATGTGAACGGGAGGGGGGGAGTTATTAAACATACTGCCCGTGATTGGGCATTTCGGTCCACTGGACCACCAGGGATATGTACTGGAGGAGGTGGGGGAGCCACATTGCTGCCCGCGATCAGGCTGCAGGGTGCGTCAGTCCCCGACGGCTGCTGCCTGGCAGGGCGCCAGGTGCAAGTCCTCGGGGATCAGCACACCTACATGCTAATGGCATGCAAATGGGGCCATAATCAGATGCAAATGGCCCCCCCTGCGCCTTGCATGAATTATGGCCCCATTTGCATGTCACCTTTTGAATATCGTGATTTTAGCATGGCACAATGGTGCCTTACCGCAAGTTGAATGCTCACTCTGACAACTGCGGTGGTGCAAGTTCCACTGCGCCATGCACAGTGGCTGTAGATGGGGGGTGATATTCAAAGGAGTTGCTCAATAGCGCAACTCCTTTGAATATCGCCTCGGCCACACCCCTGCGCAACTATTTTGCGCAGTGCAAGGGCTTGTGCCTCAGAATGGCGCAGTTTGAATATCCAGCCCATAATCTTTACAGAATACAGGACTATTGTTCACTTATTTTGTCTTTCTGCTAGCTCAGCATGCTTTCCCAGGCTAGTAAGAGATCACGCCATTTTACTATTAGCCAATTGTGGAACTTTTATATATCTTTTTAGTAGTTTCTGTGGTAATTATCAGGGTATAAGACCCCTTGCACTGCTCATTTTCTCTGAGAAGAGGCTTATGCTACCTGCAGGTAAGGAAGATTCTGGGGTGTTCTCCTGGTGTTATCACTGTTTTGGTTGTAAGCCTGCTTTATATACCAGAAATAAATCATTCTTAGTGCTGTACACCACTTGTCTGTCGTTACTTTACTTATGTGATGTTCCAACAAGAATCTGAGAAGGGTAATGTTTATTCACCAGTTACATTCCCAGGTGGTTCCCCACTTTGACACCAGAATCCTATAGCTATTTGTGAATACCAGATCTAAGATCATGTTTCCTATTGTGAGTGTCTTCACTAGTTGACTTAGGACTGCTTCCTGAAGCATAACTAGGAATTCCCTGTTTTTTTCTAATGTTGCTGTGCAGGCACTCCAATCAATATCTGGTAGATTGAAGTCCCCTATCAGCAACATGTCCCCTTTGTCTGACATCTCAAGGATGGTTTCCAGGGTATCCTTGTCTCTGGTTTCCTCCTGATTTGGGGGTCTATAGATTACTCCTACCCAAATGAGGGTCTAGCTTCCGACCCCAATTGTAATCCATAGGTTCTCAGTTTCCTCCTGTGCCTGCTGGATTTCAGTAGCACTTGTGGTATCTTTAACGTAAATAGCTACCCCCCCCCTTTTTCCCAGTCCTATCTCTCCTGAACAAGTTAAACACTGGAATAGTCATCTCCCAGTCATGATTGTTCGTGAACCATGTTTCAGCCACAGCAACCCAGTTCAGTCCTGCCTCTGTCTTTGTGGCAGTGAGGTCTGGCATCTTGTTAGCTAGACTGTGTGCATTGAGATATAAAGCTGTCCATTTCTGAAGTGCATCCCCATTTGTGATACCTCCTTTTTTGTTCTTATTTCTCACTTTACTTTTTTTGGCCATTGTCCATTTCTAACAGGGTTGCATGCTTTCTTCCTTCTGCAACTGTTATCCTGGAGCATCCTGTAGGATTGGTGCTAGCTGGAGGAGGAGAGACAGCAGGCTCTATGTGTGCTACTCCTAGAGCTGCTGTCTTATCCCCATCTGCTAGTTTAAATGCCCTGCATGGACATCACATTTTTGGCCCAGTGTCCTAACCCTCTCCTTAGTCAAGTGGAGGTCATCAAATTTGAAGAACTCCCTTTCCCAGAAGTTGTCCCAGTTTTCAATTGAGCTATGCCCCTTGGTGTGGCACCAGTCTTTGAGCCATGCGTTGAGCTCACCTATTTCCTCTCCATGATTTTCTGCCTGTTGTTTTCATGTTTCCCATATAGGCAGAACCTCTGAGAAGGCAATGCTGAATGAAAGAGAAATCAATTTATCCCAGAGTTGGGTGATGTGCTCCTTAAGCTCCTCTACTAGCTGGCTAGCAAGGTTGTTGGCCCCTAGGTGAACCAGGATGTTAAAGCCTATACCTTTCCTTTGAATTATGCTGACTATTCAGTCAGTGTCCCTCCAAGTGGACACTCTTGGGAGGCATCTGACCTGCACATCCACCCGCTGGTTTCTGCTCAGGTGGGACTCCACACAGCAAATCATGGAGTCCCCTATGATTATGAGCTTTTACCTGTTGTTCTTAGAATTCCATTTATAATGGTGTTTTGTTGCCCTGTTGCTTTCAGCTTTGTGCTGACCTCTGGCTTCCTCTGTCCTTTCTGATGGTACAGATGCAAGAGGCATGTAGCTGTTTTACATATTTTGAGTGTTTTATCTATTACAGAGATTTGCCTGGGTGCTGCCTCCTTTTCCCTTAACCAACAGCCACTCCCCAGGCTTAGTTGTTCTTTGGGGAGAGGCATGCTGGTTTTGTGCCGGCGATGTGGAGGTGCATTCCCATAAGAATAGTTTTCCTTTATGTGGTTATGTAGGAGGTTGATCTCACCCCAAGTTTTGAGGAGCTGAGCTTTGAGGAGACATATCTCCCAGCATATGGCACAGTGGCCCTGCCTATGGGCGATGTATCCGTTGATGAGTGTTTCACAGTGCTAGCAGCCATTGACTTCCATGTGTGTTGCCAGTGGATGAAAAAAGAGAGTGGAAAATAAACAAATAAGATGAATGAAAAAGAAAGTGTAACGTAAACAATTAAGATGCCAATCTCCTGTCCTGGGCTTGACACTGAATGAAAAAGAGAGTGTAAAGTAAACAATTAAGATGCCAATCTCCTATCCTGGGCTTGAGTGGATGAAAGAGAACCTCTAGAGTAAAACTAAAGAATATCTTTTTTTTTTTTGAGATGTGCAGTAAGTCCCACCCCTTCCTTACTTCCATAGGAAGGATATGAGGGAGTCAGGGCTATATTAGAGGATGAGCATGGAGTGGGCAGGAATGCAGGAAGGGTGGGTGGTGGGTACTTCCCCTGCAGAAAATCAGTAGATGTACCTGTAGAGAAAAACAACCAACTTTTGGCAGTGGCTCTAAAAAACACCACCAACCACAGCACCCTCAGATGAATGTAAAGGTAAACTGACCTTTTAAATCTTCCTTCTGTTGAAAGGTACAAAGCTTTTGTCAGCTCCACACCCCCAGTTATAGTCCTAATCCCCTGAAAGAGCTGTGGAAGAAAAAAAAATATGTCCTTCAACGTGAGAAAGAGACTGCAAAACCTGTAAGGCCAAAACAAAACCTGTAAGCAAAAAACAAAATTGTAACAAAACAGCAACTCTGCTTAGCCTAAAGAGAGAGATCAAACTGTAAAACCTGAAAGCACAAAACAGTAGCAAAACCTGTAAGCCCAATATGTAAGCACAAAACAAAATAGTAACAAGACAGCAACTCTGTTTAGACAAAAGAAGCCTTAATATTTCTCCTTGCTCTGTTAATGTTGTTCCCTGCTCTGTCCTTTCAAGCCAACCTAGAAGACAAAAAGCTCAGGAGAAGCTAAGTACTTTTTGTCCGCAAAACTTAGTCTTCCATCTCAGCACACTAACCAACCCGACTTTTTAAAACTTCCTTCCATTGGAAGGTACAAAGCCTTTGTGAGCTCCCCCCCATTACACTCCTAATCCCCTGGAAGAAAAACAATTAGCTCCTTCAATATGAGAAAGAGACTGCAAAACCTGTAAGCCCAAAACAAAACCCTGTAAGCACAACCTGCAAGCGCCAAACAAAATAGTAACAAAGCAGTAACTCTACTTAGCCTAAAGAAAGATCAAACTGTAAAACCTGTAAGCACAAAACAGTAGCAAAACCTTTAACCACAAAACAAAATAGTAACAAGACAGTAACTCTGCTTAGCCAAAAGAAGCCTTAATATGTCCACTTGCTCTGTTAATGTGGCTCCTTGCTCAGTCCTTTCAAGCAAACTTGGAAGACAGAAAGCTCAGGTGAAGCTAGATGCTTTTTGTCAGCAAACCTTAGTCTTCCACCTCAACACACCAACTATCCTGACCTTTTAAATCTTCCTTCTGTTGGAAGGTATAATGCCTTTGTCAGCTCCACCTCCCAGTTACACTCCTAATCCCCTGGAAGAGCTGTGGAAGAAAAGCAATTACTGACTTCAATTTGAAAAAGACTGCAAAACCTGTAAACCCAAAAACAGTAACAAGGCAGTAACTCTGCTTAGCCAAAAGAAGCCTTATTATTCCTCCTTGCTCTTTCCTTTCAAGCAAACCTGGAAGACAAAAAGCTCAGGTGAAGCTAGGTGCTCATTTTCGGCAGACCTTAGTCTTCCACCTCAACACACCAACCAATCTGACCTTTTAAATCTTCCTTCTGTTGGAAAGTACAGAACCTTTGTCAGCTCCCCCAGTTACACTCCTAATCCCCTGGAAGAGCTGTGGAAGAAAAACAATTAGCTCCTTCAATGTGAGAAAGAGACTGCAAAACCTGTAAGCCCAAAGCAAAACCTGTAAGCACAACCTGTTTGTACAAAACAAAATAGTAACAAAGCAGTAACTCTGCTTAGCCTAAAGGGAGACCAAACTGTAAAACCTGTAAGCACAAAACAGTAGCAAAACATGTACGCACAACCTGTAAGAGCAAAACAAAATAGCAACAAGACAGTAACTCTGCTTAGCCAAAAGAAGCCTTAATATTTCCCCTAGCTCTGTTAATGTTTCTCCTTGCTCTGTCCTTTCAAGCAAAGTTGGAAAATAGAAAGCTCAGGTAAAGCTAGATGCTTTTTATCAGCAAACCTTAGTCTTCCACCTCAACACACCAACTATCCTGACCTTTTCAATCTTCCTTCCATTGGAAGGTGATAAGCCTTTGTCAGCTCTACCACCAGCTACACTCCTGATCCCCTACCTGGAGGAGCAGTGGAAGAAAAACAATTAGCCCATTGTGTGAAAAAAGAGACTGCAAAACCTGTAAGCACAACCTGCAAGCACAAAATAGTAACAAAACAGTAACTCTGCTTACCCCAAAGAAAGATCAATCTGTAAAACCTGTAAGCACAAAATAGTAGCAAAATCTGCAAGCACAACCTGTCAGCACAAAACAAAAGAGTAACAAGACAGTACCTCTGCTTAGCCTAAAGAAGACACCAACCAACCTGACCTTTTAAATCTTCCTGCTGTTAGAAGGTACAAAGCCTTTGTGAGCCCCAGTTACACTTCTAATCCCATGGAAGAGCTGTGGAAGAAAAACAATTAGCTCCTTCAGTGGGAGAAAGAGACTGCATAACCTGTAAGCACAAAACAAAATAGTAACATAACAGTAACTCTGCTTAGCCAAAAGAGAAATCAAACTGTAAAACAGTAGCAAAACCTGTAAACACAGAGCAAAATAGTAACAAGACAGTAACTCTGCTTAGCCAAAAGAAGCCTTAATAGTTCTCCTTGCTTTGTTAATGTTGCACCTCGCTCTGTCATTTCAAGCAAACCTAGAAGACAAAAAACTCAAGTGTAGCTAGGTGCTTTTTGTCAGCAAACTTTAGTCATTCACCTTTTTGTCAGCAAATCTTAGTCTTCCACTTAAAGTTAAAGCACAAAAAAACCCAGTTAATTTTATTGGGGACTGGTGGAATTTGTACGAAGTGCACCTGAATTTTAAAGCCAGTATATTATAGGACCAAACATATAAAAAAGTAAAGGAATTAATGATCTAGTAAAGTTTTTGTCTTCTTTTTTATAAATTTCAGACGGGCCTTTATACAAATTCCCTGAGTCTCAACAAGCTCGGTCTTAGATTGTGAACTATTAGCCTCACTAAACCTGCCCCACCTATAAATGAAATTATTTATTTTCGATATCTTCATGATATTTTTTGTTTTTACAGTGACATATGTACAAGACCTCCCCAGTATCCCTAGGAAGCCACTGTATCATAAGCTGAAAAGAAGCTGGAAAAAGCAGAAATAAAAGCAAATACAGCCATGAAGAACTATGTCTGACAAATGCACTGAAGCATGAATAAGAAAATAAGACAAGAACCCTGAATGATTCTTTTTAGATACAATAAGTATCCCCAGAAGTTATTTGAAGAAATACTTTCATACGGTTATATTACTGACTGATTTTTAGCTATAAGACCAAATTATAATTTAATAGATTGTTATGGAAAAACAGCGTCCCCTGCACCATTGCAACTTGACATTAATGGTACCACCTCACAGGATCCTATGGCCATAGCTAACATCTTAAACTCCTTCTCAGACCTTAGCAGCTTCCTCCAACCTAAAATCTTTGGCTCCCGCCACCAAGTCGCCTCCCCTGCCCACCCCCTACTGATACCCCGCTCTTTTGATTCAGGACTATACTCCCCCCCCCCCCGAGAGGCCAAACCCTATTTATCTAGAGTTCTGGGTAAGTCCTGGTGGGGACACTTTAGACCTAAATCTCCTTCACCTGGCTCTGGATATAGTCCTTATCCCTCTTACAAAAATTTTTAACCTCTCTCTCTCTCTCTGTCTTGGCCAGTTTCCCTCCCAATGGAAAGTGGGTGTCATCACGCCTATCCTCAAAGGAGGGGACAGCTCCTCTCCAAATAATTACTGCCCTATATCTATTCCCCCGTGAGTGGCTGTATTGCAGCCAGACAAATCGTCGCGGACAATAGGGAGCAGACAAATGGTAGCAGGGACCTAAGTATGCCAGACAAATTGTCGAAATTCAATGCAGTCGAGATTACTGAAAGTCATGGTTTAAAAATGTAGAAAATAGGACAAAAAGTCACTGACTTGTCTTCTTAGAACTCCACTGCACTCTACTCCACTGTAGCTTCCTCTAAACCTCTGTTCTGCATGAGGTTTGATGCGCCATCTGTGGGACTGTAGTGAAAACACACTGACATTTCCCTTTTCTTGTCCGTTAGCTGCACTTCTTAGAACTCCTGAACCTGCATTTTGAATGCAGTGCCGGCTTCATCAAATCACAAATACCATCCCCCTGTACAGTCACACAGTAAAAATACTGAACTGTAGTGAGCTCCCGATGAAGGTTCCATACTGGATTATGGTCCCTTAAAAAAATTCAGGGCTTCAGATTCTGCTGTACTGTCAGTTTGGAGGGCTATAACATGCAGAATCGAATACCTGCCACAATCAATTTAGTAACAACAAGAAGGCGGGCACCCTTCCAAGTCATTTTATCCCTTCAATCTTTAAGCGAGCTTGTACAGGCTTCATTGTCCCCAATCCTCCTGCTAAGCCCATCTATTGAAGACCACATAGGGACCAACTGCTAGCTTCCACCGTACCCTCTAAACCTATTGACTGGGAATTGGAAGGAGCAGGTGACTGCATAAAAAACACTTATTTTTCCCCGTTCTTGTCTGGGGCAAAAACTTCTGTATTTAAACCGTCCGTCTATAATGGTACAAAACGTCACCGTTTAGCCTTAGCGACTAAACAGTAGTAACAGCTCCTTTTTGCCTGCGACCTCTCTACCGGCGACAGCATGTCTTTTCGACTAAATAACTGCACCGTTGTGTCCGCGGCTAATATTCTGGCGACTATATGATCATATGCCCTATTCCTCCCCCCAAAGGCCCTGGAGAAAATTGTCTCAGACCAGCTCACTGACTACCTGACTAAATATAACCTCCTCTGCAAAGAACAGCACGGATTCAGGAAGGGGCACAGCACCTCAACTGCACTGTTGGAATACACCACCTTCCTACACAAAGCTTTAGACCGTGGACACCTAGTCTGGTCTGTGTACACAGACCTAAGGCGTTTGGTACGGTCAATCACCCTCTCCTACTAGAGTCTCTCCTCGCTCTGGGCCTTGCTTTCGAACCCATCTCCTGGTTCGAGAGCTACCTAAGTGATAGATCACAGCATGTCAAAATAAACTCCACTCTATCTAACAGCCTGCTGGTTCATTCTGGTGTCTCCCAGGGATCCATACTAGGGACACTTCTCTTTGGCCTCTTTCTAAATTCTCTTCCAAAAGCATGTTCTGGCCAAATGCTTCTAAACATGGATGATGCAGTTGTCTTCTGGAATCACCGTGACCTCTCCCTCCTTCAACTTGCCATCCAGAGTCTTTTCTCTGAAACTAAAACATGATTCTCCACCAATAAATTGGTGATAAATTACAAAAAAACAAAATCTATGCTCTTCACTCATCCTCAAAACAAATACAGGGGCACCCCACTATGCATACTTAACTGTCAAAACTCACAGCTAGGACAAATGACTTCCTTTAAATTTCTGGGTGTTACCCTTGACTCCTCACTAAACTGTCATAAACATATCCATCATCATAGCTCTGCCACAAATGCCAGAATTGGTTTCCTTTGCAGGAACAAACGTATACCTCCTGCAGCCTTCCGTCTAGCGTTTTCCTCCTCTGTCCTTTCCCTATTAGATTATGGGATCATCTTCAATGGCATGGCTGATAATGCTGCACTTCACAGAATTAAGGTCATCCTGAATAGGGCCTGTTGTCTTGTCACAGGGTGTGATAGGATGACTCATACTTGTAACCTTTATCGGCTCTCCAACTGGCTCAGCTTTGTGGGACGGCTGAAATACCATACCTGCTTCCTTGCCAGGAAGATTGCCAACAGTCAGTCCCCCACCGGGCTCCTTAACCTCATTCAACATGCACCATCCACAAGGAATACTAGAGGCTCAGTCAAAGCCACATTGCTTGTGCCATTGTGCATAACATCCTTGGGCAACATGCCTTCTGCCACAGGGCTCCACTCTGGCTAAATGATCTGCCCCCTGATACCTCATCTGTCCAGAACATTGGTCATTTCAAACACAGAGAGCAACTACTCACCGCCAGTACCTGTGACTGCCCCAGAGCTGTCCACTCGCAGAGTCACCCCTATTTTACTGGTGTGCCAAGCCAAACCTGTGCCTTCTGTCCCCCTCCATCCTCTATCTCCTCTCCCTCTACTCTGATTGATTCTTCTGATGTATTGTGCCTTTATCTTAAATAGCTGTTTTATTAGCTTAGGAAACCTTGTATCATCCTTAAAATTTGAATGCAAGCAATAGCTTAATTTGCTTGAAATCATTGTACCATGTTTGGCTCTGGGTTGTTTTACCCTCCACATTCAGATGAAATACCTTTCAATATGTTGCTTGTTACCTTTGTACCATACCTGACTCTGGGTTGTTTTACCCTCCGGCCCAGATATTCAAAAGGGTTGCACATGGAGCAACAGTGTTGCACCATGCGCAACCCACTGATGAGCCCCGGCATGATATTCAAAAGGGAAAAGTGCGTGGCACAAATCCCGATGCGCCGGAGTGCATCAGTAATGTATGCAGGCACAGGTAGGGGGTGTGAGCCCATGCATAACCTGCACAGCCTGATATTCAGCCCGGGATGTGCAGAGCCATGCATGCGCAACCCCTACCTGCACCAGCACAAAGTTAAGCCAAAAAAAAAAAAGGAACAATGGATGGCCACCCACAGGTGAGCTGCCGCTTTGCAGGGTGCAACATGGCAGCTGCCACCTGTGGGTGGCCACCCGAGTTCTGGCTGCATCTGGTGGTGCCCCCCATGCCCTATCATGGGCATTTGGAAAAAAAAAATATAAGAATTTGTCCAATATCCCTGGTGGTCCAGTGGACCGCTATGTGCCCGATCATGGGCATCTGTCTAAAAATAGCAATATCCATCCTATATCCCTGGTGGTTCACTGGACCACTATCTGCCCGATTGAGGGCATTG
Organism: Neoceratodus forsteri; assembly: GCA_016271365.2. Lineage (NCBI taxonomy): Eukaryota > Metazoa > Chordata > Ceratodontiformes > Ceratodontidae > Neoceratodus > Neoceratodus forsteri. The sequence goes on along the minus strand of CM057454.1, from coordinate 323,821,811 downwards.
GTAAAAACCAAAACAATTCCAATATCCCTGGTGGTCTAGTGGTAACCCCCCACCCGCCCACTGAGCACCACCACCCCGCTCCCCCTGGTCAGCCAGCAGGTGGCAGCACCCCACCCACCTGCCGCCCGCTGACTAACACCTTGGTAGGGCTGCACACCCATTGGTTCACATCGTGAGCAATGGGCATCTAACCACCGTACTACAATTCAGATATGCTGAATGAAATCACTCACAATGAAATCATTCACATATCTGGAATCTTCTGTTAGAGTACATGCCATTAGCTCACACTGTGAGCTCAATGGGTGTCACTTCAGGTGTCAGTCAGCAGGCGGTGGGGCGGCAGGCGGTGGTGCTGCTGCCCACTGGCTGACTGGGGGGGGGAGCTGGGCGGTGGTGCTCAGTGGGCAGGTGGGGGGGTACCACTAGACCACCAGGGATATTGGAATTGTTTTTGTTTTTATAAATGCCTGCGACCGGGCAGATAGCATTCCACTGGACCACCAGGGTTATAGGATGAATATTGCTATTTTTAGACAGATGCCCGCAATCGAGCACATAGCGGTCCACTGAACCACGAGGGTTATAGGACGGATATTGCTATTTTTAGACAGATGCCCGCGATCGGGCTGCAGGCAGCGTCGGTCCCCGATGGCTGCTGCCTGGCAGGGCGCCAGGTGCAAGTCGTCGGAGATCGGCACATCTGCATGCAATTGGGGCCATAATGACATGCAAATGGCCCCATGTGCGCCTTGCATATATTATGGCCCCATTTGCACGTCAACTTTTGAATATAGCACATCTCCATGCTCCACTCTGCCCACTTGCGCTGGCGCAGTGCCACTGCGCCATGCACACTGGGGGTAGCCAGGGTGCGATATTCAAAGCTGCTGAGCCATGGCGCAGCTCCTTCGAATATCGCGAGTCTCACCCCTGCGCAGCCAAGTTGAGCTGCGCCCAAGCTTGCGCCACAGCCTGGTGCAGTTTGACTATCTGGGCCTCCACATTAATATCTAATACCTTTCATTGTATTGTCCATTTCTCTTGTTTTGTACTTCCATGATGTGGAGCCTTTGCAAAGGTTTATAATTCTGATATCTCAATAAATAAATAAATGAATAGATATTGTGACCCACTTAAAGGAGAACTGTGCTGAACCTGAAAATTCATTTTTCCCAGGGGAGCCTTTTTAAAAAAATATTAATTCTGATCCTTTTATTTTTCCATCTATATTGGCTTATTAATAATCTTAGTGGATATTTCTGATTTACCCTCTGGTGTAAAATAGCAGTTCAGAACAGTACGATGTTGTTTATTTCCCTCCCAGCCACAGAGCTGTATAGCAGAACATGGATGTTTTGTCCCAACAATGGATTCATTGCGCAAGGGACATAAACTACAGCATACAGTTCTAAAATGGCACTTACTACCTCTGTAAAAATAACAAACACCTACTAGAATAACTAAAAAGTCAGTAGAGATGGAACAATGACAGAACTAGATCCAGTATTTAAAAAGCAGCTTCTACAGGGGAAAATGGCTTACAGGTTCAGTACGGTTCTTCTTTAAACTTTCCTTTTACCATACCTAAAATGAAAACCAGAAACTCTAAACCTTGTGAAATATTGCTAACACCTAATGATTTAAATAAATGTATTAGGCTAAAACAAGAAGGTTGCAATCAGAATAATTTTTCAACCTCCCAAAAAATCATATTACAGGTGAGGGGGAGAGAAATTATATGAAGAAAACTAAAAAGCTGAAGGGAAAACAGGCAACAACTAAACATCTTTGAATTTATAGGGAAAAATACATCCACACCAGTTCTGGATAAGACAAATCATATTTCTAGGAGGTCAATGTTAGCAAAAGAGCAATTAGACCTAAGGAAAAATTCAGAACTTCATTGAGACCCCCCCCCCCCGATACACTGTTTGGTCTCACAGCTATATGATAAGGGGGAATCAGAGTCTAATGATGGCAAAAAAGAGATTAGTATGATGAATTCTATATGGTAAAAGGATAGTACATCTTTACTGCAGATGAGAAGCTACATATTTATATCTACTAAAACATCTGAACTAGCACACGTGACTAATGAATTAAGTACAATTAATGGGTTGAAAACTTTGCTCAATCAAGAAAAACACAATGGCCCAGATATTCAAACTGTGCCACAAAGTAGCACAATAGCAGGAGCAGGCGCAAGTCCAGTGCGCCTATGTGCAACACGTGCGATATTCAAACACTGCACCGGCCAAGATGCACTTGCACCACACAACTGAATATCGCACCAACTGCGCCATAGCGCAACCAGTGATGTGCAGTGGCACACATCTGATGTGCAATAGCACAACCAGGGATGCGCAGTGGAGCAGGGTAGCAGCACATCAGCACAACCAGGGATGCGCAGGGACAGGATGCAGGGGTCCACAACCCATGGAACATATGGGCAGAGGAGCACGCAGCAGAACAGACATCACCCCCGCACCCCATGAACTGCACAACCTGAGGAGAGCTGGAGGAACCACTGGCCCATGGACACCAGCAACATTCCCACAGCCAGGGCATGGTGCCCCAGCACACCCCCTGGCAAGCTGTGACTGGCCCACAAGGAGGTCCGGCCACCCCATGCTACACCATCCCACCAATGCAGAGCACACCCTGCACAGTGATCCCCAGACACCCTGCCCAGGAGCAGCGCCCAACAGTGCAGGACACCTCATGCATGTCACCACCCCCACTGTGACAATGCAACCCTGTGCACCTTGGAGCCATGCAAGGCAGCCCCACCACGAGCACCCTGCAGCAGGCAGCAGCAGACACCGATGCAACAACTGCAGACACAGTGCTGCCCAAAACACCCCCCCCGAGGTACAGCTGAGAGACCGACCATGCGTTGGCACACAAGGTATCCCACGTGCGACAGAGCCTGCCCTGGAACCCACCAGTAGCAGTACAGCACCCTGCACACCCTCCCAAGGACACACCCCATCCCAGCACTGGCCACAACAGCCAGCACAGATTCCCACAGTGGTGCATGGAAGCATGCGCCACACAGGATGCAACACAGTGTATGGACAAACACCCATCCATACCCAAGGGCACACCAACACAGGGACACAGTAGCGGGTCAACAAACCCACTGGCGTGTGGCCATAGCAGCCGTGTACCCATGGCTAGCACCCCTCCATGGCACAGGTGTACCAGCCACCCTGTGCATGCACCATGAAGCCATATGCCACCAGCATGTGGCCGGAGCACAAGTGACAGACAGTGGAGTACATCCTGCAACAGACTGGCGACAGCATGGAGAGGGGACAACAAGGCGAGAGCCACAGTGCCACCGAGGCAGATGTGCACCATACCGGTGACAGGAGGCAACCTGGCATTGTGCTGGGTACAGTGGTTGTCCAGCATGGACAGCCACCACTGACATGCCAGCAGACCATGCATATCACAGACATGCAAGGGTGTCAGCTGCACAGGCCATGGACGGTCTGACAGGGGCACCATGGACACAGTGCATGCACCATGGACCACTGTACACAAGCATCCAGTGAACAGGGAACAACACACAAACCACAGACAGTGACTGATTCCCCTGCCCACACCATAGGCGGTTCCCTTCCGGACACACACACATGCCCATGCCTACACCATCTCTGACACCATGCACACCACTACAGCTGAGCACTTGTAGCACTCTGCAAATCATAGACCACCACAGTTGTCATAACAAAACAAATGTATTGAACGGAGGTGAGAAACAAAATATTTACAAATATGTACAATGGGGGGGGCCACATACCAGGTGGGGGTGGGTAAGGGGCAGGGGTGAACAAATGGGAGGGGGAAGAAGGGGTGTGAAGGTGGGTCCAGGGGAGTAGGGTGATTCCGGGGACATGGAGGGCCTATTGTCCACCCCACTCTCTACTTCTGTGGCGCCTACTTGTCCTCCGTCTCCTGACTCCATGCCGGCCCTTGCACTGGAGGATCTCCATTGACGTCCTGGCCAGCTGCAAGAGCTCCTGCATGGCCCTTTTGATGGCCATCATTTGCCGTCCACCTAGGACAAGGGAGCAGAGTAAATATGTGTGAATGTCCATCCCCCTGCAGCCCACCCGTTGTGCATGGCATACAGCCGTGGGCCACGCCCCTGTGATGGTGTCGACCACCCACAGTGATCGATGTCCACAGGACCTGCCTCCCAGGTGCACACAGCCATGTGGACCACTGCACACACCCACTGCCCAAGTCCCGCACAGCACCACCGTGGCTGCACAGTGACATGGCTATGTGGTGCGAAGGCAGTGGCACAACCATGTACCCGGTGCACGCATGGACCACCAGCGACGCACACCCACACATGCAGTGCCACAGGACAGTGCTGAGTGTACCATGTGGTGTGCACGTCAGTGGTGTCAATGGATGGTGGCCATGCTCTGCTGCCTACCCTGCAACACAGCATGCACACAATATCCTGGAAGAAAGGCACTCACCTGCATCTGCAACATCTGGGCGCTGATGTGGGATGGGCCCGGCAGCTCATGCCTGTTTCCGTGCGGCCTCCTTCTTACGGAGTGCCCATGCCTCTCGGGCTCAGCGCCTCTCCTCAGGGCCTAGGGTGCAAACATGGAGAGGGGAACATCAGTACAAACCAGGAGCAAAGGACCCCCCCGGTGTGTGCGATCCCATACAGCCCAGCCATGCCGCACCCCCACTACCACCACCACCACCACCCACACTGGATGGCCGCCCCATGTGGTGGACACATGCCCACCGCGATACCCGGATGAATGCTACCAGTGTATGGATGGAGCATCTACCTGGACGTGGCACTGTGCCTCACCTGGCGCGTGCCCATAGACGGGAAAGCCTGTCTGGGTCCCTCCGCTGGAGGTCCCCATAGTGGTGGCAACACTGCTCAGAACTTCGGGCGATCCCGGTGGCTTCCTCCAGTGCCTCTTCCACCACCTCTCACACAGCACTCCTTGCCCTATCTAAGGGGTCATCCCAAAACAGGGCCCCAGCATGGGGCTCTACAATGGCCACCAAATTGGCCAGTTCCAGAGGGCTCCACAAAGCTGCTCTCCTCCGTGCCATGTCTACTGCAGCTAGGATCACAAAATGGTACTCTGTAGTGCACGTCCGCCATGTGCAGATGCTGCGCGGTACAGCACTGCCATTCCCCATCACACTGTCATCGAACAGTGCAATAGGAGTGCACCCATGTGGACGCATGGCACCTAGGGGGCACAGGTTGACTGCAGGGTCAATGGTCTGTCATGCATGGACCAACACAGCGTGATTAGGACTCCCTGCGTGTAGCACAGTAGGGTGCCTGTGTGTGATGCCCTGCAGTGGCCTACCACGCTGTGGCACCATGGCGCCTATGGTGCTCCAGGGCATGAGCGCCATACGTGTGAACAGTGCACTAGCGCCACTGGCACAGTGGTGGCCATGCCCTGCACTTCTTCCTGCACTCAGCACGTCAGCAGCATGGCAGACGTCGGCATCAGCACCCCGGGCATGCACTGTGCGGTGCCTACTGTGCATGTCACAGAGATGCGCCTGTGCCTAAGCATGCTCAACACAATTGCGCAAGATGCAACAGTGTGATATTCAGCCAGCATATGCAAATCAGCTCATCAGCAATTCCATGGTGTAGGTACTGCATTAGCATCCACTTAAAGTTGCGCCTCGTCCTTATTTGCATGCCTTGCACTATATAAATGTGACATGGGGCTGCAGAGGCCATAGTTTGGTGTTGCAGTCTATTGTGGTGGGTTGCATGCTGTTTGGAAGTGTGGACTGTGGTGTGTGGGAGATGCATGGGACTGCACAATCAAAGGTAACACCTGTCATTCCCACAGGCTCTATAATGACCGAACGTGAGGAAGAGGAGGAACAGGGACATTGTAGAAGGAGGAGGCCCAACTTCACCCGGGCGGAATCAGATGCCCTGTTCAAGGCCTACCTCTACAGGGAACCACTGCTCAGCAGACAGCGGGGAACACCACAGGCCCGAGCTGCAGCATGGGGTGAGGTTGTGCATGCCATGAACCAGCATTGCAGCCACCAGCGGTCTGTGCAGGAATGTAAAAAGAAGGTCGGCATGGGCAAGAGGAGAATTAAGAACAAGGTGGCTGCCATCAGGGTAGCATGTGCTGCAACCTGTGGTGGACAGCTGGATGTGCCACGCCTGATGACACAGGAGGAGCGGATGGCTGGCAGCATGCGGCGTTGTGCCATAGAGGGCATTCCAGGTGGTGGCTTCCAGATGGGTGGCAGCCCGACACTGCATGGTAGGTCCTGTGCTGTCACTGTGTGGGAGGTGGGGGGAATGCCACAGGGTAGGATGGAGACATTAACGCTACTGTGTTCCCTTAGAGCTCCTGAGCATCTACAAGGGTCAGCGGTGGTGGGTGTGTCCACCGTGGGTGAGGCCCTGGACACGGAGGAGCACCCGTCCACCTCCACAAGTGTCCAAGGGTTAGGACTACCACATTCCTGCCTGTCTGTCTGGACGGAAGATGGTGGTGCCGGAGCGGACAAGGTCCTGCCTGTTCCCAGCATGACAGCGGCCACAGAGTTCAGCATGCTGGGACACGGACTGGTGTCAGATCAGGCACCAATGATGATGCATCACACATCCATGACAGTGATACATGTGGGATGCAGGATGGTCCCACAGCCGGGAACGGCACGGGCGTAGCCATGGGTGGTGCTGCCGTGGAGGCCTGTGTGACATCACAGTCCCAGCCTGTGCCTGTATGCCCCAGTGGGGCAGCACTGGTGTGCATCCAGGCTGGTGGGGCTGTTGCAGCCACTGCAGTGGCACCAGTGAGCCCTGGCAGCTGGTGGCCAGAGGGGCAATGCCAGCAGTGGGCCAATAGTGGCGGGGGGACAGTGTCAGATGGTGGCGTCAGTGCACCATGTGTGGCTCTGGTGTGCAGTGCCCATCTTCAAGGGGTGCTGCCCGGCATGGCCAGGAACACCATGAGGGACAGCATGCTGATCCGGCGGATGACCTCTTTGATGAGCACAGCCGCCTTCTCCAGGCTTCAGTGGATCAGCAGTTGCGGCTTGTGATGGTGGTGGATGCACTCAGTGCGGTTCTGCACCAGGCAGAGGAGCGGCGCAGCAGGGACCACAGTCTGCTCCTGGCAGAGATGGCCTGGCAGCGGGAGGATGTGACCACTGCCATTGACAGAGCGAACCCGTGCAATCACTGCTGTCATGGCCACTTTGGGCACCCAGTTCATTGCCCATGCACCACAGACACTGCACAGTGTCATGTCCACCACCCATTCCTGGCATCGTGCGACACCTTCCATGTCGACACTGGGTTCGGCTGTGGGCATACCAAGCATGCCTGGCGCAGGCATGTTTGTGAGCTGCAGACCCCTGCGTGAACACGGTTGTGTTCCCACAGCGTCACCCCTTGGGGACTGTTGGTGCCACCCCATGAGGCCAATGGTCAGTTTTGCATGGCTGGCAGGTCTCGGCGGGGCCGCCCACGCATCCGTGGTGGCCGTGGCACTGTGCCACATGACTGACCTGTCTTCCACCATGGCCACTGTCTGCCGCTGCCCTGTGTGCAGTGTGTTGTGCACCATGCACTGCACGGGTGGGGTACCCGGCCCTGCACACCACCGGTCCATGTGCACACCTCCCAGCTGCACCTGCCACTGTGGCGTGTGCATGATGATGCCTGCATTGCACTGTCCACCAGTGTGCAATGGTGCCCAGTGTCTGAGACATGCACAGTGATGGCCACTGAGCTTGGTTGTGTGTGGACCTGTGTGTGGCTAGGGGTTGCAATCGGGGTTGACATGCCTTCTACCCCTTGTGCATGTCTTGTGGTGTGTGTGTGTGTGTGTGTGTGTGTGTGTGTGTGTGTGTGTGAGTGCGTGTCGTGTTTGGCCTTGCCCATCCCTGATGGCATGTGTGGTTCCATGCTCAGACCCATTCCCATGCCACCATCCGCCCCTGGGGTTCGTCCATGCCTGTCTGTGGGTTGTGCCCTTGCCATTGGTGGTTGCACATGGCACCATGACCTACCTGTGTTGGCTGAAGTGCTCCTCTGAGATGGTGTCCCGATGCAGTTGTGCCATCCGGATCAGGTGGGGGTCCCTTTGCCCAGGGGGTGGCTGCCCATCACTCTCTGGACCGGCGTCCTCATCATCCCCATTGCTGTCCCCCTTTTTGACCTCTAGAGCTATCCCACAGTCATTGGCCATGTTGTGCAGGATGCAACAGACCAGGAATAGTCTGCAGGCCTTTGAGGGGCTATACTGTAAGGCACCGCCAGACATGTCCAGGCACCGGAAATGTGCCTTCAGCATTCCGAACACCCACTCGATGACATTATGTGTGGTGGCATGTGTCTCATTGTACTGTTGCCATGATGGGGTCGCGGGGCACCTGTATGGTGTGAGCAGCCAGGGACAGAGTGGGTAGCCACTGTCACCTGTGTGTAGGGGGTGGACATTAGTATGGTGGTCTGTGTCACTCTGCCATGGGCCGTCAAGGCCAGTACCCATGGCACCTCTGACTATGCACCCCCCCGCTGCTGCCCATGTCATCCTGCGTTATGTGCACTCACCCACTAGGTGGCCAGTGTGGATGTCCCCACTCTTGAACCTCTGGCACAGTGCAGACTGGTGCCAGATGAAGGCATCATGTGCTCCCCCAGGGTGCATGGCACAGACATTGGTTATGCGCCCCCTTGCATCGCACACCACCTGGCAGTTGATGCTGGAAAACCCTTCCAGTTGATGTATGCAACACTATCCGGGCCAGGTGGCATGCGGATGGCCACATGGGTGCAGTCAATGTCCCCGAGCACGCCAGGCATACGTGATACCCAGTGGAACTCTTGTATGTGTGCTGTGCACTGGGGAAATGGATGTACACTGCAGCATGTGGCAGCAGTGCACTGAGGAACTATGTGAGCAGGCATGATGCAGCCAACTGGGTTATGCCTGTTGTGTCCCCTGTTGGTCTCTGGAAGGTGCCCATGGTGAGCAAGCACATGACAGCTGTCACCTTTGTCTCCACTGACAGAGCATGGCTCCGTTGTGTGGGTGCCTGCATCTCATCACTGCACAGCTCACATAGCCACTTCAGGATCACCCAGTTCAGGTGGTACCAGCCCACAATCTCTGTGTCGGTGTAGTGCTCGAAGGTGGTGCGGGCTCAGTACCGCCTGTTGGGGGCATACCGCCGCCGGGCCCTTCCACGGCCACACACCCCTGCTGCCTGCCTTCTCACACCCCTCATTACTGCCTCCATCTGGAAGGTGGCACTGGCCATGTCTCTGGCTGGTGTTCCCCCCCGGCAGCTGTTATCCCATTCCCCCCGCTGTCTTCTGTGATGCTCCCCCTGCACCGGGTACACCTCCGGCCTTTGGCTGTCATGCCTACTGCCACTGCCCTCAGTACACTGTGACACTACCCTGTCTGTCCTGCACAAGTAGCACAGGCTCCCCACTCCGGTCCTGTTCCTGTGTGTTCCCAGGTGTGCCCAGTCCTGCTCCTTCACAGTCCCACTCACTGCTACCCTGTTTGTGGTTGCTGTCACCTCGCTCCCACCTCTGGCTTCCCTATAGCGTTCTTGTGCCTCTCTCTTGTTCCTTTTTATTTTGGATCATTTCTGCTATCATTCAACTTCCGCTAGCTCCCCTATTGTGCATGGCGCATGCTGTTGAATATCGCACTGTGCCATTTATTCATGGTCCCCCCCCCCACGGTTGCGCATGCATTCATTACCATTGCGCTCTTGCGCATTGCAACTTGAGCGGCACAGCTGCCTCCCACTGAATAACGCACAATGGCCATTTTCATACTTGTGCTGGCGCATCCTTTTTGAATATCTGGGCCAATGTGTCTCAGTCCCCTTCTGTTTTTGACACTGACATTCCCCTCAGTGAAGCTAATGATGTCTCTGCCTCCCCTGAAGTTAAAGAATTGTCTTCACCTAAGTTTACATGGGAACCTTTTACCCAAAAAGCTACTTTGAGAAGCAAGGCATTGGAAGCTCCTCCTCAGTCAGATACAAATGAATATCCACCTGTTACCCTTCTTTCAAGAGATTTGTTAGATCATATTAAAAAAAAAAAACAGTTTAATGCCATTATTCTGAAATGATTATTGGTCCTTAAGGAAGAAATATTGGGAATGAGAGCAAATATAATGAAAAATCAATACACAATAAAATGTTTAGTAAAAGATAATTGCAAATTATATTATGAAGAGAATGAGAATAGGTCCTTCATATTTAAAGAGCAAACAAAGGCAAATGAACAGGAAAAATTAAATAAGGGTATTCAGGTCAATCTTGCTCCTTCCTTTCCAGGAGAGGAAGTAGCTGGCCTGACTAACACACAGGCTAAGGTACTTTATAATGGTTGTAAGACAAAAGACAATAACAAAAAAGAGACAACAAAGTTACAGACATACAAATCTAAACAACAGAAGAGGACTAAACTAAGATCTAAGAATATGGGTAGGAATACATCTTAGATCTGAATTAGGACAGCATTCTATTGAGAGTTCTTTCTTATCCAAGATAATAATATACAATGGACTTACAAGTAATGTTTATTCATTTACTCAAGCAGTGTTTTGAATAACACATTTCATATTCATTTAGGGGATTCTCTTTTCCCTGTATGGTATTTATTAAATCTAGATTGTACTCAATGTGTCTCTACTTTACATTATATGAGATTCATAGAACATCATGAACAATTCTAGTAGATCATATCAGATGTAGGTGCAGAGACATAGTGGTACAGCAGGACATGGAAAAATACATACTTCAAAAATCCATGTTGTATATAAGAATCTTAAAAGGGTCTTTCAAATGCAACCTTATTTGACCAAAATACTGTATAGGGATAAAATAAATCTTACCGCAGGATTTTGCCTAGAAATTTTTGATTCTAATAAACTTTTCTATAAACAAAGATGAGAGTAGGGAATTATTTCCCCATTCTGTAATTGTGGTCAAGATGACTTAGATGATCTTGAACATATTATATTTGTATGTCCAAGGTTTAATGGGAGGCAGTATAGTGCAGTGGTTTAAGGTTCTGAGCTGCAAATCTGGTGACATCCAACAGACCAGACCTGGATTTGAATCCCACAACTTCCACTTGCATACTGTGTGACCCTGAGCAAGTCACTTAACTTCCCTGTGCTCCCAGGTTGCACCTGTAAAAAACTTTCAGCTTAGTGTGCTATTCCTGGTTAAACAACCAAAAAAAAAAAGGTTTGACTGGGAAAGGAAGTTCCATCTTGAAGATTTGACTATGAAAAATACTACTACTTCAAGTTATGATGTGTTATATGCTCTGTTTTCTTGTAAACAAATGATGCAAAGGTAAAAAATAGGTTAGCCTTTCTGTCAACTGCAAAACTGCTCTGATAGTTCTAGGCCCCCCACCTGTTATTAATTACTCAAATTTTGACAGTGATTTTTGATGATATATGTGGGTGTGAACTATTGTTCTCCTTTTTGTAGCTACCTAAGCTTTCTTTCCTATTTGGAAATATGAGATTATAAGTTTCAATACACTGTTTGGGAATGTAGGTAACCAGACCTGAACCTTACAGTGTTTTATTTACATTTCGGACAAATACAGTTTGAAATTATCTAAAGAACAATCAATAACTCCCACCCAACCACTATTGCTGTAGAAAAAGATTAACTGAAGAGTAGCCCATGAAGATAATGACTCCCAAATGGCGAGGAGTCAAAATGGCACAGAATAATAGTGAGTGCTGTATTGGCGAACTTTCTATTCCTTCCCCCTCCACAAGGTCTGCCCCCCATTGGAGTTGGTATATTAATTAAGGGGATGTAGGGGCAGGGGGGATGGGGGGCAAAGCCCCCCTCAAACAGAAAGTTTGCCAATTATGGCACTCTCTATTATACTGTGGCATTTTGACTCCTCGCCATTCAGGAGTCGCTATTTTGATGTGGAACCTAACTGAAGTCTTGTTATCTATAAGCAGTCATTGTATACCTGTTTCTTTGTCCAAATCCTGAAGACATTTAAAAAAAGAGTGGAAGTCTTTGTCTTGTTCTGCATTTAAAACCATATGTAAACATTGTATATGAATTGCTATAACTGTGGGTCACAATATTATGAGCTTCTTTTAAAACACATTTGTTCCCATAGAAGTCATATGGCGTCAGAACCATCCATTGCTAGATCCGACCCAAAATGGTTACTGGGAGCAAATGAGTTAAAATAATGAAAACGGTCATTTACTATTTATGGATACTTACAGTAAAAGGGTTTCTGTAGATCTAATAGTTTTATTCAAATAGTTAAGATGACAACAGTTATACACTTGAAGATATACATATACACTTTACAGTATGAGTAATGGTGATATTCACTTATTCTTTTTGTATCATATGTTTTATGGAAATTTGTACTTGTTAGTATATTGTAAAGACTTACAGTCAAACAATAAAATCAAATTGAACTGAACTGACAGGAGATGCATGCTGTGGCAAAGGACATCCAGCAGTGAGTGCAGACCCACCTACACAGCTGTACTGGAGTTTAGTAATGGACTGTTTCTCAGTTTAAAGTCATGTTTCCCAAGTTGCATTCTAACCTCAGAGTCTTAGCTCAAACATTTTAAGTTATCTGCAACACAAAACTTCAAACCTTGCTGAAACTCTGGCATTAACATCAGTGATGACATCTAGCAATTTCTCTCACAATACATAACTTGTAATGAGAAAGAGAATAAATGTTTTGCACTGTGGATAAAACCCAAACTTGTAACATAGAAGTAACAGTTCAATGTTAACAGCATAAACTGTAGTGAGAAAGAAAAAATGGGTAACACTTTATTTTAAGTGGCATTAACTACACTGTAACCACTGTATAACTACACTGTAACTACTGTGTAACTACACTGTAACTACTGTGCAGTTACATGTAACTACTTTGTAGTTGTTAACTAGTTTCACAATTGCGTGTTGTGTACTTACACAATTTGCATGAAGAAATAGTCTCACATGCAACTACTACCTTCTCCCTTTTGGCACAAATCTATTCATTCTGACAAATGTAAATACACATTTAATAGCTATTGCAAAGTGTAACGGAAAATATATTGTGCAACTACCACATGTAATTTGCTCTTACAAGGGTATCAATACACATAATAGTTATTGCAAATTATAACAGCAACTCTATTGCGTAACTACTATGTTACTAATTTTGGCATTATTAAATTTGTTCTTACAAGTGTAACTGCATATGAATGCAGGTCTTGCACACTGTTTCAACAGTCTATGTCTACAGTATCTGGCATTTAATTAAAAGGTAATCACACAGAAAAACATAAAAGTGTAATCAGAATGGTAACTAAATTATGATTGCACTGTAACTTCTGTCTGCTACACTTAAATTACTGTACACAAAAATATTTAATTTGCATGATTACTAATTGGCATTGTAACAATATTGTGGTACCCCTGCCCTGATGCTGCCCAGGTGGGTGGGTGGCTGGGGGTTGGGGATGACTACATGCCATACTTTATCCCCAATCTGCTCTGTGGAGTGGTGCCAGATACACAGGCAGGGACCCTTCCTTAGCCATTACATGCCCTTCCCACTAGTTAAACTGGGTGGCAGCCATGGCACCATCCTTCACACCAAGCTACCTGGCCCTCTGACTATACCATGAGGGCTGGGGGCATGGCAGTGAACATGGGCAGACCAGTAAGTTCCCTCACTGGGAAACAGCAGCACTGGGAGGACCGGCCTTATCCCACAATTCCCACTCTGCACAGAGTGCAGGATTCGGACTGCTTGTGGGCAGTCCATCTGACTGGATGGCTGCTGCTGATTGCCAGGCCTGGGTATGGACATTTAACACATTCTCTGCCACCTCCGTGAATAGTTTAGTTTTATTCATTCGACTTGAAGTCATTACGAAACAGCACAAAACATTTAAAAATCTATAAAGAGTTAAAATGTACATAATCACGAAAAACATACATAAATAAAATTTTGATCCTCCTTAAAACATTTGTACAAATGTTTTTCCTGAGGTTTTATCAGATAATAGATTACCTTAAAATCAAACTATGAAAAATTATAATAATATATCCTACAGCAATTATGGCACTCCACAAAATTAATTACTGACTATTCCATACATTATTAAAAAACAAATCTCAACTGAGCAGAGTTATATTTCCCCTATAGTCAGGAGTTCATTTTAGGCAAACATTCAAGGCTCCCTTAACTCTGCAATCCGTGAGTCAGCATGTACGGACAATTGTAAATAAATCTGCAAATCAACATGTGCAGCCAACAATTATAAATACCTAAATTCTGGCACATAAGGTGCACACCTCAGGGATACAGTCTCCCACCTTTCATGTTCTTGTTTGCTCTCCACACTGAAGGGCCATCATAAAAATTCAACTATTCCTTATAATTCAGCTATTCTAAGCTGGCAACATAATTCATAGACTAAAATTAACCCAGTATCAAAACTCAGCTTAGCTTCAGAGTATAAAACATACAGTAAAATTCTATTTGCACTTAAAAATGCATTAAATCTAGAAAATGAAGGCTATATGGCTCCCTCTTAACTCTGAAGTCTATTTATTTAGTAGGAGATGTAGATATGAGCCTCCAATTACCCTAAGGAGTCCATCCATTTAAAGATACGGTTAGCCAGCTGTTTTCCACTGCTGAACCTATATATATATATATATATATATATATATATATAAGACTGAGAGCCATAGATATACTTTATCATTTATTTAAGTTTATATATCTAGGTATTTTTATTGGAAAAACAATGTCCAATAACAACAGTGTCTGTTTTGTAAAAGTCCAAACTGCCGTGGCAAAATGTTCACTGGAAAGCAATCACTCCAAAGTCCCTCCAGAGTGAAAAGCTGATATACTGTTGGTGCAGCAAAATACTGCAGTGCTCCTGAATAAGGAGTCCTACTGTTTTAAAATACTTAAGGAGACACTTGGGTATCCATACTCATGTGAGGCACATTGATTAACAGAAGTAACCAGGGACGACAAAAGACAAAGCGTCCACAGCACCGTTTTGCTTACCATCCCGGAAGAAAGTTCAAAATAAAAGTTTTACCTCCCCCAGCACTTAAGTTGCATTCTTATGTGGTTTATAGGATGGTTTAGTTTAACTCCTGGTTTATATCTTCAGAAGAAGAGAGCCATCCACATTCCATACACAATTATAATCAACAGGTGCACCTTGTTCTCCATCTTGTCAGCCTTCCCTTGAGAAAAAGCTTTTCCTGAACATCAGTTAGTCTTTCCAGGCCTGGAAAACAAAAAGAAGTCACTCCACTGAGTGCAGTAACTTTATCACTCAATTTTAGAACCTCCCCTCCTTAGGCATTTTTGGCATACCTAAAACGTTTCAAGCTTCTCAGCATGAACTGTGCTCCCTAGCTCTCCATGGCAGCTTAGTCCTGAGGATCATCAGTCTACTCCACTATTCCGGCAAACCACCGCGCCCATTTCTTATTGCTTTGGTACATGTCATGAACCTCACTGGCTTCTTTTTGTTTTACTAGTCCTGCTCTGTAAACATTTTGTGCAACACAAAAGCACCTGGCGTGCTCAAACCAATACACCACCGAGTAACAGACAAAACTGCAGCAGCAGGACAAGCCAAACAGAAGAGTAAGGTAAGTTTCATTCATCAGTTGAATGAAACTCACAAATAGCTAAGTCCAGAGTTTCCAAAAAGAAGTTAGAAACGCCACTTTCAGGAAGAGAGCTTTGAGGAGTCTAGGAGCGGAGCAGTGTTTAGCCATCTTGCCGCTCCACCCCTCCCTCACTGCTCGCACACGCAGTCTTGTCAAAAGAGAGAGTAGGGTAAGTGTAGACCCCACAGGGCTCATTATCAGCTTGCATGTTTAGTAAGCAGTAAGTTCATGAGGGACTGATTTTTGAATGAGAACTTATATCTCAGCTACAGTACTGCTATTTAGTAAATATAAGTGTGCAGACTTCTATTTCTATATCACAATATTGTTACAATTATAATGAGTAATTATGCAAATGAAATATTTTTGCATACAGTTATATATCAACTCACAGTATTGGACGGAATGTTTATTAACCTGTAAGTTCATGAAAAACTGGAATACAGACATGGACAATCATCTAAAGAGTTACCAGTCAGTGCATTTAAGTGAAGCAGACTGAAGTTACATTGTAATCATATTTTAACTACCATTCTGATTATAATTTTAAGTTTTTTTGTGTCATTACCCTTTAAATAAATGTCACATAGACATAGACTATTGAAGCAAGACCTTCATTATTGTGGTTACACTTGCAAGAACACATTTAATAATGCCAAAAGTAGTAACATAGTAGTTACACAATAGATTTGCTGCTACAATTTGCAGTAGCTATTGCATGTGTAGTTGCCCTTGTAAGAACAAATTATATAATGCCAGAAGAGATACAGTGGTAGTTGCCACAACAGATTTTTGTGCCGAAATGAGACAATAGTAGTTGCACATGTAACTATTACTTAATGCAAATTGCATAAGTACACAACACACAAATGTGGTACTAGTCTACAACTACATAGTAGTCACATGTAACAGCACTGTAGTTATGGTGCTGTTACAGTGTAGCTATGCAGTAGTTACAGTGTAGTTAATAACACTTAAAATAAAAAATAAAGTGCTACTCAAAAATGTTCACAACTGGGACTCAAACCCAGACTTTCTACCCAATACTGTTCTGGTACACTGTAGTTCTACCACTGTACATGCATGCTATGACAAAGGGCATCAGGCAGGCAGCCCCCTCCCCCGCCCACACAGCTGCAGTGGCTGTTGGTAATGAACCATCTGCCAGCTTCAAGTAATGCTTCCCAGTAGCACTAGACATTCATGCAATTCATCTGACCTCTGTGTAAATGTATCACTGTCCCTGCAGTTCCACTTTACACAGATGAATTGGCCATTGTGGATAACCATGGTTGTGTGACAGGGATGACAGCTTGTTAGACAAACATAGAAACATAGAATTTGATGGCAGATAAGGACCACTTGGCCCACCCAGTCTGCCCATTACCCTACCTAATGGATAAGCTGCATGTCCTAGTTAACCAACAGCCTACTTCCTCCTACTCCCACCCCCTAGAATTGCCTTATGACTGTCCCATGCATTCTTGAATTCCACCACTGTTTTTGACTCCACAACCTCCTCAGGAAGGCTGTTCCATGCATCTACAACCCTCTCTGTGAAAAAATACTTCCTCACATTACCTCTGAGCCATCCTCCCTCTATCTTCAAATTGTACCCCCTTGTTCTTGCTCACCTCTTTTTCTGAAAGATGCTACCCTCTTGGACTTTGTTGATTTCCTTGAGGTACTTAAAAGTTTCTATCATGTCCCCCCCCCTTCCTTTTCTCTAGGGTATACATATTAAGCTCCTTAAGTCTCTCTCTCTCTCTCTCTTCATATGTCCTCCTCTGGACTGCCTCCATCCTGTCTATGTCTTTGCAGAGATTGGGTTTCCAGAACTGCACACAGTACTCCAGATGGGGGTTCACCTGCTGTCTGTACAGGGGGATAACAACTTTCTGTTTTCTACTGGTGATGCTTCTCCCTATGCATCCCGGTATCCCCTCAGCCCTCCTTACTGCCCTCTCACACTGCTTGCCCACCTTTAGGTCGTCTGATATGACTATTCCAGGTCCCTTTCTATTTTTGTTGTTGTTAGTATCTCACCCCCCCATTGTGTTCTCTTCCCCTGGGTTTTGTTTCCTAGGTGCACTACTTTTTACTTCTTAGCATTCAGTCTAAGCTGCCATACATGTTACCATTCCTCCAACCTTGCCAAGTCCCTTCTCATCCTTTCCACCCCACCTTGTGTATCAACTCTGTTGCAGATCTTTGTGTCATCTGCAAAGAGACATACTTTTCCTTCCAGTCCCTCTGCAATGTCACTTATAAAGACGTTGAAGAGGACTGTTCCTAGTACTGAACCCTGCGGTACCACACTAGTAACCCCCCTTTGTTCAGAGTGGACTCTGTTTGCTATTACCCTCTGTGTCCTGTTCTCCAGACAATTCTTTACCCAGGCTACCATCTTGGGACCCACTCCCAGGCTGGCTAACTTGTATATTAATCTTTTGTGTGGGACTGTGTCAAATGCCTTGCTAAAGTCTAGGTATGCCATGTCCATAGCCCTCCTTGATCTACTACTTTGGTCACCCAGTCAAAGAAATCTATTAGCTTCATCTGACATGACCTTCCCACTGTGAATCCATGCTGCCTTGGGTTCTGTGCCCTTCTGGCCTCTAGGCATTCAACAATTCTTTCCTTCAGAAGTGATTCCATCATTTTCCCTATCACTGAGGTTAAACTAACAGGTCTGTAGTTTCCTGCTTCTGCCCTGCACCTGCGTTTGTAAAGTGGAATAACATCTGCCCTCCTCCAGTCTTCAGGTACCACCCTAACCTCCCATGATTTGTTAAAGAGGGTGGTCAGTGGTGTCACTAGTTCTACCCTTAGTTCTTTTAGAATTCTGGGATGAATCCCATCAGGCCCCATTGCTTTGTCCACCTTCAATTTAAAGAGTTCTTTCAGAACTCTTTCTTCTGTGAATAGGCTGGTATCAACCCATAGTAATGAATTCCAGTCAGTTGGCTTCTGGAATATATCCATTCTGACCCCACCATTGCCATCTTTCCTGATGGTGATGTCAAAGAAGTCTACAGTACTTTGATGACAGTTCATAATGAATTTAAGATTTCCATTACTCCCTTCCAATAAGTGAACAAATTCACAATGCTCTTCCTTCATTCCCCACCACAAAACCAGGACATCATCAATAGAGCAACACCATAAGACAATGTGGCAAAAATTAAATAAGCTTCATTATGTACTACTCTTGACTCCCATTCTTCCATAAAGAGGTCATTATAGTTTGGAGCCAAAGTGGCCCCCGTAGCTGTCCCTTTTAATTGAAGAAAATTCTCAAAGGTGTTAAACTCAAGGACCATTCTTATCAATTTTAGCAATACCTTTGCGAGTGGTGAGAGTTCCAGCATATCATCCAGAAAAACAGCCATCATCAGTCCTTGCTGTAGGGGATATTGGTGTATAAAGACAGCATGTCCAGTGTCAGCAACCAAGTACTCCTTCACAGCGAGGTTCTCCAGGGTACATAAAATATCGGCTGTATCCTGGATGTAGGATGGTAAGGATCTAGCTACTGGACTAATATATATATATATATATATCTACAGGGGCGCCGACTGCGCGGGTGCTTAGGTGCCCCAGCACCCACAAAGTCATTTTGGGCACCCACAAAAAAACCTTCATATAGCCACTTTAAAAAAGGCACCTTGCTCCGTTTCCACCTCTCGCCACTAGCCCCACCCAGTGGGCTGACCCTGATTGTGAAAAGCTGTACTCATAGGCTCTTTCTTGCTTTGTCGTCTCCTCTTGCATGCTGGCCCCCCCCAGCAGACTGATGCTAAGTCACACCCGTACTGAAGCTTCGCTCGGTGCTCCTCAGCACTTGCTGTGCTCTCGCTGGTCATGCTGCAGTCAGTCGGTGCGCTCGGACTCAACCTGTCCGTTATCGTGTGTCAGTTAGTTCCTCAAGCATGGTATTCTAAAACAGCGGATCTGAAACCCGGAGATGGAGTGGACTCGGATACCAACTGCAACTGCATCAGTATTTTTGTATCAGACAGTATTTTTTATGCTTCTGGTTGGTCCAGACATGGTGGCAACAGGGAGTAATTTGTGAGGGGGTGGTGGTGGGCATACCGAATCTCAACTGTACCACATTGCGAGGAATGATTCCTCAGTTCCTCAGGAAAGCCCTCTGTAAGTTCCATATTGAGATTTAAGTGTGTACTGTCCAGCATTTTAAGCTAAAATTTTACAGCAGAAATCCAAACAGTGAATGTAAAAAATGTGTTGCTCAATACACAAAAAAAAAACTTTGTGAACATAAACATTAGTAGTAGTACACTGACACACATTTAAACAATATTCTTTTATTTTGTGATATGATGAGATGTTCCGCTGCCATGTGCCCATTTGTTCCACATTTTGATGTGCAGTATTCTATAGCTTTTGTTTTTTTTTGGGGGGTGGGGAGGACCAGAGCTGGTTAACTGGGTCAGGAAGGCCAAACTTATAAAAGCAGCAGGCTGCTGCAACTACAAAATGCCCAGGGCTTTTGCTGATTTGTGGGATATGACTTTGGTGATGAGTGGGCGCAGGGGCTACAGAAAATCAAACTTGCTGCTCGAAGAAAGAAACAATTTTGGTGACTAGAACTAAGGCCACATAACTAGAAAACAAGCAGTGTGGAGCTGACAAGTTAATATATTTGCTGTTAGCCTGTCAGCCTGTTACCGGTATGGAAGTTCCAAAAATATCAGTGACAGCAAATATATTGGAACACTGCTAAGCAAGCTTACAGGTATTTTGGTGTGTGTGTGGGGGGGGAGGATACTGGGCCAGGGAGTGCAAAATTAAAGTATGAGGTGGCTGTTCTTAATATGTTCAAAAAACAAATAAAAACAACTGTTGATTTCTGTGTGTGTGTGTGTGGGGGGGTTAGGGGAGCTAGACTAGAAAAAAAACAAACATATGTGTTTGGGGTAGTAATAAACAATGTGGAACTGACTTCAGAATCTATGATTTGCTGTTAAGGGGGGTTCCATTAACAGCAAAGGGTGGTAGCAGGTAACAACCAGTGTATTCAGAATCTTGAAAGAGCAGTGTGGGCTGTGGAAGGATGGGAAGGGCTGCTGCCTGGACTTGAAGTGTTTGATACAGGTCATACCCCACTGTCTTGGTGTGGTCACTTGTCCTCCTCCTGTCCACTCTATCTAAAAAAAAAAAAAATAAATTCTAAAGAAACTCAGGATTAAGGAAAGTATTGAAAAAAGGAAAATCAATTTGCACTTTTGGCAGACTTGGAGAGACTTGGACAGGTAGTGCATGAGGGAAGGGATTTTCTGCTGCCTAGAGAACCTCTGTGAGGTTTAAGGAACCACATGGTCAGAGCTGCACTGCACAGACACAGAGCTTGGTACATCGAGCACGCCTGAGTTTAATTTCAGCAACTTCCTCTTGCTTGCATACTGTATGACCCTGAAGGCTGAGTAAGTCGCTGCTTATCCTCCTTGCAAGTAAACATTTTTGGTTGGTGGTCTGACTCTGTTGTGAGATGAGGCAGGCAGAAGCAAGTGCAGGACATGTGGGGAGGGAAGGGTAGCTGTCTGAACTTGAAATGTTTGTGTCATGCTGTCTTGGGAGGTCCTCTTGGCCACCAAACTAAAACATAAATAAAACTTACAGAAACTCTAAGATTAGGGGATAAAAAAAGGAAAATCCCTACTCAATTCATGCTTGCAGCAGCAAAGAGTCCTCAGAGGCACCATTGCATCCTCTGTAGTAGAGTACTGGTGGTGATTAACAGCAGCTCCACATCTCGTAGTTTTCTCCCTGGGTTTCCATTCCCCACATGCATTATCTTACATTTTTTAGCACTTGAATTTTGGTTGCCACACCTCAGGCCATCTTTCCAACTTCTCTAGGTCTTTTCTCATTTACCACTCCCTCTGGTGTATCAACCCCGTTGCAGATTTTGGTGTCATCTGCAAACAGGCAAATCTTCCCCTTCAGACCTTCTGCAATATTACTGATTAAGACACTGAAGAGGACTGGCCCCAAAACTGAACCCTGGGGTACTCCACTGGTCACCTCCATTTCCTCAGACTGGGTTCCATTTACTGCTGTCTTCTGCCTTCTATTCCTGAGCCAGTTACTAACCCAGTTCACCACCTTGTGGCACAACCCCAGACTACTCAGCTTTTTGACCAGCCTTCTGTGTGAAATGGTATTGAAGTCCAGTTTGCAGAAATCTAGGTAGGCAACATCCACCACGCCCCCTTGATCCACTACCTTTGCTACCCAGTCAAAGAAATCGATTAGATTTGTTTGGCAGGACCTTCCTGATGTGAATCCTTGTTGCCTAAGATCTTGCACTCCCATGATTCCAGGTGTTCCACAATTCGTTCCTTAAGGAGTGTCTGCATGATCCTACCCACCACTGACGTGAGATTTACTGGGCTGTAGTTCCCTGCCTTCTCTTTGCTGTAGCTCTGTGATCTTAAGAAATTAATAACATTCTGTGTGAATGTTTCAGCAGTGGGGGAGAGGAAGAGCAGTGTGTTTTCTGACTCACAGGACGCTGCCTGTTGTTAGTCTTTCTCCAGTCCAGTCAAAGTAGGTCACTGCCTAGGACAGTGTAGGGAGGGCGCTACCAAAAAGATTAGTCCTCCTAGTTTGATCTGTCTGTGAGTGTGTGAGCTGTTGGGGGGGCAAAAAGTTGACTTCCGAACTTGTCAGTGTGTATTCTGACTGTCCTGTCCAGTCAGAAGTGTCCACCCCTCAAAAAAAAAAAAAAATAAAGGAAACTTAAAATAATTAAACATTAAATAAAAGAAAATAAAACTGGCAATCTGTCTGTGTTTGCATGTGAGGTGATGGCAGGCAGTGTTTGCTGGGGTTTGGTTGCTTGCTACCTAATGAAACTCAGTCTGTAAGTTTTAAGGAATGACAAGAACAGACAACACAGCCATCTGAGCTTGAAGCTTGGACACTCCTACACCCTGTGGGGGTAGCACTGTAACCTAAAATTTCTATTCGGAGCATCCTTGCAGCCCCTGGGGGCATCAAAGAGCCTTCCAGTGTACCCTTCTATGGTCCTTGGCACCTTGGTACATCAAAGAGCCCTCCAGGACACTCTTACATGGTACACCTTGTGGAGTGGTGGTACTGTACCCTGAAATCCATATTTGGGGCATGCTGGCAACACTTGGGGCATCAAAGATCCCTCCAGAACACTCTCCTATGGGTCTTAGCACCTTGCTGGGCCTCAAAGAGCCCCCAAGGGCACCCTTGCATCCTCTACTGTGGAGTAGTGGTGGTGGTGCATATGCATTCTAAAATGCATCAAAATACCCCCCAAAATGCACCACCAAGCATGAAAAATCCTGTAGCTTCTTGGGATCTAGGTGGCTCCCAGATCCCCGACCTTTTATAAATTCTCTGAGCACCCACAATTTTTTTTCAAAACTTGCACTTCCTGTATATATATATATATATATATATATATATATATATAATATATACTGTATAGGTATATATATATATATATATATATATATATATATATATATATATATATATATCTGCCACTTCTAAAACTGTTTTTGAGACTCCCAATTCAGAATATTATTGGGCACCCAGGTGAAGAGTCAATGGTTTATGGATATTGAGCAGTACATAAAATTACTGACCAGACCAGGTGTTCTACAATGTCCACTTTCTGGAGTGGGTCAATCTCCTTAGTTTTTAAATAGTCCAGATACTCCCAAGTTTGTCCTTTGAACTGCAGAGTTGGGTCTCTTTAAGTTGTTCTAGTTTGTATATCAGGGTTCTTGGAGCTCCCATAGTTTGAATATTCCTCTTACTTTTTTATTAGACTGGCAATCCTTTCTCCATCTGCCACATTAAAGTGTACCAATTTGGAACGTACTTCTGTAACAGGAGGTGGAAGACTAGGTTTGCTGGCAAAGGCATCTAGCTTCACCTTCTAGGTTGCTTGAAAGGACAGAGCAGAGAACCTTACCAAAGCAAGGAAAAGGATTAAGGCTTTTTTTTTTGATTAAGCAGATTTACCGTGTGTTATTAGTTTTTTTTGTACTCACAGGGATTGTTACTGTTTGTTGCTAAGATTTTATTGCTTTATTTTTCTCTGATTCAAATTGTTGCTGGGTATACCTTCTGCTGCATTATTACAGGGTGTGCCTACAGGTGTGTGCTTACAGATTACTGTTGTAATCTTCTGATTCAAATTGTCTTTTGCAAGGTATATGTTCTGTTACTGCTTTATTTTTCTCTGTAGCAAAGTGTTTCTTACAGGGTATATCTTCTGTGAAATTATTACAGGTGGTGCTTACATTTGTGGGACTTTTATCATTAGGCTAAGCAAAATTACTGTTTACCACTATTTTATTTTTAATTTTTTTGCTGAAAGGTTTTTGGTTTGTCTCAGAGGTGTTGCAGTCTCCTTCTCACATTGAAGGAGCTAATTGCTTTCCTCCCACAGCTCTTTCAGAGGAGTAGGTGTCTAACTGGGGGTGGAGCAGACAAACTGTTAGTAACTTCCAACAGAAGGAAGAGTTAAAAGGTCAGGTTAGTTGCTATCTTGGAGGTGGAAGACTAGGTTTGCTGGCAAAGGCACCTAGCTTCACCTGAGGTCTTTTCTTCTAGGTTGCTTGAAAGGACAGAACAAATAACCTTACCAGAGCAAGGAAAAGGATTAAGGCTTCTTTTGACTAGGCAGATTTACTGTGCATTGTTATTTTCTTTTGTACTCACAGGGATTGTTACTGTTTGTTGCTAACATCTTATTGCTTTATTTTTCTCTGATTCAAATTGTTGTTGCTGGGTATACCTTCTGTTGCATTATTACAGGGTGTGCCTACAGGTGTGTGCTTACACATTACTGCTGTAATCGGATTCAAATTGTCTTTTGCAAGGTATATCTCCTGTTACTGCTTTATTTTCTCTGTAGCAAAGTGTTTCTTACAGGGTATATCTTCTCGAAATTATTACAGGTGGTGCTTCAAGGTTTACAGTTTTATCTATCATTAGGATAGACTTTCAGGGCTATTGCATTTGTTGCTGGCTGATTGTTTCTGCTCTTACCTCCTTGTTTTTTCATCTGTAGTTCTTCTTTTTGGCAGGGGATAGGCCACCCCTCCCCATTCCCAACCATCCCACACTACAGTCCTTTTATAGGGTAGCACAGTCATGACATTTCCTGTAGCAAAGCAGGAAGTGGTGGATCATCAGGGTATCCACACAGTGACCTCATTTACAGGGGCACAAGTAATTTAACTTGACATAACAAGTTCTACAAAAACAAACAAAACACAAAATCAAACTGTTGCTTTCATTTTCCTCCTTCTAATTACTCTGACCAGGTTATAAATCCAGCAACTTATCTGGAATGGATATTATTAGCTGCAGGTACTGCGGGACACTTTTCAGAAGGGTAGTTTTACAGGATTTAGGACACTGTCAAACATGCTGGGCCATTGGAGATCTAAGGGTTCAGCTCCAGGCAGCATGGGCAGAGATTGCGTGTCTCAAATTGCATATTCAGGAGGAATTATATTGTAAGAACCACCCACCATTTCCTCAACATCCAACAGAAGCACCTCGACTGCAGAGGGTTGTTGGTCTGGGAGGTTGGCAGGTGGTTAGGAGGGGCAAACCAGGTGCCCCATTACTCGGTGCTCTCCAACATATCACCTCCACAAACCATATAAAAACTACAAACAGGTATCTGCCTCTATCTTCAAAATCAAAAAAAGGGGCAGAGGACACTGCAGAGCAGGACACTGCTGCACAGGAGCTAGGGCAACAAAACTCACCCAAAACAGGAACCAAAATAAAAAAAAGCAAAAAGGAAATCCAAAAAACTTCTGATCATAGGAGACTCCATGATTCGGGGAGTTGATACCTATCTCCAGCCAGGGGTAATGGTCAGATGTCTCCTAGGTACATCAGCATGGAGAGACACTGACCACATTGCTAAAATTGTTCAGGAAGCAGGAGAAAACACTGATGTTTTGGTACACATAAGGACTAATGATCTCGCCAGTCAGTCAGTTGTGGAGACCAAGGAACACCTGACCAGGCTGGGTGACAAACTATCATCCATTTTGCCCAGCATCTCTTTCTCTGAGATCCTGCCAGTCTGGGAGAGGTGGACAGATGGACGGAAGGTCAGAGAAGGGGATATAGGGGAGCTAAACATGTGGCTCAAGGGCTGATGCCAGGAAAAAGGACACAAATTTGAAGGGAACTGGCAAAAGTTTGGGGACTGAAAGTTCTTTAAATTTGGTGGACTGCATCTGACTAAGGAGAAAGTCAGTGCATTGGAGCAGAAGTTTGACATCTTTGCAGAATATTTAAACTAGCAAATGAGGAGAGGGGTGCAGCACCTGATACATCGAATGGGAAGAACACCCCTGCCTCCTCAGCTAGTGGTCAAACAGGAATGCAGCATGTTTGTAGTTCATTTTCATCACCAGGTAAGGAAAAAGGTCTGGTTCCCCATATGATGCACAGGGGAAATGCCAGACCTCATCCAACAACTAACACACTGAAATCTGGCCAATGGAAAATCATGTACACAAATGCTTGCATTCTGGGAAACAAGATCCTAGACCTGCAATAATGGCAATAATGACAAAGGCTAAACTGGACATAGTAACCATTAGTGAGGCATGGTTTACTAGTAACCACACTTGGGAGGCTTTAATACCTGGCTATGTACTGTTCAGAAGAGACCGAGGTGCCAAAGGGGGGTGGTGGAGTGGCCCTTTGTGTCAATGAAAATATCAAAGCTACAGAAATTCAGAATACACATAAGGAGCCAGAAGAACTGTGAGTCACCCTGGAAACAGGAAATGGGACAGCCATATGAACTGGGGTTGTCTACAGGCCTCCAGACCAGGGGGCGGACATAGACACATTGCCATTAGAAGATCTACAAAACATGACAGCTAAAGGGGAGGTTCTGATAATGGGAGACATCAACATGCCAGATACATATTGGTCAGTACGAGCAAGAACATTTGCCAGAACTAGACACATAGTGGATTTCCTGCAGGGAGAGGGCCTCAAACAACTGGTACAACAACCCACAAGAGACAGGGCTATCCTAGATCTAGTACTGACTAACAGGGAAAGGATCACAGATCTCCAGGTAGAAGGTCACCTGGGGGCCAGTGACCATCACATGGTGTGGTTCAATTTGGCCACTAGAACTAAATCATCCCATTCCAAGGCAAAAATATGGGACTTCAGAGGACCTGACTTTGATAAGATGGCCAACAGAGTTAAGCTAGCCCTGGCAAGAAGAAATACAGGTGAGGGGGTACAGACAAAGTGGGCAAGCATTAAGGATGCTTGAAGCAACATCCCGTTGTGTTAGAGAGAAAAAGAAGTGCAAAAGAAGAAGAAGGAAACCACTTTGGTTCTCAAACACAGTAGCAGAAAAGGTCAGAGCCAAAAGGCTGGCCTTCAGGAAATATAAGGGAACACAGCGGGATGAAGATAGTGAGGCATGCCAAACTTCCCTAAGGGAAGCAGTGAAGGCAGTAAGGCAGGCAAAGGCCCAAACCAAGGAAACACTAGCACAAACAGTAAAAGAAGGTGACAAGACTTTCTATAGATACATTAGTGAAAGGAGAAAGTCAAGAGGGGGTATTGCTAAGATCAAAGGGGATAAGGGGGCATGTGAGGAGGAGGACCATGTAAAAGAATCTGTTCTAAATACTGTATATACTTATGATCAGTATTTACTGAAGAGAAGGTAGGGCAGGGCCCACAGCTCAGCACCATGGACACAGGGGAAGGAGGTGTGCACTAGTCCCTTCACAAAAGAAAGGGTCCTACAAGAGCTCAAAAAGCTCAAGGTGGACAAGGCAATGGGACCTGATGGCATACATCCCAGGGTACTAAAGGAGCTAAGGGTGGAACTAGCACAGCCATTATCAGAACTGTTTAGTGAGTCTCTGAGCACAGGAGCGGTCCCAGAAGACTGGAGAAGGGCTCGTGTGATCCTGCTCCACAAGACTGGTAGCAGAGAGGAGGCAGGGAACTACAGACCAGTCAGTCTTACCTCAGTAGTGGGCAAGATTCTGGAGGCAGTCCTTATGGAAAGGATAGTGCAATGCCTGGAATCCATAGGATCCAAGACAGCATGGGTTTACAACAGGAAGGCCCTGTCAAACTAATCTCATAGATTTCTTTGACTGGGTAACCAGAGTGGTGGACCAAGGAGGAGCAGTCGATGTTGTCTACCTTGACTTCAGCAAAGCTTTTGATACTGTTCCACGTAGAAGATTGATTAATAAGTTGGGTAGGCTCGGGGTGGGTCAGAAGTTGGTCAACTGGGTGGCAAACTGGTTGACAGGCAGAAAACCGAGAGTGGTGGTAAAAGGTATACAGTCAAAAGAGATGCAAGTTCCTAGTGGGGTACCTTAGGGATCAGTCATGGGGCCAACCCTCTTTAATATCTTCATCAGTGACATTGCAGATGGACTGGAGGGTAAGGTTTGTCTGTTTGCAGATGACCCCAAGATCTGCAACAGAGTAGATGATCCAGGTGGGGTGGGCAGAATGAGAAGAGATCTGGATAAACTGGCAAAATTGTCAGAAGAGTGGCAACTGGGGTTTAATGCAAAGAAGTGCAAGATCATGCACATAGGGAAGAGAAATCCTGAAGCCACCTATAGGCTGGGAGGAGAGTTGTTGGCAGTCACAAGGGAAGAAAGAGACTTGGGCATCATTATCACAGATGACCCGAAATCATCCAAGCAGACCACTAAAGCAGTAGGTAAGGCTAGGGAGATATTGGGGTGTATTAGTAGGGGTATCACAAGTCGTAAGAGGGAGGTAACATAGAAACATAGAAACATAGACTTTGACGGCAGATAAGGACCACTTGGCCCACCCAGTCTGCCCATTTCCCTACCTACTGGATAAGCTGCAGATTCTAGTTAACCAACAGCCTACTTCCTGCAACCCCCAACTATAATTGCCTTGTGTCTGTCCATGCATGTTTGAATTCCTCCACTGTTTTAGACCCAACGACCTCCTCAGGAAGGCTGTTCCATGTATCCACCACTCTCTGTGAAAAAAATTTCCTCACATTACCCTGAGCTGTCCCCCTCTATCTTTAAATTGTGCCCCCTTGTTCTTACACATCTCTTTTTCTGAAAGATGCTACCTCCTGGACTTTGTTGATTCCTTGGGGTACTTAAATGTTTCTATCATGTCCCCCGTCCCTCCTTTCATCAAGAGTATACATATTAAGCTCTCTCAGTCTCTCTTCATATGGCTTCTGCTGCAGACCCTGCACCATTTTAGTTGCCCTCCTCTGGACTGCTTCCATCCTGTCTATGTCCTTGTGTAGATGAGGTTCCCAAAACTGCACAGCACTCCAGATGGGGTCTCACCAACTGTCTGTACAGAGGGATAACCATTGCCCTTTTCTGCTTGTGATGCCTTCCTGCATCCCAGTATCCCCTGGCTCTCTTGCACTTTTCACATTGCTTACCCACCTTTAGGTTACCTGATATGACTACCCCAGGTCCCTTTCCATTTTTGTTGTTGTTAGTACCTCCCTGCTATTGTGTACTCTTCTCCTGGGTTTTGTTTCCCAGGTGCATTACTTGCACTTCTTTGTATTGAATCTAAGTTGCCACATGTCTGACCATTCCTCCAACCTTGCCAAGCCCCTTCTCATCTTTTCTACCCCCCTTGTGTATCAACTCTGTTACAGATCTTTGTGTCATCTGCAAAGAGGCATACCTTTCCTCAGACCATCTGCAATGTCACCTATAAAGATGTTAAAGAGGACTGGACCCAGTACTGAGCCCTGAGGTACTCCACTAGTAACCCCCCTTTCTTCAGAATGTGTTCCATTCACTATTACCTTCTGTGTCCTGTTGTGCAGCCAGTTTGCTACC
The DNA here is from genome assembly GCA_016271365.2 of Neoceratodus forsteri. Taxonomy (NCBI): domain Eukaryota; kingdom Metazoa; phylum Chordata; order Ceratodontiformes; family Ceratodontidae; genus Neoceratodus; species Neoceratodus forsteri. The sequence continues at coordinate 323,792,157 of CM057454.1, read as the reverse complement.
CAGGCTACCACCCTGGGACCCACTCCCAGGATGGCTAACTTGATTATTAATCTTTTGTGTGGGACTGTGTCAAATGCCTTGCTAAAGTCTAGGTAGGCCATATCCACAGCCCCTCCCTGGTCTATTACTTTGGTCACCCAGTCAAAGAAATCAATTAGATTCATCTGACATGACCTTCCTGCTATAAATACATGCTGCTTTGGGTCCTGTGCCCTGCTGACCTCTAGGTACTCAACAATTCTTTCTTTCAGAAGTGATTCCATCATTTTCCCTACCACTGAGGCCAAACTTACAGGTCTATAGTTTCCCGCTTCTGTCTTGCTCCCACTTTTGTGAAGGGGAATCACATCTGCCCTCCTCCAGTCCTCAGGTACCGCCCCATCCTACCATGATCTGTTAAAAAGCGTGGTCAGTGGTGTCACTAGGTCCTCCCTTGGTTCTTTTAGGATTCTGGGGTGAATCCCGTCAGGCCCCATTGCTTTGTCCACCTTGAGTTTTAGGAGTTCTTTCAGGACTCTTTCTTCTGTGAATGGACTGGTGTCAACCCCCCTACCCAGAGTGCTTCTATTGTCTGGTTTAGGTAACTCCTCCTCATCTTCTTTTGTGAATACTGAGCAAAAGTATTCATTCAGTATCTCTGCCTTTTCACTGTCTCCCTCTGCCCACCTCCCCTCTCCTTTATTAATCTTCACTATCCCTCCATTAACCTTTCTATGCTCCCTAATGTACCTATAAAAGGTTTTATCCCCCTTCTTAACTGAGTTGGCTATTTTTTCTTCAGTTTGGGCCTTTGCTAGTCTGACTGCCTTCCCCACTTCTTTCTGCTTTAATTGATACAGTTCCCTGTCATGCTCCTTCTGTGATTCCTTATACTTTTGAGATAGCAGCCTTTTCTCCTTTACCTTCCTGCCACCTCGTTTGAAAACCATAGTGTTTTTTACTCGCTTTGTTTTCTTTATTTAGCTTCACACAAAGGCTTGTTGCCTCTATGATGGCAGTTTGATTTTCTCCATTGTTCTTCCACCCCTCCTTTTGGTCATTTGCTAGTGCATTTTCAGGTATTCACCCATTTTGCCAAAGTCAGCTCTTCTAAAGTCCAGTATCCTTGTTTTTGTATGGCTTATCCCCATGGTTGTGCTCATTGTGAAGCACACTGTGCAGTGGTCGCTTGTTCCCAGATGTCTACTGACTTCTAAATTTGTGATCCTCTCTCCATTTGAGAGTACCTGGTATAATATTGCTCCCTCCCGAGTGGGTTCCAACACAAGCTGTCTAAGGCTTGCCCTCTGCAGGGCATCGAGAATGACCCTGCTCTTGGATGTGGCTGCAGTACCTGTTATCCAGTTAATATCTGGCATATTCAGGTCCCCCATCAACAGTATCTCCCCTTTTTCAGCAATTTTGAGAATTTCCTCTATCATTTTGTTGTCCATTTCCTCCCCTTGAGACTGGGGTCTGTATACAACCCCTGTGCGGATTGTGATGCCATTCCCTGTCTCCAGGTGACCCAGGGCCTCTTGTCCTCCCCCTTTACTTTTTAGTTCTGTAGCTTTGATCCCTTTTCTTATGTATAGAGCTACTCCACCTCCTCTTTTACCTTCCCTGTCCCTTCTGTAGATTGTGTACCCTGGTATGTTGACATCCCAGTCATGGTTATCAGTGTACCATGTTTCCGTGACTGCCACAATATCCAACTGTTCATCTTCCATCAGGGCTACTAGCTCAGGAAGCTTGTTTCCCAGACTACGGGCATTGGTACTCATTGCCCTTCATTTAATGTTGGCTTTATCCTTTTTTCCCCCATCCCTGCTCTTACTGTCCTTTTCTATTTTTCCATTTACCACTGTCCTGCCCTGTGTTGAGCTCTGTACCTCAGTGTTTACCTTCCTACCTGCCATATTTTGTGGGGGTTGGCTTGAAATTTCCTGCCTTTTATTAGTGCCTCCCCCTTGGCTAGTTTAAAAGCTTGCCAAGGAAGCATTTAAACCTATCACCTAGGAGCTTGGTTCCCATCATGGACAGATGCAGACCATCATGCCAGAATAGACCTTTATCTCTCCAGGTGGCCCCTTTTCCAATGCAGCCAAAGCCCTGTCTGCGCCAGTTTTGCAACCATTCATTAAACTGCATGGTGTGCAGTACCTAGCCTCACTCCTGCCATGGACTGGTAGCACCTCTGAGAAGGTCACCGTGCTTGCTACCCATCTGAGGCCCCTCCCCAACTCCACAAATTCATTCTGCACTGCACTGATCCCATGCCTAGCTAGGTCATTTGTCCCAAGGTGGACTATGATATTGAGTTCCCTCTCCTGTGATGCTGCTTCTGCAATCCTGAGGATTCGCTTCCTGTCCCTCCAAGCCATGGCACTAGGCAGACACTTTACTTCCTTCTCCTCTTCATTTCCCAGGTTTACCCTCCTAACAACAGAGTCCCCTATCAGAAGCTGTTTCCTTCCCCTGTAGTGTCCCTTGCCACCCTTTTGTGAGTCTCCCTTGTGGATGTCCTCAGCTTTCTTCTGGGTCTCAACTGAGGGTGCCATCATAGAGGAACCTTGCTCTGTCAGAATGGCATATGATTTGTCTAGAGGTACAACTAGGGGGGCTTCACCTCTGGTCCACTACCCGCACCCTCCCAGAATCCACTGTGGTCCAGCTGCTCTTCATACTTGGCAACCTCTGAGGCAGTGGTTGTGGCAGTGGTGCTCTTTGAAAGGGGGAGGCCTCCTTAGTCCTTGCTAGTTCAGCCTGGAGGTGGGCAACCTCCTCCGTCAGAGCTGACAGTTGCCTGCAAATAGGACAGCAATGCAGTTTCCAGAATGTCTCCCGGAAAACTGCTGCCCCACAGCCAGTGCATTGCACCACTCCCCACATGTCCCTCTCCCTTATAATATACTATAGATGTCTTTTTTATTATTATTTGTGGTGTGTACCTACCCTTTTTGCACTGCGCAGGGTTACTAAGGATATGACAGTTCTGCCACAAGACCTGTTGAGGAAGTGATGTCAGAACTGTGGCTATAAAGGAAATGCCATGCCTGGGGGGATGGGTGTGGGGTAGGGTGGGTGGGTAGTCCACAGCCACTGGTGACTGTTAGAAATAATCAAATACACAACTGCTCCACCACCCTGGTGAGTATTGCCTTTTATAGTAACTTCAACTAACACACACTTTACTAGACCACGCCTCCTGCACAAATCACTCTACTGAGTACAGGGATAAAATTTACTCACTCCTCAGTCAGCAGGACACTTTTAAAATGTTGCAAAAATATCCTTCCAAATCCTAGGTCTCAACCCCAACAATCAAGCAAATTCAGTTGTATCTCACTCCCTCTGGTTATAAAATTACTACACTTTTAATGGAATCCTGCAATTCTCTGCTTAATGCCAATAAGGAAAAAAAAAGAAACTTTTATAGAAAGTGTAGCTCTCTTACTTTACAAGAAATATGCCTCACCAGGTTTCCAGGTCCTAAATGTAGTTATAGTTTGTTCTTTGCAGTGTAGCAAGGTTCTCCGCTTCCACAGACAAGTCAAAGTCAGACTGACTGACTTCTAACTGTGAAGGATGCCTTAAGACAGCAGTGATGAAACCCCACCCAGAGCCAATTGATTGACTAGTGACACCTGTGCTGTAAGCAGGCCTTTCAATGCAGGCAGTCTGCTGTCTGATTTCAATACACAAAATCTTTCAGTGAAACCAAGGATGAAAACTTAACTTCTCAGCCAGCAGGACACCTTTAAAATGTTGCAAAAATATCCTTCCAAATCCTAGGTCTCAACCCCAACAATCAAGCAAATTCAGTTGTATCTCACTCCCTCTGGTTATAAAATTACTACACTTTTAATGGAATCTTGCAATTCTCTGCTTAATGCCAATAAGGAAAAAAAATATGAAACTTTTTATAGAAAGTGTAGCTCTCTTACTTTACAAGAAATATGCCTCACCAGGTTTCCAGGTCCTAAATGTAGTTATAGTTTGTTCTTTGCAGTGTAGTAAGGTTCTCCGCTTCCACAGACAAGTCAAAGTCAGACTCAGTAATAATCCCTCTTTACAAGACACTGGTTAGGCCCCATCTGGAGTACTGCATGCAGTGCTGGAGGCTACACCTTCACAAGGACATTAACCAAATTGAGGCAATCCAGAGAATGGCAACCAAAATGGTGCAGGGACTGCATCAGAAAACATATGAGGGCAGATTAACGGAGCTCAATTTGTATACCCTAGAGCAAAGGGGAGAGAGAGGTGATACGATTGAAACATTCAAACACCTTAAGGGCATTAACAAGGAGAAAGAGTCTAACGTTTCAATATAAGAAAAACAGCAGGACAAGAGGACACAGCATGAGATTAGAGGGAGGCCGATTAAGCAGTAATGTGAGGTAGTTCTTTTTCACAGAAAGGGTGGTGGGTGCATGGAATGGCCTGCCTCAGGAAGTGGTAGATATTAATGCAGTGCAGGGCTTCAAACAGGCATGGGATAAGCATAAAGGAGCAATACAGATGGGTATGAATAAATAGGCAAAACTGGATAGGCCTTGCGGTCTTTCTCTGCCATCAACTTCTATGTAAAGTAATTCAGAAAATGTACGGTGTTGTTGAGAATGGGTAAACAGTAATGTAAACCAGATCTGTTGGTTATGGAGTGCTGTAATGGATAATGGACAATGTATAGGTAATCCCTCTGTGTAACTGCTATTAAATGGCAGTGAAGTATTTCCTTCTTGATTTCAAAATCATTTGTGGGAGGTGTGGGTGGGCTAGTGGGCACAATGGTATGTTGATTTATCAGCTCTATTTTCACCTGACATATGTCCACTATCATCCACCACCTTGCCTGCATTTGGATGTTATAACTATCAGCAACTGCTATGGCTTACCTCCCTGAGCAACCCAGTGCTAGTTTCACCTCTGTGCGATTCAGAGTTTTAGTGGCAGTTAGATGGAAAATTCACCTCCTGTATCTCACATTTGGCATGTGCACTAGGCCTGGATTACTCCTGTACTCCAGTCAGTTTTTATGGGTTGGCCAGTGTGGCGGTAACCACTGCAGACACATCAGAGCTGGGACAGGTAATTTTGATGTATGCCCAGCTATGGTCAAACTCTAAAGCACCACCACAAAAATTCATGTGAGTTGGCCAGCTTGCGTATGCATGTAGTGGTGGTGGCTAAAGAGTGCATAGTTATGTGGGAGGTCATAGAAAACATGACAACACTGTAAATTAGTGAGCAGGACTGGAAAATCTGATATCTGTGGGTCACAATCTAACACCTGGAAAACTGGAGACATCACAGTAACATATAGATTATGGGGTTCCCTGAGAAGGTCAAAGGGAACAATACCATTGGATTTCTGCAACATGTGCTTCTGCTATATCTCTCTGCACACCTGGCGATTCCCCAGTCAAAACTGAGTGGGTACGCCACTCTCTGGCCTCTACCCTTAAAGTCAGGGATCTTCCTCACCCTACCTTGAAGTTGCTCTAGTTCCAGGTGAAGGGAAACATTTTAGGTCTGGAGAAGGAGGGGGGGATGCTGTAGTGGAAGGGGCATGATGTACAGTACATATCTTCTGTTACTATTCTGTCAAGCTGTCACAAAAACAGAGGCACTCACCAAGGTCTGTCACAGGCTGGATGCTCTAGAACTGTCCTATAGCATGTAGTACCTGGCAACTTTGAGGGTACTGTACAAGGTGATGCCACAGAACTTTGCCTCCCCAGAGGCAGTGGCAAGATTTCTCACCAAACTGGATGGTGGTAGCATTGTTAAGTTGGACCACCTCAAAGGTCCTTCCAGGGATCACTGAACGCAGAGCTACAGATGGATACTCCCAAGGACCTCTCAAAGCCAAATCCTACCCACTCAACAAAGGCCATGGCTTGGGCCCAACAGGAGGACAGTGACCACTGGCAACTCCCACAAGGAACTGACAAAGGAATAAAGGCTGTCAACAGAAGATGGATTATCTCTGGTTCACTGATCTTGGAGTTTGAGCTGCAGTGTCGGTTCCCCCAGGTCATCCGGTGGCTTTTCAAATGTCCTGGCCACAGACAGGTTTGCTCCCCTCCAGGTTGACTCCCCTCAATAGGCTGTCCCCCAGAACAGCAGGGTGAGTCAGCAATTGACGGTCCTGCTGCCAGCATGACTGCTGCTCCTAAATCTTTGTCTTGGGCTTCAGTTGTGGCCTCTGTTTCTCTGCCACAAGAGAGCTCTTCAGACCATGATGACACTGCCATACCTGCCCTGTTGACCTACAGGAACCTATGCACTGACCTGGAGGCCTGAACATTGGTAGAGTTGTAGGTAACAATGACTTTGGAGGGGCTCACTAGGAAAATGGGGCCCCCATTGAACTAGTCTGCTTCCTCCGCCACTGAGACAGCACTGCCCAGCAGTTCTACATTGCCACTGCTACCAGTGTGTTATTGCATTAATACTACTGTTTTTTTTTTTCTCTTTTAATGAGGCATTGTTTCTTGGGGAGCTTCAATGTCTTCATAACATGTGTTTCTAACCCCTGAGTGTATGGGAGAGTGGGATCAGGCACTGAGTAGTCTGAGGTGCCTTTATCACTGTGATGTCATGATACAATGCATCACATTATTTGGGACTGGGTCCTGCAGGGCCATTCAGTGTCTTCATTACTAGCATATTGGAAACAAAAGCATGACGTTATTCATGCTCTGCAATACTGCTTTTTTTTTTTTTGCAGTGTGGTTATATGCCTTCCCTATGGTTTCCAGACCAGTTCAGATCCTGTTGTTCTTTAGGTCCTGTAACTTTTAATATCTGCGTTGGGATGTCAGGAAAGCAGCCAATCAGTGGCTGATTTCACAGATTCACAGAAATTTGATGACAGAAAAGGACCACAGCGACCCATCTAGTCTACCCTTTTATCCACCCCTCCCCGCTTTTACTGGCTCAGAACTTCTCCCCTCCTCCCAACCCCATATGTCTGTCCCACGCCCTCTTGAATCCCCCCACCCTTTTGGATCCCACCACCTCAACTGGTAGCCTGTTCCAGGCCTCCACCACCCTCTCTGTGAAGAACTCCCTCCCCACTGACTCTTTATTTCCCTCCTTCCAGTCTGAGGCTATACCCCCTTGTTCTAGCTCCCTCCTTCCTTTTGAACAAGCTCCCCTCCTTCACCTTATTGATCCCCTTCAAGTACTTAAAAGTTTCAAACATGCCCCCCTCTTCCTTCTAGTCTCTAGTGGGTATAGATTCAGAACCCTCCACCTCTGTTCATATGTTTTTCCCCACATCCCATGCACCATCTTGGTTGCTCTTCTCTGAACTCTCTCCATCCCCTCAATGCCCCTATGTAGGTGCAGTCTTCAGAACTGTACTTCATACTCCAGGTGCCGCCTCACCATTGTTTTGTATAGTGGCATTAGCACCTCCCTCCTTCTGCTAGTTATGCCCCTTCCAATGCAGACCAACATACCATTTGCTTTTCCCACTGCCTTGCTGCACTGGTTCACCACCTTAAGATTGCTTGATATTATAATCCCCAGATCCTTCTCCTGCTCTGTTTCCTTGATTTCCTCCCCCTAGGGCTATAAGCCACTTGAATTTTTTTCTGCCCCAGGTGCATCACCGCACACTTTTTCTCATTGAATTTTAGTTGCCAGGTTACCAACCACCTCTCTAGCTTCTCCAGGTCTTGCCTCATTTCCTCCACTCCACCTTGGGTGTCCACCCTATTGCTGACCTTCGTATCAGAATAGCACACCCTACCCTCTAGTCCTTTCGCTAGATCATGGATATAAATGTTAAAAAGTAGGGGTCCCAGTACTGACCCCTGAGGCACCCCACTTGTTACCCCTTTACCCTGGAATGTACGCCATTTACCACCACTGTTTGGCTCCTTCCCATCAACCAGTTTACCCACCCACCTACTGTAGTTTCCTTCTGGCCCACCCCTAAGCTCTCCAGCTTATTTACTAGCCTTCTGTGCAGGATGGTGTCGAAGGCCTTACAGAAGTCCAGATAGGCCACATCCACAACCCCTCCTTGGTCCACTACCTAAGTCACTCAATCGAAAAACTCTATCAGGTTGGTCTGACATGACTTCCCATTCGTGAAGCCACGCTGCCTTTCGTTCTGCATACCACTGGCCACTAGGTAGTCTATCGCCCTTTCTTTTATTAACATCTCCATTACCTTTCCCACCACCGAGGTAAGACTGACAGGATGGTAGTTTTCGGTCTCCTCCTTGCTTCCCCCCTTATGTAGTGTAACTACTTCTGTCCTCTTCCAGTCCCCAGACACCCACCCTGTATCCATGGACAAGTTAAACAGTCTTGCCAAAGGTGCTGCCAGCTCCTCCCTCAGCTCACGGAGTACCCTTGGGTGCAAGCCATCTGGCCCTATTGCTATATCCACCTTTAACCTGCCCAGTTCCTCCCTTACTCTATTGATTGTGAACATTCTAGAATCCATTCCCCTGCATTCTCCTCCAACTCTGGTCCTCTACCCTCACCCTCTTTTGTGAAGATCGAACAGAAGTAGCTATTTAATACTTCCGCTTTTAGAAGTTCCCCTCCAGTTTTATTCCTCCCTCCCCCCTCAATCTCACTATTCCCTGCCATGCCTTCCTTCTTTCTCGCACATACCTAAAAAAGGTTTTATCTCCCCTCTTGGCCTGCTTTGCTATTTTCTCCTGAGTGACCTCTTTAGCCCTCCTTATCTTCTGCCCTGTCTCCCTCCTCTTCTCTCTATATGCCGCCCTATCCTCCTCCTCCTTTTGTGTCATCTTATACCTCCTGAATGCCCTTTTCCTCTCCCTGGCCACCCCTGCCACCTCCCTTGTAAACCATAGAGGTCTCCTCCTCCACCTGTTCTACCTAACCTTCTTGACACACATTTCAGTGGCTTTCAGCATCCCTCCCTTAATAGCTGCCCATAATTCCTCCACATCCTTTATATTCCCCATCCCTGACATTCCTCCTCCAAATATTCTCTTAATTCTGTTGAAGTCTGCTTTCTTGTAGTACAATACCCTAGTTCTTGTCCTGTTTACTTCCCTTCCCGTTTTTACTCTGAACCTTACAGCCCTGTGGTCACTTATGCCTAATCCTTCCCCCACCTCCTCCACACTGTCCCCATTTGTGAGGACTAAGTCCAACAGATTTTCTCCCCTAGTGGGCTCCCTTACCAGCTGTTGCAGGAATACCCCTTGTAGTGTCTCCAAGATCCCCCTGCTCCTAGCTGATACCACTGCTGAGATCTCCCAGTTGATGTCAGGGAGGTTTAAGTCCTGTCAGTCTGACTCGAGGATTTGCACTAGTGATTGGGTGAAACAGAAACCACCAGTTAAAAGTACATCCCCTTACTACAAATGCAAAGTCACTGTCCAACTCCCCCCCTTTCAATCTCTTCACTGAGAAGAGCCTAGCTGAGATACAAAGTTATGTCCTCCACAGGAAGGGTGAGGAGATATCTGTATCTGCCCAGTTCCACTTCTTGCCAGTTGAGGATCAGGATCACAAATCAAAGCTCAGCTGATGAGACATCCGTAGAATTTGCAAGACTCTCTGACTGGTAAACTATTCTTGTGAAATGTGTGGCAGTCCAGCTTTCTGGGTGATCAAAACATGATCACATAGGGTGGAATAAGTTAGCAATAAAAGTGTGCATTATGCTGATCCAACTGCACACACAGGGGTGTAATTCAGCCCCTAGAAGTGCAATTAGATCCCCATAATGCACACCCCTGAAGTATCTTATTGTGGTTATAAAATGGGTAAACTGAGAAAACTGGTAACTAGCATCACAGCCCTGCTGTTAAAGTGCCCATATTTGTACCAAAGTCAAATAGGTGCGTCACTATCCTGACACTCAACACTAGTGCTCAAAATTTTAAAATGCCAAGTGCAGCTATGTAAACAAGTAAATATAGGTACAGAAATTATTGAAAACAAAGTAAACAACAGCACTTTCAAAGGCAAAAAAATGCCAAAGGAGCTCATGCTCTGATAACACAGTTATTAATATATACTATTTTTCCAGTGTAAGTTTTCAGACCACCCATGGACAACATTTCTAAAGTTCATTTGTTTAGATGGCTCTTTCTTCTGTGGATTTAGCGTTGATTTAAGATTGATCCATTAGTATTCCTCTGAGATAGTGGTATTCTTTATGAGTTCCTCTGCATACAGTTGCTTCATTACACACATAGAGATGGCGGGAGAGAGAGCAGATCTGCAGCAAATGAACATATTATTACCATCATATTTATGATACAGTTTTGATGTTTATATACATTACCTGCTCACTTCATAGATTGCTTACAACAAGAAACATGCTATTTCAAAACAGTCATTCTATCCTGGAGCTTCTGTCCCTTCCAGTGTGAAAATCCTTCAAAATGCCTCATGTATGAGGAGGGCTGCATTTAAATTCCCCATCCCCCCCCATTTCTAGAAAATTTGATATATGCAGCAAGTATAATCTCACAATCATATTTTGGGATTTCGTACATGTTCTCTAGCCCTCTCTTTAAAAGGATGTATCATTTTGCCCATGTAAAATGCACTGCATTTACAGTGGGTCATGCAGACTACGATAGGTGTATCACATGTTATAAGGTTACGGATTTCATGTACCCTACCACTTTTAGGATGTGTAAATGTTTTTTTCTTTTTTAATGTGCTTACAGACTTTACATCTGCCACATTGTACACATCCCAGTGATTCATCTCCCAACCAAGTTTTTTGCTTCTGGACAAGTTGTAAAGAGTGTGCCAATAAATCTCCTTGGTTCTGGGTCCTTCGGTATGCCATTTGTGGTAAATCCTGAACAATGTTGCATAACGCTGGGTCCCCAGAGATAATATTCCAATTGTTAGTAATTATCGCTCTGATTTCTTCTGTTGGGGGGGTTAAAGTAGTAATATAGTTAACCGCTTTATCCTCTGTTTTCTGAACTCCTTCTCTCTTTCTGGGCTCCAATAACGTTTATCTATCATAAATGCTGATGTGCCCCTTTGTTCTGCTTTGCTAATGACATTCGCATTCTATTGCTAATGACATTCACATTATATCTCCTCTCCTTAAATCTATGAGACATCTCCATTGATCTTTCCTCTTTCCTGATAAGTATCTTCTTGTGAGCAATTCTTGCAAATACATAAAAACTGACTACGAGGGATGTTTCTGATTGTGAGTTGTGGGTGACCGCTTGATACATGCAGGATAGCATTCCTATCAGTCTTTTTGTTATATACTGTAAATATGTTCCCCCAGTACCATCTGCACTCTTAAAGATTGTTGTATCCAAAAAGCATATTATGTTTTTGTCCCATGTGCAGTAACACTAAATTTAAGATGTAGGTTTGATGCTTCCAGGTACCTAACGAACTCATATAGTTCATTAACAGTGTCCTTCCATATTATGAGCAATTCATCAAGTAACTATTGATACGTGTCAATAAGACAGCAAAATGGAGTGCTATCTGCATTTGAATTACTTGCTTCCCCCACAGCCCAAGGCAGAGGTTCACTTAACTTGGTGTGAGGGATGCCCGCATAGCAGTTCGTGTGTCTGCAAAGAACGCTGTCCTAAAAATATGCTTATTGCATTTAATGTCCATTTCTGTACCCTCGACCAAGAATTCAGTACTGTTAGGATCAAGCTCATCATTTGGTTGCAGACAGTATTTGATGGCTTCTAGGCTACTCCTATGTGGGACATTTGTATACAATGCCTACACATCGTGGGTGACAAGGAGCCACTCTTGCAAATCCAGGTGCCTAAAATGTTCAATATATCAGCAGAATCCCTCTGATAAGATGGCAATTTCCTACTTATTGGTTTCAGGAAACTACCTACAAATTTTGAAAGTGGTTCTGTTAAAGACCCAATGCTGACAACAATTTGAAAACCAGGCAGTTGTGCTAAAGATGTATGTATTTTTGTTAGCAAGTGTAGCATGATCAGCACTGGGTGTTCCACTGTCAAAAACATTTCTGCATCACTCAAGACAACCCTTTTGTCATAAGCCTCTTTTAGAAAAGCATCCATTTTATTCTTAAATTGCTTAGTTGGATCCCCTTTAAAAAAAAAAAAAAGTTTAATTTAATAAAATGTTCAATACAATATATGACAATCACAGACAAGTGAAGGTTAAGAAGAACCATACATCAGTTTAAAAACTAACAAATAAGGCCAGAGGAAGAATAATAGTGCATAGGTAAAACACAGGCTGCAGTCAATATAGATAATTTTCCTCTGCTAAAACAATTTTGTTCAAATAATTCTATAGACGAACTAAAAACACCAACAGGGGAGGTTATGAATACAAACTCATACATTATTGCACAGGGAATTTCTAGTTAAAATCCTGTGAGGGAAGCAAATGAAAGCATTCACATGTATAAAAATCTGAGAATTAATCCACCTTTTAGAGTAGATTTCTTTGTAATGTACTTCAGGGTCAATGGAGGGACCCTCCGCTGACTGCAGCTAGTGCAGAATGCAGTGGTCAGGTTGCTGGTTGGCTTGCTAAAGTCCTGCCATGTGACCTCAGCTCTGTGGCATCTGCACTAGCTGCCTGTCAGGTGGAGGATCATCTTCAGGGTGGGCTTGCTTACCAATACTATAAGGCCCTAAATGGCCTGAGCCCTGGTTACCTGTCTGATCTCCTAACTCCAACCATCCCAGCACGTTCCTTCCACTCCTCCACTGAAGGCCTTCTGGCCATTCTGAGGGCCAGGCTGAAAACCTTGAGGGATCCTTCCTTCTAGGTGGCTGATCTGGCCCTCTGGAATTTGCTGTCAAAATCTTTAAGGAAGGCCCCAACGGTGGAGGCATTTCAAGAGGACCTGAAGACTTATCTTTTTAAGAAGGCATTTTATGATAATGTATAACTGCTTGCAGACATATAGGATTTTATATTTATTTGAATTTTAGTAATTATAAGAATGTTTTGTACTGTCCATACCTGCCTTTGACTGTAATTGCGCCCAGAGCCTCCGGGATTGGGTGCCAAAATAGAAATAAAATATTACTTACTTGCTTACTAATGTCCCTCCCACCCCCTCCAAGGCCCTATGTCTCTCCCTCCCACTGGTGTGACATTATATATATATATATATATATATATATATATATATATATATATATAAAATACAAAATCACACATGCCCCACAATGCAAAGCATCATGGGCTATATGCAAATCACCATAGAATGTTATGCTGGTCCAACTTTAAGCAGAATTGCTTGGTGCCGAAAGGCTCTCTCACACAGTTTGCAAAGGGTGCTAACAGAAGACATAGACACGTGTTTGTCCTACCAGGACTCGTCAGTATCCTCGTCTGTTTGACACCCCAGTGGAATGGACCAGCTACCCTTAAGGCAGTGTGCCTTGGATATATTGGTGAACCCATTAAAATAAAATATATTTAAAGACAAAAGAACCTCTATGTGTAAACACTGAGAAAGAGTTACCCAAAGGGCATTTGGCTGGGAAGCCAAGTTTCAAGAAAATAAATCACACATGCCCCACAATGCAAGCATCATGGGCTGCATATGCAAATCACCACAGAATGTTATGCTGGTCCAACTTTAAGCAGAATTGCATGGTGCCGAAGACTCTCACACAGTTTGCAAAGGTGCTAACAGAAGACAAAGACATGTGTTTCGTCCTACCAGGACTCATCAGTATGCCTCGTCTGTTTGACACCCCAGTGGAATGGACCAGCTACCCTTAAGGCAGTGTGCCTTGGATACATTGTGGTGAACCCATTAAAATAAAAAACTATTTAAAAGACAAAGAACCTCTGTGCGTAAACACTGAGGAAAGGGTTACCCCAACTTTGACTGTAATTGCACCCAGAGCCTCCGGGATTGGTAGGTAGGATGAAACACATGTCTATGTCTTCTGTTAGCACCCTTTGCAAACTGTGTGAGAGGCCTTTCGGCACCATGCAATTCTGCTTAAAGTTGGACCAGCATAACATTCTGTGGTGATTTGTATATGCAGCCCATGATGCTTTGCATTGTGGGGGCATGTGTGATTTTGTATTTTCTTGAAACTTGGCTTCCCAGCCAAATTCCCTTTGGGGTAACCCTTTCCTCAGTGTTTGCGCACAGAGGTTCTTTGTCTTTTAAACAGTTTTTTATTTTAATGGGTTCACCACAATATATCCAAGGCACAATGCCTTAAGGGTAGCTGGTCCATTCCACTGGAGTGTCAAACAGACGAGGCATACTGATGAGTCCTGGTAGGACGAAACACATGTCTATGTCTTCTGTTAGCACCCTTTGCAACTGTGTGACAGGCCTTTCAGCACCATGCACTTCTGAAAGTTGGACCAGCATAACATTCTGTGGTGATTTGCATATGCAGCCCATGATGCTTTGCATTGTGGGGCATGTGTGATTTTGTATTTTCTTGAAACTTGGCTTCCAGCCAAATGCCCTTTGGGGTGATCCTTTCCTCAGTGTTTGTGCACAGAGGTTCTTTGTCTTATATATATATATATATATATACACACACACACACACACACACACACATAGAGGTGAGTGGTAAATGAGTGAGATAAAACAGTGTATCATCCACTGCAGTGTGATATTTTTATCCTCTGCTCTACTGTGATGATATCAGCCATTTACACACAGGTCACAAGGTCATCACTCTAGGCAGCTTTCCCTCAGCATGCAAGAAACACCTGTGCTGTTACCATAGACACAAATGCAGAACTACTTCAGAGGTCTCACTGCTGCCTACAGCTAACTCAGTGAGCATTACAAAATACACCTCCCCCCAACTTCCAGCTCATTACTGTGACTGCAGCCAGAATTCTAAACAGCACAGCTTCACAGAACAGTCTAAACTACTGCCTGCAGCTAACTCAACTACCACTGAAACACACTCTCACTTGTTCCTCAAACTCTAGATTCTCACCCATTACAATTACTGTGATACTATCAGCTTGACTACAGCCAGAATCCTAAAGAGCACAATTTTACAGAACACTCTGCACTCTGCCTGCAGCTAACTTAATTACCACTTAAAACAGTATCAGCTGTTCTGACACTCTGCCTCTCAGCTCATTACAATTACTGTGATGCTCTCAGCTTCACTGCAGCTAGACTTCTAAACAATACAGCCTCACAAAAGTATGTTTCTCACTCCTACCTAAAACTAACTCATTTAACATTGCAAAACACACTCATGTGTCTCCCAGAATTTATAATACTGCCAGCCCATTCAGAAAAGCTCACACACAGAGTGAGCAAACACATAAACAGGAACAGAACACAAGAGAGCATAACAAAACTTCTAAAACTCTTGGCCCTATTGTATATATTGAATACATGATGGTCAGATCATGTGGTATGGCAAATATTGTCACCCCTGCATTGTGAGCTCTGGATATCTCACGAGTGCCGAAGGCACTCGTGAGATATCCAGAGCTCACTCTGCAGGAGATGTGTATATATATATATATATATATATATATATATATATATATACATACATATTATGGTAGCACTGTAGTGCTACCATAGTTAGGGTTGAGGAGCCATTTACATGTTAAACCTAAATTTTTGCACCTTAATAACTTTGCAACTGTTTAACAGATTTGCCTGAAATTTGGAATACATGATCAAGAACCATACATCTTGGGATGTGCCAACTTTCGTACTGTTTGGATATATGGCTGTGGAGTTATTAAGCATTATCTGTGCACACGTTTACGCTTTTTTGGAATTCATTACTTGTTTCTACAGGTTGCACGGTTTGCGCGACCAGTCCGAAATCTTCAGGGAACGTGCGGTCGGGGTCCCTGATGTGCCTTTTGAAGATTTTGTGGAAAAATATTAAACAGTGCAAAAGTTATTCAAAGAACAATTTCCCATTATAAGTCAATGGAAAAAGTTAACAAAAAGTTCGACAGTGTCGCAAATGCAGTTTTTACTTTTGAAAATGGCCCTTTTACTGTCGTAAATCCACCATTTTGTTTTCAGTTGGTCATCAGAAAAATGCTTGGCATTTAAATTTGGGACCCTCTAGCAACCTAATTATTTTTGTATTCACCTAGTCGGACCCTGAGGATGCTAGGCATGTCTTTATTTGGGGTAAAACACCCCAGAAATATGATTTTCAAATTTCTGGAGAAAGTACTTTCGCACTTGCGACACTGTCAAATTAATTTGCGAAAGCTTTCGCAAAGTTCGACAGTACTTTTCCAGGCTGTGGGAAAATGACAGCAATTCTTTGCCACCCTGCTGCAAAAGAACGGTTTGGTCTTTTGGGCTGAAATTTGGAGGGAACGTAGCCAACATCTCACAGATATGCCTTTCAGTGTTTTGGTGAAAAAATATTACAGGGCGGAAAAGTTACGGCACTCTGAACTTCTCTTTTTTTCCCGTAGGATAACATTACAGCATCCGCCGCATTACAGGAATCATTTGCCGCCCTGCTGTAAAATAACGGTTTGGTCTTTTGGGCTGAAATTTGGAGAGAAGAAAGCCAATATCCCACAGATATGCTTTTTACTGGTTTGGTGAAAAAATAATACAGGGAGCCAAAGTTATGGCACTCCGAACTTCTCTTTTTTCCCCTTAGGATAACATTATGGCGTTCGCCGTGCTTTCAGGGCCCGTATCTCGGAAATAGTGCGAGATTCAGACTTTTTGTCAGAAGAATACGTAGCCCCATAATGGGGTTAAGTATAAAACTAGCCAGGAAAGTCATAAATCACATGACTTTTAATTTTTTTTCTACGTCGTATGGTTCCTGAGATATAAGCAATTTAGTATTCCAACTCCTCTTTTTCTGCTCCGAGAACCATTATTATGCATACATTCTTTGAACTCACTGTCTTTCTCTATGCAGCTTTTGGGGAAAACCAGCCTGTGAGCTTACATTACTGTTACCCTTACCACTTCTGCTTGCGGTTCCGTAACTGTTTTACTTACTGTTCCCATCTACTGCACCATGTGCGTTACCCTTCGTGTTTTCATTTGCGCTTGCATTTCCGTTATTTTAACCATTTCTGTTTACAGTACTGTTTATCTTTCTGCTTTGCTTTGCGTCACCATGTACATTACCATTTGCGTTTGCGGGCACCGTGTTACTATGTGACAAGACATCACGTGGCGGGAGTGCGGGGCCCGCCACATTACATTCACTATTTCTCATTATCCTTCTCAAAAAGAAGAGAAATTAGAGGCAAAAAACTCCATTTAATGCATTAGCTAGGGTTGTTCCACAGCAACAAAAGTGAGGAAATTCAGTGTTAGGGTTGAAAGCCCCCCTTGGACCCCCCGACACACCACCAACCGACATCGGGGTGCACATTGGGGTTGTCAGTCCTAACTCTCACCCCATTCTCCTATACCTCTGCTTCTTCACACATCTGATGGGGTGAGAGTTAGGGCTGGCAACCCCAATGTGCACCCCAATGCCGGTTGGTGTGTGGGTCCAAGGGGGCTTTCAACCCAACACCGAATTTCCTCGCTTTTGTTGCTGTGGAATAACCCTAACTAATGCATTAAATGGAGTTTTTTGGCTCTAATATATATATATATATATATATATATTTATGCAATGGGGTGGTCATATATTTAGTTAAATAAACCCATTTATTTGAGTCACTGTACGTATAAATAAATTTATACATACAGTGACCATTTATACATACAGTGCCGGACTACTTCCTACTTCATCATACTTTCTCTTTCTGGCACTCACACAAAGTCTCTGCTGGTGTCTACATACAGTATGTTGCCCCATCAATGATAAAACATCCTGTCAAAAAATCTTTTCTTTTTTTTTTTTTTTTTATTATTTCACCCCAGCATTATACATCTGCATTTCCTCACATGAAACAGTATTACACACTCACAGTCCTCTGGCCAGTATTGCGTTGCCAACCGCATCCCAAACTGCCTCAGCCCCTAACTTCTTAATAAACTGAGAAACTATTAAACAGCCAAACTGCCACTTTTCTAAAACAAATCTCTCCTCCTGCATCCATAACCCACAAAGAACACAACTGCTGACCTGAAAAGAAAATGCTCCAAAGCCGCTGTTTTTTTTCTTTCTGCTCCACTCGCTCACTTGCTTACACTGCAGTTAGAAGATGCTGAAGTCAGATGCCTTTTCCTCCCGACGCCACTCGCTCTACTTCAAATTCACAGCTTGAAACGTAAATAAAGCGCAACTATTTTCGAAAATTTTTGGCAAAAAAAAAAAACATAGCGTAGCTCAGTACTACTGTGTCTTCTCCCCGATTCAGCAACAGACTCTCACTTAGAGTCGCCGCCATTTTCTCCTCACTTTTTCTGAAACAGTGAAACTTCACCAATCATTGAGCACGTTGGCGCCTTGACTGAATGTCTCCACACTCCATCCATAGCGACACCCTTAACAACCAGCACAAAAAAAAGTGCACTGTCACTATTACTTAAAATAAACCCACAAACTAAGCTAAATTTACAAAAAAATAAAACTAAATATATGAGAAAATCACACATTGCACATTTCCTCTCCTATTGCATAAATTAAATATGCAGGGGAGAGCCTTGTGTGATATGTGATTTATCTATGCTCATAGTATTTGACCTCGGCCACCACACTCGTGGCTTATGCCACTCGTGAGGTTACCCAAGGTCAAACACCACTTGTATAGATAAATTATGTATCACACAGGCTCCCCCTGCATATCCCTTATTATATATATATATATATCTTTATTTTTTATTTATTTATTTATTAATTTTGTTAACTAGGTTGGCCCTCTGAGCCCCAAATGTCCCTTTTTCAGGGGCGACCCGGAAATTGTTACAAAGGAGGAAACACAAGAAACTGTTCAGCACTTTGGGATACAGATCACAGAGTACAGCAGGAATTGGATACAGTTAAGTTAAGAAGCCGGAATACAGAGGTATCATTTCAATTACAATGAACTTAGGGTTACAATCAGAGTTAATTGGAGAGTGGTTTTGGTTGAAGTAGACATTGTCAAACCTTTGACAGGCCTAGGTATTAGTTTACAATGGGAGGGGAGGCAGAGGAGAGAAAGGAATGCGCATCGGGGAAATTATCTGCTAGCACATGAACAGTGACTAAGGTCCAAATGATAATCCTGCAGGCCCTTACAGAAAATCCCTAGAGAGTTAGCTTCCTGAAGGTGGTCGGGGAGCTTATTCCATAGCACTGGGGCAGCACGAGTGAAGGATTTATCACCAGCTGAGGTTCGGGCCCTGGGTTCCTCAAGGAGCCATTGCCCAGTGGAGTGGAGCTGCCTACTAGTGTGTTTTTGAGTTAGGAGTTCAGTTAGACTGGCTAGGGGGAGGTCAGAGAGGAGCTTATAGGTGTTGCAAAGTAGAGGATACTGGAGCCTTTGGTCAAAGGAGGGCCAGTTTCGCAAGGCAAGTGCATCACAATGGTGGCTCCATGGTTTGGCTTTTGTGGCAAAGCATGCAATTTTATGGTAGAGGGTTTGTAAGCAGTTGAGACTTTGCTTTTCCATTTCATGCAGGACTGGGGCAGCATAGGTAAGTGTAGGGAGGAGGATGATCCTGGCAATCCTACCCTGGTCTCTGGAATCATTTGGGCACTAAGCTGGTAGAGAAGGCTAATTTTCTGGTGGATGTTTTTAGTTACGTGATCCACATGGTATTTTAGGGTGAGGTCTTGGTCCAGCACTAGGCCGAGATATTTGAAGGATTATACCATTTCTATGATAGAGCCTGTTGCTATGGCTAAGGGGAGTAAGAGGCTGCGATCCTGGCCTAGGGATCTAGGTCCGAACATGATAGCCTTTGTTTTTTTGGCATTTAGTAGCAAGTGTTTTTTAAATAGCCAGGATTTGACCAAAGCAAAGTCAGCCTGGAGGTGCCTTCCCAGTTCATCAGTATTTCTCATTGATCTATAGAGGACCGCATCATCTGCATACTGGACCACCGAGCAGCTCCTGCAGTGGTTGCGGAGGTCATTGACAAACAGTGAGAACAAAAGCGGTCCTAATATAGAGCCTTGCGGGACCCCTGTAGTTATTGGGAGCCATCCAGAGAGGGAACCCCTCCACTTGACCTGCTGGAAACGGTCAGTCAGATAGTTGCTGAACCAGTTCGTTGAGTGTTGATCAAGACCGATTTTTCTTAATTTTGCTATCAATAGGGTGTGGTCAACTAAGTCAAAGGCTTTGGTCAGGTCTATGAAGATGGTTCCAGATGGAGAGCCTTCGTCTAGTGCAGAAAAGACATCTGTGGTGAATCCGATGAGAGCTGAGTCAGTGCCGTGTTTTTTTCAGAAGCCGTGCTAGTTGGGAGCCAATAGCTGGTTTGCTTCCAGGTAGTCTTAAAGTTGGCAGTAGACTAATCTCTCCTGGATTTTTGCCAGCATGCAGAGGAGGGAGATAGGCCAATAGTTTTCTATTGGCTCCCTGGGGCCACCCTTGTGGACTGGTACCATGGTAGCCTTCTTCCAGGCATTGGGAATGGCTCCCTCCCAAAGTGACTGATTTATCAACCAGGTTATAGGCAGGGCAATTGCTGGGGCTGTAGTCTTGAGTAGCCTTGGGTCCAGGCCATCGGGTCCTGCCGTCCCGGTTGGTTTGATGGAGCGTAGGAGGGGAAACACGTCTGAGGAACGTACTGTCCTAAGGTGGAAGTGCTGGAAAGGGGGATCCCAGGCTTCAGTGATCACCCTATCCTGTTTTTTGGGAGGTAGGCTTGCTTGATAGGTGACGAGGTCAGTGAAAAATCTGTTAAAGGCACTGGCAGCCTCCACGCCCTCAGTTAGAGTTTGACCATCACCTGTTATCTGGCCCTGGGGAGTTTTCTTTTTGCCTTTGATCAGGTCATTTATGCAGGACCAGAAGGTCCTGGGGCCTGATAGGTTGGTCTGCTGTAGGTTTTTAATGTACTCCTGCTTTGCCTTTTTAGTGGCAATCTTATATTGATTCCTCAGGGATCTGTAGTCAGCAAGGTCACTAGAGAGGAAGGAGTTCCTATGTTTTTTCCCAGACCTTGTCTCAGCTTAACATTAGAGACTTTAACTCCGTTGTTATTCACCTGTAACACTGGTCTTTGGTGCGCATTTTTCTTAGTGGGACATGGAGGTTGGCTGCCGAGGAGAATGTGTGCTGGAAAAACTCAGTGGCAGCATCCAGGCTGCGCAAGAGCTTAACTGGTGACCAGTCAATCTGGCTCAGGTAGTTTTGGAAGGAGGCAGCTGAGAATTTCGAGAAATCTCTTGCTATAATGAGTCTGGGGGGATCTTGTCAGGCTTGTTTTTCCAAATGCAGAAAGTTGGGGAGTGGTCGCTCAAGGCATCAGCCATGACGCATGCTGCCTGGATATTGGCAGGATTGGTAGAAAGGATCCAGTCAAGGGTGGAGTGGTACCCAGTTCTGGTATTGTAGCTTGTGACCTCAGTTATGACCTGTGCCAGGTGATCGTCAAGGAGTACTGCTCTCAATGCTGGCTCACTTCCTGCTTCCCAGTTCAGGTTGAAGTTACCTAGGATCAATAGCTCCGTGTGTACTACACTCCCAAGTGCTTTTGTTAAGTCCCCCAAAGCCTGCAGGGAGGTTTTTGGAGGGTTATATATGCATCCTATTGTTATGTGTGGTTCATAGCTCAGTGCTTATGTTAAATACTGTAGCTGGATAATGTAGATGGTTGGTGGATACAGAGGCCAGCTAGTAAGAAGACAATGTTTGCCAGGTACTAGTAGTATGGAATAAGTGTGCTTGTGTACTTCAGCATGAACATGATCAAGTCAGTGATTATAGTACTTCTGAATTGGATATTATGTGCAAGGTGCTTGGATGCTTGAACTGAGAGTCGCTTGTTATTATTGATGGTTTTTGGCCTTTCTCTGTATCCCAGCTGTAGGGAGAAAGCTTAGACCAATATGATGAGACCCCCCAGTGGGATAAGAGTGCCGTAGAAGGAGGAGGTGTCAGGGGAGGATGGAGGGTGAGTGCGACTCGCTCTAAGCAGAGTGTGAGTCTGCTGTTTGGCAGATATAGGATGTGGGGGAGTAGCTCTTCCCCCACATAACCACGGGCTTGTGCCCTTCAATTGTGTGTGAGTCATAGCTCAGTGCTTATGTTACATACTGCAGCTGGATGATGTAGATGGTTGGTGGATACAGAGGCCAGCTAGTAAGAAGACAATGTTTACCAGGTACTAGTAGTATGGAATAATTGTGCTTAGGTACTTCAGCATGAACATGATCAAGTCAGTGATTACAGTACTTGTGAATCGGATATTATGTGCAAGGTGCTTGGATGCTTGAACTGATAGTAGCTTGTTATTATTGATGGTTTTGGCCTTTCTCTGTATCCCACCTGCAAGCAGTGTCAGTGGCTCAGCAGGTAGCACACTCGCCTCTGAGGCCAGGAGATCAGAAGGCTGTGGGTTCTATCCCCACACCAGGCACTTGGATTAATATCCCAATACTGATGCTGTAGTGCAGCATGAGGGGAGTGCTGCATTCCTGAGGTGCCATCTTTCGGATGAGACGTTAAACCGAGGTCCCATCTGCCTGTTCTGGTGGTAGTTCACGTGGATGTTAAAGATCCCATTGCACTTCTCGAAAAGAGTTGGGGAATTTTTTATTATAATAACATCAAAAATAAATTAATTATAAACAGTGTTAAGTCACATAAAAATAAAATACAAATCAGATGGTAAACAAAATCAAATAAGTATTACAGTCATACAGTATCAGATCAGTATGTAAAAAGAACTATGTATCAGCCCCCCCACTAAAAGAGTAGAGGAATTTTTATCGAAATAACATCAGATAACAAAACGGAAATCATAAATAACCACAATACAGTGTTAATTCACCAAATTCACAGTGCAAGGAGAAAAAAAATTATAATTATTACGAATTTTTACAATATCAGAACAATACAAAAGAAAGAACTTCACACAGTAGCGAATCCTTTCCAGAAGTAAAGTAGTTTCAAAGTACACTTCACCCCTATATGCTCCTACCATAACCAACTCAAAACAGTAAGGAACATACTATTTATATTTAATAAACATTGTAAACCCCTTCCACCAACTAGTCACCTTCCAAGCAGTGGTTCTTTCACAGTCTTTTAGATAAATTCTTTCCATAGTCCCTTGTATTAATAAACTAACTGCCTCATAAGACATCCTTTTTTGATATAAAACCCACTGGCACCGAGCTTGCCATAAATAATAAGTTAAACAGCAAAAAAAAAGTTGCCACGTCTCATTACCATATACCCCACCCCTCTGGAAATTAATACCTAAAATCAGTGTGTCATAATCCAAACGCAATAACTATAACATGTTCCATTTGTTAGCCAGGAATTTCCACAAAGATTTAGCATAGGAGCAAAAACATAAAAAATGTTCCATTGTCTCCTCCTGGGCAATACAGTCCAGATAAGGACAATATCTCTCAATCAAGACTTTATACTTTGCATTCCCACTTACATTTAAGTGACCATATAAAGATAGCCAAACAAATTCCCACATATATTCAGGCAATCTTGAATTGTTTAATCTCTTAATAGCCACCTTTACGTGGGACATGGAGCAGTTTTTAAAGGCTGGCCCATGTTGATATATTAATGCCATCACTATTTTATACAATTGAGGCCCAGTGCTATCTTTAACCATCTGAGCTGAAAGACCCCACTTAAAAAGGTTTTTTGCAACTGACAAAAATAATGTGTAAATTCAATGTTTAACAGGTTTCGAGGTAAATTCTGCCAAGCTAAATAAAATAGGCCAAAACTTGTTTTGATAAATACCCATGACAAGGTCATAATCTTAGTTAATCCTAAACGGATGTTTTGAGAGATAAATAATGTGTGAAAGAAAATTACCGGATCCACCATCCCAAGACCACCTTTATTTTTCTCAAGATATGTATATTGCCGTTTTATTGGATTGAGCCTATTACCCCAGAATAATTGAAAAAATAAACTATAAATTTGTGTTTCTAAATTCAAGGGTAAGGGAAATATCATTGCCGTATATAATAAATGGGACAACAAATTGTTTTAATATCTGTACCCTTTTCAGTTTAGACAATTTCCACCTTTTCCATATATTAATCTTTCCTTCAATTTTAGTTAATGCAGTTTCCCAGTTTAATTCAGGTAAATTATGTGGCCCATACAACAAGCCTAATATTTTTATTGGATCTGATGAAATCCTAAGTCCTTTCATAATCCTATCAGATATCGCCCCCCCATAAATAATCCCTGACTTTTTTGTTCTTTAATTTTTGAATTAGACACCTTAGAGTAATATGTCATGAACTCCAAAAATGTAGTTATGTGTTCAACATTGGAAAAAAATACACATAAGTCATCCGCATAAGCTTGAATGTATAACTCTTGTAACAAAGGAGTGCCCAACATACCTTCTCATTTGGGTATTTGTGATACAGATTGAATTAAAGTATCAATTATAAAAGAATATAATAGAGGACTCAAGGGGCACCCTTGATGGACCCCACTAGGCACATGAAACCCTTGACCACACATGCCTTTCACAATCGGGTGAACAACAGCCCCTGTATAAAGTGATTGTATCCAGCTAACAATTACAGCAGGAACACCATAATGCCTTAAGGTTAGAAATAAAAATGGGTGATACACCCTGTCGAAGGCTTTTTTTTGATCTATTGAAACAATGCATCCCCTGTTTCCCCTGTTTGTCCAGCATATTCAATGATATCACGAAGGATCATATGGGCATGCTGGAGTTCCGTCCTGGTAGTCCCCAAAACTGATAAGGGGAGAGAACTGTGACTGCATAATGTTTCAGTCTATTGTTCAGAATTCCCATAAAGAGTTTATAATCTGTATTTAAAAGCGTAATTGGTCTCCAATTGTCAATTAGTGTTGGCGTCCCTGATTTATAAAGAAAGATCACCAATCCTTCGGAGAACCAAACAGGAAAAACCACCCTGGATAAAAAAAAATTAAAAACTAAAACTAAACACTGGGAAAACTCATAAGGAAAAGCCTTATAGAGTGCTGAAGTCAAGCCATCCTGTCCAGGTGAGATACCTGACTTTTGGGATTTAATGGCTGCCTCTATTTCTATTCTTGTAACATATCCAGACAACAAAGATTTTTTAAAGGGAGAATCTGGCATTTTTATAGAAGTCAAAAATTGCATCATTTCCTCTACACTAGGGGGTACAGCAGGTGCATGCGACAAAAAAAATTCTTTAACAATCCTGTGTAGGCCCTCCGTATCTTCCACCAAATGACCCTCATGATTTATTAATGCAGTTAAGGACGTATTGGTTCTATATTTTTTAAAAGCTTCAAAGGGATCACCATTAGGCTGTTTTTTTAAACCATATTGAAGAAGAACTTGGGAAGTTTTTGCTCTGTCATATTGTACCAGGTGTATTTTCCGTTTTAATGTTTGAATCTGTAAAGAATAATCAAATTTGGAAGTATTGGCAACAGAGAACAAGTAATACAATTGTTGTCTTAGTGCTAAATAGCTAAGAAATCTAGAATTTTTTTCGAACTTCCCTTGATTCTGTAATAATTTACACAAATCATTTTTAGTATCCCGCCACCATTGTCCTATATCGTCATATAAAAAGGAAACTGACAACCTCGCCGAAAGTAAAGTACAAATTTTTGTAAGCACTCTAGGAGACTGCAATAAAGGAGCGCTCAGCTTCCACTGGGATTTTTTCCACTGAGGGAAAGGACCAGAAGAGAATTTGCATTTAAGTAATAAATGGTCCGAAAAAGCCACTGGAATTGTATAGAAAGAAAAGGATAAGTTTTGCGATAAAAAAATATAATCTATAACTGAAGTATATGTTTTTTTTTTATAGGTAAATTTAGGGCCCCCTTGTTGGTGAGTACTAGACGAAACCAGCCCAGATGATTGTATTAGTGATCTAAATGCATGGGTATCACAGTTTAATTTTTGTTTTTTAAATTCCTTCAAATTTTTCCCCCTTGGGTTTAGCTCACAATTAAAGTCACCACATAGGAAAATTTCGAATGAAGTCATTGAAAAAGGTTTTATCATTTGGAATAGTGCCACCC
Source organism: Neoceratodus forsteri (assembly GCA_016271365.2). NCBI lineage: Eukaryota > Metazoa > Chordata > Ceratodontiformes > Ceratodontidae > Neoceratodus > Neoceratodus forsteri. The sequence goes on along the minus strand of CM057454.1, from coordinate 323,766,100 downwards.
TTTCAGCCTTTACTTGGGAATAGTATACATTAATAAATCTACAAGTCATAGATCTCCACACCCCATCTAAAATCATCAGCCTCCCAGGAATCAAATCTATCAATTTTAGCAAGGAAAATGTGTAAGAGTTAAAAAAGAAAACCCAAACCATCGGCAGATTGCTCTCCAAAGGACCAATATGAAGGACCCCAGCACCATTCCTTTTGAAAACTCCTGACCTGATCCACAGTATATACCCAGGTTTCCTGTAACAAACAAATGTCCAAAGAATTGTTATGTACATAGTCAAACACAACCTGTCTTTTTTTAAAGTTCAACAAACTATGGACATTTACTGAACCAAAATTAAAGCAAGCCAGTTATAGACATTAGGCAGTTAACTATCTTTTTTCCGTCTTTTTTTCTTTTTACTCTTATAACCTTCCTGAACTATGGAAGGGGAGGGGGGGTTATCCCGGAGGGTTTGAGAATCCCAGATCTTGACACTCCATTACTGAATCAACCCATTGAGACGATAATACCTCAAAGGGATTACTTGTCTCCATATCCACGGTAGAACGGGCCACTAAAGGAGGTTTAAAATTCCTGGAAGACCTTCTCACCTGAGGTAGCACCACAGGACCACCTCTCAGGAACAATTTTCTTGCTGTTCAGTATAACAAACTGGAGATGACATATGTAAGTTATCCACTGAAGCTTCCTTCAAAGGAACATCAGAATCCGCAATCAGAGGCTGCGAATCAGGGACATCTATTTCCCCACCAGAAACTTGATTTTCCGGAACCGGCCCCGAGGCTAAATCTTGGACTTTTTGTATGAAGAGATCAGGACTGCTAATAGATGCTTTATTCCTCGCAGCCCATACACATTCTGAAAAAACATGCCCTGTGTCATCACAGAGATCACATTTTGTGTGATTCATACATTGAAAAGCTATATGACCAGTCTCCACAATTATCACAATGGGGCTTGTCACATGAACTAGATAAATGCGTCTGAGAACCACATTTATAGCATGCCCTTGGTTGCCCAGCATAGAAACAAACCCCTCTATCCCGACCCAACAAAAAAGAATTTGGAATATGTAAAATTCCAGCATCCGACTGTCTAAGTTTTACCTTAAATCTCCAACCCCCCATTCAAAACTGTTGGTCATCTAAAATGGCTTCTGGAGAACTCAAAACATCACATTTTTGGGATAACCAATACAATATATCATTGATATGTACACCTTCATTCCTAAACATGATAGTGACAAACTTAACCAATGGTTTAGTCAGAGGAATTACCAGAAATGGGGTCCACAGGGGGGAGAATTTGACCTGATTGTAATGTTCCCAGAATAAATCTAGGGCATAAGCCGAGCGAAAGCTTACATTAAAATTATCCTCATCAGAAATGTTAATAAAAGCAAAAACCTCCCATGGAGAAAAATGTAAAGAGTCTTTCAACAGTCATTTTCCAACATAATGCCTAACAGGTCTAACTTCTAAGCCACCCTTATACCGCAACCTGACTGCATTCCTTCTAGGGCTGCTTCTTTTATTTTGGAAAATAACTCAGACAGTAATGGTTTACTTGTTTCCAACATTTTAGTTTTAATAACATTTTGTTCAGTATTTAGATCAAGCAAAACCTCAGAAGGGTGATTCTGAACCTGTTCTGGAGGACTCCTGCTTCTTGTTTACTGTCTCCATTGTCCCTATTGCAGTAGGTAATGCAGAAATCTGAGACGCCATGAAGGCTCATTCTGCAAAAATTCAACTTAGGGTCCCAGTCAGGTGTAGGACGCCAGGAACCCTTATCAAAGGACCAACCGGCCGCACTTAAAGCAGTCTGAGGGGTCCAATTTTCATCAGATAAAGGGTGTACTATAGGAACATCCTGTATAATTGTAGGAACAGAGTCATCATTTTGTTTGTCTTCCGATACAACCTGTTTCTCCAGTTGAATCCCCCAAATGTCTTTTAGCAGAAAATATAGCTGCTCATTTTTCTTTCCCTTCCACACTCACTGTATCACCATGGACAACCCCTCATTTTACAAATGAAAATTCGGACACACCAGCCTGAGTAGAAGGGTCCGTTTGAAATATATAGCTTACCTCAGACAGCTGAGGCTCCGCAAAGGCTCTAGTAAAAGGGGGTTTAAACACAAATCCTGAGTCTTTTGACAGTGTTTTTCCCTGCACACTACCAACAGAGCAGTCAGACACCACAGACTTCCGGGTTTACACAAGTTACCATAACAACCCGGAGACGCCTCAGGAGCATTTGCAGCCAAATGGCCTCCTAATTCTGGCTCGCGGTACTGAATTTCAACAGTTTCATTTATGCCAGCCAAACACTCAGAATTAGGGTCATGCACATCAGCAACAGCCACAGTACCTGGTTTTGGAATCATTCCTGGTATACACTGAGGCTCCGGTTACCGTAATTTGCTCGCAACAAACACCGCAACCTCTGGTGAGTGTTTCATATCATAAGCATCCAAAAGCATTTTCACCCACTCATGTTCCTGAGTGAGTTCAGACAATTTCTTCTCCAACAGTGCCTATTGCCTCTCAGAAACTTCCGTAGTAGCCATCGCTACCAAAGGGTTCTCATTTACCGACAAATCTTCTGTTGAAACAAAAATTTCACTTTCCTCGATGCTAGCATTCAAAAGTCATTTACCAAGCTCTCCTTTAGGATTATCAGAATCACCAATGCAGGGAAACTGCTCCCCAAGCTCCATCCTGACCGTCTTCCACTGGAGCTAAGCCAACAATGACTCGACTTAGCCACTTGCCCCCTACTGCCAGCAATGCAGTAGGGGAATTTCCCCGGTGCCCTGGTCAAATTTCCCTCATTCACTAAAAATAACACCAACAGCTTACTCTGGTTCAAGGTCAGTTGGCATTTCATCTGTATCCCCCCTTCCCTGGGTTGTGCCTGAAAATAGGCAGAATCTGCCTAGTGCACTTACCCGGTCAACAAAAACTAAATAAAATAAATAATAAATAAGGAGGAAGCTTAGACCAGTATGATGAGATCCCCAATAAAGAATATGATATCAACGATTGTTCAGTATCCGACTGATGAAGGAGTCAAGTAGGAAGATCCCCCAAGAAATGAGTAGTAGATGATCACCTCCTCCAATTCCAGAGAGCATGACCAGTAGCACGTAGGACAGGATAAACCCTCTTGGGGAGAAACCTCTGAGAACCCATGGCTACTGACCCACCCGTCCTTCTGGGCATACTAAAGGAAAGTAATCCTAAATATTTTAATTGGCTAGTCTGAACCCCGAAGTTGTAGAACCCAATCCAGAGAAACTGAGAACTGAAGATGGATGAAATCGTGACATGTCAGATGAATAGAGCAAGTATCCAAGTAGTAATCTCCAAGGTTGAGAATCCATGAGCAAGCCGTAATGAAGTAGAATGGAATCCATGGTTGATATGAATTAAGAGCGACAAGTTGTAGGTGGGGAAGCGCTCCAACAAGTGAGGACGACTTCACAGGAGATCCAGGCTTCTGCCAATAGCGGGCTGATACAGTACGTGGAATGGTAGAAGGCTTGCCATGAGACTACTGACTGATGAACCTAGGTCCAGTAAAGTATGATAGTAGTAGAATACTTAGGTGATGATATAGAAGGCGATGGCCATAGAGCTGAGCAGGAATCATGGCAGGCTTTAAGGGTAGTAGAAGTAAATCCACGAAGTCGGTCAGGTGGTAAGTAATGGAATGTGGCAACTAGGTCCCCGGGCGAGATGCATAGCTTATCTGTCAGCTAGTGAGGTAAGTAGGGGGGGCTAGCTCCAGATGGCATGAAAATGCAGCCAGACCTACGAAGGTCTGCTGATAGTAATAGGACATGGCAGCTAGTCCCTCGGTGAGATGCACAGCTTATCCGTCAGCTGGTGAGGTAAGTAGAGAGGCGGCTAGCTCCAGGTAACAGGAAAATGCAACCGGACCTGCTGAGGTCTGCTGGTAGTAATAGAATGCGGCAGTTAGTCTCCAGGGGAGAAGCACAGCTTATCCATCAGCTTGTGAGGTAAGGTAAGGCTATGAGAATGGTACTAGCAAGGGGATCGGAGAGTGCTGTGTAGATCCAGATGATTACGGAACAATGCTGACATATACGTTCCAAAACCAGAATGATGCCTTAGCTAGAAGTGACTGCTTAAGAATGTTCTGACAAGTCCTGAATAACTGAGCATATGACTCATGAATGATGATGACTGAAGAGGCTGAAGTTGAATGAAGTAGCGATGTCACAAGGGTCGAAAAGTCATAGGGCACAAATCATGAGAGTTAAAGTCCTTGAGCCATCTCAATGAAGTCCTGGTAGGAGTAGTAGTAGTAATTCACATGACTAATGCAACAAGGTGGAAGCATCCAAAGAATAGAAGAGGAATGGCCAAATAAATCCGGATGAGTGTCCGAAGGAAAGGAGCTCCTAAGGTTGGCAGACACAGCTGCAGGTAGATATAAAACGTGAACGTCCAGGCCCCGAGGTGGCAAGGGCTGAAATGTACGATAGTTGAGTTGCAGAGTACATAGTACGTGAAGGAAGCCTGCGGTGCTGCTGAGCACATCCAATGACTCGGAGATATGATTACATAGTGGGCTTCGTACATTGGTGAAAAGGAAGGTTCATCGTGTAGAAATCATATATTATAACTTGGTCTTAGAGCGAATGCTAAGCTAGGATAGAAGGCAAGTAGGAAGTAAAGGTCTGTGTGATGGTCTCCGGGAAGTGGTATTGGGAGAAGCTGGCTCAAGGAGCTAGGCTAGTAGCTTGCAGTACTAGCATATCGAAGTTCAATAACTGGAGTGAGTGGATATTACCAGGAGTGCTTGACATGGTAGGTAGAAACATGCAGCCGTTTGCCGAGGCATAATGTAAACAGTAAGAATGATAGACCGAGTAAGCATCTGGCAACACAAGGAAGGAATCTAGCAAGATCCAAGATGGATTAACTGTCGTAATCATTGTGCTAGCATGGTCACAACTGCAGCAAAAATGAGACAACAATCAGTAATTAGCATACAGATGGTTTTCACAGTCATGATTCAATGTGACATTGTGGGGTGTGTGCAGTACCTGTATCCATGGCTACATGCACAATGGATTAGAATGGCATGTCCTGGTAAACTGTAGCTAAGGGAAGTCATGATAAGGCCCAATAGCATATTGTCGGCTTAAGCACACTCAAACAGACCACAGAGTGCAATGAAATTATGGTAGTCCTAGGGGGTGGTTTCGTGGTTCCCCCGCCAATATCTGGCTCCTGTAGGAATGGTGAGGGCTGAGAAAGCAATGTATTCATATGCCATATAAAAGTGCTGCAGTGCCATAGAGATATATATCCCCGACTACCATATGTAGCATGGCCTGCTAGACAAGCGTGCCCTAGGCTGAAAAGGTAGACCGTATGGCGGGTGAAAGTGCTGATGGTGTCCCAGGTGTTGTAGATCAGGGAAACAATGGCGAGCCCAAACTGGAAGGAGAACAGCAGCTCAGATATTAATTGAGGTCGGCGATGCTGCAGCCGATGGAAGAGAGGTATGGGAGTAACTCTGCGGCTGAGAGCAGAGGAAATGAACAAGCAGGCGAGGTACGGAAGGCGGAAGAGCGGCAGACAAACTAGAGCATGGCTGGCGAACCTCCCTCCCAAAGAGAGAAAAACAAAGGAAAAAACAGGTAGAGGAGTAGCGAGGACAAGGCAACAGCGAGTCAGGGAGGAAGCGGGGACGGAGAAGACGGAGAAGAGGGAGAGAGGGAGGGAAGGGGGGTGCGACCAGCTGCACCAACGCAGTGAGTGCGACTCATTGTAAGCAGAGCGGGAGTCTGCTATTTAGCAGATATAGGATGTGAGGGAGGAGCTCTTCCCCACATAACCACAGGCTTGCACCCTTCAATTAGATGCTTTCCATGCCTAGGATGACTCTTATGAATATCGATTCGCTGCCAATGGAATCAAATTGGAGATGTGGGGCTGATGTGGCATCCAGTGGGGATCTCATGTATATGAGAACCCCTCCACCTTTTTTTATCTTTTGCTCTCTTCTAAAGATGTTGTTAACATGCTACATCCACCTTGTGGGCAAGGATATGGGGCTTAAGCCATGTTTCTGAGATGGCCATTGCATCCAGGTTATATTGGGCAAACCATGATTGGATTTCATGCATCTTCGGGAGAAGCCATATATATATATATATTACTCACCGTCTCTGAAATAACTCAGATTTGCCAGATTGATGGTTTACTAGGGGTGTAATCCATTCCATCCTGTATATGCCTATCATAAGATCTTGCCAGTGTTTGATAGTGGGTACTGCAGCCGAAAGCCACCTCTTTGTTATAGCTGTTTTTGCTGTCAGGAGGCAAATGTTTAATAATTTCCTATTAGATCAGCTTCGAAGGTTTAAGCCATAATTAGAAAAAAGGAAAAAGTCTGCAGTAACCTGTACTGGGGTGGCGAATAAGTCTTCCACTGCATCGTGTAATGTCAGAAAGAAGGGCCGAAGCGCAGGACAACTCCAGAAAATATGGATGTGCATTGCTGGTGAATGGCCACATCTTCACCAACAGGAGGCCCCTTGATCTGCGAGGTATTTCACCTGGATGACTGGTGTTTTGAAATATCTGAGTGTCACCTTCCGGGAGTACTCCTTCCAGGTGTATGAAGCTGTGACAAAATGTAAAAAAGTTAGGATGCCTTTCCCAGACTAGGTCCTCTAGGTGGAGGACTAAATCACCCTCCTATGTTCGTTTTAAAGAGTCAAGGGAGCCCCTTCATAGTGATAACAAGGTGGCCTAAATATAGGAAATCATGTGGTATAAGGATGCCCAGCCCTCCAGCGCCATCCTCAAGATATCAATTATCTGGAGGGTCAGACTGTCATTTGGGAGATGCGGTGTCAAAGCCTTAATAAAATTAGTTGCTTGCAAAAATCTAAATTGATCCAGAGGATGAACTCCACATTGCCACATTATTTCTTCAGAAGATAACAGGCGGCCATCTTTAAAAAAATGTATAATTAGGTAAAGGCCCAGTAACTCCCAGCAGCTGAATCGTGATCTAGTCTGGCTGGCTGAAATGAGTGGAGATACAGAAGGGAATATAGTAGGTATCTTGATTTAATTAAAAGTTTGGAGGCTAGAAGCGATCTCCAACATTTTAATGTATTACATGTACATGAGTTTAGGGTAATCTGTCCTAGTGAAGTACTTATATAGATTAATAAGATATGAGTCAAATGTTACAAATCTTCCTCCCGCATCTCCAGCTCCTTTCACCGAGCTTTGTACTAGCTGTAGAGCCATAAAAAAATGTATTCAAAGTTGAACTGCTGTATAGAAATTGGTCCCAGAGTCGGGGATAACGAACTCATAATCCTGGGGGATATAAACCTTAACTGGGATAGTGGTAATGTTAAGCAGTTTGAGTCTCTGCTTGCTAACCTTGCCCTGACCCAGCTCATCCAGAAACCAACTAGGCGGACAGCAAATGGATCCTCCAGTACCTTACTGGACTGGATCATGTCTAACCGTCCTGACAGGATCTCATCAGCGGGTACATTATCTGACTCCATCTCTGACCATTCACCGGTTTTCTGTGTATGGAAAATTCCCACCCCAAAATTCCACACAAAATTATGCATGTCAGAAACTACTCTAGATTCGATCCTGGGGAGTTCCTGGAGGACCTAAGAGTTACTGACTGGTCTGGGGTGTATGGTGCCACTGACCCCTCGGCAGCAACCTCTTACTTCCTCTCCACCTTTGGGGCCTTGCAAGACAAGCATGCTCCCAAGGTCACCCGTAGGGTGAGGGGGTCCGGTACCATCTGGTTAAATGGGAATCTCCTAGCCCAGATGCAGGAGAGAGATAAGTGTTGGGCTCGTTCCAAAGGTACCAGTGATCCCACGATTATTCAAAGGTACAGACACCTCAGGAACAAGTGCAAAAAGGCCATCAGGGCAGCAAAGAGTGACTTTTGCAAGTCCGCCCTACTAAGCTCTGCCAGTGATCCCAGGAGGTTCTGGAGAGATATTAAATCCCTTGTCAGCGGATCCTCCCATCCGGGGGTTACGAACATGGTCATAAATGGAGTCTCCTGCAATAATCCCCATACTATTGCCAACTTCCTAAATAATCACTTATCTGACCTCTCGGCCTTCACAACCCTCTTCCCACCTGATGAGGCTCTGTCCCACCCCCTTCCCCCTCTTGGCTGGAGGGTCACCCTCCACGTCAAATGTTCCACCTCAGGGCTGTATCAGTCCAGGACTTGCAGAAATGCCTAGCTGGCCTCTCACAGTACTCCAGTCCTGGCCTAGACAACCTGGAGCCTAAACTCCTTAAGCTTGGTGATGCACACATTGCCTCACCAGTAGCCTTTATCTTCAACCTATCCCTTGGTCTGGGGACCATCCCCGACATCTGGAAAGAGGCAAGGATAGTCCCTGTACTGAAGCAAGGAAATCCCAAACTGCCTGACAATTATCGACCGATCGCCATTCTCCCAACCCTTAGCAAGCTCCTTGAAAAGGTAGTGGCTGAGCAGCTTTCGGAGTATATCCACTCTCATGAACTTCTGTCCCCAGCCCAGCATGACTTTCACAAGGGACACAGCACCACCACAGCCTTAATCTTAGTTACATCAAGTATCCGGACAGCCATGGACCAGGGCAAACTCTCTGATGCAATATTTATCGACCTGTCCAAAGCCTTTGACCTCGTTGACCACAAACTGCTTGGTGCACAGTTGTGGTCACTTGGCCTCTCCCCCATGCCATGAGATGGCTAATGGGTTATCTACACGGTAGAAAGCAGCGTACCTGCTTCAATAAAGTCCTCTCCGAGCCCCTACCGATGACCTCTGGAGTGCCTCAAGGCTCGGTACTGGGTCCCCTCCTCTTCTCCCTCTTCATCAATCAGCTACCCATGGTTACTACCAGCTGTAGTGCCACCATGTATGCAGATGATCTGGTAATCCTGGCTCACTCCCAGAATGCCACTACCCTAAACCAGAACCTGACCAATGACTTTAACAGTGTATTGTTTTGGGTTACTAGTCACAAGCTGGTCCTGAACCTAAAAAAGACACAGGCTATGCTCTTTGGCTCAGTGGCTAAAATCAAAGCCTCATCGGCCTGCTTACACATCACCAGCGCAGATGGATCCTCACTACCTATAGTGAGCTGCATCAAATATCTGGGGGTAACACTCTACCCCCAACTTGACATGGGTAATCATATCCTTAACATCTGCAGGGTGGCAAACTGCAAACTGGGTCTGGCCTATAGGGCCAGGTACAACCTTACACCGGCAGCTAGACTTGCCCTTGCGAAGGGTGTGCTCCTTCCCTCCCTCAGCTATGGGCTGCACCTATTTGCTTGCTCCCCAAAGACACATCTCACCCGGTGGTACACTGCTTACAATAACATTTGTCGTTTTGCCTTGGCTGCCCCCCTGCTCACCCACCATTGTGAGCTATATGAGAAACTCTGCTGGCTCTCACCAGCTAGATACCTTGATTTTGGTTTGGGATGCCTCTCCGGGAAAGTGATCAGAACTAGCACCCCCCAGGGGCTGGCCCAGCTTCTGTCTAAACTGAATCCCACCCCCTACCATCTTAGGTCTCTCACATCAGGGATGCTCAAAGTTCCCCCTACCCCCTCATGGGGGATCGGGACTTTGCCATAAGTGTGCCCAGACTCTGGAATTCGCTGCCTGTGGATATCCAAGCTGCCCCCTCCTATCTGAGTTTTAGAAATTCCCTGTGGGGTTTCCTAAAACTAGCATCAGTGTGTGACTGCCCCAAACCTCCCTAGAGTAAAGTGTCAAATTGTTTTGTCAGAACCTCCCCAGGGTGACTCCACTGAATTTCTGGAGATATTCCCCACTGTATCAATGACTTCTGACTACTCCTGCCTAAAAAGCCTTGGGCATTTTTAAACCCAATATTGCTCCACGGTCATAGGCTGACCATGACATATTGCACCTTGGTCACAGGTAGAAACTTGTACTACCAAGTGTTCTGTTTCTGTCTAACATGTGCATATGTGACAAATGTGATGAGCTGTAAATACCTGTCCACGCTCCAACTAGCCTAAGGAGTGTATACGACAATGTTATAAGTTATATTATGACCAATCCAGTCCTTGAACTATGCTCCACTCCTATGTATGATAACCTGTATATATCTGTCAGTTGAACTAGCTAGTCTAGAGTGTATAATCTGAAATGTGCTTACTACTATATGTTTCCCCTAGCGTCAAATGATGTATTTCCCACATGTTTGTTTACTGTGACAAAAAAACTGCACTCTCTTTGCCATGTCTCCTTGACTGTTGTTCCTCATGTTGTATTCTCCTGGGTCATTCCTGAAAATAAGCATAATACTTGTCTAGTGTACTTACCTGGTAAACAAAAGCTAAATAAATAAATAAATGAATCTGGCAAAGCTAAGTCCCCCAGTTTCTTTGGGAGATGGAGAAGTGGAAACCTTATCCGTGGATGTTGGGAGTCCCAAATATAACGGGACATCTTTTTATTTAATTCTCAAAAAAAATATCCAGAGGAAGAGATAGGGAGGGTTTGTGCTAAATATAAAAACCTCGGTGAAAGGTTCATTTGAATTGTATCTATGCATTGGATCAAGAGGAGTGGAGTAGATGGCCATAATTATAGGAATAAAGTTGGGATGGGTCTTTTACTAAATGAATTCCCAGGTATTTCAAAGAAGGTAAGTCCCAGCAAAAGGGATATCACCATTTGGTCTCTATGGTGGGGGAATAATGCAATTGGAGTACTTCAGTTTTCGCTGTGTTGACTTCGTAGCCTGCCAGTTTTACCGAACTGAACCAAGGTCTGCCACAGAGAGAGGAAAGAGTGTTCTGGCATTGTTAAATAAAATAATAAATCATCATCATATAATGCTAATTTGTGATGATGACCGCCCGCTTCCAAGCCTGTGGTGGTTTCATTCTGGCATATGGCCTGGGCAAGAGGTTCCAAATAATTAGCAAACAGCAGGGGGGAACAGAGGACACCCCTGCCGAGTGCCACAAAGTAATGTGATAGGGTTAGAGATAGAACCATTCAATTTTGTATGTAGGCCATGTGGTGGTCATATAGCCCCATTATTAAATGTTCAACATTTTCTGAAAATTCCATGGCCGCCATGGTGGCCACTAGAAAAGGCCATGCCACCCAGTCGAAGGCCTTTTTGGCATCTAAACTAAGCAATAAAATAGGAGCCTCCAACCGGGCAGCGTGGTGTAAAAGATGAAGAGTTCTTTTAATGTTATCTTGTGTGAGTCTAGCCAATACGAAGCCACACTGATCTTTATCTATTAGAAATGGCAAAAGTCCCTCCAGTTGCTTTGTCAGCACAACTGCATGCAATTTATAATCAATATTAAGTACCGAGATGGGGTGGTAGGAGGAGCAGGAGATGTGATCTTTACCTGTTTTTGATGTACTGGAAATGATGGCATAGCGTCATGTGGGGAGAGGGGGTGTTAAAAATGTTCTTTCATCTCCTCCCTTCATACCTGAAGCAACTGGGAAAGGAGCAAATCCTTAAAGAATTTATAGAATTTCCCCATATACCCATCTGGGCCAGGACTTTCACCAGTCTTTAAGCCAGTAACCACTCTCTCCAGATTGCATTTTTTATGATGGGAGGCAAACCCCACTATTCCCACTGAGCACTACCTTAATTGTATCACAGAGTATTCCAGGTCTGATGCCAGGATGTGCATTCTCTTGAATGATTTGTGGGAGACACTCCTTGACAATATTCTGGAATGCTGGGATATTTAAATGGTAATTATTGAAGGCCATAGAGTGGACCTCCATTCTGAAGCCCAGTTTATGGTCAATAAGACTGAGCAGGGGGGGTTGGGGAAGGGGAATATCTTACATTCCCGAACCAAATACTGATGTTCACCTGATACATGACAAAAGTCTATTTGGGTGTATAGGTTATTCGGGGCTGAGTAATGGGTAATCTGCAATGGGGGTAGAGAGACCACCACATATCAATCCAGTGGGCCTCCCTAAAATAGGCCTGTGGAGTTTTTTGACCACTAAATTTCTAAGGAGGTCTGGGGCTGGTGGTGTCCTTATTGTCGTATATCATAATGTGATGATCATCTACAACTAATACCCCCAGATTGGTACTTGGTAATCTTCTGGAGCAGGGCCTGTACAGTAGCAGAATTAGAGCCTGGGGGATACATAAACTAACTAGGTGACTGGGGAGTCTTCATCGGTGCCCTTAAGAAGGGCTAGGCTTCCCTCTGGGTCAGTATAAGTAGATAATAACTTGAATGGTGTGGTACCAGGTATTAAAATGACTGCCCCACAATGCTCCCCCCCATGGTAGGAGGAGGCCACTACATGAGTAAAACCAAACTTGCTAAGTTTCTGGTGTTCTGTCCTATCCAAATATGTTTCCTGCAATAAAATAAAAGAGGGACGACTTTTCCCCCATATTCTGTTTATACTCCTCATCTCCCATGCACCCTTCAGACGACCCTCCCAGCCCTGACTTCCCAGAATGATCATAGCTGACCTTTTTGCCCAGCCTGGGAGCAGAGCCTGTGGAGAGTCAGGCTTCATCCTGCAGCTGGAGGATTTTTTCCTCCATTTTTCTCCCTGATCCCCGTTGCTGGGGCGCACATGCCAGACGTGCATGCGTGGAGGCACACACACATCCACAGAAGTCCAGCAGAACCCACCCCTTCTGTGCACACTACAGACCCGCACTTCCCCCAGGCCTCCACCTGGGGGCAGTCATTCGGCAGGAGTGCAACCCCTCCCCTCCCAGGAGAGGAGAGCTGTCCTCCAGATGCTCAATCCTCTCCCTCCCCACTGACCCCTGATGGCCTGGGCTCGTTCCAGAACTTGGGTCGCTGGCATGGCACGAGATGTGGCATCCAGCGCCTCAACCCTCAGCACCACTGGGCTGACTAGGGATGGTAATTTTTAAGTAATGAGAAGGCCTTGTGTTTCTTAACAGGGTCATTTAGGCCATTTACATTTTGGCAGTATATTATAAACTTAGATGGCTGTATGATTTTAACCACATTTAAGTATCCATCCCAGCATGAGGTATAATACCATTGAAGAAATAATAAAATTACTACTGTGAAGCTGGTCCATGATCAAAAAAGGAGTAAAGTCTAATTTCATCCCATTCCAGTACTGTAAAAGACCTCCCATATAGACAGGGATTTTTCCATTAAAATAAAATTGTAACTTAGAGTCCCTATCTTGTGCAGCCATAATAAGACTCATAATATCTGAAAAACAAATAACCATTAGGAATAACAATAATACAACCAGCCAACAAGAAACATGAAAAATGGAATGAGAACTAGGCTTCCAAGGGGAAAAGGTTCATAAAGTAGCCCTTTATGTGACTGAGCATATCTGCAGTAAAACTGAGGAGCACAACTGGGAGGGAAATTAGCAACAGAGGTTGCTAGGCCTCCCAGGTCATGGCCTAAGCCAGACCTATCTAAAGGCAAGGCTACTGATAGGAGGCAAAACAAAGACAGCCGAGCAAACAGGGAAAATCGGCATCCTAGAATTTTAAGCTAAGGAATAATGCTCTAATGCCTACGTATTGGAGTATTAATATAAATACGAGAGTGTGATCCCAAAATGATTAAATACTTGTAAAAGAGCCTAAGGTTCTCCATAAGTCATGGAGGGCATCATGGTACTTAAAAACAAATACTGGCTGTCATCAAATGACCCTTTATGTGCATCCTACATAAAAGAAAAAAGAATATATCTAACACAGTCACTTTGGTTACCTTTCTGGTTTCCAGGACTAAATTTGGATTCAAAACTTATGAAGTATTTTATTAATAAACAAAGAGAGGTTTGGGCAGTCTGTGAAGGGTTTGCTGTCGGAGAAAGTAAATTCGTGCAGCACTGATGTGATAACCTTAACAAAGCAGGTGCTGAAGGGCTCCCACAGCTCCGAGAGTTTGCGGAAAATGTCGATCATAACAACACACCTGCAGTACCAACAGGAAGCAATTCAGAAAAATGAAGATCACATCGCTGGAAAGGGAATCAGTAATGTTTGAACTCTCGGTCACTTTGGGAGAATTGGTAATCATCGTGCTCATCATAGGACTTTACAGGAACTTTGAATGGTGTCCTTCTTTCTACAGCATTTTAAAGGAATGTGATTCTAATTTAGAAACAAGAGTCTATTTCTTTTGGTGAAGGAAGGAAAGAAAGATCTACCAAAGGTATTTTCAAAGTTCCTTTATAAGTTTACGCAGGACTTTGGAAACTTCTAAGCCACTGAAAGAACTTTTTTCCGGGACATATATAATTGAGATTATTTGGAGACTTTACAATTCTTTACAATTTTTGAAATTTTGAAAATATTCGATTGTCTTGGAGTAAAACCTTTTAAAGGTTCTAGTGCATATAATATTATATCCTTCAACTTCCATGTTAAGTAATTGACTATGATCTAGTTATTTATTATTGTAGTATAATAATTAACTGTTTGGAATTTTTGTAGTAAGTTTTGTATAGAAAAGTTTCTACAGTTGGAAATTTTAGATATAGAAATCGATCAGTTTAACAACTTCTGTTTTAAGATAGATCGATAAAGTTTTTTATATATACTTATTGTTTAGAGTAAATGCCTGTTATGACCAGAAGCAAACAAGGGGTTAAATCAATTAAGGTTAAACCCAAGAACAAAAGTGATCAGAAAGAGGTGGTGAAAGGAGGTGATAGTTCCTAACAAGATTATTGGTTAGAAAAATGCCAAGCAAATGAAGGAGTAAAACAATTCTGGACAGACCGAAACTAAAAAAAGAAGAAACATTAAAACTAATGAATAACAAGGAAATAGTTTGTACTTCAACTCCAAATGGAGATATTACAAAATTTCTGAAGGTAACTAAGACGGACAAAAATATTAACATTGATTTAGGACTTGATAGATCAAGATTGGATAAGATGGAGGAAACTAAATGTTTAAGATCTAATGAGGGGGATTAAGAAGATAAGGAAAAAATAGTGATGACATGGAAGTATTGGAAGTATTGGATTCATTGATGGAATCAAAAATAAAAAAAAATAAAGGTGATCCAATTAGGAATGTTAGGATAGTACAAGAAGATATCAAAACTAAAAAGTCAATAGTAATAAATGAGGCATTGAATTCTTTAGAAACTCAACAGACTTGGACAGAGGATGAACCATTGTGGTCTCATAACTCAATTATCATCTCAATGATGGATCTAGATCTAGATGGAATAACAAAATAAGTTGTAAGAGTGCTTAGAGACCCAATGCAATCTAATGTTTTGATTTACGAACAGCTGACTGAAATTAAAAAGGAGTTGGCATTCCTAAAAGGTATAATGATTGAAAATAAGATAAGACTAGATTATCTAGTTGAAAATCATGATAGAAACAATTTTGGAACTCAACAAGACAGAACACTTAAATTAGATGAGAAAACAGATGAAAATAAGAAATATGATGAAAAAGAGGTAAGTGTTGGGGAGGATTTATTAGAATATGTGATGCTTCCAGACAAAATGTTTAGGGAAGAAAGTATATGTATGGACTTAAAAAATAGATTTCCTGATATATGGGAAAAAGGTGAACAACAGGAAAAGGAGGAAATAGAAGAAGATAATGTGAATAAGGATGAAGGAATTCGTAAGGATGTTAGAAAGTTAAATGATAAACAAAAAAGAGAAGGAACCAGTACTAGAAGGTTCAAACAACATAAGGAAGGGGTTTGATAATAAAGGACAAAGGAAAAATGTTAAAGGAAGACAGATAGGGTAAGTGGAAAGAGAGCGATGGAAGGGAAGACCAAGGTAAAGAGTAAGGAAATAGAAGATGGAAGAAAAGTGAATAATACAGTTGAGAGTAAAAAAGGACAATTAGGACAAAAAGGATGTGGAAAAGTAGAAGATGACAGGGGAGAAATGAAAGACAATGTAGAGGAGAAGGTGGATAAGGGAACTCTAGGGAGAAATGACCTAGAAAAAATAATGATGGATGGCGGAGGGATAGATATGAAACATGATGAAATATTGAAACGATTTTTAAAAAAAACAACAAAAAGAGATTTTGTTTTACCTTTATATAAAATGGCATGTTTACCTAATGAAACAGAAGAAAGCCTGTCAAAAATGATCAAGAACTTATTAGATAGTGTACTCCGTGGATGCAGACAAATGCTGAATAGTATTAGTATTGCTAGGCCAATTATGGAATTGGAGCTGGTTTTGGTGGTTTTGGTGGTTACAGATCAGTACTAAGTTTTGAAAGCTATTGATAATCAAGCAAAAGAGATAGGAAAAATTGGAATTCAAGTTAGAGATTTGGTAACCTTGGGAGAATTGTTTCTGGAATATTATGAGGTTTTGGAAAAAAGAGGGGAAATAAGGGAGATCATAATGTATGGTCTAAAGCAATTTTACATGGAAAATAGGAAGAATCTTAAGAGCAAGATGGCCGACTTACTAAATATACTATTGGGCACTGAGGGCTGCATCCACAAAATATTTCAGGCTATTCGTTGTGAAAAGAATGGTAAAATATTGGTAAAGATGAAAAAGGGGACTATTTTTGAATTGTTAAAACAGAGACAGACACTGTTGGATAATCTTGGTGTAAATGTTTGTATGGAACTAGGAGAGTTAGATCTAGGAGTTCAAAAGTATAAGGAATCAAGAGCATGAGAAGTAATGATATAGACATCAAATAGATACACACTGCTAACAGATTTTGATCAGTGACTGCCTGTAAAAAGTAATGAAAAGAGGTCACAGATACCAGAGATTAACACAAGAGCTAAAGAGATAATATATGAGAGAGATCAAAATGAGAATATAATAGAATTAAAGGACAAGATACAAATTCTTACTTAGAACTCTTCAGGATTACAGGAAAGATTAGGAGACCCGGATTTAGTAAAACATCTAAAAATGTTTGAGTGTATTTGTATTCAGGAAACATGGACGATTAATGATGTGTATTTAGATGGATATATGTCATGTCGGAAAAAAGCCGAGAAGTTGAAAAGGTTTGGAAGGAATGCAGGGGGTCTTCAAATTTTTTGTAAATTAAATAATCAAGTGAAAACAAAAGAAATACCAATTGATAGCAAGAGTATATTAATAGTACATATACAGGAGCAAGGAGAAGATGATTTAATATTAATAAATATTTATGCACCTCCATCCAATAGTTCTTATGGTGACAAGGATTGGTTGAGAAAATTGTCAAGAGAACTAGAAAGATTGACATTTGAATATCCTATTAGTAAAATAATATTGGTAGGAGATTTTAATGCAAGATTGGGCACTTTACAAGGAACATCAGAAGAAACCATATCTTGTTGTTCTCTTTTGGAGAAGAATCATTTGTTGTCTAATAGGGAAGTTATGGACCATACAGTAAATAACAAGGGAATTCTTGTTCATAGGATGTTACGTGACAAGAATTTCCTCTTATTAAATGGGAGAATTAAAGGCAATATCCCAGGTAATTATACATATCAAGGGGGTCAAGGGTCATCTACAATAGACTATGTTTGGGTTAATATAAATTTGCTATCAAAATATGTTGAGATGAGGATTAAGACAACTTTAGATAGCCAGCATGCTTCTATAGAACTAGCATTGGAAAAGGACCAGGCAAACCTTGTTGTTGACCAAGTGGGACCTGACGCATTGAAATTGATAAGAAAGAATGTTATAGGGTGGAATATTATAGAAAGTGGGAAACTTATTCAGTTAATGTATGATGGAGGTATATTGGAAAAAATAAACAACTGTATTGATGATAAAAATGATATAGAAATATTATTGGAATATAGTACTATCATGGCCGATGTTAGGCAGATTATTTCTAGGCAAAAAATTATAATAGCAAGGAAAGGACAGGCATGGTATAATAAAGAATGTAGGGATGCAAAGAGGAAACTTAGTGGGTTAAAAGGAAGCCTGGTAGGAAATAAGAGTAATGAAATGAATAAACTAAGAAAAGAATATAATACTATACTGAAAATAAATAAAGAAAAATACCAGCTTAAATTATGGACAGAATTAGAGGAAGCTGTAACATCAAACAACTCCAAGATGTTTTGGAGTATAGTTAATAATGGCACATTAAATTATGATAATAGAATAACTACATTAATTGAGCCTGATGTGTGGGTACAATATTATAAAGGTCTATTTTATACAACAAATAAAAGGAATCAAAATATTAACGAACAATATGATGAGAATGGATTTGACATCAAAAATCAAGAACTGGTTAATAATAAATTAATCACAGAAGAGGATGTATGGAGAGTTTTGGATACTTCTAAAAAACATAAAGCTCCAGGCCCAGATGGGATACCTATAAAAGTTATTTTTTATACAGCTCAATTCTGGGTTCCTTATCTGACGATACTATTTAATAAGATTTGGGATAAAGGAATAATACCAGTTAGTTGGAAACTTAATATACTTGTTCTAATATTTAAAAAAGGGGGAAAAACCCAGAATGTTACTGACCAATTAGTTTAATAGATAGCACAAAGAAGATATTTACTATTATATTAAACAATAGATTAACAACATGGGTTGAAAGAAATAATATTATTGATACAGCTCAAGCAGGATTTAGAAATGGTCAATCTACGCTAGACCAATGTAAATGTACATTTAATCTATAAGTATACCAAGATTAAAAAATTAAAGTTATATTACATATTTGTTGACCTACAAACAGCATTTGATTGAGTGAATCATAGTATGTTATGGGAAAGATTAAAAGGATTAGGAATGGCTAGGGATATGGTGACAATGATTGAGCGATTATATCAAGATAATTATACAAGTGTAAGATATTCAACAAAGGGACAATTGACACAGTGGTTTCAAACTAATATTGGAGTAAAGCAGGGATGCACTCTTTCACCATTGTTGTTCAAATTATATTCTCAAACAATATTAAGTAAATTATATGATTTAAATTTACATCTGCCTAGAATAGGAGAGAGAGGCATTGTGCTTATTTGGCATTTGCTGATAATGTAGTCTTATTATCAACAAGCTTCATTGGCATAAACAGAATGTTAAATAAATTTGTCAGAGAATGTAAGAATGCAGATTTATTATTACATTACAAAAAAAAAGTATTGATTTTTGGAGGGAATAAAAAAGAATATCAATACAAAATAGATGGATACAAATTGGAAGTGGTTAAAGAATTTTGCTACTTAGGAATAGTTTTTACTCAAGATGGAACATGGAACAAACATATAAAAGAAACATATAGCAAAGTTAACAGATTTATGTTAACTATGAATAGATTTGCTTACAAACATGGAGGGCAGTCAATAAAAGGAAACATGACAGTTTTAAATGCAAAAGTCAAAGCTCAAATACTTTATGGGGCAGAAATCTGGGGATTTGGTGATTTTTCTAAATTAGAAAGTATCCTGAATAAATATTATAAAAAAATTTTGGGACTTCCCATTGGGACGCCATCAGCAATGGTTAGGACAGAACTGGGACAATATCAATTGGAATGTGAAGTGAAAATAAGACAGATCAATTACTGGTTGAAGGTGTATAATGTGAATAAAAAAAAGATTCCTAGATTATGTATGGAGGAGGCAATAGAGTATAGCAAATATGATAGGTCATTTCCAAGTATGGCAATAGTGGAGAAAATAATAAAACCAATGTGGTTGTTAGAAATAATTCTGGAAAGTACGATTTGCCCAGTAGACATACTGAAATTACGAATTAAAGATAGGGTCAGAGATTATTTTATCCAATCAGATTTGGCATTGTGTAAACAATGCAAAGTGAGTAAATGGATCGTAAAAAATAAGAGGTCACATGAACTAGAATACTATTTGAGAATGGTGACTAATCCTGAATTTAGGAAATTATTAACCCGAGCAAGATTTGAGACTATAACAACTAATTGGAAATGAAATATATATAGTAAAAAGAAAATAGTGGGGGATATATTGTGTAAATGTGGAATAGATAAAGATTCACTTAAACATTTATTAATAATATGCCCTCTATATGAGAAAGATAGAAGAAAAATTTGGGGGGAGAGTTTGAGTAAACTTGAATTAGATTCAGAAACTATGTTACATTTTTTGTTAAAATCTCATAATTTGAAAATACTACACACTGTGGCCTCCTTTCTAAAAATAATTGAGCAGAAGAAATCACATGTGAGGAATGCCTCATTTCAAGGGGTGGGTTAAGTTGCTTATATATTGTCCAAAATGCTGATATATATCTAGAATTGTGGATACTATATAGATGAATGTAAAATTGAAGCTTAATGTTTAGATGAAGAAAGACGGATGTTTTAATATGGAAATTGTAAAGATGTGTATTTAATGGAATTTTAAAATATGTATTTTAATTGTAATGACTTGAATAAGTCGATCAATAAATATTACTACTACTTAAAATAAACAAAGAAAAAAGGTATCGTTAGTACAGTTTAGCTTGTTCCTCATCAATAAAAGTAAGTACAATAGTAAAACGAAACTAATGTCTCAGGAACACATAGCTACATGTGTACTTGTCCTTGCTGAGCTATGAAAAGATCAAACCCTGAGTTAAAAAGCTGTCCAGTCTTTAGTACTGTGCCTTAGAAGATATGAACATTTACAGCCTCTGTGTAGATTAGCTCTGTTATTAATAAGGAGCACAGAATTCCAGGGTATATTCCACGGTCTATGATGTTGAAAATTGGGCACAACTGCAATGGCACAAATGGAAGACAAAACAGTCCCAAAAGTGGCCAGTAACATCCAACGGGGACACACGCACACCGTGGACCAACAAATGTTAAGTAAAGTTACTAAAAGGTAGCTTACCCATATTGTTCCAGCAGGAGTGTCCGGTGAAGCACTAGGATCAATCGCTGAGGATTGGAAGGTCTTCAGTATGTTTCGAATGTCTGCCAGAGTAGCTGGAGCTGCTCACTTTCCGGAGGTTTGATGATTGTGGAATCAGCTACTCCGCCATGAGGAACGCTGCGGCTGCAGGGGTAGTGGCTCCGGTTCGGCATTGGTGTCCAGCCATCCACGGTCCCTTAGGGCTTGCCTTGCGTCTTCTGGCGTTGAGTATAATTCCATTCCCATCTCCCAAAATACCCATAGCCTGGTGGGGTACAGAGTCTGGAACTGAACTTTGTGCATCTTCAGGATATGGAGTATTGCAGCATAGGCCAAGCATTTCTGTAGGGTCTCCGGAGAATAATCCTGATCAAAGTAGAGATGAAAGCCATTGTAGTCAACTTGTTTCTGCCCCCAAGCTAACTGGAAGATTTCTTCTTTGTCTTTATAACTTGAGAATGTCATGACAACGGATCATGGTTGAGCCTTAAGATCTGTTGGTTTCAGGTTAAGCACTCGATGGGCTCTCTCAGTATTGAAACTTAGAGAAGGCAGGATATCTGGTACATGTTTGAGTAAGTCCTCCATAAAATTGCTCATGTTGCCCATCTCTGCTCCCTCTGGCAGCCCATATACCCTTAGATTATTCCGTCTGGACCAGGCTTCCAGGTCCTGCACTTAGCATGTAATTGTTCATATTGATCACCAGGAAATCAATGGTGGTATGCAGCTGTTGCATGTTGTCTTCAGTTTTAGCCACTCTGTCCTCCACCACCTGAATACATTGATCCACCCCTGTAAGTGTAGTATCCAAGCGGCAAAATTCTTGTGTTTCTGTGTGAAAGTTCTTAATTTTAGATTGCAGAGTTTCAAATATTGATTGGGCTAGTTTTTCGGTTTCCATCTCCATATCCATGTCCAGGTCTGTAGCGCTGTAGGGCGAGGTGTTTCCACATGGCAAGGAGCTTAGCAGTCTGGATCCATAGTCATCCTTTGATTTTGTGGCATTTTGCACCCGGGATCTGGTAAGTCTGCCTTCCCCATTGCTTTTCCAAGCCATTCTGCAAGGAATTGTTTCTATATAGTTGTTAATGTCAATGGGAGAGTTTGATGGTAGGCAGTTATGGAGCTAAGAAGTCAGCCTGCCATTCAGATTGTGATGTCATCAGAAGTCCCAGGTAAATCCCTTTTTAAGTGTCTGTACACAGTGACATTATTTAGTTGTCTCCAGACTTCCACTTCATAATCCGTGGTGTTCATGACAATGCAGAAACCCCTTTATCTGCTGGTTTTAGAGTGATAAGGGGTTTCTGACATAGTACCTGAAGGGCCTGTCTCTCTTTTTTACTGGTGTTGACATAGTCTTCCCATGAGTTATCTGCTGTAGTAGGCAGTGGCCACATACTGTTCTTTCTGCAGTCTAGCTTTTTTTGTGTTAAAGATTATCTTCTCAAATGTTATGTTTTATTTAAAAATAGGACTGCCACACATGCACAGTAATAAAACAAGTAAATACCAGGGGGGGCTGTGGACATGGCCTACCTAGATTTTAGCAAGGCATTTGATACAGTCCCACACAAAAGATTAATATACAAGTTAGCCAGGCTTGGAGTGGGTCCCAAGGTGATAGTCTGGATAAAAAATTGGCTAGACAACAGGACGCAAAGGGTAGAAGTAAATGGAGTCCACAGTGAAGAAAGGAGGGTTACTAGCTGGGTACCATAGGGTTCAGTACTAGGACCGGTCCTTTTTAATGTTTTTATAAGTGACATTGCAGAGGAGCTGGAAGGAAAAGTATGTCTCTTTGCAGACGACACAAACATCTGCAACAGGGTTGATGCACAAGATGGAGTGGAAAGGATGAGAAGGGACTTGGCAAGGTTGGAGGAATGGTCAGATGTATGGCAGCTCAGATTCAATGCAAAGAAGTGCAAGGTAATGCACCTGGGAAACAAAACCCAGGGAAGAGTACACAATGGGGGGTGAGATACTGACAACAGTAAAAATGGAAAGGTACCTGGGGTAATTATATCAGATGACCTAAAAGTGGGCAAGCAATGTGAGAAGGCAGTAAGGAAGGCTGGGGGGATACTGGGATGCATAGGAAGAGGCATCAATAGTAGAAAACAGGAAGTTGTTATCCCTCTGTACAGATAGTTGGTGAGACCCCATCTGGAGTACTGTGTGCAGTTCTGGAGACCCCATCTCCGCAAAGACATAGACAAAGTGGAGGCTGTCCAGAGGAGGGCAACCAAAATGGTGCAGGGTCTGCACCAGAAGACATACAAAGAAAGACTAAAGGAGCGTAATATGTTTACCCTTGAGGAAAGAAGGGAGAGAGGGGAGATGATAGAAACAAGTACCTCAAGGGAATCAACAAAGTCCAAGAGGGTTGCATCTTTCAGAAAAAGAGATGTGCAAGAACAAGGGGGCACAATTTGAAGATAGAGGGGGGACGGCTCAGAGGTAATGTGAGGAAGTATTTTTTCACAGAGAGGGTTGTGGATGCATGGAACAGCCTCCCTGAGGAGGTCATGGAGTCAAGAACAGTGGTGGAATTCAAGAATGCATGGGACAGACATAAGGCAGTCCTAGTGGGGGGTAGGAGGAAGTAAGCTGTTGGTTAACTAGAATCTGCAGCTTATCTGTTAGGTAGGAAAATGGGCAGACTAGGTGGGCCAAGCGATCCTTATCTGCCGTCTCATTCTATGTTTCCATGTTTCTATTTTAAGAGAGTCAATAATCCCCAGTTTAATTATGCTAGTCCCCCCACCAAAATTGTTCCTGTCTCTCCTGTGATAGTTACGTAGCTAGCGCTATAAGCCCACCAGGAAATTGTAGCCATCTGAGCAGCCTTCCATCCCAGGTCACATGCATGACAGTGCAATGCACTACTTCTGGGTCATCAGGGTGGTGAGTATGTTTCATAGAAATGAAGCTTGCAGCTATATATTACCTTTTCTTTTTCAGTTCAGTGAAGATAGCAGGGAGGATCTAGCCCATTCGTTTTCAGACTTTGTCACAGTGAGACTACTCGAATCCATGGAAAAGATTTTGAACCTCCCCCAAATATAGAAATAATCTTGAGTCTCCCCATAGTAAAAATATCCAACCTTTGCATAGTACACCAGGAATAATGTGAAATGCCTCTGAGTAGTTGCCCATGTTATTCTTATTTTATTCACCTTGTTTTTCATTGCCCCCCGTACACCTCACACCCCGGGTCTTCTTACTTCATCTGCTCTTCTGACTCTCAGATTCTTGTTTTCTCTTCTTCCTGTACCTCCATGGGTCAGATAGCTTTCTCTTTCCATTCCTTCCTCCCTCTGTCTTGAACAACCTTCCTTCTCACTTCCACTTCAAAACCCAGGAATCCCTCATTATGCTTAACTAATGCATTCAGCCTGCAGGTCTGAACTCTCCCCGAGAGTGGAATGTATATAAATTATGGAACTCAGAATATGAGTTCAAATCTCTGCCTCAAGGTGATGCTGTATTTCACAGCTTAACATCAGATTCATTTTTCCGCCTGAAGCTGCAAGTCGACCCAAAGAGAGCAGCTCAGTTTCCTCACTTAAAGCACATTATTTTCCATTTTTACAAGTAAAATGTTTTTAAATTTAATTCACTTATCTGCCTCTTAGTTTTATGTAGTTAGCTTTTGGTGTTTAATTTCGATTTTTGGGAGGTTTTTCTGGTACCTCAGCTGTACCAGGCAACCGGAAAGACATATCGTCATGTTTTTGGTGAGGTTTTTTTGTTGAACTGCATCTTATTATATATTTTTTTCTCCCCAGATCGTTTCCTGTATTTTTTACACTTCGTTGACTGATTTTTAAATTATAATCCTCTCAGTTCTGCTGCCAATCAGAACTGAGATTTTTTTTGGCATTTGGCATCTGAGGGGAAGTCTTCGAAAAAAAGATGTTTTTTGTTAGCGGTCCTCGAGTTTTGCAACCTGACTGAAGATTATTGTTTTTCTCATTTGGGAACCACATTTTTGTTCCATTCTGACAGACTGGCATGTCAGTTAGACCCAAGAAGAGAACAGGACTTATGGTCTTTAACACTTGTCTGAGGTGTTTTAATCTTTTGGCTAAGGCGGACGACCACAATTTGTGCCTCAGGTATCTAGGTCCCAGCCATATTTTTGCAAATTGCGAACTGTGCAACAAGTTTTGCTCCAAAAAGAGGGCTGCAAAATTACAGGTTATCATGGCCTCTCAGTCCACCTATACATTACCTAAGCACTTAGGAAAAGGCTCTTCCTCACATAGTAAATCAAGGAAAGGCCCTCTAAAACTCCTCCAATCCCAGGATTTCTGAGAAGGGGAATTCTGAGCATGCCAAGCAAAAAAGATCCTCTGAGCAGGCTCTGGAAACAGTTCCTGCCAAAAAGAAGCAAAAAGAAAAGCATGTCACAGCCTCTCCTGCTGAAGAAGCAAAGGAGCTGTTAGTGACCAAATCAAAAATATCTGCTGCGGAGGACATGAAAAATGCTTGGCAGTTTTTCACTTTTGAAGCCATCGGTGCCCTAATGGCTACACTGTTTCCTCCTCAGGTTCTTGTCCACCTTGGTTCCATCGGATAGGAGACTGAGTTTTATTATGAGGAGGTGGAACCGATTGAACCTGGTGGTTCCCCTGAGCTAGAGTTCGGTTCCCCTTCCTGGGGACCAGAGTATTTTCCTTTCCATTATGCCTTTGTAAGGCAAATAGTAGACACCCTTGATGATCTCACCACTCAAGAGTCAGTGGAGGACGAGGCGGATGCCAAATTCTTAGACATGATAGGGCTGGTTCCCACCAAAAGGCTACTTCTGCCTGTCCAGAAATCCCTCAGGAAAGCAACCCTAAAGTTGTTACAGACCCCTTCTTCTACTCCAGGGGTCGATAAGAAGGTGCAAAAGAAGTACCAGATGGATAGGACTGATGCTGAGTACCTCTGCTGTCAACCGAATCATGAAGGGGTGGTATTGGCGGCTGCCTGTGACAAGGCTAAGGTTCCCCTATCCACTCAGCCCCCTGGCAAAGAGTCCAGGAAGATGGACAGTATGGGGAAAAAGGGATAGTCTTCTGTCGCTCTCCTTTTGAGACAGGCTACTTACGTGGCCTACACTGCCCAGTACCAGACAGCCCTCTGGCATTCTGTGCTGGCTATTAGAGAAAAGGTCTCGGGGGACGAAGCATAAGACCTGGCAGATACTGCCAGGACTGCACTGGACACTACCAAATATGAATTTTATATGGCAGTGGAAACTAGTGACACAGCTTCCAGGGTCATAGCCCTTACTGTCTCCTTAAGGAGGCACACCTGGCTGTAGACTATTAATCTGTCCCAGGACACCCAGGCAAAGGCCATGGAGTTCCCTTGTGAGAATAATTCCCTCTTTGGTGACAAGACAGGGTCTTATATGAAGAAGGTGGAAGAGTACAAAACCACCTACAAGAGCAATACTGCTAAGAAACAGGCTTCTACTTCCTACAGGCCTCATATAAGGTGAGGTAGGGGTAGGAGTTATCACCCTCGTGCTTTCTTTCCCATGCCCAAGTCCTATGATTACCCTCAGACAAGAGGTTACTTTAGGGGCATTGGCAGAAGAGCTTCCAAGTGGGCTGACCAGGCTCCAGCTCCTAGGGCTCAGCCCAGACAGAACTCCTGACATGTTGCTTCAGGTCGCCCACCCATCCCCAGTGGGAGGAAGGCTGGCTCACTTCATCTAGAAGTGGAAAAACATCAGCACAGGCAAGTGGGTTCTGGAGGCAGTGAGCCATGGTGGTTTACCTATGCCGAATTGACAACACTGTTGTCGATATTCGGCACAACAAGGCCTCCCCAATGTTGACAGGTGACATTTTGCCTGTCAAACATTGGTGTGTTTTTCTGTTTTAGGGGTTGTGTCATTTCAACCCCCCTTCTATTGATTACTAACTCTGAGTTGGAGTTGTCTTGAAGGAAGGAGGGAAAAGCTGTGCTGGAAGGGCGTAAATTTTGTTTTTGTCCTCTACAGTGACAATCTCGAAACCTGTCAGGATTGTCGCTGTGAAGGATTTCACTGTGTGGGTTTTGCCGTGCAGTCGGCATACCAGCCAGGGTCTCACCCTGCAGTTTAAAATATTCCCTAGGCTGCAGGTTCACAGACACATCCAACCTCCCACCTAGCAGAAATGATTTTGCTGGAGTTAAAGTCAAAAAGCTGCTACAGGCAAATGCAGCAGAGAGAGTTCACCCTTCTGTTATCAATGGTTGCCTCAGAAGAGGCAACACTTTCCAGTGGGGAAAAGGCCTTTACTCAAGGTACTTTCTCATGCCCAAGAAAAATGGGAAGTGGCAGCCCATGTTGGACTTCAGATTCTTGAACAAACACTTAACAACGGACAAGTTCAAGATGATCACCCTGGCCACAGTGATACCATCCCTGCAGCAAGGAGACAGGCTGGGATCCTTGGATATGAAAGATGAGTATTTTCACATCCGAATCAGACTCAGCCACAGAAAATACTTAGGGTTCAGGCTTCCTTCCAGTCGCTATCATATGAAAATATGAAGAAACCAGCAGAAGAAGGCCATATGGTCTAACTAGTCTGCTCATATTGCAGGATACACAGCTTGAGCTACTGTCCCTGCCCTCCCTCCCCACACCTCCCATCCTCCCTAACCATGATCCTTACCTTTCCCCTATGCCTGTCCCAGCCTCTCTTAAAGCTTTCCACTGTCTTCAATGAGATCACCTCTTCCGGCAGCTCATTCCAAGTATCCACCACCCTCTCTGTGAAGAAGTGCTTCCTGATCTCCCTTCTAAACCTCCCACCCTCCAGCTTAAGACTCTTTCCACTTGTGTTAATGGTTGCCACTCAGCTTAAAGAGACTCTCCTTATCCACCTTATCAGTTCATAGCCCTTTCTTTCAGTGTCTCATCTGCCTCCATGGTGTTCTGAAAGTGCTTGACTGTGGTAGCACCACACCTCAGAAGACAGAGTGATGGTTTTTCCCTATCTTGATAAATGGCTAGTCACAGAAAAATCACATCAGCAGGTCAAGGACTCTCTCCAGTTAAGACGGAGCACCTTGGAAATGTTGGGATTTCTCATAAATGTACAAAAATCCCAGACAGAACTGATGCAGGTGCTGGACGTTCATAGGAGCAGAACTGGATGTCCTCCAGGGCAAGACATTTCTGCCTCAAGAAATAATAGAAAGTCTTCTGGATGTGGCAAGCAGCTTCTTTCTGGGCCAGCCCAGGCCTGCAAGGCATTTCCTTCAACTTCTGGGACATATGGCCTCCACCACAAATGTGGTACCACAGGCCAGGTTTCAAATAAAAGATATTCCGTACCACTTAAGGGCCCATTGGTGCCGGAAGCAACACCCTCTATCAAGGCTAGTACCCATCACAGTGCCTAGGCTTGCCACCTTTTCCTTCTCCATCTACCTATCCTTGGCCTTCCAGGTCCCTCTGCAGGATTCCCAGCAGCCTGGTGGGTTCCTTGAATTAGGCCTCATCCCCTCCCAGATGTTGTTTCCCATTCCCTCCCTCTTACTATCCCTCTATAATTACAACGCCTAACCGCAGGAAGGTTTACAATCACCTGAACTTCCCTTCCCCCTTGCAGAGTTCATCACATCCTGAAGGGTTCTCTTTTTGGGTCAGGCCTTATTTCCCCTCCTAGGTGTAAATCACACTTACACCCTCTCTCTCTCCCTCTCTATCCCTACTCCAGTCCCCTGTCCCCTTGCAGGGTTCCCTGCATCCTGAAGGTGTCTCTTTGGGATACAACTCGGCACTATCTGTCATCTCATTCTCTCTCTCTCTCTCTCTCTCTCTCTCTCCCCTTCACCCCTTATTTCTTGAAAGCACTTGTTCTCTTATTACCATTGCACTTATGAATTGTTCTCACAAATTACATATGAACGCAACACTGTTTATAGCAACTGCCTTAATTATTTGTGTGCTATGCTGATCTTTGTAACTTGGATGTAAATGTCTCATCCCTATTGTACCCCTTTCCCCCAGGTCACACCAGGAGATGAGCAGCCTGTTGCTCACTGTGCCTTTATGGTAAAACATTTCAATAAATAAATAAAAAATAAACAAAAACTCTACTACAAGCCTTGGACTGGTAGAAAGAATGGAGCGACCTGAGAAGGGGGCACCTTTCAGTAGCTGGCTCCAGCAGTTGTTCTGACAACGGATGCCTCTCTTCTGGGTTGGGGAGCCCACCTGGGCGACCTAACAGTGAGCAGAGTGTGGTCCCCTCAGGAATCCAGGGAGCATATAAACTTCCTGGAACTAAGATCAGTCTTTCTTGCCCTTCAGTCATTTTCCCCCCAGATAAGGGACCAGTCATCCCAAATCAGGACAGACAACACCACTACCATGTATCACATCCACAAACAAGGAGGCACAAGATCCTCAAAGCTGTGCACAGAAGCTATGAAGCTCTGGAACCTGGCTTACTCACTGGAAGCGCAGCTGTCAGTAATTCATCTGCCTGTAAAGGACAGTGTCCTGGTGGATTCATTCATCAGGATAAGTCAGGGTCATCATGAATGGTCTCTAAATAAGCAGGTGTTAGCCATGGCCAGATTAATGGAAGTGGGGGCCCTACTCCAAGTTATATTTTGTGGCCTGGGGGCCCCTAAATGCCAACCTCCCACTCTTCTACAGTGCCGGACTGGCAAGGCAGCAATAACCAGGGTACTCAAGCAGGTTGTGGTTTATAATGCTGTGTTATGCCACATGACTTGACAGGTCACATGCCCTTGATTATAAACAACACAATTCAGAATGACCAATTACTGCATAAAGAAATACTTTATCAGTACAGTATTAACATTTTGTAAATTTTCACTTTTTAGTTACCTATAACTTGTCTTGTTTTTCCCTTGTCACTACTGTACCTTGTAACTATTCTTGTTATTAATAATTATGGAATAATCATTAATTATGGATCCTCTTTTCTTCCTGTTTTTGTCCTTCCTCCGAGACCCACCTGGACATTAGACTTCGATTAGTGTGCCCTGTCTTCCCAGATATCAAATTCAAATTCCACATAAATAATTTAATAAAAATGGAGATTGTAGCTGCCACAGTCTCCCTGCTCATGCCTCCTTAAATACCTTTTCTCTCTGCCAAAACCAAAAAACTGAAGCGTGTATTGAAGCAGTTAATGGGGCTCACAGCTCCCTCGCATCATTTTCCTGCTCAAGACTCCTTCGAGTTCCAAACCTGAGACATGCTCAAGCTCCTTGCCTCCGCAATGCATCTGCCACAATCACCCTCTGTGCAGCTACCTTTGTCCTCAGTTCTGTCTGTTCTCCCACTATCTCCTCTCTTCCATCTCTATTGTCATTTATAGTTCTGTTGTCAACTTAAAAGTTGCTTTGCTGCCAATGCTGAGTTGCCACATCCTTGCCCCTACTCCAAGTCATTGATGCCAAAGCAGCTAAACAGAGTTGTGCCAAACAGACTGAGCCTTAAGAACCCTGCAGGACCTGCAGGTGTTGACTGCAGTCACTTCAGAGATTGTTTCCTAGAGCAACCTACTGCAACTTCCCAGTAGTGCATATGACTCAAATCAAACCAAGACAAATCTGTACCAGCAAGAGCAAGTCCCACAAGTTAGTTCCCCTCAGGTGATTTATCAGCACCCCATGGTCCACTCAGTGCCAAATTCAAATCTTATTAAAGACTCATCAGTACACTACTCAGGTTACTGAACACACACAGACAGACCATGACCAGAGGCAACCACAACTTAGTTTGTTTCTCCAATGCAATAAAATGAGTTATTTCTGTAGCAAAAAATGGCTTTGACACTGCAGAACACAGACGACTAGTCAACACAACATACCTGGTGTGGCCTGACTAATGTGAATGTGAATGTAATGAGTCCAGTCTGTCCTCTTGATTGTTTCCTCAAGATCACGCAGGCGGCAGTGACACGACTCGGCCCTGCAGTGCGGCCCGGCATGGAAGGACTCCTCACAGTCACAGCAGGACCAAAGGCCCAACTAGCAGCAGCACTAACTGATCCTGGCTAGTGGCTACACGGAAAACACCAGCAGCATGCAACATTGCACTGAAGTTAAATCCAACTCTAGGGGACCCTCCGCGGCCTGCTCAGATTCTCTCTCTCTACTTCTGTGTCTTTAGGCAGAGACTCTTCTTTGATAGATGAGACCAGCCACCGGCACCAACAACTGACCACCACAGCTCTCTCGTTCTCCTCCTCTACTCCTCATCACTGCCCGGCCACACACTTTGACGCCATGCACATGAATGCACTGATTCCAGCTCCCCAGTAGCCACACACCTCCAAAGGATCTCTGATGGACATGATTGGTTGTGTGTTGTGGGGTCAGGGTGGATCAGAGGTGAAGTTGGAGCTGCCCGTCGGAGAGACTGAGAGGCTCGCTTGCTCAGAGTGGCTGTGGGGGGAGGGGGTCACCACTCACCAGGCTGACTCAATGGGGCTGGGGGGCTGACTGACTCCAAGAAGGGGGGGTGCTTTTTGGGCAGTTTGGCCCATCGGCGGTCACCCAGTACAGCCAGGATTAAAGAAAGTAACTGTAAATAGGTTAACAGTGGGGGCCCTCTTGAACCTCGGGCCCTACGCCATGGCGTAATTTGCATGCAGGTTAATCCTGCCATGGTGTTAGCCACAATCTTCCGAAGATGGGGCACACCAGAAATAGATCTGTTTGTCTCCAAAGAAAATTGCCAGCTCCCTCTCTTTTGTTGCAGGCATCTGGCAGTGGGCAAAGTCCCCATGGATGCCCTGGTCCTGGACTCGTCGGGGAGGTTCCTGTATGCCTTCCCCCCATTTTCTCTACTGCTATGAGTTCCCCTGAAATTGAGGAGCCAGAATGTAACAATGATACTAGTGGCCCCAGACTGGGCCAGATATCCCTGGTACTTCCTGCTTCTGGCCCTCTCCACCATGCAGCCCATTTGCCTCCCTCTGAGACACAATCTCCTGACCATGTCTCAGGGCAGAGTAATATTCCAAACCTCAAGTCACTGTGCATCAAGGCTTGGTTCTTGAGGAGCTAGAATACTGATTTTCAGTTTTTAGAGGAGGTTCTCAGAGTTCTCAAGGTTTCAAGGAAGCCTGCCACTAGAAAGTTGTATGCTTCCAAATGGAAAAGGTTTTCTATGTGGTGTACTCCAAAGCAGCTCAATCCCCTGCAGGCAGATCTGCCCATACGTTTGGACTATCTGGTTCACTTACAGGCTTTAGGCCTCATGCCTTCCACCTTTAAGGTACACTTGAAAGCTATTTCTGCCTATATGTCAGCAGGCACTGAGAAAATGGTGGCTTCACACCCCATTTTTCAAGAAATTCTTTAAGGGTTGCTGCATCTGTATCCACCTGTTAGGGAACCAGTCCCTCCCTGGAATTTGAACCTGTGCACAGCAAAGCTCATGGAACCTCCCTTTGAGCTGATGGCCACTGCAGACTTGAAGTATGTCACCTGGAAGTCATTCTTCCTAGTGGTTAGAACCTCTGCCAGGAGGGTATTCGAACTACAAGCTCTCTGCACAAACCCTAACTACATTATATTCCACAGGGGCAAGGTAGTCCTGAAGACTAACAGGAAATTCCTGCCCAAGGTGGTGTCTAACTTTCATTTAAACCAGTCCATCACTCTCCCAGTGTTCTTCACAGAAGGCTCCAGTCCTGGTGAGCAGATGCTGCACAGTCTGGACATTAATAGGTCACTTGAACACTATCTGGATCAGACTAAGGACCTTAGATCCTCCCATTCACTGCTGTTCCTCACATATGGTGAAGTGGGGAACAGCAAGTCAGCAGTTAAGAGGATCATTGCCCACTGGATAGTTTCCTGCATCCAATTTTGCAATACTAAAGTCGACAAGTTGCCACCTCAATGCCTCAGGGCATACTCCAATCGTGGCACTGCTACCTTGGTGACAGTTGCAAGGGATATTCCCTTGCTAGAGATTTGTAAAGCAGCTACCTAGAAAACACACCTTTACAAAGCACTATTGTCTTTATGTGCATTCCAGAACGGATGCCAAGTCTGGCACTGTCGTCTTGCAGAATTTTTTCCCCAAATAGGTTCCGTAGCCAGCCTCCCAAGGTACTGCTTTATAGTCTGCCTTAATTAAGCATAATGAAGGATTCCTGGGGTTTGAAGAAAATATTTTTTACCATAGTAATATTGTTTCTTCCAAGAGATCCCTCATTATGCTTAAATCTTCCACCCCGCCTCCCCTTCCAGAACCTGGAAAAGGTTCTACAAAAATCAGTATTTGTCTAATGTTTATTTGCTTGAGCATTATTTGTTGTTCGTCAAACCAACTTTTCATGGGTTCCCATTTAGTTCGCCGAGTTCGGCCTGGGTTGCCAATCTTTATAGTTTTTTGGGTACCTTCATTTTTGGGTAGTTTAGGATAGGATAGTAATAGTCATGGATAATGGCCAATTGGCTTTGAAATAAATCTGACGTTAAGTTATGGAATACAGGGTCACCTCAAGGCAGAGAGTTGAACTTGCATTCAAAGTTCTATAATTTACATACATTCCACTCTCCAGGGCAGTTCAGACCTGCAAGCTGAATGCATTAGTTAAGCATAAAAGGGATCCCTTGGAAGACACAATATTACTATGGTAATTTTTTCTTTTCCCCCACTTATCCTGCTTTGAAGTACTTTCTCTGTAACTCCCCTTTGCACCCCCTGTAATGTCTAGGAATTCCTGATGGTAATATTGGGGGTATGGGGGGTACAAATCGGAAACCTTCCAGGCTTAAGGCCTATAGCTCAAAGAAATACAAGGTCTTACCTTGCCTGCAGATCCATAGAAGCATAGTGCAGAAAGTTGTCTCACCCAAATGGCTTTACCTTACCTTACTGCAACTTCAGGCTGGGCCAGGGAGGACAGAGGCTGTGACCGACCCAACTGTCACAGTGTTGTGAATGAAAGCGTGCAGTACACACTGCAAGCCCATTAGTCGACAGGAGCTACCAATGTGCTTACAGACGTACTGTACACTGTCATTCAGTGGCAGCACAGTCGGCGGGCTGCCATGGAGGTTTGTGAGTGGGATGTGCAGCCCGACGACGAGAGGCATTAGCTGTGAGGGGGGAGCAGGGTGTGAAGGAGGTGCCTGGGTGGGAGGGAGAAGTCCACTGGACCACCAGGGAGATGATGGTCATTCTATGGCTGCTGCACTGGGGTCCGGGCAGGGAAAGGGGTCCACATCACTACCAGGGGTTCGGATGGGTGTCCGTACTAATGGGAAGATGGGCATGGGGGGGACACTAGACCACCAGGGATGTGTGGGGCACTGTACATTTGGTACAGGACTGTGGGCAAGGAGGGGGCACATTGGACTGCCAGGGTGTGCAGGCTGCCATGCTGCTGGCTGCAGTACGGCAGCATGCCTGTGGGTGGCCACCCATACAAGTCTAGTGTTACTGGACTTATGTTTCAGCAGTGCAACCCCGGACATGCCCCAGGGATGCGCCTCCGGTATGGGCTGTGAATAGGGCTGCGCCTGGTATGCATGGGCATGCCCCCTTCACAGCCCCTCCTGATGTGCCGCATATCATTGCTGGCTTTGTGCAGCACATCTGTGATGCATTGACACATCAGGGTTGCACCAGCGCATCAGACCCCTTCCAGAATCACCTTTTGGCGCATGTTGGGGATACGCCAGCACATCTCGAATGTGCTGGGTGCATCCCTTTTGTGAATCCTGCCCTAATTGTTGAGTTGTTACCTCTCATGATTTGCACATTGTTCCCATTTGTTTGCAATATTGTGAATTTTGTTCTGCATAGTTACCTTTGAATTTAATTAACTCCCTGCACATTTCCCCTGGGTTGCACCAAGAAATGATTCTTGGCTCAGTGTGCCTTTCCCAGTTACCAATTTGTACATAAATACATGTATTCATCTACCATTATCCAATTTCACTTTGTTTCATGCCTTTAAACAAAACATCTGAGAACGTATGCTTGAGCCTCCCCTTGGGCAGGTAGGGGTCTCCACTGGGATGCTAGCCTCACCATTAGAAAAAGACTAATCTATTCACTTTACTATCACAGGAGAATTGGACAGTTCCTAGGGGGATTTAACATGACAGTTGATTTGAGTAGTAGAAAGCCTCTTAAAAAAGAATTCTGCTTTTTTACTGTGCTCATTTGACAATCCTATGTTTTAGAATGAATATAAACCTAACAGAAGAACTCTAATTGATTGACTCTAATCTAAGACAAAAGGTAGCAAAAATTGACTATTTCTCCTTATAAACCTGTGAAGTATAGTTGGTAGAAAAAAGACACTTTAAAACTTATGAGTATTGAAAACTGCATAGAAAAGTTTCTGTATATCTGTTCGTTTTTATATTCACATTAAGGTAGTCCCAGGAGTTGGTTTAGCAGAAGTTAATCCAGCTCGCAGGTGCTTGAGGCCCTCGGCTGTGCCTCGGGGCCGTATTATGCACCTGAGAGTTGGATTAACTACTGGTAATTGACCCCTGATCATACCTTGATGCTAATATATGTTCACCTTCTGAGCACTTCACAAGTATACCCTTTTATCAGCTGAGAAGAGGGTGGTTCTGACCATCTCTGGAATGGGACAACAGCTCAGCGGCGTCACCTCATCCCACGTGCTCCAACATAGTAATCGGGCTGTTGCCAGCAACAGCCATGTGTTACTTCAGTGCTGCCACACATGGAGTGCACTGGATTGCAGCTAACAGCAACACTACTCACCCTTTTACTTTCAGCTGAAGAATGTCTGTAAATTACAGATTTGCAGTTGTTAGCGCAATTGAAAAGCATGTCAGACAGATTAGAGGACAAGGCTCACAGCCTGGATATTGTACCACACCACATCCCACTATGCAGGCAGTCAAACATGCTCTCTCCTCAGCTGATAAAATGGCATACTTGACTAGCACTCATTGCACTAGGGAATGCCAGAAAGGCCAGAGTGGTGCCAGAAGGTGCAGTAGCTAGTGTTGTGACACTCTCCTACAGTATCACTCATTAGCTGTTACTATGACAGATCTGATAAACGTATACCAAAAACTGTTTTATTGTATGCCTTTAAATAATATATCAGGAAACTAACATGGGGGACCTGAATAAGTACAAAGAATTGTACTTGTATAACCACATGGTGGATATATTCATTTACTGTGGATATAAGGAATGGGAGGACTTAATGATTACATTTGTGCTGCCTAGGATGTATGTACAACATACCTGAAAGACAACATTGAGATATTGTATCATAAGGTTTTACTGTGAAAGGGATGTCGCATTACACTGCATATTTTTCTACTGAATATGTAAGCATTAAGCCATTATGAGGAGGCTTCTACTGGGGAATTAATGCATGGTTGGGGTGGGGGGTTCAGCCACCCAACCATGCATTAATTCCCCAGTAGAAGCCTCCTTCAGAGTGGCTTAATGCGCTTGTAACATGGGAAGATGTGCTGGAAAGAGATTTTACCTGTGGGGATTTTATTAAAAGCAATAAGCACAGACAAAGGTTGAACAAGCTGAAAATCTTGATTGGTTTTTACTATACCATGTACTCAGCCAGACAACATTTATTAATATAGTAATGGTGCAAAAAACAAAGGCACACATATTAACAGTTCAATAGTATACTAACAGGTACTAATTGTTATTTTTGCATTTCACACGGTACATTTCTTTGTAGATCCATCATAATGGACCGAACATTTCTTTCAAAACTAGCTTCTTTACTGCCACTCAACATTCTGGTCCTTGCTCGTACAGTACTTTGCAGGTATGGAACCGGCATCTCCTTCCCTTTTTCAGCTCTGCACCATGGGAGAACTGGCTGTCCCTGAACATTTGAGATCCACCCGTGGCTCTATCTCAGCTGCTCCACAACTCTGAAAGGTGATTTGATTTCTGTGCATTTTTTCCTTGCTCAGTGCACTATGCGTATTTCCCAACTATGTCTACTGCATAAAACTACAGGTTTGCTACCGATAGTTACAATTCTATGGGTGGGAAGGACCAAATACACCTCCTGCTGTTAAATAGCTGGACCACTGGTGATTTCTTTGTGGCTGAAACCAGTACTTCAAGTTGGAGAGGGCATTACTAAGAAATTAATGCCATGTCCAACTTGAATCATGTGTGCCTTTCTGTCCAATGCCTAGCTTTCTTTCCTGCAGTTTACAGAATGCCATGTTACAAAATGCTTTGGGAGGTAGGAAAGGGTACATTTAGGAGGCGGGTTAGTAGTGCACATGCTCACTGATGTACGTATAACGGACTATATGAAAGGTGCAATTTTAAACATAAGATGCATACTGTTTGTGAATTTATTTGCATGAACTGACGTGGATTTATATGAGACCTGACACTGGCGTTATTTAGCATATCACACTGCACTGAAATGTGAAGGATCTAAGATAATAAGGAGATTTAATATTTACATCAGATATGTACATAGTAGAAAAGTTACATTATAATGAATTTAAAATGCATTTAAAATTGTGGAATAGTTTTAGTTTTTTTATAGTGTTTTCCATATTTTAGAGCATATTGAACTTTGGCCGAAAACCTATATTATTTAGGGAAGTGGCAACTGGAGCAATAGGAGGTATTGAAGTTACAGTCACAGTATTATGGTTGATTTTTAATCATGGCCAAATTTGTGTGTAAGCATATGGCAGAATTAATTTTTTATTTTTGGTAGGCTCACCTTTTCCTGAAGAAGCCCATTGGGTGCGAATTGCTAGGCTCAGTGCTGGGGGTCTTCTTGAAACTGAATAAAAAAAGATTACAAGTTATGAAGATTTGTGCAGTGGCTGATTATTTTGTGGATCATTGCTGGACTTTTGACGGGAATCAGCACCAATATATAAAGATGGACATTTTGAAAATTCAGGAGTACCCAGTTGTCTAATCTGGGCCATGCCACAATTACCTTTTGTGGGTGTGGAGTGGGCCATGGATGACGAGGCATATGCACCTCATTGGAGGTCTGCAGCATTTGTCTTCCAGCCATCCTGTCAAATTTGAGCTGGTGTTTGGGCCAAGGCCTGAGTCACCTCCTTGGACACAGAACGGGCTGTGGTTGGAGTAAGTGATGTGACTCCGGGGGGGTCTGGAGTTTGTGGGCAGATAATACCATGGCAAGTACGGAGAGATGTGGTTTGTCATCAGCACGCCTGTGGTAATGCCAGGGTGGGGCTGGGGTCACGGTATAAACCACCAGTGGACAGGGACTGCTGGTGTGCACCATGGCCCACACCACCTCCCCCTCCCACTAGCATTACCTGTGCTAATGCCATGGGGTAGAGGCCTGAGGGGGCCTAGTATGAGGTAATTCCAGGGGGCTGGGGCATGAGATAATAACAAGGGAGTGTGGGGGGGCATACCAAAACTTTGCTACCAGTGTTTGTATGAAAAGGGGGGCCTAAGGGCATACCAAAACTTCATTACCAGTGGCCCCTATGCACGAAAGTGCAGATGTTACACGCAAATGCATCCCAACTGCTATGCACTGTGCAAAGTACGCACCCTACATGGCATTCACAAACAAAGGAATGCAGTGCTCCAGCCCAAAGGGCAGAACATCAGGGGACATGCAGTGCAGTGTGCAGGATGCCGAGATGGGCCCTGCATATATGCCCCCTCCCCTTGACCCTGCCACATAAGGGCATTCCCAATGCACCCATGCATGCCACAGAAGTTAATGTTGTGCAAGAACCTGCAACTCACACCATGGTGGAGATGGGGCAATCACGGAGGGGCAGTCCCCACACAACAGTGAGGATGAACGGCCTGGGGATGCGGAGGAGGACGGATGTGCCAGGGCCCAGACATGGAGCAGCACACAGCCACAGATGCCGAACTTCACTAGCAGCCAGGTAGCAGCTATGGTGCATAACATCAGGCGGTACTATAGCCACCTCTATGGTGCCCGCTCACTGTCCACCCCATCGAGGTAAAGGCCCACATCTGTCTGGACATACAGGCCACCGTGAGTGCAGTCAGACCAGAGGCCTGCACACTGAGTGCCATAAAACACAAGCGGCGTCACATGTGGGCCTCAGTCAAGAAGAAGGTGGCGGCTGCCACCACAGCCAGCCAGTCTGGGTCCAGTGGGCCCAACAGGTGAATGACACTCATGCCACTTGAGAGGATAGTGGCATATACTCTGATGGACACTGGTGTCCGGGGCATAGAGGAGGTCATGGACATGATGGAAGGTAGGCCTGCCATGTGAGGTGCTGTTGCAGCAAGGTACACAGGTGCATACATGTCTAACAGCCATGCCTACCACCCACAGATGCAGTGCCCTTGAAGTATGCATGGTCTCAGATACCACCTATGGAAAGGGATACGCCACAGCCACAGGAACAGTGTGATTGGACAGTGATGGAGGAGGATGAGACAAGTAAGTGCCACGGGCAACAGGGAACCAGTGTGTACCCACAGAGGTATAACCAGCATGCACCCCCCCACAGGAACGGACCACAGTGCAGAAACCCAGGTGGACACAGAGACAGAGGCAGAGTCCACGGCAGCACTGCAGAAGGACAGGTCCCAGTGTACAGGCAGTCAGACGACTGAGTGATGCAACAAAGGGCATCCTGGCATGAATGTCATGCCACCCAGGACACAACCCTTGACTGCACAGACCCTCCTCTCAGCCACCCACATGACCACTGGTGCCCATGCGGGGTGCATACCGGACACCACCATACGCACACACAGTCCAGAGGATAGCAGTGATGAGGGCCCCTCCACACATCAGACAACAAGCACAAGGCCACCCTGTGGCCAGGCCTACATGGATGCCCACTATAGGGAACTCTGATTACTGTAGCTGAACAGGCTGACTGCTCAGAGGGCCATTGCTGATGCAGTGAAGGCACTAACTGCAGAGGTCAGAGGCATCCGGCAAGAGTTTGACAGGGTGACGGACTCCCATGCCGCCCTTGTCGAGTACTTGCAGGCATGTGCTGTGCAGCCTCGTTCACGGTCCAGATTCCCACCACTGACCACAGCCAGTGCATGCACCCTGGTTTCACCATGTTTGGTGGACACAGAGTGATGCTAGCCCTTGCTGTGCACATCCCTGGGTGGCGGTGAACAGCCAGTACCACTCCATGCGCAGTTGACAAGGCACCATGCCAACACACAGCACACAGCCATTCACCTTGCACATGGATGTAGAGCAGTAGGGTGGGGGTGCCACTGATGCAGATGGTGTAGGGTCCTTCAGTGCCCCACACATGCCCCAGCAACAGGCACGCCCAGCAGCAAAAAGGCGCTGCAACCATGGACTGCCACAGCAGACCATGCCCAGCAGGCAGCTGGGTATGCAGCAATCATGGCACCTCCAAGCATTGCAGGAGGATGGACAGGGTGACTAGCAGGGACATTAAGGCAGACAGCACATGGGTCCAGCCACATGCCCCTGACCGGGGCACCCACACACCCC
The DNA here is from genome assembly GCA_016271365.2 of Neoceratodus forsteri. Taxonomy (NCBI): domain Eukaryota; kingdom Metazoa; phylum Chordata; order Ceratodontiformes; family Ceratodontidae; genus Neoceratodus; species Neoceratodus forsteri. The sequence goes on along the minus strand of CM057454.1, from coordinate 323,725,677 downwards.
ATGAAGACACACACCACCCACAGGCCGGATGTTTCCGGAAACAGATGGCGACATGTCCAGAAGAACATGTGGTGCACAACCACTTTTGGGGGCCAACAGCACCAGCCGCACACCATGTAGTGCCTGCCACAACACACCATGCCCCCTGCCCCTGTGTACCCATGGCACCCACCTACCCATGGGTGTCAGAGGGCCATGCGTGCAGCTACTGGCTGGGATGGCTGGACGGGCAGCATGCCACCCCCCTGCGACGGTGCACTCAGGCTTGTGATCATCATTGTGCACCCCAGCAGTGGCAGCGTGGTGGGTCTACAGATGCAGGGCTACACGGAGGCATCTGCACCACACATGGGTGGTGCATGGGGGCAGGTGCAGAATGACCCTGCCACCAGGATGGCACATGTAGCACAGCTGCCTGCGGTCACGATCTTCCACCGTGGAGGTAGGCCATGGTCATCCTCATCTGACGGTGGTGCCAGTGGTGGGTGGGGTGGCATTGGTACATTCCCATGCACAGTCCTGTTGTGCAGCCTAGCACAGACAGTTAACACATGGCACACATGGCCAGGGGACAGCATGATGGTGCCACCAGTGTGGTCCAAGCAGTGGAACCTCATCTTCATCATACCAATGGCATGCTCCATGACATTTTGCATCCTCCGGTGTGCTCAGTTGTAGGCCTTCTCAGCGGCAGTCTGTGGTGTGGGTATTGGGGTCATGAGGTAGTGCATGAGAGGATATCTGCTGTCACCTGTGGTGAAAGGAGAGGACAGTGTGTTAATCGCCCTGCTGTGCCTTGCGCATGACACCAGCGGGGTAGTAAAGGGATGCATACTCATCCAGAAGCCACCCATCCAGTCCCCTGGCTTGCAGGTGTGCCCTGAAGCCAGATGCATCCAGAATGTAGGCATCATGTGTGGATCCCGAGAACTTGACACAGACATTGGTGAATATCCCTGCCATGTCACAGACCACCTGGCAGTTCATGCTGTGGAAGCCCTTTCTGTTCCGGTACTCCACCTCTTCCACAGTGGGCATCAGCACCAGGATGTGTGTTCCATCAATGGCACCACACATTGGACATGCCGTGCATGGCGTGGAATGCCCATTTTGTAGCCTGTATGGTAGCTGCATCCATGGGGAATGTTATGTGTTCCTGTCTGTAGGCAACCAGTAGCTTGGTCGCCTGCCACACAGCCTGTGACATGGACAACTGGCACCCACCTATCACGTCACCCATGACTCTCTGGAATGACCCCATGGCATAATATGATAGTGCACACAGCACCCTTGTCTCCACTGACATGGCCCTGGACCTCCTTGTCCATGGTGCCACATTGTCTAACACCATGTCACACAGGTCTCTCACATTACCCCATGGCACCCTAAACCAGTCAATGCAGAGGGTGTCACAAAGTGTGGCAGCATCGAGCTGGTTGCAGAACACCCACGGCTGTGGGCCACAGCACCGATGCTGCATCTCCTCTAAATCCATGAGGTGCACATACATTAGCAGTTCGGGACACATCCTGCATTCCTTCCCAGTGTTCTGGGCAGTGGTCACCTCCCTATGCAGCTCCACTTAACCCCCCCATCCCCATTGGAGGGGTGTGCACCTTTAAGGGAGCGGGGCCATCGACATGTGACTGCGGCCCTCACATGTGCATGCTACACGTGCATGGCACCGGTCATGTGTGCCCCTGTGCCACTCTTCACCATATACCTTGCATCGGTACCAGTGACAATGGCAGCTCGCTGTTTCATGGCCTACCCAAGGCATCTGTACCATGTGGCAGAGGACATCTAGATGGACTGCCGCAGTGGTGATGCACTGTGGTTGATGGAGGGGTTCGAGCGGGGGAGTGCCATGGCCATTAGCTTGGGTCCACTGTGGTGAGTGTGATAGAGCTGTGCAGAACCCCTATCGTGCTCTCCTTGTCATCCCCCACAGGACTACAGGAGATATCCACACAGGCTGGTGTTTGACAGGGTGGAGTAGCCGGACAGTACTCCGTGCACTGTGGTGTCCACCAGTTGGGTCTGGGGTCCAAAATGCTGGAGTGTGAAGGGGCCTGAGTACCTGTCCAGGAGGGTCATTGCCAGCGTGGTCCACTTAAGGGGTCATGGTAAATGCATAGGTGGGGTGTGGAGAAGGAAGGCAATGGCCACCCCATATGTGATACAGGGGCATTGCTCAATATGTAGCTATTATGGTATGTACTTGAGAAGCTCTTCATAGTCTACCTCTCTACCATTGCAGGTATTTGCTACTATGAATGCCCAAATGGTATAGGTAGCAGTATGGTATGTGCAAACTTCCTATTTTAGGTGCTGTGAGTTTGTTATAGGCCTTGCCGGTAGTCTTCCAGTTACAGATAAAGGTAGATTTAATTTAATGTAAATGTTTGAAACAGCAAAGGGGTACAACTTGGTTAAACATAGAGAACAGATTCATTATAATAATGTTGATCCTGCCCCAGAAGGTGACCTGTAAGTGGTCCACCATGACAGGTCTTGCTTTAGATGTTCCAACAGTGAATCCAGGTTATATTTTTTCAGTTGTGTAGGTGATGTAATAAGGTAAGCACCTAAGTGGGGTAGTGGGTCAGAGTTGTAGTTGATTGTTTCTGGAGAGCATGGGCTTAATCCCACACACCCTCCCCAAATGCATCATTTCCTTTATATCAGGGGTTCTGACATCACTTCCCCAAAAGTGCAAAGGACATACACTTGTTCATATTCTTAAAGGCACAGCACACTGAATAGGGGGTAAACGCATTCACACGCTTGTACACACACACAAAAAAAATCTTAAACAGAAAGGGAGACAGATATGTAGGGAGTGGTGCAATGTACTGGCTGTGGAGTGGCAGTCTTCTGGGAGATGTTCTGGAGGCTGCATTGCTGCCCTATTTGCAGGCATCTCTCTGGTCTGAGGGAGGAGGTTGCCCATCTCCATGCTGACATGGCGAGGATTTGGGAAACCTCCTCCCCCACCCAGGCCACAACCACTGCCTCAGAGGTTGCCAAGAAAGAGGAGCAGTTGGACCAAGGTGGGCTCAGGGAGGGTGAGGGTGGTGGAACAGAGGCACATCCCTCCAGTTGTGCCTCTTCACAATTCATTCACCATTCTGGCGGAGCGTGGTTCCTCTATGGAGGTACCCACAGTGGAGACCAAGGAGGATGCTGGGAACTTCCAAAAAGAAGACCCACAGGAGGGTGGCATGGTACCCCACAGGGGAAGGAAACAACTCCTGGTGGGAGACTCAGTTGTTGGGAGGGTAGAACTGGGGGAGGGAAGGGAGAGGGAGGTAAGGTGCCTGCCCAGCACCATGGCTTGGAGGGACAGGAAGCAAATCCTCAGGATCATGGGAGCAGCTACATGGGGGAGGAAGCTTGATGTCATTGTCCACCTAGAGACAAATGACCTGACTGGGAATGTGATCAGAGCAGTGCAGCAGGGGTTGGGGAGTTGGGGAGGGGCCTTAGACAAGTGGTATGCATGGTAACTTTCTTAGAAGTGCTACCGGTCTGTGGCATGGGTGAGGCTAGGGCACTCTGCACAATGGGATTCAATGACTGGTTGAAAAACTGGTGCAGAGCTCAGGGATTTTGCTTCATTGGGGACTGGGGGTCCACCTGGAAGGATACAGGCCTATACTGGCATGATGGTCTGCATCTGTCCGGGAGGGGAACCAGGATCCTAGGTGATAGGTTTAAATGCTTCATTGGCAAGCATTTAAACTACCCAAGGGGGGGAGGCACTGAAGAGAAGCAGGGAAATCCCAGCCCCCGCCCCACAAAACAGGGTAGTTAGCGAAGCAGACGCAAAAGTAGAGAAGTCGATAGGGAGAAGGACAGGGGCAAATCCAGAAAAAGGCAAAGGCAGTAAGGACAGAGATGGGCCTAAAAGGGGTAAGGCCATCAAAAAATGGAGGGTGATGAGTACCAATGCCCATTGTCTGGGTCACAAGCTCCCTGAACTAGTGGTCTTGATGGAAGTGGGATGCCTGGATATCATGGCAGTCACAGAAACATGGTACACAGAGAACCATGACTGGGATGCCAACATACCAGGGTACACAATCTACAGGAGGGACAGGGAGGGTAAAAGAGGAGGAGGAGTAGCTCTCTACATAAGGGAAGAAATCAAAGCAACAGAACTAAAGGATAAACAGGTAGGGGAGGAGGCACTGTGGGTCACCCTGGAGATAGGAAATAGCACCACAAACTGCACAGGGGTTGTTTACAGACTGCTGTCTCAGTGGGAGGCAATGGACAAGGAAATGATAGGAGGAATCCTTAGAATGGCAGAAAAAAGAGAGCTAGAGACCAGGGAGGGGCTGTGGACATGGCCTACCTAGACTTTAGCAAGTCATTTGACACAGTCCCACACAAAAGATTGATATACAGGTTAGCCAGCCTTGGAGTGGGTCCCAAGGTGGTAGCCTGGGTAAAAGATTGGCTTGACAACAGGACACAGAAGGTAATAGTAAATTTAGTCCCCTCTGAAGAAAGGGGGATTACTGGTGGGGTACCACAGGGTTCAGTACTGGGACATGTCCTCTTTAATGTCTTTATAAGTGACATTGCGGAGGGATTGGAAGGAAAAGTATGTCTCTTTGCAGACGACATAAAGATCTGCAACAGGGTCAATACACAAGGTGGGGTGGAAAGGATGAGAAGGGACTTGGCAAGGTTAGAGGAATGGTCAAATGTATGGCAGCTTAGATTCAATGCAAAGAAGTGCAAAGTAATGCACCTGGGAAACAAAAACCCAAGGGAAGAATACACAATGGGGGGTGAGATACTAATAACAACAAAAATAGAAAGGGACCTGGGGGTAGTCTTAGCAGATGACCTAAAGGTGGGCAAGGAATGTGAGAAGACAGTAAGGAGGGCTGGGGGATACTGGGATGCATAGGGAGAGGCATCACCAGTAGAAAACAAGAAGTTGTTATCCCTCTGTACAGACAGTTGGTGAGACCCCATCTGGAGTACTGCATGCAGTTCTGGAGACCCCATCTACACAAGGACATAGACAGGATGGAGGCTGTCCAGAGGAGGGCAATTAAAATGGTGCAGGGTCTGCACCAGAACTTGCCATGCAAAGAGAGACTAAGGAGCTTAATATGTATACCTTCAAGGAAAGGGGGGGACATAATAGAAACTTTCAAGTACCTCAAGGTAATCAACAAAGTCCAAGACAGTAGTATCTTTCAGAAAAAGAGATGTGCAAGAACAAGGGGGCACAATTTGAAGATAGAGGGGGAACAGCTCAGAGGTAATGTGAGGAAGTATTTTTTTACGGAGAAGGTTGTGGATACATGGAATGGCCTTCCTGAGGAGGTTGTGGAGTCAAAAACAGTGGGGGAATTCAAGAATGCATGGGACAGACATAAGGCAATTCTAGTGGGGGGTAGGAGGAAGTAGGCTGTTGGTCAGCTATGATCTACAGCTTACCCATTAGGTAGGGAAATGGGCAGACTAGGTGGGCCAAGCGGTCCTTATCTGCCGACAAAGTCTATGTTTCTATGTTTCTAGTATTTATGCTTATCCAGTTTCCACCACAGGCCCAGCATAGCTATTTCAGAACACTGCACCCAGACATTTGGGAGCATGACTTTTGTTTCCTGTATATTAAGCTTACTCTTGGAGATAATGCCAAAACTTTTTAGAATGTCTATTACCACAGGCAGGGATGTCTTCAGATGGAGGCGATGCAAGAGGATATCATCCACATAAACAGATAGTTTATAGTGGTTTGGGACAGTAGAAATACCATGGATGTCAGGTGTGCTGTTAAGTTTCATGATCGAGGGTTCCAGGAAAAGAATAAACAAAAGTGGGGAAAGAGAACATTCTTGCCTCGTGCACCATTGAAGGATCACAGTCTCAGGACACATCCCATTATATAATATCTTGGCACTTGGGTTAGAAAAAAGTACTTTAATCAAATCTATGAACTCCTGTGAGATGTTGAATTCTTGCAGCATATGGAATAGATATACCCATGATACCAGGTTGAACACCTTCTCCACTCCCAGGGAGGCCAAGACCACAGGGTCAGGGTCTGTCTCTGGAGGAAGAGAAGAGGTGTACTCACTTTCTAAGGTTATCCGAAGATAGCCTCCCAGGTACAAATCTCACCTGTTCTCTGCTGATGAGCTCCCCCCATACTTTATTAAGATGGATGCCAGAACCTTAGCAAGTATTTTATGGTCTACATTTATCAAGAATATTGGCCTATAACTACCAACCTTAGTGGAATCTTTGCCTGGTTTTAAAAAGACTGTAATTAAGGCTTAAGTCGGGCTGGAGTCTTGTGTACCATGTGTGTGTATATAGTTATAAGTTTCTAAGAGTATAGGTGATATGACCATTTGACCATTTTCAGCTTATTGTAAAAGTCTGGTGTTTACCTGTCTGGGACAGGGTGACTTGTCTGAGCCAAGAAGTTGATAGAAATGGCTATCTCCTGCTGTGTTAAGGGAGACTTAAGGAGGGTATTTTGAACATCATTTAGTTTTGGCAGTGAGATGGTCCCTAGAAATTCCTCTATCTTTTCCGTATGAGAATCTGTATATTTTGAGCTGATAGGATCTGGTAGTACTCTGCAAACTGGGTAGCTGTATCTGAAGGGTAAGTAAGTATCTGGCCTTGGTCTGTTACTTGGAATGATCTTGTCCATTTCTTGCTTTCTCAGCCTTAATGCCATGAGCCTCCCAGCTTTTAACTCCCGGTCAAAAAACTTGACCTTGGAGCTGTGTATGGTGTATTCAGCCTTTTCCCATATGAGGTCATTATATGTGGCCCAAAAGCTGTTTAGTTTAAGCCAGGTGCTCTCAAAGGTAGTGTGGGACAGAGTTTTTTTTCAATGTTCCTGATCTCATTGAGTAAGGTGGTAGCTTCCTGTTCCTTGATGCTAAACAGATAAGTTCCCTCCTTAAAAGTTTTTTTAGAGCTACCCAGAAAATGTCACACTTAGGCATTGATTGATTGTTGTTGGTTAGAAAGTCAGTAATGAACTTTTGGATTAGCTCAAGTATATCTTTGTGTTTAAGTACAATATGCGCCACTTAATACATTCACTGATAAGCCGGACCCTGGTTAATGCGTACAAAATTAATTTGCCAAAAGCCATTTGCTGTTGCCCACGTATTGAATTACATCCTTTAGCAGAATGTTGGCTGCTGCCTATACTGCCTTCTTTAAAGTCCCACAGTAGCCTCTGACAAGCACTCGATTAACACCTGGTTGCTCCGCTCTGCCTGGTGTTAAGCGATTTCAATTAGTGGGTGCTTAAAATACGCATAGTAGTTTGCAGTCTCATAGTGCAGGTATTCTTGTGTTGCTTTGCTTGTTGTGTTGCTGTACTCTGTGATGGCTGGAATTAAACAGAGTGGCTTGACGTTACCCAGAAAAATGCAAATCCTGGAGGAAATTGAGACTATGCCAAAACTGAGCCTTCGCGAACTGTCTATACACTTTGGCATCCCTGAGTCCACTCTATGCTATTTACTAAAGCACAGGACAGGATTACAGCTGATTGGCATTCAAATCAGAATCTGGAGAAGAAGAGAAAAAGGGAAGGTAAAGACGATGTTGAGGAGGCCCTCCTTCATTGGTTTTCAAATGCACGGATTCGTGAAGCCCTAATCAGCGGTCCATTGCTCTTCCAGAAGGCCCAGCAGCTGGCAGTTGCACTGGGTAAGCCAGACTTTAAAGCTACTGATGGCTGGTTTACCTGTTGGAAACACTGGCACAACATCTGCTTCCAAAAAATTCATGGAGAGAAGCAGAATGCTGATTCTGACAGCACGACTGCCTGGATTTGGGATGTGTTGCCTGGCTCCTCCGTGGCTACTCACCAGAGGACATTTTCAACACCAATGAAATGGGTTGGTTTAATAAATTATATTTTACAGTAGTGAACATGATGCCTGCACAGCAAACAAAACTTTTTCAAAAAAGAGCTGTAATCACAATGCTGTGAAGCATCAGACTGCTATTGTTACTGACTGTTTTTCCTTTTCAGGTTTGATAATTGTTTTTTTTTTTTTTTGATTAAACGGACATTGCTTCTAGCAGATGAAGAGGCTTTTCGCATTTCAGTCCCCTATAAGCAACATGCACTGTAATTGGTTATTCAGTCTCCAGGTTTTGTCCACATCTGGGGCCTGGAAACCATGTTACAACATAACATTAACTGGTTGGTGATCAGATATGACTTTGGCACTGTGTTCACACCAGTGGAGTCTGTGAAGAATATCAGTTCCCACCAGAAAGAAATCAATTCTAAAAAACATTTTGTGTGTGACAGAGTAAAACATCTCTCTGAGTGGGCTGCAGTAACCTCCACAGATCTATAAATCCTGTGTTGTCAGTTAGTTCCCTAAGTGAGCGCTGCACAGATGTTAACTCTCCCCTTCTATACCCCTGTCTATCAAGTTTATTAGTGTATACTACATTCTAGTCTCCTGCAAGGATAACAGGAATGGTGACCTAGGGAGACAGGAGAGTCAAGAGTTGTGAAAAGGGAGACATAAAACTTGACAATAGCCTTGTTTGATGAATATCTTCATGGCTAATTAAAAGAAGCCAGAGAGTAATCATTATTGGGCAGTATTTGATCTGGAAGGAGGTGACTAGTGGTGCACCTCAGGGATCGGTGTTGGGGCTGGTCTTATTTGACATGCTAATATGATCCCTCTCATGTACCAGCACAGCCTGGATGACTAAGTCTGCAGACAACATTAAAATGGGGGCATTAATCACAAATGGTAACGATTCAAAAATGTTCCAGGATAACATAGCTTGACTGGCAGAAGGGGCAAGAACGAAAAAAACTAAGCTTCAATTTAAACAAGTGTAAAATCATGCACCAGGGTAAACAAAGCCAAGGATATAAATACAATATAAAAGGCAAAGAACTGAAAACAACTGTCACTGAGAAAGACCCGGGGGTTCTAGTAAATAACAGATTGAGCTCATCAGGCTATTGTTCTAGTACAGTTACTGTAGGAGGGATGTGGCATATTGGCATCAATTAAAAGGAACATCAAGAGTAGAGCTAGGAATGTGGGGATCCCTCTATATACTGTACATCTCTGGTGTGTCCCCCCCCTTGGAGTAATACTGCAAGTTCTGGGCACCTCACCTACAGAAGGAGGTGAGGAGGATAGAGGGAGTCCAGTTTTGAGCAACCAAACTCATGGAAAATATCAGTACATTGACATACAAGGATAGACTATGGGAACTGGGGATGTATTCACGCCAATAGAGAAGACACGGGGGGAACATGTGCCTGGTACTTAAAGCATTTGAAGATCAAGATTTATGGGAGTGCATAGGTCTGATTTTAAGACCGGCTACTACACAAATTAGAGGGACACCACAGGATGTTAAGGGGAGATCTTTATAGGACAAACCTAAAAGGGATGTGGTTTTCAAACAGAGTGGTGTCGAGCTGTAATTTATTACCGCCAAGAGTAGTATCGAGTAAAACAATGGATCAATTTAAAATGGCATTGCATGGTTGTGTTTTTTTCTGGTTGCTACTTAGTTGACATATAAAAGGGGCAGGTCTAAAAAGGCTCACTTTATTGACCTGAATAATATCCTATGAATCCTATGAGTTGGGGTCATCTTGGGTTGGGCCATAAATGGAACCCAGAAGGACTCCCCATTGTCCTAGTAACCCTCTCACTAAAATATAGCAGCCACGTGGATCTGCTGTTTCCTGCAGGAAGTGAAATGATACAATTTTTGCACTAAAATTGCCACCTCTTTTTTTGCGAGTGTCATCTCCAGCACTGTAGGTATGACCCTCCCACTCTCTATGAAGAAGACTAGTTTGATCCACCTTCAGGTGGGTTTCCTGCAAAAAAGAGATGTCTATTTGCAGTTTTTGAAGATGTTTTAGGACCTGGTATCTCTCACTATTTGTCAGGGTGCTCTTCATGTTCCAAGTACAATTTTGAAGAGCAGTAAACATTTACTAAATTGTAGATTGCCTCTTAAGCCTGATTGGTATCCCCCACTCTCAGATTAAGGTGCAAGTAGATACCCCATTTGTATGTACCGGGTACTACCCACCCCTCCACATAACTCATCCTCCCTAAAAGTACCAACTATCCTAACCAAAACACCAACAACATAAAACATATAACCGTCATAGAACAGTAACATATATCTAACATCATCCTTACCATCCCGAAGGGGAATTCCCCTCCTCCACGGATGAGAAACCCGTTCGGTCTGAATTGCACCCCACCAGCGCAATCTCCTGCTCAGGCCCTGAATCCTCATCAGAATTGTACTGTGTATTAAAGCATATTTAGGAAGCAGCAAAAACCTGCAGAGTTAATAACAAGTGAAGAGCAGTTATTAGAGATGTACTGTAATTCTGTAGGAACAGCTTTAAAAAAGAGGACCTTGCAGCCTCGTTGAAAGCTTGACTGCTCAGTGTCCTTATATGCCCTCCAGTTTTATACCTAAATATGGTGTGGTTAGCAAGATGAATAGACATGACCCTTCCCCAGAAGAAGAATATAAAAAGCTCCTGTACCTAACACACTGATGTTTTGGAACTGAAAAACGAAAGTTTTAGCAGTGATTACATATACCGGCACAAAAAGTAATTAAAATCAATCATTTTCAAGTCCTAGCATGGTAAGATTGCAAAAAGTAGCAGATCATCAAGCTGAGAGGAGAAATTACTATATTTTGCTATTGTGCATCTGTGGTTGCTCAGCAGCGATTCAGCTTGATGATGTATGCTAGTCTAAGCAAGAGACCTGTCCCTATTCTGGGGGCAGATTTTCAAAGGCCAGATAATGATGCAGGGTGCTTGCTTCAAAAACAACTGATACAAGGAGCAGGATGTGTCAAACCTTGCTCCAATTCTGATTTTCAAATGGTGCTTGCGTCAAAAACAGGTCTGCATGAACCAGAGTGGCTTCCCCCATGCTTGCACCCAAAAAATGCCTGTGCCATGTTGGAAGGGATGCCTGATCACCAAAATGTTGCACCGTCCCCTTACTTGGGATTTTCAAAGAATGCAAGTCCTGTCCTTGTGCTTAAGATGCATGTCACTTTTAGACCAGCCAGAGCTAGTCTAAGGGACACTACAGCATATAAAGATACGTTACAGCAGGTGGTCAGACCTAACTATGCTACTATTAAGGGCCAGTATTCTCCTGCAGGACTTAGTTTAGAACATTTGGGGGGCATTTTTTTGACTCAGCTTGCACCATTATTTTTTTACTCAGTTTGCGTCATTTTTGTTCCTTGAGTCATTTTTTTGACTCGTCTTGCACCTTTTTTTTTTTACTCAGTTTGCACCATTTTTAAGTTCACGCATGTGCAGTGAACTTCTTGGGATAGTGACTTTTGAGGGGTGTGACGCTGTCTGTCCATTGCAGAGCGCTCTGCAAGTGGCTTGACAGTATCACAACAATCATGAGCCAGACTGATCATGATGCTGTTTTGCCTGAAGTGGTCTGCACTTGAAAAGAACAAGATGCACCAATCGTGTGGCAGATTTCTCCTTTCATCTGCAGGTCACCATGCAGCAAACAGCTGTTTGCGTCCCGATCAGCCTGGCTGATGTCTCCGCCCTCCCCTCATCATCCCACCAGTCCTTCCTGAAAGGTTGGAGGATGCACTTTCCTTTCCTGCCTCCCCACTTCCCGCTGAATCCTTTTGCTTTTCTCCCACCCATGTGGAGTAGGTCACAGCCTAAACGCTGTATGGGCTGGGAGTATGCAGTGCCCGAAGGCACTTTCACTTTAAGCACGATCGCACTAGTGGAACACCATCCCCCACCTGTCGACATTGGGGCGCTCAGTCCCCATATCAGTATGTATCCCCCCTCCCTCTTTAATGTGGCACACTGGGAGCACACCCCAGTGTGCCAAAAAACTACCTCTGATATTTCCGACATCAGGATGCCCACTCCCAGTGTTGGATGCACCGCTTCCCCATGCCCCTGTATTCTCAGACAACCTCGGGGTGCCCAATCCCTGGGATGGCACTGATCCCCCTCCGGTACTCTGGCACACTGGGAGCCCACCCTAGTGTACCGAAATCAGTGTTATTAATTATTTTATGTGTAAAAAAGAAAACAGTCCCAGGAGGTCTTTTTTTAAAAAACCTGAAAAAAAAGAAAACCTTCCCTCATCATTCCTGCCGGCCCCCCTCCCCCAACCCGCATCCTCCCTCTGTGCATCCCACCTCCCCACACCCACCCCCTCACCCATATTTACCTCTGGAGGTCGGAAGCAGCGATCTTCTGTGGACCGGGAACATGGCTGCACTCTTCAAAGCCAACCGCAAACTGAAGAAAATCACGGTAAGCCCTATAATGGCAATCGATGGGGGGGGGGGTCAACTTAGGTTGCTATCTCAGCCACTTCTTGGAGTTTTGGTCCCAAATTTTCAACACGGGGTTCTTGGGACCCTACCTCATGAACACTGCCACTGTCATTTCATTTCTCGGTCCCAAAAGGTGATTTTGCGGTCGCTGTGCAGAATCACCTTTCGGGATCAATTAATGAAATGACAGTGCCACTGTTCATGAGGTGGGGGTCCCAAAAATCCCTTGTTGCAAATTTGGTGAAAAAAATTCCCAAAATGACTGCGTTATGAGTGTACATTGCGCAGCTTCTACTCGCACTTGTAACTTCATCAATTTTTTATATTTTCATTCCAAATTTCCAACATTGCCATTTTATCTCACCCTCTTATGAACAGTACAGTTGTCATTCTTTACATCCTTCCCAAAATGTGTTTTTGAACCTGGGGCGCAGAATGGCGCAGTCGCTGTGCAGAATCAACTTTCGGGACAGAGTAACAAAATCCCAATGCCACTTTTCATGAGGGGAGGTCCCAAAAAGGCCACATTGAAAATTTGGTGAAAATATTCCAAAAATCGACTGCGTTATGAGTGTGCGTGGCACAGTTTCTATGCACACGTGTAACTTTGCCACTTTCTCATATTTTCACTCCAGATTTTCAACATTGCCATTTCTTCATACCCCCTCATGAACAGTATAGCTGCCATTTTTCACATCCTGCCCAAAATTTGTTTTTGCACCTGCGCCGAATGCTGTGCGAAATCACCTTTTGGGATTGAGTAACAAAATCATACTGCCACTGTTCATGAGGTGGGGTTCCCAAAAAGCACATGTAGAAAATTTGGAGAGCAAAAATACTAACAAATGCCTGGGGCATTAGTGTTTTGAGCTGTAATGCCCACCCTGTACAGGCTGACAGACGTCGGGGGTGTGACTTGGGGTCATCGGCTGTAATGCTCACCCCATTCCACCCCAACCCCACCCTGCAGCCACTGACAGGCATCGAGGTGTGCCATGGGGTCTTCGGACGTAACGTTCACTCCATTCTCCTATACTGCACCCATCTCAGCTTATTTCCTTATGGAATGGGGTGACTGTAAGAGCCAAAGACCTCAAGGCACACTGCAACAACAGTCAGTGTCTGCAGGGTGGGGTGAGGTGGAATGGCATGAGTGTTATGGCCGATCACGCAAAGGCACACCCCCAACGCCAGTCAATCTCTGTAGGGTGGGGGTGGGGGATGGCGTTACTTCAGTACTTCACTGCCATTTCTATTATGCTTCTCTCTAACTCCTGCACTACCAATGCCAATACCAGCAAGCAAACATTCGGCATTGACAAATGCTTGTTTTTCTTTTTTTTTTTTTTTTTTAAATTAGATTAACTGTATTGATTATATTCAGTTCAGGAACATACAAGAACAAGCACAGTCATGATGCACTCCCCAATCCCCATAAACCCCCCTTCCCACAATGGAGCTCCCCCAAAACCGAAGGGAAAGAAAAGGAACTGCAAAATTACATCCAAACAAAGACACCTTCAGATCCTATTGACTTATTCACATGCTGGTGACAAACTAAGCATAGTCATCCCCTAATTAATAAACAATACAAATTACATAGTATATAGAGCATGTAGTTTCCCCCATTTTTTATCAAAATTGGGAAGTCTATTTCGGAGACTCGCAATCATATGCTCCATTCTGAGATTATACAGTAAGTCATTTAACCATTCTTGATATGAAATTGTACTTTGCTCCAGCCAGTGCTTCAGAACCACTCTCTTCAGGGATAATGAAATCAAGGCCAGATAGTATTTATGCTCCCTCACTGAAATTGTGCTGTAGTCTCCCAAAATGCATGTTTCCGGAGTAAAAAACCCCTGTAATCCTAGTAAAGGATCTGCTGTCACTTCAAAAGGGGACCAGAGAGGTGCTATTTTGGGACATTCCCAGAATATATGAAAAAATTATCCCTCTCCCCGACCACACCTAGTGCATTCGGGGTAGGGCCGCCTTCCCATACGTGTCAGTTTCTGCGGAGTGTAATAAAGGTTGTTAATAAATTAAATTGAGTAATTTTAAACTGATCTTGAGTAATATATTGGTATGAATCATTCCAGATGGCCTGCCATTGTAGAGGGGATCAAGGGAATAACCTATCCCAATACGGGGAAGACACATCCAATTCCGGAAAAGTTGAAGACAGCAGAAGAGAGTATAGCTTGGACCCCACATGTTGTTGAGAGACTAGAGCAGCAATGGAAGAGACCAGTCCTGAAAAAATCAACTGTCCATGGGCCAGAGCCAAATCAGTAGATTAAAACATGTCTCAGTTGGTAGATCTTAAACAGCTTTGTTATTTAGCTGCAAACGTTTTAATATCTCAGTGGATGGTAATAACACCCCTTCCTCCAAGAGGTCACACACTTTCACTTCCTCCAGTTGAGGTAATCAGTCTGATCTGATGGGATGGCTCCTGATTCGGAAATTCAAATTGTGGGTATAGGTTGTGTGACATTTTTAGAGATAGGGATCCTATTTAAAGTGCAAATTGGGAGCAAACCTGAAGAGAAGTCCCCAGAACTGAGTTTTTAACCTCTTGAGGGAGTGATTTTCAGGGCGTATACAACAAGACAGAGATAAACAGGCCAGCTTTCTGCAATAACCAAAGTTCCATATCTAGCCAGACTGGCCTATAACCCAAGGATGGGTCTGCCGGGGGAGGTAAAAACCATTGAAAGAGTTTACTTAGGTGACTCTCCAAGTAGTAGATGAGGAAATGGGGGAGCTTGAACCCTCCTGTATTCTTCCAGATGTCCATTCCTGCCTAGCGTAGCTTTCATTGGTTGTCAGTTACGTGTGGGCGGGTTTTTGAAAATAAAAAACATGGCTGCCCTATTTCTCACTAAGCGAGAGGGTTTATATGAGGAATCCTCTTAGCTGTTTTATTAAGTATTTTAAAACATCTGGTTGATCCTGCCTTTATTCTTTTATCTGGTTGATTCTGCATCTGTGTATTTTGTTTGTTTTGAAAGTTTTGGTTCTCCCCACTTACAGCCACCAGGTAAGGAGCGCTAGTCTGCCCTAGGATCCCACTGTCTGTAGCCCTTTCACAGTAGCTGGGTC
This sequence comes from Neoceratodus forsteri, assembly GCA_016271365.2. Lineage (NCBI taxonomy): Eukaryota > Metazoa > Chordata > Ceratodontiformes > Ceratodontidae > Neoceratodus > Neoceratodus forsteri. Next base: position 323,710,191 of record CM057454.1, on the reverse strand, counting down.
TATACTAGGGGATTAATGAATGACCACGCAGACCCAGTCAACCAATGAGGTTGCACGTTTTACGCAACCCATTTTATAAGGCACATTGGCAGGTCCAGTGGAGCAGCACTATCTATTGCCTCCATAATGACCCTTTCGGCCATAAATTAAGTGGAACTTCTGGTGACTGCTGTACTCTGATGTTACAGTAGTTGAGCTAAACAGGTAGGAAAAATATAGTATTGCTTTCCTAAATAGGCTGTTTTAGAAGGAAAAAATGTAGAGGATTGAACAGAGCCTCAAGATGCACGCTGCCTTAGTCAAGTTGCACCATGTGATTGCCTACATTTCATGGGTCAGAAACGTAACAATTTTGAAATTAGAAACATAGAAACATAGAAGTTGATGGCAGATAAGGGCCGCAAGGCCCATCCAGTCTGTCCATTTCTTTTTCCACCTTATGAATGTGCCATAGGCCTTTGCTCTGTCAATGGCCTATCTATTCATACTTATCTGTATTGCTCCCTTATGCCTATCCCACGTTTGTTTAAAGCCCTGCACTGTATTCATATCCACCACTTCCTGAAGTAGGCTGTTCCATGCATCCACCACCCTTTCTGTGAAAAAGAACTTCCTCACATTACCCCTTAATCGGCCTCCCTCTAATCTCATGCTGATTCCTTTTGTCCTGTTATTTTTCTTATATTGAAATGTTAGACTCTTTCACCTTGTTAATGCCCTTAAGGTGTTTGAATGTTTCAATCATATCACCTCTCTCCCTCCTTTGCTCTAGGTTATACATATTGAGTTCAGTTAATCTGTCCTCATATGTTTTCTGATGCAGTCTCTGCACCATTTTGGTTGCCCTTCTCTGGACTGCCTCAATTTGGTTAATGTCCTTGTGAAGGTGTGGCCTCCAGTACTGCACACAGTACTCAAGATGGGGCCTAACCAGTGTCTTGTAAAGAGGGATTATTACCTCCCTCTTCCGACTTGTGATACCCCTACTAATACACCCAACATCCCCAGCCTTACCTACTGCTTTAGAGGTCTGCTGATGATTTCAGGTCATCGGTGATGATGACATCAAGTCTCTTTCTTCCCTTGTGACTGCCAGCAACTCCCCTCCCAGCCTATAGGTGGCTTCAGGGTTTCTCTTCCCTATGTGCATGATCTTGCACTTCTTTGCATTAAACCCCAGTTGCCACTCTTCCGACCATTTTGCTAGTTTATCCAGATCTCTTCTCATTCTGCCCACACCATCTGGATCATCTACTCTGTTGCAGATCTTGGTGTCATCTGCAAACAGACAAACCTTACCCTCCAGTCCATCTGCAATGTCACTGATGAAGATATTGAAGAGGACTGGCCCCAGGACTGATCCCTGAGGTACCCCACTTGTGACTTGCATCTCTTCTGACTGTATACCGTTTATCACCACTCTCTGTTTTCTGCCCGTCAACCAGTTTGCCACCCAGTTGACCAATGTCTGACCCACCCTGAGCCTACCCAGCTTATTAATCAATTATCTATATGGAACAGTATCGAAAGCTTTGCTGAAGTCAAGATAGGCAATATCAACTGCCCCCCTTGATCCACCACTCCAGTTACCCAGTCAAAGAAATCTATGAGATTAGTTTGACAGGACCTTCCTTTTATAAACCCATGCTGTCTTGGATCCTGTGCTCCTATGGATTCCAGGTGTTGCACTATCCTTTCCTTAAGGAATGTCTCCATAATCTTGCCCACTACTGAGGTAAGACTGACTGGTCTGTAGTTCCTTGTCTCCTTCCTGCTATCATTCTTGTGGAGCGGGATCACATGAGACCTTCTCCAGTCTTCTGGGACCACTGTTGTGCTCAGAGACTCACTAAACAGTTCTAGTTCCACCCTTAGCTCCTTTAGTACCCTGGGATGTATGCTATCAGGTCCCATAGCATTGTCCACCCTGAGCTTATCGAGCTCTTGTAGGACCCTTTCTTTTGTGAAAGGACTAGTGCACACCTCCCTCCCTCCCCCCTGTGTCTATGGTGCAGAGCTGTGGGCCCTGCCCTACCTTCTCTTCGGTAAATACTGAGCAGAAGTATCTATTTAGGATAGATGCTTTTACATGGTCCTCCTCCTCACACGCCCCCTTATCCACTTTGATCTTAGCAATACTCCCACTGGACTTTTTCCTTTCACTAATGTATCTATAGAAAGTCTTGTCACCTTCTTTTACTGTTTGTGCTAGTGTTTCCTCAGTTTGGGCCTTTGCCTGCCTTATTGCCTTCCCTACTTCCCTTAGGGAAGTTTGGCATGCCTCCTTATCTTCATCCTGCTGCGTTCCCTTATATTTCCTGAAGGCCAGCCTTTTGGCTCTGACCTTTTCTGCTACTGTTTTTGAGAACCAAAGTTGTTTCCTTCTTCTTTTGCACTTCCTTTTCTCACTAACACAATGGGATGTTGCTTCAAGTATTGCATCTTTAATGCTTGCCCACCTTGCCTGTACCTCCTCACCTGTATTTCTTTTTGCCAGGGCTAGCTTAACTCTGTTGGCCATCTTATCAAAGTTAGCTCCTCTGAAGTCCCATATTTTTGCCATGGAATAGGATGATTTTGTTTTAGTGGCCAAATTGAACCATACCATGTGATGGTCACTGGCCCCCCAGGTGACCTTCTATCTGGAGATCTGTGATCCTTTCCCTGTTAGTCAGTACTAGATCTAGGATAGCCCTGTCTCTAGTGGGTTGTTGTACCAGTTGTTTTGAGGCCCTCCCCCTGCAGGGAATCCACCATGTGTCTAGTTCTGGCAGATGTCCCTGCTGGTATTGACCAATCTGTAACTGGCATGTTGAAGTCTCCCATTATCAGAACCTCCCCTTTAGCTGTCATATTTTGTATATCTTCTAACAGTAACGTGTCTATGTCCTCCCCCTGGTCTAGAGGCCTGTAGACAACCCCAGTTCATATGGCTGTCCCATTTCCTGTTTCCAGGGTGACCCACAGTTCTTCTGGCTCCTTATGTGTATTCTGAATTTCTGTAGCTTTGATATTTTCATTGACATAAAGGACCACTCCACCCCCCTTTTGCACCTCAGTCTCTTCTGAACAGTACATAACTAGGTACTGAAGTCTCCCAAGTGTGGTTACTGGTAAACCATGTCTCGCTAATGGCTACTATGTCCAGTTTAGCCTCTGTCATTATTGCCTGCAGGTCTGTGATCTTGTTTCCCAGACTGTGAGCATTTGTGTAAATGATTTTCCATTGGTCAGATTTTGGTGTGTTAGTTGTTGGGCGAGGTCTGGCATTTCCCCTGTGCATCGTATGGGGAGCCAGACCTTTTTCTTTACCTGGTGATGCAAATGAACTACAAACATGCTGAACTCCTGTTTGACCACTAGCTGAGGGGGGAAGGGTGTTCTTCCCATTCGATGTTTCGGGTGCTGCACCCCTCTCCCCATTTGCTAGTTTAAATATTCTGCAAAGACATCAAACTTCTGCCCCAATGCACTGACTCCCTCCTTAGTCAGATGCAGTCCATCAAATTTAAAGAACTTTCACTCCCAAAACTGTTGCCAGTTCCCTACAAATTTGTGTCCTTTTTCCTGGCACTAGCCCTTGATCCACATGTTTAGCTCCCCTATCTCCCCTTCTCTGACCTTCTGTCCATCTGTCCCCCTCTCCCAGACTGGCAGGATCTCAGAGAAGGAGATGCCGGATGAAATGGATGATAGTTTCTACAGTATGTGCAGGCAGAAAGTTTGAGATTACATAAATTATTTTTTTTTTTGCTATACTGATAATGTTGTATACCAAGCAGTCTGTACATGTGGGGAACAGTACATTGGGAAAACAAGGAAATTTAAAGATCACATTGGCGCACTTTTTTTTTTTTAGAACAATTTTTATTATTTTCAACTTTATAAACAGTACATAAAAGGATTCAACAGATGTCCTTTTTCCTGGCACTAGCCCTTGAACCACATGTTTAGCTCCCCTATCTCCCCTGTCCTTACCCTATTTTACTTACAACATTAACACTGTGATATATGTCTCTGCCCATATGCACTTCATTTCGAGTTCAAAACTCCGACCTCGAAGCCTACTTGCACTTGTCTAAAGTATGTAATTTTGTTGTAAGTTACTGCACCTTGACTACTGCATTGTTTACCTGTTATTGCTGTTTGCATGATTGTACCGGTTACTGCTGCTTACTGAAATGTTTGTACTGACGATCTATGGGTACCAGGTACTGGCATAGCCAATGTCTAAGCGTCCCCCAATGGACCCGTTTCAGGGTACTTCTCTCTACTTGCACTTGTCTAGAGTGTGTAATTTTGTTGTAAGTTACTGCGCCTTGACTACTGCATTGTTAACCTGTTACTGCTGTCTGCACTGCTCTACGTGTTACTGCTACTTACTGGAATGTTTGTGCTGATGATCTAGGGGTACCAGGTACTGGTGCAGCCAATGCCTAAGCACCCCCCAATGGACCCGTTCCTCCACTCCTATTGCCCCTGGACCTCCACAGCCCCCCCCACCCTGCCTGAACACTGTTTCCCTGCCCAGATACAGTTCCACAACCCAGACATTATCGCACCATCAGCCGCTTCAAAACCGCTCACCCGCCATACCTTACCCGAACCCCCGCTATCTTTAGCCTCCCCATGACCTATGGCTCCATGATCCTAGGCTCCTCTAGTAGGCTCCTGCGCTTAGACTGCTCACCCACAGCTTTCACCCCATTCTCACACTCCTTGATCTGTCCAGCCTCGTACAGTTTCCATGGACACAGTCTCATCCCTCAGCCCTGCCGCCATTCCTGCCATATCCCTAACGCAGCTTTGACTACACCCCGAGTTAGACCCACTTGCTCTTAACCTCCATAGCCTCCCCGACTACCCGGACTGAGCACCGATTCCCCTGCCCGGAGACAGTACCACAACCCGGGTGCCTGCACCTTCCAGCTGATGCCGGCTCCCACCGCACCTTACCCCCAACCCCCGCCTATCCTCTCCCTGCCGACTTCGGTTCCATGAACCGGGTCTTCCTGAGTGGTTCTGCCGCTAAAGCCGCCCGTGGCCATCTTCACCTCCGATCCCCTCCCTCCCTTCAGCTCTCTAGCCCTGCAGTTTCCATGGACTCGGTCTCTTCCGTGGCCTTCTACGCTTATGCCACCATATCCCCTCACCCAGATGTATACAATGAAGCCCTCTGCCCCATCCAAATGTTCCCCACTTCACTCCTCCTCTGGCCGCGATGCCTATCATGTCCTTTCCTGCCCTGTTTTTGCATGCCTTTTACCTCTACAGCCCCACTGCAGGTGTGTCTCCCCTGCCTCCAGCTCTGCCTGACCTCTCTCTCCCCCCACCTCAAACCAAGGTACCACCACCATCCATTCACACGCCCCACACCCAGACCCCCCATCGTGCCCTCCTTCATCCCTGCTGCCACCTTAACCACTTAGCTGCAAGGTTGCCTTCCGCATCCCCCTTTTACCTGCTCACCCAGTTCCCCTCCCCATTCTCTCCCCTCCCTGACCCACCTGTCCTTTGATCTGCCCTGTATACCTTTACCCACTCTACTAAATGTTACCTGTACACTGTAAATCTGCTGTTTTTCTCTTGACCTGTTGATTGTCTCTGAAGCCGTACTCCTTTATTGCCTTTTACTGAAAACTGTTCTCTGTATTGTTACTGCTTCCCTGTATTATGTAAATGAACTCTGTATTGTTACTGTACCTCCCGGTTCGTGCCTGAAAATAGTCACCTCTTTGGCTAGCGCACCTACCCGGTAAACAAAAACTAAATAAAATAAAAATGTCTTGATAGTCATTTCCATTGTGCAAGGGGGAGCAGGGAAGGTAGAGGAGGGAGAAGAGGTGGAGCTAGAAGGGGAGTAAGGGGAAAACAGTCAACTACATGATCAACACACTGGCCTGTTGGCACTGAGGGCTGAGGAGCTGGCGCCTTCCCCGAGCTACGCCGTCGACCCGTGTTCAGGAACGAGCACGGGCCGTCAGGGGTCAGCAGGGGAGGAGAAGGATTGAGCATCCGATGGACTGCTCTCCTTCTCCAGGGAGGGGGGGTTTCTAGTGGTCGGTGCTTGTTCACCCCCCCGGCGGAGGCTGGAGGAGAGGGCACCACACCACAAGCTGGGGAGGAGTCAGGCCAGACGCCTGGAGGGAGTGCGTGCGGATGTGTGCGCACTCCCCTCTGCTGATGACATTGCACGGTCCTGACTCCTGGGGAGAAAACAGGAGGAGAAAAGAACACTGCAGTGCAGGATGGCGGAGGGCGCCTCTCAGGCTCCGCCCCGGCTAGCCATGGCACTGGCCAACTAAATCCGGACTTCGGTGGGGGAGTCAGGGACCCCCGCTGACCCCGCCAGGGGAGGCAAGCCCTGGGGTCAGGTCAGCGTCGGCTGGTAGATGCTGGGGACGCCCTCCTGAGGATAAAGTGGGCAGTAGAAGGAGAGAAAATAATAAGTAAAAAAAAGAACACGATCAACAGTCTGCACAAAGTTACAGGGTGCAGTCATATCTATTACTAAAGGCAACCAAGGTACTTTAATTTCCTGTATTCTGGCCTAAGAGCACTCTGTTTCACTGTGGGAAATCTAAGAGGGCCTTTTCCTCTTGTTAAGGAGCTGACTGAGGGTAGACCTAGTGTAGTTCACTGTGAAATCAGTACTTACCCTTCCGGAGTCTGGTGGTCCCGAGGTACTGCAATTCTGTCTCCCATCTTCTGCGTGGTTTGGCTCACCTTCTACCACAGCGACAGGTGTCACCAGATGGAAGAACTGTCACCCTTGTGGACCAGACATAACTCCACCTCTGAAACAGAAGGAAATATACCCAAAGGACTATGCTCTTTGTCTGGCTATACAGGTGACCACTACCACAGCACATATATAGTTAAGACAGATTACATCCACCAGGTTAGTTGACTGTCCTACTACCTTTAAACCACATGGTCTTACACTACTGCTAGAGCTAGAGCTGGCCTCTCTGTTGTGTGTCCGTGACCCTGGGGAGATATCCAGAGTCCCCCCTCTATCCTATCCAAAATTTGGAACTTGTGTTCCAACTTGTCCGTCCGGCTGTCTCGTGTTCACCCTACACCCTTGGGTGGGTTAGTGTACTGTAGGTAAGGAGCCCAACATTTCTGATATTTGGCCATTTATTAGGACTGAAGGTGGGATATCTTATCTAAAGTGGCTAGGCCTGATAGAGAGGCTAATACCTCCTCTACTGCGGGTGCGGAAGTGGAGCGCCATTTGCATACAATGGTTCTCCTTGTCTGGACAGCCAGAAGAGCTAGCCATCTGCATTCCTGCTGGGAGAGGGAGGGGAGATGGTTTGATCCCTAGAATAAAAAAGGTAGGCAAGAGGGGGATTGGTTTAAGAAGTACTTTGGAGGCAGTGAATCGGACCTGCTTTCACAACCATTAAATATTGGGGCAGGACCAAAGAATGTGAAGGAGGTCTCCTCCTGGGGACTGGCATCTCTAGCAGTTGTCATTTTCCAGAAGCTTAGCTTTGTGGAGAACAGTTGGGGTTCTGTACCAGGAGTGGGAAACTTTGTTCTGAATAAGTTTGGTGCGGGCGTCTTTGTACCACTAATGGTTGTTCTTCTACACCTGCTCCCATAACTTTGTAGATAATGTGCAGTGTAACATGTGTTCCCACTTGCACTTAGCTTCTGTGGATTGGGAGGGAAGTATTTCCTGTAGCTTAGTGTAAATACAACCTGTTAGCCCTTTCAGGTGTTTTAGCCAGTCCTGCAGGTCCAAGGCTTTGTTGTTGTGTGCTGTATAATCCAGCAGTGGCTTTAGAGCACCCCGATCTGCTGGTACCTCCAAAAGTCAGTTTGCTGCAAGCCTCATTTGCTGCGCAGTGATTGGAAGGAGACCATACAATGTAAAGAGGGCTTAAGGAGGTCACCCACAATTTGGATTCCTTTGTTGTTCCAAGTCGGCCACCCTATTGGGTCATGGTCTATCCTAATGTTTGGGTTCTGCCACAAGGGTGCGAGTCTTTTGGAAAGGGGGTCCATACCGAATGTGGTGTGGGTCATATGCCATATTTTGTTGGAGGCCTCTATGGTGGGGGATGGTGTTAGCCATATGCCTTTTGAGCTGGGCATCACTTCGGGGAACATAGGAGATGGGGCTGCAAACACCCTTATCAGCTCATGTTCTATGTGCCTCCATTGCAGTTGGGAACTGGGGTCAGGCTGGAACCACTGTGTGGTTTGGACAGTCTGGAAGGCCCATTTGTATCCCTCCATTCACAGGAGGTTCCATCCTCCCTTGGACCAATGGGACCTCAGTTTGTTGTGGCTAAACTGAGGTTTAGCCCCCTTCCAGAGTAGATCGTCAAACAGCTTATCAATGGATTGGGCCCAGTTCTTAGGGGGTCTAATAGGGATGTGGGTAAGGAGATAGAAGAACCTAGGGGTCATCACCATCTTTATGGCAGCAATCTTGCCCACCAGAGTCAGCTGGAGGAGCTTCCACCTCTCAATTTCAGTTTTGGTAGTGGTTAGGAGAGGTTGGATGTTGACGCTTCATAGGTCCTCCAGTTTGGGCATGATTCTAATGCTCAGGTAGGTTATACCTTTGGAGGCCCAGAGCAGCCCTGCATTCTCAGCCATGTTCTGTGTGCACCTGTCATTCAGTGGTAGCATTTCGGTTTTAGAATGGTCTAGTCGTAGGCCAGAGAGGCCTGCAAACTTGTCCAGCAGGGCTATGAGAGGTAGTACTGAGAGGCTTGCATCGGTGAGGGGCAGAAGCAGGTCATCTGCATACATCAGGGTTGGGTATGTGGACCTCTCAATCTCTATGCCCTTAATGACTGAGTTCTGTCTGACTGTGGCCACCAAGGTTCTACTGCTAAGATGAATAGCAGGGGGAGAAGGGGCACCCCAGCCGCGTGCCTCTCCTCAGGGGGAATTGGGCCGATATGTTCTGATTCATGGTTACTCGGGCCAATGGGTTGTTATAGATGGCCTGGACCCTCATCCTGCATTTCTCTCTGACTTCCAGATGTGCAAGCACTGCATACAGGTAGTCCCATTCTAGGGAGTCAAAGGCCTTCTCAAAGTCTACTGCAATAGCAGCCGCAGGGGTGTCCAGTGTCTGCGCAACATGCCTGAGAGTGAGCAGAGTTCTGATGTGGTCCGAGCTGTGGCAACTGGGGATAAAACCCACCTATGAGGGGTGTATAAGTGAGGTTAGTAGGGGGCTCAGCCTTGTGGTGAGAATTTTGGCATAGATCTTGCTGTCCACATTTATGAGGGAGATTGGCCAGTAGTTCCCTGGGTTGGCGGGGTCCTTGCCCTTTTTGGGAATGACAATGATGTTCGTCTCCCACAGAGAAGGTGGCAAGGTCCCAGAGGCCTCTGCATCATTAAAGACCTCGGTCAGCGGGGGTGCTATCTGGTTGACCAGTGCTTGGTAAACATCTATTGTGTAGCAGTCTCCTCCTGGGGATTTCTCTCCTTTTAGGCTTTTAATAGTGGAAACCACTTCCATCAACGTGAGTGGAACCTCTAGGACCTCGGCTTGTATGGCCATGAGTTTGGGGAGGTGCAGATTATCCAAAAAGGGTTGGGTGCTGGCCACTGTGTCGGTGTGGGTGGTGGAGTAAAGTGCAGAGTAAAACGAGGACATGACCTTATTAATAGCCTGGGGAGAGTTGACCAGATTCCCCTGGGGGTCTCTTAAGGCAGGTATCTGTCTGCTCGCTTGTTGGTGCCTGAGCTGGCAAACCAGCACTTTGCCCCATGTGTCACCCCCTTCCCAGAACATGTGTCTTAGTCGCAGTATGGCCACCTCTGCTTTTCTGTTAAGCAGCTGGTTGATTTCAAAGTGAAGGCCTAGTATTTCTCTTCCTGTGGAGAAGTTGGGAGAGGGGGAAGGCATGGCCTTGTAAGTAATCTCCGCCTGCGCTAACTTGAGTTCCAGGTCGGCCAGCCTCTTCTATCTCTCTCCTGTTGGCGGCTGCAAAACCCATGATGCTGCCCCTCATGGTCACCTTAAAGGCCTCCCAGGTGTTCCCTAGGGAGGTGTCAGCCACTGGGTTGTTCTCCAGGAGTAGGGTGGCTTAATTTCTGGCCCAGGGGATGAAATCCGGGTCTCTCATGAATAGAGAGTCAAATCTCCAGGTGCAGGATGGGGGGAAAGGAGGGCCCCATGAAACTAAAAGCTGAACTGGCGCATGGTCCAACACAATTCTGGGCAGAATCTCCACATCTATCACATTATGGAGGAAGGACTGGGATGGCAACCAGAAATCGAGTCTACTGTAGAAGGCATTTGATTCGGAGTGGAACGTGTAGTCCCTATCCCGTGGGAGAAAGGTCCTCCAAACATCTGTCAGCCCCAAGTCTGAGATCAACTGATGCAGTGCCCTGCCACCCCTAATATGCACGTCTTTACCCGTGTCATTCCTGTCTAGTCAGGGGATCAGGGTCAGATTAAAGTCTTCTCCTAGTTGAATCAGGCAATCCGGTGGTAGAAAAGAGCCCTGACTTTGGGCCAGGGTATGAAAAAAACTCGGATCGTCATGGTTCGGGGCGTAAACATTACATAGAGATATGAATCATGAGGGTATATTGTATTTTGCCAGTACCCTCCTCCCATCTGTGTCTGCCATTATGTTGAATAGGGTCCATTGTAGTGCTTTGTGTAGTAAGATGACCACCTCATGCTTCCTAGACTGTGCACTGGCGTGTACCTCCTGCCCCACCCAGTCTGTTCCCAAAAGGACGTGATCGCCCTTGGTCAGCATGGTCTACTGGAGAAATGCCACCTGTGTCCTGAGGTGTTTTAGATGAGAGAGGACCTTTTTCCTCTTAATTGGGGAATTCAACCCCCGAATATTCCAAGTGTGGAACACGATTTCAGACATGCTGTGCGAAAGAGGCTTCCCTGCAACCTTAAGTACTGCACTCAGGAGCACAAAGGGTCTTCCCCCTTTTCCTGTCCCCTGGTTCCAGACATACCCTCTAGGGAGACGGTCCTTGGATAATCATAACCTGAAGGTGCTCTGGGTAGTAGTTCAAGGGTAGTGTTTACCCTCTCTGTCTAGTTATGTCCAAGCTCTATTGTCTTATGAAGTTGTTCTGTATCTAAGTACTGGTAGCTATACAGACCTGTGGCAGCCTATACTGTAGTGCTAATTTACTTTATTAACAAACTTCACACACAAACTTCTACACAGGTCTTGGCCTAGGCTAAGCCGGCTGTGACAACAGCAAATGGCAGGTCTGGCCTACCCCGGGGTGGGTTAGTATCTAAGTATAAATAGTGTACTATCAATCTTTTGCTAATGCAAACATCTACTATAATAGCAGTACAGTATTCTTTTGTATATCGACAGATAAGCAAAACTTTAATCTCTATATGAGCAACCACTGACCAGAGCAAACCTGGCCATTTTGTAACCTCCCGCTATTGATAGAGCTGCAGGACGGTTGAGGAGGTGAACCACTCCCTGGCATCACTCCATAAAGGGAGCAAGTATGATTGTTCAGGGCCACCCTTGGTAGCCAGGGTCAGGGCAAATGGGGGGTATTGGGGCCATGCCAGGGGGGGTCTGTGTGAGCCCATGTCCCTGAGTAGTATATGCCAGATGTCCCAGCAGAGGTCCCATAGAGCTCTATTGGGGGGGCAGGGGGTCTAACCAGATGAGGGACCTCCTGTGCAAGCCACTGTTACCACCATGTCTTTGTTAGCGACTGAGGTCTGCCTGTCACCATAACCTCACCTCCCCTTTTCCCTTCTCCCCAGCTCCCCAAGGTGAGGAAGCACAGATACATGCACAATACAGGGTACCACCCTAGGCTCCAAAGGACAGGATATCTCCTGGTTTGGCTCCAGTGCTTGGGGGGTCAGCCCTTGGAAGTGTATCAGTAGGAGAGCCTAACCGCGATGTGGCTGCCCCGAAATGTCGTTAACCCCCTAAGAGCCCGAAGGTTCCTTTCCCTCAATATGCATCCCCTCCAGGCCCACCCAAGCCCATGTTGCACTATCCTTTTCTGGAGGGCCAACTCCCTCACCCTCCTTTGTTGGCTCTCGCAGCCTCAAGTTACCCAGTTGCTGAGGGTGTATGAGTGGTGAAGCTGGCCCTACTGGTCTGCTGGTGGGGGGGGGAGACAAAGGGGAGTCAAGTATCCAGCACTAGTATACCTATGAAGAGGGGTGTCCAGCCTTGGGGGAGGGAGGCTGGATGTCGCCCCATTTCATGGTACAAAATAGCCTCTGCAATGCAGGACCAACCTACAACTCTACCAGACATAGGCCTATCTACCCCTGCCACTTCCCTACCTCCTGGACACATCCAAACAATTCAAAAGGTACTGTACAAAACCCTTTCAGTTGTGTAGGCAGAAGGGGGGGGCAGTAACAGATGCTGTCCTGCCCATCAGTCAAGGGACTTAGAACAACCCTGGGGGGAGTCCCTCCAATATCTAGGGGCCATTTACAGGGCCCAGGGTTCCACTTCTCCCATGTACCCCTCCTTACCTCCCCTCTTTTGTCCCCTCTGTCACACTGCCCACGGGTGTTGCACTTATATGACTGCTTCCTTGGCCGGGAGCACATCCATGGACGTCTTCTGCCCTCCTCCTCCTTCAGATCCATCATCAGGGCACGATCTCACTGTCTGGGGTCCTGATGCATTGGCGGTGGTCTCATGTCATAGGAGTGTCATGGCAAAGTCTGTTGAGGCCACCCAAGAATGACTCTGCTGCTCGGCTCCCTCCTTATAACTCCCTGCCATGCCGATGTCCATTTCAGTACTTTCAGAGGCCTCCGGTGGGAGGGGAGATGATCACCAGGGGGAGAAATGGTTCTTCACAAAATAAGGGCCAGCGAGTGCTGTCTCCAGGCAGTCTTCCTTGTGACCTCCTCGGTGATGTAAATCCTCCTCTCAGGTGCACTCCATGGGATGATCCCACTTGGAGTGTGAGGCCTGCTGTGGTCTTTTATGGTTGTTCGGCCTTTGGTCACACTCAGGCCGGGGTGTCTAGTATCTGGTTCAGCCAGTGTCTGGGCACTGCTCTGTGCTGAGGGGTGATCTTCTGTCACCTCCACCAGTTTTGTGCCCTTGCCCTACCCCCACCCTTGAGTGGACTCCTCTAGGGATTGTTCATCACTAGCCAAGTAGCATCGATGAATGCAGCTGCATCCTCCAGGGTCATAATTTGAAGTGAGGAACCACTGTGGGTAATCTTCGGGATGGCAGGGTAGCGGAGAGCAAAAGAGATCAGGATGGAATGCAGTTTCCTCCGGACTTCTGTGTAGGCCTTCCTTCTCGTAGCGAGCTTGCAAGAATAGTCCTGGAATATCATGACCTTTTGTTCACGCTAGTCAAGGGCTCATAGCTTCTTTGCCCTGGACTGGATCGCCTCCTTCTCTGCCAAATTTAAGAGATGGGCTAAAATGGGCCTTGGATTATTGCCTGCCGGGAGTCTGGCCTGTAGAGAGCGGTGCACCCGCTTGATGGTGATACGGGTGGAGCTAGGGAGCTGTAGGATCCCTGGGAGGGCTTTCTGCCGGAACTGCAGAGCCTTCCCCTCTTTGTAACCCTCCAGAAAGCCGAGGAGTCACAAGTTATTGCAGTGGCTCCTGTTCTCCAGGTCCTCAATCTTGTCCTGGAGGGCTTGAATTTGGTGCACTTGCTCCCAGAGGGTCGTGCAGTGTCCATGGAGGGTGTCCTCATGTCCAGCCACAGTCACTTCTGTTTCTCCCACCCTCACATCAAGCTGCTGAGTTGTGGCTGCTGTATTATTGACAGCTATTGTCAGGTCATCCATTTGGCTCAAAATCGCTGCAAACATTTAGTTGACGGAAGGGTCCTCCTTGCCGTGGTGAGCCATGCGGCCGTTGAATACCAGCTGAGATGGGAGCCTGGGTGCGCTGTGCAGGTAAAAGCCCCTTCAAGATTTCTCCTTATAATGTGCAGGCATTCACCTTGCCTCAGGTGCAGCTTTTAGGTCCAAAGCTGTCAGTTACACAGATTACGAACAGGTGCTTTGCTGTGGTGCTGCTGCGGTTGCTAATTAAGCAGCCATCTTGTTTGATGGCTAGACCATGCCCGCATTGGTGAACTTTTACAAGATACAGAAAAACAGTCATTAGAAAATGCACTAGCTAGACATGTCCAGGAACAAGGAGATGGTCACTCCTTCAAATTCAGGGGGATAAACAGTCCAAAAGAGGGGGAGACCGCATGATTCCTAGAAAAGAATGCACATGGACCTATCGGTTAGATGCAGTGAAATCAGTGTGAAGAGGTTAAATGATCATTTTGACTCGTTTACTGTTCTGCATTAATATTTGTCTTTCCTAGATTCCAGCTCGCAGATATATGTACCCAGCTGAGTGATGTGTCTACTGCTGAAGTCTATGATGTAAATAAAGAATGCTGTAAGTATGGGACCAAGTTTGAATCCCACCATATGATGATGGCTCAGCTACATGAAGGAACCAGGAACAGAACAAAAATGTTTTGTAGAGCAGTAAACTTGAATGAATTGACTTTATGTATGAGATTTCTACTGCTAGAAAATCTGTTCATTTTAGAGAAAGATTGAAGTTGAAAATGCATTTATTGATGCTCCTTTTTAAATGAAATTAATTATTTGGTGGAGATTAAGTACTGCCCAATAGATCTGTTGCCTCTCCCTTACATATAAATGTTTTAATTGTGCGAGTTAAATATTCACACTTTTAGTCTATGGCACTTTAATAATTTATTGATCATATTATTTAAACACTACCAATGGGGGGGGGCACCAGTTCTTGCCTTGATAAAGCACATGTCAAAGCTCGAAACGCTGGCTTATTCACCATTGCTGTCTGCTTGTGAGTATCAGTGCTGCTCTTTGGTGAAATAAAATATGGATGCACTTTGTTATGCAGCCTTTTCTATGTGTTGATGGTATGGCATAATGAGCCCAGATTTGGGACTAGAGATTGATCACTGTAGTAAGTACAATTTTAGAATTGTATAATGTAGTTTATGTCCCTAACAGCTGCAGAGTTCTGTAGCAGAACATTTAATTTCATTCATTTAATTTCATTTTTATTGGTTTTACTGGAAAGGCATGTGAGCATTGCTGCCCGTTTACACAAGCGTCTATTTACATACAATAATCATGTGACATGATAGGAGGCTGAAACATTTAACTTACAGCTAGGGTTAACACCAAGGTACATATCTGATCTGGACAGTAGACAACAGGGCAACCAAGAACTAGCCTGGGTGATTTAACAAATTCAAAGGTGACAAAAGCATTCTGTGAGGGATTCACAATAATATAATAAACACAGTGAGAAACAAACATTTAAGTGCAATCAAAAAACTAGCCGAGGTGGAGTGACAGTATTACAAGTGCTAGAAAGAGAGGGTAAGTGCCAGTGGTAGATAACCAGAGGGTGAGAGGCCAAGAGTGCAGTAGGGGAGCCAGATTAGGGCCTGAGCAGATGCAGGAGTGTGTGAGGGAGAAATGTCTCCTGATATTTTGTTTGGATGCAGTGTGCCAACAGTGGATGCTTTGGGCCAAATCTCCTTCAGATAAAGAGCAGTGTCATACTGGAACACTCTCCCATCCTGTATTAGAGCAGTCCCTATGTCTACAGCATTCACTGCTAAGCTGAAAGAGCATCTCCAACAGTTTAATGGCTGTACCTTCTTAGCATGGTTTTGTGTGATCATGGCGAGTCTTAAACACTGCGATCACAAAAACCAAATCAAAAAGAGCCTGTCGTCAAAAGAGTGAAGGATATTTCAACAACCATCACAAATAATGATGGTCGCTACATACTGTACAAGGCACAAAACTACAGAAATAAATATTTTTATGCGGAGGGGCTATGCCCCCACACCCCCCAAACTTAAAATAATAAACTCCACAAGGGGTGCAGACACAGGAGAAAGTTACTATTTTAAAAAAAGGAAAAAAGTTTCCCCCTGGAACCAGACCCAAACTCAGGTCTGCTGGCATTGTAGATGGTGGCTTACATCACTACGCTTAATGGCCAGCTCAGCAGGGCTTGGCCAAACAACATCCTATATCCTGTTATAGTGAGTGTAGCTCCCTGCTACACTCTCTCTACAGGATATATCAATGATTTTTACTACTCGCTGTCAGTGTGACTGATATTATTGAGTGGCTTATATTGAGTCACACAATAATATTCACTCACATCACAGTACACCGCTTTGGTTGACTTACCAGTCCCTGTTGATTTATTGTACAGTTTTCAATGCCTTTACTTTTGCACCATGTTACTTTATTTGGTATCATGTTATATACTTGTTTGTATCTTGCTCCACCATCTTGATATGTACCCAGGTCATGCCTTAAAAAAGTGCCTTGATGCCAGTGCACCTACCCGGTCATCAAAATAAATAAAATAACATAGAAACGCAGAACCGGGACATGTAGTTAACTACATCATAGAGATGTAAAATGTTTTATCAGTAACATGTAAATCAGAAACACCCATTAGAATACTTTAACTAAAACACATGTATAGATTTATTTATTTAGTTCATTTTTATTGACCAGGCAAGCACACTAGACAATTACGAGGCCTATTTTCAGGTACGACCCAGGAGAATTACAAAGCAAAACAAGGAAAACAACCTTAACACAAAATAATCACAGAAGTGTCCAGCGTTACAGGAAGGCAAAGTGGCATACATTAAGGAAAAAATACAGCAGCATATCCAGAATTCAGCTGCACAAAGTTAACCAAGAACTGATCACAGAAATCAAGGCAGGATACAATAGCAGTCACAAATGAGGTATAGCGTCAGATACCAAACCATATGCTATGTAGTGTGAGCACAGGAGAATGCAGGGACCCCACCACGGTGGGGGGGGGGGTGACCTATCAAGTTAAGTGCATGTGCACACAGTCAGCCTTCTGAATGTCCCAGAGATACCACCTAAAAAGCAAGTGGGAGGAAGCAGTTAGGACCAGAGGTGCAAGAGAGTTCCAAAGCCTGGGTGTCCAGACAGCAAAGGCCAGGTCACCCAGGGCAGTGTAGGTCTCGGGAACTGCCAGCAAGGGCTTACCAATTGACCTAAGGAGGTAGTTCAAATTAGACACTTAATTGATCATCGAGCCTGGGGGGCAGCAGCTCTGATAACCTTATCAATGAAACAGACCAGGGTGTCTAAATGACTATTTGCTGGGGATAGCCAGCCCAGCTGAACATAAAACTCACAGTGATGTGTGAGATGATCTGCAGATATAGCAAGTCTGCAGCCATTGTTATAAGCTACATCCTTTACACAACATGGGCTTTGCAGCATAAGCATAGGAAATGAGCCAATCATTAAGGTTAGGGAGAAGCACCCCTGTGTCCAGGGCAAGATGATCCATAGGGGAGAGGATATGCATGGCCCTATAGGCCAGGCCAAGTTGGCAGTTTACTGTCCTGCATACATTAGGGATGTGCAAGGAGAAGTCAAGCTGAGTGTCTAGAGTTACTCCAAGATATTTAAAGGAGTGGGCAGCGGTACTGGGGGATCCATCAGTGCAAGATACGACCAGAGGTTCTGGAAAGGATCTAATTTTGAAGTGAGCCAAACCTTGATCAAAGTGAAAGACGAACCAACCTGTCTGACATGCATACCCTACTGTGTATGCCAGGTGAAGTGAGCCGAGAACAGAGAGGGTGAGAGTTTGTCCCTTGGGTGGAAAAGATAAATCAACTTGAGGGTAAGGCAGTTCTTTGACTATTTGGCTATGCAATGGAAGTTTCACCAAAATGCGGAGGCAGGAGGCACAACTCCCAAAAGAGATCAGTTTATTAAGCAACTGAACTACAAAATACAGAACAAGGAGAAAGGGATGATCAACAAAATACTGTTACTTTTACACACTCTAGTGACACTGCTAAGCTATTTAAGATCACTGTGAATACTATAATAAGATCACCATTACTATAAAAAAGAAGGATGTGGAGAGGGTGGTGCGGGTACAGAGGAGGGCAACCAAGATGGTGAAGGGGCTTAGTCACCTGCCATATGAGGAGAGGCAGGGACCCTGGACATGTATCCTCTGAAGTTGAGGAGGAAGAGAGGGGACATGATAGAGACCTTCAAGTACCTGAAAGGTATAACCAAGGTGACTACTGAGAACCCCTTTCAATTGAAGAGGTGTCCCAGTAAAAGGGGGCATAATCTCCAACTTAAGGGGGTAGGTTTAGGGGCAACATCAGAAAGAACTTCTTTACTGAGAGGGTGGTGGACACCTGGAACAGGCTGCCTAGGGAAGTGGTGATGAGAATTCAGTTGGGGGGGGTTCAAGAGGGCATGGGATAGACACAGAGGGCTGTTGAAAGGAGTTGGGGGGAACCAGGGTCAGGCCTAGGGGATGCTAGGTAAATGGGCAGACTGGGGGGCCTGGAGGTCCTTTTCTGCTGTTACTTTCCTATGTTCCTATAAATTGTACTGAGATCTATTGCAAAACTTCTATGAATAACATTTGTACAATTTTTAGCCCAGAGTTCAATTGAATTCATGGGCACAACAGAAGATGTGTTGCAGAGGAAAATGAACCAATGAACCTCTGTGAATATGCTTTCCATTGGCCAGCTTGTGGAGTAGATGAAAGCAAGGGAACTTGACAACTGGGCATTGACGAAACCCAGAGATATGAGCAAACAAAACACACTTGTATTCCACAGAGAACTACCAGGCCATCATACCGGACTCTGGGAAAGAACAGGACCCTTGTTTTTCCAAGGGCTTGTTGTGAACTAAAGGTCTTTTGGGCTTTCACCACTGACCCCAGGACCCTGGGGAAAAGATTTGAAGAACTGAATAACTGGAACACCACTGCTGGACAATCTCCAGCGAGCTGAAGACCTGAAACAGAAACTCCAACTGACTGGACATCGAATCCCTGTCTGTGAACCGGTGCAGTTCCTCGTACTACTAGCTCAGGGAGGGCTTGCCTTTTCGATGACTCTGAAGAAAGCAAGTGACAGGGTATTTCTTAGCTGATTATGCTATTCCTATTCTGTTGACTGGCCCCAAATTGTCAGGATGCAGATAGGTGAAACAATGTCTGGGTCATGCAGGAAAGATTGTGAGCATGCAGTTAGACAGAAGTCCAATTTATTCTTTACATGGACCGTCTTTCACTTGGTGGTTGCTGGTATCAGCAGTTGTTGCTCAAGCAACTATCAAAAGGATAGTTACCAACAGGCAGGGTTGTCCAATAGCATGCAGGACAATTCAATAACATGCAGGGCAGTTCACAGGTTCTGGGTAAGAGCAGTAACTTTTAAAAGGGGACTCACAGCATGCAACATAGAAACACAGAAACATAGACTTTGATGGCAGATAAGGACCTCTTGGCCCACTTAGTCTGCCCATTTCCCTACCTAGAGGATAAGCTGCAGATCCTATTTAACCAACAGCCTATTTCTTCCTACCCCCCCCCCCACAAATATTTGCCATATGCCTGTCCCATGCATTCTTGAATTCTCCCACAGTTTTAGAACCCACAACCTCTTCAGGAAGGCTGTTCCATGCATCCACCACCTTTTCTGTGAAAAAATACTTCCTCAGATTGCCCCTAAGCTGTCCCCCCTCTATCTTCAAATTGTGTCCCCTTGTTATTGCACATCTCTTTTTCTGAAAGATGCTACCCTCTTGGACTTTTTTGATTCCACTGAGGTACTTAAACGTTTCTATCATGTCCCCCTCCCTCCTTTCCTCAAGGGTATACATATTAAGCTCCTTTAGTCTCTCCTCATATGGCTTCTCTTGCAGACCCTGCACCATTTTAGTTGCCCTCCTCTGAACTGCCTACATCCTGTCTATGTCCTTGTGGAGATTGAGTCTCCAGAACTGGATGCAGTACTCCAGACGGGGTCTCACCAACTGTCTGTACAGGGGGATAACAACGTCCTGTTTTCTGCTGGTGACGCCTCTCCCTATACATCCCAGTATCCCCCCAGCCCTCCCTACTGCCTTCTCACATTGCTTGCCAACCTTAAAGTCATCTGATATGATTACCCCCAAGCCCCTTTTCATTTTTGTTGTTGTTACTACCTCCCCCCATTGTATAATCCCTCCAACCTTGCCAAGTCCCTTCTCATCCTTTCCACACCTCCTTGTGTATCAACCCTGCTGCAGATCTTTGTGTCATCTGCAAAGAGGTATACTTTTCCTTCCAGTCCCTCTGCAATGTCACTTATAAAGACATTAAAAAGGACTGGACCCAGTACTGAACCCTGCGGTACCCACTAGTAACCCCTCTTTCTTCAGAGTGGACTCCATTTACAATTACTTTTTGTGTCCTGTTGTCCAGCCAATGTTTTACCCAGGCTACCACCCTAGGACCCACTCCCAGGCTGGTTAATTTGACTATTAATCTTTTGTGTGGGACTGTGTCAAATGCCTTGCTAAAGTCTAGGTAGACCATGTCCACATCCCCTCCCTGGTCTTCTACTTTGGTCACCCAGTCAAAGAAGTCAATTAGATTCGTCTGACATGACCTTCCTGCTCTGAACCCATGCTGCCTTGGGTCCTGTGCCCCACTGGCCTCTAGGTACTCAACAATTCTTTCCTTCAGAAGTGATTCCATCACTTTCCCTACCACAGATGTCAAACTGACAGGTCTGTTGTTTTCTGCCTCTGTCTTGGTCCCACTTTTGTGAAGGGGAATCACATCTGCCTTCCTCAAGTCCTCAGGTACCACACCATCCTCCCATGATTTGTTAAAAAGGGTAGTCAGTGGTGTCACTAGTTCTCTGCTTAATTCTTTTAGAATTCTGGGGTGAATTCCATCTGGCCCCATTGCTTTGTCCACCTTTAGTTTTAGGAGTTCTTTCAGAACCCTTTCTTCTGTGAAAGGACTGGGATCGACGCCCTATCCAGAGTGCTTCTGTTAATTGGATTAGGCACCTCCCCCACCTCATCTTTTGTGAATACTGAACAGAAGTATTCATTCGGTATCCTGCTTTTTCACTGTCCCTCTCTGCCCACCCACCGTCCATTCTATTCAGCCTCACTGTCCCTCCCTTTGTCTTTCTACGCTCCCTGATATACCTACAAAAAGGTTTTATCCCCCTTCTTAACTGAGTTGGCTATCTTTTCCTCAGTTTGGGCCTTTGCTATTCTGACTACCCTCCCTGTTTCCTTCTGCCTTAACTGGTACAGTTCTCTGTCCTGCTCCTTCTGTGTTTCCTTATACTCCCTAAATACTATCTTTTTCTCCCTAACCTTCACCGCCACCACTTTTGATAACCATAGTGGCTTTTTCTTTCATTTTGATTTATTTGCTTCACACAAAGGCTTGTTGCCTCTGTGATGGCAGTTTTGATATTTCCCCATTGTTGCTCCACCCCTCCTTCTAGCCTGTTTGCTAGTGCTTTTCTAAGGCACTCTCCCATCTTGCCAAAGTCAGCCCTCCTGAAGTTCAGAACCCTCACTTTGGTATGGCTTGACTCTGTAGCGGAGTTTATCATGAACCACACTGTTTGGTGGTCACTTGTTCCCAAATGGCTACCCACTTCTCGATCTGAGATCCTCTCACTGTCCCCATTTGAGAGTATGAGGTCTGAGATTGCTCCCTCATGAGTAGGTTCCAAAACTAGCTGTCTGAGGCATGCCACCTGAAGGGCATCGAGAATGGCCCTGCTTTTGGATGTGGCTGCAGCAAGGGTAGTGACTCAGTCTTAGAGCCTGCAATGACCATGCAGGGCAACTTTAGGGCAATCCAAATAGTTTCTGGAGTAAACAGGGCAAACTTAAGGCAATTGGGGCAAATCTGGTGCATGCAGGGCAATTACACAGTCTCAGAGCATGCACTGGCTTTGGGCACCATCCCTTTAAATAAAGTCTCGGACCAATTATGTTTTTTTCCTTCACAACAGTTTGCATTCAAGTTCTGCACTATCACTTTAAAATGTTCATCCCATCAATTTTTATAACAGTTGCACTATGACAGGTATTGTATAAGGGGAAACCTGGCTAAATGCTTGGATATACATAACTATGTGGGGACTGTGGGCTACATCCTCCCTCCCTCCCACAGGCATTTGCTTGGGTTTACAACAGTTCAACCCTATTGGCTGAGGGCTGTCTGACTTGCACATGTGATAGAGGTCCCATGTTAACTGTCCCTCCTTTGCTAGGGGGTTCTGGGTCAGTTACACACTCTTACAGTTCAGGTTACTAGCCCTTGGCTAGGGCTGAGGCAACTGTTAGGGGTCACTGACTGGTCCACTCCCTTCCCTTGCTCCTGGAGCTGACACACAGTGCACTTTACTACTAAATATTAAGCTATATAACACTAACCCTTAGTTTGGGCTACTGGTGGCCACCTGGCCACTAGCCCACCCATGTCACCCTGGGGCACTACCTTGTTATGCAGTTGGGGCTTGCTTTGCCACTACCTGGACCACTTGATGCTTATAAAAAAACAAGAAGAATGTTTGGGCTTGGTAGCCCTTCTCACATTGGTAGCACACCTAGGCTGTCTTATTTTTAAACTGGGGCTTTGATCTGTCCCTTCTCCTGGCTGGAGTTTTTTTCTATTTAATTTAGGGACTTCTCTGCCCTTTGCTCTGCTTCTGGGAGCCTAATTTATTCAAATAGGGTCTGACTTGCCCTATGCGCCTTCTCCAGGATCCTAATTTGAATAGGGCCCACCCCTGCCTTCGTTCCCTTGTTGGAGCTGTCTAATTAAATTTAACTAGGGTCAGCCGGCCCGGTGGTGCTGAGGGTTGAGACACTGGATGCCACACCTCGCGCTATGCCGGCAACCCAGGTTTGGGAACAAGCCCAGGCTGTCGGGAGTCGGCGGGGGAGGGAGAGGATTGAGCGTCTGGAGGACAGCTCTCCTCTCCCAGGAGGGGATGGGTTGTGCTCCCGCCAAATGTCTGCCCCCAGGTGGATGCATGGGGGAAGTGCAGGTCTATAGGTTATGGTGGTGGACCCTGGTTGCAGGGTTGAGGGTTTAGGGATAGGGTCCCCTTCTGGATTAGTTCTTGGGGTAGACCAGATTCCTACCTCTGAATGGGTGCGTAACCTGGGTGTGGAGCTTGACACTGGCTTGACCCTTCGTTATCAGGTGTCTGAAGTAGTCAAGACTTCATTTTTCCATCTTAGAAATATCTCCAGGATTAGGCACCTGGTTCCACCAGGCGATTTGCCAGTTTTGGTCCACGCCTTTGTGACATCACATCTTGATTACTGTAACTCCCTATACCTAGGGCTTGCCGGGGTTGATATCTGCCGCTTGCAGCTAGTGCAGAATGCTGCAGCACGTTTGTTGACTGGTGCCTAGGGGTCTCATTACCCCTGTGCTGCGCACTCTGCACTAGCTGCCTATACAGTCGTGGATCACCTTCAAAGTGGGTCTCTTGACCTACAAAGCCCTACATGGGTTGGGTCCTGACTACCTGAAAAGCTTCTGGTGCCTTATGCCCTCTGAGACAGCTGGCCAGCTGATGAGGGGTTGCTGGAGATTCCGAGGGTGACCTGAAGTCTTCTGGAGCCTGTGCTTTTGGCTTTGCGGCTCCCACCCTTTGGAATTCTCTGCCCCGTCAGCTCCGAGAAAGTACAACTGTGGATAGGTTTAAGAAGGCCTTAAAGTCATTTTTATGGAATCAGGCTTTCCCTGCTGTATTTTAAATTGTTTTATATATTTTATTTGTTGCATTGTCATTGTTTGTTTGGTTATGTTGAATGCAATGATGTTTGTACAGCGCCTTGAAATATTTGAAAGGCGCTTAATCAAATAAATGTTATTATTATTATTATTATTATTATAGGGTGCACAGAAGGGGAGGGTGCTGCTTGACTTCCGCAGATGTGCGCATGCCTCCATACATGCATGTCTGTCATGTGCCCCCCAGCAATAGGGATTAGGGAGAAAAATGAAGGAAAATGGATCCTCCGGCCGCAGGATGAAGCCTGACCCTCTGCAGGCTCCGCTCCTGGGCCAGGCAGGAAAGGTAAGCCCCAGTAATTCCGGGATGTCGGGGGGGGGGTCCGTCTGAAGAGGGCACCAGAGGACAGGAGCATAAATACAATATGGAAAAAAAATGTAACTAGGGTCTGCCTCTGCCCTTGGAGCCTGCCCGTTGCTTTCTTTCCCTTGCTGGAGACTATTTTATTAACTTTAAATAAAGCCTGCCCTCGGGGTGTCTCTCAGCATCGGGGCTTTACCCTCACCCAATCCATGGCCAGAGCCATCAGTATCACATAATAATACTGAATCAAAATGAGCAACTACAAAAATAACAACTCATTCTGGGTGCTTTTATTCTGCGCTACCCTGCAGAATAGCAAGGGTATGGGACAGCGACTATGGGAACTACGATTGGAAGGAGGGAATAGCGAGGGGAAAGGGAGGGACAGGGAAGGGTTTTTCAGGGACTGGAGTACCTGCTGCTGCTGAGCTAGCCATGCAGCGTGGTGATGTGGGAGGCTAGCTCTGGAAGAGCAGGTACTAGGTTCGAGATCGAGGAATGGGTTACATTTGCCACAGTTGCGAGCTGTGGTACCTAATTTTTCAAGATCTGTATTTATCCCTCCCCAACATGCACCCCAGTTGAGAATCCCAATTCAGTAAGTTCCTGGGCATAGCCCCCAAGGGATCACGGTGGGCGCAGCCCCCTACAAAACAGATTTTTATATCCGGAAGTCGGTCGCTTTAAAGTGTATATCGATTTGCTTTTTGGCGACATACGCCATAATAGTGATCACTGTTTTGCAATCGCTATTATGACATGGAACCCAGCCATCTGAATTGTGCCATCCAGCACTGAAGCAAACTTTTTTTTTTAAATGAACAGTTCATGTTGGTGGACAACACCTGGCCATTGGTGCTGCTGCCAATTCACCACCCAGACCAGGGTGAAGCTTGAAGAGGAGAGGAGTGTTCTGTCTTCAGACTGCTGGCAGGCTATGGGAGATCCACCTAGGGAGGCCTTGCTGGGTGGCTTGCGCTGTCCGATGCTCCTGCCAACCCAACATGCTCTCTACTGGTGCTCTCTCCTCCAATGCAGCCCTGCTTTACAACGCCACTGCAGAGGGGCTGAGGCAACTTTTTTTTTAAACTTAAGGAAAACAACAAATGAGGCAAAACAGAGCCCACACTGTGCCAGCTAACTGCTGATGACCTGCCAGCACTGAGGATCATCGCACCTCTGGGGACCCAATGACTGATGGAGGGACGAGACAAGGACAGCAGGTAAACCCTTTTTCTAAAGCTATTTCCCTGCATTTCAGCTCTCTTAGGCCACACAATTAACAATTCTTTCTTACAAGAGCCTGAAAGCACTCCCGGAGTGCCCCCTTCACGCTCACAGCACAAACTGCCCTAATGGCCACTGCTGGGCTGGCCACAATTCTGGAGCCTCCCTCCCTCCCACGCATTCAGGATGTGGGGTACCTGACAACACAAGGGCAACCAACAGTCCATCAAAAGCAAAATTGCCACTAGCTCATGCCACACTTGCTGGACAGGCTGGGGAAGCAGAAAAGAAGAAAAGTTTTAAAACTGCGGGCAGCAGTTTCCTTACATGTGCCCCCTCTGCCACCTTAAAATATCAAGGGCACCTGGGCTGGGGACTCTGGGGCACCTTACTGTGGATACTGGTTTTGGGGCATTACAATTTTACCTTGGAACCAAAGAAGCATAGAGTGTGTCTTTTTAACATTGAGGGCCAGCCTGTTCACAGTAAGCCAGGACTGGATACAGCAGAAATCAGCATTCAGCTGGGAGTTATGGTCCTCATATTATCTGAGCTAGTAAGCAGCACACGATCATCAGTGTACAGGGTAGAGTTGCAGTAGACAGGAATGCAGCGGATGTCATTTATTTACAATGAAAATAAAATGGGTCCAAGGATGGAGGCCTGAGGGACACTAAGCTTGACAGGAGTGATTTCAGACAGCATACTGTTAAATTTAACCATTTGTTGTCTGCATATGAGGATATTAGAAAAACAGGCAACAGCATAAGCAGACAGAGCTAAGCTTGTGTCATACAGAGTTATGGTCAACACAGAAACATAGAAAATGATGGCAGAAGGAGACCAAGGGTCCATCAAATCTGCCCATAAGTTCTCAAGACCTATTTTTTGTCCGAGGTCCTAACCCCCCTTATAGTTTTTGTCCTCTGTCCTAATGCCCCCCAGCTGAGCCCTTGCTCTATTCCACCCCTGCTTAAATGCTGTCCCAGTCTTTGCTCCCACCACCTCAGCAGGCAGGCTTTTCCATGGATCCATGACTCTCTCGGTAAAGAAATGCTTAAGTAATTCTCTCCTAAAGCTCCCTCCATGCAGCTTCCATTTCTAGTAGCTGAGCTGGTGACCCTTTTGAAAAGTTCTGTGTAGGGCACCATATTTATATCTCTCAGGAACTTGAAAGACTCAATCATATCCCGTCTCTCCCTCCTTGTTTCAAGCAAGTACATAGTTAGTGTATTTTAGGCACTCCTTGTATGAGAGTCCTTGGAGGCCCTAAATCATCTTTGTTGCCCTTCTGTGTTCAGCCTCCAACCTGTTCCTATTCTTCTTAAGATGGGGGCTTCAAAACTGGACACAATACTCCAGGTGAAGCCTCACCAGGGACCTACAGAGTGGGAGGATCACCTCCCTGCTCCTGCTATTGATTCCTCTTCCTATACACCTCAACATTTTATTTGCCCTGCTATATGCCTTGTTGCATTGGCTTGATTGCTTAAGGGTGTTGCACATGATAACCCCCATGTTCCTTTCTTCTTGGGCAATGCTGAGCTTTACTCCATTGAGCCAATATTCTGTTCTAAGGTTTCCTTTTCCCAGGTGCATCACCTTGCACTTTTTCACATTAAATCTGAGTTGCCAAACATTAGACCATCTTCCCAATCTGCGAAGGTCATTTTGTAGATCTCTAACTCCTTATGTGCTGTCAACCCTCCCATCGAGTTTAGTGTCATCCACAAGGAGGGTGAGCTTGCCCTGGATTCTCTCACCGACGTCACTAATAAACATATTAAAGAGGACTAGACCCGAGACTGATCCCTGAGGCACTCCACTCTCCTTCACTTGATCTCACCTCACTGATTACTACTCTCTGATGTCTATCCTTGAGCCAATTCCCAACCCACCTGACTATGCTCCTAGCTGTACCCAAGTCCTCTAACTTCTTCTGCAGTCAATTATGTGGCACCGAGTCAAAGGCCTTGTTGAAACCAAAGTAGAGGAGGTCCACTGGATGACCCTTGTCAAGCTCTTTAGTCACCTAATCAAAGAAAGTAATGAGGTTCATCTGACATGACCTTCCTGCCACAAACCCATGCTGTTTGCCATCTTTAAGACCATTCTTTTCCAGATATTCCACTAGGTCTTGCTTAATCAAGGTCTCCATAAGTTTCTTCACAAAAGATGTGAGGCTAACTGGTCCGTAATTGCCCGTCTCTTGCTCATTCTCTCCTTTGTATATTGGCTCCACATCTGCCTCTCTCCAGTTACCTGGCACAACACCCGTCTGTAATGATTGGCTAAACAAACATGCCAAGGAGCTCACCAGTTCATCAGCCAGCTTCTTCAGCACTCTCGGGTGTAACCTGTCAGGTCCTGGTGCTTTTTCCACTTTGAGGTGTGCTAGTGCCTCTCTGACCCTGCAAGTGGTAATTGTCAGTGATTCCATTTGAGGGATCCCCTTATCAACTGCTTTGAGGTCACTTTCTGGCATTGGACCAGTACTCTCCTTGGTGAATACCGAGCAGAAAAAAATTATTCAGAACAATGGCTTTTTGTTCATCTTCTTCAATTATCATGTCACCATCTACCAACCTTACTATCCCTCCCCACTCCATCCTCTTTTCCCAAATATATCTGAAAAAAAATGTATTCTCTGTTTTGATCCCTGCAGCAATCCGCAGCTCATCTGCTGCCTTCACTTGTCTTACCAACTTCTTCATGTCCCTATTTTTCTGGCTGTATTTATCCCAGTCTCTCTCCCCGGTTCGTTTTGTACTTGTGGAAGGCTTTTCTTTTGATTCTGATTTTTTTCTTGACCTGGGCTGTCAACGACATGGGCCTCTTGTGCTTGTTTCTTTTTGTCACTGTCCTAATGCGGAGTTTTGTAGCCTCCAGGATGGATTGCTTTACCAGTCCCCAGATGTTTTCCACTTCAGTCTTTTCCTGGATCTTAGACATTTTGTTGCTGACTAATCATTTCATCTCTTCAAAGTTAGACCCTTTGAAGTTCAGAGCCTCGGCCCTAGATTGAGATTTCATGTCCCCTGTGGATAACTCAAACCAGCTGGAGTTGTGGTCACTGTTGATTAGTGGTTCCCATATCCTGACAGCCCCAACCACCTCCAGATTTGTGAGAACCATATCCAGGATGGCTTCTTGCCTGGTAGGCTCGCTAACCAGTTAGGTAAGCAGGCAGTCCTGCAAGGCTTCCAACACAGCTTGCCTTCTCAAGGTTCTCGCCACTGGAATACCCCAGTCAGTGTTGGGCAGATTTAAATCACCATTGACCATGATTCAAGTTTTAAGTTTCATTTATATTTTAACAGGATATGGTACTAGGCAGAGCCTGTTTTCAGGACCGTCTTGTATACATTTCACATACATGGTGTAACATATAAGACGGATCACATACAGTCACAATAAATAATGTATCACAATTAACAGCAATTACATACAACGTAGAAAACAGATCACATATAGTCACAATAAATAATGTATCACAATTAGTAGCAATTACATACAAAGGGATAATATTCTGAAAGAGCAATTTAAAAACCTTTGTAAGCAGGCATGATATGTAGTTCCAGGGAAAGGGTTTCCCCCCTGCTGTATAACAATAGTAATTGTTTCCATGAATTCCCTGTTCCTCTGCTTGGCCTGGTGGCCTGTAGATCACCCCATTGTGGATCTTCTTACAAGATGATGAGCTGAGCAGCACCCACAGGGATTCAACATTTTCCTTTTAGCTAATGTCATACAAAGTGGCTTTTATCCCTTCCCGAACAACAATGTTAGAAGCGCTCAAGAAGTCAACAAAGATTGCCACTGAAAGCTTGCTGCAGTCCATAAAAACCCTTGTGGCAGAGGTGACTGTGGCAAAGGCAGTACTATTGCCTTTCTGGAAGCCATGCTGCTCTGGGGCCTGTAGGTCATGGTTATAGAGGTAGTCTGTCAGTTTAGAATCCACAACCTTCTCAAGGAGCTTGCTGGTCACAGATAGGATTGCTATAAGGTGGTAGTTCTCCAAGGTTCCACCACACCAGTTAGACAGGAAATTTGTCGAATGGCATTACAGTGATGGTACAGTGCTGACAGTTGGCATTGTGCCATCAGGAAAACAGTGCTTTTTTGTGGGGGGCTGTGCCCCCGTACCCCCAATGCAGGGTGTTCTGCCCCTGCACCCACCTTGATTTTAAAACAATCAACTCCAGGATGGAGTTGTTTC
This sequence comes from Neoceratodus forsteri, assembly GCA_016271365.2. Taxonomy (NCBI): domain Eukaryota; kingdom Metazoa; phylum Chordata; order Ceratodontiformes; family Ceratodontidae; genus Neoceratodus; species Neoceratodus forsteri. The sequence goes on along the minus strand of CM057454.1, from coordinate 323,680,764 downwards.
AGGGAAGGGGTGCAACACCAGGAGAAGCCATGTTGAGATACCCCACAACCACTACAGTGAACTGCCAATTTTGTCACTGTGATGGTCTTCACAGTATTTGTTTAGCTGTTTCAACAGTATATCATCCTCCATCAGTTTTGGGTCCCCATGCTTAAATACAGCAACTACCCTGACAACCTTTCACAGATTTGGGCCAACCCCATTGAGCAGAGATAGGTTAAAGATATGAGATGTGGCTGTGGTAAGAAGAGGGCTCCCAGTTAAATATATTGAGGCTTCATATTGTCAAACCCAGCCCTGGAATAGGGGGACAGACCATGCAACAGTTTGGCAGTTTCAGTGACTGACAATATTTTTTCAAGACCGAAGGGTGATAGAGATGTAACAGAACCAGAATTTGAACCAGGATTTAAAAAACAGCTTCTACTGGGGAAATAGCCTTTAAAGAAGAACTGCGCTGAACCTGTAGGTCATTAATTCCTATATACTTTAAGCTGATTTTTAATTGCTGATTCCAGTTCTGTTACTCTTCTATCTCTATGAGCTTTTTAGTTATCCTAGCAGGTTTAGAAACACTAACTGCAGTTATTTATAGGGCTGTACTGTATAGATGGACAGAGTCAGACTGTCCACAAGGATACCTGAAAATTTCCAGGTGGGCTTCCCACTGTTGGGTACTTCGCCACATTGTAAACTCTAAGAATCTTTGGTTTAATCATCTATTTTTCTAATTAAATGGGGTTCTTTTTGCCCTGCTACTAAATGTTAAGATGAAAACCTAGAGCTAGTATATAAAACTGAAGTGGAATACTAATGTGAGTGTGCCACCCAAGACCCTCCCTTCAAGATTTTTCAAGTGGGCCCCTGTGTCAACTTTCCAAGTGGGCCCTCTGTACACAGGTCTGACCCTGTAGAAGGAACAGTACCAGAAGTAGAACAGGCATTTATAAAACAGTTTCTACTGGGAAACATGAGGGTTCAGCGCCATTCACCTTTAAAGAAAAAAGCTATAGTATCTGACTAGTTATGGAGGCCTTGTAAGACAATGCATGATATTCCTTTGAAGATAAAAGGCTATCATACACGGAAAGTGGTTTAGTAAGACAGGATTGGATGGCATGGGCAATATCCATGAAAGGCTGGATATCATTTCCAGTTCACAGTACACCACTTTTCTTTGCATTAACTAACTATGCCATTAGCAGTGGAACATTACTGAACTGAGTTAGTTAGTGTACAGCACAGTAAAAGTGATGTTAATAGAAAATGAAATACATTTTTATCATGACTGTTTAGTCTTCTTGAGTCGGCTAGGGGATGTACCCAACACTGGTGTTCAAGGTCTCCGCAATGATCCTGGACTTCATGCTTGCTAATCCAAGAATTTTTTTTTTTTTTTTGTGGTTGCCCTGTGGTTCCCTCTTGTTGAAGGCAGACATGCAATGACCGCAGCGCACAGTCAGGCGTGCTGTTACCCCTGACGTGAAGTCGTCCATTGTCTCTGCCAGTCTGGCCTCAGTACTGGTCCTAAGCTCACCTATTCCTTAACCATTACTAGGGGTCAGTATGTTGACAGGTGCCAGATCCCCACCCTCCATGGAGAAGGTGAACAGTATGATGGATGCTCAGCACCCCCGTTGGCCCTCTGACAGCCCTGGCTTCACTTCCGAACCTGGGCCATCGTCATTGCTGTGCTAAACTGTAAATAATGAATGGCAATGCTGTACACAAAAATCAGAACTAAAACTAAGTGTTGTAGTCTTTTAGTTAATTATATTGTTTCTTGTAATTTATGGTATTTTATTTAAGGTACTCTATAATGGTTTTCTGCAGCTTCTAGGGAAATAAGAAAATATATTTTTCTGTTTTAAGACCAGAACATTTATGTTTCCTATTTTTTGACAGGACACAGCCCCCCAAAACAGGACTGTCCTAATGCAATAAGAGCAAGTAGTAACCCTAGAAAGATTGAGCACACCACCCTGTACCTGACAGAGTCAGACTGGCACACCAAGATACCTAGAAATTTCTAGGTGGGCCCTCTGTACCTCAATTTGACCCCAACCTGACAGGTTCCATGTGATAACGGCAATCGTGGAATAGCGATCTCCATTTGGGCGACTCTACAATGCTGAAAATGAATTTTGCTGATGTAGACTCACAGTGAACAGCAAGAGGGCACCCGAGATGTAGGTTTCTTGTATTTATGTGGGGGGCTGCACCCCCACACAAACCCTACTTAAGAATTAAGAATTAAGAACAGTATATCTCCAGTTCATCAAAAATACAGTGGTACATGTGGTATAACACTGATTATGAACTGGCGATCGTAAATACGGTAAGCTGATTGGCCGAGAGGTTTTTGAAGCCGTGATGATATCAGGCTACATCATCACGGCTTCAAAAAGCCTCCGGCCACCAGCCTTCTCACTGACAACAGCAAAAAAAATGTAGCCGCGATTAACTTGCGCTCGGTAGGGAAACAAAAATCTCCTGCAACTTCTCCACAGAACAAGAAAAGCCCTGAGTCATCCTCAGCATATTTTAAAACAAACAGGTACTCACAAATCTGGCTCCGGTGTCCCGAGACTTTGAATGTTACTTTCAGTCAGTACGGGGCCCAACGGACAGCAGCTTCAGCCCAAAAAAAACCCACAAGTGTTTCGGTAACTACTACTGACCGTTGCTGCCAACTACGACACGCAGGCGGGCACCAGAAATAAATAGGAAGGCACAAATAGCTTCACCGGTCCCAGAGCAGGCAGGGGACCGGGTCAACAGAAAACAGGGTTACATCCTAAACCAGTACTTGGAGAGGAGATGCACTTCAGCTGCACCTCTCCATAAGTGCCACCTGTAACAGCACCACCTGCTGCCCAGAGCCCTTCAGGAACTATTTTATGGAAAGGTACTCCTCCAACACCCCAAAACGTCATTTTCAAATGTTTTAAAACTTTTCTTTAATTTTTTTACTAATAAATCTTTTAAGCCAGTTCATAATAGCAATAAGGCACTCCAGGGTGTGGTATATCATGGGATATCGTCACTTCTTGGGTCATTGGACGCACTCGGCCTGCAGCCTTGTGCCCAACCACCCAAGGCGTGATGATATCCCATGATATACCACACCCTGTAGTGCCTTATTGCTTAATTATACAATGGCAAGAAAGAATCTTGGACTGCGATTGGTCAGTTTGGGACTGGACCCATGGAGTTATCCCAGCATATTGCCACAGGTCTAGTCTCATCACTGTGAATCTCCTGATGATTGTTTGGATTGTTTGTAGCTTATACTCTTTTTTTGCATCTCCTCTTAAGAAACAAAAATATTTTTCCACACTAATAAAAACATTCTTTAAAATGATTTTTTAATTTTATATATAACAACAAGCCATTGTATAATAGGAATAATGCACTCTAGGGTGTGTGTCGTGCTGGGATAACACCACGCCTGGTGCATTGGACGCACTCAGCCTGTGGACTCGTGCCCAACCCCCCAGGCGTGGTGTTATCCCAGCACAACACACACCCTGTCATGCATTATTCCTTTACTGAAACAATAGTATATTGCATAGGAGCATTTAATACAGAACACTGGAGAGATACTGTACCAGCTTTTTATCTACATGCCTGGTCCTCTTCAGCACATGAATCGTGAAATGAATTATACCACCATAAGCTGAACATAACCCACTATTAGCTTAAATGTTTTTACTGTTTCAATAGTATGTGTCATACTGCCTAACAGAACAACATGGAAAAGTTACAGCTGTAATTTCTGCACGGTTAGGCAGTAGTTCACAGTGCAAATACAGGGACCCTCATATGCAAAGCCATGTGTTTTTGCATGCTGTGCTGTGAAACATTTACACCATACATATGTGCTTAATGATATCTTTCCAATAGTTACATCCCATTAAGTGAAGATTTAGGAGCAGAAACAACCCTTCAATATGATAATTGGATAGATGCCACAAAGTTGAAATGAGGCATACCTTGAAAAAAGTTTGTATGCGGCATGTAAATGGTATATGGTTTTGCAAAGTACTGCCACTGCTCTTCAGATTCTCTCCTGAAGATAATGACAATGCAACAACTTCAGCTTGCATATTTGCATATAAATTTCCAGCGCTGAAAACCTTATCATAGCTTCTTTTGCACTATTCGGCTTCAGAGCCACTTTTTATGTGCTACCAGTTTTCAAGTTTATAACTGACAAGTTTACCCGAATAATCTGAAGCACTACCAAAAAACAATGGCTTAATGTCATATAAGAAATTTTTAAGCATTCACTTTCCAGTACTGCACAGTCAGAAACCTAAAGTAAATTAGAAGGTATTATTTTGGTGACCAGACTTCCAGATTCAATCACATTTGTTAGCACTGGTTTCATGATTTGCCAAACTGCATTTCCTATTGTTTTAACCCCCCACCACCACCACCACCAGTCCAAAATAAATGAATGCATGCAAAAGAGTGGCATAACTTCAAAATGCAAAACAGATCTCTAACAACAGCTTACCATTCATGCAGTAATTTCGGTACAGCACACCTCTTTATCAAAAACCTACAAAGGGCTAGATTTATCAGCTTGTAATTATATTTTGGACTCTCAAAGTGAAAGCTTTACTCTCATGGTTTAGTATGTCACCAGAATCAAAACCACTTAGTAATCAATAAAGAAATATTTTGCTGTAATATCTTTGGTAGTGTGGCCTGAATTCCACACGGCAGGCAGTGATACTGCTCACCGGAGACGTGACTACTGGAATCCTGAGATGGGAAGTTCTGGCACAGCATGGGAAAACATTACTAGAGGTGAGCCATACCTCTAAACGCATGCACATAAGGTGACATGATTAAGAGGACAAAGAGGAAAGCCTGAATTAGGGTATTAAAAAGGGGGGCGGGTTTATACTATGTGGTATTCAAAAGTATATTTATATTATGCAAGCACCTCTAGTATCTGTTACTTACTTGAGGACCTATGGATACTTTGTACATCTGCTGAGAACCCACCCAAAGGACATATGATTACCATTGATTTGTGGAAGTGGTCATGAATATTGTATGTGCAGCAGTAACTACAATATCAACATAAACTGTTTGTTACAGGTCAGCATGGAATGGGACATATAGCTCACCAAGTTGGCTACTGTTGAGCAACCATTTAGAAATAATGCTGCCCCAGATGTATTGACCAGCTAGGCCTTAGGCTGTTAGGGTGACATTGCCTTAGCTTCAAATTATTTTTAAAAAGAAGCACACGTAAAAGAAGCACATACTGTAGAGATTTGTGACTATTTTTTTATTAGTAGCTTTTGCATTTTTCCCCCCTTTTTTGCTCCCCGGACCCCGGCAAACATGTGCGTGCATGCGCATGGAGGCGCACACGCATGCCAGGTACTAGCTCGGCCCTTTCCATCCCACCCTTGTCAGTCGCCACCATCCCCTCCCACCTATGCTTTCCATTGGACCTCCACCCGATGAGAGCAGAACTATGGGGGTGGACAACCACCCCGTGAAGGGAGAGCCACCTTCTGGCTGATCAGTCCTGCTCCCCCCCGCTGCCTCCCTGATGACCCAAGGTCATTCCCAAACCCAGGTCACTGGTGCTGCACAAGGTAAGGTGTCCAGTGCCTCAGTGCCACCAAGCCAACCAATTTGTGACTTTTTTCCATGGTGATAGTCTGTTGTTAATTTGAAATAATGCCATACACATTGTGTTCTTATGTGGTACAACCCCACCCTACAGTGTACACTCTAATATTTTTAAAAAGAACAAAAATGAAGTTAGTAGAGTTTTGCTACATAAAAAATGTTTTTGAATAAAAATGCTTGGTTTACACCTTATGAACATATTAGTCCTGTGGGGGGGGGGGCGCAAACCACTACAGATTGCAGATTTGTGATGGTCTGGGGATCTTCACCACTGTCTGATCCCTGTGAGCCACTTGAGTCTGCAGTGGCTTGGCAGGGAAGCCCTTGAAGTAACAGTGATGTGTGGAGACATTGTGCAGCATCTTCCCTCAATAAGGTATAAATACCATGCATGCATGCTTCCCTGACCAGTCCTATTATCCTGAGGGAGATGGCTGGGTGTAGAGCGTGTTTCCCAAGACATTTAAAGTGAGTAATACTCTCACACAACATGATAGGAACAATCTTTAAATTGTAATGCAGAGCACAATAAACTGGAGTAGTCTTTTAGACAATTTATTTTGAAAGAACATGAGAAATAACCTATGAAATGAACAGAGGGATGGGACACTCCAGCCTTGTGTGGAAACGTATGAAGAGAGGTACAGATCAGTAATTATACGAATACTAGTCACAAACGTTTTTTGACACAGAAAATTACTGTGTGACAGAGACAGTAATTATGTGTACTTTCAATATAGGTCTAATTTTAACTTGATTTAGACATGATATGATATTGGAGAACATAGTCTAAGCTTATGAACTGGTGAGATGCGTTGTAGGTTTCATATTAGAATATGAGACTGCATTCAGCACATTATTTGGTGACTAGTGAATACAAAAAAGGGGGGAATGATACAAAAGATGTATTTGAAATGTTCGTGAAATGTTAAAAACAACAGTCCACTGCAAGTGGAGGTGGTGTACTCAATGACGAAGAGGTACTGTACATGTCTATACTGTCGAAGTAAGACATTGCTTTTATGTGTGTCCTGAGTTACATAGGGGAAGTGCTGATACATGGATTTGATAGGATAACATGCATTGTGAGATATTATTAGGAAGAACACTTGGTGATGATGGCACTGGTTTTAAATTGTGAGTTAATTTCTTGATAGTAACTTTTGTATTTATTGTTTGTAAACACAGGTAACACAGCATTTTAAGTGGATCTTACAAAGTAGCATGGCGCTACGATTTTGTTTTATTTTTAAACTTGGCTTTGCTGTCAGTGCCCTTTTGGGTAACCCTTGCCTCAGTGCTTTTGCAGTGAGGTTCTTTGTCTTTTAGCTTGCTTTCTTATTTTGGGCCCACCATGACCCAAACCTGTAAGACCAACTTAGGGCTGGTTCATTTCCCCTGGGGTGTGATACAGATGAGGCACACTGAGGAGTACTGCTTAGGACAAAACACATATCTGTGACTTCTATTTGCACCCTTTGCAGATTGTGTGAGAGGCCCATTTGGCACCATTTATTCCTGCTTAAAGCAGAACCAGCCTAAATTTTCATGGTTATTTGCATATATATCCTATGATGCTTTGCATTTGGGGGGTATATGTGATTTTGTATTTCTTTGAAACTTGGCTATATTGTCAATGCCCTTTTGGGTAACCCTTGCTTCAGTGCTTTTGCACTGAGGTTCTTTGCCTTGTAACTTGCTTTTTTTTATTTTGGCCCCTCCATTACCCAAACTCATAAGACCAATTTAGTGCTGGTTCATTTCCCCTGGGGTGTGATACAGATGAGGCACACACTGAGGAGTCCTGTGTAGGATGAAGAGGTTTTTTGCCTTTTAGCTTGGTCTCTTACTTTGTGTCCAACATGACCCAAACCCTTACCCTTTGGAGCCTAACAACAGATACATCCATTGTGTTTCCTAGTACAGAGCTACCTGTCCAGGCTCCAAAGGGTTAAGATCAACTTAAGGCTGGTTCATTTCCCCTGGGAGGGGGGGTGATACAGATAAGGCACACTTAGGAGTCCTGGGTAGCATGAAACACATGTCTGTGTCTTCTATTTGCACCCTTTGCAGATTGTGTGAGAGGCTCTTTGGCACCATGCATTCTTACCTAAAGCAGAACCAGCCTACATTTTCATGGTGATTTGCATATATATCCCATGATGCTTTGCATTATGGAGGGTATGTGTGAGTTTGTATTTCTTTGAAATTTGGCTTTGTTGTCAATACCTTTTTAGGTAACCTGAGTTTCTTTGTGTTTTAGCTATGAAACATTACCTGCGTGTCCTAGGTGTTAAGTGGAATAATAAAAATTAAAAATATATTATTTGGAGTGGAATGGAATTCATCTAGCATTTTTCTTGAGTTTTTAAATTGTCCTATGGATGACCCAAGACAAAAATAATTTTGCTTATTTAAATTATCAGTGCAGGCAACATGGACACTGACTCTTTTCACTGTAAGTAGTTACCATAGCTGTCTTGTTAGACTGTTGTTTCATTCCACCTTCTTTCAAAACATCATTTCTATTTACCCTGGATGCTTTAATGTGTGCTTCTAATAGGGTATTTGAACTATCTCCTTGATCCTTAGACCTCTAAAGTAATTCCTGACTATTCTTCCTACCTCTCACTGTTGTTCCACTGTTGAATGTGTAATGAAATAGTTGACTGTATGGAACTCTTTTAATTAGATTTGGTAGACTGTAACTATCTGCATGGTGTAATGTGTTTGACCTTCTTGTATAAATTGAATTAAAGCCCCCACCCTTCTTAACAATCAACAAATCCAAATACTATGCCATTTGTTATTCATTGTGTTTGATAGCGAATAAAGTTGTCTCCCTGCAGTTATTAAGATATTCAAATAACTTTTGACAACTCTGTTTTCCCTTCCCATATAAAAGCAATGTAATTATAAAACATTGCCAATGTTTTATAGAAGACAGATAGAAATTCTACTTCCATCTAAGACAAAATTGGTCTCAAAGTCCACCATAAAGATATTAGCATAAGTGTGGACCAAACTTGCCCTAAATGCTGTTCCCTCTTTCTGTAGGTATGTATTACCTTCAAACTTAAAATAGTTGTTATACAGTACAAACTTTGGAATGGATTAATGTTTTTTCACCAGACAAACAGAAGGCATATCTGTGGGCCAGTCCTTTTGTATACAGAAATTTTCAGGCCAAAATTCGAAACCTTCTGGGTACTAGCCAAGTTGTCAGAAATCCTAGCAAAACCATAGAGGAAAAATCTAAAAAAAAAATCACTTTTTGCACTATCCATATCTCAGAATCTGCACATCCGACTGGAACGAAATGATATGTCAAGCGATCTGCCCAATGAGACCACGCATGCACAATTTCGTGCAAATCCCTTCAATGTTTGCAAAGTTATTGAAGTGTAAATTTTGGATTGATGTGCCTATACAACCCTAAATATAGAGGTGCTGCCATGCCCAATTATATATATATATAAAATCCCTGACCAGTATGCCTGTTTTACAGCCACTGGCCATATGTCCACTGCATTTGGGGTACTACGCTGCCTGCCAGCCCCCTCCTCAAGCAGTTCTATGAAGTGGCCACCACTATGGGTGCTTTGAACTTTAAAGAATGTGGTCTAGTTGCCAGATGGCCAATGAACTCAAATACACACATACACCAGCTCAGTACTGTCAATGTGCCTCTCACCCACAGCAAACCACAAGTCGACACACACACACACATATATATATATATATATATATATATATACAGTATATATATATAATATATTTAATATTAAATACTGCTCTTGGTCACTTTGCCTCCCACGGCATACACCACTTCACATGCATGTAGTCCTCTCGCCTTGCCCACTTCTCAAACTGCAAAAGTCAACTACAATACTATATATACTGCAATTTATTTAGTATGAAATACTGCCCTTGATCTTAATCTGAATAATGTTGCCTCTTGCTCCTACTGCATTCACTGCTCCACAAGTAGCGACATTTCCCATACATGGCATCTGTTACATAGAAACTGACCATAGCACCACTTCTGAGTACTAATCTACTACTAACATCTATTGATGTAAACCTTCCAAGTCTCCCACTAATATCCAGTGTTGGATCCATACCAGGGGGAGAGAGGAGAGGAGAGAAGAGAGAGAGAGAGAGAGAGGGACAGAGAGAGTGAGAGAGGGCATATATATATATATATATATATATATAGAGAGAGAGAGAGAGAGAGAGACGGAGAGGAAAAGGATGGAGAGGGAGAGCGAGGAGAGGGGAGAGGGAGGGAGAGAGAGACGGAGAGAGAGATTATGTTGGAGAAAGGTTTTCAGCTCTGTACTTTTGATGTAGCAGGGTATTAAACCTCTGGGCTGGCCTTTTTATTTAGCCATTTTGGAAAAATATTGTTGATCTCTGTGTTAGGACGGGCAGCCCAGCAACACCAATGGATTCCCCCTTTCTTCTAATTGGTTACTTTCCACAGCAACAGCACAAAGTGGTTCCCCCTCTCAGATGGATTCTGGCAGTTAGTGTCAAAGCCATGCAGCTTTTTCTTAGCAGATGGAGAACAAACACTACACCAAATACAACTAGATGGCAACAGACAGTAGGGCAACTAGCCTCTTTGGAGAGGTTGCCTTACCTAGCAGCTGGCAAGACACCAGCCTATGATAAGATATTGGCCCTTATTTGGCAATGGTCTCTGGGCAAGATTCTTTATATAATTACCATTAATGAACTAGTCTGCTACCACCTACAAAATGGCAGGCTACAAGCTGTTATGTTGGGAGGCTGGAGTCATGATATTATAAGGCTCCGAAAACCTCCTTTTTCAAAGACAAATCACAATGTTTTTAAAACAGGTTATCATTCTTGTAGCGGTTCCTTTAATGGCAGCCTTCAGACAGCTACCTTCACAAAAAGTCTGGGGCACTTACATGGGAACTTGATTTGAAATAACTCAATATATGGCAGATGTCAAGGGTTATGTACCTTATATACTAGGTATGGTCCTACCAACGTGGTGTTATGTAGCTATTGTAGCATCTAGAAACATAGAAACATAGACTTTGACGGCAGATAAGGACCGCTTGGCCCATCTAGTCTGCCCATTCAAATTAGAGGATGCCATGTCTGTGGGCGCGGTGTTCGTGGATTTATCCAAGGCTTTTGATACTGTGGCCCATGACCTGTTGGGGGAACATTTGGAAGAACTAGGAATGGGAGCAATATCTTTAAATTGGTTTAAATCTTATCTAGGAAAAAGAACCCAACAAGTATATATTGATGGCACTCTATCAGACAGAGCTATGGTAAAACGAGGAGTGCCCCAGGGTTCGATTCTAGGGCCAACCCTTTTTCTCATATATATAAACCAGTTAGTTGATAGTGTTAAGAATTCTAGTATCCGTCTATATGCAGATGACACTATATTGATTTCAGGTGGTAGGACTCCAGAGCTTATGGAAATGTACCTACAGGAAGATTTTACTAGGCTTTGCACATGGCTATTTAACTCTGGGTTAATAGTTAACAGTAAAAAAACAAAACTGATGATATTCCAGAAGCAGGGAAAAGATTTGAATAAAGGAAATAAACAAATTCAAATAAAAACATTACAAATTGAAATTTTGGTTCAAGTTAAGGAATATAAATATCTTGGGGTATGGTTAGATAACCAGTTAAAATTTGATTTTCATATAACCAATACATTATTAAAGAGAAATAAAAAGCTGGGGGCATTTAGGTGTTCGAGCTTTTGTATGAATAGACTAATGAGAGAGACCATAATAAATCAACTTATTCTCCCCGTGTTGGAGTATGGTAGCCATGTGTACGGTCTAGCTTCAAAAGGTTTGTTGTCCAAAATAGATGTAATGTACAATCGTTTGGCTCGATTTATATTAAAAAAGGATTATTATGAACATCACTGTAAATTATATGAGGAGTTGGGTTGGATGACTCAGGATAGTAAAAGGAACCTTATTTGGGCACAGCAGATACATAAAGTTATAAATACAAGTCAGCCACTGTATCTTTATGAAAAACTGGAAAATAAACTCTATAATTATAATATGAGAAGTTTGACTATTAGGAGTTTTAAGTCCCCCAAATTAAAGAACAAGTTTATCTATATGCGATTCCCCATAATTATGAACAGGTTATGGACCTCATTAAAACCATACACAGCGAAACAGTATGAATCCATTAAAGGGTTTACATTCACTTTAAAAGTTGGATTAAAAATAAAATGTGAGTGCTTGGGATAAATTTCGCTTTAGGAATACATTGTTATTTGTTTATTGGTCATGTAACGTTAGGTGTTGTCCTTCTGTTAAATGATTTTGTATTGTTTATTTTGTTAATTAGTATTTTAGTGAAACTGTATGTATAAGTATGTATTAATGTTTCATATAACAGGACCATCTTGAAAATAGGACTTGTCCTAATGATGAGAAAAATGTCATCTACTATCCTGTATAAAAATAAAGGTTTTTACTACTACATGTAATCAATTGCATTACTTTGCCAGCATCATGGTAGTGATCAGAGGTCCATATGCATGAACATGGACTGGTATGATTCATCAACTCATTCACCGTAAACAGCCAGATCTTCTACTTTCATGTATGAATACACTATGTATGCTAGAGTACATGACGTTTTTGTGTGTTTTTGTACTGTTGGTATGTTTTTAATAAAAAGTTTAACTTAAAAAGGGGGCAAGACAAGGATGCTAGGATGAGTAAGAAGGAGTTTAGGAGTAAAGATAGAAATAAAGAGTAGGGGATGAAAAACTCTCCCAAAGCTGGTTGAAAATATGGCAGGGTGTGCACAAAGCCACAGGCTCCCCATCCTGGCATAAATTTCCACTTGAAAATCTGTGCAAGATTCTTCACTACACCGACCATTTCCAAATATTTTGGTAACTATGCCTCAAATAAAAGTTGGAGGCAGTGTGGTGGATTGGGGAATAATCACTATTATATTTTCTGGGGTTGTCCTGAGTTACAATGATATTGGAAAGAAGTAACAGAAGGGGTAATGGAGATACTGCATATGAGTTTACCTCCTGCATTAGAAAACATGGTGCTGGGCTTACCACCAAGAGGGATTAATGCACCAGGTGCAAGATATTTCTTTTATATTCTAGTGGCAGCAGCCAGTAAAATGAAAACCCAAAATTGGCTTACATCTAATAAATTAAGCTCACACCAATGGTTATGTAACAAAGACCATTACAGGTATGGAAGCCATTACAGCCAAATTGCACCTACAATTAGACAAATTTAACTCCCAGTAGCTTCCCTACTTTTATTTTAGAGAATGTGAAGAGGGCATACCAGTTTTAGAACAATTTTCAATATAAGGTTAAGGATGGCACTGGAGACCCTAGAGACTATATATTGTTAGAAAGTGTGGCTTGCTGGATGAGTGGTCATCTCTTCATCTCTATTGTCCTTTTTTATTATGGCAAAGGAAAATTAAAATACATAGAGGTGGGTTTTGTTTTGTTAAAATAGCTCTGTTATTGTTTGTTTCTATTTCTATTGATAACTCATGTTATATAATATGGCAAACAGGGTTAACACCTTTGGCACTTGGGAGGTGCCGGTGGGGTGAATGGACTTGACAGGAGATACAGATTTCTAGAGATGGATGCCTCCTTTTTGTTGATGGACAGACACCTATCTTATTCCTCAGAGTAATGGACTTATACCTACAACAGAAGCATTTGACAGGTTATTAGTGTAACTGGGTGGCATATCATACAGTCAGATATGTAATATATTGCTCATAGGCATTAAGACTTGACTAACTTGGTTCATATCTATTACGGTATCACGTCAATTTTGCGTGAACATTTAAGCGCAAGCATTTCAGCGCATCAAATATAGCGAAAAACATTACCGCTAACAGAGCAATTAAGCACACAACAAATACAGTGCATTGTTTTCTAATTATAATGAAAAGAGGGGATAACAAACTAACTGCAGAGGGACAGTGTGGTCTGCTATGCAAACAATGCAGTTCACAGGTAAAATTAAAATACAGTCTAAGACACAGTTTAAACTGATTGGAGAAGTTCTTGCTAGCCAGAATTTAAAATTAAATTAAATTAAATCACAGTCTAAATCACAGTTTAAGCAGTAGAAGTTTTCACATGCCAGAAAATAGTAGAGCAAGTTAAAGTCTTTTGGCTTGTTGCAGGGGGCCAATCAAGTGTGGATCTCCTCGAAAAGTGGGCATTTGCCGAGTGGAGGTTTGTGGGCACCATAATTTAAAAATTCTCTGGCTTCTTTAGAAGGACCGTACCTTAAGATTTCTTGCAGCAGTCGAGGGCGATGTGGGCAGTGAAAGCTGCACCACAGGGGAGCACACCCAGTCAGGGGGCTCTTGTCTTAAGATTTTTAGTGGCAGCGGCAGCCAAGGGTGATGTGGGCAGCATTGGAAGTGAAAGCCACACCACAGGGGTAGAGCACCCGGCTACAAATTAGGTGGTCCACTTGGTTTGGCATACTCTCTGCTGCTCACTCTGCTCCTCCAAGGGATTGATTCTGGCCGCCCTGAGATCATGTTTGAAGCTATCTGGTGAGAGGGCATTCTTGGTGACAGCCCCACTGTTCTGGAACAATCCAATTTCAATGCTTGTATTTTACTGGAAATATTTGTTTTACTGTTAATGTGTGTCTATTTCTTGTTGCTGAGTACTGTGAAGTATTCTGATCCCATAGGAATATGTTAACTGGCTGCCACAGGGACTGGAAGCATTAAATTTCATCTGGGCTGTCATGGCAAATAAAGGCTAAAGCTCCGGGGAGAGGTAGAGGGACAGAGAACAGTAGGTACAGTACAGAGACAGACTAGAGAGCTGTGAGCGCAGTGAAAGAGGCATTGAAATGTCTAGTGCTGTAATCATTAAACGCTGAAAAAGATTGCACTGAAATATCTGGGCGGTAATTGACCACACTGAAATGTTTTGTGTGCAATTGACATGGAACTATCTATTACTGGTATATGTATACTGTCCTAGTCCTATGTCTGTAAGGAAAATTACCTTGTCTGATACATTTAATAAACTTCACTAGTTCAAAATAAAAGAGTGGGGATGGAGGCAGCTGGAAGAATGGTGGAAAGGAAATAGGAGTAGCAATGTCAGTAGAGAGAGAGTATGACTGGCTTGATAAAAAGTATGGAGAAGAAAACATAGAATTTGACGGCAGATAAGGACCGCTTGGCCCACCTAGTCTGCCCATTTTCCTACCTAACAGATAAGCTGCAGATCCTAGTTAACCAACAGCTTACTTCCTCCTACCCTCCACTAGGACTGCCTTATGCCTGTCCCATGCATTCTTGAAGTTCCCACTGTTCTTGACTCCACGACCTCCTCGGGAGGCTGTTCCACCATCCACAACCCTCTCAGTGAAAAAATACTTCCTCATTACCTCTGAGCCGTCCCCCTTCTATCTTCAAATTGTGCCCCTTGTTTTTGCACATCTCTTTTCTGGAAGATGCTACCTCTTGGACTTTGTTAATTCCTTGAGGTACTTGAAAGTTTCTATCATGTTCCTCTCTCCTTCTTTCCTCAAGAGTATACATATTAAGCTCCTTTAGTCTTTCTTCATATGTCTTCTGGTGCAGACCCTGCACCATTTGGTGCCCTCCTCTGGACAGCCTCCACTCTGTCTATGTCTTTTGGAGATGGGGTCTCCAGAACTGCACACAGTACTCAGATGGGGTCTCACCAATTGTCTGTACAGAGGATAACAACTTCCTGTTTTCTACTGTTGATGCCTCTTTCTATGCATCCCAGTATCCCCCAGCCTTCCTTACTGCCTTCTCACATTGCTTGCCCACCTTTAGGTCATCTGATATAATTACCTCCAGGTCCCTTTCTATTTTACTGTTGTCAGTATCTCACCCCCATTGTCTACGCCTCCTGGGTTTTGTTTCCATGTGCATTACCTTGCCTCTTTGCATTGAATCTGAGCTGCCATACATTTGACCATTCCTCCAACCTTGCCAAGTCCCTTCTCATTCTTTCCACTCCATCTTGTGTATCAACCCTGTTGTAGATCTTTGTGTCATCTGCAAAGAGCCATACTTTTCCTTCCAGTTCCTCTGCAATGTCACTTATAAAGACATTAAAAAGGACCGGTCCCAGTACTAAACCCTGCAGTACCCCGCTAGTAACCCTCCTTTCTTCACTGTGTAGTCCATTTACTACTACCCTTTGCGTCCTGTTGTCTAGCCAATTTTTTATCCAGGCTACCAATTAAGTACCAGGCTAAGTAATTATCTGTACTTGATATTAAAGGGCAGCAATTTAGAGCATGATCTTTATTATTAACAGAAAAGTTACTTTTCGCTCATGTGCTGCTAAATAGTGCCTCACAATCTGGCACCACCTGTCACACCGTAGCCATCAACTGTGCCTTAGTGAGTCCTCTACGACTACTGCAGCTTCACAATATAGTCACAATTCCTACAGCCTCAACAACACTGAAAGCATAAATGTATAGTACAGACCTGCACTGTCATTCCATCTGATGTTTGAGTGTTCCAGAGTATCACACGTCAGATGGAACAGCATAGGTATTCATGTATAGTAGAGACCTGCACTGTCATTCTATCTGATGTTTGAGTGTTCCAGAATATCACACATCAGATGGAACAGCATGGGTATTCTTTACTCTCTTCACATTATTTTCCCCTGCTTTCTTGCTGTAGTAGTCAAAGGAGTCGAACAGGAATTTTATGGTTTTGGCACATCACTTTGTCGGCTCCACCAGACCACCCTGACACACAACTGTAGCACACCCCGGGTTCATCAAGCCTCTTAACGAGACAAGTACCTGAATAACCACATTCTCAATTTGGCAATTCAAAGCTAAAAAAAAATAAAAACCTTAAAATCTGGAAATCAATGTCAAAAAATGCAATGTGGCAAGTGCCACTTTTAATACTGTCTCAGCAGGAAGGTGGGACCAAGCGAATGGAGGGAAACAAACAAGGAGGAGACTGGCTTTACAGGTCTTCAAGTTTCAAACAACTAGCTACAGCTCAGCCAGGCATTTACATTCTTCCACAGGATCAAGAGTCTCAAAATAAACCGTCCTGCAACTGTTACAATGGGGTTATAGTAGAGGCTCTGTCATAGCATACTGATTAAAGAGATTCATACTAACATACTATAAGCCAGCAGAATAGGCCTGATGGTCTGTCATGTCTGCTCGGTATTCAGCCCCTGAATGGGTGCTCGCTTTTCCACCCCCCTAGCCACAGAGGGGGTCATCTTTGGCTTCAGTTTTCCCTTGTACCTGTCCCACCCTTTCTTGAAGCCCTCCACTGTGCCCTCTTCCATCAGACTCCTGGGCAGTGCATTCCATGGCTCCACCACCCTCTCAGTGAAGTAATGTCTCCTGTGTCTCCCCCTGTAGTTCCCCCCTCTAGTTTCCACTCATGCCCACCGGTTGTCCCCCCCCTTTAGCCTGAACATCTCATTGGCTCCGCCCTTGCTTATTCCTTTTACATATTTGAAGACCCCTATCATGTCCCCCCATCTCTCATCTCCTCCAGCGAATACAGCCCAAGCTCTTCCAGCCTTTCCTAATAGGGCCTCCCTCCCACTCCCTGAATCATCCTGGTTGCCCTCCTCAGGACCCTTTCCAGCAGTGCTATGTCCTTCTTGAGTTGAGGTCTCCAGAACTGCATACAGTACTCAAGATGCGGTCTGACCAAGGCACTATACAGAGGGAGGATCACCTCCCTCCTCATGGACATTACCCCCCTAGCTATGCAGCCCAGTATCCTGTTGGCTTTTGCCGCCATTCTGCAATTTTCAGTGCTATTCATTTTGACGTCTACCACCACCCCTAGATCCCTCTCGCTCGATGTAGCTTGCAGTGAGACCCCCCCCCCCGAGAGTGTACATGGCCCGGGTTTCTGCCCCTCAGATGCAGCGTGCTACACTTCCCTGCATTAAACCTCAGACCCCACTCCTTGACCACTCCTCCAGGGTATCCAGGTCCCTCTAGACTGTCTTTCTCACTTCGTCCCTGTCCACCAGTGCTCCCAGTTTTGAGTCATCTGCAAAGAGGCTCATCCTACTCACAACCCCCCTCCCCATATCTGAAACATAGGCACTGGACAGGAGTGGCCCCAATACTGAACCTTGGAGGACCCCACTGGTGACCTTCCTGGAGGAGGAGACTATCCCACCAACCACCACCTCTGTGTTCACCATTAGCCAATTTTCTATCCATCTGAGCAACTGCCTCCCACCCCCATCCCCTCAGCTTTGTTAGTATGCCCATTGTGGGTACCGACTCAAACGCCTTACTGAAGTCCAGGTATAGGATGTCCACCGCCTATGATGGTCCAGGGCCTCCAACACCCAGTCATAGAATTCTATAAGGCTGGTCCGACACGATCTCCTAGGATAAAACCGTACTGGTTTGTCATCCAGGTGTCATAACCTTTTCAACTGCCTTCCGAGCCTCTCCTTGATAATGCCCTCCATTACTCTGCATACCACAGACGTTAGGCTGACAGGCCTGTAATTCCACATCTCCTCTTTAGACCCCGCTCTGTGGATAGGCACAACATGAGCCACCCTCCAGTCTTGAGGTACCCATCCTGTCTGCGGCGAGGTCTTAAAGAGTGCAGCCAGAGGAGCTGCTAGCTCATCTGCCAGTACCTTCATAACCCTCGGATGCATCCCATCTGGCCCTGGTGCCTTTTTAGTTTTTAGCATCCGAAGGGCCTCCCTCACCCTATCCACTGTGATTTCTGCCTCCCAGCCCACTCCCTCATTCAATCCCCCATCCCCTTCTAGACTTTGCCTGGCCTGTACCCTTGTCTCTTTCTGTCCCCTAGACTCCATCATACCTCTCGACTCTACTAGCCCCCCTCCCCCCGGTCAGGCTTAAGGGATCCCCTGCCTCCTACTGTAACTATTGAGGCAAAGTACTCATTTAGCACCCCAGCCTGCTGTCCCACCTCCTGAGTCCAGTCCTAATCCTGCTGATCTGTGCCCTCCCTTTTCTCTTCTCCCCTATGTATCTGTAGAATCCCTTCCTCCCCTCTGGATATCCCCAGCCGGGTTTTGCTCCATCCTCACCTTGGCTCCCCTCACCACTCTGGTGACCCTCCTAACCATCAACTCATAATCACCCCTCTCCCTAGCCCCCCCAGAGAGCTTAAAACGTGCACAGGCAGCCTTTTTATCCCTCACTGCCTCCTGCACCTCCCTGGTCCACCAACACGGCTTGTTGGCTCCACCATGCTTCTGCCTTACCTTAGTGCAGGACCTAGCAGCCTCCTGCACCCCCTTCTTAATGGTCTCCCACAAGCTACCCACATCCATGGCCAGCCTAATCTTGCCCAAAGTCCCCCATAGGATCCTACCCATGCCCACGAAGTCCACTCCCCTGAAGTCTACTACTACTGTATTAGTGCGGTGTTCCCCCCCCACTAGATACAGCAGGAACCAGACCGTGAGGTGGTCGCCACCTGCCAGCAGGCTGCACACCTCCAGGCCCTTTATCTGGTCACTGTCTGCAAGGACAACGTCCAGTATCCGCCCCTCCCTAGTAGGCTCCCTCACCTGCTGGACCAGGAAGGCATCCTAAAATACATCCATCAGTCTCTGTTCCCTGGCCAAAGAGGATGTCATAGTGTCCCAGTTTACTCTCGGCATACTGAGGTCACCCATGACCACCACCCTACCCTTTCCAAGGTCACAGTGACACTTGATGTTCTCAACTAGTTTGTCCTCTAGGGCCTCTTGCATCGTGGGGGGTCTGTACACCACCCCTTCTTTCAATCTTTTACCTCCCCTCCTTTGCAGGATTACCCAAATCGCCTCCCCCTCCCCACAGCCTCCTCCACTCCAGTAACCACTATGTAATTTTTACTATCAGCGCTATGCCCCCTCCTCTTTCCTCTCCTTCCTGAATATTTTGTAGCCCTCCAAATTTAAGTCCCAATCATTTTTCTGGGTGGCCCATGTCTCAGTAATTGCTGCCACATCCGTTGAGCCCTCAACCAGCATTGCCTGGAGCTCGGGCATGTTATTGCCCGTGCTCCTGGCACTGATCAGAACCCTCCTCCACCCTGACCTCTCTCCCTTCTCCAGTCATCTCTGCCCAGCGCCCTCCCTAGTCATCCTTTCCTGCACAGTTCTGGCTGGATTTGCCACGCAGTCACCTGTCCTCCTTTCTTGCCCTAGCCTTGGATCCTCGTGCAGCCCTTCTGGAGCTATTCTTTTACTTAACCCTCCCTCCTTTAAAAGTTTAAACCCCATCTTTCGGCTATGAATCCAGCAAGTTTTAGTTTCAAGATCTCCTTCCCCTTCAAATTGAGCTGTATTCTATCCCTGGCATACAACGTCTTGTCCTCCCATGTCTTCCCCCCCAGCCTCCCACCAGCCCAAACCTTCCTGCCCTGCACCAGTCCCTGAGCCACTGGTTCACCCCTCTAAGTTTATGCTTGGTCTCCCCGGACGCCCTAGGAACTGGCAGAATCTCAGAGAAGGAGATTGAGCTTCCTACAGAGTGGCAAACCCTGGCTAGTTCCCAGAATCTCACCGGATTTCTAGTTCACTATTCCTCTCCCAGTCATTTGTCCCCAGGTGTTTTAGGAGTCTGGGGATCCCCACATTCAATGCTATCAGTATAGCTGGAATTTGCCTATGTATGGATAGGCCTGGGATATATTTAGCCTTGACTGGGCTGCTTTTCCCTCCCCCCCCTCCCACTGGATGCCCTGGTCATGGAGTCACCCAGCAGCATCACTCTCACCCCCCACTTTACTGGCCCTTTTGATTCCTTCCATGCTCTTCCTTCTGTCATCCACCCTCAACTTACTCCTCCCGCCCCCCTCAGCCTGGGGATGACCAGCCTGTGCGTGCCCTACCATGATCTTTCTTCTGCCTGCAGCTCCCAGCTTGCTCCTCGCCCGCCCCCCCAATCTCCTGGGTGACACAGGCACACCCAGATCGCCCCAACTCCCTTTCTGGGCTGGATTCACCCATGAAGTTAAACAGTTATGCATATGCACCACATACACCGGCGCCCCACTGCCCTGGAACACACCCCGCTCCCATGTGTCCCACAAATGCAGGACAGATTTGCTGCAGCTTCACTCGCAATCCCATCTTCACCAGGACGCTTTCACATCCCGGACCCCAGATCCGCCCCCACAGTAGTTCACAGAGCTGACTGTCAAGGTTGTAGTTAAAACAATTTCTTTGTCAGTCTATCAGCACAGTGGTAGTGCTACAGCTAGTGACACCAGTGACCCAGGTTTGGAAGCGAGCCCATGTTGCCAAGGACCCAACCGGGGGGGGGGAGGAGGACTGAACATCCCAGAGGAAGCTCTACACCTCTGGGAATGGAAAGCAATGAGCTCCAGTGCATGACTGCATCCTGGGTGACCACAAGTGACAGTGCACCTGGGAATGACTCAGTGGGAGGAGAGACACCAGCACATAATGCGCACCATGCTTATGTGCATGCTTGCATCACTGCCCAAGGTCAGTGTCTCGTGGGAAGGGAGAAAGTCAAGGAAAACACTGGCAGGCCAGCACAGGATAATGGACAGACTCCTCGCAGACCCACAGCAATGTGGCAAGCCTCCTCAGGAACCAGATCCTGTTCAGCGGTAGTTGGGGGTCCTGCTGCACCCAACCACAGGGGGCAAGTCATGGGGGAAGACGGGGAGAGCAGGCAAGCCCAAAAGAAGCTGGGTGACGGCTGGGGGTGGGGCTGGTCCAGATGGGGCACAGTCTACCAAGCAGGGGGAAAAACACAATTTTTTTCAACCCCATACCAAGTAAAATAAGGGTAGTACAGCATATGCCTCTCCAACTGGTCTGGGAGGTTGAAGAGATTCTCCAGTAAATATGGTGGACATTGTCCAAGATATAGGGGGCAGATGAGGCACACTACTGCTACAGTGCCCAGAAACTCCAACATGCTAGGTAAGTGTCATTAGCATGCCCGGGAAGGCCCTACATATTGAACTGGATTTCTACCCAAAGGACATTCTCTTGGGTAATTTGAAAGAGTCAGAGGAGATTTTCTTCAGCCAGCATCAATTAATATATGCATAGCATTGGTCTGTGAAAAGTTAACAATTATGTGTGCTTGGATAAACCTGCTTACCCCTTCACACAATTAATTGCTTATCTGTATGGCAGAGAATGCCACTTTAGAAAAATGTATATGTGGAACCAGGGAATGAATGGGGGGCATTTAGAAAATGTTTGGTTGGACTTTATTACTTACACTAAGCAGAAGACCAAGGATGGTACAACAAATGTTCCTCTGCCCACTCCATATTAAATGTTCATGGAGCGGTGACATGAAGGAATGGCCTATGGTTCACTAGAGTGCTGGGGAAAATACTGGGAAGGTATTACCATGAGACTAGATGGTGGTTGTGTTATTAGTTATTGTAGGTTATTCAGGCAACTAGGTACATCCTCAGTAAATTGTGTTTAATGTTGATAAAAACCAATAGAGTAAATTTAATAAAAAAAAAATTTTCCAAACACACTAAACTGGCTGACTACTACTACTGAGGGCAGTTAATGCACAGAGTTTGCCGAGCTGACTGATGAATCTTGTAATAATGTACAGAAAACAACAGTATACAGAGCTGGCTAACTACCAGCATTTCAGTTAATGGAATAAAGCATTATACCGTTCAGACCTAAAGTGGCTGAATAATGCAACTTCATTTTCTACAACAAGGCCATATAGAGAGCTGGTTGAATCACACAGTTTCATATTGTAGAAAAAGCAGCATAGAGAGCTCACCAGCTAACCCAGTTTCAGTTTATAGAACCAGGCTGTATATAGAGCTGGCTAGCTAACACAGTTTCGGTTTGTAGAACCAGTAAGGAATAAGACATGAAGAGGTATGGTTTATGTCCTGATAAGAGCACACCACAGGTACGTAATGAGGCACAAGGCACTTGCGCTAAGTGCCTTTAGTACCTGGAATGTGCTCTTATTAGGCCGCAAGCCACACCCCAGAGTGTCTTATTCTGCTTACAAAATGGGTCCCCCAGTCAAAAAAGCTAATTAAAAATGCACATAAAAACTGTACATAAAAACAGGAAAAATATATGATTTTATCATAGAGAAAGAAAAAAAGAAGTCCTTGTCATTGTATTGGAATGGAGATGTTTACTTAACAGTCACTAGTGTGAGGTGGTGTGTCTCCACCCCCCCACACACAAATACTCAAAACTCTTCACAATATGCTATTAATGAATTCATTTACTTAATGTTTATGAGTTTTGTTCTGTTTTGTGCTCTGGTTTTTTGATTCTCAGTTGCAGGGGTGAGTGTGTCCCCCTCCCTCCCCTGACACGCATGCTGAACATCTCCATACTATATTTCTTTTACTCTTTTTTTCACTTTTCTTAATTATTCTGTCTTTCTCATGACTGCCTGAGTGCCTACCTAACTTCAGTGACAGCGAGCAGGCCCAAGAATGTACCATATCAGCTGCTGTAGTTAACGCTTTTCCTTTGCGCTTTCCCAAAGTCAGTGCCACGGCGATACTGAATGAGAAATGATATCCATTGCTCCCTTTTTAATATGAGAGAGATCCATTGCTCCCTGTAACTTTTTAACTGCACAATATCAGTGCTCTATTACTATGGAGGAAGTGCAGGTCTCCGTTTTGATTTAAGCCATTTCTTGGCAGCATGCAGTGATGCTCAGTGGATCACCGCCAGCTCTTTTTGAATCATAGAATCATAGAAGCTTGATGGCAGAAAAAAAATGTATCGGGCCATCTAGTCTGCCCTTTGTTTACCCCTACACCTCCCCCTTCCTGCCAGCCCCCGTCCTCCCCCTGATACTCAGTCTCATATGTTTGTCCCATGCCCTCTTGAAATTTTCCACCAATTTAGCCCCCATCACTCCATCTGGTAGTCTGTTCCAGGGCTCCACCACCCTCTCCATGAAGAAACACCCTCTAACATTGCCACTGTATCTTTTTCATTGCAGTCTGAGACTGTGCCCTCTAGTTCTGACCCCCTCCTTCCTCTTAAGTAAACCCTCTTCTCCCACTTTATTGAGCCCCTTCACATATTTAAAAGTTTCAGTCATGTCTCCCCTTTTCCTCCTTGTCTCCAGCGTGTACAGATCCAGCTCCTTACACCTCTCCTCGTATGACTTTGCCTACATACCCTGCACTATCTTGGTTGCCCTTCTCTGAACCCTCTCCAATGCATCTATATCCTTGCGGAGATGTGGACTCCAGAACTGAACCCTGTACTCCAGGTGTGGCCTCGCCATTGCTTAGTAAAGGGGCATTATTACCTCCCTCTTTCTGCTAGAAATGCCCGTCTATGCATGCCAACATTCCATTGGCCTTTCCTGCCACCCTGCTACATTGGAGTCCTACCTTAAGGTTCAAGAAGACTATGATCCCCAGATCCCTCTCTTGCTCTGTTACTTTGATTTCCTCACCACCTAGGGTGTACCCTGCTCTTCTGTTCCTACTCTCCAAGTGCATTACAGCACACTTCTTGGCATTGAATTTCAGCTGCCACATCCCAGACCATTTTTTTGAGCATCTTTAAGTCCTCCCTCATGTCCTCCATCCCCCCGGGGTGTCCACCCTATTGCATATTTTCATATCATCAGCAAATAGGCACACTTTCCCCCTCAAACCCTCAGCAATATTGCTGATATAGATGTTGAATAGACGTGGCCCCAGAACTGACCCCTGTGGCACTCCACTCTTCACCCTTGCCGTCCCGGAGTGCACACCATTTAGCATCACCCTCTGAGTTCTTCCTGCCAGCCAGACCTTCACCCAGCGTGTTATTTTCCCACCCAGCCCCAGGCTTTCCATTTTGCTCAGGGTGTCGAAGGCCTTACTGAAGTCCAGATAGGCCACGTCCAACTCCCCTCCCCCCGAACCGGGTCAGTCACCTGAGTCACCCAATCAAAAAACTGAATTAGGTTTGTCTGGCAAGACTTCCCCTTCATGAAGCCATGCCATCTGCTGTCCTGCAAGCCACTCTCCTCCAGGTAATCCACCACCCTCTCTTTGATTAATGCCTCCATTACCTTCCCCACCACTGACGTGAGGCTGACAGGTCGGTAGTTCCCCTTCACCTCCTTACTACCTCTCTTGTGTAAAGACACTACGTCTGCCCTCTTCCAGTCCTCCAGCACTCTCCCCGTGTCCAGGGACAAGTTGAAGAGCCTTGTCAAGCGTGTGACCAACTGCTCCTTCAATTCCCTGATCACCCTGGGGTGTAACCCATCAGGCCCCATTGTCTTGTCCACCCTCAATCTATCTAGCTCTGCCCTAACCCTATCCACAGTGAGTGGGCTCAGAGCCATCCATCTGCCCTCCTTCCCCTTTTACTTTAGCTCAGGTCCCCTACTGTCCTCCTCCTCCGTGAATACAGAGCTAAAGTACTTATTTAATAACTCTGCTTTTTCACAGTCCCTTTCTGATTTTATTCCTCCCTCCCTCCCTTCCCACTCATCCTAGTAATCCCCTGCCTTGCCCTTCTGCTCTCCCTCACATTTCTGAAAAAGGTTTTATCCCCCCTTTTGGTCTTTTCTGCTATTTCTCCTCAGTATCTGCTTTTGCCCTTCAGCTCTTCTTTCCTGCCAAACTCCTCATTTCCCTATACTCTTCCTTATCTTCTTCGTTGAGTGTCCTCTTACATTTTTTGAAAGCCTTCCTCCTTTCCCCGACTGTCCCCGCAACCTCCATTGTAAACCAAAGCAGTCTCCTCCCCCTCTTGCTCTTTCTAACTTTGCACATTTCCATGACTTGCAGTACCCTTCCCTTGATGGCCTCCCATAACTCCTCCACTGCCCCTATATTCTGTATGAGTGTTTTTTGTGAAGTGGGGGGGGGGGAGCAAAGGTAAAACTTTTCCCTCATAACTGTTTTAACTTTATTTCAGTATATTTGGGTACTGCTACTAAGTGTGCGTGTGAGGGGGTGGGGGTTGCGGGCTGAAGGTCAGCCTCTACAGGATGGAGTTCTGGGGGGCTTCACTACAGCACAAACTTTGGCAGAGTGATTTCTGTTTTTGGCAGTCCTGACTTGCTGAAGAGGTGCCAGCTGTCACAGTATACCCTGATAAGAATACAGCCAGAGAAACCTCTCAGCCAATCAGGAGACTAAACTCCCAACCCATTTTATAAGGCTATATATAGAGCAGGCTAGCTAACACAGTTTCAGTTTGTAGAACCAGGCTGAATGATCACTGATATTTTCATGTGTTTTCGGGAGTATAGTAGGGTAAGTAGTTTTTAAAAAAGAAGCTTCTTTTCTAACCTCAGTAATGCTCAGTATATTCATAACTTTATGCAGTAAGCCTGAGGCGTTGGACTGCCCATAGAGATGGAACACATGCAAATGATGGAACACTTTGCATGTGAGCATCTTTCAAACACTGCCTCTACTAACTGCCTGCATTCTAACTTCTTCAGATTTTTCTCTCCGCCTGAAAAGTCTGGTCACTCGGACTTAAGTATATTTTGTTTTCATTTACTGCCTCTACTAGTTGTTTTGTATTATTAATCTTATTTATGCTTAAAATGATTGTTTTTCTCTTGGTGCCTCTTGGTTCGGGATAACCGTGGGGGAACCGGGATAGTTTTAATTAAAATCGGGGTTCTTTGACTAAAGAACTGCTTTATTTGTCTTTAAAAATTTAATTTTACTTATTGCTTATAACTGATAAACCTCGGTTACTGAACCACTAACCCAGTTCCGTATTTTGTAACCTGTTTGGTTTCATCTGTTCCTGTTCAGTTCCGGAACCAACTGCAAAAAAAGAAAAAAGGTATTTTTTTTCCTTAGCGGTTACTTGTTTTGTGAACTATGTCAGAGAAACTCAAAAAGAAAACTGGTGAACCCGGTTTAAAAAACTGTTCTCAATGTGGAAAGGTATTTGCAAAGGCGGACAGACACACAAACTGTGTAGTTTGTCTGGGTTTTGATCATTTAAGAGGAATGTGAAATATGTAAAACATTCCCTGAGAAGACCATTGAGAAATGCCTTGAAAGGCTTAAAATTAAATTTCCAAGGGGTCCCTCTGGCTCTGACCAGCCAATACCCCAAGATATTGTGGCTGAACCCACATGTTTATCTGTTCCTGCCCCTGAGACGGGCACAAAGGGAACAAAAGAGTTACTGAACCGGCTGACTCCCCGGTTCCTGCTAAGAAAAGCAAAAAGCTGAAGCACACAGAACCCTGCCTGCGAAACCAGGGACTTCTGTGCCTGCTCTGCCTGTACCTACAGCCCAAGAGATTGCTCAGGCCTTTAAAATAATTCAGTCTCTATGGGCAATAGTTCCTTCTCAACAGCCTCCTACACCTCCTCGGGGTCCCCAGGCTGGCAGTAATGTGCATCCTCTCCCTCAAGAAGGAGTGGAGCCTTTTGGTGATGAAGATGATGATGAGGATTATGCTGAGGAGGAGGGACAAATAGAACCAGAAGTGTCCCCTGAACAGGACTTTGGTTCTCCTCCAAGGGTGTCTGAGGATTTTTCATCCCATTTTACCTTTGTCAGGAGGATGGCAGATGCACTGGACATCTCCACCACTGAACAAATTGAGGATGAGGAGGAAGTGGAGTATTTAGAAATGATGGGGTTAACACCCACAAAGGCTCTCCTCCTCCCTGTTTATAAATTTTTTAAAAAAGATGCATTAAAGATTTTACAGGCACCAAATTCCATTCCTCCCATAGACAGGAGAATGGACAAGAAGTATCAGCTGGAGAGGAAGGGAGCTGATTTTCTCTTCTCCCACCCCAACTACCAGGGGATCTTACAGCAAGCTGCCTGTGACAAGACTAGGGTCCCTCTGTCCTCACATCCTCCGGACAAGGACTCTAGGAAAGTATGGCCAAAAAAGGGGTACCTGTCAGCCTCACTGGCTGTGCGTCAGGCTACCTTCCAGGCATATGCTGTCCAGTATCAGAAATCTCTGTGGCAGTCAGTCCTAGCCATGCCCCAAAAAGCTCCCTTGCCCTTGTCAGATGACCTAGCTGAAACTGCCAGGTTTGGGTTAGAAGCAGCTAAGTACCGATTTCAAATGTCTGCTGACACTAATGACACTGCAGCCAG
This sequence comes from Neoceratodus forsteri, assembly GCA_016271365.2. NCBI lineage: Eukaryota > Metazoa > Chordata > Ceratodontiformes > Ceratodontidae > Neoceratodus > Neoceratodus forsteri. The sequence continues at coordinate 323,652,965 of CM057454.1, read as the reverse complement.
ATGGATGGCGAATACGGTGACACAGAGGAGGTTTGCTTGGCTCAGAGCCACAAACCTCACTCAGAATACACAATCAAAGGCTTTGTATTTCCCCTAGAGGGAAATTCTCTCTTTGGGGAGTCCACTGTGGCATACATGAAGAAGGTGGATGAGTACAAGGCCACTTATAGAAGCAACTCTGCCAAAGAGAGAGTTTCTCCATCCACCAGGCCTTATGGAAGGGGAGGCCGGGGCAGGTCCTTTTACACCAGGCCCTTCTTCTAACCAGTGGCCTTACCCCAATATCAGCAGTATCCACAGCAGGGATACTCCAGGGGCAGGGGCAGAAGGGGCTCTAGGCAACTATCCCAAACGCAGCCTCAGCCACAAACTAAACAGACCCCCTGAGCCACAGGCCACCTCCTCCATACCTATCGGAGGCAGACTATCCCACTTCCTCCAGGCTTGGCTGAACATCACCACAGACAAGTGGGTCCTGGAGGTGGTGGGTCAAGGTCTATCACTGGAATTTAAGTCCCTTTGTCATCAAAAGAACAGAGTTTTCAGTTCTTCCTCCCTAGCAGAAAAGATACTGCTAGAGGCAGAGGTTCAAAACTTGCTACAGCTAAGAGCAGTGGAACCAGTTCCAAAATCTCTGAAGGGAAGGGGTTTCTATTCCAGGTACTTCCTAGCCACAAAGAAAAGTGGGGAGTGGCAGCCTATATAAGATCTCAGAGCTCTAAACAAGCTTCTGAAGAAACCAAAGTTCAAAATGGTAACTTTGGCTTTGATTCTGCCAACACTTCAAAAAGGAGATTGGCTGGCATCACTGGATTTGAAAGACACCTATTTCCACATCCCCATAAAGAAGTCTTCCTGAAAATATCTCAGATTTAGGCTCCCTTCAGGTCACTACCAGTTTTCAATGCTGCCTTTTGGCTTTTCTTCGGCCCCAAGGGTGTTCACAAAGTGCTTGGCAGCTGTGGTGGCACATCTTCGGCGACAGGGAATACCTGTTTTTCCTTATCGGGATGACTGGCTGGTCATAGAAAAATCTCCTGTGCAGGTACAAGCGGATTTGAAGGTCACCCAGGACCTCCTGGAGTCTCTGGGATTCCTGATCAATTACAGAAAGTCAGTCTTCACTCCTTCACAAGTATAGCAGTTCATAGGCGCAGAAATCAATACCGTACAAGCCAGATCATACCTGCCTCTGGAAAGAGTAAAGAGTCTTCAGCTAATAGCAAGCTCTTTCAGGTTGCACAGCTTAAAACCTGCAAGATAGTTTCTCCAGCTACTGGGCCACATGGCTGCTTCCACAGGCACAGTGCTGGGTTCCAGATTCCACATGAGAGACATCCAATTCCACCTCAGGTCTCATTGGTGTCAGAGAAAAGATCCTTTTTCAAAGCTCATTCCAATAACAAGGGCACTATTACAGGCCCTCTTGTGGTGGAAGGAGGAATCCAGCTTAAGGCAAGGAGTTCCCTTTCAGAAAGAGAATCCTTTAGTGGTTCTCACAACAGATGTTTTCCTCTTGGGTTGGGGTGCCCATATAGGGGAACACACAACCCAGGGCATCTAGTCAGCTGCAGAGTTCCTTCAGCACATAAACTTACTGGAACTCAGAGCAGTTTTGCTAGCTCTAAAAGCTTTTTCTTTCCTAGTACAGGGCAGGGTGGTACAGATCAGAACAGACACCACCACCACAATGTATTACATAAACAAGCAGGGAGGCACAAGGTCAGGCATTCTCTGCACAGAAACCATAAAGGTTTGGACTCTGGCCTACTCCTTAGGAGTATCTCTGCAGACAATTCATTTGCCAGGGAAGGACAATACCTTGGCAGATGCACTGAGTCAAATAAATCAGGTCCATCATGAATGGACCCTAAACAGACAGGTGGTACAGGTTATTTTCAGAAGGTGGGGCACTCCAGAGATAGACTTGTTTGCATCCCACCAAAACCACCACCTGCCACAGTATGGTTGCAGACTACCAGATAAGAGAATGTTCCTCTGGATGCGCTGAATCTAGATTGGTCAGGAAGGTTCCTTTATGCTTTCCCTCCTTTCTGTCTGACCTACAGAGTACTGGTCAAGCTCAGATGCCATGCAGCATCACTGATCTTGAGAGCTCCAAATCTGTTGCAAAACCAATACATCTCCCTCGGAGGCACAACTTACTGACCTCCAACCAAGGAACTCTGTTGTATCCGAATCTCAAGTCCCTCAGTCTCAAAGCTTGGCTCCTGAGGACTTAGAATATGTTAATTTAAAACTCTCTGAACCTGTCTTAAATATTTTAAGAGGTTACAGAAAACCTTCTACTACAAAAATACATTCTTCCAAATAGAAGATATTTTCTATCAGGTGTTTGGGCAAGACTCTGGTACCAGCCCAGGCTGGATTGCCAGTGGTATAGGATTATCTCACTCATTTACATTCTCTGGGTCTATAGACCAGTTCTTTAAGGGTTCATCTTGCAGCAGTGTCTGCTTACCTTTCTGCTGGGAAAAAGGTAACTTTAGCATCAGACCCTATTTTTAAAAGGTTTTTAAGGGTTTTTTAAGGGCCTGAATCATTTGCATCCCCCTCACAGGCCACCAGTGCCAGTTTGGGATCTGAATGTGTATAGCTAAGCTCATGGCTGCTTCTTTTGAGCCCATGGCTACAGCTCATCTAAAATATGTCACTTGGAAAACAGTTTTTCTAGTGGCAATGACTTCTGCAAGAAGAATCAGTGAGCTTCAGGCTCTCTGTATAGATCAGGACTATATCTCGTTTCATATGGATAAACTGGTCCTTACAACAAGCAGAAAATTTCTCCCCAAGGTGGTTTCTGATTAACATTTAAATCAACCCATCACTCTCCCTGTCTTTTTCACCAGTCATGCCACTTCTGGTGAAAGGAGGCTTCATAGCCTGGATGTAAAGAGGGCTCTCAGTTATTACATGACAGCCACTAAGGACCTTAGACAGGATAGAAAGCAACTGTTCCTGACCTATGGGGATGTAGGAAAAGGTAATCCAGCCTCAAAAAGATCCATTTCTCGATGGATAGTTCAGTGTATCCAATTCTGCTACACTAAAGCTGGTAGGGAGCCCCCATCAGGATTGAGGGCTCATTCTACAAGAAGGACAGCTGCTACTTTGGCAGCTGCCAGAGATGTCCCATTGGTGGATATATGTAAAGCAGCTACCTGGAAAACAGTACACACCTTCACAAAACACTACAACCTGGATATTTTATCCAGGAGTGATGCTAGGTTTGGCACAGCAGTCCTGCAAAGTTTGTTTCCAAAATAGAGTTCTGTGCCCAACTCCAGTGGTACTGCTTGGTAGTCTGCATAAAGTTATGAATATACTGAGCATTACTGGGGTTAGAAGAAAAAATACTTACCACAGTAATCTTGTTTCTTCCCAGTGATGCTCAGATATTCATAATTTCCTTCCCTACCTCCCCTTCCAGAACTTCAGCCTCTGCATTACACATGATGGTACCACCAAGTCACAATACACCCTTGGAGTGAATTTTTTTCCTCTGCACCTGTGTTAGTTAGGTGAACAGAGTTCTTTGTGTTTATCTTTTTGTTTTTTTCTGGTATTTTGTTCTAACTTATTAAATTGCTTGTTCCTCCATTTAGAAGTTTGTTTTCGTAAATTCACATTGTTGAGAAAAACCCCAATTTTAATAATAAAACTATAGTACTATATTATTCTAGGCCTACCTTTCCAGGCTCCTTTATAAAATCTGAAGAGGTTAGAATACAGGCAGTTAGTAGAGGCAGTGTTTGAAAGATGCTCATGTGCAAAGTGTTCCATCATTTGCATGTGTTCCATCTCTCCAGGCAGTCCAACCTCTCAGGCTTACTGTATAAAGTTATGAATATCTGAGCATCACTGGGAAGAAACAAGATTAGTACGGTAAGTAATTTTTTTCTTTCTGCAACCCAACTACATGTTAAAGAAAGATCAATACATTCATGTAATTCTCCCTGAAAGCACTTAGTAGGATCTCCTGAGAGTTTGGTGTAATTTTCTTCAACCGTTAAGTCATTAAACTTTCTACAGTAATGTGATTGATACATTAAGACAATATTGCCTCCTTTGTCTGAACTCTTAAATACCACATCAGTAAATTGTCTTAATTCTTTAAGTGCAGCAAATTCATCACTTGCTAAGTTTTTACTAGAATTTGGTGTGGTGTTTTGAAACATTTTTTTCGGTTTCAAATGTTGTAATAGCTGGCTCAAGACCGAAGGGCAACATAACAATTTTAGCTTGAACTTACTGTGCTCCCTGAAGGTAGTCAGTTCACTGTTAGAAGCAAAAGTGTTCTCAGTCTCGAGAAACATCACCTACCCATGCATTAAATCTCTATAAATGCACAGTCAGTAACTGAATCTCTTTTTTCTCCCCCCAGAAACTTAGAGCCATTTTATAAGTGTAATAAGGCTCTTCAGGATGTGTATTATAGGATTTTAATGCATTTCTCATGGGTGTAAGGGCACTCAGCCTTCAGCCTTTTGCCTTACTACACTCGTGAGGTGTGCATTAAAATCCTATAATAACTGGGGTGCATTTTCTCCCATAGGGAAACCCAGTTATAATAGCGAACATGTGCTGGGTTTCCAGCACTCCATGCATGCACCTGCCTCTGCTCTCCACTTCCGTGGCACCAGACACTTCGCCACTGTCAACACTGCTAGTATCACTTGGTGGTAAGTGAATAAAAAAAAAAACCTGCCTCTCAGATGTTAGTTTTCAACTCCTTCAGTAAACATGTAATCCTCACTGGTTATACCTTAAAAAAATGAAAAAGAGAAAGTTTCAGAAGCCCCTCGGCCACAGACCAGACCACAGATTTTACACACACCCTGAGGTGCTGGATGCTTAAATAAACCCCTTGAGCTTTGCTCTCATGATTTATGTAGCATTCTATGCCTTGGGGTGGCATAAATTCTCGTTAAACATACCACTCCATGTATTATTCTATATATAATGCACACCCTGTCATGGCTTATTACTTACATAGATACATAGATACATAGACAGTGTTGGCAGATAAGGGCCAATGGCCCACCCAGTCTGCCCATTTGAGCTTGTAAGTTCAGTTTACTTGCTTGATCAATTAGGTCATTGTCCAACCAGGTAGATTCATCAACTGTTTGCTCTTCCTCTGTCAGGTCCATCAACAAGTTTAAATTCTCTTGCATCCCACAGTGTCTGTCCAGTGCTACATCTTGTTCTCTATGTTGTCCCAAAGAAATTAAGGTGGCTTCTGCTATTGCTTCTTTATATCCCCTTGTTGTGCTTGATTGGTTTGGATTCATTTGTGCAAGGAAGTATCTAGGTTTTCACTTCCTGATTAGTTTGAAAAGTACTACTCTTACTTTAAATTTCATCTGGATTTGGTGTGGGAATAAAGGAAAACCCTTGGTCAATACTGCTTTTTTTTCCTTTTCAGTCAGTTCAATATGGGAGTTATAAGTGTAATGTTTTGTTCTGCAGTGTTCTCTGGTTTGTGTTGGCTTCTATCTTTTCCTTCTCTATAGCGTCTTGTTTTACTGACATGGGGTTTTGTTTTGCTCTGGTTTTCTTTTTTCTGCTTTCTGTGACTTGTCAAAAAAATGTCTAGAATTGAGCCTGAGGTAGATGGACGGCTGGGATTTTCATGGTTAATAAATACTACTTCATTAGCTGATTCCTGAACATTTACCATTTTGTTATTTGATTTTCTTTGCACAGCTCTTCTCCCTCTGGAGCATGAGTGCCCCTTGCTTTGGGATCTGTCATTGCTCTCCCACACAAATACGTATTTTTTCAGAATCAGTTAAGTCTTTAGTTAATTTATTTTTGTCTATCAATTAAATCCTTCTTGAACTTTACTATTTTTTATGTATAGTTTTTATTTCACTGTTCAAAGTCTGGCTTACCTTTGAATGGCACCAGCAGCTTTTGTATCTCCTTGATCTCTCCATTTATCACTTCCTGCCTATGGGTAACACTCTTTATTAATGCAGACATTAGTTTATTTGTGCATTTGGTCTGGTCAGCTTTCCATTCATCCTTCAGAAGTTCATCATCAAAGCCTAATGTTTGTGTCTTATCCAGGCACAGTCACCTTGGTGAGAGATCCTGCAGTAAATAGTATTCAAGAGTGGTTTTGTTATAATAGTGATTTAACTCGGTAATTCTTTTTCTTTCAAGTTTAAGGAATAGCTCCTTAAGTCCCTCATGTGAAGAGAAGGGAAGGGGACATTGTTTAACCAGGAGTAGCACACTAAGCTGAAGCTTGTTTCCGGATGCGACCTGGGAGTACAAGGAAGTTAAGTGACTTGCTCAGGATCACACAGTATGCACCTAGGTGTGTCGTGTCTCTGTTCCCTTCTCCAAAAGGTTTTGTAATTCCCCACATCAACTTATCGATTCGGCGTCCTCCAGTCAGTCTAAATCTGAGTCTCCTTCTAAATCAGTTTCCACTGGGAATATGGGTGTTGCACTTTAATCGGTCATGCTTGTATGACTCTGCTGAAGTTGTAAAGTGGAATCCAGGAGATGCAGAATGAAGGTGCCTCAGTTGCTTACTTGTTAATACAAGATTTCATGTTCCTTGTACACACACCTGCTGAGAGTGTTTCGGCTGCCTATATCAAAGCAATGAAGTCCAAGAAACCAAAGAATATACTGTGCTCTGGAAGTGGAGCTGGTACAGATCAAGGTGGCTAGCCTGCAGTAAACAAAGAATTGGAATGCTCTGCACTGGTGGAGCCAGAAATAAATATGCCAGGCATCAGAAATGTATTTTGCTCATTTTTTCAGTAGGCGCCAAGTGGAGGGCAGTCCGATTAGAACCCTTTGCCCCAGTGCTTCAACCCTATCCATATCTTCGTCGGTGGGGGGAGAGAGTCAAGTGAACAACAGGAACATACACCATTGTATGTATTGCATTTAAAATGATATGCAAAAATCATATACAAAGCTTCCTAAATTATAAGCTATGCCTCTCGAATAAAAAGACAGAGGGAAGAAAAATTAGATCAGCTACAAAAACAACTGGCAGAAACCCAAAAACAAAACATGCAAGGAGACATGGCAGCAGGCCCTATCCTCAAATCTTTACAACAAGAAATCCAAAATATATTGAACAGTAATACTGAAATGGCCTTCAGATTCCTCAGACAGAAATATTATGAAGAGGGTGCAAAGGCATCAAGAGTCTTGGCATACCATATTAGGAAAAACATAGATTCTACAGTGACGCAAATCAGAGACCCAAAAACAAACCTTTGATTTACTAACCCTAAAAAAATATTAGAAGCATTCCGGACCAACTATGAATCATTATACACTCCAGAAGAAAACATACCTGTAGAATCTATTAAAATTTTAACTTTTTTTGAGAAAATAAAATTGCCAACCCCATCACAAATAAACATAGAGAAACTAAAAGCACTTGTCCTACCTGAGGAGGTAATGTTGACAATCAGGAACTTAAAAAATAATAGAAGTCCAGGACCAAATGGTTACACAGGAGAATTTTATAAGGCTTTTGCTGATGACATATGACCTTTACTTACCTCCATCAACAATTGGGTGTTAGAGGGAGAAAACATACCACAGACATCGCATCTGGCCATGATATCAGCAACATGAAAGCCAAACAAGGATAGTGCGTAATGCCCCTCTTACAGACCAATCTCTATGCTTAATATCAATTATAAAATATATACTACCATACTAGCACAGAGGTTGGATTGTATGTCACCATCACTAATCCAAAAGGAACAGACAGGATTTGTTAAAAACAAGCAAAAGATAATATCGGGGGGGGGGCATGGTTAACTATCTGCCTGAATAGACGTACTTCCAGAGAGCTCCCTGTTCAGCATCTACTTTCAAGGCTTATTTTATAATTTGTCTTTTGACTTCGTGTTCAAGGCTGACCTCCTAGTCATGGGGTGTTCTGCTGGTTCTGGAGACACTAAATTTGTTGTGATGGGAAGAAAGGAAGAATGCCGAGCAAAAAGCCAATTTCTTCGCTCCACATGGTGGGGCTTCCAGGCCGCTACCTGCAGCACCACCTGTAAATCTCCCGACTGCTGAAGCAGAGGTTGGGGAGACTGGCTCAGCAATGCTCGAGACCTTGCAAACAGCGATGTTCAATCTAACCAAAACTGTCCAACGAATTGATGAAAAAATAGATAGCTATAACACTTGCCTTGTACAGGTAGAACAAAAAATTGATAGCTTTGTTGAAACTGCACAAGAAGCGGAGTGATCTTCATCCCGAGCCCAGTCCACGGCAGCTACATGTGTGAAAGAACAGACCCTTCTGCACTCAAGATTGGAACATTTAGAGAATCTCACACGAGTAGCAAATGTAAGAATTATTGGGCTCCCTGAAGGAGTAGAAAAGGACAGTTTATTGCTCTATCTGCTGAACTGGCTGCAAGCGAACTTTGGGTTAGAGTTGCAGGATCATATTGTAAGAACTTATAGGGTGAATATTCGCCGACCGCAGTTTCCTGATGGGGCCAGGACTGTTATGCTTATTACTACATCAGTGATGGTACGAGACCTCATTTTACAAGCAGTGCGGGCAAAACGTAATATTAATGTTGAGGGCTCTAAAGTTCTGTTTTTCCCCAACCTGTCCTACTTGACTCCGTACTAGGAGGAAAGGATTTGATGAGGTCAGAAGATGTCTGCAAGCACTAGATGTCCCCAATAACATGTTAATGCAAGCCAGACTGCATGTTACTGTGGGAAGGAAATCTTACATTTACACGGATCCTAAAGAAGCCATGAAAATGGCCGACAAGTTGGAGATCGAAAGAGCAGTTCATGACAGCGATTCAGTGTCGGATTCAGAAGGAGATGGGACTTGAACATGATTTTAACGAGTGAGCTTTAATTTTGTCAAAATGCCAAACGATCAGTTGTTTTGATTTTATTGGGACGATAAGGTACTCTGCCTTAATTCTCCTAAGGGAAGCAGGAAATACTGTGAGTTTCTTGGGCCAAAAGATTTAACAATTTTGAGTTAAAGTTCAGAGACATTGGGTCCTAGTAAAAGTCTCCAGCCCTTGATTTATTTTTTTTTAATCGCTTCTCTTCCATTCGTTTATTTACTTCGCTAAACTGGCAGTAAACCTAAATGAGACTCTGGGAACGATATAGTTATGTGGAAGCAGTTTGGGAAATGTTTTAATTATCCCTAAGTACAACTTTTATTTGGAAGATTGATGCTGGGGGAGTGTTTATGGGAGGTTATCAGGAGTTACACTATTTAGAGTTTTAAAAATTATGGGCGTCATAGCCCAGGAGATGTTTTTTCACATATATTGTTGATGCAAATATAATTGCCACAATTAGCATTGATAGCTTATAGCCAAATGGAAAATATTAGTGTTGGAAGCAGCTTTTGAGCAGGAATACCCCCGATCTTGTACCACCTGTTACAATGGATTCCGAATCTGTATATCCTTTTAATGTTGTTTACCTGATGTACTGCATTGTATCACATACCATAATGCTATGCATTACTTTTAAAACTTATAAATAAAAAGTATAAAAAGAAAGATAATATCAAAAGAATCCTGCATGGTCTTCATCATGCAAAAGAGGCTTTCCATGTGATACGGCTTCTAAATAAAGGCGAATGTCAAAACAGCGACTCTGGAAGGGTGACTGCATTAATGGAACCCAAAAATAACAGCAACTGGCATTATTAGTGATTCTGCCACTGATTCCTACCACAATACATGGAAACAGGCACAAAGGGTTTCAGTTCTAGGAACAGTGTCTAGATGGTCAGCAATCACCAGTGGAGTTCCCCAGGGTTCCGGTTTGGGCCCAAGTTTATTTAATATTTATATAGCTTCTCTACAAGTTAGTAATCCCAAAGTCTGGTTGTATAAGTTTACTGATGACTGTAGAGTGGGGGCATTGGTAGATACACAGGAAGAAATAAAAGAATTACAAAATGTAATAAACAATATTTCAGATTGGACTGTTACCAATAAATTGATGCTTAACACTAATAAATGTAAAGTAATGCACATGGGAAAATCAAATGTACACAATATTTACACTCTTGACAACTCACAATTAATAGTTACCTATGAAGAAAGGGACTTGGGTATCATAATTAGTTCCGATTTCAAATTTAGTTCCCATTGTAAGCAGCAAATAAAAAAGGCCAACCAAAACTTGAATTGCATTTTAAGATATGTAGCAAGTAGGGATGCAAAGGTGTTGATCCCACTTTATGTGGCATTGGTGAGGCCTCATCTGGAGTATGCGATACAGGTTTGGGCACCTCAAAATAGGGAGTATAAAAATAGGTTGGAGTCTGTCCAAAGGAGATTTATTAAATCAATAGATGGTTTACAAACAAAAACATACCAAGATAGATTGATTGCCCTAAAATTATATTCGTTGGGATACAGTAGATTTAGGGGTGACGTGTCTATTGTTTAAAGAAATAAAAGATACTAACAGATTATCTGATTTGAGAATTACTTTAAGGACAGATGAATATGGGAGTAGAAGACATAATAAACAGATGATATTATCCAGCTGGAAACATAATTTGAGACGGCATTGGTTCAGTCATAGAGTAGTCACATCATGGAATGCTTTACCAGTAACAGTGGTTAATAGTGAGACTAAGAACCTGTTTAAGGATAATTTGGATACACACATTGGTGACGCAGTATACAAGTTTTAAATTAATATATAAATTAACTAAAATGGCAAGCGTAAAGGACATAAGTCTCTCCATGCTTGAATAAATCTATGAAATCTATGAAATCCCCACCCTTCTGGCTCACCAGGTATGTGGCAGACATCTTTAGCAAACACCACACCTGCCGAACTTTTCTCTATGTGGAGGGCTCTGCCCCTCCACCTCCCATGGGGGGCTGTGCCCTCCGGACCCCCCACTATCTCTAAATATCCTACTCTGAGGTGCTCCTTGACACAGAGATAGCCTATAACCAGAGTCACCATTTCTTCACTTTTGCCATTAATTGTATGTCACCATTTAAGCTTTTGTGGTTCTGCCTTCGCCATTATTACTTCGTCCTTATTACCTCACTGTACTGATGTGCTACCTGCAAAAGAAAGAAGATTCCATTTCTTCTCTTGAGCCTTGACACAGAGAAGTCATTTTACAGGGTTGCATGGAAATGTTTATATGCAACCATGTCAAAAATGGGATTTCCACTGTCATTTATAACCCTAAGGAACCTATACTCCACACCACAGGCATATGTAAAATTTAATGGCCAGATTTCACCAAAGGATTTAGCTTAAACAGAGGACCCAGACAGGGATGCCATTTCTCCCCACCACTTTTTGCACTATATTTGGAACCATTGGCACAAGTACTAAGATAAAACCCACAAATATCAGGTATAGAACTAGGAAACCAACAGCACAAATTTGCCCTATATGTAGACGATCTAATAATATATCTAACATCACCAGACAAATCCCTTCTGCCTCTTTGGAACCTGTTCCAGAAATTTGGTGAATGTGCCGGATATAAAATTAATAAAACAAAAACAGAGGTCCTCCAACTGAATTATTTCCCTTCCCTTCAAATTAAACAAAATGTTCAATTTAAATTAAATTTAATCCCTTTGGCCAGCCCTATGGTGCTGAGGGTTGAGGCACTGGATGCCATACCTCACGCCATGCTGGCAACCCGGGTTCGGATGTGAGCCTGGGGTTGTCAAGGGTCAGCAGGGGAGGGACAGGATTGAGCATCCAGAGGACTGCTTTCCTATCCTGGGGAGGGTTGCAGGTTGCCACTACTCTGCAGCAGCCTCTGGTGATGATCAGGGGCACTGACAGAGCTGATGCAAGCTAGGGGTGGAGTGTAGCAGACTTTGACATGTAGTGCCTCCATTGTAATTGCATGTCTGCACTCTGGGGCATCCTCGGAGGAAAAATGGTAGCGCTGTCCATGGCAGCTTGATGGCCACACTTCCTTGCCCGGTGGGGCCTGGTCCGCATGGCATGCACTGGTATTGGTTCGTTGCCTGGCACGGGGATAAGGGGAGGTCCCTCTCAATGGTACAGCTGCATATGCCAGCTGGTGTGTGGTTGTGCCTCTGGGGTCATCAGTGGAAGTCGAGTGATGGCTGGATAAAAGGCAGATCAGTGGCTGCAGGAGGATAAAAATGGATGTGATAAAAAAAAATGTAATCCCTTGAAATTAAACAAAATGTTCAATTTAAATGGGATTTATCCACTTTAAGATATTTAGAGGATGAATTATCCACACAACTGGATGCCATAGACCAATAAAACTACAAATTAATCACCCAAGATATATAGGAAGATCTACATAGATGGAGAGCTATTAACCTACCACTGGTACAAAGAATTTACTTCATCAGAATGAACAGCTTGCCCAGAATTTTATACTTATCCCAAACCTTACCAATAAACCTGACGACATCCCAACTTAAACAATGGGATAGGAATATCTCACAATTTATATGAGGGGGATCCCAGCCCTGAATAAAATACACTACATTTCAGCCACCAAAAGTAAGGGGAGGGTTGGTGTTAACACATCTAGAGAGATACCATCAAGCAGCACAAATCCGCACAGCAATAGACTGGGTAGCAACAAACTACTCAGCACTATGGAAGGATTTGGAACTAACAGAAGGAGATTTATTACCAGCTACCAAGCAAATATTAGCAGATGGAGACCACCCCATTGATCAGAATGTAGAGAATCCATTTACCACTAACACAGTACAACACTGGAATAAACTGATAGCGCACCCAACCCTAAAACCTTATAGATACCTAATAACACCACTGGCCTATAACAAAAACTTTATTCCAGTTAGATTAGATCACACATATACTGTAGACAGTGGGAAAGGCTAGGCCTTCTATTACCTGCCCAATTTAAACAACAATCAGAGTTTGTGGACTTTCCAACACTTGCAGCTAAATTTGAATTGAAACCATCAGATATTTATAGATATATGCAAGTAAAAGCATATATATAAAAAGCTGGAAAGAACTGCCCTCAAGACCAACCTAGTCCAAATAATATAGTATTAATTCAAACAATAATGATTGGGGGGTCTAATGAATCACTGGTATCTAGGGTATATCAAGGTCTAACAGATATAGGAAGACATTCCACTGATTGTGTCGGGCTAAAATGGCAAGAAGATCTAGAAATAGAAATGACCCTAACCCAATTGGACAACTACACAAGATACACCCATAAACCAACCTCCTCACATATGTGGAAAGAATTTTCTTGGAAGAATATAATTAGATTTTTCAAAACCCAATACAACAAAATAAATATGATACCACAATACCACTGCAATGTTGGAAAGGATGTAGAGAGCCCAGAGCCACACATGCTCATATCTTCTGACTGTGTCCTAAGGTAGAAAAAAATTGGACAGCTGTGCAATAGGAATGGAGGGATATCTTTTCATCTGTTTTGAATCTTACAGAAAAATATATCTTGTTTTTAGATATGCCAGAAGAATTTAGATCAGTAGACACCAGGAAACTGTTAACAACATGTATATTTGCAGCCAAAAAAATTACAAAAAAACAGTTAACAGACAAGATATTAACTGTAAAAATGTGGAATGAAGTAATGAGGGATATCTACAATGTGGAAAGATTGACTGCTAAGGTAGCTCAAAATCTCCTAAACTTTGAAATATTGAGGAGGAGATTGGTTTTATTTGAACTAAACAAGTATACTGATTTTATACAAAAAATGTAATTCTTTTTTCTTTTAAGCGTAAGCTACATTTATACTAAGCAAAATGAAATACATGTCCAGAACTATAATGTCACCTTGTAACAATGCAGCACTATTATTTGTTGTTGTACAGTTTGTATGTAAAAATATGAAAAATTAATAAAAAGAAATTGAAAAAAAAAAAAAAGATTCCTACACCGAAGTGAAAATTGAAAACAAAATGCCATTGCATTCTTTTCATCTGGTGTTAAGTAAATATTACAAAGGAACAAAAACTTATACCAAAAAGTATTTCCAACTGTATGCAACAGGTTTCCAGTCTGAAAAATCTGAGTAGATTTTATCCTGTACCCTAAAAATTGTTGCTTGTTCAAAAAAAATTATTTCATACAAGTTACTGAGGGAAAGCTAGTGTGTTACAGCATACTGTGTGTGTGTAAAATACCATACTCCCCAAATTTCCAGAGTATTTACAATTAGATAAATAGAAACACTAAAAATAACAAGAAAAAAATTGCTGTGTGAGCCATCTGGGTGTTGTGGGGGTTGCCCTGGCAACAGCCTAAAGTCATTCTTGGAAACTGAGTCCCTGAGCATCAGGGACTACAGGGCTCAAACAGAATGCTCCAGTTAGTTTATTGTTTATTTTGTCAAGTGCAGCCTCTTAGCATAAGAGTGCTGTGCCCAGGTTTTAGGCAGTTTTGTGTTTTTTAAATTTTGTTCTTGTTTGGGTGGGTGTCCATGCCCATAGCCAATTGGGGCATGACTTCACGGAGTGAGGTGTTAAAAAGTTGACTCCAGCGAGTGAAAGTGGAGGCGATGCATGGGCAGAGACCTGGCACAGCAGAGACAAGAGGCATCTGCCAGCATCAGCCAGATCAGTTGTGAAGGAGGCCACCCACTATACATCTGCACAGGCAGCCAGATCTGTTGGGTAGGAGATTGCAGGTAGCTTGATTTGTACCTGTAGGGTTTGATTCCTATCCTATTAGCTTATACAGTATGTAACATTGTAATATCTGTTGCTTTTTCAGACAGGGTGGCTAAACCATATAACTCACACAAATATTTTGGAAGTCCTGGGTGTAAATTGTACATTGTACTGTACAGACTTCTTAAATCACAGCCCTGGTAAACTGCTTTGGGCATTTTTGGCCAGTATCTGAGTGCTTAGTGCTTATCTGAGGGGGAGAGCTTTACCTTGGACCTTCAGAATCAAGAGGCTGCTGCTGTGTGCTTTGACATAGTGATAGCTCCCCTTTTGTATGTCAAGAGGCACTGACCTGCATTACTAAGGCAAATACCTCAACCCTTAAACTGGTTAGATGCATTTGTGTGGAGATAGGATCAAGACATACAACAAGGTGACCCATTCATTTATATATTTGAGTTTGAATTGTGATCTCTTAGGAATCCCCCCCCCCCTTGTTTTTCTCTTTTCACCCTATACTATCAATTTCCTTTTTTTTTTTATTATTCTTGTTCCTTCCCAATGTTCATTGTCAGGGTGGCCAGTCTGACAGTACATTCTTCCCTTTGCTATCCCTTTATTTCTTGCCCCTGCAGCTTCATGAGACCCAAAAAAGGATTGCCAGCACAAGTCGCACTTCTGCAAAGAAGCAGAGTTGCAGCAACACAGACACCCTATGGGGAGTGGACGACTTTTAGTAACTGTCCCCGTAGTTGTCTGAGTAGAGCAATGTTTTGTTGTGCCTCAATGGAGCCCCATATGCTCCTGTACTGCGCACCATATTTATTGGTGCAGAAAAGTGGCCCGAGGTAAGCTGTGTGTTGTTTGCGGCAAAAGATTAAAGCCTGAATCAGTGCAATATGTGCTCTGTATATATGTCGCACTTTGTGGCAAACGGTATGGGTTCAAGCGGGCACTATGGATGTGCACAGTCCCGCAGTGCCTACATACATACAGACACTGCTAAACTAAAAGGAGAGCTTAGTAAATATTGGAAAACTCGGCCAATGGCCGAGAGAGAGAAAAGATTCGCCACCAAAAAAGGCCCAAATGAAATTATACCCATTGGCTGATAATTTCAGCCATCGGACCAAAGAAAAAAGGATTCTTTTTAAAAGTTTTTTTCTGTGTGCACAGTGCCCGGACTTATTATATATAAAGGCAATGTTTACTGCAGGAGCATTAAGGGTGCTGCTTATGAAAAGAAAAGCAACCTGTTTGGAAGAAGGAAACCAAAAGATATATATTATTTCTTTCTACACTACTGCACACTATGCAGGTTTCCTGAGCTGGTAGGAGAAGGAAGATGAGGAGTGCACCCTCTTCTCCCATTCCCTTTGCCAACTCAGAAACACATAGAAGTGGGAAACCTTAGAAAAAGGTATAAATGTTGACATTATGTATAGGGAACCCTCTGTTATGCTGGGAGAGTTGTTCCTATAGGGCTGGCTGCCCTCAGTCTGGCACTTTTTATGGCATTCTCTGGGAGTGATGTCAGGGGCAGAGGGAGGGACTTAGCCCTATTACAGCTCATTAGATAGGCATAGGGTGTGTAGTGCCTTTACCTTACATTATATGTATTATAGGGTGCTTCCAATAGAACTTTCCCATATGAGTAATGAAAAAGGAAAACTATGTTATCTAGGAGGCTGTTTCCCTAAAATAGAGAAAGGGGGTCAGGTCCCTAGGTGGTGATGTTAGCCTTGGGGAATATAACAGAGCTCACCACCAGGGGTGTCATAGCTAGGTCAGTTGAAGGCCGACTGTGGATGGTGAAATACCTTAGTAAGACTGTGCTGTTTTCACACTGGATTCTTGAGTCATCATTGGCTGAAGTAAGCCACAGATCCTGTTGGAGCAAAGCAGTGGTCTGATTTATCTGAGAATAACCATTTTTATTTGCTTTCTGGATTTTGTTTTATTTCTTTGGATTTAGAAATAAATTGACAAATGCACCTGTTCATTTTTTTATGTACTGTACTTTGCTTGCTGTGTCTGATTTGTCCCACGGTTACACTGGTTTTAGAAGTGGGATACCTGGCTTGTCTAGGCTGCTTAGGAGATGATGCCAGGGAGGTGTTGCACAAATACCTGACACATGCAAGAAGTACCTGGTACTGAGCCTAGAAAAGTGCAGTGGACTCGTACTGTGGCCCAGAAGCTCAGTGAGAAGCCCATTCCAGGGCTAGAGCTTGGCACTAGATGCAAAACAAAATATGAGGAGGAACAGATGAAGGAACTGAAGGAGAAGAAACAGATGGAAGAGAGAGCCCCCCAGAGGATCCCAGCAACCTCCTGAGATGGCTCTGCATCAAGAAGCTCGAGATGGAGCAGCAACAAGAAGATCGGCAGCAATGGGATGAGGAACAAAGACAACAGGAGGAAGAATGATAGAGCCAAGATGACAGATGGAGGGATGCCCTGCAAGCGATACAGGCCCTTCACCCTGGGCAACCAGATAGAAATATCCCCAGAGACATTAAGCTAACTAACTTGATGGACGCAGATGACATTGAGGTGTATTTGACCACCTATGAGCATATTGCCCAAACTTGCACTTGGCCCAGACATCAGTGGGTCATAAGACTTGTCCCCTATCTATCCGGATGGGCCCAACTCATGTATAGTCACCTGAGTGTCCCTGACACTAACACATATGACCAGGTCAAGGAGAAAATCCTCTGTCAGTATGACATTAATGCCAAAACCTACAGGCAGAGGTTTCGGTCCCAAAAGATGACTGGTCAAGATATCCCCAAGGAAACCTATGCAAGGCTTAAATAGCTATTGATGCCTCAAAGAAAACTGTTAAAAAACATTATAATTAGGCACGATTCTGCTTCCATTCCATTTATATTTTATATAGTTTTCCTCTCCATAATGTATTACTAAGGAAATGTGTATAAATATATGATCATTGTCCCTTAGCGCTTATTTTGAGCTTGTCTGTCTCTATAGCTTACTCCCTACTTCAAGTCATAATCCTCTGTTATGATATCACAGTCTGTTGCAATGAGAGTAATTGTGAGGTCACAAGAAGTGCTCTATGACTTCAGGTAGGGAGAAAGCAGCAGGAATAGATGAACTCTTCCGGAGCAGAAATCCTGTTTTCATACAAATGACCTCAGTAATAAATAATGGGGAGGAGAACTACAGAACTAATGGGAAACACAAGCTGGACTGTGCCTAAATATTATGTTTTGTTAAGCTTCACCTGAACGTGTCACCAGCTCTTTAAGGACTTTTGTCTCAAGGGCTACAACCCATTGTCAAAACAGTTGAGCAAATTCTGGAACTGATTATTATTTTTTTTAATTCTTAGATTTTTACTAAAAAACATTTTTTTTTCTGCAGTGGTACATTTCAAGCATCTTCATGTTAATAGCACATATTAGGCATTTCAAGTTCCATAATAATAGCTAAAATCTAGATTTAGTATTTGCCGTATTGGTCCTTGTAAGAACAGAGCCAGAAGCAAATGATTTAATACCTCTATGTTGGTCCATTAAAAGGTAACAACAAGAACAAAGTACTCTAGCTTTTGGACAAACAAGTCCTTCATCAGAAGCGTAATTGAATTATTTAGAAATAATACTAGATCATGCAGAAAGAAATTGAAAAAATCCCCATTTGTTTAAAATACTCATTTTAAAAATCTGTTTTTATCTGTTTTTTTAAATGAGTATTTTAAACCAGTGGGGATTTTTCTATTTTTTTCTGCATGATCTGGGTGTTAAAAGTATTGTTTTTTCTAAATAACTGTCATTACGCTTCTGACGGAGGACTTGTTGGTCCGAAAGCTAGAGCACATTGTTCTTGTTGTTACATCTATGTTGGTCCATTAAAAGGTACCAAATCCTTTGCTTCTGGATCTGTAATGATAGCTATACATTGTTATTGAAGTCTGCACATGGTCCAAATAAAAAGGTAAATTAAAAAGTTCCTTCTGAGGAAGCTTTAAGGGTGGGAGTGTGGTGGCAGGTTAAGTAGAAGTAGAGTTAGGGGTGCTCCACTGGGGATGCCCTGTTATGTATTCGTCTGTTGTCCTAGAGTGATCTGACCAGACCCAAGTAAGTCCCTCTATCTCTGATAAGGTTCTGGGTTAACATGTCATGTCAGGCCTGTAAACAGATATGTAAACAAACCATGTGGTCCATCTGTTCATAAGCATTTCCATTTTGTCCTGTAGCCTAGCCATCATATTTTCCATTTGATATATGTCATATACTGTGTCCTGCCATTGTTTGATTGTTGGTGTAACTTGTAACCAGAGTATGGTTATTGTTTTTTTTGGCAGCAGCTAACAAAATGCTAGCCAAAGAGGTTTGGTGTTTATATTTAAATCCAGGGGGAAATGTGAGAGCAAAGCCAATTTAGGGCTCAGTGGGCCTAATGCAGGAACAACTCTCTCAAGGTTGTGTCTATTTCCTGCCAAAATTGCTTTAGGAATGGGCAGGACCAGAAAATGTGTGTATGAGTCAGTAGGTCACAATCGCAATTCCTTAGCAGGAGGTGTCATGGGAAGGGGAGTATTTAGCTGTTATCTGGGGTGTGCAAAAATATATATTTTCCAGCTGTATTCCCTCCATACATATGAATAGGTAATTTGATGTTGTCTTTTCCAGATCCCTTCCCCCCCCTTGAGTTAGAGCTAAAGACGTCTCTGCTTCCCAAATTAGCCTGGGTATTATCCATTAGGGGTGACGGTAGGTCTGTGAGGTCCTTACAGAACCTGAAGAATGTATGTTTTGGGCATGGGGTTTCAAATTGAATCGTTAATACAGAGGGTAAGGGTTGGGGAATAACCTCGAGTCCCACAGTTTCTCTAAGAAAATTCTGTATTTGCAAATATCTGTAAAAGTCTGTTTGCTCTAGGTGAAATTCCTCATGAAGGTCTGTAAATGATTTGTGTACACTTTCTATGTAGAATTGATTAGTGTGGACCACTCACCATCATATCCAGCCACGGAATCTATGATCTAATTTGCCTGGAGTAAAATTTGGGTCCAGGGCTGGTATTCCTACCCATCTGGCTCCCTCCAGTTGGTTTACTCCTGCTAAATAAGTTGACCAGTTCTTCAATATGTCCAGTGTATGGGGAGAAGGGTACCCAGCCCATAGATATGTATTGGGTTGGAATATGGTAGTAAAATCCAGGGGGCCTGGAGACAAGGCTGTCTCAATGCATAGCCATGAGGGGGCCTGGCCTGTCGAGATATACCAATTTGATATATGCTCCAACTGGGCTGCCAGTGCGTAGTTCCAAAAGTTAGGTAGTGCTAGACCCCCCCCCTTGGACTTTGGTAGTTATAATTTCTGTAGGCTACCTGTGTTTTTTCCCTTGCCTGAGGAATGACAAAATAGGCCTATACCATCTGGCAAATTCAGTCTGAGACGGAATCTAGGGTATGTTTCTAAATAAGTATAACAGCTTTGGTAGGATTGTCATTTGAATGGCTTGTACTCAATTTAATATGCCAGTGGGTAGGTATTGCCATACTTTCAGATATGCTTTAACCCTGTGATATAGAGGGTCATAATTTTGTGTTAAGGTAGTGGCTAAATTATTTGAGAGATTTATCCCCAGGTAACTAATCGAGGTTTTGTTCTATTTATATGGGTATTACTGTTGAAGTGTCATGGAGGGATCCAAAGAGATTGTCAATACCTCTGTTTTATGTTAGTTTATCTTATATCCTGAGATGGATTCTATTCTATGTAGCTCTTTCTCTAGGGCTGGTAAGGAGTTGTCTGGATCAGTTAAATACAACAAAAGATCATCCACATCATAGGCCACTTTGTGGACTTGGTCTTTAATTTTGTATCCCTGGATCTGTGCCGCCTTCCATAGGTATTGAGCTATTGGTTCAGCATAAAGAGCAAATAAGTACAGAGAGAGAGTGGGCATCCCTGCCAGGTGCCTCTGAATAGGGGAACGTGAGAGGAGCATGAACAATTTACTTTGACTGTAGCTTCAGGATGATAATAAATTCCCACAATGTTACATAAATATTCTTGAATGAATCAAAACTTTAAGAGGGCTTGATGGAGGAAGGGCCAGGAAACCCTATCAAAGGCTTTTTGAGCATCTTAACTTAGTATTAATAGGGGAGATTTGGTTTTATTAGCATGATTTATCAAATATATAGTTCTCTTTATATTGTCCGTTGTCTGTCGTATCTTTTATGAAGCGTGATGGGTCGGGATGTATTAAGGTAGGTAAGATAGTGTCCAATCTGTGTGCTAGTATGCTGATACAAATCTTGCAATCTTGGTTCAAAACCGAGATCGGGTGGTATGAGTCACAGAGATGGGAGGGTTTTTCTGGTTTGAAGATCACTGAAAATGTCGTCTGTCTCCAGGAGATTGGGTATTTCGCTGCTTTATGACTCTCGGACAAGGCTGATAGGAAGGGGTCTTTTATTTTTTCATAAGTAGCCTTATAAAATTCTGTGCCATAGCCATCTGGCCCTGGGGACTTCCCAATTTTCAAGAGTTCCTGGGTTGTTATCGGAGCTGTTAACCTAGATTTGTGTTCTTCTTGCAGAGTAGGGAGGTGGACATCGGCAAGAAAGTGTTCAGTTATGTCCGCTGGTACTGGGGATTCATCTTCATACAAATTCTCACAGTAATCCTGAAAAGTCTCAAGTATGTGAGATGTTGTAGTGGCTATCCTGCCCTTGTGTCTATTTTTAATTTTTATGATAGTGGACAACTGAATCTGTTTCCACAGATGGTAAGACAACATTTTAGAGGCCCTGGCCCCCCTTCATGATATTTTTGGCATAGCCATGCCAAAGCTCTTTTAGTTTTCTCCATGAGGAGTTTTTGTATCTCCTGCTGTGTTTGAGTCAGCTGTGAAGCAAGGGTATTATCTCCCTGCATGCATGCAAGTTGGAGGAATTTTAATTTTTCTTGGCGTTCATGGAGTCTGGCCTCATTCTGTTTTTTTTTTTTTTGCAAGTAGAATATGCAATGATGTGGCCTCTCATCACAGTTTTTAGAGTGTCCCACAGCAGCTGTGGGAAGACCTGAGGGGAAGCATTATCTCATAGGATCTCTGGGATCCTATTTTTCAGTAGTTCTTTAAATACTGGATCCCATAGTAGTGCATTAGTAAACCTTCAATAAGTATTTTTCGGGTCTTGGGTGAGGGTCAATATCAATATCAAGACCCCTTCCTATCAGCCGTGTGCGAGACTCATAAAACAGAGAAATACCGAGATATAATATGGTCCAAGATATAAATAGTATTGATGTCTGAGCTGTGTACTAAATCTAGGCGTTCACTACCCACGCAGAAATAGTCCAACCTAGAGTAATGTCTGTGCGTGTGAGTAAAAAGTGAATTGTCAGCTTGATGGGTGTAGATGTCATCGTACATCTACCAAGTCCAAGTCTTTAAGTTGTTTCCAGAGATGCTTTTGTCCCGTAGTGGAAGGAGATGGGCATGAGGCTGAAGTGTCTAGTGTAGGGTTTAATTAAGTGATAACATGCAGTTGCTTGGAGTATACTTGCAATAACCGATTTCTGTGAATGATTAAATGCCGAGGCGAAGCTGAGGCATTTTAACGCATTCATGAAGCCGTTATTATAGTATACCCAAGCAACTGCATGTTATTACTATTATATGACATGGAGTGATGTACATGTTTGGTAAAATTGAAGTACAGAGACATTTTGGGTCCACCGTCGGAAAGCACAGTGTCGTGCATTCACTCACTGCTGCAACGTGGAGCTGAGGGGAAACTCATTCCTAAACAAGTTACAAATTTTTGGTAAAATATAAGTAAAGTATTGTTTTTGATATAGCTGGTAGTACAGAATAGCATAAATTTACTCACAGGCTGAAACGAGCGCTGTAAATACATGTTTTTCACTTCTAAAAACTGAAGTAGGAGTCCAGGCATGCGCATTAGTGGAGGTGTTAATGCACATGTGTGGAATCCCCCTTCAGTTTTTAGAACCAAAAAACATGACTTTACAGCTCTCGTTTCAGCCTGTGAGTAAATGTGTGCTATTCTGTGCTGTCAGGTATATGAAAAACAAAAATTTACTTGTATTTTATCAAAAATGTGTTACTTGTTCACAAACAAGTTTTCTTTCCGCTCCGAGCTGCTGCAGTGTGTGAACATCCAGGGTGAACGCGGTGCACTGAGGTTTTCCGATGGTGGACTTAAAATGTTTTTCTAATTAACATCGAAAATAAAAAGTAGTTTAAAATACATTTAAGAGGATCTTTACATTTTATAGTACAAGTTTGTACTTCACAGACCTTCTGTTATTTGTTGTGAATCCTGACAGTGTCATGAGTGTGGGCTTGGCATATCTCTCATTAACATAGTTATGTGAGGAGTAATACAATGTAATGGCTGTGGGGCAGCAGTCTTCCGGGAGTCTTTCTGGAGGCTGAGATGCTGCCCTATTTGCAGACAACTCTCTGCCCTGAGGGAGGAAGTTGCCCATCTTCAGGCCACACTGGACAGCAGTAAGAGAACCTTCCCCCAGGCCAGACTGGATGGTAGAAAGAGAACCCCCCCATCCAGGAAGCACCAGAGCCACCACCACTACCTCAGAGGTTGCAAAGAAAGCACAGCAGTTGGACCACAGTGGGCTCAGGGAGGGCGAGGAGGGTGGAACAGAGGCACACCCAGTCAGCTGTTCCACTCCACAATCCATACACCATTCTGGGGGAGCACAGCTCCCGTATGGATGCACCCACGGAGGAGATTAAGGAGGCTGAGGACATCTGTCACAAGGGAGGCCCACAGGAAGGAGGCAGAAGATGCCACAAGGAAAGGAAGCAGCTCTTGGTGGGAGACTCAATTATTAGGGGATAGAACTGGGGGGAGCAGGGAAAACTGAAGTAAAGTGCCTGCCTGGTGCCATGGCTTGGAGGGACAGGAAGCGTATCCTCAGGATCACGAGAACAGCTGCACAGGAGTCTGAGCTGGATGTCATTGTCCACCTAGGGACAAATGACTTGGCTCAACATGAGATTAGAGCAGTGCAGAAGGACTTTGCAGAACTGGGGAGGGGTCTAAGACAAGTAGCACACACAGTATCCTTCTCAGAGGTGCTGCCTGTAAATGGCATGAGTGAGGCAAGGGTACTTGCACCATGCAGTTTAATGAGTGGTTGAAAAAATGGTGTGGAGCACAGGGGTTTGGCTTCATTGGGGACTGGGGTTCCACCTGGAGGGACACCAGCCTATACTGGCAGGATGGTCTGCATCTGTCCAGGAAGGGAACAAGTCTTTTGAGCAATCGGTTTAAATGCTTCATTGGCAAGCTTTTAAACTAGTCAAGGGGGGAGGCACTGATAAGCAGCAGAAAAATCCCAGTCTCTCCCTACAAAACAGGGAACTAAATGGGAAAAAGACCGAGGTCAAAAGGTCAGTGGGGGATGCTGCAACAGAAAGTAAAGCCATCAAAAAATGGAAAGCAATGAGTACCAATGCACGTAGTCTGAGTAACAAGCTTCCTGAATTAGTGGCCTTGATGGAGGAGGAACATCTGGATATCGTGGCAGTCACAGAAACATGGTTCGCACAAAACCATGACTGGGATGTAAACATACCAGGATACACTATCTACAGGAGAGACAGAGAGGGTAAAAGAGGAGGAGGAGTAGCTCTTACATAAGGGAAGGAATCAAAGTAACAGAACAAAAGAGAAAACAGGGAGGAGAAGAAGCACTGTGGGTAAATTCGAGACCGGCAATGGCACCACAATCTGCACAGGGTTATATACAGACCCCCTTCTCAGGGGAGGAAATGGACAAGAAAATGATAGAAAGTATACTTAGTATGGCAAAAAAGGGAGATATTGCTGATGGGTGATCTGAATATGCCAGATGTTAACTGAGTGCAGTTGCCGCAGCTACTTCAAGAGTGGGTTATTCTAGATGCCCTACAGGGGGCATGCCTTAGACAACTAGTATTGGAGCCCACTCGAGAGGGAGCAATCTTAGACCTGGTTCTCTCAAATGGAGATGAAGAGAGGATCACAGATGTAGAAGTGGGTAGCCATCTGGGAAACTAGCGACCATCGAACAATATGGTTCACAATAAACACAGCAATAGAGTCAAGCCATACAAAGGCAAAGGTACTGGACTTTAGGAGGGCTGACTTTGCCAAAATGGGTAAGTGCCTAAGGAATGCACTAGCAAATGGGCAGGAAGGAGGGGTGGAAGAACAATGGGGAATAATAAAACTGCCATCACAGAGGCAACAAGCCTTTGTGTGAAGCAAATAAACAAAACTAAATGATGTAAGAAACCACTATGGTTCTCAAAGGAAGTGGCAGGAAGGTTCAAGAGAAAGAAAGCTTCAGGAAGTACAAGGAATCACAGAAGGAGCAGGACAGAGAACTGTATCAGTTAAAGCAAAAGGAAGCTGGAAAGGCAGTCAGAACAGCAAAGGCCCAAACCAAGGAAAAGATAGCCAACTCAGTTAAGAAGGGGATAAACCCTTTATAGGTACATCAGGAGCGAAGACCAAGGAGGGATAGTGAGGCTTAATAAGGGGGTGGGCAGAGGGAGACTGTGAAAAGGCAGAGATACTAAACAAATATTTTTGCTCAGTATTTACAAAGGAAGGGGCGGTACCCAGAACAAACAGTAGAAACACACTGGATACAGAAGTTGATACCAGCCCATTTACAGAAGAAAGGGTTCTGAGAGAACTCTTAAAACTGAAGGTGGACAAAGCAATGGGGCCTGATGGGATTCATCCCAGAATTTAACAGAACTAAGGTAGAATTAGTGACACCACTGACTACCCTGTTTAACAAATCATGGGAGGATGGGGTGGTACCCGAGGACTGGAGGAGGGCAGATGTGATTCCCCTTCACAAAAGTGGGAGCAAGGCAGAAGCAGGAAACTACAGACCTGTCAGTTTAACCTCAGTGGTAGGGAAAATGATGGAATCACTTCTGAAGGAAAGAATTGTCGAGTATCTAGAGGCCAGAGGGGCACAGGACCCAAGGCAGCATGGATTCACAGCAGGAAGGTCATGCCAGACAAATCTGATAGATTTCTTTGACTGGGTGACCAAAGTAGTAGATCAGGGGGGCTGTGGACATGGCCTACCTAGACTTTAGCAAGGCATTTGACACAGTCCCACACAAAAGATTAATATACAAGTTAGCTAGCCTGGGAGTGGGTCCCAAGATGACAGCCTGGGTAAAAAATTGGCTGGAAAATAGGACACAGAGTAATAGTAAATGGAGTCCACTCTGATGAAAGGGGGTTGCTAGTAGGGTACCGCGAGGTTCAGTATTAGACTAGTCCTCTTCAATGTCTTTATAAGCGACATTGCAGAGGGACTGGAAGGAAGGTCATGTCTCGATGCAGATGACACAAAGATCTGCAACAGAGTTGATGCACAAGGTGGGGTGGAAAGGATGAAAAGGGACTTGGCAAAATTAGAGGAATGGCCAAATGTATGGCAGCTTAGATTCAATGCTAAGAAGTGCAAGGTAATGCACCTGGGAAACAAAAACCCAGGGGAAGAGTACACAATGGAGGGTGAGATACTAACAACAACAAAAATGGAAAGGGACCTGGGGTAGTCATATCAGATGACCTAAAGGTGGGCAAGCAATGTGAGAGGGCAGCAATGAGGGCTGGGAGGATATTGGGATGCATAGGGAGAGGCATCACCAGTAGAAAACAGGAAGTTATTATCCCTCTGTACAGACAGCTGGTCAGACCACATCTGGAGTACTGTGCAGTTCTGAGACCCAGTCTCGCAAAGACATAGACAGGATGGAAGCTGTCCAGAGGAGGGCAACTAAAATGGTGCAGGGTCTGCACTGGAAGACATATGAAGAGAGACTAAAGGAGCTTAATATGTATAGCCTCGAGGAAAGGAGGGAGAGGGGACATGATAGAAACTTTCTGCACTCTCAAGGAATCAACATCTTTCAAAAAGAGGTGTGCAAGGACAAGGGGCACAATTTGAAGATGGGGGGGTGGCTCAGAGGTAATTTAAGGAGTATTTTTTCACAGAGAGGGTTGTGGATGCATGGAACGGTCTTCCGGAGGAGGTCGTGGAGTCAAAAACAGTGGTGGAATTCAAGCATGCATGGGACAGTCATAAGGCAATTCTAGGGTGGGGGTAGGAAGAAGTAGGCTGCTGGTTAACTAGTATCTGCAGCTGATCTAGTAGGCAGGGAAATGGGCAGACTGGGTGGGCCAAGCGGTCCTTATCTGCCGTCAAATTCTATGTTTCTATGTAACCAACTGTGGGCAAGGTTGATTAACCAACTGTAGGTGGGCTTAGTGTTTCAGGTCACCGGGAGGCGGGTTTGTTGGTGGGATCACCCTCGGATTTATGGCTTGGGAGTGTTCAGCTAACTACCTCAGACCAGGTGCGGAACCTGGGTGTTGTGTTTGATGACTGTTTGACACTTAAATCTCAGGTGTCAGCAGTTGTCAAAGCCTCTTTTTACCATCTGAGGAATATCGCACAGGTGAAGCACCTGGTTCCTCCTGATGATCTTCCTTCTTTGGTCCACGCCTTCGCTACCTCCCACCTTGACTACTGCAACGCCCTTTATCTTGGGCTACCAGGGGTTGATATTCGCTGCCTGCAGCTAGTGCAGAATGCGGCAGCCAGGCTATTGACTGGTTCTTCTAGGGCCAGTCATATAATGCCTGTGCTCTGCGGACTGCACTGGCTGCCAGTACACTTGTGAATCACCCTCAAGATCAATTTGCTGACCTATAAGGCCTTACACGATCAGGGACCTGGTTACCTGAAAGATCTCCTTTGTCCCTACTGTCCCTCCTGCTCTCTCCGATCCACTGATGAGGGATTGCTGGAGATTCCCAGGGTTCATTTGAAGACATCTGGGGCCAGATCTTTTAGTTTTATGACCCTAACCCTGTGGAATTCTCTGCCTCATCAGGTGCGAGATTGCCCAACTGTCCAAAGTTTTAAGGGGGCCTTAAAAACATTTCTTTTTAGCCATGCGTATAATGATTTTTAATGTTGCCATTTTGGATAAATTTTTGACACTGTTTAATTATTAACTGATTTTTATTATGTTATGTACAGGCACCTTGGTTTTGGAAATACACCTTTTACAAATAAAGTCTGATTTGATTTGATTCATTAAATGACTGTGGGTGGGGTTTCAATGAATAAATGACTCTGGGGATATGGTTTGCAGTTTGTGAGAGAATAACTTGCAGTTGTTCTCTTTTGTGATTGGCTGAGACCAGATACATGTCGTATAATAGACAATTTATGTCACCTCCTATAATAAACATTCCCTGTTTATGAGATAATATATTCAGTAATTGTTGTTTGGATGAGGCATCACTGCCTGGGGGATAGATATACTGCAAATGGTAAGTAATTGGCCCTTCATAGTTCCTGTGGCTATAGTTAGCCGGCCCTCCCTATCCGAGAATTACTGTGTTAAAATAAATGTGAAATGTTTTGGAATCAAGATTGACACCCCCCGACATCTTTCCCGCTCATATGTGGATTCAATTAACTGAGAAAAGCCAACTTCTAGCAGTTTCTGGTGTTCTGACATTGAGAGGTAGGTTTTCTATAGTAACAGGAAATCTGGCTTAAGTTTATTTAGAGCCATTATTGTTTTATAACGCTTAATAGGTCCAGTCAGAACATTTACATTATGTGAGATTAACTGAATTTTATTAGACATATCTATCCAAAAATAATTTAATTATTCTTAAGCCCCATAGAACATCCCCTGCTTGTAAATATTTAGCAAAGCCTATTTGTCTGCCCCACCCCATCCATCCAAGATCACTTTTGAAAACTGCATCGTAAGAATCAGAAACAAATATCCATATACAATGTTAGAATACCTTTCCCATTGTCTATCCCCACTGCTTTGATTAAGGGTAAATAAAGTGGTTACTATAAAGGTAACCATAAAAAACAAATAATTAGACAGGAGCAACCTACTACCTGAATCAATTGGGGACCAACTGGGTCCAAATAAGTGAAAGTCTGGAGGCCAACTGGGCCTATAACAGAACCATAAGACATCAACTGGTATCCAAAGACAGGAATGACCTCTCTGCCATGTTAGAATAAACTTAAAAGGGACTTCCAAACATTGGAATGATAACAGAGTTATTCCAGTTTGCAAAGACTGAATAAGCCTTCTCAGGAAGAAGTTATTCCCTGAAGGGGAATAGGCTCCCATGGGGTACCATATGCCCCATAAAGGGAAGGGTAAGGAAGTAGAAAGTGTAAAATTAAGAAAAAGTAAAAGCCATACTCTAGAACTGATAATCAATGAATAGTTCATTCAAGTTCTTCCCCAGGATGTCCAGGTGTGGGTGAAAGAGCATGAACTGGACTCAGTGAAAAAAACCATCATGCATGCAGTGGATTACCTGGCAGTCAACCATCAAAACCCAAGGAATACCAAGGCTCTTCATTCCAACCAGCAGCACCAGTAAGAACTTTTGAATTTTCTAACCAGAAACAGTCAATGTAACACAGACCAAGCCCATCCACCAGAAACCCTATCAGTTGCCCTAAAGAGTGAGGCAGGAGGCAATTGATGAGGTGAAAAAGATGGAGCAACTAGGGGTCATAGTGCCATTACATAGTGTTTGTCCTCACTGGTAGTCATGGTGGGTAAAAAGTGGGTATCCGGCTCTGCCTGGACTTCTGGAAAATCAATGCCATATCCACTTTTGATGGGTACCCTGTGCCCTGCATAGATGACAAACTTGATAAAATAGGGAATGCCCAGTACATTAGTACTTTAGATCTGACAAAAGGATACTGGCAGATTCCCCTGGCCATGCACACTCTAAAACTGACTGCATTCAGTACCCCAATAGGCCTATATCAATTTACTACAATGCCGTTTGTCCTACATGGTGCCCCAGCCACATTTCAAAGATATATGGACCAGGTATTGTGACCACATGCCCAGTACAGTGCTGCATACCTAGACAATGTGGTCATCTACAACTCTGACTGGCACACACATTTCCTACATCTCAGTGCTGTAATTCAGTCCATGCAAGAAGCAGGTTTGACCATCAGCCTCTCTAAATGTGCAATAGCAAGGACTGAAACCAAATACCTAGGGTTTGTTATCAGACAAGGAGTGGTGAAACCTGATGTCAGTAAGGTAGAGGCAGTGGCCAACAGTCCCATCCCCCTGACAAACATGTTTGATCATTTTTGGGTCTGACTAGCTACTACCGTGGGTTTATCCAGAACTTTGCTACCATTGCCACACCCCTGACCGATTTGACCAGAAATAAATGCCCTAACAAAGTCCAGTGGACCCAAGAGTGTGATGAGGCCTTTCAAAGCATCAAGACTGTCTTGTGTTCCTACCCTATGTTGATTAGCCTGGATTTTTCATTACCTTTTGAAGTCCACACTGATGCTTCTGACACAGGTATTGATGCAGTCCTCTCCCAACATAGCAAAGGTAAAGAACACCCTGTGATCTACATTAGCAGGAAGCCACAAGAGAGGGAGCTGAAATACTCAACTGTTGAAAAAGAATGTTTGGCTATGAAATGTGCCATTGAGGCCCTTAAATATTATCTGTGGGGTGTGACACTTGGCCAGCTGGTTATAATTTTTGTATGACATTGGTAGTATAACTAAATGGTCAGTGTATGAAATGTCAGTCTGTGAGATTTGGCCCTTTTAAATTACAAGGTGTCAGCAGCTGAAATCACAAGATGTATTACACTGACCAGGAGATCTCTGTAATGTAATTAACTTCCTTGAGAAATTGCATTTTATGGCCTTTTTATGACCACATGCTTTTGAAGTTAGAAACTAAATATACATTTTATTACATCAGGACAAGACATCATTTAGCTGATTCCTGTTGGCTATATCACACCTGGGTGATGGACTGCAGGGTTGTAAACCTCAAAGGAACTGGTTGATCAAAGACTCATAATTTGGGAAATGACATAAGGGCCACAGAGATCCAGGAGGAACAAAATGTGGGAGAGATACTGTGGGTTAAGCTGGAAAGAAAAATGGGGCCAGCCATCCACACAGGTGTGGTCTATAGACCACCAGCCCAGGAGGAAGAAACAGATAGGGAGCTGATGCTAGCCATCCAAAGGATGGCAGACAAGGGTGAGGTAGTACTGGTTGGAGACTTCAATATTCCAGACATGGACTGGAGCATCCCAGCAGCAGCATCAACTAGGAGCAGATTTATCTTGGATTCCCTTCAGGGTGCCTTCCACAAGCAACTGGTCATGGAACCAACTCGGCAGAAGGCAATACTGGACCTTGTGCTCACAAACAGGGACAGTGTGATAGAGGTAACAGTGGGAGAGCACCTGGGGAACAGTGACCACCAGTCATTGTGGTTTGAAATCACAGAAAGAGCAGAACCAAACCAAACAAAAACACGTATCCTGGATTTTAGGGGGGCAGACTTTGGAAAAATGGGGAGAAACTTGAAAGAGGCATTAAGGGGAATGGGGTAGGAATCAGGGGTTGAGTAACAGTGGGCAGTATTTAAAATGGGGATTACAAGAGCAACAGAATTATGCATTAAGCAGGTTAGCAAGAGGAAAAGGAAGAGGAGGCCATTATAGTTTTCCAAAGAGGTAGCAAAGAAAGTGAAAGCCAAAAAGATTGCATTCAGGCAATACAAAAAGACACAGGCAGAAGGGGATACGGAAACATACCAGGAGAAGCAAAGGGAGGCAGGGAGGTCAGTAAGGGAAGCCAAAGCTCAGACAGAAGAACACATTGCAAAATCAGTGGGTAGAGGGGACAAAACCTTTTACAGGTACATAAGTGAAAAAAGAAAGGCAAAGGGAGGGATAGTGAGACTGAAGGGGGAGGATGGGGGCCTTGTGGAGGATGACAACAGTAAAGCTGACATATTGAACAGGTATTTATGCTCAGTCTTTACTGAGGAAGAGGAGGGTAATGGGTCTGAAGGAGTACATAAGTACAAGTCCCTTTACACGAGAAAGGGTCCTGAAGGAACTGGAAGTAATAAGAGTTGATAAAGCAATGGGGCCAGATGGGTGCACCCCAGGGTCCTTAAAGAACTAAGAGAGGTGGTGGCTGAACCTCTGGCTATTCTGTTTAGCCGATCACTGGAAACAGGGAGGTACCCAAAGACTGGAGGACAGCAGATGAAGTCCCCTTACAAAAGTGGGAACAAAGAGGAAGCAGGGAACTACAGACCAGTCAGCCTCACCTCGGTAGTGGGAAGATCATGGAAGCACTACTGAAGGAGATATTGGTGGAACATCTGGTTGTCAATGGACTACAGGATCCAAGACAGCATGGTTTCACCAGGGGAGATCATGTCAGACCAACCTCATTGAATTTTTTGACTGGGTGACTAGGGAGGTGGATCAGGGGAAGGCAGTGGGCATGGCCTATCTGGACTTCAGCAAGGCCTTTGACACTGTGCCACTTAGAAGACTATTACACAAACCGAGGAATATGGGTGTGGGCAGGACAGTAGTGTGGTGGGTAGGTAACTGGCTGGGCGGCAGGACACAGGGGGTGGTGGTAAATGGCTGTCACTCCACAGAGGGAAGAGTGACCAGGGGGGTACCACAGGGATCAGTGCTGGGACCGGTTCTATTCAACATCTTCATCAGTGACATTGCGCAGGACCTAGAAGGCAGAATTTCACTGTTCACTGATGACACAAAGCTCTGTAACAGAGTAGACACACCAGAAGGTGTAGACAGAATGAGAAGGGACCTGCAAAAACTTGAATAATGGTCAGGGGCTTGGCAGTTAAAATTCAATGCAAAGAAGTGCAAGATAATGCATATGGGGCACAAAAACACTGGCACAATATATCAGTTGGGGGGGTGAGGATATAGCATGCACCAAGCAGGAAAGGGATCTTGAGGTTATCATCTCTGATGACCTCAAGGTAGGGAAACAGTGTGACAAGGCAGCAGGTAAAGCAAATAGGATGCTGGGATGCGTAGGCAGGGGCAGCACCAGCAGGAAAAGGGAGGTCATAATTCCACTATACAAGACACTAGTGAGGCCCCACCTGGAGTACAGTGTACAGTTCTGGAGACCTACCTACGTAAGGACATAGACAGGGTAGAGAAGGTTCAGAGGAGGGCAACAAAATGGTACATGGATTGCATCACAAGTCCTATGAGGACAGGTTGAAGGAACTGAACATATACTCCCTGGAGGAGAGGAGGAGAGAGGATATGATAGAGACATACAAGTATCTTACAGGGAAGAACAGGGTGCAGGAATACACTATTTTTAAGTGAAAAGATGTTCCAGGACTAGAGGGCATGGGATGAAGTTGGAGGAGGACGATTCAGAGGAAACATGAGGAAGAATTTCTTCACAGAACGGGTGGTGGACAAGTGCAACACCCTGCCAGAGGAAGTGGTGGGGGCTGAAACAATCATGGGATTTAAGAATGCATGAGATGGACATAAAGGAATTGTGGAGGTCCGGGGTAAGGGGCAACAGACTTCTAGGAAAACATAAACTGAATTACAAGCTCAAATGGGCAGACTGGATGGGCCATAGGCCCTTATCTGCCAACACTGTCTATGTATCTATGCTGATGTCACATTATTAACATACCTCCTGATAGGAAATCATTTTTTGTAATTTTATATTCTAAAATGAGGAGCTAGATGACTCACAGAAGGGGTGTGGAGACACAGAGTATAAACTGACACTTGTGTCTGAAATGTAGGTCATATCATCTTGGGACTCTAGAGAGACACAGCTCTCTGATCTAACTTTAAAACGCACTTCCAGAGGTAATACCTTAGATAGCAAACATCTAAATGTATTGTGGTAGGAGTTTTGCTTTGTAATTTTCCCTTGTTCTTTTATGTGATTGTGAGCTCTTTGATATATTGTTCTGTGTTTACAAGTTTCATATTTTTATCATCTTTTAGTAAGGTACATTTTCTTAAGATACTGCCTGGGTATGTCTTCCAAGTTCTTTTTGCATGTGATGTATACGTGGTTAAGTCTGACAGCTGTTTGAAGGGTTTGATGGTGTTACTAGCTGGGAAAAGGTAAGAATATACCTAAGGTCGCTTCTAGAGTTTAAAGGGTTCATTTTGGATACCTGGTTAGGTGCCCTTAGGCGAAATATATATTGCATCACCCAAAGAGAATATTATCTGAGCCTGTTCATTTGGTATGCTAGCATAAGGCTCACAGTTTGAATCCCCCCCAGAACTTGAGACTAAAGGTGATTTGGACCCAAAAGCAGACAGGAGGGTTATCCTATCTGTTACCTGTTCACACTATTGCACTCTGAGGTTGGCACTGTGGGAGCAGAGGGCCTGACCTGCTGAGTGCATTTGTGACATGGGGCACTGGATCTACAGTGCTTACTGATCTCAACCCCTTATGTTGGCTGCATCAGATGAAAGACAAGAACAACAGAATCATGAGGTGGTACTTAGCATTGCAACCGTACCACTTTTCTGTACAACATAGGGCAGGGTCCAAGCACCAGAATGAAGACTTACTGTCCCATTATGGGGCTCATGCTGATGGGAAATAAAATGTATAATTAGATATGTGCTTCTGTTTGTATGATGGATGCATTGTGATAATGATTGTGATGCGGGTATGATTTGAACCTATTATATCATGCCTCATGGAATATTATGGTATCTGTGATGTTTCTACATCAGGATATTAACACCATTTAATTTCTTTTAGGCATCCCTGAGGCAGAGCTTCTAGTGAGGGTGGGCGGAAGCACCAACTCTTCCAGGGTACTGGGAGGGTATTTGACCAACAGTGGATACTGTTGCCCTCTTGGGTAGGGGTGTGTGTGTATGTGTGTGTGTAACAGGGTGACCCCTGTTCATTTATATATTTGAGTTGTGGTCTCTTAGGACCCCCCCCCCCCATTTTTCTCTTTTCACCCTATACTGTCAACCTCTCTTTTTTTTATTCTTCTTGTTCCTTCCAAATTTTCGCTGTCAGGATGGCCAATTTGACAGTACATTCTTCCCTTTTTATCCCTATATTTCTTACCCGTGCAGCTTCGTGAGACCCGGAAAAAGATTTCCAGTAGGGGTCGCACTTCTGTAAAGAAGTAGAGTTGCACTGACACAGACAACTTACAGGGAGTGGACAGCTTTTAGTAACTGTCCCCATAGTTGTCTGAGTACAGCAATGTTTTGCTGTGCCCCAGTGGAGCCAATATGCTCCTGTACTGTGCACCTTATTTTTTGGTGCAGAAAAGTGGCCCAAAGTAAGCCACGTGTTGTTTGCAGCAAAAGATTAAAGCCTATATCGGAGCAAGATGCACTCCTTGTATATGTCGCACTTTGTGGCATACAGTATGGGTTCAAGCGGGCACTACAGGCTATGGATGTGCACAGACCCGTAGTACCTATATACGTAAGGCCACTGCTAAACTAGAAAGATAGCCTAGCAAATATTGGCAAACTTGGCCAACAGCCAAGAGACAGAAAAGATTCAGCCACCAAAAAGGGCCCTAATGAAATTATACCCAACGGCTAACAATATCAGCGATCGGACCAAAGAAAACCAGCATTTGTCAATGCCGAATGCGTGATTGCTGGCATTGGCATTGGTAGTGTAGGAGTTACAGAGCTGCATAATAGGAATGGTAGTGAAGTATTGAACTGAAGCCAACCCCACCACCACCCTGTAGATACTGACAGGCATTGGGGTGTGCCTTTGGGCTTTTATTAGGCATAACGGCCAAGCCATTTCACCACACCCTACCCTGCAGACACCGACAAGTGTCACGGTGTGCCTTGGGGTCTTTGACCCTTATGTTCACCCCATTCCATCAGGAAATACAGTGAGATGGGTGCTGTATAGGAGAACTGGGTGAACTTTGGGGCTGAAGAGTCCAAGGCACACCTCGATGCCTCTCACTGGCTGCAGGGTGTGGGTGGGGATGGAATGGTATGAGCATTACAGGCAACAATCCTAAGTCACACCCCTGATGCCTGACACTTCTCTACAGGGTGGGGCTTTATGGTCAGAAACCCTAACGCCTCAGGTGTTCGTTGGTATTTTCACTCCAAATTTTCAACATGTTTTTTTTTTGTGACCCCCACCTCATGAACAGTGGCAATATCAGTTCATTAGCCAAAAGCTGATTTTGCACAGCAGCTATGCCATTTGGCAAGAAGAAGAATCAGTATTTATATAGCGTTTTTCATACACAGTATCCCAAAGCACTTTACAAGCAATACTAGACTGGTAGTGAAGTGACTGAATATGTGGTGGCGGCCATATCACACATCATCACCCACACACAGCCTGGATAATTGCATGAATCGGTTTATGGGAAGGGGAATGTTGGCCAGGACACCGGGAATGTTCCCTGCCCTTTGCGAAGAGTGCCCTGGGTTCTTTTACTTCCACCTGGACACCCACCAGGGCAATACCAAGATGGGTAGAAGGGACCTTGGTTTAACATCTCATCTGAAGGATGGCACACCCCAGCAGTACAGCACCCCCCAATATTGCACTCAGATGCCAGCAATTTTTAGGTGCAAGTCCAATCCTAGTGTGGGACGAGAACCCAAGACCTTCTGGTCCAGAGACAGATGTGCTGCCAACTGAGCCACGCTGATACCTGTGGTGACATAGGTGCAAAAACACATTTTGAACAGGATGTGAAAAATTACAGCTGTACTGTTCATGGGGAGGTGTAAAAAATGGCAATGTTGAAACTCTGCAATGAAAATATTGAAAAAACTGGTGAAGTCACGTGCGTGTGTAGAAACTGTGCAACGCATACCCGTAATGTAATTAGTTTGGGGATTTTTTACAGCAGATTGTCAACACAGGCATTTTGGGACCTTTGATCATGAACAGTGTCGCTGTGATTTTCTGAATCTGTCCCGAACAGTAATTTCCCACAGCGACCAAGCATTTCTGTGCTGGAAGTGTGAAAACACATTTCGGCCATGGTGTGAAAAATGACAGCTGTACTGTTTCATAAGGAAGTGTGGAAAATGCCAGTGGTGAAAATCTGGACTGAAAATATTACAAATTCATGAACTTACGGGTGCGTGGAAACTGCTAATGCTCACTCGTAACACAGTCATTTTATGGACTTTTGTCACCAAATTTTTAACATAGCCATTTTAAGACCTCTGCTCATGAACAGTGTCACTGTGATTTTCTTAATCTGTTCCAAACATTGATTTCACACACCGAATTGCCATTGTGCGCTGCATGCGTGGAAACACATTTTGGGCAAGATGTGAAAAATGACAGCTATACTGCTCATAAGGCAGTGTGGTAAAATGGCAATGTTGAGAATCTGGAGTGAAAATATAAAACATTCGTGAACTTATGAGTGTGCGTAGGAACTGCGCAATGCACTCTCGTAAATTAGTTATTTTGGGGAATTTTTTCACCAAATTTTCAACATAGGGTTTTTGGGGGCTCACCTCATGAACTGTGACACTGTTGTTTCATAAATCAGTCCTGAAAGGTGATTCTGCACAGTGACAGCAAAATCACCTTTCAGGTCAAATTAACGCCATTACAGTGCCAGAATTCATGAGGAGGGGTCCCAAAAACCCCATGTTGAAAATTTGGTGCCAAAATTCCAAAACATGCCTGAGATATGCATCAAAGTTGAAAAAACCCTATTTATTCCATTATACAGCTTACCGGCATTTCTTCAGTTCGTGGTTGACTTTAAAGAGTGCAGATGTGTTCCCGGTCCACCGAAGATCATCGCGCCAGACTCGGAGGTAAGTATGGGATGAAGTGGGGTGGGGAGGCAGGGTGCAGAGGGTGGGCATGGGTGGGGAAGGGGCAAGACAAGCAACGAAGCACCGCTTTTTGTTTTTAGGTCTTTTTTCTTTTAGGAAGATGACACGGGACTTTGCCATGCTGGGTGGGCCTCAGCATGGCAGCTGGAACTTTTGTTTTTTGGGGGGGCAGTGGAGCTGATGGGGGATTGAGCACCCCCTGTTGGCCATACAGAGGTTTACCACACCGGGGTGGGCTTCCAGCGTGGCACCTGGAAGTGTGCTGGGGGCAGCAGATGGACGTGTGCCACACTGGGGTGGGCTCCCAGCATGGCACCTGGAAGTGTGTTGGGGGGGCGCTGAGCCGACGGTGGATTTGGCACCCTCGTCAGCCGTAGTTCACTTCAAACTGAATTTATTTTCCAGGAAGAGAAAGCAGTGATGTATACAAGCAGGATTGCCGGCAATATGCTAATCAACATTATCTTATCGCTGCTCACTGAAGCGCTTCTCTCCCTTTCAGCTGTACACCACTGCATTTTCAACTGCTGTCATAGACAGCTGCAGCATTCATTGGTGAACTGTGGCCCCACCTGCAAACACATTGACTGAACTGGAAGACAGGGTGCCACACCTACAAAAACTTGGATGATGGCACTATGTTTCTTGCACATGCGTGCAAGCAAACATAAAAAGGATTTTTTTTTTAAGGTTTTTCTGTGTGCACAGTGCCCAGGCTTATTATATATAAAGGCAATGTGTATTGCAGGAGCATTAAGGGTGCTGCTTATGAAAAGAAAAGCAACCTGTTTGGAGGAAGAAAACCAAAATATATATATTATTTCTTTCTGCACTGTTGCACACTATGCAGGTTTCCTGAGCTGGCAGGAGAAGGGAGATGAGGAGCACACCCTCTTCCCCCATACCCTTTGCCAACTCGAAGACACCTAGAAGTAGGAAAACTTTGAAAAAAGTATACATGTTAAAATTGCTTGTAGGGAGCCATCTGTTATGCTGGGAGAGTTGTTCTAACAGGGCTGGCTGCCCTAAGTCTGGCACTTTTTATGGCATTCTCTGGGAGTGGTGTCATGGGCAATGGGAGGGACTTAGCCCCATTACAGCTCATTAGATATATTTAGAGTGTATAGTGCCTTTACCTTACGTTATATGTATTATAGAGTGCTTCCAATAGAAACTGAAGGTATACCTTCCCCATATGAGTAATGAAAAAGGAAAAATATGTTATCTGGAGCGGCTGTTTCCCTAAGATAGAGAAATAGCGGTGGATCCTTAGGTGGTGATGTCAGCCTTGGGGAATATACAGTAAAAGAGCTCACCACCAGGGGTGTGATAGATAGCTAGGACCATTGAAGGTGGTTCCACCACTTAATAACGTCGGCAATGCTGCCAACATTCCTGACAGTGATAGGAATAATGTCGACTGTCGGCATTGCTCCCATCAAGAAAAGGTCTTTTTCTGTCTAATCTCTAATTATACAACTCCAAGTTGGAGTTGTTTCGGGGGTTGGGGCAGAACGCCAGGAATCACAGTGCCATTGTACAGTGCACCACCACAGCTGCCAGGCAAGATTCGGCACTGTGGCGGTGTTCACTGTGCACTTGTCACTGTTGTGGGGTGATACCATTGAGGACTGACTGTGGAGGGTGAAAGATCTTAGTAAGAGTGTGCTGCTTTCACACTGTGGATTTTTGATTCATAATTGGCTGATGTAAGCCACAGACACAGTTGGATTGAAGTAGTGGTCTGATTTATCTGTGAATACCCATTTTTATTTGCTTTCTGTATTTTTTTTTTATTCTTTTGAGTTGGAAATAAATTAACAAATGCACCTGTGCATTTTTTATGCATTGTACTTTGCTTGCTGTGTCTGATTTGTCCCACAGTTATAAAGCACTTCTGGAACCGTGGCTTTGTAAGCTTTACCCCCTCTGTGTTCTTTGTTCCTGTGTGCCGTCCACTGTCTAGTTAGTACCTATCATTTGATAGCCCCCTTATTGCAAGTGTGCTCATATACAGTAAGATATACATTAAAAAAAGTGTTGCAGATTTTTGTGTGTGAATACTGTAGTACTTGTTCTCAAAATGGTCCTGAGGTTTTCTGGTATGTGTAAACAACTGTTGTTTATCCTGGGGTCATTTAAATAAACATTTAGCATTATAAACACTGCTGTCAGGAATTCAGCAGCCAAAATCACTATTACTGGGTTGTGATCAGGTTCTTCTTCATTAGTTTACCAAACTAAAAACCTTAATTCTTTACTTTCCCAACTAGAGTCATATTTCAAACATGGCCGATAATATTATTACCCTGGATGGTGAAGTAGAGTTCAAATGTATTGAGTACATGATGTACAAGAAAGTAAAAAAACAAGTTACTAAAGGAGAATTTATGTGTGAAAATTGCATCACAAATAAAACACTCTTAAAAGACTTGAGGGTTGGGGCTAAGGCTTGATAAGCAGGAACAATCCCAGGAGGAAATGGCTCTGAGACTAGAGAAAAAGAATACAATCGTACTAAATGAGTGACGAAATGATGAGGTACATCTGACAAATAAGGATGGAAAGAGAAAGCATTCTGGAGAAGAAGAGCTCTTGAACAATGAATGGTGCGTGGTTCAACCGCATGATAGAAAAAGAAGGGGAAGTGTTACACCACCACCACCGGACACAGTGTTGCTAACAAAGAGATATGCCTTACTAAATGAGGTGCATGACTGTGAAAGTCTTAGCACTTAAGTCAGGTCCCCAAATATAACTAGGGATCCTGAAGTTTTGATAGATTTGGGAGGTAGACATTCAACTGGTGCAGAAAGCACTTTTAATACTCCCCCTATAAATCAACCACAGGTACCCTGTTTCAGTATAACGACAGGCAATAAAATCAAAAACGGGTATAAGTAAAAAGCAGGTGAGAGTGGTAGGCAATTCTATGCTAAAGTACACTGATATCACAATCTATAAACCAGACTGTGAAAACATTTAGGCCTCTTGTTTGCCAAGGACTTGACTATGACACATAAAACAACATTTGAAAAAATTATTTATTTATTTGTATTTAAAAGAGATTTACCAGGAAAGACATACGGAGCCATAAAGCTCATTTTCAGATGTGTCCTAGGGGAAGGGGGAAGGGATAAGACAAAAAACAAGTAAAAAGTGTAGTAATATGATAATACAAAAGGCACAGCAATGTACAGTAGCATATTAGCATAATTAATAACAGTACAAATTGATTATATCAGGAGTGGTTGGTACCAGGCACTCCCAGGCTATAATGTCAGGAATAGGACAGGGTAGAAGGAGGTCAATTAAACAGGAGGGGGACATGGGGAGGAGACAGATAGAGGGAAAGAAGAGAAGGGGGGGGATGGATTAGGGTTGTGAATAGCAAGTATAGAGGAAAGGAGGGGACACATTGATGGGGATAAGGTAAGTGGGGAGGAGAGTGGAGAAGGTAGAGGGGAGGAGGAAGTGGAAGTGGAAGCAGGACGAATAGGAATGAACTGAGGTAGTAGTGGAGGGGGTTGAGGTGGGTTAGGGGATAGAGAGAGAGAGAGAGAGAGAGGGGTTGAAGGGAGGGAGGGATTTGAGGTGTAGGGGGAGATGAAGGAGGGTTGAGACAGGGAGAGGATAAGTATAGAGGTTGGAATATTTTAATAGTGGGACATGGGATGTTAAGAGAGGTGTAGGAGCTAGGGAGACAGGAAGAGTGTAGGGAAAGAGGAAAAGGAGAGGCAGGACATTGTACTATAGGTATTTGGAGAATGGAGCAGTGTGAGCTTGGAACAGAGAGGAAAGAGAGCATTTGGAGGAAGCAGAGCAAATTGTTAGGGAAAAGAGAGCTCCAGATACTAGGAAAGTGGAATGAGAAAGTATTCTTTCCAGCAAGGGATTGACGAGAAGTGAGCAGTAGGGCGTGATAGCCTGAGTTTATTTGTTTATTTATTTGATATATCAGTTTACAACCTTTGAGCCAGAGGCTCATTTCCAAAGGTACCTTGTCACGTGTAAGACAGATGCTAATACAGACAGGGTATAACAACAGCCACATAGATCATGTGTTAGAAATTTGTCACTGACATTTACAGTATTTACAGTAACTACAGGATGTAGATATTTTCAGACTTTACAATATTTGGATGACGATATTTACATCATCACAGCAGAGAGACATTATTAGCTTGAGAAAGCATCTAAACAGAGTAGTCAGTCCTATTTATGGGTTTGGTATTATTGACGTAGGTTGCAATCCATAATGGACTTTGTCAGAGAATTTGGATCAGAGAGGGTGAGAGAGTGAAATGTTAGTTGCAGTTACAGGAGCGGATATTGAAGAGGTGGTTGCGAAGAGTGGTTTTGAAGTGGACGATCTTGGGTGCACTAGTGATGGTGTTTGGGAGTGCATTAAACCATGTGGGGGCCCTGGAGTAGAAAGATCTCTGGGCAAGGGAGGTTTTTACCCTGGGCACAACCAGTGGTGCTTTCTCTGAGTTGCGGGTAGAGATAGTG
Organism: Neoceratodus forsteri; assembly: GCA_016271365.2. Taxonomy (NCBI): domain Eukaryota; kingdom Metazoa; phylum Chordata; order Ceratodontiformes; family Ceratodontidae; genus Neoceratodus; species Neoceratodus forsteri. Next base: position 323,610,982 of record CM057454.1, on the reverse strand, counting down.
GGGGTGGCAGAATGAAGAGAGGCGGAGACTCCGGGGGAGAGAGTCCAAGCAGTATTTTCTTGGACAGTATGAGGTCTGGTAGTGAAGCCTTTCATCGAGGTTGAGAAGATTGGCAGAGGTATAGAGGGAGCAGGTGTGAGTGAGCCTCAGTGCACCAGTTAGGAGTCTGCAGGCCTTGTTTAGGGAGACCTGGATTTTCTGGAGTGCGGAGTTATCTGCTGCCCCATATACAGGGAGCCCATAGTCCACTAGGGACAGTATTGATGAGGTGATGGCCAGCCTAAGGGCATGGGGGGGAGGCAGTCTCTGTGTCTGCAAAGAAGTCCAATCCGGGTGTTTGTTGTGGCAGCAAGGGTGTTAATGTGGTCATGGAAAGCAAGGGCCGAGTCGAGGGTAAGTCCAAGATACTTGCAGTTGGATACCTGTTCAAGGGGGTGCTGGTTGCTGGGGAGGATGCGGAGAGGTGCACTTTTTGCTTTGTTTTGGTGGTGAGAGAAGATCATTGATTTAGTCTTTTTTAGGTTTATGACCAGTCTACGGTCCTTAAACCATGTTTTGGCCTGGGAGAAGGCATGTTGGAGGGAGTCCTGAAGGGGCGTAGGTTTATGATGCAAAGCAAAGAGCACTGCATCATCTGCATATAGTAAAATTTTTGTGGAGCAGGCCTTTGGTAAGGAGTTTAAGTAGAGGAAGAAAAGAAGTGGCCCTAGGATACAGCCCTGGAGCACCCTGGAGCGGACGGGTAATGTGTCGGATAGGGTTACGTTCATTTTGTCACATTGGGACCGGGTGGAAAGGTAACTGGAGCACCAGGCTAAGCAGCCTGTGGAGAAACCAAGTTGGTGGAGTGAGTCGAGAAGGAGAGGGTGGCAGACCATGTCGAAGGCCTTGGATAAGTCTATTAACACAGCTTCTGCAATGTTACCGGCATCTAGGGAGGAGTGCAGGAAGTTGGTGAATTCTAGGAGGGCTGTGGTGGTGTTATGGGCTGAAAGGAAGCCATGCTGCTTTGGGCATAGAATGTCATACCTGGCTAGGTATTCCGTAAGTTGGGTGGCAACCACTTTTTCTAACGCTTTGGGGGGGGGGAGAATGGAGATGGGCCGATAGTTATTTGGGGAGGCTTTGTCACCACCTTTATGGATGGGGGTAATGACAGCTGTTTTCCAGGCACTAGGGAATTGCCCTAGGCATAGGGATTTGTTGAGCAGGTCCGTTAGGGGGACTAGGACCTCATTGAGAACTAATCGAAGGAGCCTGGCATCTAGGGGGTCATTTATAGGGTTATTGCTGTTTAGCGCTTTTTGTAGGTAAGGATGAGCTTCATGGGTAGATATTTTGCACAGGAGGAAACAAGGATGCTGCAGAGTTGGGATTGGGGCACAGGGTCAAAGAAACAACTAGGGAGAACACTGCTGAGATCCGAGAAGGTGATGTTTAGACAGTTTGCTATGGTGGGTGTGTCTGTGGAGATAGTTCAATTTATGGTGAGCTGGGATGGAGGTGAGGAGCATTGTTTCCCATTGAGTTCTTTGATATTACTCCAGAAGGTTTTTGCAGACCCCCACGTGGTTGTGAAAGTGGATTGATAGTGGTCTTCTTGGCCTTATGGATGACTCGAGTACATCTATTGTGAGCAGCATTATAGGTTTGTCTGTCTGCCATCCTACCAGATTCTGTGGCTTTGTGCCAGAGATTATCCTTGTCTCTCAACATTTGGAGTAGGGATGGGGTCATCCAAGGATCATGTTGCCTTTTGGTGCGGAGTTTGGTGAGTGGAGTATAGAGGCCACAGACCTTGGTGAAGGCCTGTGTAAACAGGTTGAGTGCAATGTCAACACTGGAGGCTATATTAATGGGGGACCAATCTATTTGGGTGAGCAGCTGTTTAAGTTTTATTAACCCTCCTGGGCAGAGACACCTTCAGAAGGTTGTTTGGGTTATGGGTTTGGGTGTGGAAGAGGTCCATTGGAATAGGATGGGCGAGTGATCACTTAGGGAGTCGGGAAATACTTTTATATCCTGGATTTTGTTGGGGCGACTAGAGATTATGATATCCAGGAGGGTGTGGGTACCAATAGACGGGTGGAGTCTAGTGGGTTGGGAAACTAATTGTACCATGTCAAGAGCCGAGAACGAGTCCTTTGTTGACATGGCCGAGGGGCCAAGCCAGTTGATATTGAGGTCCCCTACTACTGTCTGCTCTGCATTGTGTGGTAGGGTACAGAGGTATTCGGTGAGGGATGTAACAACAGGCATTTGGTTCTTAGGGGGTATGAGGGTGACTGTGAGGTATAGTGGGCCCCTGGAGGGGTCGGGGGTGATTTTTAAGGTGAGGGCTTGTGCTTCATTTGTGAGTTTGGGGGGCAGGAGCATGTGATCAATAATGTTATTATTGATGTAGAATGCACAGCCACCTCCACGCTTTCCTACCCTATCTTCCCAATATAGGGTGTATCCGGGGAGTACGACAAAGGCATCGGGAGTAGATTTGGAAAGCCAGATCTCCACTAGGGCGATGAAGTCTAGTTGGTGAAGTGTGGCCCAGCATTGAAGCGCTGCAGATTTCTTTGGCAGGCTGCATATATTCAGGGAGGCAATGTGGAGTCCAGTGGGTCTGGTAGGTGTAGTGGTGGGGGCAGGGCCTGGATTAGGCTGGATATTACTAGAGAGAAGTAGTAGGATGACTAAGGCTCTAACCATAGGGCGGCAGGTTGTTATATTTTTGGGAGTACGTTTAGAGGGGGGAGGATGTAGTGAAGCAGGGGATAGGCAGGGTTTGGAGGGATGGGTGGATGCAGAAGGGTGGAGCCAAGGGGCCCGGTGGGTGCTGGGGTTGGGGCTGCCAGTGAGAGGTGGATGCAGGGGTCCAGTGTGTGATGACAAGGTAGGGGAGGGACGGCCAATTCTGGAGAGATGCAATGGTGCAGTCCACAAAGGGCATAGGGTGAGGTCTGGCTGGTGGGAGGTGAACCTCAGGGTGGTTATGAGGATGAGGCACATAAGGTGGAAGTGAACAGACATGGTGCCTAGATAGCTTTGGGGGCAGAACAAAGAGGTTGTGGGGGGAGCCAGAAAAGCTGTAAGAACTTTGAGATATGCCACAAAACAGTAGCTTTACTTGTAGGCTCAGTGGCAGCGCTGCTGACTATGGCGGTAATGACACAGGGTTTGAGACCTGCAGTGGGACAGAGGAGAGATTTATTTTAGGCAGACTATAATGATAGAGGCTTTGAGAGCTTTAGAAACTAAGCATGAGTTAGCCTGCTTTGGTTGTCTCAGCGGTAGAGCTGAGGATACTGGTGGGAAGGGGTACAGGGTTCGTAACCTGCAGTAAATGCTGAAAAGTTTATTTTAGCAGACTATTTGGAGGGGCAGAGGGTTTGGGAGCCTTGAAACTGGGGGGGCTAAAAAATAGCCAGATAAGATGGCTGTGTGGCAGGGCTGCTGATTCTGGCAGCAAGGGTGCAGGGTTTGAATCCTGCAGTGGTACCAAGAATATTATTTTAGCAGACTATGGGGGTTAGAAGCTTTGAGAGCCTTAGAAACTATAGCTAACAACAGTCTGATCTAATGGCTGAGTAGTAGAGCTGGTGACTCTGGTAGCAAGGCTGCAGCATTTGAAGCCTGCAGTGGTACCAAGAATATTATTTTAGCAGACTATGGGGGGTAAGAAACTATGAGAGCCTTAAAAAGTAAGGATAAGCGTTTCAGAGAGAGTAAAAGGAAAGAGGCATAGGGGAGAGAAGGGTGCTGAGATAAGGGGAGAGTGAAGCCAGACAGAATTTAGAAATGAAAGAGGTGCAGTGGGTTAGGCGGTGATCTACCGGGGGGGGGAGCAGAGTATAGAAAACAGTGATGAGTATGAGGAAAGCAAGCCAAGGCAAAATGGCAGAAGGAGTTGGAAGAGGGGTCTAGTCTGGCCAAGGTGGACTTAGGAGCAGCACAGTAGAACATGTCGCCATACTCAAAGATGGGGAGGATCATGATAGGCAAGCAGAAAAGCTAACTGGTTGTAATCCATATTGGGACTAATGACATTGGCAGAATACCCAAAACTATGATAGTGAGAAACATCATGGATATAGGAAAAATGTTAAAAGATCTTAAATTTCCTGCAAGAGTTTCCAAAATGTTGCCAAAACCTGGGGTTGGCAAACAGCTACAGTAGGATAAGGTGAATCCCTGTTGATGGGAGATCTCAATATGCCGGATATGGATTGGACCTCCCAGACAGCTGCTTCAGGCAGAAGCACGGCCATCCAGGAATCCCTTCAGGGGGTTGGACTCAGTCAGCTGGTGCATGGGCCGACCAGGGACAAATTCATTCTAGACCTGATATTAACCAATGGGAACAGAGTTGAAGGAATCTAGGTGGAAGGGTAGCTGGGAGCCAGCGACCACCACATGGTATGGTTTGGCATGGAGGTAGGGACTCAATTAAGCCACACAAGGGCAAAAGCATTAGATTTCAGGAGGACAGAGTTAAATGAATTGGGTAGATGTTTAAGAGCAGCCCTGGAGAAGGCAGAGGTAATGGAGGGGGTGGAGGAACAGTGGGGGAGACTAAAAGGAGCCATTGTGGAGGTAACTGACCGAATCATTAGGATAGTGGCCAAAGGGAAAAGAATCAAGAAACCACAATGGTTCTTTAAAGGGGTGGGTGACAAAATAAGGGCTAAAAGAACAAGTTTTAGGAAGTATAAGGGGGCCCAAAGGAAGAGGACTGGGAGGTGTACCTTGAATGCCTAAGAGAAGCAGGGAAGGCTGTTAGGAAAGCCAAGGCACAGACATAGGAGGGTTTAGCATGGACTGTGAAAAAAGGGGACAAGACATTCTATAGGTACATCAGTGATAAAAGAAAAACCAGGAGGGATTGTGAGGCTCAAAGGGAAGAAGGGAGAATGTAAGGAGGGGGATCTAGACAAGGCAGAAATACTGAACAAATACTTCTATTCAGTATACCCTGAGGAGGGAGGGGGTCAAGGACCACAGCTGGGGAGCAGAGGCAATTGAGGGGGGAAGAAGTGGACACCAGTACATTCACAGTGAAGTGAAGTGAGTTCTGGAGGAACTCACAAAGCTGAAGGTGGATAAAGCCATGGGGCCAGATGACATACACCCAAGGATATTAAGGGAGATGTGGAGGGAACTTGCAGCACCTCTGGCCAACCTGTTCACAGAGTCACTCAACACAGGTGTGATTCCAGAGGACGTGGAGGAGGGCGCATGTAGTCCCACTACACAAAAGTGGCAGTAGGGTGGAAGTGGGGAACAAAAGGCCAGTCAGCCTCACCTCAGTGGTAGGGAAGATCATGGAGACACTGCTGAAAGAAGGATAGTGGCACACCTGGAATCCATTGTTGCCCAGGACCTAGGGCAGCATGGATTCACATCAGGAAGGTCTTGTCAAACTAAACTGATAGATTTTTTTTATTGGGTGACTAGGGAAGTGAATCAGGGAGGGACCGTAGATGCTGCCTACCTAGATTTCTGCAAAGCCTTCGATACTGTCCCACACAGAAGGCTGGTTAATAAGATGAGTAGTCTGGGCACAGGGCATACGATGATACATTGGGTTAGAAACTGGCTGACAGGCAGAAGGCAGAGGGTGCTTATACTGGTTTGTATTGGTGCTTATACTGGGTCTAGAATAGTAGGAGACCGAAGGTCAATAAAAACCATTCCCCACCTTTGTGGGTACATTTTACCCTATTTGTTATTATCCACTCATCTATCTTTCTTTTAAATTCTGTTGCTGATTTACTGTCAACAACCTCTTTTGGTAAGACATTCCAGATTCTCTCTGTACAGTTTTTGAATGATTGAAAACCCTTATTTTTCTTTACTGTTTCTAATTTAATCTGCACCCAATGTCCTCTCAGTCCCTCTGGTTTATCTTGTATTATTAGACCTATCTCTTCTATTAGTTCTTTCTTTATACCTTATAATTCCAAAGAGAGTCAGTAGGTCTCCCCTTAATCTCCTCTGTTCCAAGGTGAACAGACCAGTCCTCTCAAGTCTCTCCTCATATTTATATCTAACCATGGTCCCCATCATTCTGGTGAATCTCCTCTGCATCGTCTCCACCCTTTTTATTTCACCTTTAATATGTGGACTTCGGAGTTGTGACCCAAAGTCCAAATATGGTCTCACATATGATCTATATATTGGCAGCAAACACCCTATGGATTTATTCATAAAACTTGATTCAATGTTCCTAATCATATAATTAGTCCTTTGTACAGTATGATCTGAGTTTGTTGCTTAACAAAAGTGAGCTTGTTGTCAATAAGTACCCCACAGTCTTTCTCCTCTTCAGCTTCTTGCAATTCCTCCCCATTTAAACTATACTTATTCCTAGCATTGTTCCCCCCCCCATGCATCATTCCTGACTTTTTTATATTAAATTTAATTTTATTCCGAATTGCCCAATCTTCAATTCTCTTAAGGTCCATTTTTAGTGCCCTATGTTTTTCCTCAGAACCCATTGGGTCACCCAACTTAATATCGTCTGCAAATCTGACAACCTGATTTGAAATATTTTGCTGTAGGTCACTGATACATAGAGAAAACAATATTGGCCCCAATATGGAGTCCTGTGGGACGCCACTTTCCACCTTTATGTTATCAGATAATTCCCCAGTTATTCTCATTCTCTTAAGTCCTATTACTTAACCAGTTCTTAATCCATGTAATGATTCATCCATCCAGCACTATCTTTATTATTTTCCTAATTAGGTTGTCATGCGGCACTTTATCGAATGCTTTATGGAAGTCCAAAAATATAATGTCAGTCGGTATATTTCTATTATCTGTTTCCACAATATTTTCATAGAAGCATTAATGGTTTGTGGTACATGCCCTGTTTTTATGTTTGTTTGTACGCATGTGCAAGAAACATAGTGCCATCATCTGAGATTTCGGAGGTGTGTCACCTCCTCCTCCAATTCAGTCAGTGTGTTGGCAGGCGCGGCCCCTGTAAGCCAATGCATGCTGAAGCTGTCTATGACAAGCTCCAAAATGCAGTGGCATACAGTTGAAAGGGGGAGCTATGCTTCAGTGAGCAGCGATAAGATATCACCTGCTCACGCGCAGCTCCCCCTACACACACACACACAGAAATGCACGCCGTACTGCGTATGTTGCCCTTCCCCCGCACAACGTATAGCCGACAGGGTGCCCAATCCCCCATCGCTTGTGCTGCGCCCCCCCAAAGCCTTCCACATGCCATGCTGGGTGCCCACCCCAGTGTGGCAACTCATAGAATAGCCGACGGGGGTGCACAATGCCCTGTCGGCTGCAATGTCCTCACCCCACCAAGTACTGGGTGCCACGCTGGGAGCTCACCCCAGCATGGCAACTGATCATATGGCCGACGGGGGTGCCCAATCCCCCATCAGCTCAACAGCCCCCCCAGCCGTCCTTGTGCCATGCTGGGAGCCCACCCCAGCGTGGCAACGCCCCACGCCGCTTTTTTACCTGCAAAATAAAACGTCCCACGGCGCTTCTCCCAGACCCTCCCACAACCTCACCTACCCACTGTGCACCCCTGCCTCCCACTCCCCACTTACATACTTACCTCCGAGCTCGGCGCAACGATTCGTGGACTGGGAACACGCCTGCACTCTTCAAAGCCGACCGCGAACTGAGGAAATGCCGTAAGCTGTATAATGGGCTAGATGGGTTTTTTCAACTTTATTGCATATTCAGAGTGTTATTTTTGCACCAATTTTCAACATGGTTTTAGACCTCTTCTCTCATGAATGATGTTACTGTTAAAGATTGGGCCCAAAGGGTGATCGCAGTCACCGCGGAAATCACCCTTTGGGCCTGAATAATGCCATGACAGTGACATTGTTCATGAGAAGGAGTCCTAAAGCCCCATGTTGAAAATTTGGTGCAAAATTCCAAATATGACTGTTTTACGAAGCTAGCTATGCAGTTCCTACGCAGGCTCGTAGTTCGCTGAATTTTCAATATTTTCACTCCAGATTTTCAACATTGCCATTTTACCACACCTTCTTATGAGTAGTATAGCTGTCATTTTTCACATCTCACCCAAAACATGTTTCCGCCCATGTAGCGCACAATGGCGCAGTCGGTGTGCGAAATCAATGTACGGGACAAATTAAGAAAATCACAGTGACACTGTTCATGAGCTGAGGTCTTAAAATGGCTATGTTGAAAATTTGGTGAAAAAATTCCTTAAAATGACTGCTTTACAGTAAGGCTATGCAGTTCCTATGCATGCTCGTAAGTTTGCGAATTTAATATTTTCACTCCAGATTTTCAACATTGCCATTTTATTACACTTTTAAGAGCAGTACAGCTGCCATTTTTCATATGTCGCCCAAAATGTGTTTTCGACATGTAGCGACAATGTGCTGTTGAAAGCAATGTTTAGGACAGATTAAGAAAATCACAGTTACACTGTTCATGAGCAGAGGTCTTAAATGGCTATGTTGAAAATTTGGTGACAAAAGTCTATAAAATGACTGTGTTATGAGTGAGCATTGCACAGTTTCCACGCACGTGAATCTCATGACTTTGTAATATTTTCAGTCCAGGTTTTCACCAGTGGCATTTTTCCACACTTCCTTATGAACAGTACAGCTGTCATTTTTCACAACATGGCTGAAGTGTGTTTTCACACTTTCAGCGCAGAGGCGCGTGGTCGCTGTGGGAAATCATTGTTCGGCACAGATAAAGAAAATCACAGTGACACTGTTCATGATCGGAGGCATCAAAATGCCTGAGTTGACAATTTGTGTAAAAAATCCTCAGCCTAATTATATTACGGGTGTGTGTTGCACAGTTTCTATGTACGCTCGTGACTTCACCATTTTTTTAAATATTTTTACTGCAGATTTGCAACATTGCCATTTTTTACACCTCCCCATGAACAGTACAGCTGTCATTTTTTACATCCTGTTCAGAATGTTTTTGCACCTGTGGTGCTAAATGCTGTAGTCGCTGTGCATAAGCAGCTGATTAGCAAACTGATATTCCCCTGTTCATGAGGTGTCACAAAAAAATGTTGAAAATTTGGAGTGAAAATACCAACGAATGCCTGAGGTATTAGGGTTTCCAACCATAACGCCCAACCCTGTAGAGAATGACAGGCATCAGGGGTGTGACTTGGGATTCTTGCCTGTAATGCTCATACCATTCCACACCCTGCAGCCAGTGAGAGGCATCAAGGTATGCCTTGGACTCTTCGGCCCCAAAGTTCACCCCATTCTCCTAGATCGCACCCATCTCACCGTATTTCCTAATGAAATGGGGTGCACATAAGGGCCAAAGACCCCAAGGAACACCTTGACACTTGTCAGTGTCTGCAGGGTGGGGTGTGGTGAAATGGCGTGGCCGTTATGCCTGATGACCCAAACGCACATCCCTATGCTTGTCACTCTCTGCAGCGTGGTGGTGGGGTTGGCTTCAGTTCAATACTTCACTGCCATTCCTATTACGCAGCTCTGTAACTTCTACACTACCACTGCCAATGCCAGCAAGCAAAACATTCGGCATTGACAAATGCTTGTTCTTACACCCATGCTGCTTCCTATCATTGAATCCCACAATTTCCAGGTTTTCCTCCATCCTTTTCTTCAGTATACTTTCAGCTACCTTCCCCAGGTGGTGGTAAATGGGGTCCAATTCGGGGAGAGAGGGGTGACCAGTGGCTTGCCACATGTACCAGTACTGGGACCAGTCCTGTTCAATGTCTTCATTAGTGACATTGCAGAGGGGCTGGAGGGAAAAGTCTGCCTATTTGCAGATGACACCAAGATCTGCAACAGGGTGGATACTCCAGAAGGGGTGCAAAAAATAAAGAGGGACCTGGAGAAGCTTGAAAGATGATCAGAGGTGTGGCAACTGAGGTTCAGTGCAAAAAAGTGCAAGACAATGCACCTGAGTATGGGGAACTCTGGGGAGAGCTACATGATGGAGGAGGGGAGGTGCTGACTGTCACCAAAGAGGAAAGGGACCTAGGGGTTATCATATCTGATAACCTTAAGGTATGAAAGCAGTGCACAAAGGCTGCAGGGAGGGCCAGTGGCATGCTGGGGTGCATAAGCAGCGGTATTACTAGTAGGAGGCGGGAGGTGTTGATGCCATTGTATAAAGTACTAGTAAGGCCTCACCTGGAGTACTGCATGCAGTACTGGAGACCACACATGTGGAGGCTGTCCACAGAAGGGTGACAAAGATGGTGTAATGTTTGCACCACAAAACATATGAGGAGCGACTAAGAGACCTCAATATGTACACACTGGAGGAGAGGAGAGAAAGGGACAACATGATAGAAATTTTTAAGTACCTCAAGGACATAAGCAATGTGCAGGTGGGGGATCTTTTCCAATGTAGAAAAAATACCAGAATGAGGGGGCACGTTATGAAATTGGAGGGGGCAAGATTAAGAGGTAACATGAGGAAGTGTTTCTACAGAGAGAGGGAGGTAAACACTTGGAATAGTCTGCCACATGAGGTGGTAAGGGAAAGCACAGTAGAGGGGTTGAAACATGCCTGGGACAAGCACAAGTGAACCTTGGGCAGGAAGGACGTGATGAAAAGTCATTGATCACTTCAGGTGAGTGGATGCATACATGTATAGGGTCTACAAGCAGACTGTATGGGCCTAGTGGTCCTTATCTGCTAACAATTTCTATGTTCTATGTTTCTATATCTAACTGGCTTTGTACTTACGCAGCCAAAGAGGGCTTCAATTTTGTGAGACATTGGAATACTTTTTATGGTCGCATGAATCTGTGTGGTAGAGATGGCATACATCTCAATAGGAGAGGGGCTGCAGCTCTTGGTAGAAGAAGTTCATGTGCCATATCATACAGTTAAAATTAGATACTGGGGGGGTTACCTCAAACTAGCCCTAGTAATCTAATATTGGGAACCAAACAAAAAAGGTCTCAGAGGACAGGCCAGTCTAAACTGAGCATCTTATCACTGAGTGCAAGGAGCCTAAATAATAAGATGGATCAGTTAATGGTAGAATTAAATGAGCACCGCTGTGATACAATTACCAAAACTGAAACATGGTGGAAGGATTCTGAGGATTGGGGCATCAACTGGAGGGTTTTAATCTGTACCATCAAAATCAAAAAGGTCACAGGGGTGGTGATGGTGTGGCAGTATATATCACCAACAAGCTCAGTAGCAGACCGTTAACCATCCCACAAGATGAAGGTGAGGTAAACCCAGAATGCTTACAGATTAAGATCGGTAGTAAACTGAGACCAGTTATTACTGGGATGTGTTACAGGTCTCCTAGTAGTGATCCTGACTATAATCAAAAGTTACTTGAGTCTATGTATGACCAACAAGGATATTACACGTTTGGGTGATTTTAACATCAATACTATAGGCTGGGCAACTGGTACATCAACAGGCCAATTAGGTTTGGACCTCATTGATATTATCAATGAGTGCAACCTGGAACAGTTGGTTTCAGTACCCACAAAGGGGAGTAATTTATTAGAACTGGTCTTGACTAATATTAAAAACCAAGTAATTACTTGTAATGTTTTACATCCTCTGGATAGTAGAGACCACTGTATGATACATGTATAGTAGTTATCTTTCACATGTTAAATAAGAGTCCTAGGTCTCAGCTAGTTGATAATTACAATATGACTGATTTTGTATCAGTAGCCATGGAACTATCTGCCTGGGACTGGAAAACGTTGTTTGAAGGTAAAGCAATGATAGGAAAATGGATTTGTTTAAAGGACAATCTACTAGATTTACATGCTAAATTGGTCCCTAAATGGAAAAATGATTCAGGACATAGGATCAGGTCCAAATGGCTCAATATGGGTATTCGAAGATTAATCAACAAACAAAAGAGATCATACAGTAGGTTTAAAAGTGATCCTAGCAGTATAAATTACAGTATCTACAAAAAGGGGTGTGCAGTGATGTGAGCACTTCACAATTAAGCAGCTCAATTTGAGCAACTCAATTTGACCACTCGTATTTACAGCAAGTGGTGGAAAACACCAGTGATCTCTACATAGTGAGTGTAGCAGTGAGCTACACTCACTAGAGCAGGATATAGGAATATGGTTGGCCAAGCCCTGCTAATCTAGCCGTTTGGTGCAGTGGCTTGAGCCAGTGCCCCTGGAGCTGGCGGATCCAGGTTCAGGTCTGGCTACTGTTGGAGAAAAAGGTTTTGTGTGTTTTTTTTTCTCATGTCCGCTCCCCCCCCCCCCCGGCGAGTTGGTTATAATAAGTTTGGGAGGTGCTGTGGGCATAGCCCCCACATAAAAATGATTTCTGTTCTTGTGTTCATTAGGATCCTGAGCGACCAGTGCTGTATGTGGTGGTCGATGAAGTTCTGCTTGCCCTTTTGATTTTGGGTGGTACATTAGTCGCTCTTTTTGGTCAGTGGCATTAAAAAGTCGCCATTATCATATACTGTAAAACCACAAAAAGGATCTAAAAATGCAGATATGCCATATGGAGGAGTAAACATACATTTGAAATCAGTCTAACCAGATATAAGTTTCAGTTTCACTTTATTATACTGGAAAGGCATGTGAGCAAAAGTTGCCTGTTTTCACAAGTGTCCAGTTTTGGACAAGCACAATCAATTTATGCAACCTCTCCTCATGAACAGTAGCACTGTAATTTTGTTAATCTGTCCCAAAAGTCGATTTCCCACAGTGACCACACCATTCTGCGCCTCAGGTGTGAAAACACATTTCAGGAAGGATGCGAAAAATGACAGCTATACTGTTCATAAGGAGGTGTGAAAAAATGACAATGTTGAAAATCTGGAGAGAAAATATAAAAAATTGGCAAAGTTAAAGCGTGTAGAGAGTAACTAAGAATGCACACTCACATCGTGAAATATATTTGGATTTTCACCAAATTTGCAACATGGGCTTTTTGGGACTTCCCCTCATGAAGAGTGGCACTATCGTTCTGTTACTCAGTCACCAAAAGGTGATTCCACGCAGCAACTGCAAAATCATCTTTCAGGATTGAGGAACTAAATGACAGTAGCATGTTTGTGAGGTGGAGTCCCAAGAACCCCATGTTGAAAATTTGGGATCAAAATTCCAAAAAATGGCTAAGATAGCTACCTAAGTTGAACCCCCCCTCCCATTGCCTTCCATCATAAAGCTTACTGTCATTTCCTCAGTTCACGGTTTGGCTTTGAAGAGTGCAGACATGTCCTGGTTCGGAGAAGATCGTGGCTCCATCTCCAGAGGGTATATGGGTGGGGGGTGGGGAGGTGGGTGCATAGAGGAGGGTGGTGGATGGGGAGGGGATGAGGGAGACAACAGTGACCATTTTTTGTCTATGGGAGACCATGAGGGACTTTTTCATTTACAGGATACACACACACAAAAAACAGGCACACTAAAGAATCCCCTGCATTCGCCACAACACTGGCACACTTCTGAAATGTGCTACTACCACAAGATATTGCTTTAGCGCACGCAAGCCAACATAATAAAAGGGAAGACAACATAGGGGGGAGAAGGCAGAGAGGATGGGGGTTGGGGTGGGGGTTTTAATAAAGGAAAGGAAGAAGTACATAGAATGAACAGAAAGAAAAGGAATTAATCAAAGCTATAGAATTATAATAAGAACTGTGCTGATCAAAAATGGATCTTCAGATTGGTGGGACTGAAACGACCTGGTCTGAATGATAAATTTGAACTGGCCCCTTTTCTTAAAAAGAAAACGTAAATGACCAGTTCTTATAATTCTATAGCGCTGATTCATTCCTTTTCTGCTATTCATTCTATGTACTTTCCCTTCTTCAACCCCCCATCCTTCCACCCTTCCCTCCCCGCCATGCTCTGTCTTCTTTTTATTCTATCTCTGTCTAGTCCTTTTCTCTCCGGTTTGTGTACTCAGATGATGGATACATTCAAGGCAATTTAAAACAGTCTCTTCTGTTTTAATCTATCTTGCTTTGTTTATACATTTTCAGGCTGCCTCCAGAATGTTCGCATCCCCTGAATGAGAGGTCATTGATAAGCTGCTACCTTGCAACTAAGTGGTGGATACTGAAGAGATTCAACTACGAAATTCAGAAATAAATAATGATTCATGCAATTAAGTGTATTGAAGATTGCATTTTTTTCTGTTTTTGGTTCTCCACTGGTTGCACTTATGTCACATGATTGTGTTTTCTGCATTGATAATGAAAGCATCATGGCTATTGCTGGCCACACTAATTAATGACACTTGTTTTGAGTATTTAAATGCACCTTTTCCATTGTCTAATCAGCTCTGAGGAAGCCCTGAAGGCAGGGTGAAACGTAAGCTGTACAATGCAGCAGTGCAGACATGCAGCTGCACTTTGTTGTCCTTTCTTTTGTCATTATACTGGTAATAAACTGTTCATTATCTGAAGAGCAGTTTGGACATCGCTATTTGTGTGGATGGTGTGTGCACTCAACCTCCTTTATCTGACAGTAGCTAAAACTGAATAAAATAAGAACTGCAGAGGTATGGGGAAGTGGTAGAGGGGGAAGAAATAAGATGGGGAAGAGGTAGACAGAGATGGGGGGGAAACTTACCCAAAGAAGGAAAAGGCATCGAGAGGCACTTTTATGAAGGTTTAAGAAGGACGTGGGATGAGGGGGCAGGCCTAAGATTAGAGGAATAGGCAAGTATGAGGAGACTTTCAGCAAAAGGACAAGGAGAAGTGTTTCCTTAAGTTATATTAAAAGGAAGTGGTAGTTTGACAGTGGATGAGGGAAGGGGGGAGGTTGTTGATAAGTTTAGTGCCCTTGTAGGAGAGGGTGTTTTGGTCATGGGAGGTGTGACAAAAAAGAATGGCAAAAGAGAGGGAGGAGGAGTGTCTAGTGGCCCTAGGGGGAACCGACAGAGGGGAAAATAGATTTGATGCTGCTGGGGAGGAGGCCAAGAGATAGCTTATGAAAAAAGGTGAGGATGTTGCTATTGAGTCTGTCTTTGAGGGGGAGCCAGTTAGATAGCTTGTAGAGGTCACAGCAGTGGGTGAGTCTGGGCAGCCCAGAAACAAAGCAGATCATGTTGTGGTAGGTAGTATGGAACATGTTTATACTACCCAGGGAGAGGGGGAGAGGGGTGGGTAGTAGACTAGAGCACCATAGTCAAACAGTGGAAGTAAGAAACTGGTAGCCAGGAGAGTCTTTGACTCAGTGGTGAGGAAAAGCCTTACCCTGTAGAGCATTCTGATCCTTTGGTGGGCTTTCTTGATTAGTTTAAGTGGCAGTTAAGGTGCAGACCAAGATATCTGAATGTGTACACTCTCTCTTTATTAGGCTGGCATCATTGTGAAGAGCGAAATTAAAAAAAAAGACGTTTTCCGAGGGTTGGAAAAAACCATGGATTTGGTTTTCTTCACATTTAGAAAAAGCCCTCATGTCAAGAACCAGGAGTGGAAAGAAAGAACATCATCCTGCAGCTTGTCTTGTAAGGACAAGGGGTCCTTATTCTTGCAGAAGAGGGCAGCACCGTCCGCATACAAGGTAAGTTCTGTGTACAAGCAGATTTCCGGGAGGGAGTTGACAACAAGGGTGAAAAGAAGAGGACCCATGATGGATCCCTGGGGTACTCCATATTTTATGGGACAGAAGTTGGAGAGGACGCTGCTTATGGCAGTTTGATGGGACCTATGTCTGAGGCAGTTGTGAAACCAGCTTATGATGTCGGAAGAGTAGTGTAAATCAGTGAGGGTGGTGAGAAGGACATTGTGGTCGATGAGGTCAAATGCTTTAGTGAGGTCAATGAAAACCAACCTGGTTTAGAGGTCATCATCGGACGCCCTATTGATGAAGTTAGTAAATTTGATAAGGGCAGTTTCGGTGTTATGTCCTGCTCTAAAACCATGTTGTGCCTTGGTAAGTAGGTCATATTCCTTGAGGAAGCCAATGATTTGTGTGGACAATTTTTCCCAGGATTTTGGAAAGGTGGCAAGGAGGGAGATGGGTCTGTAGTTGTTGATGTCATCTTTTTGACAAGATTTATGGAGGGGTTTGATAATGGCCCATTTCCAGTTTAGAGAGAGAGAGACAGACAGAGCAAAGGGAATGGTTGAAAATGTTTGTAAGGGGCGACTGCAAGGAATTTGCATACCATTTTAAGGATTCTGTAGTCTAGTGAAAGGAGAAAGTCCAGAGGAGGTATCACTAAGCTCAAAGGAGAAAAGAGGGCATGTGAGGAGGAGGACCCTGTAAAGGCATCTATCCTAAATAGATACTTTTGCTCAGTATTTACTGAAGAGAAGGTAGGGCAGGGCCCACAGCTCAGCACCATGGACACAGGGGGGAGGGAGGGAGGTGAGCACTACTCATTTCACAAAAGAAAGGGTCCTACAAGAGCTCGCTAAGCTCAGGGTGGACAAGGCAATAGGACCTGATGGCATACATCCCAGGGTACTTAAGGAGCTAAGGGTGGAACTAGCAGAGCCATTAGCAGAACTGTTTAGTGAGTCTCTGAGCACAGGACAGGTCCCAGAAGACTGGAGAAGGGCTCATGTGATCCCACCCACAAGAGTGATAGCAGGGAGGAGGCAGAGAACTACAGACCAATCAGTCTTACCTCAGTAGTGGGCAAGATTATGGAGGCACTCCTTAAGGAAAGAATAGTGCAACACCTGGAATCCATAGGGGCATAGGATCCAAGACAGCATGGGTTTACAAAAGGAAGGTCCTGTCAAACTAATCTCATAGATTTCTTTGACTATGTAACCAGAGTGGTGGACCAAGGGGGAGCAGTTGATGTCGCCTACCTTGACTTCAGCAAAGCTTTTGACACTGTTCCACATAGAAGATTGATAAATAAGCGGGGTAGGCTCAGGGTGGGTCAGAAGTTGGTCAACTGTGGCAAACTGGTTGGACGGGCAGAAAAACAGAGAGTGGTGGTAAATGGTATACAGTTAGAAGAGATGCAAGTCACAAGTGGGGTACCTCAGGGATCAGTCCTGGTGCCAGTCCTCTTCAATATCTTCATTAGTGACATTGCAGATGGACTAGAGGGTAAGGCTTGTCTGTTTGCAAATGACGCCAAGATCTGCAACAGAGTAGATGATCCAGATGGGGTGGGCAGAATGAGAAGAGATCTGGATAAACTAGCAAAATGGTCAGAAGAGTAGCAACTGGGATTTAATGCAAAGAAGTGCAAGATCATGCACATAGGGAAGAGAAACCCTGAAGCCACCTATAGGCTGGGAGGGGAGTTGCTGGCAGTCACAAAGGAAGAAAGAGACTTGGGCATCATCATCACCGATGACCTGAAATCATCCAAGCAGACCTCTAAAGCAGTAGGTAAGGCTAGGGGGACGTTAGGGTGTATTAGTAGAGGTATCACAAGTCGTAAGAGGGAGGTACTAATCCCTCTTTACAAGACCCTGGTTAGGCCCCATCTGGAGTACTACATGCAGTACTGGAGACCACACCTTCACAAGGACATTAACCAAATTGAGGCAGTCCAGAGAAGGGCAACCAAAATGGTGCAGGGACTGCATCAGAAAACATATGAGGACAGATTAACAGAGCTCAATATGTATACCCTTGAGCAAAGGAGGGAGAGAGGTGATATGATTGAAACATTCAAACACCTTAAGGGCATTAACAAGGTGAAAGAGTCTAACATGTTTAAATATAAGAAAAATAGTAGGACAAGAGGACACAGCATGAGACTAGAGGGAGGTCGATTAAGGGGGAATGTGAGGAAATTCTTTTTCACAGAAAGGGTGGTGGATGAATGGAACGGCCTACCTCAGGAAGTGGTGGCTATGAATACAATGCAGGGCTTCAAACAGGCATGGGATAGGCATAAGGGAGCAATACAGATGAGATTGAATAGATAGGCCACTGACAGAGCAAAGGCCAATGGTACATTTATAAGGTAGAAAAAGAAATGGGCAGACTGGATGGGCCTTGCGGTCCTTACCTGATGTCAACTTCTATGTTTCTATGTTTCTATGTCTATGTTGCCATGGCCAATGTAGGGACAGGGGTTGCTTGTTTTGATAAGTTTTAACACTTTGACGTCTGAGAGGTAGTGAAAATAGAATCTAGGATGGGAGTTCATGCGGGACTGGGGGGCAGGTGAGGGAGTAGAGGAAAGGTTGGGCTTCCACTTGTCAAGATTGCCAAAGTGGTTAATAAAGAGTGCTGAGGCTTCAAGAGGATCTGAGGCCACTTGTCTGTTGGAGGAGAGGGTGATTTGCTCTTTGTATTGCCCTCTACCAATGAGGTCATTATGGATGTCCCATGTGTGCTTGGGGTTTCCCCGTGAGCCACATTGTTTTTTGATGTGGAAGTTGACTTTAGCAGCCCATACAGCAGACCTACAGCAGTTGTGAAGGGTTTTGTAGTGTTGGAGGAGGTGTGGGAGCTTACTTTGCTTGTATTGAGACCATGCCCTGTCTCTTTCCCCTCGTGTGTTTCCTGATGTCAGAGGTGATTCATTCATGGCTGTGGCCTTTAACCTTTTTTTTTTTTTAACTCTGTGTTTATGTTTCTACCTGTCCCCACATCAGCCCCTCTCTTCAGGGCCTTATTGATGACCCACCTTGGAGTCCTTCCAGGAATCGCCCACACATATTGGTGCCCAGCTCATTACCCTAGATCCTCTGGATAACTCCCTGGCCGGGGTGGTGGAGTCCCCTGTAAACTCCCGCAGACACTGATGGAGTGTGCAACCTGCGCATGGAATCCCCAGAAGCCCCGAGCACCGTCTTCCAAAGCCCATCTACCAGCGTCAACATGGGGAGCATTTTTCATTTTTCATCCCACCCCCTGAGCATCAGCGTGCAATGAGGGCCAATGAATTGGAGGCACCCTGAGATGTGTGCTCCACTCTGGATCTCGGCTGACACGCCACCCCTAATCTGTGCTGCTTCCTTCTGCACCTACCACAAGGGCTCCCCCAGGTGCTGGTATCACAGTGAGGTCTGCAGATTTCCCTCCCTAGAGAAGGAGAGCAGCCGTCCGGTGCTCAATCCTTCTTCTCTGACGCACTCCCCTGGCAGCCCACTGTCACTCCCGAACACAGATCGCCGGGCGTGGTGTGAGGTGTAGCGTCCAGCACCTGAACCCTCAGCACCATCTAGCCGGCCCAATCCTGTTTTTCAATGGGGATGAAAGAGTCACAGATGGAAAGGAATTTGTTGCTGAACTCATCAAGGGCTGCGTCTATGTCCAGTATGGATTCAGTGAAAGACCAGTCAGTGACTGCGGCTGCTGTTACAAACTCAATAGGACTGAGTTTTTTAGACTGTCTTGGATAGATGAATTTGTGCTCACTGCAGGGGGGGGGGTTGTGGACCAGCAGCAGTAGACAGTACTGTGGTCTCTGATAGAATCAGGCAGTACCCCAGAGGAGATGACATGGGAAGGGTGAGTAACGAGGATCCAATCCAGTAGAGATTCATAGCAGGTCCTGTAGTTGGTGCGTGTGGTGGTAATGATCAGGTGGAGGCCAAGGCTGTTTACAGATTCCCTGGCCACACTGGGAGGACAACCAGTTGAGACTGAAATGCCCAAGGATATTCCATTCTCTTCCTAGGGGAAGAGAGTTCTTGAGGGCAACAAAGTCTTTGAGGTCATTTCGGGTAGTATGTGTGCCAGGGGGATGGTAGGTGACACTGATGGTGATTATCTTGTTGTTACCAAGAAGGATGTTGATTGAAAGGGATTCAAAGATGGGGGTTATGGGAGGTAGATCAAGTTCAGTGGCTGATAGGTGGCTCGCAGTCCAGAGTAGGCAACCACCTCCTCTTTTACCGTGTCTGTCCTTCCTGAAAAGGAAGTATCCATCTATATTTAATTCACTAGAGGGGATCTTGTTGGTGAGCCATGTTTCAGTGAGGGCAATTATGTCAAAAGAGTTGGCAGATAGCCAGATTTCGAGAAGTGTTTTTTTAGCTATTAAGCCTTGGATATTACGATGTACAATTTTGAGCTCCCTAGCATGCTTTGGGAGTGAAGGGTGTTGATAGCAGATGCAGTAGGGGGTCCAAGGTTAGGGTGGATGGACCCAGCGATGAGTAGTAGTAGGAGGAGAAGTCTTCTGTCTCTGCTATAGGAAAGGATGGATAGTTTAAGGGATTTTACCCTTGTGAGGTGTTGTGAGATAACTTGTGAATTAATCAGGAAGTGGAAGCATTCGAGAAGAAGACAAAGTTTGTTTGTGCAGAAACATAGAGTAGAGAAAGAGGAAATTAGAGGTAGGTGGGAAAAGTAAGTGTTTAGGGAATGGGCGATTTATGTGGGCAGGAGGAGGTGGAGAGTGAGGGCAAGGTGATCAGGGTAAGGGTGGTATGAAAAGGGGCAGGTGGGTGAGAAAGGCAGGGAGGGATGTTGTGCAGAGAGAGCGAGATTGAGGTAGAGAGGAAGTGAAAAGTGGGAGGCGGCATTTCACTTGGTGCAATGAGTAGGAAGAAGAAGCAGTACAATGGCTGTGAGGAGTGACATAGTAAGAAAAAGTAGACGGTGTGCACAGGCGGACCAGTGGTGCAGAGAAAGGGCTGCCAGCCAAAAATTCAAACAAAGGAAAGTTCACTCTGCACTCAACCAAGAAGAGATGAAATACCGAATTCCAGTATCAAAGAACTTTAATGTGGCAAGGTCAGCCAGGAGAGTACCTTATACCCAGCGGTTCAACCTGACACAGAGCCTTTCTCAAGGGGCGGGTCTGAGAAGTGACAGACATGTTACAATTTAAATTGAACATTTAAAGACACACTCACCCATTGTGAAATAAAAAAGTAATAAAGTCATACAAATAACCAACAGAAACACTGATGTTTTGGTATAGCTCCAAAACCTGCATCTCCACCCCCCCCCCAGATCTTTATCTGTATTTTATGCCTTTCTCTATAACACTTCTGCTTTTCATCCCCCCCCACCTTTTACTATATTTCTCTTCTCTTCTATTACGTCTTTCGAATTTGTCAAAGAATCCAAAATTAATTATTTGGTAAACTTTCCACAGCACCCAGTTCCCATCCCCCTTTCTTCTATTTTCCTGATTCGCTCCCTTTATTTTTCTAGGTACATAAATATTTTATTTTATCTCTTGAGCAGAAGTTTTGTCATTAGCCAATTCTACAACTCTTTAGCAAGAGCTGAGCTCTTTGATAACAGCTAGAGTCTTTGAAATTCACACAGTGACCATGTGACTATTTGAAGCCATTTGGTAATGAAATTGTTAAAATTAAAATAATTTTTCCCATGACTCATTGCCCACTCTGATGTCCCTATGGGACAAATACTGTGACCTTTTATGAGAAAAAACAGAGTACGCCATTTTAAAGACCCAATCCACGCCTGCTCGCCCTTTGCTTAAAGAAACAAGAAAGTTCAAGAATTATTCCCTCCATCTTAGCTCAGGATGGTTCTATTAAAACTCTTCCTAGGGACATCATATCGGTCTTTGAAAACCTTTACAGTACCCTCTACGGTCAGCGTTCTTCACCACCAGGCCCCAAAGAAATGTCGACCTATCTGGATTACATCTTACTTCCCTGACTTTTAGATCACCATCAGGCCTTTCTCTCCTCTCCTCTCCTCTCCTCTCCTCTCCGCTCCTCTCCCATCTCTTTGACCAAAGTAGAAACTACCATTAACAGCCTAGCCCTGGATAAAGCATCTGGTCTGGATGGCTTCCCCTCGAACTTATGTAAACTGTTTTGCAAAGAGCTGTCCCCTCTGCTACTTCATCTTTATCAATACATGCTGTCTGCCGATACCTTAGATCCCACACTTCTAGAGGCAACCATCGTTCTCCTCCTTAAACTGGACAAACCCCCTTTTTAGCCTGCACGCTACCACCCAATCTCGTTGCTAAATTGTGACATTAAAATTTTAACTAACATTTTGGCCATTAGAGTCTGCAAGGTTTGGTCTTGCTTACTCAGTACAGAGCAGATAGGATTTGTGCCAGGTAGATCTTCTGCCAACCATCTCAGTAAATTGGATCACATTTATCAGGTGGCTAAACTTTCTCCCTCTCTCATGGCCCTCATTTCTTTTGACGCTGAGAAAGCTTTTGATTGGGTCGATTGGGCCTTCCTTTGGCTAATCTTGCAAAAGATAGGTTTCCCCCTACATTCATACAATGGCTTCGGGTTATCTACTCTTCCCCAACAGCTAAAATATACTGGAACAGTGTCTTTTCCTCTTCTTTCCCTCTGTATACGGGTAACCACCAAGGCTGCCCTCTCTCTCTCTCTTTTCCTTTTTAACCTATACCTTGAGCCTCTTATTAGACATATCAGATCTTCTCCTAATATACACAGTATCCCAGCTGGTGAATCAGCATTCTTCCTTTCAGTATATGCAGATGATAGTCTTCTGCGCCTCTCTCAACCTGATGTCTCACTTACTGAAGTCTTGACAGTGATTGACCAGTTTAGCTGCTACTCCAACTATAAACTAAATTGCAGCAAGACTAAGATTTTCCCCCTTAACCACTTGGTCTACAAGCAGGAATTTTCAGATTTTGGCATGCGATGTATCCCTAAGTCCATCAAATACCTAGGAATCCATTTAGCTATGGACCTTTCTCTCATGAAAAAACACAACCTGGATGACCTGGTAGGAGTTGTGCAGCATGATTTACTAAGATGGAAAAATCTCCCTATTTCTCTGTGGGACAGGATTAACATTATTAAAATGAATGTTCTTCCCAGACTTTTTTATCCTTTGAATATACTTAACATTTGACTTCCTCTCTCTTTCTTTAAAAGCATTCACTCACTAATCATATCTTTCATCTGGCTTGACAAATCCCCCAGGCAATTGTAGTTCAAGTTAGGGATCCCTAAAGAATTGGGGGGGGGGGCTAAGATTAGCCAACTTCTTATATTATTATTATTGGGCCAGCCATCTTTATAAGTGTGGTAAATGGCTCACCACCTCTCAAGCTGGGACCTTGGCTGTCTATTCCCCTCTCAGGTCACAGATAGAGTCCCACCTACTTCTCTCTCACAACATTTCTCCCCTCGTTATTCTCCTTTTCCCCTTGGAAATCACTACCAGCCCCACTCGGTTCCTCCCCAATTGACGTCTCTATCAAAGACTTCTCACAAATCTGCGCATCATTAAAGGTCCTTCCCTCTAAAATTTCTCTCAAGCTATCTTTTCTAACCTTAATATTAAGATTGGTGACAACTTAATTACTCAGGGGTGGCTTCCTCAACTTCATGAAGTTTTAGTATCTGATTTCTACTCACAAGATTCAATTCTCTCCTCCCCAGAGATATTAGTGAACTTTCGTGTGGGCTCTACACACATCTTCAAAATCTATCAGTTACGACATTTGCTTTTGCAACAATTCGGACCTATTCCTAGAACTTCTGAATTAAGCAACCTTATATCTCAGATACAAGATTTAGCTATCAAACCTCATGGGATATCCTGCTTATATTCATGCCTACTTGCCACCTTCTTTCCCTCACCACCTACTGGCTCCAGGATATGGGGACCTTGATGCTGGACTTTAACTTAAATTGGGTTTGTATCTGTAAAGATCTCTATATATATTTAACTCAGGATCAGTTAAGACTCATTCAGTACCATATTTTAAACAATATGTATTGCACTCCAGTCAAATTAAATAAGATGGGTCGTCTTCCCTCATCCACATGCTCCAGATGTGGCAAGGCAGATGGTACACTTTTACATGTTCTGTGATTTTGTGAAAAGGTCTCACCTCTATGGGAATCAGTTGAAGAAACAGCAGACCCCCTACTGGGTTTAAGGGGCCTTTTCACTCCAGAAATATGTAATATTGATGACTTTACTCAAATTAGGTTAGAAAAAGGAGATATCATATGGCTTTGATTTCCTCAGTGGTCAACAAATGGGTCCTTAAACATTAGTTAAATCAGTCTTCCATTTCCTATGTTGAATAGATACACAAGTTCTCTTTTTGCCTTCGGACCGAACGCCTGATTGCCAGTAGTCGCTATAAATTGTCACTGTTCAACAAGAAGTGGGGCAAGCTTTATACCCTCTGCCTTAATTAAGGCTCCCTTTCGGACTCTCTCTGACTCTCTACAATTTATAAGTGGCCATCTTGGGGTCTGGTTATATGTAGTCTTGTGTTCCTTGTTTTCTTCTTTTGTTAAGTCACTATTTTTGGTGCACTGCATGGGGGGTAGAGGGGGAT
The DNA here is from genome assembly GCA_016271365.2 of Neoceratodus forsteri. Taxonomy (NCBI): domain Eukaryota; kingdom Metazoa; phylum Chordata; order Ceratodontiformes; family Ceratodontidae; genus Neoceratodus; species Neoceratodus forsteri. The sequence goes on along the minus strand of CM057454.1, from coordinate 323,586,835 downwards.
TACTGGGGGGAGGAGGGAAGGGAGGGGTTTTATTGATCATGTATCAATATATTGAATATCTACATACTTTTTAGTTGTATGTTTTAAATCTTAATAAAGTAGATTTAATTTAAAAAAAGAATTAAAATAATTTTAAGTCCATGGTTGTGAGTATTATAAATGTGTCATAATATCTGTTTGTATGACTTCTGTTGGTTATTTAAATAACTTTATTACTTTTTCATTTCCCAGTGGGTAAGTGTGTCTTTAATTGTTCAGTTTAAATTGTAACATGTCTATCACTCCTCAGACCCATCCCCTGAGGAAGGCCCTATGTTGGGCTGAACTGCTAGCAATAAGGTACTCTCCTGGGCGACCTTGCCACATTAAAGTTCTTTGATACTAGAATCAGGTATTTCATCTTTTCTTGGTTGAGTGCAGAGTGAACTTTCCTTTGTTTGAATTTGGGGCTGGCAGGTGTTGAGCTGGCACCATGGTGTGCATTCATGCCTCCATATACACACACGGCCGTGTGCCAGGGCCTCAGGCGGGGAAGCGGGAGAAAAATCTACAAATACCACAAAAAACTGTATTTAAAAAAATAAATTAACAGAGATATTGGGGACTTTAATCAAAAAGAAGTGTTTGTTTGAGACAAAAGAAATTGTTCCCAGAGTAGGGGAAGGTCCAGATCTCGCACACACAGGAACTGGAATAAAATCAAACAAAAAGAGAAAATGATAACCTTACAGCAACCACAACTGAGGGAGAAGCTGTGACCACCCACCCCCCTCAGAAGTAGCTACTGACCAACAGAATACTGAACCCCCCCTATTTCAGCCACTGTTTTTTTAGTGAAAGGACTGGGTTTGCAACCCGATGTGAGACCAAAAGAAAAGGCAAAAAAAAAACAAAAAACGGGGCTTCAAAAAAACGAGGGGGCGAAGGGGTAAACAGAAAAACAGGAACTATGACACGCTCCCAAAAGATAAAATATAAAAGACATTATTAACCTTACAGGGTACGTTTTCTCACCCCAACAAAAATCAGTTTTTCTCAAAAGACTGACATTTGTCTGTACTTCAAAACCAGATTGATTCAAGTTCCGAGTTGATATCTTTAAACTCGTCAAAAAATTTAAACTAAAATATTTTTGGCAAAAAAGTTAAGGCAGCCCTACAAGTTATTGAAATGGAAGCACCACAGTATGGCAATGGCGATAATGCCGACAGCCCGCACAGCAACACCCAGAAACTGCCACAGACTAACCCGATGCATCCCAAACCAAATGCCACGAACCCAAAACAGCAGCTACAACTGATAAACTGACTGACTACGGGGCACACAGCAGAGACACAATGCACCGGCACAGACAGCCCATGACAACGATGATACCGCACAGGACCAGTCACCGTGCCCCCCCCTCAAGCCACAACAGACCCAATGGACAGCGGTCGTGGGCAGGGGCACCGGTAGGCACAACAAGGGCAGTGGGTTTACAGCATGACAGCAATGCCAGGACCGGGGATGCTCGCCACTCGTGAGATATCATGATATCACTGGCCTCTCGTGAAGATAAATATGATATCTTCAGTCAGGCCATGTCATATCCCCTATTTATACTAGATAAGATAAACAAAGGAGGCTTCATGTATAGAACACAGCAAGGATTTACCAGAGGACTCTCTTGTGTGACCAATCTAATATACTTTTATCAGTGAATTCTTGGATCAGAATATCCTGTGCAATGTAATTTATTTAGACTTTAGTAAGGCCTTTGATTGGGTTCATCATGACAAACTACTTACAAAACTCGATCAAGTACATGTGGACGGTAGAGTTATACTTTGGATTTAAAACTGGTTAACTGGTAGAAAACAAAGGGTCAAAATAGGTGTTGCAGTCTCAAGCTATGTAAATGTTACCAGAGGGGTGCCTCAGGGTTCTGTCCTGGCCTGATTCTTTTTAACATGTATATAAGTGATCTGCATTCAGGCCTGCAAGTATTTATAAACAAATTTGCAGAAGATATGAAATTTGGAGGCAGAGTACAAAAGTGGGATGTTGCTGCTAGGATCCAAGTCGACCGTGACTTATTATACCAGTGGTCCGAAAGGTGGGAGGTGAAATTTAATCCAGATCAATGTGAAGTGCTCCATCTCGGGGTAAAAAATAACATCTGTGCATCTTACAATTTGGAAGGCTCTTTAATAAAGGCCATAAAAGATGCAAGAGACTTAGGGGTTGTCATCCAGCAAAACCTTTCCTTTAGTTCAAACAATCCAGTTGCCATTGCAAAAGCTACTAGAATTTTAGGGTGTATAAAAATACATTTGATTAGTAGGAGTAAAGATGTCATTGTGCCTCTGTATTTTATTTCTTTATTTATTTATTTATTTATTAAGTATTCAGAATTACAGTCCTTTGAGTCCGGGACTCATTTTCAAAGGCTCCACGTCAGAGGACAATACAGAGGTAGTACAAATTTAGAACATGAGTTTAACAGGTAAATAATACAAAATAAGGAAAACAGTGCAGACATAGTATAGATGTTTGGTGTGCCACATTTGGACTATTGTTCTCAATTTTGGTCTCCATATCGAAAAGTGATATAACTGATTTAGAGAAGGTACAAAGGAGATTCACAAAATCTATTTATGGTATGGATGGTTTCAGTTACAAAGATAATCTGAAATTAGTGGGTTTGCATAGCTTAGAAAGGAGAAGGCAGAGAGGAGATCTCGTTTTAGTTTTTGTTTTCTTTCCATATAGGCTTTTATCTCCTTATCGACCCAGCTGCCCCCTTCAGACTGACCCCCCCCAGCCCCATCACTCCGGTATCACTGGGACTTACCTCCAGAGTTCTGCCCAGTAGCCAGATGTAGATCCTGTGGAGGGTCAGTTGTCACTTGCAGCCAGAGGATTTTTCCCTCCATTTTTTGTCCTTCCATCCCCATTGCTGGGGCACACACACCAGATGTGTGTACGTTGAGGCACGTGCACATCCACAGAAGTCCTGCAGCACCCCCCCTTCCTTGGCACCCGCAGATCTGCACTACCCTTGGGTCTACACTCGGGGGCAGTTTTTAGTGGGAGCACTAATCCTCCCTCCCAGGGAGAGGAGAGCAGTCCTTCGGCCCTCCCCAGCCGACACACAGTGGCCCACTTGCACCACAAACACAGGTCATCAGCATGGCAGGAGGTAAGGCACAGATGCCTCAGCCCTCCACACCACTGGGCCAGTTTCTCATTTTAGTTTTTAATGTAATAAAGAACGATGAGCTATTGGCAGATATGGTTCTGGAATTTAAAGAAGTAACATTCAGTTCTAGGAATCATACCAAACAACTATGTGGCAGACTTTTCAGAACTGAAAAAAGGGATTCTTACTTTAGTCAAAGGGTACTAAAATGCTGGAATAACTTGCCACAATGTATTGTTGATGCTGTAAGTCTGGATTGTTTTAAGAAATACTTGGATGCCCTTCTGGATTCCTGGGAGGATAAATGGCTTGCCACTGTATAGTGGGGAAGTATACTTGAAGTGCCTATGGTGCACTTCTCCCAATTTATCAAAGTAAAGTATCAAAGAAATCACTTCTAAATATATCTAAGCATTTTTCAAATATTCTGAAAAAGGACTGAATTTTGCACTGAAAAGCTGGAGGTCAAAGACCATTAAGTATTATATCTGTTATAGCAATCCTATTGTCTTGACCTCAGATTTGGTGTGATTTCCAAAGGGTGAAATAGGATGAAGTCTTAGAGGGGTGACAAGGAGATAAGAAATGAAGCAGCTGATACCATAAAAATATTATTAAATGTTTCAAGTTCCAATGAGGTGGGGGGGGAATAAGTGGCAAATGAGTAAAGTTGTGGGTAAGGGGAACAGAAGTTAAACTGGAATGTAGCACATCGCTGGAGGTGAATGATTACCCATTAATGCCATCCTATTAACAGTGGATCCTAAATGGGATGTACTGAGGATCTCCATGTAGGTCAAATGTGCAAGCTTAAAGTGCTTCAAAAAGATGTGGACCGAGATGACTGAGACCGAAAGTTATTTGTAGTGGCTCAAATGAAAGTACTCCCTGAGAATGATGAAATTGTATATATATATATATATATATATATATGAAACAAATCAAGTCATCCCCAACGGCTAAAAGTCTGATCTGTTTGAAGGGGGAAAAATTCCGCATCAGATGACAGGATTTTAGAAAAGTAAAACATCAGAAACAGTTGTGGGAGAGCTTGCAGTTTAAACCATACAGAAAAAGTGTTTCCCATGAATGACATTAATTCCACTAAATATAGTCTCTGATGTCAGGGAGGGGGACAGTAAGCAGCCTATGTCATAGAGATAATTAAGGTCAAATTCTAACTGTTTCCATATGTGATTCATTTGTGGGTGTAGCTCAGTACAGAAAATACAAAGATGACTAGTCCTTGCATAAAGAAGGAGATTAGGTAGATTATCTCCACCTTGGTGTAACAGTAGTTGTAGGAGTGAAAAACAAGTCCTAGGGTGGCGCCCCCCCCCCATATAAACCTAGAGATAAGTGTGTCCCAGGAGTGTGAATAATAAGTAAAGGGAAAATGAGGAAGGGTTTGCAGGAAGTAAAGTATACAAGGAAGAACATTTGTGCGTCTTGTTTCTACCCTGGAGAAAAATGACAAGCATGGAAGATTTCAGTGGGACAAATCTTCTGTTATAGCGACAGTTAAGGGCTAATAATTCTATAATTACAGATTCCCCAGATCTTTTGGCACTTGTATTCCTAGGTATTTAATTTCAGTTACAAGGCTGTGTTTCCACTGAGGGTTTGAGACGACATCACAGAGATCTTGAGAGAGGGCTTTGAGGTGTCATCATAAGGACCTCAAGAGCGAAGCCCAAGAGGCCCCTGATGTCATTTCAAACCCAAGATAGAAACACAGTCTTGCTGTGTATAGTTAACCATATACTGTTTTATGTAGTATATGGTTGCTTCTAGAAAAAATCAACCGGAACGCTTAGTTCCCTGTTACAAATAAAAAATAACCAAAACACTCAGTTTCAGCCTTCAGCAAAACTGTATTGAACAAATTTAAGTAAACTTTTTAGTCAACATTTTTTTAAATGTTGATTTTAAAGAAAAAAATGTTGATTTTAAATAATATTTCAGGCTTTTGTTTCTTCTTCTGTTCTCAGGTTCCCATGTCCAGTACCTAAAATGAGGGAGTGAGAGAAAACGTGTTTAGAAACAGATCTCCAACCATGGAGATACTTGTTACCACAGCACTCATCCCATTTCTTCACTGTCTTTCAGAGGTGTTCTTTTTACATTTGCTGAGAATCAGAGGCACTGTTCAGCTCAGATGTGTTATTTTTATTAAAAAGCTTACCTAATTAGTGTCACAGTGTTGAGCTGTCAGTGGGTGTGCACACTTTCAAAGTCAGGGAAAGCTGTAGTATCGATCAGATGTTAGAATAATACTAAAACTTTTCATGACCTTTGAACTGCACTAGAAGAGCTTTTTGACAGTTATTGAAATCTGTCTACAATCAAGGACAACCATATACTGTAGTTTCAATGTGCAGCACCAGGCTGTATATAGAACTGGATAACTAAATCAGTTTCAGTTATTAGAACCAGGCTGTATTCACAGATAGCTGACTAACACAATTTCAGGTTGTATAAAAAGCAGTAAAGAGCTTATTTATTTATACAAAATCACACATGCCCCCACAATGCAAAGCATCATGGGCTGCATATGCAAATCACCACAGAATGTTATGCTGGTCCAACTTTAAGCAGAATTGCATGGTGCCGGAAGGCCTCTCACACAGTTTGCAAAGGGTGCTAACAGAAGACATAGACACGTGTTTCGTCCTACCAGGACTCATCAGTATGCCTCGTCTGTTTGACACCCCAGTGGAATGGACCAGCTACCCTTAAGGCAGTGTGCCTTGGATATATTGTGGTGAACTCATTAAAATAAAAAACTATTTAAAAGACAAAGAACCTCTGTGCGCTAACACTGAGGCAAGGGTTACCCCAAAGGGCATTTGGCTGGGAAGCCAAGTTTCAAGAAAATAGTCTTCTGTTAGCACCCTTTGCAAACTGTGTGAGAGGCCTTTCCGCACCATACAATTCTGCTTAAAGTTGGACCAGCATAACATTCTGTGGTGATTTGCATATGCAGCCCATGATGCTTTGCATTGTGGGGGCATGTGTGATTTTGTATTTTCTTGAAACTTGGCTTCCCAGCCAAATGCCCTTTGGGGTAACCCTTGCCTCAGTGTTTGTGCACAGAGGTTCTTTGTCTTTTAAATAGTTTTTTATTTTAATGGGTTCACCACAATATATCCAAGGCACACTGCCTTAAGGGTAGCTGGTCCATTCCACTGGGGGTGTCAAACAGACGAGGCATACTGATGAGTCCTGGTAGGATGAAACATGTGTCTATGTCTTCTGTTAGCACCCTTTGCAAACTGTGTGAGAGGCCTTTCGGCACCATGCAATTCTGCTTAAAGTTGGACCAGCATAACATTCTGTGGTGATTTGCATATGCAGCCCATGATGCTTTGCATTGTGGGGACATGTGTGATTTTGTATTTTCTTGAAACTTGGCTTCCCAGCCAAATGCCCTTTGGGGTAACCCTTGCCTCAGTGTTTGCGCACAGAGGTTCTTTGTCTTATTTATTTATATTTTACTCTTTGGTAATCGGGTAAGGCCCACTAGGCACAAGTGCCTGTTTTCAGGGGTGACCTAGGAGCACTGAGTAGTTAAGTGACTTGCTCAGAATCACACAGTATGCAAATGGAGGTTGTGGGAATCAAACACAGGTCTGCGGGATGTACCAAGCTCATTCACAGCTCATTATTCTAACCTCTAGGCTACTGCCAGAGCTGACTGACTAATGCAGTTTCTGTTTTTTGAAACACAGTCTCAATTTGTGGAATCAGGCTTTATACAGAGCTGGCTGGCTAACACAGTTTCAACTTTTAGAACCAGGATGTACACAGAGCTGGCTAGTTAATGCAGTTTGGTTGTAGAAAAGCAGGTATAGAAAACTGACTGACTAATGCAGTTTTCAGTTTGTAGAAAATGCAGTATATAGAGAACTGGCTGACTAACAGTTTGTAGAACCACTGTATACAGAATTGACTGATTAATACAGTTTCAGATTGTATAAAAGGCAGTACTAAGCTGGCTGACTGCCACAGTTTCAGTTTGTAGAAGCAGGCTACATACTGAGCTGGCTGGCTAACACAGTTCCAGTTTATATAAAAGGCAATAGACCAAGCTGGTACTACTGCAGTGTCAGTTTGCAGAACCAGGCTTTACACAGAGGTGGCTTAGTGATGCAGCTTTACTTTATAGAAAAGACCACCGAGTGCTGGATGAATAACACAGTTTCAGGTTGTGGAAAAGTAGTATAGTGAGCTGGCTGACAAATGCATGTTTCAGGTTTTGGAAAAGGCTGTATAGAGAGCTGGCTGACTAATTGAGTTTCCATTTGTAGAAAATGCAGCATAGAGAACTGGCTGACTAACACAGTTTCAGTTTGTAGAACCAGGCTATATATAGAGCTGACTAACACAGTTTCAGTGTTTATCACCAAGCTATACATGAAACTGGTTGATCAACTCAGTTTTAGTTCGTAGGACCAGGCTGTAGTCTGATACAGTTTCAGTTTGTGGAAAAGGCAGTAAAGAGCTCGCTGACTTATGCGGTTTCAGTTCGCAGAACCAGGCAGTATTTACAGTTGGCTGACTAATAAAGTTTCAGGTTGTATAAAAGTCAACACACAGCAACTCATCTTTCCTCCGCAGTGACCAGACACCAAACTGACCCAAGTCCCAATCAGCAGGGATTTCTTTAGAGGAAAAACTCCACCTCCCAATTCTTACAGTCTCCACAGAACATTAATCTCCACAGGAAGTACTTGAATGTGTCCAGCAGCAATATGGCATTGAGTGTAACAAACAGATAATGCATTTAGTACAATCAATGTTATTCAATATCAAAACTGTGCCTTTTGACTATAAATATAAAAGAAACTGGCCTGCTATCACTTGAACTGTGACCATTTTATGGTTAGATTTATTATAATGTAAATAGTTCTTGTATTTTTATTTTTATACATGGAATGAATTTATTGATGTATATAAGTGTTTTTAATGAATTTTGTAGTATTATTGTCACTAATTTGCACTTTGTTTCACTTTACTGATGCCTAATGATGGTGTAATCTGTCTGACTATATAAATATGCACTCTTTTAGTTGTGCACTAGATCCTTTGATAAAAGAAAGATTCCGGAACGCATCAGGACATTTGCACCTGGCACAAATAAAATGAAGCACTTTTGAGAAACATGGAGCAGTCCTTGCATTTTTGGGGTTGGTGAGCGCTGGATTTTGTATTTATTTTTACTAGAAGTGAGGTACATACTGCCTGGATCAATTATCATAAAAATTCTAAAGTATACCAGTAATTCTGCTGTATTCCCGCTGCACTGTTTTTCTTTTGCTACAAGATGGCACTATATACATCTAGTTATTGCTTCACTGTTTCTGCATTCATTATATCACGTCCTCTTTTTTATCAGTTTTCTCCCACCAGATGGCTTTCTGAATCTGGGTATCCAATCCTTTTTCATTTTGCTTCTGTATGGAACTGCAATGCTGTTTGAGCACAGGTATCAGAAGAACTTCCCAACGAATGAGGGAAGGGAGTATGTTCCAGGCAACAGTGGGAACACAGAGGGGATAGGACAGAAAAGATGTGCAAGAGATCCTGTCTAGCCAGATCGGGTTGAAACAAAGGACACAGGGTACAATAAGGACTCTACCGCCCGAAACAGGGGAAGAAGGTGGGGGGCTCAACCTGTCTGTGTTTCTAATTGCTTCAAGAGTGAAAGGAGACATCAGGCTTATCACATGCCCCCACCTTAAAAAGAAATCCAGGAGGGTTTTTAAATACTCTCCACTAACATTTGGAGCTATGGGGATTCCTTCACACCCTCACCAGAAATCCCTTTCCCAAGGACCCTAAGAAAGTACAGAGATAGTTCACACTGATATGCCTTGAACATAATGCAGATGCATATGTACATCAGAACGCAAATGTACACAGGTATTGATTGATTGTTTGATTGATTAATTAACTGACTGGATAACCAGGTAGGTACACTAGCCCAAAGGACTATTTTCAAGAACGACCCGGGCCATCAATATGGCACATACAAAACACGAGATTCAGCATGCAGTACAATACAGTAAGTAATAACTTACAATTGGAGGAAATACATATAATTTGACAATTCTTACAATAATCAGCACAGTGGAATCAACATACAAGTGGAGGAAATACTTCCAATTGGAGGTGATTCATATAGTACAACAATTCCTACAAATAATTAATACATTGGATTCAACATTCAAGGGGAGGTGATACAAGAGTTTATACAAATAAATGCCTTGCCCCCATCCCATATCAGGAGAGGCACCTGCAGACTGTGGCAATTAAGAGAGCATTTTTGAAATGTGATTTGAAGAGATGGGAAGAGCCTAGTTAGTGGAGCATATCCGATAAACCGTTCCAGAGCCTGAGGGCAGCAATGGAGAAGGCTTTCTGACCCATTCAGCTGTAGTCTGGGGATGGTGACATTGAGATGAGGACTTCAGTTCCCATGTGCCAGACTGAATACTAAGGAGTCTTGTTAGAGGGGAGCTAACCCCATCACAAATGGACTTGTTGATAAGGGTGCCCAAGAGGTAGCTATAGCAGGCCTGATGAGATATCCAGCTAAGTGTTGAGTAAAGGGAACACCGGTGAGTGTAGTACATGGCAAGTGCTACAAACCTGCAGATGCTGTTGAAGGTGGTATTGAGTCATGACAGGCACCAAATAGGTCTGGGAGAAGGTAGGAGAGCAGTAATCGAGGAAGGGTAGAAATGTACCTTGAGCAATGGCTAGATGCTCCTCTGGGATCATAAGGTGCTTTAGGCGGTAGCAGGCACCCAGTTTCTGGCTCACCCACTTCACCCACATCAATACAATTCCCTAGGAACCTTCTAACTCTGTTGTTCTGAGCCTTGTCACCTATACTCTGCTAAAACAATGCAAAAACTCACTTGATAAGTCATCAGATATGAACTCATACAGTTACATCATACAATTTTTAAATTTCAACATACGGTTACATTATCCAGTTTCCACATTTTCACTTACACATTTGCCTAATATCTTGATAGAAAGTCTGCATTTTTGTCCATTACCCCTGGTTTATGTTCCACTTTGAATTTCTAAGACCAGAGAGCCAGGTACCACCTACTGTAATAACCTTTGCATTTTTATTCTTCATTTTCTGGAGCCATTTTAAAGGGTTGTGGTCTGTTATCAACATGAGTTTAGCTCTCATCAGGTAAAAACACAATGACTCAATGGCCCATTTTGCAGCCAAACACTCCTTCTTGATAGTTGAATAGTTTTCCTCTATTGCGGAGCTGATGACTGATATAGATAATGGTATGTTCTGCTTCATCACTTTTCTGGCTCAACACAGCCCCAGCCCAGATTCTGTGGCATCTGTTTGAAGCAAGAAGGGTTTGCAAAAATCCAAGCATTTCAACAATAGCAAAGAGCATAAACAGGCTTTTATGGCATTAAAGCTTGATTATACTCTATAGTCCATTTCACTTTATTGGGTTTGTTCTTCTTGATCAGATCTGTCAGGGGTGCAGCTAGTGCTGAGAAACCTTTAACAAAACGTCGATAATAGCCTACTAAACTCAAAAATTATCTTACATGCCTCTTGGTTTTGGGTATAGAGCTGTTAGTGACTGCCTCCACTTTGGATATTTATGGTTTAACTTTACAATCTCTAAATACATATCCCAGATATCTGATCTCCACCATGCCTAATGCACATTTTTTAGAGTTTATGGTGAGACCAGCTGCTGCAATATCAGATATCGCCATTTTAATGTGTGACAAATGACTCTCCCAAATGGGGCTAAATATCACTGCATCATCCTAATGGTATCCAGTGAAGACGGTGACTGCAGGACAGCGCCATGTGAAAACAGTGACTGAAACACAGCACCGGCACTTCTGTGTGACCACCGGTTCCCTTCCATCCCTGACTTTGCCCAACCCCTTCGAGTTAGCATCTATAATAAGGGGGTGCGGGGGGGTGAAGCCCCCTGCAAGAAAATATTTTGCCCAGATGTCGTCATGATGTGGGTTCAACGCCGTTATCAAGTGTCGTTGTTCCACAGTCACTATTATGACATGGAACCCATCCAAATAGACAGCACTATATTGGTGATTTGGCTCCAAGATTTCTGTCCATCAAATGCTGGAATGTGGTAGGCACCTCATGGAGACCAAATAGCATTACATTGAAATGGAACAATCCCACACAGGTAGCAAAGTAATTTTTTCTTTTAACTTGGTCTTCAGCAGAATATGCTAGTACCCTTTTGTTAAGTCTAGTGTTGTGTTTTGACACATCCCAGCTGTTTGACAAGATCATCTGCCCAGGGCACTGAGTAGCTGTCAAATGGAGAAATATTGTTTATTTTCCTAAAATCAATAAAAGACAGAATGACAGATACCCCCTTCCTTCTTAGGCACTATGACAATCAGAGAGTGCCAAGGGCTGCTTGAAGGCTCAATTATCCCTTGTGACTTCATTTTTCCCAGCTCCTCAATTACAGTCTGTTTTTGTTTTTCTGGGATTCTGTATCGCCTCTGCCATATAGGTGCCGCTGACCCTGTATCAATAATGTGTTCAACATGACTAACTTTTCCTGGGTTCATGGTGAACACTGCCTTAAATTCCTGTAATATCCTCTTTCTATCAGCTAGCTGACTGGGTTCCAGGTTGAGATTTATCTTTACTATGGGAATGCCAATATCAGAGCTGCTGTCATCCAACCTATGATAGGCTTGATCTAATTCTCCATCTCCCTGTTCAGGAAGTGCAGTACACATGGATTGGGACAGATCTTTATTTTTCTCTCTCTCTCCTTCCAGAACTTCAGCAGGTTGGCATGATAAATATGAGTCCTACATTTGCCTGGGATCTCTGTTTCATAGTCCAGCTGTCCAGTACTTTTGCCATTTTGCCAACAATTTGTTTTCATGCGATGGCAGTAATAACAAGACCTTATTTCCAGGGTTAAAACTTTTTGAGACAGTAAAGCGTAGTGGTTAAGGGCACTGAGCTGCAAACTTGGAGACTTGGGTTTGAATCCCATCAGCCCCCACTTGCATACTGCATGAACCTGAGCAAGTCACTTAACTTTCTTGTGCTCCCAGGTTGCACCAGGAAACAAGCTCCAGCTCAGTGTGCCTTTCCTGGTTAAACAATTTCCCCTTCCCCTTCCCCCCTTTCCCTTTTGTCCTTCAGCCACACATCATAGTATACTTTCTGCCTTTCCTGAGCTTGTAGGCAATTGTCATGGGCAATCTGAGTGCAGTTACTCACCCACTGGCATAAGTCAGTGATGTACTGTACCACGTTCTGTTTCTGATCAATTTTACTCTCCTTCATCTTCTTCACTATATCAAATGGACCCCTAGGTGCTCTACCTAAAAGGAGATCAAAAGGGGATATGCCCGTAGATGCCTGGGGCACTTCTCTTTAGGCAAACAGCAAGTAAATGAGATAAAGATCCCAGTCTTTCCCTTCTTCAGATAATGTTTCCTTAGCATTTTTAAGTGTCTGATTGAACTGCTTGTCTAGCCTGTCTATTTGTGGGTGGAAGGGTGAAGTATTAATGGTTATTATTTCTAGCACCCAATACAATTCCTGCAATATCTGGGAGGTGAAATTTGTACCCTGATCTGTTAGAATAACTTCAATGATACCCACCCCACTAAAAATCTTGGATACTGCCTCAGCTACCATAGAAACAGTAATAGTGATCATAGGGACCACTTCTAGGTATCTTATAGTGTAGTCACTTACCTTGTTTACATGCACACTGGAACTGGGTTCAAACTCCAATTTCAGTGGAATCAATGCTGTAGTCCTCAATTGGAAGTTCATGTAAACTCATTCTGAGTTGGGTTCCTGTTTCAGTTGGAACCGGGGTTCAACTGCAGTGGTTGAAAAGCATTGATTCTTTTGAACCCAGTTACTTTGTACATGTAAACCTGATTTGTGAATTGATTCTGCTATATTTACTGTTGAAACTGCTGCAAAAGGCATGAAACCAGATTCAAAATCCTCAGTTGCTGTGTGTTTACATGCAGTGGGAATCAGTCAATTTGTAATCAACTCAGTTTAAATTGATTACAAGGTGACTGATTCCCATTCCATGTAAACACGCAGCAACTGAGGATTTTGAATCTGGTTGTTCATCCTCATCAGTCCAACACCATGTAAACCAAAAAGGATTACAATCTGAATGAAAATAATTGATTACAAAGTAATTGATTCCCGCTACATGTAAACGTAGCAACTGAGAACTAGAATGAATCCGTTGCCTTTTCTATTCAATTCCAGCGGGTCCCATTATATCCATAGCGACCCGTTGGAAGGGTACATCAACCACAGGTATGGGCATGAGAGGTGCCTTTTCTTTTTTGCTCACAGTGCCCACTTTTTGGCTCTCCTCACACATTTAACAGTAATCTGCTACTTGCTGCTGTATGGATGGCCAATAAAACCTATGGAGCAGTCTATTTAAAGTACACTCTCACCCGAGAAGACATAACAGAGGGATGTCATGTACCAATTTCATCAACTTCTGCCTGTATTGTAAGTACCACCAATTGTTTGCATACCTTCTTAGTTTGAGGACTGATATAGTCTCTGTACAAGATCTAATTTTTCAACACCAGTACAGGTTTTCCCCATTCACAATCTTTACCTTAGCAAACAATGGTTTTAATGTGTCACCATTTTTTGATCAGTTATCAAGTCCTTCATATTTCAAGATGACTTAATCTATGGCTTTTCTGCAATAGAAACATAGAAACATAGAATTTGACGGCAGATAAGGACCGCTTGGCCCACCCAGTCTGCCCATTTCCCTACCTGATGGATAAGTTGCAGATCCTAGTTAACCAGCAGCCTACTTCTTCCTACCTCCATCCCCTAGAATTGCCTTATGACTGTCCCATGCATGCTTGAATTCCACCACTGTTTTTGACTCCACAACCTCCTCTGGAAGGCCGTTCCATACATCCACAACCCTCTCTGTGAAAAAATACTTCCTTAAATTACCTCTGAGCCGCCCCCCTTCTATCTTCAAATTGTGCCCCTTTGTTCTTGCACACCTCTTTTTGAAAGATGCTACCCTCTTGGACTTTGTTGATTCCTTGAGGTACTTGGAAAGTTTCTATCATGTCCCCCTCCTCTCCTTTCCTCGAGGCTATACATATTAAGCTCATATAAGTCTCTCTTCATATGTCTTCTGGTGCAGACCCTGCCATTTTAGTTGCCCTCCTCTGGACAGCTTCCATCCTGTCTATGTCTTTGCGGAGATTGGGTCTCCAGAACTGCACGCATTACTCCAGATGTGGTCTCACCAGCTGTCTGTACAGAGGGATAATAATGTCTTGTTTTCTACTGGTGATGCCTCTCCCTATGCATCCCAGTATTCCCCCAGCCCTCCTTGCTGCCCTCTCACATTGCTTGCCCACCTTTAGGTCATCTGATATGACTACCCCCAGGTCCCTTTCCATTTTTGTTGTTGTTAGTATCTCACCCCCCATTGTGTACTCTTCCCCTGGGTTTTTGTTTCCCAGGTGCATTACCTTGCACTTCTTAGCATTGAATCTAAGCTGCCATACATTTGACCATTCCTCTAACCTTGCCAAGTCCCTTCTCATCCTTTCCACCCACCTTGTGCATCAACTCTGTTGCAGATCTTTGTGTCATCTGCAAAGAGACATACTTTTCCTTCCAGTCCCTCTGCAATGTCGCTTATAAAGACATCGACGAGGACCGGTCCTAATACTGAACCCTGCGGTACCCCACTACTAACCCCCCTTTTTTCAGAGTGGACTCCATTTACTATTACTCTCTGTGTCCTATTCTCCAGCCAATTCTTTACCCAGGCTGTCATCGTGGGACCCACTCCCAGGCTGGCTAACTTGTATATTAATCTTTTGTGTGGGACTGTGTCAAATGCCTTGCTAAAGTCTAGGTAGGCCATGTCCACAGCCCCTCCCTGATCAACTACTTTGGTCACCCAGTCAAAGAAATCTATCAGATTTGTCTGGCATGACCTTCCCGCTGTGAATCCATGCTGCCTTGGGTCCTGTGCCCCTCTGGCCTCTAGATACTCAACAATTCTTTCCTTCAGAAGTGATTCCATCATTTTCCCTACCACTGAGGTTAAACTAACAGGTCTGTAGTTTCCTGCTTCTGCCTTGCTCCCACTTTTGTGAAGGGGAATCACATCTGCTCTCCTCCAGTCCTCAGGTACCACCCCATCCTCCCATGATTTGTTAAAGAGGGTAGTCAGTGGTGTCACTAGTTCTACCCTTAGTTCTTTTAGAATTCTGGGATGAATCCCGTCAGGCCCCATTGCTTTGTCTACCTTCAGTTTTAAGAGTTCTTTCAGAACCCTTTTTTTCTGTAAATGGGCTGGTATCAACTTCTGTATCCAGAGTGTTTCTACTGTTTGTTTTAGGTACCTCCCTCTTCCTTTGTAAATACTGAGCAAAAATATTTGTTTAGTATCTCTGCCTTTTCACAGTCACCCTCTGCCCACCCTCCCTCCCTTTATTAAGCCTCATTATCCCTCCTTTGGTCTTCCTTACCTCTGATGTGTACCTATAAAGGTTTTATCCCTTCTTAACTGATTTGACTATCTTTTCCTCGGTTTGGGCCTTTGCTGTTCTGACTGCCTTTCCAGCTTCCTTTTGCTTTAACTGATACAGTTCTCTGTCCTGTTCCTTCTGTGATTCCTTGTACTTCCTGAATGCTTTCTTTTCTCTTGAACCTTCACTGCCACTTCCTTTGAGAACCATAGTGGTTTTCTTACCTCGTTTCATTTGTTTATTTGCTTTACACAAAGGCTTGTTACCTCTGTGATGGCAGGTTTTTATTATTCCCCACTGTTCTTCCACCCCTCCTTCCTGCCCATTTGCTAGTGCATTCCTTAGGCACTCACCCATTTTGGCAAAGTCAGCCCTCCTAAAATCCAGTACCTTTGTCTTTGTATGGCTTGACTGTATTGCTGTGTTTATCGTGAACCATACTGTTCGATGGTCGCTAGTTCCCAGATGGCTACCCACTTCTACATCTGTGATCCTCTCTTCATCTCCATTTGAGAGAACCAGATCTAAGATTGCTCCCTCTCGAGTGGGCTCCAATACTAGTTGTCTAAGGCATGCCCCTGTAGGGCATCTAGAATAACCCCACTCTTAGAAGTGGCTGCTGCAATCTGCACTCCAGTTAACATCTGGCATATTCAGATCACCCATCAGCAATATCTCCCTTTATCTACCATTCTAAGTATACTTTCTATCATTCCTTGTCCATTTCTCCCTGAGAGGGTCTGTGTCATAACCTGTGCGGATTGTGGTGCCATTGCTTGCCTCCAAATTGACCCACAGTGCTTCTTCTCCTCCCTGTTTACCCTTTTGTTCTGTTGCTTTGATTTCTTCTCTTATGTAGAGAGCTACTCCTCCTCCCCTTTTACCCTCCCTGTCCTTCCTATAGATAGTGTATCCTGGTATGTTTATGTCCCAGTCATGGTTCTGTGTGTACCATGTTTCTGTGACTGCCACGATATCCAGATCTTCCTCCTCCATCAAGGCCACTAATTCAGGAAGCTTGTTACCCAGACTACAGGCATTGGTACTCATTGCTCTCTATTTTTTGATGGCTTTACCTTCTGTAGCAGCATCCCCCACTGACCTTTCTACCTTGGTCTTTTTCTCATTTAGTACCCTGTTTTGTAGGGGGAGGCTGGGATTTTCCTACTGCTCATCAGTGCCTCCCCCCTTGACTAGTTTAAAGGCTTGCCAATGAAGCATTTAAACCGGACTGCCAAAAGACTTGTTCCCTTCCTGGACAGATGCAGACCATCCTGCCAGTATAGGCTGATGTCCTCCAGGTGGAACCCCAGTCCCAATGAAGCCAAACCCCTGTGCTCCACACCATTTTTTCAACCATTTGTTAAACTGCATGGTGCAAAGTACCCGCCTCACCCATGCCACTGACAGGCAGTACCTCTGAAAGGATACTGTGTGTGCTACTTGTCTTAAGCCCTCCCCAACTCTACAGTCCTTCTGCACTGCTCTAATCTCATGATGAGCTAAGTCATTTGTCCCTAGGTGGACAATGACATCCAGCTCAGACTCCCGTGCAACTGTTCTCGTGATCCTAAGGATCGCTTCCTGTCCCTCCAAGCCATGGCACCAGGCAGGCACTCCACTTCAGTTTCCCTGCTTCCCCAGTTCTATCCCCCTAATAGTGGGTCCCCCCACCAGGAGCTGCTTTCTTTCCCTGTGGTGCCCTCTGCCTCCTTCCTGAGGGCCTCCCTTGTGACAGTTGTCTGCACCCTCCTTAGTCTCCTCTGCGGGTGTATCCATAGGGAAGCTATGCTCCCCCAGAATGGTGTATGGATTGTGGTGTGGAACAACTGACTGGGTGTGCCTCTGTTCCACCATCCTCACCCTCCCTGAGCCCACTGTGGCCCAACTGCTGTGCTTTCTTTGCAACCTCTGAGGAAGTGGTGGTGGCTCTGATGGTCCATGGATGGGGGAGGTTCCCTTCCTACTGTCCAGTGTGGCCTGGGAGAAGGTCCCCATACTACTGTCCAGTGTGGCCTGAAGACGGGCAACTTCCTCCCTCAGGGCAGAGAGTTGTCTGCAAATAGGGCAGCATCTCAGCCTCAAGAAAGACTCCCGGAAGACTGCTGCCCCACAGCCATTACATTGCACTACTCCCCACATTTTTTTTGTTTTTGTGTGTGTGTGTGTGTGTGTGTGATTGGTAAAGTGTCATTGGCAGTGGTTGGATTCGAACCCATGCCCCCAAAGAGACTGGTGCCTAAATCCAGTGCCTTAGACCACTCAGCCACACTACCTTGGTTAATGTCCCTCCTTCTGGCTGCTTTGGCCCATCTGACCTCCCCCTTGGTCTTCTTAAGGTGTACCATAGGCATGAATAAGTCATAGTTCTCAAAAAGGAATATATCAGCCAGCTGTTGCTTCCATTGGGCCGTGACTTGTGCTCTAGTTGTCACTGCAGTCACATCAAAGGAAGGATTGAAGTCCTTCTTTTGTATAAGAGAGTCAAATCCCAACAGGTCATGACCTAATATGACAAGTACTGGAAGAGTGGGGAACACACCTACCTGCATGTGAACCTCTTCTCTATTAATGCAGAGAGATACAGTAGTAGCAGTAGTGTAACAATGGCAATCCCCATAAACACATATCATCCTTGTCCTAGGACCTTTAGCATACCCCCAATTAAGGACATACTCACAGACCGGAGTCTGTCTACTTCCAGTGTCCACCAACCCCTGGACTTTTTTGGAACCAACCCCAACATCCATTAAGTGTGGCCCCCAATTAGCTAGAGCATGTTACAGGAGATGTTTTCTTAGCTGGGCACTTCCACTTAATGGGTCTCTTTTCCCTACATTGATGACAAACAATATAGATACATAGATACATAGACAGTGTCGGCAGATAAGGGCCTATGGCCCACCCAGTCTGCCCATTTGAGCTTGTAAGTTCAGTTTGTTTTCCTAGAAGTCTGTTGCCCCTTACCCCTGACCTCCAGAATTCCTTTTTGTCTATCCCATGCATTCTTAAATCCCGTGATTGTTTCAGTCCCCACCACTTCCTCTGGCAGGATGTTCCACTTGTCCGCCACCCATTCTGTGAAGAAATTCTTTCTCATGTTTCCTCTGAATCGTCCTCCCTCCAACTTCATCCCATGCCCTCTAGTCCTGGAACATCTTTTTTGCTTAAAAATAGTGTTTTCCTGCACCCTGTTCCTCCCTGTAAGATACTTGTATGTCTCTATCAAATCCCCTCTCTCCCTCCTCTCCTCCAGGGAGTACATGTTCAGTTCCTTCAACCTGTCTTCATAGGACTTGTGATGCAATCCATGCACCATCTTTGTTATCAGGTCTATGCTTGGAGGATGGTACTTAATTACCATTTTTACCAGTATGTGTGTGGGGTGTGGCATAGATGGTGAAGCATTAGGGGTTTGAAAAGGTCTTACCAGTCTCTGATCCCTCTGAGCTTTTCTCAGGGTGGCCGGTGTAGTTTGCAGAGCAAGCTGGAAGCCCTTTGCAAGCTTGATGGCCTGTTCACCTGTTTCTGGCTGGTGCTCTTTTACCCAAACTTGCAGATGATCTGATAGGCCCTGGGTGAACTGTTCTAGTACCAGTTCCTCAATGATCTGTTGTGCTGTGCACTTTCCTCGTTGAAACCATTTGCAGCATAGTTGCTTCAGCCTCATGAAGTATTTTCGTGAAAGGTTACCTGCTTGGTACAGCAATGCTCAGAACTTCTGTCTGTATGACTCATTGCTGATATCATATAACAATAATAATAATAATAAGCTTTATTTTTAAGGCGCCTTTCAAAAACCAAGGTGCCAAACAAATTAACACACCATACATCACAATATCATTATAATATAAAACAATCATAAAACCACTTCTACAATCAGAAAGACTTCAATCATCAAATGCTTGTCTCTATAAATGAGTTTCAAGGCCTGTTTAAATCCCTCCATGGTCGGGCACTCCAGTAACTGACGGGGTAGAGAATTCCAGAGCGATGGAGCCACAAACATAAATGCCTGGGCCCCAGTAGATCTTAAATGCACACTCGGTATCTCTAGCAACCCCTCGTCAGCTGAGTGGAGCGATCGCCCAGGGTGGTAGGGAACCAGGAGCTCTTTCAGATAGTTCAGTCCCTGTCCGTGTAGGGCTTTAAAAGTCAATAAGATGACTTTGAAGGTAATCTGTCACTGTACAGGCAGCCAGTGCAGTCCACGCAGCATTAGTATGGTGGCTTTGACTCTATCATTATCAGTAGCCATGGTGCTGTCCATATGACTGTAGGCAAGGTGTGCTTGGCCAGTAAGATAAGGTACAAGACAGATGACATACTGATCTTTGGGCTAGCAGCATGCTATGGTTACTTTCTCAAAAGTTGTGAGAAAAGCCTCAATGTCATCATCCAGACCCGGTTTTATCAGCTTCACGTCTCTCAACATACTGCCGGTATCCCCTTCAGTTGCACGTGGCCGAACTGTTTGTACAGTCTTTTGTGCAGTCTCTAGCAATTTATTGATATTTTTCATTATATGTGCTTTCTCATGACTTGCCCCTTCCTGTCTCAGAGTCACCCATTTGAGAAGTTCAGTAAGTCCCTTGAGGGGCATCTTTTCCATTATATGGTTTTTCTTCTTTCTTTTCCTCTTCTTCTCCTATGTCCTCCACAGTTGCTGTTGCACCCATCAGTCTCTTTCAGTCCTTAAGATGAACCACTAGCTTTTCTTCAAATTTTGTAGGCATGCTTGTGGTCACCACACTCGAAGGAACAGATTGGGCCACCCTTCCTGTACCATTCCCTTGTCCTCACAGCATCCACAAATGTGCTTTCCTTGGTGTTTAGTTCAGCACCTTAGCCATCCAATGATCAGTAAATCACACTTTGGACACCAAATTGTCACGACATGGGTATTCAGGAAGCATAGGGATAGGCAAATCTCAAGGGAAATGCAGTAGATGAGTACTCATTTGAAGAAACAATCAGAAATATCACAGCAACCTTAATCACATTCTGGCATGTGGAACCTTTCCTCTTCTGGGTGGCAAGTGCGAAGTCTCTATGAAGCAATCTGTACCAACAAGGTCTCGCCAAGTGTCACAGTTCTATCGTTCAGTGCCTCCAGCAAGTAATCTTTCCTCTGCAGTAACCAGTCACCAACTGACTCAAGTGCCAATCAGCAGGGATTCCTTTAGAGGAAAACCTCAACCTCCCAATTCCTGTACACTCCGCAGAACATCAGACTTCACAGAAAGTACTAGAATGTACACAGCAGCAATGTGGCATTGAGCATAACAAACAGATAATGCATTTAGTACAATCAGTGTTATTCAATATCAAAACTGTTTCTTACTACTATAAATAGATAATAAATTGGCAAACACCTAAGAAACATTTGCTAACTTTATTTGGTACATACTGTCTGGATCAATTATCATAATAATTCTAGACTATATAGTACCAGTAATTCTGCTGTACTGTTTTTCTTTTGCCACAAGATGGCTCTATATTTCTAGTTACTGCTTCACTGTATCCATTGTATCACTTCCTCTTTCTTTTTATCTGCTTTACCCACCAGATGGCTTTCTGCATCTGAGTATATTATTCTTTTTCTTTCTGCTTCCAGATGGAGCTACAACACTGTTTGTGTACTGGTACCAGAAAAACTACTCAACTAACCAGGGATGGGAGTATGTTGTGGGCAACAGTGGGAAAACAGAGGGGATAGGACAGAAAAGATGCACAAGAGACCCTGTCTGGCCAGACCAGGGGAGAAACAAAGGACACAGGATAGAAAAGAAGACTCCACTGCTCGAAACAGGAAAAAGGGGCTCAACCTCTATCTCTTTTCCTCCTTTTTGCATTTTTAATTGTTTAAACAGTGATAGGAGACACTAGGCCTGACAGTTTCAGTTTCAGGGAATTCAATGAATGGTTGAAAAACTGGTGTGGAGCTCAGGGTTTTGGCTTCACTGGGGACTGGGGAGCCACCTGGAGGGATGCAGACTTATACTGGTGTGATGGTCTGCATCTGTCCAGGGGGGACCAGGATCCTAGGTGAGAGGTTTAAATGCTTCATTGGCAAGCATTTAAACTAGCCAAGGGGGGAGGTACTGAAAAGGAGCAGGGAAATACCAGCCTCCCCCCACAAAACACGGCAATTAGTGAGGTAAACACCAAGGTAGAGAAGTCATTAGGGAGCAGGATAGAGGTAAATGTAAAAAAAGGCAAAAGCAGTAAGGACACGGATGGGGCTAAAAGGAGTAAGGCCATCAAAAAGTGGAGGGTGATGAGTACCAATGCCTGTAGTCTGTGTAACAAGCTCCCTGAACTGGTGGTCTTGATGGAAGAGGGTTGCCTGGATATTGTGGCAGTCACAGAAACATGGTACACAGAGAACTATGACTGGGATGTCAACATACCAGGATACACAATCTACAGGAGGGACAGGGAGGGTAAAAGAGGAGGAGGAGGAGGAGTAGCTCTCTATGTAAAGGAAGGGACCAAAGCAACAGAACTAAAGAGTAAACAGGGAGCAGATGAGGCACTCTGGGTCACCCTGGAGACAGAAAATGGCACCACAATCCGCATGGGGTTGTATACAGACCCCTATCTCAGGGGAGGAATGGACAAGGAAATGATAGAAGGCATCCTTAGAATGGCAGAAAAGTGGAGTATTGTTGATGGGGACCTGAATATGCCAGATGTTAACTGAGCACCTTTGCTGCAGGCACATCCAAGAGCAGGGTCATTCTTGATTCCCTACAAGGAGCATGCCTCAGACAGCTAGTATTGGAACTCACTTGCGAGGGAGCAATCTTAGAGCTGGTACTCTCAAATGGGGACGAAGAAAGAATCTCAGATTTAGAAGTGGGTAGCCATCTCGGAACAAGCGACCACCAAACAGTGTGGTTCTCGATAAACAGCCATACAATCAAGCCATACAAAAGCAAGAGCATTGGACTTTAGGGGGGCTGACTTTGGGAAAATGAGAAAGTGCCTCAGAAAAGCACTAGCAAACAGGCAAGAAGGAGGGGTGGAGGAACAATGGGGAGTAATCAAAACGGCCATCACAAAGGCAACAAGCCTTTGTGAAAAGCAAATCAACAAAACACAATGAAGGAAAAAAAATGATATGGTTCTCAAAAGAGGTGGCAGGAAAGGTTAAGGAGAAAAGGATAGCATTCAGGAAATATAAGGAAACACAGAAGGAGCAGGACAGAGAGCTTTATCAGTTAAAGCAGAAAGAGGCAGGAAAGGCAGTCAGAATAGCAAAAGCCCAAACTGAGGAAAAGATAGACAACTCTATTAAGAAGGGGTTAAGACCTTTTATATGTACATTAGGGAGTGAAGAAAGACCAAAGGAGTGATACTGAGGCTTAATATAGGGGAGGGAATGTGGGCAGAGGGTGACAGTGAAAAAGCAGGGATACTGAATGAATATGTCTGCTCAGAATTCACAAAGGAAGAGGAGGGGGAGGTACCTAAACCAAACAAGAGAAACACTCTGAAGACAGGGGTTGATATGAGTCCATTTACAGAAGAAAGGGTTCTGAAAGGACTAATAAAATTGAAGGTGGACAAAGCAAAGGGGCCTGATGGGATTCACCCAAGAATTCTAAAAGAACAAAGGGTAGAACCAGTGACACCACTGACTACTCTCTTTAACAAATCATGGGAGGATGGGGTGGTACCTGAGGACTGGAGGAGCACAGATGTGATTCCTCTTCACAAAAGTGGGAGCAGTACAGAGGCAGGAAATTAGTTTGACCTCAGTGGTAGGGAAAATGATGGAATCACTTCTGAAGGAAAGAATTGTTGAGTACCTAGAGGCCAGTGAGGCACAGGACCCAAGGCAGCATGGATTCACGATGGGAAGGTCATGCCAGATGAATCTAATAGATTTCTTTGACTGGGTGACCAAAGTAGTAGACCAGGGAGGGGCTATGGACATGGCCTACCTAGATTTTAGCAAGGCATTTGATACAGTTCCACACAAAAGATTAATACACAAGTTAGTTAGCCTTGGAGTGGGTCCCAAGGTGGTAGCCTGGAAAAAAATTGGCTAGACAACAGGGCGTAAAGGGGAGTAGTAAATGGAGTCCACAGTAAAGGAAGGAGGGTTACTAGTGGGGTACCGCAGGGTTCAGTACTGGGACTGGTCCTTTTTAATGTCTTTATAAGTGACATTGCAGGGGAACTGTAAGGAAAAGTATGTCTCTTTGCAGATGACACAAAGATATGCAACAGGGTTGATACACAAGATGGAGTGGAAAGGATGAGAAGGGACTTGGCAAGGTTAGAGGAATGGTCAAATGTATGGCAGCTCAGATTCAATGCAAAGAAGTGCAAGGTAATGCACCTGGGAAACAAAAACCCAGGGGAAGAGTACACAATGGGGGGTGAGATACTGACAACAGTAAAAATGGAAAGGGACTTGGGGGTAATTATATCAGATGACCTAAAGGCGGGCAAGCAACGTGAGAAGGCAGTAAGGAAGGCTGGGGGGATACTGGGATGCATAGGGAGAGGCATCAGTAGTAGAAAGCAGGAAGTTGTTATCCTTCTGTATAGACAGTTGGTGAGACCCCATCTGGAGTACTGTGTGCAGTTCTGGAGACCCCATATCCTCAAAGACATAGACAGAGTGGAGACTGTCCAGAGGAGGGCAACCAAAATGGTGCAGGGTCTGCACCGGAAGACATACGAAGAAAGACTAAAGGAGCTTAATATGTATACCCTTGAGGAAAGAAGGGAGAGAAGGAACATGATAGAAACTTTCAAGTACCTCAAGGGAATCAACAAAGTCCAAGAGGGTAGCATCTTTCAGAAAAGAGATGCAAGAACAAGCAAAAGAATTTGAAGATAGAGGGGGACGGCTCAGAGGTAATGTGAGGGAAGTATTTTTTCACAGAGAGGGTTGTGGATGCATGGAACAGCCTCCCTGTGGAGGTCGTGGAGTCAAGAACAGTGGGGGAATTCAAGAATGCATGGGACAGACATAAAGCTGTCCTAGTGGGGGTTAGGAGGAAGGAAGCTGTTGGTTAACTGGGATCTGCAGCTTATCTGTTAGGTTGGAAAATGGGCAGACTAGGTGGGCCAAGTGGTCCTTATCTGCCGTTAAAGTCTATGTTTCTATGTTTTTAAATAGCAGCATATAGAGCTGGCTGGTTAACACAGTTGCAGTTTGTAAAAAATGTCCTCGCAGCATCCACAATGTGCTTTCCTTGGTGCTTAGTTCAGCACCTTAGCCATCCAATGATCAGTAAATCATACTTTGGACACCAAATTGTCACAATATGAGTATTCAGGAAGCATAGGGGCAGGCAAATCTCAAGGGAAATGCAGTAGATGAGTATTCGTTTGAAGAAACAATCAACTGGCATATGGAACCTTTCCTTTTCTGGGTGGCAAGTGCGAAGTCTCTGTGAAGCAATCTACCAGCAAGGTTGACAATCAACTTGAGCAACCCTAAACAATTCTGGTATCATGTCAACAACCTGATCAGGGGTAACATTAAGACAGAACCCGGACCCATTGAGGTCAATGATCAGCCAGTGAGTGACTCCCTTGAAATTGCTACTGCCCTTAACAATCACTTCACGAACCTCGATGCCTACAAGGTCAGCCTGTCCTCCCCAACTTCCGCTCCCAATGTAATCGAGCCTATTCACCTAGACTGTCCCTCCTTCCATCTAAGACTGGTAAAGAGAAAAGAGGTCCAAACCTTCCTAAGGGCTCTGAAAGACAGTGGCTCAGGAGGACCTGATGGGATTAACCCTCGGCTACTTAAGGCTGGAGCCCCATCCCTCTCCAAACCCCTGACCTGGCTCATAAACAGATCCCTACTTGAAGGGCCTGTTCTGAACCAGTGAAAAAAAGGCCAATGTGATCCCAATCCACAAGGGTGGCTCCAGGGCAAACATAAGCAATTACAGGCCTATTTTCCTGCTCAGTACACTCGCAGAACTACAAGAAAGGTTAATCTATGGCCAACTCCGCGACTACCTGGAGTCTCTTCAGCTACTAGCCCTTTCACAGCATGGTTTTAGAACTAACCATGGGACTGATGCAACACTAATCCATTTCTCGAATAACGTGCTCAGAGCAATGGATAATGGGACACCCACTGGTGCCATTTTTATAGACCTGTCTAAGGCATTCGACCTTGAAGATCACAAACTCCTGCTACTAAAACTGGATAAAATTGACCTAGACCCCCTCACCCTCAAATGGTTTGAGAATGACCTATTGGCTTGATCCCAGAGAGTCATCTGGAAGGGTGCCACATCGGGTCCCCTACCCCTAACAGAGGGAGTACCACAGGGCTCGATTCTCGGACCACTCCTTTCTCCATATTTACTAATGACCTAAACCTCCACTGTGGGGTAGCTCGGTCATTCAGTATGTGGATGACACCATCATCTACTGATCCCTGGGTGACACAGCAGCTCTCAGTCCCCTTCTCCAAGCTGACTTCACATCTCTCGAGGCCTGGCTGACAGCAAATAGAATTATCCTAAATGCAGGCAAAACTAAGGCGATGCTATTCAGACACAAAGCCCTTGGACATGACAGATCGAAAGCTCTGCATCTCACCACTCTCTCAGAAAGTGTAATTGAGGCTGTGCCCTCCTTTAAATACTTAGGACTAACATTGGACCATTGTCTTACCTTCAAGTTCCATGTGGATTAGGTTACCAAGACCATACACCGTAAACTTGGTACCCTGTACCGACTAAAGGACCAGCTCATCCCTGAGGCCAGGACCTCAATTGCCACAAGTGTTCTCCTCCCCACCCTGACTTACGCTGCCCAGATTATTCAGGGCATGGCCAAGCAGGAGGTCACCAGGATGCAAATCCTGTATAACAAGGTTGCCCATTTTGCTACCCAGGACCACTCACGAAGTCACCATTGTGACACACTTGCCCAGCTTCGTTGGCCCTCTCTGACCGCTCGTCTTTATTACCCCCTGCTCTGCTTGACCTTCAAGCTACTCGGCCCCTCAGCTCCACCCAGCATAGTTGGTACTATCGCAATCAAACATACTCCCAGGAGCCTACAGACATTGGGTCAAACACTGCTTGAAGTTCCCAGAGTCAGGACTAATGCTGATAGCAGGTCTTTCTTCTACTCAGCCCCCTAATTGTGGAACAACCCCCCCCCCCAGTGCAGGAAGCCTCCTCACTGATGAATTTCCACACCAGACTCAAAGCCCATATGACTGATGCTAGCACTTGCCATTGCCATGGCTCATGAGCACTCCCCTCCCCCTCACTTGTTCCTATCCTCCTAATAATCTGATCCTCCATGCACCTCATCAGGTTCCACGGTGCTTCTCTCTAGATATCGTCCCTCAGCTAACTTTCCACTGAACTATGACAGTCGAAAACAATGAACTCATGTAAAATTACCTTTCTTCCACACCAGTTGTGAAATCTATTGCCAACCTATTTGTAGGGACTGTAGCATGTCGATAACCATGGCTGTAACCTGCATACTCAACTGAATCTAGTCTGTAACCCAAGTCTTTCTCTGTATGAAAATATGTATTGTTATCCGGGGTCGCCCTGAAAAAGGGACCTTTGGGGCTCAGTGGGCCTACTCGGTCACCAAATTTTATAAATAAATAAATAAAAAATATATAATGGAATTTACTCAGAAGTTCGACTGCAATGCGGTATGACGCATTGTGTGTGGTAGTGAAAGATATCTTACTCAAGCACTACTGCTATGAGATGCCATATGTCATACGGCATTAGCATACAAACATATGAAAACTGCCAGCAGAAAAGGGCCTTACAGTTTATCTAGTCTGCTCGAGTTTGCAGACCCACCTGCCAGTAACTACTGAGGGATCTGCCACCTTCCCCGTTACCCACTTCTCCCTCCCCTTCAATGTCCTCCATCCACTAACTTCCCCCTTCCCTGCAATTTTCCCTTTTATCCTGTCCCAACCTCTCTCAAAATTCTCTACAGCCTTCAGGAATACAACTTCCTCTAGCAACTTGTTCTATTTACCAGCCTCTCCATTAAAACGTGTCACCTTATTTTCCTCTTGCAGCATCCCCCACCTATTTGAGGCAGTGCCCCCTCAGGTCCTGTTCCCACTAAGGTTAGAGTTCACTTTGTTGAAACCCTTAACATATTTAAAGGTTTCAGTCATGTCAACCCCCCACCTCCCCAATTCTCCATGAAGTACATATTGAGGTCTCTGAGTCTCTCTTTGTGTGGCCATCCTTGTTGTCCCTGGATCATCTTGGTTGCCCTTCTCTCTCTATCGTCTCCAGTAAGTTGATGTCCTTTTGGAAGGCTACAGCCTGTGGTTCAGGGGAGGGCGGTGCAACTGGCCACACCCCCATTCGGCCTATTTAAGGGATACTGTCCTCACTTCACAAACAAACATTTTTTCTTGCCGGCCGGAGGCTCTGTTCATCTGTCTTCTCCTTTAGGCCTGCTGTGCCCCCATCTGGTTTGTTTGTGCTCTGGACTCTGCTAGGTTTCTGTTGGATGTGTTCCTGTGTTTCTCCTACTTCTGTTAATATTTGTTTTGCTTCCAGTTGCTCTGTGCTGTTTTTCTGTTCTACTGAGTTTATGCTTTGTTTTTGTATGTTCTTTTTTTTTTGGAGGGGGTATTTTAGTTGCCTTTATTTGTGCTGTGTTGCTTCTTTGCTCTACTCTGGTTCCCTGTCCTCCTCAGCTACCTGGCATCCTCAGATCCCTGCATTTGTTGCATGTCTCAGCTCCCAATCCAGCCCTCTGTTGCTGTTTCCACTTAATTGCCTGCACCTGTTCTAAGCTCTTGCTTTCCGCTAACTGCAGAGTGTGGCAGCAGGTACTGCTGCATTTCTGTTGCAACTCCAGGTACTGTAATTTGTGCTGCTTTTGCTTCTTCCTTCTTTTCCTTGAGGATTTCTCACTACAGTCTTCATTATATTTAAAAATGATTCCACCTGTCCACTGCATTTACTCAGCCTGCAATTGCACTTCCTTATTATTTGTGCAGACAATCCTATTTCAATTTGCTTGGCTATTCAGTGCTATTATGCAACAGAATCTCACCCGATTTCCCTGCCCTTTCATTTTCCTCTCCCCTTGTGTACAGCCATTTTGGGGTTCTTGATCTGCTCAAACACATGCCAGCCCAGCAACAGTTGCAGATATTCATCAATTTAATTTCATCTACCAGTTTAATTAATCTGCTGGTACTTAAATTATTTTATCCTACTGGTTTAATTAGCTGTTTGGCATCATGGTGCCTCTCTGTGGTTTCTCTGTTTTGCCCACAGCAGGAGACTGTGTTGTTGCAGCGGGCAACTTGGCTCCAGGCACCGGGAACAGCTTTCAACTTCTTATATGTTTTATTGGTCACTGGCTCACCCCAGTCTTCTATTGTTGCTCTACACAGCCTTTATGGCATTCCGCAACCAGCTATTCCTGGCAACTCTCTACCTTAGAGCAGCTGGCTCCACCCAGCCTTCTACCATCCTTTCCCTGCTATTCTGCACCTGATTTACACAGTCATCCCAGCCTTTCTGTCCCTTGCAGTCCTCCCAGCCTTCCTGTCCCTTGTGCTACCAGTATCACTTATATATCAGCCATCATGGTAATAACGCAATCAGCTTGCAAGTCCATTCATTCCAGGACCTCTCCCCTTTCAATACTGGCATTCGCTTCCAAGTCTGAGAGCATATAATGTTTACTTGCTTCGGACTGCTCCTCTTCCTACCTAACCAGCTTCACAGCCTCCTCCTCCTCCTCTCCAACCATTGGCCCCGGGCTTTGCCCGGCTTGCCGTTCTCTTACTCTTTAGATACAATCCAATTCACTCCCAAATTGGCTTTCTAGTGGACTTGGTTGGCATGCATTCCAGTGGTTGACAACTGCTATTTGCCATACCTAGAACCACAAAAGCGTCTATATTGCTCAGACTGACCTATGTACAGGTCTTATCCAGTCAAGACCTTCAAGAGGGTCCACAGTGCTCTGCTTGACCTACGTACAGGTCTCCCCGTAGCTGCTATCATCCATCATGACACATGTATGGATCCCATGCTCCTTATCATGTGCAGGTCTTATGCTCATTACAACTCATTTTTCCACATTTTGGAGACATGCCAACCATATCTATTACTCCAGGACTCAGGACTAGCCCTGAGGATAATGGTCTCTCTCTGCACCTTGAAGTCTGCATCTTGAGCATGCAAAGCTTGAGGTGAGGTCCTTCTCACCTGGCCCATAGTTGGGGATGTCCTTGCCCCAGGTGGATCTTCAGTCATCAACCATACTGACGGCACCTCTTGATGTAGCATTTAAGACTTCAGCGGCGAAGGGGTGGGGCTCTCACGGGAAGGGCCCCTTTAGCTGCCAGAGTGGGTTTGGAGGCACCCTTTCAAGCTAGTCTCCCTACAGCCGCCTCTGGTTCACCTGGTTTGTTCTTAGATTGGTAGGCCGGCTGAGCACCTTGGCAGTTGTTACTCTCCTCCTCTCGCCTTGGTTGCCCATTGTTGTAGAGTTAGCTCGCAACCTTCCATAGTGTTTCTATTAGAGGGACAGAGCGAGAGTGTTCCCTGAAATTGCAATTCCCCTGAATTGGTCTACTAAATTGCAGTAGCAGAGCCATCAGTAAACAAAACTGTCCCAAAGCCTGGAGAGAAGGTGTCCTAAGCTTTGGATCCCCAGAGGTTTCCTCCTCAAAGGGTTTTTTTCTTCGCCTCTGTACCAATGGTCATAATACTAGTTAGGCATAATTGTAGTCTCTAGGTCACTTAGTTAGGTTTCCACTGTTGGATGGAGTTGGGTGGCTGCCCTGTATGTGTCCCTTCTTCCCCTTTGGCCATTCTCTCTCTCTCTCTCTCTCTCTCTCTCTCTCTCTTTCTCTCTCTCTCTCCTTAGGAAGCCAGGCCTCCACGCCTTACAGTCAGACCTCTGAGCGGGTCACTATTCACCTGTTGTTTCCTGCCTACTCTACTCAAACAATATGACCAACTGACCCATGCTAGCAAATGAACCCATACTACCTACGCACAGGTCTTCGACCCTGATAAGTGTTCATTACCTGGTATGATTTGCTCGATGCTCTTTTTGGGCTTCTTCCTAAGGTACCTTTAGCTAAGAGAATCACTCCCACAGCACCTCAAGGGGTGGAACCCTCCCCTAGGATTCCTTGCCTTCATACTCCTACAGGGTTGTATATCTCATGGATAGAGAGGTGAACAGCCAAAGTTTATCTAGGTTACACAAGCATGAAACCAATTGCACAGGTACATTGAACTGGAATGCTACAGCCTGTATTTCAAGGGGGCAGTGTAACTGGCCACACATTGTTCGGCCTATTTAAGGGATGCTCTTCTCACTCCACACACAAGCATTTTTCCTTGCCCCTCCAGCCATCCTTCCTCCTCCAGTGGAATGCCTCTCTCTCCTGTGGGCTTCTTCCTAAGGTACCCTTAGCCAAGGGAATCATTCCTGTGGCACCTCAAGGGGTGGAACCCTTCCCTAGGGTTCCTTGCCTTCATACCCCCTACAGGGTGATATATCCTATTAATAGAGAGGTGAACAGCCAATGTTTATCTACATTACACAGGCATGAAACCAATTGAACTTTAGGTAAAGGTACTGCACACTGTACTCTAGATGCAGCCAAACTAGTGACCTGTACAGGGCAGTATGACCTCTGCTTTCTTTCTTGTTATACCCCTATCTATACATCCCAGCATCCTACTTGCTATGGCTGCTGCTCTCTTACAGTGTGCTGAGTGAGTGCTTCAGGTCACTCTTAATGATCATACCCAGGTCTTTCTTCTCCTCTGACTTGATGACTTACATACCTTCCAGTCAGTATGTGTTCTCTGGGTTCTTTGCTCCCAAGTGAATTACTTTACACATTTTTGATGTTGAACCCCAGCTGCCAAATACCTGACCATCTCTGTAGTTTAGCCATGTCCTCTCTAGTGTCCTGTCTCCCCTGTTCTGTGTCCACTCTCCCACAGAGCTTTGTGTCATCTGCAAAGACATATACATTGACTTTTACCCCATCTGCAGTTTCACTGATGAAGATGTTGAATAACACTGGGTGGGCTGAGCACTGAGTCCTGTGAGATCCCGCTAGTGACTGGTCCAAATTCAGAGAATCCCCCCCAACCCCAACCACCACCTTCTGGTTTCTATTTTGCAGCCAGTTTTTTGTCCACTTAGCCAGTTTCACACCTACCCCCAAGTCCTCCAGCTTTCTAATTAATCTCCTGTAGGAAAAAGAGTCAAAGGCCATGCTGAAATATAGATGCTGCACATCCACTATTTGGCCTTTGTCAACTGTTCTGGTTACCCAGTCAAAGAAATCAATTAGGTTGGTTTGGCAAGACCATCCTGACATGTACCCATGCTGCCTATTGTCATGGAGCTCATTTCCATCCAGAAAGATTGCCAGTCTTTCTTTTAGTATGGTTTCCATGAGATTCCCTATTATTGAGGTCAGACTTACTGGCCGATAATTACCAGGGTCGTCCCTCAGTCCACTGTTGTGTAGTCACACTACATGTGCTGTCCTTCAGTCCAAGGGTACCTCTCCTTTCTCTAGACAAGTGTTAAACTGGTCCATCAGGGGGCCTGCTGGCACATCTGCTAACTCTCTCAGACCCGTTGGGTGTATGCTATCCATTCCAGGGGACTTATCCACCTTCAGGACCTTTAATTCTTTCCTCACCAAATCAATTTTAATCTCACTGTCTGTGACTGCCACTCCTGTTACTTCCCCCTGTCCTCCCCTGGGATAATTGGCCATCCTTCTCCTTCATGAAGACTGAACAGAAGTACTTGTTAAGTATCTCTGCCTTTTCCACACTACCCTCAACCCACCCTTCCTTTTTCAGCCTGACTATCCCATCCTTGAGAACCCTCTTCTCCCTGATGTACTGGAAGAAGGCCTTCTTTCCCATTTTCACCCTCTCTGCCAGCTACAGTTCCCTTTTGGCCTTGGACAACCATACTGCTTTGCTTGCCTCCCTCACTTATTGCTGCACCCCTTCCTGTCACCATCCCTCAGGGTGCACTTATACTCTCTGAAGACTGCTGTCTTGTTCCTTACCGTGGGCGACCTCTCTATGGGACCACCTGGGCTTCTTGGCTCTGGATTTTTTGTTCTTCACTTTAACACACTCATTAATGACTGCCAGTAGCCCTTCCTTGATAATAGCCCATTTCTGATGTAACTTTATTTCCTTCCTAATCCCAGCGAGGTGTCCTTCCAGAATTCCCCGCATCTTTTGTAGCTTGCCCTCCTGAGGTCCAACACCCCTGTCTTTGTTCCAGTTTTTTCCTTGCCCACGACTAGGTGAAAACATACAGTGTGATGGTCGCTTCCTGCCAGTGGTGCTTCCACCCTCACCTCCTGGACATGTGCACCACTGGTCAGAGCCAGGTCCATTATAGCCTTCTCTCTGGTGGGTTCTAGGACACACTGTGTCAGAAAGCCACTCTGGAATGTCTTGTGCAGGGCTCTATGATGCCAGTTCGACAACTATATTGTCGACTGACATAACAGCGAATAATTTATGTCAACCGCAAGTTGCGGTTGAAATAAATCTGGCAGGAGATCCAGGTTTTTTTTCCATCAGGGGGCTTTGCCCCCCAAAACCCCCATGAGGAAGGCTCTGCCCCCACACCCCCCAAACTAAAGGATTCCAACTCCGAGTTGGAGTTGGTTTGGGAAGGGGATGCAGGACCGGGAGACAGAGTGTTAGGGTCTCAGGCAGACCATTACAGCGAACTGTTGATGTTGTTGGCATTGACATGTTCACTGTAATGGTCTCGGGATCCAGTTGACATACCCTTGAGCAGCACCTGAGTCCTGGTACAGGTGGTAGCAAGGATCTTCCAGTCTACCTCAGGTAGACTGAAGTCCACCATGATCGCTTCTTCCCTCTGCCGGCCATCTCCACAATTCTGGACCCCAGCTCCCTGTCCAAGTCCTCCTCTTTGATCAATGGTCACCACATCTACAATTAGCTTTTTACCTTTTGATGACTGCACCTGTATCGACAGTAACTCTGTCCTTCTGGTTATGCCCTTCTCCCTAGTACAGGTGATCCTTTACCTCACATACACAGCCACTCTGCCCCCTCTATCTACCTCTCTATCACTTCTATACAGCTTGTACCCAGGGACGGAGAGATCCCAGTCATCGTTCGTTATGGCCCACTTCTCTGTAATGGTAGCCATGTCTACCTCCCCCTCTGCCATCTGTGAATGTAGTTCAGCCATTTTGTTCCCCAGGCTCCTTGCATTCAGAGACATCACCTTCCACTGAGACTTGAGTTCCCTTCCACCCCTGGACTGTCTGCCCTCATACTTGGTCCCACACTCCTGCCCTTCATATTTTTCCTCCTGTCTGCCCTTTCCTCTCGTCCTGCCTGGGAGAAAGGTCTGATGGCCTCCTCCTCCAGGTAACAAAGGGTGTTATGATCCCTGCTGCCTCCTTTGTCAGTTTAAATTCAGTTTCCTACTGATATACTTGTCAAATCCTACCTTTAGCACTCTGGCAGCCCTCCTTGTTAAGGTGTAGCCTGTCTGGAGCACAAAGGTCTTTGTCCTCCCACGTGTTCCTCCAACCACCAAATAACCCATATCCCTCCTTTTTACACCACCCTCTGAGCCAGACACTGAACTCCTAAAGTCTAGCCATTCTTGCAGTGCTGACCCTTGATACTGGTAGCACCACTAAGAAGGCTACCAACCTCCCCAACTTCCTACACATACCCCCACTTTTCTGACCCTGTCTTGGACCAACTCCCCATCTCACTGTCAGCCAGGTCTTTCATATTTAGGTGAACAGTGATGTGCTGCTGCTCCCCCTTGACTCATATTCTCAGCTATCCTTGGCCCCACCCTCCCTGAAGTCATCCCTGACATATAATGCACTCTTTTGCAGTTTGCTTTAGTGCCTGTGTTGCCCAGTCTTACTCCCTTAACTATGGAGTCTCCTAAGATCACAACCCTCCTTTACCATCAAGCCACCTGAGTTCTCCCTTCCCCTGACCTGAAAGTCATTCCTTGGCCGACCCTCCCCCTCTTCCTGCTGTCTTTCCCCTGTTCAGACCACCTGCATCACACCCCCTGTATCAAGCCCCCCCATTCCCATTATGCCTCCTCCACATGGCCCTTTCCCTATCTGCCCCATCCTCTTCATGTCTTTCCACCTCTACTGTGGACACCTCCTCTAGTATGCATATCTCTCTCCTGTTGCTTCTGCCCCCTTCCCCCACTGCACAAACCCATACCCTCTCTTGTTAGTGGGAGAAATCTAGTCCACACCAGCATCTTCTGTGGGAGTGCTCCCACAGGCCTCCCTTCTTTCCTTGCCCTCCCTGTTTTTCCTAGTGTTCATTCCCCTTCCCTATACCTCGTCTCCTGCTGGGGAAGAGGGATCCAGGGAGCCTGCCATAGCTCTTCCTCCATTCCTCCCCCCCCCCACCACCAGACCACCCACTCAATCTGGGCTCTATCCCTTGATCCCTATGTCGGAACAATAAATTGGAATATGTGTCACTTATTATGACCACATGGCTTAACCTCAGGCCTTACTTCTATAGAGCATATAAAACAATGGAAAATTGGCTCAGATTTTCCTTTTCACAAACTACTGCATAAAAGATTCTAATAAGTATAATGAATTTGCATGAGGCAACCTTGGGTTTGTATATAAAAATAGAATTTATTATCCCTGTACAATGTACGCTAATAACTAATAACTGTACAAAAATATAAAATCTTGTAAACACTGTAAAGAGCACAACATAAATACAAAATAACAAAGCTTTCAGGAAAGAAACACAAAGCAAACAGACATACTATGTTGCCTAAATAAGCTTTTGTGAATAGCAACACTATTCTTGCATATAAGAGAAAATATGTTCAGATACTTCTTTGCATGCAAGATGTTTAAATATTTCTTTGCATAGATATTTTAATTAATTTCTTCACATACCCGTATTCTAATATATTTAAGAAATCCCCCACTGTGTAACCAACCCTCTTTGCTAAGCTACCATAAAATGTAAAATATTAAAGTAATACTCAGACATTTGGAAGTGGTTCAGAATGAAGGATTGATTTCTTCATGATGTAAAAGAAATGGTGAGAATCATTTTTTCTCTTAAGTGTCCTTTTTAGTCCTGCTGGCCCTTGGCTTTGCTTCACACACCCTGGCATCGCCCCTTCTTTTGGAATACACTGGAACAGCTTGGTTCATGGTGGATAGAAACAGGTTTAGCTTTTGGCACAAAGTTTTATCAGATAAGAGACACAGCCTCAACCAAAAGAGGTCCTTACAGCATTGAGGTTTAAGCAATTCTGGGTGTCTCTCAAGGAGCTGGGATTTTTAAGTCCATCTCATTATGACATCAAATATGTGAGTCCATCAGTTCTGATTGGATCTTGCAAATGAGAAGGGAATTTTAGGGTTCACACCTTTGGGACCACCCTCCTTTGGCACAGTCTTTATTTTTGAAAGAAATTGACATCAAGATTTTTTTTCCTCCTTGCGCCTAAATGCAACCAGATATATTCTTGATATACACATTTTTGAATTCAGCTAATCGTTTGCCACATTTAACTGTGTGTGTTAAGTCTCTAATGTCTGTAGTTAACAAGATAAGTCAATGATGGTTATAAACATTGTTTCCGAGCAAATGTCTTTAAGAGAAAATAATTGGCTTACATCTCATGCCTTGAGGTTCAAGATGAGATATTTTTCTTTAAATAAGTCTCTAGGAAATCTATTAAATTCCAAAATTCTCTCCTGAGTGAGTCTTCTCTTTGTCTCCACTCATTCAGGCATGGTAGTCATAAATTATTGGCTGACAATGTGTTTTTCCAAACAGCTCCAACAAACTGTCCAACTGACATAACGTTTTTATGGCATCATGTAGATGCATACGTTACATTTTTTTTTTTTGTATAATATTTTTATTTGCTTTTTCAGCAAACTTCAACATACAATCAAACATACAACTTACTCATTCTACTACCACCATCATACATTACAGAAATCAATCTGTTCACTTCATTCCAAACTTTGTTTCATTTAAATTAAACTAAGTTAAATTAAATTAAGTTAAATTAAATTAGATTGAATTAAAGTAAATTAGAGTAAAAGTGCAACCAATATACTCATGCTTTATACTTTCAGTCTTATTCTCATTCTTATATTTCCCCAAACTTTTCCTTCATTCATTATTATCTTCCCTTTTATTCTTCTTTAAACATTTCCACTGCCTCCCTTTTTCCTACTTCTTCTCAGTGGCGGAGCTGGGGGGGGGCTAGGGGGTCAGTCACCCCTCCTAGTTGCCCCAGTGTGAGTAGTGGTGCCCCACCACCATCTTTATTCAATGTTTAGTGCCCATTGTGGAGTCCATGATTGACTGAATGCCCCCCCCGGCTTCCAAACGCTCCCAAACCTGGTTCTGCCACTGCTTCTTCTTTTCTACTTTCTATGTACCACCTCCCTTCATCCTTCTCTTTCTCAGCCTATTGTACCTTCCCATAATATCCAGCTCTCCTCCTCTGACAAGGACACCAAAAAAGGGGCCCAATGTCTTGTAAATCCTTCCTCCCTTCCCCCGTCACATAGTTTAGCCTGTCAAGCCCCAGTGTCTGCAACACCATCCTCCACCACCCTTGTACTGTCAGTGCAACTTGAGAGACCCAAGTATTCTGGATCCCATGACGAGCCAGAACATATAGTACCTGGATCCACCTAGGTAATAGCTTCCAGTCCTCCTCCTCCCCATCTTCCACCCCAAATAAACACCCTAGAAGGTCCATTGGCAACTCCCTCCCAGCAATCTTTCCCACTCTGAACACCACCTCCTTCCAATATTTCTGCAGTATCAGGCACTCCCAGAAACAGTGCATATATGTCCCCCTTCCCGAACCACACCTTCCACATAAGGATGATACTTCAGGGTGCGCCTTATGCACAATCACCGGTGGATGATACACTCTGTGAATTAATTTAAAGTATGCCTCCCTGTATTTGTTGCATACCATAATTCCAGGGTGCATCTGGAGCAGTAATTTCCAATTTTTGTCCGTTATGTCCCTACCGAGGTCTCTTTCCCACAATTTCTTAGTTCTTACCATCCTATAAGGAAGTATAACCTTTCCTCTCTTCACCGCCCAGCCTATAAAATATTTCTCTTGATTTTGAGCTGCATAGATCATCACCGCCACCGGATCCACCTCATACAACCCTTTGTTTTCCTTTCCCAGACTTCCCATATATGCCCTGGTCTGAAGATACCTGAATCTGTCCCTCTTACTCCCTTCTACCACCTCCTGCAACTCCTGTAATGAGCAGAACCACCCTTCCACTAATAGGTGCCCCAGGCTTCTTATTCCTTTTCAATCCCAATTCCCATAGCCTATGTATTCCAACCCTGGCAAGAAGTAGGGATTCCCCGCCACAGGCATTAAAAGTGTCTCCTTTCCTTGCGTCCATCCTTTCCTCCTTAACGCCTTCCAGACCAATAATACCTGCACTACTAGGGGATTAACTTCTTTTCCCATTCTATATGCCCTTAGCCCTTTGCTGTGGAGATATGCCGTTAGTTTACCATGGGCCATTCCCTGCTCCAACTCAACCCAACTGGCAACTTGGGGCTTATATACCCAGTCCACCACGTAGCTTTGTTGTATGGCCAAGAAATAGTTTCCAAATCCGGGAAATTTAAGCCCCCTTTCTCTTTATCTGTCTTAAGCCTCCCCAAACTAACCCTCGGGCACTTTTCTTTCCAAATAAAGACAGTAAAGACTTTCTCCAACTTGTGTACATCCTCCTTAGACAGACCACGGTGTAACATTTGTAAAAAGCACAAGATCCTGGGCAGCACATTTATTTTTATTATATTAATTCTGCCCAGCCATGACACGGGTAGCTGTGTCCACCTTCGTAGATCTGCCTCTATTGTTTTTATCAGTTTGGTGTAATTTAAATTATATAGGGACCCTAAGGATCTACACCAAGGCAAAAACAGCTCCAGCTGTGAAGGAGTGTGCTAGGTTATTTAAATCGAACAAAATAAAACGACAAAACCAGCACTACTCCAGACTTAAAGTTATAAAAAGCTTTTAATCACACATATTACAAGGGAGGCTAAATGCCTGCAACATATTATCTATAACTCAGCAGCAAAAAGAGACCCCAAGGATCTACCAACCTATACCCCTAAATATGTCATACTTGTCCCCACCACTTTGAGTCCCCATTGTCTTATCTCTTCTCCAGCTCCCTTAGACCACATTACTTCTGACTTTTCCAGATTAATTTTTTAACCCGAAAATTTCCCGAACTCCTCTACTAATGACAGAAGTGGGGGAACCGATCGCCTAGGATCCTTCATAAACAACAACATGTCATCCACGTATAGTGCCAATTTATGTTGTGACCTAACTTCCCCCCAACCCCTGTATGCTCCCGCATTCTCTGAGTGCTACAGCCAGAGGCTCTATCGCAAGTGCAAACAATAAGGGGGAGAGCGGGCAGCCCTGCCTCGTGCCTCTCTCCAGATTGAAACTCTCTGAGCTATTGACATTTACTACCACCTGCTCCCTGGGCCTTCTATACATCACCTTTATCCATGCCAGGAACGGTTCACCCAGACCAAACCTCCCCAATATTTCAAACAAGTAATTCCATTCCACTCTGTCAAATGCTTTTTCAGCATCCATTGAGAAGATCCCTATATCTTCCTTTCCCCTATTCACTCTCCAAAGTATATTAAGCAGCCGCCTCATATTATGATACGACTGTCTTCCTTTAATAAACCCCGTTTGATCCAGGTTAACCATCCCTGGGAGAGTCTCCTCCAATCTGCTGGCCAAAACTTTAGCCATTATCTTAAAATCACAATTTAACAGTGTTATCGGTCGATACGAGGTGCGTAGTTGCAGATCCTTCCCCTCCTTTAGTATAAGGCATATGATAGCATCATAACATGTATCCGGCAAGCTAACCGCCTCCATCTCCCCCCTCTGCTGGAACACTCTTCACAGCACCCGTGCAACTCGGGCCCCCATCAATTTATAGTACTCCACTGGATACCCATCCGATCCACTAGCTTTCCCCTTCTGCAACTTTTGGATAGCTTTCATCACTTCCGCCTCCATTCTTGGTTTCTCCAACTTTTCCCTTTGCATCTGCGTGGCTTTCAGAACTTTTATTCTCTCTAGGAATTCTAACATCTTCTCTTTTGTTCCCATATCCCCTGCCTGATATAATTTTTGAAAAAAGACCTGAAAGGCTTTCTGCATCTCCTTATCTTTACTCTGCAGGATACCCTTATCATCTCTCACCCCCAAAATTCTATTCATCCTCCTATGTCCCTTCATAAGATTAACCACCAATGGCCCTGGTTTATTTCCCCATTCAAATATGTATCTTTTGTTAAATAGGCCAGCTCTCCCAGCTTCTGATCTCAACATGCATTTAGAGCCTCCCTTACCATGTCCAGTGTTTGGACAGCCTCCCCCTCTTCACCTCGAGCCACCCTCCTTTCTAGCTCCTTTAATTTACTTTCCAGCTCCCTTCTCTGTGCACGTCGTTTCTTCTTTATGCAAGATATATATTCCATAATTGCTCCCCTCTTAAACACCTTACCCGTTTCCCAGAGTATGTTGTTCGAGATCCCTTCTTTATCATTTGTTGCCATAAACAAATCCCAGCTGTCCTCCAGATGCTTTCTAAATTCCTCATTCTGAACCATATAAGTGGGGGAATTTCCATGTGGAGAGAGTTTCCTGTCTCCCTTTCCCTTGTATTTTCATTACCACCATTGCGTGGTCCGAAATGTGTATGGGGCTGTGCTGTGTCTCCCACACCTGCGCACATCATTCCCTCATGGCATAAATGTAATCTATCTGCGTCCATGTTTTGTGCGGGTTCAAAAAAAATTTATATTCCCTCACTCCCGGGTTTGCTGTTCGCCAGATATCCACCAGTTCCAGCACTGCCATTCCCTCTTGCCATTGTTGCATCCTCCCCCTGACATTCTCCCTTTCTCTTCAGAATGGTCCATTTTCGAGTCCATAGCTCAATTCAAGTCCCCCCCCCCACCATTATTAACTCTGGGAATTGCTCCCGGACCAGTAAATCCAGCAAAGAGGCATAGAATTAATAGTCATGTACCGCCAGGGCATACACCGATCCTAAGGTAATCTGCTCCTCATCCAGAGTTCCCAAGATGAAAATAATTCTCCTCTCCTTAGTGTCCCTAATTACCCTCTGCACCTCCAAATTCAGGCTTTTATGTATCAATA
Source organism: Neoceratodus forsteri (assembly GCA_016271365.2). Lineage (NCBI taxonomy): Eukaryota > Metazoa > Chordata > Ceratodontiformes > Ceratodontidae > Neoceratodus > Neoceratodus forsteri. Next base: position 323,545,770 of record CM057454.1, on the reverse strand, counting down.
TGGCTACCCCTCTTTTACGCACTGAGGCAGAAGCCGCATAACACCTCCCCACCCACCCTTATGCCAGTTTGGCGTGCTCTACTTCTGTTAGGTGTGTTTCTTGTAGCAGAGCTATTTGGGCTCTCCCTCTTTTAAGGGCTGTCAGCAACATAGACCTCTTTACTGGATTTGTAATACCTCGAACATTCCAAGTAATTACATTAGTACTTTTGTTAACCGACATTCACATATACTAATTCTTTCCTTTCACCTTCACATTTCAACCCATAGCATGATAGTTTCATATACCCAGTTTCAACGGTTGCACTTTGTTCATAAAAAAAAAACATTGATAACAAAACACACAAACTCAACAACAATTCAAACATATAACTTTGTACGTGTCCCCCTACTTCCCTTTCCTCCCTTACCCATTATCTCCCCATCCCCTACCATACCTCCTCCCCTTAACCTTCTCCCTGCTTGCTTCTTTCCCTCTATCCTCAATCTGACCCACTTCCCCTTCCTCCTCCCACAGCTCCCTCCATTTCTTGTTTTCCTCCTTTCCCTTCCCTTCCCGTGCTCCCGCCCCTCCTTTCTTCCTTTAGAAAAACACCCATCCAAACAGACCCTTTCCTTCCCCCCTTCCCCTTGTATAGCCCCCCTTTCCTTAGGCACTATCAGTCTCCCCGACTCGAATGTCTGCCTCATCCCCAGATACTGAAAAAGACGCCCACGCCTCCCCCACAGCCATTTTAACTTTGTGTCCCTTGCCCTGCACCTTCACTCTTTTAACTTTCCCCTTCATTGCCAGTACCTCCAGATTTCCTTTCCCTCACTTCTCACCAGTCCCCCAACTGCAGGCTTCCTTTATAGCCCCTCTTGTCCAGCTTAAAGCCCTTCCCTTCCTTATCCCCTCCCACAATGTTCCCCCCCTTTGCTTGCACCATACAGGAACTCCAAAAAAAACTGGTTGGGACTATCAGTAAGGACAAGCAGGGAGATTAGGCCACGTTTAGAAACCAATGCGCCGAGCCCCTCTCCCCGCCCACTCTCCTACCTGCACCCAGACACTTTTCCGGTCACCCTCTCTCTTCATGAGCATTTCGGGCCTTCTCCTTTACATCCAGGTATTTCTGCCACTTAATGCTGGCTCTTGTCCCACAATGGCACTTCAGGTAGCCTTGACACATATCCCCTTCAGTTCTGTATGCCATCCTCTGGGCAATCCACCCCTCTTATCAAGTTCCAATAGCCCAAGCCATTTCCATAAGTGATGGTAACTTACTATCAGTCTTTCCAAAAATCACTCTTTACCCTCCAGCACGAGCTTGAACAACAAAACTGCAGATCGAAACACAAATGAACAATTAACTGCAAGTACTGTCTCTCCTCCTTTACTTAAGTCCCAATGCAGAGTTCCCAACTCCATTACTCAGTTCTTGGATTAATCCTCAATGCAGCTTTTGCCTTAGATTCTTCACAAACTCCTCTGCTTTTTCCACTTCCCAAAAGGAGTACATGGCCCCCTCATATTTTATTTTTAAGCTGGCTGGATACACCAACAAATTCTCGATCTTCAGGTCATGCAGTTGCTGCATAGAGTTACTCAACAACTTCCTTCTCTTTAGGAGTCTGGCCGAATAATCCTGCGACATATAAAGACGGTGGCCTTCGTACTCCACCCTTCCCTTCTCTCAAAAAGCCTTCAGCACTAGTTCACTGTCCTGGAAATGGTGGAACCTAAATATTATTTGCCTCGGCGGCTGATCTTTCCGGGGCTTAGTCATCACGGCCCGATGGGCCCTCTCGAGCTTGAACTTTCCTTTCACGGGCTGGAGGCCCAGTAAGCCAGGCAGCACTCACGCGCAGAAATCCAATACTCTTTACCCTTCCATACCCTCTGGCAACCCTCTCAGCCTTAGATTCAGTTGCCTAACATAGTTTTCATGGTAATCAAAGGCTTCTTTTAATTCATTCATCTCTTTTTGGAGGGCCACAACCTTCCCAGGGGTCACCAGCAGTTCGTCTTTCACATGCGAGATTCTCACCTACATCTCCGACAGTCTGCCTGCTTGCACCACTTGTTGCTCCTGCATTTCCTGGAGTTTTAAATCCAGCTTTCCTTCAAGTTTAATTAAACGGGGCTCCAACGCTGCAATTACCTGCCCCGTAACCTCCCTCTCCAAGGCACCACCTCTGCCGCCGACAGTGAAACTGGGCCACCACCATCACCCCCTTTCTTTGCATTTTTTGCTGCAGTCCTCTGGCTCTTTGAGGTGCCCAACATTAAATAGTCATCCATTGCAAGTTCATACACCATAGGATGTGCGTTTTCTGTACTCTCGGGCACTTTTAACTTTTATTTTTATTTTTAAAAGCTGTGAAGAGGGAGCAGCGCAGAGATTTGCGTCCGTTCAGCTAGCTGCTCATTAGCCATGTTACATTTTTAAATGGCTCATGAGTTGAGCTTTCATGAAAGTCCAAACATTAACAGAGTCTCTCTTGAACTTTTGGTATAGCACATTTTGGTGACTAACTTTTTTCACAAAACTCTTGCATTTATAAATTTTAGTCTTCCAGTAGGTAAAAACACAAACTATCAAATGACATAATTTTTATCCTGGTGGCATTTTGGTGTTTTTTTTTTGGCACAAAACAAAAGTACATGTTCCATATTAAAATACATTGTCTTTTTCCTTTTTCCCTCCGAAGTATCCAAGGTGCCTCATCCCTTATCAGTTTACAAGATTGGTATGCAGGTTGTCATAGAAACTCCTCTAATCCTTGTTTTGATAACTCATCTTTAGGACTTGGTACCAGGTTTCTTCTTGAAACATTTGGTCCCAGTAATAGGAGCTCCTTATCAAGTTTGGTCGCCATGGAAATCTTGACACCTTTAACCCCAGTGCTAGGCTGCAGCTGGTCCCAGGAATGCAGTTTCCTCTTTGTATCTCTGTGAAGATCCACACTGCAGACCTTAGAATTAGTCTGTTGGAAGGTATTGAAGTCTCTGAGGCACTTCTGCTAAAGGGGAATAGTCTTGTACTACTGAAGCACTTAGCTTGCTCTCAGGCCTTAATTTGCCAGTCCAATAGAAATAGAATTCTATGAAGTTTTCAAGTAAAACCAACATCTGAGTATCACCTGACACCCCAGATAACCATATTACAACTAACTAATAAAAATATATATATATTTTTGTAATTTATAATTTGTTCCCACACCTCCCTCCATCAGCCACCATGCCCCTCTCCACCCACACCTCATTCAGATATCCCCTTTCTACTAATGCGTCTGACTCCTATCTATACAGCCATGCCTCAGCCCTCAGCTGATCCAGGCTCCTGCAGACTAGACACCCCCCACCTCCCCGAGAGTATCTAGGAAAACCACTGCCCCAAACCCCTTTCAAAACATTACTCTACCTACTCCCCAACCCCATTAGCAACCCCCTTCCACATTTTGTTATTTTCTCCTCCCCTGAGACCATGTTTATACTGCCCTTGCAACCCTTTGTGGCTTTACCCTGCACAGGGTTTTACTATGACACCATGGAATCCCTCAAATGTAATCCTAGTACTTTAGCTCTTGGAGATCCTTAATAATTATATGTAGAGTCTCCAAATCAGGGTTGTATGTGATAACCAAGGGTATTCTGGTGGTGGTAGTCTTTTCTTTATATTGCAGTTATTGTTCTCTTTGTATCTGTGTAGCATGTTCCACCGCTTTGTCAGTTTCTCTAGAGGAATGTACCTGCCCAATAAATTTTTTTTTTCAGTGTTGCCAGATGTTTATCCCTGTCCTCCTCACTTGAACAGATATGGTGGTATCAACACACTTGACTGTACACCAGATTTTTTAGTGTGCCTTGGTGATTATTGTTTCTGTGTAAGTACCTTTGTCTGTCTGTCAGTTGTTGTCACATATAACCCTGATCTAGAGCCCCTATGTATAATTATTAAGGCTCTCCAACCAATATTCATGAGAACGACACCTTGACGGTTATCTCCCAAGAACCTCCTGCACTGGCTTTCAAACAAGCACCTAATTTATTTAATCTGATTGTCAGGAGCAAACTCATACCTGATCAAATCAACAGAACACTAGGTGGTGCAAGACCCTGCAGTTGTTCTAGAGGTAAGAAATGTGGGCACATTTCCACTTCAAATGTTATCAACACCCCCCAAAACAAACCATTCAACATACAGGGGAATTATACATGTGCATCTTGGGATCTTGTTTATTACATTCAATGCAAGGAATGTCCACAAACAGGTTATGTGGGGGAGACTAGACAACCTCTTTGAACCTGAATGAAGTCACACAGACATGATATTGAAATGAAGAAGACTGGACAAGTAGTGGGACAACATTTCTTTCAGTCCAATCACTCCATCTCAGACCTATCTGTCCTGGTTCTCAATGGACATTTCAAAAATACACAACAGAGACAAGCACTTGAGGTCAAACGTATTTTTCTTCTGAACATGGTGGAGGATGGTATGAAAGTAGACACTAGTTTTATGTCCCTTTACACTATTTAAAGTGTTCCTGCTCTCTCTTGTTTCAGGTACAGCACATGGACAGATATTTGTTTTACATGTTTCTAAAATGCTTATATATAATATGGTTCAACTTCTATTTATTCTATATCACTGCAGGTTGGTGGTGATTATGTGACCTTTAGATTCACACATGCTGAACTACTAATTTAAGTGCATGGTGCACACACACACACACACAGTCTCCAGTTTCTCTTTAGTTAAACATTTATCATCAGCTAATTTATTTATTCAATTTTGGTAACAGGGTAGGCACACTGAGCCCCGAAGGTCCCTTTTTCAGGGGCAACCCGGAATTAATTACAGAGGTATGCAAGTACAGTAATGGAACAAGGACACAGTGCAGAATAACATAAGAGAGAATCAAGTACAAGGACAAACAGTGCTGACATTGTGCCAAAATTAGTTACAGGAGAAGACAATTACAGGAATATGCAGGGGTAGCAGTGTTGCAATCAGGAGAGAAGGTAATAGTTTATACATCGGTGCATGGCTTAGGCTAGTAAGGACCTGGCCTTAGAATTTGGGTATGTCCCCTTGTTCACAGGAGCAGATGCTAGCTTCTAGTAAATGAGCACGGAGTCCCTTACAGAATTTTCCAAGGGAGGGGGCATCCTGAAGGAGGGAAGGAAGCTTATTCCATAGGGCAGGGGCAGAAGTGGCAATGGATTTACTGCTGGCAGTGGTTCAAACCCTGGGTTTAACTAGGAGGTTACACCCAGAGGTTCAGAGGGTATGCACTGAGTGCTTGGGAACCAGGAGACTGGCCAGGCTATCTGGGGAATTGCAGTGTAGGAGCTTGTATGCATTGCAAAGCAGGGGGTACTGAAGGCAACCATCTAGGGAGGGCCATTGTAGGGAAGCAAGGGCTTCACAGTGATGCCGTCTTTTGTGGGATTGGGACGCAAACTGAGCTGCTCTGTTGTAGAGAACGTTTAGCCTGCTCATCTCTTGTTTAGCCAACCCCTGAAGTATAGGGGCAGAAAGGTCAGTGTGGGAAGGAGGAGGCTGTTGGCAATGGTGATTCTGGACTCTGGGATGAGCTGGTCATTCAGGCAGTACAGCAGGCCCAGTTTGCGGTGCACCACTTTGTTTACCTGGTCTAAGTGAGGCTTGAGGGTAAACCCTTGATCCAGGGTTAGCCTCAGGTATTTGAGAGAACTCACAACCTCGATGCAGCTGCCTGAGGACGAGGTCAGAGGGAGTAAGGCACTCCGGTCTGGGCCAAGGTTTCTCTGTCCAAATAGCATTGCCTTGGTTTTTGTGCTGTTTAAAACCAGCTTATTCTCAGTAAGCCAGAACTCTAACTTGGCAAAGTCAGCTTGAAGATGGGGTCCCAGATCAGATGGGTTGCTCAGGGACCAATAGATTACAGCATCATCTGCGAATTGAGCGGCCAAGCTGCCACCGCAGTGGGATTTAAGATCATTGACAAATAGTGAGAATAGGAGGGGGCCCAGGATGGAACCCTGAGGCACCCCCTCACTTAGGGGGAGTGGATCTGAGGTCACACTCCTCCACCTGACCTGCTGGGAGCAACCAGATAGGTAGCAGGTGAACTAGGAAAGGGAATGCTGATCCATGCCAAAGGAGACTAGTTTGGATAGCAGGAGTTTGTGGTCTGCTAGGTCAAAGGCCTTAGATAGATTGATAAAAACAGCTCCTGTGGGGAATCCTTTGTCTATGGCCCATAAGACGTCAACTGAGAATTTTATGAGAGCTGTATCAGTGCCATGATTCAGCCTAAAGCCGTGCTGCATGGAGGATAGCAACAGGTTAGCCTCAAAGTAGTCACAGAGTTGACAGTATACTAGTCTTTCCTGAATCTCGGCCAGAGTACAAAGTAGCGAGATCGGACTGTAGTTACCAATGGATTCCCTTGGACCCCCTTTGCGGAGAGGGATCACAATGGCCTGTTTCCAGGTATTGAGTACAGTACCTTAAAGCAGGGATCGGTTGATTATTCCTGTGATAGGTAGAGCGATGGTTGGTGCCACCGCCTATAGTAATTTAGGGCAGATGCCATTGGGTCCTCCAGGGCCTTTGGCTTTGATGGTCTTTAAAAGGGGGAGTACCTCCTTGATTTAACTAATCGCAGGTGAAAGAGTGGCAATGTGGGGCAAGGTGCCTCAGAGCAGGGGGGCACCGAAGGGGTAGGTGTAGGGCTGGACTTGTAGCCATCAAGGTTGGTGAAGTAACTGTTGAAGTCAGCAGCAATTTTATGGCCATCATTAGTCATAAGGCCATTGATTTCAATAGGGTCGAGGGAGGGGTTCTTGTTGCCCTTTATCAGGTCATTGATATGGGACCAGAATGAATGAGGGTTGGCTAGAGTAGTTTGCTGAAGAAGCTTGACATGATCTTTTTTTGCCATCTTAGTGATATGTTTGCACTCATTCCTTAGTTTTTTTATAGGACACAACGTTTGCAGGCAAGGCGGAGTACTTGTAATGCTTCCATGGCTTGTCCCAGTTTACCATCAAAGATCTGAGCTCTGTGGTGATCCATCTATGGCAGCTACCTTTTGTACAGAGTTTCCTAAATGGGGCGAACAGGTTAGCTGCAGAGCTGAAGGAGTTTTGGAAGAACTCCAGGGCTTCATCTAGTGTTGGGAGGTGCCGTATCGGGGTCCGGTCAAGATTGGCGAGGTACACATTGAAGGCATCCTCTGAGAATTTGGAGTAGTCTCTGGTAGAGAGTATCCTAGGAGGAACCAGGGGGAATGATTTTTCCAGATGCAAAAGATGGGTGAATGGTCGCTAAGAGCATCAGCCATGATAACAGCAGACAGAATATTGGAGGGGTGAGACACCAGAGCCCAGTTGAGGGTTGTGTGGTTCCCTGTTTTGTAGTTGGTCCTGGTCTTTTTGGAGATGATTTGTTCCAGGTTAGCATCTAGTAGTGAGGCCCTGAGTGTCTGCTCCGAGTCCTGTGCCCAGTTGAGATTGAAGTCCCCCAGGATCAGGAGTTCCAAGGAGACTGCATCAGCAATTAGTAATAGTTTCCAAGGCTTGGAGGGCCACTTTCGGATGGTGGTAGAGGCAGCCGACCGTAAGGTGTTTTGTGTTGCCAAGGGTAATTCTAATAAAGACTGATTCACTGCCTGAGTGATCAGCGCCGAGTAGTTGGGCAAGGGCTACATCAAGGGAGTCCCTGGTATATATGAGTACCCCACCATCTCTTTTGCCCTCACGGTCCTTGTGGAAGGAAGTGTAGCCAGACACTGCCACCTCATGAGATAGGGTGTGAGATTTAAGCCATGTTTCAGACACAGCCAGTATGTCTGGGTTGTATAGCGACATCCAACCCTGAACCTCCTGTATTTTTGGATGGAGGCTACAGGCATTCATGCGGGTGATTTTTAAGCCCTTGGAAGATGCCCAGTGCAAGTCATGGGGGGAGCCAAGAGTGATGTTGGTAACTGGAGGGCCTGGGTTAAGTTCAATGTCACCTGCTAGGAGCAGCAGGAACGAAAGAAGAAATAGAGCTTTTGGGGATAGAGGGAGTAGATCCCCTCTACAGTGCTTTGCGTGGAAATGAAGGGCCAGGTAGCAGGCACCCTTTTTAGTGAGCATATAGGACACAAAGAGTGGTCGCACCCTCTGTTCAGCTGGATAATCTGGTATGATGGGAGGGGATTGGATGTGTTGACTCGGATCTGGGTACCCAGTCCTGGGAAGGTACATAAGCCTGTTAACCCACACTAGAGGCAGGATGTATAGCGTTACCAGGATAGGGGCTCTGTAAGATGGCCCTGGGTGGTGCTTCTATTTGTGCATGTGGGAGTGAGCAGGGTGAGTGCAGGGGTCCGCAAGAACAAGAGATGGCATTTTGTCTTTGAGAGACAATTGAGGGCAGGAGAGAAAGTCAGATGGACTAGGTAGGGTGGGACTAGGAATGGGTCGTGGAGAAATTGTTTTCAGCAGCAATGGAGAAGTGAGCATTGGTGAGTTTTTAGTGTGCAAGGTGTGTCTGCTGGCTGAGATAGTGAGAAAAAGGAAAGGGAGAGTTTTCTTACTTTTTCTACCACATCTTCTCGATACTTGGCCAATGCTAACTAACTGGAGCACAGTGACCGTGATTGGGCATGTAGTAGCAGTGCAACCTCTAGCAGCAGCTTCTGATAAGCTGCAAATGGAGAAGCAGGGTGATTGGATCACAGCACCTATAAAAGGCAGAGTCCACCAAGGGTGGTGGTGGGGTGGTGGGGCAGCTGATGCGAAGCGTCAGCAGGGATCCTCCAGTGCAATTCACAGCTCAGGTGTGGGAGACACAGCCGTGGAGTGACCATTTTCCATACCTGGTATGGGGTTCCTTTTGCTGAGGGGGGCTCTTCTAGTATGCCCCAGAGTGACCTCCCATGTGGGGGGTGATCTGTAGCCATCGCCTAACCGGATCAACTGTAGGAGCTGAGGAGAGAGAGGCAGCAGTTAAATAAGGCACCTGAGAGGGGGAGGGGGTGGTGAGAGGAGGGAGGGGAGTAGGATCCTGATTTAAACTTGGGAAGAAACAGCAGGTAGAGTAGGATATCATAAGGCAACACTTAGAAACAGCAGATATCTTAGAGCAAAGCTTCTTCTTTAAGGCAGATTATTTTAAATCTCCAAGGCAGTAAGACAATTAGATCATGATACACTTTAAGCAGACTTGACTGAAATCTAAGGTAGTATGGAGACTTTAAATAGTAAATGCGTAGAGCAGTCCAGGTTTGCATGCCAGGTATGAGCAAACTGTGCAGGTTTAGGATTTTAAATTTTTAAAATGGTGCCAATATCCAGATTCAGAGTGCAGACTTGACTGAACTCTAAGGCAGTAAAGGATTAATTAGTGATGTATTTGATGACTTTAAATAGGCATCACAAAGCTAAATGGCTTTAAAATTCAACGACTTTAGATAGACATTAAACACAAAATCTCCACATGTATGGTGACTTTTAAATAGAAAGGAGACTTAAAGTAAAAAATGCATGGTGCAGTCCAGCTTTGCATGCCAGGTATGAGCAAATTGTGCAGGTTTGAATTTTAAATGGCGCCAAAGTCTTCCAGTGCAATTCGCAGCTCAGGTGCGGGAGAAGCAGCTGTGGAGCGTCCATTTTCCATACTTGGTATGGGGGTTCCTTTTGTCAAGGGGGGCTCTTCTAGTATGCCCCAGAGTTACCTCCCACATGGGGAGGAGCTGTGGCCATCACCTACCCGGATCAACTGTAGGAGCTGGTATGGGGGGTACCTTTTGCCGAGGGGGACTCTTCTAGTATGCTCCAGAGTGACCACCTGTGTGGGGAAGGGGGAGCTGTAGCCATTGCCTACTTGGATTTCTGTGACATTTGACCTACACAGAACTAGAGTTTTAAAAGATCTTATCACTGGTTGTGTTTTCTCATCTAATTACTTCTTTAATCTGTGACATTCATATGTAAAATGTGTAAGTTATGGCTATTTGTCAATGGCTCAGCAGGTTGCACACTTGCCTCTGAGGCTGGAAGGTCAGAAGGCTGTGAGTTCTATCCCCACATCAGGCTTTTGGGTTAGATCCCAATACTGACACCGTAGTGCAGCATGAGAGGGGGTGCTGCACTCTTGAGGTGCCTCTTTCAGATGAGATGTTAAACCAAGGTCCCATCTGCCTGCTCTGGAGGTAGTTCAGATGGATAATAAAAATCCCGTGGCATTTCTCAAAAAAGGAGTAGCAGAATTTCCCCGATGTTCTGGCCAAATTTCCCCCATTCACTAAAAATACCACCAACAGCTTACTCTGGTTCAATGTCAGTTGGCATCCATCTCTATCCCCCTTCCCTGGAACAAGGCTAAAAATAAGCAGAATTGTGTTGTCCTCCTTTCCCATTCAACAAAAACTAAATAAATCTGAATGAGAGCTCTTTTTAAAAAATCTACCATTTTCCTTGTGAAGAAGAACCATGTAGGTTCAAAAGTTTAGGATTTTCTGTTAATCTCTGTTGGCCCAATAAAAGGTATCAAATCATCTATTTTGTGCAGCTTGTTGTACATGGACAAATACTGCAACAAACATTTTTTTCACTAATTGATGAAAGCTGCACCGAGGCAAAAAAATTAATAATAATAATATACTGCTTCTTAGTTTTGTAAGGTTTTCCATCACATCCTAGTGGGTCTTTGCATATACCAAAGACTAGGTGTTAGAATCTATAGACACAGCCAGCCATATACAGATGTATTACAGTCTGTTTTGTTGTGAAGAGAGTATTAGCCAGGACATTAAAAATATCCCTACGTATTGTCATGGTGGGATCCTTCCCATCCTCCAATAGGAGCAGTAGAAATGAACAATAATAAGGAATTTGATTTAACATCTCATCTAAAAAAAGGAACTGCCGGCATGGTACACAGTCCTCACCACACCACCCCCATACTATTCATTCACATTAGGCTAGAGCTTAAATTCCCCAGGGTGTTTGGGTTACCTGTTTAAAGTGAAAGTATTTGGAAAGTCATATCAACCATCTTACAGAATATTGTGATACCTTAAAAACTCCCACCTTTTCTGCAAAAAATTGCTTTACTTTGCTTTAAATACATTGGATTTTAAATAACTTTAATTATGGTGGCTTGTATTAAGGGTGCATTGTAATATATTGCAGTACATGGTAATATACGATTAGAAGGGACTCTAGGTTCATCATGTCCACCCCTCACCCCTGCTTCATAGGTAGGTATGAATACTCTCTTCTGCACAAACACATACTAAATTAAAGAGTCACCTACCTGCTGTACTACCAAGTGCATCTAGTTTCCACTGGTAAGCAGAAATGTGTCCAGGCGTACCCTGAGGTCTTACTGTCTCCACTGTCAATAGCTTAGCAGTTGGTAATTTATTTTCTGCAGATTTTGTACTGTAGTCCAGCTAATTAAAAACCTTCTTGTGATACACCATGTTTGTAATTGGTTAAGACAGCAGGCAGGCTCTAAAACAAAATGATCAATTATATGATGCTGAACGAAATCAGCAGGGGTTGGTGCTGTACCTTTACACAGTATGGCTCTGATTCTGTAAACTCATGGGCATACACATCAGAAGAATAACTAGTAATTCTTACTATGTAGAAATTGCAAAAATACTACCACGTATCGTAAATGATACATGCTAATTACAATATACTGTAGGAGCTAAATCTGTATAGAATCTGCTCTGCAGCTCTGTCCACCCTGATGTTCCAATGTCAGATTTATTTCACTGCTGAAGAAATCAAATGCCCTGGAATGCTATTCCAGTCACAGTGGCTACGTTTTTCTTAGTTTTCACTACCGTTTTATTTTGTAATATTTATATGGGATACACATTGGCCTCACTCAGAAAGATTATGCCATTTATCTTCATGAGAGAGTGCAGGTCCGTAATGCACGGGTGGCAGAGTCACGAATGAGTTATGAAAGTCCTGTCCCCTTACAAGTGATGATAAATGTTATATTCATATTGAGGCTGTTATGTGTCCAGTTTATACAATGTACAGTATTTTAAATTATAGTGCTGCTAGATTAGCTCTTTCAATGAAGATTCAATTGTTTTTGTTTGATTACACTGCTCTCTTTTGAGTGCAGCAGAGGCCATTGTTTGTTTGCTTTTTTTTTTGCTCCTTCCCAGGCCCCCTGCAGCCCCACTCCTTCAGGCTTCACACACTCATCTCCTCTGCCCACCAGACGTAACCCCTGCTGCCATCACTTACCTCCATGCTCCCCAAGATCCTCCAACACCTCTCATAGTCCAGTGTTTCCTTGCCATGGGGCCCCTCTGCTCCCACCAGGGAGGAAGAGTCTTGTACACTGGGGGGGTGTTGGTCAAGGGGGTAAGGAGGGCGCACTGGGTGGTTAGCTGGGGTTGGGGGGTTTGCAGCAGGCCATCATCTAGTGCTATCAAGGTGGGCTATTTTCTGTTTCCCCCCTTCCCTATGTCCTCCTTTCATGTCATGGGTGAACTTCACAGCATCCTGGGAAGGACGCACAGCAGTGCATGGTTACCCAGGTCGCTTAGTGCACCTCCACCAGCTCACCACCTGCTTGAGGAATGGTGCAGGCCATACCCTCCCTCCTGGGGAGGACAGCATCTGCCTGGATGCTCTTCATCCTCCCCACTGGTCTCTGCTCTAGTCCTCCCAGGTGCGAGTCATGAACCTGGGTCACCAGCAAACCAAGCTGGTGCCTCACTGCTCGGTCCTACAGAGCCAGTGCATAGGTTATTGTGATGTCATCAGTCATTGTGCAAGCTGCTATCCCATTGGTTAAGAGCTCCCTTGTGATCAACCTAATGTGGAAAAAATACTGATGACCCACCTAACATTGAAATAAATAATTTATTTTCATTTAGAGTGCTTCTGTGGCTATAACAAATCATTATCTGTAAGGTCCAACGCTCACATTTTGTAAATATGGGATATACAATGGCTGACTCAGAATATGCCATTTATCTTCACATGTGAGAGGGTAAGACATTAACTCATGGGTGACAGAGCCATGAGTAAGCTGTGTGAGTCCTGTCCCCTCACAAGTGATGATAAATGGCTTATTCTAAGTTAGGCCATTGTGTGGCCAATTCATACGTCAAATTTTCACTGCTCTACTTTTGTGCAGCAGATGCCATTCTCATGTCAGCAGGCATTGTTCAAGCTGTTCTTCCACTGGTTTAGGTTTCCTGTGTGTGCCCCATGTGAAGTAAGGATAAATGGCTAAAGTGAGGCCAAATTAGTTATTCTTGATTAGAATGCTTCAGTGAATTAAACAAATCTGAGTTCTGTCAATACTCTCCTAAAATGGGCATTGTAGTTTGCTATATCATAAGACCTGGGAAGTTTAATTCTTAAATTCCATATCAAGATATACCTAGGGTATTGTGAATACAACACAGCCTTTAACTTGATTCTGGTGGATAAATAAAATTTCAAAATTAATTGTAGATCATCAGGATGATGGACATATTTAAAACTACCATTCTCTCACCAGACATGGATTGTATTATTGCCATAAATAAGAACTGTCGATGGTTTTCCTCATTATTATTTTTTTCCCCAAAAAAATCTTAAAGCACTGTTTGATAAGTTGAGTAATTATGCATAATGCCAGTTATCATGGGGACAAACTGTGAATATAAAAATATAAAGTGCCCTGATGCATCATCTAGAACAATATGTCTGAAATTCTGTGCACATGAGCACTTTTCTGATTTAAGTGGGGTTATTTGTGTGGTTGTTTACCTTTAAGAGCGGCTCTATAAAAAGCTGGCAACCCTTCTTTACCAGTATCCTTTGACAAATCATACAGCAGGTACGTGAAATGTGCCAGGAGGTCAGATGGGAGCCACGTCACCAACTCCTTGCTTGGTTTGTATGTTTTGTCCATTTTGCACAGACGCTTGTGTGAGATTAAATTGGCACTTTAATGGAGAGTGATGCTGGAATATTCATATAAATCCTGGATGCCTGTGCTGGAGGAAAGAGGGATGGGTGTTGGATCCCCATTCGACATGTTTCTTGTCCTCCTGCTGGTATTCTGCAGCAACCACTAACACATATCAATCAATCAATCAATCAATCAATCAATCAATATCTTTATTTATCCAGGCGGGCATCATTGAGCAAGCTCATTTACAAGGTGGACCTGCGGTCCTACAGTAATAATACAGAAAGACAAGTTACAATAGTACAAACAGTAAAAATAGCTGCTATTATAGTAAAAATGCACATTTACAGGTAATATACATTGAACATAGAACTACAAGGAGTCGTGGATAATGAACTTGTGCTGGATCCAAGCCCAAAAACTGTGCATTTTGTAGTGGGAAATGTTAGGGAGAGGGTAGGCATATCAGATAGAAGATATCAAGAGCATAATGTAGGAAGAGGTAGGGAATAGGGGCGCAAGCTAAGAAGACCCAATTGTTAGAGCAGAGTGAAGGATTGGGAGGGCAGAGGACCGTACGAAAGGCAACAAAGTGATTTTTGCCCCAAAACGCGGTGACATATGGAGGAGAAAAGCTGCCATTGTACTAAGTGCAAGAGGAGGAATATAGTAGCAGGGGCATAACTGGGAGGGTCCTGGAGGTTGGGGAAGAGGGAGGTGTTGGATGGACGAGGGACCGACTATCTTTTGGGGCGAAAGACGATAATTATCCCCAAGTACGGTAGCATGTGCTAGAATCAGGCTGCAGCTGTTCAGAGCATCAAAGAATAAGATATGGGAGTTCAGCAATAAATCCTGTGGATCTGTTGGTGGGCATGCTAGAGGCAGAGGCACACATTTCAGCTGGGGGGCCACTGTTTGCAGGCTGCCGTTTGAGGGAGGGAGGTTAGTTAGTGTCTAGTAAAGCAGTTGCAAATTTCCATAATGCCATCACAGTAAAGCCTTTTGAACAAAAGGGTACTTACTGGGGTTTTCAGCTTAAGTATTTTGGGGGTTTTATTCCATATTGATGGGAGTGCGAATCCAAAGGCGGCTCTCCCGACTCATGTGAGTGCCCTGGGTAAATTTAGCAGGAGTTGTGAGCAGCTTCTAAGAGAATAATTCCTGGGCACAATCAGAGACAGACAGTCAATGATGTATTGAGGGAGTTTGCCACCGAGGGCTCTAAGTGTCCAGAGTGCTGCATTAAATTGTGCCTATAGTGAAGTGAGGTCCAGCCCGTGGCGGCATATAGTGCACAATGATGGGTAGAGAAGAGGAGGTCAGTGATGAAGCGTATCGCTCTGTGGTAGAGCGTATCCAATTTTCCAATATAGGAAGCCACACAGCTACTGTATATGAAGTCTGTGTAGTCAATTAAGGACAGGAACATGGCTTGGACTAGTCGTTTCTTTGCGTCTGCTGTAAGAAATCTTCTTATCCTGTAAAAAAAGCCAAGTCGTTGCCTTAATTTTTTTCAGCAAGTCTTCCAGGTGGTCAGTGAAGGAGAGTTTACAGTCAATCCAGACCCCAAGATATCTGAATTTTGGAACGTACTCTAAGCACTCTCCCAGCATCGTGGTTATTGGGGAGGAGTCAGTAGCGCTTGTGTAGTTTGGGGAAAATAACATGGCTTTAGTTTTCTTAGTGTTTAATGGCAGTTTTTTATTGATTAGTTGGAGTTGCAGGAGGTTGAAATATTTTTGTAGGTCAGTACAAGCTTCTTTTGGTGTGGGATGACTCAGGTACAGCACTGTGTCATCCGCGAATAAGTGAATACTTGCATCCTTTATTCCCTCATCAATGTTGTTGATATACACTGCGAAGAGGAGGGGACCTATTATGGATCCCTGAGGGACACCTTTTTGTAAGAGTTTTAGGGCAGATAGTTCACCATCCACTTTCACCTGCTGGTATCTGTCTGTCAGATATTCAGAGAACCAGTTTAGAGAAGTAGCATCCAATCCCAGTGTTTTTAGCGAGTCGAGGAGCAGGTCATGGTCGGCTGTGTTGAATGCTTTGCTGAGGTCAAGAAACACAGCACATACTGACTTTTTATGCTCCTACTCCAGTTGCCAGTCATTGGTTACTTTAGCTAATGCTGAGACTGTACTGTGGTTGGCTCTGAATCCAGATTGAAGGGGGTTTAGTAATTTTTCTCTGTCGATGAAGGATCTTAGTTGGCCATTTACTATTTTTTCCAGTAGCTTCAAGAGTGTGGGTAGGAGAGAAATTGGCCTATAGTTATTAAGGTCGCAAGGGTCTCCAGATTTAATTAGCGGGATAACGTGTGTGATCTTCCATATTTGAGGGAGGGTACCTTGTGTTAGGGACAGGTTGAATAAATGAGTAATAGGCACTGCCAATACGTGTCATGCTATCTTTAGGAAGTATGCTTCAAGTGCATCTGCGCCAGCACTTTTCTTAGTATCCAGGTGGAGAATCAAGTCTTCCACTTCCTTGAGGGAAACCGATGAGAATGAGAAATGTTGACTAACGGAGCCAACATTTGGTGGGGTAATGCCAAGTTGGGTGCGCAGGCTACATGCAGACGAGTTATCGAAGGCTAAGCCTGCTGTGGTGAAGTGCGTGTTGAATGCCTGCAGTATCTCTTTTTTTCATTGATTACTGTATTGTCAGAGATAATTTTTGTAGGGAGCATATTTTGTGACGTGGCTCCCGTCAGTTCTTTGATTGTGGCCCAGAATTTGGAGGGACAGTTGGCTGCAGTATCTCGTTCTGCTTGGTAATAGCAGGCTACAGCTTCCCTAATCAGTTTGGTGCAGCGATTTCTGGCTGTTCTAAAGAGGCACCAATCTTCCTCTTTTTGGGATATGCCGGCAGTTTTCCAGAGTTTATCCCTGGACAGTAGTGCAGCCTTGAGATCTTGAGTGAACCAACGGCATTTCCTAGCCTTTATGCGTATTTTTGACAGAGGCGCATGTAGATTCATGGCGTAGGTAATGATTTCATGTAGTATAGAATATGCAGTTTCCACTGTTTTAGCAAAGTAAAAACTCTGCCACAAGGGAGAGTTTTTTAGGTCAAGTAGGTATGCCTTTGAGTCGAATTACCTGGTTGACCTTTTGGTGAAGAATTTGGCCATAGTTGGCACTTTGTTGGCTGCCCAAACTTCAGCTATTAGGCAATAGTCACTAATATCTGAGTCAAAGGTTCCAACGTGGGAGAAGGAATGGGGTTTATTCACAAGCAGGACATCCAGAAGGGTACTTTTGGCTGTATTCTTTTTGTTGATACGGGTGGGCTCTTCTTTGAGTAGGGTGAAACCAAGGGAGTCGCAGAAAGATTTAAGCTGGTGACCAGCTTCCGACAGCCAATCGTAGTTTAGATCCCCAAGGATAATTGTTTTCAGGGGGCTAGTGTCTAAGATAGTTGTAAGATAGGACAAGAGCTGAGTACCGGCAGAAGATGGTCTATAACATCCTATGACTCAGAGTGCTAACGATGGGGATAGGTCGATTTTTATGTCCAGGCACTCAAATCCTGCTACCAGTGAGTTAGAATTAAGTGTTGATGCCACAAATCTATCTTTGATGTAGATGGCGACCCCACCTTCTCTGGATTGCCTATCGCATCTAAAGATCTGGTAGTTAGGTATATTAATCACGCTATTTGGTGTAGAGGGCTGAAGCCAGGATTCTGAGATAACAAGCACATCTGGCATTGTATGGGCGGTCCAAGCCTGGATAAGGGTGAATTTTTTCAGCAGGCTGCACACGTTAATGTGCATAAAACTAATACCTTTAAGAGATGGTGACTCAGAAGGGGAGGTAAGTTTATTTATGGGCCCTGGAGTAAGCTCAACATTGCCAGAGCAGAGTAAGAGGAGGAGTAGCAATTTTTTCAGGGATTCAAGTGAAAGGCAATGAGCTTGAGGCTTTTTCAGGCTTGGCATGGAGGAGGAACCGGGGTGCCAAGCTTTGTTTTTTAATTTATGCAAGCCTAAGGACACTGAGGCTAATACTCTGGCTGTGCAATGCTAGTGGGAGTAACTCAAATTAATTAGAGATAAGGAAGGAGGTGTAGACAAACCTGCAATAGTTGCTTTTTGAGGAAGGTAGTCCACCCGGATCAGTTGGCAAGGAGCCTTGGCATAACATGTGATGTGTAGAGTCAGATTAGGCAAGCAGTCTTCAGGATGAGGATGTGGTGTACCCCCAGTCTCAAATTTTTTGGATAATAAGCCAGTAAGGGTAGGAAGTAGTAGGAATTGCCACAAGGCTGCCCTAATTGCAGTTGTTGGGTAAATTAGGGAATTTTGATAACAAGGGTAGCTCGACGGCTGCTGGTTGCAGGATTCCCCTGGCAGAACCCTAGCAGTAACAAATTGTTTTAGTAAGAAAGAGAAGGCAGGAGATTCGTCAGGGATGGGAGTGGTGGTGCTAACGGGTCTATATAATAGCACACAGGAGGGGGGGATAAGTGGGTGGGTGAAAAATTGAGGCTTTGCCGTACCTCTCAAGTGGTGGAGTCCAATGAGGATGTCTCGAGTGGCGGCTTTGGAAGTGCCGACCGCCCGGTGTCCGCGGTCCACATGGAGGGCGTCTCAGCTGGGATCTCTAGCGGGTTCTTGGCTAGAGAAAGGAAAGAGGAGCTCAAATTAATAGTGGGCCAACACAAAGGCTAGCAGTCTGAGCAAAAACAGCTCAATTAGCAACTGAAAAGCCTGCAATTTCCTTAGCGCCTTGCAGTCGGGAGACAGCTACAAAGTCACGAAGGGGCTGAAACACTTGGTTGCTGGGAACATTTTTAGACAATAAACACAGTTTTTTGGCAAATCAGTCACAGTTCAGTAATTTGTAGTACAATTTTCAAGTAAAAAAAGTGCCCTAGCAAGACAGGATATGCTAGTCAGCAAGACAGGATATGCTAGTCTGCAATAAGCAAACCTAAAGTACCAAAATGGTATGCCTCAGCAAGACAGAATGACATAAATCTGCTAGAAGGCTTAGTTGCAAAAAGGGGATGGGAGGAATTGCAGTTGTTGACAGTAAGCAACCAATAAATTGAAACATCAGATAGGAGTGGGCGGAGACTGTGTGCATTTAAAGGAGGCCGGGAGGGACGAAAAATCAAGAGGAAGTTTGCAGAGCTAGCACTGAATCAGTGCACATACAGTTGGAGAGAAACTGCAGTGGGGGGAAATGGTAAGTTACTTTACACAGGCCGAGCAGAACAGGCTAAATTAAAATACATAAATTAGAAGCCGAGTACAGGATGCAGGCTTACACTAAGCCACACGTCTCGGGTGCTCCTGTCTCAGGTGAGTGAGACCAGCCAATCAGGGAGCTCTACACAGGCATGGAGCCAATAGCACTACCCTGAGAAGGCGCTGAAATTGAAAACAGCAAATTGCAAGTGATGATCCGGTTCAGCATTCACACAGCCCAGAGAAATCGTGGCAATTTTTCAAGCGTCGTATGTTATCTATCTCTTTGTGGGGTAGGTGGATCAGGCTCCTTGCATCGTAGAGGTGCTATGGCTGGATCGTGACCGCTGCCCGAGGGGGCAAGTGGCACCTGTAAGGAAGGAGACAACAGATCAAATAGGAGCAGATGAGGGGGTGTGTCTAAACAGAGACACACAAAGAGAGCTGAGTACTAACTTGAAAGACAAGTCAGGGGCAGTCTCAGACAGAGGCAAGGTGCTGGCTAACTCGGGAATCCAAAACAAGCAGAAAAGAACAGACTGATGGGGGAGGGCAGGAGGGACAGAACAGAGACAGAGGAGGACAGGGGGACAAAGGACAATGATTAAGAATGAAAGTCAAGGGCAGGAGCCTTAGGCTCAAGACAGAGGCTACACAGATTTTACAATTCACTGAATTTTCTAAGTCCATAGCTGTAAGCATGTAAACCCAGTACAGTCTTAAATAGGATTAAAAAATATATATATTAACAAAGCCAGTAAAACCTTTTTACAAACTCAGTTCAAGGCAGTGTACAGAGTGAAAGCTTAATTGTGGAAAAATCAAGGGGAAGTTTGCAGAGCTAGCACTGCATCAGTACACATACAGTTGGAGAGAAACTGCAGCAGGGGGGAATGGTAAGTTACTTTACACAGGCCGAGCAGAACAGGCTAAATTAAAATATATAAATTAGAAGCCGAGTACAGGGATGCAGGCTTACATTAAGCCACATGTCTCAGGTGCTCCTGTCTCAGGTGAGTGAGACCAGCCAATCAGGGAGCTCTACACAGGCATGGAGCCAATAGCGCTACCCTGAGAAGGCACTGAAATTGAAAACAGCAAATTGCAAGTGATGATCTGGTTCAGTGTTCACACAGCCCAGAGAAATTGTGGCAATTTTTCAAGCGTTGTACCTTATCTATCTCTTTGTGGGGTAGGTGGATCAGGCTTCTTGCACCATAGAGGTGCTATGGCTGGATCGTGACCGCTGCCTGAGGGGGCAAGTGGCACCTGTAAGGAAGGAGACAGCAGATTAAATAGGAACAGATGAGGATGTGTGTCTAAACAGAGACACACAAAGAGATCTGAGCACCAACTTGAAAGACAAGTCAGGGGGCAGTCTCAGACAGAGGCAAGGTGCCGGCTAACTCGGGAATCCAAAACAAGCAGAAAAGAACAGACTGATGGGGGAGGGCAGGAGTGACAGAACAGAGACAGAGGAGGACAGGGGGACAAAGGAAGATGATTAAGAATGAAAGTCAAGGGCAGGACCCTCAGGCTCAAGACAGAGGCTGGGTGGGGGAGATGCATATATATGTTCTTCTCCCTCATAATTGACGTCTAGTCAATCATGAAGAAAAAATAAACAAACCATCCTGTTACCCTTGTTTTCTGACACCAAGTGTTCATTCCTCGTGTGTGATACCCCTCACCCCCATTCCCAACACTGGGTGCCCAACCTAGGTGACAAAAGCATTTTACTGCAAAAACCAAAAAATATGTTAACTATAGTGACCACTGGGTGGCCAGTTCTTATGGCTGACTTACATAGCACCTCCTCACAAGTTCAAGAAAAAACACAACCTCACCTACCCTCTGTCACCCATGTCACTCTCTTGCCCCCACACCAGCAAAGAAAACCCTTCACCCACCCAGTGAGCAAAAATCTCCCCCACCCAGCCAGCAGCTGAAAAGTTAACACCCCCACATTTACCCACCCTCTAACACTCATACTACCCTCCTCCTACAACTGCCACCCAGTAAATACTTTACCCATCAATCTCACAGTGGGCGACCTGCATAGCTCTCCCTGCACCTTGGCTGGTCCCTATGTCAGATGCTGATTACAAATGAAGCAAACTGCAAAACAGAATAATAAGTCCCAAAAAAACACTACTGTATTGCATATGCAAAGAATTCAGATTTTTGGCAAAAACGGTTGAGTTTGGTGACCTTGAAAATATACTTTGGGGTCAAATACAAATACCAAAATTACATGGTCATGAGGAGGGGTGATAAGCACCTTGACCCTCAAATTTAAAAAGAAAAGTTAAAAAACAAATAACTCATGAGTGACTGAAAGGTCTTCCCCCAAAAACATGAACTGCACATGTGCACCCAGATTTGCTTTGAAACTTTGTATAATTTTGCAACATACCACAGCTTCTGGCAAACAGTTCCATACTGTGATCGCACTCTGTGTGAACCATGTTCCCCTCTTTTTAGTTTTATAAAGGTCACCTTTTAATTGTTTGCTGTTTCTCCTCCCATTGTACTGTAACTCTTTAATCTGCAGACCTAAACAGTTCCACAGGTCCTTGTTTATGAAAGATTTAAGAACCAAACACATATTCCCCCTCAGCCTTCTCTTCTCCAGACTATAAATATCCAGTTCTTAATTTCATTTTCTGTAATCCCTACCTTTCAAACCTGCCACCATCCTAATGGCACATCACTGAATATGCTCCAATAACTGGATGTTCTGATTCTATTGTGGATCCCAGAACTACCCCAGTATGCTGCATGAGGTCTCACCGAGGCTCTCTACGGTGGCATCAGTACTGCCCTGTTTCTACTTCCTATAAGTCTGCCTATGCACCCCAAAATGTTATAATAATTTTTGGTCACCTGCTTACATTGATTATCACATTTTAAGTCACTAGAAACCAACACCCCCAAATCTCTTTCTCCAGTAGCCTCTTTAAAGTCACACCTATATAATCGATATTTAGTCTTGTTATTTTTATTTCGAAGGTGCATTACTGTGCACTTATTTTTTTAAAACTCTGTTTATTCATATTTCAATAAACATACAAGTACATACATTTGAGTTCCAGTGACATTATCTTAGGGGGTGCAGCACTGATTTCAGAGCTCCTGTGATCACCTCCCCTAAAGCTCCTAAATTGAACCTTTATCATCTAAAAAACAATTTTGTTACTAGCCAGGAGCCTTCACCTCTGATGGGTGGTAAGAAAAATGAAAATCAAGCAATACTGGTGTTGGATTCTCAGTGATCCTCCACAGGCAACAAACAAGCCCTAGCTCCACACCACAATGTGGCAGAGACCCCAGCCTCACCCACTCAGTCTACTAATGCGACCATTCTGGCGGGTCTCCAGGACTTTAGGACAGAGGTCTGTGCCTATTATTACAAACTAATGGATGAAGTCTCCAAACTTGAACACAAGGTCACGGACCTGGAAGCCCACCATAGCAAGCTGAATTCCCATATACATAGGCTTGAAAGAGTTATCATTCACCTAATGAAGGAGTACCAGGATATACTAGCCAAATGTGATGACTTGGAAAACAGACTATGCAGAAATAACATCAGGATCTACAGTACATCTGAGGATGCGGAGGCACGTGATGTGGGTTTTTTTTTAGACGGCCTGTTCATGGAACTCTTACAATTAGACCCTGATTTTTCATTGGACATCAAAAGGGCCTGTAGAGTGCTCATGACCAAGCCTCAGATCCAAGATGAGCAGCCAGGCTCTATTGCCCTGAAGTTCTTAAGTTTCTCCACGAAACAGTAGATTCTTCTCCGAGCCTGGTGCTTCAAAACTTCACAATACAAAAATGTCCACATTTATTTAGACGATGACTACTCATCTGTGGTAACTGCACCTAGTAGAGCAAATGCCCCCATCCTCAGAGTCCGAAAGGCCTAGCAATTGAAATTTCAAATGCTGTACCCTGCCTGCCTCATCATTATGTTTCCTGAGGGCCCGCAAAGTTTCTCAGTGCTAGAGGATGCTATCCATGTGCTCGGTACTAAAGGCATCTTAGAGCACCACCATCTGTGGACAAACAGGCTCTTTGGGCCTCTGCCTGGGAGATAGCCATGGTGAAACAACTTGGAAAGGGCAGGGAATTTCCATGCTACAGGACATTAAAGAACTGCTGCAGAATATAGAAACATAGAAACATAAACATAGAAGTTGACGGCAGATAAGGACCGCAAGGCCCATCCAGTCTGCCCATTTCTTTTTCTACCTTATAAATGTGCCATCGGCCTTTGCTCTGTCAGTGACCTATCTATTCATAGTCATTTGTATTGCTCCCTTATGCCTATCCCATGCCTGTTTGAAGCCCTGCACTGTATTCATAGCCACCACTTCTTGTGGTAAGCCATTCCATGCATCTACCACCCTTTCTGTGAAAAAGAATTTCCTCACATTCCCCTTAATCGGCCTCCCTCTAATCTCATGCTGTGTCCTCTTGTCCTGCTATTTTCTTATATTTAAACATGTTAGACTCTTTCACCTTGTTTATGCCCTTAAGGTGTTTAAATGTCTCGATCATATCACCTCTCTCCCTCCTTTGCTCAAGGTATACATATTGAGCTCCGTTAATCTGTCTTATATGTCTTCTGATGCAGTCCCTGCACCATTTTGGTTGCCCTTCTCTGGACTGCCTCAATTTGGTTAATGTCCTTGTGAAGGTGTGGCCTCCAATACTGCACGTAGTACTCCAGATGGGGCTCAACCAATGTCTTGTACAGAGGGATTATTACCTCCCTCTTACGACTTGTGATACCCCTACTAATACACCCTAACACCCCCTGGCCTTACCTACTGCTTTAGAGGTCTGCTTGGATGATTTCAGGTCATCAGTGATGATGATGCCCAAGTCTCTTTCTTCCTTTGTGACTGCTAGCAACTCCTCCCAGCCTATAAGTGGCTTCAGGGTTTCTCTTCCCTATGTGCATGATTTTGCACTTCTTTGCATTAAATCCCAGTTGCCACTCTTCTGACCATTCTGCTAGTTTATCCAGATCTCTTCTCATTCTGCCCACCCCATCTGGATCATCTACTCTGTTGCAGATCTTGGTGTCATCTGCAAACAGACAAGCCTTACCCTCTAGTCCATCTGTTAGGTCACTAATGAAGATGTTGAATAGGACTGGCCCCAGGACTGATCCCTGAGGTACCCCACTTGTGACTTGCATCTCTTCTGACTGTATACCATTTACCACCACTCTCTGTTTTCTGCCAGTCAACCAGTTTGCCACCCAGTTGACCAACTTCTGACCCACCCGAGCCTACCTAGCTTATTTATCAATCTTCTATGTGGAACAGTGTCAAAAGCTTTGCTGAAGTCAAGGTAAGGCGACATCAACTCTCCCCTTGGTCCACCACTCTGGTTACCCAGTCAAAGAAATCTATGAGATTAGTTTGACAGGACCTTCCTTTTGTAAACCCATGCTGTCTTGGATCCTGTGCCCCTATGGATTCCAGGTGTTGCACTATCCTTTCCTTAAGGAGTGCCTCCATAATCTTGCCCACTACTGAGGTAAGACTGACCGGTCTGTAGTTCCCCGCCTCCTCCCTGCTACCACTCTTGTGGAGTGGGATCACATGAGCCTTTCTCCAGTCTTCTGGGACCTCTCCTGTGCTCAGAGACTCACTAAACAATTCTGCTAATGGCTCTGCTAGTTCCTCCTTTAGCTCCTTAAGTACCCTGGGATGTATGCCATCAGGTCCCATTGCCTTATCCACCCTGAGCTTAGCAAGCTCTTGTAGGACCCTTTCTTTTGTGAAGGGAGTAGTGCTCACCTCCCTCCCCCCTGTGTCCATGATGCTGAGCTGTGGGCCTGCCCTACCTTCTCTTCAGTAAATACTGAGCAAAAGTATCTATTTAGGATAGATGCCTTTACAGGGTCCTCCTCCTCACATGCTCCCTTTCTCCATTAAGCTTAGCATACCCCTCTGGACTTTCTCCTTTCACTAATGTATCTATAGAAAGTCTTGTCACCTTCTTTACTGTTCGTGCAAGTGTTTCCTCAGTTTGGGACTCTTGCCTGCCTTTACTGCCTTACCTGCTTCCCCTTAGGGCAGTTTGGTATGCCTCCCTATCTTCATCCCGCTGTGTTCCCTTATATTTTCTGAAGGCCAGCCTTTGGCTCTGACCTTTTCTGCTACTATATTTGAGAACCAAAGTGGTTTCCTTCTTCTTTGCACTTCCTTTCTGTCTAACACAATGGGATGTTGCTTCAAGTATTGTATCCTAATGCTTGCCCACTTTGCCTGTACCTCCTCACCTGTGTTTCTTTGCCAGGGCTAGCTTAACTCTGTTGGCCATCTTATCAAAGTCAGCTCCTCTGAAGTCCCATATTTTGCCTTGGAATAGGATGATTTAGATGTAGTAGCCAAATTGAACCATACCATGTGATGGTCACTGGCCCCAGGTGACCTTCTACCTGGAGATCTGTGATCCCTTCTTTGTTAGTCAGTACTAGATCTAGGATAGCCCTGTCTCTTGTGGGTTGCTGTACCAGTTGTTTGAGGCCCTCCCCGCAGGAATCCACTATGAGTCTAGTTCTGGCAGATGTTCCTGCTGGTATTGACCAATCTGTATCTGGCATGTTGAAGTCTCCCATTATCAGAACCTCCCTTTAGCTGTCATGTTTTGTATATCTTCTAACAGTAATGTGTCTATGTCCTCCTCTGGTCTGGGGCCTGTAGACAACCCCAGTTCTTATGGCTGTCCCATTACCTGTTTCCAGGGTGACCCACAGTTCTTCTGGCTCCTTATGTGTATTCTGAATTTCTGTAGCTTTGATATTTTCATTAACATACAGGGCCACCCCTCCCCCCCTTTTTGCACCTCGGTCTCTTCTGAACAATACATATCCAGGTACTGAAGTCTCCCAAGTGTGGTTACTGGTAAACCACGTCTCACTAATTGCTACTATGTCCAGTTTAGCCTCTGACATTATTGCCTGCAGGTCTGGGATCTTATTTCCCAGGCTGTGAGCATTTGTGTACATGATTTTCCATTGGCCAGATTTTGGTGTGTTAGTTGTTGTGAAGTTTGGCATTACCCTGTGCATCGATGGGGAGACAAACCTTTTTCTTACCTGGTGATGCAAATGAATGGCAAACACGCTGAATTCCTGTTTGACCACTAGCTGAGGGGAGGGTGTTCTTCCCATTCGACGTGATGGGGTGCTGCACCCTCTCCCATTTGCTAGTTTAAATATTCTGCAAAAGACATCAAACTTCTGCCCCAATGCACTGACTCCTCTTTAGTCAGATGCAGTCCATCAAATTTAAAGAACTTTTCGCTCTCCAGAACTGTTGCCAGTTCCTACAAATCTGTGTCCTTTTCCTGGCACCAGTCCTTGAGCCCCGCGTGTTTAGCTCCCTCTCTCCCCTTCTCTGACCTTCCGTCCATCTGCTCCCTTCTCCCAGAATGGCAGGATCTCAGAGAAGGAGATGCCGGACGAAATAGATGATAGTTTGTCACCCAGCCTAGTCAGGTGTTCCTTGGTCTCCTCAACTGACCGGGTTGGCGAGATCGTTAGTCCCTATGTGTACTAGGACATCAGTGTTTTCTCCTGCTTTGTGAACAATTTTAGCATCGCGGTCAGTGTCTCTCCATGCTGATGTACCTGGGAGACATCTGACCATCACCCTGGCTGGAGATGGTATCAACTCCCGAATCATGGAGTCTCCTATGATCAGAAGTTTTTGGTTTCTTTGTGCTTGTTTAGTTTTGGTTCCTGATTTGGGTGAGTATTGTTGTGCTAGCTCCTGTGCAGAAGTCCTGCTCTGCAGTGTCTTCTGCCTCTTTATTTGATTTCAGAGATAGAGGCAGATACCTGTTTGTAGTGTTTATATGGTTTTTGGAGGTAATGTGTTGGAGAGCAGAGAGTGATGGGGCACCTGATTTGCTCCTCCTAACCACCTGCCAACCTCCTGGACCAACTACCCTCTGCGGTTCGAGGTTTTTTCTGTTGGATGCTGGGGAAATGGCGGGTGGTTCTTATATGTATTTCCTCTTCAATATGAAATTTGAGTGCGGCAATCTCGCCCATGCTGCCCGGAGCTGAGACCTAAGATCTCCAAAGGCCCAGCATGTAGGACAGTGTCCTAAATCCTGTAAGACTGTCCTTCTGAAAATTGTTCCACAGTACCTGCAGTTAATGAAATCCATTCCAAATAAGTTGCTGGGTTTGTAACCTAGTCAGAGTAATTAGAAGGAAAAAAATGCAAGTAATGGTTTAATTGTGCTTTGTTTAACTTGTTATAACAAGTTAAATTACTAAGTGCCCTGTAAATGAGATCACCTTGTGGAGCTCCTGATCCGCCCCTTCCTGTTCTGCCACAGGAAATGTTACAACTGTGGTACCCTATAAAGGAGTGTAGTGGAGATGGTTGGGATGGGGTGGGTGCTGGGCCCTTCCCTGCCAAAAAGAAGAACCACGGACGAAAGAACAAGGAGGTAAGAGCAGAAACAATCAGTCAACAACAAATGCAGTAACCCTGAAAGCTTATCCTAATGTTAGATAAAACTGTAAAACCTGTAAGCACCACCTGTAATAATTTCAGAGAAGATATACCCTGTAAGAAACACTTTGCTCCAGAGAAAAATAAAGCAGTAACAGAAGATATACCTTGCAAAAGACAATTTGAATCAGAAGATTACAGCAGTAATCTGTTAGCACACCTGTAGGCACACCTTGTAATAATGCAGAAGAAGGTATACCAGCAACAACAATTTGAATCAGAGAAAAATAAAGCAATGAAATGTTAGCAACAAACAGTAGCAATCCCTGTGAGTAAAAAATAAAAACACCACCACACAGTAAATCTGCTAGCCAAACTAAGTCTTAATCCTTCTCCCTTGCTCTGGTAAGTTTCTCTACTCTGCCTTTCAAGCAGTCTTAGAAGGAAAGAGCTCAGGTGAGCTTAGGTGCCTTGGCCAGCAAACCAAGTCTTCTACCTCAAGATATCAACTAACCTGACTTTTTAACCTTCTTTCTGTTGGAAATTACTGACAGTTTGCCAGCTCCACCCCACATACACACCTAATCCTTTGGAAGAGCTGTGGGAGGAAAGCAATTAGCTCCTTCAATGTGAGAAGGAGACTGAAACACCTCTGAGACAACAAACCTTTCAACAAACAAGAATAAAATAAAACCAGTGTCAAACAGTAATTTTGTTTAGCCCAATGATAAAAAGTCACAAAATGTAAGCTCCTGTAATACAGTAATTTCAGAGAAGATATACCCTGTAAGAAACACTTTGCTCCAGTGAAAAATAAAGCAGTAACAGAAGATATACCTTGCAAAAGACAATTTGAATCAGAAGATTACAGCAGTAATCTGTTAGCACACACCTGTAGGCACACCTTGTAATAATGCAGAAGAAGGTATACCAGCAACAACAATTTGAATCAGAGAAAAAATAAAGCAATGAAATGTTAGCAACAAACAGTAGCAATCCCTGTGAGTAAAAAATAAAAACACCACCACACAGTAAATCTGCTTAGCCAAACTAAGTCTTAATCCTTCTCCCTTGCTCTGGTAAGTTTCTCTACTCTGCCTTTCAAGCAGTCTTAGAAGGAAAGAGCTCAGGTGAAGCTAGGTGCCTTGGCCAGCAAACCAAGTCTTCTACTATCCAGCGTTCTGCCCTGGAATGACTTACTAGCAGATTTCTTTCTCTGCAGGGTGGCAGGTACCATTAGCTATGGCTGTTTGGACTTGAATATTTTATTTTCAACTGGACCTATGCTGGGCTCTGACTGATAGACGGCGGGGGGAAGGGGGAGCAACAACTGCATGCAATTCTAAATTGAACTGCATGTATGTACAGGTACCTGCAGTTTTCAGAGATTGCTACATCTTCTCGGAGGGGAACCCAGTGGCTTTAATTTGTCTATTCTACCTTTGGTGCAGCAGGGATGCTTCCCTGTGATAGCTGGCATAACATTAGCCCCTTGCTATCTCCCTCCTCATTGCTGCAGCTGACACAAAGAAGAAGATATTTCTGTAGCACTATTGTAAACCTCAGGGGTTCTGTTTTGGAGGAGGAACTGCCGGCAGTTCAGGCATCATATCTGGCCCTTTTTGAGGCTTCTCCCCACCTGCCCATTACCTAGGGGACTAGTGGGGAAATCGTGGCACTATCTTGTGGCTGGGCCCCGTGCTCGCGGAGGTCTCATTGATGGTGACCCCAGACCCAGCCTTGTCGGCATTTAGCTGGCCTAGGAGTTTCTCCCTTCCTGTGGAGACATGTGACTTAGCATTCTAAGTTCCTTGTGGCCTCACCTCGGCCTTCTCTCTTGTTTAGCCCTGATGCAAACAGCTTCTCTCATCTCTCTAGTTTAGCTCTACTCACCTGGAATATTACCCCTGTCTTGAGTTAACACTGTCAGCACTCATATCCAATTTGTGGCAGCCAGGCAGGAGAGCAAGGGCCACTGATCTACATCCCCTTCAAGGGGGGAAGGGTCGTCAGATGCCACAGGCCTCTAAGGCGACACATGACACTGACAGGAGCCTACTCATGCAGCAGACCTACTGGTTTTCCTATATCCTGCATTCTGATAGAATTTGCTGACACTTCACTGATAAGGGAGATCTTCCTTCCACCATGGCTGGCTGTCGTGCAGTGGGCTGGGCAGGTTGGGGGCTGCTGGAGTGGGAATCCTACCTCCTGGGGTGGGGAGTCCAGGTCGTGGTGGAGCACTGGATCCACCTGCCACATCCATCGGCACCTCCTCTGTATGGGTTGGCTATAAATTGACCCCTGGATATCTGGTTGTCCAGTTCTACATTTGCTCTCCTGCTCCTAAGGTAGCCACCTGGGTCCCTGGACATTTGCTTGGAGTCACTGACTTTCCTCCCCCACCTTGAATGAGCTATCTATCTGGCTGTTCTTGTATCCAGACAGCCTGCTGTCCCCTGGGATCATACTCCACTGGATCTGGACTGCTGGGGACTTTGCTATGCCCCTCATCTAACATGCTAGCCTTGTATCGGGGGGGGGTTCAACTGAAGCTAGAGTACCATCACCTCTCTTCCCTTTAAGATTCAGCCTTGATTGGAGGCCAGGTGAAAGACAATTTCTCCCTTTACCATATCCCCCTTAGTAGCACTTCAGTTGCTATGGGGGCCCACAGTATCACTGTGAATTTTTCCCCCAAATGGAGTATTGATCAACTCCCCACATAGGTGAGTTATTTGTTCTCTCCCTTCCTTGGAAGCTCTGCTGAGGGAATCTTTCCCTCCCCTTGGTGCTGGGGCCTGGTACACTACCAGTGGCCAGGTTCCTTGCCCAATATTCATTTTGGAAGTTGCTCTATTTGCCCTGTTGGCACCCTGTTTAAGTCTTTGTTGTTGTTAAATGCGATTGGCTATTTGCCAATGTGCTTCTTACCCCTTTCTGTATCTTTACTTACTCTCCCTCTACTATTTCTCTTCTCCTGATCTTCTTTTGCTCTTAAGGCAGAGAGGCTAGAACCATTTCAGTTCTAATTACTTATCCACTCACTACCATGGCTATGTCCTCCACAGTTATTTCATGTAATATAAATGGGATTCTCAGTCCCATTAAGAGTTATCATCTGCTGCAGCAACTTAAGAGAGATAAGCCATATGTTGTGCTCCCCTAGGAGACTCATCTCCCTCATTCAGAGCATGCAACGTTTGCATCTCTGTGCTACCAAACAGTAGTTGCCTCCTCCCATTGCTCTGATTGGAGATGAGGAGTGACAATCTTAATCCCTAGGGGTGTACCTTTCACCCTGCAGGACCAGATTATTGACTCTGAGGGACATTTTGTCATTGCGATGGACCAACTGTACGATTTCCTTGTCACCCTAGTTTCCCTGTATTTGCCCCCAGGATTACAAAAGCTGCCAAACAAATTACTGCCAGCCTTACAAGGCCAGTTAATCATGGGGGGGTGACCTACACATCACGTTATCACCTACTTTAGATACCTCTGGTCCCATTGTACATTGTGCCACACCTCTTCAGAAGTACCTCCATCACATCTTCACCCATTTGGGGTTCCTAAATCTTTGGAGACACTTTTCCTGATGGATAAGGAGTTCACACACTACGCCCCTCAAACAAGCACCTTGTCCCGTCTCAATTATAAGTTTACTACAGTGGAGTATTTGGATTTGGCCTGTGACGTTTGTCATGGTACATTGCTTCTCTTGGATCACACCACAGTATACTCCAATTTCAGCTTGCAAAAACCTATTCGGATGAGCCACTGGAGGCTGAATCTTATGCTCTTCCTGTCATCCCAAATTTAAACAATTGATCAAGAATACAATCTTACAAGTGTGGAGTGATGATACCCCACAACAACTCACACCATGCTCTGGGATACCATCAAGGCAGTCCTTAGAGGGGAAATTATTTCTTATTCGACTCGGAACAAAAGAGTGATGGAAGCTCATCTGCAAGAACTCCAGACTACCCTGCAAACCCATCAATGTTTTCTATACCAGGGGGATTGTTCTGTGACTTCTCAAATCCAACTTGTGAAACAGGTGCTTCAAAAACTATTAGATCAAAAGGTTGAGCAACAACTAGTATACATGAAATACTGTCACTACAAGGGAGGTCCCAGAGGGGCCTGCAACTTGACCTGTAAATTTCACGCATACTGAGCCCAGGCCTGCGTCTTGCAGCCTTTTGACCTAGACATGGGCTGTCTGTTACAGCATCCAATTGACATCCGGATGGCCCTGGCTAAGTACCATCAGCAGCTTTATACTGCAGATGACCAGACTTCTCTAGACCAAATAGGGACATATCTCCAAAAACTTCCGGTTCCTAAGTTGTTGGAGGAGCAAGCCCAGAGCCTACTAATCCCTATAACAATATTTGAAATTGAAGCTGTCCTCTGTGATTCTGAAACCAAAAAGGCACCCGGCCCAGACGGTTATCCAGTCGAATTTTATAAAACATTTCAAGAACCCCTTACCTCACTTCTGACCTCGGCTTTCCAGGCGTTACAACAAGGTGAGACTCATGCCTCCTGGAAATATGTGGTCATTTCAGCAATATTAAAACCTCAGAAAGCTCCTCACTACCCTACTTCATATAAACCTACCTCCATGCTCAACTGCAGCTACAAACTCTACATGTCTATTATGGCCCGACGGCTTGAGCATCTCCTCCCCCATTTAATTTGTTGATCTTGCTAAAGGTTTTGACACTGTGGCACATCCCCTTCTTGTGGACAAACTTAAAGCTACAGGCCTCTCTGACTCTTCTGTCACTTTGTTTGGTTCTTATATTGAAGGTAGGTCTCAAGCAGTCTGGATAGGAAAATCCATCTCACCTTCACTTCCCATTAGCTCAGGTGTCCCTCAAGGGTCTATACTGGGTCCTATTCTCTTTTCCATTTTCCTTAATGACCTTCCCACTGTCTGTTCATCTGCGTCTATTCACAAGTACGCTGATGACACAGTTCTTTTTGCATCTGGCTCCTCCCCCCATGACCTTACCTCCCAGCTACAATTGAATTTTGATAACGTTCAGCACTGGTTCAAATCTAACCAACTGTCCCTTAATGCCAAAAAAAGTCTCAGTGACTTTTAGCACACGTCAAAGGCTAGCTAAACTTACTTCTCTCTCACTATTTAATACCCTTAATGGTGTTATGATTGAAGATGCTTCCTCCTTTAAGTACCTCAGAGTCTGCCTTGACTGGCATCTTGATTTCTTTGAGCATTTTGATGCAATTCACTATAAGCTTCACCCTAAGCTTGGTGCTTTGTACAGGAATAAAGTGAATATTCCGCTCCCTACCTGCCAAGAAATTGTATTAAAAATTATTCTTCCAATATCTGGCTACGGTGACTTAGTCTACAATAGTGCCCCAGAATCCTCCCTTGCCAGACTGGACCCCCTTTTTTATTCTTTCTGTCATTTGCTTTAGATTGCTCACCTCATACTCATCACTGCTCTCTTTATTCATCTCTTTCTCTTCCCTCTCTTAATGCTAGGCGCCTTTCTCATTGTGTCTCTTTTTTTATCCATATTCTGGTTCAGCTCCCTTCCCTCTTAACTCACATTCCTCTTATCCTTGCATCTCTCTTCCTACTACCCTCTTCGCAGCACTTCTTCCCATTCTCTTTCTCTCTCTCCCTTCTAGAAAATCTACTGTAGGTCAATCTGCTTTTCCTTACCATTTTCCTAAACTTTGGTCCTCACTTCCCCTTTCTGTTCATTCTGCCTCTTCTCATTCCTCCCTAAAGTCTCTTCCTTATGACTTTTGTTATCCTTCTGGCAACTGTATGACCATTTCCTATTTTACTCCCTCATCACATACTACTGATTATCCTATTCTTACTTCCCTTATCTAGTTTTGCCCAGTTCATGCTGTTTCACTACTTTTTCCCTTCTTGTTATATTTCATTTTTAATTGCATTTCTTTACTAAATTGCATATAAATTTATGATTCTCTTTGTACTTCTATATCATTGTGTTGTACCTCTTGTATTTTTATTAATTATATTGTTGCTAGCTCCTTCTCTCCTCTCCCCCAGGACACATCTGGAATTGAGCTGTTATAAGCTCTGTATGTATTTCCTGGTTAAATGTTTAAATAAATAAGTAATAGATCCCTACCAAGTCAGCTTTATTAGACAACAGCAGGTGCACAACAGAGTCAGATGTAACCTCCAATTAATAGAACATGCAGTTACTGTACATGCCAAATTCCCCTCACACTGTTAAGTCTTGATGCTGAAAAAGCATTTGACAGGGTGGCCTGGCCTTACCTCTGGGCCACTCTGTCTCATTTTGGAATCCCAAATGAGTTTGTACACATGTTGCAGGCCATATACAACTCCACTCAGGCCTAGCTTAAAGTTAGATGGCTCCTTATCTCAGCTATTTCCCTTAACCAGAGGCACTCTTCAGAGTTGTCTAATGTCCCCGCTCCTTTTCGCTCTTTATTTAGAGCCCTTAGCAGCTGCCATTTGTAGCAGTCCCAGGGTGGAGGGGATTCCCCCAAGGGGCAGACAGTACAAAGTCTTTTTGTTTGCAGACGATGAGCTGTTAGCATTAACCTCCCCCAGAGGATTCAATCCTGGTGGTTTGGGGAGCTTCTCCATGAATTCAACAGATTATCAGGCTATAAATTAAACACCCTGCAGACAAAGATACTTCCATATATTTACTTGCCCTCTATTCAGCTAAAACATAAATTTCCATTTAAATGGCATAAAATGGAGGTTCGATACCTTAGAGATACAATTACCAAAAATCTGGCACATTTAGAATTACTCAACTATGAGCCCTTGACCCAGCAAATTAACTGAGACCTATCCTGTTGGAAAAATCTCACTCCTGGCATTTTTAACTGCATAGATGTGATCCGTCAAAATATCCTTCCTAGAATTTTATGTTTCATCCAAACCCTTCCACTTAAGCCTGATAAAACCTACTTCAGGGTTTGGGATAAAGTACTCTCACTCTTTATCTGGCTGGGCAAGTCCCCCTGGCTTTGTTTCTCAATTTTACAGCTTCCTATGGATAAAGGAGGTGTTAAACTATCCAACTATAGTTGGTATGTGATGGCATCTCATCTCAGAATAGTCTGCCTCTGACTTACTCCATCCTACCATTCATATTGGAAACACATTGAACGTGTACTAAATGATACTCATGATCATGCCCGCTACCTTTTCATCAATCCACCCACTTGTACTCCCTTCAGTAAGTTTCACCGCTATACGGCTGAAACTTACTGTCAGTGGATATTTATTTGAAAACATTTTCTTACCTCCATTGATAGACTTTATCTCCATGCGATAGCACAAGATATGGCCTTCCCCCCAATAGACTTGATACAGCTTTGCTGAGATGGCATAGATATGGTATCATATACAGTAGTAGCCACAGACATTGCCAGCTATTTCCAGATATTTCACGAAATTTCTAAAGAGTTTCTCTCTGCTGCCCCTACTGTGGAAATGGAGAAAGCGTGAGATATTTCTGGAAATATCAGAAATTTCGGGAAATAGCTGGCAGTGTCTGTGGCTGATTTTGTATGTGTTCCAACTAATCAGCTAAACGGGGATCCTACTATTTGTGACCCTTCAAGCATTATACCACCTTCTGACAAGTGACTTTCGTAAATATTTGCAACTTCACTCCTACCTACGTATTGGGGAAGAAGTCCTGTCTCAAACTGCTAAAAAAAGTCCCTACTTGTCCACCACATAAAGTCCTATCTGCTAGGAGACACCTGGGCACATCTTATCAACCAATTGTATAAGGCACTACAAGCCTCATCTACTGCCTCTACCATCTCCATCCTCCCCAGATGGAACTGTGAGTTGGACACCACCCACGCTATATATGTATGGCATAAATATACCACCCCCCTCTCATACAATAACTTCTGCCTCCTACTGGAGGGAATACTCCTGAAAGTGTTGACTCCGGTATTTCCACATGCCGGCAGTGATAGCCAGATATGTAGACCCAACTGCATGCAATGCTGGCATAAATGTGGACATCTTCAGGTGGATCGAACACATGTTCTTTGGGCTTGCCCATACCTTCAATCTTATTGACACACCATTGCATAAGAAATCGAGGATATCTTTGATTGCCCTGTGGAGATTACTGCTTCTTTAATACTGGTAGCGATTCCCCCAGGTCACTGCACAGTGAGTAAAACACCCCTATAATAGGTCCTCTTATTGATCTCAGTGGCCAAAAAAGCCATTATGAGGTACTGGGTGCACCTGAACTAACTGGTGGGAAATCACACTCGAATTGTATGCACTGAAAAGGATGTCGGCTTGGATTACAAATCACATACCCTCATCCTAAATTAAATGGTGCAAATGAGTTCTATACCAGCTCGATAATTATTCAGATTTTGTCCCGTAAGGCCGGAACTCTCTCCTCACTTGTTTTCTCTACTTTACTCTTACTCTTTTCTTTACTATGTCTCCTGTAGCCTGCATTGGTAATCCTTTGGGGCCAGTCTAGGGACCATTTTTGTGGCCCGCCTCTGTATTTGCTCTATGCATGAGATGTTGCCTTTGAGATATGGGTTCCAGAAAGGTGACCCATAGTCGGTATAAGGACTAATGTAGGCCCTGTAGAGGGGGATCAGTCATTGTTCGGTTTTAGTTACAAAAGTTTGTTTTATTTGTTTGAGTAACCCATTAGATGTACAGGTGATTTTTGCACAATGTTCTGAAGAAGAGAGTGTCTTATTAACTAGGATTCCGAGATCTCTCTCATTATTTGTAGCCTTGAGGGGGGTATTATGTAGGTGATAAGTATTTCTTGGATTATTTTTTCCGAGATGCAAAACAGTGCATTTATCAATGTTAAAGAGCATGTTATTACAGTGTGCCCATTTCTCGATTGTTTGTAGGTCTTGGGCTAATGATGCACTGCTTTCAACATTGTCTACCCCCGCTTGGTGTTGCTGGCAAATTTTGAGAGTACATTACTAGATCCAATTTGCATATCACTAATGAATATGTTAAATAGTATGAGCCCCAGGACAGAGCCCTGGTGTACACCACTGGTGACTGAACCTGGATTTCACAGGATACCATTAATTCTTACCCTCTGGGGCCTATTTGAGAGCCATTCCTTAACCCAGTTTGTAAGACATGGGGAGAAGCCTAGTAATAAAAGTTTGTCAACTAATTTTCCATGGGGGACTTTATCAAAGGCTTGAATGTAGTTCAACAGGATTACGTCCATAGGGATGTTACTGTCTAGGCCTTGACTTGTGTGATTATAGAAGGCTATTAGATTTGTTGTACATGAGTGGCCAGTCCTAAAGCCATGCTGCGAAGAGTCCGTTATTTTGAGTGAAACCATTTCCTTTTCTAAGTAGGATTTGATAATTCGTTCCATAAGTTTATAGATGATAGATGTGAGACTAATTGGTCAGTAATTTTGAACATTTGATCTGTTACCCTTTTTGAATATGGGAATAACTGTGTCTTGTAGCCAGTCAGTTGGAATTGTATTCTCATTTAGAGATTTGTTAAAAATTATTGATAAAGGCAGGGCTATTGAATCTGCAGTTTCAATGAGAAACTTTGAAGTAATGTTGTCTAGGCCTGGGCAAGATGTCTTTTTTTTAACTTTTTTAAGGCTGAAAGAATGTCCAAACTAGTAATGGAATATGTGGGATTTGAGGTATTATCAGGGTCACTGCAGCAATTATGGGTGTCTTTTTTGGAAAATACTGAACAGAAATAATCATTAAAGTGATTAGCTGTATCTATATCTGTTTTCACAATAGTGCCTTTTTGTGACAGAGCACCAGTTTGTCTCTGATTACCTTTTTTATTGTTTAAATAGAAAAACAGAGATTTATGACAGTCTTTTGAGTGTGCTAGTCTGAATTCCAAGTTACTTTTGGAATGCCTAATCATACATTTGAGAGTGGAAACTGCTGTTTTGTATTTGTAATACAAAATATCTCTTTTTTCAGGACTGCAGGTTTAAGTTTTGCGTATAGTTTTCCCTTTAATTTAATTTGTGTTTTTATTGATTTGTTTAACAAAATCGGAATCTTCCCCTTACTATTATATTTTTTCTTAGTTGGTACATAACTATTTTCCAGTTTATGAATGATTGTTTTGAGTTTGTTCCAAGCATCCTCTACCATAAGGTGGGCTAGAATTTTGTTCTGGTTAGTCCTGGCCAAACTATTAATGATTTCTGTGAAGTTAGCTTTTTCATAATTTTTGTACACTGATTTGTTTGATGTGCACTTGGGATCACAGGCTATATTAAATAATATGGAGCTATGGTCACTGTTCCCTAGTGGCTTCTTAATATATATGTTAGAAATACTGTTCCTGACATTTGTGATTAGAAGGTCTAAGATGTTGTTACCTCTTGTTGGTTGACTAATAAGCTGATCAAGCCCTGAATCAATGACTGTTGAGATTAGGTATTTTTCATGTTGACTTCTCCCAGATAGTGTGTTCCAATTAATGTTTGACATGTTGAAATCTCCTAGAATTATGACGTCGCCTTTGTCAGATGTCTCAGAGATTACATGTAGGAGCTCTGTTGTGTACTCTATATTGGCTGAAGGAGGCCTATAACAATTACCTATTGTGATCTGTGATTGCCCTTTAATTTGTATGTTCACCCATATGCTTTCTGTGGTTGAGTCATGAGTTTCGTGAGACGAAATATCCTGCTTAACATAAATACATACCCCCTCCTCCCAGTTTGTCATCTCTGTCTTTATGATATAGTTTATAGCTTGGTATTTCCCTGATCCAGGATGATTTGGAATCCCACCATGTCTCAGCAGCAGCAATGATATCGATATCAAACATTTTGCATTTGCCTCAAGTTCTGCCATTTTAAGGAGGTTTAATGATCTTGCATTTAAAGCAAGTATTTTACAAACAGCTTATATATTAGATACCTGAACCAGTGTTAGACATGTGGGCGTGTTCCCATTCTTCACCTTGTAACTTAGTTTAAATGTTGGTTGATACATGCTGCTAGTCTTCTGCCAAGTAGTGTACTACCCCTCCTACTGAGGTGAAGACCGTCCCAGCAGATTAGTGAGTTCCTATCATGGAAGTCTTCCTAGTGCGTGATGCAGTGAATTGATTGTTTAAGACACCATTTTCTGAGCCATTCATTGGTTAACTTAATTTTGAGTGTTGTGAAATCAGTGGCTCTAGGGAGGGGCAGAATTTCGGAAAAGCAGATGGTGCACCCCTTATCAACCAATAACTGTTTCAGTACTACATAATCTTGCTTTAGTTGTTCTGGATCAGTATGGTTTATGTCATTGGCCCCTGCATGTATAACCACTAAGGATTGTGAACAGCATTTTTTAGAATGTTTGGAATCACTGATGTGATTTCAGCAACTCTTGCCCCTCTAAAACTAGAACAAGTTTTTTTCTTTTCTTTATCAGGGTTGCAGATAACTCTGTCATGGTGCTCAATGATTGAATCCCCTAATACTAAGACCTGCCTAGCTGAATTTGGTGGGATTTGAACTGTACTCGGGTGGAGGGTAGACTCCAGAGGTGCTGATGTGGGTTTGACTGATATACTGGACATGTGTTTGTTTGGATTTGGTTGTTTTTCTCTGACAGAAACTATAGCTAAATGGTGTTTTGGATGGATGCTTTAAAATAGCTGAGCTATCCTTTTCGATGGTATTAACTTTCTGGGGGGGGGTCAGGTTTAGGATTGTTGGCCCATGGGGTATTGACTCTCTCTCTCTAGTGTCCCTTCTGTGTCTTGGCCTCCTAGTATTTCAAATTGTAGAGGAGTGATATTGGGGCGCTGTTGTAAATCTGTCCCCCTCTTCGTTTTTTTGGGATTTTTGGTTATGATAGCCCAACCTTCTACATATTTGTGTTGTTGTTGCTGGATTTCTTTCAGTGTATTTTTGTCTTTATTGATCACTATGTCAGGTGATAAAGGTTTTGTTCCCAACTGACATGCCCTTTGATCAATAATGTTTTCCAAGTTCTCTATTTCTTCGCTAACGTCCCCCCGTTTAGTAGCCTTGCTATCTCCTCTTGAAGAGTGCTAATCAGTAAACACTTATCGCAGATAAAGTCTAAGACTTGCTTCCCAAGGCAAAACATGTTACAGTTACTACAGCAGTTTATAGGGTCCTCCATGTTTATTTCCCTCTGTTTAGTAGAATTAGTCTCACTTTTTCACTAAGTGTTTAAATTGTTATTTTTTTTACTTACTTCGAGGTTGTTTATTGAAGCCTTCCTCATTTTATCCAGTACCCCAGTGTCCCCAGCAGACACAGCTGACACACGCTGGATGCACGTGTCTTTGCATGCATCTCCGCACACAGTCCCACACATGCTCGCCCTGCTCACTGACCTGCGACTTTTAAGAGGTGCCGAAACTGGAAGTGGTTGGATTTAACTTCCAGTACAGCTCTATAGCCAAAGCTAATTTTAGAAGTGCTTTTTGCTACCAAGGCAAGCCCCACTCATGCGTGGAGTCTTGCTTTGTGTGTCCAGCAGCACCAGGTCACAGTTTGTGCAAGCAATCTGCAGTAAAGCTAATGTTGAGCACTCAGTAGTTATATGGAGGGATAGCCTCCAGTATCCCACAATTCCCAGAAGGGAACAAAGAAGTGTGACAGACAGGAGGGTACACCTCACCCAGTACCTCCTCTGTGAGAGTAAAACAACGTTCTTTGCATGGCTAAAATTAAGGTGTGTATTGACACCTCTTACCTGCTCTCACCAGAGGAATGCTTACTCCACTGCACCAAGCAGTAATGATGCTCCACTCACTGCACTGGGGCTTTTCAGAGGTGCTGAAACCAGAAGTGGCTGGATTTAACTTCTGGTACAGCGCTATACCCAAAGCTGGTTTTAGAAGTGCTTTTTGATACCAAGGCAAGCCCTACTCATGTGGAGTCTTGCTTTGTGTGTCTAGCAGCACCAGGTCACAGTTTGTGCAGACAATCTGCAATAAAGCTAATGTTGGGCACTCAGTAGTTATATGGAGGGATAGCCTCCAGTATCCCACAATTCCCAGAAGGGAACAAGGAAGTGTGACAGAGAGGAGGGTACACCTCACCCAGTACCTCCTCTGTCAGAGTAAAACAACATTCTTTGCACGGCTAAAATTAAGGTGTGTTTCAACACCTCCCACCTCCATTCACCAGAGGAACGCTTACTCCACTGCACCAAGCAGTAAGATAAACCTCCTTTCCAATTTAGAGATAAATGCGGAGCACAACAAATCAATTCTTTACTGCAAATGAGCACTGCAACTCTTAGAATTTACAGCCGTAGCTTTGTGCATTCACATTTAACATCGACGCATCTCTCTACTGTACACCATTCACCACAAGAGCGGCCAGCAAAAACAATCCGCACCTCTTGAAATGAAGGATCCCTCCCACAAAGTTGACATTTCTCAGTCCTACACAACATGGGAAAAAAACCTTGCCATGCCTTCCGGACAACTCCACTTTTCCTATCACACTTTCTAGATACAATGCTCATTTGTTAAATCACAAGAACTATACCTAAAGTTTAAATAGTTCTCTAGTTTCACCTCTCGCCTCCTGTTTACACTGACAGACCTGCCACTGGATAACGCTGTGGCAGAGTTATGCTAATCACCTCATTAATATTCATATCATAGGTGTGCCAGTGTAAACAGGAGGTGAGAGGTGAAACTAGAGAACTATCCAAACTTTAGGAATAGTTCTTGAGATCTAACAAATGATCACTGTATCTAGAAAGTGTGATAACAAGTGTGTAGTCATCCAGGTGGAGGGGCAAAGTTGTTTTCCCATGTTGTGTAGGACTGAGAAACACTAACTTTGTGGGTGGGATCCTGCATTGCAAGAGGTGGGGATTGTTTTTGCCAGCCACTGTTGTGGAGCATGGTGTACGGTGGAGAGACCCATGCGCAGAGTCACAGCTGCAGTTTCAAATGTAAATCCTTAAAGTTGTGGTGCTCATTTGCAATAAAGAATTAATTTTCTTATGCTTAGCGTTTATCTCTAAATCAGAAAAGCTGTTTATCATACTATGCTCCCAATATGTAAATTAGCTCCTGCATGACTCTTCAGGCTGCTTGGAGACATGGGCTGGAGGTGCAGTCTCAGATCATAAGTACTGGGACAGACTGGGGAAGCAAAGGAGGTGGAGGGCTAAAGAATCGCCCAACTCAGGTAAGTTAAACTTGTCATGTAACATGGCATGAATATACAGCACAATTAAGGGAGGGATAGAAATTTAAAATACACTGCAGGCATGACTTTAGTCCATTAACACACTGACTATGGCAGCAAATACAGTATGTGTCTGTACTGTCAGTCCCTCCACAGTCCTGCTTGCACACCTAATGACATCATCACACTACCAATGTCTTCTGTGCAGCATCTGTGCAGATCGGGGACAGCACAACCAAATGGGGCAACAATCTGAGGTGCAATAAAACAGTGTATTTTAACAGACACTGCACAGCAGTGACAGGACACCACTTAGAAAGGTGTCTTGTACTGCTGTGCTAAGTCTGAAGGAAAATGCCTTGTCAGTTTTCAGAGCCCATAGGACCTCCCTCACGCTGTCTTCTGTGATTTCTCCCTTCCTAACCCCACTTCCACAAAGCACCCCTCCCCATCTAGGCCTAGCTCTCCCGGTGCCCCAGCCTCTTCTGGTCCTCTCCTCTCCATCTGTCCTCTCAGCTGTCCCCCCCCTTCCGGCTTAATGGATCCCCTGTCACCTTCCATAAATACCGAGGCAAAGTACTTCTTTAGTACCTCTGCCTGCTCCCCCCACCTCCTGGGCCCATCCCTCCCCAGTCCTAATCCTGGAGATCTGTGCTCTCCCTTTTCTCTTTTCCCCTATATATCGATAAAATCCCTTTCCACCCCTCCGGATATCCCTAGCCAGGCTTTGCTCCATCCTCGCCTTGGCTCCCCTCACCACTCTTGTGACCCTTCTAGCCATCAACTCGTACTCACCTCTCTCCCTGTCCCCCCCCAAGAGTGTTTAAAACATGCATAGGCAGCTTTTTTATCCCTCACTGCCTCTTGCACCTCCCTGATCCACCAGTATGGCTTGTTTGCCCTACCATTTTTATACCTTACCCTTGTACATGAGCTAGTAACCTCCTGCACCCCATTTTTAATGGTGTCCCACAAGCTACCAACATCCATGTCTGGCCTAATCTTGTTCAAGCTCCTCCTCAGAATTCTGCCCCTGCCCATGAAGTCTGCCTCCCTGAAGTC
Organism: Neoceratodus forsteri; assembly: GCA_016271365.2. Taxonomy (NCBI): domain Eukaryota; kingdom Metazoa; phylum Chordata; order Ceratodontiformes; family Ceratodontidae; genus Neoceratodus; species Neoceratodus forsteri. The sequence goes on along the minus strand of CM057454.1, from coordinate 323,502,872 downwards.
CACTACTACTGTGTTTGAGCGGTTGTCCTCCCCCCCCCAGACACAGTTGAAACCAGACCGTGGCATGGTCTCCTCCTGCCAGCAGGCTACACACCTCCAGACCCCTTATCTGGTCACTGTCTGCAAGGACAACGTCCAGTATCCTCCCCCCAAGTAGGTTCCCCCACCTGTTGGACCAGAAAGGCATCCTGAAACAAATCCATCAGTCTCTGCTCCCTGGCCACCGCTGATGACATAGTGTCCCAGTCTGCCCCTGGCATATTTAGGTCCCCCATGACCACCACCCTACCCCTTCCACAGTCACAGTGGTCCTTAATATTCTCAACCAATTTTCCCTCCAGGTCCTCATCCATTGCAGGGGATCTGTACACCACCCCTACTTTCAGTCTTTTGCCTCCCCTTGATTGCAGGGTTATCCAAATCACTTCCACTCCCCCCTCTGCCTCCTCCACTCCACTTATCATTATGCCATTCTTGACTATCAATGCTACCCCTCCACCCTCTTCTCTATCACTCCTGAATATCATGTAGCCCTCCAGGTTTAGGTCCCAATCATTCTTCTGGGTGGCCCATGTTTCAGTAATCACTGCCACATCCGCTGATCTCTCTGCGAGCATCACCTGGAGCATGGGCATTTTGTTGCCCATGCTTCTAGCGTTGATCAGGACTGTCCTCCACCCCATGACCCCCTTCCCTACCCAATTGACTCAGACCCGCAGACTCCCTAATTGTCCTTTTCTGCACAGTTCTTGCTTTGTTCACATCACAGTCACCTGCCCTCATTTTCCGCCCTAGACCTGGGACCTTGGGTAGCCCTCCTGACTCTAATCTTTCACTAAACCCTCCCCCCCTTTACAAGTTTAAACCCCACTTCCCGTTTATGAATCCAGCAAGTTTCAGTTTTAAGGTCTCCTTCCCCTCCATGCTAAGATGTATCCTATCCCTAACATACAACCCCTTATCATCCCATGTGTCCCCCCAGTCCCCCACCAGCCCATACCCTTCTGCCCTGCACTAGTCCCTGAGCCACTGGTTCACACCCCTGAGTTTGTGCTTAGTCTCCCCGGATGCCGTAGGTACTGGCAGAATTTCCGAGAAGGAAATTGAACTTCCTATAGAATGGCAGACTCTGGCCAGTTCTCGAAACCTTGCCTGAATTTCCAGATCACTCTTCCCTTCCAAATCATTTGTGCCCAGATGTACTAAGAAATCTGGGGATCCTCCACATTCCAATGCTAATTAACATAGCTGGAATTTGACCTTGTGAATGGATAGGCCCGGGATACATTTCACCTGGACCAGGCTGCTTCTTCCCTCCCCTACCCCCTCCCACTGGATGCTCCTGGTCATGGAGTCTCCCAGCAGGATCACCTTCACCCCCCCAACTTACTGGCCCTTTTGATCCCTTCCATCCCCAGCTTACTCCTCCCACCCCCTTCAGTCCTGGGATCACTAGTCTGTGCGTGTCCTACCATGCTCTTTCTTCTACTTGCGGCTCCCTGTTTACTCCTCGTTCCCCCAACTTCCTGGGAGGCAGTGCTGGCCCACTGGATCCCCCCCCAGACTCCCTTTTAGGGTCAGAATCCACAGGTCCCCTGCCCAGACACCCTTCCACTGCTTCCCTCCCTGCTTCCAACCCCCCCCCCGTCCTTTTCTTCCCATGCCGTCTGGCATATTCTCCCCTACTCTCCCTCCCCCCCTTTCTCCTCAGGTTTCCACCATCTCGACGCTGGCCTTTCTAGAGTACCCCCTACTATCACCCTCTCCTTAGCTGACTTCCCAGCCTGGGTGCCTGCTCGACCCCAGTTCCCCCCTTCCCTCTGTCCCCATCACCTCCCTTGCCCCCAATCCTCGGCTTGCTAGTCACCCCTCACTGCCTACCTGTCCCCTCCTGTTCTGCTACCGCTTCTGCCCCCACTCCCCTCCCAGCTTTGCTGAACAAACCCTCCCCGACTGCCTGCTTCCCCATCCCGCCAGCCTCATCCACCTCCTCTCCTGGGTATAGCATGGTGTATCTGTTGCTAAGTGTAATGCCTGCCCCATCGCATTTTCCCCTACCCCCCTTTGCTCTCCCTGATCTCCCCCCCTCCTGTAAGATGTTCTCCATCTGTTGCTTGTATTAAGCCCTATCCCTCCGGAGGTTCCATAGGCCCATGCCTACCTACACCCTGGGGTATGCTGCAGTGGCTTCTCCTCCTTCCAAGGGACCATTTCCACTCATCCCCCCCCCTTCCTCCCTCCACATGCCTTCCAGCTCCCTTCTGATCCCTTGGACCTCCTCCCTAAGTCCTGCCAGCTGAAAACACACTGGACACCCTCCGAACCTCCATGCCCAATTTAAGATTATTGCTGCCCCACACCCCGTACATCCAATCACCCTGCCAAAGATGCCTGCTCCGGCCCACTATGAATCCACCCTCATTTCTGTGTGAGCAGTAACAACTGCTTGCAGATACAATTTAGTTTCTTTCCACCCCACAAGGGCAAATAGCAATAAACAATTCAGCACACTTATTCCAGTTATCAAATAGCAATAAACAATTCAGCACAGTTATCCCAGTTATCAAATAGCAATAAACAATTCAGCACAGTTATCCCAGTTATCAGCTATCAGCTGTATATATAGTAGTCAATGGTGCCCAAGCAGGCATACAGCATACAGTCCCCCTTTCCTGCAATCTGCCACAATCCAGACTCAAATCCATTTTTGCCCACCTCCCAGGAATCAGTAGCAATAAACAGACAATTTAGCCAAGTTATCAAAGCCCATCACTTGTTGTCACACTCAGGAGGTTCCTAAGTGTCCTATAAAAAGTCCCAGAAGGAGAACTAGTAGGGCCTTTGCAGCAGGACCATAGACACCCATTCAATAATAGTTCACAAAAGTCCAGTGAGGGAACTCCTTTGATATAGATGGGCTTTTGTCAATGACCTGGCCCTGGATTCCATGTAGCCTATTTTGTGCCGATAATTTTCCCTTTCATAAATTGGGACACACCTCAAGTGACTCCTCCCTCCCCCGCCCAAAGCTTAGCACAGTCAAATTAAGGTGTGAGTAGAAGAAATATTATGAACAACAATATAAAAACCCTTTAAAACCCAAAACTGGTGACAGAAACATGTTTATGAACTGGTGAATAACTGATAAATCCTCTGTCACTACAGGAAATTGTGACACATTAATGTCTTTTCAGTGGTACAATACCCAACTGATACCACAAACAACCAAATACCTCAAAGAGAAATGCTCTGAGATGAACAGTGCACCCTCAGCTTGCCCCCAAAGAAAACACATATTTTTTTATCATGTCAGACTTTTTTCACCCCCAGATGGCCCCCATCCAACTGACTCCCCAGCCCCGTCATCCAGAATTACTGGGCCACTTGCCAGGCCCAGTGCGAAGTCGGTTCTCATCCTGCCGCCGGCATTTTCAGCCTCTGTTTTTCTTCCGAGGGCCCCAGGAGAATGGCGCATGCATGTGGAGGCGCACATGCACCTTCAGCCCTGGTAGCGACCCCTTTCCACCCACCCCATTGGCCTAACACCTGGCACCTTGTGGCCTGCATTGTCTCCTGGCCTCCACCAGGGGGCAGACATTGTCAAGGGATGCCGCATCCCCCAACCCTTGAGAGGAGAGCTGCCTGACAGCAGCTCCATCCAGCTCCACCTCCCCCCCCCCGTGATGACCTCTGGCAACCCGGGCTCGTTTCCAAACCCGCCACTGGGCCGGCGCCCTAAAGAAAATTTTAAGAAGGGGATATATCCCCCCAAGACAACAGGGGCTTACCTGTCTGCTTACCAATTCAAACAGAGACCTCTTAAGCCATGTTTCGCAGTTCTGGTGTAGACCATACCCTCCATCCTCCACCTCCCAAACCACACAGTCTCTGCCATTTTTAACTATGTTGAGGTGCTCTGAATCACAGCTGACAAGTGAATGGGCTACTAACTGAAGTTACTTTTGCATTAGTACTATTTTAATTTAACAATGCAGCTTTCTGGTGTACAGTACAACAATAAACATAGCAAAAGAGACCATGAATTAGATTTTTTTTTTCAATTGTTTAACCAAGAGTGGCACACTAAGCTGAAAACTTGTTTACAGGTGCAACCTGGGAACACAGGGAAGTTAAGTGACTTGCTCAGGGTCACACAGTATGCTAGTGGGGTTGTGGGATTCAAACCCAGGTCTCCAGATTTGCAGCTCAGAGCCTTAAATCACTGCGTTATACTGCCTCCCAACAAAAACACAACCACTTCTTAAAGCCAGAACCCAACCAGCGACCTAATGTTAAACTGTCTATTTAAAATGCAAATTGTGATCAACATACTAAAGTATAATAACATGAGGAAAAAAAATTTGAAGTTCAGATAACTGAGTAAAACACAGTCTCTCACATTTCTTCTGTTTTTTTTCCCTGCCTCCTCCATGGCATCCTCTTGTTTTGAGCAAATTCCTTGCGAATGATGTCTTACTTGTGTCCTGCAGCAGCAGGATCGTTCAACAGGAATACTTTACCAGGGTACAGGATTTTATGCTGAGCCAGGTGTAGGACAGCATGTGAGATTCCAAGCTTTCTCCACCCCGCTCAGACAGCATCAAAGCCACGGTACTTTATGCACATGGTATTGCTGAGGTCGGGAAGCAGTGCACGGTAGTTTCATTGGTCAGGGTTAGGGAACCTGCTGCTTTGGCTTTTTGGAGGAGCACATCCCTCACATGCACCCCCATCATGGTTACTAGGAATGTCCTAGGAAGGCCTGGGTTGTTGGGCTTGCGATGGGAGGATGATGCGATATGCACTGAACACCATAGTGTTGGTTGGTTCTTGGAACATGTCTGTGAGTGTCTTAATCATCTATCCTAGGGAATCTCATCCTTCAAGTCCCTCTGGGATGCCAAGAAAATGGAGTTTAGATGCACAGGCCCCATTTTCCAGACATTTGCCCTTAGCAGCTTCTTTTCTTTTGGGACACCATCCACCACCACTTTAGATTTGTTATGGAAATCTATCAGCAGTTTGTGATCCATTTTGATAGTGGTGACCTTCATCTCTGCTACTGTTAGTCTGGTATTAAAACCATCAACCTTCTTGCTGAGCTGCCTGACTGCCTCCAGTACTGCCTATACTGTGGCCACAAGATCTCTGGGTTGTCCTCTACTGATTGCCTGTTCTTGGCTCCAATCATGGGAGGGGCAGGACTTTTTCCTTTTACTGCTTCCTTTGAACCATTATTTTAGATTGTACCATTATCCGAATTGCCTGTAACTTCACTAAATAGACTTTGTAGATGAGTTCCATCAGTAATTGTCTTTGTAAGCGCAAATAGACAAGAAAAGACCAATTTTCAAGGTTTTAAAGTTTTTCTGAGTTTGGAGTCTCATGAGGTGTATCAGTTCTAGTCGGCTACTAACCATGCCCCCATAACTGTACATTTATTGATATTAAAATTCAGCTTAGCCTTCTTCGCCCATAACTCTATTTGTTCCAATTCTGTTAAGTTATTAACTGATTCTGCGGTATTAACCACTGCTCCTATTTTAGTCTCATTGGCAAATTTACACATCCATGCTCCCTGGGTACATTGCATTGAGGAGATATAGATGTTGTACAGTACAGGACCAGGTACTGAACCCTGTGAAACATTGTCACTGGCCTCATCTTGAAACTTAGCCTTTGAAGCTCACCCTTTGTTTACTTCCCCCCAACCAAGACTGAATCTAATTCACTAGCCTTCTTTTGATACTCATTAGTTATTTCCCTTATAAGTTCAAAATGCATTATGGTGTCAAAGGCCTTACTACAATCCTGAAACACTATACCCGCTGGCAGATCCCTATCTAGTACTCTATCTTCTTTTATTAATTTATTTATTTAGTGATTCGGAAAAGACCTTCGAGCGCAAGCTCTTTTACAAAGGCTCCACGTCATAGATTGCAAAACAAAGAACAATAGGAGAAAGCAAAGGTACATTACAATGAACGATACAGCTTGGATTCAGAACATACAGAATAACTCAAAACATAGGTACAAGTTACAATAACAAGAAAAACACTTTATGGGGGGAATAAGTAGCCACAGAGTGCCTTGTCAGTAGTTCAGAGGGACGGGGATAGCTGGCAGTGGGGTGAAGAAAGGAGGTACAAGAGAGAGGCATATAATGCGGTGGAGGTAAAGAGTGGGGGAAGAAGGGCAATAAGGTATAGGGATAAATGGTGGGGTGAGGGGTGGACCAGGATGGATAAAACCCTGCATGGACAATGGGTCCCTGGGCAGATAAGGAACCCTGGACAGACTAGATGGACCTGTGGTCGTTTTCTGCCATCATTGTCTATGTTTCTGTGATTATTACATATTTATGTACAATATGTAAATACTGAACTTTTGTATCATTGTAGTTCCTGTAATTAACTGTTCTAAATGTTTGCTCATGTACCCCCATGAAAAAAACTTTAAAAGTAAAAATGAAAAAAACTACTTAACTCTAAAGGTTGACAGTTGTATGGTTTGTTAGAAAGCAGTCTAGTGAGATAAGTGAGCTGACTCACAAACAAAATATTACAGTCAGTATTTTTTAAGATGTATTGAATTTATCATAATATCTCATATACAATAAATTTAGAACATCCAGCTATCAAGAACATACAGAATTCTTAAGGCATATAAATAACAGAAGTGTACCAGCTGGGTTATACATGAAGTGATCAAACATTGAGGGAAGGCTTCAAAAATGATAAAGTAGCTAATAGTTATATAACAAATTCCATTTTTATTGGAGCATAAACATAAATCAAAAATTGAAAACGTTTATAGAGTGTGGAGAACTTCAGTTGATGAGAGCTCATTTACTTAAAGCTTCCTGATCCAACCTCATAGAGCTAACATGGAGGAAATTCAAAGTAGTCAAAGTCAGTATTTTAATTAGAAAAAAAAATTGTGATTTTTTTTAAAATCATTGCAGTGACTTCAATGAACTCAGAATTTGCATACTGATTGCAGGTGTGCTTGGTAAGAGACAACCCACACAAAAAAATAGTTAAAAACATACAAGAATAAGACTGAAAATTAGAAAAAACACATCTGTACTTAGGGAATTGTAAACAAACACTGAGAAAAATTATTAAATTCTGCATGAATAAAATGACCGAAGCCACAAAACAGAAAATCAGTCCAGAACATGACCAAAAAAACATGTATTATATTATATATAGATAAGTATGAGAGAAGAAGATGAGAATTTAACATACTTCGAAGTTGTTGATGGCACATAAACCCGAGGGCGAAGCCCGAGGGGTTTATGAATGCCATCCAACAACAAGGGTGTGTGTTAAATTCGAGTTTAACACACTTTTCCCCATATTTTATTTTATATAATTGAAGGGCTCCGTTTGAAAAGTCCGAGGCCGCTTTTTGTTTTTTTGAATTGTGTTGTGGTTTTCCTGCTCTTGTCTTTCGGTATGTTTTAACATCTAGTCTATGCAAGGTTGCTGGAGGCTATTTGGTATAGAGGCAACCCCCGAGAAGTGTGTATTTCAGTCAGTGCCGCTTGAGGTGACAGGGACAATTTGAACGTCGCGCTATGTTTAGTCTCGAGCGCTTTGTTGTTCAAAGGGAGCGCGTGAATGCCGTAACACCTACTCAGGTGTTATGGCATTTAACACACGGTTTTGGCAATGGGAGAAAACGGAGACCATTAATTACACTAACAATTAAAGTCATACATAAAAAATGTGAGAAAGTTATGTCTCAAGTCCTGCTTTGTGGGTCCTGTGCAAGGCATATTATGTTATGACTCTATTCAGGGCAAGATTAAGGGGAAGAAAAAAAGGGAATATGTTTGTGGCTCAGGTACATAAGGGTCTATGAAGACAAACTTTTAGGCAAAACAATTAAATGTTTCAGCTCTTTTCCTTGTGACGATATCCTGCCTGGAAAAAAAAATTGCTGTTGTCGTTAGCTGGACAGCCTTCAGTGACTGAATAGTGAGGGTTATTAAAGGTATGACCTAGAGCTGTGTTAAAGGCAAAATGTAGGCACGATTTTGATTTCACTTCCATGAAATTTTGTGGCATTTCTGTTAACATTTCAGAGGATTTCACAAATTTCTTTTAGGTACAGTATTTATATCTAATTTTAAAAGCTCTCATCCACATATCACCAAATGTTGCATATTTGCAGCTCCTTATCACTTAAGTGTGCCACATTTCAGATGTATATCATCAAAGGGGGTTGAGTTATAAGCAACCAAATATTCAGCACCGAATTTTTCAAATAGGTAAACTGCAAATTTATAAGCACCTGTAACTTTAAAATTAAAGACATTACCATGTTTAGCAGGTTCAGAGACCCTGAAAAGCTTTGCTATTTTAATGGGACACCAAAGGGATTTTCTGTGTTTGCCAAACTTTCAATCTTTCTTAGATAATTTCAATGATATAAGCAGTCAAAAACTGCAAATAACACTAGTACTTACAGTCAAATTTCACAAGTTTTTGTGAAAATAGTGGAATTTTGTTGCCATTTTTTTAAAATCATATCCATGAATTTTGCCCAGCCATACACCATGGAGAAGACGGTAAAAGGCTGGGCAGACTGGTAATAAAGCTGAATTCACAGATAACTCCAATGTTAAAGTTGCAGCAAAATTAGAGAGGCATTGCAGGATCATGATGCTTGTGTACTGTAAGTTAAATGATTTGCCTGCTTGCTGCACAGATCAAATGAGTGTGACCCATAACCAAGCATTACACCTAGTGAGAGGAGTATATGGTTGTGCACATTGTAATAAGGAGTTCAAGTTTTGAGGACATGAAATACAGAAACAAAGACATTGATGGCAGAAAAAGACCAAAGGTCCATATAGTCTGTCAGGAGTTCCTTGTCTGCCCTGGGACCTATTGCCAATATGGCATTTCATGCCTCCAGATCAACCCCTCCGCTACCCTGCCTACTGCTACTGACCTGAGCAGCCACCAAACTCTTCACTCTGTCCCAGCCATGCTAGAAACCATTTACGGTCTTGGCACCCACCATCTCAACAGACAGACTGTTCCACAGCTCCATCACCCTTTCCATAAAATAGAACTTTCTCCTATACCTCTTGAACCTTTCCCTTGCCAGTTTCCACTCATTACCCTGGGTTCCAGACTCTATTCCTATAGTTCCCACAGTTAGCCTTGTTTATTCCCTTCATTATCTTAAAAGTGTTTATCATATCCCCCTTCTCTGGCCTGGTCTCCAGTGAGTACAAGTTTAGAGCCTTGAGACAATCTTAGTAAGATCTGCCCTGTTGGCCCCGAAGCATTGGTTCCACCAAGCCGTAGCAACAGGAAACACATCGACTGTCAATAGAACAACAGCACCAGAGCGACAACCAAAACAACAACGTGATCCCATGGCAAACAACCACCATGCCGACAAACAGCAAGACATATTTAACAATTCAGGGGGCTGCATATCCCGCATGCAGGGGTCTCTACCCGTACCCACCAACCTATAAAGCACAACCTCCGAGATGCACCGTCACATGAGACAAGGGTGAACACTCCCATCACACAGATCAGACATTCCAAACACCAACTCAGGCTCCATCAGGGACATGATTGAGACACCCTGACACAGTTGGTTTGCTGTTCCTGTTGGTTCTTGCTCTTTCCCAACATCACGCAGTATGGTACTGGACACACATCAAGGTAACACACCTGTGAGACTGAAATCCCAGTTACTGCAGTTGCTGTCGGTGTGCAGCTGTTGCTGTTATGGATTCGCTGTTTTCACAATTTCCAGCATATTCCTGCCCTTTCTGAGGTAGACTCCAGAATTCAGTATAGTATTCCACATGCGGCCTCACCAGTAACCTATACAGAGGTAGTAGTACTGTGCCTCCTTTTTCCTGCTGTTAGTACCTCTTCTGATACTCCCCAGCATCCTGATAGCCTTACTATAGGCGTTGTAACACTGGTTTGATTGTTTGAGGGAGTCACTAATGATGACTCCCAGGCCCCTTTCCTCTGCTGTAGTGCTCGGTTTAACCCCTCCCAACCAGTGCTCTGTACCGTGTTTTTTCCCTAGATGCATAACCTTGCATTTTTTGGTTTTGAATTTTCAACTGTCAAACCTAAGAGCACTTCTCTTGTCTTTGTAGTTCCCTCTGCATCTCCCTGATCCCTTCTTCTACATTCACCCTGCTGCAGAGCTTTGTGTCATCTGTAAAGAGACACAACATCCTCCAGATGCCTTCTCTAATGTCGCTGATGAACATATTGAAGAGGACAGGACCCAGGATAGATCCCTGCGGCATCCCACTCTTGACCTCCCTCTATTCTGACTTGACGCCATATACCACCACCCTCTGCTGTCTTTTCTTCAACCAGTTTCCTAACCATTTAACTATGTCTCCAGACCTCTCAGCCTCTCAGCATTAAAATGTATAGCACAGGCCTTTAAAATTCAGAGCAAATTGCCAGAATGTGTAGCACTTTCATATTTAAGAAAATAATTTGTCAAAGAATAGTGGCCCCGTATGTTTAGTGTTAAGGAATGTTGCTATCAGGTTAGTTCAATTTTAATTGTTTTGTGTGTTCAGAAATACTGTAGCTCTAACATTATGAGGAACATCAGTAAACCATACAGCAAGGGTAAGTGTAAGTGTAAAAATCATGGTGCAATGCAAGATTCATAGCAGTTGAGAGGTGTTTATGTCCCTAGCCATGTCCAGATCCTCAAGTTTCTTCAGCTGTCTTCTGTGTGGCTTCAAGTTGAAAGCTTTGCTGAAAATAGAGTAAATTCACAGTGTGGCCCTTAACTACTACCATTAGTATCCAGTCAAAGAAAACTATCAGGTTGGTCTGACAAGACATTCCTGCCACAAACCCATGATGTTTACTATCCTGTAGACAGATGTTCTCTATATTGTCCACGAGGTCCTCTTTGATCAGTGACTCCATCAGTTTACCCACTACAGAGATAAAGTTGTCAGATCTGTAATTCCATGGTTACTCCTTGCCACCCCTTGTGTAGCTGGACTATATCCACTACCCTGTAGTTTTTTGGAACTACCCCTTTCTTAACTGAGCTATTGCATAGCCCTACTAGGGTTCAGCAAGTTCTGCAACCAATCCCTTGATCACCTTTGGGTGCATTCCATCAGGCCCTGGGGCTTTATCTACCTTTAGGGCTTCAGGCCCCTTCTGGACACTTTCTCTGGCAAGCACTGGCTACCTAATTTCAGGAATGCTCCTGACAGCTGCCTTGATGCCACTTCCAGTCAGGGAGTCACTGTCTTCCTTTTTGAAATCAGAACAGAAGTAATGGTTAAGGGTGATTTGTTTTGTTCATCTTTCCCTAGTACCCCCCCCCCCTCACCAAGTAGGCTAAGAATATCCCCTTCCTGCTTCAATTTTTCCTTACTATATCTGAAGAATTGCTTTCCCTACCCTTGGTCCCCTCTGCAATATGCAGCTCTGTGCCTGCTTTTTCCTCCCTGACCATCCTCTTTGCTTCCCTAGTTTTATTTGGTACTCTCCCCATTCATCCCCCCGTCTTTCCTTGTACCTGGAGAAAGTCTTTTGCTTAGTCCTCACTGCTTCTCAGATACTTTTCAAGAACCATATATATCTCTTCTACCTATTTAGTTTTGTCACAATACTCGTGCAAAACTTTGTTGGCTTGGAAATGGTTCCACTTGTTGCCCCCATCTTTCCTCTACACCTCCAATGCTCTCTACCCTGGTCAGATTGTCTCAGACCAGCTCCCTCATCCAGTTGAAGTCTGCTCTTCTGAAATCTATGACTTCAGTTTTTGATAGGGGCATTCTGGTCCCTAGAGCCAGCATGAGTCAAATGGATTTATGGTCGCTGGACTTCAGTGGTTCCCCAACCATTACTCCACTCACCATCTCTGACGTGGTGAGCACCAAATCAAGAATGGCCACCTTTCTTGTGGGTTTTTCAATGAGTAGCTCCAGCAGACAGTCCTGCAATGTATCCAACAGGGCCTGACTTCTGGTGCACCTGGCCGCTAGAATGTCCCTGCCTCAATATCCGGAAAGTTGAGATCACCCACCACCACCACTTCCCCCTTCTTTAGCCCCCTTGCTAGTCATTCCCTGAGACCCCTATTCCTCTCCCATTGTACTGGAGGTCTACAGATCACCTCCACCTGTATTTTCTTACCTAAGGGTACCTTGAGGTGAACCCACAGTCATTCTGTTTCTCCTTTGCTTCCCCTGATATGTCCATCCTCCACAGCCTCTATGCCCTACTTACCATATAGGGTTATACCGCCTCCTGCCTTTCCCTCTATCCTGTCTAAACATTGTGTAACCTGGGACTTCCAAATCTCAGACATTATTCTCTGTGGCCTAAGTTTCTGTAGTGGCTATGAGGTAAGCCTCAGTGTCAGCCACCAATGCCTGGAGCTCACTGATTTTATTACCCAGACTCCTGGCATTAAGGCAAACCCCTTCCAACTAGCTCTGGATCCTCTTTTGCTGTTTTGTGATCCTACCCCTACATTCCTTCCCATTCTCTTTACAGCCTTATTTTTCTTATTGCTTGAAGACCCCGAGAGCCTTCCCACCCCTTTGCCTCTTCCACTACTCCTTTTTGAACCTCAACCATATTATTATCCACCTTACTGCTACCAGTCCCCAGTATAGATTGCACACTAGCTATGTTCCCCTCCCTCAGTCCCTTTACTGTGGTTCCTGTAACCTTAGTGTCCTGTACAGTCAGTTTACCTGTCTGATGTAAACACTAAACTTCTGCCAATGCGTACTGGCCCCTCTTTTGTCAGGTGAAGGACCTCACCTTTGAAGGACCTCCTGTCCCAGAAGATCCCTCCCAGTCCACCAGAAAGTGGTACCCTTTCTCCTGACATCATCGCTTTGATCACCAATTTAAATCCTCTGTCTCTTCCCTCCTTATGTTATCTCCCTTCCTCCCTCCACTCCATACAGGAAGGACCTTGGAAAAGTTCAGGAAAGCCAAGTGTGCCTGAAGTCTGTCCCCCAGCCTCTGAAAGTTTCACTTCATTTGGTCCAGAGTATGGTTCACCAGATTGTTGGTACCCAAATGTATCAGCATCCCCAGCTCCCCCTCACTGTCCATTATCCTCCCTATTTTATGTCCCAGATAGCTGATGTCCCAGGAAGGCACCTAACCATCCCCCATCCCTTCTCCCTGTCACCCACCACCCCCTCTTCTCCCCTGCTCATAGAATCTCTGACCACTAAGGCTCTCCAATCTGCCTTTTTCTTACTCTGACCCCTGGCTGCCATCAGCTTACCATTCCCATTCCCCCTGGTGGAGTCGGGTACCTTAGTCTCCTCCAGGGGTGAAAGTGATTTGCCATTGGGATGGTGTGGTGTTGACTGATGACCTTGTGCTACCCCTGCCACCCTCCCCCTCCCACTCCCCCTCATTCTCCAGCTACCTGGACCAGGGGCCTCTGGGAGGTGGGGGTGGTGGGCTGTGGGCTTCATTTGAGCAGGTGCCACAGGAGAGATATCTCTTCCTTCACTACTGCCAGCTGAGCATGGAACTCTGCAAAGAGCCTACAGAAAGAGAAGTGACCCCTCCTCCGGAGCATAACCCTGAAGAAGACTTGTTCCCCGCATAACTTTATGCCCTTTAGCTGACTCTACCCCTCTGCTCTCCCTAATTCACTGCTTCTAAAAGCAGAAACAAAATGGATCTGGGAAAAATGAAGATATGAGGTGGCCATTTATTTAACTCACTCAGCCCCATAGCGCATATGTGCATCATCAGGAAAATTCCTCTAGTCCCCATAGCACATACGTGCGTCAGGTATTCACTTCTTCTCATCCCCAGAGCGCACATGTGCATCCTGCACTTTTTATGCACATTCTGGATCAACCAATCAGGGATAAGTTTATTGGAAAGTGCAGGTCCGTAGGAAACATTCCTACCTACCAGAATACTGACTTTATAGTGGACACATTTGCTACCTTTCAGATTTTGTTTAGGTTTTAATGTGGGTTAAAAAGTGAAGAAAATGCTATTTTTCTCCATTGTAGGTAACGTTAAAAAATTTTGTAAATGCTAGAAATGTGTGATTCCTGATGTGAAAGCTCTTTTCATTGTGAAAAGTAGTATGCTTGTGTCTGGGAGCTAGGAGGTGTACTTTTTTGTTTTAGTTTTCTGGGGATAAGAAAAGTGTAAAAATGTGATTTTCCTCCATTTCAGGTACTGTAAAAAAAATGTAAATTCTAGAAACGTGTGTGACCCATCATTTGAAAGGTCTCTTTAATGTGGACAATTATCATGCTGGTGTCTGGGGTCTAGGAGGTTTACTTTTTATGATATAGGTTTTTATTTGGGAACAAAATGTAAAAAAAATGATCCTTTTTTATCATTTCAGGAACTGTAAAAAAATATCTGCAAATGCCACTAACATAAGTGACCCATCATTTTAAAGCTCTTGTTATTGTGAATATTTTCTGTGCAGGTGTCCAGGGGCTAGGAGGCATACTTTTTCAGTTATCGTGGTTTGTGCGTCATGTGGGCAGTTGTGCAGAGCATTTTTCCGAATTCAGTCGGTTTACTGGCATTATGTTTTGGCACATGCCTTAGTTTATGGTCTGTTTTATTATGTAAAACAGCTCAGAAATACTCTAAACTGTGGCAGTGTAATGCACAGATATTGGTGTGATGGAATACCATCATACAAAAGACATTTGCCACTTCTAAGGCGTTTTTTTGATTTTTTTTAAAAAAAAAAGAAAAAAATGTCAATTTTCATCGTTACATGCTCTGTAAAAAAAAAAAGCGTTAATGCTACTAACATGTTTGACCCCTCATTTTAAAGATATTTTTATTGTGAGCAAACTTCGTGCTGTAAGTTTTGTGATAGGAGTTATACTTTTTTAGTTATTTATACTCCAAGTCGGAGTGTTACCGTTTTAGTTCTGAACATTCTAACTGCTCAGGAAAACAGCCGTTTTTACACAGAAATACAGCACTCACTCAAGATTCCATTCTAGAGCTGAGTGAGTTAATTGGAGGGTTCCCTATGGGAAACAATATTGAGAGGTATCTTGATATCATTTCCCTTAAGACATTATATCAAGAGGGATCTTATCTAAGTTTCTCATGGTCCTGAGGCCTGTGAAGAATAACAGTGACAGAATTTAGACAAGCTAGCTTTGTACAGTTCTGTTGAAAGAGGGAGGGTCTTCTTTTTCCAGACAGCTAGAGGGAATTCTAGGGCAAGGAATCCTTGAATGATCAGATGAGCTGAAGTTATATCACAAGGGAGGGGGTGCTGCTCACATCTAGAGACAAGCAATCAGGGGAATTTAAACTGAAGGATAGGAGTTAGGGAGACATCACGTGCAAGGGGTCACCAGAAACGTGAGAAACATGAGTTGGATGCATATACAGATGTGAGGAAATACTACTCCACTGAGAGGGTGGTGGATGCCTGGAATAACCTCCCAGCAGCGATGGTGGGTGCTAAAACAGAAGCAGGATTCATGCATGCATGAGCTAGACATAAGGGGACCTTAGAAGTAAGGCAATTGGGGGGCAGAAGACTGGAAACAAAGTAGGGTCTGTGGTAGCACAGTAGGTAGGGAATATAGGGCAGACTAGGTGGGCTAAGAAGCCCTTATCTACCGACACCTTCTCTGTTTCCATGACAACTTCTAAGTTCACCTAGGGAAGAACAACTGAGCTGGGTGACACAAGAATAGTAAACTCTCAACTGGAGCAAAGAAGCACAGAGCAACAACAAGTATAACTTAACAGCAGGTCATGGTAAGAATCCCACTCAGCAAAACTGACTAGTCAGAGTCTGATGTACTTTACTTGGAAGTCCAAGAGGCACTCAGAGAGACTTAGTGGGGGAAAATGACTAGGGTACTGAGAAGGAATTCCAGCTATTTCAGTCTTCAAGTTAAAGGAGTAGGTGGCTCTTTTTTTTAGGGAGTATGTCACTAAGAAGAGCAAGGAGGCTATCAGGGGGAAAAGAAATTCCACTGAGAAAATCTGGTCTAACTACTGTAACAGAAAAGGGAGGGGCAACATAGTTACACAGCAGGGAACTAAAGGACTGCAAACAGCTCTGATCAGGTCAGCTTGTCAGATGCAGTGGTGCTACATGCTTTGTCAAATAGAGAATAATGGATGGATGGGTGGTTATGACGAGGATTTTACACTCACCCTGAGGTGTGGGATGCCACATAAACCCCGAGAATGAAGCTCAAGGGGTTTATTAAGGCATCCCATACTGAGGAGTGTGTGTAAAATCCAAGTTTGTGCCACCTGCTCATCCTTTATATTTTGTAATTGCTGGGAGCGCTTTGCTACATAACGGCACAAAAAGATAGAAGATTTAGAAGCCACAGACCGCTCAGGTTTCAGTGCGGTTGTGGCTTGTGATAAAAAACATTGCTTGTTTTTCTTTTCTTTTTTGTTTTCAAAGAAGCAGTCAAGGTAAAGCTTAGGGCAGTTTGTAATAAATTACTGCCGCTGACCGACTCCACCGTGGCAAACTGTGCAGAACTACAGAACAGTGGCCGACACCGAGGGGTTGAAGAGCACTGGCTGCGCATGCTCAGTGCTAGGGAAACCCAGCACGTGTTTGCCATTATAACCAGCTGGTTATAAGGGAGAAATTATAACTGGGTTTCCCTATGGGAGAAAGTGCTCCCCAGTTATTATAATTAAATTCCACATGTGGAATTCTGGTGGTATTACCTAGTATACTGCCAAGAATTTTTGAGAAAATGCAGCCATTTAGTCATTTGCATTATTTCCTCTCTACATTTTAAACTACAAAAACCAAATGTTTCCAGTTTTGCTGCATTCCAGAACCAATTCAAATTTGATATGCATGCCAAATTTCAGGTGTATGCCTGCAATTGCAGAGGAGCTACAAACATCCACATTTTTGGAAAATGTTCACAAAATTTCACAAATAAATAAGCTGTGAAATTATGAGCCTCTGTAACTTAACATTGACCCTGGATCAGACCTGGAAACAAGCCTCTGCTCTGCTCAGTGTGCCTTTCCCAATTACCAAATTTTAAATAAGTAAATAATAATTTACCTGACCATATATTTTCATACTGAGACCCTTCCAAGAAAGTTGTGCATGTCAATGTTCAGGTATCTAGATACAAAGGTGAGTGAGCTATAAGTAGAAAAACTTTTTCAGATAATTTCACAAAAGCCACAGGTCTACGGTTGTGCCCCATGACTATTTTGCTTGAAGCTGCTGGTCTGGGACCCCGCATGAAGAAAGTTATGACTGATGTCCTACTTCGTGTGATACCCAAAGAGTCCTGTCTGAAGAAAGCTATGACTGATTCTGTGTGCCCTACATGAAGCAGTAGACTTGTGGAGCATAGCTCCAGACCTGTAGCGTGAAGCAGCAGATCCATGGGGCATGATCCAGACCTGTAGCTTGAACTTGGGTTATGAAGGTAGGGGCTGCGATGGCCATTAGGGTTGAAAAACCCTACAGACACATTTCTCTCCTTTTCTGCCTTGTAACCCTAATGTATGCATTAACATAATTTTTTTTAACTCAGCTTTATTGATGGATTCTGGGGTATGATAGTGCATTGTTCACATTGTATGGACATCAAACTACACTGTCATAAAAGCCAGAGTGTTACAACAGTTTTAACTCGGAGTCCTTTAGGCTACTAACTGTCATGCTGTGAGATCCAACTTGAGCATTTAGCAGAACAATTTCTGTACCCAATAAATGTAACTTTAATAAAACAGAAAAAAAAAACTATGGCTACTTGTTTAATTATTGTCTAATTTTAGCTACTGAATTGACTCTGTGAACCATCCACTCTTACTTGGTATTACTTGGTTCAGTTGAACAGAAGAAGGCAAACCCCTTCAAGACTATTCCCCACACAAAGTGGGACAATTGTTAATAATTTTCCCAAATCCAAATATCCAGTTTGTTTTTAAAGCTAAAAATGTTTCGAGCTCCAATTAAGTCGTGAGGTAGGGAATTCCATACACGAGGAGCCCTTATTGTAAAAAAGTTTCCCCTTTTGCTGGTTTTATAAGTTTTAACCTCTAGCTGTTTATTATGTAGTCTTGGTACTAGTCTCCTGTTAGAAAATGATCATCCACATTGCTCCATAAGATTCGAGCAAATTATAGACTAAGAGTATATCGCCTCTTAGCCTTCTGTTTTGAAGTGAAGAGAGACCAGTATTTATCAGCCTAGAATGATAATCAAGATTCGCCAATCTAGGTACCATTTTTATAGCTCTCCTTTGCACCTGTTCCAGTATAGCAATATCACTTTTTAGGCTCGGGTTCCAAAAAGGAGACCTATAGTCAAGATATGGTCTAATGTAAGCCCTGAAGAGTGGAATAAGGCATTGTTCAGAATGATTAATGAATGCCCACTTGATTTGCCTTAAAAGTCCATTAGCCATGCAAGCAATTTTGGTGCAATGATCCCTAGATGTAAGTTTACTATTAACATAAATAC
Organism: Neoceratodus forsteri; assembly: GCA_016271365.2. Taxonomy (NCBI): domain Eukaryota; kingdom Metazoa; phylum Chordata; order Ceratodontiformes; family Ceratodontidae; genus Neoceratodus; species Neoceratodus forsteri. The sequence goes on along the minus strand of CM057454.1, from coordinate 323,484,380 downwards.
CAAGGTCTTTCTCACAGTAAGATGATTGGAGTGGTATGCCATTAATATAATATACAGTATTTGGATTATTTTTACCAAGGTGTAAAACCATGCATTTATCTTGATTAAAATGCATATCGTTATCTTTTGCCCAGTGTTCAGTACTTTCCAGATCAGCCTTCAGGGATGTTATATTGTTATGATTATTAACCTTACCCCCAAGTTTAGTATCATCTGCAAACTTCGTCATATAGCTATTGGGCCCAGGATATAAGCCATTAATAAAAATATTGAATAGTGTAGGGCCCAAGACTGAACCCTGAGGGACCCCACTCGTCACCCTACCCAGGTCAGACAAGGCGTCATTAATCTTAACCCTCTGGGTCCTGTTGGTCAGCCAATCTGATGTCCAATTTACAATATCACTCTAGAATGAGAGTGGCCTTCAGGGGCCCTGGTCTCCACCCCTTCATTTCTTTTATGTCTTGTAATCTTAGCATCAGAAGCAGGCTGTGGCTCCCCCAAGTCAAGTTAAGTGGAGGCCCAGGGTTAGTCCCACTCCTCCCTAGCCAGGGTGCCTGCTTGGGTCCCCCCTACCCACCTCACCTCATATAGATCCCAATAGCTCCACACCTCCATGTGTTTCTCTAGTAGTAATCTCATGGTAGTTGTTATTCCTTTCATTCTTTGTAGCTCTTTCACCTCAGTGACCCATGTCTCCACCGGGGCTGTTCTGCTGACAGCCATCTGAGTGTGATCCCCTTCATTGCAACTGTGCACAGACCCCTGAGTAGCATCTGTTGTGATTTGTGACCCACACCTGGGACCATTCTCCCTAGTACCAAGTGGTGAAACATGAATGGGATCTTTGTTCCCCAAATCTGTTCTAGGGCCTTATTGATCTGTAACCAATATGCCTGTGCTTTCAGGAAGTCCCAGAAAATGTGGTGGTGTGTCCCCACTCTACCACATCACCTCCAGAATAGATCCACACCCCCCCTCCCCACATACACACCTCCTGTGAAATGCTTCATTATAGTCAATGTGTGAATGTAGCAAGAGAGGCATTTTCACCTGAATTCCTACCATCCAGGTGAGGTTGTCATCTTCCGACCTTGTGCCCACATTTTGTTCCAGTCCTCCTCCCAGATGATGGTTTGAGATTCTCCTTCCTATGCTGCTTTCAACTGTGGGAATTCTGGATGCCCTTGTAAAGTCTTGTAGGCTTTGAATATGTTACTTCTCCATTCCATGAGCATGACTGCCTACTATAGGAAATTTTCCAGGCAAGGCAAGGCAAAATTTATTTATAAAGTGTCCAATCCAGAAAAGGTTCTGAATGCTGTACAGAGATCAGACATAAAATCAGGAAAAAAGTATTTAAAATACACTTAGCTTAAAATAATCCGAGGCATAGAAACAGTTATTAATCAGGAAATGCTTGTTGAAATAAAAAGGTCTTCAAAGAGGCTTTAAAAGCCTCCTCTGTGTTGGTCATACATATAATAATAGGTAGCAAGCTACATAACAATAGACCAACCACTCCAAAAGCTCTGCTACCAGATAATTTAAGCCTAGATGGAGGGGCAATGAACAAGCCTGCAATGGTGGAGTGGAGAGAATGAACTGAGTGGTAGGAAACCAGAACCTCTTACAAGTGGTCTGAACCCAAACCTCGTAGGGCCTTGCAAATTAGCAAGGGGATCTTGAAGGTGATGCATCACTGCATAGGCAGTCACTATAGAGCATGCAGAACTTGAATGATGTATTTGCTCCATGAGGAGCCCACAATCATCCAGGCTGCAGCATTCCGGACCAACTGCAGGTGTTGCATCAGACCGCCAGATAAACCTAGGTAAAGAGCATTGGAATAGTCTAACCTAAAGGTGACAAAGGCATGGATGATTGTCACTAGGTCCTCCTCAGCAAGATATGGCTTGATCCTGGTGATGTTACAGAGGTGGTAGAGGGCAGATCAGATCACAGATGACACCTGTTCTAGCGTCAGTCTGCAGCCCAAAATGACTCCCAGGTTCTTTACTGCATCGGTTGCCATAAGATGTCAGCTGCTCACTAATGGGAGAGCCACAGCAATCAAGCTCCAGCGACCTGGTTTGATCACCATGACCTGTCTTACCCAGGCTGAGATATAACCAATTTGAGGCCAATCAGTCATTTATCTTGGCCAAATAGTGACTCAGCACTGAGGCAGCAAGATCATCATCAAGAGAACAGGACAGGTACAGCTGAGTGTCATCTGCACAGCAGTGCAACCCAACTCTGTACCATCTAATAATCTTTCCCAATGGCAGCATGTACACAGAAACAAAATGGGGGCAAGGATTGTGCCTTGTGGAACTCCACAGGACAACACTGAGGCCTTTGAGGTAAAATTCCCCAGGACAACCTGCTGTGTCCTCCTGGTCATGCAAGACTCGAACCAGTGCACAGCTGTGCCAGTGAGTCCCACATCATCCCTCAGGTGATCTAGAAGTACCCCATGGTCAACTGTGTAAAATGCTGAAAAGAAATCCAAGAGCACCAAGATGGAATGTTGCCGTTGCCCTCAGTCCATTGCAAAGAGGATGTCATGGTTACCCTAATGACAGCAGTCTTGGTACTATGCCGGGGCCAAAAGCCAGACTGGAGAGGTTCATAGATGGAGAAAGACTCTAGGTGGTCTGTCAGCTGCTCCGCCACCACCTGCTCAATAACCTTCCTCAAAAAGGGAAGGTTACAGACAGGCCTATAGTTCATTAGAACGTCCGTGTCCAAGGATGTCTTTTTCAGAAGAGGTCTAACCACAGCCTTTTTTAAGGCTGATGGGAAGACACCTTCCCTCAAGGACCCTTTTACAGTCCCCATGAACACTGGGCCCAGGAACTTGTCACAGCCGAGAATCAGCCATGTTGGACCCTGGTCCAGCATACAGTTAGTAGGGTACAAACTGGAGACCACATGAAGCACCTCAGCATCAGAAACAGGTCAAAACTCATCCCAGGCAGGCAGATCTGCATCACCAAAGGTATGACTACTACTGGCCCATATCAGGCCAGCTGGGGAAATACCCGATCTAATGGAAGACACCTTGTCAGTAAAATAATCATCCAAACTACTCACACTTTTCTGTGAAAATGCTGTAATGGACTGCAGACAGGGAGGATTCAACAACCTGTCTACAGTGAGGAAGAGTTGAGCTGGGTGATTTTTATCTGCACCAATGGACTGTGACAGGACCGGGAGTTTGCAAGGCTCCAAATGATGTTTAGAATGGCACTGGATAATCTCCACAGAGGAGGTGTTTAAACAGGGGACTCAACACTGGAATAACACTGTGTGATGGTCCAACCAAGAGACTGAATCAACCTTGACTGCACAAATGTTAAGTCCCCATGAGAAAATCAGGTTTAGTGTGTGACCCTGATGATGGGTTTCAGAGCTAACAGCCTGTGTCAGTCTCAGTGAAGACATAGAAACACAGAAGTTGACAGCAGAAGGAGACCATTAGGTCCATCTAGTCTGCCCATTTGTTTTAGACCTATTTTGACACTCTAGTTGTCCTTTGTAGTCAGGGCTCCCTTATGTCTATCCCATGCATTCTTGAATCCCTCCCACAGTGTTGACCCCCACAACCTCTTGGGGCAGGCTGTTCCAAGTGTTCACCACTCTTTCTGTGAAGAAAAACTTCCTGGTGTCGGTAGAGATCCTCCCTCCTTGCAGCATGAGGTCATGTCCCCTGGTCCTGGAGCTCTTCTTGAACTGAAAAAGGTCCTGCGCGTGTACCTTGTTAATGCCTTTTTTTTAAATATATTTTTATTGAGATTTTCCTTTTAGATATTGAGACACTTTACAAACATTGACATTCTGTGGAGTACTTCAGTTCTACCATTCCTTCAACATCATTTAGTAAATGTAAAATAGAGACCTTTATTTTTAATACATTCATATCTAGGTAAGGCTTAATGGTTATTATAGTTGTTAGGAACTTGCGGTTTTCTTACCCCAATTCTTACTCACCTCTTCCCTCCCCTCCCTATCTTACTATGGGCAAAAGTCAGGATCTACTGCCATTTGATGTATTACCCACCTCTGCCATAGCCAAGCAAAAGTCTGAGACTGATTATTAATTTTAGCTGTAATACTTTCTATCTTGTATATTGATATCACAATTCGTCTCCAATCATATATGGTGGGGATATCTTGGGTCATCCATTTTTTTGTAAGAGACTTTTTAGCGGCTAATAAGAAGATGGGCAGTGGAGACTTTGTCCATGGGGGGGGGGAATGGTCCAGGTAAACAGCCAGCAGGAACATCTCAGCTGTGAGATCAATATTCTCTCCCAGACAGTCCGCCATTTCAATTTGCAAACTTATCCAAAAAGGCATCAAGAGTGGACACTGCCACATGATATGTGCGATGTCAGCCATTCTGCAACCACACACCCCCTCCAGCAGACCCCGTATTCAACTGGAAGATATTTTGTCAACCATGCCGGTGACCTGAAAAACCTGGATCTACACTTCCATGAATATACGCTCCAAATATATGATTGAGTAGTTTTGACCGCTCTAAGAGCTGTGGAGGACCATGCCTCTGTGGATATGTTAAGATCCAAATCTTTATTCCAACTTGCCAATATTGAATTCGTTGATTCTTTAGTTAGGTCTCTTGTAATTTTTGTTTAGGTTTCCAATTAAATGGTTTGAATGTTTCCCAAGGAATGTTCAGAAAAAAGTTTTAAAAGGGGAGGGATTGGATAAGTCAATTTTACCTGAATGATACGATTTCATAATATATGGTTTCTAATTTGAAGGTATCTAAAGTAGTCAGCATTTGTTCAGTTAAATTTCCATTTTAGATCTTCAAATGATACTACCCCTCTAGGATCCAAAAACTGAAATACTTGTTCCAACCCCAGTCTTCTCCAATGAGAGAAGGACAAGTCGATATGAGATGGAATAAAGAATTTGTCTTCTGAAATGACCTTACAATATTCATAGATTGGTTGGAATGGTTCTTTACTACGTAGTTGGAAACAAATCTTAAGCACCTGCAATGTGATTTCAGTAAAGTCCTTTAAAGGTGGGGTTCTCCCGGGGGAAGAAAATAATATCTTTTTAATGTCATGCAGATCATTCAGATGAAACTCTAATTTCTTCCAGGGGGATTCAAATCTATCCAAGAGCCAAAGGAGCAGTATACAGATAAATGCTGTCTCTGCATAACGTTTAAAGTCTGGGAGGTTCGTACCACCTTGGGCCAAGGATAACTTTAGTATTGAAAGCCAAATTCGTGGTTTTTGCTTGTTTCAAACAAATGCTGATATCATATTATCCCATGATTTCAAATAATATAGTGATGGGAAACATGGAATATTTTGGAAGAAGTACAAAAACCGAGGTAAAACATTCATCCTAATTGTTTTAATTCATTGAAATAAGGAGAGCGGGAGTTGTGTCCATTTGTCTAAATCCTTCTTAATTGATATGGAGATGGGTTCATAGTTGATTAGCTCCATAACATGCACATTTTTTGAAATATATATGCCTAGGTATTTTATTTTAGTAGAATTCCATTTTAAGCACAAACTTCCTTTTAAAGTATTCGGGGGGTGGGTGTAATTGTATAAAAAAGCTTTTGTTTTGGATATATTTAATTTGAATCTGGCCAGTTCTTCGAACTTTGTCAGAATTTTCCATGCCTCTATGATCGACTCTGAGGGAGATAAAAGGGAAAGAAAGATGTCATCTGCGAAAAGACTGGTTTTATATTCAATTTGTTGCATGGGTACACCCTCTATTTTTTTTTTATGCTCTTAGTGCTGTAGCTAAGGGTTCAATATGAATTACAAACAGTAAAGGGGAGAGCGGGCAACCCTGTTTTGTACCCTGATAGAGTGAAATTGGTGAAGACAACCCCCCATTAATACGCACATAAGCTTAAGGTGAAAGGTAAATTTGGCCTAACCATTGCAAAAAGGTTTCTGGAAATCCGAATGCCTGAAGTGTGTCCCATAGAAAGGGCCAGTAGACCTGATCAAATGCCTTTTCTGCATCAAGGCTTATAAAAGCAGCTGGTATTTTTCGGGTTTGGATGTATTCTATTAAGATTAGGGATTTTCTGATATTGTCCATAGTAGATCTATACTTGATGAAGCTGGCTTAGTCTGGGTGTATTATTGTTGGAAGGATGTTTTCTAATCTGGCTGCCCAAATGGCCATGTAGATTTTGTAATCCGTATTTAGAATGGATATTGGGCTATATGAAGACGATTCTTATTTATTCCCATTTGGTTTGGGGATTGCTGCTATTGTGGCATAATCCCATGTTGAAGGAGGAGGAGGAGGAGGAGGTTTGCCTTCTGCTATCTCTCTATATAATTGCAGAAGTCTTGGAATCAACTCTTTATTAAAAGATTTGTATCATTCTCCAATAAACCCGTCTGGGCCCAGACATCGACCTGTAGACAGGTTAACAATTACTGCACTTATTTCCATGACTGATATCTGGGCCTGTAACTTCTGGAATTGGGAATTTATTAGTGTTGGTAATTGTAATTGGGCTAAAAAATCCTGTCTTTGGTCCGATGTTGAATTATTTTGTGGTGTGTATAATTGCTGGTAATAGTGTGCAAAAGTTTGCCTTATTTCTTCTTCTCTATGTGATATCTTACCAGCTTGGGGGTGTTTAATTTTTAATATCATCAATGTGTATTTCCTAGCCCTCAACTTCTGAGCTAGTCTGTGTGTCCCTCTTGAACCCCCCCTCATAATTAGCTTGTTTCAAATATATGAGGGACATTTGGATCTTGGTGTCCATTATTTTTTGGATAGCCGCTTTGGTATCTCTAATTTTGGTTTGTAATACTTTATCCCCCTCTCTGTAAAGTAGTTGGTAGTTTTGCAAAGTGGTAGTAAGGTCATTATATTTGGTCTCTCTCTCTTTTTTTTCTGAGAGGTGCATGCTATAATTTCACCTCTCATAGTGACCTTCATTGCGTCCCACACAGTGGCTTCCGACAGTGTGGAAGAAATATTTTCTTCAAAGAATTGAGGGATCCTTTTCTTCATATGTTCGGTGAATTCTTTATCTTTTAAAAAATAAGGATTAAGCCTCCAGGGGGTTTGTTTAGATTTCTTTCCCAAATCCAGTTTTAGCATAAGCGGGTGATGATCAGACAGGATTTTGGGGCAAATTACGATATCGCAGACAGTAGAAAAGTGTTCACAAGTAGTGAAGAAGTAGTCCAATCTTGAGTATGAGTGAAATCTACCTGAGTAATATGTGAATCCTGAGGAAGAAGAAAAAAGCTTCTGACATATGTCTATCAAACCTAAATTTTCAAGTTGTACTTTAAGAAATTTTACAGAGTTAGAAAGGTGGTAAATCTTGGGATTTGATGAGTCAAGATTAGGCTGTAGTGTCATATTGAAATCACCAGCCATTATTAGCTGCCCCTGTAGTGAGTCCAGGATTTTGGCCAGAATCGACCGAATTATTGGTGTTTTAGTCTGTGGGGGCAAGTGTATATTGGCCAAAGTAACATCTTGATTATATAGGTGACCTTGTATTATAATGTAGCACCCTAACCCATCTGAATAAACATTATTTATTTTAAGTTGGGTGGTTGCAGGTATCATGATTGCGACTCCCCTCCTACGCCCACCTGGATGGGAGGATGAGTGAACCACATATCTACCCCCCCGAGTACAATTCTTGTTAATGCCTGTTATGTACTTGAATGTTTCAATCATGTCCCCCCCCTTCTCTACTCCAGGGAGTACATATTCAATTCCCTAAGTCTTTCCTCGTAGGACATGTACTGCAGACCCTGAATCATTTTTGTCACCTTTCTCTGTACTGTTTCCACCCGGTCAATGTCCTTCCTGAGGTAAGGCCTCCAGAATTGGACTCCGTATTCCAGGTGAGGCCTGACCAGCAATCTATACAGTGGTAGTACCACCACTATCTTCCTGCTCATGATTCCCCTCCCAATGCAGCCCCACAATATGTTGGCCTTCATTGTTGCCTTCTCACACTGCTTACTAACTTTCAAGTCATCTGATATTATGATTCCCAGATCTCATTCCTGGTTTGAGGCTGCCAGTCTTTCGCCTCCTAGGTAATACTCCTTTCTTGGATTTTTCTTTCCCATGTGCATGATCTTGCAGTTTTTGGCATTAAATCTCAGCTGCCACACTCCAGACCATTCTTCTAGTTTCTTGAGGTCAGCTTCCATTTTGCTCACTCCTTCTTGGGTGTCCACCCTGCTACATACCTTGGTGTCATCTGTGAACAGATACACCTTGCCTTCCAGTCCATCAGTGATGTCTGCTATAAAAACATTGAAGAGCACAGGCACTAGCACTGAGCCCTGGGGCACCCCGCTGGTGACCCTGCCTTCCGTCGCTTGCGCTCCATTAACCTGTACCCTCTGGTACCAGTTTTGCACCCATCTGACTACTTCTGGACCAACCCCTGTGTGGTCAAGCTTCTTTACCAGCCTTCTGTTTGGAACCGAGTCGAAGGTCTTACTAAAATCTAGGTAGACCACATCTACTGCTCCACTGTCATTCAGTATTTTTGTAGCGTAGTCAAAAAACACGAGCAGATTTGTCTGGCATGACCTACCTGCTGTGAAACTGTACTGTTTAGGGTCTTGTCAGCCACTAGTTTCGAGGAATGCTATGATCCTCTGTTTGAGTAGTGTCTCCTTTAGTTTCCCTACTATAGACGTGAGGCTCGCTGGTCTGTAATTACTAGCCTCTTTGCAACTGCCTGATTTGTGAAGTGGAAACACTATTGCCTTTTTTCCAGTCTTCGGGTACCACACCGCTCTTCAAGGATTTCATAAATAGAAGTGCCAGAGGGGCTGCTAATTCTGCCCCCAGTTCCTTAAGGATTCTGAAGTGCATCTCATCTGGTCCCATGGCTTTGTCTGCTTTTAGTTTATTTAGTGCCTCCTGTACTTTGGCTCCTGTAAAGGGACTCCTCTCTACCCATGGTCCTGGGGTGTTGTGTTTTTTCAGGGCTGGGCCATCTCCTGGATCCTGTTTGGTAAACACAGAGCAGAAGTATTTGTTGAGGATTTTGGCTTTCTCAGGGTCATGTTTGGTGCATTTCCCTTCATCAGTAGAAAACTTTACTGTCCCTCCATATGTCTTCCTACATTCCCTAATGTATCTAAAAATGATTTGTCTCCTCTCCTTGCCCCTTCTGCTATCTTTTCATCTGTCTGGGCATTTGCCTTTCTAATTTGTTTGTTTGACTCTCTCATTTTTTCCTTGTATGACTCCCAGTCTTTCTCAGTTTTGGTTTCCTGGTATATGCTGTACGCCTTCTTTTTTCTTTGACTGTGGTAGCCAGTTCCTTGGAAAACCATTGAGAATTTCTTTTTGCTTTGCTGACTCATCTGGCACATTGATCTGTGGCAGTCTTTATTGCTCTCTTGAGTCCCCCCCCCGCATGACCTCCACCTCCTCAACCTCTATTTCCATTAAATGGCTATTTATGTTGTTCCTCATATTTGGAAGTCAGCCTTTCTGAAATCTAGCACCTTTATCTTTGAGTGGCTGGTGTCCTGTGTTATGTTTACCTTATAGCTTACCATGCGATGGTCGCTGTTACCCATATGACATCCCACTTTGATGTCCTTGATCCTTTCCGAGTTTGAGAGGACAAGATTGAGAATGGCATCTGCCTTTGTTGGGTTTTTAACAAGCTGGCACAGTCCTGTGCCTTGTAGTGACAATAAGAAGTCACTACTTCTTGTGTTGTTGCTGCTGTTAGTGTGCTCCACTTAATATCAGGTTGGTTTAAGTCCCCCACCAGTATTACTTCACCTTTATCAGACATTTTGTGGATTTCCTCTATTAGGTGTTTGTCTCCTTTATCTCCTTGATTTGGGGGCCTGTACACAACACCAATTCTGAAAGGTTTTCCCTTGGCCGTGTCTACTATTAGCCACAGTGACTCGAAGTTGCCAGGTTGCCCTTTTACTTCTGTGGCTTTTATTTCCTCCCGAATGTAAATTACATCAACTGAAGGAGTTCCTGATCAACCTCTACTCACTTTCTGTGGTTGGTCACCCATGATTAGATGATGTCTAACTTGCAAGAATCAAAAGAAATCTTGCCTTGGTAGACCATACCTCTGTTGGAGATCAACAAAAAAGGGAGCATGTCACCTCTGCAATAAAGTGTCGATACTGGGTTAGGGCTAGCTGGATCCAAAGCCAAAATCTCCTATCTCCTCAGAAGGAGGATGTCTGGGTCACCAATAATAATCGAGTGAGGACCCATTTCATTCAGGGTATTGGTCAGTGCCTTTACTTTGAGAAGCATCTGTAGTAGTAAAGTAAGTAAATTAAAGTTTATTTGTTGAGCGCCCCATCCCAAAGGCTCTGGACGCTGTATAAGTAGACAGGAAAGAAAATATACATCATTAGAAAAACACAAAAAATATGCAGTGAAATACAATAGTTTAAGATAAATGTAAAATTAAATAAAATATTGCAGCAGTTTACCAGTTTAACTATAAGCAGTCTGAGAAAGCTTTCCTAAAAAGATGTGCCTTCAGTCCTCACTTAAAAATTTCCACCGATGGGGGCTCCCTCAAAAATATTGGTAGCGAGTTCCACAATTCTGGGCCCACCACCTCAAATGCACAATCTCCAGAGGACTTAAGGCTGGCACTGGGAACTGCTGGGGGGCCCTTATTAGAGGCACAATGGGAGTGCATGGGATGGGCAGAAGTCAGCAGGTCATTCAGGTAACTAAGTCCCAATCCATGTCAGGCCTTACAGGTGAACAAGCCCACCTTGAAGATGATTTTCCACCTAACTGGCAGCCAGTGCAGTTTGCGCAGAACCAGGGTCACATGACAGGACCTCGGAAGGCCCATCAATAACCTGGCTGCTGTGTTTTGCACCAGCTGCAGGTGCCAGTGAACACCTCCAGTGGCCCCAAGGTACAGAGCATTGCAGTAATTAAGCCATGATGTCACAAATACATGTACTAGTCAGGGCAGGTCATCAGGTGAGATCAAGGCTTTAATTTGGGCAACATTCCTCAAGTCATAGAAACCACTCCTAATGACGGATGACACCTGAGCTTCAGGTGTCAATCCATCATTGAGGATGATGCCCAGATTTTTTCACCTTGGTGAATGCCACCAAAGGAATGGGGCCAAGGAATAACCCTGTTCCCAGCCCATCAATGTTCACATCCTGCCAACAACCAAGTTCAATCACTAGCACCTCCATTTGTCAGGACTGAGTCTCAGCCAGCTAGAGGACATCCAGTCCTGGATCTCGGACAGATATTTATTTAGCATCTCAACAGCACCATCTGTCTCAGGTGCAAATGACATGTACAGCTGGGTGTCATCTGCATAGTAGTGGAAACCCAAGCTGTACCGTCTAATGATCTCACCCAGAGGAAGTATGTATACTGCAAAGAATGCAGGTGATAGGATTGAGCTGTGGGGAACTTCACATGGCAGGGACTTTGGGCAAAATGAGAAATTTCTCATCACCACCCTTTGCATCCTTCCTGTAAGAAAGAACTCAAACCAGTTGATGACAGTAACGGTGAGTACACAGAGCTCACTTACGTGATCCAGTAGCACTATGTGGTCCACAGTATCAAATGCTGAGGAGAGATCAAGGAGAATGAGAATTGACTGCTCCCCTCTATCTCTTGCCCTGAGGAGATCATTCTACACTCTGACTAATGCCGTTTCAGGGCTATGTCTTGACTGAAACCCCAACTGGAAGGGCTCGTAGATGTCATGGGGTGTGAGGTGTGCCTTGAGCCGCAGAACCATCACTTTCTCAATAACCTTACCCAGGAATGGGAGGCTAGAGATAGGTCTATAATTCACCAAGCTGTCAGGGCCAAGAGATGGTTTCTTAAGGCGGGGTCTCACCAGCACCTCTTTTAAGGGGTCAAGAAGACATCCCTCTGTAAGCAAACAATCTTGGCGAACACTGAACCAATGGACCCAGCATATCCCATTAAGAGATGAGTTGGGCCCAGGTCCAGTTTGCAGTATCTGGGTCACAGCTTCAAAATCACCTCACAAACTTCAGCCACCCCAACCAGCATGAACTCTCTCCAAATAATAGAAATGCATCCTGACACACGAGACTCACCACCGCGGTGCTGCAAATGCCCCTTTGCCGAGATCCCACCCCGACAGAGGACATCCTGTCAGAAAATAACAGATCAAACTCCTTGCACTGTGCAACTGAAGATGCTTTTTTCAGCTGTAGACTGGCAAGATGGAGAAAGTGGCTATCATGCCACCCAGTCTAAGCAGCAGAAGATTTCAACAGTTCACATCAGCTTTAACCTCGCTGAGAAGTTTCTCACAGTTGAGTGAAAACAATGTGTTTAGCTTGGGAGGAATACGAATCCCTAAATACCACACCATATTTTGGGATGCTCAATGGAAAGGGAAGGTTGCCTTCAAGGCAGGGAGGCACACACTGCTCAGCCTGATGACCTCAGATTTATCATAATTAATTTTATAACCTGAGATAGTCTCATACTTCTCCAGTTCCCCTATAGTGCTGCAACTGATGTTTCAGGCTTAGTAAGGTAAAACATGGAATCATCGGTGTATTCAGAGATCTTGGGCCCAATATTTGAAATAGCGCAAAGTGGAATGCAAAACTTTGTGCTGTGCCTTGCGATTGCCCAGGAGCCTGAGTATGCTATATTCATTTGAACAGTGCACTGGTGCAATTCAACAGAATATAGGGCCATGTCAGCACAGTGCTAAGTCAAGTAGCGCTGCCCCGATGTGGCTCCCAAAGTACACCGCCTGAATGAATGGTGCGGGAGCACTATCTGCAGTATTCAAAGGGACCCATGTAAATTAGCTCATTGGGCTTACAAGCAGGGGTGCCAAGTTTTGAAAAAAATTGTGGGTGCTCAGAGAATTTATAAAAGGTTGGGGATCTGGGAGCCACCTAGATCCCAAGAAGCTACAGGATTTTTCATGCTTGGTGGTACATTTTGGGGGGTATTTTGATGCATTTTAGAATGCATATGCACCACCACCACTACTCCACAGTAGAAGATGCAAGGGTGCCCTTGGGGGCTCTTTGAGGCCCGGCAAGGTGCTAAGACCCATAGGAGAGTGTTCTGGAGGGATCTTTGATGCCCCAAGTGTTGCCAGCATGCCCCAAATATGGATTTCAGGGTACAGTACCACCACTCCACAAGGTGTGCCATGTAAGAGTGTCCTGGAGGGCTCTTTGATGTACCAAGGTGCCAAGGACCATAGAAGGGTACGCTGGAAGGCTCTTTGATGCCCCTAGAGGCTGCAAGGATGCTCTGAATAGAAATTTTAGGTTACAGTGCTACCTCCCCCACAGGGTGTAAGAGTGTCCAAGCTTCAAGCTCAGATGGCTGTGTTGTCTGTTCTTGTCATTCCTTAAAACTTACAGACTGAGTTTCATTAGGTAGCAAGCAACCAAACCCCAGCAAACACTGCCTGCCATCACCTCACACACAAACACAGACAGATTACCAGTTTTATTTCCTTTTATTTAATGTTTAATTATTTTAAGTTTCCTTTAGTTTTTTTTTTTTTTTTTTTGAGGGGTGGACACTTCTGACTGGACAGGACAGTCAGAATACACACTGACAAGTTCGGAAGTCAGCTTTTTGCGCCCCCAACAGCTCACACACTCACAGACAGATCAAACTAGGAGGACTAATCTTTTTGGTAGCGCCCTCCTTACACTGTCCTAGGCAGTGACCTACTTTGACTGGACTGGAGAAAGACTAACAACAGGCAGCGTCCTGTGAGTCAGAAAACACACTGCTCTTCCTCTCCCCCACTGCTGAAACACTCACACAGAATGTTATTAATTTCTTAAGATCACAGAGCTACAGCAAAGAGAAGGCAGGGAACTACAGGCCAGCAAATCTCACATCAGTGGTGGGTAGGATCATGGAGACACTCCTTTAGGAACGAATTGTGGAACACTTGGAATCATGGGAGTGCAAGATCTTAGGCAACATGGATTCACATCAGGAAGGTCCTGCCAAACAAATCTAATCGATTTCTTTGACTGGATAACAAAGGTAGTGGATCAAGGGGGCGTGGTGGATGTTGCCTACCTAGATTTCTGCAAACTGGACTTCAATACCGTTTCACACAAAAGGCTGGTCAAAAAGTTGAGTAGTCTGGGGTTGTGCCACAAGGTGGTGAACTGGGTTAGTAACTGGCTCAGGGATAGAAGGCAGAAGATAGCAGCAAATGGAACCCAGTCTGAGGAAATGGAGGTGACCAGTGGAGTACCCCAAGTTCAGTTTTGGGGCCAATCCTCTTCAGTGTCTTAATCAGTAACATTGCAGAAGGTCTGGAGGGGAAGGTTTGCCTGTTTGCAGATGATACCAAAATCTGCAACGGGGTTGATACACCAGAGGGAGTGGTAAATGAGAAAAGACCTAGAGAAGTTGGAAAGATGGCCTGAGGTGTGGCAACCAAAATTCAAGTGCTAAAAAATGTAAGATAATGAATGTGGGGAATGGAAACCCGGGGAGAAAACTACGAGATGGGGAGCTGCTGTTAGTCACCACCAGTACTCTACTACAGAGGATGCAATGGTGCCTCTGAGGGCTCTTTGCTGCTGCAAGCATGAATTGAGTAGGGATTTTCCTTTTTTTATCCCCTAATCTTGAGTTTCTGTAAGTTTTATTTATGTTTTAGTTTGGTGGACAAGAGGACCTCCCAAGACAGCATGACACAAACATTTCAAGTTCAGACAGCTACCCTTCCCTCCCCACATGTCCTGCACTTGCTTCTGCCTGCCTCATCTCACAACAGAGTCAGACCACCAACCAAAAATGTTTACTTGCAAGGAGGATAAGCAGCTACTTGCTCAGCCTTCAGGGTCATACAGTACGCAAGCAAGAGGAAGTTGCTGGAATTAAACTCAGGCATGCTCGATGTACCAAGCTCTGTGTCTGTGCAGTGCAGCTCTGACCGTGTGGTTCCTTAAACCTCACAGAGGTTCTCTAGGCAGCAGAAAATCCCTTCCCTCATGCACTGCCTGTCCAAGTCTCTCCAAGGCTGCCAAAAGTGCAAATTGATTTTCCTTTTTTCAATACTTTCCTTAATCCTGAGTTTCTTTAGAATTTATTTTATTTTTTTTAGATAGAGTGGACAGGAGGAGGACAAGTGACCACACCAAGACAGCGGGGTATGACCTGTATCAAACACTTCAAGTCCAGGCAGCAACCCTTCCCATCCTTCCACAGCCCACACTGCTCTTTCAAGATTCTGAATACACTGGTTGTTACCTTCTACCACCCTTTGCTGTTAATGGAACCCCCCTTAACAGCAAATTATAGATTTTAGTCAGTTCACATTGTTTATTACTACCCCAAACACATATTTTTTTTTTTTTTCTAGGCTAGCTCCCCTAACCCCCCCACACACACACACACTCACACAGAAATCAACAGTTGTTTTCTTTATTTATGCTTTTGGAACATATTAAGAACAGCCACTCATACTTTAATTTTGTGCTCCTGGCCCAGTCTCCCCCCACACACACCAAAATACCTGTAAGCTTGCTTAGCAGTGTTCCAATATATTTGTTGTCACTGATATTTTTGGAACTTCCATACCGGTAACAGGCTGACAGGCTAACAGCAAATATATTAACTTGTCAGCTCCACATTGCTTGTTTTCTAGTTATGTGGCCTTAGTTCCAGTCACCAAAATTGTTTCTTTCTTCTAGCAGCAAGTTTGGTTTTCTGTAGCCCCTGTGCCCACTCATCACCAAAGTCATATCCCACAAATCAGCAAAAGCCCTGGGCATTTTGTAGTTGCAGCAGCCTGCTGCTTTTATAAGTTTGACCTTCCTGACCCAGTTAACCAGCTCTGGTCCTCCCCCCCACCCAAAAAAAAAACAAAAGCTGTAGAATACTGCACATCAAAATGTGGAACAAATGGGCAATGGCAGTGGAACATCTCATCATATCACAAAATAAAAGAATATTGTTTAAATGTGTGTCAGTGTACTACTACTAATGTTTATGTTCACAAAGTTTTTTTTTTGTGTATTGAGCAACACATTTTTTACATTCACTGTTTGGATTTCTGCTGTAAAATTTTAGCTTAAAATGCTGGACAGTACACACTTAAATCTCAATATGGAACTTACAGAGGGCTTTCCTGAGGAAATGAGGAATCATTCCTCACAATGTGGTACAGTTGAGACTCGGTATGCCCACCACCACCCCCTCACAAAATTACTCCCCAAGTCCCCACCATGTCTGGACCAACCAGAAGCATAAAAAAAATACTGTCTGATACAAAAAAAATACCCATGCAGTTGCAGTTGGTATCCGAGTCCACTCCATCTCCGGGTTTCCGTCCGCTGTTTTAGAATACCATGCGTGGGAAGAACTAACTGACGCATGATAACGGACAGGTTGAGTCCAAGCGCACCTACTGACTGCAGCACAACCAGCGAGAGCACAGCAAGTACCGAGGAGCACCGAGCGAAGCTTCAGTAAGGGCGTGAGTTAGCGTCAGTCTGCTGGGTGGGGCCAGCATGCAAGAGGAGACGACAAAGCAAGAAAGAGCCTATGAGTACAGCTTTTCACAATCAGGGTCAGCCCACTGGGTGGGGCTAGTGGCGAGAGGTGGAAACGGAGCGAGGTGCCTTTTTTAAAGTGGCTATATGAAGGTTTTTTTGTGGGTGCCCAAAATGACTTTGTGGGTGCTGGGGCACCTAAGCACCCGTGCAGTCGGCGCCCCTGCTTACAAGGCACTAAGGGTCCATTTGCATGTCCATTATGGGCTAATTTGCATGGGTTGCAAGGCAGGTTAGCACAGTGCCACCCCTCCAATTGTCCAGTCCCAGAGCTGTGTAGGTATCCCTGGTGATAGTGTCCCCCCCGATCACCAGCCCATTCTGTCATAAAAGGAAAATCCCTGGTGCAAGTGGTCCTACCCTCTGATGGCCCTTACTGTATTAAATAAAGTTTCTGGTGGTAGTGGTCCCCCCTCCGATCACCAGCCTATACTGTAGTAAATAAAATCCCTGGTGGTAGAGTTCTTCCCTGATCATCAGCATGTACTGTACTAAATAAAATCCCTGGTGGTAGTGTTCTTTCCCAATCATCAGCATGCACTGTACTAAATAAAATCCCTGGTGGTAGTAGCCCACCTTTGATTGCTAGCCTGTACTGTCACAAAAGAAAAATCCGTGGTGACCACCATCTGATCACCAGCTCATACTGTACTAAATAAAATCCCTGGTGGTAGTGGTCCCCTCCCCCCGATCTCCAGCCAGTACTGTCATAAAAGAAAAATCACCGGTACTAGTGGTTGCCCCTCCCTCCGATCGCCAGCCCATAGTACAACAGAAAACATTCCCTGTCATCCAGTGCCCCCCGGGCAGTGATCCATGATACTATTCCTCAGAGTGCCATAGTCCCTGGCATGTAGTGACCCCTCCACTGCTCCACCCACTCCACCTACCTCTAAAGTCAGCTTACTGAAGTTCTATTGGTGTTATTAGTATATGGCAATTAGCAAGCCCCTCCTCACACCTCCTCAGCCAGCGGCTATATGTCCAGGCAGGAAAAGTGCCTGTTATTTATAGGACAGGGTGATGTGCCCTGTCCTATAAATAAGAGATGCAATTGCTGCCTGGACCTACAGTGGCCTGCCAAGGAGGTGTGAGGAGGGCTGCACTGGTTGCCATATGCACCCATGGCACCAAGGGGACTGGTAAGATGATGGGGGAGTGCTCAGTGCCACAGTGGAAGGGACCACTAGATGCCAGAGATTATGGCATTGCAAGCGGCGGTACCATTGATCAGTGCCCAGGGGAACCACTGGATGCCAGGAAATATTTTCTATTGTACTATGGGCTGAAGATCAGAGTGAGAGAAGGGGGACCACTATCACCAGGGATTTTTCTTTTATGACAGTATAGGCTGGTGATCAGAGGGGGGGCCACTACCACGAGAGATTGTATTTAGTATAGTACGGGCTGGGATTGGGGGAAGGGGGATCACTAACACCAGGAATTTTATTTGGTAACAGTACAGGCTGGTAATCAGAGAGGGGATCACTACCACCAGGGATTTTTTTTATGACAGGACAGGCTGGCAATTGGGGGGAGGGGCACTATCACCGGGGATGTTTTTTAGTACAGTGTGAGCTGGCAATTAGCGGGGAACCACTACCATCAGGGATTTTATTTAGTACAGTACAGTCTGGTGATCGGCAGGAACCCTGGTTTTCCATTTTTACCGGTAACAATCACGGAATCCTGCTTGGTTTGCAGATTTTGAATTCTTGTACCAGTGCCTCACGGTGCATGTCACTGCACAGAATCTCTAAGATTTCAGTATCTTTTTAAATTTTTTTTTATTTTCTCTTTCTATGTCCCTGTCTCACAGCATCAGCCTCCACTTTTCAGAGATCCCTAGGCTGGGTATCCCCTAACTTCATCCCCAGGTAATGCTCAAGAGCTTCTGTGGGCCTGCCCCTATCCTGCCTGGATTGTACCCCCCCAGGTGGGAAGGGAGGGGACCCCAGGTCACCTCTCCACACTCACTTAGTGTGTGTCAGGCAGCTCAGTGGGTTCCTCATGGAGCCTGGTTTTGAAGCCTGGGGCACCTTGGTCCCTTCTGCCAGTGGTCGATGTGGAGCGATTGTTCCTAGTTTTCTGGTCTCTGTCCCTGAGGACACCAGCACTAGAGATCAAAGGAGGTAGGTTACAGAGACATGCCACTGCTTCAGATCCTGGCTAGTGTCCTCCCCTCCTGATCACTCTGCAGCACCTTAACACCACCACCCGTGGTCACACAGGTGGTGGTAAAGAAGCAGGACATGCAGCCCACCCTCCCTGGAGGAGGAGAGCAGTCCCCAGGTGCTCAATCCTACTCCCCTGGCCAGACCTCCAGCAACCCGAGTTTGCTTCTGACCCTGGGTAGCTGGCATTGCAAGGCAGTCAATAGTGCTACCACAGCACCAGCAGGCTGACCCAGATTTCAGCATCTTAAAATGAATGCTGCTATGCTTTGCATTCTTTCTGCTTTGCTGCAGATAGAGTCAGTAAGGAAATGACCCACACTGCTTTGTTGTAATCAGGCATTCAGTTTAACCACCCATGCCTAGTGGTTAGAGTAACAAATGGTGATTGAACTGGGTACATCCAGCAGACTTTGGTTTGAGTCCCACAGCCTCCACTTGCATAGTGCGTGACTCCAAGCAAGTCACTTAACCTCCCCAGTGCTTTTAGGTCACTCCTTAAAACAGACAGTTCTACCTAGTGGACCTTACCTGCTTTACAAAGAATATAACAAAAATATCAATATATGTTTACTACATCAAAGAATAGTAGTCAGGGTACCATGTAATTTACCCGAGTTTTACTTGGGCTACAAAGATTTTGTATAGGTAAAGATAAATGTTCAGATACATTTTATGTGTTTTATAAGCTTATTTTTAGATTTCAGTCAGGTTTTTATTGCATTCTTTGCATATAAGCATCTAGGCTGTAGATTGCTAAATGCAGGATCACTGTTACCAATTAAACTTATTCAAGTTTATAATCAGTAGGGCCATCCAAAATCCTCAGTTGTTTGAATGAAAACTAGTCTGAATGAAAGTATGTTCACGAAGAAGAAACTGCCTTACTACTTATGAAAAGACTTCACAGTTAACACCCCATTTAGGTGAATTGGATCATTTACACCTTTCCCCCACCTGCTGTTTCAGTCTCTGTGACAACAAAAGTTTTCTGATAGACTGCTTCAACAAAAGCAAATGTTAAGTATTTAAGAGTACTTATGTTTGACCAGTGGATTTTGAAAGCACATTCAATGACATACAGAAGGTAAGACCCCAGGGGCTGTATGATGCTGGTGGGCAGAGTAGTGTTCAATTCACATCTGAACAAAGACATGAAAACTGGGAGAAACCCTTTTCAAGGACACCAAGTGAAAAAAAAAAGTATTCACATGTCTGGGAGATGCATGAATCCATTTGAAGGTCCTCCATTAATCACTTGTTGATTTTTTAGGTAAAGACACTTTATTTCAAAGAAGCAAATGCAAGCAGTTTTTTTTTTGCTCCTCCTACCTCCTGGCCATCCACTCCTTCAGGCCTGCCAAGGCCCCCTACCACCTGCTGAGTCCCGACCAACATCCACTGACCCTTACTGCTGTGCTACCAGGTAACCTAAAGTAACCCTTCATTGAATGGGCCCCTACCCCTGTGAGAGGTTACCACGGGATGAGAATTGCCCCAAAGAGCTTCCTGTGTATCCTGGGTGTGGCAGGGGGTCAGACCAGACACATGTCTGGGGCTTCTGGCTTATGGAGGGACCAACAGCCATTATTCAGTTGGTCAGTGGGTGTTTTCCCATTTTCTTGGGAGCGTGACAGGCTACAAGATGTCAAGGCACAAGCCGATGTCCATCATGCTCCCTCCTGCAGTGAGGGCTGACATGTTGTCATGCCTCTGGCCTCCACCACGGGCCAGCAAATGCTGAGCCATGAACCCACCCTCCCTCCTGGGAGAAGGTGAGTGGTTGTTGGGCACTCAAGCCTTCACCCACAAGCTGGCCCTACCACACCCAAGACTGTTCCCTAACCCTGGTCAGCGGTGTCACAGGCAGAAATCCAATTCAGGCAGTTAAATTATAGATGGGGAAAAAACAAAGGTAGTCCACCTTAGCAGTGATAGTTCAGATTAATTCACCTTGAGTTCTAACAAGCAAAGAGACCAAGTCATTTGTAACTTGTGCATGGGGTGTGGGTGTTGAAGAAAGGGGATCATAGTGCTGTCACTACTGCCATCACCCCTGAGGGATGTGGACTGCATTGCTGCTACTGCCATCACACCGAAGGGGTGAGGGCTGTAGTGCTTCTGCCATCACCACTGGTGGATGGGGAATATAGTAATGCTGCCATCCCACCTGAGGGATGGGGGCCATAGTGCTGATACTGCCATCACACATGAGGAATGGTGAATGTAGTACTGCTGCTTCTGTCACACCTGAAGGAGGGAGGTCGTAGTGCTGTTGCTGCTGCCATCACACCAGAGGTATGGGGGCTGTAGTGCTGCTTCCATTACACATTAGGGATGGGGGCTGTAGTGTTGCTGCTGCCATCACATCTTGTACCTAAAATAACTTTAAATTGGTACAAGGATGGAAGGATGTGTAATAGTGGAGGTCACAATTGCTAAAATGCATGTTAGCAGAGTTAAAAATTGTGAAATAAAGTACATAAAACCAAACACCAATAAAACTGGATTTTGACTTAGCAGACACCGGTGACAATACTGTTTTTTACAATATGCAAAATGGAATATGCCCTTTCTCAATCCTGGTAAACCAGTGTTCCTGGTGATCGGAGGGGTGGACCACTACCACCAGGGATTTTTTTTTTTTTACTACAGTACAGGCTGGCTATCAGAGGGGGGATCCACTAGCACCAGGAATTTGTTTCTATGACATTACAGGCTGGCAATCAGAGGGGGTACCACTACCATTCGGGAATTTATTTGTAAGTAAGGGCTGGTGATTGGAGGGGGAGTGCCAAGGATCACAGAGGGCAGGTGTGCTCCCCAGTGGCCAACCAGCTAGGTAGCTGCATTACCTCCAACAGCCACTTGCGTTGGTTGGAGTAAGTCAGGGTTTTGTTCTGTGGCATTTACACTGTGCAAAAGGGCCACACTAAAACTTTTTGCACAGCGCAAAGTCACTGAATATGGGGTAGTGCAGCTATCCACGGCCATGCCCCTTCCCTTGCCCCCCCACATACATTATGTTTTGTGCAGGCGCTAACCCTCTTTCCTCACACAACAGCCTCTTTTGAATATTGGGATCCAGTGCAAACCCCAGTTTGCATGGACAAAGACCCATTAGCATCCACACAAACCATTGAATAGCAGGCTTCTTATGTTCTTAGTTCCATCCTAGTACACCCCCTATCTCCTGGCTTTGATGAACCACCTGGGATAGGATCTTTATGTACATGGTGAAAAAGAGAAGGGAGAGAAGGCAGCCCTGTCTTGCACGCAGATCAGGAAAAATCTCTGACTTTAAACCATTTTCCCATATTGTGGCCTTTGGGGAGGCATAGGTCCTTTATACAAGTGAAAAATGTGTCACCCACCCCCACCATCTTCAAAGACCTCTGTAGGAATCCCCAGTTCACCCAGTCAAATGCCTTTTCAGCATCCATAAAAACTGTTAAGGCCAATTCTCTACCCTTCTGGGTTTTAGAGATGATGTTGAGAAGGCGCTTGATGTTGTCATGGATTAGCTTACCATTATTAAAGCCTGTTTGGTCACCAACATAGGCGTGAAGATAATCATGTCTATATTTAACAGTAAAATAGGGTGGAATGAGCTACATAGATCAGTGTCTGTACCTGACTTGCGCAGGACAGTAATCTATGAAAATTGCCAGGAAGTGGATGTCCTCTCTGTCATTGAGGCATAGGTCAGGAAGCATAGGGAAAACCCAGGAGCAATTGTAAAATTCACCAAAACTTTATTTATAGTAGCAGTAATATAAAAAAATATATAAACTTGTTCATAATAACTATGTACACAGGCAAAATAAAATCTTTCTTGTAATCTCCCCATTTGCAGCTCAGCTCAGCTCTTTTATAAGTCTTTTTCAACCCCCATCCTTAACAAATATCCTGTCCTTGTAAGTTTCAGGAGCTGGTATCATGGTAAAAGTATTGTTAAATGTCTTCAGCAGTTTGTTCTGAGGTTATGAAAACATTCACCTTTACAGCATCAACATTTACCGTTTGTTCAAGTCTATCATAAGCTATATCAATATCTTTCTTATCAGTTTCTGGTAAAACTAGCAAAGCAGCTTTTGATATTTTTTCCAACCCATTTCTTGAGGAGGTTAGCATGGTATATCTCAGTAGGATGTTTTCAGTCAGGGGTCTCATTCTCGTAGTTAACAGTGCTAGTATGTCTAAGAACTTTATAAGGCCTTTGCCACTTCATTAACAGCTTATTTTCTGTTGTGGGTAGCAGTAGCAAAACCATTTCATCTGACACAAAAACGTTTTCTTTTACCCCATGGTCATAATATACCTTCTGCTGGTTTGGGGCCTCTTCCTGATTACTGTGGGCAATTTCAACATATTTTACCGGCTTCTTTCTTAGTGTACACGTATGAGAAGATATAGATTGTTTCTGGGTGGGGTTATCTTCCCACGTTTCTTTTTATCACATCCAGTGGCCCTCTTGGCTGCCTACCATGCAGCATTTCAAATGGTGAAAACCCTGTTGATGCCTGTGGCACTTCTTTGTAAGCAAACAGTAGGTAAGGCAAGTAATGGTCCCAATCTTTCCCTTCCCCTTTTACAAACCTTTTTAACATGCGTTTTAGGGTTTGGTTAAAATGCTCAACAAGACCGTCTGTTTGAGGGTGACGGGGGAGGTTCTTATGGCAGTGATATGTAGCAGTCTGTACAGCTCCTTAAGCAATGCAGCACCAAAATTACTAACCTGATCAGTAATTATTTCTTTCAGTATGCCCACTCTGCTGAAAATTTTGGCAAGCTCTGCTGCCACTTTTAGGGCTGTAACAGTACACATTGGAACTGCTTCTGGGCATCGAGTAGCACAGTCACATACTACCAGGATAAATCTATTACCCTTTTTACTTTTGTCTAAAGGACCAACCACATCCATTGCAATTATCTCAAAGGGCACATCTATCAAGGGTAGGGGCACCAGGGGCACCTTGCCTTTTCTTGTGACTGGAGCTACTTTCTGACACTCAGCACAGGAATTACAATAGGTATCAACATCTTTATGAAGTCCAGGCCAGTAAAATCTATACAGCAATCTGGCAAGGGTGTGATCCCTTCCTGAGTGACCAGCCATATGACTATCATATGCTATCTGTCATAACTCTGTTCTATACCTCTGTGGTATAACCAGCTGTTCTGTCTGTTCCTGTGTCTGAGGTTTAACCCAAACTGTAGAGTAACCCATTACATTTTTTAAACCTTGGTCCACCCTGTTTTGGTTTTACCCCCAGCTGCTTAAAATAACCCTGGAGAGAAACATCATTAGCTTGTTCTGAAAGAAAATCACAATCAGTTATCAATTTAGTTTTACCATTTTCATATTTTAACCCTGTATGTCCATCAGTCATTTGT
The DNA here is from genome assembly GCA_016271365.2 of Neoceratodus forsteri. NCBI lineage: Eukaryota > Metazoa > Chordata > Ceratodontiformes > Ceratodontidae > Neoceratodus > Neoceratodus forsteri. The sequence continues at coordinate 323,460,205 of CM057454.1, read as the reverse complement.
TGCCACAGTTTTTTTAGGCTTTGTCTTTCTTTCCTGGATTTCCAGATCTTGGAGCTGTGCTCAGACAAGTACGAATCAAAACCTTTGACAGGAACAGTGTTCCCACTGTTTGAAATGTTCTTTGCCTGAGCTCTTGTCACCCTAGCTGCTGAAACATCAGGATTTACTCCCTCTTTGATCAACTCAGTAAATCCTGGAACGTCATCTCCAATAATCACAGGTACAGGTAACTTAGGTACTACCCCCACTTTCATTTGGTGCGACACATCCTTAATGGTCAGAGTCACTTCCGTGGTGGGATCGTAACGAGTGTCCCCCTGGATGCAGATAAAACCAGTACCTGGTCCCTTTGCACAGTGTTTTCACAGCACTTTAACATGCACTATGGTCTATCTGCTTCCCGGATCAATGAGTCCCTTCACAGTCTTATCCCCCACCTTCACATCTGTTAAGTACTTGCCCCAATTTGCCAAGGACAAATCTACTCCAGTGCCACTCTCCTTACTATGGCAGTTTCTTGCAAAATGGCCTGGCTTATTACAGTTATAGCAGATAATATATTTGGGCACGGATTTGTTACACCCACCAGAGTTCTTATCAGGCTTAGAGTTTAAATGGGAAGTAGTGTTTTTACCGGTGCTTGGCTGTTACCTCTCTGCTATGGCTCCTGTCTGGCCATTTGGTAGTCCTCAGCCAAAGAAACAGCCTTTTCCCCATTATTTGATCGGTGTTCTTTTACCCACAGCTGTACCTCTGTAGGCAAGATGGTGATAAACTGTTCCATGGCAAATGCGTTGATGATCTGTGGGACTGTTTTGCTCTCTGGTTGGATCCATTTTATCAAGAGTTCTGTGAGTTGGGTGAAGGCTTCTCAAGGATTGTCAACCGAGCTGTACCTCAGAGATCGAAATCTCTGCCTGTAGGTCTCTCTGGAGATATCGTACCTTTTCAGGATTTTGCTTTTCACCAGGTGATAGTTTTCTGTCTGTGCAGTGTCCATACTGCTGTAGGCAAGCTGGGCTTTTCCTGTCAGGTGGGGTACCAGTCTAATTGTCCACTGCTGCTTTGGCCACTGGCAGGCTATGGCAACTCTTTCAAAGGTAGTCAGGTATGCCTCAATATCATCTGGGGACACAACTTTGTAAGTTTAATGAGCTTTAAGTTGCTTGCATTTTGTTGCTCATCTGGATCTGTGCCAGATCATCTGCCTTTGATAGCTTGCAATGCATCCAGCCATCATTGCTCCTGTTGCTGCATCTCTGTGACATCCTACCATGCCCCGTACTTTATAGCATTCAATCCCGGGGCTCACACATACTCCTTTTCTCCATCCACCTTCTCTACATCCAGCTTCACCAACTCCTTTCTGTGCACTGTGCCCTCCTAGCCTTTCTCCCCCTACTTCCCTTCCTCTCTTCCCCCCTACCTTCACCTCTACCTGGTGTATATTTTTATTTTTCTTCTGTTACTTCCTCCTGCAACCTTAGATAACCTGCTTTATCTTCCTATAGACACTTCTATGTATGTAAATACCGTGTAATCTGTACAATATCTGTATAATTCTATGTACATATGAACTTCTTTTTCTTCCTCTCTGTAAAGAGTATTATCTGTATTGCCTTGTAAATACCTGTGTTGACCTGTATATACAATTGTTCATGCTCCACCCAGGTCCATCTTGCAAATGAGCTTCTGCTCAACGATGAACGCCTGGTTAAATAAAGACTTGATTGATTGATTGATCTGCTGCTCCTGTCACTGCATCTCTTCACTCCTCTGCACTTCTAAATGCTGAATCTCTTTTTCTCTCTGCTTTTCAGTCTCTTTTTGTTGTGTAGCCCACCATTTGAAAAAGCCATCAGGCTTTCAGGTTCTGTCACTGCCTGTTCTTTTTCCATGACTTGTGCTGGCTGTACAATCCCAGACTGGACTTCTGTTGCAGCTAGTTTGGCTGCCATTCTCTTGGTAACCACTCCTGGACTTGCTGCTGCAGAATCCATACCTTTCTCTGTACTTCCCTGGTACTGGGTCTAGTACCCACACACAAAACTCCTGTCTTAGGGTATGCACGGCGTAAAACCCACTTAGTCTGACACTATCTGTTGTTGAGACATAGGTCAGGAAGCATAGGGAAAACCCAGAAGCAGTTGTAAAATTCACCAAAACTTGATTTATAGTAGCAGTAATATAAACAAATATATAAACTTGCTCATAATAACTATGTACACAGGCAAAATAAAATCTTTCTTGTAATCTCCCCATTTGCAGCTCAGCTCAGCTATTTTATAAGTCTTTTTCAACCCCCATCCTTAGCAAACATCCTGTCCTTGTAAGTTTCAGGAGCTGCTAGAACACTGTGCTTCTTGAGACCCCTTTTTTGCAAAAGGCTCAACATTTATACTCAAGTAACCTTTAGCTTTCTTCAGTAATCTCAAAATACAATTAATATACATTTCAACAGTAATACTAAATATTCTCTAAACAAAATTGATCCCATTATCAGTTTCATTCCATACATTGATTTGCATATATTCTTATATTAGCAGATATAGATACGCAAGGGAGGAAAAACAGGCAGCAAGAGAAAACTGAGAGACAGTGAGAGGCAAAGAATTGTGAGACTGTTTGGGTTGATCAAGTCCGAAGTCTCACAGGAAAATTTGTCTGCGCAACCAGACAGAGAAGAGACAGAAAAGGAAAGATTAGATCTTTGCATTTAAACACTTTCTCCAAAACAAATGGGACAAGGTTCTATTCTACCCTGCCACACTCTCCCCCACTGGAACCCTCCTCTGCAGGTCTCCATCAGAATGGGACCCAAGGAATCCATAAATGTTTTGTAGAATTAATTGCAAATTCTGTCTGGGCCTGGGAATTTTTCTGGCATAAGGTTCACTATTGCTGGTTGGATGTAGGGTGATTGGGGGTGCCCATTTCCTCCATGACTTCTTCTATGAGCACTGAAAAAAAAGGCCTCTACCCCTTCTGCATGATCTGGCACTTTGTCTTGTGTGCATAGGGATTTATAAAACTTTACAAAATGTTGGAGAATCTTGGCTTGATCTGTGTCATAAGTCTGACCCGCCCCCATCCCCACCTGATAATGTAGAGCACTGTTTGGCTTGTGGCCTCCTTGTGGGCTTGTCATGCTAGTAGCCTGCATGCCTGGCTACCCACTTTGTAGTATTGTTGTCAGGAGTATCTAAGGGTACCCTCCACTCTGGCTTCTAATAGTTTAAGTTCCACTCTGCAACTCTAGATGTGCTTTTACTGTTACTAAGAGTGATCTTAGGCTCAGCTTTTGATTCAAAAAGTCTCTCGTGCAGTTGGAGTTGTTCCCGTTGAGACTCCTTTTCGCACCTGAAAGCAAAACAAATGATCTGACTGTGAGCACTGCTTTCAACTCATCCCACCAGGCTGTCTTAGAAGGCTCCCTTTGGGCACTGGTAGATATATTGGTCTGTATCCCTGCCTCAATCAACTCCTGGAATTCAGTGTTATTAGACTGTAAACATTAAGCCTCCAGCTTGGGGATTTTTGCATAGGGGAGATACTCAGGTCCAGCTGTACTGGGGCATGGTCTGATATTTTATTATACCCTATTGAGCATCTTTCTATACATGAAACTACTTGGAGGATATGAAACAGAATATAGAAACATAGAATTTGATGGCAGGTAAGGAAGGCTTGGCTGACCCAGTCTGCTCATATTTTCTGTGCTTATAGTGTCACTGCAGACCCTACCTGATCTCCATCTCTCCCCCTTGCTTTTCACTACAACTCCCTTATGCCTATCCCATGCATTTTTGAATCCCAGTACTGTATTCACCCCCACCACCTCTGCTGGAAAACTGTTTCAGGCATCCACCACTCTTCCCATTAAGAACTCCCTCACACCTCTCTTTAATTTACCCCTTCCAACTTCATTACATGTCCCCTTGTTCTTCATCTTTTTCTCTGAAATTCAGTCCCCTCCTGTACCTTATTTACTAACATGAGGTATTTATTGGTCTCTATCATTTCCCCTCTCCCTTCTCTCTTTCAGGGTGTACATATTGAGGCCCTTTAGTCTCTCCTCATAGGGCTTTTGATGCAGTTTGTGCACCATTTTAGTTACCCTCCTCTAGATTACCTACACTCTGTCTATTACCTTCCAGAAATGTGGTCTCCAGAACTGGATAAAGTGCTACAGGTGGGGTCTCACCAACAATCTATACAGTGGCACACCACCTTCATCCTTCTGCTGGTGATACCCCTTCCTATGCACTCTAACATCCCACTGGCCCTACCAACTGCCATGTTGCTCTGCCTGGTCACTTTCCTGTTTGGTAAGTGTCAATACCTCTTCCCCCAGTTTGTACTCTGCTTCTGGTTTCCTGTGCCCCAAGTGCATGCTTTTGCACTTTTTCACAATGAAATCCAACTGCCAGGCCCTTGACCACTCCTTGAGTTTTCTTAGGTCTCTGCACATTCTTTCCAAACCCCCTGGACTGTCCACCCTAATGCAGATTTTGGTGTCATCAACAAAGAGGCAGACCTTCCCTGCCAGCTTATCTGCAGTGTCACTTACAAAGACATTAACGAGGACTGGACCCAGTACTGAGCCCTGAAATACCCTGCTGATCATCCTCCCTTCTCCAGAGTAAACTCCCTTTACCACCACTCTGCTTCACCTATCTCTTAGCCAATTTCTTACCTAGTTTACCACCAAGCTGCCCAGTTTCCTGGTAAGTCTCCTATGTTGCATGGTGTCAAAAGCCTTAACTCTAGGTAGCCACATCCACTGCCCCACCTTGATCTAGTTCTCTGGTCACCTACTCAAAGAAAGCTATCAGATTTGTTTGACATAACCTCCCCCCAACCCCACCCATGAATCCATTTTGACTCAGGTCTTGTAACCCACTGGATTCAAGATACTCCACTATCATTTCCTTTAGAAGTGTCACCATTAACTTCCCCATCACCAATGTCAGATTGACTGCCCTGTAACTGCCAGCCTCCTCCCTGCTACTGCTTTCATGAAGCGGGACTACATCTGCCCTCTTCCAGTCTTCTGGAACCACTCTTGTTTCCAGTAAGTTGTTATAAAGAACTGCCAGAGATGCAACCAGTACCTCCTTGAACTCCCTTAAAGCTCTTTGAATTACCCCATCTGGCCCCATTGCTTTGTCTACTTTCAGAGTTCTGAGCCTCTTGAGGACTCTGTCCTCTGTAAAATGTCTAGTGTCTACCTCCATCCAGTGCTCTGTTGCTTTTATGTGGCCTGGCCCATTCCCTTCCCCTTCCTCTGTGAGGAAGAGATTTATGTGAGAATAAACTTGGCGCAACCAGGTGCAATTAGAATATATAATCCTGAACTGTTGGATGCAGGAATCTCCAAATTTACACCAGGCCACGTTCTTGAGCTAGCCTCACAATGCATTGCCTCCCCCCATTCTGGATTTGTCCAATGCTGGTTTTATAAATCCATTAAAGTTCTCCCTCACCAGTTACCAGCTACACAGGACCAAAGTGTGGGCCAGCAGGGTTATCTTCAGGAACTCTATGTTCTCCTTTTCCAAATAGTGCACATAAAGGTTTGGCATATCAAAGGGATGGCCAGAGGGAGGAGGATCGATCATCCCCAGGACTGCTCTCCTCCTCCGGGGAGGATGGGGAAGCATCTGGTGCTTGATCAACCCGTGGTGGAGACCAGGGATCTGACAGCTCATGCTCAAGTATTTTGGGGAGCATGCCAGTCATTCAGTGCTTCATGCGCCACCACATCATTGCATGCCACACCTTCCTGGGGTCAGCATCTACAAAACATCATCAGCTGAGCAGAATGACATCTGCCCTCTGCCAGACACAATGCAGCCAACCAAGGAACTGACTCTGGATCATGAACCAGTCTCCATTTGGGTTGCACCCCCTTCCCGATGGCCCCACCGGGGGGTAAACCAGGGTGCACTTTGGAGGGTAGGTAAGTCCCAAGAGATGGAAGTTGGGTGGCAGGACAAACTGAAGGTGGCTGGCTGATGGCCAAAATAAATAAATAATTTTAAATAAATGTTTAGAATAGTGCATGGTGTTGCCGTATACCTGCCCTTGATGCAGATGTATCTGCCTTCTGCATTCTGAATCCTGGGTAATGTCTGTGACCTCAGGGGGACAATTCTTTATTTATTGCCTCTCCATCATTTGTGAGTAGGCTGTATAAGACACTGCATGGATTGCCACCCCCACTCTCCTAAGCATCCTGAGTTCCCCCTCTGAGAGATGGATTTCCTGAAGGAGGGCTGTCATTGTCCCTTGGCATAACACCCTTGTGCATTTCACAGGGCTATTTAAGCCTTTGACATTATATGTTATTATCCTTCCTTCACCCATTGTAACTTATCCGCGGTGGAAACCCTGCCCCCCACCCCCTCACAGGGTATCACTATTCGAAAAGCAAGTAGCCAGATAACCCAAACTGTAAACTGGTTGTTCAAATTATGTACAGTACATCAACATTAACACCAACTTGTAGCCCCATTTAGGGCCCCCTTGACTCTAACAGGTATAGATAATCCCTCTGCAGCTGTTCTGATGTTATGGGTGCTGCAGTTTTGCTCCCTTCAGGTTGCAGGTACTGAGCACATATGGTGCTGTCTAAGCCATGCTTTTGCACTAATCCTCCTGGTGGCTCTCAGAGTAACCCTATCCCATGCAGAAGAAATGTTTTAAACAACTTTCAGTTCCCTTATCCCCCACCCATGCCTCTGCAGTTTCGAGCTGGCCAAGCCCAGCCCTGCCAGCCACATTTAGTTGGGAGAGGGGCCCTGGGCAGTCTGTATAACCTCTTTACCGCTCCCCCATTCATGATACTCTGGTGGGTCCAGCAACCCCACATCCCCAGTGCTCAGCAGTCCAAGTCACATTCCTTTGGGTGAGACCCAGCAGCACAATTGTCTTATGTTTATTTGGAAAGTGTGCTGCTGTGTGCCCCCAGCAATTCAGAGGCCTCACACCAGAGTCCAAAGTGCTTCATTGAAGAAATAGTGCTGCCCCCCAGGACCGAGGAGAGCCCCCCCGACCATGAAGTGGTTACAGTCCAATTTCCTAGGATTCTTTCATGTTTTGCATGATTTTCACAGAGGACCCAGTGCTGGGCTTCCCCCCTTTCAAACCAATGCCATGATTGTCATGAGTTAGTAACAGGGGTAACCAACCCCAGCAGCCAGACAATCTACAGGCAAAAGATTTAAAACCTCCCCTTCTTTTCAGCAACCATGTTGGTTTCTATATCATCTCTCTCCTCTTCATTATTTTAAGTTTGGTCCGTTAACAAAAGAAATAAAAGGGGCCAGCCTTCGTGCTGGTGGGAGGAGAGGTATGCCGCCATGTGTACAGGTGAAGTAGCACAGAGCTGCCCACCATTTTACTCAACCTAATACCATGAAGCTCCTGAGCGGCATGCCACTACTCATTTCCAACCAGCAGTACCAAACTCAGAGTTCCCCTGAGGAGAGAGATTAATATTTACTCTAATGCAAAACATATTTAGCCTCTTAAGTGACCAATATAGGTCAAGCACAGAAGGATATAGTTATTTCAGTTCATCTGTGAAGTACAACTATCAAGTACAGACAGGTCTGTTCTGTTCTGCTTGGTTTGCTGATAAGGTTGCCTCTTCCCTGTTCTGGCTTGCCCAGTTGCTTTGTTCTGGTGGCTTGGAGTGCCGCTCAGGGACATGGGTTGTTGCCTGCCCCACTGTCTTGATTTCTGTACCAGACAGCAGGGGTTGTGTCCAGGATGGTTTCAAGTGCTGGATCCAGGGTCAAAGCAAATTCTGTAGAGACTCCAGATTTTTAATGAGTGGTTTCACATCAGCTCCATGAACCACAGTGCAGGGCTGGTGTGACGGAAATAGGCAACCAGTCAAACATAAACAAGGAAGAATACGGTCGCACTCAATGAGGACACTAGAGATTGAACTGACAATACAGTTAGTTTATTACAAATAAAGAAGTGCAAAATGCAGACTGAGCTGCTCATCACAATGCCCCTGTGCTTTGAGTCTCTCACTCTTCAGGGGATAACCCCTAGGCATCCTCCTCCGATGCCTATTGGTGTGTGCAGCAAGGGGGTGATGTGTTAGGTTTGAAAACCCTAAGGCCACATTTCTTTCTTTTGTGGTTTTAATCCTAACCAGAGCATTACTGCAGTTTTGTGCAATTTATTTCCTTACTTTTTCAGATAGTATAATCATATCATTATTTGCCTGTCTTTTGTCAGCCCTCAAACCCCTTGGTGCATGGTTGTGTTATACATATTCCTCTAAATTAGTAAAATTGTACCACAAATTTATTTCCTTCAATAACAACCTCTCTAGTTGCACAAATAAAGTTTTAAGTTCTTGGGGCTGATTTGCAAAGTCAGTACCTGCTGTAGTCTGTTCCAGTTTTTTTATGCAGCCTTTTCTGTCTTACAGTAGTAATCTTTTCCAATCAAGAGGCTCTCCTTCTATATAAATGTCTCCCAGTATTCTGTGGTTCCCGAGTGTTGCTACCATTTATGTCTGCACCTTCTTCTATTTATATATTATTTACTGGACAGTGTTAAATGGTCCTAATGGAACAAACAACAATGCAAATTTTTGTAGCAGTCTGGCTAGAAATATAGTACAACAACTGCTTCAGTATTTTACAGATTATCACCACTAAACTCTGCAGGCTCATACAAGCTACGACCACTTGTACACCCAACAGAAAAACAACGCTGTAACTTCTTGTTCTAGTCTGGTTCAAAAAACACCAACTGCTCCAGTATTTAACAAATTATCACCACTAAACTCGGCAGGCTCATGCAGGCTACAGCCACTCTTAGCTGATGGAAGGGAAAAAACGGAGCCATACAACTGCACTAATTTGTCCGTGGTATGCTTGCTCAAATTATCTAAATGCAGTCATTCTTGTTACCTAACAGCTCCACACGTGCATCCACCTCAGCCCAAGTAACTAACTAAACAAAAAACACCTAAGGATGCACTTGCTTGGTCAATAGGGGTGCTGCTGAGAAAAGGCTATACTTGAAACAAAAACACAAAAAAGGCACACTCCAATATCAGCTGTAAAAAATGCAGTGGGAAGGTGGGGTGTCACTAGACACCAGGGGAACTCTGGAAATGGGGATCAGCAGGAGGGGGTTGCCATTAGACACCAGGGAAATTGTGGAAATGGGGATCAGGGGGGTGGGGTGCCACTAGACACAAGGTAAATTGCAGAAACGGGGATTGGTGGGTGGGGGTGCCACTAGACACCAGGGAAATGGAGAAAATGGGGATCAGTGGGTGAGGGTACCACTAGACACCAGGGAAGATTTTACAAGTGCTGTAATTAAGAATGTGACAAAAAACTTAAAATAGTATTCAAAAATAGACTGGGTAATCTGTTAGAGCTACACTAGTAATCGTTTTACTCTGACTTCATGAAGCTTCCCATAGAAATAGTTTCTCTAATGGGTCACTAGTGATCCTGACACTGCTACCAGAAAGCAACTTGCTTGAACTCTAAAAAACAAAGTTCTGTTCAGGACAATGAACAGAAGGGGGGTGCCACTAGATACCAGGGCAATTGGACACATTGCCAGGCATGGCAATGGATTGGGGGAGCGCCAAACACCAGGGAACACAGGGGCAGCTCACAGCTCACACATCCATCTCAGTCCAAGTAACTAACTAAACAAAAGGCACGTACAGATGCATTTGTTTGGTCAATAGGGGTGCAGCTGAGAAAAGGCTATACTTGAAACAAAAAGACAAAAAAGGCACACTCCAATATGGGCTGCAAAAAATGCAATGGGAGGGTGGGGTGTCACTAGACACCAGGGAAACTCAGGAAACGAGGATCAGCAGGTCGGGGTGCCACTAGACACCAGGAAAATTGTAGAAATGGGGAATTGGTGGGTGAGGGGTGCCACTAAACCCCAAGGAAACCATAGAAATGGGTATTGGAGGGTGGGGGAATGCCACTAGATGCCAGGAAAATGGAGAAAACAGGGATCAGTGGGTGGGGGTGCCATTAGACACCAGGGAAACTGTGGAAATGGGGATCAGCAGGTGAGGGGTGCCACTAGACACCAGGGAAATGGGGAAAATGGGGATCAGTGGGTGGTGGTGCCACTAGACACCAAGGAAGATTTTACAAGTGTTGTAACTAGGATTATGACCAAAAACTTAGAATATTAAAAAAGTCAACTGGGTATACTGTTAAAGCTACACTAGTAATCTTTTTTACTCTGACCTCATGAAGCTTCCCATAGAAATAGTTTTTTCTGGTGGGTCATTAGTGGTCCTACCACTGCTACCAGAAAGCAACTTGCTTGAACTCTAAAAACAAACAAAAGTTCTGTTTGGAACAGTGAACAGAATGGTGGCGGTGCCACTAGACACCAGGGCAACTGGACACTTTGCAAGGCATGGCAATGGATTGGGGGCACCAAACAACAGGGAAATGCAGTGGTGGCTCACAGCCCACACTGCACCTGGCAGCACGAGCTCAGATGCAGCTGTATAAATGAAGAAATTCCCACTGTTCTCATAAAGAGAACGCAAGGGAAGCGTTCCTCTCACTAAGGTGTGTACCCGGGATGTGGGGCCAGAAAACATATATGTGGGCACAATATTAGAAAACAAACATCAGAATCTAGCTAAACTGGTCCTGCTTAACTAGGTTCTGATGTTTGTTTATTAAAATCACAGCATTGTTGTGTATCTTCCACATTTGTTGGTTCATGGAAAAGATCAACAAGATGGTAGTTGGCATGGCACAAAAAAATGGTGCCGTGTCAAACAAGTGGCACAAAAGCAAAATGCATATTTGTGCCACCAAATTTTTACTTCGCCACAGAACGTTATCTCAAAAACCCTACTATGTATGCGCAAGTCAGAACACACTAAAATATAAAGCCTTATAACTCTGGAACCTTTTGATATTTTTTCACCAAACCTGCCACAGGCACTACCTTGGGACATGACACATGTCCCCTGCAAGTTTGGGGTAAAAATTACTTTCCATGTAGGCTGTAGGGGAGAGCAAAAAAAGTCAATGTTCAGTATAGGAAAAAAACTTGTTTTTTTTAAAACAAATTCTAGTCAGAGTCGTTACAGCTGTGCAGAGCTTTTTGGAGCACCACTTTAATGTGGAGCTTTTCAAAGCACTGCCAGAGTATGCCATTCACAAGATGGAGGTGCTGACAGAACTGCGCATGCACGGCAGTCTGAGTCAGTGGCCATCTTGTGAATGGTATACTACAGCAGTGCTCCAAAAAGCTCCGTAACTGAGGAAGAAAAAGAAGTGCACCACAAAGTGGGTGTTTTTATGCAGCCAAGAAGGAGAAGGGCTGCATAAACACAACCACTAGAAACTGTGTCACAGCACTGTAGAAGCACACTGGACAGCAGCCTGGTCACGGGCTTCCACAGTTCTATTCTCAGATGATGAGTATGTAACATCTGTGAAGCTCCACCCACACAGCTGTAAAAAGGAGACCTAAAAAACTGACAAAAATGCATTCTCTAGTGAACTATAATAGCTGAACCATTAGGTTTACAAAAGTAAATGCTGAAGTGCAGAGCTGCCCTTTATGGCACAATAAGTAGCATTTTTAAGAAAAAAGCAAGTACTAGAATAAAATATTGACAACAAAAAAAGTCAAACAATAACTTTTCCATATTATAAATGTTAGATACCTTAAATTTGCATAGTCACTCCACTTCTTATATACCACAGTTACCTAGCAGCCACCATGTGGAAATCAGTAACTGTAATAACAACTTTATGGTTGTAATAATAGGCCCCGCTGTATGTGTACAGTAAACCATGGATACAGTTAATCTTTTCTCACGGTGAAGGAAATGGCATGCCAGACAATCCGGCACTGTATATTGTATCTCTAGACCCAGAACACAGCAGACTGTACTTCTTAGGGAGCTGCAATTCTTATAGTGTGAAACATATTGAGTGAGGCAAACCATCTTTTAAAAATCCTTTCTCAATAAACAATATCCTGACTGAAGTGTTTCTAACAGCCTGAAATGCTTGTCATTTCCAAGCTCATTTGGCATGCAGTAATAAGAAATTACAGCAGGAAACTTAAAACTAAAAGTCCTACTAGATCAATATTTTGTGGGATTTCCTGAGTTCTTCATCAAATCCCAACATTACAGAAATGGTTTATAAAATGCCTGATACAGATTTACGACTGAGTGCATGGACAAGGGTTTGAAAAACAGTTACACAAACAGAAAAAGAAAAATAAGCATGCTCTGCAAAAATATTTTTTGGTAAATGAATGCGACAACCATGGAAAATAATATAGCCAATTTACCATTGCAGAACTGGAGCAGTGAGGAAGTGTCATGCAGGCTGTTGTAACTGAAAAACCCGTCCTCCATTCTGAGATGGCTACCCGACGGTGCCAGTGCCGCTGCTGCTGGTGGTGGTAGGGGTGCACTGCTGCTGCTGCCGCTCCCCCAGTACCTCTGTTAATATATTTTCACTGCCACCGCCTCTACCAAAGCACTCCTCTATTCACCAGACAATTTTTGGGGCCGGCCTGCCTGTGTCAGTTACCATGAAAACCTATCCACTCCAAATTCCCTCATGTGGATGCAGTCTTCTGTGTTGAGCCAAGAATACAAAAACCTTTGTTTGGGGGCTTGTTGTGTGTTTTTTCTTCTCTTCCTCCCACCTCTAAGGGTGCTGTTACACTTCAAACCTTTATTCTTGCACTGCACTGCAAGTGAGCCAGTCTCTCTCTGTCTCAGCATTATTTTGACAAGGGCTTTTATTTTAAAAGGGACTCCTCTACGTGGTTTTACAGGAAAAGCCCTGCAATTCATTAAAGATTATACTGGGTATTTTTTTTTAGTTAATTTGATATTTGAAAGACTTATGGTATTGTGACAGAAAAGTTGTAGCTTTACTAAATATCACGCATGCATAGTTTAAGACAGCGGCACCATGATGCGCACAGCGGCTATCACTTCCACAATTGTGAAAAGAAAAAGTAGTGCACCGGGAAGGGTGTGTATTTATGCAGCTCATGGAAGGGAAGGGCCACTTAAACAGCACCACTGGAAACTGAGACAGAGCACTGTGGAAGCACAGTGATCCGGTCACATGCTTCCACAGTGCTCTTATATAGATCTTATGATGATATTGTGAATGTGATGTGAATATTTCTATGGATTTCTGTCCTTCAGTACAGATTAATGAGACCATTTCAAAATCTAATAAAGTCATTTGGTCTATTAGGCACAATATAAAATCTAAGGACAAGAGAGTCTTAATGCCCTTGTATCAAGCATATGTCTGGCCTCATCTGGAATATGCTTCCCAATTATGGAGCCACGTCAAAAAATCTGACATCAACTTACTTGAAAAGGTCCAGAGAAAATATATAAAACATATTAAAGGATTATATAATGATCTTTATGAATCCAGGCTTATATCCTTGAATCTGATGTAATTAGCTACTAGAAGTTTGCAGGGTGATCTCTTGTTTATGTATTATGTTATTCAAGACCTTTTTCTAGTTACTGAACTGGGACTTGAGTTCAAACAGAACCCATATAATACAAGAGGGCATCCTCTTCAACTGCATGGCAAAACTTTCAACTTGATGGCAAGAAAATATTTCTTCTCCTTATGTATTATAAATCCTTGGAATTCTTTACCTGAGGATTTTGTCATTAGTAGTTCCAAAAATATGTTTACAAATTGCCTGGATAAGTATATATTATCTGGTAACCTGATTAGTTACTATTAGTACCATCAAGAGCATTATGGGCACATAAGCCCCCTGGCTCTTATAAACCTTAGTATGAACCTTATGATGACATAATGTCTGCAGAGCTCCAACCATGGAGCCATAAAAATGACACATACAGATCTTAGAAAATACAAAATCACACGTGCCCACACAATGCAAATCACCACAGAATATTATGCTGGTTCAACTTTAAGCAGAATTGCATGGTGCCGAAAGGCCTCTCATACAGTTTGCAAAGGGTGCTAACAGATGACGTAGACACGTGTTTCGTCCTACCAGGACTCATCAGTATGCCTCATCTGTTTGACACCCCAGTGGAATGAACCAGCTACCCTAAGACAGACTGTCTGGGTTATGTTGTGGTGAACCCATTAAAATAAAAAAACTATTTAAAAGACAAAGAACCTCTGTGCACAAACACTGAGGCAAGGGTTACCCCAAAGGGCATTTGGCTGGGAAGCCAAGTTTCAAGAAAATACAAAATCACACATGCCCACACAATGCAAAGCATCCTGGGCTGCATATGCAAATCACCACAGAATATTATGCTGGTTCAACTTTAAGCAGAATTGCAAGAAACTGCACAAGCTCCTAGTCACAACAATTTCCACAAAACAAGACCTTGCCTCCTAGACAACACATGCAAACTTTCAGCTCATTTCATCGAAGAGAGCCAAAGATATTAATGTGCAAAATTTGAGGTTTAACATTAAACAGGCTACTCAACCCTAACTTAAGTTGTAACATTGGTCCTCATACCTGTGTATTTACAATATTTTGTCCATATTGTTCTCACTGATTCAAACATAACCAGCCCTGAAAAATTTGCAAACAATCTTCACTGCTCATTTTTTAAATCTTCACAGTCCCTTTGCTACCATAAAAATAAGCATTTATACAAATAAGGTATTACCTTAACGGCATTTAGTGTTTCCTGACATGACTGCCTCATCCCTCTCTATTTCATATATTTAGAGCCACACTCCTGTTTCATTTACTGTAATGTAATACTTATGATGACTTGATGAGGGGTCCAATAATATATTTGTTTTATAATGTCAGGAATCTTCTAATGAAATTGATTGTTAATCAGCAACACCTGAACTAAGAGAGCTCTCCTCCCCAAGAGTCAGTTGGAAACTATTGCCTGATAGAGATGCAGGGAAAAAGGATGGCAGATAATCATTAAGTAATCAAACTAATCTAATATTGGAAGATTCAAGGATAACTCCAGTTGCTACTGTCCTTTCAAAAGAATGATTGGGCACAGAGGCAGTATAGCGCAGTGGTCTAAGGCTCTGAGCTGCAAATATGGTGACATCCAGCAGACCAGACGTGGGTTTGAATCCCACAGCTTCCACTTGCATACTGTGTGACCCTGAGCAAGTCATTTAGCCTCCTTGTGCTCCCAGGTCGCTCCTGTAAAAAAGCTTTCAGCTTAGTGTGCTATACCTGGTTAAACAACTAAATAATAAATAAAATAAATAATATAGCTAACCCTTATAATGCTAATATTGTGATATTGGAGATGCTTTGGGTTCTTAAGGAGGAAATCCTGGGTATAAGGGAAAACATAATGAAGAATCAATGTATGGTAAAAAGACTACTAGATTACTGGCCCACTGGCACAGGTGCAGGGCATCTACCTGCAACACCAGCGACCTAGGTTCAGGAATCGATCTGGGTCATCGGAGGGCCGGCTGGAGGAGAAGGACTGAGCATCCGATGACTGCTCTCCTTCTCCAGGGGGAAGGTGGGCAGAGTGATCAGCACAATATGGACACCTAGCAGAGGCTGGTGGTACTGATTGCACCGATGCCCAGTAGCTTTGGGGGGACAGGCCGGACACTGGACATCATTGCACATCCCCGCCCTCTCTCATTAGGGAAAAATCTCTGCTGCTGGCCACCCTAGATGAAGCCCACCTTGGCTTCAAGTAGCTTCCAGGCCAGCCCTCTGACCTATCCTGTCATCTGCAGCACTGTGGAGATATGGTGCCGTAACCCCGCCCTGGCGGGTAAGCCAGGGGGTATCGAAGGGTCATGGCCAATCTGAAAGTGGAAGCCAGAGGTCCATGACTGGGCAGAGGTACTGGGCAGCTGGCAGCAGGGAAATAAAAGTATAATAAATAAAAAAAGAAGAGATTACTAGAGCCGGCCCAGTGCCACTGAGGGTTGAGGTGCTGGACTCCACACCTCACACCACGCTGGCAACCCAGGTTCTGGAATAGATTTGAGGGAAGGGATTGAGCATCCAGAGGACTGTTCTCCCTCTCTGGGGAAGGATCTGGGCTTAGTGTCACTCCTTGGTGGCCCCTGGTAGAAATTGGGAGCAGCACAAGGAACATGCGGTGGTGTGATCGGGGGTGGAGTGGCGGTGGACATTGGCATGTTAGTGCCAGGATGTTATAGCACATCCACACTCCAGAGGGGGAACCACCATGCAAAATACCCCTGGAGAATTGGGGAAGCAATGAGGGCTCCAGGGACCTCACCCACATCCCCAATGCCAGACCATCCCTCCAATGGTTCCACACAACCTTCAACCAGGATGGACCCTCTAATTTCAGAAAGGCCACCTTGAAGGTGAGGTGGCCCCTCCCCGGGGGGGTGATCTGGGTGGGCTGGGAAGTCCTGGTTGGTGGTACCAGAGGAAGGAGGTCTCAGTGGGGAGTAGAGGTGACAGTCACATGGGCAACTCTGTGAGATGCCCTGGTCTAATGGGAGAATAAATAGAGTGTACAATATCACAGAATCATTCCATAGATGAGAACGGTTCCTTTATTAATAAAAAAAAAAATAATCAAACAATAAAAAAATAAGATGATGCAGGGCAAAAAAAAAAAAAAAACAACAACAAATAAATGCATTTAGGTTAATCTTCTCCCTCCATTTAATAAGAATATAATAACTGACATACTGAGACACCAATTAAAAAGAAGGCCAAGAAAGCATAACAATTAATATACTAACACATATTAAAAAGAAGGATAAGAAAAAAACTAAAAAGTAAAAAGGCTGTGGAAACAACAATTCAGAAAGTTAAGAGCAAAGAAAAACAGCTTAAAAATTCAAATAGAAAGTAACAAAATAAGGATAGCATAAGAACAAAAACAGTGCACACATTCAAGACACCCAGGACCTTTCTAAGGACTCAACAGCATTGCCTAAATTTGATTTGCTTGGAGAGAACTCAGAGCCTGTATCTCAAATTAAAATCATACAGTCAAAGGAAAGCTCCTTAAGAATAGAAGAGCAGGCAATAACTAAAATTGATAATATAGCATTACTGACAGTGAACAAAACAAAAACTGGTTGAAGAACTTACACTGCTTATACTGAATAATAGATTACCTGGAGATCTTAAGGGAAATATAACATATTTCTCATCTAATGGACAGAGTGTGATAGACTACATACTTTGCAATCCAGAAAATTATAATCTATTTTACAGTTTAACCATCAAAATGAGACCTGAGAGTGATCATGCCCCTTTAATACTTAAGGCAGCAACCAGAAAAAAACGTAACCTTTGAAGATGCATTAACAAGCCCTCTTTCTACTCTTAGTAGCATGGGAAAACAAAAATTGAACAGAGCGCAGATAAATGGAAGGTTTCTGATCAATATTTTAAATCATTGGCAATCTAACCTTGAGTCCCAAGAAAACCCCAAGACTATTTGTGACACTGCTTTCAAACAAAAATTAGAATCCTTGTATACAGAGATAAAAAATAAGATATATGTAAATAATAGCCAGAAAAACATTTCAGGGAATAGTACAGTACTTGGTATGATTCTATTTGTATAAAAGCCAAGAAAGACCTAAATAAGTTAATAAAGTGGACAAAAAAGAATCCCTCAAGAGATAACTTTATTAAATAAAGCTAGAAAACAATATACAAAATTCCTAGATGCAAAAAAGGTAGAATTTCAATATAAGCAGTGGGAAGAAATGTTCCAAACAATCCAAGACAAGAACACTAAACACATTTGGAAATTAGTGGCAAAATGATCAAATGAATATCAGCCCTCTTTGGCTGTACATATTCCCAAAGAAACATGGTGGAATATTTTTCAGTAATTTTCTCAAAAATAGACTTACAAGAACCTGACTTATTAATATTTAATGTAATTAATGATAATGACTATACTCCATAATTATTTACAGATATAGAGGTAGAGACTGTGATTGTTAAACTAAAAAATAACACAGCACCTGACTCAGATTTTATTCCAGCTGAGATATAAAACAACACAGAGATTTCTGGGTACCCATTTTAACTTGTTTCTTTAACATTTGTTTAAAACAAAAATATATACCATCATCATGGACTAAAAATATAATAGTCCCAATTCACAAAAGGGCATTGAAATTAATGCCTCTTACTATTAGACGGATTCGAGGTGACCTTCTCCTTCTATATGACATCATCCATGACCCTTATATCATGTCTGAATTAGGTTTTTCTTTCAAAAAATCAGTACACAGTACTAGAGGTCATATCCTTCAGTTAACTGGTAAATCCTTCAAACATAATAATCATAAGTATTTTTTCACTGTAAGAATTATTGGGCCTTGGAATCAACTCCCACCCGACGTAGCTACTAGTAATACTAAAGAGGTTTTCAAACATCATCTCAACACTTTAATTATGTCAGGGTATGACTTATCTTTCTATCCTATGGCTTAGTATAGGAGCATTATGGGCTTTGGCCTACTAGCTCCTTCATAAAACCTTAGTATGAACCTTAGTATCAGTATATAATTTCCAGCCAACTTTAGACCAATCAGTCTATTGGACATTAGGTCAAAGATTTTTGCTAGAATCTTGTTGAATAAACTAATAAAGTGGTTAAATGAAACCTCAATGTTGTCACAGTCTCAAGCTGGTTTTAGATAGATGTTCAACTATTGATAATTTATTTAGTTTTTCTCATGTTATTGAAAAATATGTAGATCTTAGAAAAATGAAGCTATTTGTTCTATCTGTTGACTTCAAGGCAGCTTTTGACTCTATAAGCAGAATCACCCTTTGGGAAATGTTAATTAAGAAGGGCATTGACAGTTCTTTACTTTTACCTATTTACTTATTATATACTAATACCTCAACTACAACAAGATATGATATTAATAGAAATTTAATGATATTCTTTAATACTAATAGAGGAGTAAAACAGAGGTGCATTTTAGCTCTCACGCTCTTTAATATAGATTTAAATATTTTATTGGAATTCAAGGAACCATGACAATATGATTCCCCAAAAATAGATAAAATTCCCCCTACACTTGTTGGCCTACATGGATGATGTAGTATTATTTTCACTACCAAGAATAGGCCTTCAAAGAAAATTGAATTACTTCCTCAGAAAATGTGATCAGTTGGAATTGGGGATAAATTTAAAAAAGACAAAGGTAATGATATTCGGACATAAATCAAAACAACTGAATAGAAACACAGAAACATAGAATTTGACGGCAGATAAGGACCGCTTGGCCCACCCAGTCTGCCCATTTCCCTACCTAATGGATAAGCTGCAGATCCTAGTTAACCAGCAGCCTACTTCTTCCTACCCCCACCCCTAGAATTGCCTTATGACTGTCCCATGCATGCTTGAATTCCACCACTGTTTTTGACTCCACAACCTCCTCCGGAAGGCCATTCCATGCATCCACAACCCTCTCTGTGAAAAAATACTTCCTTAAATTACCTCTGAGCCACACACCCTCTATCTTCAAATTGTGCCCCCTTGTTCTTGCACACGTCTTTTTTTGAAAGCTGCTACCCTCTTGGACTTTGTTGAGTCCCTTGAGGTACTTGAAAGTTTCTATCATGTCCCCCTCTCCCTCCTTTCCTTGAGGCTATACATATTAAGCTCCTTTAGTCTCTCTTCATATGTCTTCCAGTGCAGACCCTGCACCATTTTAGTTGCCCTCCTCTGGACAGCTTCCATCCTGTCTATGTCTTTGTGGAGATTGGGTCTCCAGAACTGCATGCAGTACTCCAGATGGGGTCTCACCAGCTGTCTGTACAGAGGGATAATAACTTCCTGTTTTCCACTGGTGATGCCTCTCTCTATGCATCCCAGTATCCCCCAGCCCTCCTTGCTGCCCTCTCACATTGCTTGCCCACCTTTAGGTCATATGACTACCCCAGGTCCCTTTCCATTTTTGTTGTTGTTAGTATCTCACCCCCATTGTGTACTATTCCCCTGGGTTTTTGTTTCCCAGGTGCATTACCTTGCACTTCTTAGCATTGAATCTAAGCTGCCATACATTTGACCATTCCTCTAACCTTGCCAAGTCCCTTCTCATCCTTTCCATCCCACCTTGTGCATCAACTCTGTTGCAGATCTTTGTGTCATCTGCAAAGGGACATACTTTTCCTTCTAGTCCCTCTGCAATGTCACTTATAAAGACATTGAAGAGGACCGGTCCTAATACTGAACCCTGCGGTACCCCACTAGTAACCCCCCTTTCTTCACAGTGGACTCCATTTACTATTACTCTCTGGACCTATATATTTTCTTTTTTATCTTTGTGACTGAGGCATATAAAATTTATCTAGGGATGGAAAGAATTGAATTTGTCAAAGAATACTGTTATCTGGGCATTATGTTTGTCCCAAATACCGAGTGGGCTCAGTAGGTAAAAGAACAAAATGTAAAAGCTAAAGTCACAGCCAAAACTCCACTGAAATTCATTTATCAATTTGGAGGAAATGCTATCCTCCCTGCTATAAACGCCGGAGAGATAAAAATAAATTCAGTCTTACTTTATGGGGCTGAAGTTTGGGGAACCTATAACACTGACAACCTGGAGAACACACTCTCATACTATTACAAAGCTTTGTTAGGGGTTCCAAGCTTGGCCACCCAATGCAATGGTGAGGGCCGAGTTTGATAGAATTCTGATAAAAACTATAAGAGAACGGAGGCTGGCTAGCTATTGGTTAAAAAAAATTAACAATCTACACACTGATCTTCCAAAACGGAGTCTAAAAGAAAAATTTAAATGGCTAAAAGAAGGATCCAGATCAAAATGAGTAAACTCATTACATAATATATTAGAGAAAATAAATATGTAACATATATGGACAGATTTTAATAGAAATATAAACATATCAACACAATATAGTAAAGTAATAAAAAAGAAACTGTTCAACTGCGCTCAAAAAACTGATATGGACATAATGAAAAAGCAAAGATGTTCACCTTGGTATAAGGAGAATAAAATGGGACACTCTCATAATCTCATTACAACCGGAACAAAGACAGCTCTTAACTTGAGCTAGGTTTGGATTAATGTCATCTAAATATACATACTATAATAGAGTAAATGAAGTAAAGAATAATCAAATAAACAAGTCTTGCCCGTGTAATAATGGGTTTCAGGAAACCATACAACATGTTATCATACTCTGTCTGCTATATTCTAAACCAAGAACACTGGATCTATTTAACATATTGTCAACCTACGCACAGGCTAATATGATCCTGTTTTTATACTCCTTCATCCAAGATATACTAAAGACGTAGAAATGATAACTAAATTTCTGGCCTCAGTCACAAAGATAAAAAAGAAAATACATAGGTCCAGAAAGCTACATATTCAACAGCAATAATGCACTGATGTCCTCCTCTGTAAGCTGTTCCAACTGAAGGTTACTAAGTGTAACTAAAGGTGGATACTTGTTTTTAATCACTCTGTTCTTAAATTTAGGAAATCTGTAATTGTTTTTATAATGTCACACTATTTAATGTGTTTTATAATGTTATAATTACCAGCATCCCCTTTTTCCCATAGGGAAACTGTGGCATAATTTGCTGTAATAAAGGAGTGTTTATTACGGCAAACACACGCACGGGTTCCTCACTCTGCACATGTGCCTACCCAACTTCCTTGCTTCCCGACCGCTCTCCACTTCACTTCTTACACAGCCGCTAATGGAGGCAAAGCCACCACTCAGCCTTAGTGGTAAGTAGTCTAAAACAAACAAGAAAAGTAGCACAAGGACTGAACTTTCCTATACCCACTAAATAAAAACAGATTTTAATACTGAAAGGCGACTGTGGACCGCCCGCTATAACCCAACTGGACCATGGCCGCACAGCAACATTTGGAGTTTTTTTTATTTTATATAATTGCTGAGGTGAAAAAGGGAAACCCAGCAATTACATAAAATAAATTAATGGGGTGATTTGTAAACTCAAAGTTTACACACACCCTTGGGGTTAGGTGCTTTAAAATAGCATCTAACCCCTCGGGTGTGTGTAAACTTCTCATTATACACACCACCCCATACTTTATTCTATATATAATGGCCATAATGTTTTCCCAGGATGGTTGATCAATAAACCTGAAACTTGAAAAACTTTATAGTGAATGAAATAACCAAAGATTAAGAAGAGACTAGTGAGGCCCTACATAATTATTTACTGCATTTGGAAAAAGAGGCAAGTTGTATCTTACGAGTAGTTAGATCTAAAGAGGATCCAAAACAAATATTAGTATTCATTAAAACTCTCAAAATGGCACAAGTTATATAGAAGAGAAATAACATATTGAGAGAGATAGGAACACTTATGATATATTTTTTTATGACAGAAAAACATACTTTTCAAGTGCTTCAACAAGTGGAAATTTGGATCAAATGGGACAAAATTTAATCAACCCAGTAAGTAAAAATGACCAATAAAATGGGATTTAAATAATTTATTTTGAAAGGCAAAAACACATTTTAGTCATGCAAAAGGTTTCTTTGACACAAATTATTACTCATTTATTTTAAAAGACAAGAACACATTTTAGTCATACAAAATGTTTCTTTGACCCAAATTATTAATAAGGCTCATTGCTTAAAGAATGTTGGCCTTGTGATTTGTATTGATATATGTACAGATTATAAGTTTTAAATACCATATTCATTATAATAGAAGCCAGGTATAGTATTGCACACCATGGTGCTAGCAAAACACTAATATCCAATTGACTCCCTCTCAGCGATGGGCAATATGACAGTAAATATGTGTGTCTAGCCTTTTTCAGTATATTTGTCATATGCTACATATCTAAATCTCAATCATCTGTAGTGTCAGACTCATCTTGATACACACTGGCAACGTTATGAGGATTATAACAGTCCTCACCATCAGTATACAAACAAGCCTGTGTGCATGCCATTCTCTGCCTGGAAGAACTGCAGTTGTGCTTACACTTAGCTTTTTTACACCCACATGTAATGAGTTCCAGGAGTGCTTCAGGGACAGGTGTCTGTGTCATTAGTGTTGGAGAAATGTGTCCATCCTTATCGTGATGCCAGCCATTTCCAATTGGGGATGGGATGTCAGGCTGAGCCTCCAGGGCATGGTTCCAGATAAGGGTCTGGTAATTTGTGCACTTGGTATGTTGTAGACTATCAGAAGTTGGGGGAGGGCTTCATTCCAGGCCTGTTTGTGACAGAAAAGCTTATATCGCATATGATTTACATCTGCTGAGTTAGCTGTTGGTTCATAGAGAAGGGTTATCAGATGTTAGAAACATAGAAACATAGAATTTGACAGCAGATCAGGACCACTTGGCCCACCTAGTCTGCTCATTTTCCTACCTAACAGATAAGCTGCAGATCCTAGTTAACCAATAGATTACTTCTTCCTACACCCCCCCACTAGGACTGTCTTATGTCTGTCCCATGCATTCTTGAATTCCACCACTGTTCTTGACTCCACAGCCTCCTCAGGGAGGCTGTTCCATGCATTCACAACCCTCTCTGTCAAAAAATACTTCCTCACACTACCTCTGAGCCATCCCCCCTCTATCTTCAAATTGTGCCGTCTTGTTCTTGCACATCTCTTTTTCTGAAAGATGCTACCTTCTTGGACTTTGTTGATTTCAACTATGCAGGGGGTTATATCCACCATACTGCCAAACTTGATAAGGTTTCTAAATTTGTATGGATTCTTCCTGACAAGCCTCCAAGGCATTAGTTTGCCAACCCTTGCAAGACTGCTAGTTGAATCACACCCAGTCAGTGTGTATACTGCTGGCAACATTCTGCATAGCTGTTGGCCAAGTTCAGCTGCTGTGGTGTGGATTGGTATAAACATGGCTTTATCCCTCACACCAGTAAGAAACCAAAGCTCTTGAGTTGCTTCCAACTAGTGACTGAAATGTACACAGAGAACTGCAATGTCAGTGTCTGGAGACCACACCACTACATGAGGGTATTCTTGTGAAGCATGTGCAACATGAAGTAGAAACTGAGTATCTTCTTCTTTGTGCAATGAGAATAGATCTTGATGTACAACTCTATCTAAAGTGACCATGCGAGCAATGAGGCTGTCCTTGAATTCACCTGCAATAATTATTTTTGGATCTTGTCCAAGAAATGTTTCTGTCATATCACACCACGATTCTGACAGGAATTGTACCAGATATTCTTTATTCTTGGGATTTCCAATTAACTTATTCCACTGCATTGGGACGGATGTTTTAGGACCATGGATTTTGACTTCATTGTCTTTGTGAGGATTGTCTTCGTGCACGCTCAAAAGCTTTAATTGAATCTTTGACATCATATCGATCAAAGATGATATATACTCTTTTGCAGAGGCTGGCGTACTATTCTGAAGACCAATTCAGCAAGTTCTTCAAAGCTTGTTGCACCTCCTTGCTCAACCATTTGTATAACTGCCATGCCATCCACTATCCAAGCTGTGAGCATGTTGGATGCTGGCAGTTGATACACTGACTCTGTTTCTTTTTCTAATTCAGGCAATAGCTTACTCTTTGCAGTTTTGTTCAGGGTACCATCAGAGTGTGCTAGAGCATATGGAACTATGGAAAGGCCATGTATGAAAACTCCTTCAAATCAGTCTCTCAAGTTTGTGCAGTTACTACAATACGGCTAAACAACTCCCTGTCTGTATTGATAGTCACTGTCTTATCTACTACTGACTTTCAATTTGATCTCCTTGCTTAGAGATGCAAATGTCTTGGTGTTGAGCTTGTACATTGGTCCATAGAATCCAATGGTATTTGAATTTAGTCTGTCTTCCACAAACTGTTTCATTGCTTTGATTCCTGTATCATTTACAGTAATAAGATTGGTGGCAACCTCTATGGGTGCAACAATGCCAGTTGCAATGTTGGTGAGTGCTGTCAAGTCAGCATTCAAATCACATCAGTGTGTCATGGAGTCGGTGATTGCATGAGCAAGCTTATTTACATCTCCTTCATCTCACTGCATGTGACATAGTGCAGCCTCCTTGTGTTTTCCTTGTGAAACATCTGAGTCTATCATATTACACATTACCTTCACTGAAGCTGTAATAGCTGAGCACTCATGAGCAGTGATGAACAATCTATCCAAGGCTCCTGGTTTCAAAGTGTAACCCACTATGCCCCCTTTTACTTTACTATCACAGTTTACTGTCTGTTCAAGTGCCATGTCTGTCCAGACTTTGCTGAATGTATTTCTAGACCGAGCTCCAGCATGATTTCATTACAAAAACTGCTCATGAACTTCAGGGTCACAATCTGGCAGATGTTCCATATCACAGATGTACACAGATACCCAGCGAGCATAGTTGGTGTGGTCAAATGCAAAAAATAGTGGTAGCATCTGTACAACTGCCGCAAGATGCAGGCCTCAGTTGCTTTCATATTCTGATCTAATGAACCACATTAGGATGTTAACCATTTCCTGGTGGCGCTGAGGATTGAGGCACTGGACTACACACCTTGCGACCTGGGTTCAGGAATGGACTCGGGCCACCAAGGGTTGTGCAGGGGAGGAAGGGATTGAGCATCCAGAGGACTGCCTCCCTTCCTGGGAGGGAGGGGGTTAGCGATCCTGTTGTTCGGTGACTCCCCAGTGGTGACTGGGGTTCAGCAGCAGTTGGGAGCTTGACAACTACCAGGACTGGCCGCAGTGGCTCTCCTGCAGACATGCATGGGAGCAGTATGTGCTGTGCTGGAGTGCACTGCAGGGCCACTGGGGGGAGAAGTAAGTAGAAACGCCTCTGTCCCTGGGGATAAGCAATGGCACCATGCACCACAGGCCACACTCCACATGCTGGGCCTCCTCCATGCTCAAATAGCCCACTCAGACCGGCACACTAGATTAATAGATAGGGCACCCTGGGCAGATAGGGCGGCCCCACCTCAGGGGGTGCAGAGCCGGGGGGTCTGCCATGATGGTGCAGGGGTGATGCAGTAGGCTTCAGGCAAGGTGGTAGAGCCAGTGGCTGCATGGATGCCCAAGAGAGTTCCCTGGGGTGCAGTGAATAAATAGAGTTCACACAAAAAAAGGATGTTAACCATTTCGATGTAATCATCCCAGAATGCAAATGTTTGGGAAGTTGCTTTTCCAAAATTGTGTAATCTGTGCAGTGCATTCTGTACATTCTTGAAGGCATCACTGAGTTGGGAAAGTCTTGCTGTTAGGCTTGTTGTATCATTGTTTGATACCGCATTTTACTACTAAATACAGATTGGTTGATGAATGAGCTCACTCACCAAACTACTTCACAAATTGAGTACATTTATTTTACAAAAGCTGTATCCATAAACTGGAAAGAGCTCAGTGTCAGTAAAAACTCATACATTTTGGAACTTAAATTCCTCATCAGTGAAACACATTTGTTCTATATCAACTCTGAAAATTAAACAGAGATCCCAATCAATTGTCACAATTTTTATATTCATATTTTATTCACTTCATTTTTAGATCTGATATATATACATATTATTAATGTTGGGATCTACGTCCCACAATAATTATTTTTAAATACTTATAAAGCAAATCAAACATTTAATAAAAGTCAGTAAAAAATAATTACCAGCGTTCTGTAATGCTAGGTGCTCTTAGAGGTTTTCCTAGAAAAGCTCTGATGCCTCGCTTTCATTTCACTTTCTAAAATATAAGCAACACAAAATACTGCACTCAATTTAAAGCGCTCTCTATGTATGTGTTAAAACACTCCACAGTCTGTTTTTAACCCTCACTTCTATTTATGCCTTTCCGGGTAAATACAAATTAATTTAGAACCAAAAAGTGTTTCTGAACATTATTACCTGAGTATCAGTTTTGCCTAGGGTCTTGCTCCTTTATAATTCTTTTTTAAGTTTCTAAAATGCAAGATATTCAAATTAAAAACCCATTCTTATGCCACAGTCCAAAAATATTATCATGTCCTAAACATATTAAATAGTGTCTGCAGGAGAAGAAGAATAACTTACAGAATGATAGTGTAATGTAGCCGTGTCCTCCGCTTTCTACTCCCTTCACCTATGTCAATCAGAGCACTTTCCCTCATATCAATAAACTGTCATATCAGCCTTTCCCCCCATAGCATTAAACTTACATCCTCGACAATGACTAGTGGGCGGTTCCAAAGGAAAAAAGCTTTTACATCCCTTATGAGTTCCTTTAGGAAACTGCTACTCCTGCTCCTTCTCTGCTCTGGCAATGTGGAGTTAACTCCTGGCCCTCCATTACCGCTTACCTCACCTATGGAATTTGCAGCCGCACCTGGACTTAAAATGATGCTGGTCAAAATTTTTTATTTATTTATTGTTGACTGAGTAAGTGCACTAGACAAATCCTGCCTATTTTCAGGCATGACCTGGGGGAGTGGGATACAAATGAATGCCAACTGACTTTGAACCAGATTAAGCTGTTGGTGGTATTTATAGTGAATGAGGGAAATTTGGCCAGGACAACAGGGAAATTCCCCTACTCTTTTCGATAAGTGCCATGGGATCTTTAACATCCACCTGAACTACCACAAATCCAGGCAGATGGGACCTCGGTTTAACGTCTCATCTGAAAGACGGCACCTCAGAAGTGCAGCAACCCGCTCATGCTGTACTACAGTGTCCGTACTGGGATATTAACCCAAGTGCCAGAAATTTGACCAGTTACAAGCATGGGCCACACATACTGAACCCAATCTTATCATTATTACTGATTCATGGCTCAAAAAGGTCAATACTGACCAACAAATTACTCTGCTGGGCTACAAACTGTACAGGGCAGATAGAGATTTGGGGGAGGGGAGGTGGAGTGGCTGTCTATTCCAAAACCAAGTATATAGTTAGTGATATCTACTGTAAATCCAAACCAAAGGAATATGTGCCCCCTGCCTCCGGGGATGGGGTCAGGAAAGGGTTTCCTGCATATTCCAGGGGCAACTCCCCTGGTTCTGCTACTAGTGGAGAAGCTACCTATTTGTTCCAGAGTTTTTGGGAAACAAGAAGATTTGTGAGTCACCTGTGGGGCACCTGCAACTGGAGGGTGAGTGTCTGCTCTTTCTAAAGGGCCTATGTTTTCACCCTGGGACTTGTGTGATAGTGGGGATTGGACTACTGAAGTAGTGAGAGGCCTAGAGTAATAGGCTTAGCCAAAAGAAAAAGTATGTTCAAGTCCAGCACTTATGGGAAGTCAAGACATGTAGAGGAGATGTGACATACGTCTACCCAGTAATCTACATTGCCAAGCTTTCAGTAAAAGAGTTGTTTAGTTTCCAGAGAAATGGCCTGGTATGGATTGTGGGAGCTGGAGTTGGGAGACCCCCCCTCTTTAGTGACCAGGTCCACCTCTATGGATTTGCTCTGTGGATTTCTACTTTGCCTCATGCACTTGGCCAGTGATGAGGGAAGTACCCAGACATGGGATTGGAAGGAAAATTCTCTCTAGGAGTTGAAGGCTCTAAGGTGGTTAGGGGAGCCACAACAGGATAATTGGTTCATTTCCCAAAATGGACCGTGGATCAAGTGGCCTGCGGGAGAGCCGGGCCAGTGGGGAAAACCCAAGTAGTGTACAAGTCGGGCTGTGTACCCAAAGCTGCATGCAAGTCCGGGCTATGTGCCTGGTGGGTTCAGAGTCTGAGGGCTGGAAATAGTAAAGAAGTGTTCTGTTGTCTCTAATCTGCATTACCAGAAATGTAGCCCCCGTGGGGGTCCGTCTATGCTTTGTTTGTTCAGCTTGGCTGTGAATAAAAGCCACACCATAAAATCTCATTCCTGGTTCTGGACATTACAGTTATTGCTTCCTGTGTTCAGATTTACTTGGGTGCCCCTGTGCAGAGTAGCCAAACCTAGGCCCCCTGTGCCGAGTTACCTCATCCTCCCCGAACCCAGTCCCCACCAGGTACTGCTGTCAGCTTCAACAGCATGCTACCTGTCATTTTGCAAAAAGGCAGGGGTCCGGGGGTTACATAGATCCCTATATAATATTTATATCAGATCTAAAAATGAAGTGAACAGAATATGTATATAAAAATTGTGACGACTGGGGATTTTTGTTTAATTTTCAGAATTCATATAGAGCAAATGAGTTTCACTGATGAAGGAATTTAAGTTCTGAAACACATGAGTTTTTTACTGACACTGAGCTCTTTCAAGTTTATGGATACAGCTTTTGTAAAATAAATGTACTCAATTTGTGAAGTAGTTTGGTGAGTGGGCTCATTCATCAACCAATCTATATTTAGTTTCGATTTTGCCTTGATTGGTTAAGGGCTACTCCCACTTAATAGTATCTTTTCTTTGTACCGAGGTTGGCTGTGCCAGATAATTGTTAAGTACTTGATACTGCATTCTGACATTCCTGGAGCTTGTTGTTAATGAGGTCTATATCACAATTAATCTCATTGCCTTGGACCCAGTTACAAACTGCCTGCCACTTCAGTCTGGACAGAGCCTCCATTACAAGCTTGTGGGCCCTCGCTCCATGGTTGTATGATTTGCCTTTAAGGGAGAAGATTCCTGTTAATTTATGAACTGGACATTTCTGAAATATTTTTCATACACTACATCAGTGACTTCAAGTATGTCAATAAGAGATCAGTCAAGTTTTCTGTTGTAACACATATCTAGATTCTGAGGCACTGACACAAGCTTCTAAAACTTCAAGCCAATCTCCATGTACAGTATATGCAAGTGAGGCATTTGAAATACAACCCCTCCCATTCTTTGATGTCACTACAGCAACAGCTCAGAAAAAAGCATAAAGTTTTCAGTGCTTTCTATCCTTATTTTATTTATTTTTATTTTAAGTTTGCAATGGCTTAAGACAATCCTGTCACACCACTCACACAGTGTGTAGTACTAAAAACCTTTATTTGTGCATAGCAAATAATGCATCTAAAAGTATTTAATTCACAAGCAAAAAAATATATATTTATTTGTGCTGCTTATATCTCACTGTTAGACAGTTGTAACCTCATGGGAGGAGTAGATTTAATTCCTGCATTGTCCAGATGACATACATCCTCCTTTCAACAGCTGGAGAAATAGACAGCTAGATCACTTAGTTTAAAAAGTGTATTTTTCACATTTCATAAGCTCCTTAAACCACAGTTACTGACTGGAAATACCAAGAGAGGGAATGAACATTTAGTTTAGTTTAATTAGTTTTTGTTGACCGGGTAAGTGCACTAGACAAATCCTGCCTATTTTCAGGCACGACCCGAGGGAAGGGTATACAGATGAATGCCAACTGGCCTTGAACCAGATGAAGCTGTTGGTGATATTTTTAGTGAATGAGGGAAATTTGGCCAGGACACCGGGGAAATTCCCCTACTCTTTTCAATAAGTGCCATGGGATCTTTAACATCCATCTGAACTACCACCAATACAGGCAGACAGGACCTCGGTTTAATGTCTCATCTGAAAGACATGGGAGAGCTGAAGTAAGCACACAGCACTACATACATGAGACTTCCCTGTAAGTAGATTGCTTGCTGTGTTGCAACCATACACCTGCAATTCTATGAGGATGTCTTACAGACCACTCTCTTCATTCGTCTTTCCAGTTACAGTCTGTGCTACGTGGAAACCACCCATTCTCAAGACTGTTTTCTGAAATTCCTCTGGGCACCTCCACTGAATCTCTTTTGCCTTACAATATATAGCCTTGTCAAACGTCAAGACATTGTAATCTTGGCCAAGTGTCCTAGACATCTTGCAGACATTCTTCATTACTGTGAAAACTGTACTTCATTCAGTAGGTGATGCTGGCAGCACTGGACAGTACCCAATAGATGTTACTGTTGGTATGGTAGATAAAATCATCACATTAAAAGCTGCCCATCCTGGTACTTGCTGAGCATTCACCTTTTCAAACTCGACCTCAAATGGCTTAGTTGGACAGCATCTTAGAATTAGCCATTGCAGATCAAAGTCGGTGTCTTGTCGACAAACCTCAACACCAGTATACGAGTTACTTTTTACTTGTCCCACAAGATTTGGTGTAGGGCATCTGCCATGAGGACTATAATAATAATAATACTTTATTTGTTAAGCACCTTTCAAATTTATCAAGGCACTTTACATGAGATAAATAAGACAGTATAAAATAGAACAACAATTTAAAACAGATAGTCATTAAAATTCAATACACAATATAATCAAGTGGGATAGGCTTGGTGCCAAAGGTATGTTTTTAATGCCTGTTTGAAACCCCGCATGGTCATGCACTCCCGTAGCTGATGGGGAAGAGAATCCCAAAGGGCTGGGGCCACGTACATGACTGCATGGGCCCCTGAAGATTTTAAAGCTATGCTTGGAATCTCTAGAAACCCCTCATCAGCCGAGCGGAGTGATCACTCGGGGCAGTAGGGAGATAGAATCTCTTTCAGATAGTCCAGGCCGAGTCTGTGTAGGGCTTTGTAAGTCAGTAATCTGACTTTGAAGATGATCCACCACTGAATCAGCAGCCAGTGCCGTTCACGCAGCACCGGTGTGATATGGCATGCCCGGGGAGTCCCCGTCAACAACCGGGCTGCTGCATTCTGCACCAGCTGCAAGTGGCAGATATCAGCTCCCAGTAGCCCTAAGTAAAGGGAGCTGCAATAATCCAGGTGCGAGGTCAGAAAGATGTGGATCAGCATGGGAAGATCACCGGACAGAACTAAGTGCTTGATCCTAGCGATGTTCCTCAGATGGTAAAAGGACAACTTGATGACTGCCGACACCTGAGATCACAATGTCAGCCCATCATCAAGCATCACCCCAGGTCCCACACTCATTCAGAGGCAAGGAGCTGGGAGCCCCCCAGGAAAAGCCCCATAGGCTGACCAGCTCCCGACCCCCCCATCTGGTGACCCGGATCCACAACCATCACCTCAGTCTTTCCCGAGTTCAACTTCAACCAGCTGGAATTCATCCAATCCTGGATTTCAGAAAGGCAATTATTAAATATTGAGAGTGCACTATCATGGTCAGGTATAAAAGACAGATAGAGCTGGGTATCATCAGCGTAGCAGTGAAACCTCAGCCCATTTCATCTTACAATGTCTCTGAGGGGTAGTATGTACACCGCAAACAACATGGGGGACAGCACTGAGCCCTAAGGGACCCCACATGACAGAGAGAGAGGTTCAGAGAAATAAATCCCCAGCACCACCCTCTGAGTTCTGCCAGTGAGGAAGACTTAAACCACCTGAGGACTGTGCCATTCAGGCCACAGATGAACCTCAGGCACTCAAACAGCACCACATGGTCTATATACAAACATAGAACATAGAAATATGGAAGCTGATGGCAGATAAGGACCTCAAGGCCCATCCAGTTTCCCCATTTCTTTTTCTGCCTTATAAATGTGCCATTGGCCTTTGCTCTGGCAATGGCCTATCTATTCATACTCATCTGTATTGCTCCCTTATGCCTATCCCATGCCTGTTTGAAGCCCTGCACTGTATTCATATCCACCACTTCCTGAGGTAGGCTGTTCCATACATCCACCACCCTTTCTGTGAAAAAGAACTTCCTCACATTACTCCTTAATTGGCCTCCCTCTAATTTCATGCTGTGTCCTCTTGTCCTGCTATTTTTCTTATATTGAAACAAGTTAGACTCTTTCACCTTGTTAATGCCCTTAAGGTGTTTGACTGTTTTGATCATATCACCTCTCTCCCTCCTTTGCTCTAGGGTATATATATTGAGCTCTGTTAATCTGTTCTCATATGTTTTCTGATGCAGTCCCTGTACCATTTTGACTGCCCTTCTCTGGACTGCCTCAGTTTGGTTAATGTCCTTGTGAAGGTGTGGCATCCAGTACTGCACATCCCCCTAGCCTTACCTTCTGCTTTAGTGGTCTGCTTGGATGATTTCAGGTCATCGGTGATGATGATGCCCAAGTCTGTTTCTTCCCTTGTGACTGCCAGCAACTCCCCTCCCAGTCTATAGGTGGCTTCAGGCTTTCTCTTCCCTATGTGCATGATTGTACATGTCTTTGCATTGAACCCCCGTTGCCACCCTTCCGACCATTTTGCTAGTTTATCTAGATCTCTTCTCATTCTGCCCACCCCATCTGGATCATCTACTCTGTTGTAGATCTTGGTGTCATCTGCAAACAGACAAACCTTACCCTCCAGGCCATCTGCAATGTCACTGATGAAGATATTGAAGAGGACTGGCCACAGGACTGATCCCTGAGGCACCCTACTTGTGACATGCATCTCTTCTGACTGTATACTGTTTACCACCACTCTCTGTTTTCTGCCCATCAACCAGTTTTCCACCCAGTTGACTAACTTGTGACCCACCCCGAGCCTACCCAGCTTATTAATCAATCTTCTGTGTGGAACAGTGTCAAAAGCTTTGCCGAAGTCAAGGTAGGCGCCATCAACTCTTCCCCCTTGGTCCACCACTCTAGTTACCCAGTCAAAGAAATCTATGAGATTAGTTTGACAGGACCTTCCTTTTGTAAATCCATGCTGTCTTGGATCATGTGGTCCTATGGATTCCAGGTGTTGCACGATCCTTTACTTAAGGAGTGCCTCCATAATCTTGCTCACTACTGAGGTAAGACTGACTGGTCTATAGTTCCCTGCCTCCTCCCTGCTACCAGTCTTGTGGAATGGGATCACATGAGTTCTTCTCCAGTCTTCTGGGACCTCTCCTGTGCTCAGAGACTAACTAAACAATTCTAATAATGGCTCTGCTAGTTCCAACCATAGCTCCTTTAGTACCCTGGGATGTATGCCATCAGGTCCCATTGCCTTGTCAACCCTGAGCTTATCGAGCTCCTGTAGGACCCTTTATTTTGTGAAGGGACTAGTGCACACCTCCCTCCCCCCTGTGTCCATGGTGCTGAGCTGTGAGCCCTGCCCTACCTTCTCTTAAATACTGAGCAGAAGTATCTATTTAGGAAAGATGCTTTTACATGGTCCTCCTCCTCACACGCCCCCTTATCTCCTTTGATTTTAGCAATACCCCCTCTGGACTTTCTTCTTTCACTAATGTATCTATAGAAAGTCTTTTCACCTTCTTTTACTGTTTGTGCTAGTATTTCCTCGGTTTGGGCCTTTGCCTGCCTTACTGCCTTCCCTGCTTCCCTTAGGTAAGTTTGTTATGCCTCCCTATCTTCATCCCACTGCATTCTCTTATATTTCCTGAAGACCTTTTCTGCTACTGTTTTTGAGAACCAAAGTGGTTTCCTTCTTCTTTTGCACTTCTTGTTGCTTCAAGCATTGCATACTTAATGCTTGCCACTTTGCCTGTACCCCCTCACCTGTATTTCTTTTTGCCAGGGCTAGCTTAACTCTGTTGGTCATCTTATCAAAGTCAGCTCCTCTGAAGTCCCATATTTTTGCCTTGGAATGGGACAATTTAGTTCTAGTGGCCAAATTGAACCATACTATGTGAACCAAACTGAACTATACCATGTGATGGTCACTGGCCCCCAGATAACCTTCTACTTGGAGATCTGTAATCCTTTCCCTGTTAGTCAGTACTAGATCTAGGATAGCTCTGTCTCTTGTGGGTTGTTGTACCAGTTGTTTGAGGCCCTCCCCCTGCAGAGAATCCACCATGTGTCTAGTTCTGGCAGATGTTCCTGCTGGTATTGACCAATCTGTATCTGGCATGTTGAAGTCTCCCATTATCAGAACCTCCCCTTTAGCTGTCGTGTTTTGTATATCTTCTAACAGCAATGTGTCTATGTCCTCCCTCTGGTCTGGGGGCCTTTAGACAATTCCAGTTCATATGGCTGTCCCATTTCCTGTTTCCAGGGTGACCCACAGTTCTTCTGGCTCCTTATGTGTATTCTGAATTTCTGTAGCTTTGATATTTTCATTGACATACCGGGCCACTCCACCCCCCCCCCTTTTTGCACTGCAGCCTCTTCTGAACAGTACAAAGCCGGGTATTGAAGTCTCCCAAGTGTGGTTACTGGTAAACCATGTCTCATTAATTGCTGCTATGTCCAGTTTAGCCTCTGATATTATTGCCTGCAGGTCTGCGATCTTGTTTCCCAGACTGTGAGCATTTGTGTACATGATTTTCCATTGGCCAGATTTTGGTGTATTAGTTGTTTTGTTAGGTCTGGCATTTCCCCTGTGCATTGTATGATGAGCTGGGCCTTTTTCCTTACCTGGTGATGCAAATGAACTGCAAACATGTTGAACTCCTGTTTGACGACTAGCTGAGGGGGGGAAGGGTGTTCTTCCCATTCGACGTATCAGGTGCTGCACCCCTCTCCTCATTTGCTAGTTTAAATATTCCGCAAAGATGTCAAACTTCTGCCCCAATGCACTGACTCCCTCCTTAGTCAGATGCAGTCCATCAAATTTAAAGAACTTTCGCTCCCAAAACTGTTGTCAGTGCCCTACAAATCTGTGTCCTTTTTCCTGGCACCAGCCCTTGAGCCACATGTTTAACTTTCTTATCTCCCCTTCTCTGACCTTCCGTCCATCTGCCCCCCTCTCCCAGACTGGCAGGATCTCAGCAAAGGAGATGCTAGACAAAATGGATGATAGTTTGTCACCCAGCCTGGTCAGGTGTTCCTTGGTCTCCACAACTGACTGGCTGGTGAGATCATTAGTCCCTATATGTACCAGGATGTCAATGTTTTCTCCTGATTCCTGAACAATTTTAGCAATGTGGTCAGTGTCTCTCCATGCTGATGTACCTGGTAGACATCTGACCATTACCCCTGGCTGGAGATGGGTATCAACTCCCCGAATCATGGAGTCTCCTATGATCAGAAGTTTTTTGGATTTCCTTTTTGCTTTTTTTGTTTTGTTTCCTGTTTTGGGCAAGTTTTGTTGTTCTAGCTCCTGTGCTGCAGTGTCCTGCTCTGCAGTGTCCTCTGCCCCTTTGTTTGAGTTTGGAGATAGAGGCAGATACCTGTTTGGAGTTTTTATATGGTTTGTGGAGGTAACATGTTGGAGAGCACTGAGTGATGGGGCACCTGATTTGCCCCTTCTAACCACCTGACAACCGCCAAGACCAACTACCCTCTGTGGTTGAGGTGCTTCTGTTGGATGTTAGGGAAATGGCGGGTGGTTCTTATAATATATTTCCTCTTGAATATGCAATTTGAGGTGTACAATCTCTGCCCATGCTGCCTGGTGCTGAGCCCTTAGATCTCTAATGGCCCAGCATGTAGGACAGGGTCCTAAATCTTGTAAATCTGCCTTCTGAAAAGTGTTTCACAGTACCTGCAGATAATGATATCCATTCCAGATAAGTTGCTGGGTTTATAACCTGGTCAGAGTAATTAGAAGGAAGAAAATGAAAGCAAAAGTTTGATTTTGTGTTTTGTTTGTTTGTTTTTGTATAACTTGTTATAACAAGTTAAATTACTAGTGCCCCTATAAATGAGGTCACTGTGTGGATACCCCACTGATCCGCCCCTTCCTGCTTTGCCACAGAAAATGTCATGACTGTGCTACTCTATAAAAGGAGTATAGTGTTGGGTGGTTGGGAATGGGGGTGGGTGGCTGGGCCCTTCCCCTGCCGAAAAAGAAGAACCATGGATGAAAGAAACAAGGAGGTAAGATCAGCAACAATCAGCCAGCAACAAATGCAGTAGCTCTGAAAGTTTATCCTAATGATAGATAAAACTGTAAAACCAGTAAAGCACCACCTGTAATAATTTCACAGAAGATATACCCTGTAAGAAACACTTTGCTACAGAGAAAAATAAAGCAGCAACAGAAGATATACCTTGCAAAAGAAAATTTTAATCAGAACATTACAGCAGTAATCTGTTAGCACACACTTAATCCTTTCCCTTGCTCTGGTAAGGTTCTTTGCTCTGTCCTTTCAAGCAACCTAGAAGGAAAGAGCTCAGGTGAAGCTAGGTGCCTTGGCCAGCAAACCTAGTCTTCCACCTCCAAGATATCAACTAACCTGACTTTTTAACCCTTCTTTCTGTTGGAAGTTACTGACAGTTTGTCAGCTCCACCCCCCAGATACACACCTCAAAAGCTGAGGAGATATCAAGCAGTACCAAGATGGAATGGCTTTTCCAATCTTTCGCCATCAGGAGATCATTGCGAACCCAAACCAGCACAGTCTTGGTACTGTGCCTCTTTCAAAAACCAGATTGGAGGGGTTCATAGATGTCATGGGTGGTCAAATGGTTCTCCAGCAGTACAGCCACTACCTTCTCAATCATCTTCCCCACAAAGGGGAGGTTGGGGATAGGTCTGTAGTTTGCAAGGCAATCTGGGTCCAGAGAAGATTTCTTCAGGAGGGGTGTCACTACCACTTCCTTCTGGGAGCTAGGAAACTCACCCGATTCAAGGGAGCATAAGACTATCCATGCCAGGACTGGGCCAATGATGCCACAACAACCCATAATCAGGGAAGCTGGGCCTGGATCCAAACTACAGCATGTAGGGTGCATACTCTGGACAATCTGCATGACATCCACAAACTCCGGCCAGTCAAAGGTCATCCAGGAGAAATGAGGGATAGTGACCAGGCACCGATCAGTAACATCCCCCATAGAGTGTGCTAATCAGATCTCTGCCCTGATGTCAGCCACCTTATCCACAAAGAATAGAACGAGCTCATCACACTCCAACTGTGAAAAGGCTCCTCAAAACTGCAGACAGGCCAGGTTGCACAGCCTGTCCACAGTTTGAAAGAGCTGAGCCAGTCGGTTCTGAGTGGCAGCAATCTCCCCGGACAGGAACTCTGCCTTCTTATGGGAGATTGTTGATTGATAGACTTGATAATGTTCTAACAGACTTCTGGTTACATCACTAAACTGATGGCTGCCTAACCCGACAGCTCTTGGGGTTGCTCAATGGAAGAATTATAATAAACCAGCTAAACTGGTAACCCGAGCGCTAAATCCATATATACCCATTGCATGGTGATGGCATCTAACAGATCCAAAGGGAAAGCATCTCATTCAGTGAAGGTATGGGCACTGATGGACTTGGACAGACAATCGGGCCCAAGTGACGCCTCGTGCCCAGTCTCTCCAGTATCAAGTCTAGCCAATTCAGAAGATAATATAGAGCTCTGTGATCAGCAAATGATTGTCTCTAAACTAGATGGAATTATAAAAATCCTACACAGAGCTGAATTCTTGGTGGCCGATCTTCGATCTGACCTTAAAAAAGTAGTTAAACGTACCGAGGCAGCAGAGCAGGCAATCTGATCTTTGGCAGACTCCACCAGTCAACACAACAGGGCCATCCTATATCTCCTAGCTCGGGAAAAATAATTACAGGCCAAAATTGATGATCAGGAGAACCAGGCATGAAGAAATAACTTCCTGTCTATGGAGTTCCTGAGGAATCAGAGACATCCTTTGCAACAGTAGAAGACTTCATGGCTCATATGTTAAGGGCTACACTGAATATTCCAGAGAGTACACCTCTTCTGATAGAAAGGGTGCACTGCTCACTTATACCCAAGCCAAAAGAGCAATCGGCACACCCCAGGTTGATTATTGTGAGGATGCTAAACTACCAAGAGAGGCAATTAATTCTGCAAACTGCCTGGAAAAACAAAAGCTTACAATTTGATGGGCAAAAGATCTTCCTAGACCAGGACTTCTCAGATTTATTAAATAATAAGAAACGCCAGGTGTGGGACATAATAAAACAAGCGAGAGAAAAAAATGTTAAAATCCAACTATGCTAACCAGCCCATTCATGAATTCATACAGAAAAGGGCCCCGTATTGTTTTACTCACTCCAAGAAGAAGCAATCACTTTAAAATAAATGGGGATTCAATTCCCGGATTCCAAAACAGACATGTTTGGGCAAGAGATTGCACGGGCCGCATGGAAAAGAGCCAGAAAACCTAAAACAGCACAGCCTACATCAGTGACCTGGCCCTCACACTTATGTATGGACTTGCAGGAACTAGTCACAAGAGAATCGAAGGCACCACAGATGGTGGTAGGATCATGGAGATCTAGCTCATGTGACCCACAAACCTGAATTGACAAGTAGGGAACCTGTTCTATTAGAGAAATTAAGGGGGTTGAAGAGAGTCACTGCAGTGATACCTTATCTCTGCACTGGTTTACTGGAGTGGGGAAAAGCAGAGAGCAGAAAAGAAGAAGAACTTTTTCTTTATTTTTGCTGTGTTTTGAACGGCCGCTCCACTGGGGAAGTTCGGTTGAATCTACCCAAATGTAGACTCAAACAGCTAAGGGAAGCTATATGTCTACTCATCCTGAACGTTAATTGTGTCCTGGGCTGCCTGTTACCCTGGTGGCATTATTGACCTTTTCCAGAGAAAATGAAAACAGAAGAAACACTTTGGCTTGACTGATCTGAGGGTTTATTGTTATCTTTGGGGGAAAATTTTGAAACCTGTATTCATCCTGGATCATTTACAGGCTCCCCTTCTCTTTCCTTCATTCACCATGTCTGGTTTGGTCCTGTTGGTGGGACACAGGGAGAGGGGAGGCGGAGGGGGGAAGTCATACTTTAATGATGGTACACACTAGCAGATCAAATTCTAGGGAGAAACAGAAGAGAGTGAGGGAGAGACAACTCCTCTTTCTGCCTTAATCTTGGGCTTGGGAGGGTGGGTCCCTTCCGGACCAATGTTAGGAAAAAAATATTATAATATTCTTCAGGAATATTTTATGGTGAATCTTGGGGGGGGGGGACCCTAAGTAGCTGGTTAAGAATTACAGGGATAAATATTTAAAGGAGCAGCCCCTGGACATCGGAGGTGACCAGAAGTCATTGGAGCTTATACTACACTACTTGCTCTAGGTGACGTTTACACACACTGACACCTTGTGGTCAGGCTTGTATACGGCTTGTATACTTACAAGTGCAGTAGCATTGGCTACTACGTGCTGTTTCCCACAGGGTGTTTTTTTTCCTTAACCTAGGAAGCATTTAATAGTTAGACAGATACTGTAATTCATAAATTCCTTGGCTAAAAGTTATCCAGACAGTTATAACTGGTTTAAAGACAGTAATTTCTATTGTCGGTTATTTTTTTTAAATGTTTAATATTTACATTTTTAGTGCACTAGTTGTGTATTTTGTTAGCTATGCTTGACTTTTTTGTACACTAGGGGTCAGTCAGCTGTGGGGGTCAAAGGGTCGATCTGGCTGGGCAGGGAAACTAGAGTTAGTGGCATGGTCATCCTCAAGATTAAAATAACTATATAAAATGGGTTCCATAAAAGTTGCTTCCTTGAATGTTCAAGGCATCAACTCTCCCATTAAGAGAATGAAGAAAATGCACTATTTAAACCAACTCCATGCCGACATCTGTTTCCTGCAGGAGACTAGACTGTCTGAAGTGGAGCACAGGAAACGTAGAAGAACATTGGTAGGTAAGGTTATGGGAACGTCACATGCATCAGGCAAGAAGACTGGCACAGTCATTTTGATTCAGAAAAACATCCCATTAGAAATCACAAATGAAGAATCCTTAGAGAATGGCAGAGGGATTATTATCTCAGGAGACTTGTTCTCCCAAAAACTGCATTTAATTAGTATTTATTCCCCTAACAGTGATAATCCTGTATTCTACCAAAATCTATTTCGTAACATCTCAGATTTGGGGGAAGGGCATTTTAATTGTTTGGTTAATCCTGGGCTGGACTGTTCATCCCAAAATAACAAGACAAATAAGAGAATGAGCAAAGTACTCAGGGGAGGTATGCAGGAACTAGCATTAGTAGATGTCTGGAGAGAACTGAAAGGGTCAGAAAGGGATTTCACTTTTTACTCAAACCCCGACCACTCCTATTCTAGAATCGACTATTTTCTATGCAGTAATACTGAGTTACATAAAATAAAGGAATGTGTTATCCACTCCGGGGGTGTCTCAGACCACTCTGCAGTGACTTTGATGCTGCAGTTGGGAGATTGGAGAAGACAAACAGCCTGAAGATTCAATTCCTCTCTGTTAGGGAGGCAGGACTTCAGGGATCAAATATCAGACAGGATAAAAGATTATCAAAGAAATAACAAAATGGAAGAACCAGGACCAAAATGGTATTGGGATGGTCTCAAAGCAGTCTTTCGCGGGGAGGTGATATCGTATGCAGCACGGTTAAAAAAACAAAGGATGGAATGGCAGCTAGCTTTGGAAACCCAGCTAAAACAATTAGAAAATGAACACAAGCAGAACAGAACTGAAGAAAACTTAATAAAAAAAAATAATACTAGGAAAGACCTCCAGAATATCTTAGATTCCCACACTGAGGGCAAACTGAGATATTCAAGCCAAAAATACTATGAATATGGTATTAAGGCTGGGCAACTCCTTGCCTTTAGAGTGAGGCAAGACCAAGCAGAAAGATATTTTAAGAAAATTAAGGTAGGAGGAACAAATTCAGGCACAACTCATTTTACCCCTAAAAGGATAGCTGAGGCTTTTGAGCAATATTATTCCACCCTTCACAATAGAGATCCAGAAGGCTCAGATTTACCACAGGTAATACAGGAATATCTAGATAAAATCCCCCCCTCCCAAAACTAACGGAAGACAGTAAATTAAGGCTAGACTCCCCTATCACCTCCCAGGAGATAGTAGATACAATTCGTGACATGAAAACAGGTAAATCACCTGGACCAGATGGTCTTAAGGTGGAATTCTATCAAAAATTTAGATCCCAGTTAACCCCTTTTCTATTTCAATTATTCAACTCCTGCGAGGAGGAAGATAACTTCCCCCACTCCGGGAGGAGGGCCTTTATCTCGATTATAGCTAAGGAAGGTAAACCCCCTGATTCTTGTGCTTCATATTGGCCTATATCCCTTCTTAATGTGGACTCAAAATCTTTACTAAAATACTGGCAAAAAAGGATAAACATAATTTTGCCTGATTTGATTCACTCAGATCAAGTAGGTTTTGTACCTAATAGACACCTTAAAGATAATATCAGGAGGTGTCTTAACATCTTACATCATGGTCAGTACTCTAAAGAACAACAGGTAGCCATAACGATCGATGCAGAGAAAGCATTTGACCACTTAAGCTGGAACTTTTTATATGGGGTGTTAAAGAAATTTGGCTTTGAGGATCAAATTATTACTTGGGTTAAAGCTACATATCGAGCTCCCCAAGCTGATGTTCAGGTGAATGGCACAATTTCCAACAGTCTGAATATTCAAAGAGGGACAAGGCAAGGCTGCCCCCTCTCACCCATACTGTTTTTCCTCTGTATGGAACCCCTAGCAGAAATAGTTAGGATACACCAAAGCCTAGAAGGAATTAGAGTAGAAGGAGAGGAGAGTAGAATATCACTTTATGCGGATGACACCATGTTGTATCTCTGAAATCCAAATAGAACCTTCCCAATCCTAGACCAGATACTTACTGAATATGGAGAATTGTCTGGATTTAAAATTAACAATGACAAAACTGAAATTATATTGGTAAGTGGATCTCTAACTGCTGAACTAAAATAATTGATCCCTTTTAAACGGGCATCAAATAGTTTGAGATATTTGGGTATTTACCTCCCCTTGAAAATGAACCAACTATTTCAAGTGAACTATGGGAAACTGATAAAAACAGTGTTTACAGATCTAAAGAGATGGGAGCTCCTCCCCCTCTCATTGATGGGGAAGGTGGATACTATGAGGATGAACATCCTATCATGTTTCTTATTTTTATTTAACACTCTACCACTACACATTCCAGGCTCCGAATGGAAGAAAATTAACAAGGCTCTTCACCACTTCATCTGGACAGGGAAAAGGGCCAGGATAGCCTGGGATACACTGATGAGGGCAAAGAATAAAGGAGGCCTGGGCTTGCCCAATTTGAGAATGTATTATCAAATGGCCCAGGTAGTCCCATGGGTTGCACACCTGAAAAAAAATCCTGACAAGGTTTGGACCATGCTGGAGACAGGAGGGGACCAAGGGGTGTCACCTGGTGCAGATTTAGCAGGACCCTCAGCTTGCCTAAATACATTAAATATAAGTAATCCCTGGTTAAAACAGATGTATAAAATTTGGGCAGAAGTACAGAAAACAATGGAAATACATTCCCACCTTAACAATAGGACAGAAATTACACAATGTGCCCATCTCACTCCACCTAGATTAGATCAAGCATTTGAGGTTTGAAGATGTCAGGGTTTAATATACTTCACTCAGCTTATTCAGCAGGGTCAACTAAAAACAGGGAGAGAGAGAAATGGGACTGCAGCTCGATACACAAACATGGCAAAGGATGTGGGAAGGAGCATTTCACACTTCAGCCTCTAACACCTGGTGGGAGTTTAGGTGGAAGATTTTGATTAGATTTTTTAATATACCTTCCAAGACAAAACACTATAAGACTGGGGCTCCGGAGACCTGTTGGAGAAGGTGTGGAGGGAGGGGCACCCCATATCATATTTTCTGGGACTGCCCTAAACTTCATCCCTTCTGGAATGAGGTGGGACATCACTTCCAAGAAATGTCGAGCATTCAAGCCCAAATAGATTTCCCACTCATGGTGTTGAGGTCCTTTCCCAAGGGAAGGAGATCTAATGCTAAGACCTCTTTTATGGAAATCTTACTGGCTGCTGCTGGTAAAGCGATTATTGTTATTTACTTATAAAGTTTGTTGGTAAGATACACCTTTACATCAGACTAACAATAGATGGACTTTCTAGACATATAGGTAGGTAATCTCATTGGGATGTGATAGATAGGGCTTCAGTTAGCTACAATAACATTGTTTAAATGGAATGATATAAGAGCTTATTGAAGGAATATCTTGTCTTTGAATGTTACAGTTGTCAGGGTACCTGTTTGAGAAAAAGAAAAGAAAATTATTTTAATAAGATAGACTCCCAAAGTAACTGAACCTATTGTTTCTACTGTATTATAAATTTGCTGTAGCAAAAACATGTATGCTTAGCTCTTCTACAGAGTTGTTAACTGAAATGTTTATAACATGGTATTCTACCTAAATAAACTTGAAGTTAAAAAAAAAAGATAGTGTTCTAACAATCTAAGATGGTTGCCCTCCAAGGCGGATTTCCACCAGCAACACTCTAACTTTCGTCCTAGTCACCGCATCTCTCTCAAGGTCCCATCAAACCAAGGGGACCGAGGGTGAAGGGAGAAAGTATGAACATAAGCAGGAGTGATAGAGTCCAGGGCCATGGCAATGACCTTATTATAGGCCAGAACCAAAGCCTCTGGACTCCTGCTTGCCACAGGAAACTCCGAAAGGTCAAGTACCAGCCCCAGGCCTTCAAGGCTCACATCCCATAATGGGTGGCATCTGACCATCTCCACAGGGGTAGGCTTACGAAGGGGGGGTGCAAAAATTTAACCCCACGGTGTAGTGATCTGATCATCTAACAGGTTCCACCCCCAAATCTGAGGCTTCGATCCCCATGAGGAAAACCAGGTCAAGAGAGTGACCGTGTTTATGAGTAGCAGAGGTAACAATCTGTGTAAGGCCCAGTGATGTCATCAGCTGGAGGAAGTGTTGTCCAAATTGTGATAGTTCATCATCGACCCAGGTGTTGAAGTCACCCAGGACCATCTGTCTGGGCAACACAAATGCCATATCAATCATGAAGTCCGCTACTTCCTGAAGGAATCACTTCTCGTCCCCGGGTGGATGGTAGATGAGGGCTATCCTACAGCCTACACCTGCTACTACAGTACACTTGAATGACCCAGCTTCCTCAACTGGTGCACTCATGAGACCCAATTCAGTCTTGAAACAGACTGCAACCCCCCCCCTTGTGGTCTAGTCTCGAGCGATGTATCACTGAGTACCCAGCCAGAATCGCAGCCTCCAACGTGGAGTCATCATTTTCATCCAGCCAGATCTCAGTGATGCAAGCCAGATCAGCTGTCCTGACAAGATCTGCAATAACTGCAGTCTTGTTTTTAATGGATCTGGCATTGCATCTGT
The DNA here is from genome assembly GCA_016271365.2 of Neoceratodus forsteri. NCBI lineage: Eukaryota > Metazoa > Chordata > Ceratodontiformes > Ceratodontidae > Neoceratodus > Neoceratodus forsteri. The sequence goes on along the minus strand of CM057454.1, from coordinate 323,415,298 downwards.
ACTCCAGAATGGCTTGGCACATTGCAGGAGTTTCAAGTGATCATGTTCATGGTGCTATTTTCTTTGAGCCTGAACTGCCACTGTGCCAAAGCTGCCTTCCAGATTATGGGAATCTGACATTGATATACTACCATAGTTGTCGTCGGCCTGCTGACACAGCAGTTGGATTTCCACTTGTGATGCCGATGACCCGAGTTCGAGAATGGACCCGGGAGTCAGAGGCTCAGCCAGGAGTAGAAAGATCACGCATCCTGGGGACTGTTCTCCTTTTCCGGGGGGAAGGGGGAGAGTGTCCGGTGCTTTACGGACCTCTGCAGCTGGCACCACCACCTTAGGGGGCAAGGTGGATGCTGAATGTCATTGCATGTCCCCACCCCCAGGGATCCAGTGAGCATCAAAAAGCCAGCACCCAGTGTAATGACCTGCTCTGCCACCATCTCCACTGCCTTCAATGTCTGCTGGGTGGGTCCTGCTCCCATGGTCCCAACCCAGGGGGTAAGCCTACAACTAATGCCTCCTTTAACCGGTTTCACTCAACACATCATCAGGGGGTGCCTGAGATGGCGTGTGATCTCACTTTTAAATGTGGCTCTTAAAGGGCCATACATATAACCTTACATAAAACAGTGCAACCAATTACTATGTGAATAATAAACATAACAAAGAATACACACATACATCTCTGACATGAAACTGTGATCACCTAAAAAGTGTTATAAATAAAAAATTGTAAGAAATATTTTTAACACAATATACTGTATGCATTTTATATGACTATTTATATATTAATTCAATCATCAATTTTCTTTCTTTTTTATTATCTATATTTAGTTCTGTCAGTTCCAAATTTATGTTTTTATCAAAAAGTCACTGTATAGACTTCCTCAATTTAATAAAAATATAGAGGAAAGGTTAAAGTAGAAATCCCAGATGGGAAGGGGTAAGGGGGTGTGTGGACTGGGAAAATAGATAATTAATACATGCAAAATGGAAAAGGGGATGAGATTCATATGTTATTATAAAAAGGGGGAGGATGGAAGAATAAATAAATAAGCATAGTCATATACCCCTATTATAATTTCTAAATTTACTTGGAAAAATATTTTTTTTCTTTATTTATCCCTTAGAAATAGTGATATCTCTATACCATCATTTAAGCCTGGAAACCGTAATCCTCATAATGTGTAAATCCAATAAGCCTCTCTTTTACATAATGCAAAATTCAAATCCCCTTCCCATGGTCCCACTGATCATTTTTCTATGCCCTGAAATCTGAATTTGTGTGTCTGTTGATGTTGTTTTTCTTGTATATGTAATGCAAGGGCATTATGCGAATCCTGAAGTCTTATACAACTCAAATGATCTCCTATTCTATTTTTTAATAAACACTTAATTTTATCAATATAGAAAGAGGAGCATACAACTTGGTATAGATACAGTACTGCACTTGTGCTACAGTTGATAAATTGTATAATCAGGAATGTTCTACTATTATTCACTGTACTTAATTCTTTGGTTTTAGAAATATGTGGAAAATAAACACATGCCCCACAGGAAAAGCATCCCATTGGTGTAAGTGGCACTTATGAATGTAATTTCAGACCCTCCATAGGTAGAAATCCATGTACCAGCATATCCTCGATGTTTGTAGCCCTTTTATATATAATTTTAGGAGGAATAGCAGCTACAGTGGCTAGGGCTGGTTCTGCTTCTAAAATATGCCAGCACTTATTCAAGCATTCTCTAACTACATAGCTCTTGGCACAGTATTTTGTCACAAAAATTGGCTGATCACCCATAAAATTTGTCTTGTTTTTATATGTCAATAATTCTGTCCAAGGTATTTTGTCAATGTGTTCCTGTGCTTGTCTAATGACCCACATTTTAACCTCTTTCCTGAAATCTCTGACTCATTTCTCTAGATCTACTGGCATAAGTATCTCTGTTAGAACAATTCCTCTTAATTCTCATAAATTGTGATTTTGGGATGTTTCTGATGGTGTGGCCGGGGTGACAGCTTTTTGCCATAAGAAGGCTATTTCAATCTGTAACTTTTCTATACAGATCCATCTCAATTTTGCTATCAGGCATCCTATGAATATCCAAATCCAAAAAATGTTCATTACACTTGTCATATTCTACAGTAAATTTTAGATTTGGATTTGATGCCTCTAAATATGACACAAATTCAAGCAATTCTGTCTCACTCTTTCCCCACACCATCAGCACAGCATCCAAAAACCTCTTCCACAAATCCACTTGCTCAAAAAAAGGATTAACATTTTCATCATGAATATATCATAATTCCCATGATACAAGGTAAATGTAGCCCCCCTAGCTATCTCCTTTACCTGGAGGAAATTCTGGCCCTGAAATACAAAGGTATTCATGGTAAGAACAAATTCAGATAGTTGACACAAAAAATTCGTAAAGGGTACAGAGTACTGAGTAACCTCCTGCATCCAAAAATCTAAGTGCTTCCAGACCTTCTTTATGGGGCACATTTGTGTATAATGATTGGATGTCTAATGTGACTAACATCCAGTCATGTTCCATCTGTAGATCCCCCAGGATGCCCCACATCTGTGTAGTGTCTTTAATATATGATCTTAAGGCAGGAACTATGTGGTTAACATGTTTATCCACAAATCTAGAAAGAGGCTCTGTTAATGAACCTATACCAGACACTATTGGGCATCCTGGTGGAGCAACAGTGCTTTTATGCACCTTGGAGAGCACATATACTGTCTGTCTAATTCCAGTGTTTGATCTGAAATGAGACCTATCTCATGAGAATACTTTAAATATGTATCAATCTCCTTTTTAAATTTTACAGTTGGATCCAATTTTAAGCCAACTTTAAAGTTTGTATCAGACAGTTGTCTAAAAATGTCCCTTTTATAATCCTCAGTGTTAAGAATAACTATTGCCCCCCCCCCCGTCCACTGGTTTTACTATAATATGTGGATTTTCATCAAGTTCTTTTAGCGCCATTCGTTCTGCATTGGTCATATTGGAATAGTCCAAAGTATAAAGTTACTCTCTATGTTTTTCCAGTTCATTCAAAAGAACCTTTTCAAATGTAGCAACAGTCTGTGCATAATATTGCACAAAGGTTGAGGGCTTCCTAATGCTACTGTCAGCAGATATTTGCAAGGCATTATTTGAATCCAAATTGTCATTTAAGTTATTAATACTATTTAATGTTGTATCATCATGGTCAGTCCATTTATATATAGCAAAATCGACCTGAAGATTCAATTTTCTAGAAATTTTTTTTTATGTCCACAAAAAGATCAAACTCTCTTGTAGTACAAGTAAGTACAAAACTCAGGTCCCCTCTGTAAGGCCTATTGCTGATAATGAGTTAAAGTTAGCAGAAGATTTATAATATTTAAAACTTGCCTCTGCCCCAGCTCCAGTAAGTTTTCCCTCCACTCGATCTGGAGTTCTGCATCTGTCCTCTCGATTTCTGCTGCAAAGCTTGATAGTGATAGCTTCATTTGGGGCATGTGTTTGAATCGGTGTCTATGTTTCTTTCCACCCCACCTTGTTTTTCTGTAGTAGCTGGTTCTTCCTGAAATTGAACATTCTGGGGGCTGCGTCGTGGTTGCGCTGTATCCCGAGTTGTTTCTTCCTCCTCTCCTGTTTCTTCCAATCTAAAAAATCATCTGCAGAGTCTGTTCCCTATTCAGAGGTAAAGTGATCATGTGTTACATTTAAATCGTCATGTCATTTCAGAATAGACCAAGTTATATTTGCAGTATTAGTCTCAGCATTAAAAGATGCCACTAGCTCTATATGATCTAAGTCAGCTGCATTTGGATTTTGTTGTGGCATGTTGTTTAAACCATTTATGTGTTTATTTTTACATTTACCTGCTTTTTGATTCCGGCTAAAAATTAGGTTTTGCAAATAATCCTGATGATCTCTGTCGAATTTGATTTGTTTTACCTTTTCAATCTCATGTCTTCCTCCTGCATAGTTTGAAATAATTCACTTTCAAAGTCACGGAAGTCAAAATGGTCCTTGAATACACCAACAGCCTCCTCACATTCCCTCAGTTTTGCTTCCAACGTAATTTTCTGAGCTGCATAGTCTCTAATGAGGCAATGAACGAAAAGCATAGAAGCAGCTTGCATCTGGGAGCACCAGTCATCCATGAGTACAGATCTATATTCCCCATAGCCAGGCCATTTAATTACTCTCAGACCTCGAGGAGCTCTGTCAACTTGAACGTAAGCTTCTAAGGTAATCTTGTGCCAATGATTTCTTCTGGCATGTATTGCAGCATATTCAAGCTGGTGAAATGCGTTAATTATATCTGGAACTGACACATGAACTGCGTCTGATGATTGTTGATTATTAGTCACATTAGGTGTCAGAGTTTCTGTCTTGAATGGGTCTATTTCACCCATATCTTGAAAAATAACTGAAGCTGGGGCCCCACTGGCATATCCCAAGTGAACACCTCCATAAATGAAAGACATTTCAGTCACCATCGGTTACCACCACGCAGTGACTAAGGTAAATTCAGAAACACCAGCACCAAGCACTCCCAAGTCTATGTTTAAAATAATTTTTTAAGACTGCCTAGAGAGGTGGTTGCTGTGGGCAGGTTAAAATATCAATCAAAGAAATACAGAATAGCCACCCCCAATGGCTGGATGTACTAGGTAAAAATTGCAAATTAAACAAGAAACCTCCCACATCATCCACCACCACTAAGCAGAATCTGAGAACAAATAATACACTAAATAAAGTGCTTTATTTATTCCAAAGTGCTTAGTAAATCATACCTCTCAAAAACAGAGACACCAGTAAGAACCCTGCAACTAATGCCTCCCATTGTTACTACCTGTTTAGAGCCTGTCATATGCCGTATGAACATTGCAAGCCCAACATCAATCAATCAATCAATCAAGTCTTTATTTAACCAGGCGTTCATCATTGAGCAGAAGCTCATTTGCAAGATGGACCTAGGTGGAGCATGATCAATTGTATATACAGGTCAACACAGGTATTTACAAGGCAAACAGATAATACTCTTTACAGAGAGGAAGAAAAAGAAGTTCATATGTACATAGAATTATACAGATATTGTACAGATTACACTATATTTACATACATAGAAGTGTCTATAGGAAGATAAAGCAGGTTATCTAAGGTTGCAGGAGGAAGTAACGGAAGAAAAAAATAAAAATAAAAATATACTCCAGGTAGAGGTGAAGGTAGGGGGGAAGAGAGGGAGGGAAGTAGGGGGAGAAAGGCTAGGAGGGCACGGTGCACAGAAAGGAGTTGGTAAAGCTGGATGTAGAGAAGGTGGATGGAGAAAAGGAGTATGTGTGAGCCCCGGGATTGAATGCTATAAAGTATGGGGCATGGTAGGATGTCACAACCCAGGGTAGTGAGCTCCTATCCGAGGTTGGGAAAGGAAGAATAAGGGGATGGATGTGCCTAGTGTTGATAAGACAGGGGGATAAGAGAGAGAACAATTAGGCTGGTGAGGAGCAAGCTGGGTGGGGCAGTACTTAAAATTGGGTCTAGGCGTGGCTATATACCAGTGCAGACACCGGTACTGGGTCTGAGTGGGTGAAGCAGTTACATACTTCTCTGATTGTACGGAAATAAAGCATCTTGAAAGCATTTATACTGATTAGAGTGCTTAATTTGAGGGTTTTTGTAGATAGCTCCATAAGGTAGGTAGCACGGCTTATGGCTGCCCCGTCAAGCCGGATTTTGCTTTGGGTACTTTTATGTAATAGCTGAGTAACTTCTTAACGTGTATTTCCCAATTATAGTCAGGGGAAGACAGCAGGAGATATAGTAAGGCAGCTTATTAGAGATGGCTCTATAGGTCAGAGGCGTGCGTTCTGTGGCGCCTGAACTTTAGTGATGTCCATCCCACTGCCGCATATAGGGTGCAGTGATGTGTGTCGAAGGGGAGTCCCATTATAAACCTCAATGCTCGATGGTAGAGTGTGTCCAGTTTAGCCATGTAAGAGTTGGGGCATTGGCTGTACAGGAAGTCAGCGTAATCAACCAATGATAGGAAAATGGATTGGACCAGTTGTTTCTTGGCATCTCTGGTGAGAAATTGGCTGATTCTAAAAAACAGTCCAAGCCTTTGCTGAAGTCGTTTTAGCAAGTCCTCGATATGTTCAATGAAGGAGAGTCTTTGGTCTATCCAAACTCCCAGATACTTGAATTTTGTAACAAATTCTAGTTTTTCACCCAGAACTGTGGTAATTTGGGAACTGTCCCACTGGACACAGGGTTAGCTGTACGGATAAAAGGAGAGAGACCATCACTTTAGTTTTTTGGCATTAAGGAGTAGCTTTTTTGGAGGAGTTGGCTTTGCAAAGGTTGAATTCTGACTGTAGGTCATTGCAGGCAGCTTCAGGTGTTGGCGACTCACAGGAGAACTGTATCATCTGCAAACAGATGGATGTTGGCTTCTTTATACAGTAGTCAATGTTATTAATGTAGATTGCAAAAGTAAGGGCCCTAATATAGAACCTTGAGGTACCCCTCTTGCAGAGTTTTTATGGGACAGGCCTCCTTCGGCTTTAACTTGTTGAAAGCACCCTGTAAGATAGTCAGTGAACCAACGAGAGAGGAGGTCCACACCTATGGTTTGAAGGGCAAGAGGAGCAGACTATGGTCGACGGTGTCAAAAGCCTTGCTTAGATCAAGGAAAACAGCACAAATAAAGTTTTTGCTCTCAAGATTACGCTGCCAGTCGTTAGTAACTTTGGCCGAGGGCTGAGATAGTGCTATGTTTAGCTCGGAATCGGACTGCATAGGTTTATCAGTTCCCTAGACTCAAGGTGAGTCCTCAGCTGTGCATTTACAATTTTCTAGGAGCTTGGACAGGACGGAAGGAGGAAAATTAGCCTGTAGTTATTGAGATCATCACGCTCACCTGATTTGAACAGTGGTATGACATGTGCTGTCTTCCATATAGGTGGTAAGGTGCCCTGAGACAGGGATAAGTTAAAAAGGTGGGTGACGGGTATTGCTAGTACGTGATAGGCAATTTTTAGGAAGTAAGGGTCAAGGGAGTCGGCCCCAGCACTTTTTCTAGTATCCAACTGAAGCAAGAGGTCCTCTACCTCTTTCAGTGTGGCAGGTTGAAGTGAGAAAGGTGGCGAAGCTATCAGAGTTTCAGGCAGTTGGCTGGCAGTCTGGGAGCGAAGTATGTTTGCAGGGGAGTTATCAAATGCCATGCCTGCAGTAGCAAAGTGGTTATTGAATGCGTCAAGTATATCCATCTTTTCGGTTATAGTCAAGTTGCCAGAGGTAATCTTGGTCAGGAGTGAATTTCCTGGGGAGTGGCCTAGCAGATCACTGATTGTGTTCCAGAGCTTGATTGGGCTCTTTGTGGCAGAGTCGAGTTTGGATTTGAAGAAGGTGGCCTTCGATTCTCTGATTGTTTTGGTACATAAATTTCGTAGTCTCCTGAACTGGTTCCAATCCTCTGCAGTGTTCAGTCTGCGTGCTTTTTTCCAGAGCTTATCTCTTTCTAGAAGCAAGGGCTTGATCTGAGGGGTGAACCATTTACAGGTTTTAGTCCTAGTTCAAACTTTAATAAGGGGAGCATACTTATTAAGGGCCCTTGATAGAATGTTGTGGAAGATATTGTAAGCTGATGTAATCGTTTTGGTCAGGTAGAAATCTTGCCACTCAGGGGAGTACTTAAGCTCGTTTAGGTAGGCATGTTCATTGAAGTTGCGCCTGGATCTCTTCATAGAGAACTTGCTGATGGGTGCTGGGTTGTTGGTGGATCTTACTCCAGAATAAAACAATGGTCGCCATGCCTGAGAAGAAGGCATCAGCATGGGAGAAGAGATGAGGTTTGCTCACCATTAGCACATCCAAAAGTGTACTTTTACTGGGGTTCTTAACATTTAGGCTGTTGGTTCAGTATAAAGTTGCGTCAGCCCATGTTCATCACTAGAAGGATGCAAGGGGCAGCTGTGTTAGAGAGCCAGTCAAAGTTGAGGTCTCCTAAAATAATAGTTTCTTGGCAGCCCCTGTCCCAACTTGTCACTTAGATATGACACATGTTGTAGGCCAGCAGACGGTGGTCTGTAGCATCCTATTACGCAGAGTGCAGTAGTCTGTGTAATTTTCACTTTGAGAATTAGGTATTCAATTCGCTGGTGACAGATGCCGAGGATAAGCAGGAGGCAGAAAATTTGTCTTTAACGAGATAGCTACCCTCCTCCTCTGGCATGCCTATCAGCTCTGGAACAAGGCATAGTTGGGTATGTTTACTTTCTATCAGTGGTGCCGGGTCTAAGCCAAGTTTTGGAAATCACAAGTATGTCAGGAGAGGTATGATTTACCCAGGTTTGTATTAAGGTTATCTTTTAAGGAGGCTACATGCTAATATGCAAGAAGCTTATTCCTTTTTAAATTTGCTAGTTCTGCTGGCAAAGCAATAGCTTCTGGGGGGCCAGGGTTGAGTTCTACGTTGCCTGAACAAAGCAGGAGGATAAGTAGGATTTTTCTAAGAGCGCTAATTATAAGTTTGTAATTCCTGCCTTTCTCCCGCCTAGTAGATCTGATGTTTTTAGGGACTGGAAAGTAGCCACCATAGAAGAGCTGATCTGTTGTAGCAAGAGCTAGTACCCCTACCACAATAGGCTGGGAGGAGATAGAAGTCTGCGTGGTGGGAGGTGGGCCTTGTGGTGGGGGAGTGTTATAAGTACTACTGGTATGTGTGGTCCAAGAGCAGGGTTCAAGGTACTGGTACTTGGAATCACGGAGGCAATTAAAGGATAAGTTGCCATGTGGTATACAGCACAAGGTGCCGTTGTAGACCAAACATGATAGTTCAGGTGTCCAATGCTGGGCAGCTGGTATCAGCAGAAGAAGGGCAGTAAAGGAGCCATATAGGGCCCGACATGATGGTACCTCAAAGACCTCAATTGGCCCAGGGGCCAGTGGGGTTATGGATTAATGCAGCTTATCAGTAGCTTCCAATCCAGGTCGACCCAAATTTGATAGCATTAAAGATATTTAGTGGTGAAGGCACAGCCAAGGAGAGCCTATGCATTTTAGTAAGGCGAGGCCCTGAGAGTTGGATCCCGTAGGCTGGATAGAGAAGAGGGGACTGCGACAAGACTCTATTGGTGGGGCACCGCGTCAGGGACGTGACTAATATTTTGGCAGGAGCTACTGTATTTAATAATCAGCGGAGGTGGGGAGGGGCAGTCGAAAAAAGTCATGGTGCGCAGTGGCCACGCTTGTAGGGCCTGGGTTCTCTGCCGTGTCCCGAGATCGGGCTGAGGGGCCACCGCCCGTAGCCGGGAATCCCGCAGCTTAGAGCTGGGAGCCTGGGCAACAGTTTCTCGGGCTGAGGGAGAGAAGGAGAGGAGGGTTACTAAAGTGGATTCACATAAAGGGTTAGACAGAACAGCGGGAGTCCAAAATTTGCAGAACAAAAGGACGGTATGGTACCAGCAATGCCAAAAGAGGTAGTGACGAGTAATAGTAGGTGGTTGCACCCCAAGGTAGTTTTGTTTGGTGTTGCTGGCCCGCTTAACTGCAAGCTGGTTTATAGTTGAAAGGGTATATAGTCAATTAGGGTGAGGTCCCTAACAATAGGGCAGGTAGAGCAGTAATTGAGAGGAGTTAGATGGAGTGGCTGGAGAAAAGATTGAGAGGAAATGTGGGATCCTGTGGGTGGGACTGCTTTAAAAAGGGGCTGTAAGAAAGTGGGTCAAGTCAGGTATTGAAGACAGGGAGGCCAATAGCATGAAAATGTGCAGCAGTGGAGTGACCAATCTGCTGCTAGGGCTGAGGAAGGGGTGGAGTAAGGGTCTATTTAATACTGTGAGGAGGAGGGGAGGGGGTGGGTGAAAAATTCAGTCCAGAACAAAGCACAGAAAGAGATTTCCTGAGACCAGGAAGCACCAGGCGCTGAAAATCAGCCAAGGAGTACAGCTGCCAGTCAGTGCCTAGTTCCTCCACTGGGCATCCAGTCAAAACAGTGGCATTCAAAACCACGAGTTTCAGAGGTCCGGTGCATACCTGAATCTGTCTGGGGTCAGTGAGGTGAAATTGTTAGCTGTGGCCTGCCTCGGAGAGAGCCAAGGCCACAGGAGTAGCTTGGGAAGCCCACAGATGGGCTGTCTGTGGAACAAGGAAGGAAACACAGAGGATTAAATACAGCTAGAGTACAATAGCAAGCTCAGTGGGGGGCAGGCAATGGGGAAAGACAAAGCATGAGGTAAAGAGGTGGTAAATGCAGGCAATTATTTGGAGCTAGAAGGAGTTAATGGGGGGTCGCCTGTGCTTTGGCACCGGATATCTGAGGAGGACAGCAGCAGCAGCAGCAGGGGTGTAAGGAAAGGGTTTGTAGGTAAGGCAGAGAAGAAAGTAAGGTGTTTAGAGAGACAGCATTACAAGTGGGGCAGAGAAATTAATAACTGGCAGAGTGACCAGTGTGGGGAGGAGCAGAGTTCGTCAGTAGGGCAGAAATGGAAAACTGCAGCAGTCTTGCTCAGTAGCTAGGTCAAGCAGTCAAACAACATGTTTAGGTGTATGCTTTGCACCTCTGGATACTATATGAATGAAGTCCTGACCAACTGATAATATCTGTATGGGGAGGGTCTTGTTAGTGGCTGTTACTAAAGGACTGCCATCTTCAATGGGTTCATCACCAACATCCCCTTGGAATACACATTTCAGGAACCTATACATATTGTCAGGAATCATGTCTTTTTTTTTTTTTTTTTTAATATTTATTGTACTTTTTCTGGCAGGACCTTCTGTTGAAATCAGCCCTGGTCATGGCCCTCGGGACTCTCACTTACTGCCAATTGCCATTGCTTCTCCCAGTCACCCCCAGCTTGCACCTGGAGGGTGAGGCCATGGCATTGGTCTCTGGTATCCCAGTGCCAAAGAACCAGTATCTGGTTGGGAGAGCTTCTGGTGGCAGAGGCTAATTGAAGCCCTGGAAAGGGCTTCATGAAGATAGAGGTCCCACCTTGTTTTCCCCCTGTAGGCAGGGGTGAAGATGTGCAATGACATCCAGCATCTGTCCCGACCCAGAGAGCATCAATTTTGCATCACTACAGGGTGGCAACCCGGCCTCCGCCAGGTGTCACTCCTGTGCGATCACAGGCCACCCCTTCCCCCCAGCGAAGGAGAGAAGTCCTAGGGATGCTCAATAATTCTTCCTCTGGACAGCCATCTGATGACCAGGGTCTGTTCCTGAACCTGGGTCACTGGCATCACAAGTGGAAATCCAACCACTGCACCAGCGGGCCAGCCTATCAGAAATCATGTCTAATGCTTGTTCTAAATTGATAGTGGAATTATCTATTGGATTGCTATCCGGTCCCTCACACATTTTGAGTTCACTACAGAGGACCTGTGCTGCATGAGGTATCACATCATGTCAGCGCAAACATTTTAGCGCAGCAATTTAAGCGAAATACATTTTAGCACACATAGCTAATTCAGCGTGAAACCAATACAGTGCATATTTGCTAGGATATAAGACTACAGTATTGTGCCATTTCAGGATGCTGCTTTTCAATACAATTAAATACTATAATTGTATACAATTGAGAAAACAGAGTTGATGTAGCTTTGATCATTCCGTCTGCATACCAATGTAATGAATTACGCATGTAGTTTCAATTTTGCCTGGCAGAAAAAAGAATAAATCGTGCAAAAGAAATCACTCCCCCAGGTCTGTTTTACAGTGCTCTGGTGGAATTTGTAATTTACTCAGGGATACAGGCTAACTGGGAGCTACAGCTGATGATTGTTGTGCCCTTTGTGCAGTTCTTTTTAAACTAGAAAAAGAGGGAAGTTTGCCACTGACAGATTGACTTATGTCACTAGTAGCACTTGCAACCACCTGCTATGTTGTCCCCTTCGAGCTCCCAGCATGCTCCTTCAGGTCATTCACCACTTTTCGAACCTTTGCGTCTGCAGGCACTTCCAATACGCCTCGTTCCCATACGTTTCGCCCTCTTGTGCTCAATACAAAGTGCAGTGGCATGACTGAACTGGAGAGGGTCCCGCTCAGAAACTGACTGATTTATGCAAAGTAATTATAGCATACAGTTACACCACGCAAAACAGCAGCACACCATTGGAAGAACAGGTAACATATGACAGCTACTGATTGGATTGCATTGTAGGTACAAAGTCTCTGTGGTATTAAATATATTTATCATGGTACGGGATGAATCTTGCGGTCATTGAAGGGATGCGTACTGCGCTGAACAGACAAGCGCTGAAATTCTAGAACGATGAAAATGATCACGCTGACATATTTACGCTGTGATTGACCGCGCTGAAATATTTTGCGCACAGTTGACATGGAACCGCTGCATGAAACAGCATAGATGCAGTTGAATATTTATCTTTATTTTCAGAAGTAGGGATGTGGTGGCTAACCAGGGAGGAACACTGGGAAGAGGTAAGTCCCAAGAAGATGAATGACAGGGCTGAGTGTGTGGTAGAGCTGATGGAGGCCGGCTTGATGTGGGAGCATTAGAAAAATAATAAATCAGCCATTTTAGTAAAATAACAAGTCCCTAAAGGTATTTCTAGCTTGTTTTAAGAAAAACAAACAACAGAATCTTGCTTAACAAGTCATGTTTATTAAGATTATTGTGTCTGTTTTTTCACATTCTTAATTTTGTGTATTTTCAGTCTTTTTTTACCAAGTAAAAAAACAAAATGGTGGCACAATCTGTATTCTTCTCACCACTGCTACTCAAGTTGGCAGCACTACTCCATCTGCAGCTACACAAACCAAGAAAGTCC